>CM066313.1:59876483-62805233 GCA_033807775.1 Saussurea involucrata | reverse complement strand
TGATAAGGTGGTTTCGCGACATGGAGTGCCCGTGTCCATAGTCTCTGATCGGGATAGTCGATTTACATCAAGATTTTGGCAAGCGTTACAAGAAGAACTTGGTCCGAGGGTGAACTTGAGCACGACATACCACCTACAAACAGACGGTCAAAGCGAAAGGATCATTCAGACTTTGGAGGATATGTTGAGGGCGTGCGTAATCGACTTTGGGGGCAACTGGGATACTCACCTACCGTTAGTAGAGTTCACTTACAACAATAGTTATCACTCGAGCTTGAAGGCGGCACCGTTCGAAGCCTTGTATGGGAGAAAGTGTAGGACTCCCGCGTGTTGGTTAGAGGCGGGAGAAAAACAAATTTGCCGGGCCGGAAATTGTACAAGAAACGGCCGATAAGGTTAAAGTCATTAGAGAACGGTTGAAAGCGGCCCAAGATCGACAAGAGAGCTACGCTGACAAGAGGCGAAAACCGATAGAGTTCCAAGTAGGAGAAAGAGTGATGTTGAAAGTATCCCCTTGGAAAGGATTAATTCGTTTTGGAAAGCGCGGGAAGTTAAGTCCCCGTTTCCTTGGACCGTTCACTATTCTAGAACGCGTGGGTTCGCAAGCCTACAAATTAGATTTACCTCCGGAAATGGATGGAATCCATCCAACGTTCCATGTGTGTTATCTACGAAAATGCTTAGCGGAAGGAGAGAGCGTGATACCTTTATCAGAAATCCGGGTGGATGACAACCGATGTATCGAGGAACCCGAAGCTATTTTGGATAGAGTGATTATGAAGCTTCGACACAAAGAAATAGCCAAGGTCAAGGTACAATGGAAGCATCACCGGGGAGCCAATGTGACTTGGGAACCGGAGGAGGAAATGAAACGTCAATACCCTCACTTGTTCGTATGATTCAGATTTCGAGGACGAAATCTTTTCCAAGTTGGGGAGAATTGTAACACCCGGAAAATTCACGTAAGTAAATTTATTTCCTCTTATACCGTTTGATGTACCATCCCGGCTTGTAGATTTTGTAAAGTGTAGAACTTCGTGTGCGTGCATGCAATCTCTTAGAGGCTCATGTATGGGTCTCGTCTTGTCGCCTAAAATAACGATTTCAGACTCTAATACCCTCGTAAGGACCAGTTTTGACGCAAAAAGAAGACGGACAGCAGCTGGGGTGGGGATGGCGACATTGCCCCGCGACAATGCCCTGGGCAAAGTCGCCGGGGCATAGTCGCGATTATGGGTCGAGGTGCTGTTTCTTATATCGTTTTAGGTAAGATTTTGAGAGCATTGGGTATCACTTTCAGCTCCAGAACTCTCTCCATCTTTTAGGGCGATTTTGGATTCCAAGTAGGTAAGTTCTCTTCTTCTATCATCCCTCATCCATTATGGATTCTACCCATCACATTCATGAGAAATCTTCTCCATCTTAGGTTAAGGGATTCTTATCTTCAAGAGAACTCAAGTGTCCAAGAGACTTTCTCTTCATCTAGGGTTTTGGGATTTTACCACAAATCTTCTAAGGTGAGTAACTTGAACTCAAAAGTATACTTGATACATAATTTACTCTATCATTTCAATTGTTTCTAACAAATTTACCTTGAAGTATATTTTGGGTCAATAAGCTCTTGTCTCCCTAAAGAGGAGGTTTAAATGGGCTTGATGGTAAGAATAGGGTTATGTAACAGCTCACTCTACTTGGATTTGTATATTTCATGATAGTATTTATTTGGAATTGGTTAAACCCAAATATTAGGGTTTAGAGCTTAATGAATTAAGCTATGTCTTAATAAAGGGATTATGACTTCATGATGAAAGTGACTTAATATGTAATTTGGTATACGTATAATTGCTAGATGACAAAACTCTTATTATCACATGTACATATGTAGATAACTTGAGGGCTACTTAAATGTAGAAATTACTTGCTTAATGGGATGGTTGGACCGTCTTAGTGGAAGTAATGTATGGTGTTGGGAATTACTTGGAGTAGTTATTTGCTAGTGTTCATAAATTGGAGGAGTCCCTAAGTAGGCACTAGGAAGATATAGTCGTGGGCACCTACCTTGGAGGTTTGTGTATCGATCCACGCCTTCGGGATGTATACCTTGTAGGTAGTCCCGATGTGTCGGGCCTTGAGGCGTTACCTTGGAGGTAGACGCTAAGGTATATCTTCAATTATGGTGTAACTGGGGTTGGTGTTTGGGTCTTCCCATAGAGTCCAAATTGTAAACGATCAAGTTGATATTCTTTATATGAAATAATTACATGTTTTACTATATGTTTGACTCACTAGGCAATTAAAGCCTAACACTTGTTGTTTGTCTAATGTGTATCACAGGTTCTAGTGGTGCCGTCATTAAGAAGGCATAGTTGGGGATTTGTGAGCGTGGGATACTTTTGAGAGACCAAAGATAGAAGATCAAACATTGGACTAATTATGACACCTTTTGTAATCTTATTTCTATAGTAGAGATTAGATTAGTCGGTTGTCAGTTAGTTGTCAATATTACATCTTGTTTGTAAACAGGCATATGTATATTCACTTTTTATAGCTCGTGCAATGGCATTATATATCACTCTTCCGTTTTATGGAAGTTTTTGTTGACCCTGTTTTTGGGGTGTCACATCTGTTTCCTAATTCTGTTTCATCTTACTTCTTTAACTATTTCTTGAATTAATATTTAATCGATTGTATGATTAAAATAGGTATTAAAATACCAACAGAGAAAAGGGTGGTGGTAGCAGATTCAGCGTTGGATCCGCTGGAAATTCTCTCAGCAGCGCTTTGAGGCGCTGTGGAGTAGGGGTTCTCATCCAAGAAAGTTTCAGTGAACTGAGGCACTGAAGCTGGTATTGAATGGGTGGGTTCAGCGGATATGGCGGAGTGTACCACGAAACTATCCATCGTCGTCTGCAGAGGGACCGACGTGGAGTCTTCAGCCTGGGAAGGCTTGGGTTGCTCCTTTGAAATCTTCTTGGACTTATGGATGCCAAGGGGGGTAGTGGATTGTTTCCTCTTTTTGGAAGAGGTGGTGGTTGCAGCCTTGGTATCAGCGGTTGGGTTGACCGCTGTCGTGGAAGTAGCTGCAGAAGTAGAAGAAGGAGAGCAGAGAAGAGTTAGAAGAGTAGAGAGACGTACCTCATTGGGGACAGGCTTGAAGTCAAGAATTTTTGGGCCAACCTGAGAAAGTTTCAGGTCACCAACCTTGGGGTAGTCTTCCTTCATGCCATAGGTGAATATGGTGCTGAGAAAGCGAGGATAAGGAACCACCGCTGATCTTTCAGGCATATCCACTTTCTCCATCAGATCTTCAAAGATCACTCTGCCCAGTCAACGTGAAGACCCTTCAGTAAGGCGTAGGCCATGGCAGTCTGAGGTTTGGAGGCTGAAAGTACAGGATCTAATCTTACAATCAATATAGAAAATAGTAATTGAGAAGTTTGTATGATCAAGCCCAATTGTATTCAATGATGAACAGGATTACAAATCTAAGTGAGAGAGAATCTCAAAGATTACAAAGAATGAATACAAAGATATATGGAAAATCAATTAATCAATCAGTTAGCAACATAGTGCTAACTACTCTATTTATACTGCAACGGACATGTTAAAGCTACAGTACAAATAAGAACGACTAATAAGAACATAACACGTGTCCTAATTAGTTTACTAAATACTAAGTAAAGTATGTAGTCATAAGTTCTGAACAGGTAGTTCAGAACTTCTGAACATTCTTCTGATAACGCTTCTCAGAGCTTCTGACTCTTTCTCTCAGAACTCTGACTCTTCTTCTCAGATCTCTGACTCCTCTACTCAGAACATCTGAGTCTTCTTATCAGAACTTCAACACTTGGTTTATTGACAAAACTTCAGATCTAACAATCTCCCCCTTTTTGTCAAATAAACTTGAATTTAGCATCATCCAGGTCTTTCAGAGCAGGAACAATTTTCTGAAGTAGCACATTTCTCAGATTAAGCCTCTTATCAATTTTGACAGAGATTTCTTGAATAATTTCAACTTGCTGATTGATTACTTCTTGAATTATATTTGCTTCCTTCACTTTCAGCATCTTTTTCTCCAAATTATGCTTTATGATTCTTAAAGTTCCAGAACAGTATTTTGCAGTTTCCTTTGCTCTGAAGAAGATCTTTCCACTTTTGTTTTTCAAAAATACTCCCAAATCTGGATATTTGTGAACACTTCCAGTCTTTAACACCTTTTTCTGTTCATGATCTGTGTTGAGATTTGCCAGATAAACACATGGCTTTTGTAAGTACAAAGCTATTTGAAAATCTGTATAACAGTGCCACCTTAAGATGTAGAACATGGCCTCAATCACCACACTTCTTGCCTTCCTTTCATTTCTGTCTTTGCTTGACTCTTTGAAGCATAGAAAGCTGTGTAATCTGTAGAAGTCAACCACTGATAGTTTCTCAAAATCTGCATCAGTAAAGTAATAAACCTTGCCATCTTCTCTCAGAACTTCAAAGGATAAGTACTCCATCTTTCTGAATTTCTTAACCTTCAATTCTCTGATTCCAGTGATTAGAAAATCTGAGTAAACAGCTTGCTTTGTTTTGCCAAGACATCTTGATTTTTCAGCCAACCAGATCTGAGTCTCCTTAGGTCTATCATAATACACATCCAAGAATTGTACTTCTTTTGGTTTGAAGAACTCAGGCAAATCAAATTCAAGAAAGTATCCATTTAGATCAATGGATATTTCATCTTCTTTGGGTTCAGACTGTTCAGCTTGATCAAAACTAGCTATCTGCACATTCTGAGGTGTTGTGTTCTGGACTTCTTCAACTTCATCTGACAGAATATCATTCACTTCATACTCAGCAGGAAACACAAAATCATTATGTAGAATCTTTTTGGGATTCACCTCAGATAGCAACCATTCACTACAGTTTCTGATTTTTCTTCTAAGATCCAACCTCCTCTTCACAGAGTTCATACATCTCTTCTTTAAACTCTCTCTTTCAGTTTCCACACTTACTTCCATTTTAATCAATAACCAATTCAGAGTTGCATCACTGTACTTCACCAACTCTTTTAATCTGAACATTTCAAGCCTTTCGTGAACTGTATATGTGAACCCTTCTGTCTCCATTCCTTCATTCACAAATCCCTTCAAATGTAAACCAATTTCTGTTTTCTTTGTGGGAGAACTCAGATTACACTTCTCTTTTCTTTCTTCAATAGCTAATTGAAAGTCATACAAGTGTATATTTCTGACATAGATACCCAGAAGTCTTCTGCATTCAATTTCCATCAAGGCTTCTTCAGTGCTGGCAAAGAACTTGACTAGAAAGATCTGATCATCAAGAGTCAATCTGTGAAAATCAAAAGTAGACATGGAAACCTTTGTATTTCTTTCTTTCAGCACTTCCATTCTAACAAACATTAAACCATTGAATTCTTCTTGTTGAAACATCAGAACTTTCTCAATTCTTTTCTGGATATGCAGTTTTGAATCAGGAACTCTGAATCTGTTAGAAGCTTCTGAGTAGACTATCTGAGCTCTGTCATCCATAAAACCATCAATGTTACTTTCTAAAAGCTCATACTCTCCTTTTGTGTAGTAGAGATTATCATACATTTCCTCAAGAAAAATATCATCATGAAATTGTCTGGCTAATGGCACATCACTTAACTCTAGGATGAAATCACATACAGGTTCTTCTAGTCTTTGCAAGTTAATCTTTGGGATCTCAATTGGTTTTCTGAATACATACTCAGAAGGCATAAAGTAGTCTTTCACTTTCACATACTCTTCTTCTGTATTTAACTCATCACAAAAGTTAAATATAAAATCATCTTCAAAATCCTGAGTATAATTCACAGTTCTGTCTTCTTCTCCCATTAGATCAATAGGTCTTACCATTTTTATTCCTTGCTGAACTTTTTGAACATTCAAAGCTCTGACTAAATTATTATGCATCCTTCTGATCAACTCTTCACTTAACCTCCTTTCTTCTAATTCAGAATCCGTCATATTTTGTTTGTTATACACCACAATATCTGTACACATGTTGACCACTTTACTTTCCATTGTCTTTTCTGATCTCAATACAGATTCCTCAATAGCTTCAGTTTCATCTGAGTTTCCTTCCATCTCTGTGTCTAAGTTCAATTCCTCTGTTTTATCTGAATCACCACCATCTGTACTTTCCAATTCCATTTCCTCTGTATCTGAACTATCAATCTGAACTATCTGAGTTATTGCCTTTAACTTTTCTTGTGTCTGATCTTCTGAACTTTTTGTACTGGCTAAGTGCATATCTGCTATCTCAAAATCTTCTATGCCAATGTCATCATCAGAACTTAACCTCTGTCTTTTCTCCCCCTTTTGATGATCATGAGGTTCATTATTATCAAACTTTCTTTTCAAGTTCTGATTAAAAATAACTTCAGGTTCAGCTTCTGCAATAGGGACAGGATCAAGAGGCTTTGAAGTAGAAGCTAATGATACACTCAGTGCTTTCAGTATAGATTCCTGCATACCTTGCATTTGTTTTAACATATCTTTTTGAAAACCAGACATTATATCTATGATCTCCTTTTTGTGAGAATCCAAGGATTTCTTTACATCATCTACTTTGGTTTCAACAGAAATCAACTTTTTCTCCAACACAACTTTCAAATCTGACATCTCATCATTCAAATCCTCCACCTTCTTCTCCAAATTTTCTACTTTTTCCCCCATCTCCTTGTTTAGTTTCTGAATCTTTTCAAATTCAGAAGTTTCTAACAGTGAACCTGAACCAACAGATGGTCCAGTTTTCATGTGCCCAGAGGGCTCATGGCCTGTAGATAACACAAAGTCATATTGTACAACAGATGCACGTTTGAATGAGGCTTTTGTAATGTTCACCTCACCAGGACTTCCATCCAATCCTCGACACCCAACATTAGGAATGTCTATGAATGTTGTTTCAGGAATACGAAATTCCTGATTTGTGCAAGTGTCAGAAGGAATTTCAGGCTCAATATGAATAGGACTGTGATATTCAGACTCAATGTGTTGAAAAATAGATTGGGATTTATCACCTCCCTCCAAATGAGTTTGGGATGGTTCCCCGGATTTGTGTGAAACAGTAGCATGTTGAAATGCTTCTGAGTGGATATGGATGGGTTGTTCAAAATCCACCACTAGGTCCATGGTGTTTGTTTCAATATTGGACACCAAGAAATGTGAACCAATAGCATTTGTGGTTACCTGGTCAAGATTAGCTGGTTCAGAGGCATCTCTTTCTGTTTGAACCTCTGTTGACAATCTCTCATCCTCATCACTCTCATTCTGTTTTTCCTCACCAAATCTAACCAAGCTCTCAGAATTTTCCCTCTCAAGTCTCTCAGAATGTTCACCCATCTGAACATCCTCCCCCTCTCTAATTCGACTAGACCCCTCACCTCTCTTCTCAGGTTGGTCCTCTTGGGTAGGGATTTGAGGTAATTCAATTCCCATAGAGGTGCAATAAGCTTTTAAAATATCACTCTCCCTTGGAATATAATTCCTAAGTGATCTTGGCAACAGTTTATGATTGGGATAATTTTCAAGTCTTGTTGCTGAGGTCATCTTACCCAAATAAAATGTGGGACCATGCTCTTCATTTGTTCTTCTTGAGATTGTTCTGTTTTCCTGCATGACATACCAAATAACAATTTGCCAGTACCTTATATAAGGAATGTATGTCAGTGGAGCATCCTTTGTTTTCTTCTGAATTGCTTTCTGATTCTTCTCAAATGTATTCTTCATGTCTTCCCAAAGTATTAAAGTATAGTCATAATGCCTATTCTTCACTAAACCCTGAAAGATCTGAAGAATTTGTTTAGAACCTTGATCAGCAGAACTATTCTTCCCTGACACACATTTATTTACCACATGAAAGAAGCAAGCCCAAATAGGTGGTAATTTGTTTCTTCTGAACAAACTGAGAGTTCTCAATCCTTCATTGTATCCCAACTTCATAAACTCTGCTATTAATTCCTCTGTTAAGGGTGAGTCCTCAAAATCTGTCCTTCTTTGTACATCATCTTTCTCTGGTAAATTCAGCATTTCTCTTAGTGCAGAGATTGATAAGGCAAATGTCACTCCTCCAATTTCAGACACAAACCTATTATCTTCTAACCTAAGATGTTTCCACCATTGTTGTATGTACTGAACAGGCACATTTTTACTTCGTGTAAACCATTTTCTGTACGGATGGTGTTTGAATAACTCCATGATAATTCTGTGTTCAGGCTTAAAACGGCTTTCGTCAAATAATATAACACAGTTATTTTCAGATAATTTCAGCCATTCACTCTCAGGAACAACTCTTTCCACTAAAATAGTTCTATCTGACATAATAGAACCTGCAGCACTCTGTTCATGTTCAATATTAACGTTTACCTCATCCGCATTTCCTTCAGATTCATCCATTTGTTCATCTTCTCCATCATTTCTTATTGCCCCTTCCTCTACAGCTCTATTCTGTACTTCATCATTATCCGAATCAGATGAATCCATTATCGATTTTGTAGAATGTAGCGAAATTTGACCACTCCTTCGTATTCCAGACATGATTTAAGAAGAAAACAAACTCAAAGAACTCTAGATTTGATTCGTATCTCACTTTTCGCTCTGGAATTTGAAAAGATTTGAAATAGGGATTTTAAGACCTATTTAAAATCCGCGAAGTTGAAAGGTTTAACGGAAAAGAGAAATCAATGTTATAACGGAGTCAACACATTTGAAATGCCACAGAGGATTTAAATGAAATGCGTGGCATAATCAAACAAATATGAAGCTGACACGTGTTAGTGGATAGAATTTTGACTCAAGTCAAAGATCTGAATAACACGCTCAGATGTTTTGACTTTTCTTTATCAGATATCTGATTGTTCTACTCAGAAGAATTTTGCCTTGTAACCAAAATGTCATTTAAAATCAACTTCTGACAAATATAAAACATTTTGATTATTCAGAAGAGGTTTGAACAGACAGAAGCACTTTTTATCATCAAAATTCTGTTCATATTATGATGATTTAAAAAAAACATTTAAAATCTTATATCTGAATATGAATTTTTTTTAATTCAGATGTAGTTTGAATAACAAAAAACATTTTATCATTAAAAGCTTGTTCTTCTTAGAATAATCAGAGATAAAAAATGAAAACAAATCTTTTAAGCATCACAAAATGATTTCCAAAAGAATATTGATGCTCCCCCTTGACTTGAGCATGCATTTGACTATTAATGATACATAAAGATGAGATAAAAAGATAATAGAAGAAGCATAATCCACACAGTTGAAGTATTTGTATTTCTCAAAAATAAAATTTTGAAAGTTAGATTGCTAAAGTATTGACTCATAATCTCTGACTTTAAGACTCAGAGGTTCTGATCTCAAGACTCAGAAGTTCTGAACTCAAGACTCAGAAGTTCTGATCTTAGTACTCAGAAGTTCTGAATCTTAAGACTCAGAGTTCTGAGTACACTACTCAGACAATTTTACTTAGAAATATTTAGCATTTTTAAGAAAGAAAAAAATATTTTCAATTAGGCAGATTAAGCATTCCTATTTTACATATGAGAAAAGAAAACCTTTTGTGATCAAGAGGCTTTGTGAACAAGTCAGCCAATTGATACTTTGTATGCACAAAGTGCATCTCTATAGTTCCTTTTTCCACATAGTCCTTTATAAAATGATACCTCACATCTATATGCTTAGTCTTCGAATGTTGAACAGGGTTCTGAGTAATGGCAATTGCACTTTCTGAGTCACAATAGATGGGAATCTTGTTAAGCTGATATCCATAGTCCATGAGTTGTGTTCTCATCCACAATGTTTGAGAGCATGAAACAGCAGCAGCAACATACTCTGCTTCAGCAGTTGAAGTAGACACACAATTCTGCTTCTTTGATGCCCAACTCACTATTTTATCTCCCGAAAAGTGACAAGCACCAGATGTACTCTTTCTGTCCAACCTACTTCCTGCATGATCAGCATCAGTGAAAGCAGTCAATTTGAAGTAAGTTTCTTTTGGATACCATAAACCTAGATCAGGTGTTCCTTTGAGATATCTTAAAATCCTTTTGACAGTCAACATATGTGATTCTTTTGGGTTAGATTGAAATCTAGCACAGAAACAGGTAGAAAACATGATATCTGGTCTACTTGCAGTCAAATAAAGTAATGATCCAATCATGCCTCTATAGAGTTTGATATCTGCTGAAACACCTTTGAGATCAGCATCTAACTTTATGTTAGTTGCCATAGGTGTTCTCATAGAAGCACAATCAGACATTTTGAACTTTTTCAGAATGTCTCTGACATATTTTCCTTGATTTATAAAAATACCTTTTGGTAATTGTTTGACTTGAAGACCAAGGAAAATATTCAGCTCACCCATCATGCTCATTTCAAATTCAGATGACATGATTTTTGAAAAATTATCACATAATTCTGGACTGGTAGAACCAAATATTATGTCATCAACATAAATCTGAATCAGAATCAAATCATCACCCTGTTTCTTTAAAAACAAAGTTGTGTCAATCTTACCTTTCTTGAACCCTGAACCTAACAAGTGTTTAGTAAGAGTGTCATACCAGGCTCGTGGTGCTTGTTTTAGACCATATAAAGCTTTGTCTAAAATATAAACATGATCAGGGAATTCTGGATCAACAAAACCTTCAGGTTGATGAACATACACCTCTTCATTAAGTTTGCCATTTAGAAAGGCTGATTTGACATCCATTTGATACACTTTGAAGTTTTTATGTGTAGCATAGGCCAAAAATATTCTGATTGCCTCTATTCTTGCCACTGGTGCAAATGTCTCATCATAATCAATTCCCTCTTGTTGACAGTATCCCTTAGCAACCAATCTTGCCTTGTTTCTGATGACAACACCTGATTCATCCTTTTTGTTTCTGAACACCCATTTAGTTCCAATAATAGATTTACCTTCAGGCTTTGGAACGAGTCTCCAAACTTTATTTCTTTCAAATTGAAGCAATTCCTCTTGCATTGCTGAAATCCAGTCTGGATCCTCTAGGGCTTCATTAGCTTTCTTTGGTTCAATCACACTTAAGAAACCAGCAAACATTGCTTCATTTGCTGTAGCTGATCTGGTTTTTACTCCTGCTGATGGATCACCTATTACTTGATGAATAGGATGATTTTTAGTCCATTTATTTGCACTAGGAAGTACATCAATCTCTGAATAATTGTTGTTTGCATCATTCTCATCAATGATTGCTTGTAATTCTGAACTGTCCCCTTGTTCTGATGTATGAGTAGGAGTTGCATCCAGGTTTGAATTCTGATCAATGAAGTCAGAATTCTGAGTGACTTGTTCAGAGTTCTGAGTACAAGAATCAGAATTCTGATTACAAGGTTCAGAATTTTCACCACTTGTATTTATTAGATTTGGACATTCCTCTGATGGACCTTTGTCAGAAATTACTGTTGATTGAACTATTTCTGGAGTCTTATTTTTCATCTCTTTGACCATCTTCGGATTTTCATATTCTGCATAAGAATCAAAAATTAGTTCACTAAAAGCATCCTTAAACAGTAAATTGAGTTCTGAACAAATAGGATTAGAATTTGTATCAGAAGTCATTTTTGTCTTGTTCAGCATGAGTTCTGAACTGTCTTGTTCAGAAGTCCGCATTCTGGCTTCATCAAAAGTTACATTTATGCTCTCCATCATCCTCTTGGTTCTTCTATTGTAGATTCTGAATGCTTTGGAAGTTAAAGAATAACCCACAAAGTATCCTTCATCTGCCTTTTTATCGAATTTGGCAAGATTTTCTCTGTCTCTAAGAACATAGCACCTGCAACCAAAAACATGAAAGAATTTGATTAATGGTTTTCTTTTATTTATCAGTTCATAAGCAGTCTTATTTAATCTCTTATTGATTAAAGTTCTATTCTGTGTAAAACAAGCAGTTGCAATTGTTTCAGCCCATAGGAAAGTAGGAAGATTTGCATAAGCCAGCATTGTTCTCGCAGCTTCAACTAGAGTTCTATTTTTCCTTTCAACAACACCATTTTGTTGAGGAGTTCTGACAGCAGAAAAATTGTGAGAAATCCCAGAACTTTCTAAAAGATTCTGAAGAGTCTCATTTCTGAACTCTGTTCCATTATCACTTCTGATTTTCTGAACTGGAAGTTGTAAGAGAACTTGAATCCTTTTGATAAAATTTATCAATGTAGTAGTAGCTTCTGACTTAGCTCTTAGGAACTCAACCCATGTGTATCTGGAGAATTCATCAACAATCACAAGCATATATATCTTTCCTCCCATAGATTGAACTGAAATTGGACCACAAAGATCAGTATGAATCATTTCTAATGGTGCTTTGCAAGATGAGTCCATTTTTAATTTGTGAGAACTCTTTTTCATCTTGCCCATTTCACAAGCTGAGCATAATGATTCTTTTTCAAATTTAAGCTTTGGTAAGCCTTTAACCAGATGTTTTGCAACGAGATTATTAAGATCTTTGAAATTTAGATGAGAACATCTTCTGTGCCAAAGCCAACATTCATTTGCAGTTGATTTTGATAAAAGACAAACTGTATTTAATGTTTTCAATTTTGAAAAATTAACTACAAATAAGTCCATATGTCTTTTGGCCCAGAAGACTTTAACATCATTTTCAGTTAAAATCATGCAACCTGTTATTTGAAACTTGATTTGACAAAGACTGTCTAAAAACTGACTTATGCTGAAAAGATTATGCTGTAATCCTTCAACATAGAAAACCCTTTGGATAGTCAGATCCCCTTTAGTTAAATCCCCATAACCTTTGACTTGTCCTTTGCTGTTATTTCCAAAGTTTACTGCTCCTCCAGCCTTTTCTGTGAAGTTTGTTAGAAAAGACTTTTGACCTGTCATGTGTCTTGAAGCTCCTGAATCTAAAAACCACACATGACAGCCCTGCAAAAGGATCAGTTAGTTTTAGGTACCCATTTTGGAATGGGTCCATCTTTGTTAGTTTTGTCATTGGATTTAACATTAGTACCTTTTACTTTCCACTCAAAATCTTTCTTCAAACACCACTTTCCTTGAATTTTTATGAAGTCAGAACATTTTCTTCTTACAAACTTATTCACTTTCTTTTTGAAAGTTGTATCTTTTGATTTTGCAACATTTTCAACTTTCTTTTCTTTTATCTTTTGTTTCTTCTCAGTCTGAGGAACAAAAAATTTCTTCTTTTCTGTATTTTGATGAACAGAAACAGTTTTCTTTTCTGAATTCTGAATATCTTTTCTTATGTATGAAACATAAGTTATTTTGACTTGACATTTATGAGAATATTGGAATGAATCATTTTTACATCTAACACAAACAAGATTTTTCTTTGCAAGTGACAATAAATCTGAAACATAGATCATTTCATTTTTATTGATACTGTTCAGAGTACAATTGCCCTTATTACAAGAATTTCTAGCTTTGAGTTCAGAAGTAGATTTCATTCTAAGCTTCTCAAGATCCCTTTTCAGATCATTCAACTTTGCAAGATCATATTTCCTTTTGCTTTCTTCTTTTTCTGAAAAATTCAAGTCCTTTTTGTTAGAAGAATTAGATGATTCACCTTTTTCATATGTACTTGATTCATTAAAGAATTTATCATTATCTCTTGAAGCATTAATTTTAAAAAGATCATACTCAGTCTTCAGTTTTTCAAGCTCTGTTATTTTCTGAATAAAAATATTCTTTTCTTTCAAAGCTTCTTCAAGTTTAATATCCACCTCACAGAAATCATTTTCAAGTTCATCATAAACTTTCCTTAAGTCCTCAAGTTCTTGACTCACAAGATTAAATCTCTTTTCAAGTTGTAAAAGTTCATCTGATTTTGTTTCAGAAAATCCAGTTGAATCAGACTTCTGACTACCTGAGTCAGAGTTCTGATTTACAGACTCAGATGTCTGATCTTTAGACTCAGAGTTCTGACTACAAAGTTCAGAATCCTGACTAGAAGTTTCAGACTTCTGATTGACTGTTTCAGAATTTTTACTTGTATCAAATATGCTCTCAATGTCATGATATGAAAAACTTGGTTGTTTATTTTTGTAGCTGACATTTAAAGAATCATACTTGAATTTAATATCATTGTATTTTGGCTTCTCATCTGCTGGTTTAGAAACTTCTTTCTTAACCTTTTCTTCTGAAACAACTGACTTTTCTGTTTTAGATTCAGAAATTTTCTCATCTGACTTTTTAGAGTTTGGTCTTTGCAAATTGTCAGAACTTGTTATAGAACTAGCAGGTCTTATGAAAACTTCAACAATTTCTGGGATTTTTGGCTTAGAAACTTGAAGTTTTTCATACAAGTTGATTGGAGCTCTTTTTAAAGTGACATTTTCTTCCAATCCCAATCCCTTCTTTGGGTTGTAAAATCTTGTATCTTTAACATTGCTTAATAAAAGATTTAATGTTTGCTGAGTCTGACCCCTTTTCAAATTCAAATCTTCCAATTCTTTGATTTTGGTGTATAAATTCTTTCTTTCTTCAAATAACATATCAAATTTTATTTGTAAATCACCTTTTTCATCCTTTATTTTTGAAAACTCAACTTTTAGTTCAGAAAGCTTTTTCAACAATTCAGAATTTTCATCTTTAACTTTTTGTTTCTCAGCCTGAGATTCTTCATATTGTTCTTTTATTACTTCTTTTTCAATTCTGAATTTGTTAACCAAATTTCTTTCTCCTTTTATCTGTTTTCTTAGATTAGCAAATTCAGTTTTCATTTCACCAATCTGTGTCATTAACTCTATTTCAAGTGAATAATGTACCTCAGCAGATGACTCAGAATCAACATCTTCAAAATCAGAATCATCCTCATTCCTCATTTTTGCCATATAGCTTTGCATCTGTGGAAAGTTGATGTGATCATCTTCATCAGAAGTGTAGTACAACCAATTCTCCTGTTCAGCCAATAAAGCAATTTTATCATCTCTCTTCTTTGCAAGCTGAGCCTTCTTGGTGTAGTACTCATAGTCTTTCACAATTTTAACTCTGCAATCCTTAGCATAGTGGCCAGATTTTCCACACTTGAAACACAGATTCTTTTCTTTTCTTTCATCCTTCTCTTCATTGTTTTCTTCACTCCTCTCTACTCTCTTTTCAAACTTATTTTCTTCTCTGTCTTCTTTCTTCTTATAATCTGAACTCCCAACTCTCTTATAATTTCCTTGAAATCTACCCTTCCCATACTTTTTGTTGAAAGTATTTGTCAACAAAGCTAGTTTCTCAGCCATTATCTTGATATCTTCATCATCTTCTGATCCTTCTTCCTTGTCAGATTCTTCCAGATTAGGTATCTTTGATAGATATGCAGTCTTTTTGGGTGCTTTGATTGCTTTGGACTTTGATAAGAATGCTAACTGATCCGCAACATTTTTCTTCTCTTCCACAACTAACTTGGCAGAGTCTTCATGTTGATTAAGAACACAGAACAGATCATTTAAGTCTTCTTCACACATATCCTTGTTCATTTGCAGACTTATGGCAAATGATGACCATTCTGAATTTAAACTGTTCAGAAATTTGTAATTTATTTCTGACTTTGTTTTCTTCAGTCCATTTCTTCTCAAGTCATTTAGAATAGTGCAAAATTTACTGTATGTCTGTGTCAAACTTTCTGACTCTTTTGCTTTGAACCTTTCATAAGCATTTATGCTTTGATTTAACTTTGCCTGAATAGATCTCACAGTTCCTAACATCTGCCTTTCCAATTCGTCCCACATTTCTTTAGCTGATGATCCACTGTCAATCCTGTTAAGAACCTCATTTGGGACAGCCAAAGTCATCAAAGTAATTGCTCTTTTGTCAATAGCATGCCTATTCTTCTGTTCAGCTGTGTATTGGGAATAACTCTTTTTCACCCTGGTCGCTGGAATTTCTGGAGTTGTCTCTGTAGCGGGGGTTGCAGCAACATCGATGTACACTTCAATTGGACCTTCTCGAATAAAGACCATAAGATTTTCATCAATATTGTCTAGGAATTGGATCATACGAATTTTCCATTGCTGATACTCTTCTGGTATAAGAACAGGCGGTTTGGTTTTAGATCCCATGGCTAGATATTCTTTAGAAGACATGATTGTAAGAAAATTCAACAGAAAGACAAATTCGAGTTTCTTGATCGAAATGTAACAGGTAATTCAAGAATTGCCAAGAATTCAAGAACTAGCCCTAGCAGCGGAATCGAATTTTGAATGAATCAAGAAATCTTCAAGAAATTGATCAATCGATCTTCGCGATAACAATCTTGAACGAATTTGTTTGTTGATTGGCTCTGATACCAATTGAAAGTACAGGATCTAATCTTACAATCAATATAGAAAGTAGTAATTGAGAAGTTTGTATGATCAAGCCCAATTGTATTCAATGATGAACAGGATTACAAATCTAAGTGAGAGAGAATCTCAAAGATTACAAAGAATGAATACAAAGATATATGGAAAATCAATTAATCAATCAGTTAGCAACATAGTGCTAACTACTCTATTTATACTGCAACGGACATGTTAAAGCTACAGTACAAATAAGAACGACTAATAAGAACATAACACGTGTCCTAATTAGTTTACTAAATACTAAGTAAAGTATGTAGTCATAAGTTCTGAACAGGTAGTTCAGAACTTCTGAACATTCTTCTGATAACGCTTCTCAGAGCTTCTGACTCTTTCTCTCAGAACTCTGACTCTTCTTCTCAGATCTCTGACTCCTCTACTCAGAACATCTGAGTCTTCTTATCAGAACTTCAACACTTGGTTTATTGACAAAACTTCAGATCTAACAGAGGCCTGATCATGCGAGCCTGTCTTGGCAGTCATGCAGCTTATGACGTGAGTAAAAATGAAATTCAGCTCAGAGGGCATCTTGTTCTTCAGGACGGTGGTGATTTTTTTCTCAGGAATGCAAGCACGGTCAGGGTTCCATATGTACCCCATGCAGTCGAGGAAATGGATGATTTCCTCCTTTCCTTGTGAAGAGTTGGGATCAGGGAAGGAAACGAAAGGATGAGCTTTCGATCCACCAGGAAGGTTCAGCGATGAGCGTATCGCTCCAGGGGTGATTTGTCTATCGCCTAGTTCAGTCTTGAAAGCAATAACATCATATTGGCGATTAGGGTTCTTCATTGAGGTAGTAGTGGTACGATGCGATGTGTACCAAAATTGTTGTAGGAGCCTTTTGTGGGCTGGGGGTTTAATGGTCATGGCAGTCGATAGAGGGCAGGTCTTGGTGAAGTTTACTGCATCATCAAGATGGGTAACCATCTTTTTCTTGGGGAAATCCAAGAGAGCGTAAGGGTTGTTGGATTGAAATGTGATCTGGCTCATGTCGAGCTTCATGTTTGCTGCCCTTGGGAAGCTGGGAACAGTGGGGACACCAGTATTTGTATTGGTTGCCATTTCTGTTGAGAATAACAAAAGATATAGAAGAAGATGAGACAAAAACTTAAAATGGAAAAAAGTTTCCAAAGTAAGGGTTTTTAGGGTTTTCCAGTTTCCATTTTGGGAAAGATGGTAAAAAGGGTTTCTAGTTTTGAAAAGAAGTTCAAAACTAGTGAAGTTTCTTGTTTTCCAGTTTCCTTTTAAGGAAGGATTCTGGAAAAACGTATGAAAATTATAAGTTTAAGATTTTGATTTTAAACTTACAAGAACAAGTTGAAAACAAATTGTGTTCATGAAAAAGATGATTTCATGTTTTTAGAAAGTACATTTGTTTGATCTTTTAAAAACAAGAATAAGATCAAAAACAAGTTTAAAAAGTAGATTAAAGAAGGAAATGTGAACCTGTTGATGAAAGATGAAGTGATGAATCACAAGTTCGTAGAAATCCAAATCTTAGGGATGCAAGAAAATTCTTTTTGCCTTTAGTGAGTTCAAGAGCGTAAAAGGTAAAAATATAAACAGAAATATAAACAGAAAATAATTAAATCGAAACAAACTCGATTAAGAATCTGTTTACACACAACAGAAAATAATTAAATCGAAACAAACTCGATTAAGAATCTGTTTAAGATTGTGGGTATTTTAATACATATTTTAATCATACAATCGATTAAATATTAACCCAAGAAATCGTTATAGAAGTAAGATGAAATAGAATTAGGAAACAAATTCCTAGAACAGTCGATATTTCGCTGAGGCTCGTGTTACACACGATTCCCTTAAACAGATTCATCGTCTGTTCCCAGAGTACAACAGCGTGAGCAGAAGTACTGTCGGAGATGACCACTTGCCTGAAAAGTTCACCGGAAAAGATTCGTATGCTTAACTAATGAGCAGAAAAAGTTTCTCATGATGATACGTGCCACGTCCCTTGAATCTTAATGGACAAGGAAACGAAACGGGCGAACGTGTCAGATGAAAGGTCGTACTAGGGTTTATCCGATGTGAATGACGTCACAAACGTCCTTTCATATTTTAAGTTGTCTCTGAGGGTTTTAAGAAAAACTCAGGGACATTTTCAAAATATAGAAGCACTGATTAGAAATACCCGTGAGATTTTCAAAAGAATCACTGAAAGGAAGAGATATTTAGCGATGTAATTTGTTTTGAAATTCTGCATACTGAAGCGAACGTCAGCGATTTAAGAGATAGAACGTACCTTGTGATCAGGGAACCTTTTGTTCAGAGATTAAATGATGAATAAGGATATAAAAACATTATCATTGATCCAATGCTAACCACTGAAGATTTTACTCTTCTAGGTTCAATATTCCAAGCTCGCTGATGAGAAAGTTGAATCTTGTCTCATCAAGAGGTTTGGTGAACAGATCAGCTAACTGAAAGTCAGTTGGGATAAAGTGGAGTTCTATATCACCATTCATCACATGACCTCTGATAAAATGATACATGATCTCGATGTGTTTGGTCTTTGAGTGTAGCACTGGATTGTTTGCTATAGCGATGGCACTAGTGCTGTCGCAATAGATTGGAATTTTGGAGAGCTGAAGGTCATAGTCCAATAGTTGATTTTTCAACCATAAGACCTGAGAGCAACAGCTTCCAGCAGCTACGTACTCAACTTCAGCGGTTGAGGTGGACACTGAATTTTGCTTTTTACTTGTCCAACTTACCAGCTTTCCACCCAGGAGCTGACAGCCTCCTGTGGTGCTTTTCCTATCCAATTTGCATCCTGCAAAGTCACTATTTGAATAGGCGATTAGATCAAACCCTGAGTCTTTGGGATACCAAAGACCTAGGTTTGGAGTACCTTTAAGGTATCTAAAAATACGCTTTACAACGATCAAATGAGATTCCTTAGGTTCAGATTGATATCGTGCACATAAACAAGTAGCATACATAATATCAGGACGACTCGCTGTAAGATACAGAAGAGAGCCGATCATCCCACGGTACGCTGTGACATTAACAGGCTTCCCTGAAAGATCTTTGTTAAGTGTCAGCGGCGGTGCCATTGTAGTTTTCATAGCTGAGCTTTGAGTAAGATCAAACTTTTTCAGCATATCTTTGACATACTTACCTTGGTGAATAAAAGTTCCCTTTTCACTCTGCTTAATTTGAAGACCAAGGAAATATGTTAGTTCACCCATCATACTCATTTTATATTCAACTTTCATTCTTTCAGTGAAACGAGTACATAATTCAGGGTTAGTAGAACCAACTATAATATCATCGACATATATTTGAACAAGAATGATATGACCTTTTACTTTCTTGAAAAATAGAGTTTTATCGATTTTACCACGCTCAAAATTTTCAATATGGAGATAAGTTGAGAGAGTGTCATACCATGCACGAGGAGCTTGCTTTAAGCCATAAAGTGCCTTATCCAGCTTATATACATAACCTGGATGCTTACTATCAGTGAATCCTGGAGGTTGTTCAACGTAGACTTCTTCATTCAGCCTTCCATTTAAGAATGTTGATTTCACATCCATCTGATATACTTTGAAGTCTCTGTGAACAACGTATGCTAAGAATAGACGAATTTCTTCGAGTCTTGCCAATGGGGCAAATGTTTCGTCGTAGTCTATGCCTTCCTCTTGTCTGTATCCCTGAGCAACAAGACGAGCCTTGTTACGGGTTACAGTTCCATGTTCAACCAACTTGTTTGGATAGACCCACTTAGTGCCTATCACTTACTTGTCAGATGGTCTTGGAACGAGATTCCAAACTTTGTTTCTTTCAAATTCTGTCAACTCTTCTTGCATAGCGCTGACCCAATTTGGATCTCTGAGGGCATCATCTGTTTTCTTTGGTTCAATCAGAGAAATAAAGTTAACAAATAAACAAATGTTACGTGAACCTCGTCGAGTCTGAACACCAGCATTTGGATCACCAAGAATTTGATCAATTCGATGATTAATAGTCCATCACTGAGCCGGAGCATGATTTGCTGACTCAATTTGAACTTCTGGAGGAGCTGAAGAAGAAGCTTCAGCAACTTCAGGTATTTCAGGCAAAAGAAGAAGAGGTTTAGATGGCATTTCATTCACTGATTGTTGAGAAGTATATGGTATATCTGAGGTAGATGGTTCAGAAGCAGGCATAGTGTTGAGAGGAACAGCTGAAACCCATGACGATTCAGCTTCACTTGTCTGCGGTAGGGATGTTGACCTGAGGATTAGGAATGCTTTTCGAGTCCCCAAGATGAGAAAACATCCATTGATTGAGTTCTTCAATATCAATAGAAGGTTTTGAATTCGCTGAACGGGATTCGTCAAAAGTGACGTGGATTGTTTCTTCTACAGTTTGTCTTCTACGATTGAAGACTCTGAAGGCTTTAGAGATTGAAGAATATCCAAGAAATATTCCATCATCAGCCTTGGGATCAAACTTTCCAAGGGCATCACTGTTGTTTAGTATGAAACACTGACATCCAAAGATGTGAAGAAAGCTAATAGAAGGCTTTCTCCCATGGAAACGTTCGTAGGCTGTTTCCTTGAATCTTTTGACAATCAGCGACCTGTTTTGAGTAAAACAAGAAATGTTGACAGCTTCTGCCCAGAACTGAGTAGGTAGATGAGAATCACTGAGCATTGAACGTGCAACTTCGATGATCGTTCGATTTCTTCTTTCAGCGACTCCATTTTGTTGCGGTGTTCTCACTGAAGAGAAGTTGTGAGAAATACCCTTGCTTTCAAAGAAGTTTTCAAGGGAACTGTTTTTGAATTCAGTCCCATGATCACTCCTTATTGAGCGAACAGTCATATTGTTCAAGACTTCCATTTTCCTGACAAAAGCGATGAGTTCATCGGGGGTGTCACTCTTAGAACGGAGGAACATAACCCAGGTGTAGCGAGAGAATTCATCAACAATGACCAGTGTATATTTCTTTCCAGCGATGGATTCTTTGTTGACAGGACCAAACAAATCCATGTGAAGAAGTTGAAGAGGAGATGACACTGAGGAAACTTGCTTTGACTTGAAGCTTGCCTTGGTTTGTATCCCTTTTTCACACGTTGAACATAGAGATTCCTTAGCGTATGAATTTTGAGGAAGACCAGTGACTAGCTCTTTTGAAGAAAGAGTATTCAGTGTCTTGAAGGTAAGATGAGAGAGCCTCTTATGCCATAGCCAATTGACATCAGATGAGGCTTTGGAGAAGAAACAAGAGTTCTCAGTGGTTGTCGAGTCCATGTTTAAAACATAAACATTTTCCAAACGGTATCCGCTGAGAGCGACTTTCTCCTTTTTGTCAGTGACAAAGCAGGATTCCTTAGTGAAACATACTTTGTAATCCTTGTCACATAGCTGACTGATGCTCAAAAGATTGTGCTTCAGCCCTTCGACGTATGCGACTCTTCTAAAGGTTGTTGTACCATTAGATAGTACACCAAACCCTCGAGTATAGCCTTTTCCATTTCCACCAAAGGTCACTGAGGGACCTTTCTCTTCCTTATAATCAGCGAGCAGATTCTTTTTGCCAGTCATGTGTCTAGAGCATCCGCTATCGAGATACCAGATACCCTTCTGGACCTGCAAACAAAGGAAGATTAGTTTGATTTAGGTACCCATTTTACTATGGGTCCACATTTGTCAGTGGTAGTAGAGGAAGTGGAAGGTTCATCAATCTTCGCAGCATTTGAATATTCAGCTTCAGTGACATTCTTCACTTTGGTTAATTTCTTAACTTCAGTGGTGTCTTTCATCTTGGCCTGATTTCTATTAGGGATGATCTTCTTTGCCTTGGGGGCAGTCTTCTTTACCTTGGCTAATTTCTCATCCTTGGTAGCTGTGGGGCACTTACTAGCAATATGATCGGTAAGTCCATAATGATAACATTTCCTATAGCTAAAAGTAGCTTTAGGACCATTTGCATGCTTAACAGAGATTTTTAAAGGGGCAGGGCCAACACCAAGAATACCTTTGGCATTGGAAATTGGAGGAACTATCAGTTCTTCGGATTTCTTACCAGTGATATCCACTCTTATTTTAGGAGTAGATGGCTGAACGAATCCAGGGATCTTGGTCCTAGAAGTAGAGGGATGATTTGCTGAAGGTTTTGAGACTTTCAGCTTAGGCACATTGGTACTCTTCTGAGGTTTTTGAATAGCTTTTTCGTTACCTTTAGAAATTAAGGTAGGTTTACCCTCAGGGATGGGAGTTTTAGAAGACGAGCATTGAGACGAAGAGGTGTCAGGGATAGATGACATGAACATTCCAAATTTAAGCATGGAACGATCAGTGGTTGGTTCTTCAGCGTCAACTTTATAACCAAGACCACGTTTGTCACTCAGGGGAATCTGAGCACCTATTATCTCAGTAATCGTTGTTGAGGATTTACACCATCCTTCAACAGTAGCCTTTTCAGCCTTTAATGCAGCGATAGCTTCTTCTCACTCAATACTGATGATTTGATTTACGTAGACTTGATCTTTCAAATTTTCTTCTATTTTAGAAAGCTTTTGAGTTTGTAAATGACAGTGTCTAAGCTGTTCAGCGAGATCAGTATTTTGTTTTCCAGCTTTGGTTTTGCCATTCATGGCATCATATAAATCAATAGTCAAAAGATCGATGGTTCGACGTCTATCAGCGTTATTATCGGCTGAAGTGGAAGTATTAGTGAAAGAATTTGATACCTGAGAGGTAGATGTAGAAGTAGAGGGAATTTCAGCCTTTTCTTCCTCATCTTCTATTTGAGCCATGAGGCAGAGATTGGCCTCATCATCATCAGAGTCAGAAGAATCTTCATCTGATGCAGCCTAGTCATGATCTTCAGCGATCATGCCTTTTCCTTTCTTTTTGAAGCCTTTCAGCTTTTGATATTTTTCTTTCAGCTTCTGGTATTTGTCATCTCTAGCCCTTGGGTTAGAGGATTTCTTGTAGGAAGAAGATGAAGGTTTAAAGATTTTCTTTGACCCGCATTCACTAGCAAAGTGTCCTACTTTTTCACAGTTAAAGCAGGTAGCAGTGGCCTTATTTACAAGGGTTGAAGATTTGGGCTTGTCAGTGAGTGAAAGAGGTTTATTTCTTCTGAAGTTACTCTTTCTGGCGAATCTCATGAATGAATTAGTCAGGAGTGCCAGTGACTCATCAAGTTCTGAAGGATCAGCGTCTGATGAATCATCAGAGTTAGATTCCAACTCAGTGATAGTGACAGTAGAACGCTGAGTGGGTACTAACTCTGAGGAGAGTAAAGCAACAGGTGTTTTCAAAGCTCAAAACCCGTTAATGCTCATAGACCAGTTCATAATCAAAGACTGAAGATATTTCTCAAAGATGCAAAGATCCGTGCTACAATGATACGAAGATTCAAGAAGATGAAGATTTTGTTTGAAGACTTTGACCAACACCACAAAGATATTAAGTGAGTTAGTCAAAGTATATAAATAGGATTTGTAAAGAGTTGTAATTGTGTAAGTCATTCATACGTGAGATTGTAAAGTGAGAGGGATGACTTTCTAGAGAGAGAAGTTAGAGAGAGAAAGGGGATCTCATTCCAATCTTGTACATTTCTCTATTCTAATGAAGATCTAAGTGTATTCATCATTGTTACTTGATTAGATCTGGGATCACAAGTGGTATCAGAGCTAAGCAGATCGGATTAGTGAAGAATTTGAAGATTTTTGGGCATTTTTTTTGTCACTTTCGAACTACTCATGGATTCTGCGATTTTAGGTTGTTTTGGATCGAGCTTTAGGCACAGACTTGTTAGTATTGATCATTTGGATCAATTCGTGCAAGGATTCAGGTTCAGAACACGTAAATCGAAGGATTTGGCAATGTTTGGGTTTTTCGGAAAAGTTCACTGTTCAGATCGAAAGATGGATTTCTGTTAGTTTCTTGGTGGTTTTTGCTGAACAAAAGTTGCTCAGACTGTAATCGCGAACAACCCTACGAAGTTTCAAATCAATTGGAGTTAATTTGAGGATTTTTGGACACTTAGAAAAATTTTCGCGTTAAAACTTATAACCGTCGTACGCTTATCTGTTCTTCGTGTTCATAACTGTCGCATGATGTAACGTCCCAAAAATTACAATAAATTTGAACTTTTAAAATACCATTTTTAATAGATTAAATCACAAGCGTTTAACTCAAATAAACGTTTATACAAAACCTCGTTAAGTTAAACGATCATCTCAAATAAAACAGCGGAACTGTACTAAGTTTAAAAATAAATAAATACGAAGGTCTTCTCAACGCGCCAGTGTGTACCGTCACGCCTTACTGCCACTCGCACCTGAAACAGTAATTTTATAGGGAAAGGGTAAGCACGAAGCTTAGTGAATTCCGACACCTACGCAGATAGCAATTATATACATATCACCCCTATCCGCACATAGACACACCCACAAACAGTCACATAGTACAACAACACAACACAAATAATCATGTACTCAATTACCTCGGTCCCACCGAGTTCACACAACAGTTATCCACACTTCCTCGGTCCCACCGAGTTCACACAACAGTTATCTGCACTTCCTCGGTCCCACCGAGCCCTCGGTCCCACCGAGATGTATACAAAACACATTTATACTAGGAATTAAATCAATCTAATGCTACTCACCACAATACAACTAGTTCACACAACCATTCAGTAGTACACACAACTACCGCAACATATATACAATTCCTAGTCTACGCAGTGAGAGAACTCACCTCAAAAGCAACGCAGATATCCTCAACAGCAAAACGAGCCGGCCAACTCCACTCACTTCTTTCCACCTAAGTAAGTGTTAACAAACGTCAAAGTGAAGTCCTAACCCAAAATCACAACTACAAGTTTACACGTGAAAATTCCAGCTTTTACTCTAAAATATTACAGGTCTGTTCGGGACCTGTTTAGCCCCCCTTAAACTCATCAACCCAGAATTTTTATTCCATAACTAGAAAGTTCTATGTCTTAGGGTTCCAGGGACATATCGCACACATTCATACGAGGTTCCTATCATCTTATATGAATTTTACAAAACCGACTCGCCGAACAGTGAAAAACAGGACCAGTCTGTACAAAATGATGATTTGGACCTAGCTAGAGGCCGAACTGATTTTTCCACAAAACATACAAAACTTACTAGACTCAAAATGGGAGATTTTGGCACTAGTTTCACCTCGATCCGATATTCCTAGAAAACGTTACGGGTTTTATAAAACAGGGGCAGAATAGGCGACCTTCACATGAAATGATAACAATAGTCTACACTCTCATTAAGTCATGACTTAATACAATCAGACCCGCAATTACACTTTGGCTTAGGGTTTAGGATTACTAAGGGCTGTACAAAACCGCGCACCACCCACTGCCACCTCCGGCAGTGGTGGTCGCTGGCGGCGGCGGCGGCCATGGCGGGTTACCACATTCTGGCGAGACCACACCACTTCACCCACCCCGCCACACACACATACACACACACACACAGCCATCACCGCGGCGGCGGCCACACCGCCGGCAGCCATGGCTGCGGCGGTGGTGGTGTCGTTTCACGGTGGTCCGACGACGAAAACAACAAACGAAAGGAAACGAAAAGAACTACCTCGGTCACGACTCTATCCTTCTCTCTTTTTCCGACAGAAATCGACGGCGACTCTCCCTCTTCCCGGCGGCTCTCTCTCTCGCGGTTTCCTCTCTCTCTCTCTCTCTCCGGCGATTCCCTCTCTCTCTCTCTCTCTCCGGCGATTCCCTCTCTCGGCGGCACTCTCTCTCACTTCGGCGATTCTCTCTCGGCGGCACTTTCTCTCTCGCTGCACTCTCTCTCTCGCTGCACCCTCCCTCTCACCGCACTCTCTCTCTCGCCGGCGTGAACAGCAGCGCCGGCTGTGGTTTGGGGTGATCGACGGCAGCAGTAGTGGCAAGGAGGGAGGGGGGTCGGCGATGAAGGCAAGAAAAGAGAAGAAGAAGGATTAGGGTTTGGGGTTTGTTCTTGTGCTCCACGGAACATAAACAAGAGAGGGGAAGGGGTCGGTTTTCTCAAAGCCGATCCCATGCAACCCTACATACCCAATGTACACAAATAGTCCCTGTAGTTAAAGCTTTTCCCCACTAAGCCCCCTAATCACAATCTTTTAACATTTGGTCTTATTCGACAATCCCGTTAACAAACAATTTGCATAGAGAAAAAAATAAATAAATAAATACCTAAAATAAACCGTACCGGAACACGGGCTTTACAACTCTCCCCCGCTTGAAGTAGACTTCGTCCCCGAAGTCTATGTCCACGAATAATTCCGGATAGATCTCCCGCATCTCAGCTTCGGGTTCCCAAGTCCACTCGGAACCCTTCCGGTGCTTCCACTGGACCTTCACCAAGCCAATTACTTATTGCGTGAGGCCCTAGTCTTCCTGTCAATAATGGCAATCGGCTTCTCTACGTAATTAAGCCGCTCATCAATCTGAATATCTTCAAGAGTCTGAATAGTACGCTTGGCGACATCCCTAACTGGAATCTAAATTTCTCACACCGCCGAAAAAAAAACAATTTCTCGAATACTTTCCTTACCAACAAAACTCCTTCAAGTACACCGCATTTATGATCGGAAGAACACTCCAACGACTGGAATCATTCTTAGCCAAACGACTTCGGTTGTCTCCCAACCTTAGACGATCCATACATCCTGATTCAATTTCAAGCTCTAACCATTCTAAAGTTGCTCACCAATATACCCTACAGGATACTCGAGTCCGATCATTCCTACCATTAATTGTCGATTAACTTCCACGAGTTCTAATAGACTCCTAAAATTTTATCTCACCCGAATCATCAAATCAGCAGATTTATAAACACACATGAAGGTCATTCCACCATAACCATTCATCACAAGTGAGCATTTCAGGGTTACTACCACCATCACCATAATTATTTTAAAATCGGCCACAATTCTCCGATTACGCTAAAGGTGTTTGGCCTCAAGCCCAAAAGTCGACACCTAAATATACCACTTACCTCAAAAAGGTTACAGCGTATTTATTCTCTTAATTGCAAAGGCCATCATTCCCTTAACCGATACTATTCGGCCTACAGTACCAACACACGTGGAATACCCAACCTTCCACCGTCGACGTATCTTCCACACTCGCTCTACGAAGCCAAGTTATGCCGTATCGAGGATACATATCGGCGTCTACCTCCTAGGTAACTGTTCAATACTATAACCTCCTAGTGCCTACTGGAAAGTCAAGGTCATAAAACATAGATACCGGGGTCCCACCCCGAGATACCCAACCGACCATTACTAACGACTGACTATCATGCCTGTGGGTCCAATGCAATACAGTCTACCAACAACATGCCTATCCCGGAATGACTCACTCACCCAAGCATGTAAATACTCAACGTGCAAAAATGCAAAACGGTGCAACAAAAGCAACCCATCAACAAGACTCCACATCGAGCCATTAAAACCGGGCAATTAACCCATGACTGTCTCAAAATCAAAATCGAGCAAAATGCTCCACGCTTGCTAAACCCATAGGTTGGTAAAAAAAATGCGTTTAAACAATGTTTAACCAAACAATACTCTAAATCAACATTAACCCCATAACTCAACACGGGTTAAACAAAAGGGTTTCCCAAAGGACTCACACCCTTATAATTCTCAAAATGACACATAACACTTAAAAGTGCATTTCCCAAATGGTTTACAAAAATCATTTACAAAATATTTTCAACACCAAGATTTTTCATCTCAAAAAGATCATTTGCAATAAAACTACTATTACCAGGTCGGTAGTTACGCAAAAATGGACACGCTCGTCCCACATAGGAAAATCATGTTAAAAATCGTTCCATTGCAGTTCAGTCTACTCACAAAACGCAAAGCGTAATAAATAATTTCTTTAAAACGAACCACCACGGTTCTGGTATGGATTGACTCATGACATGCACGCAAGGTAACTGCTCAATTTAAACGGTGTGCAACAATTTTCACACGTACTTCACAAGAAGCCCAAACGGAAATTTACTCAAAATTATTTTCTGACCATCCAAATGGTATGGAACAAAGTTTACCAATCAAAATTTGTGCGCGTCAGTTTATTATACAAGACAAGGAAACGATTCATAATTACACCTCAATCAAAACACAAAAAAAACTTGTGTAAGTTCCAAGTTTAAAGACAAAACTAATTCGTTTCCATCATTTAAAAATATCGACTAAAACATCATAAAACCTTAAATCGGGGTAGGCATGCAAACTGGTAACACTTCCATAAGGAATTTTCTAAAATCTTCATCACGAAGCATTTCCTCAACATTTCGTACTTGGGACATATCACGTCAAAACACCAAAGTTTAAAATGTATTTGCCAAAAATGCTCAAAATACTCGTTCCCTCCAAAGCAAAAGTTTTTAAATTTCCTAAAAATAACCGGCGATTCTAAATTAACCGAATGTCAACAATCTACGCATTTATATTTTCAAAATATGACACATTGCAAACGTATGCATGAGAACTAAAACATTTTCATGCACGACTCGTTTATCAAAATGTCAAGAACAAAGGTTACCCAAGTATGCATACCCCTAAGTCGATAAAGCGCATTTTCATGGAAATGATAATAAAACATTTAACTGACTAAAAGCGCACCAAACAACTCATTATGAAATGTTACCAAAATATTCTTCCATGCATTACTTTAGTCACGCATAAATCAATCCATACACTGAACTATTTGCAATAAAATACTTAGTAACACAAACTTCATGAACCTCGACGAACTCAGTGACTCTAAGTCAATAAAATAGCATCATACAATGTGCCCCCAAAGTCAATTTGTTAAAAGCAAAATCATGAATGAGACGCCAAAATTCCAAAAATCTCTTTCCACGGTAAAACCATAAAACAACATTGTTTAACAAACTCATATTAAACAAATCACCAAAATAGTTTTATACAGACATCGTGGAATGTGACTTTCCGTCTCAACTCTAACATATGTGGAGGAGTTCCAATGTTAAATTCACAAGCCGTAGTCACTTGCCCAACATTTTAAACACCACAAAACACGGATATCATCTTACCCGAAAGAACTGTTGGAAAATTACGAAGTGAACCAAATTCTAACAAAGTTTGCAACTCACGTGATAAAACGGTTTCATCTACTTTCAAAACCAAAATTCGAAATCTTGTGTGTGTGCTGAACATTTCCCAAAATTCCAAAACAAAATCCATAAAAGGATTGGAAACACAAGAATTAGTTAATGCAA
This sequence comes from Saussurea involucrata, assembly GCA_033807775.1. Lineage (NCBI taxonomy): Eukaryota > Viridiplantae > Streptophyta > Magnoliopsida > Asterales > Asteraceae > Saussurea > Saussurea involucrata. Next base: position 62,775,599 of record CM066313.1, on the reverse strand, counting down.
TTTTTTTTCAAAATAAACTTTGTGCATGACTCAGTCGGCATTTGACGTCTCGACTCATACCCCTCCAACACTCCCCGATCCACAATCGTCATCCGGACATTTAAACCTCTTAGGCAAGTTGGGAAATTACGTCAGATAATCCTTACGGTTTTTCCTCAATTCAAAGTTGGCTTAATAAGCCTATGCTTCTAGCACAACCATCAATCTTGACTCGAAATGGCCTACTTAAAACAAACCTCATCCTTATCGTCACTCCAAGTGATTAATACTAGAATCGTCCTTCTATTCCAACGACTACTAGTTTAGAACCTCTATCACTACCCCCAACGATCATCACATCAAAGAAAATCAAGTACACACCTGTACTAGCCGGTTTACTATAGTTGTTCCTCCTTGTGATGGCTATTCTGAGTAGATAATACAACGCGTAATTAGCACACAATAACTCCTGCTATCTACGCTCACACTCAACTCCTCGGATTCCCCGTGACTTTCCCCTACCCGAGCACGGATCCTGTGCTTCAGATAGTAGGAGCTCTACTACTACCTTTGTTAGAGCAAGTTTCAATGTTGATTTAAAGTTCAAGGGTTAAACTGTATTTGATTAAAATAGAGCTTATTAGTGAACGGGCCGTGGGCTTGTTAACCACGGGCCCATTGTATTTAATGTTGATTAGCTTGGAAAAACAAGCTAATCATCTCTTTTAGCTTTCAACTCTTATTGTAATATTCTCTCTGAAAGATTAATGAAAGGGATGACCAGTTGAAATCATTGTTCGTATTGCTTACTATTTCGATTTCACATTTGTTGCACGGATCTGGATTCTACAATTGGTATCAGAGCAGACAGACGGATTCGATTCAAAGGCTCTCTAGTGATTTCTAGTAAGTTTTTGACTTTTCCCGTATATGTTCATATTGACTTTTTCGAAATCTTGATTCTGGCTAAATTGTTCAATTCTATTTATTGGGTTGTGTTAGCATTATACTTGTGAGTAATTCTGCAAATTTTCGCATTCCAATTCGATCGTTTGAGTGTTTAATTGAGCAATTTAAGATCAAAAGTTTTTGGTAGTGTTCTTGATAAAAATCCGATTTTTAACCATCAAAACATGTTGTTTTTGCATTGAAATCGATTGGATTAGTGTTATTTTTGTGTTTGGCATTGTTACTAATCTTCCAGGATCGATTTTGGGCAACCCTAATCGAAAATTCGATCGATTTGAGCAAACAGCCGACTTTTCCGGATAAACCAGTCGACGTTTCCTGACAACTTCAAGGTGTCCGGACGTTTGTGTGATTTCCATCCGGGTACCTCCAATTCCATCCGGACTCCTCATTTTTCCGGGTAAGTTCTGCAATCCGGGTAAGTCACTATTCCTTATACTATCCAGGTAACATTTGTATCCGGAAACCCAGAGTTTCCGGACATATCTTATCTGGACAATCCATTGTACCCGGAAACTCCAGTTTATCCGGTCAACACTGAGTATCCGGGAAACAATTCATCCGGATTCTCTAACCACCCGATAAGTTCTTGTGCTTTATATTCTATCCGGTAACATTTGTTTATCCGGTAACTTCGTTTTTACGGATTCTTTATCCGGAAACCACCCGTGCTAAGTCGCAGGAGGGGGACATTTAAGTATCCGTGATACTGTTCCACTTTGAATCGAACCATCGTCTGACGATCACTCCAGTGCAACTGAAGATGTCTCCTGTTGAAGAAGACATGACAAAGCCGTGTCAGGTATGTGAACCTATCTTTTCAGAACTTTATGACCGAATGAAACCTCTTGCTGAACGGGTAGATTCCTTTAAGGTCACCTCTAATGAACAACTGCTTGAGATTAGATCACTATCTGAAAAGCTAGATGTTCAAAGGAGAATAACTGAAAAATATAAGTCTGAAAATGCTAATCTAAAAGACAAATGCAAAAATCTTTCATTAGCACCTAAGGACTTAAGGACCAAGTTATCTGATCTTCAGTCTCAGTTTGATAAGTGCTTGAATGAGAAAGAAGAAATTGTTTATCAATGTTCTTCTCTTCAAATTCAACACAAGGAGTTTGTGACTAAAATCCTTGATCTTGAAAACAAACTCCACAAAAGGGGTCAAACTGATCAAACCATCTTTCTAAATAAACCCAAAGAGTTCACCTATTTCAACAAAGAATGGGGAATCGGATATGATAACCCACATTATTTGAAAAAGGGAAGATGGCATACACCTACCTTGTATGATTTTGGTTGTTTTGGGTTAGATAAAAAGTATCCGGAATATGCCATTAAATGGACTGGTCCTCTTGAACCTGAAAAGGAAGAGGAAACCGAGGAATACAAGCGCACACACAAACGAGGAATACAACTTCCATTTTGTTATGAACCTTTAAATTATTCTTATAAGAAAAATCCAAAGAAATACCTCTCGAATGACTACTTCGACTGCTACAAGGTTGCTACGCCCAAGGATTCCTCCAAAAAGGATGAGGACCAAGCAACCGAGATCAAGACTGAGACGGATGAGTTTAAACTCTATGTTCCCCCTCTCATCTTGGAAGCAAAGATAGTCGAGTTGGAGGAGTCACTCGAGAAAGAAAGGTCTGTTTTTCAAAATGAGAAGAAAGAGCTAGTTAAGGATCTTGAGAAACTCAAATCTGAGAAAACCAATGGTGTGTCAAGTGAAGAAAAGGAAAGTTTTCTGTGGGAAATCAATACGCTCTCATCGAAACTGTCTGAAATGACAAGAGAAACGATGAAGGAGCACCTGAGAAATGGTCAACTCCAAGAGCAGATTGACTTTCTCCAAACTCAAAAGCAGATTTCACCTGATCTTTCCTTCAACTCATCTGACACATCATCGTGTAAAGCCTTCATTGGAAATATCTCTTCTCAAGAAAGTAACGTCTCTCAAGACGAATGTGTTCAAAGGAATTTAAACTCTGATTTTTCAAACGCTTCCGCACCAAATTCCCCAAAGCACACAAGCACAAAGTGTTCCTCACCTTCCTCGACCGATCCAAGTCCAGTAATTCCAGATGTCCATTTTTCAGAATATATGAACTCCGAAGGTAATTCTGATGGAGAGTTTGAGTCGTTCCCTTTCGACAAACCTCTTCCGAGCCACACTGATTTTCTATCACTAGTAGTTAATCATCCGGTCAATTTTCTAAAGGGTAGCAGTTCTCAAACAAAGGCCCCAGCTGTGATCAAGATTTCTCAATCAAAACCAACTTCTAAACTTGTTTCTAAAAAGCAATCACAGCCGAGGCAGGAGACCGGACCATTGCCTACCAAAAATACTGTTCCTTATAAAGTCACTGACCACACTGTCCCTGTTGTTTCGGATAAAACCGGTCGCACTAATCAAGAAAACCCAAAGTGGCTAAAGAAGGAACCTGTCAAGAAGGATGCATCAAAGTCCTTCCCAAATGCTTTTAATTCTAGAAAAAACAAAACCGATTGTGCCTGGAATCATTGGAATGATTTTGTTAAAAGAGATGTTAATTTTCCAATGAAAATTTACTCCACTCAACAATTGATTCAATTATCGCACGATTGTTTGTGTTGTTCTAGTTGTGGTTGGAATGACTTTGATGACATTAACAATAATGATTGGTTTGGGTCATATCACATGTATAATCATACACCCAAACGGAAACCCCGTAATAACCAGCAAAGACAGTATCAAAAACGGGGTTACCAATCAGCGGTTAAACCACAGCAGGAGACCAAACCCATTCCTACACAGGTTGCTCCTACTGAGGTTAAACCGGCACCCAGGTGGAAATCTGCCCCAAAATCTGTTCCCTCAAAAGGTGTAAATTCTACACCCAAGAGGCAACAAGTGCCAAAACCAGTTCCCTCCAACGGTGTAAAATCTACACCTAAAGGGAAAGCTGAGTCAAAGAAAATTTCCCCAGGCAGTGCCAAATCTAACCCTCCGGGACCCAGGAAAATCTGGGTACCCAAGGTCCGCTAAACTTGTTTTGCAGGACGGTCATGTGTGACTCTTAGACACTGAATGCTCCACACACATGACCGGAAGGAGGGAGCTGCTCACGATCTACAAGGAACAATATTACGAAGACGCGAGGTTTGTTTATACCTATGCTTTCACGAGTTGCTCATGTGTTTAGGGGAGCATGATCAGCCATCAGGTAAGTATACTCTACTGTTGAGGGGGAGCTTCACACACAATTTTTTAAATGCTGAAAAGTTTTTTTTTGTGTGTGTGGATACTCCCGTGTGCATTTCACACTATGCACACATTCCGAGGGGGAGCAAAGCCATCCCCATGCTCAGTTTGAGGGGGAGCGAGAGAAGGTTCATTTTTAAATCCAAACAGTCGTATTTTGGCAAAATCTACAAGGACAGAGCATTTTTTTATGAAAATCCCAGAGTATCCGGACAGTCTTATTTTTGTCCGGAATGCTCAACTGTATCCGGAAACCATGTTTGTCCGGAATGCTCAACTGTATCCGGAAACCATGCTTCTCCGGAACACCTTTTGTCCGGATACTTGTGTCGTCCGGAAAGTTTTGACGATCAATAGTTTTATCCGGACACCCTTTGTCCGGCTACTTGTGTCTGTCCGGAAAGTCTTATTTGTTCAAATCCTTGTCCGGACACCCTTTTTTATCTATCCGGTACCTGTTTTGTCACTGCCAATCCTCAATCTATCTCAGATTGAGCCTATCAAAGCAAAGGTACGCGTTGATACTTGTTTATTCGTCTTGTTTACTAACTTTGGGTCTCTTACAGATATTCCATGGCGGATCAACAACCTCTCACTTCGAGGGGGAGCAAGTCAATCCCCATGTATGTTTTGAGGGGGAGCAGGATAATACCCCAACTATACACATACCTAAAGCCCTACCTGTGATAGCATATAGACGAGGGTTAGGGTATCCCATGGTCCAGTCAGAGCCGGAGGGACCTTCCCCGGGACATAGAACATGTGAGAAGGAGGGTATTAAGGTCGAACGCGAACCAAGAAAGATTGAGCCGTAAAGATAACGAGGCTCCTGAGCGAAACCAGCCACGTCATATCCGGGTTGCCACATCTACTACCTCATCTCATTTGTTGGGATAGGGTATTGAAGAAGCCTCCGTGGACCCAGCGGAGCAATTGCACGACCTCCATAGCCACTCATCCGTCTCTCAAAAGATGGATGTTTTAGTCTCACACGGGGATATAGCACAACTTCCACCGGTCTCTCACTCGGAGAGTACTGGTGTTGAAACAAGAGACCAGCAACCCCCGGTCTCGACTTCTTTCAGTGCACCATCGAGTCTAGATCCATTTGTTATTGAAGATTCTTTAACTAGGACACTTGATGCGGAACAACACCAAGTCGCGGCTCTTAGTGACCCGACCGGAACGTCTGTAGTGTCTCCGTCTACCGGAACACGAGGATCAGACGGAAATCCTACCACAGCTATTATCACGCCAACTGTGAACGTAAGTGGCTCTACCCCCGCGGTAGATGCCTCAACGGGTAACCTAAGTGGTCCCGGAGTTAGTAACCCAGACTTTGTGTCACCAGGGTCCCTGGACAGCACCCTTAAGGCTGTCCGCCAGGATATGGAGCAACAGATGCAGCAACATGTAGCCGCTGAACTTGCCAAAGCTATGCGCGCTATCAAAGGTAAAGGCCACCTCGTCGAACCTGAAACCACCCCTGTACCTCCACCGATTCAACCACAACCTATCTATTCGGTGGACACCCTGAAGATGATGCTATTGGCCCAACTGCTCCAGGAATCCGATACAACCGCCTCTACTGAAGCAGACCTGATCTCCGTTCTCCGATCACAGGTCACTGCTCCATCTTCATCTGTTACCACTCGCTTAGACGCCATTGACTCGACCCTCAACGACTACAACAAAGCGCTCGCCACGCTGTCTGAGAGGGTCCGCTCACTAGAAGACACTTGTAAGAGTCAAGCCGGCGGTCTCAAACGCAAGCACGATGACCAGGATGATCCTGATCACCGTGAGGGGGAGAAGCGTCTACACTAAACCGAGACCGCCCAGATCATGACTGCCAAAACTACAACAGTGGTTCAACAGGAACCCCCAACTGCGGCAACTACATCAGAAGCACCCGAAGCCGAGTTGCCACTAGCAGATATGGTCATAGATATGGAGATTTCAGATGAAGAAGACCCGACGGTTGAAAAGCCCGAGGATTCAACACAGGAACTGGTCGATTTTGACTCGTCAGACAGACCGATACTGGACATGAGAGATCCAGAGTGTGAGACCAACCCGGAGACTGAAGACGCATGGTACGAAGAAGCCGCCAGTGCCGTAAACCTCCAGGTAAATTTGGTCTTCCCTACTGATGAGGACGACAATATTGACTACGATCAGTTCCTGCTCCAAAATTTATATGGAGCAACCCCCGTTAACTATGCTCAACCTGCCGGAACACCATCAACAAGACCCGAGTCTACTACTTCCGATCTCCCGACAACTACTCCTCCCACGACAGCTTCTGATCTTCCTCCGTCTCCTCAACAGCAACAAATCCATTGGGAGAAGATCATGGTACTTATCCCTCATCTGGAGGAATCTTTGAAAAAGCTGTTCGTACACAAGCTTCGCCCGATCGAGCCAACCTTCTGTCTGTGTATCTACAACCTTGGCCCAGAATTTCAACGCCGATATATCAGCACGATGCAGCGGTGTCTTCCAGTCAACCAGGTCAGAACCAAACTTCGAATCACAGAGGTAATCAGTATCTATTCAAGACGTATTATGAAGATCATCTACCCAGTTTTCATTGTTCGACGTGAAGATGGGAACGAATGGAAATTTTCAGAAGCTGATTTCAAGAACCTCCGACCACTCGACTTTCTGGTTATTCTGAAAAACTTACGTACAAGAATCATCCGACCGCTAGAGATTACAAAAGCACTCGAAGCTGTTCGTCGATACCTGGTCCGCACCATCATGATGTCTTATCTAACGGACCTCCAAATGGCTATCGAGAACAAGGCGAAAAAGGTAAATCTGATCAAGCCGAATCTGAAAGCACCTGAGTTAAACATGTATCCCGAGAACGCTATGCTTCTGGAACCAGAATTCGGGATCGTTTACCTCAACGAGCAAAAATAGAAGAAATTTATGCGCTTCAGTCAGGTGGAAAGATTTTGCGACGGCACACTCCTAATGGTCAGAGATGCTCTTCGAAAAATTATTCAGCACGAGTCTAAAAATCCAAGGTATTCTTATGTTCCGAATCCGAATGAAGTAACTGCTCGGAATGCCTTGGAAATGATTGAAGATCGCATCGACTATCGCCGCGCCATCAGATTGTTCGAGGTACACTTCGCGCTCCGCAAAAGATATGTCTTCAACTGGAGAGATATAGAGCGCCAACTCGAACTTCAAATCAAAGGGGGAGATTGTTAGAGCATGTTTTAATGTTGATTTAAAGTTCAAGGGTTAAACTGTATTTGATTAAAATAGAGCTTATTAGTGAACGGGCCGTGGGCTTGTTAACCACGGGCCCATTGTATTTAATGTTGATTAGCTTGGAAAAACAAGCTAATCATCTCTTTTAGCTTTCAACTCTTATTGTAATATTCTCTCTGAAAGATTAATGAAAGGGATGACCAGTTGAAATCATTGTTCGTATTGCTTACTATTTCGATTTCACATTTGTTGCACAGATCTGGATTCTACAACCTTCCACACCTATCCTTACTCGTTTCGAGTCCCATCCCGGAGTGCCCAAGTAGTTCCTTGTCGACAGTTTAACCCATATGCCCGTAGCAGCATATGCCAACACTCATCCTAACTCACTAGGAATTTCACCCCAAAACACTACCCTTGCTGCAACGAAATCCCTACTGACCATAACGAGTTGCCTCGCGAATACCCCGTCACATGCAGCGTGAAACAAATAGACATTCGAATACAAGATTCTATCCTAGAACGGTTGGACTCAAACAAGAGCTGCGCAATAGAACTAAATCAAATATTCTAAGGCTATGTGATTCTTACTTCATACAACCTATAGGGCATTCACTTAACAACTTACCATGATCAACATAAATTCCTACTAGCAAACAACAAACATGCAGTACAGTGTAAATAGCACAGGCAATCTAGCATACATACTCCTATGTTCTAGAAAGCAATAAATACACTAAGTACTGTACCTTTTCTCTTGGCTTCGGCTGACTATACACACTGCGCCCTCGATCACCGTTTCTCAAACGGGTTTTCTTTTCTTTTATTCCCAAAATTTTTAAGAGAAGAATTTTATAGCCGAAAACTTGAGATCAAACACACCAAGATGTGTTTGATTCACTCAAGCTGTGCTCTGATACCAAGTTGTAACGTTCCAAAAATTACAATAAATTTGAACTTTTAAAATACCATTTTTAATAGATTAAATCACAAGCATTTAACTCCAATAAACGTTTATACAAAACATCGTTAAGTTAAACGATCATCTCAAATAAAACAGCGGAACTGTACTAAGTTTAAAAATAAATAAATACGAATGTCTTCTCAACGCGCCAGTGTGTACCGTCACGCCTTACTGCCACTCGCACCTGAAACAGTAATTTTATAGGGAAAGGGTAAGCACGAAGCTTAGTGAATTCCGACACCTACGCAGATAGCAATTATATACATATCACCCCTATCCGTACATAGACACACCCACAAACAGTCACATAGTACAACAACACAACACAAATAATCATGTACTCAATTACCTCGGTCCCACCGAGCCCTCGGTCCCACCGAGTTCACACAACAGTTATCCGCACTTCCTCGGTCCCACCGAGATGTATACAAAACACATTTATACTAGGCATTAAATCAATCTAATGCTACTCACCACAATACAGCTAGTTCACACAACCATTCAATAGTACACACAACTACCGCAACATATATACAATTCCTAGTCTACGCAGTGAGAGAACTCACCTCAAAAGCAACGCAGATATCCTCAACAGCAAAACGAGCCGGCCAACTCCACTCACTTCTTTCCACCTAAGTAAGTGTTAACAAACATCAAAGTGAAGTCCTAACCCAAAATCACAACTACAAGTTTACACGTGAAAATTCCAGCTTTTACTCTAAAAAATTACAGGTCTGTTCGGGACCTGTTTAGCCCCCCTTAAACTCATCAACCCAGAATTATTATTCCATAACTAGAAAGTTCTATGTCTTAGGGTTCCAGGGACATATCGCACGCGTTCATACGAGGTTCCTATCATCTTATATGAATTTTACAAAACCGACTCGCCGAACAGTGAAAAACAGGACCAGTCTGTACAAAACGATGATTTGGCCCTAGCTAGAGGCCGAACTGATTTTTCCACAAAACATACAAAACTTACTAGACTCAAAATGGGAGAATTTGGCACTGGTTTCACCTCGATCCGATATTCCTAGAAAAAGTTACGGGTTTTATAAAACAGGGGCAGAATAGGCGACCTTCACATGAAATGATAACAATAGTCTACACTCTCATTAAGTCATGACTTAATACAATCAGACCCGCAATTACACTTTGGCTTAGGGTTTAGGATTACTAAGGGCTGTACAAAACCGCGCACCACCCACTGCCACCTCCGGCAATGGTGGTCGCTGGCGGCGGCGGCGGCCATGGCGGGTTACCACATTCCGGCGAGACCACGCCACTTCACCCACCCCGCCACACACACACACATACACGCACACACACACACACACACACACATACACACACACGCACAGCCATCACCGCGGCGGCGCATGGCGGCGGCCACACCGCCGGCAGCCATGGCTGCGGCGGTGGTGGTGGCGTTTCACGGTGGTCCGACGACGAAAACAACAAACGAAAGGAAACGAAAAGAACTACCTCGGTCACGACTCTATCCTTCTCTCTTTTTCCGGCAGAAATCGACGGCGACTCTCCCTCTTCCCGGCGGCTCTCTCTCTCCGGCGATTCCCTCTCTCGACGGCACTCTCTCTCACTTCGGCGATTCTCTCTCGGCGGCACTTTCTCTCTCGCCGACGTGAACAGCAGCGCCGGCTGTGGTTTGGGGTGATCGACGGCAGCAGTAGCGGCAAGGAGGGAGGGGGGTCGGCGATGAAGGCAAGAAAAGAGAAGAAGAAGGATTAGGGTTTGGGGTTTGTTCTTGTGCTCCACGGAACATAAACAAGAGAGGGGAAGGGGTCTGTTTTCTCAAAGCCGATCCCATGCAACCCTACATACCCAATGTACACAAACAATCCCTGGAGTTAAAGTTTTTCCCCACTAATCCCCCTAATCACAATCTTTTAACATTTGGTCTTATTCGACAATCGCATTAACAAACAATTTGCTTAGAAAAATAAATAAATAAATAAATACCTAAAATAAACCGTACCGGAACACGGGCTTTACACATAATTCATAGCATCATAACTTTGGCACGATTACTGACCGACTAGATTTCTTGTCGTACAGGTATTGTAAGAGAGTTACTGTTCACGGGTCTTAGTCGTACACAGCTTCTACGACAGTTACTGTTCATTTGACCAAGTCGTACAAGTTTCGTACGAGTGTTGGTCCAAGTCGCAAACTTGTTGTACGATAGTTACTGTTGCTGAATCCAAGTCGTACACGTTCTGTACGACAGTTACTGTTCACTTGTACTGTCGCACACGTTCTATACGATAGTCGTACACTGTTGCCCCGACAGACTGTCAAATTTTCACAAATTCACTTTTCTGTGTAAAGATCAATACAAGTAATCTTCAAGATGAATAGAAACGACATAATGAATTCTTTGGGAAGTGATACTAGACCTCCGATTTTGATCGAAAAAGAGTATGAACAATGGAAAGAAAGGTTTGAAGATTTCCTTGAACGACAATCAAATGGTATTCACTTACTAGATTCTCTTTACAATGGCTTAATGAAACCAGTATATGAAGATGTTCCAGTTCTAGATGTTCCAAACATCACAATGGCTAAGTTGATTCCTGTATCTGAATACAATGATGATCAAAAGGCTAGATATGAAGCAGATAAAAAGGCAAGATCATATGTAATCATGGGTATTCCGAATGAAGTCTTCAACAAGATAGATAGTTACAAAGATACGGCAAACAACATGTGGAGACAGTTAGAAAAGATGTTACAAGGGTCTCAGATTGGAAATCAGATGAAAATCACAATGTGCATCAATAGGTATGAAGAGTTTAAGGCTAAGAAAGATGAGTCACTTCACGACACGTATGACAGGTTTATGATTCTACTCAACGAACTGAGTAAGAACAAAGTCAAAAAGGATCTAGTTGAGATAAATGTCAAATTTCTTAACGTTCTTCAACCTGAGTGGAAGAGTGTTTCAAGAAAAATGAAACAAAATCCTAGACTGTCAACAATGCCGTTACATGAGCTGTATGAAACTATGTTGCAAGATGAGATGGAAGTAGATGAGAGGAAAAGAATAAGAAAAAGAAGAAAGAGGTTTCACAAGAACCAATTGCACTCCAAGCTGAAGTACAAGCAAATTGTTTTAAGTCGGATGATTCTGGATGGTTTGATACTGGTTATTCGGGTAATATCTCTGACAATGGTGCTGAATTAGAACAAGCAATGATTCTTCTCACTAGGCATTTACAAAGGAAATTTTTCAAACCACAATCATCAAACAACAATTTGAGGTATACTTCTGGTTCGCGAAAGTTTGAGAACAACAGCTTTGAAAGGAAACCGTTTGGAGAGCAAAGATTTGAGAATTCTGAAAAGAAAAAGAGGAAAGCAAAATGAAAGATGATCTGAAAAGGATTTCTAAGAAGATTGAGTTGAATACTACTTCTGAACACAGAGTCAATAATTCTTGTATGAAATGCAATAAAAGTGAAAAGACTTATGTTTCTGATCTATTGACTCTTGCAAGAAAGAATCTCGAATGTGTTCAATGTGGTAGTCTTTCATTTCAATCATCTCAGAAAAGTCCAATTTTAATAACACCTGTTTCTTATATAAACAATGAAAAATCTTCGAGTACTTTCTATAAAGGTGAGTGTTCAAACACGAAGAAACCACCTTTAGAGAAAAGAAAGAAGTGTAAAGTGTCAAAGAAAGGTCAAGTTCAGAGTTCTGAAGATTCTAATTCTAAATCTTCTGTTATTTCAGATAATTTTGTGAATTCAGAGAAGAAAGCACAAGAATGGCGGGTAAAGCAAACAACGACTGATTCAACCAAACAGAGTGTTAAAAACAGTAGTTTTTCGAATAATAAACAATTTGGTATGGGTAATAAACAATCTTTTGTAAAGCCTTACAAAAGTTACTCCAAAGACAAATTGTTGGATTTTAAAAATGGTGAATGTTTTTGCTCTGTTTGTGGTTATGAATGTGCGTTTGCTATGCCTGGTTCTTGTTGTTGGGATAATTCTTACTTTATCCCAAGTGGTAAAAGAAAGTCAACTTTGAAGAAAAAGAAGAAGACACAAAAATCTAAAATCACATCTTCTCAAGCTAACCAAAAAGGACCCAATATTCAATGGGTACCTAAAACTGTTTCAATCTGATTGATGCACAAACATAAGTTATGGTATTTAGATTCGGGATGTTCGAAGCATATGACAGGTCAACGACACATGTTAACTAATTTTATGGAAAAGGATCTTGGTCGTGTAAGGTTTGGAAACAATCAGGTTGCTCCTATAAAAGGTTTTGGAGATATCATTCAAGACAATCTTACGATAAAGAAGGTTAACTATGTTGAAGGATTGGAGCACAACCTTTTCAGTATAGGACAGTTTTGCGATAAGGATTTGGAGGTGCACTTCAAGAAGACAAGATGTTGTGTCAAAACCGAGAAAGGAACAAATCTTCTTGTTGGAACTCGCAAGTCAAACCTGTATACAATCAACTTGTCAAATATCAAAACGACCAATGAAGTGTGTCTTTTATCCAAAGCTTCCGAAGAACAAAGTTGGCTATGGCACCGACGGTTATCTCATCTAAATTTTCAATACATTCAAAAGCTGGTTTTAGGAGATTCAGTTCGGGGGCTTCCAACTTTGAAATTCAATGCCGAAAATCTATGTGATGCGTGTGAGAAAGGAAAGATGAAGAGGGTTCCTCACAAGCCTAAACCGGAACCGACAACGAAGAGTATACTTGAGCTGTTACATGTGGATTTGTGCGGTCCAATGAAAACGGAAAGCATAAATGGGAGGAAATACGTCTTGGTAATAGTCGATGATTTCTAAAGATATACATGGGTTAAGTTTTTTCGGTCAAAAGATGAAACTTCAGAACTTCTCATTGGTGTTATCAAGGTAGCTCAGAACAACATGCAGATCTCAGTAAAAATCGTTCGTTCGGATAATGGTACAGAATTCAAGAACAGAGTCTTAGGTGATTTCTATGAATCACATGGGATTATGCAACAATTTTCTGCCGCCATAACTCCTGAACAAAACGGTGTTGTAGAAAGGCTTAACAGAACGTTAGTCGAGTCTGCGAGAACAATGTTGGCATACTCAAAGCTTCCTCTCTTCTTATGGGCCGAAGCTGTAGCAACCGCATCTTACACACATAATCGTTCTGTCATACACCACCGGTTTAATAAAACTCCTTATGAAATCATGAATAACCGGAAACCTAACATAAAACATTTTCGTGTTTTTGGTTGTAGGTGTTATGTATTGAACGACAAAGAACAAAGGAACAAGTTCAGTCCGAAGGCGATTGATGGTGTCTTTGTTGGATACTCTTTCTCATCGGCGTCATATAGGATATATCTGAAGCAATCTAGAAACATAATGGAGAGTGTCAATGTCAAATTCGATGAACATCACGAATTGGCTTCTGACCAAAACAGTTCAGGACCCGTTATAACTGGAATATTAGCTACTGGACATCTCAGTTCAGAACCTGCTTCAACTTCTAATCAGGATCAACCTTCTACCTCAAAATCTCAATTAACTGATCTTGATTTATTATTTGATGAATTCTATGATGAATTTTATGGTACTTACAATAATTCTACTAATTCTAACAGGATGGTACAAGCACCTACAACAATTTCTGCTGCGACAACTACTCAAAATGGTGCATCTACTTCAACACCGGTTGATGTCTCCACTCCTGTTCAGAATGTTCAAGTACCAGAAGTTGTTATTCCACAACAAGAGACTACAGCTACTATGGAAGGATCAACACAAAATCCTAGCTCTTCGGTTCCTGAACCACCCATTTCTCAGTCACAACCGGAATCTTCTAGTATTCCTACAGAAATTCCAAATGCTGAACCAATTGTTTCTCCAACCGAAGAAGAAACGAATGCTACTCTTGAAAATGTTCAAGAATCCTATGCTCCTCACCCTCATACAACCAAGTAGACGAAGGCTCATCCGATTCACCAAATAATCGGTGACCCAAGTTAACCAGTTCAAACTCGCTCGAGTGCTACCGTGAATGAGTGCTTATTTTCAATGTTCTTGAGCAACATTGAACCACTCACAGTCAAAGAAGCGTTGAATGACCCGGATTGGATTTTAGCTATGCAAGAAGAGCTAAATCAATTTGAAGCGTTAAAGGTATGGAGGTTAGTTCCAAGACCGGCCGATAAAAGCATCATTGGAACAAAGTGGGTGTTCAAAAACAAGAAATATGAAGATGGCATCATAGTTCGTAACAAAGAGAGACTTGTAGCTAAAGGCCATCGACAACAAGAAGGGATAGATTATGATGAGACTTACGCTCCAGTCGCACGCATTGAAGCAATCAGAATATTTTTGGCGTATGCGGCATACAAGAACTTTACGGTCTATCAAATGGACGTAAAGACAGCATTTCTTGATGGAATTCTAAAAGAGGAGGTATATGTCTCGCAACCCGAAGGTTTTGTAGACAAGGAAAATCCAAATCACGTTTACATTTTGGATAAAGCTTTGTATGGGTTGAAACAAGCCCCGCGAGCATGGTACGATGTTCTATCTCAATTTCTACTCGTATCGGGCTTTGAAAAAGGTAAGGTTGATACGACTTTGTTTGTCAAGCGTGAAGACGGTGAGATGGTAATAGTACAAATATATGTAGATGATATTATATTCGGTTCATCTAACCCTGGTTTATGTTCATGGTTTTCTGATCTGATGACTACTAGATTTCAGATGAGCATGATGGGGGAGATTAATTTCTTCCTAGGATTGCAAGTGAAACAATTTTCCACGGGGATATTCATCAACCAGTCAAAGTATATATTTGACATCTTGAAGAAATTCAAAATGGAAAATTGTATTTCCATTGGAACACCAATGGCAACACAATCAAAGATTGGTCCAGATCCTCATGGTAAGGAAACTGATATACGACACTATCGAGTTATGGTCGGATCTTTAATGTTCTTAACTGCTAGTCGCCCGGATATTATGTTCGCTACTTGTCTTTGTGCAAGATTTCACGTGAATCCTAAGGAATCTCATGTAGGAGCCGTCAAGCGCATTTTCCGCTATCTCAAAGGAACTCCCTACCTTGGTCTATGGTATCCCAAAGGCACGGGATTCGAGCTAACAGCCTACTCCGACGCGGATCATGGTGGTAGCTTATTGGACCGGAAAGGCACATCCGGACATATCCAATTCTTGGGTGATAAGTTGGTAAGTTGGGCGTCTAAGAAACTGAACTGCGTGTCACTTTCTACGGCGGAGGCAGAATATGTCGCGGCCGCTAGTTGTTGCTCACAAGTCATCTGGATGAAAACCCAACTGTCGGATTTTGCGTGTAATTATGAAAAGATTCCAATCTATTGTGATAGTAAGTCCGCAATCGCTATATCTGTGAATCCGGTTCAACACACGAAAACCAAGCACATCGACGTACGATATCATTTTATTAAAGATCACGTCGAAAAAGGTACAATTGAACTCTATTTTGTTTCTACTGAATTTCAACTTGCCGACTTGTTTACCAAGGCTTTGGATGAGAAACGTTTCAACTTTCTTGTCTCAAAGCTAGGCATGTTGAATTTGAAAGTTTGATAGATCATAATCTTTTATTCAACATTTTGAAAATAATTCTTAGTCATTCAAATTTGATAACTTTGAGTGAAGAATAATTATTTTCATAATATTGAATATTCATTATGATTTGCTCAAATTTAGATTTCTTTCAGTATTTTACAAAGTAGATTTCAATTTTATTTTTTTACTGTATGTACTTCAATTGATATTATTTGTGCAGTTTTATGTGTGGTTCATGTGTTTAGGGGGAGCTATAAATGTTTGTGAGCATGTTTCAAGGGGGAGCATTTAACAAAGAAGAGGTGTTTGATCCAAACAACAAAGGTATGTGTTCTATCTCAAATGATTTTCGCAAACCCTACTTGATGAAAATGATTTTCTCAAGAGTTATGCATCTTTGTAGGGGGAGCAAAATATTTTCAACGAACACTGAATATCTTTTAATCTGAAAAGTTCAAATTTTTGAAAAGTTCAAAGCTCAAGTTGAAAAATTTCCAACTCTGGAAAGTAGTCGCACAGGTCTTGTACGACTAGCAATCCTAGTCGTACATACCTTGTAAGACAGTTACCGTTTCAGCACGACAGTCGTACATAACGTGTACGAGAGTTACTGTTCCTGCACGACTGTCGCACATATCTTGTCCGACTAGCAATCCTAGTCGTATATGCTGTGTACGATAGTAACTGTTCATTTTCCCAAGTCGTAGACGCTTTGTTCGACTAGTATTCCTAGTCGCACAAGCATCGTATGATAGTTACTGTTCACGATTCCACCTTAGTCGGTCACTGTTTCATACGACTAAGATGAGGTACTCGTACATCGCTTTGTACGACTACCTGACACGTGTCGGTCAATCCTTGGACCAATCACTTCGTGACACGTGTCACTCTGACCTAAGATCTATATATAGTGCGATTTTGAAAGTCTTTTCATTTTCTGACTTCAGTTTCATCCGATTCTCTCACATAGTTATCGATTTTGATTCGATTGTTGCTGTTTCATTGATTTTGTGGATTAAAATCGATTCAGGTATCATTGTTTACTCTTTTATATCGCATTTCATCGCTTATATCATCTGTTTGTTGATTTGTTAGATGAGTCGAAAAGGGGTTTTTAGAAAACCCTTCATAAATCGTTCTGTGTGTTAGTATTCTTAGGAAAAGATGTTAGAATAGTGTTCCTGATAGAAAACCACATATAGGGCACTAGTTTGATAAGCTTTCATTGACAAATCTTAGGTTTTTGGGTTTGAATGTTCATCACTGTTCGAACATTCATAACTGTCGCACAACACTATGTTCTTCACATTCAAAACCGTCGCACAAAACAGATGTTCATAACTGTCGTACGAGACGTGTCCGACAACTTTTAGTCGTACAGTTTTATCCGACAGTTAGTGTCAAGCGACTTGGTGTGTTGTACGACAGTAGCCCATACTTAGGAAATTTTTGAAAAAGTTTTGGCGAAAAAGCACTGATATCCAAATGGTCTTACACTGTCAATCATAGACCATGGCACATTTGCAAGAGCACGGTGATGGTAATTCTTTTGACGAGAACACGGTGTTCCCATCTCATCGTTCATCACATCCATCGGTGAACGCTCGAGATCTAGATGCTAAACTTATTCTTCCAAAAGACAAGAAGGAATTGAAACCGAACAACTATACTCTAGATTTCCATGTCAGAATGGATTATCAGCTTATAATGGAGATTTTCAAAAACCATCCTCTCCGTACTGCTCTTGAAAAGACAATACAAGTTCCGGAGATCTATCTGCAACAAGTATGGCATAACATCCAATACGTACCAAATACCAACTACTTTACTCTGAAAGTAGATCATTTTGATGCCAAGCTGACTCTGAAAAAGTGGCGGACAGTTCTTGATCTTCCTTATTCTCAAAATTTTGAAGATATGGTGTCTGAAGAAGATTTGTGCCGGGATATTATGCGGATGGGTTACAATGATCCACGTCCGAAGTATAGAGTGCTGACTAATACATCAAAGTTGAAAAGAAACTTTCTACCGCCGATCTATTACACACTATTCAGTGTTGTGAATAGATGTATGACTTCTAAACACACGGGAGTCGACACGGCCAGCATTTCAGTAATCAGAATGTTTCATGCTATCGTCTTTGACCGAAAGATCGACTTTGCTATTCTTATCTGGAATGACCTGATCGAGGTGGTTACCGACAAAGCAAAGCCATCAAAAGACAGAACGTTTGTACCATTTCAAAGATATCTTCAGATCATCATCCGCTCTATCATGGATTCTAATAATCAGATACCGAGACGCGAGAATGCAGTTCTTGGTCCTACTACCTACATGAAATATCTCCGACTTTCGAAAGGTCTAACTTTTCCTACGATTATGATTTTACCTGAAGCACTACTTGCTTACGCTGACCAAGAATCACCAATTTTGAGTGAGTATAGAGAAGAGAATGCACTGATGGCCCAGCCAGGACCGGTAGGGCCTACCCACGGTGCAAACCCATTAGGTGAGCGTGGTGAGGGTTCTAGAGTTAGAAAGAGAGTTCAGGATACTAGGGTACCTGAACAGGGCGTGTTGAGAGGTAAAAGCGATGTAAGGGGAAAAGGAGTTGGGGGTGTTCTTGGTCAGTCATCCAAATCTAAAAAGATGATTCAGATCTTTGAGGATGATGATGAGGAAGATCTTGGTTCCGACGATACTGAGGAAGAATCTGAGGATATTGATGCGGATATTGATGATCCTGCTAATCTTGTATATAGTTCAGATGATGATGATGCGAATGCTGATGATGCGAATGCTGATGATGAAAAAGAGGATGATAGTTCTGATGATAACAATGATGATAACAACAATGATCAAGTCATGGAGAATCTTGATACTGTAATTGAAAAGGTCGTCACTACTAATTCTGGTGGTAATGGAGGAGTGATAAGGGGAAATGAGGGAGTATTAGTTGAAACAGAAAAACAAGTGAGGTTGAGTGAGAAGGAAAGAAAAAAAGATGGTGAGTGTGAGACAGGATCAACAAAAGTTTTAACTAATGATCCTAACCAAACCGTGTCTAGCCGGGTAGCCACATCTACTGTCAGTGAGCGTCCGTCGCCACGAGACATTGAAGAAGCCATAGTGGACCCAGCTATGCAATGCACAACCCCACTCATCCACTCATCAACTTCTTCACAAGTTGATGTTTCATCTTCTCACAGGGGATTAGCACAAACACTATCGGCGACACACTCGGTGTCGGCTGGTATTGAAACAGAATGGCAACTGCCCCGGCCACCACCTTCATTTGTTCACAGATCGAGTCTAGAACCTTTCGATTTTACTTTCTTTCCTAGGACACGGAGACCGTTCGTCACTTCATCTATGGTGAGACAAAACGTTGGTGTTATGCGTGACCCAACCGGAACGCCCCGAGTGCAGCCGCCATTTGTTGGTACTGTACGAGGATCAGGCGGAAGTCCTACCAACGTTAACACTATGCCAGCGTTGAACGTAGGCCATACAGTCTCTATGACTGCTATGTCAAATAGTAACCTTAGTGGTCTGGGTGTTACCTTGGAACAAGCGCGTGATATCCAGTCTTTGGTGGGTCCTCCTCCTCACAACTATGTATCTAAGAAGTTGCTTGAAATGGCAATCCAGTCTGTCTCTAACACTCATAAAGCTCAGATGTCCGAATTGAAAGATATTGTTAAGCGAAGTACACAAGTTTGTTAAAGGAAAGTGTGTTGCTGATTCTTCATCCGCACCATCCGACACTCAACCAGAATTTCAGCCGAACCCAAAGGTACATCATACTTTACCTTTACACGAATTGAAATCCCAGTTACTTACCCGTTTACTAGAACAAGGCGATGCTAATACTCAAGAAGAAGTAGACATTCTTGGTCTACTTAGACGCTAAACCGAAATACAAGCCACTTTACCAGAGTCACTAAATACCCTACAACAATCCATATCCAACCTAACCGAAGCTATATCTTCTGGCTTCACATCCCTATCAAACCGAATTAAAGCGGTGGAAGAGAAGTGTGGGATTCAAGCCCAAACCAACAAACAGAGACATGATGATCAAGATCCCGTTCATGATCACCATGAGGGGGAGAGAAGTGTAAGACAAAGGGTTGAACAAGGTAGTGGTTCGGGCGTTCATGTCACTGAAAATGTGGAATCGGGTACCGGTAATGTTGGTGGTACACAAGGGATTCAAAGTGCTGATGTTGGTGTTCTGGATGATATCAATCCTACGGTTGAAAAGCCTCAAGGATGTGATAACAGAACTGATGAGG
Organism: Saussurea involucrata; assembly: GCA_033807775.1. NCBI lineage: Eukaryota > Viridiplantae > Streptophyta > Magnoliopsida > Asterales > Asteraceae > Saussurea > Saussurea involucrata. The sequence continues at coordinate 62,755,313 of CM066313.1, read as the reverse complement.
AAATAATGGCTGGCGAGTTCTTATAGGATTTGATTTATATTAATTCGGATGAAGATCAAACTGTGGTAAAGATTAAAGAGGAGATGGATGATGTATTTGATGGTGGAAACGTTCAACCTGATTCTGATTCCGAGAAAGAAAGTAATCAACCTGATCCAGTGATACAAATTCCGGTAATCCCTGATCTACCTGAAGGCAAAATCAGATATGCAGTCTCCAAGGCAGAATTACGTAATATATAGAGGTTAATTGATAGAGAAACTTTGATTGTCCGACGTGCTCACCGAACAAGAATCATTACTCCATTCCAAGAATATATAAGGAGTGATTTGTTTGTGAAAAAAATTCAGCCAATTGACAAGGTAAAGCTCTATTCAATTGATAAACTTCCACGAAAGAAGTAGATTGAATATTTGTATATGTTGGGTGACAAAGATCAAAAGCTCAGTGCAGTCAGAACTGATAAAGAAATTGTTAAGCTTGTGAAGATAGAATCAGAGAAGATCTTGAATCTGTTTTATCCGAGATTCTACGTCAACAGATCAGATGGAAAAGAGTGGAATTTATGTGAAGCCGACTTCAAATCCCTAACCTGTGTAGACTTCTTCAGGCTGTATGACATTCTTGCCCGGATGCTGAACAAAGATATTACCTACTCTGAAGCCTATCAAGCCTTAAAACGTTTCATGAAGAACCTGATCAAGCTTTCATACCTAACTGATTTCCAGATGGCTTTGGAAAGTAATCAAATCAGAGTCAACAAACGAAGGCAAAACAAAGGCTTACCCGACATGCAAGGTATTCCTCTGTATACCGTGTTAGAAAAACCAGAGTTTGGTATTGTCTATCATAATGGGCAAAAGAAGAAGAAGTTCTTAAGGTTTATTGAAGTCAACCTGTATTCTGATGGAACACTCTATATGATCAAGATTCTGCTGAATGAAAGGCTAAGATTGGATGAACAAAGAAAGGTGCCTCTGAAAGAGAAAGAGATTGTCTTGATCAACAATGCCTTGAAAGCGATACAAGACCGAATAGATTACCGGAATTCACTAAAAAGGTTTGAGATTATCTTTGGGATCAGAAAGAGATACATTCTACCGGAAGAACTTTATGGTTAAAGCTTACCTGGCTCACTTGAATACAAACGGGGAGAATGTTAGTGTCAATTTTAGATGTTGTATTCAAGTTGAGGGGTTATTTTGTAACTATTGAGTCTAGGTATAAATAGCCTAATTTAGCTCATTTCTCACTAACACTTTGATAGACATACTCTTAAATTCTCTCTACACCTCTTGTACTTAGATCTTGATATCAATGAGAGATGACCAGAGATTTGCATTATTCTTGAATGTGATTACTTGTTTATTGGGATAACAATAGGAGATAAAGTCTTGAAAAAGATTATTTTCGGACATGAGGTGAATGCAGGTCAAAGAAAGTTTTCAAACCTTCTTCATCCTCTAAGCCTAGAGATGACAAATACCAAAAGCTGAAAGAAAAATACCTGAAGTTGAAAAACTTCAAGCAAAGAGGTAAAGGTCTGATCGCTGAAGAACACGATTGGGCTGAATCTGAGGAAGAATCAAATTTTGATGAAGAAGATGTGGCCAACCTCTGTCTGATGGCCCTAATCCAAGAAGTAAAAGAAGAAAACGCTGATATTTCTTCTACCTCTTTTACCTCTCAGGTATCTATTTCTTCTGATCCAGTTCTCACTCAAGCTGATAGACGTTGTGCTATCGATTTACTGGTAGTTGATTATAAGCTGAACAACAAAATATAGATTTAACTGAACAACTTAGAAAATGTCGTTTAAAGATCCAAGAACTATCTAATAAAGAAGAAAGTTTAAAAGACCAGGTATATGTAAATGAACTAATCAGCATCGAACGCGAACATGCTATCGCTGAGCTGAAGGCTGAGAAAGCCACTGTTGAAGGATGGTGCAAATCCTCAGCAAAGTTCAATGAGATAATTGATGCTCAGATCCCTGTCCATGACAGAAGTGGTCTTGGTTTAAATTTTGATAAAGATGAGCTAAGCAGAGATCGTTCCATGCTTAAGTTTGGAATGTTTGTCTTTTCTATCCCTGCTCCTATTCTTGAGGAATCTCCTAAGAGCCCTAAATTCTTGGAGAAAGGGAAATCTATTTCCCAAACTCCTTAGAAGGGTACCAAAATGCCAAAGCTGAAGAAGACCATGTCCAAACCTTCAGCTAGGCAACCTTATACTTCTAAAGCCGAGGTCTATGAACATATTCAGAGATCCAATCCCAGGATAAATGTTGACGTTAAGCCTAAGAAATTCGAAGAACCAAAGGTTCCTCCAATATCTGATGCTAAGGGCATTCTTGGAATAGGCACTGCTCATTTAGGGTGCGTTTGGTACACTGGACAGGATGGGACATGACAGGACAGAACAGGTTTGTACCATGTTTGGTGAGTCCAAATGTGGGACTAGCTAGAACTGACTGGAACAAGAGAGGGGCACCCGTGTCCACCCATCCCCCCTAGAACAAGATGGAACAAGGGTTATTTGGACAAAAATACCCTTCTTTGTGGAAAACTTATTCTAATCAGGTCACACCTCCATCATCGAAAATACCCTGCTCCATCCATCGTCGCCTCCATCATCGAAGCTTCACAGGTAAAAATTGTCGATTTCTTGACCGATTTCAGTTAAAAATTGTCGATTTCCATCTTCTTCTTTGTTCGATTTCATCTTCTGTGGTCGATTTCTTCTTCTGCTGTGGTCGATTTTTTGACCGATTTATTGACAGCCATTGTTAACCATATCTTCTTCTTCTCCATTCCATCGATTTCTCCATACCACAGGTACTTTGCGATTATAGCCTCCATCATCACAGATTCACAGGTACCATCGATTTTAAGTTCTTTTCATTTTCTTGTCATTTCTTTTCATTACAACAGCTATTTCTTGCCATTTTTTTTGGAGTATGTTCGATTTTAAGTTTCTTTCTGTTATGTTATGTTTGTGGTCGATTTCATGGATGCTATGTTTGATGGCAGCTATTACTTGCGATTTCTGCTATTTTATCATTTCTACCTGTTTTATTGGTCGATTTCATGTTAAATGGTTGTTGTTTGATGGCTGCTATTTTATCAATTTCTTCTATGTGTTAAGTTCTTTGTGTTATGATGATATTTTATCATTTCTGTTGGTATGATGTTCGATTTATCAAATGGTTTCTGTCATGTTCTTTGTGTCAAGAAGATGCAATTATTTTGATATTATGTTCTTTGTGATATGATGCAACAATTTTATGTTCTTTGTGATATAATGCAATTTTATGTTATGTTATGCTCGATTTTTAAGTTCGATTTCTTCTTTGTGTTATGTTCTTTGTGTTATGATGATGCAATAACTTTGATACAAGTTAGTATGATGTTTCACAACATGATCATTGTCCTTGTTGTTTTTTTGTAGACATGGATCAAAACAATTTAATTGTAATTGTTAAAGTGTTTAGAGCTTACATCCACTTGCTCTTAGTTTTGGCCAATCTTGCGAATTGGTTAGTTGAATATGAACAAAGACAACATGAGAGGAGAAATTTAAGACAAAGAACCTTCACTAGATTTCAAGTTAGAGCGATAGAGATCCAACGCATCACACATGAAAGTGACATTATTTGTGTTAATGAGTTGCGGATGGATAGGAAATTAGGAATGCATTTGCTATTTTGTGTGAGTTGCTAAAAACTCCTGGTGGTCTATTAGATGATGGTAATGTGACAATTGAAGAGCAAGTTGCTACATTTGTAAACATATTAGCACATCACACCAAAAATAGATGTCTTCAAGTAAGATTTTATAGGTCGGGGGAAACAATAAGTAGATACGTTCATCGAGTTTTGAGTGCTTTATTGCGGTTGCAAGACATATTGTTTGTCAAACCAACTCCGGTAGAGGATGATTGTACCGACAGAAGATGGAATTGGTTTAAGGTAATCATTGTTACCCCCTTTTTATTATTTTATTGTATAAACATACGATTTAGTTAAAACTAAGTTATTTTGTTTATAGGGTTGCCTAGGTGCAATAGATGGAACGTACATTGAAGTGACCGTACCTGAGTCGGATAAACCAAGATACCGCACGAGAAAGGGACATATTGCGATTAATGTATTAGGTGCATGCACTAGGGACATGAAATTTGTCTATGTTTTATCCGGTTGGGAAGGTTCAGCTACCGATTCTAGAGTACTACGAGATGCAGTTACAAGGAATAATGGTTTCAAGGTCCCATTTGGTAATTACTACTTGGCCGATGCAGGATATGTCAATGGCAATGGATTTTTGGCACCCTATAGAGGCACTAGGTATCATTTACGAGAATGGGAACACATTGGTCATACACCTACGAATAAGGAAGAATATTTTAACATGAAACATTCACAAGCTAGGAATATCATAGAACGGTGTTTTGGTATCTTGAAGAAACGTTGAGCCATACTACGAAGTCCATCCTTCTATCCAATAAAACTTCAAGTTTATAATTGTTGCATAAAACTTTATTATTGTGGCATTTTAAAAGTTTATAATTGTTGCATAAAAATAGATGGCGGATAGACGTAATTGGAGTATGGCAGAAGAGGATGCATTGATTAGCATCCTACAAGACATCGTAGCTTCCGGTGGTAGGAGTGACAACGGTTGTTTTCGGAATGACATATATGAGCAAATCGTTGTAAAAATGCATGAAAGAATCCCGAGCTTGAATATTACATCAAAACACATTCAAAACAAAATGAAGCGGCTAAAAGATAAATATTCAGCCGCATATGACATGTTAAATACAAGTGCGTTCGGTTGGAATGATGTGCATCAATGTGTAACGATTGATGCTCAAGTGTTAGAGGAATACTTAAAGGTAATATTCTATTTTAACGTAATTATTTGGTACTTATCACACACACACACACACACACACACACACATATATATATATATATATAGGTAATGATTTTATTTTTAACGTAATTATTTGGTATTCTTATATATATATATATATATTTATTTATGCATTTTTTTTGTTTTAACAGAAACGTCCAAATAAAAACTACATTGCCAACAAACCGTTTCCCCAATACGAGCGATTGAAGACGATATTCGGAAAAGATAGGGCTACCGGATCGTTGGCCGAATCTACAGCTGATGCAATGGAGAATATAAATCTGGAAAATGAAGTCGGCGCCGATACGGAAGACTTTACCGTGCCTTTGTCTACTCCATCGAATGGTGCTTCCGCATCCCCCGTTACACAAGAAGGAGAAACATCATCCAAGAAGAGAAAGAGAAAAGCTAGTGCTGCGGACAAGGTGTTTAAGTTGATTGAAAAGGGTTTAAACTCCGTATCTGAAGAAATGGGTAAGTTGGTATCGGTTTTCGGTACTCCGGGCTTGGGAACTATGCCCGCCGAGTTAAAAAAGATGGGTTTTGATAACCGCCAATGTGTTGCTATTGGCATGTACTTTGCAGACAACCCGATTCAGCTACTCCTTTGGAATGACATGGATGTTGAGTTCAAACCATCATTTGTGGAATCTGTACTTCAAAAGTTAGGCATGTGAGTTGATGTTAGTTTATAAACATTTGATCTTTTGTGTTTACGTCTTTTGCTACACAATGCTAAACATTTAAGATTTGTGTTTATGTCTTTAGAACATTCAAACATTTATGTAAGATGGTTTGAGTTATGAATGTGAGTTTTTTATCATTATTTATATTAGATGGTTTTGTATTTTTAAGTATTCATTTGGATTGATTATTTATTAAAAAAACACTAAACAGCTCATCAGGGGTAAATTGGTCATTTTAACCAGTTCTGTCCTGTCCTGTCTTGTCTTACCAAACGCAGGACACCTGTCCTGTCCTGTCCTGTCTGCGTACCAAACGTACCCTTAAAGCTTTCTACCACTTATGCCTATGGTCCTTGTTGGTTCCCGTGTTTGATTAACAAAGATTATCTTATCTATTAGTTCAAATAAGATGTGTTGCGGAAGCGTATTTGAAGAACTAACAGATATGTTTGTATAGAAACAATACCAAATATCAAATAAACAGTATAAGAAGAACAGATGAATATCTCAAAGTTTACTGTATTTGATGAAGAACACTAATAATAGATTTGACGTTAATTGTGTGTGTGTTTTTCTGATATATCACTGGTAAGGAAGAACTCAACATGAGTCTTCCTTTTATACTACTACAAAAGAACTATTCTAGACAAAAGGACTATTGCTACAGGAAAGAAGGGATGGCATGAACAGTTGGAAATCTGCATGCATTAAATGCGCTAATATCAACTTGCAAGGATTCCTATCAGAGTTTGACACGTGTTTGTTGTCGGACCATGCCTTATACAAGTTTATGAACGGACCCTGGAACAGTAACAAGATATTTCTGTAACAATGGTAAGATATTCCTGCAACAGTGGCAAGATATTATAAGTATCTTCCAAGTCTTCAGTCTGAACCGCAGAGGTTCTGCCAAGGGTGACAGAGGTTCTGCGGCTCGTTCCTTGGTGAGCATTCTTCTGTAGATCCTTCTTTGGTCCTTTGTGAGTAGTCTTCTGTAGATTCTTGGGACTTGGTATTCCTTGAATGATCTTGTTTGCTTCGGCAGAGCTTCTGTGGAACACCGCAGAGCTTCTATGGAACTCTTTCATACTTGGCCTATTTTTCAATACTTCTAATATCATGAACAATTGGAGCTAACAATCTCCCCCTAAGTATTGAAAAATGAAAATTTGACTTTATGCATAATTTAGGCTAAGTAAAGTAGACAGAGGTTAAACAATACCTCAAAAGATTCATTTCATTTCTTTTTAACTATTACAGAGATATGTAAAAGAGATTTAGACATTTGCATCTTTGAAGTCATTGAAACTTCTGTTGTCGAATCCTACTTCTCTGAGCTCGTGATAGAATTTGATGCAAAGTTCTCTCCAGCCGATTGTAGCATCAATTTCTCTAATCATTCTTTCTGCTGATTCTTGATCCATAAGCTCAGTACCTCTATTCTCTTCTAAGATTGATTTGAACTTGTTCAGAGTACTGGTTGCATACTTCTGACAGTCAATTTCCACAAAAAGTCTTATTTGACCAGCAGGATCCTTATACACTAACCCGTACCTTGGTGTTGTTATGATTGAGTTGGGTATTGCAGAAGGTGGGCAGTGATCCTCTGGTGGTCTCAGACTCAGGTTTCTGACTCCAAGACCTCTTCCCAGTTGAAAGTCTATCATGCTATACAGCAGAAGCTTTTCTCGCATCGCTTTCCTGAATACTTGATAGGCCCTTCTGTTAGCATCGTTGTCGAAGTTTTCTTTCGTCCAAAGTAGAAGATCTGGCAGATCGTAGGGGTTTAAGTTCCTTATATCGGCATCTGAAAATTGATTTTCGGACTTGTTCTCCCTTTTGACTTTGTAAATGTTGTACCTGATATTTGGAAAGGTTCTCGTTTGAGAGATTTTGCAGTATATTACCTTTTCAATTTTGGACTCTGAGAAGACTTCTGCCCTTGATTTTGGCTTTGTTCTGCTGAAGGTGTTGTCAAGGTCAGCTCTGAGTTGAGGATCTTCGATGTGTGGTATAGGGTTGTTTTGATATTGCTGTTTGTAAAGGTACCTATACACCACCTCTTCCATTTCTGCATGTCGTGTATTTGGTGGTGGTATTGGTCTTCGCAGAGCATCTATTCCTTGTATTATCTCTGTAACCCTACCCTTTGTTACCTTTGCTTTTGGATCAAGGACCGGAATTTCTGACAGAGGATCTGAAATGAATGCCCAGTCTTCTTCAGGCTTAGGAGTGACAAAGGCATCGAATGAGCTCTTCATCAACTTCTCTGTCGTCTGAGGCATTTGCTTTTTCTTCTTTGGTTCTTCTGTCATGATACTGTTTCTTTTATCTTTGGCTTGGGAAGGCTCAGAACCTATTGTCTGCTTTGGACTCTGTGGGATTGCTTCTGTTGGTTTGGGTGTTGAGGTCTCTGTTGGTATGGGTGTAGAGGTTTCTGTTGGTATGATGGGGATTGCCTCTGTAGTTTTTGATACTTCAGTTTCTGAGGACTTTGGTGGGGATGGTTCTGTTGGTTTGATTGGGGATTTGGGTTCTGTAGATGTTTCTTCTGTGAGCTCTGTTGTGGTTTGTGGAGGGATATCAAAACGTTTTGCAGCTCTGAAAGCGGATACGAACTCCATTCTCTTTAGGACATAAGTGGCAGAACGTTTAGATGTTTTTGGTTTGTGGGCAATGGATTTTCTTCTTGGGTGAGTTTTGGGTTGGGATTTTGGTGGAGAATGGGAAAGTTCTTCTAAGGATGAAGAAGTCAGGATTTGAACTTCAGGGACATCTTTTTCAAGGACAGAGGTGGTTTCCACAGAGGCTGGTGTTTCCTCTGTGAGTCTCTGTTGTGTTTCCTTGGTTTGGATTTGGGTTGGGGGTGCAGATGAAATTGGCACTGCTGAAATTGGAGGACTGCATGCAGCTGTTTCCCTTTCTTTCTCCCCTTGTTTCTCCCCCTCAGGATGATCTGATGAATCATCATCATCAGAGTCATCCTGACCCTTATCTTCTTTACCCTCTGCTCTGCAAGTAGTGTCAGGTTTCTTCGCCCAAGCTGCCATCATTTGGGCACAGAGATCATCACAGAGACTAAGAAGAGTTTGGACTTCGGCCTCTGTGTTGAACCGCATCTTTCCCACACTAGCTTTGAAGTCTTTTACGTAAGATGCGTTGGCTATTGTGAAGGCTCTGATAAATTCTGTCATTTGATTCAAGATGCTTTGCCCAAGTTCTGTCAACTGTGCTCTGGTCATGTAGTTGGTAGGCTTCATGGCTAGATTGGCTTCTGTTGTTTGTTCCTGAACTTGTCGTAGAGCTTTCTGCAGTTCGTCTGGAGTAATAACTTTTGATGATGACACTTGTTCTTTCATCTTTTCCAGATATATTTTGATCGAGTTGTTGAAGGCAGAAGTTGCAGCTTTTACAAAATCAGCAGCAACAGAGGCAGGTGTGGTGGCAGAAGTTGTGGCAGCAGACTTCATGTGGGCTAGAGTAGATTGCACCTCTGTGGACAAGTTGTCCATTTTGGTGTTTAGTTCTGAGATGGCCTTGGATGTAATTTCTGCAAAAGATTTGAAAGAGCTTTTCAACTCTTTCAATGTTTGGTTCACAGAGGTGACAAGGGTTTGGAACTCACCCCTTGATACGTGTGAACTCGTTGTAACCTCTGGAGGAACACATTCGTCTCCAGAGTTTGTCCTTGTTCGTTGGACACCTTCTTTCACCCCTGTTTGTACGTTGAGGGTGGAAGGATTTCCTTCTGATCCTCGAGGAGAAACATGAGTTTCAACCCCTACAGAAGTTCTGTGAAGGTCAGAGTCCAAATCCACTCCAGAGGTGGGTATTGGAATGTCCTTCTGTTGACTTGGAGATTTGTCTAGAGTCTCTTCGTCATTGTGCTCTCTACTCCCCTCTGAAAGGAGGTTTGGCCCTACCGTTGTGTGCGTGGCAGAGGAAACGAATTCCTCTGCTAGGATGTCAGGTGTGATTTAGGGCAATAAATCACGAACTATGGGTGAGTCCTTTCGAGAGGACTCCCCAGGAATGGTTTCCCCGGTTATATTAGGCACAAAGGTTGAAAGAGTAACCTCTGGCTGGCTGGGTGGGGTTGGGATCGAGTTGTGCTGCTCTTTTTCAATGATACCCTCTGCCGATAGACCGGCGGTATCAGAAATGTGGGTTGCACTAGGAGGGGGTTGGGGATGTGTGCCTTCTACTTCTGCGTCATCTTTTTCTATAGAACCCTCTGCTGTTTCTACCCTAACCTCTTCCTCTAAGTCTATGTTTACCTCTTCTTCTGAGGTTTCCTCTGTAGGCGCTACTTTTTCTGCTTATGCTCTTAAGGAATCATATATGGAATGAGATCCTATGAGTTTTCGTACGTGAGGGTGCATTGTTTGTGTACCTTGAGCTGCAGAAATGACTTCTGTTGTGCGCATAGCCTCTGTAGACTGATCCAATGGTTCTGCGACCCATCCTGATGGATCTAAGGTGTGAGCAATGTCGGGATTGTTGAGGAAGGCATTGAAATCTCCCTGTTGATCTGTATAAACTATTGGAGAGGGAGGTTGCAGAGGTATTGGCTGATCTTCCTCTTCTTGTTCGACATCCTCTGTGATGACCTGCAGAGGTGAAGTTGGTTTCTTCTTCTTTATCTTCCTCTTCTTTAGCTTTTGGGCTCCCTCTTCTGTTGATTTGGTTTTCCTTTTCTTTTGTTTTGGAGGGGAGGGAGGTGCAGAAGATCTTGTTTCTGCAGCTTGTGGTGGAGAAGAGTGTTGAGCTGCAGAGCTTGCAGTTTCCTCTGTGGTTTTCCTTTTCTTGCTCTTCTTTTTCGGTGTTGCTGCAGAGGTTTTTCTTTTCGGAGAAGAGGGGTAAATGCTCTCTCTTTGGGCTTTGAAACGGTCTTGTACTGAATAGTGTTTCTCTAAAGCTCTAGCCCATTCCTCTTCTGTCATCCTCTCAACTACATCTACACCTAAGGGGGCTCCTAGACGCGGGGGTGTCACAGGACTTGGTTCTGGAGTCCTGTGGACGCGTATATATTCTAATTTCCTATCCTCATTGGTTGCATATGACAGAAGGTTCTTCGACAGAGGTCTGCAGTGGGGGTAATTGTCTTCATGCTCTGTAGGAGTATTTTTATTCATTGGATAAAGCTTTACAGATGGCCCTTCCATTGGCCATTTCTGCATTTGAAGTAGAGGCTCGAAGATTACTCCTAGAATTCTTTGATATTGCAGAGGAGGCAGATACCCTGGTGTGTTCTTTTTGGCCTTTTAAGTTGCGAGCTTTCTGTCGATCGTATTCACTATTTCCTGCATCATGATGGTGACATAATCAAGTGGAATATCGTAATAGATCCCATACATGATGGTCAGGATCTAGAATGAGCTTTGGTCAGGGCTACCGGTTTTCCCTGTTAGGCAACGATTTAAGATTGAGAAGAGGGTATTCCACGGAGGTGGTAGTCTTCCTCTGCGGAAATCATTGCGTTTCCTTAGGGTTGTGTTATACCCTAACATTTCTACGAATCGGCAGAGCTCCTCATCCGTCGGGACCTCAGCATATTTCTTGATTCCAAGTAGACCTCTGGTTGGTAGGTTGAACTCCAGTGAGAACATGGTTCTGTTAAACATGAGTTCGAGGTACTCAGACTTATCTGGCTTTGAAATATAGCCCTTTATCAGAGAATCATCTGAATCAAATCGGCAACTTTGCCAAAATTGATTCAGATATCGTGCAGGGATTTTGGTTGGGGTTTTGGAAAGGAGAGGGTATAATATATGGTTTTCCATGATATTGAGGAGAAGAGCATGGGCTTTGCCGAAGGCTGTTGGTGAGGGTACCAGGTAGCAGTTGTTGGATTTTAAAGGTAGAACATCCTCAAAATGTTCTTTGTTCAGAAAGTGTTGAAGGTTGGTGGTTGGTGCAAAGTTTGCAGAGTCGCCGGAGTTTTCTGTTTCAGCATTTACGGCGATGTTAGGGTTTTGGGAGTGCTCTGAATGCAATGGGGAGTGTTGAGGAGAGTTCACCGGAGAGTTTTGAGCAGCGTGGGAACTGGAAGCCATTTTTCAAAGTAAAATGATGATTTGAATATAGTTGCAGGTTCGCCGGAGAAGAGAGTGAGTAAAGATTTTGTGAGGTATGGTAACTTTGGTTTTATACTGAGTTTGTGGCCGTAGAATCTTAAAGGGTTAATATTTTGAGGTTAATAATATTTGGGGTCCGCACTTGAGTGGTTACGGCGGGTTCAACTTTCCATAGGAACGTGTTGCATGTTGGTCCAATGAAAAGATGACACGTCCTCTCTGTCAGTTATGACGAGACGTCGTGGGCGGCCTTATTAAATGCTAGGCGCGTGGGCCTCTTAACCTTCATATGATTCTCACTCGCAGAAAAGTTACCGTTACTGTTACAGAAATTGTAACACCCCGCTAAAGCGGAAACACGGAATGTACAGCTCAAGTTTCATAGCAAAAGTTACAAGATCACATCAACCATCGAAATACATTCAAAAGGTTAAAACCTTGTCTTTTACAACCGTTTTTACAAAAGGGAAATGAACATAAAATTAAAGATAGTAAAGAAAGCTTCATCACGTGTAGGCTTCCTAATTTCCAACCTTAAGGATGTTCCCCTGAAAAGCATGTAAATGAGAGTGTCAACTAATGCACTAGTTGGTGAGATCACAGGTTTAATGAGTATAACATTGTTTGCCATAGCAAAATAGTTTAAATCCACACAAGGGATAAATAAATCGGTTATAAAAACCACTTGCTCAAGGTATTCGTATGTAAAATGTTTAAGTTATGAGCCCGTTACCCGACCTATACCGACAGAATCGCCCCGACGCATGTTCTATCGCCAACAATGCGCAAATACAAACAATAATTATGCACTCAAACAAGCGCTACTTGTGAGTGGGGTGTCAAACCAAATAACGTTATTCATAATTACCAACGGCTCAATACATGAGTTAAACGGGTAACGTAAAAATAAACGGGGACTTTTGAACGATAGCAAAACAAAACTCAAACTTACAACATTTGCGAAAACATAGATACCATAGAGCATAAACAAGTATAGCAAGTTTCGTATTTCCAAGAAAACGAGATAATCAGTGCGTAAAATAGTTGTAGTAACGACATGCTTTTCACCCCAAAATATGTAAAACATTGAAAAAGGGGCTGTGAACTCACATGATAAGCGATAGAATCCGGGAATCTCCCACAAGTACTCCGAGATGATCCTACTTCAAACCTATGAACGTAAGGTCACTAGTGAGTTTTCAATCTCGAAGGTTCGGTACTAACTATCCAAATCGTCATAAAATGCCTTATTGTGTTTTAATATTATAACGTAATAAACGTATACGTTGTTCTTGTTAGATTAAAGTTTCCGCAATTTCGTCACATTAAGTAACGAAAAGGGTTTTAAAGAACATAAACATATATAGTACATATATATGTATAAACCGAAATTTTATCGTAAGAACGATAAAATTAAAGGTTCTAAATGTAAAGACAAGTATTTAAAGTGCATAAATATAAATGTATAGTATACATGTATATTCCACAATTTCATCATAAAATGATGAAATGGCATCAATAATATATAAATTGCATAAATATATATAAATATATTATATATATGTATATTCCACAATTTCATCATAAAATGATGAAAAGGGAGGAAGAATAAATAAATTGCATAAATAAGTAAAATGCATAAATGTATATAAATATAAGATATACATATATATTCCACTATTTCATCATAAAATGATGAAATGGGATTAGAAATTAGTCCTTAATAATAATAAGAAATTTGTCCTTGCTGTCCAGAATTTGGTGTCATTTTGTGTCCAACTTTGGATAACTTCCAGGTACAATTTGGTCATGAAATTTTATGTCCAATTAGTTCAATGAGTTAGGAATATTTTGGCATCAGTTTCATAATTTTTGGAAGAGTATAAGTACATGAAATAATACACGACGTAAAACCCGACAGAAGACTTTGCTGTTTGTGCACGGATTTTGTGAGGACTGTTTGATAAATGAAATCTCTGGGTTTTTTAGTGAAACCACTTGGGTTTGAATCTTAACACATAAAAATGATTTCCAGAAAAAGAATCACTCAATTTGGAGTTATATTGAGTGAGATATGACCCTTTGAAGTGGGGTCTGGAATTTGGCAGCAATCTGTCAAAATCACACTTTGTGCATGTGCTCACATGTTGACTTATTAACCAAAATTCTTATTCTTTTGCATGCACAATCCGATTTGACTCTCTTCCATACACTTATTTTCAGTTCCCAAACACATTTTGATCCATTTAAAATGCATGCAAGTTACCTATCAACTCAACTTTTATAAACTCTTGTAAAAGACACATTTTAGAAAAGGTTGATGTTCTTGCCAAGAACATCAACATGCAACTTAAAATTGTGCATCTTTAGCTCATGCATGTTTGTTTAAGTATGTTTTTAGTGGATTTCAAAGACTTACTCATAAAATTCTTGAATAAAAGATGATGGATTTCTCAAGAAAACTACATGCATGTGTTTAAAATGTTCATCTTTGGTCTTAACTTAGGTTTGATTTTGGATTCACCATCTTTTACTAACAAAAAGATGTTATGATGGTAAATCTACAAACATTAAGACATAGTAAAGATGGTTTTTAACAATATAAAGAAAGTGTAGAAAAGATGAAGAACATTCATAAAATGCAAGAAAGTTGGAAAAAGATTTAAAAGAGTGTGTGTGGATTTCACCCAACACACTTGTTTTTACCTTTGATTATCTTGAACTCTTGAAGAAATATGATTTAGGGGCTGGAGTTGTGATGAAGATTGAAGATGAATATGAAGATGAGGATGAAGGTTTGAAGATGGAGAGAGAAGGAGATGATAACTTTCTCTTAGTGAGAGAGTGAAATGAGACAATGAGGTGAAATGGTGAGTGTTGTTGCATACATATGGAGAGAGGGGGAGGTGTGGCCGGCCTCTCTAGGGGGGGTGGGGTGTGGTGGGACACAAATGTATTTAGTCACTTCTTGTCTTTAAAGATTAAAATTAAAATACAAGTATTTTCTTAAAACTTAAAATACAAAGTAGGTATATATAAATTAAGGTATTTATATATATAATATGATTGAAATATATATAAATTATCAACTACATAAATACTTGTAGTATAAATGTATATTAAGTTGGCATTTTATGAGATTTATGGATAATTTCCTAATTCAAGGATTTCTTAGGCAAAATTTCTCGAATTTTTCCTATCGTACCGTGTTTACTGCTAAAATTGCACTGTGTAAACTATGTCATGAAAATAAGGTATCCAAAGTAGTTCTAACCTGAGGTGTAAATTTGACAGTTGTCACAGTCTCCCCCGGTTAGAAGAATTTCGTCCCGAAATTCAAGTGTTACTAGTGTTAACAGGTTTGCTTGCAAAGAGGTGAGGATACTTTTGTAACATGTAATCCTCCCGCTCCCAAGTGTATTCAGGCCCACGCCTCGTGTTCCAATGGACTTTTACTATCGAGATTTTGCTTCGCTTAAGACGCTTGACTTCCCTATCGAGTATTTCCATTGGTTCCTCTATTATGTGCAGTTTATCGTTGATTTGGACTTCTTCCAAAGGCACGGTTACTGCTTCGTCGGCTAAACACTTCTTTAAGTTTGACACGTGAAATGTGTTGTGAACCGCACTTAACTCTATTGGCAAATCCAGCTTGTAAGCTACTGGTCTGATTCTTTCTGTGATCTTGAATGGTCCAACATATCGTGGACTCAGCTTTCCTCTTTTCCCGAATCGGACTGTTCCCTTCCAAGGGGATACCTTCAAAAAGACTTTGTCACCAACTTGAAATTCTAAAGGCTTCCTTCGATTGTCCGCATAGCTCTTTTGACGATCTTGAGATGCTTTAACCCTATCCCTGATGATTGCGATCTTGTCGGTGGTTTCTTGAACAATGTACGGACTAGATAGTTGCCTATCTCCAATTTCCAACAAACAAAGAGGTGATCGACACTTGCGGCCATACAGAGCTTCATATGGCGCACACTGAATACTAGTGTGATAGCTATTGTTGTAAAAGAATTCAACTAACGGTAAGTGGTTATCCCAACTTCCTCCAAAGTCTATCACACATGCCCGAAGCATGTCCTCCAAAGTCTGAATGGTTCGCTCACTCTGACCATCCGTTTGAGGATGATAGGCCGTGCTCAAGTTTAACTGCGTACCTAACGCTTTTTGGAGTGACTGCCAAAATCGAGAGGTAAAACGACTATTTCTATCAGAAATCATGGAAACTGGGACTCCATGTCGCGTAACGATTTCCCTGATGTAGATCTGAGCAAGCTTTTCCATCTTATAATCTTCCCGAATAGGTAAGAAATGTGCAGACTTCGTAAATCGATCTACTATAACCCAAATCGAGTCATGTCCTTTGGCAGTTCTCGGGAGTTTGGTTATAAAATCCATAGTGATTTGCTCCCATTTCCACTGGGGAATCTCTGGTTGTTGTAACTGTCCCGATGGCTTTTGATGAACAGCCTTGACTTTTGCACACGTTATGCATTTTCCTACATATATGGCAATATCCTTCTTCATTCGTGGCCACCAATAGTATTCCCTTAAATCCTTGTACATCTTATCCGCTCCTGGATGGATTGAATACTTAGATTTATGAGCCTCCTCCAAAATCATTTCCCGTAGGTTGTCAGCCTTTGGGATCCATACTTTGCCCTTAAAGTAGCGTACTCCATCAATCTTAGTTTCAAAACTAGACTCTAAGCCGTGAAGGGTCTCTTCTTTCAGGTTTTCAGATTTCAATGCTTCGATCTGAGCTTCAAAAATCCGGGTTTTCAAACTTGTTTGAACCAGTGCTCCTAACGCTCGGACTCGTGAAGGTTTTATCCTTTCTTTCCTACTCAGGGCATCGGCTACCACATTGGCCTTACCTGGGTGGTAACGTATCTCACAATCGTAGTCGCTGAGCAATTCTACCCATCTCCTTTGCCTCATATTAAGCATCTTTGATCGAAGATGTGTTGAAGACTTTTATGATCGGTGAAAATAGTGCACTTGGTACCATATAGATAATGTCTCCATATCTTCAGAGCAAATACCACAGCTCCGAGTTCCAAATCGTGTGTGGTATAGTTCTTCTCATGAACTTTTAATTGTCTCGAGGCATATGCTATCACCTTATCATTTTGCATCAATACGCAACCTAATCCTTGATGTGATGCGTCACAATACACTACAAAATTTTCCGTTCCTTCTGGTAAAGCTAAAATTGGTGCATTGCACAACTTTTTCTTCAGAAGTTGAAATGCTTCTTCTTATGGAACTCCCCAAACGAATTCCTTCTCCTTTTGGGTTAATGTGGTAAGGGGTTTAGCGATCTTAGAAAAATTCTCGATAAAACGTCGATAATACCCTGCCAAGCCTAGAAATTGGCGAATTTCCGTTGGAGTTCTTGGGGCTTCCCATTTCTTAATGGCTTCCACTTTAGCGGGGTCCACGTGAATCCCTTTCTCCCCGATTACGTGACCTAAGAAATGTACTTCCCAAATCCAAAATTCACACTTAGTAAATTTGGCATATAGCTTCTGTTCCTTGAGAAGCTCTAAAATCACTTTTAGATGCTGCTCGTGATCCTTCTTACTCTGAGAATAGATTAGTATATCATCGATGAATACAATCACAAACTTATCAAGGTATGGCCTACATACTCTATTCATTAGATCCATAAATACAGCTGGCGCGTTTGTCAAACCAAATGGCATAACTAAAAACTCGTAGTGTCCATAGCGAGTTCTAAAAGCTGTTTTAGGAATATCTTCCTCTTGGACTCTCAACTGATGATATCCTGATCGAAGATCAATCTTAGAGAAGTAAGTTGCACCCTGCAACTGGTCAAACAAATCGTCTATTCGAGGGAGAGGATACCAGTTCTTGATTGTCAACTTATTTAGCTCCCTATAATCGATACACATTCGAAACGATCCATCCTTCTTCTTAACGAAGAGAATCGGGGCTCCCCAGGGTGATGAACTTGGTCGAATGAATCCCTTATCCAAAAGTTCTTGAAGTTGATTCGACAACTCTTGCATTTCTGCAGGTGCTAGGCGATACAGAGCCTTGGCTACGGGCGCCGCTCCGGGTATAAGGTCAATCTGAAATTCGACTTGTCTAAACGGTGGAAGTCCAGGCAAATCGTCTGGAAATACTTCTGGGTGATCCTTCACCACAGGAATATCCTGAACTCGCCTTTCCTCAGACTTCTTCTCGACTACTTGCGCCAAGAACGCAACATACTTCTTCCTCAAATACTTATGGACCTTCATACATGATACTATCTTCAGATTCCTTCCAACTCTATCTCCTTGGACAACAAGGGTTTCTCCGCCTTGTAATGGTAACCTAACCGTCTTTTCAAAACAACTAACCTCAGCTCGGTTCTTAGATAACCAATCCATGCCTATTACTACATCGAAACTCCCCAATTCAATTGGAATAAGATCAACACTAAATAGTTTATCAGCTAAGTTCAAGGTACAGCCTAAGATTACATCCTTAGCTTCTAATTCAAATCCATTAGCAACCTCAACAATATAAGCGTTCGGAATTTTCTTAGATTCTAGATTGATCAAAGGCCTAAAATCTAACGAAACAAAGCTCTTATCGGCACCAGTGTCGAATAATACGGATGCATAATAATCGTTTAGAAGAAACGTACCTGTCACTACATTGGGGTCTCGACGTGCTTCTTCTGCTCCTAAGACAAATGCCCGTCTTTGCTAATGGATTTGAATTAGAAGCTAAGGATGTAATCTTAGGCTGTACCTTGAACTTAGCTGATAAACTATTTAGTGTTGATCTTATTCCAATTGAATTGGGGAGTTTCGATGTAGTAATAGGCATGGATTGGTTATCTAAGAACCGAGCTGAGGTTAGTTGTTTTGAAAAGACGGTTAGGTTACCATTACAAGGCGGAGAAACCCTTGTTGTCCAAGGAGATAGAGTTGGAAGGAATCTAAAGATAGTATCATGTATGAAGGTCCATAAGTATTTGAGGAAGAAGTATGTTGCGTTCTTGGCGCAAGTAGTCGAGAAGAAGTCTGAGGAGAGGCGAGTTCAGGATATTCCTGTGGTGAAGGATCCTTGGTTTCCCTGATTGGCTTGTCTTGCTTGATACATAGCGTTGTTATTGATTGGTCCCCTTTTCAGCTTTGGGCACACATTTCGGAAGTGATCCGGACTTCCGCACTCATAGCATACCCTTCCTTCCTCTTTCACATTCTTTCCCGTCTTGCAAAATCGGGCTAAATGACCCTTTTGCTTACAAATGCTACAAATGAGACAGGCTCCCTCATGATGCGAATTACATTGGTTGCACTTTGGGTGGGGTCTATTGTAACGTCCTACTTCCTTGGCATTCATCCCAAAGTTTCCCACTACTTTCTTGTTCCCACTTGAACTTCTTCCAATTGCCTTTCCTGACTGATTCTCCGGCCTTCGCTTGATACCGACACCTTTCTGAGTTAGAGTTCCTGCTCTGACCGCATCATGGGTCAAACTAGTTGCTAGTGCCATGGCGGCTTGGATCGTGGTCGGACTTGATGACTTAACCATCCCTCGAATCTCCGGGGTTAATCCATACAAATATCGGTCAATCCTCTTGCTCTCCGGGGTAACCATGTGAGGTACTAACTTCGCAAGTACGTGAAAACGAGCGGTGTAGCGATCTATCCCCGAACCAACCATGGTAAGATCCCAAAGTTCAGCCTCCAATTTCTGAACTTCGCTCTTGGGACAGTATTCCTCCATGAGCAATTCCTTGAACTCAGTCCAGGACAGTTTGTATGCATCTTCTCTTCCACGGGTTTGGACTTGAATGTTCCACCAAGTTAGAGCTCGCTTTTGCAACTGACAGACCGCATACTCTACCATGCGATCCTCTGAGCACTTACAGATATGAAGTACCGACTCCATACTATCGAACCATGAGAGTAATCCTATAGCACCCTCCGTTCCATGAAACTCCTTGGGCTTGCAAGTCATGAATGTCTTGTAGCTACATCCTCTATTGTCTTGAGTGTCATTGGGAGTTCCTCCTCCCACATTGACATTCCTTTGACGCTCATTAACGCCCGCGGTAACTTGGGCTATGATGTTAGGTATCGCCTCTTGGATACGTTGAGCTATGAGTTAGGCGATATCGGGGTTTTGATCATCAGGATTTTCTCCCGTGTGACGTGTGGATCTTCTTGGTGGCATTTTTCTAAAACACAATTGAAAATATCCAGTTGGTTAAATTTTTTAGTAAATAAAGTCGGATGTTTTGTAAAGAATACATTTGAAATTTCGAAGTGTTGGAAAGTAATTAAATAACTATTGCATGTTCCACACATATATAATTAAAACGCGAAATTGCTTTTTCATTGAAGTCATTAATAATAGCCGTTTGTTACAAAATTTTTGATGTGCATCGCACATCAGTATAGAATTACAAACTGAAATTTAAGATTGAAACAACTAGAAATAAAAGTTCCATTTTTCTAAATTTTCCACCATCCACGTCAATATCCGCCTCGATACACTTCAATCGAAACCCACAACACCAATAACATCAGTAGCATCACTACTATTATGCTCATTATCTCGGCTCGTAACGCTATCCTCTGAGCTATTTTCGCTCCGTTTACGGCATCAGACGACATGTTGGTCAAAAGGTGACTTAATTCCACTAGCTCGGTCACGACTTGACTCTGGTGACTGACCCTCATTTGACATCCGTGCAAATCCGCTGTCACGGCCCTAAGGCATTGCTCTTCGGCCCAGGTCATGCCAGGCGCTCGACTAATCGGCACTCCCTCGATCACCCGTGAGGGTTTCGGTGCGTCTCACTAATCAGACCTAAAACACACTCGTCTAGGTATGGGCACGCTCTTCCTAGCATTTTTCCTCGTACGTGGACCCCTAGGATTAGGTTGTATCACTACCGGGATGGGTTGTGGGGGAACCACAGTCGGAGGTATCCTCGGCCCATCGTACGGGTCTCGTTCCACGTCAGACGTACGCTCACTTGATGGCGTGTAGGAAGGTTGTGAGCTTGATGATGATGATGACGACATAGTATTGCTGAAGTAAGAGTGTGATGAGGATGTTGACATAGTGATACTGAAGTAAGAGTGTATAATATTACTATCGTGCAATATAAAGGCTAAGCGTACTATACTATCGCATACTATAGGCAATACCTACGCTCATACTAGGCACACAACGTGAAGCATCGAGTGTGAAAACACACATATTCCTAGTATATCCATTTCCGGTCTCGCATTACTCTTTCTTTAATTAAACATAGGTGATCAGGCTTTGTTTAATTAAAGACCGATGATGCAATACCCGAATTAGTTATACTAGCAACATGTTTAGTAATTTAAGTGTTCTTTCCCGTTTTTTGTTATAGTTGCAGTTTTCCAAAGGAAAATCGGTATTCTCTATAACCTTTGGCTGTGATACCAAATCTGTAACACCCCGCTAAAGCGGAAACACGGAATGTATAGTTCAAGTTTCATAGCAAAAGTTACAAGATCACATCAACCATCGAAATACATTCAAAAGGTTAAAACCTTGTCTTTTACAACCGTTTTTACAAAAGGGAAATGAACATAGAATTAAAGATAGTAAAGAAAGCTTCATCACGTGTACGCTTCCTAATTTCCAACCTTAAGGATGTTCCCCTGAAAAGCATGTAAATGAGAGTGTCAACTAATGCACTAGTTGGTGAGATCACAGGTTTAATGAGTATAACATTGTTTGCCATAGCAAAATAGTTTAAATCCACACAAGGGATAAATAAATCGGTTATAAAAACCACTTGCTCAAGGTAATCGTATGTAAAATGTTTAAGTTATGAGCCTGTTACCCGACCTATACCGACAGAATCGCCCCGACGCATGTTCTATCGCCAACAATGCGCAAATACAAACAATAATTATGCACTCAAACAAGCGCTACTTGTGAGTGGGGTGTCAAACCAAATAACGTTATCCATAATTACCAACGGCTCAATACATGAGTTAAACGGGTAACGTAAAAATAAACGGGGACTTTTGAACGATAGCAAAAGAAAACTCAAACTTACAACATTTGCGAAAACAGAGATACCATAGAGCATAAACAAGTATAGCAAGTTTCGTATTTCCAAGAAAACGAGATAATAAGTGCGTAAAATAGTTGTAGTAACGACATGCTTTTCACCCCAAAATATGTAAAACATTGAAAAAGGGGCTGTGAACTCACATGATAAGCGATAGAATCCGGGAATCTCCCACAAGTACTCCGAGATGATCCTACTTCAAACCTATGAACGTAAGGTCACTAGTGAGTTTTCAATCTCGAAGGTTCGGTACTAACTATCCAAATCGTCATAAAATGCCTTGTTGTGTTTTAATATTATAACGTAATAAACGTATACGTTGTTCTTGTTAGATTAAAGTTTCCGCAATTTCGTCACATTAAGTAACGAAAAGGGTTTTAAAGAACATAAACATATATAGTACATATATATGTATAAACCGAAATTTTATCGTAAGAACGATAAAATTAAAGGTTCTAAATGTAAAGACAAGTATTTAAAGTGCATAAATATAAATGTATAGTATACATGTATATTCCACAATTTCATCATAAAATGATGAAATGGGATCAATAATATATAAATTGCATAAATATATAAAAATATATTATATATGTATATTCCACAATTTCATCATAAAATGATGAAAAGGGAGGAAGAATAAATAAATTGCATAAATAAGTAAAATGAATAAATGTATATAAATATAAGATATACATATATATTCCACTATTTCATCATAAAATGATGAAATGGGATTAGAAGTTAGTCCTTAATAATAATAAGAAATTTGTCCTTGCTATCCAGAATTTGGTGTCATTTTGTGTCCAACTTTGGATAACTTCCAGGTACAATTTGGTCATGAAATATTATGTCCAATTAGTTCAATGAGTTAGGAATATTTTGGCATCAGTTTCATAATTTTTGGAAGAGTATAAGTACATGAAATAATACACGACGTAAAACCCGACAGAAGACTTTGCTGTTTGTGCACGGATTTTGTGAGGACTGTTTGATAAATGAAATCTCTGGGTTTTTTAGTGAAACCACTTGGGTTTGAATCTTAACACATAAAAATGATTTCCAGAAACAGAATCACTCAATTTGGAGTTATATTGAGTGAGATATGACCCTTTGAAGTGGGGTCTGGAATTTGGCAGCAATCTGTCAAAATCACACTTTGTGCATGTGCTCACATGTTGACTTATTAACCAAAATTCTTATTCTTTTGCATGCACAATCCTATTTGACTCTCTTCCATACACTTATTTTCAGTTCCCAAACACATTTTGATCCATTTAAAATGCATGCAAGTTACCTATCAACTCAACTTTTATAAACTCTTGTAAAAGACACATTTTAGAAAAGGTTGATGTTCTTGCCAAGAACATCAACATGCAACTTAAAATTGTGCATCTTTAGCTCATGCATGTTTGTTTAAGTATGTTTTTAGTGGATTTCAAAGACTTACTCATAAAATTCTTGAATAAAAGATGATGGATTTCTCAAGAAAACTACATGCATGTGTTTAAAATGTTCATCTTTGGTCTTAAACTTAGGTTTGATTTTGGATTCACCATCTTTTACTAACAAAAAGATGTTATGATGGTAAATCTACAAACATTAAGACATAGTAAAGATGGTTTTTAACAATATAAAGAAAGTGTAGAAAAGATGAAGAACATTCATAAAATGCAAGAAAGTTGGAAAAAGATTTAAAAGAGTGTGTGTGGATTTCACCCAACACACTTGTTTTTACCTTTGATTATCTTGAACTCTTGAAGAAATATGAGTTAGGGGCTGGAGTTGTGATGAAGATTGAAGATGAATATGAAGATGAGGATGAATGTTTGAAGATGGAGAGAGAAGGAGATGATAACTTTCTCTTAGTGAGAGAGTGAAATGAGACAATGAGGTGAAATGGTGAGTGTTGTTGCATACATATGAAGAGAGGGGGAGGTGTGGCCGACCTCTCTAGGGGGGTGGGGTGTGGTGTGACACAAATGTATTTAGTCACTTCTTGTCTTTAAAGATTAAAATTAAAATACAAGTATTTTCTTAAAACTTAAAATACAAAGTAGGTATATATAAATTAAGGTATTTATATATATAATATGATTGAAATATATATAAATTATCAACTACATAAATACTTGTAGTATAAATGTATATTAAGTTGACATTTTATGAGATTTATGGATAATTTCCTAATTCAAGGATTTCTTAGGCAAAATTTCTCGATTTTTTCCTATCGTATCGCGTTTACTGCTAAAGTTGCACTGTGTAAACTATGTCATGAAAATAAGGTATCCAAAGTAGTTCTAACCTGAGGTGTAAATTTGACAGTTGTCACAAAAATGCCTAAAGTAAAAACTGACAGAGGCTCTGTGATTTGAGAATCTTGTTTTTCTTGCCTCTGTAGGTTGTACCTTCACAAAGAATGGTTGAAAAGTCCATGGAGAGGATCGATAAATTATTTGTATAGAAACTCCTTTACAGAGGTTTTTGGACCTCTGTCAGAGCCAGCAGAGGCTCTGAGACAAGAAGTTTCTTATAACTAATAATTTATAAACATTTTTGATCATCCAGGTTTTTGATTGTTTTTATCAATGTTTTTTGGACCCGTTTGAAAGCTGATGTCCTATAAAATTGTTCTTGAAAAAGGTTTTGTGCAGCAAAAAGTCTTTTTAAAACAAGTGTTGGTCTACAAAAGTTCTTTCTTGTGGAGAGAACTCTGTAACCGGATACTTCTGTTGCAGTGTTTGTACACGATGATTCTTTTTGATTTTGATACCTAAAAAGATTGACAGAGTTTCCAAGAATTATTGATTTAAGATCAGAGCTTTTGTCTGCAGAATCTCTGTTGGACTCAGTAGAGGCTCTGTGACCTTAAATTTCTAATAATGGAAAACTCAACATTCTTTTTGATCAAATTTAATTTGGAATGTGTTTAATAATGTTTCTAGAACATATTTAGAAATTTGTGTCCTAGAAAATTATTTTCAAAAATAATTTGTTCGAGATACTAACCTTTTTGTTCTTCTTTGTCCGACAATGTTCTTTTCTTCTGTTGTTGTCATCTCTTCCTTTGCTCCCCCTTGACTTATAAATCTCTATAGATTAAGCAAGGTCTCCTTTTTGCTCCCCCTTGATCTAATCAACCTTTGTAGATAAAGATTGTTTTCCTCTGCTCCCCCTTGACCTAATCAACCTCTGTAGATCAAGATTGTTTTCCTCTGCTCCCCCTGGACCTATGCTTGGTTCAAATAATCAGAAGTAAATGTGTATAACATAGGTCGTGTAACAGAGGTTCTGTAAGAATCGTTAGAGGTTCTGAGGAGACTTACAGAATCTCTGTATTTTTCAGAATTGAGATTTTAGAATTTACAAAAAAATAATTTATAAAAACAAACAAAACAGAAAATATACATACTGTATAATATAAAGATAAAGATACTTACAGAGGTTAATCCATATTTATCATTCCTAATTTACCCACCAAGTAAAGGAATCTTTTCTCATCAAGTGCCTTGCTGAATAAATCAGCAAGCTGAAATTCTGTTGGTACAAAATGCATCTCGATGGTTTGATTTTCCACATGATTCTTCAGAAAGTGATACCTGATATCTATGTGCTTTGTCTTTGAATGCTGTACTGGATTTGCAGAGATGGCAATCGCACTTTTGGAATCACAGAAGATGGGGATTTTGCAAATGATGTGACCAAAGTCTTTTAGCTGAGTTTTCATCCACAGAACTTGAGAGCAACAACTAGCAGCAGCAACGTATTCAGCATCTGCCGTAGATGTTGAGACAGAGTTCTGTTTCTTTGAAGTCCAGCTTACTAATTTCCCACCTAGGAATTGACAACTCCCAGAGGTACTCTTTCTGTTGAGTTTGCATCCTCCATAATCTGAATCTGTGTATGCCTTTAGTCCAAAACCAGAGTTCTGCGGATACCAGAGGCCAAGATTTTTGGTCCCTCTGAGGTATCTGAAGATTCTCTTTACAGCAATATAATGTGACTTTTTAGGATTAGCTTGATATCTTGCACAAAGACATGTGGCATGCATTATGTCAGGTCTACTGGCTGTTAAGTATAATAAAGACCCAATCATTCCTCTGTAAAGTGCGCACTCGACAGAGATGCCATTTGGATCTGAAAAAAGTTTATTTCCAGTGGCCATTGGGGTTTTCATGACAGAGGCATCAGAGAGGCTGTATTTTTCAAGTATGTCAGAGACATATTTTGATTGGTTTATGAAAATTCCTTCTGATGTTTGTTTGACTTGAAGTCCGAGGAAAAAGGTTAATTCTCCCATCATACTCATTTCAAACTCACTCTGCATGAGTTTTTCAAAATCTTTGCATTTTTGTGCATTAGTAGACCCAAAAATAATGTCATCTACATATATTTGTACAAGAATAAGCTCATTTCCTTCACCTTTAAACAATAGAGTTGTATCAGTGATACCTCTGTTGTAGTCGTTATTGAGAAGAAAAGTGGAAAGTCTTTCGTATCATGCTCTTGGAGCCTGTTTCAGTCTATATAGAGCCTTGTCAAGGTAATAGACATACCTTGGGTACTTTGAGCTTTCAAATCCAGGTGGTTGTTGGACATATACATCTTCTTGAATTTCTCCATTGAGAAAGGCAGATTTTACATCCATTTGATATACTTTAAAACCTCTGTGGGCTGCGAAGGCTAAGAAAATTCTTATTGCTTCGAGTCGTGCAACAGGGGCAAAAGTTTCATCGTAATCGATGCCCTCTTCTTGGCGATATCCCTTGGCCACCAGTCTTGCTTTATTTCGAATGATCACCTCTTCTTCTACCTTTTTGTTTCTAAAGACCTATTTAGTCCCTATGGCATGTTTCCCTCATGGCAGAGGTACTAGAGTCCAGACTTTGTTTCGCTCAAACTGCAGAAGCTCTTCTTGCATAGCATCCACCCAGTTTGGGTCATCTAGGGCCTCAGAAATGTTTTTCGGTTCGATCACACTAATAAAATTGGTAAAGAAACAAAAATTTGCAGATGCTGATCTTTTTTTTTACCTTATCAGTGGGATTACCGATGATTTGTGTTTGAGGATGGCTTTTTGTCCATTGAGTTGTTCGTGGAAGATGATCATTTGATTCATCAAGTTGAACTTATGTAGTTGAAGTGGTTGATGGTTCAACTTTTGTAGGAATGGGTATTAAAGTTGGGATTTCCTTCTCTGTAGGTATTGTGGTTTCATCTTCACTTCCCTCTGGTGTTTCTTCTTGTGTTGTTTCCTCTGTTGGATTTGTTAGTATTTGGATAACCTCTATTGCAGAATCTTTTGTTGTCGTATCTTCTGTTAGATTTTCAGTACCTGTAGTAGTTGTAGAAGAGGATGAGGGATTAAATGGATCAGACAAAGAGATACTTACTTCGTTTACAGAAGGGGATTCTGCAGAGGTGCTGTTTGTTCCAGTAAAGGGATCAACATCGTTGTTGAATATCTCTTGAAATAGAAGACCTAAATCTTCATTTGTTTTTGAGATGCCAGAGGTTTCCTTGTTTAGCCCAAGTTCTGAACTGAGTTGTTCAGAAGTCTTCTGGAATGAGTCATCAAAGGACACATTGATGCTTTCTACTATCGTGCGCGACTTCAGAAGGTAAACTCTGTAGGCTTTGGAAGCGGCAGAGTATCCGATGAATTTGCCTTGGTCAGCCTTTTCTTCAAACTTTCCTCTTGAGTCTCTGTCGTTTAAGATAAAGCATTTGCATCCAAACACATGGAGAAACTTGATGTTTGGTCGTCGTTTGTTGATCAATTCATAAGGGGTTTTGATGTGCCTTTTCACGATCGTTGAACGATTTTGGGTATAGCAAGCAGTTGAAATTGCTTCTACCCAAAAGGTCATTTAATCCACATGCAGAAAGCATGGTTCTTGCAGCCTCCACTAGCGTGCGGTTCTTTCGTTCGACCACGCCATTCTATTGTGGGGTGCGAGCGGCAGAGAAGTTCTGGGATATTCCTTCTTCTGTGAGATAGGCTTCAATGACAGAGTTTTTGAATTCTGTGCCATTGTCACTTCGTAACTTCAGAATTCTGCACTCATAAAGAACTTGGATTCTTTTCATTAGATTAATCAAGATGCATGGAACATCTGATTTCTTTTTTACAAATTCAACCCATGTAAAACGAGAAAACTCATTGATAATGTCGTTTTTCGACATTATTTCGGCTACTAAATCGAATAGTTGTTGGGTGTTTTCAAGTGGAATAGTGGATTTTTCTGATGAGTTTATGAGAAGCGCAGTTAGTCGGCCTGGAAGGGAATTGAAGAGGTTCGCGAGTAATTTGTCCAAAGAAGAGCTCAAAATCCGGAAAAAGACGAAAGTGGAACAAGCAGTAGCTGGCGCGCCTTTTGGCGCTACTTTTCTAGCGCCGTTTCTAGCGCGAGTGTTTATGGCCAAATCATTCCAGAGGGTGGCGCGCCTTATGGGGCCACTTAACTAGCGCGGATGAGAGCGCGGGATTTTAAGGCAAACACGCCAGAGGGTGGCGCGCCTTGTGGCGCCACTTAAGTAGCCCCAGATCTAGCGCCAACTATCAGATACGATTTAAAAGCCCTATTTTCTAATATTATGGTTATGAGTCAGACGAGGCAGCGGCTGGAGCGTACGGGCGACCTTTGGGAGCAAATCGGGAGCACGAATACAGAGGTGACAAGGGATCGATTGGAAGACAACAACGATTGAGTACGTGATCGTGGAAGAGAATCTTCTCAGGGAGTTACTTATATTTTTCTGCAGAACTTTCAAAACATGATTTCTTCTACTTTGTTTGTAATCTTTCAGTTTTCTTTACACACCCCCAACATGAGCTAAACTTCATGTTGGGGGGTTGGATGATGGATGTTTCATAGATGTAGACGTTGAACGATTTTTATTTCAGTTTTAATAGATGGATGACGACTTTGAATTCATGCTTAATGCGTTTGATAAACTGATCACTTGTTAAATGATTTAATAACATCTTGAGTGTTCGAGAGAAATCTCAAGATTTAGTTCGAATTCAATGGCCACCGAAGGGAATTAGTTAGAGATAATCCATTTCCTTTGGTGTTGTGGTAAAAACCAATCACTTTAACTTAAATCAACTGTGAGATCGGAAGATAAGCAATTTCGATTAAGTTAAGTCTCGGTGCAGCTTGAAGAAGTGTAACGAGTTTAGGTTTTACAAGTCATAAATCGTTTTAACCATCTAGAAGTAGCTTCAAGGTCTCGTTAATTGAATTCATTCGGAATCCAACCCTCCATTTCTCTCTTTGATTTTAAGCCCAATTATTTGTCCTAGTTTCAGACGTTACTAGTCAAGACATCTTAACACTCAACCAAATCAAATTTCCAATCGTTCAATTAATAGTCGTTACAGTCATTGCTGTACTTAACACCAAGTTCCTGTGGATTCGATACTCGTACTTACGTACATATTACTTGAGTCGACACCGTACACTTGCGGTTAGTCAAGGAGGGTGTAAACCCGCCTATCACTCATCAATTAAGACAAGTATATATTTCTTGCCACCTAGGCTTTGTATAGCGATTGGACCGCAGAGGTCAACGTGAATCATGTACAGAGGTCTAGGACAAGACACATCAGTTTTGCCTTTGTGGGAAGCTCTTTTGAGTTTTCCCATTTCACAGGCAGAGCATAAATGATCCTTATTGAATTTAACATTTGGTAAACCTTTGACCAGATCAAGTTTTACTAGTTTATCTAGAGTATGAAAGTTTAAGTGACAGAACCTGTTGTGCCATAGCCAGGCTTCTTCACTTTTGCTTGCAATAAGACAAATGTTGTCCTTGTTTTTGGCATTGAAGTTCATTAGATACAGATCACCTTTTCTTTTAGCTCGCAGAAGTTCAATTCCTGTGTCTTCACTTAGTAGAGAGCAGAATGTTCTTTTGAACAGTACATCGAATCCTGTGTCACAAAGTTGGCTTACACTGAGTAGGTTGTGTTTTAGGCCATCCACATATGCAACTTTGTGTACTGTGATATTCTCTTTCTTTATGACTCCATAGCCTTTGATATGCCCCTTTTTGTTATCTCCAAAAGTCACTGATCCACCATCTTGTTTTTCTTGGAATGTGGATAGAAGACTTTTGTTGCCAGTCATGTGCCTTGAGAATCCGGAGTCTAAATACCATATTGGCACAAACTGCTTCTGCAAAACAATCACAGAGATTTAGGTACCCATATCCACATTTTTCAAGTTTGCCTTGGCATACTTGGCACAAACTGCTTCTGCAGTCATAATTTTTCAAGTTTGCCTTGGCATTCTTGAAATACATTTTATTTTTTGTCGAAGAATCAGTTTGTTTCTCTTTTATATTTGGTTTAACTGCAGAGAGAAAACAATTTGAACTACAGAAATGATTATTTAACTTGAACATTAGATCAAAGTAATGACAGTATTGAACATCAGAAGTGATTTGCTTGAAATTTTCATTGAAAGCTTTAAACTGGGCCACAGAGGCCTTACATTCTATTCTAGCATATGGCTTCCTATTACAAGAAGATTTATGTAGATTAGATTGTTGGCAAAAATCTTTGTTTGTAGCAGCCTTCTGTGAGTCCCTTCTGTGGTGAACTTCTGTTGATTTCACTGTCACAGATGAAAAAGATTTGTCAGTTTTTGTCCATTTACCCTTTTGTTGCCATGTTGGTTTCTCTTTTATTTTTAAGGGTTTTAAAAACTTTGAATCTCTTGGATTTTGAGAGGATATTAATTTCTTTTGTTTTAACTTTTCAAGCTCAATAGAGGTTTTGGCTTGTATGCACATATCCATAAAGTCTGGACAGATAGGAATTCCAGTGATTTTCTCTTTTGGAGAAATAGTTCTGTTAAGAACTTCAGAGGTTTGTTTAACAACCTCTGTGTCACAAGGAAACTTTTCTATTCTGTCAGCCTCTGATTCGTCAGATGATGAATCATCCTCATATACAGAGGTTGAGTCATCAATATTTCTTTCGACAGAGGCTGGACTTTCCGAGCATGTGTCATACTTGCTTTCTTCCTCTGAAAAATTACTTTCTAAGTCAACAGAGGTGTCTGACAAGATCTCTTCAGGGAGTTTTTGATTTACAGAAGGTGTATATAGATTTTTCAACATATTTATTTTCCCAATTTCCATTATATCCTTTTCAATTATATTTCTTAGTTTTTCTTCTGAAAAGTTTGGTTTGAACTCAAGTGCTTATGCAGATAATTTCTTTTCAGAATCTATTGTGCAGACAAAAGCAACTTGAGTTTGAGTCTCTTGTTTACCAAACTTAAAGATTCCTATCTGATCTTGAGTTTTTAGATATCTCTTTGGTTTGGATCCTCTTTTGACAGAGGTTGAAGGTGATAACTCTCTGTTTTCAAACCACACATTTATCATCTTCATGGGTTTCCTTAAGTGAGGTTCCCTAGAGACTTTTACTCTCTTACTTACAGAGATTAAGTTTGGAAAATTAGGTTTGTTGACTTTTCCTACTGTAAATAGGGATGACAGAGGTTTATTTTTTTTGTTTTCTGTACCTTGATTAATATCACTGTACCCAATACCTCGCCTTCCTATTTGAGTACTTATTTTTCTCATACACCTTTTGAGCATCACGATAATTTTTAATTAAAACATCTCTTCTAAGTATATTTTGCCAAAGGACTTCTCTTTCCTTTTGAAAATATTCTTTAAAATGTTAAGTCTGTCGCTCTCTTGAATCTGAAAGTTCTCTTGTTTTCGATTTTAAAGATGTATTTAATTCAGAAATTTTTTATTTTAAAGGAAATAGATTTTTGTTCCAGTGTGCTTCTAATTCTTCCTTTTCTTTGAAAATCTTTGCTTTTTCTTCAGTGAGAAGTCTAGCTTCTCTTTCATAAAAAGTGAGCTTTTTCTGAATATCATCACAAGTCTTTTTCAGTTTAACATTTTCAGTTTTAATTATAAGCAAATCAACTTCTGTAGTACTAGAGGTGGAGTTTGAAGTAGATACCTCAGTGTCAGAGTCGGAGCTGATTTCTGCCATGCCACAGAACAAGGCATTTTTGGTGTATTCTTCATCAGAGGTTGTATCTGACTCCCAATCTTCCTTGTTCACCACTTTGTTCCCCATGAGTGACTTTTGAGCATAATTCTCAGCTTTCTTTTTGTAAAATGCTGAGTCCTTCTGTGGGCGATTTGACCTGCTTCTGCATTCATTGGCAAAGTGGCCTGGCTTCCCACAGTTGTAGCAACCTTGGTTTTGGGAAGTATTACCAGCACGATCGTCGGACTTCTGTCGGTCACCACCTTTTTCCGATCTGCATTCATTTGCATAATGACCAGACTTGCCACACTTGTAGCATTCTTGTGGTGTGTAGCTTTCCTTGTCATCTGACCTCTGTCGGTCATTTCCTCTGTTGTATCTTTCACTCGACCTCTGTTGGTCATTACTTCTGTCGTCTGACCTCTGTCGGTCAGCTGATTCTTCTCTTCTTCCTTGATCCCTTCTATTCCAATCTTCTCTTCTCTCTCTGCCATATCTATCATTACCAGAATTCTTTTGGTTTCCTCTGAATTCTCTTGTCAATAGAGCTAAGGATGTAGCTATTGATGCCAGAGTAATTTCCCCTTCTTCCACAATCTCTTCATCTTCGCTATCAACCACTACCATCTTTTTCTTTTTCTCCTTCTTCTTTTCCTCGGTAGTTCTTTCTTTCCTCGGCTTCTCTGTATCTTCTGTAGTTTTGCCAACCAAAGCAAGAGGTGCAGTGGTTAGTGTCTTTGCTTGTGCGATTTGAGGGTCTTGACCAGCTAATGTTCCGTAGAGGTCTGAAAGAGTCCAGGAATCTAAATCTTGATTGGTTTGTAAAGACATCGATAGCTGGAGCCATTCTTCGTTCAGACTTTTGAGAAACATGACATTATTCTCTTCAGAAGTTCTGTGGATGCCGAACTTTTTGTAGTTATTGATCAAAGAGTTGAACCTGTCGTATGTTGTCTGCAGAGATTCATTTATCAGGGCTTTAAAAGCGTAATACTCGTTAATGTATTGAGCCCTTCGGTTTTTCTGAGTTTTAGCTCCCCCTTCAAGTTGTTTTTCCAGTTCTTTCCAAAGATCATACGAAGATTCGCATGCATCTAAAGACTAGAAGAGATCGTTGGGGATTGCCATAATCAGAATTCTTTTTGTTTTCTGCGCGAGTTCATCTTTTACCTTGTCTTGATCTGACCAACCATCCCTGGTTTTAGGTGTTTGATGCTCAGGGATTTCAGGAGTGTCAGCTGTAGCTGGTACACGAGGTACTATTAACATAGGAACATGAGGAGGATTATAAAGGTATTGTACGAGCTCTTTATCAGTACCCTAAAAGAAATGGATCATTCTTATTTTCCACTGAGGATACTCATTTCTTAGAAGATAAGGTGGTTTGGTTAATGAACCAGCTGTGAAGAAGTTTTGTGTGCTTGTCATTTTAAGAGTAGGAAGTTTTAGTATAAAGATATGACACGAAAGAGTACGAAAGAATAATCTAGAAAGATTTTCTGGGTTTGGAAGCTGTCAATAGTGTACTTTAATGGAGTTTTAACTTAAAGGAACAGTTTCTCTAAATTTACCAGATGTCAAATAAATCGAAAATGGCTGAAAAGTAGAATCTGTTTGAAGGAATGAATAACAGGTTAAAATCAGACCATGTTTCTACCAATAGTCTTATTAAACGAGGATCGCTTGATATTGAAAACCAAGCTTTGCTCTGATACCAATTGTTGGTTCCCGTGTTTGATTAACAAAGATTATCTTATCTATTAGTTCAAATAAGATGTGTTGCGGAAGCGTATTTGAAGAACTAACAGATATGTTTGTATAGAAACAATACCAAATATCAAATAAACAGTATAAGAAGAACAGATGAATATCTCAAAGTTTACTGTATTTGATGAAGAACACTAACAATAGATTTGACGTTAATTGTGTGTGTGTTTTTCTGATATATCACTGGTAAGGAAGAACTCAACACGAGTCTTCCTTTTATACTACTACAAAAGAACTATTCTAGACAAAAGGACTATTGCTACATGAAAGAAGGGATGGCATGAACAGTTGGAAATTTGCATGCATTAAATGCGCTAATATCAACTTGCAAGGATTCCTATCAGAGTTTGACACGTGTTTGTTGTCGGACCATGCCTTGTACAAGTTGATGAACGGACCCTGGAACAGTAACAAGATATTTCTGTAACAGTGGTAAGATATTCCTGCAACAGTGGCAAGATATTATAAATATCTTCCAAGTCTTTAGTCTGAACCGCAGAGGTTCTGCCAAGGGTGACAGAGGTTCTGCGGCTCGTTCCTTGGTGAGCATTCTTCTGTAGATCCTTCTTTGGTCCTTTGTGAGTAGTCTTCTGTAGATTCTTGGGACTTGGTGTTCCTTGAATGATCTTGTTTGCTTCGGCAGAGCTTCTGTGGAACACCGCAGAGCTTCTATGGAACTCTTTCATACTTGGCCTATTTTTCAATACTTCTAATATTATGAACAATTGGAGCTAACAGTCCTAAAGCTACTTTCAGCCATACGAAATGCTATCACTATTGACTTACTGACCATATTGCTAGTAAGTGCCCCACAACCACCAAAGCTGAAAAATCAGCTAAAGTGAAGATGAATGCCACCAAGGCAAAGAAGGTCACCAAGGATGAAAAATCTGCCAAGATGAACAATACCACTAAGGTTAAGAAATTAACCAAAGTGAAGGTTACCACTGACGCTAAAACATTAGATGTTGTGAAGAGTGTTGAACCTTCCATTTCTCCCGACACTTCTGGACCTATTGTAAAGTGGGTACCAATTCAAACTTAATCTTCTTTATGATTGTAGGTCTCGAAGGGTATCTGGAATCTCAATAGTGGATGATCTAGACACATAACTGGACTAAAGAACCTGCTCTCTAATACAAGGAAAATAGAGGTCCCTCAGTAACCTTTGGAGGAAATGGTAAAGGCTATACCAGAGGGTTTGGTGTACTCACAAATGGTACAACTACCTTCCGAATAGTCGCTTATGTAGAAGGACTGAAGCACAATCTTCTTAGCATCAGTCAGCTATGTGATAAAGACTACAAAGTATGTTTTACAAAGAAAGCATGTTCTGTCACTGATAAAGAAGGAAAACTTGCTCTTAGTGGTTATCGTTTGGAAAATATTGATGTCATTAACATGGATTTCTCAACCACTGAGAACATTTGTTTTCTATCTAAAGTCTCCCAAGATGTCAACTGACTATGGCATAAGAGGCTCTCTCATCTCAACTTCAAGACACTAAACACACTCTCTACAAATGAACTAGTCACTGGCTTACCTCAACACTCATACGCCAAGGAATCTCTTTGTTCAGGTGTGAAAAGAAAAGCAAACCAAAGCTAGCTTCAAATCCAAACAAGTGTCATCAGTAACAACACGTCTTCATCTAGTCCATATGGATTATTTGGCCCTGTCAATATTTAATCCATCGCTGGAAAGAAGTATACTCTAGTCATTGTAAATGAGTGTAGGATCCCAGATACAACAAGTAACAATAATAATAGCAATAATCTTTGTATTGACTGATAAAGAGGAGTTTACAATATATGAATTAAGCACAACTCACTCTTGAAGCTCTCTCTCTCTGCGTATGACTCTTTCAAAATGGAGGCTAGGAGGTTTTTGAGGCTTAACCTAAAACTCTAACAAATTACACATTAAATACTTAGGTTTTAAGGCCTAAGCCCATTAGCCACTAAAGCCCACAAATACAATTTGGGCTTTTATAATTTAAGCAAGTAATCTTGAATACAACATAAAAATAAAGTCAGCAATCTCCCCCTTTGTATCCAAGATTAAAAATAGCCCGATCTTCCACAAAGTCAGTTGCTTCAATTCCTTCTTTAACTCCCTCTTGATCGTTGCATACTCCCCCTTGACTGTTGCTTTACCTTTTTTGATCTCGGTTGTCTCCCAAAAATTAAACTCAAACAATCAGAGAACAATTTGATCTGCGGAACCTTGTATTACCAGTTTGAGTAATAACCGATGGTAGATAAACAGCTAGGATATGAAGAGTAGCGAACGCATTCGGCTCATGAGAATCTGCATTAAAGAATAAGTAAACAGGGGTAATCATCTAACACAAAAGCACATAGCAACTGTTATCACAACAATTAAAATAATTGTGTGGCCTATGTCCAGAGTTGACAAATATGAAGCTCTGATAGGACTTCCAGTTATCCTAGAAGGGAAATTATAAAAAATAAACTTCTCAAACTGTTCTGGAAATATCACGTAGATATGCATGGGGAATCACAAAGATTCGTGATATTGTGTGGAAGAAAATGTATATGATATGTTGGGCTCAAAAGCATTGATGTAATCTGGACAACAGATCATCAATCAATAGACACAGTGCATTGAATATGAAGTTCGGAGACCGGAGATGATGTCTTCCTTTTTCAATATCTGAAACCTTCAAGTAAGGAATAGATAGATTATGTGCTAATTCTCCGTGTATTTGTGAAACAAATATCCTTTAAGGGATATTGAGTAGCTTGGTGGGGTGACACGAGTTATTGACATTGGGTCCATGTCTGTTTCAATATTCATCTCCAAAAAAAATGAGAATGAATAGATTATGTAGTTACCCGGATGACTAACTCAGTTTGGTAAGGACCAAAATTCTTTTAAGTCCTGTCACATTCTCACTAGTCACTCTTTCACTCCGAATACTTCTTTTTCTTTTAAGATCTCACTGACATCTATTAAAGGGTGTGTTTCTTGGGTAGGTTCTTCCGGTTCTAGATGGACCATAGAAACATGAAAATGCCTAACACACTCCTTGTATTATTTCATATGAACCAGGTTCTGAATTGTAATATTCAGAAGCTTTAAAACATTAAAAATGAGTTCTAAACTGATTTGTTTAGAAGTCAAATTCATTTTAAGTACGAGTTCTGATCTGAAGTAATCAGAAGTCACTATCATTTGATATGGAGTTTCAACGAACAAATTCAAACACAAAACATATTGACTCAGTAAGCACAAGTGTTTTCAAGAAATTAATCAATGATTAGAAAGTTTAATTATGAAGAACAAGTCACAATTATTAGTCTGAATAAGAATTGAATCATTGAATGAAATGACGTTTATTGAAATCAAATGAGAATCCAAACAAGTGTATTTTCACCAAAAAATAAACGAATATATGAGACGTGGAAATAACTGTTTCAACAAAAGTGTAACATGTGGAAATTTTGGAATTTATATATGGGAAAAACAAACACGAGTAAGTTTTTCAGAATAAACTACCACGGTTCTTTGTTATGCACAAAACCATTTAAAATCCAACTTCTATATCAGAAAAAGCATTTAGCATCTAGAAGTGGTTTGACCATTTTAGAAAGGTTTTATCATTTTAAAGTTAGTTTTCTTTAAAAATGATGAGTCTAAAGATTTAGAAAATTACCTTTGGATGTACATGGTCAGATTGGTATTCTCCCCCTCAAATTGAGCATTAAATCTCATTTAAGCTCACTTTAAAATCAGATATCCTGTAAAAAGGTGTTGGTAATCATCTTTGATGATTCCTCATTTTTTAGGAATATCCAAAAGCACTAATAATTCAAATTTAAAAAAAAAAAGCGCAGTGGGTCAGAGTTTAGAAATACCAGTAAAAACTCTGAACTAACATATCTGAGGTACTGGCAGAGGGTGCGACAGAGGTTAATCGCAGTGCCGACAGAGGCTGATCTCGTGTCGACAGAAGCTGATCTCGTGTCGACAGAGGTTGATCAAGTGCTGACAGAGGTCTTCTTTGTGATCTGCATGAACTTTAATCTTCGAGACTGCTTCTGGTCTTTTGAGTCTCTGAAAACTCCACAGAGCTTTGATGATGATTTTAGTGAAACACAACTTTCTGTTCAGCAGATGTATACTGACTTTAGCAGAGATTATGACCAAGAAGAACACTGATTCAGATCAATCTCAAAACACGAAATTTGTTCATCTGTGTCTTAGGAATCCAACTCATCTGGACTCATCAAATTTGGAGCTTCGAGGAGGGAGTTCTGTTGAAAATACCACATGTGCGCAAAACTGACATCAAGTACTCAGAAGTTGGGCTACGGGTTCTGAGGTTCAGTCGCAGAGGTTCAGTCCATAGAGGCTCTGTCATATTTCACAGAGGCTCTGTGGTGAACAGTACCACAGAGGGTGGTCACAAAAAGGCTGAGCCAAAGCTTGTGTTGTCGCCAGAAGTTGGTCTGAGTGGTCGACAGAGAATGATCACGGCTTGACAAAGGCTTGGCAAAGGCTCGACAGAGGTTGGTCGTGTCTCGGCAGAGGTTGGTCGCGGCTCGGCAGAGTTTGGTCGCGGCTTAATTCTGCAGCAAACAGTAGCTTAACAGCAGTGTTACACCAACTTTGACACTGATTTAGACTATTATAGCTCTGGAGTTTGCAAAAACTCAAAACACAAACAAATTTAATTTGTTTGTTATCTATTCAGATCATCTTGAATCACCTCTTTTCGAGCTCGTACGAAAAAGATATGGTTGATTTACCACAGTCGCGCAGATTTGTCCAACAGCTTTGTGTCAGCACACTGTTGTCTACTTCGATGATGAATATGGCCCTTCTAAATTTTGAATCTCTTAAATCTTAAAATACGAAAGCTGTTCACCAATGTGTTTTAAATCCAAGGCCTTTTTGAATTGCATCAATTGGTGTCTTGATCAGTGAGATATGATAAATTTACTACAGCATCGCAAATCTGTCAGCATGCTGTTATTAAATCTGATTTAAGACTGAGTTCTGTACTGTTGTGCACATAAATCAATTTCCTTTGAAGGATGAGTCTTAAACTGAGTGTTTAAGAGTCCATTGTCCACTGAAGTGTGAGTCCTTAACAAATGTATAAAGGAGTCCATGTACCTGCAAAACAGATTAAAGACATTTTGGTACCCATTTCCAAATGGGTCCTTTTCTATTGAGATTAGGATCTGTTTTAAGGTCCTCTGGTTTGCTAAGTTTAGATGGTTTGCCAGGTTCCTTTCTATGACTTTTCTAACTTTGGGTCTTTGGAATTTTCTTTTAAAATGACCCATTTTGAACACAATTTGATCTAGGAAAATGGTTCTTTAACGTAAACAGAAGATTAAAGCATTTACAGTTATATGAGTGATGAGATGAAATAGAAACAAAAGGCTTTGGAGCATTTTTTACAGGAGTAGAGCTTTTGACTTTCCAAACCATTTTCACTCTTTTGAAAACAAGATTATCTGTATTATCAACACGAGAGTTTTCTATGTCAAATTTCTTAAGCCTTTTAGCTAAAACATTTTTTTCTTTAAGATTCAAATCAAACTTCTTTAGAAGATCTGATTTATACATCTTCTCCAACATAATCTTGGTTGACAAAACAGATAGTCTTTTTGTCAATTTGGACATTTCAGCTTTAAAAACCTTTCTTTCTCTCTCAAAATCATCTTTCAAACATTTTGTTTGAAATCCTTCAATCTTCTTCTTCTCAAACTCTTTTCTTTCAAGATCAGACTCTTTCCTCTCATTTTCAAGAGTTTTCTGTAATTCTGAGATTTTGCAAGAAAATTCCACAGACTTTGTTTCAAAAATAGTTTTCTCCTTTTCAAACTTTTCTCTTTCACAGATCACAAGCTTTTTAAAATCAGAAACCAAATTAGAAAATTTTAAACATTTAAGTTCAAGTCTTTTTTTCTCTTCTTCAAAAATCTTTTCAGACTCACATAATTTTCTCTTAAGATCGAGATTTTCACAGGTTAAGAGTTTACCTGATTCTTCAAGCTTAGCAATCTTTTCTGAATCAATCAGAATGCTTTTATTCTTTTCCTCCAACTCTTTCTCAAGAATAGGAATAATTTTGCGAAAATTAGTACTGAGTTTAGAATAATAATGAGAATCAGCATCAACACTAAATCTTAGTCTTGACATATTGTTACTTGAAAATTTAAAAATGTCGGATCGTTAACAGATAATTCGTGAGAAGTAGAATTTGTGCGCTTGAGTCAAATTTTCAAATCTTATCGGATTGAGCTGAAATTTGGTAGGTAGGTGCACGAGTATATTCTGGACAACTTTAATTCTTTGAGTTTTGTCCAAAAACCAACAGAAAATGGTTTTTCGAAGCAAAAACGTGTGCAACAAAACAAAAGTTAAGGATGAAGATTCAAATGTTCTTGAGTCAATTTTTTTCAAAAATGATCGGATTGAGCTGAAATTTGGTATGCAGGTTCGTGACACTATTCTGGGAAACTTTAATGCTTGGTGTTTTGTCCAAAAATCAACAGAAAGTGGTTTTCCGAAGCAAAACAGAGTGCAGAAAAATAAAAGTTTAAAACTCCGAAAATTGAGTAAATGCACAAACTGAGCTACAAACCTAGTGATTTTGCGGAATAAAACACTCAGGTATTATCTACTAACAACCCTTGATCGATTCTAAACCAGTAGAAGAACTCTAATGGCCAAAACCAACCAAAAAGATGAAGAACTTGAAGAACTCTCAACTTTGCACAAAAACACAATAATCTCTCAAAAATTGATAAAAATCAATGGATTGAAGCACAATTCTAATCTGTTTGGCTCTGATACCAATTGTAGGATCCCAGATACAACAAGTAACAATAATAATAGCAATAATCTTTGTATTGACTGATAAAGAGGAGTTTACAATATATGAATTAAGCACAACTCACTCTTGAAGCTCTCTCTCTCTCTCTCTCTCTCTCTCTCTCTCTCTCTCTGCGTATGACTATTTCAAAATGGAGGCTAGGAGGCTTTTGAGGCTTAACCTAAGACTCTAACAAATTACACATTAAATACTTAGGTTTTAAGGCCTAAGCCCATTAGCCACTAAAGCCCACAAATACAATTTGGGCTTTTACAATTTAAGCAAATACAATTTGGGCTTTTATAATTTAAGCAAGTAATCTTGAATACAACATAAAAATAAAGTCAACAATGAGTTCTCTCTCTATACCTGGGTGATGCTTCTCAAATCGAAGAGTGACACTCCAGAAGAAATAATTTATTTTGTAAGAAAAATGGAAGTTCTAAACAGTCTAACGGTTCGCTCAATAAGGAGTGATCATGGAACTGAATTCAAAAACAGTTCTCTTGATAACTTCTTTGAGAGTAATGGTATATCTCACAACTTCTCAACTGTGAGAACACCACATCAAAATGGAGTCGCTGAAAGAAGAAACAGAACGATCATCGAAGCTGCTCGATCAATGCTCAACGATTCTCACCTTCCAACACAATTCTCGGCAGAAGCTGTCAATACTGTCTGTTTTACTCAAAATAGGTCGCTGATTTTTAAAAGATTCAAGAAGACTGTCTACGAACATTTCCATGGGAGAAAGCCATCTCTCAGCTTTCTTCATATCTTTGGTTGTCAGTGTTACATCTTAAACAATAGAGATACTCTAGGAAAGTTCGATCCCAAAGCTGATGATGGAATATTTCTGGGATACTCCTCAGTGTCCAAAGCCTTCAGAGTCTTTAACAAACGAAGACAAACAATTGAAGAAACTATTCATGTCACCTTTGATGAATCCCGTTCAGCAAATTCTAAACCCATTGCTGAAAATGAGGAATTGAATCGGTGGATGTTTTCTCATTATGGGAACCTGAAGCTTCTTTCAGTCCTGATCCTCAACCAAATAATGCTGATGATGATCCTATCATTATTCCTAGCATGTAAACAAGTGAAGCTAAATCCTCTTCATGGATATCAGCTATACCCATAAACACTTTACCTCCCTCTGAACCTTCAAGTTCTGAAAACCCATCCACTTCTTGTCAACAGTCAGTAAATGAAAACCAATCTGGCCCTCAGTAGTTGATACCTGATAACACCATCGCTGAAGCCTCTTCTTCAGCGCCTCCAGAATTCATCTCAGAGCCAAAATTTCAACCTCCTGCTCAGAGATGGACAAAAAGTCATCCAATCGAACAAATACTTGGTGATCCAAACGCATGTATTCAGACTCGACGTTGTTCAGGTAACATTTGTCTCTTTGTAAATTTCATATTGCTGCTTGAGCCCAAATAGACTGATGATGCCCACAGAGATTCAAACCATGTCAGCGTTATGTAAGAAGAGCTGACTGAGTTTGAAAGAAACAATTTGGAATCTCGTTCCTAGACCATCTGACAAGACTGTTGTTCTCACCAAATGGGTGTATCGTAACAAGTTAGATGAACATGGGACTGTAACCCGTAACAAGGCTAGACTTGTTGCTCAGGAATACAAACAAGAGGAAGGCATAGACTACGATGAAACCTTTGCCCTGTGGCCAGAATCGAAGCAATTCGATTATTCTTAGTGTTAGTCACAGATGGCTAACCAAGTATTGTAGAAGGGGGGGGGGGGGGGGGGTTGAATACAATACTCAAAATTTTCACAATTTTAATTCTTTATATTGAAAATCTTTCAACAAGAATTACACATAGAAAACTTAAGACTGTTGCGGAAAAGAACAGATAAACTATTCTAACAATCTTACACAAAGTATACTAACAAAATAACTAAGAACACTTAGAACAAAGCTATAAAGTTTTTCAAGCAAACTGGAAATTCTTGCACTTAGAGAAATCTTCCAGTTTGCGTAGAGCACACAGTAATCTTCAAAGTCTCTCAAGATATCTGTTATTTCTGCATGGAGAGGATTCTGAAAGCGTATCTTTTGCAAGGGGATGTCTTCTCCTTTTATAGTGCCAAGGAGTGCCCAAGCATTAAATGCTAAGGACATTTGTCAACTTCACACTTGCAGAGGATGTTGACTTGTGGAGGGTTGAGAAGTCCTTGTCACTTTTCACTAGGTTCAGACAGAGTAGCTCATGCAGATAAAAGGGACTTTAACTGAAAGTGGATAAAGAGACAAACTGTCACTTTTATCTGCTAGAGGATATTGTCCCATAATAAATGATCTTCTGTCTTAGACTTTAGCACCGAAGGAGTTACCACCGAGATTAAGACTGACCACCGAAATTGCAAGAACATTTCGGTGGTGAGGAGGACCACCGAAAGTGTCCAGGTAATTCGGTGGAGCTTGAACACCGAAATTGGCAAGGCTCTTCGGTGGATGACGAGTCCACCGAAACTGTCCTGGTAATTCGGTGGTGAAGAGGCCACTGAATTTATCCAGGAAGTTCGGTGGTGATGACTTGTTTGAATGTTGCCAAGAGTCTTCTATTTTCCACAAGTAGAGAGTCTTCAAGCTTGGTTTCGGTTGATCTTCGACTTCACCGAACATTTGATATTTTG
The DNA here is from genome assembly GCA_033807775.1 of Saussurea involucrata. Classification (NCBI taxonomy): domain Eukaryota; kingdom Viridiplantae; phylum Streptophyta; class Magnoliopsida; order Asterales; family Asteraceae; genus Saussurea; species Saussurea involucrata. Next base: position 62,712,221 of record CM066313.1, on the reverse strand, counting down.
TACAAGTCATCTAAAGAACCAAACTAAAATATTCTAAGTAGGAGTTTTAGGAAAAACATCGGTGAGTCAATTTCAAATCCTTGGTGACCCAACAATCTCCCCCTATTTGAATTTGAGCTCCTTTCTTAGAATATTTAAGAGTATTTGAGAAGTAAAATCATTTTGACCCTTTTTACTCTTTTGGGTTCTTTTTCACACAGTCCATTTTTTTTGTGTGTGTATGTATATATGATATTTACATATAAGATAAAATAAAAAGGTATAGCTGTACAAATGAATGAAAAAATGGAAAGAAGTATAAACAATATGAACAAAGCAGATGTTACTTGTATCATTGGAGAGGAGAGTTGAAACTTATGTCTGACTTGGGGATTCTTCATTTTGATCAGCAGCCTGTTGATTTGTTGGAGAACTTTATCTTTCAGGCACTTTTGCTTTTCTTCAGATGTTTCAAATCTTCAAGCCATTCACTTGCTCCAAAAGATTTCAGCCAAATGAGTCTGTGGTTTCTGGAAAGAGACAAACCCATTATGGTGAGAATCTTTGAGGGAAGTTTGAGATTAAGTGAATAAGCCTCAGGATGCTTCTGCCAATCTGTAGCATTTTCTATCTTTTTCTTGGCATCTTTGGCATCATTATCATGTGTCTTTGATTTGCTCCCCCTCAGTTGGATCAGCCGGTCTTTGTGTTTCTCCCCCTCAGTTTGATCCGCCCGGACTGATGTGCTCCCCCTTAACCGGTCCGTCGATTTCCTCATTTTTTTCAAGTTGGTCGCTGGATATGAGTGCTGAGGGTTGATGTTGCTCCCCCTCAGATGAATTCTCCCCCTCAGCGGCCGACGCAGGAAAAGCACCAAGAGAAAATGAAAAATCGGCCGAAAATTGGTAATTTTCGGTAGGAAAATCTGGAGAGATTTTTTTTTTTGCTTTTCCACCGAAAATGATGGAGTATCCACCGAAAATTGGCTATTTTTGGTGGAAAATCGGTAGGTTTTTTTTTTTTTTTTTTTGATTTTCCACTGAAAATGAAGGAGTATCCACCGAAAATTGACTATTTCGGTAGGATTTTCGGTGGAAAATCGGTAGAATATATTTTTTTTTTTTTGCATTCCCACCGAAAATTAAGGAGATTCCACCGAAAATTGCCTATTTTCGGTAGGATTTTCGGTGGAAACTCGGTAGGAATTTTTTTTTTTTTGAAAAAATATCATTCCCACCGAAAATTTGCAAGAGTTAGACAAAAATTCGGTGTAATTTCTTTGAAGAGGTTGACGGAAAACTTTTAAGACATCTTCAGCAGAGTGTGGAGAAAGTCTTCTATGGCATTATGGGGAAAATCTTCAAAGTGAAGAAAAGATTGGAATTTCATCTTCCAATTTTGATGACCCAAAAAGATTGAGTTTGAGGATTTCGGGTGACATCTGCAGAAGAGTTTGTAGTGGGTGGATTTTATGAAAGGAGAGATGGGTTGCAAACCAAGAGTGAAAAAGATGGAAAAAGGGATGGGATGAGGAGATGACACATAGGAAGTTGGGTTAGGTGAGAGGAAGAGTATATGAGAAGCTAGATAAAATTGGTGGGGAGAGAATCGGTAGAGGAAATGGTAGAGGTCTACAACTTTGGTGAGATGAGATCATGGTGATGACATCATTAAAAGAAAAAGGTGTCTACCATGCATGGGATGACATCATTTGGAGGGGTTCTTTCCTATGTTTCTAGATAGGAGAGGAGATTTGTGAGAGAAGAATAGTGTCCACCGATGAGAATTCGGTGGAATCTTAGGACACATAGTTATTGAAGATTACACATGCCAAGTTTATTTATGAGGAAATTAAACCTGGTTTCATCTAGAGATTTAGTGAACAAGTCGGCAAACTGAAGATCTGTAGGAATGAAGTGTAGCTCAATGTCACCTTTGGAGATGTGGTCCCTGATGAAATGATATCTGATATCTATGTGCTTTGATCTGGAATGAAGAACCGGATTGTTTGCAATAGCTATTGCACTGGAATTATCACACAGAATTGGGTTTTTAGAAAAGAATTGATTGTAGTCCCTGAGTTGGTTTCTCATCCATAGGATCTGAGCACAACAGCCGCCATCAGCTACATATTCAGCCTCATCAGTAGAGGTTGACACAGAGTTTTGTTTCTTGCTGGACCAACTTACCAATTTGCCACCAAGAAGTTGGCAGCTTCCTGTAGTACTTTTTCTGTCACAAACTGGGAATCTGCATAATCTGAATCTGAATACCCAATTAGTTCAAAACCTGAGTCTTTGGTATACCAGTGACCCAGATGCAAGGTATCCTTGAGATACCGAAAAATCCGTTTTACAGCCTTTAAATGTGATTCTTTTGGATTGGCTTGATAACGGGCACATAGACAAGCAGCAAACATAATATCTGGTCTGCTAGCAGTTAAGTACAGAAGGGATCCAAACATTCCTCTAAAAAGAGTAACGTCCACAGATTCACCTTTAAGATCATCATTGAGTTTCAAAGGTGGTGCCATGGGAGTTTTCATAGGAGAGCTATCTAAAAAATGAAATTTCTTCAGAAGGTCACGAATATATTTACTTTGGTTTATAAAAATCCCTTCTGAAGATTGTTTGACCTGAAGGCCCAAAAAGAATGTAAGCTCTCCCATCATGCTCATCTCATATTCACTCATCATGAGAGAAGCAAACTCATCACATAGACACTCATCAGTGGCACCAAAAATGATGTCATCAACATAGATTTGGACAAGGATGATATTACCTGAGGTTTCTTTGATGAAGAGAGTATTTTCAATTTTACCTCTGGAATATCCATGCTTGAGAAGAGAGTTGGCAAGAGTGTCATACCAAGCACGTGGAGCTTGCTTGAGACCATAGAGAGCTTTGTCAAGTCTGTACACATAGTCTGGATGATCCGGGTCTTCAAAGCCAGGAGGTTGTTTCACATAGGCTTCCTCTGCAAGTTCCCCATTGAGGAAGGCACTTTTGACATTCATTTGAAAGACTCTGAAATTTCTGTAGGTAGCATGAGTCAAAAAGATTCTTATTGAGGAGGAGAGATCGGTGGGATTTGAGGTGGTGGAACGGTGGAGATTCGGTGGTGGATCGGTGGAGATTCGGTGTAGAATCGGTGTGGGTCGGTGTAGACTCGGTGGTGGATCGGTGTGAGGATGTCACCGAGGATTTGAAGTATCGGTGGTGGATCAAGCATGAAGATTCCACCGAGGAGTTTGAAGGATTGTACCGAATTTAGAAGGGTTTCACCGAATTAGAGTGGTACCACTGAGCTTAGAGATCGGTGGAGATTCGGTGGTGGATCTGTGAAGGGTTCCACCGAATTTGAAGGGTTCCACCGAATTTGAGGGGTACCACCGATCGAGGAGGCAAAACATATGATGGGAAGTAAAGTATGGTGGGATATGGTTTTGGTTTGTGTCGGCAGCAAGATAGAGAAATTGTGGAAGAAAGATATAGAAAAGAGGAGGTGGTGTTTGCATGGTTTGGGATTTCGGTGGTGAGGTTTAGAAAAGAAATGGAATTTTAAGAGATTGGAGATGGTGATGTCATGAGAATGACATCATCATGCTTATGATGTCATGAGAGTAAAGAATTCTAAGGTTTTGTCAACTTTCTCACTTGTTCACATAGATCCATTTGCCCAGCTCAAAATCTGTAATCACAAAGAATTTATTTTCTAGGTACCCATTTGGAAGGTGGGTCCTTTTGGGTTAGACGGAAAAGAATTGGACAGTCTTTGGCAACAAGAGAAGTATCACCACAGAAATAACATTTCCTATAAAGAAGGATCTTTTTAGAATTGTGATATTTTTCTTTATTTTTGCTTTTAAAAAATGTCCTCAAGAATTTGATGAGGACACAAAGATTTGGGGTGCAACACCTAAAATACATTTTTCAAATTTTGGGAGGACCAAAAACTTTTCCTTTGAAAAGGACATTTTGAGATACATAGAACTGTGAATAGAATCGGTAGAAGAAGACACATAGGTATTTTTAGAAAAAGTGAAGGATTTCTTTTTAAAAAAATTTGGCACCCAGATACTTTCCTTTTTCAGAGATAGAAAATATTTTGCATGAGTTGGAAGAGAATGATGCATCATCTAAAGACAATAGATAAGGAATTAAATGCTTCAATCTTTTCAGCATCAGAGAGAGATAGAAATGGATGTACCTGTGATGAGGTGGGGAGACACTTAGCTGATACAAGAGCAGTTGAGGAGGTGTGGCCTTCTGAATCATCCATGTTATTTATCTTGGCCATGAAACAGACATTTGAGGTGTCATTCGCTTTCAGATGTGGGTTCATCTGCCAAATCATGAGTTTTAGCAGGCAGACCCTTTGCATTTCTGACAAGTCTTTCATTTCTTTCCTTTTCTCTCTTGTATTTTTCCTTGTATCTTTCAGCCCTGTCAGAATCTGCAGAAGAGAAAGATTGGTTGAACTTTTGGGAATCATATTTGGATCTTCCCGATTTTGAGGAGAATCGGCCTGAGGAAGCAGTTCTGGGTCTTTCAAAATGTTTACTTTTACACTCAGAAGCAAAATGACCCTTTTTACCACAGTTAAAACATTCCTCATTAGATTTGTCCAAAGAAGAGTGTTTGGAGAGAGGCTTAGATTTTCTAGAAGGGTGGTAGGATTTGGATTTAGAGTGCCCATCCAACATGACCATTTCATCAGATAATTTATCAACAGAAGTTTCCTCACATTCTTCCTTAGCATCACTAAGATATGCCTCTGAATGATCATTGGGATCTTCTTGACTATCACGGTCAGAGTCAGATGGGTAGGTGATTTTTGGTAAACACTTAGTCTTTTTGGAAGAGTCACTTAGGAGAGCAAGAGAAGAGTTCTTTGTAAACCTATGCAGTTTCGTCTGCTCATAGTTGAAAAGAGTTCCATAAAGAACAGTTAAGGGCATGAACTCAAGGTCCTTGGTAGTTTTGATGCAAGTACATATATTTTCCCAAAAATCTGGGAGACAATCCATGAACTTGCACAAGACTTCCTCATTATCATAGACTCTGCCCAACAACTTAAGATCATTTAAAAGAGAGTTGAAACGGTTATAGAAGCTAGGAAGAGATTCTCCTTTTTCAAAAGCAAAGAGTTCATAATTTCTAACAAGAGCAATCTTTCTGCTCTTTTTAACTTCATTTGTACCTTCGTACAAAACACACAGAGTGGACCACATCTCTTTGGCAGTAGAGAGATTTACCAGAGAGTGGTACACTTCATCAGGAAGAGAGAGAGCAATGATAGTTCTAACTTTAGAATCAAGAGACACAAGCCGTTTTTCCTCATCAGTGTATTTCTTAGGATTTTTAAGAATGTAACGACCAGTAGCAGCAGATTTTTCTTCATCAGACGAATCATCAGAATTATCTTTTTCCATGGTTTCTTTACCAGGCCTCTGCGTTTCATAGCGAGCCCAAACTCTGGGGATAAAGGGTCCCTCTTGGAGAATGGTTGGATATCTAGTATCCACTCCTTCCATGAACAGCATCATGCGGCTTTTCCACAAAGAGAAGTTGTTAGCATTGAACTTAGGAGGTTTTGAAATGGAGCCATTTTCAGAAAAGTTATTTTGAAAAGAGTTTTCAACAGTAGAGGAAGAGGAGGCAGCCATCGCAGATCAAGTTTATGGAATTAAACTTTCTGCTCTGATACCACTTGTTAGTCCCAGATGGCTAACCAAGTATTGTAGAAGGGGGGGGGGGGGTTGAATACAATACTCAAAATTTTCACAATTTTAATTCTTTATATTGAAAATCTTTCAACAAGAATTACACATAGAAAACTTAAGACTGTTGCGGAAAAGAACAGATAAACTATTCTAACAATCTTACACAAAGTATACTAACAAAATAACTAAGAACACTTAGAACAAAGCTATAAAGTTTTTCAAGCAAACTGGAAATTCTTGCACTTAGAGAAATCTTCCAGTTTGCGTAGAGCACACAGTAATCTTCAAAGTCTCTCAAGATATCTGTTATTTATGCATGGAGAGGATTCTGAAAGCGTATCTTTTGCAAGGGGATGTCTTCTCCTTTTATAGTGCCAAGGAGTGCCCAAGCATTAAATGCTAAGGACACTTGTCAACTTCACACTTGCAGAGGATGTTGACTTCTGGAGGGTTGAGAAGTCCTTGTCACTTTTCACTAGGTTCAGACAGAGTAGCTCATGCAGATAAAAGGGACTTTAACTGAAAGTGGATAAAGAGACAAACTGTCACTTTTATCTGCTAGAGGTTATTGTCCCATAATAAATGATCTTCTGTCTTAGACTTTAGCACCGAAGGAGTTACCACCGAGATTAAGACTGACCACCGAAATTGCAAGAACATTTCGGTGGTGAGGAGGACCACCGAAAGTGTCCAGGTAATTCGGTGGAGCTTGAACACCGAAATTGGCAAGGCTCTTCGGTGGATGACGAGTCCACCGAAACTGTCCTGGTAATTCGGTGGTGAAGAGGCCACCGAATTTATCCAGGAAGTTCGGTGGTGATGACTTGTTTGAATGTTGCCAAGAGTCTTCTATTTTCCACAAGTAGAGAGTCTTCAAGCTTGGTTTCGGTTGATCTTCGACTTCACCGAACATTTGATATTTTGTACAAGTCATCTAAAGAACCAAACTAAAATATTCTAAGTAGGAGTTTTAGGAAAAACATCGGTGAGTCAATTTCAAATCCTTGGTGACCCAACACTTAGCCTATGCAGTTCATAAAGACTTTAAAGTACATCAGATGGATGTCAAGTTAGCATGCCTACATGGAAAGTTGAATGAGTAAGTCTTTGTCGAACAACCTCCAGGATTCTCTGACCCTAAGCATCCAGATTATGTCTATAAATTGGATAAGGTCCTCTATGGTTTAAAACAAGCTCCTCGTGCATGGTATGATACTTTATCTTCTTACCTTATCGCTGAAAATTTTGAATGAGGAAAGATTGACAATAGTTTGTTTTTCAGAAAGGTTAAAGTTCATATTTTACTTGTTCATATATATGTCGATGATATTATATTTGGATCCACTAACCCATCTCTGTGTACTCGATTCGCTGAACGAATGAAGAAAGAATATAAGATGAGTATGATGGGTGAACCGACATACTTCTTTGGGCTTCATATAAAGCAAAACAATATAGGTTGCAAACTGGATAGAAAGAGCACCACTAGAGGCTGTCAAGTTCTAGGTGGAAAGTTTGTGAGTTGGACAAGTAAGAAGCAAAATTCAGTGTCCACATCAACCGCTGAAGCTGAGTATGTAGCCGCTAGTAGTTATTGTGCTCAGGTCTTATAGATGAGAAATCAACTTATAGACTATGACCTTCAGCTATCAAGGATTCCTATCTATTGCGACAACACTAGTGCCATCGCTATAGCAAATAATCATGTGCTTCACTCAAAGACCAAACACATCGAAATTATATATCATTTTATAAGAGATCATGTGATAAATGGAGATATTGAAATTCATTTCATTCCCACTGATTATCAGCTCGCTGGTATCTTCACCAAACCTCTTGACGAGACAAGATTTAACTTTCTCATCAGTGAGCTTGAAATGCTGAACCTTGAAGATTAAATCTTTAGTGATTAGCATTACATCAGTGATTGAGGTTTAACATCTGACGTTAATCTTATAATCTATCTATTCAGGTATGACTCTCTATCTATTCTCACTGAAGTTATCTTTAATGAGATGTTTTTGAAAATATCTCAAACTTAATCATTCACTAAATGATTAAAAGTTTTTTCAAATATGTACTTCATCACTGACATTTCTCATCAGTGATTCTTTTATTAAAAAAATATCATCACTGAGTTTCCAAGGTCAGTGATATCTTTTAAAAATGAAAAGACGTTCTCTTTCATGACGTCATTTTTGGGATAACTCATGGCACGCATTTTCCTGACACACGTTCGCCCGTTACAACTTTTTGACCAATCACACTCCTGTGACGTGTCCACGTAATGATGATTTCTTTTCCCTCTCATCATTCTTTTCTCTCTCCTCCCAAGTATATATTTCACTCTTTATCTCACTTTTGAACTTTACGCGCACAAATTCTCTCAAAGGCAAAGAACATCCTAATTTTGAAAAACACCAAGAACACGCACTCACAAAACTTTGTGATTTTTTCATGCTAGAATTCTTATACAAAACATCTTTTGATCTTCTTCTCCTTGCTTAAATAAGATCAAACAACGTTTTTAACACAAATCATCTTGTTCATGATTTCCTAAAACCCTAATAGTTTAAAAACTTTTTCTTAATCTGCACTGTCTACTACATTGTTCCATCTTCTTCTTTTCTTTATTTACCATTCTTTCCACTTCTGAAAACTGGTAAACAACTTAACTCTACCATTTTTGACATTGTTAAAATTTGGTAAAAGTTTTTCTTACCATTTCTTTCCTTATAAGGAAACTGGTACAATTGTGTTCTTCTCATCAACATACTTAGAAATTCCAAATTTCTATTCTAAGTATATTTTTATCTTACTCTTCATCTTCTTCACAGAAATGGCCTCTCAAGCATCAACCCTAACCCGTGCCAAGAACGCTCATTTTGAGCTCTCAGTTGTGACCTTTAAGTCCAACAATCATCAGGGACTCCTCACATTCCGCTCTGACAAACCTCAACCTCATCTGATGGACGCTGCTACTTTCCTGCTGAACTCACCAATCAGCTATGCGCTGACTGTTTACCCACCAGGATGCAAGTCGCTGCTCTAACAATTTTGGTACATCGTCGAGTCATCTATAAAGACTCTAAAATCTGGAAAGGAAGTCACCGTAATCTCGTTCCAGGCTGAGCATGGAGAAGGAAACATATCTCCATCAGCTATCTGAGCATCACTGAACTTGCCTATTTCCAAAGCTTATGACTCAACTCCTACTGATGAAGAGCTGGTCGTCTTCCTAGACCTGATGAAATACGACTGAGAGACCAAGAAAAGCAACCTTGACAAAAGACTCACAAAAATCCTCAAGGCACGGATGCCTACTGAACTTTGCTACATGTTTGCACACTTTATGCAAAGCATGGGTGGCAAAACTGGCAGCATGGATCAAGTCATTCATGTCGCTCTTGACATTGGCTATTTAGTGACCACGGGCCGCAACATTAATTTTTTCCTCCTGATCTTCGATGACCTAATGTTGAAGGTCGTCAAACCTGACAGGGAGCCAGCGATTCCCTACGTTTGCTTCATTAGTGTTCTGCTCCAACACTTCCTCGACCCTCTCTACCCTACTGAGGGTGGTTATCAGCTTCCAAAGCTGGGCTCACATTTCCGCGATGGCGAGCCAGTTAAAGGTGAGGTACGTTTTTCTGAACTCCAATGCCTTCTCTCCTCTAAAGCTTTTTCGACTTCTGCAACCACGACCATGGTTCCACCCCCGAGGTCCAACCCCGCTGCAACAACCTCTTCAAAATGGAAATAATCATCAGCCCCTCTTGGTTCTTCTAAGAAGACCAAGAGACCATCCAAGGAGAAGGCTACAACAACAACTGTGGATCCCAGATTAGTGCAATAACAACAAAATCAATAAGCAATAGCAAGAACAATTGTTGATTTCAAGTTTTCATCCATCTATTACATTCAAATGTATAAACTGTTCAGAGAGTATTACAATTCACAATAATGAACGATTAACCTAAAACAAGGTTTTACAATCTATTTATACCTTTTAAGGTATTTACACTTTTCACCCTTGAACTTCTATTCAACATAATTTTGACCCTAACAATCTCCCCCTTTGAATTGAAGTTCAATGTCGCGCCAGTTCGGAACGTATCTCTTTCGGATGGCAAAAAGAATCTCAAAGCTTCCGATAGATCTGCGGAACTCAAGTCGATCTTCAACTATCTCCAAGGCTTCTCGGGCATTCATCTCTTTAAGACATACCAAGAACGTCTTCGAGATCAGTTCTTCGTTGGCAATAATTTCTCTAAGAGATTGTCTGACCTTCATTAACGTTTCATCGCAGTAACGGTTTGCTTGACTGAATCTGAGAAACTTCTTCTCATCTTGAGCATTGAGGTAGATAATTCCGAACCCCGGTTCGAATAACATCGTGTTGACCAGATACATCTTCAATTCTGGAGCTTTCTGATCGGTTTTGAGCAAGTTAATCTTCCTTGATCTGTTCTCGATTCCTATCTGAAAATCTGTAATATAAGACAAAGAGATAGTACATTTCAGGAAACATATTATGGCTTCGAGGGCTTTAGTGACATGGAGCGGTCTGATAGTTCTGGTTCGAAGATCTTTCAGGTTGTCGTGGAAGTCACTCAGTCACAGGTTCTTGAAGTCGGCTTCAGAGAAGGTCCAATCTTTCCCGTCTTCCCTTGTAACGGTAAAATCTGGGTACCATACTTTCATAATTTGACCTGACTGAATGTTGGTGATCTTGGTGATCTTATGCTTCGTTCTGACGTCCTTGACTGACTGACATATTTTCATGACCTGTAGATATTTCATTCTATAGGTTTCATCAAACGCTGAGATTCTGTGGCACATTACCAGGTCGAGAGGTCTTAGCCGGTGAACAAAGAGATTCTTTAGGGAGTCTTCTAGATAAGGGATCAAGATGATGATTTTCTCCCATTTCACTGGCTGTCTCGGTTGATCAGAAGCTGAATCGGGTTGTGGAGATGTCGGATGAACCGATTCGGAAGTTTCGGGGTGATTGTGAATAGTAGTAGGCGTACTCTGAACGGATTGAAGAAGATAATGATCGTAGTCTATGTCATCATCAACTTCGGTCGGAAAGATCAAGTTAACCTCGGAGTTGATTGCGTTGGAGACTTTTTCGTGCCACAAGTTTTCGGTTTCCGGGTCAATCTCTGAATCTGGATCTATAAATTCGAGTGCTGGCCGTTCCATAGCTGTGAATTCGATCAGGTTTTCTTTTTCTCCCTCAGGCTTTTCAACCGTTGGGCCTTCTTCGTCTGAAATTTCCATATCAACTACCATGTCGATTAAGCTTAGCTGATTCTGTGGCTGATCTTCGGTTGGTGCCACGGTAAACGGTTCCGGCTGAACCTCAACCTCATCTGATGGATGCTGCTACTTTCCTGCTGAACCTCAGAATAAGTGTTGGCGCTTGTTCTCCCCCTCACAGTGATCAGGACCCTCCTGGTCATCGTGCGTGCACTTGAGTCCCCCAGATTGACTTTTGCAAGTACTTTCCAAAGAGGCGACCCGTTCGGACAAAGTATCAAGAGCTGTCTGGACGTTCCGTAGGGTCGTGTCAATCTGGTCGAGCCGGGTAGTGAGTTAAGCTGGTAGAGTGGATAACTGTGTGCGGAGAAAAGATAGCAGATCGGCTTATGAAGATGCGTTTGTGTTGGATTTTTGAAGTAGTTGGGCAAGGAGCATGGTTTTGAGCTCGTCCACCGAGCATGGTTGTAGCAGGTTCACCTTCGACCACTTTCTCATTTCCTTTCAATAGACTTCAGATGTTGGACAGCTCTGCTTTGAATTCCTTAGACAATTTGTCTTGGACAACCTTTAAGGCGCCGTCCATGTACTTCCTTGAAACGAATTCGGGAGAAATAACACCAGGATCACTTAGATTGCCCGTTGAGGTAACTACTGTTGAGTCAACGGTAGTACTGTTTGGGTAAAAAATCACACCCTCGACCGACTTGGGAAATTCCCTTGACATGACCCATGGACCTTGATTACCCTAATGACCAAGGATATCTACAACAGTCTTACCGCCAACCGATAAGGGTAATACCCATTATTGTCATACGACATCTTGTGTCAATAGTCATCCGAGATAGTATCTTCGCATCACATGTCGCACGTCGTCCGTCACATGCCACACGTCGTACGTCACACGTCACATATCACTAACGACATGTCGCAGGTTGTATGTCACTAGACTTATGTCACTAGTCTTATGTTACTAGTCTTACGTCACTAGTCTTATGTCGCCAGTTACGACTCGTCGGTCTTACGTCGACAGTCTCCTGTCGTCAGTCTTATATCGCTCAGGTCCTACGAAAGCATCATCCTGACATCCTGGTCCTGCGACCTGGTCTTACGACTTAGTCCTACGACATCATCATCTTGGTCTTACAACCTAGTGGTCTTACGACATTTTTGTCCTGGTCTTACGACATTTTCATAAGATCATTCTTATATTAAAATATGGTCTTACGAGACATTTATGGTCATATACTTGGACATGTATTTCGGCGATGGTCGTTGTTAATGCCAAAAATCGCACCAAAGGGACAACTTAAGGTCGATGTGAACTTAATCAACTAATGAAAGAATCTTTCGACGAGACGTGCGACGAGGATAAAAATAAAGAAACAAGGGATTTGATGACGCAGGAAAAACCTCAATCGAAGAAAAAACCTGCGGACGACAGTGGGTGTCGTCGCTGCACTATGGTCGCCAATCAGGGGCGATGCCATTGGTACTGGCGTCGGTCGTACGATGATTACAGTACAAATGAAAGAAATGCTTCGAAACGTAAAGTACAAGTGTTTAAATGTAAAAACAGGTGTTTGTTGTGTGAATACAAAGTGTAAATAACTGTTGGTCGAGGGCTGTTGTCGTGCGTCGAGAGCGATACTTGAGCTTTCCTTCGAGTGTTCTTGAGTTCGCTGTAAGGTTCTGGCTTTCAGTACTTGATCTCCAGAGTTTGAATGTTCTTTGCTATGAGTTTGGATGATTTTCTCTGCTGTTTGGTGATGTTCGCTCATGTATATTGGATGTTAACTGATGTCCCTTGATGTGAAGACTTAGCTTGGTATTTATAGTCTTCGCGTCATTAATTAGCTTCATTAATGCTCTGATCAACGGCTACAACGGTCGGAAACGGTTGCCGGAGTGATTATCCATAATGTTCTTCGTCCGTTATGGCTACTTGCTGTTAATGGCTTTGACTCCTGCATTAAATACTTAACAAACGTAACAGTCAAGGTTAACGTTAGCTTTTGTCGAGGTCGCGCGTCCTTATATAATAGTCGTGCGGATCGGGCGACGCTATGGTCGAGCGTCGTAAGGAACTCTCGACTTACCTTTTATGAGGGACGACGATGGTGTTCTGGGTCTTTATCGAGACCTTATCTTAATACAAGATATAGTCCTTAATCATACGTCTTACCTGTTCTAGTCGCGGTCGAGCGTCGTGATTTTTTGCCCAAACAGTTTGCCCCCAACATTTGAAAGAAGGATGGCAAATTCGAGTTTAAATTTTGTCAATCAGACGCGTAAAAAATAGAGCAAGGGTCAGAAAAAATTACTTTGACCGCCTTGTAACTGGGCTGGTTTGCCTCTAACTGAACGAGAAGTTAAAAAGGGGAACGAGGTTGTAACGTCATGTTGGCATACGATCGTGCTTACCAGCTAAATGTCGACGGAGCCCAGAGGTGCTATTAGAAATGAAAAAGATTTTGACGACTTTGGAAGTCTAGCGAGGATTCTCATGTGTATTACCATAAGCAAGGTTGGCGAGGTTCGACCGGAGATGTGTCCTGATGGATATGCCATGATATATGAGTACCTGTTTAAGACGGGCTTCCACTGGCCATATTCGCCTTTGGTCGAAGTGTTCATGTGTGAATTCGATCTTTCACCGAGGCAACCGATGCCCCAGTTCTGGCGAGTTATCCTGATCATCGAGCGACTTACCTCGCACTGGGAGTGGCGTATACAGTCACGACCGATTAATATCGTTGTTATAGTTTACTTTCAGGACTTAAGGGTGACCGTACCTTAGGTTTGAACACTGTTGTCGATGATCACAAATGGAAGACGTGGTATGTGCTGGATACGGACAGTGATTGGATTGGATCTGTTGATACCGCACAACTGGCGACGATGTCTCATACTGCGCAACCGGCGACGAGGTCTCATACTTGCCAACTGGCGACGATGTTTCATACTGCGCAACTGGCGACGATGTTCTCTACATCCTCGTCGACCCTTTCGTCAGCCGCCAGGGGCAAGGGTGTAAAGACGGGAGAGAATGAGGGAGAGTTTATGGCGACGAACAACTTTGCGTTGTCGTCAACCCTCCTGATTGACTATGTCCTCGTCAGGGCAGAGTCACTTCCTCATCTGGGGAAATATCAGCTCTTATCTTTCAAGGAGCGTTTTCGAAGAATCTCTGTTGAAGAGATTGGACTGGGTTTAGCCGAACTGGCGTTCTTTGTAAGTTTTTCTTTCAAAACTTGTGTTATCGAAGTTCTTTCGCTAAGCATTTAGTATGTTTCTTTTGTAATTTGCAGATGCTTCTGTTTCCTCTCATTGAATATGTGAAGGTAGAGGAAATGCTAGAGTGGAGGTCGATCGTTGAGAAGGATATATTCCTTCCTCCAACCTTAACATTAATCTTTAGAGCCATATTCTCAGAATGTCGAGGCGTAAGGAGTTGGAAGACCACTCCTAATATACTCGTTTGATCCTTGCATCAGTTCTTCGGGATTGGCAGGGCTTCGAAGGTCGAGACTTTTGGGTAGAGCTTGCCATCGACGCTTTTCTCTAGGTTTAGGAAATGCTATGTCTTTTCATGTCTCGCCCGTTGGTGGTCGAACCATTTTATCTTTGTATACTCGAGCGTCGGTAGTCGAGTTCTTTTGAATATAACCGACATTTTTGTAAATGAAACTTTGAACTTTTGTTTGAACTTGCGTTTTATATATTTGGTAAACATATACCATATCAATTATGAAATTGAATCTGGGAATCATGCGACTAAGGCATTCATTGTAACACAATAACTAGTACGTAAGCCATAAGACTTTTAAATTGTGTGTATAAACATAAGCACATGCGACTAAAGCATACATTCGGAGTATGAAATTTTTCCAAGTTAAGAGGCTCAGATCATGAGATCGTTAGACCTCGCAATCGTACGACTAAGTCGTGTGATTAATTTGAATCGTATGTCCCTGTAAAGGATGATCAAATCATAGATTTGGTCGTTTATATCGTGCGACCTTATGAATTTAAAGTCATATTGTAGGCTTAATGACTACCGTCGTGCGATCCTGCGATAAGCTATCGTGCGATTCTGCGGTAAAACGATGTTAAGGGTTGGTTGTTGGCTAACCAACGACCCTCCGATGCTTAAGTCAGTTGTGAGAAAAAATCGTATGAAAAAGATTTAGGAGCATACCGTTAGATTCTTTTTTTAGTGGGATATTACCCCCTAGCATTTATTATCTTATTCTTTTCGGAGGAAAGATAGGTTTTAAATGACAGGATGACACTGCGATCTGATGAGATATTGTCGTGCGACAGGGCAGCATAGTAGACTTATCCCTGTGGAAAAGATATAATTTTAGAAGAACGAACCTGTCAAAGGCGTCTGACTGTGGAGTATGTCAGACCATACAATGCTGAACCATCGGTGATGCAATTGACGACTTTTGTATGCTCGGGGGTCGACGGTCGATGGTTACTAGCTGGAGTAGCGTCATCGTCGATGATATCTTTGAGATTTCCTTTTGGGAAGTGATATGCTAGCTCCTTCTTCAACGCGATGCAATCGTCTGTCGCGTGACCATGATCGACGTGGAAGTCGCACCACTTTGATTTATCTTTCTTAGCACCATCCAGGTCGGACTTCTTTGCCATCGAATGGTCGCTTGGACGGACTTAAGAGCTTCGACTAAGTCTTTTGCAGACCCTTTGAATCCGTAAGAGGATATCTTGGGGTATCGAGGAAATTTAGCCGCGGTCTTGGCTACTGCTTTCGTCTTGAAACGAACATTTGAAATTTGGCGCGCGTGCTCGATTCTGGAAACAGCTTTGGCCTTGAATTCCGGTTTTCTGACGCCTAATGACTTCTCGTCGTCAGTGTGATTGCGACGAAATGCTGCGTCGTCCTCGACCCTCATATATGCTAAAGTTCGAGCACGGACGTCTTCGAAATTCTCTGGGGGATAGTTAATCAGGTCGGTGCACAGACCTGAACTATCGTCCAGACCATGCTTGTAAGCTTCGATCGCGGTTTTGATGTCACAATTGCGGATACTGATTATTTCAGCATTGAATCTATTGAAATAACTCTGAATAGACTCGCTGGCTTTCTGTACGACGTAATACAGGTCGCTAGTCTGCTTCTCCATCTTACGACTGCTGGCGAATTGCTGGGAGAATTGATTGACCAACTCGGCGAACGACCCGATAGGCTTGGATTTGAGATTGATCAACCATTGGAGAGCTGGACCAGTGAGATTTGCACTGAAGCTTTTACACATGCATACTTCCTGATACATAAATGGAATTGAGATCGTCCACATAAGCTGCTTATATTGTGCGACGTGCTCGGTTGGATCGGTCACACCAGAATACTTAGGAGTGAAAGCGGGGACGTTATATTTCTTTGGGACCTCGACGGTAGCGATCTCGTCGATGAAGGGCGATGCCTGATACCCCGAGCGAGGCTCGACGTCGACAGGCACGGCTGCCCCAGGCAACTTGGCGAGCAAGGACAGGACGTGCTCATTTTGGTCTTCTAACATCTTCATACACTGGGCGACGGGATCGTTAAGATCAGGATTTGCCCCTGTCGAGGGATTGGTCCCTGGACTAGTGCCATTACCATGCGACGAATCATTGGTGTCCCCGTTGAACGGGACAAAATATGGCTGCGACCCATAGTGGAATTGCTGCGGTCCATTCTGAAACGATTGTGGTCCATGCTGAAATGGCTGCGATCTCTGCTGGAAAGATTGTGATCCTTGCTGAAAAGGTTGCGATCCTTGCTAGAAAGGTTGCGGACCACTTTGGAGCTGCTGAGAAAATGGCTGGGATCCATTCTGAAACGGCTGGGCACCACCTTGCAATGGTTGGGATCCATTGTTCAAGGGTGGTGGTCGGATGTGCTGAGGGGGAATCTGCCCAGACTGGGGATTCGGAATGAATGGACCCGGCTGCTGATTCTGCATGAATGGACCTGGATACTGATTCTGTGCGGACGGGCCTGGTCCCGGACCTGGATTCTGGATGAATGGTCTAGGACCATTCTGGGGTCCAAAAGGATTCCTTAGCCGCGCGATCTCTTCAGCTGCTCTGCGATTCTGCTCTGCCATTGCATTGAGTTGATTCCTGGCAACCTCGAGCTCCTGATACATCTGAGCAACGGCTTGCTGCGGATTTCCAGGGGCTGCCATTTTCCTGCAACAGAAAATAGAAGAAACTCCAAGAAACTCCAAGAAACTATTAGTAGAATGCACGTTCGTCGAGGATTTTCTCTACATGTAGTCCCACGGATGGCGCCAAACTGTTAATGCCAAAAATCGCACCAAAGGGACAACTTAAGGTCGATGTGGACTTAATCAACTAAAGAAAGAATCTTTCGACGAGACGTGCGACGAGGATAAAAATAAAGAAACAAGGGATTTGATGACGCAGGAAAAACCTCAATCGAGGAAAAAACCTGCGGATGACAGTGGGTGTCGTCGCTGCACTATGGTCGCCAATCAGGGGCGATGTCCTTGGTACTGGCGTCGGTCGTACGATGATTACCATACAAATGAAGGAAATGCTTCGAAATGTAAAGTACAAGTGTTTAAATGTAAAAACAGGTGTTTGTTGTGTGAATACAAAGTGTAAATAACTGTTGGTCGATGGCTGTTGTCGTGCGTCGAGAGCGATACTTGAGCTTTCCTTCGAGTGTTCTTGACTTCGCTGTAAGGTTCTGGCTTTTAGTACTTGATCTCCAGAGTTTGAATGTTCTTTGCTATGAGTTTGGATGATTTTCTTTGCTGTTTGGTGATGTTCGCTCATGTATATTGGATGTTAACTGATGTCCCTTGATGTGATGACTTAGCTTGGTATTTATAGTCTTCGCATCATTCATTAGCTTCATTAATGCTCTGATCAACGGCTACAACGGTCGGAAACGGTTGCCAGAGTGATTATCCATAATGTTCTTCGTCCGTTACGGATGCTTGCTGTTAATGGCTTTGACTCCTGCATTAAATACTTAACAAACGTAACAGTCAAGGTTAACGTTAGCTTTGGTCGAGGTCGCACGTCCTTATATAATAGTCGTGCGGATCGGGCGACGCTATGGTCGAGCGTCGTAAGGAACTCTCGACTTACCTTTTATGAGGGACGACGATGGTGTTCTGGGTCTTTGTCGAGACCTTATCTTAATACAAGATATAGTCCTTAATCATACGTCTTACCTGTTCTGGTCGCGGTCGAGCGTCGTGATTTTTTGCCCAAACAGTCGTATGCTCCATAAGACCGACGTCCAGAACTCAAGACGGTCTTAGAATTACACTAACCATTAATGGTCCACAGCCGTTTCTTCTGTTCATTAATCCAGGTCTATGAACAATTATGGTGCAACGGTCAGTAACGGACGAGCTCTTAATGATATTAAAGACTCGACAGTGGTTACAAAACCAATCATCAAAGCGCATTTAATGTCGACAACGGTTACAAAACCAACCATTAAAGCATATTTATTACCAACGGAAGCTATATAAAAGCCCCCGGTGATCAACCTGGAGGAGGAGGCTATATACATTCAAACTAAGACTCAATTCTACATTTCTTTCAAGGCATTGGAACATATCTCACTTACGCAAAGTTCCGCACGACGTTAGGTCGAACCACCCGACGACGGCAGTTCTAACCACACGACGACAGCTCATTTCGCACATTTTACACACGACACACGACTTTTACACACGTCTGAGTACATTTTATCTCTTATTGTAATCTGTTGTACACATATCACTTGTTACAAAAGGATTATCGCCCCTGATTGGCGATCATAGTGCACCGTCGGCTCTAACACAGTCGACCGCGGTTTTTTCCATCGGTTTGGGGTTTTCCGCGTCACCAAAATCTCTTGTTTCGTCTACATTTTCTTCGTTATTTTTCTTGTTTATTTCTATGGTACAATCTTTAGTTGATAAGGTCCGATATCAAACCTTAAATCGTATTTTTATACAATTTTCGGAATAAGACAGTTTTGTGCGATTTTTGGCATTAACAGTTTGGCGCCATCCGTGGGACCCAACTAAGGATTTCCTTCTAAATAAACATCGTATTACTAACGTATCCTCTTATGTAGATCTTCGTTTTCTATTTGTCGACTTCAAGTCTTGACTACATGACAAAGATGCAAGCGGAATTGGAAGACATTGATCAAAAAATGCTCAGTCAATCGAGCAAACCTCTAAAGCGCAACAAGAACTTATAAATCTTCGTCACAAGATGGAGAAGGAAACTAGCGATATATATCGCATCATTCGAGAGTTTGGAACACCCTCCACAAATTGGGAAACACCACATTTGATTTCAAAAGTCCTCGGAAAAAAGCGCTTATCGACTCCATGTTACGGGTAACTGTGACGTCCCACTTAGAACAACTCTATATATATACTCTAAGTATATTCTCCTCGTTCAATTATTATGATCTAATATATAAATGTTGATTTAAGCATCAAAGGATCATTGGTCAAACCAACGACCACCCCCGATTTTACATTGCAGGCTCGCAAGATCATATAAATATAGGTTTTACGATTTACATCGTGAGAAACCAAAAAGTCACTATGACTTAAAACACAGGTCCTATGATTTATAGTCGTCGATAAGAGACGACTCACATTTTAAATCTTATGATCGCCAGTCATGGCAAACGCAGGTTACGATTTATAGTCGTCGATAAGAGACGACTCACATTTTAAATCTTATGA
Source organism: Saussurea involucrata (assembly GCA_033807775.1). Lineage (NCBI taxonomy): Eukaryota > Viridiplantae > Streptophyta > Magnoliopsida > Asterales > Asteraceae > Saussurea > Saussurea involucrata. The sequence continues at coordinate 62,692,502 of CM066313.1, read as the reverse complement.
TCGCCAGTCATGGCAAACACAGGTTGCAATTTATAGTCGTCGATAAAAGACAACTCACATTTTTTTTAGTCTTATGATTGCCAGTCACGGCAAACGCAGATTAAAAATTCTTGATCGCCAATAGAAGCGACTCGCACGATCACTAGTCATGACCTATGCATTGTCGTCAATAAAGACGAGTTGTACATTGAATCTTACAATCACCAGTCATGGTAAGACGCATGTCAAAACGCAAAAGTCGCCAATAAATGCGACTCGTACGTTTTAATCTCAGGATCGCCAATAAAAGCAATCACGAGTAAGGTAAAAAATTTACCGACTATCAAAACTTACAACTAGCTAAAAATGCTAGACACAACGTAACTGTTAATGCCAAAAATCGTCCAAAAGGATAACTTAAGGTTGATTGTGGAGCTTAACAACTAAAGAAAGGAATCGTTTGACAAGACGGTGCGTTAAAGACAAAAAATGTAAAAGAGACAAGGATTTTGGTGACGCGGGAAAAACCTCAACGAGGAAAAAACCCGCGGACGACTGTGGGAGCCGTCGCTGCACTATAATCGCCAAACATGGGCGATGTCATTTGTTACTGGTGTCGATCGTACAGAGATTACAATACAAATGAAAGGAAATACTTTAAATGTAAAGTAACAAGTGTTTTGAATGTAAAAACAGCATGCGTTGTGTGTAAGAACTGTGTGTCGTGTGCGGATGTCGTGCGTCGAGAGCGATTCTTCGAGAGATAGTTCTTTGTTTTGTATGTTCTTGAGTATGCAGTGTGTAGTTCGGAGTTCGATGATGTTCCAATGATGACTTTGCCTTTGTATTTATAGTCTTCGAATGCATTTACTGAGTCCATGAATTCCTCCTGTAACGGTCGCAACGGTCTTCGCAGTTTAATGCTCATAACTTCTTTGTTGGTTTCATCCGTTGGCCATAAATGTCGTTAAACGAGGAAAACGTAACAGAAAAATCATACGTTAGTTGGTCGAGGTCGTGTGTTTCTACACGACGGTCGAGCTCGAGAGGTACGTTCGACTTCGGCTTTGGTCAGAGGACAAAAATGTTTACGTTTGTAATAAATGTTCTTAGTGCTTTGGTCGTGGTCGAGACTGGTGAAATTTTGCCCAAACAGTTTGCCCCCAAAATTTGAAAAAGTGGAGTGGCAAATTTAAATTTCAAAAGTTTTTTTAAATTTTGCTAGTCGGACGTCTAGGGTCGTGACATGTGTCAAAAAAGTATTTTCAGTTGCTTTGGAACTAGATCGGTCCAATTCTAACTAAAGAAGAAGTCGAGAAGGTGATAAGGTCGTGACGTCATGCTGACGTCCGATAGTGTACAACAGCTGTAAATGCCAGGTGTCGACGATCTGTCGAGCTTTCGAAAAGGCGGGGACACGTGTCGAATATCGAGAGGCTCGACCTGACACGACTATTTGCATAAATAGAGATCTTCGACGGATCTTTTCCTTTTACGATTTCGCAGAAATTTCAAGAGAGATTTTCCCTGATTTCTTGCTATTTTTCGTCGAATCTTTTCAAAACCTGCAAGAATCTTGGACCGAGTTAGATATTTCGAGGTTTAGAACGCCTATATAAGGTACGACTTTCTAATCTTTGTATGCGTTGTAAGTCAATCGCTAGGAAACCTAGGAAGAACTAGGATATCTGGGGTTTTTCAGAGCGTCAAATTTTGTTAACTGGTTTATCGATGTCGACGGAGCCTAGGAGTACCATCCAGATCCGGATGCTCTAGATGACTTTAGGGTTTTAGCAAAAATCCCTGCGGGAATTACTATGAGTAAGGCTGGGAATATTCGACCGGAGATGTATACCGAGGGGTACGTTGTGATATATGAGTACCCTTTCAAGATAGGATTCCACTGGCCATATTCGCCTTTAGCTAAGGCGTTTATGTGTGAGTTCGACTTATCGCCAGGACAACTAATGCCCCAGTTCTGGCGTGTGATTCCGGTCATCGAGCGACTTACTTCGCACTGGGAGTCGTCGATGAATGTAAAAGATCTCTTGACCGCTTACCAGGTCAAGTCGGACTCATATCGTCGCTACAACTTATTTTCAAAGCATAAGGGCGATCGTACTCTGGTCCTAAGAACTGCGGTCAATGATCGCAAATGGAAGACCAGGTACGTTTTTGTACGGGTAGCGACGCTGGACCCTGACAGTGACTGGATTAGGTCTGGATGGAACATGCCGGGTAAGTTTTAGCTGTGGTCAAGCGTCTTTTATCTTTATCGCTTTGTTTTTCGACTGACCTCCTCTCTTTGTTTTTTCAGATATTAATTTTGACGCGATACAGCTTAACGACGATTCCGGGATTAAAATCGAAAAGTTTATGTAGATTAATCCCGATGATCGATCGTTCGTCACACATTACTTGGTCGACGAGGACGATGACACAATTTTTCTGAGCGACAGGCTACTGAGAGGTCGAAGGGAGGAGGAGAAAGAAGAAAAAGAAGAGGAGAAGACTGAGGAAGAAGGGAGTGAGGAAGAGTCGACAGAGGTAGAGATGACTGGTAAGTGTACCTTACTTTGTTCGACATGCTTCTTCCATTGCTTTTAGTCACCTAATTATCTTTTCTTCGTTTCATAAAAGAACCCCAACAAGAATCTCAACAGGAATCCCAGCGAAAACCCCAACAGTCGCAGCCGAAAATGTCGTCTGCGATGGCTAAGAGGGCGGCTTAGGCCGAATTGGCTCGCCAGGCGAAGGAAAGAAGGAAGGAAACCTCGACAGCTGGGTCGGGGGTCCTTAAGAGAAAAGAGGCTCCGACAACTGGGTCGGGAGTCCTTAAGAGGAGGAGGACGTCCATCCAGAGGGAACCGTCTTCGAAGACGGGCGGCTTATCGGGAGTCGTCTCGTCTGAGAAGGCGAAGGTGTCGACCGCACCTGTCGAGAAGACTCCCAACTCGGTCGACGCGACACCCGTCGATCCTGTGCATCCGGCGAAGTCGACGGGATCTCTTGTTGCCGTGCCAGGCCCCGCATCGGTCGACAAGGGCAAGGACGCGTGGACGGGAGAGGAAACGACGGTGAACTTTACATTACCGGCGGATTTTATGACGGACAATGTCCTGGACAGGACGAGTTTGTTCCCTCATTTGGATAAATTTTAGCTCCCCTCTTTCAGGGAGCGTTTCAATGGGTGCTCTATCAGAGCTCGGGGGCTTATGTCGCCGGAATGGCATTTATGGTAAGTCTATCTTTCAAGACTTCATTTTTCGTTGTTGTTATCATTGTCGGTGTCGGTGTCGTTGTCATTGTCGTATGTTTTTACTAACAAGTTTTCATATGTATTTCAGACTTTTCAGTCTTCATTGGCCCTGCAGGCCGAGACGATGAAGATGGAGGGTCTGGTGTCTTCCGCCATCAAGAGAGAGGATGCGGCGTTGGTGAGGGAGAACTCTGCCCTGGCGCGTGTTGAGGAAATGTCGGTGAAACTTGACGACGCTTTGGACCAGCTAGAAGCCGTTAGCCATGCGAGGGACGACGTGAATTCTCATCTGAAGGAGTCCTTCTCTGTAGAGAGGATCTGGACAGGATGCAATCGTCCTTGGTCTTGAAGGGGAAAGAGGTCGAGGAGTCTAAGTCCAAGGCGACGGTCCTGGAGAAGGAGGTGAAGGATCTCAAAGATGAGGCTGCGTCTACCTTTACCCTTGCTCGTCTAACAGCCCGGGCGGCGATCATGCGACAACATTTGTCGGGGAAGAATCCCCTTGCGTCTGCAGCTGAGGAGCTAGCCTTTTTCCTAGCCAGGGTCGGGACCGACAGGGAGCTCGACTCCGATGATGAGAAGGAGGCTGAGGAAGAAGAGGTTGCGGACGAGGGCCTTCAGGACGAAGCTTCGGGCAAGGATGCTGCTGACGCTCCTTCTAATCTTTAAATAATTTGCTTTTGAATGATTTTGAATGCTCGACCGTTGCCCGTTGGTGGTCGAGTCATTTTTAGATGTAATCGTTCGTTTATGAATGAAATTTTGTTTTTCTGCTGTATCGCATTTGCCATAGATAGATATACCATAAACTGTGAGATTCGTATAGTTTAAACAAGGAATCGTGCGACTTAGGCATTCTTTGTGATTACAGAAGATTGGCTCATAAGGTATAAGGCTTTTATACTTTGAGATCATATTGGCAAACACGAGTATATGCGACCAAGGCTTTCATTGCAAATATAACGATTAAAACATAAGTCATACATTCAAACTGTATTAGAAAACATATGTAATCGATATGTTCATCCAAAACATACAAATTTTTCTAAGTCCAGAGACTTAAATCAAGTGAGCGTGGGACTCTACGATCGTATTATTAGGTCGTACGACGCTTCCGGATCATGCATCCTATCTTTACGACAGAATAAGCAAGTCACATATTTGAATACTTATGTCATGTGACCTTGTGAGTTTAAAGTCATATCGCGGACTTTTACGAGGTCATGCGATCTGCGATAAAACAATGTCAGCGGTTGGTCGTTGGCTAGCCAACGACCCTCCGATGCTTAAGTCAATAATCGTCGTTGTAAAAAATTGTATGAGAAATAGGAAAGAACTTAGAAAACATACCTTTTCTGGTGCGTCGCATCCCAGCTGTGTGGGACGTCTTGATTTTTGATACCATCTTGCCCCCCTGTGGCGACTTTTAAGACGATATACGAAATCTAGGATATGTCATCGTGAGTCGCCACAGTAGACACGTCGACCTTATCATGCGACCAGGAAAAAACACTCGACGTGATCCTATAAATAAGAATTTAGTCCGTCTCGAAGGTTAAGGATGGAAAGACGAACCTGTCAAGATCTTATGATCATGCTTGCTTCAGTACAGGATGATTTCCTCGGCCTATGACTTCTAGGCGGCTTATTTCCGTGGCTTCATGGTGGTCTTATAGCAGTCCCGGGCGACTTTCGGCTCACTTTTGATTTCCTGGACCCCCCACGGCGTAGGGAATTTCATGGTCTGATGGTACATCGAGGGAACATCTTTCATTTCATGGATCCACGGTCGACCTAAGATGATGTTATAGGCCGACGAGCAATCAATGACGCTGAACTTGGTCTGCTTGTTGATTCCTCTAGCATAGACAGGCAAGATGATCTCTCCAAAGGTACTCGTCGCTTCTCCACTGAAACCGACCAAGGTTGTCGAACGTCTGGGTGATTTCCGATCGATCGATTCCCATGGCCTTGATGGTGTCAAGGAAGATAACGTTCGCTGAACTGCCTCCATCGACCAAGACTCGCCGTGTTAAACAATTACCAATCGTGAGTTGAATTATCAATCCATCATGATGCTTGCGATACAAATCTCCAAGGTCATCCTGGTTGAATGAAATCTTCATGGCTTCTAACTCCAGATCTTCTTTGGGTCTCGATGAACGCGGGATAGGTCGATCGTCAGGTGCCTGGCTAGCATGACGTTTGGCCGCGGAATACGTTAGACCCGCCAGTTATGCAATTGACGACCTTCGTGTGATCGGGAGTTGGCGGTCGAGCGTCGTTAGCTGGAGTAACGACATCGTCGATGATGCTCTTAAGATTACCTTTCGGGACATGGTATGCCAGCTCTTTTTTGAGGGCTATACAATCGTCCGTTAGGTGACCGTGGTCGACATGAAAGTCACACCACTTCGATTTATCTTTCTTGGCGTCATCTTGATCAGATTTTTTCGGCCAACGGATGGTCTCCTGGGCGGACTTTAGGGCTTCGACCAAGTATTTAGTGGCCCCTTTAAATCCATATGAGGATATCTTGGGGTACTGAAGAAATTTGGCCGCGGTCTTGGCTTCCGCTTTTGTCTTGAATCGGACATTGGAGATTTGGCGCACGGGCTCTACCTTGGAAATTGCCTTTGTCTTAAACTCTGGCTTTCTTACACCCAACGACCTTTTGTCGTCGGTGTGCTTACGACGAAAGGCGACATCATCTTCTACCCTCATATAAGCAAGGGTTCTGGCTCGGACATCTTCGAAATTCTCCGGGGGATATTTGGTCAAATCGGTGTATAAACTCGAACTGTCATCGAGACCGCACTTGTAAGCCTCGATCGCGGTCTTGACATCACAGTTGCGAACACTGATCATCTTTGCATTGAATCTATTGAAATAGCTTCGAATAGACTCATTAGCCTTCTGTACGACATAGTACAGGTCACTGGTTTGCTTCTCCATTTTGCGACTGCTGGCGAACTGCGGGGAAAATTGATTGACCAACTCAGCGAACGATCCAATGGACTTAGGTTTGAGATTGATCAACCATTGGAGGGCAGGACGAGTGAGAGTCGCCCCAAAGCTTTTGAACATGCACACATCTTGATACATATGTGGGATTGAGGCCGTCCACATGATTTGCTTATACTGTGCGATGTGATCCGTAGGATCGGTCACCCCTGAATACTTGGGCGTGAAAGCGGGGATGTTGAATTTTTTTGGGACGTCGACTGTCGCAATCTTATCGACGAAAGGCGACGCTTGATACCCTGAGCGAGGCTCGACATCGATGAGTACGGCTGCCCCGGGTAGCTTACCGAGTAGGGACAGGACACGCTCATTTTGATCTTCTAGCATCTTTAATCGCTGGGCGACGGGATCGTTAGGATCAGGATTAGCACCTGTCAGGGGGTCAACACCTGAACTGGTGCCATTACCATACGACGAGCCATTGGCATCCCCGTTGAAAGGGACGAAATATGGCTGCGACCCATTTTGAAACGGCTGCGACCCGTTCTGAAATGGCTGCGACCCGTTCTGCATGGGTGGTGGTCTAATATGATAAGGAGGCACATGCCTAGACTGGGGATTTGAGTTGAACGCCCCCGGTTGTTGGTTCTGCATGAATGGACCTGGCTGCTGATTCTGCATGAATGGACATGGTCCTGGATTACGGGCGAACGGAGCTGATCCAGGGTTATGGACAAATGGGGCAGACCCCAGATTCTGACCGAACGATCCTTGGCCTGGATTCTGGACGAATGGTCGTGGACCATTCTGCGGTCTGAGGGGATTCCTCAGCCGCGCGATTTCCTCAGCTGCTCTCCGACTCTGCTCAGCCATGGCGTTGATTTGATTTCGCGCAACTTCCAGCTCTTGGTACATTTGGGCAATGAAAAGCTCTTGATTTCCTGGGGCTGCCATTTTCCTAAAACAAAAACAGAGAAAACTCCAAGAAACCGTTAGTAAAACGCACGTTTGTCGAAGATTTTCTCTAGATGGGGCCCCACGGTGGGCGCCAAACTGTTAATGCCAAAAATCGTCCAGAAGGATAACTTAAGGTTGATTGTGGAGCTTAACAACTAAAGAAAGGAATCGTTTGACAAGACGGTGCGTTAAAGACAGAAAATGTAAAAGAGACAAGGATTTTGGTGACGCGGGAAAAACCTCAACGAGGAAAAAACCCGCGGATGACTGTGGGAGCCGTCGCTGCACTATGATCGCCAAACAGGGGCGATGTCCTTTGTTACTGGTGTCGATCGTACAGAGATTACAATACAAATGAAAGGAAATACTTTAAATGTAAAGTAACAAGTGTTTTGAATGTAAAAACAGCGTGCGTCGTGTGTAAAAACTGCGTGTCGTGTGCGGATGTCGTGCGTCGAGAGCGATTCTTCGAGAGATAGTTCTTTGTTTTATGTGTTATTGAGTATGCAGTGTGTAGTTCGGAGTTCGATGATGTTCCAATGATGACTTTGCCTCTGTATTTATAGTCTTCGAATGCTTTTACTGAGTCCATTAATTCCTCCTGTAACGGTCGCAACGGTCTTCGCAGTTTAATGCTCATAACTGCTTTGTCGGTTTCATCCGTTGGCCATAAATGTCGTTTGACCTGCATTAAACGAGGAAAACGTAACAGAAGAATCATACGTTAGTTGGTCGAGTTCGTGTGTTTCTACACGACGGTCGAGGTCGAGAGGTACGTTCGACTTCGTCTTTGGTCAGAGGACAAAAATGTTTATGTTTTGACTTTTATATGAGAAAAGTGTAATAAATGTTCTTAGTGCTTTGGTCGTGGTCAAGACAGGTGAAATTTTGCCCAAACAGTAACTCAGGTCTCTAATGACCATATCGGCTATGAACGCTAGATCATAAGTCTCTAATGACCATGTCGGCTATGAACGCCAAATCACAAGTCTATAACGACCGTATCGGCTCGGAACGCCAGATCATAAGTCTCTAACGACCATGTCGGCTATGAACGCCAGATCACAAGTCTATAACGACCGTATCGGCTCGGAACGACAGATCATAAGTCTCTAACGACCATGTCGGCTATGAACGCCAGATCATAAGTCTATAACGACCGAATCGGCTCGGAACGCCAGAACATAAGTCTCTAACGACTTTATCGCAATATTCTTAATTTTTTTTTGGTTCTATCATCTTATGATCGTCTCCAAGATTTATTTCGGCCCAATCGTCTTACGATTGTCTCCCGTCCCATACGTCTCATTTTGATCAATCATCATCAGTTCCTTGTTTTAAGATCGTCTTACGATCGTCGTTAATTTTTCATCCTTCACATTAGTGGATGAATACCACAACTAACTTGCGCATTAAAGGTCATCTTTCGATCGTTGCAACTTACTTGGAAAACATTTTTCTTAACAGATGTGTCATTTGTACACTGTCAACCGGTCTCACAATTCAAAGTTGACCAAGTTGATTTTCTTCTAAATGATCCAATTAGCAAAAGTGACACGTCTCTGTAGCAACACATTTTACTTTGGTACGAGATCTGAAATTCAAATGGCTTTGAAATTCAAATCTCAGGGGGCTAACTGTTTGGGTAAAAAATCACACCCTCGACCGACTTGGGAAATTCCCTTGACATGACCCATGGACCTTGATTACCCTAATGACCAAGGATATCTATAACAGTCTTACCGCCAACCGATAAGGGTAATACCCATTATTGTCATACGACATCTTGTGTCAATAGTCATCCTAGATAGTATCTTCGCATCACATGTCGCACGTCGTACGTCACATGTCACACGTCGTACGTCACACGTCACATATCACTAACGACATGTCGCGGGTTGTATGTCACTAGTCTTATGTCACTAGTCTTATGTTACTAGTCTTACGTCACTAGTCTTATGTCGCCAGTTAGGTGTCGCCAGTTACGACTCGTCGGTCTTACGTCGACAGTCTCCTGTCGTCGGTCTTATATCGCTCAGGTCCTGCGAAAGCATCATCCTGACATCCTGGTCCTGTGACTTGGTCTTACGACCTGGTGGTCTTACGACTTAGTCCTACGACATCATCATCTTGGTCTTACGACCTGGTCTTACGACATTTTTGTCCTGGTCTTACGAATTTTCATAAGATCATTCTTATATTAAAATAAGGTCTTACGAGACATTTACGGTCATATACTTGGACATGTATTTCGGCGATGGTCGTATGCTCCATAAGACCGATGTCCAGAACTCAAGACGGTCTTACAATCACACTAACCATTAATGGTCAACATCCGTTTCTTCTGTTCATTAATGCAGGTCTACGAACAATTATGGTGCAACGGTCAGTAACAGACAAGCTCTTAATGATATTAAAGACTCGACAGTGGTTACAAAACCAATCATCAAAGCGCATTTAATGCCGACAACGGTTACAAAACCAACCATTAAAGCATATTTATTACCAACGGAAGCTATATAAAAGCCCCCGATGATCAATCTGGAGGAGGAGGCTATATACATTTAAACTAAGAATCAATTCTACATTTCTTTCAAGGCATTGGAACATATCTCACTTACGCAAAGTTTCGCACGACATTAGGTCGAACCACCCGACGACGGCAGTTCGAACCACACGACGACAGCTCATTTTGCACATTTTACACACGACACACGACTTTTACACACGTCTGAGTACATTTTATCTCTTATTGTAATCTGTTGTACACATATCACTTGTTACAAAAGGATTATCACCCCTGATTGGCGATCATAGTGCACCATCGGCTCTAACACAGTCGACCGCGGTTTTTCCCTCGTTTTGGGGTTTTCCGCGTCACCAAAATCTCTTGTTTCGTCTACATTTTCTTCGTTATTTTCTTGTTTGTTTCTATGGTACAATCTTTAGTTGATAAGGTCCGAAATCAAACCTTAAATCGTATTTTTATACAATTTTCGGAATAAGACAGTTTAGTGCGATTTTTGGCATTAACAAGTACCACCTACGTTCACAACTGGCATTTGGATAGATGTGGTAGGATTTCCGTCCGATCCTCGTAATCCGCTCAAAGGCAGACTTACTACAAACGTTCCGATCGGGTCACTTACATCACCGATGGTAGCAGTAGATATGACATGTGTCCTAGCCAAAAAACATATAATCTCATCAAGAGGTGCTAGACTCGATGGTGCAGTGAAAGAAGTCGAGAACGGGGGCAACTGTTCTCTTGTTTCAATACTGAAACTCTCCGAGTGAGAGAACGATAGATTATGTGCTATATCCACGTGAGAAGTTGAAACAAGTAACTGTTGAGAATCACTTGAGTGGCTTAGGGGGGGCGTGCAATTGCGTCGCTAGGTCCACGACGGCTTCTTCAATATCTCGTCCCAACACATGAGATGAGATAGCAGATGTGGCTACCTGGCTGACATGGGCTCGGTCTAGCTACCGCGCTTGTTTGTTTAATGAGCTAGTTCTCTCATGATTCTTTTTTCGATCTCCATTCTCTCCTTCTCACATGTTCTAAATTTTCGATTGTTTCTCCCTCCACTCTCCTTATGTAACGACCCGATTCTCAAACATACAACAAATAACATATATTGCATAACGTCGTTCATTTCAAGGATATATCAAAATACACATTCGGTCCTTTAGTCTTTAAACCCATAATACACATTTCATTACAAACTTTTTGTTAACTAAATACATGATATCTGATAACTAAGTTAAACTACAAAACATCTCATAGTCTTCAAAATATAAGTCTTCCCAAAAGCTAGCCACCATTTACTCTATTCACTTGTTCTTACCCGATCCACGACCTGGAATACATATTTTTAAAACAAAATGAGGGTTAGACCTAGCGGTCTAAGTGAGAAAATCCCTGTTAGTTTTAAAACCATTTGCACAACCATCATATACATAACACAAATACAAATACCAGTTATGACTCATGCATCACATACCTTCCTGTCTCATTCTCTTGGCCATATTAATTGGTAGCAAGCCAACTAATAAATTAACTCCGCTGTACGACAATTACAGCCAACACCGCTGTACGAATATTACAGCCAACACCACCGGTCCTAAGCCCGGCCAACGTATTCTCGTATAGTGTAATGCTCATGTAAATACAATATCTCAACATATTATATTTCAAACATAAACACATAATCACATCATCTATCACATTCCCAATCCACACATATATGTATTCCAGTTTAAAAACGTTTTAAAGAAAAACTCAACTGTTTGTTTATCAAAAACTCTTTCCAGTCTTTTCCACAAGATTCACCTTTTACTCCAAATTCACAGTATCTGAAACAATTGGATACAAGTATCTTTTCACCATATAGAACACATAAGACTTATTAGGACTAAGAACTTTAGATACATCTATCTAACTCTTATCCTCAAATATTTCCCCCAAACCCGAACTTAAGTCGAGTCCACAGTATATTTAGTCCTCACTCATTCCCTATCCAATAGTCAACAAAACACAGGTTACTGGATACTCAAAAGTATCTGAACTCTCAAAAGTAACCAAACAGCCCAAAGTTCCCGGATACCACAAAACTATCCGCACGAACAAGACTTTCCGGATAACTTAAACAATCCGGCTAACGCAACTTCCCAGACAGCATAAACAATCCGGACGACACCCGGAAACCAAGGTAACCCGGATGCCATCTGGTATCTTATATCATCCGGAAACCTTTGAAAAGAGAGACTTACCCGGATAAAAGACTCGTCCGGACACCTTTAGAACATCATCCGGACACTATCAACAAAAGTACCCGGATACATTCAATTCATCCGGAAACCTCTGACTGTTTACCCAAAATTTACCTAGAAATTGACTGATTCATTACCAGACATGAATTTGACTATTTTACTCCGATAGAAACCTTCTAAATACAATTACACACATAAAATACACAAGGAACATACCTTAAATCACTTCCAAGCAATTCAATTGAAGCCTTAACCCTAGCTTTCTTCTTCTTTTGTCTCAAAACACACACACACACACACACCTTGATTTGGATATTTCTGAGTTTGTGATAATATCTGAAGCTAGAAGGGTAATATCCAACTATATTTACCATTTAGACCTTAGACTAATCACTAATGAAAAAAACACCCTTAACTTGAAAATTAACCCAAACTTACCCTAAACATCAATTATAAAGTTAATTAAATTTAACGGAACTAGAATTTAACTAACGAACTTACCCGGGGTATTACACCTTATGACTCCCATATTAGGCTCAGGGGTGGAGGTTGTAGAGGGTGTGGTAGAGGTAGATGGAGATTCCTCAACAATAGGTGGACGACCGTCGATACGGGGTGGTATTTGCGTTAGGCGAATGGCTCATTCCGTATCGGAGTCGGTGCTTTCGGAACTCGACGAGGAATGTCTGATTATCGGAAATTGGGGTTCATTGGTCTTCGACTTTGGGTCTCGTTCAAGTAGCGGGTCGTTGATAACCGGAACCTCGTGTAAGATAGTCGACGGTTCGGTGGTTTGGATCGGTATGGTTTGGGTGGTAGAGGTAGCTTGAGAAGGATGGGATTGTCGGCTGGTAGAGGGTCGGGTGTGTTGGCTTGTGGATGGTCGGTTTGGTTGGCTTGTACTGGCACACAAATCCACAGCACCGCCCGCTCTGGTTCCCTTCCCAATATTTTCTCTCATCGCACCCCGTTCGGGGGCCCCAACTACCCGAACTCTTTCCTCCTCGCGTTCGTGGACCCTCAGGTCTCTCGGGTCTAGCTCCGTAGGGAGGTCCCTCAGGCTCTGGCTGGACCATCGGAGCACCTAATTCTAACTCTTGCCTATACGCTATCACACTCGGTGCTGCCGGATTTGCGTAGGCCAGTAAGGCATCGGAAAGATGCATGGGTTGTATGTTTGCTGGGTTCCGAATAACTAGATAATTAATGCTAAAAGAGGGACTTACCGGGTGGTGTGGTCGGTGAGGTATGGCCGGGTTGACGTCCATGTGCTGTCGAATCGCCAGCTGAAGGAAGCAGATGAATACTTCCTTTGTTCCTCCGTTTTCCCAGATGTTCTTTACTAGTTCATGCCATATTAGAGCTGCATAGTTGACATGATGATCGTAGGCAACGGCATGAAAGACGCGAAGGAAGTTCCCTCTGCATTGGTCGATACCATTCCATTTGGATGAAAGGCATCGATTGATGATCGTAAACATGGTGTACCATAGAGGCGCTAGGTACTTGCTGTTGAAAACGGATGGTCGGTTCAACTCGTGATTGTATCCCAGAGCTCGAATGTCGGCGCACAGAGTGTCATCGACGATGAAAGGATCATAGCCGGCTCGTCCGTTGGCAGTAGCTTCCGGTAGCTGAAGTAGATGGCGGAAGGACTCATGTGTAAGGATGAACGGATAGTGGTCCAGAGTTGCCTCGATTCTCTGGGTGTTGTCGCCGGTGACCACACGGATGGTGTGCCAAACTTGGTGCAGGTAGAGGACCGAGACGTCAGTTGTGTCCGTTAGAGCGTAATGGAGTAGATGGCCCATCAGAATGTCCACAACCACTCGATGTTGATGACGGAATTCAGTGACGCCGAGGTGGTGGTTATTCCCTTTGATCTCCAGGATATTGTTGAAAGGGATGAGGGCATTGTCAGCCATGGATCGGGAGTTGTTGTTGTTGCTCTTCATCCATTGTAGTACCTGATACACAAAGTGTTAGTACACAGTGGTGAGAATCATAAGATTACGTACGTTGGCGCAAATCGGCTCAATTGCGGAAAATATGGAATAAATGGCAGTGAGGCATAGTATCCGGATTGTATGTGGTTACCAGATGAACTAGGGTTTCTGGATAAAATGAAGTTTCCGGATGAAATGGGGTGTCCGGATATCAAAGAATCCGGATGGGTGTCCGGTACACATGAGGTTACCGGGTAAGAGAACTTACCGGACAATTCAAACATACCGGATGTATGAGGTTACCAGATAAAAAAAACTTACCGGATACGAAGGACTTACCGGACACAATTGAGTTACCGGATTCCTAGGGTTTCCGGATGAACTATCCGGACGAGATGAGTTTCCGGATACGAGGAACTTACCGGATAGCGTTGAGGTATCCGGATAGTTGTAAACTATCCGGACGTTATCCGGGTAGCATCAAATCGAACCACAAAGTTACCAACAGATGTATAAACATAACAATAAGCTTTCTATGGTACTTTTGAACAAGAATTAAGGACCATTTCCTTGAAATAAGCCAAAAACCACTCGAAAGTCGAGCCGACAGGGTCGATCGAGCAGATCCGGGAAATCGATCGACTAAACGATCGAATCGGTGATGTGTGTGTGTTCGATAAGGACCGAAAAGCAATAGGGAGAGGGATTCGAGTAACATACCTTGAAGTGGAGTCGAAATCGAGAGTAAATCGAGCGTGAGTGTGTGCGCCGAGGGTTTTAGAGAGAGAGAGAGAGAGAGAGGGTTTAAGGACAAAGTTTCAGGAAAAATGAAATAAATGAAATATCCGGGTATATGTAGTAGACATGTGGTGTCCAGGTGAGGTGTCCGGACGGCTCATCCAGATACCATGTTCAATTTACTTACCGGATACCTCATCACAAAATGTGCTCACTGAAAAGTTATCCGGATACCACTACTTACCGGATACCTCATCCTGGAACTTTTGAAAATTTATCCAAATTGGACTTTTGACTCATGAAATTGACTATTTTCACCCAAAACCCTTTTGTGTAACTTAAAGAACACTCCCCCTCGAAATGTGCTCACTGAAAAGTTTGCTTCCCCTCGAATTGTGCATGATAGAATGTGAAAGAAGAGAAGATTTGCACACTGAAACGTTTTGAGCCACACAACAAAACTTTGATAAAAAGAAAAAAATGTGTGACACTCCCTATGAAAACGTGAACGAACTTACTTGGTGCTTTCTTTTGATTGTGCTCCCCCTGAACACATGAACAAACTCGTGAAATGTACGTGTGGCAAACAAAAACATAAAGAACGAAATAAAATAAAGGAAATCGTCATTCCCAAACCTCACGTTGCCATAGTATTTGTCGGTGAAGTTCGTGAGAAGCTCCCTCCTTCCAGTCACGTGCTTGGAGCATCCTGAGTCTAAGTACCACACAAGATCGTTCTGCAAAAACGAGTTAAGCATTTTTTGGTACCCATTTGAAAATGGGTCCTGGAGGGTTAGGTTTAGCACCTGGTTTGGGAACCCATTTTGAATTGGGCTTTCGTTTGGGTTTACGTGATTTACGCTTAGGGCAAGAATTTAAAACATAATATGAGCCAAACCAATCAGATGCATTACGATTATCAACAAGTCATTCAATCCACAATTTGAACAACACAAACAACCATGAGATAACTGAATCAATTGCTGAATTGAATAAAGTCTTAATAGAAAATTAATACTTTGTTCAACAAAATTATTTGAATCATTCAAACCACGATTATTAATGTTTTTCCTTGAATTGAAAACAGAATTAAATGACTTTGACTGCAACTTGTTCTCTTTCGATCCTTTAGCTACCCACTTTTGTTTGGCGTTTTTGGCCCGACCATTTTTATCTAAAAAAGCATTAAATTCATGGTCAGTAGAGCTTGAGTAGTAGGGATGTCTATCTTGGGGTCGACCGGTCAGTTTTCGTTTCTGTGAACGTCTTTTAGACTTAGATTTGTTTTTAGAAACATCGTTCACAGATCAGGGTTTAGGTGCGGATGTAGAACATTCACCCTTTTGAAATTTTACCGGTCGATCAACTGCTTTTGAAAGAAAACCGGTATGGCTTCGAAGGGGTTTATCGAATTCAAACTTCGAAAACTCCTCATCTGAACAGATGTTGGAATTTATAAACGCTGAAAATTCAGATTCACTTTCAGATGGAACATCAATAGGTGAAGGATGTGAGGAACATTTAGGAACTGTGTTTTGCGAAGAATCAGTTGCAGAAGCTTTTTGAAAATCAGAATTGAGATTCTTTGGCAAACATATCACTTGGGGTTCTTTTCCTTTTCTTGAAGAGATTTTGCATATAAAAGCTTTACAAGAAGATGTATCCGATGAGTTTGAGGAAGGTTCAGGCAGAGTGATTTTCTCGTTTTGAAGTCGGTCAACCTTCTCTTGAAGTTTGCCCTTACTCACTTGCTCGTGCATCACTTCTGTTGCCAAGGCAAACAGTTTGGATGTGATTCGTTTGATTTCTTCCTAAAGGGCTTCCCTTTCCTCAACAGATACAGATTCTGTTTTTGTGGAATTGAAACTCTCAAGTTTGGATAAAAGCTCTTGTTTTTCCTTTTGAAAATTAATCTTTTCCTATTCAAATGACTCCTCTAACTGAACTATTTTCATTTCTAAAACTAGTGGTGGAACATAGCGTTTAAACTCGTCCTTCTCTATTTTAGGTTCAGTTTGTAACACCCCAAAACAGGGGTTAACAAAAACTTCCATAAAACGGAAGAGTGGTACACATTACTAAAGTAAAAGTATACCTAATTAACATTTCATAATCATTAATACAAAGATTTAGTTAATTATAACTACTATTGGACAACTAGCTTATTTGATCACTACTATAGCAATTAACTATCAAAAGGATGTCGGAAAGTTCTATCATCAATCTTCCAATCTTTAACTCTCCAACAATGATCCCATGCTCACAACCCCATTCTAGACCTTCTTGTGTCCGGAGCCACTAAAATCTGTAATACATAAAACACATAACAAGTGTTAGGCTTTTAAAGCCTAAGTGAGGTTTACACATAGCACATAGAGCATAATCATAGCATGTAGGAATAACAATTCGATACATTCACAAATTGGATTCCATGGAGAAGGCCCATATCGCTACCCAGTTACATCATAATTGAAGATATACCTTGATCGATACCCCACGGTATTGTCACAAGGCATAACACAACGGAAAACCCCACGGTATCCGAAGGTATGAGTCAATTACACTTACCCCACGGTGTGTAAGAATATATCCTCCAATGCCTACTAGGTGCTCCTCCAATTATGTGAATACTAAATATGTTAATCCAAATAATATTCAAGCATTTTCAACACATAACAATGGTCCAACCATTTAACATGATCAATACTACTTCCATGTAGTTCATATACATCCATATGTAATAAATCATATTCTAGATAATATCAAGCATAATTAACACATAACAATGGTCCAACCATTTAACATGATCAATACTACTTCCATGTAGTTCATATACATCCATATGTATTAAATCACATTCTATATAATATCAATAATAAACATCCATGTTTACAATTCAATAATAGGTCCATTTTGACCATTAAGCCATCATTACTTCATTAAGACTTATATTAAGCCATCATCAAAATCACATACCAATGAAGTATAATCAAACCCAAACCTTTAACACTAACATTTACCATGGCATTCTAAGTAATAAAACACAATAAATCCACCATAACTTACTTGAACTCTTCTTGTTTCCCTCTTAACCATTAAGAGCTTATTAATCAAGATTTCTCACTATCAATACCAAAATCAAGATAAAGTATGGTAGTAAAGTATAATACAATCAATTAGATACAAGTTACTCACCTTAATTCTTCAATTGGTACAACCCTATCTTGAAGATTTGAGCTTAATTTCTCCAACAAGAAGATGAATGATGCAAAGCCCTAATTGAAGTTTAATTGGTAAGATTCGTATAACACTTACTTGAATTGGATTAGGATTGAGATATGAAATTACCTTAGGTTAGATGAAGAAGTCGCTTGAGAGGAAATGAGCAGAGCAATTTTATCTGATTTATGAGTTCTAATTGAATAATGAAATGACTAAGGACTAAGGGGTGGGTTTATCCCCCTTTTGGCACGTCAGGTGTTCGGCGCCGATCACCCGCGTCGATGCATCGGCGCCAGCCTCTGTTTGCCAAACATATCAACTTCCACTAATTTGGTCGTAACTTCTTCGTTAGAACTCGGTTTTTACCCCGGAAAGTACCGTTGGACTCGTATTCAAATTACCCATCCAACTAATCCATAAAATCTAATATTTAACTTTATCATCTATTTTTCAATAATTTCCTTAAGGAATAAACATACTGATTTCTACCGGAAGTTATCAATTAACAAGTAATAACCACGGAAATTACTTAGGAAATCAATTATAATTTAAGAAGTCAAAATATAAAGAAATATTAGGACTATTATTACTCACAAGGATTTTCCGGGTGTTACAATTCTCCCAACCTTAAAACGATTTCGTCCTCGAAATCTATATCCTTTACAACCCAAAACCAACCGACTCACTGTCGACCAAAATTTAACAATTCCTAACGGGAATCTAAATTCCATCCACACGGTCTATAAAGACAATTCCTCAAACAATTGTTTATTAACAAAGCCCCTACACATACTTTCTACTTATGTACGGATAAACGTTCCAACCATAGACAAACTCCCAACCATACAACTTCAGTCATCTCCCAACCTTAAAATGCTCTATACATCTTGATTTCAGTTTCAAACTCTAAATCAATTATAAGGATCAATTAATACTGAGACCAACCGAATCTCTAATTTCAATTGTTCCTATCGTTAACGGCCATTCACATCCAAAGAGCTCTAATAGACTTCAAAATCCATCTCAATAATTAATCATCAAACGGATAGGTTCACTAACCATACACAAAGATTAGTTCACTAAAACCACTCATCACAAATGAGTATATTGAGGTTACTATTACCATCACCATCATTATTTTTAAAATCGGCTACAATTCCCCGATTACACTAAAGGTGTTTGGCCTTAAGCCCAAAAGTTGTCACCTAATTATCACCAACCTCTGCACTCTAACCAAACCCACACATGAATTCCATTCACAAATAAAAAAATCTAGAAGGAACAAGGATTCATCATTTCATATTTCCTGAACCTTACTTCTTTCCTCATTATCCGCTCCCCAACTTAGATTTGTAAGCCTCCTTAAAGTAACCGTTTATCATTAAACCTTTATCCGACTATTGCTTGGTCTTCAATACCGTCATCATCCACATCTCAATCTCCAGGTCTCAAAATAACATTAACGTATGGAGCATACTCACCACTTTTGAATACTTCTATATCTACGGCACCCATTACTACATCTATGACCCATACGTACTACCACTTCCTCACATCAATATCGCACTACGCGACCATATTGCAACCAAGCACTAAAATGTTATATATCAAAGGTGATAATTCCATTGAACCTATAGTATAACTACATTCTTAGGTCCGACCTTTCTATCATTACTTCCTACGTTAGCATGGAGTACTACCCTCCAATCATTATTTGTCTCTTTCTCCCAACTTTTCCACATACCGATAACACTTTCTCATTTTTATTAAACTTCCTATGATTCAAAATCATAAACTTATTTAGAGACTCACACAACCAAAATCATTTTGGGATAAACTCACACTACCGCTCGACATTCTATTCCAACAATGGCCAAATCACTACACCATCTTACAACCACAAATTCCAACAGCTTTAATGACAACTAGTACTATTCACCTGGAATCCCGAAAAGACTTTCATCTAATGCTCCCTCTTTATAACTTCTTAATACTGGTTGACACATTTATCTTGACAATTAATGCCACTACTCGTTCGTACATTCTCCACTCATAACATCTCACAGCAGACCAGATCCCTCATGGTCATTCGTACACAATTCAAATTTACCTTCATGCTCTCCCGCACAATTAACCGAATCTATATCATTACTTTATCCTTCCCCAAATTTGGTTTGAACTACAATTCACGAGTTTCTAATTAACCTAAACTTACTCGCTTCTTACTAATTCTTTATGATTCCAAACCATTTTATATACAATGCACACTCCATCACAAATCGACATAGTCCATACCCTTACCATGTTCGTGCCTAATTCTTCATTCTGTATAAACCATCTACATCATAAGTAGAATGTTCATCTATAACAATAGTCTTTCACTATCCTAACACCCCCCACAAGGTGATCCTTCAACTTTTAATCTTCCGATTCTAACTTAACATTCATACATGATCTCAAAAGAAAATCAATGTATTCACATTATGTATACTTTAATTATAATACAATTCATGTAATTCCAACCCCCAAGCCTATGTCAAGTTAATTAAACCGACGAATACCCTTAAGACTCAACCGAGTCTAAAACTAAGCCATCTGCTCAAAGGGTCTATTGATCATTTATCAATATCAACTTATGAAATTTAAAATACATCTAATCCCACATCATGCAACACACGCTTCGAGACATGAAAATCTCACGACCCCTTCATTGCTACTTTCCCAATGAAGTCTATTCATATATATATATATATATCTATATGTACACGTATATACAACTCTATATACTCCACAATATATATATATATATATATATATATATTATTTTGCCAAAGTTCATTAGTCCCAAAGGTACTAAGAATACAAGATCATCATACGGTCCTCACACATAAGACCAATAGTTAAACCAACACTAAAAAAATGCGATTAAGCATATAACACACACTCGAGTCACCGTGCATAAAACTCTACTTGAAATTGAAGGCTATTCACTCAAACAAGGTCTATCGTTTAACTTACGCAACTTATCATTGACGCTCTATTTCCAACTAGTGGTTACCCTCTCAACCTTCTAACACTTGTTATACATGCCTTCCAAGGCTCACTTACTCAACCATTTCATACTATTCCCGTCTTGATCAAACATCTTACATTCTATTTCCACACATATTAATCCACTTATTTAAGGTTTCCTCGTCAGACTTTCATGAGTCCCTGCCACTTCCAGGTTGTCCTTCCAACCCTTAATCATTTACCGATTTGTCCTCCAAAGAATTGAAAGACCTTTGTGGCGTTTTTACCAACATTATGCTTATTAAACAAAAGATGACCCTAAGAAATGGTTATATGAATATAGACACACGAAACGTACTTTACCGATCATTAGTCACTGGAACAATTTAGAACAAGTATGCTTATGTAACAATATATTCATAATAACAGTAGCTAACTGGAATTGTGAACATATTATACATGAGAATCCTCATCACCATTGTCACAGTACTAATTTAACGTATTTCTGTCAACTATAAGACTATCCCGTCTTAGTACTTCTACCCATATCTCACAAATCATAACTTAACTCATCTCAGCTTAAGTCTAAGTACCTCCTCAGCATACTTAGTTCACTTAAACTAGAGCTCTGATACTAACTTGTAACACCCCAAAACAGGGGTTAACAAAAACTTCCATAAAACGGAAGAGTGGTACACATTACTAAAGTAAAAGTATACCTAATTAACATTTCATAATCATTAATACAAAGATTTAGTTAATTATAACTACTATTGGACCACTAGCTTATTTGATCACTACTATAGCAATTAACTATCAAAAGGATGTCGGAAAGTTCTATCATCAATCTTCCAATCTTTAACTCTCCAACAATGATCCCATGCTCACAACCCCGTTCTAGACCTTCTTGTGTCCGGAACCACTAAAATCTGTAATACATAAAACACATAACAAGTGTTAGGCTTTTAAAGCCTAAGTGAGGTTTACACATAGCACATAGAGCATAATCATAGCATGTAGGAATAACAATTCGATACATTCACAAATTGGATTCCATGGAGAAGGCCCATATCGCTACCCAGTTACATCATAATTGAAGATATACCTTGATCGATACCCCACGGTATTGTCACAAGGCATAACACAACGGAAAACCCCACGGTATCCGAAGGTATGAGTCAATTACACTTACCCCACGGTGTGTAAGAATATATCCTCCAATGCCTACTAGGTGCTCCTCCAATTATGTGAATACCAAATATGTTAATCCAAATAATATTCAAGCATTTTCAACACATAACAATGGTCCAACCATTTAACATGATCAATACTACTTCCATGTAGTTCATATACATCCATGTGTAATAAATCATATTCTAGATAATATCAAGCATAATTAACACATAACAATGGTCCAACCATTTAACATGATCAATACTACTTCCATGTAGTTCATATACATCCATATGTATTAAATCACATTCTATATAATATCAATAATAAACATCCATGTTTACAATTCAATAATAGGTCCATTTTGACCATTAAGCCATCATTACTTCATTAAGACTTATATTAAGTGTAACATCCCTTATCCCATATACATGACGTATTACACAATATAACACAATTAAATATAAGAAACAAACTTCACTTTACATGTACGGTCCGGTAGTCTTTTACAAATAGAAAGAAAACATTTGAAATACAATCTTTGTGCTATTTGCATCCATAACACTTAACATTCCATTACAACTACTAAATAAGTCAAAAGCTTCGTCTTAGTCTTCCTTACTAGCCATCCATCTCATACTCTACTTACTTGCCCTTACCTGATCCGCCACCTGGAATACATATTTTTAAAACAAAATGAGGATTAGACCTGTTGGTCTAAGTGAGAAACCCCTGTTAGTTTAAAAACCATTTATATAAACTTCATTCATATAAATCACGCCACATAATTACATATATCCAATTAAGCTCACACCTCGTGCACCTTTCCTTCTCATTTCCTCCTGGCCATATTAGTGGTAGCAAGCCAACTAATAATATACAACGCTGTACAACATCTACAGCCAAACAACGCTATACAAGTTCTATAGCCAATCACACCGGTCTTAAACCCGGCCAACGTATTATAACACGGTTATAATACACATGTAAGTACAATATCTCACTATATTGTAATTCGCATATACCATACATATACACATAATCACTAATTATCACATTCTCAAACCATACGTATATATTCCAGTTGAAATTACTTTTAAAGTAAAACTCACCTCGTTGCTTTATCCAAAACCTCCGGATCCTTTATCTGTCAATTCGATCTTTCTCCCAAAGTTCACAAAATCTGTAATCAATTAATTACGAAACATTTAACAGTCGAGAATACTAAATGAATCTAAATAGTCTAAAAATCCCATTTTGCTATCTCGGCCAACACTCTCTCGCAACTCTCTCTCTCTTTCCTCTCCTTTCTCTCTGTCGTGAACAATAACACACACACCTTGTTTTCCTTTTTTGCCAAGTCTCTACAATGAGACACCTCATCTCAATAAAATAAAAAGAGGCGGTGGATGAAGATAAATATCTTCATAGCTACCAAACAAACCCCATACTTTCATCAAATTGCAAAACACACCCTTAAACTTCCATATTAACCAAACTTTTACCCTAAATATTTTATTATAAACTTATTCAATTTAACGATAAGGGTTTTAAATAACGACTTTACCCGGGGTATTACATCATCTCCCCCTTAAAAGAATTCCGTCCCGGAATTCAGTTAAGCAAAAAGGTGAGGGTATTTGGCTCTCATGTCCGATTCGGTTTCCCACGTGGCATCCTGACCTCTATGATGCCTCCACTGAACCTTCACTTGCCTGATCTCCTTATTCCGCAGCACTTTGACTTTATGATCAACTATTGCTTCCGGTTCTTCCACATAATTCAGTCTTTCGTCGACTTGTATCTCTGGTAGGGAGACTGCCTGATCTTGAGTAACTAAACACTTTCGGAAGTTTGACACGTGAAATGCATTATGAATTTTGCTCAACTCTGGTGGAAGATCTAATCTGTAAGCTACGTCCCCGATCCTTTCAGTGATTGCAAATGGTCCAATATACCTTGGGCTAAGCTTACCCTGTCGACCGAATCTGATGACTCCTTTCCACGGCGAAACCTTTAACATTACATAATCCCCAATTTGAAATTCCAACGGCTTTCGACGGCGATCCGCGTAACTCTTCTGTCTATCTTGAGCCACTTTCAATCTTTCTCGGATCTGTGTAACCTTATCGGCGGTTAACTGAACTATTTCCGGCCCCGCTAACTGTTTCTCTCCCACTTCGTTCCAACACAGAGGCGTTCGACATTTCCTACCATACAGTACTTCAAACGGTGCCGCTTGTATGCTGGAATGATAACTGTTGTTGTAAGCGAATTCGATTAACGGCAAATGCTTATCCCACGATCCCCCAAAATCAACAATACAAGCCCGGAGCATATCTTCTAAGGTCTGAATTGTTCGTTCACTCTGTCCATCTGTTTGAGGATGATACGCCGTACTTAACTTTATCTGAGTCCCCATTTCCCTTTGAAAGCTTCTCCAAAATCTTGAAGTAAAACGACTATCACGATCAGAAATGATCGAGATTGGAACTCCATGTCGAGTTACTATTTCATTAATGTATAACTTAGCTAATCGCTCCAATGAATCGGTTTCCTTTATTGGTAGGAAGTGTGCAGACTTTGACAACCTGTCGACGATCACCCAAATAGAATCGAACCCCTTCGGAGTTCTTGGTAGCTTTGTGATAAAGTCCGTGGTAATCTGCTCCCACTTCCACATAGGTATTTCTAGTCGTTGTAGTTGACCAAATGGCTTTTGATGTTCGATCTTTACCTTCTTACAAGTATCACACCGTTCTACATACTGAGCAATCCCTCTTTTTATCCCCGGCCACCAATAGAATTGCTTTAGGTCTTTATACATCTTGTTTGTACCTGGGTGAATAGAGAAACGGGATTGATGAGCTTCTTGTAAAACACGATCACGTAACCCACCCAAACGAGGTACCCACACTCTGTTTCCCAGACACAATAACCCCCGATCATCTTTTACTAGCAATGCTGACATCCCCGCTAACCGTTCTGATTTCAGATGTTCATCCTGATAAGCCTCCACTTGACACTTCTGCAATTCGTCAAATATGTTGGGTAGGAGTTCAGTTCGTATTGAAACAACTTTTATTGTTCCACTCCTTTCTTGACGACTGAGCGCATCTGCCACTACATTCGCCTTTCCCGGGTGATAAAGGATTTCACAGTCGTAATCATTCAGCAATTCCAACCATCTCCTTTGTCTCATATTTAGTTCCTTCTGATCAAAGAGATGTTGAAGACTCTTGTGGTCAGTATAAATCTGACATTTGGAACCATACAGATAATGTCTCCAAATTTTTAACGCGAAAACGACTGCAGCAAGCTCCATATCGTGCGTAGGATACTGCCGTTCATGATCCTTCAGTTGGCGAGAAGCATAAGCTATAACCTTTCCACGCTGCATAAGCACACAACCCAATCCCAATTTAGACGCATCACTGTAAACGACAAAGTCTTCAGAACCTTCAGGTAGTGATAGAATCGGTGCGCTGCATAGTTTCTCTTTCAATATCCGGAAGGCCTCGTCTTGTTCTGCTTTCCACTCAAACTTTAGGTTCTTCCGGGTCAGCTTAGTCAATGGCGTTGCGATTCGAGAGAAGTCTTTTATAAATTTTCGATAGTAACCGGCTAAACCCAGAAAACTGCGTACCTCTGTTGCTGTCTTAGGTTGTTCCCACTTTTCAACTGCTTCTACTTTCATCGGATCGACTTGTATACCTTTCTCAGAAACCACGTGCCCCAGAAATTGTACTTTCCGTAACCAGAACTCACATTTTGAAAATTTTGCATACAACCTTTCCTTCTTCAGCAGCTCTAGAATCAAACGAAGATGTTGCGCGTGCTCTTCCTTGGATCGAGAATAGATAAGAATATCATCGATAAAAACAATTACAAATTTATCGAGATACGGCTTACATACCCGATTCATCAAATCCATAAAGGCAGCTGGAGCGTTCGTCAATCCAAATGGCATTACTAAAAATTCATGATGACCATACCTCGTTCGAAAAGCAGTCTTTAAAACGTCTTCTTCTTTAACTTTCAGCTGGTGATAACCGGACCTTAGATCAATCTTGGAGAAATAGCAAGCTCCAACTAACTGATCAAAGAGATCATCAATTCGGGGTAGCGGATACTTGTTCTTTATCGTGCGCTTATTCAATTCTCGGTAGTCAATACACATTCTCATCGACCCATCTTTCTTTTTCACAAATAACACTGGTGCTCCCCACGGCGAAGAACTAGGTCTGATGAAACCCTTATCGGATAGATCTTGTAGTTGTGCCATCATCTCTTTCATCTCTGGAGGTGCCAAACGGTACGGTGCACGGGCTACAGGAGTGGCTCCAGGAATTAAGTCTATACCGAACTCGACTTGTCTAACTGGCGGAAGACTGTTCAATTCTTCAGGGAATACTTCAGGGAATTCACTAACGATAGGAATATCTTCCATCCTAATCTTTTCCGGCTTAACATCTATCACGTAAGCCAAGTAACTCTGACAACCCTTATTCACACACTTACGTGCCTTTACTAGTGATATAAGACAGGACTGATGATTCCTACGATCACCATAAATCACTACCGGTCCTTTCTCAGGCAATATAACATTTATTATCTTCTTGTCACACACTATAATAGCCTGATTCTCAGCCAACCAGTCCATTCCCACTACTACATCAAATTCTATCAAAGTTATAGGAAACAATTGTATAGGCACTCCACACCCTTCGATATTAATCACACAACCATCAAATACTTCGCTAACCGACACTTGGTTATCATTTGCAGTATCTACTAATAGAGAATGATCTAACAATTTAGGTTTCAAACACAAACAAGCAGCAAATGCAGGAGACACAAACGATCTGTTTGCACCGGAATCAAATAACACCTTAGCACGTGTAGAGTTTATCAAAAATGTACCTGTGACCACATCTGGAGTTTCCTCCGCTTCTTTCTCAGTCATCTGAAATGCGCGACCTCTGGTTACTGGCGGTTCCAGTCTTGGCACTACTGGTTTAACATTTGCTGGCCTGCCTGATGACCCACCTTGCTGCATCCTCCCTCGCGGACAGTTTGATTGGAAATGATCCGGAGAATTGCATAAGAAACATAGCCGCGTTACCTTACAATCCTTAATGACGTGCCCAGTCTTCCCACACTTATAACATGCTCGCAAATCACCTTGGCAGTTTCCTTGATGGACACGGTTGCACTTCGGACATGGTCTTTCCGCTAGTCGAAACGGCGGACGGTTTTCATACCTTTGAAATCGGGACCTCTTCGGATCATATTGCGGTCCTTCCCACTTTCTCTTTCCGATACTCTTATCTCCCGTATCCCTTCTCATATCTCGTTCAACATTTTCCGCTGCATCAACTGCAGCTGAAAAGGTATCGGGTCCCTTTGCAGTCACTAACCTTCTAATCTCTGAGTTCAACCCAAAGATAAACCTTTCTATCTTCATCGCTTCTGTAGCGACATAGTATTCTGCAAATCGAGATTTTTCCAGAAAGCTAGCAGTATAATCTCGAACGGATAAGCTTCCTTGTTGCAAATTCATGAATTCTCCTTCCAGTTGTTTGACGGCTGCTTGGGGACAAAATGCGTTCCTGTAGACTATCACAAATTCTTCCCAAGATAGGGTAGAATAAACATCGGATCCTTTTGAATGAATAAACGATTCCCACCAATACAACGCATCTCCTTTCAACATGGCTGCCCCGTACAATACTCTATCTTCGTCCGCACACTTACTCGTTTTAAAAATGGCTTCAATTTCCTTCATCCACCTCATTGCTTTCACCGGATCCCGATCCCCTGAGAATGTCGGAGGCTTGCAGCTAAGAAACATTTTGTAATCACATTTTCTCATTACCGGTAAGACCGTTGGGGTAATTGGCATCTCCTCTTCAAGAGTAGGGTCTGGTCTTTCTGTTTCAGTATTATGAGCTTGGTTGAGCATAGCTTGAATATTGTCTTGTAATCTCCCCATTTCTGTCATTAAATCAGCTCTGGTAATGAAATCCGTACTATTTTGTTGAGTTCTACCTCCGGTTCTACCTCCAGCTCCACCTCGAAGCCTACCTCCAGTTCTGCCCCCTGTTCTGCCTCCCCTGTCCCCTGTTCCTACTGGCGGATTAGTTCTGTTTGGATTTCTTCCTCCTCCTCGATTCGAATTTCTTGTACCACTTGCCATTCTGTAGATTTAAACAAGATTAATATACACATAAGCACATACCCCATATAACAAGGTATTCCAGTTCAATCATGTACCTGAAAAATCACAATTACACTGGCCAGGTGTAATATGAAATTACCTTACATGATGTTCCTTCTACCTTTTATACTTCATCATCCCAAGGTTCTATAATGATAGGGACATCCTACTTCACATGCAGTTTAAGTCTAGGTACAGATACAAATACCTAAATCCCTTAAACTAAGGCTCTGATACCATTTGTAACATCCCTTATCCCATATACATGACGTATTACACAATATAACACAATTAAATATAAGAAACAAACTTCACTTTACATGTACGGTCCGGTAGTCTTTTACAAATAGAAAGAAAACATTTGAAATACAATCTTTGTGCTATTTGCATCCATAACACTTAACATTCCATTACAACTACTAAATAAGTCAAAAGCTTCGTCTTAGTCTTCCTTACTAGCCATCCATCTCATACTCTACTTACTTGCCCTTACCTGATCCGCCACCTGGAATACATATTTTTAAAACAAAATGAGGATTAGACCTGTTGGTCTAAGTGAGAAACCCCTGTTAGTTTAAAAACCATTTATATAAACTTCATTCATATAAATCACGCCACATAATTACATATATCCAATTAAGCTCACACCTCGTGCACCTTTCCTTCTCATTTCCTCCTGGCCATATTAGTGGTAGCAAGCCAACTAATAATATACAACGCTGTACAACATCTACAGCCAAACAACGCTATACAAGTTCTATAGCCAATCACACCGGTCTTAAACCCGGCCAACGTATTATAACACGGTTATAATACACATGTAAGTACAATATCTCACTATATTGTAATTCGCATATACCATACATATACACATAATCACTAATTATCACATTCTCAAACCATACGTATATATTCCAGTTGAAATTACTTTTAAAGTAAAACTCACCTCGTTGCTTTATCCAAAACCTCCGGATCCTTTATCTGTCAATTCGATCTTTCTCCCAAAGTTCACAAAATCTGTAATCAATTAATTACGAAACATTTAACAGTCGAGAATACTAAATGAATCTAAATAGTCTAAAAATCCCATTTTGCTATCTCGGCCAACACTCTCTCGCAACTCTCTCTCTCTCTTTCCTCTCCTTTCTCTCTGTCGTGAACCAATAACACACACACCTTGTTTTCCTTTTTTGCCAAGTCTCTACAATGAGACACCTCATCTCAATAAAATAAAAAGAGGCGGTGGATGAAGATAAATATCTTCATAGCTACCAAACAAACCCCATACTTTCATCAAATTGCAAAACACACCCTTAAACTTCCATATTAACCAAACTTTTACCCTAAATATTTTATTATAAACTTATTCAATTTAACGATAAGGGTTTTAAATAACGACTTTACCCGGGGTATTACATTAAGCCATCATCAAAATCACATACCAATGAAGTATAATCAAACCCAAACCTTTAACACTAACATTTACCATGGCATTCTAAGTAATAAAACACAATAAATCCACCATAACTTACTTGAACTCTTCTTGTTTCCCTCTTAACCATTAAGAGCTTATTAATCAAGATTTCTCACTATCAATACCAAAATCAAGATAAAGTATGGTAGTAAAGTATAATACAATCAATTAGATACAAGTTACTCACCTTAATTCTTCAATTGGTACAACCCTATCTTGAAGATTTGAGCTTAATTTCTCCAACAAGAAGATGAATGATGCAAAGCCCTAATTGAAGTTTAATTGGTAAGATTCGTATAACACTTACTTGAATTGGATTAGGATTGAGATATGAAATTACCTTAGGTTAGATGAAGAAGTCGCTTGAGAGGAAATGAGCAGAGCAATTTTATCTGATTTATGAGTTCTAATTGAATAATGAAATGACTAAGGACTAAGGGGTGGGTTTATCCCCCTTTTGGCACGTCAGGTGTTCGGCGCCGATCACCCGCGCCGATGCATCGGCGCCAGCCTCTGTTTGCCAAACATATCAACTTCCACTAATTTGGTCGTAACTTCTTCGTTAGAACTCGGTTTTTACCCCGGAAAGTACCGTTGGACTCGTATTCAAATTACCCATCCAACTAATCCATAAAATCTAATATTTAACTTTATCATCTATTTTTCAATAATTTCCTTAAGGAATAAACTTACTGATTTCTATCGGAAGTTATCAATTAACAAGTAATAACCACGGAAATTACTTAAGAAATCAATTATAATTTAAGAAGTCAAAATATAAAGAAATATTAGGACTATTATTACTCACAAGGATTTTCCGGGTGTTACACAGTTGTTGGGACCGAATCCTTTTTCGAGGAATCTTTGGGCTTTGCAACTTTGTAGCCGTCAAAGTAGTCATTTGAGAGGTACTTGGATTTCTTCTTTTTATATGATGTGTTAAGAACTTCTTACGCAAAAGATAATTCATTTTAGTTGTATTCTTGCGTTTATATTCCTCACTTTCCTCTTCCTTCTCATTGAGTGGTCTCGTCCATTTGATTTTATATTGGGGATATCTCTTGATTTTATATTGGGGATATCAAGGCCTAGAAAATTAAACTCGTATAAAGTAGGCACCATTGATAAAATATTTTTCAAATACAGTGGGTTGTTGTACCCAATTCCCCATTCTGAGTTAAAGTACCGGAAATCCTTAGGTTTGTTCAGATGGATCGTTTGATCAGTTTGACCTCGTTTATAAAGTTTAAGTTCAAGGTCTGTTATTTTATAAACAATCTCTTTGTTGTCTATTTGAAGAGAAGAGCATTGATAGACAATCTCAGCTTGTTCATTCTCACACTGATCAAGTTGTGCGTTTAAATCAGATATTTTGGTTCGAAAATCTTTAGGTGCTATAGAAAGGTTTGCACATTTTTCTTTCAGATTAGCGTTATCAGACTTAAGCTTTTATGTGATCTTTATTTGAACATCTAGCTTTTCTTTTAGTGCGGTTATTTCAAGCAAGTGTTTATTTGTGGTTGTTTTACTAGAATCTACTCTTTGAACAAGAAAATGCATCAGATCCATTAAAGCTTGATGGGTAGGAATACATACCTGACATGAGTCTTCGAGATCTGGAGGAGCGGTGTGGTTGCCCAGGAAGCACAAATGAGCATCTGCATCTTCAACATCACTTTCATCATCAGATCGAGTCAGCCAGTGGTCGTCTTCAACCATTAGTGCCTTTCCAGCTTCTTTCTGTTGTGCTAAGAGCAGCTTGGCCTTGTAGTATTCAGCGTTGCGAACGACAGGCTTTCGGCAGTCTTTGGCAAAATGGCCCAGTTTGCCACACTTATAGCACTTGACTGGCTCGTCTTTGTTCTTTGCTTCGGGCTTGCGCTCGTACTTTTCCTTGTGATCAGACGGTTTGGGCTCATCAGATCTTCTTTTCCCTTCGTACCTTTCTTTGTAATCATGGCGCTTGTTAGGAGTGGTTGAATAACGCTGATTGTTGGAAGACGGTTTCTTGAAGAAAGACTTCTTCTAAAAGGATTTGGAGATAAAGGCCATAGCTTTCTTAATCTCAGTCAGCTCGGGATATGAATCACTTTCCTCGGGTTCCTCCTCTTCAGGTTCTGATTCACTGGATACTGGGGTTCTTCTTGAGCTTCGGCTAGATGACTTACCGCATTTGTCAGGTACGAGGGCGAGGGGATCAGCTTGATGCTTAGGTGATTTCCGATTGCCCATCAACTCCAGAACTTCATCCTCATCTTGCATGAGCATTTCATACAACTCATTTGATGGGAACCTTTTCTATGAGGTGGTTGTGTCTGATATGAGATGCGAAGGTTTTCCACTCGGGCAGAAGGTTGTTCAGAAATTTGAGACAGTTTTCAGTATTAGATCTCAAGATTTGGTTCTTTTGGAGATCATTCAGTAATAGGCAGAAGCGTTCATATGTCTCGGTCAATGATTTACCCTTTCGCTGTTTGAAGCCATCATAGCGAGTGATTCAGCTGTTTACCTTCAACTGATTCCCAACTTTGCTGCCGCTCATCATCTTTGCAACTTGATCCCACATGCCTTTAGACGTGTATTTGTAGCAATCAATTGTTGTGTAAATCTCGTTCGGCAGACTCTAAACCAGATATCTCTTGGCGTGCTTCTCCCCATGGTATCTGTTCTTCTCATTTTCGTTCATTTGGGCATATGCCTTAGGTGTTGGTAGTTCTTGGGTACCATCGGCTTGAGTTGGAACAATTTGCATTGGAGTCTCCTGAGGACCTTCGGTAAGGGCTTGCCAGATGAACTCGTAGTTGTCCTTGGACTTGATGAAGATTAGGAATCTGTCTCGCCATTGTGCGTATTCACCTCGATAAAGAATCAGAGGCTTGGAGTCGGTACCGATTGCAAGAGCGTCGCGAGACATAGTGATATGCACTAAGGTGATCTTCAGACAGTATTGGTTCGATTCAAGGTAGTGACTTAACGCAAGGAACTATAAGTGAGTGCCCTAACACAAAATCTAGGAGTGACAGATACTAACAGGTAAGATTGAAATTAATCAGGAAGTACCCAGATACGAATCCGGATAGTGGTGTCCGAATCAGATGTGTCCGAATCAGATGTGTCCGAAAACGGATGTAAAGGGAAGTGTCCGAACAAATCAAATAAGTAACCGGGTAAAATAAGTTATCGGAAAAATATGTGACCGGATAAAGTAATCGGATAGTAAAGGTTACCAGGAAGTTTGACTTACCGGATGCAGAAGTGTCCGAACAAGTGAGCAAACCGGATAGATGAGATCCGGAAAGTGAAGTGTCCGGGAACCGGAAAGAGAGATGATTCGGATAGGAGGACTTACTCGGGAAGATGAGTTTACTGGATAGGTTTCGTCCGGACACTGTGAGTGACCGGATAGGATGTCCGGACAGGTAAGCGTCCGGATAGAATCGAAGAATAGAAACTTACCCGGATAACTTTCAGACTTCCGGACAGGGCAGCTGTGCGTGAAGTTCGGATCTGCAATCGATTAGGGTTGCTTGATCGATTTCGTTCCTGAAAGGTTAGTAGATGAGCAAAAACACGAAAACAATTGAACCCTATCGATTTCTAAGCAAAAACAATCGATTTTGATGTAAAAAATTGATGATTTTTAAGAACAGAGACCAAAACTCAAGAACACAAAATTGCTAACAATCACTTCAATACTTCAATCTAAGCTTCAAGAACTTGCAGGAATCTTAACAAGCCTAGGAGAAATCGATTTTGATAAGTGGAATCTAACGATTTTGGCAAAATCACAAGAATGAAAATCTTAGAATAATGGCAGTCGACAAAAACCTTACCAGGATACTTTGAGAAACCTTGAATCGATCTGTCCGTCGGCTCTGATACCAATTGTGGATCGTAGATTAGTGCAATAACAACAAAATCAATAAGCAGTAGCAAGAACAATTGTTGATTTCAAGTTGTCATCCATCTATTTCATTAAAAGGTATAAACCGTTCAGAGAGTATTACAATTCAGAATAATGAACGATTAACCTAAAACAAGGTTTAACAAAATCTATTTATACCTTTTAAGATATATACACTTTTCACCCTTGAACTTCTATTCAACATAATTTTGACCCTAAAAACAACAACAACAACAACAACATCAGGGGTTGACTCCCAATAGTACTCCCTTGATAATTTCGTGGTACGCTCCACCACAGCTGACACCGACACCACAACTGCTTGAGCAACGTCTTCGGTTGCCGACTCTACGCTGGTATCGACCCCCACCACCTCATTGCCTCAAAGCACTGAAGGCTTAGTTTCAATCAAAGCCAGTGCTTCTCTGCCACCGTTCACTGCCACCTTTACTACTCTCGTCGCTTCTTCTGCCACCGTTCACTGCCACCTTTAGAGCTTGCGAGTGCGATGAAGAATCGAAGGTCAGATTCGGATCTCAAATGTTACATGGAAATGCTCTAACCCGGTGGAACATCGTGACATCAACGGTGACAGCTCCAGTTTTGGCCGCCATGTCATGGGAGTCGTTTAAAAGGAAGATTTTAGAAGAATATTGTAACGAGAACGAAATGGATCGTATTGAATAACAGTTTCGAACGCTTAAGAAAGGTAATTCATCAGTAAGAGAATATACTCAAATCTTCTTGGAGAAACTGAACTTAGTAGGGAATCTGGGCCCAACTGAAAAAGAAAAGATTAAGGCTTACCTGAAGGGTTTGGCAGCCGATATGATGTCTAGAGTTAGAAATTCTAAATCGTTAAATCTGAGGGAAACAATTGAAGAAGCAAAGATTATGGAAGAGGTTTACGTAAAAGATAAAGCTGAGAAAACTCAATTGGGAGAGAAAAGAAAGCGGGAAGGCCGGTCGGAATATTCGCAAGGACCGAAGCCCCAAATTGAGAATACTCATTTTGAGCCTCGACAAGAACCTACCTGGTGTCAGAAATGTACGAATAAACATTTTGGGCTGTGTCGGGTGGTATTGAGGGAATGTTTTAAATGTGGAAAGAGTGGTCATCAAATAGAGAACTGTCCCATCCAAGGACCGACTTGCTATGAATGTAAGAAGCTTGGTCATTATCGGAGGGATTGCCTAAAGTTGAAAGATAGCGGGAATCAAGGGAAGAAACCCAACACCCCAACATCAACGGGTTGAACATTTCACATGACGATGGAAGACGCTAAGGAATGGACGGATGTAGTTATGATAAATTCCTTGTTAATTCTATACATGGGTGTATATTATGTTATTGTGGTGCAACTTGTCTTTTGTATTTCAATCTGTAGTAAAAGTTAGCTATACCACTTATTATTTTGAAAGATGCTTTAATGGTTAAAATGGTTAAAATAAGATCAAGTCATAGTTGGGTAAAGACTTTATGATTGTACGGTTGCCCCGAGGAAAACTACAGAGTTTCAAGTTGGGGAGTGGGTAATGTTGAAGAGTATAAGATTGGGAAAAGTGGAAAACCGAGTCCTTGTTTTCTTGAACTTTTAACTATGATTAAGCATGAAGGACTTGAAATTGAAGGGGCACATAGTATATTTCATGGTGGTTATCTTTAAAAAGGAAGAATAGATATCCTCAGTTGTTTGTATAGTTTCGATTTCGAGGACGAAATCATTTTCAAGTTGGGGAGATTTGTAACACCCCAAAATTTCCATAATTATTGTACATTTTGGGAGAACATTTAAATAATGGGAAAGTGTTATTTAAAACAAATGTACGATTTAAAGGTTGAAGGGTCAAAGTCTAATTGACCAAAGTGTTAAGCGATTTGAGAAATTATGAAGTATGAGGGTTGGTTTTGTTATTTGAATATACTTTTGGGTTATATGTAAGAGTGTGAGTTTAGATATTTAAAGGGTGAGTCGGCTAAGGATTTGAGTGCTATCTCAAGTTAGTCTTGGAATGGCGGTGGCAGGGGAAGAGTTTTGCCTCTCTCGTTTGGTAAGAATCGATGATCTTTCTCACTTTCTGATTCTTTAGGAATGGTATTTGTGAGTTGAGTTGATTCCTCCTTTAGGTTATCGATTCAGTTTTGAGTAAGAGAAGGTGATTTCAGATTTGGTTGGAGACTGACATGGGTTCTTCCAAACAGGTGAGTTCATCTCTTCTTCTAAATGATTTCAATTGAAATTGAATGTTATATTTGATAGCAAACTATCTGAATCACTTGGTAAATATGTATTAAGATGGAAGCGACCAAGAAATTGAATTTAGATGAGCTTTTAGAGTAAAGATGACGTACAGATTGAAGATCCAATATGAGATCCGGAGTGGGATCCGGAGTAGGATCTGGTATGAGATCCGAAGTGGGATCCGGAATGAGATACGAAGTGGGATCTGGTATGAGATCCGGAGTGGGATCCGATTTCGTTGAGATTCGGTTTGGGATCCGGGTTCGATCTAAGTTCCAGTCTCAATTGGAGTCCCGGTTTCAGACAGTTCCGGACTTGGTACTGATTCCGGATGGTTCCGGATTTTGAGTTCGGAATACTTTTCCGGACGAGTTTTCGGACAGTCCGGATATAGGTTCCCCGTGCTAAGTCGTCGAAGAGGGACAATTGAGAATAAGGATATGATATTATTTGGAATTCTCATCTTTGAGAATATAATATGAAACGTTTTGTGACTTCGAGAAAATATGCACCTATGCTAAGGATGCTAAGGAGTGTAATGGATCTATAGACACTAGTATTATTTGATAACTTGGAATAGGCAAAGTAGAATTGCTATTCATGGAGAAATGATTGAATAGGCAAAGTAGAATTGCTATTCATGGAGAAATGATTGAATAGGCAAAGTAGAATTGCTATTCATGGAGAAATGATTGAATAGACAAAGTAGAATTGCTATTCATGGAGAAATGATTGAATAGGCAAAGTAGAATTGCTATTCATGTAGAAATGAATGAATAGGCAAAGTAGAATTGCTATTCATGTTGAAATGATTGAATAGGCAAAGTATAATTGCTATTCATGTTGAAATGATGGAATAGGCAAAGTATAATTGCTATTCTTGTTGAGAAGTGGAATAGGCAAAGTATAATTGCTATTCGTATTGACTGTAGTGAATAGGAAAAGTATAATTGCTATTCGTAATTGAGACATGGAAACGTGAGATAGACAAAGTATAATTGTTGTTTCCGTTTGCTTTCGGTGGATTAGAAGTATGCAATATATAAGTGCTATTTTTGCTTCCATTCCAAGAAAAAGGTATGGCAATTGATTGTAAGTCCTTAGGCATGATCGATAAACTAGAATCCGTGGTGATTCGTAGTGGCGCTCACGAATATGCAGCTATGACATATTTGGTGTTGTCATACTCATGGAATCAGGTATGATTCCCGTGATTGAAAAATGTTATGGGTTCGGTAAGAAAGTTGGGATCGGGTTACTTTATACGCTTTGTTTACAGTTTTGGTTTGCAAAGCTTATAAAGACATTGATTTGAAAATTGGATGTTCTCACTAGGCGTAAGCCTAATCTTTTCAAATTCAATTTTCTTACCAGGTGCCAGCACGGGAAGGGATTCAAAGGGATGAGTGTCGAGGAGTGCCAGAGTTATGCTTTTGGAATTATGTGTTGATCATAGATTAGATTAACCGGTTCTCATAATAAACTTTAGTAGGTTTGAACTTGTTACAAATTCTCCGATATAAATGAAAGCTTTGAAATTGTGATGGCAAATCCTGATTAATTTAAGGTTTAAATTCGTTGTGAATTTCAGGGTGTTTTAATATGGTATCAGAGCAGTAGTTTAAGTGAACTAGGTATAATTGTGAGATACCTAGACTTAAGCTGAGATGAATTAAGTTATGATTTGTGAGAATTGGGTAGGAGTACTAACACGGGATAGTCTTAGAATCGACGAAAATACATGATTTATGAACTGTGATAATGGTAATGAGGAGTCTTATGTACACTATGTTCACAATTTCAATTAGCTACTGTTATTATGAATATATTGTTACGTAAGCATACTTGTTTCTAAATTGTTACAATGACTAATGAACGCTAAAATACGTTTCTTGTGTTTGGGATACGTGTAACCATTTCTTATGGTTATCTTTTGTGCTAAATCTCAGAACGATGTTGAATACACCAATCAGATCCCCTAATTCTTCGGAAGAGAGGGCAGTAAGTGAATGGGTGGCGGAGAAGCAGCCTGAAAGGGTTGGAAGTTACAAACCTCCACCGAGGCCACCTATAATAAGAGGAGGAGAAAGTCAAACACAAAGGACGACTGTTGGTACCTCCAATCTAGTGATGATAGAGTCTACAATGGAATCTCGCATGATGGAGAATATGATGCGAGCTATGAATAACGCACGGGCACAACAACAAGAAATGTTTATGAAAGTATTGAATGATAGAAGTATTGAGTCCCGAGGACCTGAGACGGGAACTGGTGTTATAACTTCACCTGTTAACACAATGTTGAATGTTAACAGGAGGATGGAGAAAGTTTGTTCTTATAAGACGTTCTTGAGCTGCAAGCCACCAGAATTCTTTGGTTCTGATAATCTAATTGTGTGTATGAATTAGATTAGAAAAATGGAACATGCCTTTATAGCTTGCGAGTGCGATGAAGGATCGAACCTACAAAGTTTCAAGTTGGGGAGCGGGTAATGCTGAAGAGTATAAGATTGGGAAAAGTGGAAAACCAAGTCCTTGTTTTCTTGAACTTTTAACTATGATTAAGCATGAAGGACTTGAATTCAGTGCGATGAAGGCCTTTTGTATTTCAATCTGTAGTAAACGTTAGCTATACCACTTATTATTTTGAAAGATGCTTTAATGGTTAAAATGGTTAAAATAAGATCAAGTCATAGTTGGGTAAAGACTTGATGATTGTACAGTTGCCCCAAGGAAACCTACAGAGTTTCAAGTTGGGGAGCGGGTAATGTTGAACAGTATAAGATTGGGAAAAGTGGAAAATCGAGTCCTTGTTTTCTTGAACTTTTAACTATGATTAAGCATGAAGGACTTGAAATTGAAGGGGCACATAGTATATTTCATGGTGGTTATCTTTAAAAAGGAAGAATAGATATCCTCAGTTGTTTGTATAGTTTCGATTTCGAGGACGAAATCATTTTCATGTTGGGGAGATTTGTAACACCCCAAAATTTCCATAATTATTGTACATTTTGGGAGAACATTTAAATAATGAGAAAGTGTTATTTAACACAAATGTACGATTTAAATGTTGAAGGGTCAAAGGGTAATTGACCAAAGTGTTAAGCGATTTGAGAAATTATGATGTTTGAGGGTTGGTTTTGTTATTTGAATATAGTTTTGGGTTATATGTAAAAGTGTGAGTTTAGATACTTAAAGGGTGAGTCGGATAAGGATTTGAGTTCTATCTCAAATTAGTCTTGGAATGGCGGTGGCAGGGGAAGAGTTTTGCCTCACTTGTTTGGTAAGAATCGATGATCTTTCTCACTTTCTTATTCTTTAGGAATGGTATTTGTGAGTTGAATTGATTCCTCCTTTAGGTTATCGATTCAGTTTTGAGTAAGAGAAGGTGATTTCTGATTTGGTTGGAGACTGACCTGGGTTCTTCCAAACAGGTGAGTTCATCTCTTCTTCTAAATGATTTCAATCGAAATTGAATGTTATATTTGGTAGCAAACTATCTGAATCACTTGGAAAATATGTATTAAGATGGAAGCGACAAAGAATTTGAATTTAGATGAGCTTTTAGAGTAAAATTGACGTACAGATTGAAGATCCGGTATGAGATCCGGAGTTGGATCCGGAGTAGATCCGGTATGAGATCCGGAGTGGGATCCGGAATGAGATCCGGAGTGGGATCCGGTATGAGATCTGGAGTGGGATCTTGTTGGTTCCCGTATTTGATTAACAAAGATTATCTTATCTATTAGTTCAAATGAGATGTGTTGCGGAAGCGTATTTGAAGAACTAATAGATATGTTTGTATAGAAACAATACAGAATATCAAATAAACAGTATATGAAGAACAGATGAATATCTCAAAGTTTACTATATTTGATGAAGAACACTAATAATAGATTTAACGTTAATTGTGTGTGTGTGTGTTTTTCTTGTATATGAACTGGTAAGGAAGAACTCAACATGAGTCTTCCTTTTATACTACTACAAAAGAACTATTCTAGACAAAAGGACTATTGCTACAGAAAAGAAGGGATGGCATGAACAGTTGGAAATCTGCATGCATAAAATGCGCTAATATCAACTTGCAAGGATTCCTATCAGAGTTTAACACGTGTTTGTTGTCGGACCATGCCTTGTACAAGTTGATGAACGGACCCTGGAACAGTAACAAGATATTTCTGTAACAGTGGTAAGATATTTCTACAACAGTGGCAAGATATTATAAATATCTTCCAAGTCTTCAATCTGAACCGCAGAGGTTCTGTCAAGGGTGACAGAGGTTTTGCGGCTCTGTCCTTGGTTAGCATTCTTCTGTAGATCCTTCTTTGGTCCTTTGTGAGTAGTCTTCTGTAGTTTCTTCTTGGTACTTGGTGTTCCTTGAATGATCGTTTGCTTCGGCAGAGCTTCTGTGGAACACCGCAGAGCTTCTGTGGAACCCTTTCATATTTGGCCTATTTTTCAATACTTCTAATATTATGAATAATTGGAGCTAACAATCTCCCCCTAAGTATTGAAAAATGAAAATTTGACTTTATGCATAATTTAGGCTAAGTAAAGTAGACAGAGGTTAAACAATACCTCAAAAGTTTCATTTCATTTCTTTTTAAAGATTACAGAGATAAGTAACTGAGATTTAGACATTTGCATCTTTGAAGTCGTTGAAACTTCTGTTGTCGAATCCCACTTCTCTAATCTCGTGATAGAATTTGATGCAGAGTTCTCTCAAGCCGATTGTAGCATCTATTTCTCTGATCATTCTTTCTGCTGATTCTTGATCCATAAGCTCAGTACCTCTGTTCTCTTCTAAGATTGATCTGAACTTGTTCAGAGTACTGGTTGCATACTTCTGACAGTCCATTTCCACAAACAGTCTTACTTGACCAGCAGGATCCTTATACACTAACCCGTACATTGGTGTTGTTATGATTGAGTTGGGTATTGCAGAAGGTGGGCAGTGATCCTCTGGTGGTCTCAGACTCGGGTTTCTGACTCCAAGATCTCTTCCCAGTTGAAAGTCTATCATGCTATATAGCAGAAGCTTTTCTCTCATCGCTTTCCTGAATACTTGATAGGCCCTTCTGTTAGCATCGTTGTCGAATATTTCTTTCGTCCAAAGTAGAAGATCTGGCAGATCGTAGGGGTTCAAGTTCCTTATATCGGCATCTGAAAATTGATTTTCGGACTTGTTCTCCCTTTTGACTTTGTAAATGTTGTACCTGATCTTTGGAAAGGTTCTTGTTTGAGAGAATTTGCAGTATATTACCTTTTCAATTTTGGACTCTGAGAAGACTTATGCCCTTGATTTTGGCTTTGTTCTGCTGAAGGTGTTGTCAAGGTCAGCTCTGAGTTGAGGATCTTCGATGTGTGGTATAGGATTGTTCTGATATTGCTGTTTGTAAAGGTACCTATACACCACCTCTTCCATTTCTGCATGTCGTGTATTTGGTGGTGGTATTGGTCTTCGCAGAGCATCCATTTTTCGTTTTATCTCTGCAACCCTACCCTCTGTTGCCTAGTCGTCTTCAGGTTTAGGAGTGACAAAGGCATCGATTGAGCTCTTCATCAACTTCCCTGTCGTCTGTGGCATTTCCTTTTTCTTCTGAGGTTCTTCTGTCATGATTCCCTTTCCTTTATTTTTGGTTTGGGAAGGCTCAGAACCTGTTGTCTGCTTTGGACTCTGTGGGATTGCTTCTGTTGGTTTGGGTGTTGAGGTCTCTGCTGGTATTGGTGTAGAGGTTTCTGCTGGTATGATGGGGATTGCCTATGTAGTTTTTGACACTTCAGCTTCTGAGGACTTTGGTGGGGATGGTTCTGTTGGTTTGATTGGGGATTTTGGTTCTGTAGATGTTTCTTCTGTGAGCTCGGTTGTGGTTTGTGGAGGGATATCGAAACGTTTTGCAGCTCTGAAAGCGGATACGAAGTCCATTCTTTTTAGGACATAAGTAGCAGAACGTTTAGATGTTTTTGGTTTGTGGGCAATGGATTTTCTTGTTGGGTGAGTTTTGGGTTGGGATTTTGGTGGAGAATGGGGAAGTTCTTCTGAGGATGAAGATGTCAGGATTTGAACTTCAGGGACATCTTTTTCAAGGACAAAGGTGGTTTCCACAGAGGCTGTTGTTTCCTTTGTGGGTCTTTGTTGAGTTCCTTGATCTTGGGTTTGGGATGGGGGTGCAGATGAAATTGGTTCTGCTGCTACTGGAGGACTGGTTGCAGCTGTTTCTTTTTGTTTCTCCCTTTGTGTCTCCCCCTCAGGATGATCTGATGAATCATCATCATCAGAGTCATCCTGACCCTTATCTTCTTTACCCTCTGCTCTGCAAGTAGTGTCAGGTTTCTTCGCCCCGGCTGCCATCATTTTGGCACAGAGATCATCACAAAGACCAAGAAGAGTTTGAACCTCGGCCTCTGTGTTGAACCACATCTTTCCCACACTTGCTTTGAAGTCTTTTACGTAAGAAGCGTTGGCTATTGTGAAGGCTCTGATAAATTTTGTCATTTGATTCAAGATGCTTTGCCCAAGTTCTGTCAACTGTGCTCTGGTCATGTAGTCGTTAGGCTTCATGGCTAGAGTGGCTTTTGTTGTTTGTTCCTGAACTTGTCGTAGAGCTTTCTGCAGTTCTTTTGGAGTAATAGCTTTTGATGATGACACTTGTTCTTTCATCTTTTCCAGATATATTTTCATCGAGTTGTTGAAAGCAGAAGTTGCAACTTTTTCAAAATCAGCAGCAGCAGAGGCAGGTGTGGTGGCAGAAGTTGTGGCAGCAGACTTCATCCATTTTGGTGTTTAGTTCTGAGATGGCCTTGGATGTAACTTCTGCAAAAGATTTGAAAGAGCTTTTCAACTCTTCCAATGTTTGGTTCACAGAGGTGACAAGGGTTTGGAACTCACCCCTTGATACGTGTGAACTTGTGGTAACCTCTGGAGGAACACATTCGTCTCCAGAGTTTGTCCTTGTTCCTTGGACACCTTCTGTCACCCCTGTTTGTACGTTGAGGGTGGAAGGATTTCCTTCTGATCCTCGAGGAGAAACATGAGTTTCAACCTCTACAGAAGTTTTGTGAAGGTCAGAGTCCAAATCCACTCCAGAGGTGGGTATTGGAATGTCCTTCTGTTGACTTGGAGACTTGTCTAGAGTCTCTTCGTCATTGTGCTCTCTACTCCCCTCTGAAAGGAGGTTTGGCCTTATCGTTGTGTGCGTGGCAGAGGAAACGAATTCCTCTGTTAGGATGCCCGGTGTGATTTGGGGCAATAAATCACGAACTATGGGTGAGTCCTTTCGAGAGGACTCCCCAGGAATGGTTTCCCCAGTTATAATAGGCACAGAGGTTGAAAGAGTAACCTCTTGCTGGCTGGGAGGGGTTGGGATCGAGCTGTGCTGCTCTTTTTCAATGATACCCTCTGCCGCTAGACCGGCGGTATCAGAAATGTAGGTTGCACTAGGAGGGGGTTGGGGATGTGTGCCTTCTTCTTCTTCGGCATCTTTTTCTGCAGAACCCTCTGCGGTTTCTATCCTAACCTCTTCCTCTGAGTCTATGTTTACCTCTTCTTCTGAGGTTTCCTCTGTAGGCGCCATTGTTTCCGCTTCTGCTCTTAAGGAATCATATATGGAATGAGTTCCTATGAGTTTTCGTACGTGAGGGTGTATGGTTTGTGTACCTTGAGCTGCAGAAATGACTTCTGTTGTGCGCAGAGCCTCTGTAGTCTGATCCAATGGTTCTGCGACCCATCCTGATGGATCTAAGGTTTGAGCAATGTCGGGATTGTTGTGGAAGGCATTGAAATCTCCCTGTTGATCTGTATAAACTATTGGGGAGGGAGGTTGCAGAGGTATAGCCTGATCTTCCTCTTCTTGTTCGACATCCTCTGTGATGACCTGCAGAGGTAAACTTGGTTTCTTCTTCTTTGACTTTCTCTTCTTTGGCTTAGGAGCTCCCTCTTCTGTGGATTTGGTTTTCCTTTTCTTTTGTTTTGGAGGGGAGGGAGGTGCAGAAGATCTTGTTTCTGCAGCTTGTGTTGGAGAAGAGTGTTGAGCTGCAGAGGTTGTAGTTTCCTCTGTGGGTTTTCTTTTCTTGCTCTTCTTCTTGGGTGTTGCTGCAGAGGTTTTTCTTTTGGGAGAAGAGGGGTAAATGCTCTCTCTTTGGGCTTTGAAACGATCTTGTACTGAATAGTGTTTCTCTAAAGCTCCAGCCCATTCCTCTTCTGTCATCCTCTAAACTACATCTACACCTAAGGGGGCTCCTAGACGCGGGGGTGTCACAGGACTTGGTTCTGGAGTCTTGTGGACGCGTATATACTCTAATTTCTTATCTTCATCGGTTGCATACGACAGAAGGTTCTTCGACAGAGGTCTGCAGTGGGGGTAATTATCTTCATGCTCTGTAGGAGTATTTTTATTCATTGGATAAAGCTTTACATATGGCCCTTCCATTGGCCATTTTTGCATTTGAAGTAGAGGCTCGAAGATTACTCCTAGAATTATTTGATATTGCAGAGGAGGCAGATACCCTGGTGTGTTCTTTTTGGCCTTTTGAGTTGCGAGCTTTCTGTCGATCGTATTCACTGTTTCCTGCATCATGATGGTGGCATAATCAAGTGGAATATCGTAATAGATTCCATACATGATGGTCAGGATATGGAATGAGCTTTGGTCAGGGCTACCGTTTTTCCCTGTGCGGCAACGATTTAAGATGGAGAAC
Source organism: Saussurea involucrata (assembly GCA_033807775.1). Classification (NCBI taxonomy): domain Eukaryota; kingdom Viridiplantae; phylum Streptophyta; class Magnoliopsida; order Asterales; family Asteraceae; genus Saussurea; species Saussurea involucrata. The sequence goes on along the minus strand of CM066313.1, from coordinate 62,647,938 downwards.
AGGGAATTCCACAGAGGTGGTAGTCTGCCTCTGCGGAAATCATTGCGTTTCCTTAGGGTTATGTTATACCCTAACATTTCTACGAATCGGCAGAGCTCCTCGTCCGTAGGAACCTCAGCATATTTCTTGATTCCAAGAAGACCTCTTGTTGGCAGGTTGAACTCCAGTGAGAACATGGTTCTGTTAAACATGAGTTCTAGGTACTCAGGCTTGTCTGGCTTTGAAATGTAGCCCTTTATCAAAGAATCATCTGAAGCAAATCGGCAACTTTGCCAAAATTGATTCAGATATCGTGCAGGGATTTTGGTTGGGGTTTCGGAAAGGAGAGGGTATAATATATGGTTTTCCATGATATTGAGGAGAAGAGCATGGGCTTCGCCAAAGGCTGTTGGTGAGGGCACAAGGTAGCAGTTGTTGGATTTTAAAGGTAGAACATCCTCAAAATGTTCTTTGTTCAGAAAGTGTTGAAGGTTGGTGGTGGGTGCAAAGTTTGCAGAGTCGCCGGAGTTTTCTGTTTTAGCATTTACGGTGATGTTTGGGTTATGGGAGTGCTCTGAATGCACTGGAGAGTGTTGAGGAGAGTTCGCCGGAGAGTTTTGAGCAGCGTGGGAACTGGAAGCCATTTTGCAAAGTAAAATGATGGTTTGAATATAGTTGCAGGTTCGCCGGAGAAGAGAGTGAGTAAAGTTTTTGTGAGGTAAGGTAACTTGGGTTTTATACTGAGTTTGTGGCCGTAGAATCTGAAAGGGTTAATATTTTGAGGTAAATATTATTTGGGGTCCGCACTTGAGTTGTTACGGCGGGTTCAACTTTCCATAGGAACGTGTTGCATGTAGGTCCAATGAAAAGATGACACGTCCTCTGTGTCAGTTATGACGAGACGTCGTAGGCGGCCTTATTAAATGCTAGGCGCGTGGGCCTCTTTACCTCCACGTGATTCTCACTCGCAAAAAGGTTACCGTTACTGTTACAGAAATGCCCAAAGTAAAAACTGACAGAGGCTCTGTGATTTGAAAACCTTGTTTTTCTTGCCTCTGTAGGTTGTATCTTTACAAAGAAATGTTAAAAAGCCCATGGAGAGGATCGATAAGTTATTAGCATATAATTTCCTTTGCAGAGGTTTTTGGACCTCTGTCAGATCCAGCAGAGGCTCTGAGATAAGAAATTTCTCATATCTAATAATTTATAAACATTTTTGATCATCCAAGTTTATGATTGTTTTTAACAATGTTTTTAAGACCTGTTTGAAAGTTGGTGTCCTAGAAAATTGTTTTTGAAAAAGGTTTTGTGCAGTAAAAAGTCCTTTTAAAACAAGTGTTGGTCTACAGAAGTTCTTTCTTGTGGAGAGAACTCTGTAACCGATGACTTCTTCTGCAGTGTTTGTATGCGATGATTGACATTTTCCAAGAATTATTGATTTAAGATCAAAGCTTTTGCCTGCAGAACCTCTGTTGGACTCAGCAGAGGCTCTGTGACCTTAAATTTCTAATAATGGAAAACTCAACATTCTTTTTGATCAAATTTTATTTGAAATGTGTTTAATAATGTTTCTAGAACATATTTAGAAATTTGTGTCCTAGAAAATAATTTTCAAAAAGAATTTGTTCGAGATACTAACCTTTGTGTTCTTCTATGTCCCGCAATGTTCTTTTCTTCTGTTGTTGTCATCTCTTCCTTTGCTCCCCCTTGACTTATAAATCTCTATAGATTAAGCAAGGTCTCCTTTTTGCTCCCCCTTGATCTAATCAACCTCTGTAGATCAAGATTGTTTTCCTCTGCTCCCCCTTGACCTATGCTTGGTTCAAATAATCAGAAGTAAATGTATATAACATAGGTTGTGTATCAGAGGTTCTGTAAGGATCCAGAGGTTCTGAGGAGACTTACAGAAGCTCTTTTATTTTTAGAAAAGAGATTTTAGAATTTACATACAGAAGTAAAAAAAATAAAAATAAAAATAAAATAAAAAATAATAATTTTCAAAGTAATTTGTACAATAATTTAAAATTGAAGATACTTACAGAGTTTAAGTCATATTTATCATTCCTAATTTACCCACCAAGTAAAGGAATCTTTTCTCATCAAGTGCCTTGGTGAATAAATCAGCAAGCTGAAATTCTGTTGGTACAAAATGCATCTCGATGGTTTGATTTTCCACATGATACTTCAGAAAGTGATACCTGATGTCCATGTGCTTTATCTTTGAATGTTGTACTGGATTTGCATAGATGGCAATCGCACTTTTGGAATCACAGAAGATGGGGATTTTGCAAATGATGTGACCAAAGTCTTTTAGCTGAGTTTTCATCCACATAACTTGAGAGCAACAGCTAGCAGCAGCAACGTATTCAGCTTCTGCCGTAGATGTTGAGACACAATTATGTTTCTTAGAAGTCCAGCTTACTAATTTCCCACCTAGGAATTGACAACTCCCAGAGGTACTCTTTCTGTCGAGTTTGCATCCTCCATAATCTGAATCTGTGTATGCCTTTAGTCCAAAACCAGAGTTCTGCGGATACCAGAGGCCAAGATTTTTGGTCCCTCTGAGATATCTGAAGATTCTCTTTACAACAATATAATGTGACTTTTTAGGATTAGCTTGATATCTTGCACAAAGACATGTGGCATGCATTATGTCAGGTCTACTGGCCGTTAAGTATAATAAAGACCCAATCATTCCTCTGTAAAGCGTGCACTCGACAAAGATGCCATTTGGATCTGAAAAAAGTTTATTTCCAGTGGCCATTGGGGTTTTCATGACAGAGGCATCAGAGAGGCTGTATTTTTCAAGTATGTCAGAGACATATTTTGATTGGTTTATGAAAATTCCTTCTGATGTTTGTTTGACTTGAAGTCCGAGGAAAAAGGTTAATTCTCCCATCATATTCATTTCAAACTCACTCTGCATGAGTTTTTCAAAATCTTTACATTTTTGTGTATTTGTAGACCCAAAAATAATATCATCTACATATATTTGTACAAGAATAAGCTCATTTCCTTCTCCTTTAAAGAATAGAGTTGTATCAGTGGTACCTCTGTTGTAGCCGTTATTGAGAAGAAAAGTGGAAAATCTTTCGTACCATGCTCTTGGAGCCTGTTTCAGTCCATATAGAGCCTTGTCGAGGTGATAGACATACCTTGGGTATTTTGAGCTTTCAAATCCTGGTGGTTGTTGGATGTATACTTCTTCTTGAATTTCACCATTGAGAAAGGCAGATTTTACATCCATTTGATATACTTTAAAACCTCTGTGGGCTGCGAAGGCTAAGAAAATTCTTATTGCTTCGAGCCGTGCAACAGGGGCAAAAGTTTCATCGTAATCGATGCCCTCTTCTTGGCGATATCCCTTGGCCACCAGTCTTGCTTTATTTCGAATGATCACTCCATCTTCATCCTTTTTGTTTCTGAAGACCCATTTAGTCCCTATGGCCTGTTTCCCTCGTGGCAGAGGTACCAGAGTCCAGACTTTGTTTCGCTCAAACTGCAGAAGCTCTTCTTGCATAGCATCCACCCAGTTTGGGTCATCCAGGGCCTCAGAAATCTTTTTCGGTTCGATCACACTAATAAAGTTGGTAAAGAAACAAAAATTTGCAGAAGCTGATCTTGTTTTTACCTTATCAGAGGGATTACCGATGATTTGTGTTTGAGGATGGCTTTTTGTCCATTGAGTTATTCGTGGAAGATGATCATTTGAGTCATCAAGTTGAACTTCTGTAGTTGAAGTGGTTGATGGTTCAGCTTCTGTATTTAGTTCAGCTTCTGTAGGAATGGGTATCAAGGTTGGGATTTCCTTCTCTGTAGGTATTGTGGTTTCATCTTCACTTCCCTCTGGTGTTTCTTCTGGTGTTGCTTCCTCTGTTGGATTTGTTAGAATTTGGATAACCTCTGTTGCAGAATCTTTTGTCGTCGTATCTTCTGTTAGATTTTCAGTACTTGTAGAAGAGGATGAGGGATTAAATGGATCAGATAGAGAGATACTTACTTCGTTTATAGGTGATTCTGCAGAGGTGCTTTTTGTTCCAGCAGAGGGATCAACGTCGTTGTTGAACATCTCTTGAAATAGAAGACCTAAATCTTCATTTGTTTTTTAGATGCCAGAGGTTTCCATGTTTAGCTCGAGTTCTGAACTGAGTTGTTCAGAAGTCTTTTGGAAAGAGTCATCAAAGGACACATTGATGCTTTCTACTATTGTGCGCGACTTTAGAAGGTAAACTATGTAGGCTTTTGAAGCGGCAGAGTATCCGATGAACTTGCCTTGGTCAGCCTTTTCTTCAAACTTTCCTCTTGAGTCTCTGTCGTTTAGAACAAAGCATTTGCATCCAAAGACATGGAGAAACTTGATGTTTGGTCGTCGTTTGTTGATCAATTCATAAGGGGTTTTGATGTGTCTTTTCACGATTGTTGAACGATTTTGGGTATAGCAAGCAGTTGAAATTGCTTCTGCCCAAAAGGTCATTGGTAATCCACATGCAGAAAGCGTGGTTCTTGCAGCCTCCACTAGCGTGCGGTTTTTTCGTTCGACCACGCCATTCTGTTGTGGGGTGCGAGCGGCAGAGAAGTTCTGGGATATTCCTTCTTCTGTGAGATAGGCTTCAATGACAGAGTTTTTGAATTCTTTGCCATTGTCACTTCGTAACTTCATAATTCTGCACTCATAAAGAACTTGGATTCTTTTCATTAGATTAATCAAGATGCATGGAACATCTGATTTCTTTTTGACAAATTCAACCCATGTAAAACGTGAAAACTCATCAATAAAGACAAGTATATATTTCTTGCCACCTAGGCTCTGTATAGCGATTGGACCGCAGAGGTCAACGTGAAGCATGTACAGAGGTCTAGGACAAGACACATCAGTTTTGCCTCGGTGGGAAGCTCTTTTGAGTTTTCCCATTTCACAGTCAAAGCATAAATGATCCTTATTGAATTTAACATTTGGTAAACCTTTGACTAGATCAAGTTTTACCAGTTTATCTAGATTATGAAAGTTTAAGTGACAGAACCTGTTGTGCCATAGCCAGGCTTCTTCACTTTTGCTTGCAACAAGACAAATGTTGTCCTTGTTTTTGGCATTGAAGTTCATTAGATACAGATCACCTTTTCTTTTGGCTCGCAGAAGTTCAATTCCTGTGTCTTCACTTAGTAGAGAGCAGAATGTTCTTTTGAACAGTACATCGAATCCTGTGTCACAAAGTTGGCTTACACTGAGTAGGTTGTGTTTTAGGCCATCAACATATGCAACTTTGTGTACTGTGATGTTCTCTTTCTTTATGACTCCATAGCCTTTGATATGTCCCTTTTTGTTATCTCCAAAAGTCACTAATCCACCATCTTGTTTTTCTTGGAATGTGGATAGAAGACTTTTGTTGCCAGTCATGTGCCTTGAGCATCCGGAGTCTAGATACCATATTGGCACAAACTGCTTCTCAGTGTCAGAGTCGGAGCTGATGTCTGCCATGCCACAGAACAAGGCATTTTTGGTGTATTCTTCATCAGAGGTTGTATCTGACTCCCAATCTTCCTTGTTCACCACTTTGTTCGCCATGAGTGACTTTTGAGCATAATACTCAGCTTTCTTTTTGTAAAAATCTGAGTCCTTCTGTGGGTGATTTGACCTGCTTCTACATTCATTGGCAAAGTGGCCTGGCTTCCCACAATTGTAGCAACCTTGGTTCTGGGAAGTATTACCAGCATGATCGTCGGACTTCTGTCGGTCACCACCCTTTTCCGATCTGCATTCATTTGCATAATGACCAGGCTTACCACACTTGTAGCATTCTTGTGGTGTGTAGCTTGCCTTGTCATCTGACCTCTGTCGGTCATTTCCTCTGTTGTATCTTTCACTCGACCTCTGTTGGTCGTTACTTCTGTCGTCTGACCTCTGTCGGTCAGCTGATTCTTCTCTTCTTCCTTGATCCCTTCTATTCCAATCTTCTCTTCTCTCTCTGCCATATCTATCATTACCAGAATTCTTTTGGTCTCCTCTGAATTCTCTTGCCAATAGAGCTAAGGATGTAGCTATTGATGCCAGAGTAATTTCTCCTTCTTCCACAATCTCTTCATCTTCGCTGTCAACCACTACCATCTTTTTCTTTTTCTCCTTCTTCTTTTCCTATGTAGTTCTTTCTTTCCTCGGCCTCTCTGTATCTTCTGTAGTTTTGCCAACCAAAGCAAGAGGTGCAGTGGTTAGTGTCTTTGCTTGTGCGATTTGAGGCTCTTGACCAACTAATGTTCTGTAGAGGTCTGAAAGAGGCCAGGAATCTAAATCTTGATTGGTTTGTAAAGACATAGATAGCTGGAGCCATTCTTCGTTCAGACTTTTGAGAAACATGACATTATTCTCTTCAGAAGTTTTGTGGATGCCGAACTTTTTGCAGTTATTGATCAAAGAGTTGAACCTGTCGTATGTTGTCTGCAGAGATTCATTTGTCAGGGCTTTAAAAGCGTAATACTCGTTTATGTATTGAGCCCTTCGGTTTTTCTGAGTTTTAGCTCCCCCTTCAAGTTGTTTTTCCAGTTCTTTCCAAAGATCATACGAAGATTCGTATGCATCTAAAGACTGGAAGAGTTCGTTGGGGATTGCCATAATCATAATTCTTTTTGGTTTCTGCGCGAGTTCATCTTTTACCTTGTCTTGATCTGACCAACCATCCCTGGTTTTAGGTTTTTGATGCTCAGGGATTTCAGGAGTGTCAGTTGTCGCTGGTACACGAGGTACTATTAACATAGGAACATGAGGAGGATTATAAAGGTATTGTACTAGCTCTTTATCAGTACCCTCAAAGAAATGGATCATTCTTATTTTCCACTGAGGATGCTCATTTCTTAGAAGAGAAGGTGGTTTGGTTAATGAACCAGTTGTGAAGAAGTTTTGTGTGCTTGTCATTTTAAGAGTGGAAAGATTCAGAATGAAGATATGACACGAAAAGTACGAGAGAATAAACTGGAAGGATTTTCTGGGTTTGGAAGTTCTTAACAGTGCACTTTTATGGAGTTTTTAACTAAAGAAACAGTTTCTCTTGATTTACCAGATATCGAATAAATCGAAAATGGCTGAAAAGTAGAATCTGTTTGACGAAATGAATAACAGGTTAAAATCAGACAATGTATCTACCAATAATCTTGTTAAACGAGGATCGCTTGATATTGATAACCAAGCTTTGCTCTGATACCAATTGTTGGTTCCCGTATTTGATTAACAAAGATTATCTTATCTATTAGTTCAAATGAGATGTGTTGCGGAAGCGTATTTGAAGAACTAACAGATATGTTTGTATAAAAATAATACAGAATATCAAATAAATAGTATATGAAGAACAGATGAATATCTCAAAGTTTACTGTATTTGATGAAGAACACTAACAATAGAGTTGACGTTAATTGTGTGTGTGTGTGTGTGTGTGTGTGTGTTTTCCTTGTATATGTGTGAAATCCCAAATCTAGCAAGAAACCAAGAATGATGTAGAGAGAAAATCTAGAGTACACAAGTCATCCATATATTGATCTTCAAAGTGTAAATGACAAAATGCCCATATTTTGAAGACGAGCATTTCTCCACAGTTGTTGAACAATGTTATTTGCTTGGGTCGTCTCATCCCTACCGAGTAGCGCGTGTTTTTACCGTTCCTTCTTCGAGCAAATTCGTACCAAGTTCTTAAGCCGAATTCCTACTCAACTCGTGATAAAACGACGGATTCCTTGTTTTACACTAAGAATGCATTTGGTTTTTCATTCAAAACTCACTCGTTATCATTCTTGTGGGCTTATCGGAACGAGCTCGAGTTTCTACATTTTGGAGATGTTGTTCGTGCACTTAGTGGAGTACATTGGATCTAAGTTTACTCAAGGTTGAAAATATGATGAATAAGAGCAACATTCAAGGGGGAGCCAAGCCTACATTTGAAGAATGCACCGCTAAAGTTTTTACAAGGAAATCAAGGGGGAGAGGAGCTAATGATTTGAAGATGATTTGCTTTCCAAAACTTTAGGGGGAGAATGTTAGGACACTGAAGTTGTCCTTTATAATAGAAAGTTTTGTAAAGCAATAGCTGTGTTAAAGGGCTTATGCTTAATTGTTGTAGCAAGTGATGAAGACTATAAATAGGTCTTTACTTGTAGTTTGTATGAAGCGAATTCATTAATACAAGATGTAGATCACTAATCACTTTGTGTTCTCTCTAGGTTAGATTTCCTTTTCAATAATGTTCTTCATCATCTTGTTACACAATACTTGGATTGTATGAAGATCATGGACCTAACAATATGAACTGGTAAGGAAGAACTCAACATGAGTGTTCCTTTTATACTACTACAAAAGAACTATTCTAGACAAAAGGACTATTGCTACAGAAAAGAAGGGATGGCATGAACAGTTGGAAATCTGCATGCATTAAATGCGCTAATATCAACTTGCAAGGATTCCTATCAGAGTTTGACACGTGTTTGTTGTCGGACCATGCCTTGTACAAGTTGATGAACGGACCCTGGAACAGTAACAAGATATTTCTGTAACAGTGGAAAGATATTTCTACAACAGTGGCAAGATATTATAAATATCTTCCAGGTCTTCAGTCTGAACCGCAGAGGTTCTGTCAAGGGTGACAGAGGTTCTGCGGCTCTGTCCTTGGTGAGCATTCTTCTGTAGATCCTTCTTTGGTCCTTTGTGAGTAGTCTTCTGTAGTTTCTTCTTGGTACTTGGTGTTCCTTGAATGATCGTTTGCTTCGGCAGAGCTTCTGTGGAACACCGTAGAGCTTCTGTGGAACTCTTTCATACTTGGCCTATTTTTCAATACTTCTAATATTATGAATAATTGGAGCTAACAGATCTGGTGTGGGATCCAGTTTCGTTGATATCCGGTTTGGGATCCGGGTTCGATCTAAGTTCCAGTCTCAATTGGAGTCCCGGTTTCGGACAGTTCCGGACTTGGTACTGATTTCGGATGGTTCCGGATTTTGAGTTCGAAATACTTTTCCGGACGGGTTTTCGGACAGTCCGGATATAGGTTCCCCGTGCTAAGTCGCCAAAGAGGGACAATTGAGAATAAGGATATGATATTATTTGGAATTCTCAGCTTTGAGAATATAATATGAAATGTTTTGTGAGTTCGAGAAAATATGCACCTATGCTAAGGATGCTAAGGAGTGTAATGGATCTATAGACACTAGTATTATTTGATAACTTGGAATAGGCAAAGTAGAATTGCTATTCATGGAGAAATGATTGAATAGGCAAAGTAGAATTGCTATTCTTGTTGAAATGATTGAATAGGAAAAGTATAATTGCTATTCATGTTGAAATAATGGAATAGGCAAAGTATAATTGCTATTCTTGTTGAGAAGTGGAATAGGCAAAGTATAATTGCTATTCGTATTGACTGTAGTGAATAGGCAAAGTATAATTGCTATTCGTAATTGAGACATGGAAACGTGAGATAGACAAAGTATAATTGTTGTTTCCGTTTGCTTTCGGTGGATTAGAAATATGCAATATATAAGTGCTATTTCTGCTTCCATTCCAAGAAAAAGGTATGGCGATTGATTGTAAGTCCTTAGGCATGATCGATAAACTAGAATCTGTGGTGATTCGTAGAGGCGCTCACGAATATGATGCTATGACATATTTGGTGTTGTCATACTCATGGAATCAGGTATGATTCCTGTGATTGAAAAATGTTATGGGTCCGGTAAGAAAGTTGGGATTGGGTTACTTTATACGCTTTGTTTACAGTTTTGGTTTGCAAAGTTTATAAAGACATTGATTTAGAAATTGGATGTTCTCACTAGGCGTAAGCCTAATCTTTTCAAATTCATTTTTCTTACCAGGTGCCAGCACGGGAAGTGATTCAAAGGGATGAGTGTCGAGGAGTGCCAGAGTTATGCTTTTGGAATTATGTGTTGATCAGAGATTAGATTAACCGGTTGTCATAATAAACTTTTGTAGGTTTGAACTTGTTACAAATTCTCTGGTATAAATGAAAGCTTTGAAATTGTGATGGAAAATCCTGATAAATTTAAGGTTTAAATTCGTTGTGAATTTCACGGTGTTTCAATTTCTTTGGTCAACACAACAACGCCATCAATATCAGCTCATGTCCTCGCTGATATTGACGTTAATTTGCTATCACGCCTAAGGGCAGGTAACACAGGACGTGAAGGTCTTCCTCCCAAAGAGCTTCAGCTACCCATGTTCTCATTTGGGCCTTATTTGGGCCTTATTTGATTTATTTCAGATTTGGGCTGAATGGTACTGCAGCTATGCTATAGAAGCAGTGCTATAGAAGTAGTGCTATAGGATTGCTGCAGGAAGCTGGAGGATCACACAACTCGGCCTTTTTTACTATCTTTGGGCTGAAGACTCTTTTGAAGATATGGGCTGGACCAAGCTTCTGCTAGAAGCTGAAAGTACACTGACAACAACTTTTGCTGCTACTTAGGCCCCAAGCAATTCTAGTATAAATATGAATGTCTTGTATGCCTTAAACACTTACCTTTTGATAATCTTTTAATCACCAACTCTTAGATCATCTCTCATTTTAGTATTATTATCTTAAGTTCTTGTTATCTTTTGGTAAAAAGTTCTTCTACTTTTATTTTGTAACTCAAGCTTTTGGTTTCTAGATTATATAATCAAGTTTCGAAGTATTCTCTTGTGTTTTAATTTCGGTTTATGCAAGTTAAGTTCCAAAGCTCACAACAATTTCCAAGTTTGCAAAATCTAGTTTACTTTCTCAAGTCTTCTTAATTTCTAAGTTACTTATTTGGATTTCTCCTGCTCTTAACTTTAGTTTAGATTCTCACCCTTCTAAATTTCGATGTCTTTGTCCACTTAAGTTAACAATTCAAGTTCCACTCGTTTTTAAGGCAAGAAGTAGTTTATTGACGTAACTTATGCGACTAGTTTGCATAACTTGGCACCCAAGTTACCACATCAATCCGGTAGCATTGTTCTTAGTTTTCTTTCATTTCCATTAGGTGATATATCTTTACATTTCTGCACTTCACATTTCCTTGCATTTAATTTCTTGTCATTTAAATTCCAGTATTTTACTTTCTGTCTTTATTTTCTTGTTATTAAAATTCATGTACTTTAATTTATGTCTTTCCATTTCTGTAAGTTACTTTCTTGCAATTTCCTTTCTGTACTTTCGATTTATGTCGTTTACATTTCTTACATCATTCGAAAGAAGAATCCAAGCTATGATGGGCTAATCGCCTGAGCTTGGGGTGTAAGGCAAAGCTGAGATATAAACCTGTGTAAAAGTAAAGAGGTGTAATGAATATAACATTGTATCTAATTATTTATTTCAGGTGATTGATCTTTCACTTGAAGATTACATTTAATTAATTGAAAACTAATTTTGTGTATGAAAATGCATTAACTTTTAGAGTTAAGGTAAAGATTAATAACCTGAGATAATAAGAGAAGACTAATACATAGTTTTAGTACCTGACAAGTACTATACTCTTACGGTGTAGGATGGTAACACTGTGTGCTAGGATTCACGAGGTCTAACATAATTGATATCGTATCGATAACACATTGACCGGTGTGTACACTTGGGAGGCCGTTTGACCCGATAGTTAGTACTGTGGCAGTCCTATCGCACTTGATGCTACAGGACTGGCTAGATGTCATAATATCTCTTTACTGGATCACTTGTTTTTATCTTAATGGAGCTTTGCACCCTTTTCTTCTTCTCTAGAATTTCTCTTTAGTTGATAACTCAAACAAACCACTCAAACAATCTGTTTTCGAATTTGCCATCTGAAATTAGATTTTAAGGACTGGACTTTTGGAAAGCTTTCACAAGTTTTCCCTGTGGATCGATATTTGGTACTTTTACCATTACTACTTGTTACGAGACGATAGTAGATTAAGGTGTCTACTTGCGCTAAGATCTATTTAAGTGAATCTCATAGGTTGCATAAATCTGTCCAACAAGTTTTTGCACCAACAATTACTAATCCTGAGCTTCCTTATGCTCAGACATCTTCTATGTTTACATGTCCTAAGTTGGAGGCCTTGAATAGCTCCCTTCAGGAGATCAACACCACCATCTTCACTCTCTTAGGCAATCTCTCCAACAATACCAGCGCCATCAATGCCGCTGACTCCGCACTGCAGCAGCTCACCACCTCTCTCTCTCTCTATAAAAGCTGACAATTCTCAGCTGTCATCTCTCCAAGAGGTGGTGGAGAAATTAAAAACCGATGTTACCTCCAACACTTCCTCTCTCAGCAACATCATCGCCTCCTTCAATGACTTATCTACCAAGGTCGCCACTAACAATCAGCTTCTTGCTGATATTTTAATAGAGTTGAAGAAACCCGCTCCTCAACACCCTCCATCTTTCACAGCTGACGACCGACTTTCTCTGGACATGGTCGCAGACTATACTCTCCAAACAGCTAATGCCATCTCGGAGCTTTTCTCTCGGGTTGAAACTCTGGAAACCGTTGCTCCTAAAGCTACTGCTACTCCCGTCCCTCCTCCTTCTGTTGATGACAAAGAGGGGGAGAAGACAGAGAAAATTGTTGCTCCAGAACCCTCTCACGCTGAGGGGTAGGAGAAAGAAGTAGAGAAAGAACAAGAAAGTCCTCTCGATATTCCTTTCGATGATGAGGAGGAGGAAGAGGGCGAAGAAGAAGAATACCTTGTCATCACTGATGATGGCAAAGATACTGACTTCATCAACGTTGATGATGATAATGAAGATGGTGGGAGTTGGTTCATTCCCATGAAGATCAACATTCCTACAAAGGGAATTGTTATTAACGAAGCAGGGGGAGAAGCTCTGATAAGACCCCAGCTCAGAAGACCCCTCAAGGCAAGCAGAAAGGAATATTTGCTGAGGGGAACCTGAAAATAGTCCACACTTCTAAGGGGGAAGAACCTTCAGAGGTATGTCTCTCCATTGTTCCCTTCTCTTTTCCCTCTGTTCTCATAAAACCCCTCATCCTTACCTAACTCCTTTTTCATTTCTTCCAGCCAGTTCTCTCCCCTGCTTGAGATACAGTTGAAGCTGATATTTTCTCAATAATCCCAGCAACTGCTGACGAACCAATAATCCCAGTCTGCATTCCTGAGACTGATGAAGAAGAAGAAGAGGAAGAGGAATATGTGCTCAGCCATCCATCAAGACCCTCTAGACCAATCCAAAGGTCTGAGGATGAAGAAAAGAAAACAATGGAATCACTTGTCTCTCAACTAGAGAGTCAACATATAAATATCCCTCCTCGACAAAGCGCTGATCAAGACGAGCTTGGATTTCTGAGCCAAACTGAAAAAGAAGAATCTATCAGAGCAAAGAAACTTTTAGAGGCTTACAAACAAGATGTAAAACTTGCTTTGAAAGTAGCTCAGAACTCTGTCTCTGATAGAAAATTAAAGAAGAACCTAGTCAGAGTTCAAGCTCAACTACTGAAAGAAGCCGAGGAGGAAGCTAGAAAAGAAAAGACCTGTAGGGATTCAGAAGCTGAGTGGTGCAAGGGAAAGACTGAAAGAAGACTTCTCCCTGAGAAGGTCACGAATGTGACCATAACAGGGAAAACAAAGAAAAATTCAGTGATGGTGTCCATAACCGTCTTCAGGATAGATACCTCATCTAAGACAATGTTTATGTCAAAGCTGGAGAATTTCGGGTTCTACGAATGGCTAGAGATCAGAGATGCACTTCAGAAGTCAAAGTCAAAATACAGAGTCTACATGGAAAACTTCCTGAACAAGCTCATTTATCGAATCCCAGAAAGAGTTGAAATACCTCCTTTGCTTAAGAATCAGAAACCAGCACGAAAGAAGAAGCGAGCATCTATCTCTGGAGAAGAACCTGCTTACAGAAATGAAATAGGTATCGACTTTTCAGAAGAAGCATTTCTTGGTCCGCCACCTGATCTTTCAGCACTCGACCTATCACTGCCAAATGAAGGCCCTTTTTCTCCTGGTCAAGTGATAGGAGTTCATTATGAAATTATATTCTACGATCACATTGGACAAGTGAGATTTCAGCGAGACTCTGAAATTCTTCTTTGCCCCCTTGCCCATCTGAAAGATCTTCTATACTGGTGTAACATGACAAGGTTCAATGTCTTCATCAAATCTTTCATCTACAAAGAATGCAAAGCCAGAAGAAAAAGAGGAGAAGAGATACCTGGGTACATGATCATAGAAGAAGATTCTTATGACGAAGACCTGATCAAAGAAGAACCCCTCTAGCTGATAGATTCCCATTCTTTTTCTTCTTGTAATTTATCAGCTTTAACTTTTAATACTTGTATTGTGTTCACTTGTACTTGCAACATTCAAATTCTCCTTGTAAACTTATTACGAATTAATGAAAGTTTTCAGTGAAGTACTTTACTTTATCAGTACTAGAAAAGATCCCCAAAACAGTAAATGGGGGAGATTGTTGATCCAAACTCTTTGCAATTTTCTTTACGAGTTCTTTTATCCTTATGTTTTAACACTTAACACTTAGCAATTTTCTTATGTTGCTTTGTCACCATCAAATAGGGGGAGATTGTTGATCCAAACTCTCTCAGTGATTTGATGGCGAATCTTAGAATACTTAGTTGAAATTACATTTAACATTTGTATGTATTAGTGTTTCACAATTAGCGATCATAAGTTGAGTTTGTTCAGTGATCGTTGAAGGCTACCTATGTAATAATGTTATTGTAATATCTAAAGACAAGCCTCGTGTCGAAAATAGTTAATCGCTGACATCGAAGACCAAGATGATGAACAAGACAAGTCTACTTATGATCTGAAGCGGCATTCAGTGAAACCAAGACAAATCTATAATATGCGACAGTTCAAGAACAAAGCTTCAGCGATAGCTAAGACTTACATCAGGTCTCACTGATGAAAGAACACATCAGCGATAGCTGATCATGAAGCTTGCAGTTCAAGAATTGTTTGTCTTATTCTCTTACATGAATAGTACGAAGGTACAAAAGCAAATCTGCCTTTGTCCATAATCGTACACCCACTCTACCAACTACACTGTTCACCTTGCGGCCAAGAGCATGTCTTTGACAAAAGTCAGAAGCATACACCCAATGAAGATCTGACACGTGTAAGTGACCCTGCCTTGCATTAAATGCATGGGGTATAAATAGGAGCAATATCCTTCATTTTGAAGGGTCCTGAATCTCTCTTAGTGCTTTGTAGAAAACTCTTTTTCTACATACTCCCCTTCTTTCTTTATTTCTTTCTAGTACAAAGAACCTAGTGAATCTCATAGTTTGTTTAGATTAGGTTTACCTTATCTATTTTCGCAACAAACTGTAAATTGTGTTTGATTTATCAATAAACAATTTATAAAAGTATAAAATTTGTGTTTGTATTCAACCCCCCTTCTACAAACTTTAACCCTTGTAGAACCCCTACGGGACCAATAAAAATGAAATACAACAAAGAATTAAAGCGAACACAAGTGAAAAAGAAAGCAAACCAAGTGATCATGATCGTCCTATTGATGCCGCGAGGAGGATGGTCCGACACCGCCACGCCAGCGGTGTCGCGGGTAGAAGTGGGGAAGGGTGGTTGCGCCACTAGGTGCCGAGCTAGAAGGTGGAGGGTCAGAAATCTGCTGCGCGTGCGCTGAATCCGCACATGAGCAATCTGTGTGGTCCAAATCTCATCGATGGATCCCCGAATCCTAGCAGATCATCGACTGGCGGTGGTGGCAGTGGTGGGCCGACATTCTGAACCAATGCCTCTTGATGTTGGGCCGCAACTATGATTTATCCTCAATTTCGGTATCGACGACCTTCTGTAGGAAGGTTGGGTAGATCATGATGTGTGCAGAAGTGGTTGTAGGCCTTCTTGCCTACGTTTGACTTGGGTGCCTGAAGGCACCCTCATTAGAACTTCTACAATCTCGGCCATCCTACAAAAATGAGTAATGAGGTACGAAAAATAGAGGAGGCTCCGAAATTCAGTACCAGTTATGAGGATCTGGTTCATAATAAATTGCCTAACATCGAACATATAACTGTTTTTTATGGCGAACAAGAGTCGGGCGGTGTCCACGAGACATTGGTGCGGTGGGTCGAGGAGATCATACTGATTTTGATGAAGACGGTCCAAAATGCCATATCTGGGTGCGGGTCACCAAGATTCATGTTTTCAGAATCCTGGACCCATGCATCGGAACCATCACGACGTAGGCTAGCAGACACGTCGCCGACATTGTATTGGGCTATAACATCCGTGGGCATGAGGGAGCGATGTTGTGTCCAGGTATTCGTTTATGGTTTCTGTGGACATCTCCACTTGAGTATCCTTAACCCATACAATGCCCTCGGTTTTGAACACCTCTGGGACCATTGCAGCATAGAATTCACGCACCGGTTCTGGATGATATTTTGGCGGGAAACTGGTATAGTGATTCCACCCACGAGCTACAATAGTGTCGGGAATGGAGGTTGAAGCAAGACCTTTGGGGTTAACGCCCCTTTCCACCAAGAAGCCACAATTGCGGATTTGGACGAATCTTTCATTGTAGTGCGTGTTTGGCGCACATGCCAACCCTATCCGCTCATCTTCATTAAGCTCGTTAAAGAGCCGATAATTGTCCTGACGGCCTCGGGTGGGTACCATAGTGGAAATCTGCAAGGAAAATTGGAGAGCTAAGCCACGAGTAGATTATTTATGAGTGAATGGAAAGTTAATGCAATTTCATATAAAAGGGAACGCACGAAGTCAAGACATTCAATTTAAAGTGAGGCATGCATATATTTGAATGGTTTATTTGTGCACAACATTCAATCCCAAATAAAGACCAAATAGACGGAATAAATGTGCACGAATTTACCAAAAATACGCATAACGACAAATTATGCTTATAATACATATACATCCCAAAAATGAAAATCATAACTTATATTACCCCTAAAACATGAAATGAGAGTCAAAAATCCCAAAATTATGCACGAAACAATTACTTGAAAAAAAGTTGTATGATATGACCTAAAACAATGTATAATATGGGCAAATCATCATACCATCTGTTGATCCCAGTTTTGCTCTATTTGCTAAAATAGTCTAAACAGATTTACTTGAGGAAGCGTTTTGATAAATAGATTGATAGCAAACAAGGTGGAAAACAGTAAATAGAGAAGAAAGATAATGCAACAGTAAGTAATCAATTCAAGAAGTCATCTCATTGAATAAGAATAGATTACAATACTGGAAGATATGAAGAACACACACTACTATATGTAAAACCCTAATTCTCTTTACTTGTACGAACTATGTGTTGTTGGTGGTGTGAAGCGTGTGCTATAATGGCGTGAAAAAACTTGCAGGAAGATAATGGGAAATATTCTTTTTATAGGCAAATAGTACATCATGGTCAACACACATTCTAATGAGAGAATGCCACGTAGAAAGGTGATGCAACGGTTAGTGGGATAGGTGGCAATCTTCAGTTGGCTAGTACAAGTAGTGGAGAGGGCTTGATCTTCAGACAATCTTAAATTCTTCAAGTGTTTGATGTCACAGAGGTGTCTACACTAGAGCTTCTGAGGTCTTCCATAGAGGCCCTGAGCTCTGAATCAGAGGCTCTGTGTTCTAATACTCCTTCGAGCTTCACTTCTCTTATGTGCATCATCACTCAACAGAGGCTTGCTTCTGGTAGACGCAGAAGTCTTCTATGAAAGGAAGACTTGGTCTTTTTTCAATACTTTACATGATGAAATAGGGCTAAGAATCTCCCCCTAAGTATTGAAAAAAGAAAATTTACAAAGTGCTACGCTAGAAAGCAAGAGGTATAAACGATACCTCTGTAAAAGATTTTCATTAATGATTAAACTGAAGAATTGCAAGATAAACAAAACTTGATAAAATAAATCCTATCTAGGGAAGTCATCGATAGGTTGAGGGAAATGGTTCTTCAGAGTGTCATAGATGCTCATGACTAGTGCTCTGAACTTTATGGTTGCATCAATGTCACAAAGGATCTAAACGGCTGGTCCATTTGGCATGTTCTTCGATCGTCTCTTTTGATAAAGGGTGCGTCTGAACTTCTGGAGAGACTCTGTTGAGTACTTGACGCAATTGGTTGGTCTGAAGAGTCTGTTTTCTCCTGCTTCGTTCTTGTAGATAAGCCCGAAATCAGCTTCAGGTTCTGTGATCACTGTGTCATCATCTTCTTGTTCTAGAAGGTCCATATCTTCATTTGGCTCTGTGATGGACAACTTCTCGACACCTAGTTCAAGAGCAATCTGAAAATTCTTGTGGCTATGAAGTTGGACTGCCTCTCTCATAACATCAACAATAGCATTGTTAGCCAGAGCAAATTCTTTCCTCTTATCCAGCCTCTGCATGGTAAAACCATAAATTTGAGGAAGATCATATATGTAGAGGTTGTCAAGGTCTGCATTTGAGAAAGTGCTCTTTGATCCATCTTCTCTTTCGACGACATATTTACAAGACACATCGTACCAATGTTTGATTCTTCTAAGAAGTATTGCATCCATTAGAGGTCCAACTTTTACCATTGGGGGCTCTATGACATCGTTCCCATCGACACTATAGAGGTATTTGTGGATTAGCTCAGGTTGGTTTTATTCTTTCTCTCTAGGTCGTGGTATAGAATTAAGTCTCAGAGATTCAAGAGATTTCTTGACTTCTGCTACTCTATCAGTTTGCTCAGATGTTTGGGTAGCATCAATGGGTTGGTTGAGGGAAAGTGCTCTTCGAAAGTTTTTTCTTTGGGTGTCTTCATAGGCTTCTTTAGTTCTGTGGGTGGTGGTTTGGGTACAGAGGCAAAGGGTATGGGAGTTGGTTTTTCCTTGGCATTTTATCATTTTATTGCCCTTGGATTTCCTTCTATTGTTGAGGTGGTTGAGGTTTGGGGGGTTTAGCTAGTTAGGGACTTTATCCTTATTTTGGGTTGTTGTTTTGCAAAAGAGGCTTCTGAAGGTTTAGTTGTAGAGGGTGGTTTGGTTGATGGAGTTTGAGTTTGAGTTTGGGTTGTAGTTGGTTTAGGTTGGGTTTGGGTTTCTGCAGGGGTAGGGATGGTGGTTTTGGTTGAGTGTTGTCCCACATAAGTATGGGTTGAGGCAAGGGTTCTCTGCCTTGTACTCCGTGGTCTTGTTGGGGGTTGAGTAGAGGTAGAAGAAGGAGCTGCAGAGTCTAGTGGATTTACCTTTAGAGGCTTTGTGGTCTGCTTCTCCCCCTTTTGATGACCAGATGAACCAGAGCCATCGTTCCCATGGTCATAAAACCTTGTTTTCTTCGTAGCTTCTGCCTGGCATGAGCTCTGAGATTTTCTCTTCTTCTTTTTACGCATATAGGTGGTGACATCCTTGATTTTGTCTACGACATCATCAATCAAGTGTTCAGCCTTTAGCACCTCTCTATTTGTTTTAAACTTCAGCCTTACCACAGAGGAGTTGAGTTCCTTTGTGTAGTTGGATGCTACTGTAGTGAAGGCCTGAACAAATCTACACACCTCTGATATCATTTCCTTGCCCATCTCTGTCAACTGAGCCTTTGTCATGTAATCCGTAAGAAGATTTGGCACGACTTGACTTTGGAGGCTCTGTTGAATGTTTTGCAGAGCCTATTCCGGATCTGCGGGTGTACATCTGGATTTGGCTCTGTTGAGAAGATGTGGCCCTTCATTGCTTCTGATAGAGATTTGGCTAATTCAGAATAAGTCTTGAGCTCTGAGGTTAATGTGTTGAGTTTGTTCTTTAAGTCACCAACAGAGGGGGTTGAGCTCTGTGATGTTTGGCGTTGAAGTGCATCTATCTTTGCGGAGTTCTCATTTACCTATGTGGATATGGCATCCACCTTTGAATGAATATCTGTGAGGGATTGGCTATGAGACTCTACAGAAGATTTAACTAAGATTTTCAACTCAGTAAATGATGTTTCAATAGAGGTGACGAAGGTTTGGAACTCATCCTTCGAGACATATTGAGACGGTGTTAGGACCATAAATGTCCTATTAATTAGAAAGTTATATATAAAATTATAGAGTTTGATTTGTTTGTAAAAGCCTTTATAATGATATTGGGCTTGTTAGTGTTAATGGGCCTTGGGCTTTGAGCTTAAGCCCTAAGTATTTAAGGTTTGTTTCTTTAATCATTAGGTTAGATTCCTTGATCATAGTTGGAGCGTATCATAGAGATAGAGAGAGTTTGATTTCCATTCTAATCTTGTAACCTCTCTATAATCATTCAATACAAAGTTAATCATTCGATAGATACATTGTGACTTGATTGTTAAACTGGGATCTACACGTGGTATCAAAGCCGAGGGACAAGAAATCGATCCAAAGGTATCATTTTTTTACTCTGTGTTCTTCAAACGGCGCACCAAGTAAGGTTTCTAATTTTTTCGATTTTTACTCAATTTATTGTTTTTAATTCTTTCAATCTATCTAGTTGAGTCATTAATCGTGTGTGGTAAAGTTTCAGATTCAAAATCGAAGTTTTGTGTCTCAATTTTGAATATTTGGTTCTAGAGTTTTGGTTACTGTTCTTAAATATTATTTGACTATTTTCGAAAATTAGATCTACATTGCTTCAAATCGATTTAGGTGTGTGTTTTGGTGTTTCTATTTGTGTTTGCAATCCCCAGGAATCAAAATCGGCAAATAGGGTTCATTAGCAGATCCGATAAAGAAGCCCAGAAAACTTTCTGGACGCAGTTCGTCGAGTGTTTCCGGACGCAGTTCGTCGAGTGTTTCCGGACGCATTCATTCTTTCCAGGTAAGCCCTTCACTCTAATTCGGATACGTTTCATCCGGATAATTACTCTATCCGGACCGAATTTCATCCGGATTCCCTTACTATCCGATTAGCATTCGATTACTCTTAGTTTACGTCGTTCGGAAACCTTATCCGGAAACACTACCCGGAGTCTTTCACTTTCCAGACTTTTTATCCGGAAACTCTCTCATCCGGAAACCATTCATCCGGATTGTTACCCGCCGCCCCCCGACTAACGGCCTTTACGCTACTACTACTGTGATGTAACCACAGCACCCAGATTCCTATCTAGATTGTTACCCGGTGTAACAACCCGGTTCCCATAACATACACCATAATACATAACATTCATACATATCATTGATTTACAACAAAAGTTACATAACAAACAAGTACGGTCTCATTAGTCTTGACATTACAAAATATATAAAAGCTTCCTAATCAACATCCATCAAAAGCTTCCTACACTTCATCCTCTCCTGCCGATCCTTAACCTGGAAAACATATTTTTGAAAACAAAATGAGGGTTAGACCAAACGGGTCTAGTGAGTTAATCCCGGTCCTTTCCAAAATCATTATAAAACCTTTTATGTAAATCCTTTGTATCAAAATAGTTTAGATAAACCTTTGGTAATCCTTTCGTAAAATATAAACATACCACACGTATTTAAATACCAATCCAGACTCGTGCATCGTGTACATCTCATTCACCTTATTCCTCCACAAATGGCCATATTAGTTGGTAGCAAGCCAACTAATAAATCAACAACCGGTCCGCTCACCGGAACCCGGCTACCCGTCGGTCCGCACACCGGAACCCGACTACTCACCGGTCCGCACACCGGAACCCGGCTACACACCGGTCCGCTCACTGAAACCCGGCAACAAGTGCACTCGTGTAGTGCAAAACTTATATAAATACAATATATATCTCATTACATCATATTGTCATTTATATACACATAATCATATTCCTACCACATAATCATCTCATATATATATACACACATATATATATATATATATATATATATATATATATATATATGTATCCCAGTTCAAAAACGTTTTAAAGCAAAACTCACCTCGATCGCTTATTCATAAACACTTCCAAGCTTTTCTCCAAAAGATTCAGTCTTTCAATCCAAATCCACAGAATCTGAAACAGATTAAATACAAATATCCCCTTACCATTTGAACACGTGAATCCTAGATAAATCTACCTAACTCTCGCCCTCAAAACAACCAAACAGCTATAGCTTCCGGACAGCCCAAAGCCACCCGGACAACCCAACTTTTCCGGACAGCATCACAAACCCGGATAACATGAATTATCAGGACAACTCGACTTTTCCGGACAACTCAAGGAATCCGGACACCAAAGTAATCTGGACGTCATCCGGAAAACATAAGAAAGGAGGAACTTACCCGGATACTTGAATCATCCGGACACCATCATCAGAGCTACCCGGACTCTACCGACAAAAGTATCCGGACACATTCAATTTGTCCGGACACCACTGCTGTTCATCCCAAAATTTACCCAGAATCCGACTGAAATTTATACTAGTTCGATTCTGCTAATTCTAAACCGATAGAAACACTCTAATAGCAACTATAAACATAATTTGTAAAGGAACATACCTTTATTTCACTTCCAACACTTCCAAATGGAGCCTTAACCACAAAAACCCTTCTTTCTCCTTCTTCACCTATCAACACACACACAACACAGATTCTGGATATTTGCTGCTTTTTGAAATATATGATTTCTAAATGAGATAATATCCAACTCAACTTACCACTTTAGTCCCTATTCTATCCATAAATGACCAAAATACCTTTTTAACTTATTAATTAATCCAAACACCCCTAAACTTATAAATTCACCTAACTCACCCTAAATATCAACTTTAAAGTTAACTAAACTTAACGGAAAGATATTTTTAACTAACGAACTTACCCGGGGTATTACATTATCTCCCCCTTAAAAGAATTCTGTCCCGGAATTCGGTTAAGCGAAAAGGTATGAATACTTATCTCTACTACTTCGAACTCAATCAAAACCATAGAAACTAAATGAATAGCCACCCCACACCCACCTATATTTCTAACACATATAAGCAACAAAAGCACGGAAATACCAAAAACCATTTTGCACCGAAGTCAGATAACACCTTAGCACGTATAGAGTTTATAGAAATATACCTGTAACCTCATCAGGACCTTCTTCCTCCTCTTGTTCTGTCATCTGAAAAACTCGACCCTTTGCTTTCGGTACCTCAGGCCCTTGTTTCTCTCCCGGTCTAACACTCGTTGGTCTTACCGTCATACTACCCTGTTGTGCTTTCCATTGTGGACAATCTGACTGAATATGATCTGGGGAATTGCAAATGAAACATAATCGAGTTACCCGACAGTCTCTAACTATGTGACCAGTCTTTCCACATTTGTAACAACTTCGGGAATCCACATAACAGTTTCCTTGATGCACACGGTTGCATTTTGGACATGGTCTTTCAGCTGGTCTGAAAGATGAATGACTATCAAACTTCGGAGATTCATATTCCTCCAAATCGTATGTCATTTCTTCCAATTTCCTTTTTCCAATACTCTTATCACCAACGTCTCTCCTATTATCCTGTTCTACATTTTCCGCTGCATTTACTGCAGCTGAGAAGGTATCGGGTCCTGTCGCAATCACTAGCTTTCTAATTTCTAAATTCAACCCGAAAATAAACCTCTCCATTTTCAGTGCCTCCGTGGCAACGTAGTACTCTGCGAAGCGAGACTTCTCCAGAAAGAGAGCGGTGTAATCCCTAACCGATAAACTTCGCTGGTGTAGGTTCATGAACTCCTCTTCCAACTGTCTAACTGCTGCTTGAGAACAAAACTGTCCTTTGAATGCTGTTGTGAATTCGTCCCAAGTAAAAGTAGAGTATACATCCGACCTTGTGGAATCAATGTGAGCTTCCCACCAGTACAGAGCTTCTGCCTTCAACATCGTCGTTCCGTATAATACTCTGTCCTCATCCGCACACTTACTGGTCTTGAAGATGGCTTCTATTTCTTTTAACCATCTCATCGCCTTCACTGGGTCTCTATCTCCTGAGTAAGTTGGAGGTCTACAGTTTAAGAACATCTTGTAATCACACCTTCTTGACACTGGTATGATCGTAGGTGTAATGGGCATTTCGTCTTCCAAACCAGGATCTGGTGTTTCAGTATGACGAGCTTGGTCGAACATAGCCTGGATATTTGCTTGAAGTCTTCCCATCTCTGCCATCAAATTGTCTCTTGTAATAAACTCCGTACCTCGCCCCTGAACTCTACTTCCGGTTCTGCCCCTAGTTCTACTCCCCGTTCTACCTCCGGATCTACCTCCCCCTCGCTCTCCTCTTCTCCCCCCCGTTCCTATTGGTGGATTCGTACTATTCGGATTTCCTCCTCCTCTTCTATTCGTATTTCGAGTACCGCTTGCCATTCTGTAGATTCAGACAAGATTAATATACACATAAGTACATACCCCATATAATAAGGTATCCCAGTCCAAACATGCACCTGTAAGATCACAATTACACTGGCCAGGTGTAATCTGAAATTACCTTACATGATGTTCCTTCTACCTTTTATACTTAGCATCCCAAGGTTCTAATATATCAAGGACATCCTACTTCACATGCAGTTTAAGTCTAGGTACGGGTACAAATACCTAAATCCCTTAAACTAGGGCTCTGATACCATTTGTAACAACCCGGTTCCCATAACATACATCATAATACATAACATTCATACATATCATTGATTTACAACAAAAGTTACATGACAAACCAAGTACGGTCTCATTAGTCTTGACATTACAAAATATATAAAAGCTTCCTAATCAACATCCATCAAAAGCTTCCTACACTTCATCCTCTCCTGCCGATCCTTAACCTGGAAAACATATTTTTGAAAACAAAATGAGGGTTAGACCAAACGGGTCTAGTGAGTTAATCCCGGTCCTTTCCAAAATCATTATAAAACATTTTATGTAAATCCTTTGTATCAAAATAGTTTAGATAAACCTTTGGTAATCCTTTCGTAAAATATAAACATACCACACGTATTTAAATACCAATCCAGACTCGTGCATCGTGTACATCTCATTCACCTTATTCCTCCACAAATGGCCATATTAGTTGGTAGCAAGCCAACTAATAAATCAACAACCGGTCCGCTCACCGGAACCCGGCTACCCATCGGTCCGCACACCGGAAACCGACTACTCACCGGTCCGCACACCGGAACCCGGCTACACACCGGTCCGCTCACCGAAACCCGGCAACAATTGCACTCGAGTAGTGCAAAACTTATATAAATACAATATATATCTCATTACATCATATTGTCATTTATATACACATAATCATATTCCTACCACATAATCATCTCATATATATATATATACATATATATATATATATGTATCCCAGTTCAAAAACGTTTTAAAGCAAAACTCACCTCGATCGCTTATTCATAAACACTTCCAAGCTTTTCTCCAAAAGATTCAGTCTTTCAATCCAAATCCACAGAATCTGAAACAGATTAAATACAAATATCCCCTTACCATTTGAACACGTGAACCCTAGATAAATCTACCTAACTCTCGCCCTCAAAACAACCAAACAGCTATAGCTTCCGGACAGCCCAAAGCCACCCAGACAACCCAACTTTTCCGGACAGCATCACAAACCCGGATAATATGAATTATCCGGACAACTCGACTTTTCCGGACAACTCAAGGAATCCGGACACCAAAGTAATCCGGACGTCATCCGGAAAACATAAGAAAGGAGGAACTTACCCGGATACTTGAATCATCCGGACACCATCATCAGAGCTACCCGGACTCTACCGACAAAAGTATCCGGACACATTCAATTTATCCGGACACCACTGCTGTTCATCCCAAAATTTACCCAGAATCCGACTGAAATTTATACTAGTTCGATTCTACTAATTCTAAACCGATAGAAACACTCTAATAGCAACTATAAACATAATTTGTAAAGGAACATACCTTTATTTCACTTCCAACACTTCCAAATGGAGCCTTAACCACAAAAACCCTTCTTTCTCCTTCTTCACCTCTCAACACACACACACACAACACAGATTCTGGATATTTGCTGCTTTTTGAAATATCTGATTTCTAAATGAGATAATATCCAACTCAACTTACCACTTTAGTCCCTATTCTATCCATAAATGACCAAAATACCTTTTTAACTTATTAATTAATCCAAACACCCCTAAACTTATAAATTCACCTAACTCACCCTAAATATCAACTTTAAAGTTAACTAAACTTAACGGAAAGATATTTTTAACTAACGAACTTACCCGGGGTATTACACCCGGACACCTCCTACACCCGGATTATTCATCCGGGACCCCCGTGCTAAGTCGTCGAAGGGGACATTTGGGTATTCTTGATTTGGTCCGATTTTTTTTTGGATCAATATTTTCAATTGTCTCACGATCATATTTTTCAAGTAACAATGTCAAGTCTTAAAAATCATTGGAATAAGTATAGAAATCCAACAATAAGAATACAATGTTTAGAAGCACAACTTGAAGCCTATGATAGAACAACTATGAAAAACAAGGAACAAATTGAGAGTTTGACAAGTGGTAAAACTGCTCTTTTAAGAGGTTGTGAAATTTATCATAAGAGATCAACAACTACGGAAGCTAAAATTTCTGAACTAGAGAAAAGCAATATGAATCTCAAGCAAAAGATTTCAGATCTTGAAAGAGAAGCGGATATGAAGAAAAGTGATCCAACAAGTGCTGAAGCTTCTGAAAAATTATCAGTACTTGAACGAAGAGTTGCAGATTTCGAAGCCAAAGAAGAGAAGTTCCGATCATTAGAAGAGAAAGAAAAGGCCGATGAGAGTGAAAATCTTAAGTTAAAGAAAAGGATATTTGTTCTTGAAAAACATATTCTGATGTTCGAAAAAGATAGGTTGATTTTTCAAATGAGTAAAAAGGATTGGAAAGAAAGCTTTTTGATCTTTCAAAGAAAGTGTTTGAAGAAAGAAAATCATTTGAGCTTACAAATGCTAAACTCTCAAAACAGATTCGTGATTTTGAACAAGTTTTAGTATTTGAGCGAGATAATTTTTGATAATCAAAGAAAACTTTTGAAAGTGAAAACAAAGTGCTTGAAAAGAAAAACATTACGGTTTTAAAAGAAATATCTGACAAACGCAACAATATTGAAAAGGACTTTGAAAGTGAAAGAGAGATTTTCGAAACAGAAATCCACAAGCTTACACATAAATTATCTGGGTTGGCAACCGAGATTTTGAAAGAACAAATGGCAAAATATGATCTACAAAAGAAATTTGATTTAATTCTCGAAAAACGTAATGTTTTATCTGTCAAAGTAAAGAAACTTGAGGAAAGCAATTCAATGTTGTTCAGTCATCTTATGCTTCAAGTTCTACAAATAGTTCTTCAAAGAGTTTTGTCAAATCAAATGAGTTTTCAAAAGATCATATTCGACCTTCAAATCTTTTCAATAATTCTTGTGTTGATAATAAAGATAATCAAGTGTTTCGAAAAGTCAAAATGGTTTGGAAAAAGAAATCCACTACAGAAGACAATGATGGAAACATGTCTTATAAATCTCCTGTAGTGGATACAAAGTCGTTTATTTCCAAGACTGATTCACCTACTCATGTTTATTCTACAGCGAAGCTAATCAGTCTGAGCTGAGTAAAGAAATGTTGCACCGATTGTGGGAAGAATGACTTTGTGAATCCAAGGTACGCAAATAGTTGGTATGGTACTTATAGCATCCCCGGTCCTCATTTTCAAGTTAAGGCATCTAACCATCAAGGATCCATCAAAGCATGGATACCAAAATCTTTCTGATCTGTTTTGCAGGGATGTCATGTGTGATAACATTCAGAATTTTCTTTTCACATGACTGCATTCAAAAGTTATGCTATTTTTTAGGGGGAGTACCAGGTTTTGCTCAATAAATGAATTTTTAAGTGAATTCAAAGATTGTGGTAATTCATTCTGAATAACTTACTTGTGTTTGTTATTCTCCGATTTTAACCTCCATGATTGCCACGTCCAATATTTTCTTGATTTAGTTATTTCAATGTCTCACATATTCGTTGAATTATTTCGCTGGAAATACTCTCGCTTGAATTCCAATTTGTTCTTTATATCAGTCATTTCTATTAATGATTCAATTCTTATCTGACACATTAATTGTGACTTGTTCTTCACCATTAAACTTTCTGATCAATTGATTCATTTATTGCAAATATTGTGCTTACTGAGTCATTCTAGTTCACGCTTTGATATTCATTATCATTTTTATGACTTCTGATCATCTCAGATCAGGACTCGTTTTTAAATTCTTTGACTTCTAAACATTTCAGTTTAGAACTCGTAATTAAATGTTTACTTCACTGTTTTTTATTAGATGAATGAAAAGAGTGTTAGGAATTATATTGTTTCTATGGTCTATCCAGAACCGGAAGAACCTACCCAAGGAACACATCAAATTATAGACAGCAGTGAGGGGTCTGGCTTGATAGATAAGTTTGGAGTGAAAAGAATTTGGTGAGGCTGTGACAGGACTCAAAATAATTATTGGTCCTTACCAAACCGAGTCAGTTATCCGGGTAACTACACAATCTATTCATTCTCGTTCTTTGAAGATGAATATTGAAACAGATATGGACCCAGTGTCGATAACTTGTGTCACCCCACCTATCCACTTAAGTATCTCACAAAAGATGCTTGTTTCATATATTCACGAAGATTTAGCACAAAATCTATCTATTCCTCACTCGGAGGTCTTAGATATTGAAAAAGGAAGACATCAGCTCCGGTCTCTCCGAACCACATATTCCAATCACTATGTCTATTGATTTTTAACTTGCGTCCCAAGTTAAATCAGTATTTGAGCCAAACAGATAAAATTTAATTCTTTCACACAAGCACGAGTCTTTGTGATTCCACTCATATATCTTTACGATATTGTCGGAACAGTTTGAGAAGTAATTTTTAAATTTTTACTTCAATGATAACTGAAAGTCCTATCAGAGATACCCGATGCCGACTCTGAAAATAGGCCACACAATTATATTAATTGTTGTGATAACAGTTACTATTGTGTTTTTGTGTTAGATATTTACCCCTTGGTTACTATAACGTTTAATCTGGTATTTTGCTACTCATCAGTATTGTCTTTGAAGTCGCATGACGCTCGGGATGCTCCTAATCATCATGAGGGGGAGAAATGAAAAATATCAAAGATTCAAAGACACAAATTATCATGTTGAGGGGGAGCTAGCAAAAGTTGAGGTGGAGTAACTGCGCTTTATCTGATTGGTTCTTCTAATCCCTTATCAAGTGGTGTCTGCTACATGTTGTTTCCTGTTACGAGCTGATTGAAACAAGTTCTTAAGAAGAAAGTAAATTCAACTCGCGGTTCAAAGACAGATTCTTTATTTTAAAACTGAAGATGCACTGTGGATTGTCACGTAACTCGCACATTATCATTCTTGTGTGCTTATCTGATGTGTTGAGTTTCTACGGTTGAAAGTTGCGTTTCATGCACTTAGTAGAAGTTATTGTTCATTGAATCTGGTGATAAAGTTGAAACTATGAAAACCAAGAGCTTTATTCAAGGGGGAGCGCTGAAAGACATGATGTCAAGTAACACCAAAGTTTGTCAAAGATTCAAGAGGGTGAGAAGATCAAGACCTAAAGTCAAAGTTTTGAAGACCAATTTTTTTATTTATATAACTTTAGGGGGAGATTGTTAGGACCATAAATGTCCTATTAATTAGAAAGTTATATAAAGAATTATAGAGGTTGATTTATTTGTAAAAGGCTTTATAATGATATTGGGCTTATTAGTGTTAATGGGCATTGGGCTTTGAGCTTAAGCCCTAAGTATTTAAGGTTTGTTTCTTTAATCATTAGGTTAGATTCCTTGATCATAGTTGGAGCGTATCATAGAGATAGAGAGAGTTTGATTTCCATTCTAATCTTGTAACCTCTCTATAATCCTTCAATACAAAGTTAATCATTCGACAGATACATTGTTACTTGATTGTTAAACTGGGATCTACAAACGGGGTAACCTCTGTCCCAACACATGGGGTAGAGTAAGTTCCTGTTCCTGGAACGCCTATTTCAGAACCTGTTTTATTGTGGAGTTCTACACTACTTCCATCTGATCCTCGCGACGAGTCATCAGAAGATGACTATGAAGCTACAGAGGTTCTGGCCTGATCACCTTCCAAGTTAGCTCCATAGGAAACACTTAGGGTGACGGGGCATTCACTCAGAAACTTTTCTAGAGTCTCTTCGTGTAGTTCGTGCATAGGGGACCGCTCTGAACGGGCTTTGGGTGGTGAGTGTGGTGGAGAGGCAACAAATGCCTTTATGGGGATTTGCAGAGTTGCGTTCTTGGGCGATGAGACGCATGAAGTTTCAATTGCTATGTCCTTTTAAGAGGACATATCCAATAATAGGGTTTCGCGGTTATGATTATGCTCAGAGGACTGAAGAATGTCCTCTGGCTGGCTAGCTGGATTAGGGTTCGAGGCGTGCACCTCTTGTCCAATGTTCTGTGATGCAAGACCATCTAGAACTGATATTTTGGTTGCACTAGGAGGGGGATGTGGGGATGTGCCAATGGCATCTTTTACTCCTATATTCTCGTCCTCCGTTTGTTTTCCTAAATCAAACTCCGCTTCCTCTGCGGAGTTTGACGTGTAATCTGCTAGAAGATCGGCAAGAGGGTTGATTGGGGAAGGGGACCTTTGTGGAGAATTCTGAGGTTGTTCATCTGGGTCAGATTCCACAGAGTGTACGATGGGGACTCTGCCATCATTGGGTGATCTATCAACCCCTCTAGATGTCATCAAGGCTTTTGACCCTTGTGAAGGGGTTGGGCTTGTAAAGGGGTTGTGCTTGCAGGTTGCTCCTCCTGAGCTGTAGCATAAGCAATTGGAACTTCAACAAAGGTAGCCAGAGGCTCTGCAGGGTCAAATTGTTCCATGGGATCTGTCCTTTCTTCTATTATTTCCTCTTCCTCTGATATCTTCTTCCTGAGCATTCTCTTCTTCTTCTGGGTCTCAGGGGCAGGTTCTGCGGTGGATTGTTCCTTAGCCTTTTTCTTTCTTGGCTTTGGCACAAGGGCTTCTGCGGTTTCAGGCTCTGTGGGGTTTGCCTCTGTGGATTCTACCACTTGTGTTTTCTTTGCTTTCTTGGCCCTCTTTGGCCTTGAAGATTCTGCTAGTTGTTCAGATTCTGCGGAGGGGCTCCTCACTTCTACTCTAGGGGATGGGGGGTTCTCACTTCTTTCTTCCCTCACACCT
The DNA here is from genome assembly GCA_033807775.1 of Saussurea involucrata. Classification (NCBI taxonomy): domain Eukaryota; kingdom Viridiplantae; phylum Streptophyta; class Magnoliopsida; order Asterales; family Asteraceae; genus Saussurea; species Saussurea involucrata. Next base: position 62,616,811 of record CM066313.1, on the reverse strand, counting down.
CCTTCACCCTCAGACACTCTCTGCGCTATAGGCTGTCTTAAGGCATACCCTATGCGTGGTGGGGTTTTAGGTCTTGGTTTTGGAGACCTAAATGCATGCACGTACTCTCTCCTAACTTCTTTACTCACATATTGAAGCATCTTCTAGGAAAGTGGCCTTGAATTCGGGTATCCTTCTAGAGAGATGGTAGGTTCACTGTCTTCAGAGGGTAGGTCTTTATAGAGGGCCCATTCATGGAGTAGCCCTTTTCCTTGATTTTTTCATGTAAGAGCACAGTTAAGGTTCTGGGAAACGTAAGGACAAATGATTTGTTGGGGTTCTTGGTTTGGTCCACCAGTTTCTTTTCCACGGAGATCACCATCTCTTTTTAGATGAGCATGCCATAGTCTAAATGTAGATCGTAGTAGATGCCATACATTATGGCAAAAATGTTGTGTGAGGACTGGTTTGAGCTAGCAATTTTGCCTGTTAGGGTTCTGTTAAGGAAGCTGAAAAGAATGTTCCACACGGGGGTACGTGTTCTCTTCTAAAGTCAGTTCTTTTGGCTATGGCTTTGTTGTATTCTATGAAGAGTACAAACTCCACTAGTTCCTCATCTATTGGTTCAGGGGAATATTTAACAATCCCTAAATCAGTCCTAGTGGGTAGTTCATAGATGGTTGAGATAAGTTGCCTGATTATGCCAAAAAAGATGACATTTTCTGTGGTGGATGTGGACATGTACCCTACAATGGTATTAAAATCCCTTTCATATCTACAGGAGGACCAAAATTGGTTTATGTAGTGGCTTGGTAGGTCATTGGTGTTCATAGTTTGGGCTTTGTTCAAGAAGTGGTTTTGGAGTACCAGGATTAGAGTAGAGTACTCTGAGGCAAAAGCAGAAGTGTTCAGAATCACGTAATGGTTATTGGGTTTCAATGGTAGTGGGGGAAAATGATGGGCTTTGTTTATGAAGGATTGGTGATGGGTTGAGGGTTCATGGTGAACTGGGTCATTTGAGTCAGAATGTGGTTCATCTTCCCTACGGAGAGGAATGGGAAACATCAAACCCTAGCTTAAAATCGAGAGAGATGAGGAGCTTACCACCACCAAATACTCTTGTATCTTCCAATAAACTTCAATAATCTTAATATATCCTTTAATACCTCTCAGAAACGAATCCATAGCAACTTGAATCAACAAAATCGGAGTTCAGATGCAAAAGTTATGAAGAAATGAAGAATGAGGGCTGAAAATCGGGTTTTATGCAGTTCCAGTGCTTCGCGCGGGTTTCCGCGTGGCTAAACATGCGCCAAAACCTGCGCGCATGCCCCATAGTCTTGCGGATGCCTCAAAGTCGTGCTAAAATTCGTTCCAGACAATGGTCGCCTGATTTCTTTTTTTTTTGCCTGATCACTGTTTTGGCCATAACTTCTTCGTTTTAGCTCCAATTTTGTTCCAGAAAGAACCGTTAGATTCGCATTTCAATTCTCCATCCAACAAAACTATAAAATCTAGGATTCAATACCAAATTTTGTTTCTTATATTTATCTTAAAATATCGGTACCTTCCAAAAATCGGGGTGTTACATGTAACCCATCCCAGAAGTGGGAAGTAAAACGGCTATTGCGATCGGAAACAATGGAAAACAACACTCCATGTCTTCAGACAACCTTACCATTGTACAATTTTGCCAATTTATCTATCGATAGGGTTTCCCGCATTGCTAAGAAATGTGAACTCTTGGTCAATCAATCCACCACTACCCATATGGTGTCGTGACCCCTCCATGTCTTTCGTAACTTCGTCACAAATTCCATAGTGATGTGTTCCGACTTCTAATCCGGAATTTCGAGAGACTTCAAGCTACCATAAGTTCGTTGATGCTCGCCCTTCACTTGCAAGCAAGTAATGCATTTCTCTACATAGCTAGCCACATCAAGCTTCACTACATGCCCCCAATAGTTCAACTTTAGATCCTGATACATCTTTTTACTTCCGGGGTGGATTGAATACTTCGACTTGTGAGAATCTTCTAGTAACAATTCCCGACACCTTCCTATCTTGGGTACCGAAATTCGTCCTTGGAAGAGGTTCATACCTATTCCATCTTCCGTCAATTGAAGGTGTTGTTTTGTCATAACTTCACCTTTGAGGTTAGCCTCAACTAAGGCCTCGGCTTGCGAGATCTTGATCTTCTCAAGTAGGCTTGAGACAACTTCAATCCTTGAGAAAGGTGATCGGACGTTTCCACTATACTATTTCCGGCTCAAAGTGTCTGCCACAATATTAGCCTTGTCGGGATGGTAGAGTAATTCACAATCATAATCCTTAAGCAACTCTAACCACATCCATTGGCGCATATTCGACTCTTTTTGTTCAAAGACATACTTTAAGCTTTATGGCCGGCGTAGAATGGATATCTACGCCACAACTTCAATGCGAACACTACCTCTGCCAATTCAAGGTCATGAGTTGGGTAATTTTTCTCATGCTCTTTTAGTTGCCTTGATGCATAGGCTACCACATTTACCCTTTGCATCAAGACACATCCCAGCCCATCTTAGATGCGTCACTATAAACTACAAAATCTTTCGTTCCCTTGGGTAGGGATAGAATTGGAGCTTCACACAACTTCTTTTGTTTAGTCTTGAAGGCTTGATATTGAGCATTGGTCCAAAGGAATTTCATGTTCTTCCTTGTCAAAGAATTCAATGGAGAGGCGATCTTGGAAAAATCTTAGATGAACCTTCTATAATAACTGGCCAAACCCAAGAAACTCCGGATCTCTGTTGGGCTCTTCGGTGGCTCCCAATTCATCATCGCCTTAAACTTTGACGGGTCTACCTTTACTCCCTTTCGTGTCACCAAGTGTCCCAAGAATTGGACCTCACGCAACCAAAATTAACACTTAGAGAACTTGGCGTACTCTTTTTTTCAGTACTTCCAAAACTTCTGTAAGGTATTGCTCATGCTCCTTCTCGTTCTTGGAGTATACAAAAATCTCGTCGATGAACACTATAATGGATTTATCCAATAAGGGTTGAAAAACTTGATTCATCAAGTCCATAAATACTGTCGGCGCATTGGTCAAACCAAACGGCATGACCAGGAATTCGTAATGTCCATACCGCGTCCTAAACGCTATCTTCGAGACATCCTCTTCTCTCACTTTCACTTGATGATACCCCGAGCGAAGGTCATTCTTGGAAAAACATCCCGCTCCTTGCAATTGATCAAAGAGATCGCCAATCCGGGGGAGGGGGTACATGTTCTTCACTGTAACCTTATTCAACTCTCGGTAGTCGATGCACATACGCATGGTGCCATCCTTCTTCTTGACGAACAAAACTGGAGCTCCCTAAGGTGAAGAACTTGGCCTCACGAACCCTTTATCCAGCAACTCTTGTAATTGCTTCATCATTTCTTGCATTTCCGTCGGTGCAAGGCGGTACAATGCACGAACTATGGGCGCCGCTCCCGAAACTAAGTCGATTCTGAACTCCACTTGACGATTGGGTGGTAAGCCCGATAAAGCATCGGGAAAGACGTCCAATAACTCATTGGCGATCTTTACATCTTCTACTTTCTTCTTTCCGGTCTTGGCATCTACTACGTATGCTAGGAACAATGAGTAGTTCTTCGATAGGTATTTCCTTGTTTTAAGGGTGGAAATGAAAGCCACTTCACCTTTTCGCTTCTCCCCGTACGCAAGAAAAAAAATCCTCGCCTGCTTTGGGCACTCTAATAAGCTTTTTTGAACATAAATGTTAGGGTCAATTTATGTTGAATTAAAGTTCAGGGTTTAATTTATTAATTCTTGTATTTGAGCCTTATTAGTGAACGGGCCGTGGGCTTGTTAACCACGGGCCCGCCATATATAATGTTGATTAGCCTTAGAAAAATAGGCTAGTTGTTCATTTGCTTTCTATCCTGCATTGTAAATTCTCTCTGAAAGAAATATATGGATGACTAGTTGAAATCGTAAACATATTGTCTAATCTACTGATTTCATTGTTCGTTGCACGGATCTGGGACTCTCAATTGGTATCAGAGCAGACGAACAGAATTGATTCAAAGCCTTCCTATTGATTTCTGGTAAGTATTGACTTTTTCACGTCTGTGTTCTTGATTGCACACTCATATTTTGATTCAAGCAAAATTGATCGATTTCGTTTATTGGGTATTGTTAGCATTATTGTTTTGAGTGATTCTGCAAATTTTCATAACCTAATTCGATCGTTTGAGTAGTTTATTAAGCAAATCAAAGTCAAAAGTTTTGGTTGTGTTCTTCACTAAAAATCGAATTTTTATCATCAAAACATATTGTTTTTGCTTCAAAATCGATTGGGTTAGTGTTATTTTTGTGTTTGGTAGTGTTTCTAATCTTTCAGGAACATTTTTAAGCAACCCTAGTCGATTCCCAATCGATTGGAAACCCACAGCCGCAGTTCCAGGGTAACTCAGCTGATCTTTCCGGACACTTCCAAAGTTTCCGGACAATTGTGATAATTCTATCCGGGCACGTCTTCTTTCCGGGTACGTCTAACTTTTCCGGGTAAGTCACTAAAACTCTATTCTTTCCGGGTAAATTAGTTCCGGAAACCCAAAGTTCCCGGTAACCAATCTTCCCGGATATTCCTGCATCTGGTAAGTGTTCCATCCGGAAACTCATAGCATACGGTAAGCATATCATCCGATAAGTACTTTTAATCGGAAACTCTAAACATCCGGTAAGTATTGCTTTATTTTGTTTCACTCGGACACCTTTGCCTTCCGGTAACCTCTGTTATCCGGAGACCTCAAGCTGTCCGAACACTTCTATTTTATCCGGAAACATTAACCTATCCGGATTCTTTGCATTATCCAGAAACTTCTGTTTGACTTTAAACTGCTTGCACTCAATTCTGATCCGGACACTTCCAGATCAGATATCTCATACGGATTCCTATCCAGTGAGCTCAGTTTGTTGAAATCTTACCAGTTCCTAATTCATATCTGTTGTAGAACCTGCATTAGGATCCCACTCATAGTGCCTTGCGTTAGGTTTACACTTTGAATCAATCAAATCGTCTGACGATCACTCCGTTGCAACCAAAGATGTCTTCGCGCGACGCTCTCGCAATCGGTACCGACTCCAAACCACCTTGCCTCTATCAAGGTGAGTGCAGCCAGTGGCGCGACAGGTTCATGATCTTCATAGAGTCCAATGACAACTATACGTATATCAAGAGAGCTCTTGAAGATGGTCCAATTGCTTGGCCAAAGAAGACCATAGCAGCAACTGCAACTGCTGAAGCTCGTATTGAGAACAAGACTATCGCCGACATGACCGAAGATGAAAGAGGCATGATTGAAGGTGAAAAGCATGCAAAGAGATATCTTGTTCAAGCTCTCCCCAACACGATCTACACTGCCATCGATAGTTACAAAGACACAGCCAAGGGCATGTGGGATCAAGTGGCGAAGATGATGCATGGGAGCGATGTCAGAAATCAACTGAAGATCAACAGCGCAATAACCAAGTTCGATGGTTTCAAACAGCGCACCGGCGAGTCGCTCACTCAGGCCTATGAATGTTTCTGTTTACTTCTTAATGAACTAAACAAGAACAAGATTACTCGCTCGAACACGGAGAACGTGCTCAAGTTTCTCAACAATATGCTTCCAGAATGGAAGGTGTTTGCTTCTCATGTCAAGCACAACAACTTGATAGAGAACATAGGCATCAATGAACTATATGAGACTCTTCTTCAAGACGAAGACAAAGTGAATGAACTTATGAGCGAGAAGAAGACTGAATCAAAGCCGGCTGCTGATCCTATTGCACTCATCTCCTCCAAGAAAGGGAAATCTTCGGGCCGTCATTCCACACGTGCTCAAAAGCACAACTCTTCCGAATCTGAAGACAAGGAAGACAGTGATTCCAATGATGAAGTATCTGACTTCAAGAAAGCGATAGCTCTGCTCACTAAATCTTTCCAACAACAGAAGTTCTATAAGAAGCCTTCGTCCAATAATCAGCGCTACTCCACCTCCTCCAACAAGCGCCATGATCATCAGGACAAATATGAGGGAAAGAAGAAAGCTGATGAGCAGGATAAGTCAGAGAAGAAGGAGAAGACGAAGAAAGTAGAAGGTAAGAAGAAAGATGAACCACTGACCTGTTACAACTGCGGAAAGCTTGGTCACTTTGCTAAAGATTGTACCAGGCCTGTGGTAAAGAATTCTCACTACTACAAGGCAAAACTCGCTTTGGCCGAGCAGAAGGAAGCTAGAGAAGCTATGTTTGTGGAAAACGACTACTGGTTGGGTCGTTCTGATGATGAAAGCGATACTGATGGTGCAAATGCTTTCATGGGCTATTGTTGGTCCCGAAAGGCTTAAACAAGTTTGTAGAAGGGGGGGGTTGAATACAAACACACTATTTTACTTTTCTAAATTGTTTATTGATAAATCATTAACAATTTACAGCTTGTTGCGGAAACAAGATTAAGGATAAACCTAAATCTAAACAAGTTGGAACACTAAGGTTTTCTTGCACTAAGAAAGATAAGGAGATTACTAATAAAATCCTATCTTGAGAGATTTGAACTTGTCCAGAGTTAGCAAGTTACTTCAAATGAAGTGAGTTCATCTCTTTATATACTGCATGCATTTAATGCAATCCAGTATATACTTTACACGTGTCATTAGCGGATTGGTTGCATGTCATTGACCTTTGATGACAACCTTAGTAGCCGCATGAATGAACAGTGTAGTATCAGAGTGGTTGTACGATTTCAGATTTTCGGAGGTTCTTTTCTGACATTTCGTACGGTGGCGTGCAAGGGAGGTTAAGACAAAAGTACTTTGTACGGAGGACTTCATGATCAGCTTTCGTTGATTCAGCGATTATCATTTACTATTCAGCAGATGATAAAGTTCAGCGATAGCTGAAGTCTTGTACTTGATACTTCACGTTGAGTGGACAAATCTGAGTCTTCGCTGATCCGCATCAGTTCATTAGGAGACTTGTCGCTGGTTCTTGAGCTTGATCTTCGACTTCAGCGTAGAACCTTTGTTGACGTGAATCTTGTCTTCAGGGATCATAAGTAAACAACTAACTTATCAGCGATCACCATAAGGACTGAACAGACTCAGCGATATGGTGAACAGTGTTCGCTGAATGTTTAATCTAAAAGTGCGAGAGTTCCTATCAGCAGTACTGTAAGATCTTAGTACTTATCAGCGATAGTGAAACTCTGATACATATTGTTTACTTATAATTTTCACTAAGTATTTAAGATAGGGTCATTATCAAATCACTGAGGGTTTGGATCAACAATCTCCCCCTATTTGATTATGACATAGCAACAGAGAAAATTGCTATTTAATGAAAACATAAGGATAAAAAGAACTCATAAAATATTTGTCCCTTTTACTGTTTTCTGGGATCTTTTCAGTACTGATGGAGTAAAGTACATTCGCTGAAATCTTTCTTTAAATCTTTGAATCAGGTTACAATATGAATGAGAAAGATTACAAGTACAAGCGAAATAAATTACAAGTACTGAAGGATGACTGATACAATAGAGAAAATGGTGATTGTTGTCAGCCTTCAAAGGGTTCTTCCTTAATGAGAAGTTCATCAAGGGTTGTCTTTTCAGTTGGAATCATCCAGTCAGGAACCTTTTCTCCTTTATTCTTTAGCTTCAGAGCAGCTTCAAAAATCAAGGGTTTTAGGTGTCGTGCCTGAATGTCTTTTCTGAAGTCGCACCAGTAGATGAGATCTTTGAGCTGTTCGATTGGAGTGATTGGAAGCTCAGCGATCCGTTGAAAGCATTTACGTCCGTCGTAGTCAAGAAAGAATATTCCATAAGGATTACTGATGACTTTACCAGGGACGAAAAGTTCACATGGTGGCAAAGAGACATCAAGGGCAGATAGATCAGGATCAGGACCAAGTACTTCAGCGCGAGAGAAACCAATTCCAGTTTCATTTCGTATGACAGGACCTGAGTTTGAATCTTGACGTTTCTTCCTTGGAGAGTCCTTTTTTCTTTTCGGCTTTAGATCAGGAACAGGAGGAATATCCACACAAGAAGATATCAAATCGATCTGTCTGTTTATCAGCTTTTCGAAATGATCCTTGTACTTAGATTTTGACGGTTGGATAGCTAACCTCATCTCCAGCCATTCAGAGAGACCATACCTTTTTACAGTGTCAGCACGAAAGGTTTCAGATGAGTCATCTTCTCTGAACAGTTTGATGTCAACAATAGGTACTCCGACGGAGGTTCTTCCAGAGATGAATACCTTGTTGATCTTCGCTGGACGATATCTGAAGTGGATTTTCTCTTTACACCAGATCAGGGTGGTCTGAGAAACTTCAGCTTTCTTTTCCACGATCTTCTGGGCTTGTTCCCAAAGCTTTCGTTGGATTTGAATGGGAATACGCTTCAGCTTGGGGTCTTTGACAGATTCTTGAGTGAGCTTGATGGCGTATTCTCTGTCTTTATCTTCAGCTTCCTTCCTTTCAGCGATGAGGCGTTCAGCTCTGAGATGATCTTGGTATTCAGCTTTTGAAATTCTGAACTTAGGAGGAACTGAAGGTAGTTGATCGCGCCTTAGGATGATTCGCTGATCCTCGAATCGCTTTATCGTTTCTTCTCTCCTCTTTTGATCAACTGAGGAAGGTCTGTTTCTGTGCGAGAGAGGTTGTTCTTCTGGTTCATCAGTCTCAGAGATTAAATCTAAGACTGGGATTATGTCTTCAGCGTTAGCTGGAATTATTGGTGAAGTCGCAACAGATCTTTCAGCGATATCCTCAAACAGGGGAGAGGACTAGCTGAAACGCAGCGATCTTACAAATAAGAACTGGGTAGAAGAACTTGGGTAGAAAAGATAGAAAAAAATGTGGATGTGTATGGTGTTTGTGGAATGGATAACTGATTTTTCATAGATGATCAGGGAAGGAAAAATAAGTTTAGTGTACCTGACAAATCGGCTTTGCAAGTAGGATCGCCAGATTATCATCTTCAGCGATGCCTTTGTCTTTGCTTTTCTCAGCGCCAGAGGCTGAGTGCTTTGTCTTTGTCTTCTCCCCTGAAGGTTCTTTTATTGAAATACCTTTAAGAGCTTTGGTTCGAGGAGCAGGTTTGACAACAAAGAAATCATCGTCATCTTCATCATCATCATCATCGTTCCTTGGAGAGGAGGATGGTTCAGCTTCAGGGATGTCGAAGTCTTCGTCTTCTTCTGCTTCAGATTCCTCAGCATCTTCATCGAGTTGCTCCCCCTCAGATATAGAGGCGAGGTTCTCGGTTCCCTCAGGGTTTTCATCTCCCTGAGGTCCAGTAATCCGATCTTCATTACCCTCTCCCCTGATAGATTCATCATGGGAAAGGTCTTCAGCGCTCTTCTCCTGTTCAGCGCTCTTCTCCCCCTCTTTCTCATGATGGGCGGGGGAGGAATGGGTAGATTCAGCATTGGTGTTGTCTCTGTCTTCTGGGCCAGAGATTTTCACACAACCTTCAAGCTTAGCTATTCTGTCTTCTAGGCCAGAAATAGCAGGCGTGATTTTCTTCAGCTCTTGGCGATCCTCTGCGGTGAATGAGTCCAAAACAGGTGCAGGGGCCGGAGCAGGAGCTGGATTATTTGCCTTGTTCACCAGCGTCTCGATCATTGTCTTGACGGAACCAAGGTCGGTCTTCACTGAGCCCAAGTCGGTCTTGACCACTGACATATCACCTTCGAGTGTACCAACCGATTTCTTCAGCGTTGTAACTTCGCTGGAAATGGTGGAAACTGATGATTTGAGGTTGGTGTAGTCAGTGTAGATGTCAGAGAGCACTTTGGCAAAGTCGGCGAGAGTTTTATCAAGATCTTTGATGTCATCAGAGGAGGCCTTCTTTTCCACCACAGTAGTCAGCTTCGTCAGATTCTCTCCAGCGTTTGTTACAGCTGTAGAGTTATTTGATAGACCGGTGGTGAGATCCGTAAGTTTCATCTCCATAGACTTCAGAGACTGGTTGATGTCTCCCAAAAAAAGGACCTGTAACATATAAGTACTTGTGAACAAAGGAAAGCTCAGAAGTTTCAGGTTTAGTTACAGTGTTTAAGGTGGGATCTGTACCTGCAGGAGCGTTGACGAACTCATCAAAGTTTCGAGTCCCTCCATAGTGTTCCATATCTCCCTCAAAAGTTCCGTGAGGAATGGAGATCTCTGCAGGTCCTTTCTTCGTCATTCGCTGAGAGGCTTCAACGGCTTCTTGAATGATGGCATCTCCAGTTTTGACTGGAGGAGTGTCCAAAGAAGTAGAGGGAGGAGCGAAGGATAAGAATTGGGGTTGGGGTTCAAGTTCAGCGTTGGATTTGCTGAGAAGTACTTCATCAGTCTTTTGAGAGACTGACGAAGGTTGGGTAGATTCCAAAGTTCTAACCTCAGCGTTTAGGGACGCTGAAGTAGGTTTAGAAGGGATGGCTTGAATTGGTGTGGCAGAGCGTACCACGGAACTTTCCTTCAGCTCTTCAGAATGAGCTGAGGAGTCTTCAGCATGCAACTGCTGGGGTTGCTCCTTGGTTTTCTTGATCCTTTTGGAATCAAGAGGGGTAAGAGATTGTTTCCTGTTCTTAGAAGGAATGGATTTTGTGGCCGGGGTATCAGCGATGGGTATTGTCGCTGAAGGAGCCACAGAAAGCGGAGAATTAAGAAGAGTGAGAAGAGTAGAGAGACGTACCTCGTTGGCGACAGGCTTGAAATCGAGAACTTTAGGGCCAATCTGAGAGAGTTTCAGATCACCCTCTTCAGGATAGCTGTCCTTCAGGCCATATTGAAAGATGGCGCTGATGAATCGCGGGTAAGGAACCCATGCTGGTCGGTCAGCGGCAGAATCAACACGTTGAATGAGGTCTTCATAGATGATGGAGGCCCAGTCAATGTTGAGACCTTTCAGCAGTGCGTAACCCATGGCCTGCTGAGGTTGAGCGGCTTGATCAGAAGATCCGGATTTCGCTGTCATGCAGCTGATCAGGTGAGCGAAGATGAAGTTCATCTCGCTGGGCATCTTGGATTTCTTTATCAGCGTCAGCTTCTTCTCAGGTAGCTTGTCTCTTCCAGTCTCCCAGATGTAACCCATCGCATCAAGGAAAGCAATGATTTCTTCCCTGTCAGCGTGCTTCTTGTGGTCAGGAAATGGAATGAAAGGATTTTCTGAGGTAGCGTTAGGGAATTTCAGAGCTTTACGGATTATTGCGGGGGTTATCTTGATGGTGCCATACTCAGTATCGCTGAGTATGCAGTCGATGGTTTTAGATGGATCTTTGGCTGAGGGTAGGTTGGTGTGTCTGGCAGAGTACCAGAATTGGGATAATAGACGCTGACTGGCAGGAGGTGTGATTGTCAGTGCTGTGTATATGGGGCTATTCTTCAAAAAAATCACAGCGTCGTCTAGATGGGATACCTGCTTCCGAGGAGGAAACTCGAGAAGCGCTGAAAGGTTGTTTGCCTTAGTCCAGTCTAGTTGATCCAGCTCAAACTTAACCTGAGGAGCTTTGGTGATTTCCAGTTCCTCAGAATCACTGGAGATGGACTCAGCGGTAACATTCAGCTTTGAAGTTGCCATTTCACTGTATTATCAGTTCAACCAAAGATGTTAACAAATAAGAAATATCTTAATGTGGAAAGAGAATTTCCATTAAGATTTTTCGAATATTGTCCATTTCATTCAGACAAAAAAAAGTCTTAATGAAGATTAGGGTTTTTCTTGTTTTTTTTTTAAAAAAAAAACGAATATAACACCTATAAGCCTTGTATTCCAGTTTTTTTTTTTAAAATGGATACGAAAGAAGAACAAGTTTAAGATTTTAGATTTAAAACTTGAAGAACAACCATGAAATGGTTGTGTTTATAAAACCATGAAAGAAAATGATTTTATTTTTGAGTTCTTTTGTTTGATCTTGTGTAAAACAATGATAAGATCGAAAACAAGTTATTTGCATTTGATAAAAGATAAGAACATATTGACCTTGAGTTTGATGAAGAAGATGATGAACAGTTCTTGAAGATCGAGAGCACAAAATGCAACAGTGTTCTTTTCTTGCGGAGAAAGATTGATTCGCATAAAAGACAAATATAAACTTTGAGAGAGTTTATATAGGAAGAGAGTAGAGAGAGAAAAACTTGAGCGGGAAAGTTTTTCATCATGACACGGACACGTGTTTGCATTTGATTGGATAGACAACGAAACGTGCAAACGTGTGTCAGAAAAAGAAACGTGCCTGGTGTTATCCGTTGCAATGACGTCACAACTGTTCTTTCACATTCTTTCGTTGTCTCTGAGGTTTTGAAAGAAAAACTCAGGGACTCTTTGGAAAATATGAAGCACTGAATAGAAATATCAGTGAGGGTTTTAAGAAATTTCAAAATATTATTCAGCGACGAATGAATTTGAAATCTTGCATTTTCATGCGTTTTGTCAGAGAAAACATACCTTGATATCAGTTTAACCCAATTTATTCAGAGAGGATGATGAAATGGATTGTACTAGTTTATTTTATCCAGAGCCTATACAAGAATGTATAAACGTATCGCTGATTAAATGTGAACCACTGAAGATTTATCCTTCAAAGTTCAGCATTCCAAGCTCGCTGATGAGAAAGTTGAATCTTGTCTCATCAAGAGGTTTGGTAAACAAATCAGCTAACTGATAATCCGTTGGGATAAAATGAAGTTCTATATCACCATTCATCACATGATCTCTGATAAAATGATATCTGATTTCTATGTGTTTTGTCTTTGAGTGTAGCACTGGATTGTTTGCTATAGCGATGGCACTTGTGCTGTCGCAATAGATTGGAATTTTGGAGAGCTGAAGATCATAGTCTAGTAGTTGATTTCTCATCCACAAGACTTGAGAACAGCAGCTTCCAGCGGCTACATACTCAGCTTCAGCTGTGGAAGTGGACACCGAGTTTTGCTTCTTACTTGTCCAACTTACCAGCTTTCCACCCAGGAGCTGACATCCTCCTGTGGTGCTTTTCCTATCCATTTTGCAACCTGCAAAATCACTGTCTGAATAGGCGGTTAGATCGAATCCTGAATCTTTGGGATACCAAAGACCTAGATTCGCTGTACCCTTAAGATATCGAAAGATTCGCTTTACAGCTTTCATATGAGATATCTTAGGTTCAGCTTGATATCGTGCGCACAGACATGTTGCAAACATAATATCGGGTCGGCTAGCTGTAAGATACAGTAGTGAGCCGATCATCCCACGGTACAGCGTGACATTGACAAGAACACCCTTTGTGTCCTTATCAAGTATCAGCGGTGGTGCCATAGGGGTTTTCATAGCTGAACTTTCAGTTAAGTCGAATTTTTTCAGCATATCTTTAACATACTTTCCCTGATTTATAAAAGTTCCTTTTTCAGTTTGCTTAATCTGAAGACCAAGGAAATATGTTAGTTCACCCATCATACTCATTTTATACTCATCTTTCATTCTATCAGCGAAACGAGTACAAAGCTCAGGGTTAGTAGAACCAAATATAATGTTATCAACATATATTTGAACTAAAATGATATGACCTTTTATTTTTCTAAAAAACAAAGTTTTGTCAATCTTACCTCTCTCAAATTTTTCAAGGTGAAGATACGTAGAAAGAGTGTCATACCATGCACGAGGAGCTTGCTTCAAGCCATAAAGTGCCTTATCCAGCTTATAAACATAACCTGGACGCTTAGGATCTGAGAATCCTGGAGGTTGTTCCACATAAACTTCTTCATTCAGCTTTCCATTTAGAAACGCTGACTTAACATCCATTTGATGTACAGTGAAGTTTTTGTGTACAGCATATGCTAAGAAAAGACGAATAGATTCAAGTCTTGCTACAGGAGCAAAGGTTTCGTCATAATCTATACCTTCCTCTTGTCTGTATCCCTGAGCAACAAGACGAGCTTTGTTGCGAGTTACAGTACCATGTTCGTCCAACTTGTTTCGATAGACCCACTTAGTGCCTATCACTGTTTTGTCAGTTGGTCTCCGAACAAGTTTCCAAACTTTGTTTCTTTCGAATTCAGTCAGCTCTTCTTGCATAGCGCTGACCCAGTTTGGATCTCTGAGGGCATCATCTATTTTCTTTGGTTCAGTTAGAGAAATAAAGTTAACAAATAAACAAATATTACCTGCACTTCTACGAGTCTGAATACCAGCGTTGGGATCACCAAGAATTTGATCGATTGGGTGATTTACAGTCCATCGCTGAGCCGGAGCATGCGTCGCTGACGCAGTCTGAACTGGAGAAACTGAAGATGAGGCTTCAGCTACTTCTGGATAATCAGCTAAGAGAGGAATGCTTGCATTTGTCACTTCATTCACTGATTGCTGAGAAATAGATGGAATTTCTGAGACATTTGGATCAACTGCGGGTATAGTGTTTATAGGAACAGCTGAGACCCAAGATGTTTCAGCTTCACTATTCTGCATATTGGGAATGATAGTAGGACCATCATTTTCAGTTGTATGAGTATGAGTAGTGGGAACATCTTCTGAATCACCAAGATGAGAAAACATCCATTGATTCAGTTCTTCTGTATCAGCGTTCGGTTTAGAGTTCGCTGAACGGGATTCGTCAAACGTGACGTGAATAGTTTCTTCTACAGTTTGTCTTCTTCGGTTGAAGACTCTGAAGGCTTTGGAAACTGAGGAGTATCCAAGAAAGATTCCATCATCAGCCTTAGGATCAAACTTTCCAAGGGCATCTCTGTTGTTCAGTATGAAACACTGACAACCAAAGATGTGAAGAAAGCTGATTGAAGGCTTTCTCCCATGAAAGAGTTCATAGGCTGTCTTTTTGAATCTTTTGACTATCAGCGACCTGTTTTGCGTAAAACAAGCCGTGTTGACAGCTTCTGCCCAAAACTGAGTAGGCAGGTGAGAATCGCTGAGCATTGAACGTGCAGCTTCAATAATTGTTCTATTTCTTCTTTCAGCGACTCCGTTTTGTTGTGGTGTTCTCACTGACGAAAAGTTATGAGAAATACCCTTGCTCTTAAGGAAGGAATCAAGAGAACTGTTTTTGAATTCAGTTCCATGATCACTCCTTATTGAGCGAACAGTCATATTGTTCAGAGTTTCCATCTTCCGAACAAAGGTGATGAGTTCTTCAGGGGTGTCACTCTTAGAACGGAGAAACATTACCCATGTATAACGAGAGAATTCATCAACTATGACCAGCGTATATTTCTTTCCAGCGATGGATTGTTTGTTAACGGGGCCAAACAAATCCATATGGAGTAGTTGAAGAGGAGATGACACTGAGGAAACTTGCTTGGACTTAAAGCTTGCCTTGGTCTGCTTCCCTTTTTCACACGCTGAACATAAGGATTCTTTGGCGTATGAATGTTGAGGTAGACCAGTGACTAACTCTTTGGATGAAAGAGTATTCAGTGTCTTGAAGTTGAGATGTGAGAGTCTCTTGTGCCATAGCCAGTTGACATCAGAAGATGCCTTTGAGAAGAAACAGGAGTTCTCAGTGGTTGTTGAGTCCATGTTTATAACGTAAACATTTTCCAAACGATAACCGCTGAGAGCTATCTTCTCCTTTTTGTCAGAGACAAAGCAGGATTCCTTGGTGAAAATCACTTTGTTATCCATGTCGCAAAGCTGACTGATGCTCAGAAGATTATGCTTCAGCCCTTCAACATATGCGACTCTTCTGAAGGATGTTGTACCATTTGAAAGTACACCATACCCTCGGGTGTGTCCTTTTCCATTTCCACCGAAAGTTACAGAGGGACCCTTCTCTTCCTTGTATTCAGCGAGCAGGCTTTTCTTTCCAGTCATGTGTCTAGAGCATCCGCTATCGAGATACCAGATACCCTTCTTAACCTGCAATACAAAGGAAGATTAGTTTTGCTTGGGTACCCACTTCACCATGTATACGCGTTTGTCAGTGGAAGTGGTTGGAATGGGTTCAGCAGTCTTCGCAGCATTTGAAGATTCAGCTTTGTCTTTCTTCACTTTGGTCAATTTCTTGACCTCAGCGGTATGAGTCACCTTGACCTGACTTGCAACTGGTTTGGTCTTCTTTGGTGCTATCTTCACCTTAGCTATCTTATCAGCTTTGGTGGCTGTAGGACACTTACTTGCAATATGATCGGTAAGTCCACAGTGATAACATTTCCTATAACTAAAATTAGTTCTAGGACCACTTGTGTGCTGAGCTTTTAATTTGGAATTAGAAGTGCCAGCACCAAGTACACTATTGGTTTTTGAAATAGGACGAACATTCAGTTCTTCAGATTTCTTACCAAGGACATCTACTCTGAGTCTAGGAGTAGGTCGCTGAACTGATCCAGAGGTCTGATTTCTAGAAACAGATGAATGAATCACTAAGGCTTTAGAAGCATTCAGCTTAGGTACTAAAGTACCCTTCTGAGGATTTTGATAAATTACAATTCCTTTACCTTTATCTTTAGAGACAGAGGTAGGTTTTGAATAAACCATTTTCTCCTTACCTTTTGAGGAGGTAGGAGTTTCCTCAGGGATTGGTGTAATCGACGAGGAGTACTGAGATGAAGAAGTGTCAGCTACTGAGGATACGAACGTTCCAAATTTAAGCATTGAACGTTCAGTGGTTGGTATTGGAGTATCATATTTATAACCCAGACCACGTTTATCACTCAGAGGAATCTGAGCCTTAATTATCTCAGTGATCTTTGTTGAAGAATTACACCATCCTTCAACAGTAGCTTGTTCAGCTTTTAATGCAGTGATAGCTTCCGCTCGTTCAATTTTGACTAGCTGATTTAAATGGACTTGATCTTTAAAATCTTCTTCAAATTTAGAAAGCTTTTCTATTTGAAGGTGGCAATTTTTAAGTTTTTCAGCGAGATCAAGATTTTGGTTTTCAACCACAGCTTTGCCGTTCATGGCTTCGTATAAGCTTCTAGTCAGTAGTTCGATTTTACGGAGACTATCAGCTTCATCAATATTTACAATATTGGTAAAGAAGGAAGGTGATACCTGAATGGCAGATGTTGAAGTGGAGGGAATGTCTGAACTTTCTTCCTCTTCTTCAATCTTGGCCATGAGACATTGATTTGCTTCATCATCTTCAGAATCAGATGATGAGGCTTCTTCATCAGAAGCAGCCCAATCATAGTCAGCCATTAGGCCTTTTCCCTTCTTCTTAAAGCTTTTCAGCTTTGCATACTTCTCCTTCAGCTTTAAGTATTTGTCTTTATTCCTTGGAACAAAGGATTTCTTTGTAAAGGCTGAAGGTCTCATGATTTTCTTTGACCTGCACTCGTTAGCGAAATGACCTGTCTTTTCGCAGTTAAAACAAGTAGCAGTAGCCTTATCAACAAGAGCTGATGACTTAGGCTTGTCAGCTATAGAAAGAGTTTTGTTCTTTCTAAACATTTTCTTCTTGGCGAATCTCCTGAACTTTTTAGTTAGGAGAGCCAAGGATTCATCATCTGAAGAATCAGAATCTGATGATCTTTCAGAGTTACTTTCTAACTCAGTGATAGTGACCACGGGTCGCTGAGTAGAAGGTTCCTCTGAGATTAAAGCAACAGGGGTGCTTTTGGAATCTTTTACAAGATTCTTCTTAAGATGGCTAGATTGCTCATGATTCAGCAATGTGCCATATAAGGTAGCGAGTGTCATTGATCTTAGATCTTTTGACAGCTTGAGACACATGGAATAATTGTCCCAGCTTTCAGGTAAACATTCTAAAAACTTTGTCAGAACTTCAAAGTTAGAATATTCCTTACCAACCGTTTTAAGATCTATAATTAAGCAGTTAAAACGTTGATGTACTTCAGAGAGAGTTTCATTCTTACCAGAGATGAAACTTTCGTATTGTCTTACCAGGTTGATCTTTCTTGAATCCTGGACTTCAGACGTTCCTTCATACTGAACACATATTGTGTCCCACATGGCCTTCGAGGATTTCAGGTTCATGACGGAATGGTAGACTTCGTCAGGAAGGGCCATGGATAGTATGGATCTGGCTTTTGTATCTATAGCCACTTTCTTCTTGTCTTCATCGGTCCAATGATGGATTTCCTTTGGAATCAGCCTTTCTGGAATAGCAGCTCTAGTTGCAGTGGCTGGAACGGCAGGATCAATCGTTACAGGGATGTGTGGACCGTTTTCAAGATAGTAAGGTATAGTAGGGTCTACACCTTCTAAGAAGAGTGTCATCCTATTTTTCCATAAGTTGAAGTTGTCTCTGGAAAATCTAGGGGGTTTTGCAAGAGAACCATTGTCGATATAGTGAGTGTTTGTGTTTGAGTTGGCCATTTTCAGATAATAGCAAGGAAGAGAAAATATCTTAGATTAGATCTTGTTTATGAGATTAAACAAATCCGCTCTGATACCACTTGTTGGTCCCGAAAGGCTTAAACAAGTTTGTAGAAGGGGGGGGGGGTTGAATACAAACACACTATTTTACTTTTCTAAATTGTTTATTGATAAATCATTAACAATTTACAGCTTGTTGCGGAAACAAGATTAAGGATAAACCTAAATCTAAACAAGTTGGAACACTAAGGTTTTCTTGCACTAAGAAAGATAAGGAGATTACTAATAAAATCCTATCTTGAGAGATTTGAACTTGTCCAGAGTTAGCAAGTTACTTCAAATGAAGTGAGTTCATCTCTTTATATACTGCATGCATTTAATGCAATCCAGTATATACTTTACACGTGTCATTAGCGGATTGGTTGCATGTCATTGACCTTTGATGACAACCTTAGTAGCCGCATGAATGAACAGTGTAGTATCAGAGTGGTTGTACGATTTCAGATTTTCGGAGGTTCTTTTCTGACATTTCGTACGGTGGCGTGCAAGGGAGGTTAAGACAAAAGTACTTTGTACGGAGGACTTCATGATCAGCTTTCGTTGATTCAGCGATTATCATTTACTATTCAGCAGATGATAAAGTTCAGCGATAGCTGAAGTCTTGTACTTGATACTTCACGTTGAGTGGACAAATCTGAGTCTTCGCTGATCCGCATCAGTTCATTAGGAGACTTGTCGCTGGTTCTTGAGCTTGATCTTCGACTTCAGCGTAGAACCTTTGTTGACGTGAATCTTGTCTTCAGGGATCATAAGTAAACAACTAACTTATCAGCGATCACCATAAGGACTGAACAGACTCAGCGATATGGTGAACAGTGTTCGCTGAATGTTTAATCTAAAAGTGCGAGAGTTCCTATCAGCAGTACTGTAAGATCTTAGTACTTATCAGCGATAGTGAAACTCTGATACATATTGTTTACTTATAATTTTCACTAAGTATTTAAGATAGGGTCATTATCAAATCACTGAGGGTTTGGATCAA
Source organism: Saussurea involucrata (assembly GCA_033807775.1). Lineage (NCBI taxonomy): Eukaryota > Viridiplantae > Streptophyta > Magnoliopsida > Asterales > Asteraceae > Saussurea > Saussurea involucrata. Next base: position 62,597,494 of record CM066313.1, on the reverse strand, counting down.
CAGCTATCACTCTCCAGCTAATGAAGAGAAGACAACTCAGGTATGTGATTCTTGCCAAAAGGATTTTATGAATCAAATGCAATCACTTGTTGAACAGGCAGATTCCTTTAAGGCCACCACTAAAGAACAAAAGCTTGAGATTAGATCACTAACCGAAAAGCTAGATGTTCAAATGAAAATAACTGAAAAACATAAGTCTGAAAATGCTATGTTAAAAGAAAAATGCAAAAATCTTTCAATAGCACCTAAAGACTTAAGGGCCAAATTATCTGATCTTCAGTCTCAGTTTGCTCAGTGTTTGAATGAGAAAGAAGATATTGTTTATCAATGTTCTGCTCTTCAAATTCAACACAAGGAGTTTGTTGCTAAAATTCTTGACCTTGAAACCAAACTCCATAAAAGGGGTCAAACTGATCAAACCATCTTTCTGAATAAACCCAAAGAGTTCATCTATTTTAACAAAGACTGGGGAATCGGATATGATAATCCTCACTATTTGAAAAAGGGAAGATACCAAACTCCTACTTTGTATGATTTTGGTTGTTTTGGGTTAGACAAAAAGTATCCGGAATATGCTATTCAATGGACTGGTCCTCTAGAACCTGAAAAGGAAGAGGAAACCGAGGAATATAAACGCGCACACAAACTAGGAATACAACTTCCGTTTTGTTATGAACCTTTTTAAATTATTCCTATCAAAAGAACAAAAAGTATCTCTCAAAGGACTACTTCGAACCCTACAAGGTTGCTACGCCCAAGGATTCCTCCAAAAAGGATGAGGACCAAGCAACCGCAACCAAAACTGAGACGGACGAGTTTAAACTATATGTTCCCCCTCTCATCTTGGAAGCAAAGATTGTCGAGTTGGAGGAGTCGCTTGAGAAAGAAAGGTTTGTTTTTCAAAACGAGAAGAAAGCGCTAATTCAGGAACTTGAGAAACTCAAATCTGAGAAAACCGAAGGTGTGACAAATGAAGAAAAGGAAACTCTTTAGTGTGAAATCAATAAGCTCTCATCTAAATTGTCTGAAATGGCAAGAGAAACGATGAAAGAGCACATGAGAAATAGTCAACTCCAATTGCAGCTTGACCTACTTCAAAATATAACGAAGATTTCACCTGAACTTTCTTCGAACTCATCTGACACATCCTCGTGTAAAGCCTTCATCGGAAATATCTCTTCGCAAGAAAGTAAAATATCTCAAGATGAGTGTGTCAAAAGGAATTTAAACTCTGATTTTTCAAACGCTTCCGTATCGAATTCCTCAAAGCACACAACTGAAAGCACAGCGTGTTCCTCGCCTTCCTGGACCGATCCAAGTCCTGTAATTCCGGAAGTCAATTTTTCAGAATATATGAACTCTGAAGGCAATTCTAATGGAGAGTTTGAGTCGTTCCCTTTCGACAAATCTCTCCTGAGTCATACTGATTTTTTGTCTCCAGTAGTCAACCATCCGGTCAATTTTCTACAGGGTAGCTGTTCTAAAACAAAGGCCCTAGCTGTGATCAAGATTTCAAAATCAAAACCGACATCTAAACATGTTTCGAAAAACCAATCACAGCCGAGGCAAAAGACCGAGCAATTGCCTACCAAAAATATCGTTCCTTCAAAAGTCACTGACCGTTCTATCCCTGTTGGTTCAGATAAAAATGGTCGCGTAAAACAAGAAAAACCCAAGTGGCTAAACAAGGAACCTGTCAAGGATGCAGCATCAAAGTCCTTTCCTACTGTTATTAACTCTAGAATAAACAAAGACAATTGTGTTTGGAATCATTGGAATCGTTTCTTATCCAATTAAACTTAATTCAGTTCATCAATTGATTCAGTTATCGCGTGATTGTTTATGTTGTTCTAGATGTGGTTGGAATGATTTTGATGACATTAACATTAATGATTGGTTTGGGTCATATCACATGTATAATCATACACCCAAGCACAAACCCCGTAATAACAATAGAAAATACTATAAACAACGGGGTTTCCAATCAGAGGTTAAACCACAGCAGGAGAACAAACCCATTCCAAAACGGGCTTCTCCTATTGAGGTTAAACCGGCACCCAAGAGGCAACCTGCTACAAAATTTGTTCCTCCAAAAGGTGTAAATTCTATACCTAAGAGGCAATCTGTGCCAAAACCATTTTCCGCTAACGATGTGCAACCTACACCTAAGGGGAAATCTATGTCAAAGCAAGTTCCTCCACGAGGCGCCAAAACTAACCCTCCTGGACCCAGGCAAATCTGGGTACCAAAGGTCCGCTAATCTTGTTTTGTAGGACGGTCATGTGTGGTTCTTACACTCTAGATGCTCCACGCACATGACCGGAAGGAGGGACCTGCTCACGATCTACAAGGAACAATATTACGAAGACGTGAGGTTTATCTATACCTGTTGTTTCACGTGTGTTCATGTGTTCAGGGGGAGCACAACACGGTATCATGTAAGTTTACTCATTTGTTGAGGGGGAGCGTCACACACAGTTTTTTCAAACAACTGTCAAAAGTTTTTTTGTGTGTGTGGGCAATCCCGTGTGAATTTCATATCATGGTCATCATTTGAAGGGGAGCGACATAGTGTTTTTCGTTAAAATGCTCACAAGTTTTTCTGTGTCGGACTCTCCATTGCACCATCCGAGGGGGAGCAAGGTTTTCCCCACTCTCAGTTCAAGGGGAGCAAGTTTTTCCCCATTCTCAGTTTGAGGGGGAGCGAGTGATCCATCTTTTCACAATACTAATGGTTTCAAATGTTTTTGAAAAATGGAATTTTCTTAAAATGTCAAAGTGTCCGGACGCCCATCAGTCTGGATAACTTTCCGGACCGGATGGGTTTCTGGGTGGTCTATCCGGGTGGTCTATCCGGGTTTCTAGGGTCGATATAAATACCATCCGGGTTGGTTCATCTCATTTGTCCGGAAAATTCGAACTAAAACCCTAAACCCTCTCGTTTTCTCTCTCGCACTCGGTCTCACTCTCCAAACACGATTTTCACTCCAGTGTTGTTCCAAAATCAGGTATGTTACTCGGTTATCCCTCTCGATAACATTTGTATTGATCTCACGCACACAGATACACATCTTGACCATTGATTTGGTCAATTTCTCGCATCCGAAAACCCATTTTGAGTCCATTCGACTTCGGGTTCGTTTGGTGTATTCCAGGTCGCATTAGCTTAGTTTGTGTATTCATATGCAGTCATCGACCCTCATTAGATGATTTAACACCTGTTTAGAACTGCTATTTGCTCGTTTGTTCGATCTGTTTGTCATCCAGAAACACTCTTTGTGTCCGGAGACGTTCAAATCTAAGGTGTTTTGTCCGGACAGTCTCAAGACCTAGATATTTTGTCCGGTCACACTCACCATCCGGATACCCAAGTTGTCCGGAAACCTCAGGATTTCCGGTAAGTTCAACTACCGGACTGTTGGTGTGTCCGGAATCCTTTTAACCGGAAACCATTTTGTCCGGAATGTCCTTTTATCCGGGAACGCTCTTCCCATCCGGTATCATGTGTTGTCCGGTCACCCTTTGTCTGGATAGCTGTGGTTGTCCGAGCAGTATTGCATTTCAATATTTTCCAGAAACCTTGGTGTCCGGACACCTATTGTCCATTTCTTTTTCTTACCATTTTGTCCGGACACTTCTGCATTTTGCATATCCAGTACCTGTTTCATCACTGCCAATCCTCAATTTGTCTCAAATTGAGCCACTTTTAGCAAAGGTACGCGCCGACATTTGTTCATCCGTCTCTGCTACTAATTGTGTTGCTTTTACAGATACTCAATGGCGGATCAGGAACAAAATCCTCCACAAAACCCCGGTGAACAAATTCCTGAAGAGGAATTCATTGACGAGGAAGCTGATAACGCCTTGGTCACACCTGACCATGGCACTGAATTGGAGGCCAACAATCACCACCTGGTCCCGGCACTGTTCAGACCACAACCACAACATTGAGTGATTGTGGACATACTTATGCGTCACCCTCTTCGTGAGGCCCTCACCGCCACTGTCGACGTCCCACTGCTGTATGTGCTTCAAGTTTGGTTCTCTGCACAAGTTCGCACGGCCGGTAACTCACGCTCAGATCGATAACCAGCAGTTCACGCTCACACCGGACTCCTTCCGCCGACTACTTTCACTTCCGGAAGCCAACACCGGCGACCACCAAGGCTATGACCCCACGATCAACGACGACACACTATGCGCCCAAGTCCGAGCACTCGGGTACAATTTTGGCCTTCACCGTCCATCCGGGTTCAACCGCAAATACCTGGCACCGCTATGGTACACCTTGTTTACAATTCTCAATTGTTGCCTTTCATCGAGATGGAAAGGCATCGACCAGTGCACCGGTGATTTTCTGCGACTCTTCCATGCCGTGTGTTACAACCGCCATGTCGATTTCGCCATGATCATTTGGCGTGAGTTAGTCCAAGCAATTCGCCAAATCGGACGCAAATCCTGCCATCCCACGCCGACTTACTCATCCGGTATGTCCTCCTCATCATTTACAATATATGGTCATTCGCAACCCATCCGACGCCGTATCCGCGCCCATACCTGAAGCCCTTCTGGCTTACGTCGATCCCACTGCACCGAGTGTTATAGCATATAGGGAAGCATTAGGGAATCTCGTGGTCCTGAGCGACCCCAACCGAGCGATATCCGGGTTGCCACATCTGCTATCCCGTCTCATACGTTGGGACGGGGTATTGAAGAAGCCTCCGTGGACCCAGCGGAGCAATTGTACAACCCCCTCATCCACTCATCCGTCTCTCAAAAGACGGATGTTTCAGTCACGGGGATCAAGCACAACTTCCACTAGTCTCTCACTCGGAGAGTGCTGGTGTTGAAATAAGCGACCAATAGCCCCCGGTCGCGACTTCTTTCAGTGAACAGTTGAGTCTAGAGCCATTTGATATTATACATTCTTCGGCTAGGACACAACATGAGGAACAACAAATCGATCGGAACGTCTGTAGTGTCTCCGTCTGGTGGAACACGAGGATCGGACGGAAATCCTACCACAGCTACCACTATGCCAACTGTGAACATAGGTGGCTCTGCCTCTGCGGAAGATGCCTCAATGGGTAATCTAAGTGATCCCGGAGTTATTCACCCAGACTTTGTGTCACCAGGGTCCCTGGACAGCACCCTGAAGGCTGTCCGCGAGGCAATGGAGCAACACGTCACCGCCGAGCTCGCAAAAATGAAGAGCTTAATCAAAGGCAAAGAGAAGATCGTCGAAGCTGAAACTGCACCTACACCTCCACCGGCTCCTACTCAGCCTACCTACTCGGTGGACACCCTCAAGACGATGCTTCTAGCTCAGCTACTCCAACAATCCGAATTTGATGCCTCTACCGAAGCAGACCTGATAACCGTTCTGAAATCCCATATCACTGCTTCTTCATCATCTATTACCACTCTCCTAGATACTATTGACTCGACTCTTAAGGACTACAACCAAGCACTCACAACGCTGTCTGAGAGAGCCCGCTCACTCGAAGATACCTGCAAGAGTCAAGCAGGCGGTCTGAAGCGAAAGCACGATGATCAGGATGATCCTGATCACCGTGAGGGGGAGAAAAGACTAAGACCTACCGAGACCGCCCCTATCCTCACCGAATCGAAAACTGTGGTTCATCTGGAACCAGCAACTACGACAACAACAACCGACGCCGAACCTGAAGCCGAGTTGCCATTAGCCGAGATGGTAATCGACATGGAAATATCAGATGATGATGACCCGACGGTTGAAAAGCCCGAGGGTTCAACACAGGAACTGGTTGATTTTGACTCATCAGACAGACTGTTATTGGATATGATAGATCCAGACTGTGAAACCAACCCGGAGACCCAAGATGCATGGTATGAAAAAGACGTCAGTGTCGCAAATCTCCAGGTTAATTTGGTTTTCCCTACTGATGATGATGACAACATTGACTATGATCAGTTCCTGCTCCAGAATTTATATGGTACTTCTCCCGTTCACTCTACTCAACCGGATGAAACTTCAACAAGACCCGAGACTTCAACTGCCAATATTCAGACATCTCCTCAGCAACCGACAGCTTCTGATCTCCCACTTCCTCAACAGCAACAAATCCGTTGGGAGAAGATCCCAGTATTTATTCCTCACCTGGAGGAATCCCTGAAGAAGTTGTTTGTTCACAAACTTCGCACAATCGAGTCGACCTTTTGCCTAGGTATTTACAACTTCAATCCCGAATACCAACGCCGATATATCAGCGCAATGAAGCGGTGTCTTCCAGTCAGCCAAGTCAGAACCAAGCATCAGATCACAGAGGTACTCAACATACAGTCCAGCCGCATCATGAAAATCGTCTATCCTGTATTCACTGTCCGACGTGAAGATGGGAATGACTGGAAATTTTCTAAAGTCGACTTCCAGCACCTTCGACCATTTGACTTCCTAGCAATTCTGAAAGACCTTCGTTCAAGAACTATCCGACCGCTACCAGTTACAAAGGCGCTCGAAGCTGTTCGTCGATTTCTGGTTTGTACAATTATGATGTCTTATCTAACGGATTTTCAAATGGCAATCGAGAACAGAGCGAAGAAGGTAAATCTGATAAAGCCGAATCTGCAAGCTCCTGAGTTGAATATGTATCCCGAGAACGCTATGCTTCTAGAACCTGAATTTGGGATTGTCTACGTCAATGATCAGAAAGAGAAAAGATTTCTGCGATTCAGTCAGGTAGAAAGATTCTGCGACGACACGCTCTTCAAAGTTCAAGATGCTCTTCGGAAAATCATCCAGCACGAGTCTGAAAATCCAAGGTTCTCATATGTCCCTAATCTGAATGAAACAACTGCTCGGAATGCCTTGGAAATGGTTGAAGAACGCATTGACTACCGCCGTGCTATCAGATGGTTCGAGGTTCACTTCGCGCTCCAAAAAAGATATGTCGCGAACTTCAATTCAAAGGGGGAGATTGTTAGGGTCAATTTATGTTGAATTAAAGTTCAGGGTTTAATTTGTAATTCTTGTATTTGAGCCTTAATAGTGAACGGGCCGTGGGCTTGTTAACCACGGGCACGCCATATATAATGTTGATTAGCCTTAGAAAAATAGGCTAGTTGTTCATTTGCTTTCTATCTTGCATTGCAAATTCTCTCTGAAAGCAATATATGGATGACCAGTTGAAATCGTAAACATATTGTCTAATCTACTGATTTCATTGTTCGTTGCACGGATCTGAGACTCTCAATAAAACTTCGGCTTGGTGTTTTGCTAAACAATCCATTCCAATCACAACATCAAAACTCCCAATTGCCATAGGAAGTAAATTCACCTCAAAGCACTCGCCTCCAATCTCCAAACAGAACTTTTCTATGATTTCAGGTAGAACAACTTGTTCCCAATTCGCTACTTCTATGACTAAAGCATCACTAAGGGTACTAGGGGTCACATTCAACGATTTGCAAAATACAAAAGAGCAGTTTGCACCGGAATCGAAAAGTACTCTAGCGTGTATATAGTTGAGTAGGAACGTACCCGACACCACATCAGCGGTCTCTTTGCTTCTTATGTTGTCATCTGTAAAGCCCTCCCTTGCACTCTCGGAGCAACCTCCTTCCTTGCTTGACTCCTCAGGATAGACCCCTTTGAGGTGTCCCTCAACTTGGGACATTCGTGCCTCATATGTTCTATATCCTTGCACTCGTAACAAATTGTTAGCTTGATCGAGCTAGCTCGGCTTGTATGTCCCGACTTTGCACACTTGAAACACACAATTGGGTTGGGGTTGTGAGGTCCAAAATGCTTGCGCTTGCATTTGGGATACCATCTTTCTACCCTTCGAATGTCCATCCCCTTTCCGCTAGGATTGAACTTCGGTCTCTTGAATGAACCTTGTGGGCTCACCCATTTCCTCTTCTCTTCGAATACTGCCTTATCTTCTTTGTCTCTAGCGTAAACTCTTCCATGACCTTGGCCTCTTCGATCGCCTCTCGTAGAGTAAAGGCCTTAGCATTGCGGACCATAAACATCATATCTGTGGGTAGACTATTGAGGTATGCTTTCATATTCTCCTTCTCGGTTAGAGCCACATGCCCCCACCAAATTCAGTTTCTCCATGAAGAGATGTGTGTACTCCCTCACTAACAAGTTCCCCTTTTTGAGCACCCGTAGTTCGTCTTCAATGCGATCGACCTCTCATTCGTTTTAGTATTCCTACAAAATCTTCTTTTTGAATGAATCCCAAGACATATGGGCCAATACCGAGTTTTCAAGATTAGATTTGGTGACGTTCCACCATTGAAGTGCAACACCCGTTAACATTTGAGAGGCGAACTTCACTTGTGACCCCTCTCTGCAGTCACTGGACCCAAAGGCCTGCTCTATTTCCATCCAGTTCATGCAGTCAACTGGATTATCAGAACCTATCAACTCCGACAGCTTGATGCACAGAAAGGTCTTAAAAGTGCAAGCCCTCTCACCCCTTCTAGCCTCGTTGTTGGCTTGTTCGTCCATTCTCGTGACGTTTCCGGTCCCCCCGGAACCCGCCACAATGTTCTCGGCCATAGCCTCATGTCAAGGATGACTGTTGTCCCTGTCTTCCAGCAAATTCATGAACATCTCTTGTTGTTTCTCCAATGTCGCGTTCGCTACTTGCATCACCCCAACTAACATATCAGTCAGTTGGTTCACTTCCTGCATTACCAGGTTTGAGGAGGTTATATTTACCCGTGGTATGTGCTCGGGTCCTCCACCAAGCGCATTAGTCAAGGGTGGATCCACAGTTGTCCCAACCTTCTCCGTCTGATCAGCCGTGGATGTGGTCGCCTCTTGACCATCCACTCGAGCTCGGGGTCTACCTCGCTTGTTAACCATTTCATTATGCCACATACACGAAAATGAAGTTGAGGGAATAAGGACAGACAAAATAATAATAGCGTACTACTACATTCATCAATCATCGTAATAGTTTTGAAATCAAGCATGCTCACGTATTGACACATTCGTAATGCATTAGCTAAGTGAGATTATAAACACAATATACATAAGAATTCTCGTTATCATCATCACAATTTTCGATTAGTGTATTTTCTATCGACTCTAGACTCTCTACCCATCTTAAGTGTCTACCCCTTCTTTCACAATTCATAACTTAACGTCTCAGTTTAAGTCTAGATATCTTACTTCCATACCTAGCTCACTTAGACTAGAGCTTTGATACCAACTAGTAACACCCTAAAATTTAAAAATCAAAGATAGGGTATTTTCTAAAGAAGATAACATAAAACTTCCAAATGTTATAAATAACTCAAACCCAAAATGGGAAAGTTTGTACAACCAATACTATCAAAATAATGAGACATAACAATAACAACCTACATAATCTATATAATTAAAGACTAAATTAAAATGGGTGTCACTATGTCTTCCCAAAAGAATCGCTCGTCACAAAATATTCCCAAAATCCTGAATCCTTAGGTGCTCCTAACTGCATCGGTCGGCATCTCAAACCATGCTAGATCCTTTGTTAGTTGGACATGTGAATCACGTATACAACAACAACGGTTAGGCTGAAAGCCTAGTAAGATTTATCACAATATTTTACATAAGAAAAGCATTAATACATAAATTATTGTTACCCGTCCCGTAATGGTATCACATTACCGTTAATCTCAATAGCATACGATGTTCCACACCTGAACATATTCACAATATACAACACTTGAACACGGGGGAGACCTGTTTCCATCAAGGTGACGAGAACACGTGAGTGGAGTCACCTAATGATTTTTGTGAGACTACACATCAAGTTCTTTACTTTAGTGCACATACCCTCTTGGCATCACCTCAAGCCCTCTCATACCTTTAGTGCTTACTCCATCGAATTACACCTCAAGGATTTACTGAACCTTAATGCCTACTCAATCTAGATGAGTTTCACCTCAAGGTTCCGTGGTCCTTTATCGTCAACTCTCTAGAGTCCATAAAATGGATTCTCTCATTTCAACAAGTAGTTCTCCAAATCCTCATGCATAAGGATCGAAACTCAACAAATGCATATATACATATCCATTTGGTTAGATTATCAAAATCCCATAATATATAGATATTTCACGTTTCTATGGTATAAACTTTACACCCAAGTATCATTAAGTTAACTACAAGGTATTTCACAATCATCTCATTCATGTCATAGTGGAACCCTCACATACATTATGCACAAGTAATACACGTTCTTTCATTTTCAACATTTAGAACCACTACTAAAATCGACCCTATCAGTGACGGAAGATTCCGTCACTGAAAGCAACTTTCGTCGTTATTCCGTCACTGAAAGTCTGTCGCTGTTCAGGAGGTTGCTGAAAGTATCAGCGACGGATCAGTGACGGATGTCAGTGACAGATCAGTGATGGAAATATTCAGTGACGGATCAGCGACGGAATTATTCAGTGACGGATTAGCGACGGAAATATTCAGTGACGGATCAGCGACGGAAATATTCAGTGACGGATCAACGACGGATTTATTCAGCGACAAATCAGTGATGGAATTCCGTCACTGATCCGTCGCTGATTATGGGAATAATAATAATATATAAATGCTTTTAGCGACATAATTCTGTCACTAATCCGTCGCTAATTCTAAAAAAAACTAAAAACAGTATTTCCTGTATTTTTATATAAATACCTGCTCTTAGTTTGAAAACACCAACCCAACAAATTCAAAATACCAAATTCCAAATTCAAAATACCAAATTCCAAAATACAGTACGAGTGTAAATACGATAATAGCAACCTTACTAGGGGGAGGGCCGGTAGGCCCGGGAGAGGGGAAAACGAATCCATGTTGCCACATTAAGGCCCAATGAATCCCTTTAAAAGACAATAAAACTGATTAAAGCCCATTAGAACAAATTAAAGCCCAATAGATGTTTTATGGGTTACAGTGGTTCTTAATGAACTATTGGGCCTTTTAAAGCCCAATAGACCCCTTTAAAGCTCGATAGATCAATTAAGGTCCAATTTAACCCTTTAAAACCCAATAGAACCCTTTAAACCCGATACATCCATTAAGGCCCAATGAACCCCTTTAAAAGACAATGGTACTGATTAAAGCCCATTAGAACAGATTAAAGCCCAATAGATGCTTTAAAGTCCAACATAACCGATTAAAGCCCGATAGAATTTATTAAAACCCAACAATACCGTGTATGCCTTTACATGTTTGTATGCGAAGTGTGTATTGCATATATGTATGTGGTGTGTATTGCATATATGTATGTGGTGTTTATTGCATGTGGTTGATAAGACCACTAAGACCCACTATAGGTCAATAAGACCCATTGAGATCCATTATAACACAATAAGATATTTTATATGGTTTATCAAGACCTACTAAAACTCATTATGACTTATTACCTAAGTTTACCTACAGGGTTACCAAACAACACACATATTATATGCTATTTATACATTCATATATATCATTCATATATACACATGCATGTATATATATATAACACATATATACATCATATGCGATTTCCAAATATCACACATTAACTATATATACACATTGATCACATATTCACGTTATATCAATATATACACATATACACAATATACATGCATAGATCAACAACCGACACATATACCAACATACACACACACACACACACATATATATATGTGTGTGTGTGTGTGTGTGTGTGTACTGATCCACTGATACATATAACACTTACACATGTGTACATATAACACATAAACATGAGAAGCAAGAAATACAAAAAACATATGTCACTAATCCGTCGCTAATCTGTGACGGATTAGTGACGGACACGTGGAATTTCATTTTTTATTTATTTTTTTGTGAAACTTCACGTGTCCATCGCTGATTTGTTACGGATTAGCGACAGACACATATATTTCATTTTTTTAATTTCTTTTCTAATACATTCCGTCGCTAATCCGTCACTGATTAGTGACGAATTTCTGTCTGTCGCTAATCCGTCACAAATTAGTGACGGGTTAGTGACGGATTGTGTTCTTGTTGGTTCCGTCGGGGTGTTACACTCTAATATTGTTTTATCTCATTTAGCTGTTAACTCTCACCAAAACATTTGTTTCAAATTCGTCATCTAAACTCCTCATTTAATAGTGACTTCCACAATCTTTGATTTCCTTTGTCCCTAAGGTACGATTCTTGTTAATACTTTCCACGATAGCTCTTTTGTAGGTTATACTTTCCACTATCATTTAAAAAAAGATTTGAATCCACCTCTCTGAATGTCAAGCGGACATGGATGAAATCAATAGGTTTATATTGGTGTCAACTTTTTCAATTTTTATAGTTAACAATTTGGGCAAAAAGTTGATTACTGGCAACCCCTACCGACTCCACACGAAACCTCCCTTCAAAGACACCAATGTGGGGGACATTTTTGGCTCATTCAACAGCTGAGGCTAGTGGGATGATCCGAGATCGAACTCGGAACCTGTCTTGTATATGGGTAAAGTCGTCATTCTTCTTTGCCAACCGATCTACAAGCCATATGGTATAGTTAACAATTAAGTTGCAAAAATTAAATATCTATCGTATATATAGACAAAAAGTTGATTACCAACAATACTAAAATATCAATCTTATAATAAAAAATCGTCGTTTTACCAAGATACAATTATATTATAACTAATCTGCAGATTTTTAGAGTGGTCGTTAAAAATAAGTGGTGCAAATATTAAGTATCAAATGATAATATTAACCAACAAATTCTTTCCACAAAACGAAAATATATTAACCGATAAATATGGCAAGAAACTTTATTACAATTTAGTACATTGTTTCCCAAATGGGTGCCAGGGTGGGTCAAACAGAGTACAACAATCAATTTAGACATAGGGGTAGATTTCGTTATAAACCTAAAATTGAGCAATCCATAAACTTTCTAAAGCGTCACACGTGATATTATATCAAATAGTTATTTAATTATTTTGCATTAAAAAATTAGTCTCAGTCACTTTTCTTACATGTTTACCCAAATGTTCAAGTTCATAATTTGCGGGTCTGGCTAAATGACATCAAAAAAGGCGTTTTCCCATATATATATATATATATATATACATATATATATATAGAAAGAGAGAGACTTAAGATCATGTGAGATCAGACCATTTTCGTGAGACTCATGAGACCACAAAAATAACATTAAATCTTCACAGCGTTTTTTTTGTGAAAGTTCGTTGTTTTTCGTACATTGACGATGAATCGTTGTGAAGTTTCAGTGTTATTTTGTGGTCTCACGGTCTCACAAAAACAGGTTGGTCTCACGTGAACCCAATCTTATATATATATATATATATATATATTGCAGATCTAAGTTCGCAATTGCGGATTTAGGCCAAAACGTTTTTTTGGCTGGATTCGTATTTTTTTCAAGTTTTTGAGCTAGGTCCGCAATTACGGACCTATATGTTGCGGAAGTAGTGACATTTGTGTAAAACCGGGAAAGAAATAACTAGGAAACCAATTTTGATGCCTGTTTTGGCTATTTTGAGTCAATTTCCCTATAACTATAAAGAATACGAACATTTTATTCATCATTAATGTCGTAACATAGTTGTTATTAATATGTGTTTCATGATGAATAACACATTCATATTCATCATAAATATCTGATTAATGATAAATATTTATTTTGAAAGGAATAGGTAATGTTTTGTGTACCATTTTCTAGTTCCCAATCGTCTGTAACAAAATGTCCCTCTATTATTGATATATATTAGTTTTTCTATTTATATTAGGTATTTGTTTTTATTTTAATAAATTATTTGACTGTATTATTATTGTTAGTTAAATATCTGAATAAAAATATTTATTTACATCCTTCCAGATCCAGAGGAAGAAAACAGGAAAAGAAAGATGAAGCCATTTTACGGAATAAAGAGAAAAAGAAAAGTTGAAAAGGACAAAAGGACTTTTGGGGTTTTTCGATGTGGGTTTTAATAATGAGTTATTCAAAAATAATGTATATAATAGAATACAAATTTATAAGAAAAATTAAAGCCAAATCATGATCAAAATAAGAAAATAAAAATGTCAATGTCAATGTAAGGGTGAGTAGATGACCACGTCTACGATCACATGTGGTAGCCAAAGTCACATGAATTACATGTAATTTTACAAGTAATTTTAATGTAAAACTATATTTAATTCAATTAATTTTGTATTATTTATTTAATTAATGTTCTCGTATACACCTAATTTACAAATCTAATCATCCTAAAATTAAGTGCAATCAAAATTAAAACCGTTTAGATATTATTCACATTTTAAGAAACCAACTTCAAAATTTCTTATTTTGAAAACCATTTTAGAAAACAAAATCCATTAAGTTTATTTTATTCTTATTTAAATATGACATTAGTTTGGGAAATTAATTAAAATGCCAAAAGTCAAACATTGAGTTACCAAAATGCCACAAAAATTTCCCAGTTTACCAAAATGCCCTAAATACTCGCGATGGAGCCCGCGATCGCGGGATAGGGCTGACGTGGCACGAACTTTGGCCACAAATGCCCCGCGGAGCCCCTCAACTTTGGCCGCGGTGCATATTTGGCCCCTGCCCGCGATCGCAGCCCGCGATGGACCAAAATTTTTCAATTTTGGTCCCTGAAAATTTACACTTGTCTCTGTACTTAGACGAATCTTGCATGCTTTTACTGTTTTTTTCCACAATTATTGTACTTTGAAGACCGATTTGTAATTGAAATTCATTTGCATGTTTGAATCAATGTTAAATCAGTGTTTTTGGAATACCAGTTTGTGGATGAAATGAGAGATTGGTTGTCATCAATGTTGGTTGTTTCATTGATAAATAGATGTAAAATGCAATCCATAATCCACACACCGATTTCATACTTCTTTCTTGATTTCTTTCTGCAATATTTTGTGTTTGAGATACTACTGAAAAAATGAGACTATCTGTTGCAAAAGCTAAGCTATATTTCTGTTTTGATGGTGAATGGGAGCAAGATAACAATGAGTGGAATTTTGCTTATAAATCTAAGCATGGTGTAAAATTGCCAGTAAACTATACTTATTAGAAATTTCTTGCATACGCCATGCAAAAATGTGGAATCAACCTTTCTACTGTTTGCAAGTTAGTGTTTAAAAATGGCGATGGGTCATTTGTGGATTTATCCAACGATGGGGATATATCTAATTTTCTGCACTTTGCACTCGATTCAGAAAGGCCCCCATTACTTTTTGTGTATCCCGCCGTATCCGACGAAAACGACGACGACGGTGACGACGACGGTAACGACGAAGACCTCCAAATAGAGCAGCCTGATTCTCAATTTCAGGCGTCCAACGCCCCAACGGTTCATTTAGATCATTCATATGGTCTTAACGACTGTATTCCGGAGACGCAACAACAACAACCACCACAACCATACGAATGGCGTACTGTTGGAGTTGCTGATGACGAAACCCACGTTTTCAGAACGGGTAATTCTGAAATAGACAGGTCAGACACCGATAGTGATGATCACGAAGAATATACCCCTAGTAGAAAATCATGTAGTCAGATAAATGACTTTTTTGATATGCCCCCTATTCTTCCAGACTCCCATACCCAGACACAAACCTACGAACCTACACCTTATATTCGCAGTGAAAGGTTAAAAGCAGGTCAGATATTCGATTCGAAGGATCTCTTGGCAAGTCAGATCGGACTCAAGTTCTTGGAAGAGGGTTTCCAAAGTCACGTGCGGAAATCTGACAAAAGCATATACGTAGTTGAATGTGCCAGAGAAAAGTGTGAGTGGAGGTTGTACGCGATTCACACGGGTCCCAAAGGAGGGGCGATAATGATTAAAAAGTTGCACGACGTACACACTTGTACGAGGACGCAACTTAATCCTTACCACAAAAAAGCCGGCAAAAAGACTTTGGGTGCGATGCTGAAAAACAAATTTCTTGATGTTAGCAGGTCATTGCGTCCAAAGGACATCGTCCACGATGTTCACCAGCAGTTCGGCGTCACGATTGATTACCACCAAGCTTGGCGTGCGCAATGCCATGCACTGTTTATGGTGAGAGGCACGTTCGAGGAGTCGTATGAACGACTCCCGACATATTTATATAATTTGCAGCTGCAGAACCCTGGTACTGTCACGCAGCTACGGACCGATTCACGTCGACGGTTTGAGATGTGCTTCGTGGCCCTTGGACCCGCGGTACGTATTTTATCACGTCATATGTTTACACATTATAAACTATAACATTTACAAAGGAAAACCACCTATGTTTTTGCAGATCCACACATTTCTGGAAAATCTACATCGTGTCCTGATAATAGACGCAGCCCATTTAAAGGGCCGTTACTTGGGTATGATGTTCCTGGCGGTTGCCATGGACGGGGATAACTCCATCGTTCCAGTAGCTTTCGGCGTAGGCAAGTCTGAAACCGGGGACGAGTGGACTTGGTTTATGTCCATGTTGAGACAAGCTATCGGAGACCCGCAAGGGTTGGTGTTTATGTCTGACAGGGCTCCTTCCATAAGCGCCGCAATCTCTGCCATGTACCCAAACGCCCCTCACGCCATATGTTGTCGACATTTGGAGATGAACGCCAAATCCAAGGACAAACGTATTACCACCTACAAGGATGTCTATTGGGCGGCATGCAGAGCATATACGGATCAGGAGTTTAACAAGTACATGAATATGCTACGATATAGTGCCGACGAAGCAGCCAAAGTCTTTGACGATGCTGGACCGGAGAGGTGGTCCGCGGCCCATTTTCCTGGACAACGGTATGACATTCTGACCTCGAATAGTGCAGAGTCTGTGAATGCACTCTCCCGTTTTGCGCGTAGATGTCCGATTGTTAATCTTATGGACTACTTTCGGGCCTTTCAACAAGAGTGGTACCAAATTCGACGCCTAAAAGGAGCTGAGATGCAAAATGCACTCACACCAACGGCGGAGAATATCGTTCAGTACAGGGCGCGTCGTGCGGCGACATGGCCGGTAAGAGCAATCGGGTATGGGAAGTACGAGGTGCATGATGACTATATTCACGCGATTGTGAATATGGAAGACCACTTTTGTTCGTGTCGCGAATGGGATAAATTTGGGTTACCGTGCGGCCATGCCATCGCTGCAGCAAGATATATGGGTCGTAGAGATTGCAGCGACTTGGCTGTACCTTTCTTCACGTCCGAATATTACCGGAAAACATACGTGGAGGTAATAAACCCAGTTGGACCCCCTGCAGCATGGGTGTATCCACCTGACCCGCTTCCGCCATGTTATCCACCTTTAATGGATAAGAACAGAGCCGGGAGACCGAGAAAGAACGACCGACGTCCATCACGTGGTGAAAGTTCGATACAACGAAGATGTACTCGGTGCCAATGCGTAGGACACACTCGTGGAGGGTGTCCAAATCCCGCCCCTTCAACCGTGCTAAGGAGACATTCAGTCCGTCACACCCAGGGCCCGTCACAGCTTGAACCATATGGAACAAACACATATGATACTGTTGATCTAAACGTTGATTTGTAAAAGATATATATATATATATATATGTATATATATATATATATTCATATTATATATATGTATATATATATATATATATTCATATTATATATACACACATACATATGCTTTTAAATGAACATTGATAACACAGCTAGTTTGTAAATGATATATATTCATATTATATATATACACACATACATATGCTTCTAAATGAACATTGATAACACAGCTAGTTTGTAAATGATATATATATATTCATATTATATATACACACATACATAGGCTTCTAAATGAACATTGATAACACAGCTAGTTTGTAAATGATATATATATTCATATTATATATACACACATACATATGCTTCTAAATGAACATTGATAACACAGCTAGTTTGTAAATGATATATATATTCATATTATATATACACACATACATATGCTTTTAAATGAACATTGATAACACAGCTAGTTTGTAAATGATATATATTCATATTATATATATACACACATACATATACTTCTAAATGAACATTGATAACACAGCTAGTTTGTAAATGATATATATATATATATATATATATATATTCATATTATATATACACACATACATATGCTTCTAAATGAACATTGATAACACAGATAGTTTGTAAATGATATATATATTCATATTATATATACACACATACATATGCTTTTAAATGAACATTGATAACACAGCTAGTTTGTATTCCATCCAACATGCTCTTCATCTTCAATCTTTCTGACCCTTCTTCAACGGCTTCTGCTTTTGCAACCACGTATGGCCATTGTGTACCACAACCCGGACACACTTTAGCAAATGAGTTGAGGGTTGTCATATATTCTACAAGATGAGTAGGCCCACGTGGATAGAGTACGGCTACCAAAATCTAGCATCATTAACAAACAAAACCCCATGTTTGTTTATCCGAATGAGGTAACCTCTGACTTGACCTTGCATGATGTATCCAACCTAACCGTGGTTCAGCGGCTTAAAAACTACTTTTCAAAGAAATTAACAACAACAAAAAAAATACAAAACAACAACACAATAAAAAAAATACAAACAACAACACAGTAAAAAAAATACAAAACAACAAAAAAAATACAAAACAACTAAAACAACCACCACCTACTTAAAAATTGATTTAGTTTCATCAATCCAAGCTTGCTTCTCGTTTACCTTCGCTTGAATAATTGCGAAGTCTTGCAGAATATGGTGAATTGCTTCTTGTTCTCGACGAACACGAGCCTCCCGAGCTTTTATATCCCCTTTCATCCTTTTGATCTCCCTGTCTTCCTCTTCGATCTTTCTCAAATGGACTGCCTTCTTGTCCATCATTTTTTCCACTCTTCTGTTAGTTCATCTATCTCCTTTTCCTTTTTTGCTATGGCGACCTCGATTTGAGGTGGCATTTTTTCAGGAGTAGACTTAGGGTTTGATGACGATGCCATTTGTGGATGAAATGAGAGAAGAGAAATCAATAGAGAAAGAAAGCAAGAGAGAAATCAAGAAAGAAAGCAATAAACAAGTGTGAATTGTGAATTGCATATTACTGATATTTATGGATGAAATCTCAAACATGCAAATGAATTTCAACCACAAATCGGTCTTCAAAGTACAATAATTGTGGAAAAAAATAGTAAAAGCATGCAAGATTCGTCTAAGTACAGGGACCAAAAGTGTAAATTTTCAGGGACCAAAACTGAAAAATTTTGGTCCATCGCGGGCTGCGATCGCGGGCAGGGGCCAAATATGCACCGCGGCCAAAGTTGAGGGGCTCCGCGGGGCATTTGTGGCCAAAGTTCGTGCCACGTCAGCCCTATCCCGCGATCGCGTGCTTCATCGCGTGTATTTAGGGCATTTTGGTAAACTGAGAAATTTTTGTGGCATTTTGGTAACTGTTGGTCAAACTTTAGGTATTTTAATTAATTTCCCCATTAGTTTTACGTTTTCGAAATTGGTTATATAAATAAAAGCAAAATATTTGTTATATTTTAATCCAATTTGTCATTATTTTTATTTAAACAGTAAATTTTTTAATAATAAAATCAAATTTAACTTTTTTAATATGAAGGATAAATAGAAGGTAAATTAATTAAAATACCCTAAGTTTGATTTTTTCTTACATAACTACCCTTCTCTCTCCCATTTTTGCACAAATACCTCATCATCCCGCGATTTGGGCCGAGACCGCGGACCCGGCCCATGTGGCCCGCGATATTGGTCCGCGATTGCGCCGTGATTTGGGCCGCGATTTTCGTGTTTTTGGAGTTTTTCACGTGTTTTTGCATGTTTTTACTGTTTTTTTCCACACTTATTGTCTGAGTTGTTTCAATTATTGTACTGGGAAGCCCAATTTATGGTTGCAATTCACTGAAATGTTTCATCAATGTTGAATTATTGTACTTGGAAGATGAATTTGTGGTTGCAATTCATCTTCCTCAATGAAATTTCATCCATAAATATCAATAAAATGCAATCCATAAT
Source organism: Saussurea involucrata (assembly GCA_033807775.1). Lineage (NCBI taxonomy): Eukaryota > Viridiplantae > Streptophyta > Magnoliopsida > Asterales > Asteraceae > Saussurea > Saussurea involucrata. The sequence goes on along the minus strand of CM066313.1, from coordinate 62,577,452 downwards.
CATTCATCCATTCCATTGTGGTTGCAATTCACATCCATTCCATCCTTCTTTCTTGCTTTCTTTCTTCATCATTTCAGTATTTTCTTTCTGAGATACTACTGAAAAAATGAGTTCAGCTGTTGCAAAAGCTAAGTTATTTTTCTGTTACGATGGTGAATGGGTGCAAGACAACAATCAGTGGAATTTTGCTTATAAATCTAAGCATGGTGTAAAATTGTCAGTAAACTTTACTCATAAGAAGTTTCTTGTATACGCCATGCAAAAATGTGGAATCGAACCTTCTGCTGTTTGCAAGTTGGTGTACAAGAATGTTGATGGGTCAATAGTGGAGTTATCCAACGATGGAGATATCTCTGGTTTTCTGCAATTTACAGCCCAGTCAGAAAGACCTCTAGCACTGTTTGTGTATGCCGAAGACGATGACGAAGACGATGACGAAGACGATGACGATGACGAAGCCCAACTGGAGCTTGATTCTTAATTTTAGGCGTCCTACGACCCAACAGTTTATTCGGATCATACATATGCTCTTAACAACTGTTATGCTGATTTTGTTCCGGAGACGCAACAACAACAAGAAAAAGAAGACCAAGAAAGACGATTTGATGGAGTTGCTGATGACGAAACCCATGTTTTCACAATGGGTAGATCTGATATAGACAAATCAGATACCGATAGTGATGAGGACGAAGAAGGAGAAAAATACACCCCTAGTAATAAATCATTTAGTGAGTTAAATGATTATTTTGATATGCCTCCTCTCCTTCCAACCCCGGAGACCCATATACAAACTGACGAACCCACACCTTATAATCGCAGTTCAAGGATACGTGTAGGTCAAATATTTGATACGAATGATGAATTGGCCACACAGGTTGGGATTAAGTTCATCGAAGAGGGTTTCGAAAGTAAAACGGACAAATCCGACAAAGTCAGATACGTAGTTGTATGTGAGAGAAAAGATTGTAATTGGAGGATGTCCACGAGGTCCGTGGGCCCTGAAGGAGGGATGTTTACCGTTAGAACGTTGCACGACGTACACACTTGTTCGAGGATGCAACTGAATCCCAACCACAAACAAGCCAACAAAAGGACTTTGGGCTACATACTCAAAGGCAAGTTTCTTGATGCTAGCAGAGCATTTCGTCCAAAGGACATCATCAACGATATAAACCAGAAGTACGGGATCACAATTGGTTACCACCAAGGATGGTGTACGCGATGCAGGGCACTACTAATGGTGAGAGGCACTCCCGAGGAGTCGTATGAACGACTCCCTACGTATTTATATAATTTGGAGCTACAGAATCCAGGTAAAGTCACCAAGATAAGGACCGATTCAAACGGACGTTTTGAGTTATGCTTCGTTGCCCTTGGACCCGCGGTACGTATATTAACATGTCAAATGTTTACACATTATAAATTATAACATTTTCAAAGGGAAACAACCTACGTTTTTGCAGATCCGCACATTTCTGGCAAATCTGTGTCGTGTCCTGGTAATAGACGCCCATTTAAAGGGGCGTTACTTAGGTATGATGTTCCTGGCGGTTGCCATGGACGGGAATAACAACATCGTGCCCGTAGCTTTCGGAGTAGGCAAGTCCGAGACCGGGGAGGAGTGGAGTTGGTTTCTGTTCATGTTGAGACAATGTATCGGAGACCCGAAAGGGTTGGTATTTATGTTCGATAGGGCTGCTTCCATAAGCACCGCAATCTCTGCCACGTACCCAAACACCCCTCACACCCTATGTTGTCGACATTTGGAGATGAACGTCAAAAGCCAGGACAAACGTATTACAACATACCACACCACCTACTGGAATGCATGCAAAGCGTATACGGTTCGGGAGTTTGACCGGTACATGAATGCACTACGAGTTAGTGTCGATCGTCCAGCAAAAGTTATGAACGATGTTGGACCGAAGAGGTGGTCGACGGCCCATTTTCCTGCACAACGTTATGACATTCTGACCTCCAATAGTGCAGAGTCGGTGAATGCACTCTCCCGTTTTGCTTGGAGATTACCGATTGTACAACTTATAGAGTACTTTTGGACCTTTCAACAAGAGTGGTACCAACTTCGACATCGAAAAGGAGGTGAAATGTGTAATAAACTCACACCAAAGGCGGAGGAGATAATTCTCAAAAGGGCGGGAATGGCTGCGACATGGAGGGTAAGCAAAATTGGGTATGGGAAGTACTAGGTTCGGGATAACCGTTATGACGCGATTGTCGATATGATCGACCATGTTTGTTCATGTCTGCAATGGCAATACTCTGGGTTACCGTGCGGTCATGCCATCGCTGCTGCAAGGCATCTGGGTCGTAGAGATTGCAGCGATTTGGCTGTAAATTTCTACACAGCCGAAACCTACCGGGAAACATATCGGGAGGTAATCAATCCAGTTGGACCCCCTGAATCATGGGTATCTCCACACGTCCCTCTTCCGCCATGCTATCCACCATTAATAACAAAGAATAGAGCCGGGAGACCAAGAAAGAACGACTGATGTCCATCTCGTGGTGAAGATCTGATACAGAGAAAATGTACTAGGTGTCAAGAAGTAGGACATACTCGTGGAGAGTATCCAACTCCCGCCCCTTCAAGCATGCCAAGGAGTAGACGTTCGGTTATCCAAAGAAGTAACACGCAGAGCCTATCGGAGCTCAAACCAGATGGAAGTCTAAGATACGATAGCATTGACCTGAACATTGATTTCCCTTGATTGAGACGATAAATCTTGTATGCTAAGTGCTCTTGTTTTTATATATAACATGATTAAATCAAAAAATATTCTATATTAGGCTCATTTTGAAGGTATCGACGAGACGATTATAATGGTGTAAATTGTTACAATTAAAAAAAATATTTTTTAACGTATTTTAGTTAATATACGATTATATGTGTGAATATAATAAAAGTGTAAAATGAAAAATAGAAAACTGAAAGGTATAAAGTAAATTAACTAAATAAGTATAAGCGTGTGAAATGTAACATTTAAATCAAAAATTAAAAATCACGGACCAATATCGGATCGCGATCGCGACCCAAATCGCGGGATGGTGGGGTATTTTTGCAAAAACGGGAAAGAGAGGGGTAGTTATGTAAGAAAAAAATCAAACTTAGAGTATTTCAATTAATTTCCCTAAATAGAACCAACTTCAATTTCAACAATAGTATTGATAAAAAAAATTCAAACCCTTAAATTTAGACCCAACATCTAAAACTTTTAACTTAGAAAATCAATGTCCAAATTCATGTTACTTAAAAGAAAAAGAAAATAGAGATTGATTTCATTTTAGTTACCTAAAATAAAAGAATTGATTTCTTAAATGAAAATGTTTTAAAAATTAATTTAAAAAAACAATACGTGGTAAATAAAAACAAGAGTAAATTATGGATCCGATTGTAATAACTGTGTTCTAATCGTGAAGGTGTGTGCAATTTGTGGCTAAAGCAAATGATAATAGAAAAGGGAGGACCTAGTTGCAATTGTGGAAAGGTATATAAAGTGGAGAATCCCTAATTGCCTCCTCATCTGATCATTTGTGGTTGCGTTCGTGAAAGAGAGAAAGAGCAGGGAGATTTTGGCTAAGAGGTCAATCAAAGGTTTCACTCAAGTTAAATGTCGACCCTCTCCTCTAATACTTAGTGTTATTCGGTTTCTCCATGTTCGGGCTTTGTAATGTAGAAGAACACTCCATTTTCTTACTGTGTTATCTCAAAAGAGGTATCATGTAGGTTTTGTGTGTTGTGAATCGATTTAGAGGTAAATAGTTGAATAAATGGGTGATTAGGGTTGGGGATGAACCCAAGTGTTTGTCTAATCAAGTCTGAGGTAGAAATCACGATTTCTAATCAGTTTAAGAGACTTAGGGTTTTCTGAGTTTGAGAAACCCGGTTATCGCCTCATCCGGACAGTGGGGGGATTTCCGGATAGTTCTAGGTGTCCGGAAGTGTATGGTCCGGATAGTTCTAGGTGTCCGAAAGTGTATGGTCCAGATAGTTCTGGGTGTCCGGAAGGGGTATGGTCCGGATAGTTTTGGGTGTCCGGAAGGGTCTGGTCCGGGAAGTTTCGGGTGTCCAGATGAGTTGTGTCCGGACTGTTTAGATCTGGATAATGTTTTCTGATATGGGGTTGTTGTACGATTTTAGGTGTTCGGTTCGGCTAGTTCAGTAGTGGGACGCGTGTGTGCATAACCTCGATAATCAGGTGAGTTCCCTTGTACCCCCTTTTATGTGAAAAATCAACTTGAGCATGTTTTCCATAACTATGATATCGGCATTTTGTACGTTGACATGATAAATGTTATTTTATAACTATGAGATCGTTTTACCGCAGATTCATGATTTGTATTGCCTTTATGTTTATATGCTTGTATGTGGAGTCAGGTTGCACAGTGGGGATGGTTGTACCCTGGATCCTTGGGAGTTTGGTGAACCGTGTGCCTTGAATCTGTTTCTCGTGCACGCAAATATGGCATCTACTAGGGGGCTCGAGTGTGGACATCACGTGGAGGTGATGGACGTGGAGACCACTGTGCAAATACCCTTATGCGGCAATTGTTTACAAACTGTTGTTTTATTCATTGATATGATATTTACGTGATATAAAGATGAGATTCTTTTAAACTGTTTTCGAGAGGGAATTCACTAGACCTCATGGTCTAACCCTCGCTTTTCAAAACTAAAACAATTTTCAGGCAAGAGGTTTTGTGATGCTACTTCCAAAGGGAAGGAGAAGTTCAGAAGGCTTAGAGACGAAAGTAGCTGGTCTAGAACACTATAGTAGTTTTGCTTAGCTTTAGACATCTCGGCTGTGGAAGTGTGTTTCCGCTGCTATTTCTTCTGTAAACTCTGATTATAATGAGATGTATTGGGACCCATGTTGTGGTGTTTATTGTGCATATCTTGTATGGTTTTTGGGTTGTTACACCGATCCCTATGGTATGCATTTTTTATGAAATTGGTCCTTAAACTTTAATTATTAAGTAGAACATCCAGTAGTATGCATTTTTTTCACGGATTTTATTCTTGGACCAAACGATCATCTACCAAGGCCATTAAAATTAAGAGTAAAATGGTCTTTTTAATTAACCCTTCTAAACTAGGGGCTAAAATATAAACATTAAAACTTGAAGGGCCAAAAAACAAATATAATTATATATATGGGTGGTTTACTTTGCAAACCAAGTCATTTGCACAAACCGTCTTCATCCATGGATTTCATTGATCAATGACCATGATTAAAGAAGACTATTTATGTCAATAATTTTTTTTTATTACGGTTCATTAATTACAAGAGCCCGTAAGGCCATCCGTACCCGGCTCGGGATGGGGCTCGGGATGCCTTCGGGCTCAGCGGGAATGGGCTACGGCCCTTGCGGGGATGGCGGGGCGGGATGGATTCCGGGTTCGGGATCCCGATTCATCCCGAAGAGTATTTAAAAAAAAATTAATTTAATTTTTAAAAATAATGCCGTTGAATGGCTCTTTGTAAACAAAAATAAATAAATTTTTTTCTCAATTTAATCCCACTATATATTTAACCTTCAACCTCTTATTTCTCACACCTCTCAAACTCTCTAAAATTCTCTCAACCTCTTATTTTTCACACCTCTCAAACTCTCTCAAATTCTCTCAACCTCTTATTTTTCACACCTCTCAAACTCCCTCAAACACTCTTCCATTCTCTATATTTTAAACAATATGGATTCGCCACAACCCGGTTCACCAACCGCATCATCATCATCAGTGAGACACAACGCGCGGCAAATGTTCGAGAAGTCATAAACCGGGACACTCATAATAACCTTCGGTCGGATTTGGTCGAACATATTTGGCGTATCCAAGTTCCCAACAATGACGACGAGTAGATTTTTAAATTTATTTTGTAATTTTTATTTTTAATGAATGATATGAATTTTAATTTTAATTATTTATCTTATTTTTATTTATTAAAAAATATATAAATATTTTTATTTTGTTAAATAATTAAATGTATAAATAAAAGAATTAAAATAAATGAGGTGGCAAAAGGGTTTGAGGGAATGGGGTAAGGGTGTTTAGGGATTGAGTGAGTGTTAGGAGAAAAGCTGACGTGGCGCTGATGTGGAGCTTGAATCTTTGAAAGATAGAGGGATGGGGTACTGATGGCCTAAGGGCAAAAACATCAAATGATTTATTTATGACAATTATGAGAACCGTTTAATTATAGAAACCATTTAATTATTTTTTTGTATTTTTTTATAATTTTTAATTATGATTTTTTCTATTTTTTTATTTGTTCTTGTATTTTTATTCATGTGAAAAGTGCATTGTTTCGTATATTTCTCATCTTGATGAAACTGTTTCATGTATTTGTTTCATTAAATTGTTTAAATTGATAAAATTGTTTCATGATATTGTTTAATCTAATAAAATTGTTTCATGTAATTTGTTTTTTCATGAAATTGTCTCATGTATTTATGTTTCTATGTAAAAATAAAAGTGTTTCATTATTTTTATTTTTTTTGATGGAATTGTTCATGAAATTGGTATCCCTATTAGAGAAATAATATCCGAAATTTTATTATTTTTGATAAAAAATATTATTAATATTAATTATTAAATATAATAATAAGCTTTGTTTAGATGTGATTGATGAACCAGGGAGCTGCACTTGAACCACCTATAACTTCTATTATATAGGTATAAATCCGATGATAAATGCATGCTTATCGATCTCTGTAGAGTTGGTAAAATCAAGCTTCTCATACACAGACATATATATATATATATATGTCTATATATATATATATATATATATATATATATATGTTTTTTCTTGCACAATTGCACTAGAATCTTCCCTTTTAGTGTGCAGGCTCACTTTTGTAGTGACTCATGGTGTAATCTAACCTTTTGCAGCATTATTAAAATAGGTCACTGAGAGCATAATAGGAAATATTGAAAATGTGTTCGGTCAAACTTTGTGGCTGATAGTTCTGGAAAATGAAGGTACGTACCCATTTAAGATTTCCTAACATTTACTGCAATAATTACCCATGAATTAACTATTTACAAATGTTTGTCGCATATTACACTCATAAGTGATTGCTGCAGCTTATTTCGTGGTTGAAATAAAACAGACCCGTGATGGAAAACCCCTAAATCCGACCCGAAAAACCTGAATATGCGAAATAATCGGTTTTATCCATTTTTCGGTCGAATTTTGGGGTACACACTCTGCACCCGATATCCGATCGGGTTTAGGGTTTTGGGCTCCGACCCGACCCGACTGATGCACACCCTATTTGAACGCTCCTCTTTCTCTTTCTCTCTCCCCCTCTCCCTCTCTCTCTCTCTCTATATATATATATATATATTGTAACAACCCAAATTCTAATTAGGATGAAAGTTTGGTGGTCAAAGTCTAAGTATTGAAAGTTAGACTTGAGGGGCCTTTTGGCAATTGTTGGGAAGTACTTATAGCTCAAATTCCCTAGGGTTTTATTGTAGAAATCAGTAGTTTGTTGGGGTTTTGAGACTTGGCGGCTAAGAGAAAGAAAGGGGAGAAAAAAAGAGTTCTGGGGAAGAAATCAAGGAAGAGAAGAATCAAAGAAGAAACCTGTAAGGTAACTTTTATTCCTTGTTATTTGTGTGTTTCTTCTTTCTTAGCCTGGAGTTTTAAGTATGAAATCAATGATTCAATGAGTTGTCAACCACATTTTTTCCTTAAAGGGGGTTTTGAGGGTCTTGGTCTTTGTTTGCCGATTTTTGGTAAGAATGTGGATTAAGTGGATGTTTGGGACTGAAAACCTTCAATCGAGTTAGTGGTTAGAAAGAAATATGTGTGGCGCAAAGTGCACCAGGAATTGGCGCAAACCAAGCCTCGCGCAAACCAAGCCTGGCACAAACCCAGCCTGGCGCAAACCTGATATGGCGCAAAGCTGAGTTTGGCGCTGTTGGGATAATCTCAATCATACCTCAAGTACTAGATATGTAAAGAGGGCAAAGATGAAAAGGTGTGACCTTTCATATGAAAATGTGTGACCTTTCATATGAAAATGTGTGACTTTTCATCCTCCAACCGCCATAACCGAACAATTACAATGGTTCATTGGCACCGGTTGATCTAGTATAAATAGGAAGCATATGTAGCAGATTTGAATACACACACAAAATTCAGATTCTCTCATATTCTCTCCTTGTTCTTCATTGTTCTTCAAGAAGGAAACATAGTTTGATTCGTCGGGTTCGAGACTTCGATTCTTAAACGGATTGTTGTATCCTCTAGATAGACGTCCATTCTCTACGGTACGAGGGACGAATTTCTGTCTAAGGACACTGCTTTGCAGGCCTCAATCCAACAAACGTTCTTCTTCAAATTTTGATCAAGAAACTCGAGTTAGTCATTTTCTCCTTGAAATTTTGATTATGTAACTTATGATTATATGTAAATTACATACATATATATAGATATAAATTCAGTATTTCATTTGATTCAAGATTGTGTGTTACGAATTTCAATTCGTGTATATAAGTTCTAACAATCTTAGACAGAAATTTCGTTGACGATGGAAAACTCTTCCTTGTTGAAATCGAGTGTGGAGAAACCCGAAAAATTTAAGGGTTCCGATTTTAGAAGATGGCAACAAAAGATGCTCTTCTACTTGACGACTTTGAAAGTGTCTAACGTGCTTACCGATCAAGCACCGACACCGCCGGTTGGAGAGGGAAAAAACATCCCATCCCATATTGAATTGGCTATGTTCCAACGATCCTTGGATATTTGGAACGCCAACGAATATAATTGTCGGAATTTTATTCTTAATGGTTTGGATGATGGTCTTTATGACATATATTCATCCTTCACCACGGCAAGAGAAATTTGGGAGTCGTTGGAATCAAAGTACAAGGCGGAAGTCGGTTGTTCCAAACGATTTATCGTGGGCAAATTCCTGAACTATAAGATGACGGATTCCAAACCGGTCGTGAAACAAGTAGAAGAAATGCAAATCTTGGTCCATGAATTGGAAGTCGAAGGTATGGGCATCAACGCTAATTTTGTTATTGGTTCAATTATTGACAAGTTACCTCCATCCTGGAAAATTTTTAAACTCTATCTTAAACATTTGTCCGAGGATATGAGTTTTGAGCAATTGATACTCAAATTGCGGGTGGAGGAGGACAACCGGATGAACGAGAAAGCGGATGCTATCTCGTTGGAACCAAATACAAACATGGTTACCGGTAACTCATCAAAGACGAAGTTCCAAAAAAAGGAAAGGGAAAGGCGACGGGTTTCAAGCATAATCTCAATGCTTCAAACCCACTATCCGTACAACGAAGGCCTTTCAAAAAGCGTGTGATGAGTTGCTGGGTATGCGGAAAGCCGGGGCATCGAGCCAAGGATTGCCGCCATAGAAGAGACCATAGTGGTCCCGGAGGAGGAGGTGCCGGTGGAAACCCCCATCAAGCCAACGTGGTCAATGCTCCAAATCAATTCGTTGGAGTAATTGAGGCTTTTATGGTTACAAACGTGACCGATTGGTGGGTTGATACCGGTGCCACCAAACATATTTGCAACTCCAAAAACATGTTTGCAACTCCAAAAACATGTTTGCCATCCACACAAATCTGTTGAAAAGTCTAATCAAGTACTTGGACTTATCCACAGCGATTTAGGTGATTACAAAGCCACACCCACACGTGGAGGAAAGAACTATTATGTATCATTTATTGATGATTGCAGTAAATATTGTTATGTATACCTAATACATACCAAAGATGAAGCTTTGAATATGTTTAAGACATACAAGGCTGAAGTTGAAAACCAACTTGACAAAAGAATAAAAATTCTGAGATCCGATAGAGGAGGAGAATACGAGTCTAAGGATTTTGCAGAATTTTGTTCTCATCATGGCATAGTTCACCAAACCACAACTCCCTATACTCCACAACAAAATGGAGTAGCCGAAAGGAAAAACATAACATTGAAGAACATGATTAATTCAATGTTGATTACTTCGGGAGCACCACATAGTTTGTGGGGGTGAAGCATGCTTAACTGCAAATATGATACTTAATAGAATTCCTCATAAAAAGAGCGATAAATCTCCTTATGAACTATGGAAAGGAAAACTTCCATCATACAAAAGGATGAAAGTGTGGGGTTGCCTTGCAAAGGTTCAAGTACCTTTACCCAAAAGGACAAAACTTGGACCAAAGACCATTGATTGTATATATCTTGGTCCCGCAAGTAATAGTGCTGCTTATAGATTTCTAGTCTATAAGTCAAACAATGAAGATATCCACAATAACACAATCATGGAATCAATTGAGGCTGAATTCTTTGAACACATATTTCCTTTCAAGGATAAAGGGAAAGAAATCTCTAATCCAAGAAAGAGAGTATGTGAAGTAGATAACACCGATAGTATTGAGAAACCAAATGAAGAGGGTACATCAAAGGCTCAAGAAGAAAACTTAGAGCCTAGAAGAAGTAAAAGGGGAAAGATTGCTAAAGACTTTGGACCCGACTTCATGACATTCGTTGTCGATGAAGAACCTCAATCCTATAAAGCCGCCATGGACTCCTCGGAGGCACCTTATTGGAAAGAGGCTATTCAAGGTGAGATATACTCCATTGTTCAGAATAACACATGGAGATTGGTAGACTTACCACCGGGTCACAAGGTAATTGATCATAAATGGATCTTCAAGCGAAAACTAAGACCTGATGGTACTATAGAGAAATATAAATCTCGATTAGTTGCCAAAGGTTACCGCCAAAAGGAAGGTCAAGATTTCTTTGACACTTATTCACCGGTAACACGAATCACGTCCATTAGGACATTGATGGCTATAGCAGCAATTCACAACCTACACATACATCAAATGGATGTGAAAACTGCTTTCTTAAATGGTGAATTAGATGAAGAAATATATATGCAACAACCGAAAGGTTTTGTTGTAAGAGGCCAAGAGAACAAAGTATGCAAACTTGTTAAGTCTTTATATGGACTTAAACAAGCCCCAAAGCAATGGCATGAGAAGTTTGATAACACTCTTCTATCAAATGGTTTCCAAATTAATGAATGTGACAAATGCGTATATGTGAAACAAAGCAAGAACGCATGTGTCATAATATGTCTATATGTAGATGATATGCTAATCATGGGGACCAACTTGGATGTAATCAATCAAACCAAGAAGATGTTGCACTCCTCATTTGACATGAAGGATCTTGGAGTAGCAGATGTAATTCTTGGGATAAAGATCCAAAGAGATCCTAACGGTTACATTCTGACTCAATCTCACTATGTTGAGAAAGTTCTTAGGAAATTTGGTCACTATGATGATAGACCAGTAGTCACTCCTTTTGATCCTTCAAGCCAACTTAAGAAGAATCAAGGAGAGAGTGTATCTCAATTGGAATACACTCAAGTGCTTGGAAGTTTAATGTACATTATGAATTGTACGAGACCGGATCTAGCATATACCGTGAGTAGACTTAGTCGATACTCACATAACCCAAGTAAGAATCATTGGTATGCACTTATAAGAGTGCTTCGATATCTGAAATACACAATGAACTATGGGTTATACTATACCAAATATCCTCCCGTACTATAAGGATATTGTGATGCAAACTGGATTTCCAATCTTTCTGAAAGTAAGTCCACAAGTGGCTATGTGTTTACACTGGGTGGTGCAGCCATATCTTGGAAATCTTCAAAGCAAACCGTGAATACACGGTCCACCATGGAAGCCGAATTTCTAGCCCTAGATAAAGCTGCCGAAGAGGCAGAATGGCTTAAAAGCTTCCTAGAGGGTATTCCCTTGTGGCCTAAGCCTGTTACCGCCGTGTGCATACATTGTGATAGTATGGCTGCTCTTACAAGAGCAAAGAATCAAATTTATAACGGCAAATCGAGACATATCAGGCGTCGCCACAAAACAATACGAGACTTGCTAAAGAATGGAATAATTTCTATCGATTATGTAAAGTCAAAGGAAAATGTCGCAGATCCTTTGACAAAAGGCCTTAATAGAGAACAAGTCTCTTATACATCGAGGGGAATGGGCTTAAAGCCAATCCAATGAGTTCTACTCGGCGGAAACCTAACCTAGCAACATTGGAGATCCCATGGTCTAGGTTCAATAGGACAACTAGTTGAGGAAAACTCAAGACTGAATACACTGGTACGCCTATTCCTATGATGTTTATTTAGTGTATTTTCCGTTGATGATTTAAGGGTTGAATTCTTATTCTTAATAATACTGATAGCTTATTGGTGGAACACTACGGAATGTTCTTGATCAGTATTACCTATATGAGATTGATGTGGGGTCGCATCTTTGAAGACGGATATGGCTACGTCTTCTAAAATTCTCATGAAGAAGGATTGTTCACGACCGAAATGAACACAACGGTAAGAGTCAACTATGCATAAACATGAAATGTGTGATATTCATTGCCTTGACTTACTACAAAACGTGGTTAGTTCAAGACTCTTCGTCACTACCCACAAAGTAGGTCCAATGAATACTCACTAAGAACGGTTCAAGTCACCTAGACACCTTTTTTTGATGCATTTCATGTTTATTTCCTGAATAAGAACAATAAATACTTTGAGAATATCTTATTTTCTATTCAAATGTGGGGTATTGTTAGAGTTTGAATAGAAAATGTGGGGTATTGTTGGGATAATCTCAATCATACCTCAAGTACTAGATATGTAAAGAGGGCAAAGATGAAAAGGTGTGACCTTTCATATGAAAATGTGTGACTTTTCATCCTCCAACCGCCATAACCGAACAATTACAATGGTTCATTGACACCGGTTGATCTAGTATAAATAGGAAGCATATGTAGCAGATTTGAATACACACACAAAATTCAGATTCTCTCATATTCTCTCCTTGTTCTTCATTGTTCTTCAAGAAGGAAACATAGTTTGATTCGTCGGGTTCGAGACTTCGATTCTTGAACGGATTGTTGTATCATCTAGATAGACGTCCATTCTCTACGGTACGAGGGACGAATTTCTGTCTAAGGACACTGCTTTGCAGGCCTCAATCCAACAAACGTTCTTCTTCATATTTGTGATCAAGAAACTCGAGTTAGTCATTTTCTCCTTGAAACTTTGATTATGTAACTTATGATTATATGTAAATTACATACATATATATAGATATAAATTCAGTATTTCATTTGATTCAAGATTGTGTGTTACGAATTTCAATTTGTGTATATAAGTTCTAACAGGCGCAAAGCTGAGTTTGGCGCAAACCATGCGGAGACTTGGGCCTGGATTGATTTGTTGGGCCGAAAGTTCTGGTTGGGCCGAGAGATTCTTAATTCTCTTTGGGCTTAGAGTTATATTGGGCTTAGTTTATTTTAAGGTCTAAAACTTGTTAATAAGGGCCAAGTACGTAGTTAATATTCTAATTAATTACGTAAGGTAGGATCGAGGGAAAGTCTAAGAGCGTAAGTCAGTAGACACTGATTTTAATGTTTATGTTATGGTTTAGGTGTAAGAACGGGTTGGAGGTGTAAGTGAGAAGTTTTGGAGCAAGCAAGTCAGGTGAGTTTTTCTAACTAAAATACGTGTCTGTGCGTGTTTTTCCAAGGAAAGTTGTTATGTGGAAATACCCTGTTGTTTTACATGTTTCTTACGTAAGTGAACGTTTATTATTTCAGAGATCAGAGTATGTTTATGAGCATGATTTATTTACCAGTTTTACGAATGCTTTCTCATGAAAATTATGCTCTACTGAAAAGATTATTCAGCAATGAAACGAATTGTAAAGTGTATTATAAATCCCATGTTTTATGACTATGATGGTTTATGTGAATGCTATGTGGAGTCGGTCTGAACTGTGGGATCAGAGATAGATCCTCGGGTTCTGATGACCCCTTGGATATGTATGACAGATTGGTAGGTTGGAATTCGTTTCCTCCTATTTCGAGTAGAGGGGAGTCTGCGTAGGCTCCGGGAAGGGGAGTCTGCGTAGGCTCCGGAAGAGGTGAGAAGGGAACCTGCTGGGACCCCGATCGCGGAATGATTATGTGATCCCTTACACTGTGCAGTACCATGAATGATGTTTATGTGAAGAATGTGAACCGTTTTTATAAATGATTTTTATATTGTTGAGATACACTATTTATGGAGGGAACTCACTAGACCTCACGGTCTAACCCTCGCTTTTCAAAACTAAAACCTTTTCAGGTAAGCTTTTAGTAGAAGGCTCAGGTAAGTGAGGAAGAGCAAGATAGAGTACAGATGCAGCTAGAGACAGTGCCGATGCCACTTGTAGAAGTAGTTGTTCTCAGTTGTGTATAGGTTGTTTCCGCCAACCTTAGTTTGTCAGTACGGTAAAGGAAAATTTTGGGACCCAGATTAGTAATGTTATGTTTTAATACTATGTATGTCATATTGTTTTTTTAGGACGTTACAAATGGTATCAGAGCCATAGTTTAAGGGATTTAGGTGACCGGACGGACCTAAACTTAAACTTGGGAGTAGAAATCACAACTGAGAATCAGGAAATGCGTTAGGAGAACACTATTATAGAGATAGGACTAATAGGGTACTGAGGACTGTCATGTAAGGTAAGTTTGAGATTTCACCTGGCCAGTGAAATTGCGAACTTACAGGTACATGTATGTGCTTAACCTACCTTATTATTCCGAAGTAGTAGTCAGAAGCTAGTGTTTATGTCGTATGCAAGTACTTTAGAATGTCAGCAAGACCCCTGAGGGGTAGACTAAGACCCCTTGTTGGGAAAGTGTTAGGAGAAGTCAGTTATGATGTGATGTAGGTATACATCATAGAGAAGAGATGTTGGATAGAGGGTTATGAGTCGTCTAGAGGTAGCTCTTCCTGGATTCGGAGAGGAAGAACGTTTGAGTTTGAATAAGGCTCCTGTGTCGGGAGAGTCCCAGTTCTAGAAATCATGGGATAGATCAGTCGGGGTGGTAAGGAGGGACCGTCTCGAAATATTGAAAGTGTTAATGGAGCTCTGAATTCTTAATCGAGCTTTTCAATGGTTGGGTAAATGAAATAAGATGCCTATAGTGAAATGAAACCTTGTAGAAGTGGAAAGTGAGATAGTTGATTAAAGCGAAATAGTACGAGAGGGTTGAGTAAGTGAAATGTGGAAAGCGTGTTCAGTAAGTTGTTGCATGATCAAGAGGGCGACCATTAGTCGTAGGTGAAGTGTCAATGGTAAGCGGCGTGAGTAAAGCGATTGACCTTGTTAGAGTGAGTAGCCTTCATTTGCAAGTAGAGTCTCATGTATGGTGTTTTTTTATGTAACATGAAAATTTTCACAATTTAAGTTAAATGTGTAAATATAAAGTTTGATCGAAAATGAGTCAGAATGTGCACGCGTATGTTTAAATAAAAAGGTGATTTCATTCACATTGCACATTGAAATTATGAGCTTAACGCTTTGCAAAATATTTCACACTTTTCACGATAAGTTAAATTGTTACAAAAAGATCGAGAAAACGTTTGTCAGCAAAACTTTTACAATCGAAATGAGTGTTAACCTGTTGATATCATATAAAAGGGTGTGAAAACCGACTGGTTTACTTTGTGTCGGAAATTTCTTTCAGAATTGTGTCGTGTGAAAAGGTTTTCATCCAATATATTACTGTCATAATAACATCGTTCGGAATTGAGTACGATTAAGGTTCACGGAAAGATGCATGCAAACGATTCTCGAATCGTGGTGCAGGTCGTTGAAGTTATAAGAGTGATGGGGTCATGGGTACCCAAGTGTTTTCCAAACGTTGTTTATTTAAAAATGATGAAATGTACGAAAAGATTTATTTACTGTATTGTCATGCATGAAGGCTATGAACTCACTAGGTCGTAGGAGATTGTATGTTAATCTATGGAAGAACTTCAAGAATGGAGAAGTGTCGGACAAATCAGGAAAGAATGTTGTAGTCTTAGTATTTGTGTTCAAGAGGAAAGGTGAACAGTGGTAGAGTCGAAAGTGGATTATAGTATCGGTTGTAGGAGGGTTTGCACCCTTGTTCGGTAACTGGAAGTACGGTTGTCAAGGAACGGTTGTGTCCGGAGGAAGGATTTGAAGCCTTCAAGGTGATGGCTTTTGCAATTCGTTATGAGTAGAGTAGTGAGGAAGAATGAAATGTCTATGGCGTAGGAATATGAGCTTCGAGGTGAGTTTGTAATGTTGAGGTTACATGAGTAGGTTTCGAAAAGAGGGAGACAGATCATGAAGTTGATTATGATATGATGGAAGGATTAGATTCCGTAAGGAACCTTTGTCAAAGATTAAGCTAAGAAAGTAGTTACAGGTTGTCAGTGATGTAGAAGTCGACAGTTGTGTAAGATGGTCGAGGCCGAAGACTTAAATCAGAAGGTTGGAGGTTGATAGAACACCTTGTAGGGGTGCTAAGAGGATGAGAAGTTACTGTGTGATTAAGCATTCTATTTATGAAGTATGGAGGGTTCGTAGAACGTTGAGGTGTGTATCGCGAGTGAAGCGAGTGTGTAGATTCTATCGTCCAACGAGGGACTGTGCCCAGCTTATGTAAGGGCTCGGATCGTAAAGAGCTAGCTAGAATGTTTGCGTTAGAGTTAATTGAGAACTCGTGAGTTATAGTTCGACAAGCTGGGAGAGGACTAAGTAACGAGATAGATTCGGTTGTGTATGAGAGAAAATGAGAAGGCGAGTATGAATTGTGTAAGAATGGCCATGAGAGATTTGGTCTGCAGTATGATGTGACGAGTGAGGAATGTACAGTTATGTAATGGCATTAATGGCCAAGTTAAATATGCCAGTTAGTGTCGTAGAGATGTAATGTTAGAGAGAAAGAAAGCTTCAGATAGAAGCTTTTGGGGGTTTCGTTTGAGATGTACGTTTTGTTAACCAGATTGTTGGAGCACGTAGGTGTAAGTTGACGTTGTGGTATGGTTATGTTCGAAATGGATTGACGGAGTGGTGGTGGGTGGTTACCCAAAGGAGAAACCAAGTGTTTTTAGTGGTAAGAGTCGCTAAGTAAGCATATTTTTGGGATCATTGAAAGTTCAAAGGAAAATATTAGGTGTGTTAGACAAATTGTTGTGGAATAGATGTGAAATCCTTAAAGAGTGTGAACTATTACTTATGTACGAAAGAAGGACCTGAGTAAGTAAAAGTTGGAGATCAAAGAATGAGTAGTGACGTCGAACACTAGTGTCGTTTCAAGGCGACTTGGTTGAATGCCTTGAGTTAGGATATTGATACAACTGTTTGGTTGTGTAAGTAATGAGGAAGTGATATCAGCATGTGGAATGGTTGAGAGAGAAGGACAAGTAATGTTTGGTGGGCAGTGCTCCACGCTAGCGTGGGGAGGTGAAGATAGTATGTTGAACTAAGTGAGTAAATTGGAAGTAGCGACTTGCCAATAGCGTCGAAAGGTGCAGTGTTGTGTAGAGTGTCATTGATAAGTGTGCGAACCGTTAGAAAGAGTATTGAGGAATGGAATCGTGTATGACCTTGTGCAGGAAAGAAGTGGAGGAGACAGCTGAATGAGCTAAGTTGTTGACTTGGTGAGAAATGTTTTAAACGAATTGGTCATACAGTGATTAAGCTAGTGATAATAGTATGGTGTGACCATGGTTACTCCTCCTAGTGGAGTGAGGATAAACGGAGTTATGTTTTTATGATTGAACGAACGTGGCAATCAGCGAGGAATGGTTGTGTTTCAGGATAAGTTTAATCCGAGTAGGTGTACACTTCAGCAATGGGTTGGAGGTTCCTACTCTTAGTTACGTATAAGTATGGAGTGGTGAAGTGGTGAGGGCATGAGAGATGGATGGTGAACTGTGGGCGAGGTGGTCCGAGAAAAGGGAAATGTTATCGCCATAGATGTTTGTTGGGTGGTGCAAGGTAGTGAGTTGTGATACGATGAAGGAACTCGGGGTTGTGAGTTGTCGGGATGTACAGGGTTGGCCATGTGCCAAGCTGTCAGGTGAGTGATTGTTTCTTGGTAAAAGAATCTCGTGTTGTGGCGAGGAATCCAGCTAAGTTCCTCCGGAAGGGAAGTATAGATGCATGAGAAGCCTTATTTAATCTTCAATTGTTAAGACCGGTCGAATAGGAACAGTAGCCTACGAGTTGGAGTACCGTAAGAACGGAAGGTAATGCACCCAATATTCCACGTTCAATTTTTTTTCTGAGGTGATTGACTGAGTCAGAAGTGGCATTACCTTGGGGAAGTGTCAGTTGTGGTGTGGGCGTGATACCCGCGTTTTTTTCCAATAAGGAATTCCGAGGACGGAATTCTTTTAAGGGGGGAGTGTTGTAACAACCCAAATTCTAATAAGGATGAAAGTTTGGTGGTCAAAGTCTAAGTATTGAAAGTTAGACTTGAGGGGCCTTTTGGCAATTGTTGGGAAGTACTTATAGCTCAAATTCCCTAGGGTTTTATTGTAGAAATCATTAGTTTGTTGGGGTTTTGAGACTTGGCGGCTAAGAGAAAGAAATGGGAGAAGAAAAGAGTTATGGGGAAGAAATCAAGGAAGAGAAGAATCAGAGAAGAAACCTGTAAGGTAACTCTTATTCCTTGTTATTTGTGTGTTTCTTCTTTCTTAGCCTGGAGTCTTAAGTATGAAATCAATGGTTCAATGAGTTGTCAACAACATTTTTTCTTTAAAGGAGGTTTTGAGGGTCTTGGTCTTTGTTTGCCGATATTTGGTAAGAATGTGGATTAAGTGGATGTTTGGGACTGAAAACCTTCAATCGAGTTAGTGGTTAGAAATAAATATGTGTGGCGCAAAGTGCACCAGGAACTGGCGCAAACCAAGCCTGGCGCAAACCAAGCCTGGTGCAAACCCAGCCTGGCGCAAACCTGATATGGCGCAAAGCTGATCTGGCACAAAGCTGATCTGGCGCAAAGCTGAGTTTGGCGCAAAGCTGAGTTTGGCGCAAAGCTGAGTTTGGTGCAAACCATGCGGAGACTTGGGCCTGGATTGATTTGTTGGGCCGAAAGTTCTGGTTGGGCCGAGAGATTCTTAATTCTCTTTGGGCTTAGAGTTATATTGGGCTTAGTTTATTTTAAGGTCTAAAACTTGTTAATAAGGGCCTAGTACGTAGTTAATATTCTAATTAATTACGTAAGGTAGGATCGAGGGAAAGTCTAAGAGCGTAAGTCAGTAGACACTGATTTTAATGTTTATGTTATGCTTTAGGTGTAAGAACGGGTTGGAGGTGTATGTGAGAAGTTTTGGAGCAAGCAAGTCAGGTGAGTTTTTCTAACTAAAATACGTGTTTGTGCGTGTTTTTCCAAGGAAAGTTTTTATGTGGAAATACCCTGTTGTTTTACATGTTTCTTACGTAAGTGAACGTTTATTATTTCACATATCAGAGTATGTTTATAAGCATGATTTATTTACCAGTTTTACGAATGCTTTTTCATGAAAATTATGCTCTACTGAAAAGATTATTCAGCAATGAAACGAATTGTAAAGTGTATTATAAATCCCATGTTTTATGACTATGATGGTTTATGTGAATGCTATGTGGAGTCGGTCTGCACTGTGGGATCAGAGATAGATCATCGGGTTCTGATGACCCCTTGGATATGTATGACAGACTGGTAGGTTGGAATTCGTTTGCTGCTATTTCGAGTAGAGGGGAGTCTGCGTAGGCTCCGGGAAGGGGAGTCTGCGTAGGCTCCGGAAGAGGTGAGAAGGGAACCTGCTGGGACCCCGATCGCGGAATGATTATGTGATCCCTTACACAGTGCAGTACCATGAATGATGTTTATGTGAAGAATGTGAACCGTTTTTATAAATGATTTTTAAAATGTTGAGATACACTGTTTATGGAGGGAACTCACTAGACCTCACGGTCTAACCCTCGCTTTTCAAAACTAAAACCTTTTCAGGTAAGCTTTTAGTAGAAGGCTCAGGTAAGTGAGCAAGAGCAAGATAGAGTACAGATGCAGCTAGAGACAGTGCCGGTGCCACTTGTAGAAGTAGTTGTTCTCAGTTGTGTATAGGTTCTTTCCGCCAACCTTAGTTTGTCAGTACGGTATAGGAAAATTTTGGGACCCAGATTTGTAATGTTATGTTTTAATACTATGTATGTCATATTTTTTTGGGACGTTACATATATATATATATACTAGATATGTACCCGTGCGCGATGCGGCGCGAAGTATCTCGAATCTAAAACCGAGAATTCGAAAAAATAAGTTTGTTTCATGTTCATATTTATTGGCTTTTAAATCGCATATTAAATGTATAAAATTAAAGGTCAATATGGTTAATTGGTCAAAAAATGAAAAATATTCGTTCGATAGTGGGGTCTTCAAACGCATAACATTTGTGCTCATTTTGAAGGTTTTGATGAACGGTTATAATGGTATAATTTATAAAAAAAGAAAAACATACTTGTTTAATGTATTTTAGTTTATGTATGTTGATATGATAAGAATGTAAAATGAAAAATGAAAAGAGAATGAATATAAAGTAAATTAAATAACTAATTATAATGGTATAAAGTGTAATTTAAAGATAAAAAATAATTTTATTTTTAATTATCATGTTGAACGTTGGAGGTTTTAAAACTTTTAAACTCGTACATGATGTATTGAAATTTGTACTTCTTAAAAATTCAAGAATAACCGTAACTGAAATTATTTTTAAATAAGTATAATAGATAAATATAGATAACAGCGTAAAATGTATAAGTTTAAAAAAATCTCGGTATGTCCTTCTTAAAAAATCTTGATACGTATTTATGATATTTCACAATATTATTAAGTTAAAAAAATATTCAATAATAAACTTATTTTGAAATTATTGACGAAAATATTGTAATAATATAATTTGTAAAAAAATGCATTTATTAATATGTTTTAGTTAAACTATGATTATGTATTTTTAATATTATAAGGGTGTAAAATAAAAAAGAATAATGTAAAAGATATAAAACAAATTAATTCGTACATGTTCATGATATTTAATAATAAGATAAAATCAAAAAATATTCAATATTGAGCTCTGAAGGTATTGACGAGACGATTACAATGGTGTAATTTGTAAAAAAAGAAATGTATTTTTTTGATGCATTTTAGTTCATATACATTATTTATGTTTATATGATAAGAGTCGAAAATGAAAAATAAAAAAGTAAGTGATTAAACGTAAACTACATACCTAATTATAAGGGTAGTAAATGTAACGTATAAATTAAAAAAATTGAATTAAGGAGAGATTTAAGAGGAGTGAATGTGGGTGTGCTAATTGAACTTATAATGTAAACTGCGTCCAGATATATGTTTAGGCGGAAAAATACTGAAGTCAGCTCACTAGAAGTCGACACGTGTCATACTAGTTACTTATTTATTATATGTATAGATATATGAAAAAAGTTCATATAAAATTTGATAAGAAATAATAAATTAATTAAATTAAAAATAAATAATCTAAAAAGATATGATGATAAAAAATTATGAATTATGATAATTATCCAAATTTTTAAAATTATTTTTTATTTATGGTATTGATAGATTATATGGTTTAAATTGTTTCTCATATTCTTGCAAATTGACTATCTTGTTGTTTGAACATGTCTATATATATATATATATATATATATATATATATAGGGGTGGGTTCAAATAAAAACTCATTTTTAATTGTGCATATGGGGACAAGTCACAACTATTGATCAAGATTTGAAAAACTAATCAATGGTTAAACAAAATAAGATTAATTAAGAAGTGATTGGGGACAAAATTGGAAATTTGAATATGCGCCTATCTTATTTGACTTTTTTTTAAGGGCAAAATGTGCAAAATAGCAACCTACTTTCATTTATTTCTTTATTATAGTATTGTACTTTCATTTTTTCTTATTATAGAAATGTACTTTCAATTTGTTTTTTATTAGGGCATTGTATTTTAAAGTATTTACCCATTACAGCATTATGCTTTAAATTTACCTACTACACCATGTTTTTATGCCACCTCATTGTCCACATAGGCTGTCCACGTGTACTATGGTGCTGACGTGACATTTCTCATTACAACATTTTACTTTCAAAATTATTTCCTATCACCTCGTTTTATTACTCCAGGTCCAATTACAAAATAATCAAACATGTTTACCAAAAGCTAATTCGTGAGATCCGTAAGACCAATTCACCAAAAGCTAATTAAAAAATAAAATTTAATATAAATTAAAAATCTCTCACCCTCCTATTTTTTTCTCCTATGTCTCTGCTGTCCTCTCTCCTATTTTCTTTCTTCTTTTTTCTCTCTCCATAACATATATGTACGTACATAATTGAATATCAACTTAAAGTGAATATATTGTAAACACTTTTTTTAAGATACTATTAAAGTTTGTGAAAACTCTCTAAGGTATTGTTTGGCAAAAAAAAGCTAGTTTTTTTGTGTACATGCTTTGATAACCATAAGCTAGTATATAAGCTAACTTTTTGAAACGTTACTTGGAGTAGCTTTTCAGTAGCTTTTTATGAGTATTCCAATATTGCCCTTATTAATATTAATTATTATTTATTAACTATAATTATAAATAAATATTAATTTTTTAATTTAATTATCATCTACACATATAATAAATAAGTAACTAGCATGCCACGTGTCGTCTTCACTTGAGCCGACTTCAGTATTTTCCCGCCTAAACATGTATCTGGACGCAGTTTACATTATAAGTTCAATTAGCACACCCACATTCACTCCTCCTTAAATCTCTACTTAATTCAATTTTTTTTAATTTATACGTTAAATTTACTACCCTTATAATTAGGTATGTAGTTTACTTTTAATCCCTTACTTTTTATTTTTCATTTTAGACTCTTATCATATAAACATAAATAATGTATATGAACTAAAATGCATTAAAAAACATTTCTATTTTTTTACAAATTATACCATTGTAATCGCTTGTCAATACCTTCGAAATGAGCCAAATATTGAATATTTTTGGATTTAATTATATTCTTAAATATCATAAATATATACGAATTAATGTGTCGTGATTAGTATGAGATTTGTTGAAATTAGTATGAGATTTGATACAAATAATCACTAAATTGTCGTGATTTTCTTTTTGCAAATTCATGTCAATTTTTACTTCAAAGTTGAACTCTTTCGACGAATTACAATTCTATCAATATCCATTCTGTCAACGAAACACCCTTAGAATTATCATAAGAGATTTAATTATTTGAAAAAAAAAATATATCACTTATCAACTGACTTTTGGATTATGAGTTCGAACCTTTTTCAAAAATATAAATATGCAAACATTTTAGTATAGTATGTTTAATTATTTATACTTTCTTAATCATGATTATATTATTTCCTCTAATTTTTTTGACTAATTAAACCATATTGACCTTTAATTTTATACATCTGATATGCGATTTAAAAACGTATAAATATGAACATGAAACAAAATTATTTTTAGTTATACATCGCGCCGCATCGCGCACTGGTACTTATCTAGTCAATTAATAAATATTAACTGAAAATTATTCAATTAAATTTAGTTATACATTGATACTAATTTTTAGTTATATAGAGTTATTGTTAATCATATAAATTATTTTTATTTATTTTTAATATTAATTAATATATTTTAATTATCAATTACTATTTATCTTTTCAATTTTTTTTCATAATATATGTATTGGTTATTTAAAATCATAAATTAACATATCTATTTTTTTAAAACTTGTTAACAAATTCAAAATTTATAGTATTCAAAATTTATAGTATATACGTAATAATAAATTTTAAATTTCTTTAATTAACATGTTATATTATTTAATTCTACATTGGTTGTATTAATTAACATATTATATTGCCA
The DNA here is from genome assembly GCA_033807775.1 of Saussurea involucrata. Classification (NCBI taxonomy): domain Eukaryota; kingdom Viridiplantae; phylum Streptophyta; class Magnoliopsida; order Asterales; family Asteraceae; genus Saussurea; species Saussurea involucrata. The sequence goes on along the minus strand of CM066313.1, from coordinate 62,553,593 downwards.
TAAATTTGTTTTAATTATATAATTAAATATTGTAATTGATACTTTTTTGAAGATGCCTTTTTTGGTCATTTTACATGTTTATAAGTTAGTTTTCACCAAACGTGATTTTTTCATCAGCTAGCTTATCAGCTACCAGCTAGCTTATCAGTCAACAGCTAGTTTATCAGCTACCAGCTAGCTTATCAGCTAGTTTGCCAAACATAGCCTAAATTTACGAGATCTCGCATAACTTGTGAACACAAACGAAATCTAACCATACCATTTTAGTACAAATTTATCTAAAATGGTTGACATTGTGTTAACTTTGTGTGCAGGATGTGTATGTTAATACAAAGATAAGAGAGAGAAGATGAGAAAGAGATAAGTATGGAATTTCCTTAAAATGCATATTTTTATTCAATAAATAATGATAATTATCCACCTAATTATCTCATTAGTTAATAACATTAATTATCTTAAATTAGTGCCTTAGGATGAATCTCACATATCTCAAATATTTTGCAGTTTTCAAATGATTAAGCTTCATATTCATAATATATATATGTGTGTGTATATATATATATATATATATATATATATATAGAAAATTTCAATTACAAACTCCGTTTTCATTGTGAACGTGAGAACTGATCTAAGCCATCCATCTCTATTGATCCAACGATACACACTAAATAGAGTTTTTGATTAAAATTATTAATTAAGGTGATTAGAGGTAAAAAAAAGGAAATTAAGTTCAATCACATGCCTACCTTATTCGACTTTTTATTTTATTTTTAATTAATTTTTTTTACCTTAATCAAACAAATTACATTAAAAATACGAGAATTTCGTATTCTTCGATATGCCATTTATCTCAATATAGTTTCTTTTTCTTCGTTTAACCGTTTTTTACGTGAAATGCTATACATATGTGTTATATTCATTATGAACCTTTATATGTTCAAGTGTGTACAATAGCTCGACACCTTAAGTCTGTAACTTGAGATCACTTTCTTCAACACTTTCTTCAACTTCGTAAGGCACAACGTTATTTATCACCGTAAACCAACATCCATCGAGACCAATCGAGAACCCATCGAGACCGAGCGAGAACCTATCGAGAACCAATCGAGAAAGGTCGAGAATCCATTTATTGACTTGGTGTGTATTTATGTGTGTTAAACCATACCCTACCACCTTCATTTTCCATCAAGAACCTAACGATTGATTTATTATTTGTTTGTATGTGTAAAATCATAGCCATCACATTCAACTTTTATCGAGACGGATCGGGAACCCATCGAGACCAATCAGGAACACATCAAGATTGATCGAGAACCCATTGAGACTGACCGAAACCAAACGAGACTAATCGAGAACCCATCAAGGCTAATCGAGACTAATCAAGAACTCATCCATTGACTTGGTGTGCGGTTGTGTGTTAAAATCATAACCTAACACCTCCATTTTTCGTTGAGACCAATTGAGAACCTAGTGATTAAGTTATTGTATGTTTGTTTGTATAAAACCATAACCTACCACTTTTAATTTTTATCGAGATGAATCGCGAAATCTATCGAGACGAATCCGGAACTCATCGAGATCAATTGATAAACCAATAAAGAAAAAGAAAGAAAAATATAGTATGTAGGGTTGAAACTGTAATATATTCATGATAAAATAATATGTATATGGATGAAGAATAATATGTATATGCATGATGAAAATTAATATTTATGATAAATATCATGCTAATATAAATACTAGAGAGTTACTGTATACACGTGATCATAAATAAATATTCATGATAAATAGTATATATATATAGTCATGATTAATGTTTTAGTGAAAATGTATATTAATGACGAATCTCATACTGATGTATGAATGTTGAAATGTTGTTGTATACACATGAACATATATAAATATTCATGATGAATACTATGTATATTCATGATGAATGTTATAGTAAAAATGTATATTAATGATGAATGTCATAGCGATGCATTGTAACACCCTCGAATTGGGAAAGAGCAACTAAATAAAAATTTCGATAATACATCCAAAATAACAAAATTTCTCCCTATAAATTAATAAGGGAAATACCCTAATTTAAAGTCTATGATTAACCTCAACATGTGATTACCCAAATTTCATTACAAAGACTAAAACCACATCGGGTGTTACTTAACCCAAGTACAAGTTGCTAATCCCAAAGATGAATGCGGAAAACTTCACTTAATGTTGGTCCCGGAGGGTTATACAAGTTTGTAGAAGGGAGGGTTGAATACAAACACACAGATTTTTACTTTCTAAATTGTTTATTGATATAATCAAACAATTTACAACTTGTTGTGGAACAAGATTAAGGATTAACCTAATCTAAACAAGGTAAGAACACTAAGTTTCTTGCACTAGAATTAAGACAGAAGGAGATAAGAATACTACGAGTAATATTCTAACACTAAGAGAGAAAGAAGAAGATGGTCGAGCACTTCATTTCTGAAGTAGGGTTCTTCTTATATACTGCATGCATTTAATGCAAAGCATTATAACTTTACACGTGGCAACAGCTGATTGGTTGCATGGTTTGACCTTCGTAGACAACCTTAGTAGCCGCATGGTGTAAAGTGTAGAATCAGAGTTGGTTGTACGATTAAGGGCAAAAGGGATATCCTTTCTGACAAATCGAACGGAGGCGTGCAAGGGGGAAAGACAAAAGTAACTTGTAGAGGAAGACCTCATGATCAGCGATTACTGAACAATACTTTATCAGCGAGTGACAAAGTTCAGCGATGGCTGAAGTCTTTTACTTGTAACTTCATGTTGAGTGGACAAATCTTGGCTTCGCTGATATCCGCATCAGTTCATTAGTAGACTTGTCGCTGTTCTTGAGCTTGATCTTCGACTTCAGCGTAGAACATAGTTGACGTGAAACTTGTCTTCAGGGATCATAAGTAAACAACTAAACTATCAGCGATCATCAACAAGACTGAACAGGCTCAGTGCTTATGAATGAACAGTGTTCGCTGAATGTATAAATTAAAGAGCATGAGTTTCTTAACAGCGGTACTGTAGAGGCATAGTACTTATCAGCGATAGTGAAACTCTAATACATATTGTCTACTTACAATTTTCACTAAGTGTTTAAAGGGTCATTATCAAATCACTGAGGGTTTGGATCAACAATCTCCCCCTATTTGATATTGACTTAGCAACTGAGGAAAATTGCTAAAAATGAAAATATAAGGATAAAAAGAACTCATAAAATATTTGTCCCTTTTACTGTTTTTTGGGATCTTTTAAGTACTGATGGAGTAAAGTACATTCGCTGAAATTTTTCTTTAGACTTCGTAAAAGTTACATAGGGAAGTAGAAAAATTACAAGTACAACAAATAAATTTACATGTACAAAAGATGTAAGCTGATAAAGTATAGAAGAAATTCAAGGAAATCCTATCAGCCAAAAGGTTCTTCCTTAACGAGAAGTTCATCAAGGGTCTTTGTTGTAGGGATCATCCAGTCAGGGACCGTTACTCCAAGATCTCGTTTGTTCTTTGCTTCATTAAAGATCAGGGGCTTGAGGTGTTGACCGAGAAGATCATTTCTGAATCCACACCAATATATGAGATCCTTGAGCTGTTCGATAGGAGTGATGGGAAGCTCAGAGACGCGTTGAAAGCGTTCTCTTCCATCATAGTCGTGAAAGAAGATACCATACGGTTCGCTTAAGACATTTCCAGGGATGAAGCGTTCACCAGGGGGCATGGAGGTATCAAGCACTGAGAGATCAGGTTCAGGACCAAGTACTTCAGCACGTGAGAAACCAATACCTGTTTCGTTCCGGATAGGAGGACCTGAGTCTGAAGATATCATCTTTTTCTTTGCAGAGGCCCTTCTTTGTCGAGTTAGATTTGTGGGAGGAGGAGAAATATCCACAGCAGATGAAACCAAGTCGATCTGAGAATTTATGATTTTCTCGACATGGCTCTTATGTTGTGAGCTAGATCGCTGAATGGCTATTCGCATCTCCAACCATTCAGAGAAACCGTACTTCTTGATCGTAGCAGCATAGATGTTTTCCTTGGTACCGTTTTCTCTGAATAAATTAACCTTAACAACTGGAACACCTATGGTCGTTCTTCCTCTGACGATCACCTTGTGAATTTTGGCAGCCCGATATCGATAGTGCAGTCTTTCTTTGCACCATTCTAAGGTAGAGTCAGATACCTTGGTCTTTTTTTCAACGATCTTCTGGGCGTCTTTCCATAGTTGGCGTTGAACCTCAGTGGGAGTCTTTTTAAGTGAAGGATCTTTCACCGATTACTGGACAAGCTGGATGGCGTAGGCTTGATCTTTTTCTTCAGCTTCCCTTCTTTCGGCGAGTAATCTTTCAGCTCTGAGGTGATCAGCGAATTCTTTCTTTGATAACATGAACTTTGTAGGAACATGAGTGACTTTGGAGCGAGGGAGGACGATTCGTTGATCTTCAAGCTTCTTGATCATTTCATCTCTCTTTTTCTGATCCTCTTCAATTAGCTTTTGAGGAGCTAAGGAAGGTCTGTTTTTGTGAGAGAGCAGCTCTTCTTCTTCTTGTTCTTCAGTCTCAGTGGTGAAATCCAAGACTGGGATTATTTCATCAGCTCTTGTGGCTGGGATTATTGGAGTTGTAACAGGAGAGACTTTAGCAGGATCCTCAAGCAAGGGAGAGGACTAGCTGAAACACAACGATCGTTTTAATAAGATCATTTAGGAAGAAGAAGATAGAGAAAAGAATGGGGTTTAAGTGTATATAGGTTTTATAGAGAGGAGAACTGATATTGAGAAGGGATAGAGGAGGGATGCAGTGTAAGGGAAGAGGAGATATTGTACCCGACAAACTGACTTGCTGAAAAGAATAGCCAAGTTGTCTTCAGATGAAACACCTTTATTTTTGCCTTTGTCAGCTTCAGACGCTGCAGGCTTTGTCTTCTCCCCTGATGGTTCGTTTATCGAAATCCATTTTAGAGCAGGGACCTTCTTGGGCTGAACAAAGAAGAAGTCATCATCATCATCGTCATCATCATCATTATCTTTAGGAGATGATGATGGTTCGTCGTCCTCAAGGTCGAGGTCTTCATTTTCTTCTTCGTCTTCCTCAGCTTCAGATTCTTCCTCATCAGCATAGGGTACGGTAACGTCAGCAGCAGCTTCAGTTTTCTCATCGAGTTGCTCCCCCTCAAGTGCAGAGGGAGGTTTCTCGGTTCCCTTAGGGTTTTCAACTCCCTGAGGTTTGGCGGTTGTAGCATCAACAGAAACAATACCCTCCCCCTCAGAATTACGGGGAAGGTCTTCAAGATTTTTCTCCCACCCCCCTCAGTATTATGGGGAAGGTCTTCAGTCTTCTCCCCCTCTTCCACATGATGGATGGGGGAGGAAACAATATGATCAACAACATTGTGCATTGAGTCCCTGTCTTCCAGGCCAGAGATCCCAACACATGTTTCAATCCTACCTAATCTTTCTTCCAGGCCAGATATAGTAGGAGTGATTCGTTGAAGTTCCTCTCGATCCACCTGAGTAAAATGCGATGGAGCACACGTAGTAGCATTTAGGCGGTCGAGGATCTGCTGCACTAGAGTCTTCACCGAAGTCACTTCAGACTTTACAGAGGTCACCTCTCCCTGAAGATTATCGACCGCTGTCTTCAATGTTGTGACTTCATTGGACAGGGCCTTAAAGTTGATGGAGAGAGTGATGTTGGCGGTGGAGTTTTCAGCGAGGGTGGTAGCAAGTTGACCAATGCTACCATCCACCTTCTCCAGATCAGCGCTGGAGGCTTTGCCTTGGACCTTAGTGGTCAGCTTCTTGAGAGCATCTCCTGCGTCTGTAACCGCTGAAGAGTTTGCACCTTCGTTTCCAAGCCTTTCAGGGAGGTGTTGATATCTCCCAAATTAGGACCTGAAAAAGTTGAGAACTTGTGAACAAAGGAAAGCTCAGAAGTTTGGGGTTTTGAGAGAGGAATGTTTGGAGTTATGTGTATACCTGCGGGATGGTTGATGAAGTCCTCGATATTTCGATGATCAGTCAACGTCTCCATGTCGTCTTCCAGTGTACCTTTACGCTGGGAAGTGCCCGCAGGTCCTATGTTGGATTTCTGCATCCGTCGTATTTCCTCAATAGATGAGTCACTCAAATGAATGACTTTCGTTGTAGAGAGGGGAGGAATAGATGGAGTGACCAAAGAAATGGTGGGAGGAGGGAAGGTTGAGAAGAGGGATTGGTTAAGAGGATCAGCGTTGGATTCGCTGGGAAATACATCTTCAGTCCATAGAGAGTCTGAAGGAGGTGGGTTCTGTTCCAAGTTTGTAACATCAGCGTTTAGAGACGCTGAGGTTGGGATGTAAGGGGTGGCTTGAGCCGCTGTGGCAGAGCGTACCACTGAACTATCCAACGGCTCTTGAGAAAAATGAGCCGCGGAGTCTTCAACCTGTGAAGGTTTGGGGGTTGCTCCTTGGTTTTCTTGATCCTTTGAGAATCAAGTTGGGAAGTAGAGTGTTTCCTTTTACGAGAAGGAGTAGAGGTTGTAGCCTGGGTATCAACAGTTGGGATTACCGCTGAAGTAGCCGCAGAAGTAGAAGAAGGAGGATTAAGAATAGATAATATAGTAGAAAGACGTACCTCGTTTGGCATGGGGCTGAAGTCGAGTACCTTAGGGCCAACCTGAGAGAGTCTCAGGTCACCCACTTTTGGGTATTCATTCCCAAGTGCGTGTAGAAAGAGAGCACTGACAAACCTTGGATATGGAACACATGTTGGTCTGTCAGCCATGCCCACCCTGAACGCCAGATCTTCATAGATGATTGATGCCCAATCAACATGGAGACCCTTCAGCAACGAGTATCCCATGGCCTGTTGGGATTGGGATGCTTGGTCAGTTGACCCAGTCTTCGCTGTTAGGCAGCTGATCAAATGAGCAAAGATGAAGTTCATCTCGCTGGGCATCTTTGACTTCTTGATGGAAGTCAGCTTCTTCTCAGGAAGTCCATCTCTCCCTGTGTCCCACGTATAGTGCATTGCATCAAAGAATGCAATCAGGGTTTCCCTATCGGCAGAGTTGTTTTTGGGATATGGTAGAGGGAAAAAACGGTTTTCTCTGGTACTGCCAGGAAGGTTTAGAGCACGCCTGATATGATACAGGGTGATCTTAGAAGTTCCATGTTTGGTGTCACAGAGAATGACATCAACCATTTTCTTGGGATCTTTGGTTGAGGGCACTTGAGCTCTTCTGGCAGTATACCAGAACTGAGCTAGAAGATATCGATGTGCAGGAGGTGCAGTAGTAAGAGCTGTGGACAAAGGGAAGGTTTTGAGAAAGTTCACAGCGTCATCCAGATGTGTGACCTGTTTCCTTTCAGGGAATTCGAAGAGAGCACATGGATTGTTGTGTTGAAACGTAACCTTTTTGAGATCGGACTTAACCTGAGGAGCCTTTGTGAACTCAGTAACCTCAGCGGTAGTGGGAGACTTCGTAGTAGGAGTGTCAGTAGTAGATGCCATTTCTGTGTAACACATACAACCACGAAGAAAGTGAAAAAATGTCTTAATGTGGAAGGATTTTCCAAATAGATATTTTTGAATTTTGTCCATTTCATTCAGACAAAAGATGTCTTAATGAAGATTAGGGTTTTTCTTGTTTTGAAAAGAAATGCAAAACGTAGAGAGCATTTGTTTTCCAATTTCTGTTTGAAGAAGAGATTCTGGACAAACACGTGAAGAACAAGTTTAAGATTTTTGTTTCAAACTTGAAGAACAACCATGAAGATTGTGTTCATAAAATCATGAAAAGAAAATAATTTTATTTTAAAAAGGTTTATTTTGTTTGATCTGTTAATAACAAGAATAAGATCGAAAACAAGTTTATTAAGAGGTAAATGATAAGAATATTAACCTTAGTTGTTGAAGATGAACAATTTCTGGAAAACGAAGAGTTCAAAATGCAACAATGTTCTTGCTTGAAGGAGAAGTTGTTCGCGTAAAGGTAAAAATATAAACTCGAATGTGTTTATATAGTGAGAGTAGAGAGAGAAAAACTATGAGCGGGAAAAGTTTTTCATGATGACACGGACACGTGTTTGCATATGATTGGTTGAGGAAAAACGAAACGTGCAAACGTGTGTCAGAATAAGAACGTGCCAGGGTTTATCCATTTGATTACGTCACAAACGTCCTTTCATATTTTAGGATGTCTCTGAGGATTTTGAAAACTCGGGGAAATTTTTGAAACCATGAAGCACTGAATAGAAATATCAGTGTTAGATTTAGGAATTTCAAAAGTATCACTGAAAGGAAGAGATATTCAACAATGCAATTTGTTTTGAAATCTTGCATTCAAGCGAACGTCAGCGAGTAAGAGAGAACATACCTTGATATCATCGAATCAATTTTGTTCAGAGGAATTTCAAAAGTATCACTGAGAGGTTATATAAGTTCATATTAACCCTGATCAAATGCGAACCGCTGAAGATTTTATTCTTCAAAGTTCAGCATTCCAAGCTCGCTGATGAGAAAGTTTAATCTTGTCTCATCAAGAGGTTTGGTAAATAGATCAGCTAACTGAAAGTCAGTAGGGATAAAATGAAGTTCTATATCACCATTCATCACATGATCTCTGATAAAATGATACCTGATTTCGATGTGTTTGGTCTTTGAGTGTAGCACTGGATTATTGGCTATAACGATGGCACTTGTGCTGTCGCAATAGATTGGAATTTTTGAGAGTTGTAAGTCATAGTCCAGTAGTTGATTTATCATCCACAAGACCTGAGAACAACAGCTTCCAGCAGCTACATACTCAGCTTCAACGGTTGAGGTGGACACTGGGTTTGCTTTTCACTTGTCCAACTCACCAGCTTTCCACCTAGGAGCTGACAGCCTCTTGTGGTGCTTTTCCTATCCATTTTGCAACCTAAAAAATCACTATCTGAATAGGCGATTAGATCAAACCCTGAGTCTTTGGGATACCAAAGACCTAGGTTAGGAGTACCCTTAAGGTAACGAAAGATTCGCTTTACAGCGATCATATGAGATTCCTTAGGTTCAGCTTGATATCGTGCACACAAACAGGTTGCGTACATAATATCAGGTCGGCTAGCTGTGAGATACAGCAGAGAGCCGATCATCCCACGGTACGTCGTGACATTAACAGGTATTCCAGAAGGATCCTTGTTTAGTGTCAGCGGCGGTGCCATAGGGGTTTTCATAGCTGAGCTCTGAGTTAAATCAAATTTCTTCAGCGTATCTTTAACATACTTTCCCTGATTATTGAAAGTTCCTTTTTCATTCTGTTTTATTTGAAGACTAAGGAAATATGTTAGCTCACCCATCATACTCTATTTATATTAAGCTTTCATTCTATCAGCGAAACGAGTACACAAGTCAGGGTTAGTAGAACCAAATATAATATCATCGACATATATTTGAACAAGAATAATATGACCTTTTACTTTCCTGAAAAATAGAGTTTTGTCGATTTTATCACGCTCAAATTTTTTGATAAGGAGATAAGATGAGAGAGTGTCATACCATGCACGAGGAGCTTTCTTTAAGCCATAGAGTGCCTTATCCAGTTTATAAACATAACCTGGATGCTTAGGATCTGAGAATCCTGGAGGTTGTTCCACGTAGACTTCTTCATTCAGCTTTCCATTTAGGAACGATGACTTAACATCCATTTGATAAACCTTGAAGTCTTTGTGTATAGCGTAAGCTAAGAAGAGACGAATGGCTTCTAGTCTTGCCACTGGAGCAAAGGTTTCGTCGTAATCTATACCTTCCTATTGTCTGTATCCCTGAGCAAGAAGTCGATTCTTGTTGCGGGTTACAGTTCCATGTTCATCCAACTTGTTTCGATAGACCCATTTAGTGCCTATTACTGACTTATCAGATGGACGAGGAACAAGCTTCCAAACTTTGTTTCTTTCAAATTCAGTCAGCTCTTCTTGCATAGCGCTGACCCAGTTTAGATCTTGGAGGGCATCATCTGTTTTCTTTGGTTCAATCAGAGAAATAAAGTTAACAAATAAGCAAATATTACCTGCACTTCGTCGAGTCTGAACACCAGCGTTTGGATCACCAAGAATCTGATCAATAGGGTGATTTATAGTCCATCGCTGAGCAGGAGCATAAGTCATTGACTCAACCTGAACTTGAGGAGCTGAAGATGAGGCTTCAGCAACTTCTGGTATATCAGCCAAGAGAGGAAGAGGTGCAGTTGACATTTCATTCACTGATTGCTGAGAAGAAGATGGTATGTCTGAGACTGAAGGTTTAGAAGCAGGCATAGTGTTTAGAGGAACAGCTGAGACCCATGAAGTTTCAACTTCACTATTCTGCATGCTTGGGATGATGGTGGGATCATCATCTTCAGCGGGATGAGTATGAGATGGAGGAGTAGTTTTTGAATCACCAAGATGAGAGGACATCTATTGATTCAGTTCTCCAGTATCTGCAGAAGGTCTAGAATTCACTGAACGGGATTCGTCAAAAGTGGCGTGGATAGTTTCTTCAACAGTTTGTCTTCTACGATTTAAGACTCTGAAGGCTTTGGACACTGAGGAGTATCCAAGAAAGATTCCATCATCAGCCTTTGGATCAAACTTTCCAAGGGCATCTCTGTTGTTCAGTATAAAACACTGGCATCCAAAGATGTGAAGAAATCTGATAGAAGGTTTTCTCCCATGAAAAAGTTCATAGGTTGTTTTCTTGAATCTTTTGACGATCAGCGACCTGTTTTGAGTGAAACAAGCAGTGTTGACAGCTTCTGCCCAAAACTGAGTAGGCAGGTGAGAATCGCTGAGCATTGAACGTGTGGCTTCGATGATAGTTCGATTTCTTCTTTCAGCGACTCCATTTTGTTGAGGTGTTCTCATTGAAGAAAAGTTGTGAGAAATACCCTGGCTTTCAAAGAAGGAATCAAGAGAACTGTTTTTGAATTCAGTCCCATGATCACTCCTTATTGAGCGAACGATCATGTTGTTCAGGACTTCGATTTTCCTAACAAAGGTGATGAGTTCTTCAGGGGTGTCACTCTTAGAATGGAGAAACATTACCCAGGTATAGCGAGAGAATTCATCAACTATGACCAATGTATATTTCTTTCCAGCGATGAATTGTTTGTTAACAGGGCCAAACAAATCCATATGGAGAAGTTGTAGAGGAAATGACACTGAGGAAACTTGCTTAGACTTGAAGCTTGCTTTGGTCTATTTTCCTTTCTCACACGCTGAACATAAGGACTCCTTGGCATATGAGTGTCGAGGTAGACCAGTGACCAACTCTTTAGAAGAAAGAGTATTAAGTGTCTTGAAGTTGAGATGAGAGAGCCTCTTATGCCAAAGCCAGTTGACATCAGATGAGGCTTTTGAGAAGAAATAGGTGTTCTCAGTGGTTGTAGAGTCCATGTTTATAACATAAACATCTTCTAAACGATAACCGCTGAGAGCTATCTTCTCCTTTTTGTCAGTGAAAAAGCATGATTCCTTAGTGAAGATCACTTTGTTATCCTTGTCACATAGCTGACTTATGCTTAGAAGATTATGCTTCAGTCCTTTAACATATGCAACTCTTCCAAAGGTTGTTGTACCATTAGAGAGTACACCAAACCCTCGGGTATAGCCTTTTCCGTTTCCACCGAAGGTCAGTGAGGGACCCTTCTCTTTCTTATACTCAGTGAGCAGATTCTTCTTACCAGTCATGTGTCTAGAGCATCCGCTATCGAGATACCAGATACCCTTCTTAACCTGCAAAGAAAGGAAGATTAGTTTGACTTAGGTACCCATTTCATTTTGGGCCTAGATTTTTCAGTGGTGGTAGAAGAAGTGGAAGGTTCAACACTCTTCGCAGCATTTGAAGATTCAGCTTTGTTGTCAGTTTTCACTTTGGTTAATTTCTTAACCTCAGTGGTCTTCTTTGCCTTGGGGGCATTAATCTTCACCTTAGCTGTCTTTTCAGCTTTGGTGGCTGTGGGGCACTTACTAGCAACATGATTTGTAACTCCACAGTGATAACATTTCCTATAGCTAAAAGTAGCTTTAGGACCATTTGCATGCTTACCCGTTAATTTTAAATGAGCAGGGCCAGCACCAAGTATACCTTTGGCATTGGAAATGGGAGGAACGATTAGTTCTTCAGATTTCTTACCTATAACATCCATTCTGATTCTAGGAGTAGATCGCTGAATAAATCCAGTGATCTTGTTCTTAGAAGTAGAGGGATGAGTCGCTGAAGCTTTAGAAGCATTCAGCTTAGGTACAAAGGTACCCTTCTGAGGTTTTGGATAAACAATTTTCTCTTTACCTTTAGAAGCTAAGGTAGAGGTTTCCTTAAGGATAAGAGATTTTAAAGAGGAACACTGAGAAGATGAAGTGTCAGGGATAGAGGAGACAAACATTCCAAATTTAAGCATGGAATGATTAGTGGTTGGTTGTTCAATGTCAGCCTTATAACCAAGACCACGTTTGTCACTCAGGGGAATCCGAGACTTAATTATCTCAGTGATCGTTGTTGAGGATTTATACCATCCATCAACAGTAGCTTTTTCATCTTTTAATGCAGCGATAGCTTCTTCTCGTTCGATTTTGACTAGCTGATTTATATGAACCTGATCTCTTAAATCTTCTTCAATTTTAGAAAGCTTTTCTATTTGAAGATGACAGTGTTTAAGTTTTTCAGCGAGATCAAGGTTTTGATTTCCAACAACAGTTTTGCCATTCATGGCATCATATAAACTCATAGTCAGGAGATCGATCTTTCGAAGACTATCAAATTCATCAATATTTGAAATATTTGTAAAGAAAGAAGGTGATACCTTGGAGGTAGAGGATGAAGCTGAGGGAATGTCAGACTTTTCTTCCTCTTCTTCGATTTTGGCCATGAGGCAGAGATTGGCTTCATCATCATCTTCAGAGTCAGATGATTCTTCTTCGTCAGAAGCAGCCCAATCATAGTCAGCCATCAGGCCTTTGCCTTTCTTCTTAAAGCCTTTCAGCCTTGCGTACCTTTCTTTCAGCTTTTGATACTTGTCATCTCTAGCCCTGGGGTTAGAGGATTTCTTGAGAAAGTTGAGGTTCTAAAAACTTTCTTTGACCTGCACTCGCTAGCAAAATGTCCTATCTTTTCACAGTTATAGCAAGTTGCAGTAGCCTTATCAACAGGGGTTGATGATCTAGGCTTCTCAGTAATAGCAAGAGGTTTGTTCTTTCTGAAATTTTTCTTTTTGGCGAATCTCCTGAACTTGTTAGATAGGAGAGCCATAGATTCATCAAGATCTGAAGAGTCAGGATCTGATGAGCATTCAGAGTTAGTCTCCAACTCAGTGATAGTAATAGAAGATCGCTGAGTGGCAGGTGACTCTGAGATTAAAGCAACAAGGGTGCTTTTGGAATCTTTTACAAGATTCTTCTTAAGATGACTCGATTGCTCATGATTGAGCATCGTGCCATATAAGGTAGAAAGAGTCATAGATTTTAGATCCTTTGACAGCTTGAGACACATTGAATAATTGTCCCAACTTTCAGGTAAACATTCTAAGAACTTTGTCAGAACTTCAAAGTTAGAATATTCCTTACCAACGGTTTTTAGATCAATTATTAAGCAGTTAAAGCGTTGGTGAACTTCAGAGAGAGTTTCATTCTTACCACAAATGAAACTTTCGTACTGTCTTACCAGGTTGATCTTACGCGAGTCCTGGACTTCAGTTGTTCCTTCATATTGAACACAGATTGTATCCCACATGGATTTGGAGGTTTTCAGGTTCATGACGGAATGGTAGACTTCGTCAGGAAGAGCCATAGAGAGGATGGATCTGGCTTTGGTGTCGAGAGCCACTTTCTTCTTATCTTCATCAGTCCACATATGAATTTCCTTTGGAACCAATCTTTCTGGAATAGCAGCTCTATTCTCAGTGGCTGGAACTTCAGGATCAATTCTTATAGGAACGTATGGACCATTTTCTATGTAATAAGGTATAGTTGGGTCTACACCTTCTAAGAAGAGTATCATCCTATTTTTCCATATATTAAAGTTATCTCTGGAAAATCTGGGAGGTTTTGCAAGAGAACCATTATCAATATAGTTTGTGTTTGTGTTGGTAGCCATTATGAGAAATAGAAAGGAAGAGAAAAGATTAGTATAAGCAAGATCTTGTTTATGAGATTAAACAAATCCGCTCTGATACCACTTGTTGGTCCCGGAGGGTTATACAAGTTTGTAGAAGGGGGGTTGAATACAAACACACATATTTTTACTTTCTAAATTGTTTATTGATATAATCAAACAATTTACAACTTGTTGCGGAACAAGATTAAGGATTAACCTAATCTAAACAAGTTAAGAACACTAAGTTTCTTGCACTAGAATTAAGACAGAAGGAGATAAGAATACTACGAGTAATATTCTAACACTAAGAGAGAAAGAAGAAGATGGCCGAGCACTTCATTTCTGATGTAGGGTTCTTCTTATATACTGCATGCATTTAATGCAAAGCATTATAACTTTACACGTGGCAGCAGCTGATTGGTTGTATGGTTTGACCTTTGTAGACAACCTTAGTAGCCGCATGGTGTAAAGTGTAGAATCAGAGTTGGTTGTACGATTAAGGGCAAAAGGGATATCCTTTCTGACAAATTGTACGGAGGCGTGCAAGGGGGAAAGACAAAAGTAACTTGTAGAGGAAGACCTCATGATCAGCGATTACTGAACAATACTTTATCAGCGAGTGACAAAGTTCAGCGATGGCTGAAGTCTTTTACTTGTAACTTCACGTTGAGTGGACAAATCTTGGCTTCGCTGATATCCGCATCAGTTCATTAGTAGACTTGTCGCTGTTCTTGAGCTTGATCTTCCACTTCAGCGTAGACATAGTTGACGTGAAACTTGTCTTCAGGGATCATAAGTAAACAACTAAACTATCAGCGATCATCAACAAGACTGAACAGGCTCAGTGCTTATGAATGAACAGTGTTCGCTGAATGTATAAATTAAAGAGCATGAGTTTCTTAACAGCGGTACTGTAGAGGCATAGTACTTATCAGCGATAGTGAAACTCTAATACATATTGTCTACTTACAATTTTCACTAAGTGTTTAAAGGGTCATTAACAAATCACTGAGGGTTTGGATCAACAATCTCCCCCTATTTGATATTGAATTCCAATCCTAACTCACTCAAAACGTGAATAAATCCATATTATGCTAAACCTTCAAACACGGTTGATGACGTAACACTCAACCCATAAATCATGGAAGAATAGTCCATATAAATAAAAGACTTCACCAAAAACATGATACAAACCAATACTCACGCGAACGTAAAATGTAATGAAGTCCAAATACCATAAATATGGAAATGATCTGCTCCATTTAAACTTTAATATACATGGAGGGGAATCCAATATTAAAGTCATCAAATTGCAGTCAATCGTACAAGACCAACGATAATAAAACATGGACATTATAAAATCCCATGTAAGGTTGGCCGACGACGGGGGAGACCCGTATCCATTGAGAGTGGAGGAACACAAAAGTAAATGTCACTCAAACAATGTTAATCGTACGACACTTCACGACATAAAAGCCCAAGTGTCCCATACGACGCCTTTCAAGACACACCCAAAGCGACAGCTGACCTTAGCGGAATATGACTAAGAATACCACCAAAGGCTCGGCACAAGCGGGGATACAACCATGGCATTGCCCTGATAGGCGGGTTCACACCCCCCTAAATCTAACCGCAAGTGTACGGGTCGAAATCAAGTAATAGTACAAAAAGTACGAGTATCGAACACAGGGAACTAGGAACTAAGTATCACAATGACTATAAACTCTATTAACTGAACTATCGAAAGTGAGTGGTCGGTATTAAACTAATTAGTTGCAAGAAAACAAATCACAGACAGAACAACAAACAATTGAAGAAACTTTGATAGAGAAAACAGTTGAGGGTTGGAAATCCTAAGGTTTTCACATACGAACATTTGACTTAAACAATTACCAAGTTATTCCCTTTAATGAATACCCAATATCGAAAATCACCGCTGTTCTCTCTCAAGCAACAACGGGTTTTATTTTGAAGACACAAGCTTTATCTCTCGATATTAACTTATGACACTCAAAACACATTAAAAACGAGATTTAACCGGGACTAAAGCTTACACTGGTATATCTCTATCCGATTTCTCACCTTAGGCATGCAATTTCTAGTTCTAGTTAACAATTAATTCTCTCGAACTTAATTGAGAACAACAAAACAATCGGAAGCTAGCTAAACTCACAAAAGCATTAAAAACCAAATTACACGCTTCATTAAAATAGGAAAAATGATAAAAGTCTCACGTCATCTGTTCATAAGTTTTAAACCAAATTCATTCCAACCCCCAACATCTATAGATTAGTTCATGTTGGTGGTGGATAAAAACATAAGAAAAGGAAAGGAAATAATGTGTGCACACATAGTGATTGTGAACGTAATGAATGTAATGGTGAACTCCTTTCTCTCGGCTCTAATCCGCTTAGCGTCGTGACTTCCTTCTCAATCGATCCTCTATCGTGGCTCCAAAAGCTCCGAAAAACCTCTGAAAATCGCCTCTTAGTCGCTGCCGTTTGTCGTGTGTGAGATCTGCCTAAATTCCGGAAAACGCCAAGTTATAACAAACGAACAGAGGGTTACGCGGCTTTGCCCGTGACTTGCAAACCGCGTGGAAAACCATGCGGTTTTCTGATGCTCTCCGGGTCAGGTTTGTTTTGTTGTTCGGGCACAGGTCTTAGGCTTGGATCTCGGGCTTCCGTTGGCTTCGTTTTGTACTCGTTTTGGGCTCTTTTTCGCTTCTTTTCTCGATGATTGCCGCCTTTTAGATTACCTGCACATTTCACTTGATAAAACATCAAATTCCGCCTCTTTGCTTAAATACAAGCCAATCTCATTGGTTTCAGGACCGAAAATAACGCCAAAAAGTGGCGTTATCAACAACCCCAAACCGAGCGTTGCTTGTCCCCAAGTAAATTAGCGATAAAATAGAAGAAAAGCACACCTCAGTGAAATAATAACTGCACAATTCCCAATCGGTCCCATGTAATGCACTAGTGATTTCCCATACCCGTGAATGTCTATCTCACTCTCGTCTCATTCTTATTCTGTTTGATCAATGGCCTTCCATTGTGAGTTGAACTCGTGACTGCTCCGATTCCATTAAGGTTGTACTAGGTCTAAACATACCAGGGAAAACATTTCGCCTCGACCCTACCTCACGGGGGACTCTCATTTCACTCGAACCTAGGTTATCGCACATGTTGTCATGTATATGGAAGTTATGTACAAGAATACTCGAAGGTCACATGACAACTCTAATAAAAGACACACAAATGTCCAAAAAGTTGATCTCAGAAGGGAATCAAGTAGCAAGACAGGGAATATTGGTAAAGGTGGTCGTATACCGTAATCATATTTTCCAGAAGATCATCCAGGTCTTTACCAGGGTTGTAACGGGGCTAGGGTTATGGCTGAGAAACGAAGGGTAAACGGATCGAAATTCCTCGGTGTGTCAATATTTTGCAAGTCTGAACTTTCTTGCTTCACATTCTATCCTTTGGCCCTCTTTATCACTACTGGAGTCGCTTTGACTCTCTTATTTAATTGCTGTACTTTCTATCTAGCTAACTGTATTTATCTTGTTTTTTTTGTGGGGCATCATTGGCCCTCTTTATTTAATTGGGGCAACATTGGCCCTCTTTTCTAACTTTTGGGTTAAAGTGCACCCAAATTATTCATGTGACTGGCCTGTACTATTTCTTTTCTGTTCTATCTTTCGCTGTTCGTTACCGCCTCTGATTGACACACTTTCGGATACGGGTTGGCTAAAGCTTTTGGTTCGGGTTTAATGGTGGTTTTGAAATGAATAGGGTGAGTGTTTGGCTGCAAACTGGGTTATGGAAACACACAAAAGGGGTCAAAGGGGGTGATAGCTAAAAACAGGTTAACATACACACAATGCCTGGAATCATCTCTCAAGATCCACACGATATGGTCTACTATACCCTTACCCAATATCCCGATGGTCGTCTTTGCTACTCAATGCAATATTATAGCGAGATCACTCTATAATTACGACAAGGAATTCGAAAAAGTGTATATGAATTAAGTGTTTAAATCCCTCGAAATGAAAGACGTCTTTTAGGCTCAAAACTCGCTGTTGGGTGGTCTCCACTAATGTCCCTAGTCATGTCTTTTCCCGGTCCTTCCCTAATGGTCACGTTACTATCACAAGGTTCTTTCCACAATGGTTGGTCTCGATCATCCAAAACAAAGAAATTAGCTAATGTGATCTAGACACTCAGAAGTGCAGGAAATCTACGTGCATAAACGTGGGCCCGATTGGGCAACCCCAAACCTTACCCACACATTGTCCCTAATGTGCAAGTGTCGGCGTAAGTGATGCGACACCAATCATTGTGTAGTCATTACAGTCATCAAACAGGACAGACAAAACATCAACCAAACATCACTAAAAGTGAACCCAGAGTTATTCAAATACAACCACCCCAAACCTAGGGCGTGGCCTAGGTTTGCCAACTAAAACCAACCCCAAACCTCGGTAAAACCGAGGTTTGCACAGGATTACAAGTGAGTGTGTAAATGTTGAAAGATGAGGCACCCCAAACCTAAGTGAAACTTAGGTTTGTTGCATCTCGTTTAACTAACAGGAAGACGAAACATCATACACCACTCGTTAATAGATGAGGTTAGAGCATACCTGTTTGCCCGGACGGAGGAGATTCTCTTGAAAGATTTGAGCGCCCAGCTGAGAGACATCGGAGTAGGTGGAGAGAGAATGCAGGAACAAAAGAAATCAAAGCAAAAGGCGAAAGAAAACAAGGAAACGAAACACACAAAGCAAGAAAGGAAAAACCCAACAGAGAGCTGCGCGGCTTGGCGCGCGGCTTGCAAGTCGCGACCAAAACCGCGTATGTCTCTGTTCTATTTTAATTTTTTTTGTAAATAAAATCACTCCAAAACATAAATTAAAAACACGCAAACCTCGGTGGGTTGCCTCCCACCCAGCGCCTTGGTTTCGGTCGTGGCTCGACCTTCTTTCTGATCACTCCTTCGGCATTTCCGCAGTTTCTTCCCAATCTTAGTTCTCGTGATAGCCGGGTTTCTCTTCACTTCGACCTCTCACCCTCTCGAACATCTTGAACACGGCTTTCTCACCACCAACCCTTAAGGTCATTTCACATTCTTCCATGTCGATCAACGCTCTGCTCGTGGCTAGAAAGGATCTTCTCAATATCAGCGGGACCTCTATATCTTCATCAATATCCAGCACCACAAAATCCACCGGAAAGTAGAACTTTCCAGTCTTGATGAGCACATCCTCTATCACTCCATATGGATATACTATAGATCTATCGGCAAGTCGAACCGCCATGTACGTTGGCGTCACTTCCCCCAAGCCGAGTTTCCTGAAAATCGATAGAGGCATTAAATTAATGCTTGCCCCTAAATCACATAACACATTATCAAAATTAAGATCTCCTATTTGAATAGGGATCGAAAAACTCCCTGGATCCTTAAGTTTCGGGGGAAGCTTGTTCTGGATGATCGCGCTACACTCTTCAGTAAGTGCCACCGTTGCCTGCTCCTCAATCTTCCTCTTGTTGAAGAGGATTTCTTTCAAGAATCTCACATATGAAGGCATTTGTGCCAAAGCATCTGCAAAAGGAATGTTAATATGTAGATTTTTAAATACATCAAGAAATTTAGAAAAATTAACATCATCCTTTTGCGCTTTAAGTCTATTCGGACATGGCACGCTTGGAGTTGCCGGCTTGACCGGTGGTTCCTTTAGCTTCTTCTCTTCACTCTTCTTGCTCTCTTCAATCACAATATCTTCATCAGCATCCAACTTGTCCACATCTACGATCTCCACATCTTGCTTTTGGGCTCGGCTTCCTTTGATGACGGCTCTCGTATATGCTCCTCGATCAGCTCCTTGCCACTCCTCAGATAAATGGAATTACATTCTTCTCTTGGCTTTCTCTCAGTCTGACTCGGAAACGTTCCTGGGGCTCGGTTTTGCAAAACTTCAGAAATCTGCCCCACTTGCCTTTCAAGGATCTTGATGGATGCGGTGTTCTGATCAGTTGCTGCTTTCACTGTACTAACCGTGCTTGCTAAGCCTTCAACCGTGCTATCCATCTTTGTCATGAACTTCATCAACATATCTTCCAGCCCCGGTTTCTTCTCCATGGATGGTCCTTCGTCAAATCTCCGTTGGTTGAAACCTGGAGGACGATAGACATTGTTAGTATTAGAAGAATTAGAGAAGTTGGAGTTATTACCTTGTGGTTA
Organism: Saussurea involucrata; assembly: GCA_033807775.1. Lineage (NCBI taxonomy): Eukaryota > Viridiplantae > Streptophyta > Magnoliopsida > Asterales > Asteraceae > Saussurea > Saussurea involucrata. Next base: position 62,533,232 of record CM066313.1, on the reverse strand, counting down.
TTGACCGGGTTGACTCCATGAAAATTTCGGGTGTTTCTTCCACCCCTCATTATAGGTATTCGAAAAAGGGTCGTTCCTCGACTGGTTGTTCCGGTTTTGCAAAAACTGAACCTGTTCGGGTTCTTGCGAAGTAGGGAACGCTTCCGGACTACCTCCCTTCAAGTGGTTTGTGATCGCAGCTAGCTGCGCTTTTATCATCTTCATGTCGTCATTCTCTTGAACATTAGCTACCTGTTGGATAGAAGATCGTGGAGTGGCATAGCTATGCTCGACTAAGTTCTCGATCAAGTCGACTGCTTCTTCATAAGTCTTATTCATGAGAGCTCCACCCGCTGCAGTAGTGATATCATTCTTGAACTGCGGGTGAAGTCCTCCAAAGAATGTTTGGATAATTACCCAGACGTGTAACCCATGATGTGGACACTTTTTCAACATGTCTTTGTATCTTTCCCAAGCCTCATATAGTGTCTCTTGGTCCCATTGAGCGAAATGGGTGATATCGGCCATCAGTTGAGCGGTTCTTCCAGGTGGGAAGACTTTCTGGAGGAAAGCAGCTTTCAGGCCTGCCCATGTAGTGATCTGATCCGATGGTAGGCCTTCTATCCATATTTCAGCTCTACCCTTGAGGGAAAAACTGAATAGCCTCAGCTTGATCGCATTCTCCTCCATCCCATTGATCTTGAACGTATTGGAAATCCTTTCAAATGCACGAAGATGTGCACGGGGATCTTCAGTTTGTGCTCCCCCAAACTGATTCTGCTGTACCATCACGATGGTACTCGGCTTGATCTCGAAATAATTTGCCGCAGTGGTGGGTGCTTGCACTCCTATGCATGCGGCTGCCACATTTGGATCGGCAAACGACCGCATAGGACGTCTCTCGGGAGGAGGTGGAGGTGGATCATTGCGAGGAGGAGCTTCGTCGCCCATCTTCAATTGCCTTTTAACTTTTGATTCTTTGAGTAGTCGACGGGCAGTTCTTTCGATTTCCGGATCGAGTGGTTCGACTCCTTCCCCTCGGGTTTTTCTTGGCATAAACCAATTAATACCTGAAAAGAAAGTAGGCGAAGTTAGTAATCCAGAACTGAAAGTGATGGAACAAAATAATAAAAATAAAGAAAAATGTTCAATATAATAGCGCTTATTGCTGGTAGTGCTATCAGTTGCAACTAGTTCCCCGGCAACGGCGCCAAAAACTTGATAGGCGGGTTCACACCCCCCTAAATCTAACCGCAAGTGTACGGGTCCAAATCAAGTAATAGTAAAAAAAGTACGAGTATCGAACACAGGGAACTTGGAACTAAGTATCACAATGACTATAAACTCTATTAACTGAACTATCGAAAGTGAGCGGTCGGTATTAAACTAATTAATTGCAAGAAAACAAATCACAGACAGAACAGCAAGCAATTGAAGAAACTTTGATAGAGAAAACAGTTGAGGGTTGGAAATCCTAAGGTTTTCACATACGAACATTTGACTTAAACAATTACCAAGTTATTCCCTTTAATGAATACCCAATCTCGAAAATCACCGTTGTTCTCTCTCAAGCAACAACGGGTTTTATTTTGAAGACACAACAAAAACTTGATAGGCGGGTTTACACCCCCCTAAATCTAACCGCAAGTGTACGAGTCGAAATCAAGTAATAGTACAAAAAGTACGAGTATCGAACACAGGGAACTAGGAACTAAGTATCACAATGACTATAAACTCTATTAACTGAACTATCGAGAGTGAGTGGTCGGTATTAAACTAATTAATTGCAAGAAAACAAATCACAGACAAAACAGCAAGCAATTGAAGAAACTTTGATAGAGAAAACAGTTGAGGGTTGGAAATCCTAAGGTTTTCACATACGAACATTTGACTTAAACAATTACCAAGTTATTCCCTTTAATGAATACCCAATCTCGAAAATCACCGTTGTACTTTCTCAAGCAACAACGGGTTTTATATTGAATACACAAGCTTTATCTCTCGATCTTAACTTATGACACTCAAAACACATTAAAAACGAGATTTAACCGGGACTAAAGCTTACACTGGTATATCTCTATCCCATTTCTCACCTTAGGCATGCAATTTCTAGTTCTAGTTAACAATTAATTCTCTCGAACTTAATTGAGAACAACAAAACAATTGGAAGCTAGCTAAACTCACAAACGCATTAAAAACCAAATTACACGCTTCATTAAAATAGGAAAACTGATAAAAGTCTCACGTCATCTGTTCATAAGTTTTAAACCAAATTCATTCCAACCCCCAACATCTAAACATTAGTTCATGTTGGTGGTGGATAAAAACATAAGAGAAGGAAAGGAAATAATGTGTGCAAACATAGTGATTGTGAACGTAATGAATGTAATGGTGAACTCCCTTCTCTCGGCTCTAATCCGCTTTGCGTCGTGACTTCCTCTTCAATCGATCCTTTATCGTGGCTCCAAAAGCTCCGAAAAACCTCTGAAAATCGCTTCTTAGTTGCTGCTGTTCGTCGTGTGTGAGATCTGACCTAAATTCCGGAAAACGCCAAGTTATAACAAACGAACAGAGGGTTGCGCGGCTTTGCCCGCAACTTGCAAACAGCGTGGAAAACCGCGCGGTTTTCTGATGCTCTCCGGGTCAGGTTTGTTTCGTTGTTCGGGCACGGGTCTTGGGCTTGGATCTCGGGCTTCCGTTGGCTTCGTTTTGTACTCGTTTTGGGCTATTTTTCGCTTCTTTTCTCGATGATTGCCGCCTTTTAGATTACCTGCACATTTCACTTGATAAAACATCAAATTCCGCCTCTTTGCTTGAATACAAGCCAATCTCATTGGTTTCAGGATCGAAAATAACGCCAAAAAGTGGCGTTATCATGCCCCGACATGGCGAAGGTCATAAATGCCTGTCAATCAACCTGACAGCTCAACCGGACTCAACCCTCCTAGTGTACCCTTGAAAAGTAAAGGTCATAAAACATAGGGGCCGGTCAAATCCCGCAACACCCAATAGTCCATCCAATAAAGACTGACTTACGTGCCTATGGATCCAATGCAACACAGTCTACAATAACATGCCCATCCCGGAATGACTAAAGCACCCGAGCATGTAAATATCAATAATGTGCATTAATATGCAATATGTTGCAATAAATGCAAACCATAAATAAGACTCCACATTGAGCCATCAAAAACCGGACAAAATATCCCCAAGACTTCCTCAAAGTCAAAACCGAGCAAAATGCTCCAAAACCCATTAGACCCATAAATAACGGTCCTCAAAATATAAAATGCATTTAAACATTGCTTAGGTAAACATATACCATAAAATCATCATTAACCCAAAATTCGTCACGAGTTAGAACCAAGGTTTTCCCCAAATGGACTCATACTCTTCTAATTCTCAAAATAACGCATGACACTAAAATGTGCATTTTCCCAAATGGTTTATAAATTCAATTACACCAATATGATTGAACCATTGAATAAATTCCATTTGAGCAATAAATCATTTAAGGACATATCTATGATTTCTACACATCAAAATATCCCAAAAATCCCAAATATGGGTGTTTTACAACTTTATAAAGGTAAACACTTCAAAAAGGGTTAAACTCACCAAACAACCCAACAATAGGTAATTTCAAGTAAAACACATAAATACTTGGAAAATAACATTTTTGGCATGTACAAAGTTTTCACAAATCAACTTGAACTCACCTTGCTAGATTTAGGCTAAATCTAGATTTTCTCCAAACGTAAGCTCCCTTGAAGAAACTTGAACCTTCAAGCCAAATCTTCCAAAAACCTAGATCCATAAGTTACCAACCATAAATATTCACATCCAACCATAAAGAATCACTCCCCTACCATTTTACATAAATATCTCAACTTATACCAAAACCCTAATTTTCATGGGTGAAGAAGAAGAAGATTACCTTAACCAAACATAACCAAAATCACCCAATAATACCCCAAAATGAAAGAGAAGGTGAAAACAACAACAATCTAGCTTTTGGTAGAGAGAGATTACCTTCATTACTTGAATCCCCAAAGCAAAGCTCCTAATCACCCACAAAAGCTTCAAGCTTCCATATCTTCAACAATGGTGGAAATGAGTTTGATTTGAATGGAGAAGATGAAGAGGAGGAGGAAGGATTTAGGGTTTTCCTTGGGAGAGAATCGGTTTAGAGAGAGAGAAACTGATTTAGGGTTGTGAAAATGAAGTGAGGAGAGAGGGAGGGAAAGGTTATAAAAGAAACCAAAATATCTCATCAGGGCCATCGCAGACGTCCGACTTGGACACCATGCGGACGTCTGACCTTTGAGCTGGTCCGCACCCATGAATCCTCTATTGCTTCCGCGGACGACCCGCGGACTTCCGCGCTGACGCGGACGTCCGACCTAGTAAAAAATTCCGTTTTTCAATTTTTGGGGTGTTACATGTATGAATACTGAAGATTTGTTGAATACACGTGAAAATACATAGCTATTCATGATGAAGGTTATACTAAGTTGTACATTCATGACGAATATCATACTAATAGATGGATATTAAAGAGTTGTAAACATATGAACGTGTATAAATATTCATGACGAATATTACACAGATATTTCATTTTACGTAAAAACGGGAAAAAAACTATATCGAGATTGATGCATATCGAAGAGCACGAAATTCTCGTTTTTGATGTAATTTGTTTGATTAAAATATTAGTTATTTTAAAGATATTGTTTAAAAATTAGGTAGTTAAAAGTTGTTTAATAATAAACAAAATAAAAAGTCAAATAAGGTAGGCAGGGATTCAAACTTCCATTTTTTACCTAATCACCTATCATAAGCTTATTATGTTTTAATCAATTATTAGTTCTCTAAATTTTGATCAATGACCTAGTTTGGTTCTCATATTCACGATAAGTGTGTTTTTTATTTGAACCTACCCCTACATATATATTATACATATCACATGACTACCCCTACGTCCCTACCCCCGCCACCCAGAAACCGGCTACCGTATTCACCTATCACCTATGCCACCTCACATCCATACATAACACGTATACACCTCCTCCTCCCGCCCCTTCCTACACCATATTGTGGACCAAATCGACAGATTGCTCCAGTCATCTTCTCCCTTTACTTGACCCTCCTTGACGATCACCCCTCCCCCTCGCATGTTTTTTTAGTTTTGGAGTATTCCACTATATGACCACTCTCTATCGATCACTACACAATAACAAATGGTGAAACTCGAGGGTCAAACTGCATGTATAACCTCTATTGGTGGGTTCATATCGTCGGAGCAATGTTGGGCGTCATGAGTACAGTGAGTGGGAGGGGACTATGTATGTATGTATGTTTTGTGTGTGTTTGTTTAGATAGCCGAAGAATAAAATGGACTTTTGATGTTGGGGGTGATAGTTTGCAGAAACTGATTGTCATTGGAGAAGAAGGCCGAAGATCGGAATACACTGCAATTTTGGTCCATGTGGTCCATGTGGGTGCAGGATGTCAAAGGTTAACATAGGATGACCACTGTTCACAGAGAAAGGGAGGGGTCGGCGGTTGGAGTGGCGCCTTGACGGTGGTCGATCTAGGTGTATACATAATTCCTATATTGAATATAATATATACTTTTTATTAAGAAAAAGATAAAAAGAAACATGTCAAAGATGAAACTACCGTCAATGTTAATTAGAAGATAAATAGTCGTTTAGTCCAGTACAAAATTCATGAAAAAACTATTTGACACGAGTAATCTATGTAATAAATACAGTTTAAAGACTAAATTTATAATTTAGTAAAAAAAAACAATTATAAATGAGGTAGACTCCAAAACAAGCCACTCATTGATTGCATCATTAATTTTGCAACAAGTGATCTCTGCATTGGATTTCATGCCCCCACATCTAAGTGCCTCCAAGACAACTGCCCTACTATTGACCACATATTTCTTGAGTCCATCACTTTCTCATAACATAAGCCTTTGCTTTATTTGGGAAAAAACTAAATTACAAAATTGTACATTTAGGGGCTGTTTCTTCAAATAATTAACTTTTTGTTATTTTCCATATTTGGATATATTAGATTAAAAAAATATAGAGCATTTATTTTTTATATTAAATAAACACTTAAAATTAAATAATGGTTATTTTGGCTCTTATGTCATAATCAATGAATGAACAATTGTATTTTAATACTCATTGTTCAAAAAAACTCATCGAACCGTCGTCATGGCATGCCATGACACCAAGACTTGTGTCTCATCCCACGTTAAACCCTTGACACGTCCTGGACTACTGCGCAGTTTTCGTAATGCGATATTTGATATTTTTTTACGTTTTTAATGTCTTCTTAGCAAGTTTTTTAATATATAACCTAATTTAACTTGCTTATTACTATTGACTCGTTTGATAACACTATAAAACATATGATTTTATATAAAATATTATATATGAATTAGAAATTTAACGCCATAAGTCACGCCTTGAAAACGTTAGGGCTTTGCCGTAGCTCCTAAGACTTGAGGCTTGGCCTCGCCGCCACGCCACGACTCACGCCATTTAGAACCTTGTGTGTACCACAAACGTATCTTTAAATTCCTGTAAGCATGCAACAAATTATTGGTTGTTTCGCAGTCATGAAACAAATACAATCACATACTTTGTTTGTTCAATTCAAACTTAACAAACATCATGTCCCTTCGAAGGGGGTTTGAATGCTACGTACGTGTATATTAACTAGTAGAGAATATTTTATTTTTCTCTAACGTTGGTAGTTTTTTTGAATAACTTTCTGAAAATATATATTGGTGACCCTTTTCAAGCATTAGTGATGACTTACAAATGTCACTAAAAGGTAATTTCTGAGAACTTTGTAGGATTTTGTTTTTCTACAAATGAAGGTTTTAGTAATGCTTAACTTCTCTAAGAGTATAATTTAGTTTCACTTTTACAAACCTTATCTAAAAGTTTTTTTAGATACACATAATCAAAACATTTTCTAAAAATATATTTGGTTACACTTTTATTTTTATTTTTTTAAAAAAAAATGATAGCCTGTATATTCACTGATGCATGTATATTATCTATATATATTGTCAATAAGTATATTTATCAATAGGTATCTACTATATTTGTGTTTCATATATTTGCCATATAAAAGGCACACATTTTTTAGAACAAACCCTAACGTTGTTTAAAAAATCCTTATAGTAGTCAAAATCTATAAAAACATCTAAAATCATAGTACAACATTCTAACATCCGAGGTCTCAAAACCATGATCCTGAACATTTAGTGACTCGGAAGAATTTGAAAGTGGTTGTTCGGATGCAATTGACTTCATTATTTGACATTGTTTAGCCATCGGGTCCTTAATGTAAGTGAACTCATACTTGGTTGAAGCAAGCTCAAATTCTGTCGAGACAAATCTGGCAGACATCAGTGTGGCTCAATCAATCTGAAGAGTCGTCGTGTCGCGAAGAGTCCTTACTAGTGCTCGGGATCCTAGACCATCATTAAATATACACTAATGTTTTGCCCAACACTTGTTGCCTAATCTCTAGATCCTTCTATGGGCGCACATGAAAAAATATATCAAAATGGATATCAAATTAAAGATAAGAAAGTGATTTTTTTTGCATAATTTGTTTCGCTCACATTTTTCTTATACTTTGCCGATTTTCGAATTAAAAAATAGGGACATACTTTTAGTTTTCTAAGAAGATCGTTATAACCATCTTTTTAAACACACCCACTGGATCATCTCAATTAATGGTTTGAATGGTTTTCGGGTTTTTTTCAAGGTTCTTTCCAGACCTTTCCACCCACACACACAGACACACAGACACACATATGTATATATATATATATATATATATATATATATATATATATAGAGAGAGAGAGAGAGAGAGAGAGGAGGGGATCAAACAAGAACATGGTCAAAAAAGAGAACAAGAAAATGACCAAATCACATATGATTTTATATGCGATTATGTAACACCGTTAACACAAGGATGAGCGGGCGACCTGGCCCGTGACCTCGCCAAAGTTGCGCGAATCACAAGTGATTTTAGTGTTAAATTGTAACACCCTAAAAATAGGGGTGAATTTAAACCTGAATAAACGATGAATATGATATTCTAGATATAAATGTGTCACCCATAAATGGGGAAATATTGACGCGTTTACAAACCAGAATTATAAGAGATAATTTAGACAACCTACTAATCTAAACTAAACTAGCTTAGATTAAAGACGGGTGCTCCTATCTCTCTTTAAAAGAATCTTGTTCAAGAACAAAAGGACGTCATTGCTTTACATCACCAAAAATGCAATTCCGGCCATTTGTCTCTCCGCTCAATCCCGAGGAGCGCCGCTAGAATGACCTGATATACATGTCATTTTAAAAAAAATGTAACACCCACAATCCTAAGGTAAGAAATTTATTGTTCCTCTTGAGCCATGTGGTGTCTAATGACGCGGTGAAGGTAGACCCGACAAAGATCAAGACAATGATGAATTGGGAACCTCCGACGAGTCCAAAAAAAATTAGGAGTTTCTTGCGGTTAACCGGTTACTACCGAAGGTTCATTCAAGATTTCTCAAAGATTGCTTTGCCGCTCTCTTCATTGATAAGGAAAAATTTCAAGTTCTTATGGACCGAAACTCAAGAGCAAACCTTTAGAACTCTTAAGAAGAAGTTGAGTGAAACACCAATTTTATCCTTGCCCGACGGATCGGATGACTTTGTAGTATATTGTGATGCTTCTAAGATGGGCCTCAGGTGTGTTTTGATGAAAAGAGGAAAGGTTATTGCCTACGCCTCACGACAACTTAAGGATCACGAAAAGAATTACCCGACTCATGACTTGGAGCTAGCGACAGTGGTCTTCGCTTTGAAGTTATGGCGACATTATCTATTTGGGACGAAGTGTACCCTCTTTACCGATCACAAAAGTCTCAAGTACATATTCGACCAAAAGGAACTCAACATTCGAGAAAGGAGATGGCTTGAATTGTTGAAGGACTATGATTGTGAACTACTCTACCATCCCGGTAAAGCCAACGTGGTGGCGGATGCCTTAAGCCGAAAAATTCATGGGGGTGGAACCAAGCCTACTCTCACTAGAATTGACGTGGTGTCAAGTTTGATAGGGAACATGAAAGGATGTCAAGTGGAAGCGCTTCAAGAAGAAAATCTCAAGGCCGAGGTCATGGTTAAACAAAGCGAATTACTAACGGAAGATGGACGCGGTCTTAAACTGTTTCAAGGTCGAATTTGGGTGCCTAAAATAGGAGAGAACCGTGATTTACTTTTGGGAGAAGCCCACAAGTCTAGATACTTCATACATCCCAGTAGCACAAAAATGTATAGAGATTTAAAGTTAAATTATTGGTGGTCGGGGATGAAGCTTGATGTAGCCCGATGCGTAGAGAAATGCGTCACTTGTCTTCAAGTCAAGGCGGAACACCAAAAGCCGTATGAGAGTTTGCAACCCTTGGAAATCCCAGAGTGGAAGATGAAGCTTGATGTAGCCCGATGCGTAGAGAAATGTGTCACTTGTCTTCAAGTCAAGTCGGAACACCAAAAGCCGTATGGGAGTTTACAACCCTTGGAAACTCCAGAGTGGAAGTGGGACAACATAACAATGGACTTCGTGACAAAACTACCAAAAACCTTGCGGGGCCACGATGCAATTTGGGTAACAATGGATCGACTAAGAGTGCACACTTTTTGAGGATGCGGGAAACCTTGCCAATGGATAAGTTGGCCAAACTCTACATCAACGAGTGGTGTCACGGCATGGTGTACAATTATAGGGATAGTCGGTTTCTTCCAACTATTAGACTGTCTACAAAAAGAGTTGGGCACGAATGTGAAATTAAGCACGACTTACCATCCTCAAATAGACAGACAAAGCGAGAGTATGATTCAAACTCTCGAGGATATGTTGAGGTCGTGTGTCATACACTTTGGAGGGAGTTGGGATACGCACCCACCGCTAGTTGAGTTTGCGTACAACAATAGCTACCATTCTTACCTTGTTGCGACATCGTTCAAAGTTTTGTATGGCCAAAAGTGTAACACTCCGGTTTGTTGGCTTGATGCAGGAGGGAAACAATTTTTCAGAGTTATGCGGACAAGAAAAGAAGATCAGTCAAGTTTCAAGTAGGAGACCGAGTTATGTTGAAGGTGTCTCCTTGGAAGGGGATTATACGTTTTGGGAAGCGTGGGAAGATTAGTCTCTGTTTCTTTGGGTCCTTCACAATCTTAGAGAATATTGGCCAACAAGCCTACTAGTTGGATTTACCGCCGGAAATGGATGGAATTCATCGTACCTTTCATGTGTGTTATTTTCGAAAATTCCTAGCCGAAGAGGAAAGTGTCATTCCTTTATCGGAAATTCGGGTAGATAGCGGAAACCGTTGTGTGTAAGAACCGGAAACCATTTTGGAAAGTAAGACAAAGAAACTTTGCCATAAAGAGGTGACCATGGTCAAAGTGCAATGGAAGCATCATCGGGGCGCAAATGTCACGTGGGAATCCGAAGAAAACATGAGGAAGCGGTATCCTCAATTGTTTGCTTAGGACATGAGTTCGTGAACGAAATCCTTGTTAGGTGGGGAGGATTGTAACACCCACAATCTTAAGGTAAGAAATTTATCGTGACTCTTTTACTACCCTCTACCTATTTAACTCGTTATTGTAAGAGAAATCTTAGTCTATGAATTAGTTTTACGAGGTGCAACCGCATGTACGGACCAACGCCACTTCGGAAAAATTGGATTTCAGGTTTTGGGATGAGTTGTGCGACCATGACAGCGACATTGCCAATGTGCTTTGTCGCTGTGTCACAGTCGCTATCGGGAACCAGCCTACGGTACCACCCCGACGACATTGCCATGTGAGATTGACATGGCGTAGTCGCCGATGGACAGAGGGGTGTGTGATCACGGTGACATTGTGGCATTGTCGCACGGGCCTGGTCGCCCACTACAACCGGGTATTTATTGTGCAACTCATTTTTCTCCTCTCATTTATCACACAATCTGTTCCAAAAGCCTATTTTAGAGAAAAAGTGGCGATTTTCGTGAACCCTACACTCCTTCTCCATTATATGCGAGCATAAGGTGGTAGAGGTCATTTATTGAGCTTCAAAACTCCATCTAAGAGCATTAAGTGAGGATCCTAGTCAAGATTAAGTTTCTCCTCTTCATCTCCTTCAAATTTTCTAAGGTTTACTATTTTCTAGGTTTTTACCAAAACCCAGATTGTGAGTTTCTAAATCTCTTTGTTAAACTAGATACATATCAAAACATGGTTACTTGCTTTCATTTCCTATCTTTTGGCACAAATCTATCATTTTAGATGAATTGTCCATGTTTTTCCATATAAACTCATGGATATTGGGATGAAAAATGCTTTATTTGATACATTTGTAGTCTATGTACATGGTTTATGGGAATATATGAGTATCTAGTCTCCTAATGAAAATACTCCTAAATTAGGGTTTTGGCCTAACTTGGCCTCAAAGTGGATTTTAATTATTAATGATCTTGGATACTTGACAATGTGCTCTTAAGTACATAAAATGCAAAGTTTATTACTTGGACATTTTCTATGTGGGGATGTATGTCTGATATGACCAAATTGAGAATATTAGATCCTCACGTGGAATTCTAATTGTAAGGTATGCGATGTTACATCATAAATTACCTATTATGGTATGGAATACACTTCACATAGATTTATGTGCCTTATGGCCTAATTGCAACATTGGATGAACCAAGTCAAGTAGACAATAGGAGGATATAGTCTTGGGTTCCACCGTGTGGGTATGCACCTAGATATCAGCCATTCGGGGTAATGCCATGGTTGTAGTCCTCCGATGTGCCGGGCCTTTTGGGTGTCGCTCTTAGTAGCTTGACACCTAGGTATATCGACTCTTTAGGTGAAACTTGATTGGTTCAATGGGTCTCCCCCATTGACTCCGAACATGAAATTGTATAATGGTATATGTGCGATATAAAACTGTTTGTTATACCTTTTTTCAAACTCGGTATGCTTTTTAGCCTAACATTTGTTTGGTGTCGATGTGTATCTCAGGTTCTAGCGGTGTCATTTCTAAGAAGGTTTAGGCGGGATTTGTGTGAGTTTGGGGAACACATTCTTTTGAGACACCTAACCATGAAGGATTATTGTTTGGAGTAGAGACAACACCCCATTTGTAATCTTGTTTATGAATAGAATTAGATTAGTTAGTTGTCGTTTATTTTCCGCTATATTACAAACTTGTAATTAAACAGGTGTATGTTATTTTCCCCACTTTGGAGAGGCTCATGCTTTGGCAATATATACCACACTTCCGTTTTATGGAAGTTTTTGTTTGTCCCATTTTTGGGGTGTTAGAAGTTGGTATTAGAGCTTTAGTTTAGGTGAACTAGGTGTTGACTCTAGCATACCTAGACTTAAGCTGTAAGCATTAGTGGTAAGTTATCAACCTTGGGTAAAGGTCATAGGTGGGGAGAGTGTTAAGACTTACGGAATTACGTTGATTGAAAATTGTAATGATGGTAACGATAATTCTTGTGTATAACATGTTCATAATTTCACTTAGCTAATGTTATTATGAATACGTTGTTACATGAGCATGATTGAATTGCTATTGTTATGATAACTAATAAATGCAGTAGTACGTATCTTTAGGTGTAACTCATTTAGCCTACTTCTCAATCTCATTCTCGTGTGTGTATGGCAGACTAATATGGTTAATACTCGAAGTAGAGTGCCACTTCCACATGATGGTAATGTGGAGGCCGAGTCTACCGCGGATCAACCAAATGAAGTCGAAACAATTGTGATTCCGCCGATACCTAGTATCTTGGGTGGGGGACTGAAGCACATTCCAAGAGTCAACATTGCTTACTCTAACCCCCTCGTGACGGAAGTGACCCCCGAGACTCGGATGATGGATAGCATCTTGCAAGCCACGAATTCGACCATGGCAAAGCAACATGAATTTTTCATGAAGTTGTTGGAGGACCGTGATGCCAGTCGTCAACGACCCGAAACGGTGGCAGAAAATGCCATGAATGGATTAGGAGGGGTGGTGAATGTTGTTGGTACTAAGGAACAGGTAGTAGTTGGGGACAATAGAAGAGAGATAGGGTGTTCTTACAAGACCTTCCTTGAGCCTCCGGAATTTGCGAGGACTACCGATCCCGTTAAATGTATGTACTGGACTAGAAAAATATAAATGGCATTCGAAGCAAGCGAGTGCGATGACTCTCAAAGGGTTAAGTTTGCCTCTCACCTACTTAGAGGTGAGGTTCTGACTTGGTGAAATCTCACCCGGTCTACCCTTACTCCGGATGTGCTGGGCAAACTTTTGTGGCCAACTTTTAAGAAAAAGATTTTAGATAAGTACTGCAGTGAAAGGGCCCGAGACAAAATTGAGGTGGAGTTCAAGAATCTGAAGAAGGGAAATATGTATGTTTCTGATTACTCAAAACCGTTTTTAGAGAAGTTGAGCTTAGTGGAGCATTTGGCTCCTAATGAGAAGATGAAGATCAAAGGCGTACCATATGGGGTTACCGACCGAGATGAAGACGACAGTAAGGAATGCCAAGGTGACAATGCTAGAGGAAGCGATCGAAGAATCGTTGTTTGTGGAGGATGACATTACCCAATGTAAGGAGGAGAGAGGGCATGTTGGAGAAAAGAGGAAGTGGGAAGGGCCACCTGGGCCCGTTCATCAATCTAGGCCGTATTCGGGAGGGAGGTATGTGGAGTCCCATTATGAATCACGATGGTTCCACAAGTGCAAGAGCAAGCACTATGGTCCATGCAATCCAAGACCTCACTCGGGTCCCATCGAGTGTTGTTAGATCAAATTAGCCCCAATTTGATTAATGTTTTATAAAGAATTGTATTTTGGGCTTTATTAGAGGTTTATGGGATTGGGCAAATTATCTTGTAAATGTACCCTATAAACAGGTGCCCATGGTTAATTTCTCATTAGGTTTTTGGAGAGAACACACATATTTCACACACAGACTAATTGAGCCTCTCATGAGAGTCGACTAAATTTCATAGTGTGGTGTTCTTCCAATTTTCCTTCCACGTTCGTAAATCAATACATATGAGATATGATTTTGGTGAGTATTGTTCTTCATGTCTATATTATATCTAATTTTATGGAGTTCTTCATTTGTTGTCTATATTGGGATCTAACAATTGGTATAAGAGCCAATTGAAGAAACTTTTCTTCAATTCGGTCATCTATGGCAACAATTGAAGAGTTGATGATTATTTTGATGTTTTGGTACTTAGATTGATTCAAGCACATGAGCTTAAACACAAATATCATTCCCGTGATTTATTTTTTGTTTTGTGCTTACTTGAGATCCAATCTTTCATTTGGATGATTTTTGATAGAAGATTTTATTGATCTTTTACTAAATCTGTTTCTGCACACCACCTATTTGATAAAATGCCTCAATGAACATGTGTTTCTGTTTTGATTGATTTTGATCATTTTACTACATGTGTGTGTGTGTGTTTGATCCCCCTCCCTTTATCGGTATTTTATTAAAGCTTCTTGTTGGTGGTTGATAAAGGATCCTACCATGATGAATGCTTTAGTCTCGTTTTATTGACAAATTGGTACCATGGTTGTTGATCTCAGATCTGGCCAGAATAGCTACCAATATGAGACTTTCTTTGTGTTTAAAATCTGATCAGATTATGCACTCTAAGGGGGCGTTTGGTTCGCAGAATGTTTTTGGATGGAATGGAATCTGTCAAAGGAATTTGACTTTGAAGGAATTGGAATGGAATGTTGTCAGGTTTGACTAGCTGTTTGGTTGATATAATTGGAATGAAATCTTTTAAAGGAATTGGAATCTGTCTGTTTGGTTCACAGAATGTAGCTTTGGAATTGGAATGAAATTTTGGTAAATGACCAAAATACCCTTTTGATAATTTTAATTGTTTTTTTCAAAAAAACGTTTTAATAAAATAGTCATTATATACTTCTTGGAAAACACACATATAAGCTTCATCTTCTTCTTCAGATCGATCACAACAGATTTCTCCAATCGATGCTTCATCTTCTTCTTCAGATCGATGCTTCGTCTTCTCCAATCGATTTCTCCTAATTTCTCCAGGTACGATTTCGTCTTCTCCAATCGATTTCTAGTTCTGTGAAATCGATTAGCAAATCGATTTGTATTTATGGTACGATTTCTGTGCAATCGATTTCTAGTTCTGGTACGATTTCTCCAAGGTTTCTACTTCTTCGATTTGTTCTCTATGTGTTTCGATTTCTCCATGGTTGCTACTGCTTCGATTTGTTTTCTGTATGTTGCTACTGCTTCGATTTTGTATAGGGTTTATGGTTCCGATTTATGTTTTATATCTTTCTACTGGTTCGATTTCTGTCTAGGTTCGATGTTGCTGTCGATGGAGAAGAAAACGACCACAAGTTCCATTCTTGCTGGGTTGTTCGATTTGGCAAGGGGTATTTTTGGAATAAAAAAATAACACATTTCATTCCTTTAAAATCCCTACATAATGTGATGGAATTTCAAATACATAAAATAAGGAATTCAATGGAAAGTTTTAAGATTTCATGCTACAAAAGATTGAACCAAACACTGGAATGGAATCTGGTCAATGGAATGTCACATTCCAATTCCACCAGATTCCATCACTTTCCAGTGAACCAAACGACCCCTAATTGCTTGATGAATTGCATCAGCAAGATTTGGTACTGTTTTGTGATGATAATATGAAAATCAACATACTGACATATTTGCGATGCTGTAGTAAATTGATTACATCTCACTCATCAAGGCAACAAATGATACGATTCAAAAGGCCCTGGATTTAAAACAAATTGATGATCAAATTTCATGTTTTGATCTTTAAGAGATTCGAACTTTAGAAGGGTCATACGCATCGTTGAAGTGGACAACAGTGTGCCGATGCAAAGCTGTTGGACAGATCTGCACGACTATGGTACATCGATCATATCTTATTCCTCCGAACATAAAAAAAGGTGATTCTAGAGTCTCTGAACACATAACAAACCGATTCACACTTTTTATGTTTTGAGTTTTTGCAAACTCCAGAGCTATCATGGTCTAAATTAGTGTCAAAGTTGGTGTAAAATTGCTGTCAGAGGTTGTCCTTCCAGATTTGTGCAGAAGGTATAAGCTATTGTGCAGGTTGTTCAGAGATAGCATACTTCGAGGTTGCATACTCAAAGGGTACATACTCAGAGGTTTCATACTCAGAGTTTGCATACTCAAAGGTTGCATACTCAGAGGTTACATACTCAGAGGTTGGTCCAAAATGCATACAGAGATGCATCAATGAGTTCAGAGCAAGGTTGTTGTGCACTCAGAGATTGAACAAGGGGACTCTCGATGGATCAGAGGTAGGTGGATCAAAGAGTGAAGCATAGGGTGTATCATATATTGGTGGATCATTGGTCGGTGACTCAGAGGTCACGACGATTCATATCCTGTAGCCCAACTTCTTAGTACCTGTTGTCAGCTTTGCGTTGCTTAGTATTTTGCGCACAACTTTCTCCTTGAAGTTGAAAATTACACGAGTCCAGTTTCGTTGGAAAGCTACAACACATATGTACGACTTTAAATTTTTGAGTTTTCTCAAATTCCATGAGCTGATATTCCTAAATCAGTGTCAAAGTCTGCATTAGGGTGCTAGACAAAAAGCATTGTACTTTACTCATAATCTTCCAGATTTCAAGGACGGTGTTCACTCATTGATTTTTATGGTTTCAAGCTACGATTTTGACACAATGCTTGTTACTACCTCACCTAATATACAAGATTAAAGCTTGTAACTTAACATTTACTCAAAGAGGATTGCAAAGTCAAATTTTTTGTTTTGACGACCGTTCTGCACAACTGAGAGAATACTTGCACAACTCACTCAATTTCATCCAAAATGGATGAATCAAAGCTTGTTGAAAACCTAAGAGGCTGGAGTTTAATGTGCATGTTTTATGTTTCTCTCAATCAGGCTTCTTGATGATAAAAAACAGTGGTGAAGTGGAGTAATGAAAGTTGGACATAAAGTGTAAAATGTCTCGGTTTTTCAAGAATATGGGCCTACATTTAAGGAGGGGGGGGGGGGCTTGAAATGCTTTGAAGAATTAAAGATTTGCACACCAGAACTTCTAAAAAAAGCAAGGGGGAGTTCATATGATGACGTTTTTTTATAAAACATTAGGGGGAGATTGTTAGATCAAATTAGCCCCAATTCGATGAGTGTTTTATAGAGAATTATATTTTGGGCTTTATTAGAGGTTTATGGGATTGGGAAAATTATCTTGTAAATGTGCCCTATAAATAGGTGCCCATGGTTCATTTATCATTAGGTTTTTGGAGAGAACACACATATTACACATACAGACTAATTGAGCCTCTCATGAGAGTCGACTATATTTCATAGTGTGGTGTTCTTCCAATTTCCCCTCCACCTACATAAATCAATGCATATGAGATATGATTTTGATAAGTATTGTTCTTCATGTCTGTCTTATATCTAATTTCTATGGAGTTCTTCATTTGTTGTCTATATTGGGATCTAACAAGTGTGCTAAGTGTGGGAAGAAGGACCATGTGGTTTGAGACTGCCCCATCCGGGGGCCGGATTGTTTTGAATGTCGGGAACCTAGTCATGCGAGGAGGGAATGCCTGAAGCTTGTGGGAGGTAGCCGTGGAAGTTCTTTCGAGGCGTCGACAAAGAAGGAGAACCCACCGAAGGCGCCGAGTCAAGCATTTTCAAATGACCATCGAGGAGGCAAGGGAGACCGCTGATGTGGTATTGGATACGTTTCTAGTAAACTCCTTCCATGCAAATATATTATTTGATTCAGGTGCAAATTGCTCTTTTATGACGAGTTCTTTTTGTAATCCATTCGTTACCCTTGTTAGTATCCTACCGATGCATTGATTATAGAAGTGACTAATGAGGAACAAGTGTTAATTCGGGAGTGTTTTAATGGTTGTACGTTGGATATAGATGGGAATTCCTTCGAGGTGAACTTGCTACCTATGGATATAGGTGGTTTTGATGTAGTAATAGGCATGGATTGGTTCGTTAGGAATAAGGCCGACATCATTCGTTCTAAGAAAATGATTCAAGTGCCTTTGTTGGATGGTGGTATAGTTACTATTTATGGGGAGAAAAGGAAGAGAAATACTTATATAATCTCGTTACTAAAGGCTTGTAAGTTCTTACCAAAGGTATGTTATTCGTATATGGCGTATATAGTAGATACAAAGTTAGAAAAGAAGAAGATTGAAGATGTGGTGGTGCGTGACTATCCGAAAGACTTATCCGGTTTACCACCGGAACGCCCAGTAGAATTCCACATAGACCTTACTCCGGGAGCTGCTCCGATTGCTCGTGCTCCCTACCATTTATCTCCGATGGAAATGCAAGAGATGATGACACAACTACAAAAGCTTTTGCAGAAAGGGTTTATAAGGCCGAACTTGTCGCGGTGGCAAGCTCCTGTATTGTGTGTAAAGAAGAAATATGGGTCTATCAGATGTGCATAGATTACCATGAGTTAAATAAGGTTACGGTGAAGAACAAGTACCCTCTTCCTCGGATTGACGATCTGTTCGACCAACTGCAACGAGCTGGATGTTTCTCCAAAATCGACCTACGGTCCGGGTATTACCAAGTAAGAGTGAAGAAAGTTGATATCCCAAATACGACTTTCCGGATGAGGTATGGAAATTATGAATTCTTAGTGATTCCGTTTGGTTTGACGAACGCTCCAGCCGTGTTTATGGATTTAATGAATCGCGTGTGCCGTCCTTTCTTGGATAAGTCGGTGATTGTTTTTATTGACGATATATTGATCTACTCAAAGGACGGGGCTGAGCATCGAACCCCAAACCTAAGTGAAACTTAGGTTTGGCTATGGTTGTACTAAAAGACAAAACCCACAAAATTAACGTAGGGACTTCATGTTCCCAAGAAATCCCTCACGTAACATTTATGCACAAAAGTGGGAATAATCCACAAAACCACAGATCCTATCACATTTATCCCCCACTTCACTTCCCAAAAATTCCCCATTATAGATTTTAAGCTTATATCCTCACAAAAATTACATACCCAGTTGCATACAAGTTAAAAATCCTCAAGTTAACTTCCTAGCATACAATAGGCATATATTCACAGAGTAAGCATGAAACATCACAAGAATAACACATTTGTGAGAGATCTGGACGATGGGGAAGCAACATACAAGCATTTGGAAGCAAGAAATGAGAAAAATAAGAACATACCTACACCACATAATCACATATGAAGACCAAAATAAGATAAGAGAAAAATACATACCTTGGTCTTGCAGAAATGGAGCACAAACTACTGAAAATGGAGAGGAACCCTTGAAATTGCGATGGAGAGGGAAAGAAATTCGTGAGAGGTAGAGAGAGTTTCGAGAAGAGAGAGAGAGATAGAAGCAGGGAAAAGAAAGAATAAAGAAGAAGAAAGAAGAAGAAAAGACATAAAGCAAAAGACGACTGCACACAAAAGACAAACGAAACCCTAGCATTTCAGAGGACACGCGCGGTTTACTGCACGGTTTGTAAGCCGCGGGTAATACCGCGTAAGTCTCTGTTTCACGAAACACCTCAGAGAGGCCCGCGGTTTGTTGCGTGGTTTGTAGGCCGCGACCTATACCGCGTAGGCCTCTGTTTCATGATTCACTCAGAGAACCCCGCGGTTTGTTGAGCGGTTTGGAAGCCGCGTATGAAACCGCGGGCCACATTGTTCCAGCACTTTTTTATTTTTATTTTTGTAAATAAAAGCACTCTAAAATATAAATTAAAAACGAAACAAACATCGGTGGGTTGCCTCCCACCCAGCGCCTTGTTTTCGGTCGTGGCTCGACCTTCCTTCTGATTACTCCTTCCATTCATCCAAATACGTGGCGTCAGATACCATCGTCTATCCTCCGTAATACGACTTCTCTCGCTAGCCGTTCACTTTGAAGGTCGCCCCGTCTTTTTCTTGTAGCTCCACTGCTCCATACGGGTATACCTCCTTGACGGGGAACGGTCCAGACCACTTGGATTTGAGTTTACCTGGAAAAAGTCGTAATCGTGAGTTAAATAGAAGAACTTGCATTCCAGGGATAATTACCTTTTCACGGAGTCGCTGGTCATGGAATCTCTTGGTTCTCTCCTTGTAGATGGCCGCGTTCTCGAATGCATCCAACCGGATTTCCTCTAATTCACACAGTTGCTGTAATCTTCTTTTCCCGGCTGCATCTAACTCCATATTCAGCTTCTTGATAGCCCAAAACGCTCTACACTCGAGTTCCACTGGTAAATGGCATCACCTGCCAAACACTAGACGATAGGGAGTGGTACAAAGAGGGGTTTTGAACGCCGTCCGATACGCCCACAATGCGTCATCTAACTTCAACGACCAATCCTTCCGGGATGAGTTTACTGTCTTTTCCAGAATCTGCTTTAGTTCCTGATTGGACACTTCCGCGAGGTCGTTGGCTTGTGGGTGATAAGGTGTAGTGACTTTGTGTTTCACTGAATATTTCTTTAACATCGCTTCCAAATATCGATTGCAGAAATGACTACCACCATTGCTGGTCAGTGCTCTCGGAACTCCAAACCTCGCAAAGATATTCTTCCGTAGGAAAATAATCACTACTTTAGAATCGTTTATAGGAGTCGCGATCGCTTCCACCCACTTAGATACGTAGTCCACCTCTACTAAGATGTATTCATTCCGGAACGAGTTTGGGAACGGTCCCATGAAATCTATGCCCCACACGTCGAAAAGTTTGACTTCCATGAATATTTATAGTGGCATCTCATCCCTCTTAGTTATATTTCCCGTTCTTTGGCACCGATCACACTTAGAGATGAATTCTCGAGTCTCTTTGAACATAGATGGCCAGAAGAAACCCGATTGTAGATCGTTTGCAACTGTTCGGTCGGTGCTGAAATGGCCTCCGCATTCTAAGGTATGACAGTGGTTTAGAATGTCGGCCTTCTCTTCCTCCGGGACACATCTCCGGATCATACCATCGGCACATGACTTATACAAGTACGACTCGTCCCAATAATATCTTTTGGCTTCAGAAAGGAATTTTTTCTTTTGGTGGGAGTTCATCTGATATGGCACTACTCCTCCCACCAAGTAATTTACCATGTCCGCGAACCAGGGCTCAGAATGACTAACCTTGAAAAGCTGCTCATCCGGAAACAAATCATTGATGATGGTCTTATCCTTCCTTCGGTCTTCACCTCCCTCAAGTCTCGAGAGGTGATCCGCCACAGTGTTCTCCGACCCCTTCTTATCCAGAATTTCCAAGTCGAACTCTTGGAGCAAAAGTACCTAATGGATGAGTCTTGGTTTAGCATCCTTCTTGGCCATTAGATGCTTTAAAGCGGAGTGGTCGGTGTAGACGATTACCTTGGCCCCCACTAGATATGACCGGAACTTCTCGCAAGCATAGACAACCGCTAACAGTTCCTTCTCGGTAGTCGCGTAGTTGAGCTGAGCATCATCCAAGGTCTTACTCGCGTAGTAGATCACATGCATCCACTTGTCTTTCTTTTGACCCAATACCGCTCCAACATCGGTGTCACTCGCATCGCACATCAAAACAAATTGCAAACTCCAATCGGGAGCCGTGATAATCAGTGCGGATATCAACTCCTTCTTTAACCTATCAAAAGCAGATATACAATCATTAGTGAAATCAAATTTTGCATCTTTAAGCAATAAAGAACACAAAGGTTTAGTAATCTTAGAAAAATCCTTAATAAACCGCCGGTAAAACCCGGCATGCCCCAAGAAGCTTCGGACTCCCTTGACAGAGTTCGGGTAAGGAAGATTCTCAATCATCGCTACTTTTGCCTTATCCACTTCAATCCCAGCCTTTGACACCTTATGACCAAGTACGATCTCTTCGGTCACCATGAAGTGACACTTCTCCCAATTCTAGACAAGACTTGTCTCTTTGTATCTCTGTAATACGGCTTCTAGGTGTTCCAAACATGTGTCAAAAGAAGGTCCGAACCCCGAAAAATCATCCATAAAGATCTCAATCGTCCTCTCCACCATATCTGAGAAGATCGCCATCATACACCTCTGAAAGGTTGCTGGAGCATTACATAAGCCGAAAGGCATCCTCCGGTAAGCAAACGTACCATAAGGACATGTGAATGTTGTCTTATCTTGATCTTCGGGGGCTATTGGTATCTGATTATACCCCGAATACCCGTCTAAGAAACAATAATACTCATGCCCGGATAACCGCTCTAACATCTGATCAATGAATGGAAGAGGGAAGTGATCTTTCTTTGTCGCATCGTTCATCTTTCGGTAGTCAATACACACTCTCCAACTGGTAACTGTTCGGGAAGGGATTAGCTCATTATTGTTGTTCCGAACAACGGTTATACCACCCTTCTTTGGCACTACTTGGACCGGGCTCACCCATGGACTATCCGGAACCGGATATATAATTCCAGCATCAAGAAGTTTTAGAACCTCCTTTCGGACCACTTCTTTCATATTCGGGTTGAGCCGACGTTGATGTTGAACTACCGGTCTATGCCCTTCTTCAAGATTGATGCGGTGCGAGCAAAATGTTGGGCTTAAACCCTTCAGATCAGCTATTGTCCATCCAATAGCGGTTTGATGCTGTCTAAGAACTCGTAGTAGCTTCTCTTTACTCTCGAAACTCAATTTGGACGAGATAATCACCGGAAGCGTGTCTTTTTCTCCCAAGTATGCATACTCGAGATCATCGGATAGCGGTTTGAGCTCAAGCTTTGGTGGTATTTTTGATGAAGCTTCGGACTTGGGAATTGGTTCTCCCAAATCTTCAATGACCGGTCTTCTCGGGCCTTTGTATGATGGCGATGCATTTAATTGCATCACACTCTCGCTTTCCGGATCATCATCGGTACCCATCAACACATTATTTAGTTGATTGCCGGAAACATGCATGCCACATGTTTCTCTCATCAAGGAATCCATAACATCTACCCGGTAGCACTCATTCGGTCCCATGCTTTGCTTAGCTGCCCGGAAAACATTAAAGACAACTTCTTGGTTACCCACTCTCAAGGTGAGCTTTCCTCCTTTTACGTCGATAAGTGCTCCTCCCATGGCTAAGAACGGTCGACCCATAATCAATGGTATCTCTTTATCCTCATCCATGTCGAGGATCACGAAGTCGACTGGGAGATAAAACTTGTCCACCTTGACCAACACATCTTCAATTACACCATACGGGTACTTGATGGATTCGTCAGCAAGCTGTAGTATCTAACTGGTCGGTTGCACCTCTCCAAGCCCGAGTTTCTTGAAAATAGACAAAGGCATTAGATTTATACTCGCTCCAAGATCACACAAAGCCTTACTAAATTCAGAGTTTCCTATATGAACAGGGATAGTAAAACTCCCTGGATCCTTAAGCTTCGGGGGAAGCTTATGCTGGATGATTGCGCTGCACTCCTCAGTAAGTGCAACTGTCGCATGCTCCTCAATCTTTCTTTTGTTAGAAAGGATATCCTTCAAGAATTTCACATATGAGGGCATTTGTGCCAAGGCATCTACAAAAGGGATGTTAATATGCAATTTCTTAAAAACTTCAAGAAATTTAGAAAAGTTAAGATCCTCCCTGTGGGCTTTAAGCCTATTTGGATATGGCACTTTGGGAACTACCGGCTTGACCGGTGTTTGCTTTGGCATGGTTGGTTGCTCTTGCTTCTTTTCTTCACTCTTTGAGTTCTCTTCAATCGCAACCTCTTCCTCAGCCTCCAACTCATCCATGTCTATGATCTAAAAATCTTCCCTTTTGGAATCGGTTCCCTTTGATGCAGGCTCTCGTTTCGGGTCTCCAATCAGCTCCTTGCCACTCCTTAGATGAATGGCCTTGCAATCTTCCCGGTTTTTCCTTTCGGTTTGACTCGGAAAGGTTCCGGGGGCTCAGTTTTGTAGGGCTTCAGAAATCTGCCCCGCTTGCCTTTCAAGGAGCTTAATAGATGCCGTGTTCTGATCAGTAGCCGCCTTAACCGTGTTGACTGTACCGGCTAATCCCTAAACCGTGCTGTGCATTTTAGACATAAACTTCATCATCATGTCTTCTAGCCCCGATTTCTTCTCTCCAGACTGTCCTTCATCGTATTTCCGTTGATTGTAACCTGGAGGACGATAAACATTGTTAGCATTAGAAGAATTAGAAAAGTTGGAGTTATTACCGTATTGTTGATGCTGTTGTTGGGCCATGGTTTGTTGCCCTTGCGGTTGACTCCATGAGAAATTTGGGTGCTTCTTCCAACCCTCGTTGTACGTGTTCGAGAATGGATCGTTCCTTGGCCGGTTGTTCCGATTTTGTAGAAATTGAACTTGTTCTGGCTCATTCATGGGTGGTGCCATATCCGGCATACCCTTGTCCATCATAAATGCGGATTGAAGAGAAGAACCTTTCATCTGACTTGTGAGTGCGTTTAATTGAGCCTTTATGGCTTTCAGCTCGTCATTCTCTTGCACGCTCGCAACTCTTCTAACTGCTGATCTCGGAGTAGAAAAACTATGCTCGGCCAGATTATCGATCAGCTCACTTGCGTCCTTATAGGACTTATCCATTAGGGCTCCACCCGCCGCAGCTGTGATGTCGTTTTTGAACTGCGGGTGAAGTCCACTGAAGAAAGTTTGGATAATGACCCACCCTTGTAACCCATGGTGAGGGCACTTCTTGATCATATCTTTGTACCTTTCCCATGCTTCATATAATGTCTCTTGATCCCATTGAGCGAAATGGGTGATTTCAGCCATGAGTTGGGCGGTTCTGCTTGGTGGAAAGAATTTTTGGAAAAAAGCAGTCTTCAGTTGTGCCCAGGTGGTGATCGAGTCCGGTTTGATACTTTCAGTCCAAGTTATGGCTCTGCCTTTGAGTGAAAAGCTGAAAAGTCTCAGCTTGATGGCATCCTCGTTCACCCCATTTATCTTGAATCTGTTGCAAATCCTCTCAAATGCACGAAGATGTGCATGAGGATCTTCTGTTGGGGCTCCTCCATACTAATTTTGATGTACCATTACGATGGTACTTAGTTTGATCTCGAAGTAGTTCGCCCCAGTAGTGGGCGCTTGAATGCCTATGCGTGCGGCTGCCACGTTCGGATCGGCAAACGACCGCATAGGATGTCTTTCTGGAGGTGGTGGAGGTGGGTCATTGCGAGGAGGTCTCTCATCACCCATCTCGATCTTGATATGTTCTTTTTCTTTTGATTCTTTGCGTAATCGACGGACGGTTCTTTCAATCTCCGGATCGATCGGTTCGATTTTCTCCCCTCGGGTTTTCCTTGGCATAAACCAATTAGTACCTGAAATGGAAAGTCAACAAAATTAGCAATCCAAAAACTGAAAGTGATGAAATAAAATAACAAAAATAAAAAATGTTCAATGTAATAGCGCTTATAGCTGGTAGTGCTATCAGTTGCAACTAGTTACCCGACAACGGCGCCAAAAACTTGATAGGCGGGTTTACACCCCCCTAAATCTAACCGCAAGTGTACGGGTCGAATCAAGTAATAGTACTGAAAGTACGAATATCGAACACAGGGAACTAGGAACTAAGTATCACAATCACTATAAAATCTATTAACTGAACGAACGCAACTTTGAGTTGTGGTTTATAACTTGTTTTAAAAACTGAATAAGAACGACAATCGATTAACAGAAGGTTTTGGAAAGACTTTTGATAGAGAAAAGGTTGAGAATTGGACTTCCTATGGAAATATTACTGATGAACGAATACCCGAACAATGATGATTACCGATTATTTCTATGAACCCTAGTTTGTAAAAGTCACTGTTATTCTTTCTCAAGCAATAACAGGTTTTATTTCAAGACTCGTAGGTTTTATCTCTCGATCTACACCTAGTGGTTGAAATACATTAGGTTAAACTATTCCAAGCAGAAAGTGATTCGGCTATCTCTACCCGAATCGCCTTTCTGGCACTTGATTACTTGATCTAGCTTTTAATCAATTTTCTCAAACTTAATTAAAAACCATGAAGGTCAAGTGAAGGTGATCAAACTACAATTGATAATGAAAACTGAATTCGAATGCATTCATAGATCAAATCAGGTAAAAAGAATTATTCGGTTACACGTCATCCATCATAAAATCCATAGTTGTTCCAACCCCCAACATCTATAGATTAGTTCATGTTGGGGTGGACAAAAACACAAGAATCAAGGAAAAAGGTAGTGTGTGAAATCATAGTGAACGTAAACGTGAATAATGTACGATGGAATCCCTTCTCTCTCGGCTCTGATTCACTTCGCGTGGTGAACTGTCCTCTATCAATCCTCTATCGTGGCTCCAAAGTACGTGAAAGTGCTCTGAAAATCTCCCCTCCGCTGCCTACCGTCGCACGTGTCGTGATAATGACCTAAAAGTCGGAAAACACCAAGTATAGAAAACCAAACAGGGACTCCCGCGGTTTTGACCGTGTTTTGCAGACAGCGCAGGAAACCGCGCGATTTCTGGAAGTGTATGGGTCGAGTCTGGTTCGCGGATCTGGGTACGGGTCTTTGGCTTGGATCTCGGGCTCTCTTTTGGCTCTTTTTCGCTCCTTTTTTCGATGACTGTCTTCTCTCGGATAACCTGCACATCTCACTAGATAAACCGTAAAATCTCGCCTTTTTTGCTTCAACACAAGCCAATCTCATTGGTTTATGGACTAAAAGTAACGCCAAAAAGTGGCGTTATCAAGCATGGACAACATCTACGATAAGTGTCGAAAGTACTTCAAAAAAAGAAGTTATTCGCTAAATTTTCAAAGTGTGAGTTTTGGCTATAAGAAGTCCGGTTCTTGGTCCATGTGGTGTCTAAAGACGGGGTGAAGGTAGACCCGACAAAGATCGAGGCGATGATGAATTGGGAAACCTCCAACGAGTCCGATGGAAATTATGAGTTTCTTGGGGTTAGTGGGTTCCTACCGAAGGTTCATTCAAGATTTCTCAAAGATCGCTTCGCCGCTCACTTCATTGACAAGGAAAATTGTCAAGTTATTATGGACCGAAACTCAAGAGCAAGCTTTTGGAACTCTTAAGAAGAAATTGTGTGAAGCACCGATTTTATCCTTGCCCGACGGATCGGATGACTTTGTAATATATAGTGACTCTTCTAAGATGGGTCTCGAGTGTGTTTTGATGCAAAGAGGAAAGGTTATAGCCTACGCCTCACGACAACTGAAGGATCATGAAAAGAATTATCCAACTCATGACTTGGAGCTAGCGGCGGTAGTCTTCGCTTTGAAGTTATGGAGGGATTATCTATTTGGGACGAACTGTACCCTCTTTACGGATCACAAAAGTCCTAAGTAGATATTCGACCAAAAGGAACTCAACATGCGACAAAGGAGACGGCTGAATTGTTGAAGGACTATGATTGTGAAATACTCTACCATCTCGGTAAAGCTAACGTGGTGGCGGATGCCTTAAGCCAGAAAAGTCATGGGGGTGGAACCAAGCTTACTCTCACTAGAATTGACGGGGTGTCAAGTGTGATAGGGAACATCAAAGAATGTCAAGTGGAAACGCTTCAAGAAGAAAATATCAAGGCCGAGGTCATGGTTAAAAAAAAGAGAACTACTAACGGAAGATGGACGCGGTCTTGAACTGATTCAAGATCAAATTTGGGTGCCTAAAATAGGAGAAAATCGTGATTTACTTTTGGCGGAAGCCCACAAGTCTAGATACTCTATACATCCCAGTAGCACAACAATGTATATAGATTTAAAGTTAAATTATTGGTGGTCGGGGATGAATCTTGATGTAGCCAGATGCGTAGAGGAAGTGGGACAACATCACAATGGACTTCGTGACGAAACAACCAAAAACCTTGCGGGGCCATGATGCAATTTCGGTAATAGTTAATCGACTAACTAAGATTGCTGTTGATCCAAACCCTCCGTGATTTGATAATGACCCTGAGAAACACTTAGTGAAAATTGTAAGTAAACAATATGTATTAGAGTTTCACCATCTAAGAAAATATACTAAGTCTGTTTAGTATCACTGATGGGAAACTGCTTTCTTTATTATATGGTTCAACGATACATGTACATCAGTGAGCCCTGAGCCTGTTCAGTCTCACTAATGATCGCTGAATACATTAATCTGTAATTGTTTGCTTATGATCCTTGAAGACAAGATTCGCGACAACCATGTTCAAACGCTGAAATCGAAGACCAAGCTGAAGAACAAGTGACTAAGTCTACTAGTGACCTGATGCGGACATCAGCGAAGAAAAGACTTATCCATTTCACGCGAAGTTTCAAGTAGAAGACTTCAGCGAACGCTGAACTTTATCATTCGCTGATAAAGATTCCTTCACAAAACGCTGATCATGAAGCCTGTTCTACAAGCAACTTTTGTCTTATCTCCTTACACGCCTTTTGTACGATTTGTCAGAAAAGACATCTTTTGTCTGAAATCATACAACCAACTCTGCCAACTATACTGTACATCATGCGGCCAAGAGGATGTTCTACAAAGTCAAATTCATGCATCCAATTAGAGGCTGCCACGTGTAAAGGTATACTGACTTGCATTTAATGCATGCGGTATATAAAGGAAACCCTATTTCATTTTTGAAGTGGTCGGCTTCTTCCACCGCTGAACTACTTAGTGTTAGAAAACTCTCCTTAGTTTTCTTTTTTCTTTTCTCTCTATTTCTTAGTGCAAGAAATCTGTGTGTTCTCATAGTTTATTTAGATTAGGTTCTTAACTTAATCTTATTCCGCAACAAACTGTAAATTGTTTGATATATATATATATATATATATATATATATCAATAAACAATTTTGAAAGATAAAAGTTTGGGTTTGTATTCAACCCCCCCCCCCCCCCCCCCCCCTTCTACAAACTTGTATAACCCCATCGGGACCAACAAGTGGTATTAGAGCAAATTGTTTAATCTAGTAAACAAGATCTTGCTTATACTCTCTTCCTTGCTATTTCTTGAATATGGCAAATTCTACAAACACTAACTACATAGATAATGGCTCTCTTGCCAAACTACCTCGATTTAGCGAAGATAACTTCAATCTTTGGAAGAATCGAATGATGCTCTTCTTGGAAGGTGTAGATTCTACTATACCTAATTACATAGAAAATGGACCCTATGTTCCACATATGATCCAGGCTTCTGTTCCAGCCACATCAAATACTCCTGCCATCCCTGAAAGACTAATCACCAGAGAGGTCTCTCAGTGGACTGATGAGGACAAGAAGAAAGTGGCCATCGACACAAAGGGCAGATCTATCATCTCTATGACACTTCCTGATGAAGTGTACCGTCCATTATGAACCTGAAAAGTGCCAAAGCCATGTGGGACACTATATGTGTTCAATATGAAGGTACTGCTGAAGTTCAGGTTCCTAGAAGAATAAACCTGGTAAGGCAATACGAAAGTTTCATCTGTGGTAAGACTGAAACTTTTTCTGAAGTTCACCAACGTTTTAACTGTTTAATTATTGATTTAAAAACTGTTGGTAAGACCTACTCTAACTCCGAGATCCTGACAAAATTCTTGGAATGTCTTCTGGAAAGTTGGGACAATTATACCATGTGTCTTAAGCTATCTAAGGATCTGAAATTTATGACCTTCTCTACCTTATTTGGCACTATGCTCAATCATGAGCAGTCGTGTCAACTTAAGAAGAATATTGTCAAAGATTCGAAAATCACACCTGTTGCTTTACTCTCTTCAGAGTCAGTACCGTCTCAGCGATCAACTGTCACGATCATTGAAATGGAATCTAACTCTGATGATTCATCAGACGCTGATCCTTCAGAACTTGATGAATATATGGCACTCCTGACAAATTCTTTCAGGAGGTTTGCTAAAAAGAGTAACTTCAGAAGAAATAAACCTCTCACTATCACTAACAAGCCTAAATCTACTCCTGTTGATAAGGCTACTGCTACCTTCTTTAACTGTGAAAACGTAGGACACTTTGCAAGTGAATGCATGTCAAAGAAAGTTTTCAAACCTTCTTCTTCCTTCAAGAAATCCTCTAACCCAAGGGCTAGAGATGACAAATACCAAACGCTGAAAGAAAAGTATGCTAAGCTGAAAGCATACAAAAAGAAAGGAAAAGGTGTGATCACTGAAGATCATGACTGGACTGAGTATGATGAAGAATCAGATTCAGATGAAGAAGATGAGGCCAATCTCTGCCTCATGGACGAAATAGAAGAAGAGGATGAACAAGATGAAACTCCCTCTACTTCTACCTCTCAGGTATCAATCTCTACTACTTCTACTTCAGCTATCATTAAAGCTGATAGACTTCGAGCTATCGATATGCTGACTATTGATTTATACGATGCCATGAATGGCAAGACCAAAGCTGAACAAATGAATCTAGACTTAACTAAACAACTTAAAAATTGTCATCTGAAAATTCAAGAGCTTTCAAATATTGAAAATAATCTGATAGACCAGGTCAATGTAAATCAAGTCATCAGTATCGAGCGAGAATAAGCTATCACTGAACTGAAAGCTGAAAAGGCTACTGTTGAAGGATGGTATAAATCATCAACAAAGATCACTAAAATAATCGGTGCTCAGATCCCTGCCAAAGGCAGAGGTGGTCTTGGTTACAAAGCTG
Organism: Saussurea involucrata; assembly: GCA_033807775.1. Lineage (NCBI taxonomy): Eukaryota > Viridiplantae > Streptophyta > Magnoliopsida > Asterales > Asteraceae > Saussurea > Saussurea involucrata. The sequence goes on along the minus strand of CM066313.1, from coordinate 62,502,514 downwards.
ACGCTGAGGAACCAACCACTGACCGTTCCATGCTTAAGTTTGAAATGTTCGTGTCTTCTGTCCCTGACACACCTCAGTGCTTTTCTTCTTCTAAAACTCCCATCCCTGAGGATAAACCTACCTTGATTCCTAAAGGTAAAGAAAAAGTTGTTCGAAAACCTCAGAATGGTACCAATGTACCTAAGTTGAAAGTTTCAAAACCTTCAGCGAGCCATCCCTCTACTTCTAGGAATAAGATCCCTGAATTCGTTCAGCGATCCACTCCTAAAATCAGAGTGGATGTTACTGGTAAGAAATTCGAAGAACTGATAGTTCCTCCAATTTTCAATGCCAAAGGTATTCTTGGTGCTGGCCCTGCTCATTTAAAAATATCTAATAAGCATGCAAATGGTCCTAAAGCTACTTTTAGCTATAGGAAATGTTATCACTGTGGACTTACCGATCACATTGCTAGCAAATGCCCTACATCCACCAAAGCTGAGAAATTAGCTAAGGTGAAGATCAATGCCCCCAAGGCAAAGAAGACCAATCCTGGTGCAAATCAGGTTAAGGTGAAAACCACCACTGAGGTTAAGAAATTAACCAAAGTGAAGAATGTTACTGAAGCTAAATCTTCAAATGCTGCGAAGATTGCTGAACCTTCTACTTCCTCTACCACCACTAACAAATGTGGTCCCATAGTTAAGTGGGTACGTATTCAAAACTAATATTACTTTGTTTGCAGGTCTCGAAGGGTATCTGGTATCTTGATAGTGGATGCTCTCGACATATGACTGGAAAGAAAAACCTGCTCACTGAATACAAGGAAGAGAAAGGTCCCTCTGTGACCTTTGGTGGAAATGGAAAAGGCTATACCCGAGGGTTTGGTGTACTCTCTAATGGTACAACAATATTCAGAAGAGTCGCATACGTTGAAGGACTGAAGCATAATCTTCTTAGCATCAGTCAGCTATGTGACAAGGACTTCAAAGTTTGCTTCACTAAGGAAGCATGTTTCGTCACTGACAAGAAGGAGAAAGTTTCTCTCAGTGGATATAGTTTGGAAAATGTTTATGTAATAAACATGGACTCAACAACCACTGAGAATGCTTGTTTTTTCTCCAAAGCCTCTTCTGATGTCAATTGGCTATGGCATAAAAGGCTCTCTCATCTCAACTTCAAGACACTGAATACTCTTTCTTCAAAAGAGTTAGTCACTGGTCTTCCTCAACACTCAGACGCTAAGAAATCTCTTTGTTCAGCATGTGAAAAAGGAAAACAAACCAAATCTAGCTTCAAGTCAAAGCAAGTTTCCTCAGTGTCATCTCCTCTTCAACTTCTCCACATGGATTTGTTTGGCCCTGTCAACGTTCAATCCATCGCTGGAAAGAAATACATACTGGTTATTGTAGACGAATTCTCTCGCTACACCAGGGTAATGTTTCTCCGTGCTAAGAGCGATACCTCAGAAGAACTGATGTCTTTTGTCAGGAAAATGGAAGTCCTGAATAATCTTAATGTTTGTTCAATAAGGAGTGATCATGGAAGTGAATTCAAAAACAGTTCCCTTGATAACTTCTTTGAAAGTAAGGGTATTTCTCATAACCTTTCTTTAGTGAGAACACCTCAACAAAATGGAGTCGCTGAAAGAAGAAATCATACGATCATCGAACCTGCTCGTTCAATGCTCAGCGATTCTCATCTACCTACTCAGTTCTGGGCAGAAGCTGTCAACACTGCATGTTTTACGCATAATAGATTGCTGATCGTCAAAAGATTCAACAAAACTGCCTATGAACTTTTCCATGGAAGAAAGCCATCTCTTAGTTTTCTTCACATCTTTGGTTGTCAGTGCTTTATCTTAAACAACATAGTTGCTCTTGGAAAATTCGATCCTAAAGCCGACGACGGAATATTTCTTGGATATTCTTCTGTATCTAAAGCCTTCAGAGTCTTCAATAAAAGAAGACAGACTGTAGAACATACCATTCATGTCACCTTTGACGAATCCCGTTCAGCGAACTCAAGACCATCTGCTGATAACGAAGAACTCAATCAATGGATGTTTTCTCATTTTGGAGATTCAAAAGCTGTTCCCAACCCTGACCCTCCGGTCAACACACCAATCGCTGATGATGATCCTGTCACCATTCCCAGCATGCATACAAGTGAAGCTGAATCATCTTGGGTTTCAGCTATTCCAATCAGCACTATGCCTGTTTCTGAACCAACATCTGATATTCCATCAACCTCTCAGCAGTCAGTGAATGAAATTTCATCTGTTCTGCCTATCGTGCCTCTACTACCTGACGTCGCTGAAGCTTCCTCTTCAGCAATTCCAGAGTCTCATTATGATTCAGCAGCTCACGCCCCTGCTCAGCGATGGACCATAAATCACCCTATAGATCAAATTCTTGGTGATCCAAACGCAGGTGATCAGAATCGACGCAGTGCAGGTAACATTTGTTTATATGTAAATTTTATTTCACTAACTGAACCAAATAAAGTTGATGATGCCCTCAGAGATCCAAACTAGGTCAGCGCTATGCAAGAAGAGCGGACTGATATCGAAAGAAATAAAGTTTGGAATCTCGTTTCAAGACCATCTGACAAATCAGTGATAGGCACTAAGTGGGTCTATCAAAATAAGTTAGATGAAAATGGAACTGTAACCCGCAACAAAGCTCGTCTAGTTGCTCAAGGATACAGACAAGAGGAAGGTATAGATTATGATGAAACCTTTGCCCCAGTGGCAAGACTCGAAGCTATTCGTCTATTTCTAGCTTACACTATTAATAGAGACTTCAAAGTATATCAAATGGACGTGAAATCAACGTTCCTAAATGGAAGGCTGAATGAAGAAGTCTACGTTGAATAACCTCCAGGATTCACTGATCCTAAGAATCCAGGTTATGTATATAAACTGGATAAGGCACTCTATGGCTTAAAACAAGATCCACGTGCATGGTATGACACTTTATCTTCTTTTCTTCTCATTGAAAAATTTGGGCGTGGCAAAATTGATAACACTTTATTTTTAAGGAAAGTAAAAGGTCATATTATTCTTGTTCAAATATATGTTGATGACATTATATTTGGTTATACTAACCCATCTCTATGTACTCGTTTCGCTGAAAGAATGAAATCTGAATATAAAATGAGTATGATAGGTGAGCTGAACTACTTCCTTGGACTCCAAATCAAGAAAAATGATAAGGGTACGTTTATCCACCAAGGTAAGTATGTCAAAGATATGCTGAAGAAATTTGATTTAACTCAAAGCTCAGCTATGAAAACCCCTTTGGCACCGCCCCTGACACTTAACAAAGATCCTTCAGGGAAGCCTGTTAATGTCACTGCGTACCGAGGGATGATCGGCTCTCTTCTTTATCTTAGAACTAGCCGTTCTGATATCATGTATGCTACTTATTTATGTGCACGATATCAATCTGAACCAAAAGAATCACATCTGATCGATGTAAAGCGAACTTTCAAACATTTGAAGGGTACTCCCAACCTAGGTCTTTGGTATCCTAAAGACTCAGAGTTCGATCTAATTGCCTATTCAGATAGTGATTTATAGGTCCAAATTTAGGCACCATCAGCTCGTCCCTTACAGATATAGCTGCAAAAGTAGACATCCTTTCCACTACCCTCTCCAACAATACTTCAGCGGTTACAGACGCTGGAGCAATGCTGAAGGCCATCTCAACTGCTGTAGCTGACAAGGCTTCCAATAGTGACATCTCCAAACTTGATGGGGGAATGAACACTGTCAAAACCTCCATTATCAACAACACATCCACCATCTCCAAACTCAACACTGCCATCACTTATGTATCCAACGGTTTCTCAAGCGTCAGCAGTGAGGTGAGTTTTCTGAAGACCAACTTCTCAGGTCTACAAGGTGAGGTGAGCAGCCTTACCAAACAGGTCACTGACAATAATGACCTGCTCACCAAGATCCTCCAAAGGTTGGACGCCCCCACTGTCCCTCTATCTCACTTCTCTCAGAATGACTGGGAGAATATGGAGATGGCAGTGGAAGTTATTCTTGAAATTACACCTGCCATTTCTGGCCTTGAAGACAGAATGACAGTGGTGGAACAACATGTAGGGAACCCTGGCCAAGAAGACAGGGTCCTTGAGTCCGATACTGCTGTTACAGCTGCTGCCTCCCCCACCCATTCAGCGGAAGAGGGGGAGAAGACGAACGAAGACCTTCCCCAGAATGTTGAGGGGGAGGAATTGAACGCTGAAGTAGACAACCCTCAGGAAGATGAGAATCCCGAGGGAACCGCTGAAAGTCCCTATCCATCTGAGCGGGAGCAAGGCGATGCCACTCCTCACTATCCCTTAAACACTGCTATTGAAATCCTTTCAGAGGATGAGGATGAGGAAGAGGATCAAGAAGATGTCGAGCTGAATGACAATGAACCATCATCCTCCCCAAAGATGACGAGGATGAATACTTCTTTCATCCAGAAGTGATTAAGGCCCCAACTCTCAAAGGGGTTTCAATAAACGAACCAGGGGAGGGGACCAGGGCAAAGTCTCCTGCAAAGAAAGTTTCTCAAGGGAAGCAAAATGGACTTGCCGCTGAAGGCAAGTTGACAATTTTGTTGAAAAACCAACTTGTCAGGTACACTACATTCTTTTTCCCTACACTGCATCCCTCCTCTACCCCTTCTCAATCTCAACCCTTCTCCTTCTAAAACCCCTAAACACTTAGCTCTCTTCTTTCTCTATCTTTTTTCCTCAAAGATCTAACTCCATTAATCATTTTGTTTCAGCTAGTCCTCTCCCCTTGCTTGAGGCTACCGCTGAAGCTCCTCTACAACAACAAATAATCATAGCACTCAACGTTGAAGAACCAATAATCCCAGTCTCTGTTCTGGAAGAGACTGAAGCATATGCTGAAGAAGAAGAACGGCTTTCTTACCCAAGAAGACCTTCCTTGCCTCCTCAAAGGTCAAGTGAAGATGAACAAAGAAAGAAAGCAGCGGTGATCAAAAGAATTGAAAGTCAGCGCTTGGTTCCTCCTCACCTCAAATGCTTGTCATCCAGGGAAATTTCTAAAGCCTTGAAAGCTGAAGAAATCCTCGCTGAAAAACATAAGGCTGAGTGTAGTGACAAAAACTATGCTCTTAAACTAGCCCAACGTTCAGTGAAGGATGCACAACTGAAGAAGTTTCCCGTGGCTGTTTAGCAAGAGTTGATGAAAGAGGCCAAGAAGAAAAATCAGGAAAAGGTCAAGGTCAGTGACTCCACATTGGCCTCGTGTAAGAAGAAGTGCCACTACAGAAGCCTGCCATCAAGAATAAGCTTTGTTAATGTAAGAGGGAAAATGGTCAAGAAGTTACCGATTGTCGATGTTTAGATAATCAGAGAAAATGGCGACAAAAGAACCTGCTACATGTCTGCCCTAGATAAGCTCGGGTTTAGCGAATGGTTGGAAATCAGAATCGCAATTCAGCGATCCCGCTCGTCCTTCAATCTCTATGTCGAACAAGCCATAAATAGGCTGATCAATATGGTAACCTCAGTGGTCGACATTCCACATCCTCCACCCATTCAGCCAAAAAGAATAGCTTTAACGAAGAAGACTCCTTCATCTTCAGGCCCCGTGATAAGAAATGAGACAGGGATTGAATTCTCTCGTGAAGCAGTTCTTGGTCCCAATCCTGATCTCTCTGGTCTCGACATCTCCTTACCTCCAGCTGATAACTTTGTACCTGGTAAAGTACTCAGTGAACCCTTTGGCATCTTATTTTATGATTACACGGGTTGCAGATGCTTTCAACGTGTCTCCGAGTTATACAAAACTCTCATCGAACAACTCAGAGATCTACTCTATTGGTGCTACATTGGTGACCTTCTCGGATCATTCCTGAAGCCCCTCATCTATCGCAAAGCAAAAGTTAGATGGGATCAGGGAGTAATAGTCCCGGATTGGATGATTCCAGAAACTAATACTCTTGTACTCTTCTATCTTATCAACTTGTATCTTTTTGTGCTTGTAAATATTTTTCATTGTACTTGTAATTTTTCCACTTCCCTTGTAATCTTTTACGAAGTTAATGAAATTTTTCAATGAAAGTACTTTACTCCATCAGTACTAGAAAAGATCCCTGAAAAACAGTAAATGGGACAAGTATTTTATGAGTCCTTTTTATCCTTGTGTTTTAAACTTAGCAATTTTCTTTTATTGCTATGTCATCATCAAATAGGGGAGATTGTTGATCCAAACCCTCAGTGATTTGATAATGACCCTGAGAAACACTTAGTGAAAATTGTAAGTAAACAATATGTATTAGAGTTTCACCATCTAAGAAGATATACTAAGTCTGTTTAGTATCGTTGATGGGAAATTGCTTTCTATATTATATGGTTCAGCGATACATGTACATCAGTGAGCCCTGAGCCTGTTCAGTCTCACTAATGATCGTTGAATACATTAATCTGTAATTGTTTGCTTATGATCCCTGAAGACAAGATTCGCGACAACCATGTTCAAACGCTGAAATCGAAGACCAAGCTGAAGAACAAGTGACTAAGTCTATTAGTGACCTGATGCGGACATCAGCGAAGAAAAGGCTTATCCATTTCATGTGAAGTTTCAAGTAGAAGACTTCAACGAACGCTGAACTTTATCATTCGTTGATAAAGATTCCTTCAGCGAACGCTGATCATGAAGCCTGTTCTACAAGCAACTTTTGTCTTATCTCCTTGCACGCCTTTTGTACAATTTGTCAGAAAAGACATGTTTTGTCTAAAATCGTACAACCAACTCTGCCAACTATACTGTACATCATGCGGGCAAGAGGATGTTCTACAAAGTCAAATTCATGCATCCAATCATAGGCTGCCACGTGTAAAGGTATACTGACTTGCATTTAATGCATGCAGTATAAAAAGAAAACCCTACTTCATTTTTGAAGTGCTCGACTTCTTCCACCGCTGAATTACTTAGTGTTAGAAAACTCTCCTTAGTTTTCTTATTTCTTTTCTCTCTATTTCTTAGTGCAAGAAATATGTGTGTTCTCATAGTTTGTTTAGATTAGGTTTTTAACTTACTCTTATCCCGCAACAAACTGTAAATTGTTTGATATATATCAATAAACAATTTAGAATGATAAAAACTTGTGTTTGTATTCAACCCCCCCCCCCCCCCCCTTCTACAAACTTGTATAACCCCTTTGGGACCAACAATTGCACACTTTTTGGCGATGCAAGAAACCTTGCTAATGGATAAGTAGGCCAAATTATACATCAACGAGTGGTGTCACGACACAATGTATCGTTATCCATTGTATCCGATAGGGATAGTCGGTTTACTTCCCACTTTTGGACTAGTCTACAAAAAGAGGTGGGCACGAAGGTCAAATTAAGCACGACTTACCATCCTCAAACAGACGGAGAAAGTGAGAGGACGATTGAAACTCTCGAGGATATGTCTAGGTCATGTGTCATAGACTTTGGAGGGAGTTGGGATACACACCTACCACTGGTTGAGTTTGCATACAACAATAGCTACTATTCTTGCCTTGGAGCGGCACCGTTGGAAGTTTTATATGGCCAAAAGTGTAGAACTCCGGTTTGTTGGCTTGAAGAGGGAGAAAAACAATATGTCAGGCCGGAGATTGTGCAAGAGATGGCGGAGAATGTGAAAGTGATCCGAGAACGTTTGAAGGTGGCTCAAGACCGGCAAAAGAGTTATGCGGACAAGAAAAGAAGACCGATCGAGTTTCAAGTTGGAGATCGAGTTATGTTGAAGGTGTCTCCTTGGAAGGGGATTATAAGTTTTGGGAAGCGCGAGAAGCTTAGTCCCGTTTCCTTGGGCCCTTCACAATCCTAGACGAGATTGGCCTACAAGCCTAAAAGTTGGATTTACCATAGGAAATGGATGGAATTCATCCTACCTTTTATGTGTGTTATCTTCAGAAATGCCTAGCCTAAGAAGAAAGTGTCATTCCCTTATTGGAAATTAAGGTATATAGCGGAAAACGTTATGTGGAAGAACCGGAAGCCATTTTGGATAGTAAGATAAAGAAACTTTGCCATAAAGAGGTGACCATGGTCAAAGTCCAACGGAAGCATCGTTGGGGCACAAATGTCAGGTGGGAATACGAAGAAGACATAAGAAAGTGGTATCCTCAATTGTTTGCTTAGGACATGATTTCATGGACGAAATCCTTGTTAGGTGGGGAGGATTGTATCACCCACAATCTTAAGGTAAAAAATTTATCGTGCCTCTTTCACTACCCTCTACCCATTTAACTCGTTATTGTAAGAGAAATCTTAGTCTATGAAGGCGGCTGAAGACCGGCAAAGATCCAATTCTTGGGCCTTGTGGTGTCTAAGGACGGGGTGAAGGTAGACCCGACAAAGATCAAGGTGATGATGAATTGGAATCCTCTGACAAGTCCGATGAAAATAGGAGTTTCTTGGGTTTAGCCGGTTACTACCGAATGTTCATTTAAGATTTCTCAAAGATTGCTTCGCCACTCACTTCACTGATAAGGAAAAATGTCAAGTTCTTATGGACCGAAACTTAAGAGCAAGCCTTTAGAACTCTTAAGAGGATTGTAACACCCACAATCTTAAGGTATGAAATTTATCGTGCCTCTTTCACTACCCTCTACCAATTTAAATCATTATTGTAAGAAAAATCTTAGTCTATGAATTAGTTTTCCGAGGAGCAACCGCATGTACGGACCAACACCATTTGGGAAAAATTGGATCTCAGGTTTTGGGATGAGCTGTGCGACCATGACAGCGACATTGCCAACGAGCTTTATCGCTGTGTCACAATCGCTATCGAGAACCATCCTACGGTACCACCCTGATGACATTGCCAAGCGAGATTGAAATGACATAGTCGTTCGGGGCACAATCGCCGACAACATACATACGGATGGGTGATCACGGTGACATTGACCCGCGACAATGCCATGGCATTGGCGCACATGCATTGTTGCCCACTCTAGCCGGGTATTTAATGTGCAACTCGTTTTTCTCCTCTAATGTATCACACAATCTGTTCCAAAAGCCGATTTTAGAGCAAAATAGGCAATTTTCATGAACCCTACACTCTTTCTCCATTAATTTCGAGCATAAGGTGTTTGAGGTCATTTGTTGAGCTTCAAAAATCCATCCAGGAGCATTAAGTGAGGATCCACAAGTCTAAATCAAGTTTCTCCTCTTTACCTCCTTCAAATTTTCTAGGGTTTACTATTTTCTAGGTTTTTACCAAAACCTAGATTGTTTACATGCTTTCATTTCCTATCTTTTATATAAATCTATCATTTTAGATGAAATGTCCATGTTTTTCCATATTTGAAGAACTCATGGACATTGGGATGAAAAATGCTTTATTTGATATATTTGTGGTCTATGTACACGGTTTATGGGAATATATGAGTATCTAGTCTCCTAATGAAAATACTCCTAAATTAGGGTTTTGGCCTAACTTGGAGTCTTGACTCTCAAAATGCATTTTAATTATTAATGATCTTGGATACTTGACAATGTGCTCTTAAGTACATAAAATGCAAAGTTTGCTACTTGGACATTTTCTATGTGGGGATGTATGTCTAATATGTCCAAATTGAGAATATTAGATCCTTATGTGGAATTCTAATTATAAGATATGCGATGTTACATCATGAGTTGCCTATTATGGTATGGAATACACTTTACATGGATTTAAGTGCCTTATGGCCTAATTGCAACATTGGATGAACCAAGTTAAGTAGACACTAGGAGGATATAGTCTTGGGTGCCACCGTGTGGGTATGTACCTAGATCTTCGCCATTCGGGGTAATGCTATGGTTGTAGTCCTCGGATGTGCGGGGCCTTTTTGGTGTCGCTCTTAGTAGCTTGACACCAAGGTATATCGACTTTTTGGTTGGAACTTAATTGGTGTTATAGGTCTCCCCCACTCTGACCATGAAAGTTTTTAATGGTAAAATGGTATATGTGCAATATAAAACTGTTTGTTATACCTTTTTTAAACTCGCTAGGCTTTTTAGCCTAACACTTGTTTGATGTCGATGTGTATCTCAGGTTCTAGCGGCGTCGTTTCTAAGAAGGTTTAGGCGGGATTAGTGTGAGTTTGGGGAACGCATTCTTTTGAGACACCTAACCGTGAAGGATTATTGTTTGGAGTAGAGACTACACCCCTTTTGTAATCTTCTTTCTGAATAGAAATTAGATTAGTTGGTTTTCGTTTATTTTCGGTTATATTAAAAACTTGTAACTAAACATGCGTATGTTATTTTCCACACTTTTGGAAGGCTCGTGCTTTGGCAACATATAGCAAACTTCCATTTTATGGATGTATTTGTTTGTCCCATTTTTGGGGTGTTACAAAAAGTGTTAGGCTAAAGCCTAGTGAGAACAAACCATTATAATTTAAAGTTAAAATAAATAACTTGGAAATATAACTTTAAAACCAACAACTTTTACCGTGAGAATAACATTTCCATCAATAACACATAACATCTTGTGATGACGGGGGAGACCTGATTTCCACAATTAGTGACGGAACACAAAAGTAGGTCACATGTCATGTTAGTTAAGTCATACTCCTGGATTATAATCAACTGATATATTGAGTTCAACTACTCTAAGTCTATTACTCGTGTAGTCTCAATTTCAACCCCTCTAGATTTATACATTGAGATATCCAAATCCGAGATCAAACTTTTTTACAATGGAATCACATTTGACTGTTCTTGGGATGATGCCCGACCATATAGGCCCACACCTTACTTGCCATAGAGACCCAATTCCTATTCCATGCTACAACAAGGGAAATTAATATCCCAACAAAATTCAATATAAAGAGACTTTCGTGCCTATGGATCCATTACACCCTAGTCAAGCATAAATGCACATTCAATATGCACAATTCCATTTCAATAAAATGAACATGTTGATAAAAGGACATGCAAGTTAAATAAAATTTTCATTTTCCATCATGACCCCCATATGAGGAAAGACCATTTGTTTCCAAGGTTTATCAAAACATCAATATAAGTATTATTTAAACATAAGAAAACATCATCCATAATATTTTCATCAAAATCTCCAAATATCTAAAAACCCTAGTTTGACCTAGAAATTCCACAATCCATCAAAATAAGGGCAAGAGTAATATCCACCATAAGAATTCAAAAATACACCCTCCAAGACATTTAAACTCTAATTTGAACATTTTCAACAAAGTTAACCAAAACCCTAAAATCTCCAAAAACAAATGTTTTAAATCAAACTTGCATAAAATGAAAATAAGATCAAGAAGATGATTTTGGGTTTAAAAGAGTGGTTTGATATGTATAAAGTTTTGGAAAGTACGAATGAAACTCACCTAGTTAGGTTTTGTGGAAAAACTTAGATATTTTAGCAAAACCCCTTGAAGATGGAGAAGGAGATGGATTTCTTGAACCTAGCTTTAACTCTTAGCTTGTAGATGTCAAGACCCTTAGCAAAACTTGAGATTTAGCCTTAAATGCTTCTCCAACCGTATTAAATGAAGTGGAGAAATGAGAGTATTCCAAAAAAAACCCTAAATAACGACCTTAATAACGTTTAGAGCCTTCTTGAGGCTTCTTACATGACTCGGGGTCGCGGGAAAAGTCACGCACTACCCGGATTGCAACCACAACGAGTTGCGCGACTTCCCATGAGACTTCAGGTCGCGGGGAAGGCCGCATAAGCCGCTGTCCTTCCTAGTTTCAGCGATATCGACCAATCTTCACATGGAGATTTTACCAAAACTTAACCCAAGCGATCCTTGTCTTATTTCACTTTTAAGGCTAAATGTATCCAAATACAACAGGAAATCTAATGTGTTACAAAAATAACATATGATTCGGCCCTTTCAAATTTTCTTATTTGGTTACTGTTCTCGTATGAACCTGGCTCTACTCTGTGTGTGTGTGTGCATCAATGATTTATAAAACAATGAATAGATGCAAAAGAATTTGTTCTATGTAAATTACTTATGAAATGTAAGAAGTCATTAACCCAGCCTTTCTTTCATTATAATGCAACATCCCAAAGCATCTATATCTCTGATAGGATTACTCGAGAATCTTTATGACATTAATTTAAAGGGACTTAAACAGAACAAGAATGATATTAAAATGAGATCTTCGATTTCTAGTGGAGATCATACTCAAAATGTTGAGGACGATAAAAACGGAGGGACACCATTAAAAGCTCAATGTGTCATCCGCGTTCTCTAACTATACAAGAACAAGACAAACATGTACCTCTTATGTGTATGGAACCCTCAACAAGTGTTCAAATATCCATGGTTCCCGAAACTGAAATCGACACAATCACCTATGTGTAAGCTTACATCCGGTTAACATTAATGGTGTATTTTCTTCTCATCCATCACTACCTCTTCCTTTTGGTACTAAGTGGAAAAGAAAACACTGAGTAAACTGTTAGTGATTAAATGTTTGAAAACTAGTTGGTTCATTTATATGTAAGAAGAACTACTACAAGTTGAACGATTAAATGTTTGAAAACTAGTTCCTTACCAACAAATAACACCATTATTGGTACCAAACAAATTTTCAAAATCAGATGGATGAGGAAGAAATGGTAACTCTAAATAAAGTCTTGCAGGGAAGACAGTGATTATGATGAAATGTTTGCTCTTGTACCAAGGATGGAAGCCAACCAGTTCTTCCTAACCTATGCTTCCTAAAAGAACTCAAGATCTTCTAATTGGATGTAAAAAGTGTTAGAAATTGGGAATTAGAGATGATTCATGGACTGGATAATCTCGTTGTATCATGAAAGTTCATTTTCCAAATACAATAATTCGTCCCATAATGCCTTGGGTATCATAAATTTTGTATTGGGATAGTCCAAGTGAAACTATGATATTAAAGGTTGTAAGCCTGAGTTCTTATATACACCCAGATTCTTGTTTACATATTTACGTGAGAGTTTGACGATTACGGGAGGTTATTACATAACTGTATTGCAGTTATAACCTTTAATGAATAAGGTTTGGGAGTAGTTACATATGTATCATAATGATATGCAGCATCATGAACTCTAGTTCCACGGTCTAGAGCTCTAATTGACCTATCTCTGATCTAGAGTTAGTCAAATTTCTACCAATTTCAAGAAGGTTTCTACTCTTTTGGAATTTGTCCAGGTCATCCCCAAAAGTAAAATTCTCTAAGTCTAACTCTTCTTTAAATCCATAAACCTCGGGGCACTGCCCCGAACCGCACTACGGGAGCTACCCCTCGACCCCCTACTGATCCCCCTAGGTATGCTACCCCTAGAACCCTGCAAGGTGGCACCACCACCTTGATCCCCGCCTTATGGTGATCTAAGGTGATAAAGACAACATTTGTGAGTGTAAACTTCGTATCTCCTAAATCACTTATGTTTTCCTTATCACCTAATTGATCTCACGTATATCACAATCAAACTAAAATAATTCATGACCCTAAAATCACCAACAAAAAGTGCATTTCTCAATGAGAAGTTATCTGAAGAAGTCCATGTGAAGCAACCTCAAGATATTTAGGACCCTAAACATCTAGGGTACATTTTTAAGTTAGATAAGGCCTTGTATAGTCTCAAATAGGTTCCTCGTGCATGGTATGCCATTTTTTCTTCCTTTCTTGTATAAGATGCACTCTATCGAATCAACCTTATTACAATGACAAAATTCAGTGCTATTTCTCTATTGTGACGACTGTTGATGCTATTGGGTTCATTGTTATTGGCTTGTAGTTGTACGTACCTACTGCGACAACTTGTCATGATATAATTCAAAACAAAAAAACATAATTTCGATTACCTATAGCGACGATTTGTCGTCACAGTAGGTAGAAAAATAAATTTTTTAGTTTTCTAAGTAGAGGCAACATGTCGACGCTACAAAAAGATAATTTTTTTTTATTCTTTAAAATGAAATATTTACCTATTTTAATTTGTTAATTTTCTTTTATTTGTTAATTTGGTTTTGCCATCTACTTTAATTAATTAATTTGGTATTAAAATAGTAGCTAAAATATAATTTTGATTCATAACCAAGATTTAATCATAATACAATGTTAATAACATAATATAAACATTAGTGTCTCAAACATATTAATTCTAAAATATCTAATCAAGTAAAAATAAAATATTTCTAATCCAAGTGGGTACGTAAAATCTTCTTTGGTATACCCCCTTAAACTGCATTCAAGTGAATAGATTCTTCTTGGTTGCCTCTTAACATTGTACAGTTTTGTGGGATCTGAATGAGCAGAAAACGAGTGATAATAATACACTTGGAAAAAGGGTGAAAAATCTCTAAACGCTAACCACAAAAACTAATTACAAAAAATTGAAGCATGAAACATCACAATATAAGTATTATAATCAAATAAATGGTGTACCAAATGCTTGATCAGTCCTATCATATGTATAAATTTGTATAGAGATATGAAATCCATATATGGATAAAAGATAGGGAGCTTGTGTTTCGGGCATGACTCGCTATGAGAACACTGCATTAGATGTCATGTGCATGTCATAAGTGTCCCCTAGGTGGTAATAGTGCATGTAGTCGTTCGACTTGAGAACATAAAGTTTACAACTTGTGAAATACATACTTTGATACTAGATCTAATCATTTTGTTATTGGATGACAAATTGATAGTTGCGTATGCATGTATCACATGGTGGTGGTGGTGGTGGTGGTGGTCGTAATAGTAGTAGTAGCAGTAAGTAGTGGTGGTGGTGGTGGTGGTGGTGGTGGTGGTGGTGGTGGTAGAAGATGAATCTTTGAGCATTTCCTTTGTTATATTTCTTTCTTCATTATTTACTTGTGCGTTTACTACCAAACCATTTAAGCCAAACTTTCGAGTAAACGCTTCCGCACTCTATCTTTATACCCTGTTTTACACGTTTTGGTTTAAAATATCATTGTTGAGTCGAAAGTTGGATCAACAATTGGTATCAGAGCTAACTTTGATTTTGAATATCAAAGGATCCACTCTGCAATGATCTCGACTCGCTTTTGGTAGATTTGTGGATTGATTTCAAGAATTTTTCTTCAGTTTCAAAACAACCCCTGTTTTTGTGCTCTCTTCAACTAGTTTGATTTGACACAAATTTGGAACTATTTCCTTATTAAAATCTTCCCAAACCAGTGCTTTGTTCATTTTTAACTTCCATCCTTGCAAGGCTAAGTTTGCTTTTCAAATATGTTCCAGCTTAAACTCTTAAAATCATACTCTGTTTTCATTCCTTTCTAAAAATCCTTTTTCTCAAAATGGCAAACGCTGCTAACTTCTTCACAACTGGTTCTTTAACCAAGCCTCCAACACTTCTAAGAGATGAATACCCTCAGTGGAAAATTCGAATGGTCCATTTTTTCGAAGGTGTTGACAAGGAGTTAATCACATACCTTTACAATCCACCTTATGTTCCTATGGTAACAGTGCCCAAAGTACCTGAAACTCCAACTACTCTAGAGGTACCTGAGTATGACATGCCAAAGGATATTGATAAATGGTCCCCACAGGATTGGGAAAAATATGAATGTGCAAAGAAGACCAAACGTCTTTTGATAATGGCCATACCAAATGACCTCTTTCAATCCTTGGATGCTTGTGAAACAACCCATGATTTGTGGAAAGAGCTAGAAAAGCAGCTAGAAGGTGGAGCCAAGACTCCGAAAAATAGAAGAGCTCAGTGCATAAATGAGTATTACGCATTCAAAGCTCTGCCGGTTGAAACTCTGCAGAACACATACGACATATTCAACTCCTTGATCAACAAGTGCAAGAAGTTTTGGATCAACAGAACCTTAGAAGAGAACAATGTCATGTTCCTCAAGAGCCTAAATGAGGAGTGCCTTCAATTGTCCATGTCTCTGGAAACAAACCAAGACTTGGACCCTTGGACTCTCACAGACCTCTATGGCACTCTGGCTGCTCATAAAAGTCAAATAGCCAGACCAAAGCCCAGCAGGGTGGACCTCTGGCACTTGTAGGCAAAGCCACAAAGGTGCAAGACAAGCCAAAGAATGATAAGGCTCTAGAGGAGAAAGAGAAGAAGAAAAAGAAGGTTTTGGTTGCTAACAGTGATGAGGAAGAGATAATGGACGATGTTGAGGCAACAATAGCCTCAATAGCTAAATCTTTAGCTTTGTTGACCAAGGAATTTGGGAATAGAGGATTCAAGAAGAATCCTAGCTACGATAGAGGGAAGGATGGAAGAGATGGGAGGGATAGAAGAGACGGAAGAGGTGGCAGATATGAGCAGAGAAATGAGAAGGATGAGTCCTACGACCCACAGAGGGGTACACCCAGAGAAGAGCACAAAGCTCAAAACCAAGCAGCAACACAAGCCCAGAAAAATAATGGGTGCTTCATATGTGGCAAACCAGGGCACTATGCATCTGAATGTCGAAGTAAACTCAACAGACCCCAACCCCAAAGAGACTCTGCCTTCTATAAGAAAAAGGCAGAGTACTATGCTAAAAAATCTCTTATGGTAGAATAAGAGAACTGGGTGTCTGATGAGTCTTCTGATGAAGGAGAGAAGAAAAATGCATTGTTATGTGGGATGACAGAGGTCAGCAGCTCCGACTCAGACTCTGAGGTATCCACTTCTAATTCATCCTCTAATGACACAGAAGCTAATTTGCTTAAACTAACAGAAGATTTTAACGAACTAGAAAAGACTTGATTTGATATACAGAAAAAACTTGCCTTCTATGAGAGAGAAGCTAAACTTCTCACTCAAGAAATGCAATGATAACTTTGGAAAAACAAAATATTGAAACAGATTGGTATAAAGTGATAAATCCTTTAAAAGAAAAGATTTCTGATCTTGATTCAACCTTGAAAGCCAAAACAAAAGAGCTTATGGACAATGAGAGTGACAGGCTGAATATACTTGCTCTTAAAAAAATTTCCAAAAAGAAAGAGAAGTTCTTCACCGGGACCTACTCGACAGAGACCTCATGATTAAAAAATATCAAGACGCACAGAAGGTGCATGAAAAGGTAAATACTCAAATAGGCAGAAAAGGGATTGGCTTCTGCGATTTAGATCCTTATACTTGAATCAAAAGAAACAAGTCCTTATATTCCCTATTCTGCGTTGGGGATGTTGTAAAACCAGGTTTTCCTAACTTACTCTCTGTGAACAAAAGGCGAAAACCCTCCGGAGAACCTCACGAGAGGAAACCTCTGAAGATGATAAATGTGTAGTATCGTAACGCAAGTTTTCCATCTTCGGACTCTGTCAAAAGAGCATCCAAACCAAAGAAATATCTGAAAACTCAGGATCAGACAAGTCTCTTCAAGTTTGGGCATCCAGGGACCCAAACCCAAGTTGCCTTTGTATGCATGATAAACCATGAAAAGGAGTTGTGCGCAGAGGCACCTGAGTTCATACCTTCGTCCACAGAGGATAGGATGCAAAATGATTCTAAAAATGTTTTAAAGGAAACCTATGAAAATCAATCTGTTGAAAATCATGAGAACTCTTCTGTCAAACTAGTTTTTTGTGAAGAGGACTCTGTGAACTCTTTAGAGACCACAAAGGTTATTCCTTGCATTTCAAAAGACTCGGATATTTTCAAAAACAAAGAAGAAAGTGAGTACGACACATGCACAGAAAATCCTGCCTCTGACGACACAGACTCCTGTGGTTCAAACTCTGAATATGAGGATGACTCAACCTCTGTCAACTCAGAGACTGACTCTATTGATTTAGAGATAGTACCTTGTGAATCAGAGGGATTTAAATTTCCCTCTGGCATTCTTAACAGAACTATTCCTCCAAAGGAAACTTCACAAGAATTCCTATCTGTCCAGATTTTCTAGACATGTATACAAGCTAAAACTTCTCTTGAGCTTGAGAAAATTAAAGAACAAAAAGAAAAGTCCTCTCAGATTCTAAAAGCTCCAAAACCTTTGAGGAAACTTCTCTGATGCACGAACTCCACAACAGAATGGCGTGGTTGAACGCAAAAATTGCACGCTTATGGAGGCTGCAAGAACTATGCTCACATCTTCAGGATTGCCCACTTCTTTCTGAGCAGAAGCTGTTTCTACTGTATGCTTCACTCAAAATCGATCAACAGTAGTGAAACGGCACATCAAGACACCTTTTCATTTGATAAACCAGAGAAAGCCAAACATCAAATTCTTTCACGTGTTTGGGTGTAGTTGCTTTGTCCTAAAGGACAGAGAAAACCTTGGGAAGTTCGATCGAAAGGCAGATGAGGGGAAGTTCAATGGGTACTCTGCCACTTCCAAAGCTTACAGAATCAATGTTCTGCGGACTCGAACCATTGTTGAAAGCATTAATGTTTCGTTTGATGATTCATTCCAAAAGACTTTTGAACAAATCAGTTCAGAACTCGGGCTAAACAATGAAGCCTCTGGCGTTTCAACATCAAGAGAAGCAGAGTTAAATCTGTTTGAAGATGTATTCAACGACGAAGTTGATCCCTCTGCTGAAATTCACAGAGACTCTGGAGAGCCATCCTTTGTGGACTAGACAAGTCAAGGTATATCTTTAACTGGTCCCTCAAATACTTTACCCTCTTCCACAAACTGTATAGGTACAACTATTGAGGGGGAGCAAGCAGAGGATACTACAAACAATGGCTCCACGACAGAGCAAATGGAAATTCCTACTCCTGTGACTATAGAAGA
This sequence comes from Saussurea involucrata, assembly GCA_033807775.1. Classification (NCBI taxonomy): domain Eukaryota; kingdom Viridiplantae; phylum Streptophyta; class Magnoliopsida; order Asterales; family Asteraceae; genus Saussurea; species Saussurea involucrata. Next base: position 62,483,828 of record CM066313.1, on the reverse strand, counting down.
AATTAACACCAGAGGAGAATGAGGATTCTGTTTCAACATCTTCAGAGGATTCTGTACCTACTCTCATCGAAATACCAACTTAAAATGAAACTCCTGCAACAAGAACAAAAAAGTACCATCAACTACAGAAGCAGCACCTGAACCATCATGTGCAACGACAGAAGTTCAACTCGATGCTACAAATGACCATCTCCTAAGGATGACCAAGGGGACAAAGGATCATCCACAGAGCCAAATTATTGGTGACCCTTCAAGCAATGTAAAGACTCGATCCGCCACTGCTAACTTTTGTTTCTTTACAAACATTATCAGTTTGATTGAACCAAAAAGAGTTTCTGAAGCCCTAGACGATCCAAATTGGGTAGAAGCCATGCAAGAGGAGCTTCTTCAATTTAAGCAAAACAAAATACGGTCCCTAGTATCTCTGCCAAGAGGAAAAACATCAATAGGGACCAAATGGGTTTTTAGAAACAAGAAGGATGAGGAAGGATTGGTCATAAGAAACAAGGCAAGATTGGTGGCCAAAGGATATTGTCAGGAAGAGGGCATTGACTACGAGGAGACATTTTCCCCTGTCGCACGACTCGAAGCAATAAGGACCTTCTTACCCTTCGCAGCCCACAGAGGATTTAAGGTATACCAAATGGATGTCAAATCTTCCTTCTTAAACGGACATATTCAAGAAGAAGTTTACGTCCAACAACAACAGTGTTTCTGAGTGCAAAATACCCTAATCATGTCTACTACATGGATAAGGCGCTGTATGGACTCAAACAGGCCCCAAGAGCATGGTATGAAAGACTCTCAAACTTCCTTCTTGTCAACAGTTTTGAAAGAGATTCAGACTATGGAGGATGCAAGTTAGACAGAAAAAGTACCTATGGGAGTTGTCAATTCCTAGGTGGCAAGCTAGTAAGATGGACTTCAAAGAAGCAGAATTGTGTGTCCACATCTACGGCATAAGCTGAATACGTTGCTGCTGCTAGCTGCTGCTCACAGGTTATGTGGATGAGAACTCAGCTAAAAGACTATGGTCTAAGTATCGAAAAGATACCCATCCTCTGTGATTCCAAAAGCGCCATAGCGATCTCTGTCAATCATGTACAACACTAAAAAACAAAACACATAGACATCAGGTATCACTTCTTGAAGCATCATGTTGAACATGGTACGATCAAGATGTATTTCGTGCCCACAGAGTATCAGCTTGCAGACTTATTCACCAAAGCACTAGATGAGAAAATATTCTTATTCTTGGTTGGTAAGTTGGGCATGCTAAATATGAGTTGATCAATGAAGCCTCTCTAAGTGTAATTTCCTGTTGTATATATGTAAATATCTTCTTCATTCAGTTTGTAAAATCCTTATCTTAACAAACCACTGAAATCGACAGAGCTTATGTGACTTGGCACAAAGCCTCTGTTCTTGTCACATAGTTTTTTGAGCAATTGATCTATGTCTTGTGCACTACTTATCACCATTTTGACCTAAGCATAGCTCAAGGGGGAGCCACAAAAGTTTGTTGTTCCACAGAAGAAGGTAATCATGCCGAGACCAGTGATAAATTTTGGTAAGCACTCCGCACAAGAGACCTGTAATGTTCTACATAAGTTGATCATTCAATGGAGAGCCACAGAAGTTTGTTGATCCACAGAAGAAGGTAATCATGCTGAGACTAGTGAGAAATTTTGGTAAGCACTCCGCACAAGATACCTGTAATGTTCTACATAAGTTGATCATTCAAGGGAGAGCCACAGAAGTTTGTTGATCCACAAAAGAAGGTAATCATGCCGAGACCAGTGAGAAATTTTGGTAAGCACTCCGCACAAATCCACTTTCGAAAATACTTTTCTCGGACACCAATTTCCAAATATGTCTTATAATACCTATTCAAACTAGTAAAAAGTTTGGATGATCAAAATCTTTGGATGATCAAAATCTTTTGAGAGTTTTCCATAAATAGAATTTTTTGGTCAAAGAGCCTTTGTGACGATTCATAGAGCATATGTGCCATATAGGTCTCTACGACTAGCAATTTCTCGTGGAAACTCTCTCCAATTTGGTAAAGAAAAAGGTGAAATATCATGCATATTGAAGAAGACCTCAGACCACAGAAGCTCACTCCACCACATAACTTCTGTGGGTTCCAACACTTGTGTGTTTTGAATGTCTGAGGTGCGGGTTCTTTCTAAAGTCACAGCCATTTGGGTATAGCAACTGCCACGCACATAGAGTTAATGGGAGGCGCACGACGCTCCATCGTGCACCGCCACCTCTGACATGGCACACTCTGATTTGATGTGGACTCTACCGTCAATACTGAAACGTCTTCTACCAGCTGTACACTTGAGTGCGGACCCCAAATTTTTTGTAATAAAGTTTTTACCGCCCAAATCTTATCCCTTTCACCCATTATAAAACCCAAAATTACCCTTCTTCTCCAACTTTCCAAAGCCCTTCTCTCTCAAATTCACCGGCAAACCTGAAAATCTCAAGTGCAAACCTGCAACTTTCTCCCTGTTTCATCAAGAAATCACCATCCATTGCAATGGCCTCAAATACTTTCCCTGCTCACTCCCCTGCTAAATCCCAACAATCTCAAAATCCCATAAATCAAATGGAACATTCTAATAGTGAAGATTATGTTCATCATTAACCAACGACCAATATGCAAAACTTCATTGACAACAACTGGTTTGAGACCCCCTTACCTCTAAAACCAAACAACCACTATGTGGTTCTGAACATAAACAACTTTGGACAAGAACAAGCCATTTTAATCAACATTATGGAAAATCATCCTCTGTGAAACCTCCTAACCAGAAATGTGAAGAATATCCCTGCAAGATACCTGAACCAATTCTGGGAGTGTTTTCACTTTGACGAAGAGATCAACTCGGTGGTCGGATATATGTCAAAACCGGAAAATTCCAAGAGACTGACCATAGGAATCAACAGAACTATGATCTCCTTCGAGTTTGAACTACCCACCAGAGGACTCTTAGAAATTAGGCAGTATGCAGAAGACCCAACTGATACGGAGCTCTGTGACTTCACACTTATGCTAGGCTACAACGAATAGTTGACAAAGCGGAACGACTTCATGAGGAACCGCCTTCCCCCTCTTTGGAATACCCTCTTTTCCATCCTAAACCGTTGTCTGAGAGGAAATCCCGGAAGTCCTAATCAGAGCTCTCACCAAATCCTTGCCATAATGTACGACATATACTATGATCTTCCACTAGACTACGCTGGTCTAGTTATGCAAGAATTGGTTGCCACTATTGAACACAAAAAGTCCACACAGAAGGCTAAAGGGAAGCTACCATCACTACAATTTCAGAGGCTACTTGGGATCATTTTGGAACCTCTGCTAGAGGGGGAAGGATGTAGCTTTGAATCACCCACGGTAAAAACCTACCCTATGCATAAGATGACCGCCACAAAGCATGCCTCTTGGTACACACACTACAGACCAATAAGTGAGAAGATACTAGTTTATACGAGTGATAGAGAGCTAGCTACTGAGTACGTGCGTGTACATAAGGCTCCAAGACTGAGTCCTATGACCCCCCCTACGCCTAGGTGTCCCCATAGGTACTGAGGTAGTGTAAAGAATGAGCAGTTGTCTTAGAAGAACATAGCTTGAAATTAGAGAGAGTGAAGAGAGCAAGGTCAAAAGAAGCAACCTCTGCTGTCCCACCCCAAGCATCTGCACAACACCCTCAACCTCCAAAACAAGTTGTTAAGAAAAAAAAGCCTCCCAAGGCAAAACCTACAGAAGCCGAACCCTCTGCTAACCCTGAACACCCTCTACAAGAGCAAACTGTGGTTGCATCTTCTGCACCTTCTCCTCTAAAGAAGAAAAAAATAGAGGAAATCCCAGTCCTCAGACGAAGGTGCACCCAAGCTCAAAAAGAAGAAAACCCATAAACCCAAATCCCCCTGCAAACAATTGCAGAGTATGTGATCCAAGCTCAGGAACCACTTCGGTCCCCAACCCCTCTGAGATTCGCAGAATCTGAAGCACATCCCTCAACCATCCCAGAATCTATACAGGAACCTCAAACTGAAACATTTGCCTCTTTCCTGGAAAGAACTCAAATGGACACCACCTTTGATACCTCTGGGTGGAATGTTAACGATGCCCCTGACTACCAAATTCCTGAGTTCACCATTGCAAATGTGGGCTCTGATCTCGAGCTGGAAGAGGACACCCCAAAAAATGTGATTGCAGAGACTCTAGAAACCTCTGCCAGAACAGAACTCATTACCTCTATTCAATATAACGATTTTGACCCCAACTTGGAAGGAACAGAGGAAATTGCATTGACAGAAGAGATGTGGGATGAAGAGGTAGAATCCCGGTTAGATACTCCAGAAGTAATAGGGCCCCTAGGAAATGATCAGAGTGAAAAAGATCCCGATGTTGGAAGAGGCACATATCCCTTGCTACCTCCTTGTGCAACCCACATTCCTATTCTCGCCAGTCTAGTGGTAGATGAGACTATTGAAATAGAGCAGCACGACTCGAACCCTACCCAAACCATCCATCCAGAGGAACCTTTTTCATCCTCTGCGCCCACACAATCTGGGGAAGCCCAACAGATTGTGTCCTCTTTAATGGACACAAATCTTTCTAGTGACAAATCGCCCCATGTCACATCAGAAATCCCACAGAGGAATTTGTTTTCTCTGACACGCACTATCTAGGTACCAACCGCTATTCAGAGGAGCGTAGAGAGCACATAGACGAAGGGATTCTAGACAAATCCCCAAGTCAACCCATCATTCCCTCAGTGCCCACCTCTGGAGTGGCTCAGAGTGTGAATGCTGGCAGAACATCCATAGAGGCAGAGGCTTTAAAAGACTCTTCTCGAGGATTGGATGGAAGTCCTGTCGACCTCAACCTTAAAACACGGTCGAAAACAGGCACCTCAGGAATAGAGGTTCACTCTGCGGACGAATGTGTTCCCGCAGAGGTTACACCTGGTTTACATGTTACGAAGGATGAGTTCCAAACCTTCGTTACCTCTGTAACCAACCAACTGAATGAGTTGAAAATCTTAGTCACATCTTTTGCAGGGAGTTCTCAGAAGGCAGACGACACTCTGTCAACCAAGCTTGATGCTCTATCCACAGAAGTCAAAGCTAACTCTTCCACAATCAATGACTTAAAGAACTCCTCTGCACAAAACTCTACACCCTCTACTACCCAATCCTCCATTGACTAACTCGCCAACGAGCTCAAAGAAGCCAGAGCCATAGTAGAGCCTCTGACAAAACATACCTCTCCAGCCTTGACAACAGAAGATATACGTAAGGCTCTGGAGCAGGTCCAAGAAACTACTACAGATCAAATGTAGGCTCTGAAACCTAAGGAAAACATCCAAGAAACTAGCGCAGAGTGTTCTCAACGACATCACAGAGTTCATCAAAGCCTTCACCACTGCCAACGCTAATTATGTCAAAGATTTTCAAGCTAGTGTGGGTAAGCTGAGATTCAATTCTGAGGCATAAGTTGCCTACCTTCTGGGAATCTGTGATGATCTTTGTGCCAAAATGCTTGCTGCTGGGGCATGTCAACCAAAGAAGCCTACTTCTTGCCAAGCAGAGGCAACTCAGAAGAAGAAACATGATGACCCTGAGAACGTTGATGATGGGTCCTCAGGTCATCATGAGGGGGAGAGCACACGCAGAAGAATAGGTCCATCCTCTAGCCAACCATTAAACGTTTTACCTCTTTGACAAATCCAAGGAAACCAATCAACCTCTATCTTACCCAAGAAGACCAGAGTAGCAACACCCACCTCTGTGGAGACAAACATAAATCAAGACTTACCATCGCCAACACCTCCTACACCCCCAACAGAGACGAACCTACCCTCTCCCAGACCAAAAGAAGATCAACCCCGACCCAAAACACCAAGGGTCACATCACTAGCCAACAAATCTAGATCCTATCTGGCAAAGAAGAACCCAACTGACAAACCTACAGAAATTCAAACTCAGAGTCAATCACAACCTACACCAAAACCAACTCCACAACAACCCCTACAGAAGCTCTACCGAAGGTACAATCCAAGAACCAAACCCAACCTCCACCATAACCAACAACCCAAAATCCTCAAGGAACTCCATAGAAGAATAAACCAGCAGAGGTACCCCTACCCAAAGCTCAAACCAAAAGCACAACAGAGGCATCCTCACCTAAACCAACGGCCAGAGACAAAGGGAAGGCAATTGCAATCGAGGATCCGAAACCCAAGAAGCCAAAGTCCCAACCCACAGAGAAACAAAAGAAGAGTGCTTTTGACTCTTTCATTACACCAAAGCCTGAAGAAGAAGATTGGACCTTCAATCCTCCTCTGCCCGCACATCCTCCCCTAGATCCAACTGCAAAACCCTTAGAGGATTGGGTAGCTCAAGTTCTCAGAGAAATGGACCCTCTGAGAAAACCTATGCCTCCTCCTCTTGCACCCAAAAGAGACATGGAGGAAGTAGTCTACAACTACTTATACAACAGAGGCCTCAACGATCCTCTGCCTAAACCCACTCTAAATGAAAGGATCGTTGGAGAGATCAAAGATAAGTATTTAAGATAAAAAGTACAGAAGCCAGAGCATGTGTTCTCAAACTCCAAGATCAAGCAGGTCCTTACAGTAAAACTCTCGCACACCACATGCAAAAATTCTGGTACAATATATACTATGAGTTGAGAGAAGATGGGTCGAAGATGAAATTTACTGATCTCTTAGAACTCTATACTTGGGCAAAAGGTCTGTACGCGTATGGAAGAGTAGAGCATAGAAAAGTTTATGACACCGTCAGAACCTTCATGAGGGAAAGACTCCTGTACTTCAGCGTGATCGATTTTCAGGTAGCTCTGGACCTCGGAGTAAAAAAGATAACTCTCACGGCCCCTGATGACTATTGCCCTCCTCCTCTGATATAAGACCTCACTCCATTTTCAGACATCCCAGAGTTGGATACGTGTTCCTTGATCCACAAGGAAAAAAGAAACTGTTCGTTGAATTTAACTGCAAGAAGTATGCCACAGAGACACTTCTTCAATTCAGGCATGATCTACTCACCAACAAAGGATCAGAATTCGTTAACCTTTAGGACCTGGATCAACTCATAGAGGCCATCAATGCAACCCTACGCTTCAGAGACATGAGCGTATTTTACAATACACAACTGAAGGAAGGAGGATTCGGAAAGAAGATTGATGACTTTCTAGATGCCAAAATATAGGCTCTGTTGATTTCTTTTGTACTTAACTCATTTATCTTTTCAAGTATTGTAATTTCATTTTCCAGAACTTCTGTAAATGCCTCTGGCATACATCTTAATGGAAATACTCCTTTTTTACAGAGGTTGAATCATTCACCCCTTGTCCTTTTAGCCTAAGCTCTATGCAATTTTCTAAATTTTTAATTTTTCAATACTTAGGGGGAGATTGTTTGCTCCAATTGTATAGTTATTAGAAGTATTGAAAAATAGTTATTCGAAGTATTGAAAAATTGGCTAAGGACAAAACTGGCAGAGGCCTCTGCCGGATGCACCAAGACCACAGAGCCTCTGTCGATCATCATCCGGGAAGATTGAAGACTAAGACCACATAGCCTCTGTTGAACTTAACAGAGCCTCTGTGGAACTGAAGACTTGGGATGAAGATCAAGACCCTCTTGAAGACCAAGACAAGTGTGCATTTCACGTGCCTCTGACGTACGGAGATTCTGAAGATCAAATAGTACAAGCCATGCTACTCCAATCTCTATGTGTCATCTTCTGAGAGGATGCACCTTTTAAATTGTACTATTATTGGCGCACAAACTTAACGTTGTACCATGATGCGTCCCACGATCTGGTCTCCTGTACTATGGTCTCCTTGTCTTATACAAATAGGGTCTCTTCCAAGACCTTTTCTGGTAACGAAGCATAACACACAATCACATAGACAGATAGCTATTAGTGAGAGAAAAACACACACCTTACGGTGTTCTTGGTGTAATCTGTGGTAAATTAATGAAGAAGAATTTTTGAGCACTTCCTTTGTTATATTGCTTTCTTCATTATTTACTTGTGTGTTTACTACCAAACCCTTTAAACCAAACTTTCGAGTAAACGCTTCTGCACTCTATCTTTATACTCTGTTTACACGTTTTGGTTTAAAATATCATTGTTGAGTCGGAAGTCGGATCAACAAGAGTAAAAATATTGGTCAATGCGGGTTAGCATGCAGGTTTAGCCGCACGAAAACCCACATTAGTGTTTGTTTACCCACCAATTAAGGGAATAGAGACTATTCATACAAGTTTAGCCGCATGAAAACCCACATTCGTGGTGCATGTCGGTAATTTTTCTCTTGACGATTTTGGCTCTTTAGGGGCAGATCTTATAAGGTTTTTATAGAAAATTTAAGATCAACTTATAGAGTGAAGATTTATGGTGTTTGATTTTAAGATTTTGAAGATATGAGCTTTTTAGGTATTTTGAGATCTAGGTTGGCTTTTGTTATGGATTCAATACTGTGGTTGATTTTGATAAATCTCTTGACTTGGATTGAGATATGGAGAAAGTTCTTTGAGGACTTTTTCTTGGTTGTTAGATCTCAAGCCTTCATTTTGGAAGCTAAAGTGGCATTTGGTTCGCAAAATATTTTTGGATGGTGTAACACCCGCATTTTCAAGGTTTCCAATTTTGACAAGGCAATCTCTTAATTTACAAACGAATGGAGTGTTTAGTAAGATTTGAAATAATCATCAAACTTAATCATTTGTGTAACGATGATATACTGTCAAAATTCGCTATTCATTTATAATTATAAATACAATTTACATTTATTTCCAACATGATAATGTTCCAACTGATCTCACACATAGAGTGTAATCGTATTGGAAGGTTGAATAATTTAAGTGTTTAATCATTAAGTATTGGTTACAATTTAATATGATTAAATTATTAAACTTTGTAAAATGAAAGGTGAGAATTGTGAATAGTTGCGGCTTTCATCTCTAAATAAACATAGAAAAATATCATCCATATACCAAGAGTTTTCATCTAATGGACTAAAGTATAAAAGGATGCCTTGTGGTGAGTTTTTTTTTTGACACACCTAAAACCCTAAGCTTTAGATAAATCTTAAACCTTTTCATCTTCCCATATTTAGTCGTCTCCTCCCTATACTTGTACCTAGAAACACAAACGGTAAAAGACAATTCATATCTCATCCTTGTGAAGAAGAAGAAGGTGATTGATTCATTATCATGAACTTTAAAACCTAGAAATTTGGACATTGATGTTGCAGTTGTATCTCATTTGATATTTTGTCCTTAATGAATTTTGTATATAGTTGCTTCGTTGGGAAATATTATGGGGTGGATTTTATGCTAAGTTCTAAGGAAGAGACATTTGGGAGTCAACGTAGTGGTCAATACGGGTTAGCATGCAGGTTTAGGTGCACGAAAACCCACATACGTGGTGTAGTTCAGTTTAGCCGCCCAAAAACCCGCATTCATGGTATGGTAATATATCGACGTCCGAGGTCAAAATCTGTAAGGATCGCCGTATGGTTCGATGTGACAATCATAATAGAGAGGCGCGGGAGTTTGAAGTGGAAGTTCGTGTTTGGTTGCAAGTGTTCCCTCGAAATGGAGTTGTTTTGTGTGGGAAAATTTTGGGAGTTTGATGATTGAATCAATGGGTTGTTTACCATTTGTGGATCCCAGATTCAATTAAGCAATCACAATGTAATCAACACAATTAGCAAATACGTCATAAATCTCACTTGAATAGATTGAACAGTAAGAGTTCTTAGGCAATAGTCGTACACAGTAACTGGAAACAATAATAATGATCATTAAACCCTAACTAAGAGTTTAGCAAACTATTTATACCCACAAGGTATTTACACAAACTGCCATATTCAGTCCCTATACTTCATATTCCACTAACGTGACCTAACAATCTCCCCCTTGGAATTGAATTTCGAAATCACGCCAGTTAGGGACATATCGCTTCCAAATAGCGAATAAGACTTCAAAGCGGCGAATGGAGTTTCTAAATTCTAGCCGGTCTTCGAATGCTTTAAGAAGATCTTTAACTAGGTATTTCTTGACATTAACGTAGCTTTCTGGCGACGCTTTCTTCTCTTCTTCGATTATCTTCTTCAGCTCAGACTGTATCTTCATCAGCGTACCCTCGCTGAACTTTTGCACTTCACTGATTCGCAAGAACTGTTTCTCCCCTTGGTTGTTCAGATACACTATACCTGTTTCTGGTTTGGATAGTATGGAATGTACCTGTACGTCTTCGGGAAGATTCAGATTAGGCTTCAAGATGTTGATCTTTTTTTGGTTACTTTCTATGCCCAACTGAAAGTCGTTGATGTAGGCGAGTGTTATCGTGCACTTCATGAACCTTTTGATTGTCTCGAGGGATTTGGTTTAGGGTAATGGTCGGATAGTGCGAGTCTTCAATTCTTTAAGCAGTACCGGGAAGCCGCTCAGGTTCAAATGCCTGAAGTCGGCTTTCGAGAAGACCCATTCGTTTTCGTCGTCCCATTTAACTGTGAAAACTGGAAACCATACGCTGAGAACTCTGTCGGACACGATCTCCATAATCTCTGTAATCATGTGTCGTGTGCGGACGTGGGAGACCAATCTGATGCGCTTCATTACCTCTAAATATTGTGTGCAGACTGGATCTTTGAGAAAAGAGACCCCATGACACTTTACCGGGTCGAGTGGCCTGATCCAGTGGGCAAAGAGTTTCTTCTGCGATTCCTCCAAATATGGAACCAATATTCGGACTCGTTCCCAACGAACTGGTTGAGCAGGTTGAGGTGGAGCCAGTGCCGGGGCTGGAGTTGGAAGCTCTGACATGCTTGCTGTATCATGAATGTCTGGCTAAGAAGTCAATACCTGTTCGCTTTGAAGAAGAAACTGGTCATAGTCGGCATCATCCATAAACTCATCTTCATCAGCGAAATCCTACAAAGCATCTGTCTCTGACTAGATAGCTATATTCGATTTGTGTCTCCATTCTGTCTCTAGTTCTGGATCGCCGGCGGAGTCCTCATCGATCAATTCCAGGACTGGCTGCTCCAGAACCGTCAACACTAATATGTCTTCTGATTGATCCTCGGGCTTTTCAACTGTTGGATCTGCTGACTCTGCATTGTTTCCCTGATTGGTGTAGAAATCTCCATGTCTTGAACCATTTCTGAGTCTGTAGTCTGTTGCTGTGATTCTGGTTTAGCTGGAGTAACGGTTGTAGTTTATGTCATTGCGGTTGACAGCTCGGTCAGTCTCATTCTTTTCTCCCCCTCATGCTGATCAGGATCATCATGTCTTCTTTTTGAGCCCTGTACCTGACCCTTACATGTGTCTTCAAGGCTGGAAACCCTCTCGGATAGATTATCGAGGGCCTTCTTTACTTCGGATAAGGTTGCTGTAAGAGAATCAAGTTGGGCATCTGTCGGTGTAACCGGGGGCGGTGGTTGGGATTGCGAGCATAGGATGCTCACTAGATCAGCTTTCGATGAAGCGTCGACATTGGATTTAGAAAGCAATTTATCCAGTAATGCGGCTTTGAGAGCCTCGACGCTCATATTCTGAATACTCGGGGTTGGAGTTGGTGGTGGCATTCATATCTGTGGTTGCACCGGGGGAACTTCGGTAGCCACGCCTTTACCCACGACGACCCTTTTGATAAAGTCCATATCATCAGATAGCTGCTTCATGATCGCTGTTTGGACAGCCTTTAAGGCGTCGTCCATTTGTTACTTAGAGACGAACTCCGGGTGACTAACACCGGTGGCACTTAGCCTTGCCATTGTAGTAGATGTGGTGGATTGCACCTCAGTACTGCCTACGTTCACGATTGGCTTGATGGTAGCCGTGGTAGGTCTTCCGCCCCGTCCTTGTAAGCTACCAAAAGGTAGACTCACTCTGGGCGTTCCGGTCGAGGCACGAAGACCCTCGACATTAGAAGTTGACACTTGTGTCCTAGCCAAAGGAATAGATTTAGTAAACGGATCTAGACTCAATAGTGCATCGAAGGAAGTCGAGAACGGGGGAGTCTGTTCTCTTGTTTCAACACCAGAACTCTCCAAGTGAGAGACCAGTGGAAGTTGTGTTGAGTCCCCGTGTGAAGTTGAAACCGGATCCTTTTGAGAGGAAACGGAGTGGCTAGGGGGGTTGTGCAGTTGCGTCGCTAGGCCCACGACGTCTTCTTCAATACCCCGTTGCAACGGATGCAGCGGGATAGCATATGTGGCTGTCTGGCTTGGTGTAGGCTGGTTGGGAGCAACCTGTGAAGATTGCTCCATCACACTCTCACTCTCATGCCTTTTCTTGCTTCGCTTTTCTCTCACCTCACTTGTATTTTCTTTTTCGACTATTTCTCCCTCCGCTCTCCTTGTCACTCCAGATAAGGCTTCAGGGTTAGGGGTGTCATCATCATCATCGTCGTCATCCGACTCGGTAGCCTCACTACCGGATTCCTCTGACCCTTATTGGACTCCGGAAGCCGAGCCTGGTTGAGACTTGGATTCGGATTCTGAATGGGAGCCAGAGTCGGAACCGGAAGCTTGTCCGAAGGCTGAGTCAGGCTCGGAGCTGGAAGAGGAGGCTGCCTCTTCAGCGACATGTTCTCGGGAAACACCTTCCACCTCCACGTCATATAGAGCAGCTGCTTCGTCTCTAGGTCGAGTGGATTGGGGTCGGGACGAACTAGCATCGCGTGTTGACCTCCCGGCACTGCCCATGCCTGTTCCCCTCACAATGTTTTTTCTCATCACGCCCCGTCCGAGAGCCCCTGCTCGTCGGACCCCTCTTCCTCGCATACGTGGACCCTGACGTCGCTCAAGTTGCGCTCCTTGGGCAGGTGCAGCCGGATCTGGCTGATCCATCGGAGCGTCTAGGTGGTTCTCTCTCCTATAGTCTATCACACTCTGTGCCATTTGGTCCGCGATAGCTAGTAAGTCTGTAGGAATCACCATAGGGTCTAGGTCTTCTATGACTAGTTTATTTTGAATTCTAGTCATGCGAGTAGATAAGAGTACCTCATGATCAGCGCGTCGAGGTATGGTTAGGTCGGTCGCCATGAAGTGCACAACAATCAGCTGGAGAAATCGTGGATATGGCAGGAATGTGAGGCATTGGATGCTTCCTTGCTTCTTCTGGACCTATGCGACGAGCTCCGTCCAGAGTATCATGGAATAAGCCGAGTAGGTTGACTGACGTCTGATCGATGCCTTTGTTGACTGCTAATAGACACCTGCTCAATATGGTGAGCAACGTGTACCAGACTGGCTGAAGGTGGACCCTGGAGAAGTGCGATGGCTGTGTTAGCTGACCGGCATATCCGAGAGCGCGAATGTCTCGGCCAAGAACTTCATTTGTGACTTAAGCGTCGTAGGCGACCCGTCCTGGAATTGCATTCGCTTCCGGCAGTTCGAGAATGCGTCGGAAGATGTGGCGAGTAATAACAATCTGGGAGTCGCCAATCCGGCCTTAAAGTATGAAGTGCTACCCACGTTCGACAGGTGTGAGAGACCCCCATAATTGGTGTACGTAGACGGCGGGAACTGGAGCATGAGCCGTCAGTGCTCGGTTAAGTGCGTGGTTCTTCAGAATCTCCACGATGACTGGACATTGGCAAATGAGGGTTGCCGTGTCCATGTGGTAGTTGTTCGCTATGAGGGGTAGGTTCTGGCCTTCAGGTAAAAGTAAGGCATTGCCTTGTGGATTCGGAGTTGGTTGAGCCATGTGCCTGTTAAAAGAGAATAGTGTTGAGTATGCATGGCTCGTGTTAGGCAATAACTCATGTCTCGGGGTCCGTATTCTCGGATTTTGGGAACCGAGAGTCGATAACACTCCGAAACAAATCACTACTCAGATCATAACGAGTCCGAGTTGAATGTGCATATATGTGCAATATTTGAGTAACCAGATCCTCAAAACCAAGTGGTACCAATGAAAACAGTAATAGAAATCAAAAGCTCAGGAGTTCCGAAGTTGAAACCCGAAATCAAGGAGTTCCGGAATTGATAGAGTACCGGAACATAGGGGATCCGGAATTGAAAGTTAATACCGGAACTCGTAATTACCGGAATAGATACCGGATCTGATAGGATTCCGGAACTAAGAACAATGCCGGGACATGGTCAAAAACTGGAACTAGAGACACCGGAAATCATCTCTTCCGGAACTCTCGAAAAACCGGAACCGCAGAGGATCCGGAACAAAGGTGTGAGTGATTCCGGAACTTAATCATACCGGAAGTAATTTCCGGAACTTGAGAGATCCGGAACCAATTCCGGAAATGGTGAGCAGATTCAAATCCGGAAACCTAAGTGAGAAATCGATCTAGCTAACATAAAATTAACCAACCTAAACCCAAAATCGATGATCCAACACACCTTAGATAACATAGTTAAGACTTAATCGTTGATTTGTGTGTGCAATTTGGGATTCAAAGACGAAGCCGAAGGGTCGATGAACCCTAATCAGCCGCGACCAATCTGAAATCGATCATTTCGATCGATTTTGGCACTGAGTTGATCGATTTCGTTCGGATACAAGTAAGTGGATTAGATTTGAGAGCATACCTGGATGATTTGTTGGAAATCTGAGTCTGATTCGACGAAAAACCACAAAGCAGAGATATGAGAGATGAAGTTGGGTTGAGAGAGATTAGGCGCGAATGATTTTGAAAAAGTGAGGACTCAAAGTAAAAATTCGGTATTTATACCGGTAGATACCGGAAGTGAGTCCGGTACCGAATGCCTTAAACTCTCTCGGAACCCAATTTGTCTCAACTTTGACAATTGGCGAAAAATACCCCTGAAGTTTGAACAATTTCCAAAATTTCCCCTGAACTTAAAATTTACATTTTTGGCCCCTCAGGTTTGAAACTTTTACTTTCTCCCTCTCAACTTGTCGAAAACTGACTCTCCCCCTCAAGTTTTCAAGAAAATCACTGCTCCCCCTCAACTTTTCAAATGAAGACCCCGTTTTTTTTCTTCCTAAAACTAAAACAAAACGTAAACACAAACTTGAAAAATTTCCCCTTAAACGTGATTAAGTGACAAAGCTCCGCCTCAACTTTGTCAAACTGACATTTCTCCCCCTCAAATTCTCAAATAAATGCTATTCTATCCTCACAGAAACGAGAAAACGTACCATAGGGACTTGGCATTCGAGGAGACAGCTTGGAAAGCAAACGGTTAGTAGCACGTGAATAACAAAGACTATACGGATAAAATTAAAGCAACATGGAAAACTGAAAAATGAAAGAAACACTAAACACGGAAATACAGAGAACGTGTTACCGATGTGCTTGAAACACCTAAACCACGCTGCGAGACAAGTGTAACTGCTAAAGATACAGTTATCCCGTTAGGTATGAAAGGTGTGACAAGTACAATCGGGACTCAAACTTTTAGATTGAGCATACCAAGCTTGGACACGAGTTTATGGAACCGTTTCTCGTCCAAAGCCTTGGTAAACAGATCTGCCAGTTGGTTTTCCGTACTTACGAAGTAGAGTTCTACCGTACCTTTTTCCATATGATCCTTAATGAAGTGGTAGCGCACGTCTATGTGCTTCGTCTTTGTATGCTGTACCGGATTGCTTGTGATGGCGATAACACTTTTGGAGTCGCAATAGATCGGGATGTTTAAGTAGTTGTACCCATAATCCTTCAGTTGTGTCCGCATCCAAATCAGTTGGGAACAGCAGCTAGCCGCGGCCACATACTCGGCTTCCGCCGTGGAGGTGGAGACGCGAGTCTTCTTTTTGGAGGTCCAGCTAACCAACTTGTCGCCCAGGAACTGGACGTGCCTCGTGGTGCTTTTCCGGTCGAGCATACTCCCCGCATGACCAGCATCAGAAAACGCTGTAAGCTCGAAACTTGTATCCTTAGGGTACCAAAAACCAAGATTAGCAGTACCTTTCAAATATCGAATAATACGCTTAACTGCTATCATGTGTGACTCTTTAGGATTAGACTGAAACCTAGCACACAAAAAGGTTGAAAACATTATATCCGGTCAACTTGCCGTCAAATACATTAACGAACCAATCATTCTGTAAAGCCCGTGTCTCGGTATGGATTTTAATTAATCATTTATTTATTTGGTTATTATATAATTTCCTCTAATCAAAATTTAACGGGTTAGGCGGCAAGGATCTTATTTGTTTAAAGTTTGCGTTATGGGGTTTAATGTGAAACTACTTTAAAATGTAGGGGCTAAAAGTGCCAATTCATAAAGTGGTGCATGGATCGGCCCATAACCGATCTCATTCCTTTTCTCGTTTCTTTTTTTCCTTGCTGCGTGAATCATCAAGAGGGGATAACAAACCCTATTTTGGTCTTCTTTGTGTTCACGGCTGCAATCCCCCCCCCCTTCCCCTCTCGTTTTACTTCGTCACCGCCGCACACCCATACCCTCTCCTCCCTAGGGCTGCCGTCGACCACCCCTGAGAACCACCACCACCGGCGCTGCCGGCGCAGTTTCTGCCGGCGGGAGAGAGAGAAAGCAGCGGCGAGAGGGAGAGAGCGAGCAGCGGCGGGAGAGAGAGAGCAGCGGCGAGAGGGAGAGAGAGAAGCGAGAGAGACGACCGAGAGAGAGAGAGTCGTTAGCGGCAGCTAGGACGTGAAGGTTGGGATCTCTCGTGGTTTTCTGCTGAGTGGTAAGGTTCCGTTTCCTTTACGTTTTCTTTTCGCACGTCGTATTCAATCGCAAACCACCACCGCCGGTGGTGGATGCCGCCGCCGACCACCACTGCCGGAGGTGGCAGTGGGTGGAGCGTGGATTTTCCAGCCCTAGTGGCTACCTAAACCCGAACCTCATTATCTAAACCGTGACCCGATCGCGAAAACATTAATCGTTTCGAAAATCGTCATTTTATGTGAAAATGTTTTTCTGTCCCTGTTTTGCGACGGCTATAACTTTTCCGTCGTAACTCGTATTGAGGCGATTCCGGTGCCCACGGTTCAAATTCTGTGCCGGGCATACTTTTCATGTTTTAGCGGAAGTCTGGTTCGGCCTTTAACTAGGCGTAAATTGGCTGTTTTCACAGTAGGTCTGCACGTGACAGATTCGTGTCCTGTTTTTAGAAAATTCATAGTAAATTGTAGGAAAATCGTTAGAACGCGTACGATATGTCCCTGGAACCCTAAGACATAGAACTAACTGATTATGGAATAATATTTCTGGATTTATCAGTTTTTAAGGGGTTAAACAGGTCCCGAACAGACCTGTGTTTTTAGAGTAAAAGCTGGATTATGTAATTTATATTTTAGTAGTCGTGGTTTTGGGTCGGGGCTTCACTTTGACTTTTGTTAACACGTAATTAGGTGGGAAAAGGTGAGTGAAGTTGGCCGGCTTGTGTTGCGGTTGCGGATACTTGCGTTGCTTTAAGGTGAGTTCTCTCACTGTGTAGACTAGGAGTTACATATATGTTGCGTTTGCTCTTGCGTGTTATTGTATGCTTACGTGAACTAGTTGTGGTGTGATAGCTAGTTGTAAATTATATAACATGTGATTGGCATGTGTTTTGTGTACACATCGGGGAGACCGAGGGCTCGGGGAGACCGAGGAATTGTGTAAAAGTGTCGCGTGAACTCGGGGAGAACGAGGAATTGTGTAAAAGTGTCGTGTGAACTCGGGGAGACCGAGGGCTCGGTGAGACCGAGGTATGTGATTACATGTTTAAACCTTGATTTGTTTCTATACTTGTAATTGCGGTGTTGTTTGCCTACTTGCGAGTAGGGGCGATATATGTGTGATTGCTACCTGCGTAGGTGGTAGAATTCACTAAGCTTTGTGCTTACCCCTTCCCAATATCTTATGTTTTCAGGTGCGAGTAGCAGTCGGGCATGACGGTACACACGGGCGCAAGGCGAAGGCTGTTTAAGTTTAACTTTTTAAATGGGGATTTAATTTTATAACTTTCCCGCTGCATGAATTTTTATTCGACGGTTTAAATTAACGACGTCTGGTTTTAATTGTAATGAAATTTGTTAATTTATGGTTTGACTATAATGAAATGCATTATTTTAAAATTTTAAATTCCTTGTAATTTTTGGGACGTTACAACTTGGTATCAGAGCACAGCTTGAGTGAATCAAACACATCTCGGTGTGTTTGGTCTGAAGTTGCGGCTATGAAATTTTAAATTCTTTTACTAAAATCTTTTAGAATAAAGGAAAAAGGAAAACCCGTTTGGGAAACGGTGATCGAGGGCGCAGTGTGTACAGTCAGCCGATGCTAAGTGGGAAGGTACAGTAATTAGTGTATTTATCGCTTTCTAGATCATAGGGTATGCATGCTAGACTGCTTATGTGGTTTACACTGTACTGTATGATGATTGCTTGCTAGTAGGAATCAATGCTAGTTATAGTAGGTTGTTAAGTGAAGGCCCTATAGGTTGTATGCAGTAAGAATCATATAGCCTTAGAATATTTGATTTAGTTCTATTGCGCAGCTCTTGTTTGAGTCCAACCGTTATAGGATAGAATCTTGTATTCGAATGTCTATTTGATTCACGCTGCATGCGACTGGGTATTCGCGAGGCAACTCGTTATGGCTAATAGGGATTCCGTTGTAGCAAGGGTAGTGGGATGAGATGAAATTCCTAGTGAGTTGGGAAGAGTGTTTACATATGAGTATGTATGCTAGATTGCTTTCTAGAACATAGGAGTATGTATGCTAGATTGCTTGGTGCTTATTACACTGTACCGCATGTTTGTTGCTTGCTAATAGGAGTTTATGCCAACCTTGATAGGGTGTTAAGTGAATGCACTATAGGTTGTATGCGATAGGAACCGAATAGCCTTAGAATGTTGGATTTAGTTCTATTGCATAGCTCTTGTTTGAGTCCAACCGTTGTAGGATAGAATCTTATATTCGAATGTCTATCTGGTTTCCACTGTATACGACTGTGCGTTTACGAGGCGACTCGTCAGGGTTAGTGGGGGTTCCGCCCTAGCAAGGGTAGTGGGGTATTATGATTATTCCTAGGGAGCTAGGAAGAGTGTGTACATGCGTCAGTATAGGCATACGTGTATGGTTTTTGTTGGGCGAGCAACTACTTGGGTACTCGGGATGGGACTCGGAACGGACAGTGATAGGTGTAGATGGTAGTAGTAGAGCTCCTACTACCGGAAGCACAGGATCAATGTTCGAGTCGGGGAAAGTCGCGAGGAATCCAAGGAGTCGAGCGTGAGCGTGGTAGGGTGAGTTATTATGTGCTAATAGCTCGTTGTATTAATTACCTAGGATGACCATCACAAGGAGGAACAACGATGTTGAACCGAATGCTAGTATTGAACTCACTAGTGAACAGATACGGGAGTTGATCGCGGCTAAAGTAAAGCATGCTATTAAGGAGGCAATCCCCGGGATTATTACCGCCGTTCGTGATGAGGTAGTAATGATGCTGGAGGCTGCTCGGGGACAGGGACTTGAGTTAGAGGAACAGGCCAAGAAGAGGAAAACGGCGCAGGCCGTTGCATCAGAATCCGCAGTCCCAAAGAAAACGAGGTTTTCGGACTCACTTTTGAATCGAAGGAGTGGTGGGTTTAAAACCAAGGATAGTAGCGGAAGGAGAAACGACAATTGTTTCAAGTGTGGCCAGGTAGGACACTACGGTCGGGATTGTAAAGTGTCGTCAATGGTCTGCTTTAACTGCAAGCAGACGGGTCACGTGAGGGCCAACTGTCCTAGTGCGAGGGTAGCAGATGGGAGTGGAGCACAGGGGGCGCCTGTGAATGCCCCATTGCGTATTACTGATGGTCGAACGGGTCAGCCGGGGACGGAAGCGGCTCGAGGTAGAGTTCACCAGCTGACGGTAGAGGAGGCACAGGCTACGCCTAAAGTGGTGACAGGTATATTTCACCACTTGTTTTTTGTTATTGATTATTGTATGAGTTGCTTTTTGCTTAAGCTGTGAGATTAAGTGCATTCTTAGTTAACTCGGTGTCTGCTGTAGTGATGTTTGATAGCGGGGCTACCCATTATTTCGTGCTTCACACTTGTAGTGAGCGTTTGGGCCGTAGTATAGGACGGCTAGGCTGTCCACTTGTGGTTGAGGTTGTTGATGTAATATTTGTTTTAAGTAGACCGTTTCGGGTCAAGATTGATGATTGAGCTAGAATTGTAGGCTTTTGAGCCGACTTTGTTTTAAGGAAAAGCCGTAAGATAATTTGACGTGAATTCCAACTTGCCCTTAGAGGTTTAAATGTCCGGATGACGATAATGGACCGGAGAGATTTGGAGTAGTACGAGTCGAGACGTAGAATGCCGACTAAGTCATGCACAAAGTTTGATTTTGAAAATAAAATTGCATTATCTAATTCTTGTGTTTCCAATCCTTATATGGATTGTGTTTTAAAATTTTGGGAAATGTTTAGCACACGCACAAAATTTTTGAATTATGGTTTTGAAAGTGCATGAAATCTTTTCATCACGAGAGTTACAAACTTTGTTGGTGATTTGTTTAATATGAGTTTGTGTTTCCAAGTATAATATTTTAAATAGTTCAGGGTATGGATCGATTTATGTGACCTAAATGATGCATGGGAGAATATTTTTTTTTTGTAACATTTTATCATGAGTTGTTTGGTGCGCTTTTTAGTCAGCTAAATGTTTTATTGTCAATGAGTCGTTTTCTTGTTTTGTAAAAATAACTGACACGCACAAATTTTGGTTGGTAAACTTCGTTCCATATCATTTGGATTTTGTAAGTAAACGGAACGACAATGGAATGATTTTCAACATGATTTTTATGTGAGACGAGCGTGTCCATTTTTGCGTAACTACCGACCTGGTAATAGTAGTTTTATTGCATATGATCTTTTTGAGATGAAAAATCTTGACGTTGAAAACATTTTGTAGATGACTTTGTAAACCATTTGGGAAATACACTTTTAAGTGTTATGTGTCATCTTGAGAATTTTAAGGGTGTGAGTCCTTTTGGAAAACTCTTTTGTTTAACCCGTGTTGAGTTTGGGACTAATGTTGATTTTAAGGTATTGCTTGCTTAAACTTTATTAAAACGTGTTCTGACCGACTTATGGGTCTAGCAAGCGTGGAGCATTTTGCTCGGTTTTGACTTTGAGATAGTCATGGGTCAATTGCATGGTTTTAATGGCTCGATGTGGAGTCTTGTCGATGGGTTGTTTTGTTGAACAGTTTGCATTTATTGCACGTTGAGTATTTACATGTTTGGGTTAGTGAATCATTTCGGGATAGGCATGTTGTTGGTAGACTATTTTGCTTTGAATCCTTGGTCACGTTAGTTAGTCGTTGGTAATGGTCGGTTAGGTATCTCGGGGTGGGACCCCGGTATTCATGTGTTATGACTTTGACTTTCCAATAGGCACTAGGATGATATAGTCTTGAGCACGTACCTGGGAGGTAGACGTTAAGGTGTATCTTGATACGGTGTAACTAGGCTTCGTAGAACGAGTGTGGAAGATACGTCGACGGTGGAAGGTTGGGTATTCCACGCGTGTTGGTACTGTAGGCCGAATAGTATCGGTTAGGGAATGATGCCCTTTGTAATAAAGAGGATAAATGCGTAGAACTTTTTGAGGTAAATAGTATATTTAGGTGTCGACTTTTGGGCTTGAGGCCAAACACCTTAGTGTAATTTGAGAATTGTAGCCGATTTTAAGGAAATTATGTTGATGGTAGTAGTAACCCTGAGATGTTTGCTTGTGGTGAATGGTTATGGTGGAATGACCTTCGTGAGTGATTTTAAATTTACTGGTTTGACGATCCGCGTGAAATAAATTTCGGGAGTCTTTTAGGACTCGTGGAAGTTAATCGACAGTAGTGGTGGGAATGATCGGGTTCGAGTATCCTGTAGGGTATATTGGAGAGCACCTTTAGGATGGTTAGAGCTTGAAATTGAATCGGGATGTATAGAACATCTAGGGTTGGGAGACAACCGAAGTCGTTCGGCTAGGAATGAATCCAGTTGTTGGAGTGTTCTTCCGATCTTATTCGCGGTGTACTTGAAGGAGTTTTGTGGTAAGAAAGTGTTCGAGAAATTTTTTTAGGCGGTGTGAAAAATTTTAAATTCCAGTTAGTGAAGGTCCAGTGGAAACACCGAAAGGGTTCCGAGTGAACTTGGGAACTGAGGTTGAGATGAGGGAGAACTATCTATAGATATTCACGGGCATAGACTTCGAGGACGAAGTCTAATTCAAGTGGGGGAGAGTTGTAAAGCCCGTGTCTCGGTATGGATTTTAATTAATCATTTATTTATTTGGTTATTATATAATTTCCTCTAATCAAAATTTAACGGGTTAGGCGGCAAGGATCTTATTTGTTTAAAGTTTGCGTTATGGGGTTTAATGTGAAACTACATTAAAATGTAGGGGCTAAAAGTGCCAATTCATAAAGTGGTGCATGGATCGGCCCATAACCGATCTCATTCCTTTTCTCGTTTCTTTTTTTCCTTGCTGCGTGAATCATCAAGAGGGGATAACAAACCCTATTTTGGTCTTCTTTGTGTTCACGGCTGCAACCCCCCCCTTCCCCTCTCGTTTTACTTCGTCACCGCCGAACACCAATACCCTCTCCTCCCTAGGGCTGACGTCGACCACCCCTGAGAACCACCACCACCGGCGCTGCCGGCACAATTTCTGCCGGCGGGAGAGAGAGAGCAGCGGCGAGAGGGAGAGAGAGAAGCGAGAGAGACGACCGAGAGAGAGAGAGTCGTTAGCGGCAGCCGGGACGTGAAGGTCGGGATCTCTCGTGGTTTTCTGCTGAGTGGTAAGGTTCCGTTTCCTTTACGTTTTCTTTTTGTACGTCGTATTCAATCGCAAACCACCACCGCCGGTGGTGGCTGCCGCCGCCGACCACCACTGCCGGAGGTGGCAGTGGGTGGAGCGTGGATTGTCCAGCCCTAGTGGCTACCTAAACCCGAACCTCATTATCTAAACCGTGACCCGATCGCGAAAACATTAATCGTTTCGAAAATCGTCATTTTATGTGAAAACGTTTTTCTACCCCTGTTTTGCGACGGCCATAAATTTTCCGTCGTAGCTCGGATTGAGGCAAATCCGGTGCCCACGGTTCACATTCTGTGCCGGGCACACTTTTCGTGTTTTAGCGGAAGTCTGGTTCGGCCTCTAACTAGGCGTAAATTGGCTGTTTTCACAGCAGGTCTGCACATGACAGATTCGTGTCCTGTTTTTAGAAAATTCATAGTAAATTGTAGGAAAATCGTTAGAACGCGTACGATATGTCCCTGGAACCCTAAGACATAGAACTAACTGATTATGGAATAATATTTCTGGATTTATCAGTTTTTAAGGGGTTAAACAGGTCCCGAATAGACCTGTGTTTTTAGAGTAAAAGCTGGATTATGTAATTTATATTTTAGTAGTCGTGGTTTTGGGTCGGGGCTTCACTTTGACTTTTGTTAACACGTAATTAGGTGGGAAAAGGTGAGTGAAGTTGGCCGTCTTGTATTGCTGTTGCGGATACTTGCGTTGCTTTAAGGTGAGTTCTCTCACTGCGTAGACTAGGAGTTACGTATATGTTGCGTTTGCTCTTGCGTGTTATTGTATGCTTACGTCAACTAGTTGTGGTGTGATAGCTAGTTGTAAATTATATAATATGTGATTGGCATGTGTTTTGTGTACACATCGGGGAGACCGAGGGCTCGGGGAGACCGAGGAATTGTGTAAAAGTGTCGTGTGAACTCGGGGAGACCGAGGGCTAGGGGAGACCGAGGAATTGTGTAAAAGTGTCGTGTGAACTCGGGGAGACCGAGGAATTGTGTAAAAGTGTCGTGTGAACTCGGGGAGACCGAGGGCTCGGTGAGACCGAGGTATGTGATTACATGTTTAAACCTTGATTTGTTTCTATACTTGTAATTGCGGTGTTGTTTGCCTACTTGCGAGTAGGGGCGATATATGTGTGATTGCTACCTGCGTAGGTGGTAGAATTCACTAAGCTTCGTGCTTACCCCTTCCCAATATCTTATGTTTTCAGGTGCGAGTAGCAGTCGGGCATGACGGTACACACGGGCGCAAGGCGAAGGCTGTTTAAGTTTAACTTTTTAAATGGGGATTTAATTTTATAACTTTCCCGCTGCATGAATTTTTATTCAACGGTTTAAATTAACGACGAATGGTTTTAATTGTAATGAGATTTGCTAATTTATGGTTTGACTATAATGAAATGCATTATTTTAAAATTTTAAATTCCTTGTAATTTTTGGGACGTTACACATTCCTCGATAGGTAGTAGTGTTCACGGGCTTTCCGTCAGGATCGGCGTGTAACTTCGTACTCAGTGACATAGGAGTGCGCATGGGTGAACACTGTTCCATCTTGAATTTCCGAAGAATATCCGCGATGTACTTAGATTGATTGATGAATATCCCGGTCGACAGTTGTTGAACTTGCAAACCGAGAAAGAAATTCATCTGACCCATCATACTCATTTTAAAATACTCTTTCATGAGGAGTGAAAAGTTACGACAGTATTGAGGATTCGAAGAGCCGAAAATAATGTCATCGACATAAACTTGAACTAAAAGAATATGCTCATCTTCCCTTTTGATGAAAAGGGTTGTGTTGATCTTACCTTTAGAGAAGCCGCAATTGATGAGAAAAGTAGACAGTTTTTCATACCAGGCTCTCGGTGCTTGCTTGAGTCCGTATAAGGCTTTAACAAGTCGATACACATGGTTGGGATGATCCAGATCTACGAAACCTTCCGACTGGGAGACGTACACTTCCACTTTGAGGTCGCCATTCAGAAACGCCGTCTTCACATCCATTTGAGAGACAGGGAAGTTTTTGTGAGCGGCGTATGCGAAAAACATCCGAATAGCTTCGATTCGGGCAACTGGGGTGAACGTCTCTTCGTAGTAGATCCCCTCTTGCTGTCGATACCCCTTAGCGACCAATCTATCCATGTTTCGGACCACGACCCCATTCTCGTCCTTCTTATTCTTGAAAATCCATTTCGTGCCAATAATGGTTCGGTTCTTTGGGCGAGGGACCAGACGCCATACTTTGAGACTCTTGAATTCGTTCAACTCTTCTTGCATGGCCAGTATCTAGTCCGGGTCGTGTAAGGCATCTTTCACCGTCGCTGGTTCGACATTCCTCAGGAAAATAGAGAAGAGGCACTCATTCCCGGGTGCCGCTCGTTTTTTAGTATTACTCAGCAGTGCAGGGGCGGCTTCATCTTCAGCTTCCGTCGGTGCTCTGGTTTGAACAGGAGCGGACGGATCTCCAATGATCTGCTCAAGAGGGTGCGCTCGGGGCCATTTCCGGGTGTGAGGTAGTGGGTCCGATAGAGGTTCTAAATTGTCAACATCGATGTAGGACCCTAGGCGAAGATTCTAAACTGCTTCAAGTGATGGAACCGGATGGAAGCGTGTGGCGGCTGCAGGTTGGGAAACAACAGCGGTTGACGAAGACGTGGTAGTGGCGTCAGAACTGTTGCTTGCTCCGGGGGTAGATGGAGTGGATTGAAACACTGGTGAGGGAGACGCGGTCACCGTTTGAGTACTTGAAGATGGCGTCGTCACTATCATAGGTGAAGTAGGCGAGTCCTCCGATGATGTAACATTGGGGGTTGGTGGAGGACCGGAGATGTTGGTCGACACCACTACATCTCCATCTGCATTCAAAGAAGCATCAGTAGTAACTTGGGGAAGATAAAAATCATTATAAAAAATTTCAAACAGTAGATCTAACTCAGATGGTTGTGACTTCGACGTATTGGACGGCGAAGAATCTACTGTTGTGTGCTTGGGTTCCGATCTCGAGAGATCAGAAGCCAGCACTCCAGTAAGCGCGGGTTCTGAACTGTTATGTCCAGAAGCCAAATCGACCAATTCGTCGAAAGTCACATTAATACTCTCAATCACGCTTTTAGTCCTCTTGTTGTAGACTCGGTATGCTTTCGAAGATGTCGAGTAGCTGATAAAAAACCCTTCATCCGCCTTCGGCTTAAGCTTTCCGAGATTATCCTTATCATTCAGTACGAAGCACTTGCACCCGAACGCGTGAAAATAGCTGATGTTGGGGGTGCGCTTGTTGTTGACCTCGTATGGCGTCTTGTTGAAGCGCTTGTGGACGATAGATCTGTTCTGTGTGTAGCATGCCATCGCGATAGCCTCGGCCCATAAGAACAATGGAAGTTCGTATTGTGTCAACATGGTGCATGCCGCTTCCACCAAAGTACGGTTGCGTCGTTCCACCACGCCGTTTTGTTATGGCGTCCTGGCTGCCGAGAAGTTGTGCGAGATGCCCGCAGATGTGAGAAAATCGCCGATGATGCAATTCTTGAACTCCGTTCCATTATCCGTGTGAATCGCAATTACGGTCAGCTGAAGGTTGTTCTGAACTCCCTTCAGGTGGTTGACTATGACACCGGGCGTCTCATCCTTTGAACGAAGGAATTTGACCCAGGTATACCTTGAGTAGTCGTCCACCATCACTAACACGTACTTCTTATGGCTGATACTTTGAACGCGCATTGGGACGCATAGATCCATGTGGATCAGGTCTAATGGTCTTGACGTACTAGGAACCGGCTTCGGCTTGTGGGACACCTTCTTCATCTTTCCCATCTCGCAGGCGGAGCAGATATGTTCCTTAGCGAATTTCAGTTCTAGCATACCTTTGACTAGTCCACCCAGCACCAGCTTGTTGATGTTCTTGAAGTTCAAACGCGATAGCCGTCGATGCCACAACCAGTTCTGTTGAGTAGTAACTTTGGACATCAGGCATACGGATTTTTCTGTCTTGACGGTGGCAAGATTGATGGTGTACAGGTTCGTCCGTCTAGTACCAACAGAAATCTCCAATCCATAGTCAGCTCGAATACTGCGTCTCTTCGCCTTGAACCGTACTTCAGGATTCTTGTCAGAAAACTGGCCGATGCTAAAGAGGTTGTGACCAAGACCTTCAACGTAGGACACATGCTTGATCGTGAGGTCGTCCTGAACAAGGTCGTCGTAGCCCATGATCGGAGCCACGTTGTCGTTGCCAAATCTTACATCACCACGGTACTTCTCCTTGAAGTTGGTGAGTAGCTCCCGTTTAACAGTCATGTGTTTGGAGCATCCAAAGTCGAGAAACCACACATGACCGGGATGCAAAACAAAGATTAAGGATGTTTAGGTACGCATCTGCAAATGGGTCCTTGGGTGTGAGGTGTAGCACCTTTGTTTGAGACCCGTTTAGAGCTGGGTCTTTTTCGTTTGGTTTTGCAAGAAGCATTAGAATTAAAGACATGATATGTACCAAACCAATCAGATGCATGTTTAGAGTCAATCAAGTCATTCAAACCACAAACGGAACAACAAACATAATCACGCGAAAAATCAATCAATTGATGAACATTGTCAAGTTTAACTGGAAATTTAAAACCATGTTTTTAAACAGAGTTATTCAAACCAAAACCATGTTTGTTGTTATTATTCCTATTATGCAAAAAATAATTAAATGACTTGTTCTTCTCAGGGCGCGTCTTAGCTTTCTTCTCTACCCACTCTCTCCGAACCGCTTTCCCCCGACCCGTACTATCTGAAATTACATTAGATTTATCGCCAGAGGAGCTTGAGTAAACTGGTTGTTTAGAAGAGCTCTTACCGGTTTTAGCGCATTTCTTAGACCGACGTTTAGATTTGGTTTTAGTAGTGGTCTTAGAAACGGTTTAGAATTTAAACATTCGCCCTTTTCAAAATTAACCGGTTCGGGCATTTTTTCTAAAAATTGAGTGTGACTAGTAAGCTTAGGAGCAAAATCAATCTTAGAAAAATCATCGTCATGACAAGGAGTGGAATTCATAAACTCAATAAATCTTCGAGCAGAATCAAGTGTGGCTTCACCATCTGAGTCGGACGAGGAGTTGTCCGCAAACGGATTATCAAAAATCGGAAAAATATTCTTTTGAAAAGAATCGGGTTGTATGGCCATACCTTTATTTTTAAAACTTAAATCTTTATAGATTGTGTCATCAGACACTCCTATAAAAGCTTTGCACGAGGAACTATTCGAATAGATCGGAGCTTCGTCAAACGAGATTGTTTCAGGAGTAACCGGCGTCATTGGAGTATCCACAGAATTCTCCTTAGCCATTCTCAGCGTTAAAGCTTATGTCGCCAACGCGGACAGTTGAGAGGTCAACTTAGCAATCTCAGTTCGATAATATTCTCTTTCCGATTCGGGTAAAGTCTCGGGTTTAGACTGTTTGAGCTTTTCGATAGAATCTAACAGTACAATCCTTTCTGTTTCATAAATGACCTTATCTCTCGCAATCGATTCTTCAAGTTTAAAAATTATATTTTCCAAAATCAGAGGTGGAACATAACGTTTTAGCTCAGATTCATCGCTAGAATCTACATCTGGCGTTGCCTGAACGGGAAGCGAAGTTTCAACCGTTTTGGCGAGCGAACAGATGTCGAAGTAATTATTGGGGAGATAGGGAATTTTGCTTTTTAAATATGACGCATTAAGCGTTTCGTACACGAAAGGGATCTGTACATTTATGTTTTTCCTAGCCGGCCCATCATCCGAGTCCGTGTTATTTTCAGAAGTAAGATTGTCAGTTTTAGGTTTGCCTCTATGGGTGGTAGAGGTATACCTGTGTTTCTTTTAAAATCCTCAAACTCCTCATCTTCCGGAGATGGCTTAGTCCACTTAATCTTGTATTCGGGATATATCTTATCAAGGCCAATGAAATTAAATTCATAAAGAGTGGGGACCTTAGACAAGACTTTCTTTAGGTAGCACGGATTACCATATCCGAGTCCCCATAGTGAGTTGTAATATTTGAACTCCATAGGATTGTTCAAGTGGATGGTTTGTTCAGATTGACCAAGTTTGTAAAGTTTGGATTCTAGATCCTTAAGCTTATTGGTCAACGTCTCATTTTCTTTTAAAACTTTGTCTTGAACTAAAACGCTATTGGAATACTCCTCCAGAGACTTCTCTAACTTTTTATTATATTCAGATATTTGAGTCTCGAGGATTTCAGCTCGTTTTGAAATGGCCGAGCACTCAGTTTGATAGTATTCTATCACCCATATGTCCTCAGCCTTTTCAATAGCTAGCTTGCCTATGGTATCATATTTAATCTTAGCCTCGGCTTCTAGCTTAGAGATTTGGGCGTCTTTGGTCTTAACCTTATGTTTAAATGAATCTAAGGTACGCACCATTTCATGTATTTGATTAATTAAATTAGCATTGGAGGAACCACATACCTGGCATTCGTGCTTGTCTTTCTTCTTCTCGGAGGAGTCATCTTCGGAATCAGATTCTTCCGGATTGAGGCCAGTATAACACATATGTGCTTCCTCATCTTCAGTCTCATCATCAGTCTTTAGGAGCCAATGATCATCTTCCACCAGTAATGCTTTGCCCGCTTCCTTCTGCCTTGACAGGAGCATCTTGTTCTTGTAGTACTCGGCATTCCGTACTACAGGCTTACGAAAATCTTTGGCGAAATGGTTCATCATCAGCTCTTTCATCGGATTTACCTTCAGATCGTTTCCCTTCATCATTGCCCTTTATTCCATCCTCAGTCTTTCGTTTGCCTTCATACTTGTCTTTATAATCCCGATGCTTGGTGTTTGTGGAGTATCGCTGGTTGTTGTTAGTCGGCTTCTTAAAGAATTTCTTTCGTGCGTACTCCTGGGATAACAAGGCAACTGCTTTCTTGATGCTATCGAGCTCAGGATCAGAATCACTTTCTGGTTCGTCATCTTCGTGTTCAGATTCACTTGGTGCTTCCTCTCTATGTGAACTGCGTGAAGCTTGCTTTTCCTTCTTGTGTGTCATGAGGGCAAGGGGATCTTCCTTCGTCTTCTCATTGGACTTTTTATCTCCCATCAGCTCACTTACATCATCTTCATCTTGGAGCAACATCTCGTAGATCTCATGCAGCGGAACATTCTCTAACGAACGATTGTGGCGGACATGTAGAACAAATCCCTTCCATTCTGGTTGAAGGTTGTTGAGAAAATTGATGTTGCATTCGAGGTTTGACTTGAAGATGTTGTTCTTGTGCAAGTCATTGACCAGAGTGCAGAAACGCTCGTATGTCTCCGTGAGTGATTCCCCTCTTTTAGCTTTGAAGGATTTGTAGCGAGTGAGGTAGTTGGTGATCTTCATCTGATTACCTTCTCGACTGCCTTGCATGATCTTAGCTAGCTGATCCCACATCCCTTTAGTTGTGCCCTTGTAGTTGTCGATGCTGCAGTAGATGTTGTTGGGAAGACTGTATACTAGATAAGTCTTCGCCAACGTATCTCCATCGGCTTTACGCTTCTCTTCAACCGTCAGCTTGTCGTACGGTTTGGGCACTTTGTGGGCAGGAGGTCCACCTTCTTGAGCAGGAACGTTCATCAACGGTGGAACAGTCGGACCTTCCTTGAGCGAGCGTAGAATTTCCTCATAAAGTGGCTTCGTCTAGATGAAGCACAAAAATCTATCTCTCTAAACATTGTACTCCCTGCGGTATAGGATCGGTGGCTTGAATTCTTATCCGATGGCAAGAGCGTCTTGTGCATTCTTTGTGAGAACTTGGTGATCGTAGGACGTGTAGAGTGATTCAAAGGTAATGGAGTGGTCTAACGCACAATCTAACGCAAATCTAACGCAAGTTCTTAAGGGAGTGATATTCTAAAGCAGTTCCTATAATGGATCAGGAATAGACTGAAAGAAATACTGGAATATAGAAACAAACAGTGGAAGAAAAATAAATTAAGTGCAGATGACCAGTTCCGGAATTGGGGATCCGGAATTGATATTCCGGAATATGGATCCGGAATGTAGGTTTCCGAAATGAAAGAACCGGTACACAAAGAGGATTTGGAGTCTAGAGGTTCCGGAATAAAACAGTTCAAAGATCCGGAATGCAATATTAAGGATCCGGTATTTTTGGATTCGGAAGGTAATGAACAGATCCGGAATCAGAACTCATGATCCGGAATGATTGAATTCCGGAATTAAAAAAATCCGGAAAAATGAATACCGGAAGATGGGAACCGGAATTAGAGTTCCGGAAGTAAGTATCCGAAAATAAAGATCCGGTATCAACAAACCCGAAACATGGGATCCGGAATTTATGGGTTCCGGAAATTACCAGTACCGGAACACAAGTATTATATCGAAATCCAAACTGGAACTCGAAATACTAACCTGGAAATCGAATTTCTGCACTTTTTAACTTGGAGAAATCTGCAAACACTTTTAGAACCAAAAGAAGCAACTAGGGAACACAAAAACACTTAACCTAATTGATTAATAAGCAGTTTTAAGCAAAAAGATGAGTTTTTCTCAAGAACAGGGAGTTTGAAACCCAGAAATCAAAAACTTTAAAATTGAAGAATTATACTCAATCAAAGTAACCCAAAACTCGATATGATTTCATAAACGCGATAAAGAAGGTTTTTCAAGCCTCAATTCAAGCTTTTTACACTTAAATCAAAACACAAAAAAATCTTTTGAATGACACAGTCGCACAAAAACATGAATGATCATAAAAGAGAATTACCTTTGAATCAGACGTCCTTCTGCTCTGATACCAATTGTGGATCCCAGATTCAATTAAGCAATCACAATGTAATCAACAAAATTAGCAAATACGTCATAAATCTCACTTGAATAGATTGAACAGAAAGAGTTCTTAGACAGTAGCCGTACACAGTAATTGGAAACAATAATATTGATCATTAAACCCTATTTGAACACAATTTCAAACTATTTATACCCACAAAGTATTTACACAGACTGTCATATTCAGTCCCTATACTTCATATTCCACTAACGTGACCTAACGCCATTGTAAGGCAGATGGTGTGGCAAGTCACTCGTTAGACTCACCCCGAGTTAGAAAAGAGTTTTAATCCATTTCCGTGCAATTCTCGGGTGCAAGGGTGTTGCGAACAGGGAAACTAGAATATATCCATAAAGAATTTATTTGGCTAAGTTTTTTCTGTCCTTTTGATAATTCAATAGGTTTTCAAAAACCGAGAGAGTTTTTGAAGCAGCAATGTTCATAGCTGATTGTTCGATGCTAGATTTCGATGATAAAATCTGTTTTAAGTTTGGGAGGATTGTAACACCCATAATTCCATATGTTTATGTTGCAATTATTTTGTAAGATATTTTGGCCTTAAGATGATTATGTATCACGGTACACCGCTGGGAAATGTTATGGTAGGGATTTTATGGTAATTATAAGAAAGAGGCATTTGGGAGTCAAAACAGTGGTCAATGCGGGTTAGCATGCAGGTTTAGTTGCACAAAAACCCACATTAGGGTATGTTTACCCACGAATTATGGGAAGGGCGACTTTTCATGCGAGTTGAGCCGCATGAAAACCCACATTCGGGGTGACAGTCAGTAATTTTTTTAGGGTTTCTCATTTCTCCCCCACATCCCCTCCTCTATCTCTTTTGGCATTTTTGGCTCTTTGGGAGTAGATCTTGTAAGGTTTTTGAAGCAAATCAAAGATGAACGTATAGAGTGAAGATTTATGGTGTTTAATTTCAACATTTTGAAGATGTGAGTTTTTTAGGTGTTTTGAGATGTAGATGGGCTTTTGTTATGGATTTAATATTGTGATTTATTTTGATGCATCTCTTGATTTGGACTGAGATACAGAAGAGGAGTTTTTCTTAGTTGTTGGATCTCAAAAGTGGCGTTTGGTTAGCAAAATATTTTTGGATGGTGTAACATCCAAGTTTTGAAGGTTTCCAATTTTTACAAAGAGGTCTCTTGATTTACAAATGGATGGAGGGTTTAGTAATATTTTAAGTAAGAATAATATCAGAGTGCTTGGGGTTCGAATCGGGATTGTAAACGTCAACAACACGCAAAAGGAGGGCTATAGAGACTTGAAGGTGCGAGTATAGTCACATTGATCTTTGTTCTGAGGAATGAAAGTCGGGCGACTTGCCACGTGACTTTAAGTCGCTGACAAAGTCGCGTGGGGCCCCTGTTCTGCACAAAACCGACTTTTTCTAGGGTTTTGCTCATTTTTCTCATCTTCTTCATTCATCTATGGTTTGGGTGATTTTTGGAGTATGGAGGCTGATGTTTGGAGTTCTTTAAGTATGGTTGGAGGATTAACAAGCCCCAAATAAAGATTTTAGCTAGGGTCCTACAAATTGAAAGAGGTACATTTTTTGGTATTTCTAGATCTATGTTTGGGTTCATAGTGGTTTGAAGTTGTGTTAAATCATTGGTGTCTCTTTAGATCTGTTGAAGAAGTTGAAAAGTTTTTTTTGGATCTTAAGCCTTCATCTTTGTGAAGTTTGAGTTTGGACTTCGGACACTAGGTTTAACTTAACATAGCAATGCGAGTTCAAGTTGCTTTGTGAAAACTATGTACATGCCAAAAATGTCTATTTTGATGTATTAAAATGTTTTCCTTGACATTTATCAAATGTGGTTATTATTTGATGAGGTTTGCATTTCTAGTACAAAGAGTTTATAAATATTGAGAAATGCCCGTATTTGGGATTTTTAGACATTTTGATAACTAAATCATATGCGTGGGTTCTTTTTATGATTTATCTTATAAATAGAGATTATGTTGGTATTAATACATGTTTTGTGTATTTGGGTTGAAAAATGCATATGGGTATGTTATGGGACATTTTGGAAATGTAATATGATTTCAATAGGAAAATGGTTTGTCCCAACCAATGATGGGTTTTTGACTTAATAATGCCTTTAGAGCATGTGTTTTCATGAATGCTGGTCAAATACGTTTTTATTGCTTATGATGACCTTTATCTGATTGTCATTTGATTTGTGTAGCGTTTGGCACGATCATGACTTGAATGGGTCATGGGGAACATTTGTTAGTTTAATTTACTCTATGCAGAGCTTTTGGATATATATATATATATATATAATGTTATGGCATATTTATTTGTAAAATACATGTTTTGAGTGTGTGGGCCATTCGGTTGGAGTCATGTAATTTAGACTGTAATGCATTGGATCCATGGTTATGTGAACCAACCTTGTGTTAGTGGATGCGTCGGTATTGTGGGGTTGGACTGCGGAACCATGGGTATTGCAGGGTTGGACTCTGAAACAATAGGTATTGCAGGGTGGGACTCCAAGACCCTTGTTTTGAGGCATTTGGCCTAGTTGAGTAGTCACTAAGGACTTGAGTCTTGAGGTGCTTACTCATATTGGTAGGCACTAAAAACACGAGCCTTGAAGTGGTACTCGATAGGGTAGGCACTATGGCCATGATCTTTAAGGTGATACTCCAAAGAGTAGGCACTAAGATTATGAGTCTTGAGGTGCTACGCATGAGGGTAGGCACTAAGAACCATGAGTCTTGAGGTGTTATCCATTTAGATAGACACTAAGGTCAATTGAATCTTGAGGTTTTACTTGATAAAGTTGAGGCATGTCTTACTTTCTGCTCGCGATATTCGACAAATACGGGTCTCCCCCGTCACCAGTAGGTGTTATTCTTAGATAGTGTAATATCCATATTTTATAATTGTTTGGGTTTGGAGAGTAATCATAACTAGTTTTTGGTATATTGTATCTCCTCCATGTATTATTGTTTTGGATAATAGAGTTTTATCCTTGTCTTTAGTATTTGGATATTAATCCTTATTTGCGTTTCGTGTGAGTATTGAGTTTTAGTTTCATTTTTGATGTTTTGATAAATGAGTTATCATCATAAAATGGTGGGTTTTGGGAAAGATATCAATTTTCATTCTAATTACATTTCATATCGGAAATTGTGATTTAAACCTAACATTTTCTTTGTCAGCATGTGCATCAGGTCCTTGGGGAATGGTACTAGCAACAATGTGATGTTATGAATGCTAGTTAGAGGCACAAAAATGAATTAGCTATCTGGGGGACATCATCCGTACATTGGAGATAACGACTATTTGTTGGGTTTTAGTAACAACCGTCCCTAAATGTAGACTTGTATAAAGTTTGGAAATTATTATGAATTGTCATTATAATAAATCAATTGTTGACTTTTATAAAGGGCCCTATTCCTTATTTGATGTTTTACTGAAATTTTTAAGTTAGTCGCTCGTTCAAATTTGAGGGCGTTACAAATTGGTATCAGAGCATAAGTGTGAGAGATTTAGCTGTTGATTTAGAATGTCTAGACTCAAAATATCATTTTTCTAAGTGACTGAAAGTGAGATAGTGCGATTAGACACGTTGATATGATATTTTAAGATCGATACAAATACTTTTTAACATCGGGAATCTTGATAATGGTGACAAGGATCCTCATGTATGGTGTGATCATAGTTGCACTTGGCCAATGTTATTATTAATTTACAGTTACATGAATGTGCTTTAAGTTCCTTTATGTGGTGATCGATGGGGTAGTGACTGAATTCTCAGTGACTAATCGTTAGAAGAATTGATTCTTGTAGCACTGTCACTTTGAGTGACAGTTAAGCATGGTGATTACGTTAAGCCGACCATTGTGGGTCAGAGAGAGTGGTTAAGTCTGAACCACAGGCTTGTTGAATCATCATTACTTAGGAAGAAATTTGTAAGGTTAATGGACTTTGTCGTGATCACCTTAAAATATTTGGGTGTTCCAATGTCGATAGCGTAACTAGTAGACTTGGCGTGTGTGGTTTTAATACCTTGTGTCTCGACCAAGTTCATGCACGATAATCATTTCTAAAATAAATTGCATAAATTATCTCATGATTTGTCAAATCATTCGTGCATGATATGTTACAAATTTAGAGAATGTTTTGGCACACACAAGAGTGTGGCCCATGTATTGAAATACATAAATTGTTTTATTGCATATAATTGTATATGAACTTTATTGGAAGTTTTATCCATGTTATTTCATCAATATCATAATTGTTGAAAACATACTTTCAGGTAGGTTTAAATTTGAAACATACATGAATTATTTCATGTTCTACGCAAAATACACGTGTTTGACATGTTGCACATATTGATTTATAATTTGACGTATATGAGAGATATGGGGTCGAATTTTAGAATGTATGAAACTACTTTATCTCCTACGTTTGGTTGCATGTTTTATTGGAATTTTATTTCTTGTCGTTTTATAGCTCAAAGATGAAATTTTGGAATTTAATAGACTTGCTTTGTTGAGTGGGTTTGCCTATAGGGTTTTATTGAGAATTGTATCCTATGCTATTTTGTTGATTAGATGTGAAGATTTTGATGGCGTTCAGTAGAATAGTTTTCCCTCGAGTTTTTGTGTGAACTGTTATATTGCATATAATCTGTGTACATATTTTATTTGGAGCTTTTTCATGATATTTTAGCCAGTATTTTAGAACGGTGAAAACATATTATTAGTTGGCTTTAAATTTGAAACTGGCATACATTATTTTATATTTTTACCAAAGCACATGCACATTGTTTTACTAGTTTTGAGAAATAAACTGACACGTTTGAGCTTTGTGGGGGAATTTTTATTTCATGTCATTTGGTGGCTAAAAGAGAAAAATTTGGAAGTTTGATCTCCTGTAATTCTTTTGAGTTTGGTGCAAACATATTTTGCTGCACACTATTTTAGTGCATCAATTGATTTTACATACATGACATGAGTAAATGTATGTTGGGACTATAGCGGTCCATTTAAAGAAGCTTGTTGAACATATTTCCGTTGCTGTTATTATTCTTTGAGTAACAGTCACAAAACCTTGGAGCTGGTTTTATATGTGTGGCATTGCGGCCACTTTGCACGACTACCTAGTTGCGGTAGTAACTTTTATGTGTGTGTAAGATCAATTATAAAGATTTTATATTCGGTAAAGCTTTTAAAGTTGTAACTTGGCATATTTGTTAAGTTGTGTACTTTGAAAAAACCATGAACTCATTAGAACCATAGATTTAGAACCCTTTTTGTGAAAGGTGTTGTATTTGAGGACTAGAATCGTCCTTGATCAATGAAGAGTCGGATGATCTGACATGTGGTTGATTTTGATTATGGGACTTCATTTTGGAGAGTTGGCACCTGTATGACCTCGAGGTATTAGACTTATGCGTCATCCCGGTTATCAAGGTAGTAACCCTTCCATTTTAATATCTTCATATTGAAATTATATGGGATTAATGACCTATGTATTTATCGGACTTGAAAGATAGTATGGGTGACATCATGTTTAGTGTTCATTAGTGTATTTTAGGCAGTTCTAGTTCTAGTTCTAGTTTATTTGTCGGATTAATCTTGGTGGGTCTTCGTGAATAGAGGAAATTTTGTGGTTCGCTCATTAGTTTATTTTAGGAAGTTCTAGTTCCCATGTTAGGTGTGGTACGGTCATTTCCTGATTTTAGGTATCGACTTGTGCTTTGAGGCCGTTGACCATTGGAGTACTTCCCTTGAGTTCTAAGAAACACTTTCAATATAAGGGATAACTCTATGGAGTTTAGATTTTTGGTAATTAGTGGTTGATGATTGAGATCATTTTGACTTGGTAAGATTTTAAATTTAATTATTTATGTTGGAATGCGTTTAGAAAGTTGTGTAAGGGTTGAATTTGGGATAACTGACTTGTGCAGATTATGGTGGTATGTTCGTGGATGGAACACTAGGCCAATATCAATACTTATTTTTGGGCAA
Source organism: Saussurea involucrata (assembly GCA_033807775.1). Lineage (NCBI taxonomy): Eukaryota > Viridiplantae > Streptophyta > Magnoliopsida > Asterales > Asteraceae > Saussurea > Saussurea involucrata. Next base: position 62,446,198 of record CM066313.1, on the reverse strand, counting down.
AGTCACCCCACTCCTTTGTCAACTGAGCTACACGCCTGAGGCAATATCAATACTTATTGATTAATAAATTTTTGGGGATCCTTGAGGTTGGCGTGTATTATAACAATTTGGAGGATGAATTCCAAGTTATGTTGAACCGAACCAAAGTAGTTCGTAAGAATCTTGCCAAAGAGTGGCAGAAAATCTTTCATCGTAGTGACTATTGAAGAAACTTATGGTCAAGTACCATTGATTTTGAGATTTAATTTGGTGCATGTGTTGAAAATTTTAAGATGATGATACTAGATAGGATCAGCCAAAGTAGACCATAAGTGAAATTTAATTTATTTAGGTATTTAGAGTAATCGTGATTATGCGATGGTGCATTGTGGCATGAGTGAATTATTCGAGGAATGCTCATGTAAGTTCCCTTACCACTCATGCAGAGTTTTCACGGTATTAGGAACTCCAAGTTGGAGAGTATATGATGGGTATAATCGGTTTATTTTTGTCGTCGGATTTTGAATGCAAGGAAGAAGTTTAATATTGGTTGGAAGAGGGTTTGTTAGAAGGACTTAAGAGTAAATATGTAATTTGCAATGCTTTTGGAAATAAAGAATCCGAGACCAAAAGCTATTTTTGAGGTAGTAAGGATCATCTAAAGGTTGGGAGGTGATTCAGTTTGTTAAGTGGAGTTTATCAATTGTTATAAATATGGTGCAGAAGTGAGGTAAAATATAGGGTGATGGGGTGGAGATTTTGGAAATTATTGTAGAGTTTGGCGTGGAAATGTTAGTGTGAAGATAAGCTACTACGCTTGAAGGTAATCTATGTTGAAGGTACTCTTGGAAAGGATCCACCTAGATGGAATCATAGGGTAAATTGGGGGTTTGCTTCTTATGATAGTTTCCTTTTAAAGGTTGGATGAAGGATGAACCGCCAGTGAATGTCGTTACCAGGGTTAGATGAACTTCTTAAACCCTTTTGTGTGTTCCTTTTCAGGTTCGATGTTCGGGGGAACTTGTTAGGACCAATTGTGGATCCCAGATTAGTGCATACAATAAGAAATCAACAGAAATATTCAACAATCAACATGATTTCCATTCGTCATCCATATAACTTTAATAAACCTTTTCAGAGCGTTTACAAAGTATTTTGCAAATTGATAATGACGATTAAGACGATTAACCTAAAACTAAGGTTAACAAAACTATTTATACCTGGGCTATTCAAACCAGGCCCATGGCCCATTACAATCATTAAAGCCCAAATACAATTTAAATTTTTTCCCTTTAACTTCCATTCAATCAGATTTATTCCTAACAATCACCCCCTTTGAATCGAAGTTCAATCTCGCGCCAGTTCTTGACGTATCTCTTTCGGAGTGCGAACAGAATCTCGAAGCTTCGGATGGCTTTGCGAAACTCTATGCGGTCTTCAACAAGTTCCAAGGCTTCTCGGGCGTTTATTTCGTTTCAATTTGTAGCAAACGAAATCCTGAGTTCTTTTTCCATGGAGATTATGTCTCTAAGCGCATCTCTGAATCGGATAAACTTCTTCTCGTTCTGTTCATTGAGATAAACGATTCCAAATTCTGGTTGTAGCAGCAGCGAGTTAACATGATACATTTTCAACTCTGGAGCTTTCTGATCGGGTTTCAACAGGTTGATCTTCTTCGTTCGGTGCTCGACTCCCATCTGAAAAATCGTAATGTAAGACATCATCACCTTGTGTTTCAGAAATCGCTTTACAGCTTCAAGCGCTTTGGTGATGTGAAGCGGTCGGATCGTTCGAGTTCGGAGGTCTTTGAGTAAGGCATGAAAGTCATTCAGTCGGAGGTTCTTGAAGTCGGCTTTGGAGAATTTTCGTTCGTTCCCATCTTCTATTTTGACGATAAAGACTGGGTACCAGATCTTCAAGATTCGGCCAGATTGGATGTTCACAAATTCGGTGATCTTGTGCTTTGTTCTGACTTGACTGACTGGTAGACATCTTTTCATTGCCTCTATATATTGTTTCCTGTAAGCTTCGTTGAACTTCGCTAATCGGAGGCAAAAAGTTGGGTCAAGCACACGCAGTTTGTGTACGAACAACCTCTTCAGGGGATCCTCTAGGAAAGGGATGAGGACGATGATTTTCTCCCATCGGACAGGTTGTGGTGGAGGTTGAGGTTGATCAGAAGCGCTTTGTTGCTGAGGAGATGTCGGATGTGTTGGCGTAGAAGTCTCGGGAAACTGATTAGCATAAACTGGAGTACTTTGAAGGTTTTGAAGCAGGAACTGATCTTAATCTATTTCATCGTCGGCATCGGTAGGAAAGATCAGGTTTAGCTCGAAGTTTATCGCACTGGCGGCTTTTTGATACCATGTATTTTCGTTCTCCGGGTCGATCTCAGAATCAGGATCTATCAAATCAATTACGGGCCTTTCCGGTGCAGTATATACGATCAGTGCCTGGGATTCTCACTCGGGCTTTTCAACCGTTGGGTCTTCATAGTCTGAGATGTCTATATCGATGACCATCTCGTCTAGACTCAGCTGGGCTTCAGTTTGATTTTCGGATTGTGCCACAGCTGATGGTTCCAGGTGAACCATTGGAGTTGTTTCGGGATTGATTGGTTCAGACTCTGTCAATCTTTGACGTTTGTTCTCCCCCTCACGGTGATTAGGATCATTGATACGAGGTTTTCACACCCCGAGAATCTTACCGCAAGTGTACGGGTCGAAGTCAAGTAATAGTACTTAGAGAAGTACGAGTATCGAATCACGGGGAACTAGGAACTAAGTATCACAATTACTATAATCGCTATTAACTGAACTGTTGAATTGAGCGATGGTTGGTATTAAACTACTAATTGCAGAAAATAAAGTAATGAAAACACAGACGAGACAGTAAAACAGCTTTGGAAAACTTCGATAGAGAGAAAAGTTGAGGGTTGGAAATCCTCAGGTTTTCACATGCAAACAACTAACTCACGACAATTACCAGTTAATTTCCCCTTAATGAAACCAATCTTTAAAAACCACCGTTGTTCTCTTCTGAGCAACAACGGGTTTTATTCTGAAAAAGGACAAGTTAAATCTCTCGATCTCAACTTACGGATTCCAAAATATATTAAGCACCAGATTTATTATGAACGAATAGATTTTATCTCTCTATTTCAACCTATGGTTCAATTACGGACTAAGACTTACTCGGTATATCTCTATCACCGATTTATCGTCTTAGGCATGCAATTCCTAAGTCTAAGTAGTAATTAATTCTCTCGAAATTAGCTACTAACACAGATCAAATGCAAATTGGCCAAATTCACACAAGCATTAAACACAAAATTGCACACTTCATTAATTAAGGAAAAACTGATAAAAGTCACAAATTATCTGTTCACATGCTTAATAAACCGAATTCATTCCAACCCCCAACACGAACCGGTTAGTTCATGTCGGTGGTGGATTTAAACACAAGAGAAAATAGACTGAAAGTGTATGCAAACATGATTAAGCGTAAAAGATGAAATCGTAAACGATAAGATGATAAACTCCCTTCTCTCGTGCTCGTCTCTACTTTGCGTGATGAATGTCTCCTCGATCGGCTCTCTAACATCCCTCCAAAAGGTGTCACACGGCTCTGAAAATTGCCCCTAGACTGCTCCCGTTCGTCTGCCGAAAGTTCGATACCGAATAATGACCTAAAACCCGAATTAAAATACTGAAAATCGCGAAACAGTGGGTTACGCCACTTGGCACACGACTTGTAATTCGCGTGGTAAGTCGCACGTGTCATTTTGGCTGTGTGGGTCGTCGTTTGGTTCGCGGTTCGGGTCCTGGTTCGGTCGTGGGTCTTGGGCTTGGCTCTTGGGCTTTCGTTGGCTTCGTTTTGGACTCGATTTGGGCTCTTTTTAGCTTCTTTTCTCGATGATTGCCGCCTCTTAGATAACCTGTATAATTCACTAGATAAACCGTAAAATACACGCCTTTTTACTTGAACACAAGCCAATTTCATAGGTTTGAGAACTGAAAATAACGCCAAAAAGTGGCGTTATCAGCAACCCCAAACCGAGCGTTGCTTGTCCCCAAGCAAATTAGCGATAAAAATAGAATAAAAGCACACAGTGAACTAATAATGACTGCACAATTCCCAATCGGTACCAAGTGGTGCATCGGTGATTTCCCATACCCGTGAATATCTATCTCACTCTCGCCTCATTCTTATTTCGTTTGATCTATGACCTTCTATTGGGAGTTGAACTCGTGACTGTTCCGATTACATTAAGGTTAGACTAGGGCCGAACATACTAGGGAAAACATTTCACCTCGACCCTACCTCACGGGATACTCTCGTTTCGCTCGAACCTAGGTTATCGCTCGTGTTTGTCATGTTTAAGGAGGTTATGTACAAGAATACTCAAATTATTACATGACAACTCTAAAGAAAGACGCACAATTGTCCAAAATTTTGATCTCAGAAGGAGTCAAGTAGCAAGACAGGGAATATCGATGAGGGTGGTCGTATACCGTAATCACATCTTCCAAAAGATCATCCAGGTCTTTACAAGGGTTGTAATGGGGCTAAGGTTAAGGCTATGAAACGAAGGGTAAGAGGATAAAAAATCCTTGGCGTGTCAATCATTGCCAGTTCTGAACTTTTCTACTTCAACCTCTATCATTTGGCCCTCTTTGTCACTATTGGAGTCGCTTTGACTCTCTTATTCAGCTGCTATAAATACTATCTGACTAAATGTAATTTTTTTTGGGACTTCATTGGTCCTCTTTTCTATTTCTTGGGTTACATTGACCCAATTTTGTTCTCATGACTGGCCGGAATTATTTTCTGCTCTATCTTTCGTAGTTCATTACCGCCTCTAATTGACACACTTTCGGATAAGGGTTGGCTAAGGCTTTTGGCTAAAGGTTTAATGGTGGGTTTAGAAAGAATTAAGGTGTGTGTTTGGCTGCAAAAGGGCTATGGATACACACAAAGGGTGAAAGAGAACGATAGCTAAAAATGGTTAAAAATAAAACACATAATGCCTGGAATCATATCTTAAGGTCCACACGATATGGTTTACTATACCTTTACCTAATATCCCGATGTTCGTCTTTGCTACTCAATGCAATAATGTAGCGAGATCATTCTACATTCACGACAAGGAATTCGAAAAAGTGTATGTGAATTAAGTGTATAAATCCCTCGAAATGAAAAACGTCTTTTAGGCTCAAAACTCACAATCAGGTGGTCTCCACTAATGTCCCTAGTCATGTCCTTTCCCGGTCCTTCCCTAACGGTCACGTCACTATCACAAGGTTCTTCCCACAATGGTTGGTCTCAATCATTCAAAACGAAAAAATTTAGCTATTATGATCTAGCCACTCAGAAGTGCAGGAAATCTACGTGCATAACTTGGGCCCGATTGGGCAACCCCAAACCTTACCCACACATTGTCCCCAATGTGCAAGTAAAGTCGTAGGTGATGCGACTCGAATCGTTGTGCAGTTATTACAGTTATCAAAAGGACGGGCAAGGCATTACAAAATATCAAAAAAAAATCCCAAAGTTTCTAAAATGGGCACCCCAAACCTAGGCCGTGGCCTAGGTTTGCCAATAAAAGCCAACCCCAAACCTCGGTAAAACCGAGGTTTGCACAGGGTCTAAAGAATTGAGTGTGTAGATGTGAGAGATGAGGAACCCCAAACCTAAGTGAAACTTAGGTTTGTTGCATCTCGTTTAACTAATACGAACAAACATCTTACACCACTCGTTATTATGCAAAGTTTAGAGCGTACCTGTTTTTCCCGGATGAAGGAGGATTCTTGAAAGGTTGAGCATCAATTGGAGGAGATAGGGAGAACATGAAAAACAAAGGAGATCAAAGCACAAGACAAAATGCAGGAATATGAAACACACAAAGCAAGAAAGGAAACAAAAACTGCACGAAAAACGAACAGGGCACAAGGGACTCCTGCGGTTTAGCCCGCGACTTGCAAGTCGCGTGGCAAACCGCGTAACCTACTGTTTCAGAAAACAAACAGAGGGTCCCGCGGCTTGCTGTGCGGTATGCAAACCGCGTGGCAAGTCGCGTATATCCCTGTTCCAGTTATTTTTGATTTTTTGATTTTTTGATTTTTATGGTTTTTTCGGAAATAAAAACACACTCAAACTAAAAATAATAAAAGGAAACAAACCTTGGTGGGTTGCCTCCCACCCAGCACCGTATTTAAAGTCGTGGCACGACTGTGTGGCTTTCAACTTGGCTCCGTATCCGCAGACTCGAATCGCCCACACTTGCGATTCCCCCGCGGATTATTCCTCATTTGGCCTTCCATGACCAGCTCCGGATTCTTTTTTGCTTCGACCTTCCACTTTCTCGAACATCTTGAATATCACTCTCTCGCCGCCAACTCTGAAGGTCACCTCTCCTTCCTCCACATCAATTAACGCTCGACTCGTGGCTAGGAATGATCTTCCCAGAATTAACGGGACCTCTTCATCTTCGTCTATGTCAATGACCACGAAGTCAACTGGAAAGTAAAACTTACCGACTTTGATCAACACGTCTTCGATAACTCCATATGGGTATCTGATTGATCGATCGGCGAGCTTTAGCATCATGAACGTTGGACTCACCTCGCCCAATCCATGTTTCCTGAAAATAGAAAGGGGCATCAAATTAATATTAGCCCCTAAATCACACAAAACTTTATTGAAAGAAAACTTCCCGATTTGGATAGGGATAGAAAAACTCCCTGGATCATTGAGCTTATGGGGAAGCTTATTCTGAAAGATTGCACTACACTCTCCAGTGAGTGCGACGGTGGATTGGTGATCGATTGCCCTCTTTTTGGAAAGGATCTCTTTCATGAATTTCATGTAAGAGGGCATTTGAGCGAGAGCATCTGCAAAAGGAATATTGATCGTTAGCTTTTTAAATACTTCAATAAATTTTGAAAAATTGACCTCATCCTTATTTGCTTTCAGCCTGCTCGGGTAAGGTACTCTTGGGATTTCCGGCTTGGTCGGTGGTGACACCTCTTTCTACTTCGGTTTCCCTTCTTCAATCACTATCTCTTCTTCAGTCTCTAGCTCAGTCATGTCTATGATCTAGACCTCTTTCTCCTTTGGATCGGTCTCTCTTGTCGGCTCCCCATTCAGCTCCTTGCCATTTCTCAGATAAATGGCATTACATGTTTCCCGGTTAGTCCTTTCGGTTTGACTGGGAAAGGTTCCGGGAGGTCTGTTCTGTAGAGCTTCACTAATCTGCCCCACTTGCCTCTCGAGAATCTTGATGGAAGCCGTATTCTGATCGGTTGCAGCTTTGACTATACTCACCGTGCTCACTAATCCCTCGACCGTGCTGTCCATTTTCGTCATGAACTTCATGAGCATATCTTCCAGCCCCGGTTTCTTCTCCATCAATGGTCCTTCATTCCTTTGGTGAAAACATGGAGGACGATAAGCATTATTAGTATTGGAAGAATTTGAAGAGTTAGAAAAATTACCTGGCTGTTGACCGGGTTGACTCTACAAGAAATTTGGGTGCTTTTTCCACCCTTCGTTATATGTGTTGGATAACGGGTCGTTCCTCGGCTGATGATTCCGGTTTTGGAGGAATTGAACTTGCTCGGGATCTTGTGAATTGCCTCCCTTCAGATGGTTCGTGATCATGGATAATTGAGCCTTTATCTCTTTAAGCTCGTCCGTCTCTTGAACACTAGCGACTCGTGCAACGGAAGATCGTGGTGTGGAATAGCTATGCTCGGCTAGGTTCTCGATCAACTCGACTGCTTCCTCATACGTCTTGTTCATGAGCGCCCCACCCGCTCCAAAGAACGTTTGGATTATGACCCAACCATGTAACCCGTGATGTGGACAGTTCTTCAACATGTTCTTATATCTCTCCCATGCCTCGTAGAGTGTCTCTTGGTCCCATTGCGCGAAGTGTGTAATGTCGGCCATCAGCTGAGCGGTTCTTCCCGGTGGGAAGAATTTCTGGAGGAATGCAGCTTTCAGGTCTGCCCATGTAGTGATCTGATCTGACGGTAAACCTTCTATCCAAATTTCAGCTCGACCCTTTAATGAAAAGCTGAATAACCTCTCGAATGCACGGAGGTGTGCATGAGGATCTTCGGTCGGTGCTCCTCCATATTGGTTTTGTTGCACCATTACGATGGTGCTCGGCTTTATCTCGAAGTAGTTCGCTGCAGTGGCGGGATGTTGTATGCCTATCCGTGCGGCTGCCACATTAGGATCGGCAAATGACCGCATCGGAACTCTTCCGGGAGGAGGCGGAGGATTATTGTGCGGTGGTCTCTCGTCACCCATTTGTAACTGTCGCTTAGCTTTGGTCTCTTGACGTAGGCGGCGAGCGGTTCTTTCAATCTCCGGATCGAATTCTTCAATCTCTTTCCCTCGGGTCGTCCTTGGCATAAACCAAGTGGTACCTGAAAAGAAAGAAAGTAAAGTCAGTAATCTAAAAACTGAAAGTGATGAAATAAAGCAAATAAAAAAAATGCTCAATCTAATAGCTCTTATAGCTGGTAGTACTATTAGTTGCAACTAGTTCCCCGGCAACGGCGCCAAAAACTTGATACGAGGTTTTCACACCCCGAGAATCTTACCGCAACTGTACGGGTCGAAGTCAAGTAATAGTACTTAGAGAAGTATGAGTATCGAATCACGAGGAACTAGGAACTAAGTATCACAATTACTATAATCACTATTAACTGAACTGTCAAATTGAGCGATGGTTGGTATTAAACTACTAATTGCAGAAAATAAAGTAATGAAAACACAGACGAGACAGTAAAACAGCTTTGGAAAACTTCGATAGAGAGAAAAGTTGAGGGTTGGAAATCCTCAGGTTTTCACATGCAAACAACTAACTCACGACAATTACCAGTTAATTTCCCATTAATGAAACCAATCTTTAAAAACCACCGTTGTTCTCTTCTGAGCAACAACGGGTTTTATTCTGAAAAGGACAAGTTAAATCTCTCGATCTCAACTTACGGATTCCAAAATATATTAAGCACCAGATTTATTATGAACGAATAGATTTTATCTCTCTATTTCAACCTATGGTTCAATTACGGACTAAGACTTACTCGGTATATCTCTATCACCGATTTATTGTCTTAGGCATGCAATTCCTAAGTCTAAGTAGTAATTAATTCTCTCGAAATTAGCTACTAACACAGATCAAATGCAAATTGGCCAAATTCACACAAGCATTAAACACAAAATTGCACACTTCATTAATTAAGGAAAATCTGATAAAAGTCACAAATTATCTGTTCACATGCTTAATAAAACGAATTCATTCCAACCCCCAACACGAACCGGTTAGTTCATGTCGGTGGTGGATTCAAACACAAGAGAAAATAGACTGAAAGTGTATGCAAACATGATTAAGCGTAAAAGATGAAATCGTAAACGATAAGATGATAAACTCCCTTCTCTCGTGCTCGTCTCTACTTTGCGTGATGAATGTCTCCTCGATCGGCTCTCTAACGTCTCTCCAAAAGGTGTCACACGGCTCTGAAAATTGACCCTAGACTGCTCCCGTTCGTCTGCCGAAAGTTCGATACCGAATAATGACCTAAAACCCGAATTAAAATACTGAAAATCGCGAAACAGTGGGTTACGCCACTTGCCACGCGACTTGTAAGTCGCGCGTGTCATTTTGGCTGTGTGGGTCGTCGTTTGGTTCGCGGTTCGGGTCCTGGTTCGGTCGTGGGTCTTGGGCTTTCGTTGGCTTCGTTTTGGACTCGATTTGGGCTCTTTTTAGCTTCTTTTCTCGATGATTGCCGCCTCTTAGATAACCTGTATAATTCACTAGATAAACCGTAAAATACACGCCTTTTTACTTGAACACAAGCCAATCTCATAGTTTTGAGAACTGAAAATAACGCCAAAAAGTGGCGTTATCAATCATCCTGGTCATCGTGTCGGCGTTTGGGTCCGCCAGCTTGACTCTTGCATATGACTTTGAGAGAGGCGACTCTTTTGGACAAAGTAGTTAGGGCGTTCTGAACGTCCTTCAGAGTCGTGTCAAGCTGATCCAATCGGGTGGTAACAGATGACGGGTGAGCAGATGTTTGGGATCGGAGTGCTGAAATGAGATATGCTTCAGTCGAGGAGTCAGTATCGGGGTGCTGGAGTAGTTGGGCGAGGAGCATGGTCTTCAGATCATCCACCAAGTATTATTGCTGAGCAGGTGCCGGTGGAGGTGTTGGTCTAGTTTCGGTTTCTACCACTTTATCCTTCCCTTTGATTAGGCTTTTGACTTTATTGTTAGGACCATAAATGTCCTATAATATAGAAAGTGATATAAAGAAAAGATTAGAAAAGATTATTAATTGTAAAAGCCTTATTAATGCTTAATGGGCTTAGCATAGCTTAATGGGTCGTGGGCCTTAGGCTTTAGGCCTTGGTATATATAGTTTGCTTTAAACCTTGTTTAGGTTAGAGAGATCATAATCATCTTAATCGTCATTATCAATTTGCAAAATACTTTGTAAACGCTCTGAAAAGGTTTATTAAAGTTATATGAATGACGAATGGAAATCATGTTGATTGTTGAATATTTTCTGTTGATTTCTTATTGTATCAGGGATCCACAATTGGTATCAGAGCATATAGACGATTCGATTCAAAGCATTCAAAGGTTTCTGGTAAAATTATTTTTGGTTCTGTCGACTGTGTTCTTACTTTCATAATTATCATCTTTTGATTCTGACAAAATTAATTGTTTCCGGTTATTCCATTCGATTAGCATTGTTGTCATTAGCGTTTCTGCAAGTTTCCACAGTCTAATTCGATCGTTTGAAGAGTTTTTGAGCAAAATCTCATCTACAAGTTTTCGTCTCTGTTCTTGTTAAAAATCAAATTTTTTCATCAAAAATCTTGTTAGTTTGCTCTAAATCGATCAGGGTTTGTTGTTTTTATGTATTTGGTAGTTTTCTAATCTTTCAGGAACAATATTGGGCAACCCTAATCGCATCCGAGTCAGTTTGTTGAACACAGTCGCAGTTACCGGACATTCTCTTCGTTTCCGGGTAAGTTTCCTAATTTCGCTACTTACCGGATAAAAGTTGTTTAAACTTCCCGGTAATCGACTATCCGGTACTTGTCCAGACTTTCAATATATTCGGTTACTCAAAGGTTCCCGGTAACTTTATCCGGACAACTTTATTCGGACACCTTGTTTCCGGTAATTCCATCTTTCCGGACGCATTTTACCCAGTAAGTCTCACTTCCAGGACGCATTCGGACACTCCTAGTTTCCGGTAAGTTTTTCTTTTCTATTCAGTAAGTTCTTTTATTCGGACACTCATTTTTTCTGGATTCTCTATCCGGAAACCACCCGAATCGCATATCCGGGAGCTCTCTGGAACTCTCAGTTTTAAATTTTTTCTAGGGGCATTGCCCCCAGACCCCGCAAGGGCGTTGCCCCTTGACCCCACCCGCTAACCGTGCTAAGTCGTAGGAGGGGGACATTTGAGTATTCTTGATATTGTTTGTTTTTTCCTTGAATCGATATTTTCAAATGTCTAACTATCATCTAAGTGCAATAAAGATGTCTTGCTCATCTCAATCTGCAGCAGCTTGTCAGGTATGACTACCAACTCATAATGCTTTAGTTGATAAGATTCAACTGCTTGGTCATAAGGTAGAGTCCTATATGTTTACATCTAATGAACAACTACTTGAAATTAATTCACTAAAAGAAAAGTTAGATGTTCAAACAAAGATCACAGAAAAGCTTAAGTCTGACAACACCTACTTAAAGGAAAAGTGTGCAAATCTTTCCATTGCACCCAAAGATCTTAGGGCTAAGATATCTTAGTTGAATTCTAGGCTTGATTAGTATGAGGATGAGAAAGCAGAGATTATCTATCAATGCTCCTCTCTTCAAATCCAACACAAAGAGTTTGTTGCGAAAATAACTGATCTGGAAACTAAACTTCAAAAAAGAGGTCAAACTGATCAGACAATTCACATGAACAAACCTAAGGAATTCACGTATTTTAACAAGGAATGGGGAATTGGGTACGATAACCCACAGTACTTGAAAAAGATTTTGACCATGAGACCTACTCTTTATCACTTTAATTTTCTTGGTCTCGACAAACAGTACCCCCAATACAAAATTGATTGGACTGGTCCTCTTGAAAAGGAAAAGGAAGAGGAAACTGTGGAATACAAACGCACATACACCATGAAAATGCAATTACCTTTTGCATATGAGCCTCCTAACTACTCCTACAAGAAAAATAAGTCTAATTACCTTTCGAATGACTACTTTGACGGCTATAAGGTTGCTCAGCCCAAGGATTCCTCCAAAAAGGATGAGGCCCCAGCACCTGAACATAAAACTGAGACGGGCGAGTTTAAACTCTATGTTCCTCCTCTCATTTTGGAATAAAAAATAGTCGAGTTAGAGGAGACACTCGAAAAGGAAAGGACTGATTTTCAAAAGGAAAAGCAAGCGTTATTAAATGAACATGAGAAACTCAAATCCTCCAAAACCGAATTTGTGTCGGATGAGGGACAGGAAATCCTTCGGAATGAAATCGATCGGCTCACATCAAAACTGTCTGCTTTGACAACATAAGTGATGCAAGAGCAAGTGAGCAAGTTTCAACTTTAAGAGAAACTTAATCAACTACAAAACCAAAAGATGATTTCACCCGAACCTTCCTCGGACTCCTCCGATACATCTTCTTGTAAAACTTTTATTGGAAAAACCTATTCACGAAAAGGTAAAGAGTCTCAAGCTGACTGTGTTAAAAAGGATCTGAACTCTGAATTTCAAAAAGCTTCCGCACCTGATTCTTCCAAAAACACGGACACAAAGTGTTCCTCTCCTCCCTCAACCAATCCTAGTTCATCGGTCCCAGATATTGATTTTTCTGCATACATGAATTCCGATGCAAGTTCTGATGAAGAGTTTCCTAAGTTTGAGTATGACAAACCTCTTTCGAATCACACCGACTTTCTTTCTAAAGCTGTGAATCGCTCGGTCAACTTTCTTAAAGGCGAGAGTTCTTCAAAACTCAAGACCCTGGCTGTGAACAAAGTTTCTAAAAAATGATTCTTATTCACAAAACCGTTCACAGTCGCGGCCAAAGACCGGTCGATCATCTGATAAAAATCCTTCCTACTCAAACTATACTGATCATACCTTTAAAGGTAGTTCAGATAATAATGGTCAAAGAAAAGGGTTCAAACAAGTTTAGGTAGTGAAGAAGTCAAATGAAAGCTCAACGAATACAAAGTCATCTAAGTCAGTTCCGCATGTTAGGACATACAATCACAATCATGATGCTTTTAATTCTCGAACTTTGTTGAACAAAGTGTGAAGTTTCCTTTAAGACTTTATTCAATTCAACAGTTGCTTCAACTTTCTCATGATTGTATTTGTTGTTCTGCATGTGGTTTGAATGATTTTGTTGACCGTAAATATCCATCTCATTGGTACGATACGTATAGTATCCCCGGTCCTCACTATAATAGAGCATCTAACCGTCAAGGATCCATCAATGGATGGATACCAAAATCCTTCTAATTTATTTTGCAGGAATGTCATGTGCCCTTAGTTCAGAACATTTTTTTCACATGACTGCATTCAAAGGTTATGCCAATTTTGAGGGGGAGTACTATTTTATGAAAGGTAAGTGAACTTTAACTGAATTCAAAGACTGTGGTAATTCATTCTGAATAACTAACTTGTGTTTGTTATTCTCCAATTTTAACTTCAATGATTGTCACGTGTTACGTTTCCTTGACTTAGTTATTTCCATGTCTCACATATTCGTTGATTTTTCGATGGAAATACACTCGTAATTCCTATTTGTTTTTCAAAGTTGGTCATTTCATGTTAACGATTCAATTCTATTCTGATATATTAATTGTGACTTGTTTTTCACAACTAAACTTTCTTGAACATAATGTGCTTACTGAGTCATTCTGTTTAGCGCTTGATCTTGTTTCTTGAAATTCTATACTTCAAATGATTTTAATGACTTCTGATCATCTCAGATTAGGACTCGTTTCTAAAAGTATGACTTCTAAACACTTTAGTTTAGAACTCGTTCTTCACTGTTTTACTAAATTGTTCTACTCGATGCATGCAATGAGTGTTAGGAATTATATTGTTTCTATGATCTATCCAGAACCGGAAGGACCTACCCAAGAAACACATCCATTTATAGATATCAGTGAGGTGTCTATATTGATAGATGAGTTTGGAGAGAAAAGAAAAATGGTGAGGATGTGACAGGACTTAAAAGAACTATTGGTCCTTACCAAACCGAGTCAGTTATCCGGGTAACCACAAAATCTATTCATTCTCATTCTTTGGAGATGAATATTGAAACAGACATGGACCCAGTGTCGATAACTCGTGTCACCCCACCCAGCCACTCAAGAATCTCACAACAGATGCTTGTTTCATACATTCACGGAGGTTTAGCACATAATCTATCTATTCCTCACTCGAAGGTCTTAGATATTGAAAAAGGAAGACATCAGCTCCGGTCTCCGAACTTCATATTCTATTCACTGTGTCAATTGATTTATTTTTTTCACACAAGCACGAGTCTTTGTGATTCCATTTGAATATCTTCGTGATATTGCCAGAACAGTTTGAGAAGTAACTTTTAAATTTTACTTCAGTGATAACTAGAAGTCCTATCAGATATACCCCGATGCCAACTCTGAACATAGGCCACACAATTATTTTAATTGTTTTGATAACAGTTACTTTTGTGTTTCTGTGTTAGATATTTACCCCATTCTGGTTACTTACTATTTTATCTGGCATTTTGCTACTCACCAGTATTGTCTTTGACGTTACATGATGCTCCGGATATTCCTACTCATCATGAGGGGGAGAAATGACACAAATTCAAAGACACAGATTATCAAGTTGAGGGGGAGTTAGCAAAAGTTGAGGGGGAGTAGCTGTCATTTTATTAGTTCCGAAAAGATACAAGTGATCAATTCTTCTCATCCCGTTTTAAGCGGTGTTTGCTATAAACTATTTCCTCCATCGAGCATATTGGTTCTACAAGTTCTTAAAGCTAAAGCTGAAAGCAAATTCAACTGGCGGTTCAAAGACAGATTCATTGAATCTGCTGACAAAGTTGAAGATATGAAGACTAAGAGCTTTATTCAACGGGGAGCATTGAAAGTCATGAAGACAAGCAACACCAAAGTGTTTCAAAGATTCAAGAGGAAGAGAAGATCAAGACCTAAAGTTTTCAAGACCGTTTTTTTATATAACTTTAGGGGGAGATTGTTAGGACCATAAATGTCCTATAATATAGAAAGTGATATAAAGAAAAGATTATTAATTGTAAAAGCCTTATTAATGCTTAATGGGCTTAGCATAGCTTAATGGGTCGTGGGGCTTAGGCTTTAGGCCTTTGTATATATAGTTTGCTTTAAACCTTGTTTAGGTTAGAGATATCATAATCGTCTTAATCGTCATTATCAATTTGCAAAATACTTTGTAAACGCTTTGAAAAGGTTTATTAAAGTTATATGAATGACGAATGGAAATCATGTTGATTGTTGAATATTTTTGTTGATTTCTTATTGTATGCACTAATATGGGATCCACATAACTCTTTATCGAAACTTAATTTTCGTGGACCAAAATTTCGAACAGTTGGAAACCAAGAGAATCAATGATGTTTTATATTCGACGGTTTGATCAGTGCTATATTTCGAGGACAAAATCTCTTTTAAGGTTGGGAGAATTGTAACACCCACAATTTCAGGGTTCCTAATCTTGACAAATCGATCTGTTGATTTGTTGATCCAAACCCTTCAGTGATTTGATGATGACCCTTAGAATCACTTAGTGAAAATTGTAAGTAAACAATATGTATTAATATTTTGCCATCTATGAAAAACATGTGTTCTTTAAATTACTTCAGCGATGAATGTACATCAGTGAGACCTGAGCCTGTTCAGTCTCGCTGATGATCGTTGAATGCTTATCATGTAATTGTTTGCTTATGATCCTTGAAGACAAGATTCGCGACAACAGAGTTCATAGCTGAAATCGAAGACCAAGCTGACGAACGAGTGACTAAGTCTTCTAGTGTCCTGATACGGATATCAGCGAAGCGAAGACTTGTCCAATTTATGCGATGTTTCAAGTAGAAGACTTCAGCGAGAGCTGACCTTTATCAATCCCTGATAAAGATCAACTTAGCGATCGCTGATCATGAAGCATGTTTTACAAGAAACATTTGTATTATCCCCTTGCACGCTTTTGTACGATTTGTTAGAAGGACATGCCTTTGTCCAGGATCGTACAAACCACTCTGCCAACTACACTGTTCTACATGCGGCCAAGAGCATGTTTGCAAAAGTCAAATTCATGCAACCAACCAAGTGATGCCACGTCTAAAGTTGTACTGACTTGCATTTAATGCATGCACTATAAATAGGAAACCCTACTTCATGTTTGAAGTGTACTTCCTTTCTACGCCTGAACTCTTAGTGCCAAGAAAAACTTTCCTTAGTTTTTTCTTAACTTCTTTCATTCTTATTCTAAGTGCAAAAATATGTGTGATTCTCCTAGTTTGTTTAGATTAGGTTTTATACTTAGTCTTATTCCGCAACAATCTGTAAGTTGTTGATTATATCAATAAACAATTTAGAAAGATAAAAATTGTGTGATTGTATTCAACCCCCCTTCTACAAACTTGTATAACCCTTTGGGACCAATAAGTGGTATCAGAGCAGATTGTTTAATACCATAAACAAGATATTGCTTACACTATCTCTTCATTATCATCTTTCAATATGGTAAACCCCACAAACACAAATTACATAGATAATGTCTCTCTTGCCAAACCACCTCGTTTCAGCAAAGATAACTTCAATATTTGGAATAACCGAATGATGCTCTTTCTAGAAGGTGTAGATCCTACTATACCATATTATGTGGAGAATGGACCTTTTGTACCACGTATGGTCCAAGGTCCTGTTCCAGCCAATGCCACCACTCCTGCAGTTCCTAAGAGAACTATCATCAAAGAAGTCTCTCAATGGACTGAAGAAGACTGTGGCCAACGACACAAAGGCCTGATCCATCATCTATGTGGCTCTTCCTGACGAAGTCTACCATTCCGTCATGAATCTCAAGAGCTCAAAAGCCATGTGGGACACTATCTGTGTTCAATATGAAGGTACATCTGATGTACAAGAATCCAAGAGAATCAACCTGGTAAGACAATATGAAAGTTTCATCTGTGGTAAGAATGAAACCCTCTCTGAAGTTCACCAACATTTCAACTGTTTAATCATTGATTTAAAAACTGTTGGTAATATTTATGCTAACTCTGAGATCCTGAGAAAGTTCTTGGAATGTATTCCTGAAAGTTGGGACAATTATACCATGTGTCTTAAACTCTCAAAGGATCTTAAATATATGACCCTTAGTTCCTTATTTGTCACTATGCTCAATCATGAGCAATCGTGTCTTGTTAAGAAGAATCTTGTCAAATATTCCAAAGCACACCTTTTGCTTTACTCTCTTCAGAGATAACGCCCACTCAGCGATCAACTGTCACTATCATTGAGATGGAAATCGAACTCTGATGATTCATCAGAAGCTGGTCCTTCTAAGCTTGATGAATCTCTGGCACTCCTGACCAATTCTTTCAAGAGATTCACCAGAAAGAGTAACTTTAGAAGAAATAAACCTCTCACCCTCATTGACAAGCCAAAATCTACTTCTGTTGATAAGGCTATTGCTACCTGCTTTAACTGTGAAAAAGTAGGACACTTTGCAAGGGAATGCAGGTCAAAGAAAGCATTCAAACCTTCTTCATCCCACATGAAAACCTTTACTCCTAGGAGTAAAGATGACAAATACCTGAAACTCAAAGAAAAGTATGAGAAGCTGAAAAACTACAAAAAGAAAGGTAAAGGTCTGTTTGCTGAAGAACATGATTGGGTGGACTCTGATGAAAAATCAGATTCTGATGAAGAAGATGAGGCCAATCTCTGCCTCATGGCCGAATTCAAAGAAGAAGAGGAAGACCATGCTGAAATTCCCTCTACTTCTACTTCTACCTATCAGGTATCACTCTTTCCTTCTCATTCTCCTGCTCTCACTGAAGCTAGAAGACTTCGTGTTATCGATTTACTGACTGTTGATTTATATGATGCCATGAATGGAAAGACCAAAGCTGAACAACAAAATCAAGATTTAACTGAACAGCTTAAAAACTGTCATTTGAAAAATACAAGAGCTTTCAAAATTGGAAGAGAATTTGAAAGATCAGGTCTATGTGAATCAAGTTGTCATCATCGAGCGTGAAAAAGCTATCGCTGAGCTGAAAGCAGAAAAAGAAACTGTTGAAGGATGGTATAAATCCTAAGCAAAAATCACTGAGATAATCAGTGCTCAGATCCCTGTAAAAGACAAAAGTGGTATTGGTTACAAAGCTAACGCTGAAAAACCAACTACTGATCGTTCCATGCTTAAGTTTGGAATGTTCGTTTCTTCTGTCTCTGACACCTCATCATCTCAGTGCTCTTCTTCTAATAATCCAATTCCTGAGGATAAATCTACCTTAAGCCCTAAACTTAAAGGTAAAGAAAAATTCGTTATTCAAAAACCTCAGAAGGGTACCAAAGTACCAATGCTGAAAAATTCTAAACCTTCAGCTAATCATCCCTCTACTTCAAGGAATAAGATCCCTGAATATGTTCAGCGATCTACTCCAAAAATCAGAGTGGATGTCATTGGCAAGAAATCTGAAGAACCAAAGGTTCCTCCGATCTCTGATGCCAAAGGTATTCTTGGTACAGGCCCTGTCCACTTGAAATTGTCAAATAAATATGCCTATGGTCCTAAAGCTACTTTCAGCTATAGGAAATGTTATCACTGTGGACTTACCGATCATATTGCTAGTAAGTGCTCTAAAACCACCAAAGCTGAGAAATTAGCTAAGGTGAAGATCACTGCCCCCAAGGCAAAGAACAATATCCCTGGTGGAAATCAAGCCAAGGTGAAAAATACCACTGAGGATAAGAAATTAACCAAAGTTAAGATTAACACTGACGCTGAGTCATCAGATGTTGCGAAGATCGATGATCCTTCTACATCCTCTACTACTGACAAATGTGGAGCCATTGTAGTATGGGTACCTATTTCAAACTAATCTTCCATTGTTTGCTGGTCTCGAAGGGTATCTGGTATCTCGATAGTGGATGCTCTCGACACATGACTGGGAAAAGAAACCTGCTCACTGAATGTAAGGAAGAGAAAGGTCCCTCAGCGACCTTTGGTGGAAATAGTAAAGGATATACCCGAGGGTTTGGTGTAATTTCTAATGGTACTACCACCTTCAGAAGAGACGCATACGTTGAAGGACTGAAGCACAATCTTCTTAGCATCAGTCAGCTATGTGATAAGGATTACAAGGTTTGCTTTACTAAAGAAGCATGCTTTGTCTCTGACAAGAAAGAGAAGATTGTTCTCAGTGGATATCGTTTAGAAAATGTTTATGTTATAAACATGGACTCACTATCCACTGAAAACATTTGTTTTCTCTCCAAAGCCTCTTCTGATGCCAACTGGCTATGGCATAAAAGGCTCTCTCATCTTCATTTCAACACACTGAATACTCTTTCTTCAATAGAGTTGGTCACTGGCTTGCTTCGACATTAATACGATAAGGAATCTCTCTGTTCAGCGTGTGAAAAAGGAAAACAAACGAAAGCAAGTTTCAAGTCCAAGAAAGTTTCTTCAGTGACATCTCCTCCTCAACTCCTCCACATGGATTTGTTTGGCCCTGTCAACATTCAATCCATCGCTGGAAAGAAATACACGCTGGTCATAGTAGATGAAATCTCTCGCTATACCTGAGTAATGTTCCTCTGTGCTAAGAGTGACACTTCATAAGAACTCATCTCATTTATCAGGAAAATGGAAGTCCTGAATAAGAGTGATCATGGGACTGAATTCAAAAACAGTTCCCTTGATAACTTCTTTGACAGTAAGGGCATTTCTCACAACTTCTCTTCGGTAAGAACTCCTCAGCAAAATGGTGTCGCTGAAAGAAGAAATAGAACGATCATTGAAGTTGCACGATCAATGCTCAACGATTCTAATCTTCCAACTCCATTATGGGCAGAAGCTGTCAACACTGCCTGTTTTACTCAAAATACGTCACTGATTGTTAAAAGATTCAAGAAAACTGCATACGAACTTTTCCATGGAAGAAAGCCATCTATCAACTTTCTTTACATCCTTGGTTGTCAATGTTTCATCTTAAACAACAGGGATGCTCTGGGAAAGTTTGATCCCAAAGCTGACGATGGAATTTTCTTAGGATACTCTTCAGTATCTAAAGCCTTCAGAGTCTTCAACTAGAGAAGACAAACTGTAGAAGAAACAATTAATGTAACCTTTGACGAATCTCGTTCAGCGAACTCCAAACCTACTGCTGACAACGAAGAACTGAATCAGTGGACGATTTCTCATTTTGGATATTCAGAAGCTAATCCTAACCCTGACTCTCAGGTCAACAATCCAATCGTTGATGATGATCCTATCATCATTCCTAGCATGCAGTCAAGTGAAGCTGAATCCACTTCTTGGGTTTCAACTATTCCCATTAACATTGTGCCTCCTTCTACACCCTCAACATCTGATATTCCATCTACTTCTCAGCAATCAGTGAATGAAACTTCATATGAACCTCAACATATCTTGCCTGACATACCTGAATGGCTGAAGTTTCTTCTTCATCTCCTCCAGAAGTTCCATCTGAGCCACCTACTCATGCTCCTACTCAGCAATGGACTATGAATCACCCCATTGATCAAATTCTTGGTGATCCAAACGCAGGTGTTCAGACTCGTCGAAGTTCAGGTAATATTTGTTGATTTTTTAATTTTATTTCGCTGATTGAACCAAAAAAAGTTGATGATGCCCTCAGAGATCCAAACTGGGTTAGTGCTATGCAAGAAGAGCTGACTGAATTTGAAAGAAACAATTTTTGGATTCTTTTTCCCAGACCATCTGACAAGTCATTGATAGGCACTGAGTGGGTCTATCGAAACAAGTTAGATGAATTTGGAACTGTAACTCGCAACAAGGATCGTCTAGTTGCTCAGGGATACAGACTTGAGGAAGGCATAGACTACGATGAAACCTTCCCTGTAGCAAGAATCGAAGCAATTCGACTATTCCTAGCATATGCAGTTCACAGGGACTTCAAAGTTCATCAGATGGATGTCAAGTCAGCATTCCTTAATGGAAAGCTGAATGAAGAAATCTATGTTGAACAACCTCCAGGATTCGTTGATCCTAAGCATCCAAGTTATGTTTATAAACTGGATAAGGCACTTTATGGCTTAAAGCAAGCACCTCATGCATGGTATGACACTCTATCTAATTTTCTCCTTATCAAAAAATTTTAGCGTGGTAAAATCTATAACACAATATTTTTCAGGAAAGTAAAAGGTCATATCATTCTTGTTCAAATATATGTCGATGACATTATATTTGGTTCTACTAACCCATCTGTTTGTGAAAGATTCGCTGAAAAATTGAAATCAGAATATAAAATGAGCATGATGGGTGAGCTGACATATTTCCTTGGACTCTAAATCAAGCAAAGTGAAAAGGAACTTTCATTCACCAAGGTAAGTACGTTAAAGATATGCTGAAGAAATTCGATCTTACTCAAAGTTCAGCAATGAAAACTCCTATGGCACCTCCGTTGATGTAACACCCTCAAAATCGGAAAGAGCAACTAACTTTAATTTCGATAATTTAACTAAAATAGGATAAAATCCTTTCTACAAACCATCCTTGAAAATACCTTAAAATTCAAACATTACAACTTTCATAATTAATAACTCAAGTCGGGTGTCACTTAACACAAATATAAGTTGTTAATCCCAAAAATGCGCGTAAGACTTCACTAAGCAAATCACTTCTCGTGCACTCAACTAGCACTCATCACTTCACAGTGTAGCTAAAGCAATTCCCAACCTGAACCTGTTGCACATGCTGACAAATAAAAAGGTTAGGCTAACGCCTAGTGAGTTCAAGAGTTTACATCATGATTAAATAATTTGTTAGACAAAAGGATTCAACTTAAATCATGATTTCCGAAAAGGGATTTGTATAAAATCCACCGACAACCCATTTTCCAAACGCACACAATTTTTGTGAAGAAAGTTTCCAATGAAAATCATTTCTCAGCAATGGACTCAAATCCAAAACTCACTCAAGATGTAAATCAATTAATATACTCCCAAATAACATCAATGCGAATAAAACTCCAATAGTCGAAAACATCCAACCAAGGATGAGGCATAAAGTACCGCCCATAAATCCTGGAAAACAATCCATTCGCATATTATATGATGCCGACAACGCGGATAAACAAAATACCCAAAAACAACACCCTTCGGTGACGGAGGAGACCCGATTTCATCGAATGTGGCGAACGCACAAGTTAAACCACAATTATAAAATACAAGCATGTTTCATGGATGGGAAAACATATGACATCAACCATATCCAGGTCTCTAGTCAATTGTGGACATCAACCCAAACCGGATCTTTAGTCCATGGAGACATCAACCCAAACCGGATCTCTAGTTTATTTTGACATCAATCCAAACCTGATCTTTAGTCAAGCGAGGCATCAACCCATACCGAATCTCTAGCCTAGTGAGACATCAACCCAAAACGAGTCTTTAGTCCATAGAGACATCAACCCAAACCGGATCTCTAGTCTATTGAGGCATCAACCCAAATTGGATCTCTAGCCAAAAACCACCAAGTTCAACCCGGTCGGATCTTTACCTTAGAACCCCACCATCCAAAACAAGCTTACTTAATCTAGAATTTATACATGACCTCAAAAGAATAACCAATGCATTCAAATCATGTAATTCTCAAATGCAATGCAATTCATGCAAATCATAACCCAAGCCCACGTCGAGCTAGCAAAACCGGGCAAATGCCCTCAAGACTCAACAGAGTCCAAAACCGAGCCATAAGCTCAAAAGATCCAATGATCATTTGTTTAAAAGTCAGCTCATGCAAATGAAGTGTATCTAACCCAGCTCATGAAACACATACTCCGATGCATGATTAACTCAATACCCCTTCATTGCCACTTTCCCAATTAAGTCAAATCATATATGCATATATATACATGTGTGTTTGTATACTCAAATCCTTTATAACTCGATAATGCATATAATTCGCAATGGTTTATTAGACCTAAAAGTACCATGAATGCATAATTGTCAAATGGTCTTCACATATAAGACAAAACACTCAAAGGATGCACATACTCAAATAAAACGGCAATAAGCGCATAACACATCCAAGTCTCCACCTCGAGCTACTAAAATCGGCAAACACTCAAAAGACCCATTTGAGTATAAATCAAGCCCTTAATGGCAAAATACGTGTTGTCCACACGTTTACATAAACCAAAATACATCGTTACCCAAAATCTTTGCCTTTTAAATTCTCAATTGGACTTCGGCCCAAAATAAAAGGTTTACAACTCTCAAAATATTCATACGGTCGAGATTGACCAAAATCCCCAACTCACACGTTCACATTTTCAAAATGTAACATATCATAACTATTACATAATCACAACAAACACTAAAAGTGTATTTTGACCAAATAACCTTCACTTATGCAATAAATTAACAAAACCACTTTCACTCGTGATTTATTTATCAATCACTCAAAATCCCCAAATGTGGGTGTTTTACAAGATTTGTAAAGCTCAACACTTTGATTAATCAAAACCAACTAATTAACTCAACAAGTGATAATTTTATATAAAACACACAAATACTTTAAAATAAACATTTTGGCATGTACAACGTTTTCACAAATCAACTTGAACTCACCTTGCTAGATTTAGGCTAAATCTAGATTTTTCCCCAAACGTAAGCTCCTTTGAAGAAACCCGAATCTTCAAGCTCAAATTTCCAAAAACCTAGATCCAAAAGTTTCCAACCATAAATATTCAGATCTAACCATGTAGAATCAGTCCCCCAACATTTTACATCAAAAACCCAACTTATACCAAAACCCTAATCCTCATAGATGAAGAAGGAGAAGATTTCCTTAACCATCCATAACTAAAATGACACCAATAAAGCTCACAATGGAATAGAAGATGAAAACAACAAAACCTAGCTTTTGGGTAGAGAGAGAGTGAGATTACCTTCATCCTTTGATTCCTCAAAGAAAAAGCTCCTATACTCTCACAAAACTTCAAGCTTCCATATCTTCAACAATGGTGGAAATGGGTTTGATTTGAGTGAAGAAGATGAAGAAAATGAGGAAGGGTTTGAGGTTTTCTTGGGAGAAATTGGGTTTAGAGAGAGAGAAAAGTCTGAGTTGGGGTTTGGAAATGAAATGAGGGATGAGAGAGGGAAAGGCCTTAAAAGCAAACAAATATCTCACCAGACATGTCGCGGACGTCCGGCTGGAGGCCTATGCGAACGTCCGACCTTGCCCTGACCGAACTCCCAATTCTTTTATGTTGCTTCCGCGGACGACCCGCGGATGTCCTGATAGACACGGACGTTTGGCTTGTCCCTATGCGGACGTCCGCAACTCAAAAGTCCCAATTCTATTTTTTTTGGGGTGTTACAATCCTCCCAACCATAAAGATATTTCGTCCTCGAAATCTAGATTCCTTTACATCCAAAGGCTAACCAACTCCACGTCGACCATGTTCCAATTGCTCCCAATTGGAATCTAAATTCCCCCACGCAGACTGCTATGACAAAACCTCAAGCAACCCTTACCGACAATGTCCTCTCAGGTACATTGTACTTATATCCGAGTGAACGCTCCATCCACTAGAATAACTCCCAACCAGACGACTTCGGTTGTCTCCCAACCTTAGGTGTTCCATACTCCCCCGACGGCGGATCCCGACTCTAAATTTGTCCGTGTCTACACACTCTTAAATTTCCCCAATTAGCCCAAGGTCTGTTCCCATCTGAAACCAACAAACCTCCAATTTCCCATCTGAACTAGCACTTATTCCTAACGAGTCCCATAAGACTCCAACTACGACGGTCGTCACTGACCCATCGATTACACAACTCCAACGGTTACGCCTAATTACCAATCATCCAATCGACAGATTCTTTTACCACACAAGGAGGGTCATCCCGCTAAATCTATTCATCACCATCGAACTTAAGATCATCATAACCGATACCACCATTTATTAAAATTTGGACTACACCTTCCAATCACACTAGTGGTCCTTGGCCTCGAAATCCAAAAGTTCCCACCTAGTCACACCACCAAAACTCGACCCATCACAGGGCTTCACACACGAGCTTCATCCATCGAACGTCCCCACAAATCTAAGGTCATTCCTACGGTCTAAAGGGGCCTACACGTTCTTCATACCAAACTAACAACCCAAAACATGGTTGCTGAAGTGAACGCTTACCATAAGCATTATCAGAAATACCGCGAGTCCCACCTTTCAGTTGCCAACACGAATTAATTCGACCCCGCGAACGACACCTTACGGCTCATGGTAATAACGCGCGTTAGAAACCCAATCTTTCACTGAAAGGTTCTACACGCCCTCACCCTTTAACTGGGGTTGCTCAACCTCACCAAGCCTAATGAGTTCAAGGTTTTCAAGTGACAGACTCAACAAATATGCCAAAAACGTTTTCACTAGATTTTTCAACACGAAGGTTTTTATACTAACATAACATACGTACAAAAACTTACCACTATTTAGCCGGTAGATGCACAAACATGGACACACTCGTCCCACATATGAAAAATCATTTTTGAAAATTGTTTCATCGCAAATCAGTTTACTAACGAAACGTAAAAACGTACTCGACAACTTTTGAAATGAACCGCTTGGGTCCCAACATGGATTTACTTGTGCTAAACATGCAAAGTAATTTCCTACATTAAAACAGCGTTCAACAGCCTGTTGGTACAAACTTCAAAAGAAGGATTTACACGACATCAATTCCCAAAATTCTCTTTTTAACCATAAAACGACATGAACTGTAATTCATTAGCAACTTCGCATATGTCAGTTTGTTCGCAGAGAAACAAAGCAATTCATCTACACACCTTGGTTAAAACACGACATGTTTTGGGCCATCTCCCAGTTTTAAATCGAATAACAGGATATTTTCATCATTTGGAAATATCGGTTTAAACATCGAAAAGGAATCTCAAATCAAAATTTTGCATGCCGATCTGTAACACTTTCTTAGTAGTCACTCTGAAATAGTATAACACATACAAGATAGTGAATACTAAAAATTCAAAGTAGAAATTCATTAAATCAAATTTCAAAACTTCTCATTCAGTCATATAACGACAAGTAAATAAAATCCTTTTTGACCATGCTCGCACACATCAGCGTGTTTTTCTCAAAACTTCGGAAAACAATACGTGCACATAATTTGATTGACACATAAAATAATTCAAATCAACTTCAAACCTTAAACCGCACAAGCGATACACATTAACGCCCCAAAATAAAGGCTACAAAACTATTCATGTCAATAAATCAATATAGTGCATTTGCGAGAAAGGGCATCAAAATGCCAACAAACGAGAGTGCATAAAACAGAACATTAGAGACGTACTATCATGATGCTCTTATATGCATTACCCACGCCACGTATAAATCAATTCGCACTCCTAGCAAGTTGCAACAAAATATGCTACCACGATTCTCAAAGGAGAAGCCATGTGGCATCAAAACTTCAAAACAACTCTTTTTGATGCAATACGACATAAAGCACATTTCTCAACAAAATTCGTATGACACACAATACTCACTAAAACCCGTGGATTAACGCACACAATCATTCAAGTAT
The DNA here is from genome assembly GCA_033807775.1 of Saussurea involucrata. Classification (NCBI taxonomy): domain Eukaryota; kingdom Viridiplantae; phylum Streptophyta; class Magnoliopsida; order Asterales; family Asteraceae; genus Saussurea; species Saussurea involucrata. The sequence goes on along the minus strand of CM066313.1, from coordinate 62,419,309 downwards.
GCACACGACAAAGTGTCACACATGGAACGCAAAACGTCGTAAAACAAAATTCCATCATACTTCACAAGACTTCCATCAAACTCGATGGAACTCAACGACATCCAACCAATTAAATGGCGCCAAAGTTTTTGTTTTCAATAATCAAATCGCATAAAAAAACGTTATGACCAAATCATCATAATTCCAAAAATCTCCTTTTTGTTGCAACACAAAATAAAACAACACCCTTTCGTAGAGACTCACAAAAATCAAAATTCCCATTAAAGCTCAACACCGAAACAATGGAATGTAACTCTTCGTCCAAACCTTAACATATATGGAGGAGATCCAATGTTAAAGTCGTAAGTCGTGGTTACTTGTCCAAAATAATAAACGACATTAAAATATGAATATCACAGTATCCGAAAGTAGTATCAGACACAACAAAGAACAAAGCAAGTCTCGACAAGGTTTACAGTTGCCTGCAATAAAATAAATCCATGCATGTTAAACGTTTAAAATCTTGTGTGTGTCAAACGTTTTCCAAAAAAATAAAATAAATTTAAAATAAGATCTTGTCTATACGACGATTTGAAACACAAGAAATACCCGATGCAATAAATATTAAAAATAAAATAAATTTCATGCATATATTTTAGTCGGCACTCAACGTCCAGGTCACACTCCTCCAATTCCTCCGATCACTCTACCGTCATCCGTATGCTCAACATCCTAACGCAAAATTGAAAGTCACATCGACTAACCTTAAAATTTTCTCCTCGAATCAATGTCAATTCAATAAGCCTATGGCTCCAATCCAACCATCAATTTCGACCCGAACGGTCCACTTAATGCAATCACCACGCTTACCGCCACTCTAAATGGAAAACGCTAAAATTGTCAACCCCTTCTAATCGACTACTCGCCTAGAACTCCTTCACTACCCCAACGGTCATCACGCTAGAGTCTTTCAAGTATTCTCATGTAACTGGTAGGTTCACCATAACACTGGCCAGGTGCAATTATGAACGACACCGTACATGATCATCCTTGCTACTCTAGACGCGACTTCTCGTTTCTAGTGACTCCAACGACCTCCAAATATCCTATCTTAGAGTGCCTAATGGTGCAATTTCACTCTCATTTACTTAAATAACGCTAGTTTGACCAAAATCCCTAACTCACACGTTCACATTTTCAAAATGTAACATATCATAACTATTGCATAATCACAACAAACACTAAAAGTGTATTTTGACCAAATAACCTTCACTTATGCAATAAATTAACAAAACCACTTTCACTCATGATTTATTTATCAAGCACTCAAAGTCCCTAAATGTGGGTGTTTTACAAGATTTGTAAAGCTCAACACTTTGATTAATCAAAACCCACTAATTAACTCAACAAGTGATAATTTTATATAAAGCACACAAATACTTTAAAATAAACATTTTGGCATGTACAACGTTTTCACAAATCAACTTGAACTCACCTTGCTAAATTTAGGCTAAATCTAGATTTTTCCCCAAACGTAAGCTCCTTTAAAGAAACCCGAATCTTCAAGCTCAAATTTCCAAAAACCTAGATCCAAAAGTTTCCAACCATAAATATCCAGATCTAACCATGTAGAATCAGTCCCCCAACATTTTACATCAAAAACCCAACTTATACCAAAACCCTAATCCTCATAGATGAAGAAGGAGAAGATTTCCTTAACCATTTATAACCAAAATTACACCAATAAAGCCCACAATGGAATAGAAGATGAAAACAACAAGACCCTAGCTTTTGGGTAGATAGAGAGTGAGATTACCTCCATCCTTTGATTCCTCAAAGCAAAAGCTCCTAAACTCTCACAAAACTTCAAGCTTCCATATCTTCAACAATGGTGGAAATGGGTTTGATTTGAGTGAAGAAGATGAAGAAGAAGAAGAGGAAGGGTTTGAGGTTTTCTTGGGAGAAATCGGGTTTAGAGAGAGAGAAAAGTCTGAGTTGGGGTTTGGAAATGAAATTAGGGATGAGAGAGGGAAAGGTCTTAATAGCAAACAAATATCTCACCAGACATGTCGCGGACGTCCGGCTGGAGGCCTATGCGGACGTCCGGCTGGAGGCCTATGCGGACGTCCGGCCTTGCCCTGACCGAATTCCCAATTCTTCTCTATTGCTTTCGCTGACGACCCGTGGACGTCCTGATGGACACGGACGTCCGGCTTGTCCCTATGCGGACGTCCGACTTGTCCCTATGCGGACGTCCGCAACTCAAAAGTCCCAATTCTAAAAAAAAATTTGGGTGGTACAGCTGACACTTAACAACGATCCATCTGAAAACCTGTTAATGTCATTGCCTGTAGAGGAATGATCGGCTCCCTTCTCTATCTTACAGTGAGTCGTCTTGATATTATGTATGCTACTTGTCTTTGTGCACGATATCAATCTGAACCCAAAGTATCACATCTGATCGCTGTAAAGCGAATTCTCAGATATCTGAAGGGTACTCCCAACCTAGGTCTTTTGGTATCCCAAAGACTTAGGGTTCAATCTAGCTGCCTATTCAGATAGTGACTTTGCAGGTTACAAGTTGGATAGAAAAAGCACCACAGAAGGCTGTCAACTCCTTGGTGGAAAGCTGGTAAGTTGGACAAGCAAGAAATAAAGTTCAGTGTCCACTTCTACCGCTGAAGCTGAGTATGTAGCTGCTGGAAGCTGTTGTGCTCAGGTTTTATGGATGAGAAATCAGCTATTAGACTACGACCTTAAGCTATCCAAAATTCCAATCTATTGCGACAACACAAGTGCCATCGTTATAACAAATAATCCAGTACTACACTTAAATACCAAACACATCGAGATCAGGTATCATTTTATCAGAGATCATGTGATGAATGGTGATATAGAACTTCACTTTATCCCTACTGACCTTCAGTTAGCTGATCTTTTTACCAAACCTCTTGATGAGACAAGGTTCAACTTTCTCATCAGCGAGCTTGGCAAGCTGAACCTTGAAGAGTAATTCTTCAATGGTTATGCATTATGTCAGTGATAAAATAAATTATATCTCCTTATTTCTCATCAAATCTCTGCACAAAATGATTCACTGATACTAAGGTATGTTTTTCTATTCCTAATCGCTGAAGTTTACATCAGTAAGTTGTTTTCCAAAAATAAATTGATCGCTGACATTTTCTTTAGTGATTCCTTTGAAATAACAAAACTCATCACTGATATATCTCCTCAGTGATTCTTCATTAAAAAAAATAATCTTTGATGCTTTCAAAACCTTCAGAGACATTTTAAGAAATGAAAAGACATTTCTGACTATGACGTCTTCGAACGGATAATCCTTGGCACGACTTTTTGTGTGACACATTCGTCCGTTTCGAATTCTTGTCCAATAAGCTTCGTGGGACGTGTCATGTGTCATGATGAGTTATTTTTTTCCACTCATCACTTTCTCTCTCTACTCTCACTATATAAACTCCTCATGTTTATATTTTTACCTTTTACGCGCACAAACTCTCTCAAGCAAGAAATACATTTGCATACTTGTTCTCGGATTAAAATTTGAAACCTGCTACTCGGTTCTTCAAATTTTCAAACAAAACAGGTTCATTTTCTTCCTCTCATTTCTACTCTTTAATCTTCGTAAACTTGTTTTGATCAACATTCTTTTGTTTACAAAGATCAAACAAACATTTTTCTAAATATAAAATCATCTTCTTCATGATTTTATGACCAAAACTTTAAATATAGTTTTTTCTATTAAGTTTAAAATAAAAATATTAAACTTAAACTTCATACGTTTTTCCAGAATCCCGTTCCCTATAAGGAAACTGGAAAACCATCTTTCAACGCTAGTTTTTGTTTTCACAAAACTAGAAACCCCACATTTTACTTTTTTCTTCCCTAAAAAGGAAACTGTAAAAACCCTAAAACATCAAAAACCCTTATTTTTGGAATAACTTTCCATTTTAAGAAGTTTCTTCATCCTATTTCTATTTTGGTTACTTGTTCAGCAATGGCCTCTACAAATGTTGATGCTACCAACCCTGCCACTGCTACTCGACCTACAACAATGGTCAAATCCTCGAAAATGTAGGGTGAACTGCACCAGATCACCATCGCTGCTAACAACCATTTGTCCCTACTGGAATTCCCTAAAAAGAAACCCAACCCACACCTTGCTGAAGTCGTTGCCTTCATCAAAAGCATCCCTCTTATCACTGCAATGACCATCGCACAACCTGCACACCACCATCTTCTTCAACAATTATGGTTCACTACTAAAAGAACCACTCAACTCTCTACCAAAACTGGCAAAGAATACTCTGTCATCGGATTTCAAACTGAATATGGCAAAGGCTGCATTTCTCCCGCAGAAATTCGCTCTACACTCAAGCTCCCTGAAAGACCATTTGAATCCCTCCCAAACCAAAAATGATGAAGAACTGATAAACTTTCTTGATCTCATAAAGTATGTATGGGACAAAAAGGGCACACTGACGAAGATGACAAACGCCTTACCAAAATCCTCAAAGCCAAAATGCATGTTGAACTCAACTTCATCTTCGCCCACGCCATCTCTTGCATGACAGCAAAAGTGGGCTCTATTGATCAAGCAAGCAAAACCCAGGTTGACTACGTCAGAATAATGTTTGAAGACCTGATGGAGAAGGTCGAGAAGCCTGAATGATCGATGTGCGTTCCCTACCCTCGCTTCATCTATGCACTTCTTCAGATGATGATTGGGGCCAGATATCCCAAGGAAGGAGACTAGAAACTCTCCCAGGTCGACACAAAAATTCTCGACTACAAACCGATCCCTAGCGAGGTAAGTCTTTCTTCCCTTCTCTCTCTTCTCCGCACTTCTTCTACTTCTGCAGTAAGTTCAGCGGCGCAACCCACCGCTGGCACCCACGCTGCAACAACCAAAACCTCTAAGAAGATGAAACCATATGACACACCCCTTGGCACCCATAAGACCACCGCTGTCACCTAACCTTCTCAGGCTCAAGATTCAGTGATTGCCTCTTAACAGGCAACACTTGACGGTTTCGTGGAACGCTCCTCCACATCTGCTGCAACCATCCCCCAACCTATTTCAGAGACTCAGTTCTCTGAAACTTTTCTGGTGGATTCCCCAACATCTTTAGTGCCTCAAAGCACTGCAGCGGTCTCCCTCAACGACACCAGTGTTGAACCTGCGACAACAACAATCTTCTCAGTCGTTGCTTCTTCACCTCCTCGATTGATATTTTCTACAATCACCACAACACCATCTTTCTCGCTGGGGGACTCGAGCTCTGCCCTGCTGCACAACCTAATGCAGTGTAATACTACAGGACCTGTTGGAACCAGCATCCCCATCACCTCCGTCTCTGAGATGGAAAAAGATATGGAGTATTGGAATGGAAACAAAGATATCCATCGATTCTCCAACCCAACAGGTATCCAAACACTTTCCTCACACCTCTCTAAAACCCCAACTTCTTTTGAGCTTTCCTTCACTCATAAGTTGTTTTCTTTTACAGGTCCTATTTTAAGCGATATCAGTACATTCTCAAGGATGTTGCTAATAAAGTGGAATCGTTATCCACCAACCTAACTTCCAACATCTCAGGGATTAACGACGTTGGGATGACGCTGAAAGATGTTTCCACTACCCTTGTCAGCAAGGCCAACACTGCAGACATCACTATGCTGCAAGGGTAAGTGACGAACTTAGAGGCTGGTGTCAACAACAACACCACCGCCATCCAGAATCTTTAATCCACCATCGCTGATCTTTCTACCAACTACACCAACCTCACCAGCGAGGTTGGTACACTGAAGACAGAGCTCACTGGGCTCCAAGGTGAGGTGAGTAAATTATCCTCCACTATCTCTGAATTGAACTCCCTGCTCACCAAGATCCTCGAGCAAATGGAGGCTCCCACGGTCCCTGTCTCCTTCTTCTCCCATAACGATCGCAACTTACTTGGGATGACAGCGGACTTCGTAATCAAGGCTACTTCTCTCCTCCCTGGCCTAGAAGACAGGGTGGGGAATCCTGAACAAAATCAGGCCTTAGCCTCAGGTGCCCCTGGCCTCGAAGATAGGGCTCTTGATGTTGCTGTTGCTGTTGCTGTTGTCGTCGCTACCGCTGATCCTCCATCCCCCCGTTTTGCTGAAGAGGGGGAGAAGAACGATGATGAAGACTGTAACGTCCCAAAAATTACAAGGAATTTAAAAAATTTCAAGACATTCATTTCATTATAAAACAACCACAATTTAATAATTCGGAACTCAATTGAAATTAACGTCGTTAACTCAAACAGTCAATAAAGTTTATGCAGCGGAAATTTTATAAAATAAAATCCAAAGGTATGAAAGTGAAATTTAAACAATTCTCGACACCCGCGCTTAGTGTGTGTACCGTCAAGCCCGACTGCCGCTCGCACCTGAAATCACAACATATTGGGAAAAGGTAAGCTAAACGCTTAGTGAGTCCTACCACACACGCAGGTAGCAACCCCACGTATATCGTCCCTACTCGGAAGTAGGTAACATCACCATCACCACGAATATAAACCACATAATGATTAATGTATAAATACGCACCTCGGTCCCACCGAGTACACAAAAATATATCGATACAAGCTCAGTCCCACCGAGCCCTCGGTCCCACCGAGTAAAGATAATATAATTGTACTAGCTCAGTCCCACCGAGCCCCCCAGTCCCACTGAGGTGTACATAAGAATAAATAATCCACATATAAATTCAACAAATCACAACTAGTTATCACATCCCAACTAGTTCACGTAAACACGTAATAACACGTAGCACAAAATAACGATATGCATGAAATTCCTAACTACGCGGTGAGAGAACTCACCTCAAAGCAACGCGACGCGCCCACGAGCCGCAACACCGACACGTCAACTTTCCTCACTTTTTCCCACCTAAATACGCACTAAAAACGTCAACGGAAAGTCCCAACTCACGACACGTTTACTAGTTTAACAAAACTAAAATTCCAGTTTTTACACTAAAAACGCAGGTCTGTTCGAGACCCATTTTACCCCTGTTAAACTGATCAATCCAGAAATCTAATTCCATATTCAGGAAGTTCCATGTCTTACGGTTCCAGGGACGTATAGAACGCGGTCTAACAATGTCCCAAATATTTTATACAAAATTTACAAGACAGGTCCGCAGAACAGCGAAAAACCGGACCTGTTAGTATAAAAATGAAATTTCACCCTAGTTACGGTCCGAACCGATTTTTCCTCAAAACAGATAAAACTTAAAGGACTCGTAAACGGAACTTTTGGCATCAGTTTCATCCCAATCCGACATTCCTTGCAGAAGTTATGCTCGATACAAAAACAGGGACAGAAACTGCAGTTTCACATAAAATCATAACGCGGTCCTCCGATATGCGATTAACGGTTTAGGGTCAGGCCACGGCGGTTTTGGGGTTCCGCCAGGTGGTTTTAGGGTTTAGGCCGCGGGCCCCACCCACTGCCACCTCCGGCAGTGGGGCACGGCGGCGACGGCGGTGTTTTCCGTCGGTGATCACACACACACGCACACAACGCACGCTACCCTCTCGCACCACCGTCCTCCTCTCTCTCGATCTCCCTAACGTGCACCCACTCGCACACACAACCACGGCCGTCACAGCGGCGGCGTGCAGTGGTGGCCACACCGCCGGCAGCCATGGCTGCCGCGGCGGTGGTGGTGGTTTGCGGTACCTTTGCGACGAACAAAACAAAAGAAAAGACAACGAAACGAAAACAACGACTACCTCGATGCGGCTCCTCTTTCTCTCCGGTCGCTTGCTCCTCCTCTCCCCGGCGTCCTTCTCTCTCCGGCGAACTCTCTCTCTCTCTCTACTCTCGCCGGCGGTCGTTTTCTCTCTCTCTCTCTGTTTCCTTCTCTCTCTCGGTTTCTTGCTCACGGCTGAACACCAACAAAGGGAATGGAAGGGTGACCAAGGGTTTTTGGGGGAAGGGTTGCTAAACAAGAAAAAAATGAAAGGGAGGGAAGGGGGTCGGTCATTTGGCCGATCCCTTGCCCAAATTACACCCTTGCACAATTTTGGCCCCTAGACTCCTAAAGTATGTCCAAAATTTCCCAAATTAGTTTAGGACTTAACATAACGATCATTGACCCACTAGTTAATTCGTTTTAGTTCCTTGACGCCTAACCCCGATAAATAAATAAAAATATATTAAAAATAATTAAATAAAAACGTACCGGGACACGGGCTTTACAACTCTCCCCCGCTTGAATTAGACTTCGACCTCGAAGTCTTGGTCGGCGAATAGTTCGGGATAATTCTCGCGCATCTCCGCTTCGGGCTCCCACGTCCATTCTGAACCCTTCCGGTGCTGCCACTGGACTTTCACCAGTCCAATAACTTTGTTCCGCGAGGTTCTCGTTCTCCTGTCGAGAATGGCAACCGGCTATTCCACGTAGTTAAGCCGCTCATCGATCTGAACGTCCTCCAGAGGGATCACGGTAGACTCATCAAATACACACTTTCGTAATTGAGAAACGTGAAAGGTGTTGTGAATCAAGCTCAGTTCTTCAGGTAACTCTAACTGGTAAGCCACTTTCCCCACACGGGCGATAATCCGGTAGGTCCCAATATAACGAGGCCCTAGCTTCCCCCGCTTACGAAACCGGATCGCCCCTTTCCAGGGTGAAACCTTCAACAACACATAATCACCCACCTGAAACTCCAAGTCGGATAGCCTTTTGTCGGCGTAGCTCTTCTGCCGACTCTGTGCAGTAACCAAACGGTCCCGCACCATCTGAATCATCTCGGCCGTCTTCAACACAATGTCAGTACTCCCTAACACCCGATGACCAACCTCGCCCCAACAAACGGGCGTCCTGCACTTCCTACCGTACAACAACTCGTACGGCGGCATGCCAATACCAGAGTGAAAGCTGTTGTTGTAGGAAAATTCTGCTAGAGGAAGGTACTGATCCCAGCTACCTCCAAAATCGATAACACAAGCTCGAAGCATATCTTCGAGGGTCTGAATGGTTCGCTCGCTCTGTCCGTCCGTCTGCGGATGAAAAGCCGTTCTAAAGTGTAACCGTGTACCCATCTCCGACTGGAACTTCTCCCAAAATCGGGAGGTAAAACGAGTGTCCCTGTCGGAGACAATCGAAACTGGCACCCCGTGCCTGGCCACTATCTCACGTACAAACACCTCTGCAAGCTTTTCCACCGAGGAGCTTTCCCTGATGGCCAAAAAGTGAGCACTCTTGGTCAGAAGGTCAACGATCACCCAAATGGCATCGTTCCCACGGGGAGTCCTTGGGAGTTTCGTTATGAAGTCCATAGTAATCTTTTCCCATTTCCAAACCGGGACCTCCAACGGCTGCAATTTCCCATGTGGTCATTGATGTTCCGCTTTGACCTTCCGACAGGTCATACATACCTCAACACATCTAGCAACATCCCGCTTCATGTCGGGCCACCAATAACCTTCACGCAAGTCTCTGTACATCTTTGTAGCTCCCGGGTGAATCGAGAACTTGGACTTATGCGCCTCATCCATTAGTACCTGCCGATTCCCACCGAAGAATGGAATCCAAACCCTACCATGTCGAGTTAACAACCCCCGACTATCACGAACAAAATTCGGGATTTCCCCCGACACTCTTTCCCGCTTTGCATTTTCCTCCAAGATAGCCACCTCCTGAGCGCTCCTTATCGACTCCAGGATAGGTGTAACCACTGTCAATCGCTGACATAAACCCCTCAATGGCTCACCGACCGGATGTCGGCTGAGTGCGTCCGCGACCACGTTCGCTTTACCCGGGTGGTAAAGTATCTTGCAGTCATAATCCTTGACCACATCGAGCCACCTTCGCTGACGCATATTAAGGTTCTGCTGATCCATCAAGTACTTGAGGCTCTTATGGTCAGTGTAGATCGTACACTTGACACCATAGAGATAGTGCCTCCAAATTTTAAGGGCAAACACTACCGCTCCCAACTCCAGGTCATGAGTCGGGTAATTCGCTTCATGAGGCTTCAGCTGCCTCGAAGCGTAGGCTATGACCTTGCCGCGTTGCATAAGCACGACACCCAAACCTTGGTGTGAAGCGTCACAGTATACTACCAAATCCTCCATGCCCTCGGGCAAGGTTAACACAGGAGCCTCGCACAAACGCCTGCGTAGCTCCTCGAACGCCTTCTGTTGTTCCTCACCCCAACTGAAAGCCGCAGATTTCTTCGTCAATCGCGTCATACGCAACGCGATCTTGGAGAAATCCTGAATAAACCTTCGGTAATACCCTGCCAATCCTAGAAAGCTTCGCACCTCGGTAGGAGTCTTCGGCACCTCCCACCGCATCACCGCTGAAATCTTAGCTGGGTCTACCATAATACCATCCTGATTCACGACATGTCCTAGGAACTGGACCTCTCGTAACCAGAACTCGCACTTGGAAAACTTAGCGTATAACTTCTCTCGCCTCAATACTTCCAACACTTCTCGAAGATGCATCTCGTACTCCTCCTTGGACTTTGAATACACCAGAATATCGTCGATGAACACAATCACCGATCGGTCCAACATCGGACTACACACCCGGTTCATGAGGTCCATGAACGCTGCGGGTGCATTGGTGAGCCCGAAAGGCATCACCACCAACTTGTAAATGGCCATAACGTGAACGAAAGGCCGTCTACTCCGTATCCTCTCTCCTCACCCGCATCCGATGATACCCCGATCTCAAATCAACCTTAGAGAACCACGAGGCTCCCTGAAGCTGATCGAACAAGTCATCGATCCTTGGCAGAGGATAACGATTCTTCGCCGTAAGCTTATTCAACTCACGGTAGTCTATACACATCCGTTGGGACCCGTCTTTCTTTTTCACACATAATCGGGGCTCCCCACGGTGAACAACTTGGCTTGATGAACTCCTCCACGGTCAGAGTAGTGCACTCGTTAAACGTTAAAGCAGTAGCACACCAGTCCTTCACTCCGTCTCGCAACAGATTCACCGCAAAGCGAACCTTCTAGTTCGTAGGACAACCACCGGTAAGGAATGTGCACTCCATAACCGATCCCGACTCTCTTGTTCGGGGCTGCCCACCTGCAGGGGGTGGAATCTCCGCGATGCGCTCCTCCATCGACACTATTACCTCATCACGAATGGCGGTAATAATCTCGGGGATCGCCTCCTCAAAATATGCGTCACCTCGACCGCAAACATCTCACGAATCTGATCAGCAATAATTCCAGCATCGGCATCTGGATCAGCATTGTTGTTCCTCCTTAACGAGCTACTAGCACACATTAAAACCTGCTAACTACGCTCACGCTCAACTCTTCGGATTCTCCGTGACTTTCCCCGTCTCGAGCACGAATCATGTGCTTCAGATAGTAGGAGCTCTGCTACTACCCTTTACACCTATCCTTACTCGTTTTAAGTCCTGTCCCGGGACGTCCAAGTAGTTGCTTACCACAAACATATACATATGCCCATTCCGGCATATGCAAACACTTTTCCTAGCTCCCTAGAAAGGTCGTAATACCCCACTACCCTTGCTAGAACGGAACCCCCACTAGCCCTGACGAGTCACCTCGTAAACGCACAGTCGTATACAGTGGAAACCAGATAGACATTCGAATATAAGATTCTATCCTACAATGGTTGGACTCAAACAAGAGTTGCGCAATAGAACTAAATCCAACATTCTAAGGCTATTCGGTTCCTACCGGATACAACCTATAGTGCATTCGCTTGACAACCTATCATAGCTAGCATAAGTTCCTATTAGCAAACAACAACCATACAGTACAGTGTAATAAGAACCAAGCAATCTAGCATACATAATCGTATATAAACACTCTTCCCGGCTCACTAGAAATTTCATCTCATCCCACTACCCTTGCTACCACGGAATCCCTATTAGTCATAACGAGTTGCCTCGCGAATACCCAGTCGCATGCAGCGTGAATCAAATAAACATTCGAATACATGATCCTATCCTAGAAAGGTTGGACTCAAACAAGAGTTGCGCAATAGGACTAAATCAAATATTCTAAGGCTATATGATTCTTACTGCATACAACCTATAGGGCCTTCACTTAACAACCTACTATAACTAGCATTGATTCCTACTAGCAAGCAATCATCACACAGTACAGTGTAAACAACATAGGCAATCTAGCATGCATACCCTATGATCTAGAAAGCGATAATTACACTAAGTACTGTACCTTCCCACATAGCGTCGGCTGACTGTACACACTGCGCCCTCGATACCAAGTTGTAACGTCCCAAAAATTACAAGGAATTTAAAAAATTTTAAGACATTCATTTCATTATAAAACAACCACAATTTAATAATTCGCAACTCAATTGAAATTAACGTCGTTAACTCAAACAGTCAATAAAGTTTATGCAGCGGAAATTTTATAAAATAAAATCCAAAGGTATGAAAGTGAAATTTAAACAATTCTCGACACCCGCGCTTAGTGTGTGTACCGTCAAGCCCGACTGCCGCTCGCACTTGAAATCACAACATATTGGGAAAAGGTAAGCTAAACGCTTAGTGAGTCCTACCACACACGCAGGTAGCAACCCCACGTATATCGCCCCTACTCGCAAGTAGGTAACATCACCATCACCACGAATATAAACCACATAATGATTAATGTATAAATACGCACCTCGGTCCCACCGAGTACAGAAAAATATATCGATACAAGCTCAGTCCCACCGAGCCCTCGGTCCCACCGAGTAAAGATAATATAATTGTACTAGCTCAGTCCCACCGAGCCCTCGGTCCCACCGAGTAAAGATAATATAATTGTACTAGCTCAGTCCCACCGAGCCCTCGGTCCCACCGAGCCCCCCAGTCCCACTGAGGTGTACATAAGCATAAATAATCCACATATAAATTCAACAAATCACAACTAGTTATCACATCCCAACTAGTTCACGTAAACACGTAATAACACGTAGCACAAAATAACGATATGCATGAAATTCCTAACTACGCGGTGAGAGAACTCACCTCAAAGCAACGCGACGCGCCCACGAGCCGCAACACCGACACGTCAACTTTCCTCACTTTTTTCCACCTAAATACGCACTAAAAACGTCAACGGAAAGTCCCAACTCACGACACGTTTACTAGTTTAACAAAACTAAAATTCCAGTTTTTACACTAAAAACGCAGGTCTGTTCGAGACCCATTTTACCCCTGTTAAACTGATCAATCCAGAAATCGAATTCCATATTCAGTAAGTTCCATGTCTTACGGTTCCAGGGACGTATAGAACACGGTCTAACAATGTCCCAAATATTTTATACAAATTTTACAAGACAGGTCCGCAGAACAGCGAAAAATCGAACCTGTTAGTATAAAAAGAAAATTTCACCCTAGTTACGGTCCGAACCGATTTTTCCTCAAAACAGATAAAACTGAAAGGACTCGTAAACGGAACTTTTGGCATCAGTTTCATCCCAATCCGACATTCCTAGCAGAAGTTATGCTCGATACAAAAACAGGGACAGAAACTGCAGTTTCACATAAAATCATAACACGGTCCTCCGATATGCGATTAACGGTTAAGGGTCAGGCCACGGCGGTTTTGGGGTTCCGCCAGGTGGTTTTAAGGTTTAGGCCGCGCGCCCCACCCACTGCCACCTCCGGCAGTGGGGCACGGCGGCGGTGGCGGTGTTTTCCGGCGGTGATCACACACACACGCACACAACCCACGCTACCCTCTCGCACCACCGTCCTCCTCTCTCTCGATCGCCCTAACGTGCACCTACTCGCACACACAACCACAGCCGTCACAGCGGCGGCGTGCAGTGGTGGCCACACCGCCGGCAGCCATGGCTGCCGCGGCAGTGGTGGTGGTTTGCGGTACCTTTGCGACGAACAAAACAAAAGAAAAGACAACGAAACGAAAACAACGACTACCTCGATGCGGCTCCTCTTCCTCTCCGGTCGCTTGCTCCTCCTCTCCCCGGCGTCCTTCTCTCTCCGGCGAACTCTCTCTCTCTCTACTCTCACCGGCGGTCGTTTTTTCTCTCTCTCTCTATGTTTCCTTCTCTCTCTCTCTCTCTCTCTCTCTCTCTCTCTCTCTCTCTCGGTTTCTTGCTCACGGCTGAACACCAACAAAGGGAATGGAAGGGTGACCAAGGGTTTTTGGGGGAAGGGTTGCTAAACAAGAAAAAAAACGAAAGGGAGGGAAGGGGGTCGGTCATTTGGCCGATCCCTTGCCCAAATTACACCCTTGCACAATTTTGGCCCCTAGACTCCTAAAGTATGTCCAAAATTTCCCAAATTAGTTTAGGATTTAACATAACGATCATTGACCCACTAGTTAATTCGTTTTAGTTCCTTGACGCCTAACCCCGATAAATAAATAAAAATATATTAAAATAATTAAATAAAAACGTACCGGGACACGGGCTTTACAAAGACCTTCCCCAAAACGTTGAGGGGGAGGTAAATGTTGAAGACCCTTCCCATCCTGAGGGGGAGGGAACCGCTGAAGACCCCGCTCTTTCTGAGGGGGAGCAAGGCAAAGACAACAAAGCTCCCACTCCACCCCTCTCTCCTACTGTGCAAGAAACCGTTGAAATGTTTTCTGATGAGGAAAATGAAGAATAGGAAGAAGAGGTGGAGATCGATGATAAGGAACCATCATTCCATCCTGACTCTAAGGATGATGATGATGATGAAGAAGATGAGCATTTGTGGTTCCAATCCACTAAAAGGCATCTCCATAACTGAAGCAGGGGAAAAGACGAAGTCTCTTGCAAAGAAGACTTCTCATGGCAAGTAAAAGGGGCTCGCCACTGAAGGCAACTTGGCAATTCTTCTCAAAAAGCCAACTTGTTAGGTATGTTAACTTCTCTTTCCCTACACTGCTTCTATCCTTTATCTTTTTTCTACTTCTACCCTCCTTATCCTAAAACCTCTAAACATTTGCCACATTTATTATTGGTTCTATATGCTCAATAATGATTATAAAATAATATTACCGGTAATATATGATCCTATAGGGTCACACCGAACAACAACTAGACACTAAAATTAATATTTATAAGAATTTGATTCTTAATAAATATTATTATTTCTTGATAAATATTATTAATTATATTATTGAATATAATTCATAATATTAAATGCAAATGAAATATTCTAGTTTATTAAATAATATGATGGGTTCATATGTAACTAGAATTAGAAGGAGGGACTAAATGTAATATAGTTTAAATTGTTAAAATCTTGATTTTACCTAATTTAAACTAGAGGGGCTCAAGTGTAATATTTGCATGTAAGACTCAAATGCTATTGGACCAATTTTTGGCCAAATGAAAAAAAGGGTTTGGTTGCATATCTTGATAACTTATGGAGAGAGATACACACTTGAGGAATACACAAAAATTGGATTTTGCTATCTCTCTCTTCCTCATCTCTCCTTTCGGCCGAAAACCACCCATTTTGGTGGTGGTTTTTCTTCTTATTTTTCAACACTAGTGTAGTATTGAGAAAGAAGTGAGCTTGCATCTCATTTCAAGAAAGGTACTAGCATACTTTGGTGTTGGAGCTTGTCGGTGGACTACTTTAGAGGAGCTCTCTTTTGGGTTCTACATTCATCACCAACATCCAACCTCCCGTGAGGAACCAAAGGACTACAAAGGTTGTAATCTTGAACTCTCTTGTTTTGTGTTTTTTTATCTTTTCATGCATGTAACAAGATCCTTGGTGGGAATAAAATGGTTTTATGTTTTGTTCAAATTTTTGCTTCCGTTGCGTAATAATTTTTTTCTCCTATGAGTTTTTGAAACCCGTGTTTTGAACATAAAATCCCAACAAGTGGTATCAGAGCCTATGTTATAATGCATGATTAGATAATAAGTTTTATTTGGATATAACTTGGTTTTTGGAAACCATGGATAAAATTTCATTTTATATGAAAAGTTCATACATGGTTTTTAGGCAACTAGTTTGTATTTTTTTTATATATATATATTTTTATGTAACAAAATTTCAACATGCATTTTTGTTACATAAAAGTTGCCTAACAAAAACAAAGTGTTGTTTTATGTTATTTATGTCTAATATGTGCATAAACAAGCCATGGACCAATGTGTTGGTTGTTGTGTTGTTTCCTTTAAATTTGTTATAATTTTTATTATTATTCATGTTGGTTTGTAATAGTAAATAGGTTTTATTATTTCATGTTTTTTTTGTTCATTTTGTAAGTATTAGATTAGTTGTTAGAACTAGTTTTTTATTTTATAAAATGTAACAAGAAGAAGGCCAACATGGAGCTTGAAGATGGAGCTTGATGTTTTGATTACATAGAGATGCTAAAGCAAGTGGGAGCTTGAAGTTTTTTATTTTTATTTTGTCCCTTAGGAATGGACTTGGCATTTCTTGTTTTGGCTCACAAGAAATGTCATTAGAAATGGCTTTGTTTTATGCACATTCTTTTGCATGTTTATGGTTGATTATGTTCTTTTTGATGCGTTAAAATATAGGATATTGTATGCTAGTAAAGAACATAAAATTGGTTCAAACGCGCTTATTTAAAATTGTTTAAAGTTGAAGCGACAAATTTTAAAATTAGATTTTAAATGAACCAAGTTTAAAATAGAGATTTTATATCAACCAATATTTAAAATGAAGATTTTAAAACAATGACATGCAAATTGGTTCAAATAAGTTTTATATAAAATTGTTTATTTAAAAACGGCGTGACTATAAAATTGGATTTTAATTGAGCCAAATTATTCAAAATGAAGATTTTAAATTTATTCATTTTGATGAAAATTTCTTTTTCTTAGAAGGAGTACCTTGATTATTGGATGCATGCAATAATATGGTACTATGGTTTTTAAGACAAAAGTTGAGATTTTGAGTTATTATAGGAGTTTTTAAAACTCATACAAATTCATAATCTAATAATAAAAGTGTTTTATTAAAAGACTATAAATGGTTCTTATTATGATCAAACTCAAACGTTAATATTAACAATTAGTTGATAAAATAGAGATTTTATTTAACTAAAAGGAACCATTTAATGTGAAATAAGATTTTAAATAGTACCATATATTATTGAATACTAACACATGACAATAAAATGTTTTTAAAACTAGAATTATAAAACATTATAAATCCCTTTTCAAAATGCAAGTCTATGCCGTCCTTTTGAGAAACACTCAATACGTCGCTATGCCACCCTTGTGGGATAAAGGTCACCTAACCACTTGGATTGTCTTGAGATGAATGAGGTGATTCTTATGTCTTTGTGAGATAAAGGTCACCTAACCGCATGGATGTGAGTTTCACATGTTGTTTCAAGTAGGATGACTTGATTGGGAATCTTTTGTGATAAAGGTCACCTAAGCATTAGAAACCCAAGGCATAGATGGGATCAAACATGCCAATTAACAAACAAGTTGTTAAGGATCCCATAACACTAGGAATTACATTCGATGTAATCGATAAACGTTACCTACCTTGTTGGATTAAATGGACGGGATAAAGGTCACCTAACCGTTTCATTTGTTTTGCAACGTTGGATCCTAGATTATATGCAAATTAAATTTTTTTTTTAGAAATCGAAAGGGTGATTAATTTGCTTAACAATTAATATTGAAAATACTATATTAACTTTGTTAAATTTTGTAGATGGCCCAATATGCAACCACTACAATTAATTCATCCCTAAGAGCATGGCTTAACCAAGAAAAGTTAACCACTCAAAACTTCCCGAGTTGGTTTCACAGATTGAGACAAGTTCTCAAAAGTGAACACAGATCATATCTTCTTAACGTACCTCTTCGTCAAGAACCTCCTCTTACCTCCACTGAAGATCACAAGGCTTGGTTGAAACATAATGATGATTCAATCGACATATCATGTCTTATGCTTGAGACTATGGATCCACTCTTACGAGAAGATGTGGAGATATTCTCATATACGGCACTAGAAATGATAATCCACTTAGGGGAGCTTCATCAAAGCTGTGTGTTCGGTGAACGCCTGAGAACTCTTCAGGCACTTTATAGAACTAATATGGAGGAAGACCAAGATGTAACCACACATGTTCAGAGGATGAGGACGCAACTTGATTATTTGGATAACCTTGGTTATCCTTATCCTAAACTGTTGGCCATAGATATGATCCTTAGATCGTTGACCCCAAAATTTGATGCCTTTATCAAAAGGTTGGGCCTCAAAGTTTTTTCGGTCTCATAGTTGCATACAATGCTAGAGACGTTTGATAAGAATCTTTCTATGGAAGCGTTTACATGTGGTAAGTGTGGTTACCTTGGTCATGGAAGAGAGAATTGTCATCTGAATGTTTTCTAACGAATGAATGTCCTTCAGGTATCTATTGGATAGATAGAATTCTTTCTTTTATATCTTACACTTGTGTATTTGATACTAAGTGTAAAACTCGCTTTTGTAATATGTTACAGATGATCAAGAAAAGTAGACGACTGAATGACAAGCAAAATGGTGATCCACATGGGCAAGGAAGCAGGAATGCATACCAAGCTTATAGAGGATTCTATTATGAAACCATATGGCTTGTATTGTTAAACAATGTTTATTTCGAAAAATATTTGAATTTAGTTTGACTAAATTATTATTTTTCAGTCACATGTCTATTGATTGAATGAAATTCACTTAACCGTTTTGGAAATGTTTATATTCATATTCAAATTGAATTATTCTATTTCGAGAACTAGTCCTCCTAATTGAATAATAGAGTGAATCTCAAAAGTCTTCTAAGACATAGTTTTATATAATCACCATAAGACTCAAATGTGTTTTGAATCAAGTCTACACGTATAATAGTCAACTTAATCAAGAAAATTAAACGCATATCTAAATTTTAAAACTTTTTTTAAACTAAATATAAATATTTTCATTTGATATATGCGATCTTGATAAAGTTGAATATAGCTCTTTTCTCTTATTCATAGAGAAGGAGAAAAAGTTTTTTTAGAATTGATACATGTTGATGTATATGGTCTCTCAAAACCAAGTCTAGATATGGTAATAGATAATACCTTCACTGACGTTTTCAATTGTTGAAGTGTATGGAACATAAAGAGGAAGCATTTGATGTAATTCAAGTTGTTTCAAAATGAAGATTAAGAAAACAACTCAGCAGGACCATTAAAGTCTTTTCTGATATATGAGGATAGTAACTAAACCAAGAACTCTTGGATCATCATAGAAATTGTGTACATCCGAAAGGATGAACCGAACCTTATTAAATATGGTTCGCTCTATGATGAGTAGAAGTACTATTCCTATATCAAATTCGGAATTCTGCCCTAGTTAAAGTAAACCGTACTTTTTGACACCAACCAAAAGGTAGACAAGACACCTTATAAGATTTCGTATGAAAGTTTTTTCATCCTTAGTCTTAGTTGAAGGTGTGGGTTTATGAAGATCATGTAAGACAATAAGCTTCAAGTAAACTCAACCCAATATCTACCAAATGCATATATTGTAGAATATACTATAAATTGTTTTTATATACCGATTCTACAATCCCACATACAATAAAATTGTTTATTGTTCCAAAGCCAAGTTCTTAGAAAGCAAAACAATTTTGGGCAAGGCAAGTGGGAGTGTTAAGGAACTTGAAGGGAATCAAGAACTTCATAACCTAATGCACTTATTGGTTGGCACTAGTTATCAAACAAAGGTCGTTGAAACTGAGCGATTTGATTGATCAGAAACTTAGTAAAAACACCAAGTGTTCGCAAATCTAGTAGAATCATTCAGAAATTCGAGAGATATCGATTTCTTATAAAGAATGATGTATGACTGGGTTCTAGTAAACCCATCAACGACTAAAGTGCTATGTCAGATTCTGAATCTGGTGAGTGGCTTAGAGTCATGAACACTGAGATACAATCCATTCATGGATCAGTACAAGTATCTCAAAACTGGAATCTTCATTTTGACAGGAAAATTAAAAGTTTAATTTTCATCAAAATAAAAGATGACTCATGTATTTGCTAAAACTAGTGGGAGCGCAGTAAAATTCCTAATCCTGTATGTGCAAGACATACTAGTATTTGGAAATTAACTTTCCGACATAGCAAAACATCATGTTTTAGCTCGGACAGTATTTCCTCAATAAAAGACTTAGAAATGGCTAATTTTGTTCTTGAAATAAAGATCTTTAGAGATTAGATCAAGACGACTTATAGGTTTAAGTCAAAGTGCATATGTTGACATGATCTTGAAAGGTTCAAGATGCAAGGCTCTAAAGGTAGTTTCTTGCAAATATGATATGGCATCATTTTGAGCATGTCTCGATATTCCAGCACAAAGGTTGAGCTAGATAAAATGATTAGTATTCCATATGCTTCGGCAAATGGATCTATCATATATGCCATGACATGCACTAGATCGAGCGTGTCAAAATGCTTTAGAGCATTAGAAAATGATACCAACGAAATACGAGGGAAGGTCATTGGATGATTGTATAGAACAATTTAAGGTAATTACGAAGAACAAACAAGTGTTCCTTAACTGAGGGTTGGAAGAAGATCATAGTAAAATGTTACACTAATGATAGCTTCCACAAAGATCGAGAAGGTTCTCGATCACAAAAGGGAAATATCTTCATTGTGAATGAAGAACTAGTTCGTTTTGAAAAGGTTCAAGGCGAAGGTAAAAGTTGCATAATACACTACAAAATAAGAATACATTGCTGCTTTATAGGCCGCAAAAGAAAGATGCCATGGATGAAAGAGTTCATTGAAAAGCTAGGTAGATGCCTCCCATTCAGGATCATCTAGAAATCCTTTGTGAGAATGTGGGTGCCATTACGCAAGCTAAAGGACCCTATCTCACATCAGAGTACCAAGTATCTACTCCAGACATTTAACTATACTTAGAATAAAGTTAAAAATGAAAATGTTAATGTTCACAGAGTTTACACAAATTAGGTTTTCTGGATGAACCCATTCATAAGCTAAACTTGAAGGGTCATGTTTGAGCTTTAGGACTTCGTTATTCTAGTGATGGGATTTGATTTGAATTTAGTATTTGGATGTTGGAACAAGTAAAGCAACAAGTATAGTATTTAGTTAGATATATAGGATATGATCTTTTCATACTCGTTGTGTTCTATATTAGCATGTTTAAATCCTTGAATAAATTAGTTATTCTAAATGTCCGTAGTCGATCATAGTTGTGGGAGCAACTATGAAGTAAGACTAATATGAATTGGATTGGTTGACTTTTAAAAGTAAAAGTGGCAAAGTGTTGCAACCAAGTTCATAGGTACTTGTTAGGGAACGAGTACTGGACCTGACCCGCTTGAAGATCACTTCATGGATCGTCGTCATGAGTAATCCTTGAATAAAAGGTAGTATCTTTGTATTCTTCGATCTGAGATGCATATTTGGAACTCAAGTGTAGGGAGTGTTATGCTTGATATGGTTAACCGTTGTTCTTGAAAAAGGCAGCTATAAAGGCCGTTATTGGGCATGGCATAAACTGCATGAGAGGCGTATGTAGTCAAGATGGGATTTGTTTCTCTAAATATGTTAAGAGTGAGACATCTAAGACGCCTTACCAAAAGTTGAACAATAGATGAGAATGATGGCGATCCATGTCTCATGTTCAACATGATGTCTAAAGAAAGGGATAACTGATACCACACCTTATACATCAATTGAAACTATGAGCTCATGGGAATTGGATGTTGTTGAATGGCACTTACAGTCATACATTGCTGGGGGCAGTGAGGTGTTGCTAGACGTTCCCCACTGCCTATATCATTCTATAATGCAATCTTGAGCAAGTGGGAGATTGTTGGTTCTATATGCTCAATAATGATTATAAAAATAATATTACCGGTAATATATGATCCTATAGGGTCACACTGAACAACAAGTAGACACTAAAATTAATATTTATAAGAATTTGATTCTTAATAAATATTATTATTTCTTGATAAATATTATTAATTATATTATTGAATATAATTCATAATATTAAATGCAAATGAAATATTCTAGTTTATTAAATAATATGATGGGTTCATATGTAACTAGAATTAGAAGGAGGGACTAAATGTAATATAGTTTAAATTGTTAAAATCTTGATTTTACCTAATTTAAACTAGAGGGGCTCAAGTGTAATATTTGCATGTAAGACTCAAATGCTATTGGACCAATTTTTGGCCAAATGAAAAAAAGGGTTTGTTTGCATATCTTGATAACTTATGGAGAGAGATACACACTTGAGGAATACACAAAAATTTGATTTTGCTATCTCTCTCTTCCTCCTCTCTCCTTTCGGCCGAAAACCACCCATTTTGGTGGTGGTTTTTCTTCTTATTTTTCAACACTAGTGTAGTATTGAGAAAGAAGTGAGCTTGCATCTCATTTCAAGAAAGGTACTAGCATACTTTGGTGTTGGAGCTTGTCGGTGGACTACTCTAGAGGAGCTCTCTTTTGGGTTCTGCATTCATCACCAACATCCAA
Organism: Saussurea involucrata; assembly: GCA_033807775.1. NCBI lineage: Eukaryota > Viridiplantae > Streptophyta > Magnoliopsida > Asterales > Asteraceae > Saussurea > Saussurea involucrata. Next base: position 62,396,808 of record CM066313.1, on the reverse strand, counting down.
CCTCCCGTGAGGAACCAAAGGACTACAAAGGTTGTAATCTTGAACTCTCTTGTTTTGTGTTTTTTATCTTTTCATGCATGTAACAAGATCCTTGGTGGGAATAAAATGGTTTTATGTTTTGTTCAAATTTTTGCTTCCGTTGCGTAATAATTTTTTTTCTCCTTTGAGTTTTTGAAACCCATGTTTTGAACATAAAATCCCAACATTTATTTATCTATCTTTTTCTTCTACCCACAAAAGATCTAACTCTCTGATCATTTTTATTCAGCTAGTCCTCTCCCATGCTTGAGGATACTGTTGAAGCTCCTCCTTCACTGCAAATAATCCCAGTTGTCCAAGCTAATGAAAGACAAATAATCCCGGTATCTGTGAATGAGATTTATGAACAAGATGAAGAACAAGAGTTTCTCTCGCACCGCAACAGACCTTCTCGATTGCTTCAGCGATCAGAAGATAATGAATTTAACAGAAGAGCAGCTATGATCCAACAGCTACAAAATCAGCATATCATCCTTCCAACCGGCTTTAACTGTCTGACTCCTGAGGAAATTGCTGAAAGCCTCAAAGCTGAAAAACTCTTAGCTGAACAACAAAGAAACGAGCTTAAAGACAAAGAGTTCACGCTTAAAGTTGCCTAAGGTTCAGTGAAGGATCAACAACTGAAACGCCTTCCCCTTAGAGTCCAACAAGAAGTTCTCAAAGAGGTTGGTAAGAAGAAGACGAAGAAATCAAATATCAGTGACACCACTGTGGCCTGGTGTAAGAAGAAAATCGACTTCAGGAATCTACCAAGCATAATTGTTAATGTAAACCTGAAAGATTGAATTGTTAGAGGTGTTCCAGTGATTGAGGTCACTACAATCAGAGAAAATGGAGTGACGAAGACTTGCTACCTTTCAGCTATTGAGCACCTTGGGTTAGATGAGTGGTTGTAGATTCGAATTGCAATTCAGCGATCCCGGTCAAGCTTCAAGCCTTGTGTGGAAAGGTTTATCAACAAACTAATCGATCAAGTCTTCTCAGTGGTCGATTTGCCCCCTCATCCAACGCTCCATCAAAACCGAAGAACTCCAAAGAAAAATAAAGCAACGTCATCTTCAGTCCCTACTATCCGGAACGAGACAGAAATTCAATTTTCTCGTGAAGCGGTTCTTGATCTTAATGCTAATTTTTCAGGCCTCGACGTATCGCTGCCACCTGGTGAAAAATTTATAGCTGCAAAGGTGGTCAGTGAGCCTCTCGACATTTTCTTCTTAGAATACACCGGTCACCAATGCTTTCAACGCTGGTCATAGTTGCCCATTACTTCATTGGAACAACTCAGAGACCTAATATATTGGTGTGACCGATCCAGATTAGGAGTCTTCATGAAGCCTCAAATTAACAGAGAAGCCAAATTGAGAAGACAACGGGGAGAACAAGTCCCTGACTGGATGATTACTGAATCTGATACCCTTGATGAACTTCTCTTCAAGGATGAACCTGCTTAGCTGATAAGATCACCTTTTGTATTCTTCTATCTTATTTGTTGTAAACTTTTTGTACTTGTAAATTTTTTCATTGTACTTATATTTTTTCAACTTCCCTTGTAAACTGATAACGAAGTTTACTGAAAAGATTCAATGAAGTACTTTACTCCATCAGTACTAGAAAAGATCCCTGAAAACAGTATATGGGACACGTATTTATGAGTCCTCTTTATCCTTATGTTTTTAACTTAGAAATTTTATTTTATTGCTTTGTCATAACCAAATAGAGGGAGATTGTTGATCCAACCCCTTCAGTGATTTGATGATGACCCTTAGAACCACTTAGTGAATATTGTAAGTAACCAATATGTATTAATGTTTTGCCATCTATGAAAAATATACTAAGTCTGTTTAGTATCGCTGATGGAAAACATATGTTCTTTAAATTACTTCAGCGAAGAATGTACATCAGTGAGACCTGAGCCTGTTCAGTCTCGCTGATAATCGTTGAATGCTTATCATGTAATTGTTTGCTTATGATCCCTGGAGACAAGATTCGCGACAACAGAGTTCAAAGCTGAAATCGAAGACCAAGCTGACGAACGAGTGACTAAGTCTACTAGTGACCTGATGGGGATATCAGCGAAGCCAAGACTTGTCCAATTTATGCGATGTTTCAAGTAGAAGACTTCAGCGAGAGCTGACCTTTTTCAATCCCTAATAAAGATCAACTCATTGATCGATGATCTTGAAGCCTGTTCTATAAGGAGCATTTGTCTTATCCCCTTGCACGCTTTTGAACGATTTGTCAAAAGGACATGCCTTTGTCCAGGATCGTAGAAACCACTATGCTAACTACGATGTTCATCATGCGGCCAAGAGCATGTTTGCGAAAGTCAAATTCATGCAACCAACCAAGTGCTGCCACGTGTAAAGTTGTACTGACTTGCATTTAATGCATGCACTATAAATAGGAAACCCTACTTCATTTTTGAAGTGCTCTTCCTTTCTACGCTTTAACTCTTAGTGCCAAGAAAAACTATCCTTAGTTTTTTCTTAACTTCTTTCATTCTTATTCTAAGTGCAAAAATCTGTGTGATTCTCTTAGTTTCTTTAGATTAGGTTTTATACTTAGTCTTATTCCGCAACAAACTGTAAATTGTTGTCATCTTCTTCATTTCTTTCTACTTTGGGCAATTTTTTTAGCATGGAGGCTTATGTTTGGAATTCTTCAAGTATGGTTTGAGGATCATCAAGTCCCATATAAAGATTTTATCTTATGTCCTTCACATTGGAAGATGTAAGTTTTTGGGTAATTCTAAATCTATGTATGGGTTTCATGGCGGTTTGAAGTTGTGTTAGCTCGTTGGTGTGAAGAGTTTCTTTGGATAGAAATTGTTTTTGGATCTCAAGCATTCATCTTTGAGAAGCTTGAGTTTGGACTTTGGAAACTAGGTTTAACTAAACCTAACAAGGTGAGTTCAAGTTGCTTTGTGAAAACTACGTACATGCCAAAAATGTCTATTTTGATGTATTAAAATGTTTTCCTTGACATTTATCAAATTGGGTTATTACTTGATGAAGTTTTCATTTTAGTATAATGAGTTTATAAATCTTGAAAAATGCCCGTATTTAGGGTTTTTAGACATTTTGATAACTAAATCATAAGTGTGAGTTCTTTTGACGATTTATCTTATAAACGAAGATTATTTTTGTGTTAATGCATTTTTAGTGTATTTGGTTTGGAAAATGCATATTTTTATTTTATGGGACACTTTGGAATTCTAATTGATATCATTTCAATTGGAAAATGGTTTGTCCTAGCCAATGATGGATTTTTGATTTAATCATGCCTTTAGAGCATGTTTTGCATTAGCGTTGGTTAAATATGTGTTTATTTCTTATGATGACCTTTATTAGATGGTCAACTGATTTGTGGAGCTTTTAGCTCGATTCTGACTCAGATGGATCTTGGGGGACATTTGCCCAGTTTGATTTGCTCTACGCGGAGCCTTTGAAATTATATGGAGTCATGGCATATTTATTTGTAAATTACATGTTTTGAGTGTGTGGGTCATTTAGTTGGAGTCATGTAATTTAGATTTCCACATGCATGTGAGCCAGTCTTGTGTTAGTAGATGTGTCGGTATTGCGGGATTGGACTCTGGAACCGTGGGTATTGAGGGAATGGACTTTGGACCCTTGTTCTAATCATGCGATTTCATAGAATCTGTACAGCTGAAGACTTAGGTTAGTTACTTTATTTTCCCTGTATTGTAATCTCATCTTTCAAGTAAAGTAACTTCATTTAACAGAGGATGATTTTCTTCTCTTTGCTTTCTTTTATTATCTATGTACAGTTTGTAAATTTTGATTTTCAACACTTAAGGGGGGATTGTTAGCTCCAGGTAACTCTGATGTAAAAGTATTGAAAATATTCTACGTCTTAGTTCAGAAGACAGCTCAGAGATACTCAAGTAAAGCTTAGAAGGTTACTTCATAGATAGTCTCTACTCAGAGACGCCTTCAAAGACACCATCAGAAGACATAAGAGCTAGAGTGCTCCCTATGAAGATCAGCTCTGAAGATCAACTTGCTCAAACTCTCCAAGTGTAGAACTCCTATCAAGCCTTGCCACGTCAGCCCTGAAAAGCTACTTTTAACTTTATACATGTTGCAATAGGATTCATTAGTACAATGATCCTCCTGATCTGGCTATAAATAGGACACGATTGTAGTGCTCACGTAACACTGAGAATTTACAATTCCACTACCACACACTGTAATCGTACTAGAATAGTGGAGTGAGTGATTTTCTGAGATAACACACACCTATCGGTGTTCTTGGTGCTCTTCACATTTTCTAGGAAATATACTTGATTTTTATGGCTTATTACATTGCTTATTTTCTGGTTATCACTTCCCTATTTCCTACTGTTTTATTAAAATATTGCAAACCAATCTTGCTTCCGCTCATTATCTTTTGTTTGCTAATTTTACAAGTAGAATCTGGGAACCCACAATTGGTATCATAGCAGATTGATTTGCTTAAATCAATCTTTTCCAGGTTGATTCTTACTTGTTGATCATTCTTCTTTTCTGAGTTTTTCATTTCATTCCCTGTTTATTACATATCTTGTCATATCCTTCATATTTCTGTAATAGATTGTTAATTTTTACTCAAGATTTTATGTTTCATGAATACCTATCATGTTCATCTTCTTTATCTTCTATTCTAAAAATGCCAAATCCAAACATTAACGCCATTTATACAACTGGTTCTTTAACCAAACCTCCTACTCTTTTAAGGGATGAATATCCTCAATAGAAGATTAGGATGGTTAACTTTCTTGAAGGGATTGATAAAGATCTTATGAGAACAATATCACAAGGACCATATCAACCAGTGGTTATGATTCATCGTGTCCCTCCTACAGAAACAACAGAAGAAGCTCCTACTGATCTTGAACCAAAAACATCTGGTTTTACTGAAAATGACTTGTCCAAAATGGAATATGATCTAAAGACAGTTAGACTCATGATTATGGCTATTACCAGTGATATCTTTCAAGAACTAGAATCCTGTGTCACATCAAAAGAAATATGAGATCAACTGTTAAACCAACATGAAGGAGGCATTAAAACCCATAAAAACAGAAGAACTCAATGCATAAATGAATACAATGACTTTTCTGCTCTTCCTGAGGAATCTTTACAACAAACCTGCAACCATTTTAATGTGCTAATCAATAAGTGCATGAAGTGTGGGGTTTTCAGATCCAGGGAAGACAAAAATGTTTTGTTTTTGAAAAGCTTAAATGATGAATGGTTGCATCTGTCTATGTCTCTCGAAGCTAATCAGGATCTTGATGTCTAGACTCTTTCTGATGTCTATGGAACCTTAGCTGCTCAAGAAAAAGATGCCATCAAGCAAAAAGGTAAAACACCAATGGGTGGACCTCTGGCTCTCATCTCTGAATCCAAAAATACCTCTGAAGAAAAAGCACTCAGAGATGGTGAATTCACAGATAGGAAGTTCAGAGACAAGACAAACACAGACAAAGTCCAAGGCAAAGAGATGAAGAAAAAGGGGAAGAAGGCCATGATTGCTGACAATGAAGTTGAGATCAGACTTTCTGAGTCTAAGGATGATGAAGATGAAGAAATCAATGCTTTTTCCAAGTCTCTTGCTCTTATAACTCATCAGTTCAATAAGAAATTTGGCAAGAAAGTATTTGATAATAGTGGAAGAGATGGCAGAGATAGAAGAGATAATAGAGAAGAAAATAGAGGATTTCATAGAGGAGAGTACAATCAAGAACAGAGGCACAATCAATATTGACAAAGGCCTGTACCTTATCATGATCAGAGAACTATGCACTTTCAAGATCAGAAACCTGCATAGTACCAACAAAGATTCATTCAACAGGCTCCTTAGAAGCCAGACGGTGCTGCAATGCCCCCCAATCAGAATGATGGAAGATGCTTTGGATGTCGCAAACCAGGGCACTTTTCTCCGAACTGCAAGGGTATATTGATTAAAGATCTGGACTACTACAAGAACAAGTACAAATACAATGTCAAAGAAAGAAGCTTGGTTGTAGAGATAGAGAATGGGTCTCTGACTCATCCTTGTTGAGGAGTCAGAGCATGCCAACTTATGTGGCATGGCAGTTGCTTCAGATGATGATCACTCAGTGGAGACCACCACACCTGAAGATACATTGGATGCCTCTAAATCCAATGCTAAGGTATATTCCTCTCATGTCTCTGAAACTGAACATGAACTTTAGATGGATGTTATAAAACTAACTGAGGTGTTTCAAAAGCTAAAACATAAACTTTCTGGACAAAATGAACAGAGGAAACAAGCTCAGAAAGATTTAACCTTCTATAAAAGAGAAAAAGATCTCTTAGAAGAAGAAAAGAAAGAAATTAGTAATGAAAAATCTGAGCTTGAAAAATGTCAGAAGCAGAAAGAAAATTCCTCTTCCGAAAAGGTTAAAGAGTTTGAGAAAGTGATAAAATCTAATGAGGAAGAGGTAAAGAAATCAGAGTATGAAAGGCTAAACTGTGTAGCTTTGAAAAAACTCTTTTCAAAAAGAGAGAGAGGTGTTACATCAGTCTTTTGAAAGAAAAGAATTATTGATAAAGAAATACATAGATGCACAAGATGTGCACATCAAGATAAATTCTCAGATGGACACTCAAAGCTTAGGTTTCAGTGACCTAGATCCCTTTACTTGAGAGAACAAGACATCAATGCCTTCAAACTTCTGTATTGGGAAAACGCAGAAGCCAGATTTTCCATCTCTGAACTGTGCAAATATTTTTAAAAGAGTTAAGACTGCTGATGGATCAAGAATAAGAAAACATGACTACAAAAACATCTCTTACAACACTGCCTCTGATCTAAAGAAACTTTCAAAAACATCTTTTTTGATGACCAAAGATCAAGGTAAATCTGAATCCTCAATCAAGGTTTTAGAGAGTGTTCAGAGCATGGACCCAAAAGAAATTTTTATGTTTGATTCCTTCAAGGTTCAGAAATCGATTATCTCTGAAGAAGGTACCTCTGAACCTCAGGCTCAGAGTGTGCTCAATCCAGAGGCACCAGATTTCACCCCTAACTCTGAAGATAATGTCAGAACAACCTTTGAAGAGTACTGGAGCAAAAATCAACCTCTGAATCCAAGATTAAACCTTGCACAATCAAAAATTAAAATTTTTCTAACTCCAAAAATACAAGTGTGAGTAATGCATCTCCAGAAGTAATCATTCCTGACAGAGTCAAAAGAGACTTTCTTGACTCTAACTCTGACTCCGAAGTTGATGAACAATTTTTATTTGCACCAGAGATTGTGGTGCATACAGTTAAATAGACAACAGTTGGAGCTGGAATTATGAACAAAACCATTCCCTTATCAAAGAACAAATCCAGAGTTCCAATCTGTCCCGATTTTGTGGAGATGTGAATCAAAGCGAAAACCTCTCTGGAATTGGAAAAACGTATGCAAGAAAAAGCTCAGAGTAAAACAACATCCTTACCTTCCAAACGTTGTGCTTTTAAACAAATCAAATTCACTTCTTAACAGAAACGAAAGTGCAAAGTAAATGACCATTCTGTTCCTTATGCTGCAGTGAATGCAGGAGGAAAGGAGAACTTTTGGACTAAAGGAAAGAACCAACCTCAGAAGAAGGCCAATTGCATATGCTTCATGTAGACCTCCATGGTCCTATTTCTGTGCAAAGTCTGTCTGGAAAGAAGTATATTCTTGTACTTATAGATGAATACTCAAGATATACTTAGATTGAGTTCATCAAAGCTAAGTCTGATGTCCTAGAGATACTGATAAATTTGTTAAAGAGAATTTAAGTACTGCTAAATTGCAAGGTTCAGAAGCTGAGAAGTGACAATGGCATAAAATTCAAGAACGCAACTCTTGAATCATACCTTGTTAGTGAAGGCATTTCTCAGAACTTCTCTGCAGTAAGGACTCCACAACATAATGGGGTTGTGGAAAGAAGGAACAAAACCTTGGTTGAAGCTTCAAGAACCATGCTAGCAAGACTGATCTCCCAACTAAATTCTTGGCATAAGCAGTAGCTAGAACCTGTTTTACCCAAAATAGAGCTATCATTGTTAAAGGATTCAAGAAAACTGCTTATGAACTCATTAATAACTGAATGCCTAATGTGAAATATTTTCATGTTTTTGGCTGCAGATGTTTCATTCTGAATGACAGGGATCAGCTTGGGAAGTTTGATAGGAAGGCTGATAAAGGAAAATTCATTGGATATTCTCTGACTTCTAAAGCATATAGAGTTTACAACCTTAGATCAAAGCTCATTCTAGAAAGCATCAATGTCTCTTTTGATGTCAAAGAGTCAATGACTTTTGACTACTCACACTCAGAACTCATGCAAATCCAAGAGGCTTCTGATTCTCACAGGTACACAGAATCAGAACTCAATTTATTGTTTGAGGACTTCTTTGATGATGAAGATACCTTTGAGTTCTCTATCAGAGGTACCACTGTTCCAGGTTCAGAGGGACCCCAACCATTAGATACATCTCTATCTGGTCCTTCTGACACTTCACCCTCTATCTCGATGTCAAAAGGTCTAACTCAAAATGATATTGATGGACATCAATCTGAGGAAGTGCAGCCTGGACCTTCATCACCAATTCAAAGCACAAATGATGAAATACCTCTTCAGAGCTCACATGAAGAAATACCTCAATCACTTTCTGATGCACAAACCGCTCCACATGTGCATACTCCTATGACAAGGTGGACTAGAGATCATCTCAGAATCAAATAATTCGTTCTCCTTCTGATGGTGTAAAGACCAGATCTGCCACAACCAATGAATGTTTCTTTGTAAACTTTCTAAGTGTGGTAGAACCTAAAATGATCTCTGAAGACCTTGAGGACCCAGACTGGATTGAAAGAAAAAAGGTTGGTCCCTGGTTCCACTTCCAAAAGGTAAAATAGCTATTGTAACCAAGTGGGTTTTTAGAAATAAGAAGGATGAGGATGGCATTATTATCAGAAAAAAGGCCAGATTAGTTGCTAAAGGATACTGCCAAGAGGATGGGATTGATTATGATGAAACCTTTTCTACATTTGCTAGGCTTGAGGCAATCAGAATCTTCATAGCCTATGCAGCTCACAAAGGGTTCAGAGTATATCAGTTGGATGTAAAGTTTGTCTTTCTGAATGGCAAGCTAAAGGAAGAAGCCTATGTTCAGCAACCCCCTGACTTTGTGAGCTCAGAGTTTCCAGACCATGTTTACTACTTAGACAAAGCTCAGTATGGCCTTAAACAGGTAACCAGAGCCTGATACAAAACTCTCTCAACCTTTCTGATTAATAACAACTTTGAAAAAGGTAATCTGGATACAACCCTATTTATCAAGAGATATAACAACGAGCTTATTCTGGTACAAATATATGTTGATGACATTATCTTTGGTTCTACTAACCAAAAATATTGTAATAAGTTTTCAGAGTTGATGAAAAGTGAGTTCAAAATGAGCATGATGGGTGAACTATAATTCATCTTAGGATTACAAGTTAAACAAAATTAAACAAGAACAATTATAAGTCAATCAAAATATGTTTATGATATTTTAAATAAATGAAGTCTAAACAACTCAACTCCTGTGAAAAAACCTATTGCCACTGTAGTTAAACTTGACTCAGATCCTTTTGGTAAAACAGTGAATGTCAAGACCTACAGAGGCATGATAGGTCACTTCTGTATTTGACAGCTAGCATACCATACATAATGTTTGCAACCTGTTCTGTTGCTAGATTTCAAGCTAATCCAAAGTAATCTCACTTATATGGTGTGAGAAGAATCTTTTGTTGCCTTAAGGGGACTCAATTCTTGGGTCTCTGGTATACTCTAAACTTTGGTATTGAAATAATTGCATACATAGATTCAGATTATGGAGGATGCAGAAATGAAAGAAAGAGCTCTTCTGGAAGCTGTCAACTACTTGGTGACAAGTTGGTGAGTTGGACATCCAAGAAGAAAAACTATGTGTCCACTTCTACAGCAGAAGTAGAATATGTGGCTGCAGCTAGTTACTATTCACAAGTCATATGGATGAAGACTCAACTCAGAGACTATGGCCTTGAGTTTGACAAAGTTTATATCCTCTGTGATTCAAATAGTGCAATTTCCATCACTGTAAATCTAGTGCACATTCTAAAACCAAGCACACTGATATCAGGTAGCACTTTATCATGGACCATGTTGAGAAAGGTACAATTGAGATGTACATTGTCTCAACAGACTACCAGCTTGCTGATCTATTTACAAAAACCCTTGATGAGAGAAGATTTAACTTTCTGATTAGCAAGTTGGGTATGCTCAATATGTCCACCTAATCTCTGAACAAGAGAACAGAGCGTCTGAGTATACTAATTAGAGCCTCTGAAAAATGAAAGGTAGCATATTATTATTCTTTGATCTCACAGAGCCTCTAGTTAATTTAATCAGAGATTCTATACAACCTTTTAAGCATATGTCCTTTAAATCTTGTCACTCAGAGCCTCTGATCTGTCCATCAGAGCCACTTTACTTCCTTAAACTATTATATGCAAATCTTATCACGATTCTGATCCAAGCATAGTTTAAAGGGGAGCAAAAATAAGTTCATCACTCAAAGAGGGACAAGTGCATAATTCAGAGTCTCTAAGTATATTAGCTCAGAACTTCTGACCCCACTTCACAACCTCTGATTCTACTACGCCGAGCCTCTAATACACTAGAAAGTGTATTTTCTCTAAAAAGATAAACGTTGTTGCAAGACAAACAAAATTGAGAAGGGAAAACTTATTCTGATTCAAACCACTTTGAATACATTCTTGAACTTAACCTTCAAAATCTTAGAGCCTCTGATAGTATAGCTCAGAGCTTCTGACTATATTCCTTTGAGCTTCTGATTCCTTTTAATATGAGTTTTTGAATTGTTTCTCAATCAGAACTAGTATTTTAAATGTTTAGGTATAAAAGGTGAAATTTGAGGGTAATTAAGCATATATTGTCAACATCCAGAGGTTATGACTGTTCAGAACCTCTTTCTCTAAGAAACGCTTGTGTGTTTTTTGATTTATGTTGACTCGGATTACGGGTTTCTTTTAAAAACTGACTGTCATGTCACCCAATCACATTCCTCCTAACTTCAGTTAACCAATATTCGCCTTCATAAATCAACAGAACCAATTTCCTAGTCAAGACCCGAAAGGTTAACTGTTGTTATAACCATAACCATCAATCTTACCATGACGGGTCCACTTGAGCACTTTGTTGCTTCCCCAGGCCACGTGTCCTCAAGGCAGTGGATGTGATAATTAACCACTCATTAACCTATCCCTGACACTCGAGTACATTTCAAATTCGAATATAAATATCAGATTAAAACCCTAATTTTATTTTTCACATTTTCAAATTCTCTCGGGTATTCATCCTTTTTCCCTCTCTAAACTTTAGCTCTTTCACAAACCCTAAACCTGTAACTGTAGGTTCTCAGATTCACGTTGTATCACAATAATGGTAAGAAAATAGATAGCGGAAGCATATTAAATAAAGCCATTAAAGTGAGTGATTGTGTAAACGATAATGTAACCGTGAGTATCAAATATAGAACAGTAATAATGATAACAAGATCAAGTATAAAACTCTGCTCGTATATTGATAATGAATCACACCAAGAACACGTTTAAGTGTGTGTTCAGAAATCTCACAGGGAACAATATCGTACGGAGGTAGTGCTCGGGATTACTGTAGTGTGTGCTTAAACAATTGTGGAAAACTATTCTTACAAAAGCTTACTATCGTTTGTTCCACTACCTCACTATTTATAGCCCTGATAAAGTGTAGACAGTGTACTATCGTACCCTGGAATGACACGTGGAAAGTGTGTCTCCAATCTTTAGGGCATACGTGGAAAGTATGGACACGTGTCTAACACTTAGGATTTCTTACGAGACTTAGGCTTCACAGAGGTCTTCACTTCAACAGAGCTCATAGACCAGAGCTCTGTTGGTCTTTGGATATGAACAGTTCTTCTGTTGATCTTCTGCCAGAGCTCTGTTGAGCTCTGTTGGTTCCACCAGAACTCTGTTGAGTTCTGTTGGTCTTCTTGTTGCTTTTCTTCTGAGTCTTCTGCTGCATCTCTGTTGGTCTTCTGACTTGATAATATTTTCAATACTTTTACATAACAGATACTTGGGGCTAACAATCTCCCCCTAAGAATTGAAAATAAAAATTTGGAAATACAGAGATGTAAACAAAAGAACAGAGAACATTTTACCTCTGTTGAAACCTTGCACTATTATTTTAGGATATTACAATACGAAGTAAAAGAATAGTTACATTTAGGCATAATTATCTCCCCTTAGGATTCTGTCGAATCTTCTGATCAGCTCACGGAAGTCCAGCATAAGATCTATCTGTTCGATGCAGAGCCTCAGTTGCTCTTCTGGACACTTCTCTCTTGGGAGATTCTGAATTATGTTCTTGAGATACACCAGCGACTCACTCGAGTACTTGTGAGCTTTAGATATTCTGATGGCCTTCTTGATCTTCTTCTGTCGGCAGATGAAGACTGGAGGATTTTCAACTACTGTTCCAGTCCTGTAGTGGCCATAACCCTCAAGGTTTTCGTTTGGTGGTGCAACCGCTAGTTTCTCAACTTCGAACTCTATGCCTAGCTGAAAATCAATCTGAGTTCTGAGATTAACGTGCTCTTGCATGGCGAATCGAACCTCTGGTAGCGCAGTTCTTGCTGGTTTGTATCTTTCGGAGAAGTTCAAGCAATAGGCGTGAAGCATGATCAGATCGTATGGATTCAGAAGCACAAGATCGTTGTCGTTGAAGAATTCATTTCTGCCTTCTGTTGATTCAACAGTGTACTCATTGTATACGACTCTGTCATGTTGGAATTTCTTATGCTTGATGTCCAAGATTCTGCGGATACCGAAGTTTATGTTTATGGCTCTGTTCAGATTTGACTTTGTTTGAATGAACTTCAGCCTTGATTCAGAAATGGTGTTTATTCTGATGGGATTGAGGTATGGGTTGATGGGTTTGGCATTTACAGGAATGATGTCCCTGTCAGCATAGAGATAACCAAAAAATTCCTCTAAGGATGGTTTCTCGGTGTATTGGGTTGATGTTTCTGGGTTCTGTTCTGGCTGAATTGGGTTCTGGTCTCCATGTGTTTCAGCCATGAGGATATCAACATGTCGTACGGGCTCTTATAGAACTTGGGGTTTGACTTGAGGTTGGGCTTGGCTTGGTTGTTCTTCAGCAGAGATTGGGATTGATCTCTCTAGTTCAGTTCTTGGAGATGTAGGAGGGGTGTCGAGTATGATGATCTCTGGTGGTTGTTGAGTTGACTCTTCTGGTGTTTTGATGGTTCTGTCTTTGAACATGTAGTCGAATACCACCATAGTCATTTCTGGCATGTCTTCTTCTGTTATCCCCTTGTCTCCTCTTTCTGCCTCTGCCTTTGTTGTCTCTGTTGTTTTTCCTTTCCCTTTTCCCTTTTCCTTTTCTTCCTCAGTCTCTTTCTCTTTCTCTTTTTCCTTCTTCCCCTTTTGTTGATCTGTGGACTCACCCATTTGGCTATCTGATTGAGCTTCCTTAGCATCTTCAAAATCATCTTCATCATCAGAGGAATCCTCGTCAGAGAGTCTCTGAACAATGGGTGAGGACCGGGCAACAAACTTTGGCCTCTTGCGTGACGGCTCTCCTTCTGGTGCTCCTTCTGCAGGTGTTTTAAGTGTAGCAGTCTGTAAAATAGCATCTGTGAAGTTTGTGACTGCCTTTTTCATTGCGTCTTCAACCTCTGTTGCCGCAATTCTGATTTCATCTACTTGACTCTCAAAGTTTACTTTGTGAGTGTCAAGAGATGCCTGCACGTGTTTCTCTGTCGCCTGGGCTTTCATGACAAATTTAGATGAAATCGTCATCATTCGGCTAAGAACTGATTTTTTGAAGTTGCCCATCTGACCGACTGTCATTGGTAGATCGTTGGGGTTGGGGCTGGAGATGTTGAGTGGAGTAGCAGATGATGTTGTTGCGTCTTTGATGGCTTTCTTAACAAAGTTGTCAATTAACTCTGTCAAGGTTCTGTCGTTAGATTCTGATAAGAGGACAGAAGGTATAGCCAGGGTTCTGTTCATGGATTCCTTGTGATTCTCTGCCATTATTCTCTTTAGATCAGCAAGTTCTGTCGAAGTCTTCGTTGTCTCCTCTGTTCTGCCTCTTTTCAGATCTGCTATCTCTGTCGTCAGCTTTGTAATTGCTTCTGTTCTGGCGCGTTCAGCCTCTGCTCTGAGTTTTTCAGCTTCAGCAAATTTATTAGTGATCTGCTGCAGTTCTTCTTTAAGAGAGGCATTTTCCTTACGGGTCATCTCCTCCTTTTGGTCATTGATAAGTTTATACACATTCAAGGAGTTGTTGATACTATCACAGAAGCTTTCGAACTCTGCTCTTGTGACAGTGTCAACGAGGGTAACCTTGGATCCAACACATGTATCCAATCCTGCCTCGAGTTCAGAGGCGCCTCCCATAAGAGTGGTTTTGATGTTGTCTCTTGGAGGACTTCCACCCGATCCTTAAAGTTCCTTTTGAGGGGAAACAACTACAGGTGTTCTGGTCTGTTCAATTCTCTCATCCTCAGAATCTGAGAGGTTGAAGTAGACGTGGGAGTTAACATTGTGATCTAGACAAGTTAATCCTTGTGATACTAGGCTATCATATTGCCTCTGAGTTAGGCAATCTCTACGGGTAAAGCGAAAGTTATCCAGGGACCTAAGTTGTTCCTCCTTAGTAAGACGAGCCACAGATGCATCATCGTGTGTAGTTGTCCAATCGATGTTTTGGGGCAATGGAACATCATTACCGAAAATAGATTCCCCAGTTACGTGCATACCAGAGGCATGAAGAGGTGCCTCTGATGGTATAGGCTGGTTGGGGTTCGAGGTGTGCACCTCTGTTTCAATGTCCATATGAGTTAGATCCTCATGGACAGTTGGTGTGCTTGCACTGGGAGTTTGGCTAGAGAAACGCACATGAGTGTTCACTCGAACATCTTTTTCTATGCTCACGTTTCTCTCGGTTCTTACGGGTATAGAACTCTCAGGATTCTCTTCTCTCTGTTCTTCTTCCTCACTACTACCAGAGGAGGACGAACTCTCTGCTACCTCCTCTGTAGCTTCCCTAACTCCCTCTTGAGCAGCCTCCATAGAGGATGCTCTGTTCTCTACTTCCTCCTCTATCTCTTGTGCAGAGGAAGACCCCACTTCGGGTACTCTTACCTCTGAACTCTCTTCTTCTTCCTCTATTCTAACCTCACTTTCTGATTCAAGTGAAGGCTCAGGACCTAAGTATGCTGGGGATCTCACCTCAGGTTCTTGAAGTTGAGCAGCACTGTTATAGTTTTGGATAGAGATGTGATCTTGAGGGATCAGAGAAAGCATTGTACCTGGAAATCTTCGAATGAAGGGAAACTCGCCAGAAGTAGTTCCCAAGAACCTGGACATTACCCACACAGGTGTTGGATTGCCCTGTTGGTTCGGTTGTAGGATTGGGAATGCTTCTCTGATGACCAGACTGATGAACCTCTGGTATTTGATAGCCTTCAGGAACTTGTGGACACCTACAATTCCTCCTCTTGTAATGGTTGTGGTCTTGAGATTGACAGCCGAAAGGACATCCTTGTAGAGTATCTTTGCATAGTCAAAGTTCCTCTTGTAGTAAAGACCATACATTATTTGTAGTATTTCTGTGCTTGCTTGGTCTTGGCTACCAGATTTGCAGGTAAGGGTTCTGTTGAGTGTGGAAAACATGAAATTCCACATAGGGGGTAAATGGCCTCTTCTAAATTCACCAATCTTGTTGAGGGTATGGTTGTATCCTAGGAATTTGATAAACTCCAGAAGAATGGGAACTTTTGGGGGTTTCTCGTATGCTTCTATACCTAACTGTCTTTTGGTTGGCATTTGAAAGATTCTTCGCAGGGTCTTGACACGAATCCTGACAGTACCTGCACTTCCCTGGTTTCCTGAATCCACATTACCAATGATACCTTTCTGTTCTGGGATGAACTGACTGGTAGTCCACCATTGTCTGACGTAGAGTTCTGGAAGGTTATCATCGTAACAGGTAAGGGCTCGAAAGATGGGTGAGTTTTTGAAAAACTCAACAAATATGTGATAAATGGGCAGGTAGTTGGCTGGATTGGCATCAAACCAATAGTTGCTATCAATGAACTCGTAGGGTAGAATGACTATTTGGTCAACAGGACCAATACGGCTAGATTCTGCAGAGTTTTGTTTTTCCGCCATTGTTGCAGGTTAGGGATTCTTGACGAACTCAAGGATTGCTTTGAACAAAGGAGGGAAAAGATCAAGGGTTTGAATACTCAGAAAGCGTAAGAAAGAAATGGGTCATGGTAATGGATATTTATACGCTAAACATGTGGCTGGGTGAACGTCGTAGGTACTGTAGGCACTCGAGTGTCAGAAGGTGGAGTGGCCTGAACAGTGTATCGTGGGAACAGCTAGTGATTTGTCTCTCAATCAGAGAATGCCATGTAGATTTAATTCGGACCACTTTCGGGCAAGCAAACCGTCACGGTTAGAGATGTGCGGGTGACCAGTGGTTGACGCTTAAAGAATGACCCGCATCTTTGATGACGTGTTTCTGATGATGTGGCAGAAAAAACTGACAGAGCTCTGGTGGAGCTCAGCACAGTTTTGTCTCTGTTGAGTAACCTTTTCCATTTCGCTCAAGTATCCCATAAATGTTTCACCTTTACCCAAAACATTTAAAAATTATGTATCTGATGTGAAAAGTAGTCAAAGAACGAATAACAGAATTAACTTAGAAATTTCGCAGAGTTCTGATGATGAACAACAGAGGCTCTGGTGAAATATCAGAGTTCTGTTAAGTTCTTGACTTTTATCAAAGAATTTCATCAGAACAGGTTTTCCCTCTTTCTTTAAAAAAGAGTTTTCTTTCCAGATCAAAGAGCAAAGTCATTTTGAATTTGGAAATGTGATTTTGACTTGCTCCCCCTAAAACCATGCACAATTTCTCTTAAGCTCCCCCTAGACAAATGGGCTCAAAAAAAACTTTATACAAAAGAAAAAAATATATACGAACAAATTCACTGAAAGCTTGTTAAAAAAATATGCACAACAGAGTTCTGGTGAACATCAGACTCTGTTGAATTATCCTACCCAACTGTTTGACAGAGCTCTGGTAAGATCATCAGAGGCTCTGTTGAGTTTTGAACAGAGTTAGGAGGACATGTTCAGTATACCCATCTTGCCGATTAAGAAGTTAAATCTCCTTTCATCAAGGGCTTTGGTGAACAAATCAGCAAGTTGGAAGTCAGTTGAAACAAAATACATTTCAATCGTCCCTTTTTCAACATGGTCTTTTATGAGGTGGTACCTTATATCGATGTGTTTCGTCTTGGAGTTCTGAACTGGATTAGCTGTTATTGCTATGGCACTCTTGGAGTCGCACAAAATTGGAATTTTATTGTACTACATGCCATAATCTTTGAGTTGAGTTTTCATCCAGAGCACTTGAGAGCAAGAACTAGCAGCAGCAACATACTCTGCTTCTGCTGTAGAGGTTGATACGCAGTTCTGTTTCTTAGATGTCCAACTCAACAGTTTATCACAAAGCAATTGATAGCTACCAGAAGTACTCTTTCTGTCGTTCTTGCATCCTCCATAATCTGAATCTGTGTATGCTACAAGCTCGAAACCAGAATTAAGAGGATACTAGAGACCCAGAAATTGAGTCCCTTTCAAATATTTAAATTGCGCTTGACAGCAGAAAAGTGTGATACTTTAGGATTTGCTTGAAATCTGGCACACATACAAGTTGCAAACATTATATCAGGTCTGCTAGCAGTTAAATACAGAAGTGACCCTATCATGCCTCTGTAGTTCTTGACATCTGTAGGTTCACCATTAAGGTCAGAGTCAAGCTTAACTTCAGTGGCAATAGGAGTTCTCATTGGATTTGAATTGTTGAGCTTATATTTTTTTGGACTGACATATGAAAGTCCCTTTGATGGATTGTTTTACATGTAAACCAAGAAAGAAAGAGAGTTCTCCCATCATGCTCATTTTGAATTCACTTTTCATCAAATCCTCAAACTAATCACAATACTCTTGCCATGTAGACCCAAAAATAATGTCATCAACATATATTTGCACCAGAAGTATATCATTCTTATACCTTCTAAAGAAAAGAGTTTTATCGACAGTACCTTTTTTGAAGTGATTAGTCAACTGAAAGTTTGACAGAGTTTCATACCAGACTCTGGGAGCTTGCTTAAGGCCATACAGATCTTTGTCTAGCTTGTAAACGTGGTCTGGACACTCTGGATATTCAAAACTTGGTGGTTGCTGAACATACACTTCTTCTTGTAGTGTGCCATTCAGAAAAGCAGATTTGACGTCCATCTGGTAGACCTTGAAACCCTTGTGAGCAGCATAGGCTAAGAAGATTCTAATTGCTTCTAGCCTAGCCACAGGTGCAAAAGTCTCGTCATAGTCAATGCCTTCTTCTTGGCTATATCCCTTAGCAACCAGACGGGCTTTGTTTCTGATGATAATCCCATCTTCATCCTTCTTCTTCCTAAACACCCACTTGGTTCCAATGGCAGCTTTGCCTTTTGGGAGTGGAACCAAAGACCAAACTTTGTTTCTTTCAAACTCCAGAAGCTCCTCTTGCATAGCTTCGATCCAGTTTGGGTCTTCAAGGGCTTCAGTGATCTTCTTCGGCTCAATCATGCTTAAAAAATTTACAAAGAAAGCTTCATTGATTGTGGCCGATCTTGTTTTCACACCATTTTCAGCAGCACCAATAATAAGATGATGAGGGTGATCCTTTGTCCATCTTGTCATGGAAGCATGAACAAGAGGTGGGGTTTGTGCTTCGATGGGAAAAGACGAACTTCAGCGTCAGAGCTCTGTGGATTAGGACCAGGGCTCTGTGGCACACAACTTTGGAGAGTGGCCTCATTGCTCTGTGGGTTGCCAATAGGGCTCTGTGAAGGTGAGCTTTCAAATAGGGAGTCTCTGCCAATATTGGTTAACAGAGGTGATGATGGCTCTTGCTCAGGTTCTCTTTGTGGTTCCTCATTTCTCTGAATAACACCTTTAGACATAGAAGTAGATGGTGAAGTATTGGAGGGACCAGTAAGAGTTGTACCTGTCAGATTATGTTATGTTGAATTCTGAGCTTGGTCATCTCTGTTGATGTTGACAGAAGAATCATCATCATCGAAGAAATCATCGAATAAGAGATTGATATCTTCTTCCCTTGATTCTGAAGAACTTGGCTTCTTCTGCTCTGTATGTGTCACCTCTATTGATTTGCGATCAGAGGAACTTGATGTAATTTCATCAAAGGACACATTTACACTTTCTTGAATGACCCGAGATCTGGTGTTGTAGACTCTGTAGGCTTTAGAGGTTAAGAAATAACCAATAAAGATTCCTTCGTCAGCCTTCTTGTCGAACTTACCCAGCTGTTCTCTGCCATTCAAGATGTAGCACTTACAGCCGAAAACATGAAAGAATTTCACATTTGGCCTTCTTTTGTTGATGAGTTCATAGGGAGTCTTCTTAAATCTTTTCACTATTACAGCTCTGTTTTGGGTAAAACAGGCTGTTGAGACTTCCTCTGCCCAGAAGTTTATGGGAAGGATAGAACCGACCAACATGGTTCTGGAGGCTTCTACCAGAGTTCTGTTCTTTCTCTCCACCACACCGTTCTGTTGTGGAGTTCTGGCAGCTGAGAAGTTTTGGGAAATTCCTTCCTTTGAAAGGTAAGCATCTATTCTTGCGTTCTTGAATTTTGTCCCATTATCACTTCTCAACTTCTGTATCTTCAGATCTAACAGAACCTGTATCCTTTTCAACAAACTTATCAAAATTTCTGGGACATCAGATTTTACTCTGATGAACTCGATCCAGGTATATCTAGAAAATTCATCAATTAGAACAAAAATATACTTCTTACCCGACAGACTTTGCACAGAGATTGGACCACAAAGATCCACATGAAGCATATGCAAAGGTCTAGGGCAATTGTGATCACTCTTAGTTCTGTGTGAATATCTTTTCATCTTACCCAATTCACAGGCAGAACAAAGATGGTCTTTGTCTAATTTTAACGAAGGCAGTCCTGTTACTAAGTTCAATTTCACGAGCTTGTCAAGATTTGAAAATTTTAAGTGGGCGAATCTTTTATGCTAGAGCCAGGCATCTTCATTTTTCAAAGACACTAAACAGAGTTTTTCTGTTGTAGAGTTTTGATTTGGATTAAAATTCATTTTGTACAGATTGCCTTTTCTGTCGGCTCTTAACAGTTCTTGACCATACTCGGAAAGTAACAAGGAACAATACTTCTTCCTAAAATTGACATCGAATCCATGATCACGGAGTTGACTTATACTGAGAAGATTATGGTTTAATCCTTCAACATAAGCAACCTTGTTAGATCTGAAGTTTTGTCAATAAACCAAGTGTTGAAGATCTGATAAGAAGGTTCAGAAGTTCTGAGAAGAAGAGTCAGAAGTTCTGAGAAGAAGAGTCAGAGATCTGAGAAAGAGAAGTCAGAAGTTCTGAGAAGCGTGATCAGAAGAATGTTCAGAAGTTCTGAACTACCTGTTCAGAACTTATGACGAGTTTCGTTATTTAGTATTGTGTAAACTAATTAGGACACGTGTTATGTTCTTATTAGTCTTTCTTATTTGTACTGTAGCTTTAAGATGTTTGTTGCAGTATAAATAGAGTGGTTAGCACTACGTTGCTAACTGATTGATTTTCCCATATTACTTGTATTCTTTCCTTGTAATCTTTGAGGTGATCTCTCTCTTAGATCTGTAATTCTGTGCATCATTGAATACAATTGGGCTTGATCATACAATTTCTCAATTACTTCTTTCTATATTGATTGTACGAATAGATCCTGCACTTTCAATTGGTATCAGAGCTAATCAACAAACAAATTCGTTCAAGATTGTGATTGCGAAGATCAATTGATCAATTTCTTGAAGATTTCTTGATTCATTCAAAATTCGATTCCGCTGCTAGGGCTAGTTCTTGAATTCTTAGCAATTCTTGAATTACCTGCTACTTTTCGATCAAGAAAATCGAATTTGTCTTTCTGTTGAATTTTCTTACAATCATGTCTTCTAAAGAATATCTAGCCATGGGATCCGAAACCAAACCGCCTGTTCTTATACCAGAAGAGTATCAGCAATGGAAAACTCGTATGATCCAATTCCTTGACAACATCGATGAAAATCTTATGATTTCTATACGAGAAGGTCCAATCGAAGTATATATCGATGTCGCCGCAACCCCTGCTACAGAGACAACTCCAGAAATTCCAGCGACCAGAGTAAAGAAGAATTATTCCCAATACACTGCTGAACAGAAAAATAGGCATGCTATTGACAAAAGAGCAATTACTTTGATGACTTTGGCTGTCCCGAATGAGGTTCTTAACAGGATTGACAGTGGATCATCAGCTAAAGAAATGTGGGACGAATTGGAAAGGCAAATGTTAGGAACTGTGAGATCTATTCAGGCAAAGTTAAATCAAAGCATAAATGCTTATGAAAGGTTCAAAGCAAAAGAGTCAGAAAGTTTGACACAGACATACAGTAAATTTTGCACTATTCTAAATGACTTGAGAAGAAATGGACTGAAGAAAACAAAATCAGAAATAAATTACAAATTTCTGAACAGTCTAAATTCAGAATGGTCATCATTTGCCATAAGTCTGCAAATGAACAAAGATATGTGTGAAGAAGACTTAAATGATTTGTTCTGTGTTCTTAATCAACATGAAGACTCTGTCAAGTTAGTTGTGGAAGAAAAGAAAAATGTTGCTGATCAGTTAGCGTTCTTATCAAAGTCCAAAGCAATCAAAGCACCCAAAAAGACTGCATATCTATCAGAAATACCGAGTCTGGAGGAATCTGACAAAGAAGAAGGATCAGAAGATGATGAAGATATCAAGATAATGGCTGAAAAGCTAGCTTTGCTGACAAATACTTTCAACAAAAGGTATGGGAAGGGCAGATTTCAAGGAAATTATAAGAGAGCTGGAAGTTCAGATTATAAGAAGAAAGATGACAGAGAAGAAAATAAGATTGAAAAGAGAATAGAGAGAAGTGAAGAAAACAAGGAAGAGAAGGAAGAGAGAAAAGAAAAGAATCTGTGTTTCAAGTGTGGAAAATCTGGCCATTATGCCAAGGATTGCAGAGTTAAAGTTGTGAAAGATTATGAATACTACACGAAGAAGGCTCAGCTTGCAAAGAAGAGAGATGACGAGAGTGCGCTATTGGCTGAACAGGAGAATTGGCTGTACTACACTTCTGATGAAGATGATCATATCAACTTTCCACAGATGCGAAGCTATATGGCAAAAATGAGGAATGAGGATGATTCTGATTTTGAAGATGCTGATTCTGAGTCATCTGCTGAGGTACATACTTCACTTGAATTAGAGTTAATGACACAGATTGGTGAAATGAAAACTGAATTTGCTAACCTAAGAAAACAGATAAAAGGAGAAAGAACTTTGGTTAACAAATTCAGAATTGAAAAAGAAGTAATAAACGAACAATATGAAGAATCTGAGGCTGAGAAACAGAAAGTTAAAGATGAAAATTCTGAATTGATGAAAAGGCTTTCTGAACTAAAAGTTGAGTTTTCAAAAATAAAGGATGAAAAAGGTGATTTACAAATAAAATTTGATATGTTATTTGAAGAAAGAAAGAATTTATACTCCAAAATCAAAGAATTGGAAGATTTGAATTTGAAAAGAGGTCAAACTCAGCAAACATTAAATCTTTTATTAAGCAATGTTAAAGATACAAGATTTTACAATCCAAAGAAAGGATTGGGATTGGAAGAAAATGTCATTTTAAAAAGAGCTCCAATACTTCAAGTTTCTAAGCCAAAAATCCCAGAAATTGTTGAAGTTTTCATAAGACCTGCTAGTTCAATAACAAGTTCTGACAATTTGCAAAGACCAAACTCAAAAAAGTCAGATGAGACAATTTCTGAGTCTAAAACAGAAAAGTCAGTTGGTTCAGAAGAAAAGGTTAAGAAAGAAGTTTCTAAACCAACAGATGAAAAGCCAAGATACAATGATACTAAATTCAAGTAAGATTCCTTAAATGTCAGCTACAAAAATAAACAACCAAGTTTTTCATATCATGACATTGAGAGCATATTTGATACAAGTAAAAATTCTGAAACAGTCAATCAGAAGTCTGAAACTTCTAGTCAGGATTCTGAACTTTGTAGTCAGAATTCTGAGTCTAAAGATCAGACATCTGAGTCTGTAAATCAGAACTCTGACTCAGGTAGTCAGAAGTCTGATTCAACTGGATTTTCTGAAACAAAATCAGATGAATTTTTGCAACTTGAAAAGAGATTTAATCTTGTGAGTCAAGAACTTGAGGATTTAAGGAAAACTTATGATGAACTTGAAAATGATTTCTGTGAGGTGGATATTAAACTTGAAGAAGCTTTGAAAGAAAAGAATATTTTTATTCAGAAAATAACAGAGCTTGAAAAACTGAAGACTGAGTATGATCTTTTTAAAATTAATGCTTCAAGAGAAAATGATAAATTCTTTAATGAATCAAGTACATATGAAAAAGGTGAATCATCTAATTCTTCTAACAAAAAGAACTTGAATTTTTCAGAAAAAGAAGAAAGCAAAAGGAAAGATGATCTTGCAAAGTTGAACGATCTGAAAAGGGAACTTGAGAAGCTTAGAATGAAATCTACTTCTGAACTAAACGCTAGAAATTCTTGTAATAAGGGCAATTGTACTCTGAACAGTATAAATAAAAATGAAATGATCTATGTTTCAGATTTATTGTCACTTGCAAAGAAAAATCTTGTTTGTGTTAGATGTAAAAATGATTCATTCCAATATTCTCACAAATGTCAAGTCAAAATAACTTCTGTTTCATACATAAGAAAAGATATTCAGAAAGTTACTGTTTCTCAAAATACAGAAAAGAAGAAAATTTTTGTTCCTCAGACTCAGAAGAAAGAAAAGATAAAAGAAAAGAAAGTTGAAAACATAGCAAAACCAAAAGTTACAACTCTCAAAAAGAATTTGAACAAACTTGTAAGCAGAAAATGTTCTGACTTCATAAAAGTTCAAGGAAAGTGGTGTTTGAAGAAAGATTTTGAGTGGAGAGTAAAAGGTACTGATGTTAAATCCAATGACAAAGCTAACAAACATGGACCCATTCCAAAATGGGTACCTAAACCTAACTGATCTTTTTGCAGGGCTGTCATGTGTGGTTTTTAGATTCAGGAGCTTCAAGACACATGACAGGTCAGAAGTCTTTTCTATCAAACTTCACAGAAAAGGCTGGAGGAGCAGTAAACTTTGGAAACAATAGCAAAGGTCAAGTCAAAGGTTATGGGGATTTAACTAAAGGGGATCTAACTATCCAAAAGGTTTTCTATGTTGAAGGATTACAACACAATCTTTTCAGCATAAGTCAGTTTTTAGACAGTCTTTGTCAAATTAAGTTTCAAATAACAGGTTGCATGATTCTAACTGAAAATGATGTCAAAGTCTTCTGGGCCAAAAGACATATGGACTTATTTGTAGTTAATTTTTCAAAATTGAAAATATTAAATACAGTTTGTCTTTTATCAAAATCAACTGCAAATGAATGCTGGCTTTGGCACAGAAGATGTTCTCATCTGAATTTCAAAGATCTTAATAATCTTGTTGCAAAACAGTTGGTTAAAGGCTTACCAAAGCTTAAATTTGAAAAAGAATCATTATGCTCAGCTTGTGAAATGGGCAAGATGAAAAAGAGTTCTCACAAATTAAAAATGGACTCATCTTGCAAAGCACCATTAGAAATGATTCATACTGATCTTTGTGGTCCAATTTCAGTTCAGTCGATGGGAGGAAAGAAATATATACTTGTGATTGTTGATGAATTATCCAGATACACGTGGGTTGAGTTCCTAAGAGCTAAGTCAGAAGCTGCTACTACATTGATAAATTTTATCAAAAGGATTCAAGTTCTCTTACAACTTCAAGTTCAGAAAATCAGAAGTGATAATGGAACGGAGTTCAGAAATGAGACTCTTCAGAATTTTCTAGAAAGTTCTGGGATTTCTCACAATTTTTCTGCTGTCAGAACTCCTCAACAAAATGGTGTTGTTGAAAGGAAGAATAGAACTCTAGTTGAGGCTGCGAGAACAATGTTGGCTTATGCAAATCTTCCTACTTTCCTATGGGCTGAAGCAATTGCAACTGCTTGTTTTACACAAAATAGAACTTTAATCAATAAGAGATTAAATAAGACTGCTTATGAACTGATAAATAAAAGAAAACCATTAATCAAATTCTTTCATATTTTTGGTTGCAGATGCTACGTTCTCAGAGACAGAGAAAATCTTGCCAAATTCGATAAAAAGGCAGATGAAGGATACTTTGTGGGTTATTCTTTAACTTCCAAAGCATTCAGAATCTACAATAGAAGAACCAAGAGGATGATGGAGAGCATAAATGTAACTTTTGATGAAGCCAGAATGCGGACTTCTGAACAAGACAGTTCAGAACTCATGCTGAACAAGACAAAAATGACTTCTGATACAAATTCTAATCCTATTTGTTCAGAACTCAATTTACTGTTTAAGGATGCTTTTAGTGAACTAATTTATGATTCTTATGCAGAATATGAAAACCCAAAGATGGTCAAAGAGATGAAAAATAAGACTCCAGAAATAGTTCAATCAACTGTAATTTCTGACAAAGGTCCATCAGAGGAGTGCCCAAATCTAATAAATACAAGTGGTGAAAACTCTGAACCTTGTAATCAGAATTCTGATTCTTGTACTCAAAACTCTGAACAAGTCAATCAGAACTCTGACTTCATTAATCAGAACTCAAACTTGGATGCAACTCCTACTCATACGTCAGAACAAGGTGACAGTTCAGAATTACAAGCAATCATTGATGAGAATGATGCAAACAACAATTATTCAGAGATTGATGTACTCCCTAGTGCTAACAAATGGACTAAAAATCACCCTATTCATCAAGTAATAGGTGATCCATCAGCAGGAGTAAAGACAAGATCAGCTACAGCAAATGAAGTAATGTTTGCTGGTTTCTTAAGTGTAATTGAACCAAAGAAAGCTAATGAAGCCCTAGAGGATCCAGACTGGATTTCAGCAATGCAAGAGGAATTGCTTCAATTTGAAAGAAATAAAGTTTGGAGACTCATTCCAAAGCCTGAAGGTAAATCTATAATTGGAACTAAATGGGTGTTCAGAAACAAAAAGGATGAATCAGGTGTTGTCATCAGAAACAAGGCAAGATTGGTTGCTAAGGGATACTGTCAACAAGAGGGAATTGATTATGATGAGACATTTGCACCAGTGGCAAGAATAGAGGCAATCAGAATATTTTTAGCCTATGCTGCACATAAAAACTTCAAGGTGTATCAAATGGATGTCAAATCAGCCTTTCTAAATGGCAAACTTAATGAAGAGGTGTATGTCCATCAACCTGAAGGTTTTGTTGATCCAGAATTCCCTGATCATGTTTATATTTTAGACAAAGCTTTATATGGTCTAAAACAAGCACCACGAGCCTGGTATGACACTCTTACTAAACACCTGTTAGGTTCAGGATTCAAGAAAGGTAAGATTGACACAACTTTGTTTTTAAAGAAACAGGGTAATGATTTGATTCTGATTCAGATTTATGTTGATGACATAATATTTGGTTCTACCAGTCCAGAATTATGTGATAATTTTTCAAAAGTCATGTCATCTGAATTTGAAATGAGCATGATGGGTGAACTGAATTTTTTCCTTGGTCTTCAAGTCAAACAACTACCAAAAGGTATTTTCATAAATCAAGGAAAATATGTCAGAGATATTCTGAAAAAGTTCAAAATGTCTGATTGTGCTTCTATGAGAACACCTATGGCAACTAACATAAAGTTAGATGCTGATCTCAAAGGTGTTTCAGCAGATATCAAACTTTATAGAGGCATGATTGGATCATTACTTTATTTGACTGCAAGTAGACCAGATATCATGTTTTCTACCTGTTTCTGTGCTAGATTTCAATCTAACCCGAAAGAATCACATATGTTGGCTGTCAAAAGGATTTTAAGATATCTCAAAGGAACACCTGATCTAGGTTTATGGTATCCAAAAGAAACTGACTTCAAATTGACTGCTTTCACTGATGCTGATCATGCAGGAAGTAGGTTGGACAGAAAGAGTACATCTGGTGCTTGTCACTTTTTGGGAGATAAAATAGTGAGTTGGGCATCAAAGAAACAGAATTGTGTATCCACTTCAACTGCTGAAGCAGAGTATGTTGCTGCTGCTGCTTCATGCTCTCAAACATTGTGGATGAGAACACAACTCATGGACTATGGATATCAGCTTAATAAGATTCCCATCTATTGTGACTCAGAAAGTGCAATTGCTATTACTCAGAACCCTGTTCAACATTCGAAGACTAAGCATCTAGACGTGAGGTATCATTTTATAAAGGACTATGTGGAAAAAGGAACTATAGAGATGCACTTTGTGCATACAAAGTATCAATTGGCTGACTTGTTCACAAAGCCTCTTGATCACAAAAGGTTTTCTTTTCTCATATGTAAAATAGGAATGCTTAATCTGCCTAGTTGAAAATATTTTTTTTCTTAAAAATGCTAAATATTTCTAAGTGAAGTTGTCTGAGTAGTGTACTCAGAACTTCTGAGTCTTGAGTTCAGAACTTCTGAGTCTTGAGTTCAGAACTTCTGAGTCTTGAGTTCAGAACTTCTGAGTCTTGAGGTCGGAACTTCTGAATCTTGAGTTCAGAACTTCTGAGTCTTGAGTTCAGAACTTCTGAGTCTTGAGATCAGAACCTCTAAATCTTAAGGTCAGAAATTCTGAGTCAATACTTCAGCAATCTAACTTTCAAAAATTTATTTTTGAGAAATACAAATAACTTCAACTGTATGGATTATGCTTCTTCGATTATCTTGTTATCTCATCTTTATGTATCATTAATACTCAAATGCATGCTCAAGTCAAGGGGGAGCATCAAAATTCTTTTGAAAATCATTTTGTGATGCTTAAAAGATTTGTTTTCATTTCTTATCTGTTCAAACCTCTTCTGAATAATCAAAATGTTTTATATTGGTCAGAAGTTGATTTTAAAAGACATTTTGGTTACAAGGCAAAATTCTTCTGAGTCATGGAATCAGAACATCTGCGCGTGTTATTCAGATCTTTGACTTGAGTCAAAATTCTATCCACTAACACGTGTCAGCTTCATATTTGTTTGACAATGCCACGTATTTCATTTAAATCCTTTGTGGTATTTCACGTGTGTTGACTCCGTTATAACATTGATTTCGCTTTTCCGTTAAACCTTTCAACTTCGCGGATTTTAAATAGGTCTTAAAATCCCTATTTCAAAGTTCTTTCAAATTCCAGAGCGAAACGTGAGATACGAATCAAATCCAGAGTTCTTTGAATCTGTTTTCTTCTTAAATCATGTCTGAAATACGAAGAAGTGGTCCAATTTCTCTACATTCTACAAAATCGATAATGAATTCATCTGATTCGGAAAGTGATGAAGTACAAAATAGAGTTGCAGAGGAAGGGGCAATAAGAAATGATGAAGAAGATGAACAAATGGATGAATCTGAAGGAAATGCGGATGAGGTAAATGTTAATATTGAACATGATCAGAGTGCTGCAGGTTCTATTATGTCAGATAGATCTATTCTAGTGGAAAGAGTTGTTCCTGAGAGTGAATGGTTGAAATTATCTGAAAATAACTGTGTTATATTGTTTGAGGAAAGTCGTTTTAAGCCTGAACACAGAATTATCATGGAGTTATTCAAACATCATCCGTACAGAAAATGGTTTACAAGAAGTAAAAATGTGCCTGTTCAGTACATACAACAATGGTGGAAATATCTTAGGTTAGAAGATAATAAGTTTGTGTCTGAAATTGGAGGAGTGACATTTGTCTTATCTATCTCTGCACTAAGAGAGATGCTGAATCTACCAGAGAAAGATGATGTACAAAGAAGAACAGATTTTGAGGATTTACCCCTAACAGAGGAATTAATAGCAGAGTTTATGAAGTTGGGATACAATGAAGGATTGAGGACTCTCAGTTTGTTCAGAAGAAACAAATTACCACCTATTTGGGCTTGCTTCTTTCATGTGGTAAATAAATGTTTGTCAGGGAAAAATAGTTCTGCTGATCAAGGTTCTAAACAAATTCTTCAGATATTTCAAGGTTTAGTGAAGAATAGGCATTATGACTATACTTTAATACTTTGGGAAGATATGAAGAATACATTTGAGAAGAATCAGAAAGCAATTCAGAAGAAGACAAAGGATGCTCCACTGACATACATTCCCTACATAAGGTACTGGCAAATTGTTATTTGGTATGCCATGCAGGAAAACAGAACAATCTCAAGAAGAACAAATGAAGAGCATGGTCCTACATTTTATTTGGGTAAGATGACCTCAGTAACAAGACTTGAAAATTATCCCAATCATAAACTGTTGCCAAAATCACTTAGGAACTATATTCCAAGGGAGAGTGAGATTTTAAAAGCTTATTGCACCTCTATGGGAATTGAATTACCTCAAATCCCTACCCAAGAGGACCAACCTGAGAAGAGAGGTGAGGGGTCTAGTCGAATTAGAGAGGGGGAGGATGTTCAGATGGGTGAACATTCTGAGAGACTTGAGGGGGAAAATTCTGAGAGCTTGGTTAGACTCAGTGAGGAAAAACAGAATGAGAGTGGTGAGGATGAGAGATTGTTAACAGAGGTTCAAACAGAAAGAGATGCCTCTGAACCAGCTAATCTTGACCAGGTAACCACACATGCTATTGGTTCACATCTCTTGGTGTCCAATATTGAAACAAACACCATGGACCTAGTGGTGGATCTTGAACAACCCATCCATACCCACTCAGAAGCATTTCAACATGCTACTGTTTCACACAAATCCGGGGAACCATCCCAAACTCATTTGGAGGGAGGTGATAAATCCCAACTTATTTTTCAACACATTGAGTCTGAATATCACAGTCCTATTCATATTGAGCCTGAAATTCCTTTTGACACTTGCACAGATCAGGAATTTCGTACTCCTGAAACAACATTCATAGACATGCCTAATGTTGGGTGTCGAGGATTGGATGGAAGTCCTGGTGAGGTGAACATTACAAAAGCCTCATTCAAACGTGCATCTGTTGTACAAGATGACTGTGTGTTATCTACAGGCCATGAGCTCTCTGGGCACATGAAAACTGGACCATCTGTTGGTTCAGGTTCACTGTTAGAAACTTCTGAATTTGAAAAGATTCAGAAACAAAACAAGGAGATGGGGGAAAAAGTAGAAAATTTGGAGAAGAGGATGGAGGATCTGAATGATGAGGTATCAGATTTGAAAGTTGTGTTAGAGAAAAAGTTAATTTCTGTTGAAACCAAGGTAGATGATGTAAAGAAATCCTTGGATTCTCACAAAAAGGAGATCATGGATATAATGTCTGGTTTTCAAAAAGATATGTTAAAACAGATGCAGGGTATGCAGGAATCTATATTGAAAGCACTGAGTGTATCTTTGGCTTCTACTTCAAAGCCTCTTGATCCTGTTCCTATTGCAGAAGCTGAACCTGAAGTTGCTTTTAATCAGAACTTGAAAAGGAAGTTTGATGATAATGATCCTCATAATCATCAAAAGGGGGAGAAAAGACAAAGGTTAAGTTCTGATGATGATATTGGCATAGAAGATTTTGAGATAGCAGACATGCACTTAGCCAATACAAAAAGTACAGAAGATCAGACACAGGAAAATTTAAAGGAGATGATTCAGATAGTACAGCTTGACAGTTCAGATACAGAAGAAATGGAGTTGGGAAGTATTGATAGTAATGAATCAGATAAAACAGAGGAATTGAACTTGGATACTGAGATGGAAGGAAACTCAGATGAAACTGTAGCTATTGAGGAATCTGATTTGAGAATGGAAGAAATAGTGGAAAGTACAGTGGTAAACAGGTGTACAGATATTGTGGTTTATAACAGTGAAAGGGCAATGGAGTCTGAATCAGAAGAAAGGAGGTTGAATGAAGAATTGATCAGAAGAATGCATAATGAAGTAGTCAGAGCTTTGAGTGTTCAGAAAATTCATAAAGGAATAAAAGTGATAAGACCCATTGATCTAATGGGAGAAGAAGACAGAACTGTAGATTACACTCAGGATTTTAAAGATGATTTTAGGTTTAACTTTTGTGATGAGTTAAATACAGAAGAAGAGTATGTGAAAGTGAAAGACTTCTTTATGCCTTCTGAATATGTATTCAGAAAACCAATCGAGATTCCAAAGATTAAATTGCAAAGACTAGAAGAACCTTTGTGTGACTTCATTCTAGAGTTAAGTGATGTACCTTTAGCCAGACAATTTCATGATGATATTTTTCCTGAGGAAATATATGATAATCTCTACTACACAGAAGGAGAGTATGAGCTTTTGGAAAGTAACATTGATGGTTTTATGGATGACAGAGCTCAGATGGTCTACTCAGAAGCTTCTAATATGTTCAGAGTTCCTGACTCAAAACTGCATATTCAGAAAAGAATCGAGAAAGTTCTGATGTTTCAACAAGATGAATTCAATGGTTTAATGTTCGTTAGAATGGAAACACTGAAAGAAAGAAATACAAAGGTTTCCATGTCTACATTTGATTTTCACAGATTGACTCTTGATGATCAGATCTTTCTAGTCAAGTTCTTTGCTAGCACTGAAGAAGCCTTGATAGAAATTGAATGCAGAAGACTTCTGGGTATTTATGTCAGAAATACATACTTGTATGACTTCCAGTTGGCTATAGAAGAAAGAAAAGAAAAGTGCAATCTGAGTTCTCCCACAAAGAAAACAGAAGTTGATCTGCATGTGAAGGGTTTTGTGAATGAAGGAATGGAGACAGAAGGGTTCACATATATGGTTCACGAAAGACTTGAATTGTTCAGATTAAAAGAGTTGGTGAAGTACAGTGATGCAACTCTGAATTGGTTGTTGATTAGAATGGAAGTAAGTATGGATGCTGAAAAAGAGAGTTTAAAGAAGAGATGCATAAACTGTGTGAAGAGGAGGTTGGATTTTAGAAGAAAAATCAGAAACAGTAGTGAATGGTTGCTATCTGAGGTGAATCCCAAAAAGATTCTACATAATGATTTTGTGTTCCCAGCTGAGTATGAAGTGAATGAAATTTTGTCAGATGAGGCTGAAGAAGTTCAGGACACAACACCTCAGAATGTGCAGATAACTAATATTGATCAAGCTGAACAGTCTGAACCCAAAGAAGATGAAATATTCATTGATCTGAATGGATACTTTCTTGAATTTGATCTGCCTGAGTTCTTCAAACCAAAAGAGGTACAATTCTTGGATGTGTATTATGATAGGTCTAAGGAGACTCAGATCTGGTTGGCTGAAAAATCAAGATGTCTTGGCAAAACAAAGCAAGCCGTTTACTCAGATTTTCTAATCACTGGAATCAGAGAATTGAAGGTTAAGAAATTCAGAAAGATGGAGTACTTATCCTTTGAAGTTTTGAGAGAAGATGGCAAGGTTTATTATTTCACTGATGCAGATTTTGAGAAACTGTCAGTGGTTGACTTCTACAGATTACACAGCTTTCTATGTTTTAAAGAGTCAAGTAAAGATAGAAATGAAAGGAAGGCAAGAAGTGTGGTGATTGAGGCCATGTTCTATATCTTAAGGTGGCATTGCTATACAGATTTCCAAATAGCTCTGTATTTGCAAAAGTCATGTGTTTATCTGGCAAATCCCAATACAGATCATGAGCAGAAAAAGGTGTTAAAGACTGGAAGTGTTCACAGATATCCAGAGTTGGGAGTATTTTTGAAGAACAAAAGTGGAAAGATCTTCTTCAGAGCAAAGGAAACTGCAAAATATTGTTCTGGAACTTTAAGGATCATAAAGCACAATTTGGAGAAAAAGATGCTGAAAGTGAAGGAAGCAAACATGATTCAAGAAGTAATTAATCAGCAAGTTGAGATTATTCAAGAAATTATTGACAAGATTGATAAGAGGCTTAATCTGAGGAATGTGCTACTTCAGAAAATTGTTCCTGCTCTGAAAGAATTAGATGATGCAAAGTTTAAGTTTATTTGACAAAAAGGGGGAGATTGTTAGATCTGAAGTTTTGTCAATAAACCAAGTGTTGAAGATCTGATAAGAAGGTTCAGAAGTTCTGAGAAGAAGAGTCAGAAGTTCTGAGAAGAAGAGTCAGAGATCTGAGAAAGAGAAGTCAGAAGTTCTGAGAAGCGTGATCAGAAGAATGTTCAGAAGTTCTGAACTACCTGTTCAGAACTTATGACGAGTTTCGTTATTTAGTATTGTGTAAACTAATTAGGACACGTGTTATGTTCTTATTAGTCTTTCTTATTTGTACTGTAGCTTTAAGATGTTTGTTGCAGTATAAATAGAGTGGTTAGCACTACGTTGCTAACTGATTGATTTTCCCATATTACTTGTATTCTTTCCTTGTAATCTTTGAGGTGATCTCTCTCTTAGATCTGTAATTCTGTGCATCATTGAATACAATTGGGCTTGATCATACAATTTCTCAATTACTTCTTTCTATATTGATTGTAAGAATAGATCCTGCACTTTCAAACCTCATAAACTGAAACACCACCATTAACTAAAGTACCATATCCTCTAATCTGTCCACCATTGTCTCCTCCAAAGGTTACTACACTTCCCTTCTTGTTCTTGAAGGAAGTCACTAGCTCCTTATTGCCCGTCATGTGCCTGGAGCATCCGGAATCTAAATACCAGATCTGCACATGAGGTTTCTGCAAGACAGATTAGTTTCTTTTAGGTACCCATTGCATGATGGATCCTTTCTTGTTAGGCTTTTGGGTGTTATCAGTCTTTCGTACTGGCTTTCCATTCTGTGATGACGTGCCAGAGGTCTTTCTCTGTGTATTCTGAACAGTCTTGAAATTCTTCTTTTGAGATGACTGATTCAGAACACAGTGGGGACCATTCATATGATTTTGCAGTTTTAACAATAATTGAATACTGTTGCAATTAATGGAACATGAAGATAACTGATGCAAGTTGTTTTTATTCAAAAATTGTTGGTTGAATGGTGCTTGATTCTGAAAAACTTTAGGACCAGATGTCTTAGCATACATTCTGTCCTGATTTGGTTTCTTAAAGCTGTTGTTTCTTGGAACAAACTCTCTTGACAAAAAATTGTTTTTCTTTGAAACAGATTCACTAGGCCAAAAAGAATTTCTTCTTTAATTTACCCCAGAATTGGGAATAGGTCTGTCGTTGACTATCCATTTGCCCTTCTGTTCTGGTGTAAACCTGACTGGTTTGAAAACATGGGGTACAGAGGTGTTGTTCACTGGAACATTTCCTGAATTCTCTCTTTTCTTATCTTCTATTGCATTAGAAGCAAGAATCTTGAAACCTTTGTTATCAAACTCAGTTATCGGTATAAATCTAGCTTGTTTTTTAAAGAATGCGACATCCTTTTTCAAATCGAAACATCCTGCGGGCATCTGCTTTGGTTTATGCAAAACTTTCTTTTGAGTACAGAAAATTTGCTCATCTACCTCAGAGTCAGAGTCACTGTCAGAGCCTAGAAAGTCTCTGGTGGCACTCGGGGGTTATCATTGAGATATTGGTTTTGACAGACTTAAACTTCCTCAATTTGGGTTTTGATGCATCAGAAACAGCATTTTCCTCAGGAATTCTTTTAATATCCTCTTCAAAAGATGTTCGAATTGATTCAGAAGTAGGAGAGAAGACTGGGGCTTCCGGGTTGAGTTTGTTCTGTGTTTTATCAACAGAGGACTCAGCCACAGAAGTAACAGACTTATGTCCTTTGAAAGAGTTGAAATTAAAGATCTCTTTTGTTTCCAGACTCTTAACAGAATTAGGAACTATGATTCTAGCTCTTCCTTGATCAAGAATAAACTTTGAAGATGGTTTATTAACCTTTTCATGATTCAAGGAGTCATAGCTAACATTCCTATAGTCAAGTCTTCTGGTTCTTTTGAAAACATCTGAGGTTTTGATTCTTTTGAAAGCAGCAGTACCAGAGATCACATCCTCTTGGATTTTCCCAACACAAAAAGCAGAGGACAGAGATGTCTTCTTCTTTTCATTATAGGGAGCAAGGTTAGAGAAACCGAGACCTTGCGTATCCATCTGTGAGTTTATCTTAATATGCACGTCTTGTGCATCCTGGTACTTCTTGATTTGAATTTCCTTTCTCTGTAGGGATTGATGTAAAACCACCCTTTCTCTTTGAAAATAATCTTTTAAAGCAACAGAGTTAAGTCTTTCAGTTTCAGACTTCTTAACCTCTTCAGACTTTTGTTTCAAAGCATTTTCAAACTCTTTAATCTTTTCAGAAAAAATGGTTTCCTTCTTTTGTTGTAAGATCTCTAGCTCAGATTTCTCTTTGAATAATTCTTCCTTTTCCTGTTCCAAGAGAGTTTTCTCTCTCTTGTAGAAGGACAGATCCTTCTAAGCTAGCTTTCTTAACTCTTTTTCCTCAGAAAGCTTTTGTTTTAAGAGTTGAAACTCCTCTGTTAGCAAAGAAACATGCATTTCTAACTCTGAGTCAGACTTTGATTCAGATGAACATACCTTGGCACTGGGTCTGGTGATCTCCAGCGCTCTGTTGTCTGGCTCTGTTACGGTAAGAGCAAATGCATGACCTATATCTTCTTCTTCAGACCTTCCTATCCTTTCTCCGGTCATCCAATTAACTTCTCCCAAACTTTCATCATCCACAGCTACA
Organism: Saussurea involucrata; assembly: GCA_033807775.1. Lineage (NCBI taxonomy): Eukaryota > Viridiplantae > Streptophyta > Magnoliopsida > Asterales > Asteraceae > Saussurea > Saussurea involucrata. The sequence goes on along the minus strand of CM066313.1, from coordinate 62,360,869 downwards.
TTGGCTTGCTCTGGTTCATCGTCAGAAGATGAATCATAAATCCAATTCTCCATCTCAGCAACGTAGCTTCTTTCTCTGTAATTGTACTTATATTTGTTCTTGTAGTAATCCTGGTCTTTTATCAGTTTACCTCTGCAATTTGCAGAGAAATGGCCAGGTTTGCCACATCTATAGCAACGTCCATTGTTCTGGTTGATGGGTTGAGCAGCATCAGCCTTTTGTGGAATTGGAGCATTATACTTCTGTTGAGGTTGTGGTTGCGGTCTCTGTTCTGTTGGAGCTCTGTTCTGGTGGTTCTGTTGTAGAGGTGCAGCATAACCTCTTTTCTCTTCCTTTCCTTCTCTCTCATATCTACCTTTTCTGTCGAATGCCTTGTTACCAAATCTCTTGTTAAACTGTTGAGTTATTAAAGCAAGAGATTGGGCAAAGGCTTCGATATCGTCATCTTCTGATGAGCTTTCCTCTGCATCACTTTCAGCTACCAGACTCTTCTTACCCTTCTTCTTCTCTTTCTTCTTATCTCTGTTGGATTTTCCTTCTGTCAGATTTTTTGGATCAGAAATCAAGGTGATTGGTCCTGCAATGGTAGATTTTCCTTTTTGCTTGACAACATCCTTCTCTTGTGCGGCAAGAGTCCCATACACGTCGGTAAGAGACCACGCATCTAAATCCTGGTTAGCTTGTAAACACATAGACAGATTTAACCATTCATCATTCAAACTTTTCAAAAACAGAACATTGTTGTCTTCCTTCGACCTATCAACCCCACCCTTTTTACATTTGTTGATTAGAACATTGAATCTGTTGTAGGTTTGTTGTAAGGTTTCCTCAGGAAGTGCCTTGAAATCGTTGTATTCATTAATACATTGGGTCCTTCTGTTCTTTTGGGTCTTAATTCCACCCTCAAGTTGATTTAGAAGTTGATCCCAGATTTCTTTGGCTGTAACACATGAATCTAGTTCTTGAAATATCTCGTTTGGAATGGCCACTATCAGAAGTCTAACTGCCTTAAGGTTATTTTCCATTTGAAGTTTCTCTTCATCAGTAAACCCGGTGGTTTTAGGTTTAAGATAAGTAGGAATCTAAACAGTAGTTTCTGTTGCAGGTACACGTGGAACCAAAACCATGGGTTGGCAAGGTCCATTCGTGACAGAACGCATTAAATCTATGTCCATCCCATCAAGGAAGTTAACCATCCTAATCTTCCATTGAGGATATTCATCTCTCAGAAGAGTAGGAGGCTTGGTCAGAGAACCAGCAGTATAAATGGCGTTGATGTTATTTGCCATTTTTCAGAAAAACAGAGTATATCGGTTTTCAAAGATTTTCAAACTGAAAGTGAACAGTAAACAATGGAACAGTAATGAACAGTAGAGAAGATCTTTAATCTAGACTGGTAAGCGTAAAACAGTGATAAAGTAACTTTTAAACTTTAAACTGTAAAACAGAGTATACTAGGAAGCTTTGAAACACACACACAATCAACAACAGTGAATCAACCTTGGTAGATTGGATGCATTGATTTAAGCAAATCAAGCAAGCTCTGATACCAACTGTAGGTTCCCAGATTCACGTTGTATCACAATAATGGTAAGAAAATAGACAGCGGAAGCATATTAAATAAAGCCATTAAAGTGAGTGATTATGTAAACGATAATGTAACCGTGAGTATCAAATATAGAACAGTAATAATGATAACAAGATCAAGTATAAAACGCTGCTCGTATATTGATAATGAATCACACCAAGAACACGTTCAAGTGTGTGTTCGGAAATCTCACAAGGAACAATATCGTACGGAGGTAGTGCTCGGGATTACTGCAGTGTGTGCTTAAACAATTGTGGAAAACTATTCTTACAAAAGCTTACTATCGTTTGTTCCACTACTTCACTATTTATAGCCCTGATAAAGTGTAGACAGTGTACTATCATACCCTGGAATGACACGTGGAAAGTGTGTCTCCAATCTTTAGGGCATACGTGGAAAGTATGGACACGTGTCTAACACTTAGGATTTCTTACGAGACTTAGGCTTCACAGAGGTCTTCACTTCAACAGAGCTCATAGACCAGAGCTCTGTTGGTCTTTGGATATGAACAGTTCTTCTGTTGATCTTCTGCCAGAGCTCTGTTGAGCTCTGTTGGTTCCACCAGAACTCTGTTGAGTTCTGTTGGTCTTCTTGTTGCTTTTCTTCTGAGTCTTCTGCTGCATCTCTGTTGGTCTTCTGACTTGATAATATTTTCAATACTTTTACATAACAGATACTTGGGGCTAACAGTAACAATGCCACAACCAGAGAACTCAGCCGAATCAAGCAGACGCCATTATCTACGCCATGTCAAAGAAAACAATTTCATGGTGAACCTCGACTCAAAGAAGTTTGAAGCAACCTACAAGATCATCTATGAATATTTCTAGAACTGTGAACTTACTCGCGCCTTAACCGCAGTTGAAAAGGATGTTCCCCTTCGCTTTGTGCAACAATGGTGGTACACCAATTAATACAGTGAAAGACATAAGGGAGGCATCGGTACATCGACGTCGGAAAAGAAAGGGGTGGTCGAATTCGTATTTCTCTTTACATGTATCGATGTACCCTTTACCTATATAGTGCTGAGGAACTCCAGGTTAACCAATTTGAACAGTTTCCTTCTTCTTCTACCCTTCTAAAATTTCTTAGGTTCCGAGGTTATAACGAAGACATCACCATCCTAGGGAAGTTTAAGAGACAATGCCTACCCCCAATCTGAAACTTCATGTTTCGTGTTTTGAATAGAACACTCACTGGTAAGACTGGAAGCCAAAACCAGGCCACACCTGATATTTTAACCATTATGTATGCCTTGGTCTTCTACAGGAACAGACATAGGTCAGTTGTTGTTCAATGAACTCTTAGCTGCAGTGGAGAAGAAGAACAAAATCATTGACAAAGGAAAAGCTGAGAACCTTGTGACTGTGGTCTTTTCAAGATTCATAGCCATAGCTATAAGAAAATCCATGGAGAAGTTTAAACTTCCTGTTCTCGAAAATGAGTCTAAGACCCCATTTTTTTATCATGAACAACTTCAAGCCAACCATTCTGCCAGGTGGATATCCAAACTCCAGAAGGATTCTTCAGACAATGCTGCAAGTCATTCCTCAAAACTCACCCACTCTTTTATCAAATAGAAATTTTGCCCAATACTTGAACCAGAGGTGGGAACTCCAGAACTTTTAGGTTTTGAGCGTGAGAGTGAAGAAAGTGTTCACTGTGAACCAATTGGACCATAGGACAATGGTTTAGAGAAGAAACAGTCAGAAGGAGGCGAATCAGAGGGTACCCCTTCAGAGGAAAAAACAAAGAGTGCCCCAGAGGCTAGAGAAAAGAGTAACTCTTCTAGCTCTGGTGAAAGTGAGCCAAAGGGTTAGATTCCCGAGTTTTCTGAGCCACATAGAGCCGAGAGTCCAGAGAGCTTAGAAGAATATGTTCCAAAGAACAAACATATATATTTTAGGACTCCCATCCCCTCTCCCACTGCAAGCGAATTACCTAACAAGAATGATTAAACATCATTGGTTATTGAAACAGAGGTGCATACCTCGAACCTAACCCAGCCTACCCACTCAGACGTACCTCTTTCTGCCTCTAAGGTGCACATACCAGGGGAAACCACAATGTTGGACATGTCCTCTCAAAAGGACATGGCCATTGAAAATATAAGTACCCACTCACCCCGGGGTACGACACTTCCTACGACACTAAATGATGCCTCTGTGGCTCATCGTGACAAGGGCCAAACCCTTAAATCCTTGGGTAACATTAGGTAATCCCTTAGGGATTGCCTAACACAGAGACAGTGGAAGAACTTAGTGTCACAAGGGTTGGATTGTTGGGGAAATAGGGCTAGAGTAAATAATCAGTAACCGGATTTCTTGAGAATCGTGTGAGAGTTCACTTTTCAAATTGATATTTCGACCCTATGCCTGGGTTACACGAAATTCAATCTGGGATAAAACTCCATAACACTTTCTTTCTTAGGCCCAAAAACGAAAGAAAATTCATAAGAGAGTATATGAATGAGTGTTCAAAATTGTTTATATAAACGTAAGCATATATCATATTTATATACTTGTTCCATTCATAAAGAAGGAAAGAAAACGATCATGGGTCAATCACAGCCATTATGGCTAAAATCATGGACTATAAATAAATGCACAATAAATGCAGGATCAAAGCTCTGATCTTACAAGGCCTAGAGATGGTACTTAACCTGATCAAAGCACAACCACTTTAGTGGTAGTTTAATCAAAGCACAACCACTTCAGAGGTAGTCTGATCAGAGCACAATCAATTTAGAGGTAGTCTGATCAAAGCATGACCACTTCAGAGGTATTCTAATTAGAGCCCAACAACTTCAGAGCAAACTACCTCAGAGATAGTCTTGCAGAGATAGCCTCAAATTGGACACAAGTGAGGTTTTCTTCATTTTGCTCAAGTTTTTCCACTACGTTCCAAGTCCATAATTCCGAAGAGCTTTTGGTTTGGTCCAGTTGAAAGAAAGAAGATTAACATCTTGTAAAAAATATTAACCATCTTGTAAAGAGTATTAACATCTTGTAAATAATCTATAGCTAAGGTGCGCTTCCCTTGGACCCCGCAAGAGGGCATGACCCCCTTGACCCCCACCATTTTGTCGTGTCTGAGATAAAACTCGTATTATGACAAGTGTGCACTCTTCACCACCTAAACTAAATGACCTAGTGACACTAAAATCACCAATAATCCTCCCCCATTTTAGTGTAACCCATTGAATAAAACCTTAAGTTAAACAAAACCAAACATGCATGTAAATGAAAATAACAAAACGATTGAATTTCCATATTAGTATTTTACACGTTCCAAATATTCGAGAATCAAGGTGTCCTAAGGACTGAACACATCAACTCATTTGAATACCTTAAGATAAAGTTCATACATCTTTCCATACTTTTCTAGTAAACAAAACATGACACATTTATAAAGTCGTGTGTCCTAATCCTCTCAAGATTGTATAAAGGCCAAGTCCCCAACCTTTTGAAATGCAGCTACACTTCACAATCACATAGGTAATTCCTTTACTTCTTGTACCTGCAAATACACTTTCTCAAAGGAATTATTAAGAAGTTAATCTTCAACCTAATTTCTATAGGACCGAACGCATATCTGAGATGATGCAACATGTGTTCCAATTTATAAGTGTGAGCTTTCCACATTGATATCAACTTTTAATTTAATGTTAGAAGGGTGTCTAACCATTATAAATTTATATGGACTTTAATCCCATCCCGTCGCAGACTTATGCACTAAGTCTCTTGTCAGACCTTTTGTCAAATGGTCTGCCAAATTTTCTTGCATTCTAACAAACTCAACTGAGATTACACCATTCATGATTAATTCTCTAATCATGTTATGTCTAACACCCAAATTTCTAGACTTGCCATTGTAGACTTGGCTATAAGCCTTAGCTAAAGTGGTCCCACTATCACAACGGATAGAAATAGGTGCAATCAGCTTTGACCACAATGGAATCTCGTAAACTAGATTCTTTATTCGTTCTGCCTCTTTACCGACGGCGGCTAGTGCAATAAACTCAGATTCCATTGTTGAGTTTATAATTCAACTTTGCTTCTTGGATGCCTAAGAAATGGCACCACCCCCAAGCAAAATACCCAACCACTCATTGAGGAGTGATCCTTCATGTTGGATATCCAACTTGCATCCAAATAACCTTCTAAGACCGAAAGATATCCCTAATAACTCAAACCATAATCCATGGTTCCCTTAAGGTATTTAAGTACTCTTTGAACTGCTTGCCAATGTTGAGTACTATGATTACTAGTATACCGGCTCAACCGCCCTATGGCATAAGCAATATCGGGTTTGGTGCTTGTCAAGGCATACATCAAGCTACCAATGGCCTCAAAGTATTCAAGTTGTGAAATTGCATATCCCATATTTGGTAGTAATTTCACAGTAGAATCCATAGGCGTGCTCACGGGAGAACAATCACCGTAATTGAATTTATTGAGAATTTTCTCAATATAATGTGATTGAGTCAGAACAATCCCTTTGTTAACCCGTTTAATACTTATACCAAGAATTACATCAGCCTCTCTCATGTCTTTCATGGAAAACTTAGATGACAACAGCTTCTTAGTTTCATCTACCTGATTTTGATTAGTCCCAAAAATCAGCATGTCATCTACATATAAGCAGATGATCACACCTGCGCCTTTAGCATCAAATCTGCTATAAACACATTTGTCCCATTGGTTTAAAGTAAAACCACACGACAAAATAACTTCATCAAATTTTTGATGCCATTGTTTAGGTGCCTGTTTCAGCCCGTACAAAGATTTCACAAGTTTACATACTTTATGCTCGTTTCCGGGCATAACGAAACCTTCTGATTGTTTCATGTAAACTTCCTCTTCAAGATCACCATTCAAGAAGGTTGTTTTAACATCCATTTGATGGATAAACATATTGTGTATTGCCTCCAAGGCAATTAACAATCTAATAGTCGAAATACATGCTACCGGAGCATGCGTATCGAAATAGTCAACACCGGGTTTTTGTCGAAACCCTTGAATGACCAACCATGCCTTGAGTTTATCAAATGTCCCATCAAGTTTTATCTTATTTTTGAATATCCATCTACATCCAAGTGGTTTCGAACCTGGAGGCAAATCTGATAACACCCAAGTGTTATTTTCAAGAATTGATGACATTTTGTCATTAATTGCATCCTTCCAAAACGCGACATATTGAGACTCCACAACTTCTTTGAAAGTCTTTGGGTCATCCTCAATACTATAACAATAAGAGTATTGAAGCCCAAGTTCATCTCTTAAGCCTTCCACCAAATACAGTTGGAAATCGGGACCGAATATGTGGCAATTCAGTCTCGTTTGCTTCTCTGGACCTGCTGTGTTTCATCTTATTTTTGAATATCCATCTACATCTAAGTGGTTTCGAACCTGGAGGCAAGTCTAATAACACCCAAGTGTTATTTTCAAGAATTGATGACATTTCGTCATCAATTGTATTCTTCCAAAATGCGACATCTCGAGACTGCACAACTTCTTTGAAAGTCTTTGGGTGATCATCAATACTATAACAATAAGAGTATTGAAGCCCAAGTTCATCTCTTAAGCCTTCCACCAAATACAGTTGGAAATCGGGATCGAATATTTGGCAATTCGGCCTCGTTTGCTTCTCTGGACCTGTTGTGTTTCGGGACTGGAAACACCATCCAAAATTTCTGGATTTTTCACCTTAATAGTGCTAGGAATAAGTTCCTTGGGCCTTTGTATTGATGAAAATCACATCTCATCAAAAATCGCATCACGCGACTCAATTACGGTGTTAATCGACACTGAATCATTAGGTTCTATCACGTTGAACCTATAAACCTTAGAATTTTCTCCATGTCCAATGAATATACAATCAATTCCACGTTCACCTAATGTTTTCTTTTTGGGTTTGGGTAGTTTTACTACAGCCCGACAACCCCAAATTCGAAAATAATTCAAATTCGGAGTTTTCTTGAACCAAAGTTCATATGGGGTTGTTTGTTCCTTTTATTTGTAACTGGATTTAAAACATAACAGGACATTAACATGGACCCTCCCTAAAAACCCTCACTCAAACCCGGGTAAGAAAGCACCGAGTTTACCATTAACTTTAAAACTCGATTTTTACGTTCGGAAACCCCGTTTTGTTGAGGTATGTAAGGTGTCGTTGTCTCATGGACAATAACATCTGATTGGAAGTATTGGGGATCCATATATTCCCCTCCCCGATCAGTTATAAGAAATTTTATCGATTTACCCAATTGTAATTCGACCTCGGTTTTCTAAATTTTAAACTCATCTAAAGCTTCATATTTGGCATGCAAAAGATATACATAACAAAACCGAGTATTATTGTCTATAAATATGACGACATACTTCTTATTTCCCAAAGAAGAAGTGGAGTGGAAATCACACAGGTCACTGTGTACAAGTTCCAAAACAACCGTATTTCGATTAACATTTGGAAAAGGTTGTTTTGTGACTTTTGTAAGCATGAAGGTTTTGCATTTTTTTGCATTTATGTCAAAGGCTGGAATTAATCCATCTTTTGACATTTCATGCATTCTTCTAAAATTGACATGAGGTAATCTCGCATGCCAAACCATGGATTCATCAATTTTAGAAGACGGCGATGACGATAAAAACACGGAATTATTAGAACATAAATTTTTATTCAACACATTTAAATGAAACTTGCAATTACATAAATAACCAAAACCGATAAAACTACCACCTCGAGATAGGATAAACCTATTTGATTCAAATACTTGTTTTTAACCAAGATTATTCAAACAACTACCACTCACTAGATTCTTACGGATTCTAGGCACAAACAAAACATCATAATGTTTAATAAAATTCCCAGAAGAAAACTCTAAGTTAACACCTCCAACTCCACAAATTGGTGCACTCGACTCGTTTCCCATATTGAGCATCGAACCGTCTTCAATCGGTGTCATTCTCTCGAACCACCGACGATCTTTGCAAATATGATTTGTTGCTCCCGAGTCGATCCACCATGCACATTCATGATCCTGCACATAAAAAGGCTCAGGTACAAGTGAAACATAATTCTGAAAAAAATTATCAAAGTTAGTCACAAACTGACCTCCTTAAACTTGATCATTATCCTTAGATCCTGATCCACATCCACTCGTACCAGCACCATTATTGTTCAACTTCACCCGACAATCACGTTTACAATGGCCACCTTGTTACATCTCCAACACACAAAATCCTTTCTCTTTTTAGAGGATTTATTGGGTCCATCAAATTTATGTTTCTTGCCTTTTCCGGTGTTGTTCGAGTTGACTTTCTTCTCCTCAACCATGCGAACCGAGGGTTGTCCAGATTCAACTTTCCCTTTGATTTTGTCCTTTTCTTTCACGCGAAGGGACTCTTCGATGCACAAGTGGCTCCCAAGTTAAACCAATGACAGCTCCCCTTTTTGATGTTTGAAGTTGTGCTTAAAATCTTTCCAAGAAGGTGGAAGTTTGTCAATCACACTCGACACAGAAATGGATTCATCCATATTCATTTTGTGTCGTGTAAATTGACCCAAGATACGAAGGATTTAATTATATTGTTCCATTACGGGCCTCAAGTCCACCATTTTATAAATGTTAAAATCGCTAACCAAGAACTTCTTACTAGAAGCATCTTCAGCAATGTACTTGGACTCGAGGGAATTCCATAATTCCTTCGCACTTGCCACGTTTTGGTAGATATCAAAAAGAGAATTGCACATACCGTTTAAGATGTGTCTCCTGCAAATATAGTAATCAATCTCCCACTTGAGCTTTCTCCTGGTGTACTCCAATGTCTCATCCTCCATGACTTCTGGCATGGGGTACTCAACACATACACCACCTTCAGAGTCATCACCAGAAAATGCATCTTTTTCTATCAGCGTCTGAAGTTAGTGCCTTCAAACTTCTCCAGCTTTGTGAACTTCGAAGTCATCTCTCCCACAGAATCGGCCATCACTGACATCAAAAATATCAATTCAATTGTTGGGGGAAATACGGCTAGGGTAAATAATCAGTAAATCGAATATCTTAAGAATCGTGTGAGATTTCACTTTCCAAATTGATATTTCGACCCTATGCCTAGGTTACACGAAATGCAATCTGGGGTAAGACTCAAGAACACTTTCATATTTAGGCACAAAAACAAAAGCAAATTAACTAGAGAGTATATCAAGGCTTGTTCAAAATTGTGTGTATAAACGTAAGCATACATTGTATTTCTATACTTGTCCCATTCATAAAGAAGGAAAGAAATTGAAATGCCAATCATGGGGCATAATTGCCAGCAATCATGGGTCAATCACAACCGTTATGGCTAAAATTATAGACTGGAAATAACTACACAATATATGCAGGATCAGAGCTATGATCTTACAAGACCCAGAGATGGGACTTAACCTGATCAAAGCACAACCACTTTAAAGGTAGTCTTATCAGAGCACAACCACTTCAGAGGTAGTCTGATGAGAGCACAATTACTTCAGAGTTAGTCTGATCAGAGCCCAACCACTTTAGAGAAAAACTACCTCAGAGACAGTCTTTTAGAGGTAGCCTCAAACTGGACATAAGTGACGTTTTCTTCATTCTAATCAAGTTTTTGCACTATGTTCCATGTCCATAATTCTGAAGAGCTTTTGGTTTGGTCCAGTTGAAAGAAAGAATATTAACACCTTGTAAAGAATCTATAGCTAAGTGTCACTTCCCCTTGGACCCCGTAAGGGTGCGCGACCCCCTTGACTCTCACCATTCATCGTGTTCGGGATCAAACTCGTCTTATGAAAAGTGTGCACTCCGCAGCAGCTAATTTGCATTAGATCATAGTTTGAAACTAACTATCACACGTGTGAAGTCCAATTACACTTAAATGACCTGGTGACACTAAAATCACCAATATGGATTGCCTGGATCACAATGTCAACTCCTACATCTACTGCACCCTCCATGTTTCTAAGAAGGAGGAGGTTGTAGTAGACAGAACATTTAGAGAAGAATCTCCTTTTGGAGACCTTCGAGGACCAAATGACATCCTTCCAAAGATAACATCAAAGAATCTCTGACATAAGGCTCCTCTGAACTCGAGGACAAATTGGTCGCATGTGTTGCTTCCAAGTTTCCCATCTCTGAGCTTGTCACAAAATCAGAGTTCAAAGGAGTTTGTGATGATATCAGAAACTCCTTGAATGAGTTTAAACTTACCAATGCAGAAAATTCACAACCCTATACCTCCAACCCTGAAGAAATAAACCTTAAGGCAGAGGCCTCTGACCTTACACAAAAGCTGGTTGATTCTACTCAGAGGATTGGTAAATTGGAGAAGAAGATCGAGGATAACTCGAAGTCTGTTGTGGATGAGTTTAAAGCTCTGAGGGGGAATGGCAAAGACTCAGAGTGAGAAGGTTCCCATCTCTGTACCAACTCCCTCTGATGGTCTTACTCCAGAGACACTGAAGAGTCTCACTGAGGAATTAAAGAAGATAATATCAGAGTCCATGCCTAAAACCTGTCAGCCACCTATCACCCATTCAACTCAAGCTCCACCTCCACCACCAGGGACTGTAGAAGATCTGGTCACCAAAGCTGACATTGCTGAATTCAGAAAGTCACTTCTGAGCAGACTACTGACAGTATCTTCCAAGTTTGTGGCAAAGTCATGTGAAACTGCTAAGGTAGTAAAGGCCTTACTGGAAATCCACAACTATCGCGTGGAGGACCAGATAAATGACCTCAAAACTACTGCCAATGATGCCAGAGATGTGATTGAAGCCGCGACAGCCAAGATGAACCCCAAACACCTTCAGAGATGATGGGAACTGGCAAAGGAAAAAGAAAAAGGTCGAAGACATTTTGTACTAAAGAGGCTTTCAAGAAAGGGAAATTCGATGACTCAGAAGACAAAGATGATGCAGAACCAGAAGGGTCCTCTGACCATCAAAAGGGGGAGTACATATTCAAACACGCTCAAACCTCTGAGAAGTATGCCCCTTGCCTCTGCATCCGAAGCATGACCATCCAAAGAGAACCAAGAGCAAGAAAGGTTAGCGACATTATTTTCTGATGCACCAACTGCCTCTCTCACTAAGTCTCTACAATCCAAAACTCATAATGAACCAGACAAGAATTTAACCCAAGCCTCTACTGATGTTTCATCCCCTCCTGCATTGACACCATCTATACAAGTGATGATACTTGCATCCACCAGCTCTGACGTGACTATAATTCCAGTTCCAATAACTCAGATGCCAACCCACTCAGATCCCTCTCCTCAGACTGCAATTCCAACTCCAAAGCCTACAAAAAGTCTCAGTGAAGTAATTTTGGTCGATTATAATGATGACAATGCAATAGAAGTGTCTTCGAATGATGCCTTCGACTCTCCAGAGAGACCACCAGTAATTATGAGAGATCTAATAGGCTAAGAGTAGCTAAAGCATCAGAGGAAAGAGCTTCAGAGACTACAGTTCCAGAGGTACACGAAGAACCCCCTTCAAACATTACTGCAGAGACCTCAGCTCCTAAAGCGGCAACTGAATACAGAGTCAATAAAATCAACACACAGATGGAAACTCTGATTCATCCTCCACAAGCTGAAGCCTTAAGACCTCCACCAGAGGATGCTTCAATAGAGGACACCTTCAGATACCTTCATCGTGAACAGAAAACAATCCAAAACATCATCTATCCTACAAACCCTCGTCTGCGTCCAGAGACCCTGACTGATGTAAGATACAGAATTATCAGAGAGAAAACACAAGATCGTGCATCTATTCTCTCAAATCATGCTATTATCAGAATCCTTGATGTCAAGTACAGAAAATGGTGCAACAGATAGATCACTTCGAGTACACTGTGGAAAGAGCTAACCACAAGATCTACACTTTCAACGACAATGAACTGGTGAATCTGAATTCCTATTACTTGATTACTCTTTTCGGATTTTTTTGGGCCTGAGGTGACAAAGGAAAGATTTACAATGAAGTCAGAAGACGTATGGCGATGACTATAGAGAATCACGTGGAATGAAGAGCCAAGACTGACTTTCAAATTGCACTCGATCTTGGTGTTGACCAATTGGGTACGACTACTCCCATTGAAACCGTGGAAAACATTGAAAACATCAGAAGTGTCTCCATGATAGCAGAGCCTCTAGGTTTCATGTACAAAGCTAACAATGTCAAGAAGATCTTCAGAGCCTCTGAAGTCGCAAAGTGTGCAACTGATACAATAGTTGTAATGACAAAGATCTATGACAGTCGATCAGGAACCCCAAAGTGTTTTTATGATCTAGTTTAGAGACTTTGTCTAGAGATAGATTCTATGATTGAATTTGGAGATCAAATCATGTGATTGCATAAAATCTATACATGTGAAGACTTAGATTAGGTACTTTATTTTCCCTGTATTGTAATCTCAACTTTCAACTAAAGTAACTTCATTTAACAGAGGATGATTTTCTCCTCTTTGCTTTCTTTTATTATCTCTGTATAGTTTGTAAATTTTGATTTTCAATACTTAGGTGGAGATTGTTAGCCCCAAATAACTCTGATGTAAAAGTATTGAAAATATTCTAAGTCTTAGTTCAGAAGACAGCTCAGAAATAGTCAAGTAAAGCTCAGAAGGTTACTTTAGAGATAGTCTATACTCAGAGACACCGTCTGAAGACATCAGAGCTAGAGTTCTACCTCTAAGATCAACTCTGAAGATCAACCTGCTCAAACTCTCCAAGTGTAGAACTCCTATCAAGCTTTGCCACGTCAGCCCTAAAAAGCTACTTTTAACATTACACGTGTTGCAACAGGATTCATTAGTACAATGATCCTCCTGGTCCGGCTATAAATAGGACACGATTGTAGTACTCACATAACACTGAGAATTCACACTTCCACTATCATGCACTGTAATCGTACAAGAGTAGTGGAGAACGTGATTTTGTGAGATTACACACACCTATCGGTGTTCTTGGTGTTCTTCACATTTTCCAGGAAATATTGCATTTGGCTTATTTTTTGGTTATCACTTCTCTATTTCCTACTGTTTGATCAAAATATAAAACAATCTTGCTTCCGCTCATTATCTCTTGTTTGATAATTTTACAAGTAGAATCTGGGAACCAATAATGCCTTTCTCTTTATATATATATATGTGGATCCCAGATTGATCAAGTAACAATGAATATGAAGCGATTAATCCTTTAGTGATTGAATGCAGAGAGTTACAAGATTAGAATGATGAACAAACTCTCTCTCTAAACTTTGTTAAGCGCACGGCTAATCTCACCAAGTCTAACCTAATTACCACTCAAATCACACATTAAATACCAAGGGCTTGACAGGCCCAAGCCTATTAGCCATAAAGCCCATTATCTTGAGAGGCTTTACAAACAAATAAATAACACTAATTATTTCTTTATATCACTTTCTATTTTATAGGACTTTTAGTTCTAACAATATATATATATATATATATGTGACACCCTGTCAGAGAATAATTGTATTTAAGATTTAGTGAAGTCAATGTAATTGTCAAAGTTGTAAAATAGTCAAAGTCAAAGTAGCTTGTTTACATGTCTTGTATTTGTCGAAGGTATAAATAACCTTGCCTTGTATTCATGTAGTGAGTATTGTAAAGAGTTCTTAGAGAGAGTTGCTTAGGGATTAAGCTTGTAGATCTAGAGAGATAGATTCTAGAGAGAGAAAGTCTCCCATTCACATTTATAACATTTCTTTCATCTTAATACAAGATCTAAGTTGTTAATTCCATTGTTACTTGATAAATATGGCATTCTCACACCTATCACATAGGCATGTGGCAGGAAAGAGTGGGCATAATATCTTGAAGATCTCATATCTTCTGATGTTGCTTCTCTTTTACACAATGTTTTTGACAAGTCTCTTGCTTGTCCATCGTATCCTATCTTGTCACAACAAGATATAACCCGGTCTTATATTTAATAAATTGAGATAATAATTAAATATCTTATTTAATTATTTGTTCTCATAATTCAGATATACATTTAATGCATGTGACCCATTAGGACTTTATCACGTTGGAATAATTATAAATTCTGTTTATAATTATCAACGAAGAGCGACATCTAGCAATATATCATCGCTGCCCAAATGAGAAAGTTTGGTGATTCGACTAATTAGCAAACTACGTGATCATTATCAGTATAGATATATATGTCCCTTTATTCAGATATCTAGATCGAACACGAGACATGCATATGTCATCTATGTTATGTTCCATCCTTAGTTTCATGATTTTGAAATATACTGAAAAGACATATATCATTATCATATACTGATTATTAGTATATGATATTGATCATTTGAGCATGCATGCACTTCAACAATACTATCCAATCGAGGGGCCCATGTATCGCTCTCGACATACAAGAGAAACATATTCTATCTGGATACATACAAGTACTACCAAGTGATACGCGATATACCCAACAACCATTCTGTCAGCCAGTTACGGACTGATTAGAATCAGTTATCAAAGTACGCCACTCACATAAAGCAAACTTCATGAACTTAAGTCAAAGGACTCATTGTACAATGACCATATGAGAACCGCCCTATGACACGTTCTCATAGCGAGTCACATCCGGTACAAGATCCCGTCTCGTAACCATATGTGGATTATGTATCTCCATACGAATCCCTACATATTGTAGGCGTAACGTATTAATTCAACCTAAACCCAAATTAATACTTGATTAGGGACATTTTGGAATTCATTATTCTACAGTTATTATTACGTTTAGATATACATAGAATAAGTCATAAGCATAATTATTTGGCAATGTCTTTTATTTATATAATTAATAATCACGACACAATGTCCAAACAGAATCATCTAATGATTGCCTTTTGTGCATACACAATAACACTAAGAACCATAAGCCTTGAGGTGTTATTCGTTTGGATATACACTAAGGCCAATTGACTCTTGAGGTGCTACTTGATAACGTTGATGTATGCCTTTCTTTGTGGTCGCCACTTTCGACGGATATGGGTCTCCCCCGTCACCTGTAGGTGTTATTCTTAGATAATGTAATATCCATATTTTACAGTTTTTTGGGTTCGGAGAGTAATCATAACTTAGTTTTGGTATATTGGATCTGTTGATCCAAACCCTCATTGATTTGATAATGACTCTTTAAAAAACACTTAGTGAAAATCGTAAGTAGACAATATGTATTAGAGTTTCACTATCGCTGATAAGTACTATGTCTATACAGTACCGCTGATAGGCAACTCACGCTCTTTAACTTTTACATTCAGCGATATTGTTCATCAATAAAGCCCCGAGCCTGTTCAGTCTTGTTGATGATCGCTGATGATCTTAGTTGTTTACTTATGATCCCTGAAGACAAGTTTTACGTCAACTACGTTCTACACTAAAGTCGAAGATCAAGCCCAAGAACCAGCGACAAGTCTACTAATGAACTGATGCGGATATCAGCGAAGCCAAGATTTTTCCACTCAACGTGAAGTTACAAGTAGAAGACTTCAGCGATCGCTGAGCTTTGTCACTCACTGATAAAGATCTATTCAGTGAACGCTGATCATGGAGTCTTCCTCTACAAGTTACTTTTGTCTTACCCCCTTCCACGCCTCCGTACGATAATCTCATAAAAGACATCCCTTTTGTCCAGGATCGTACAACCAACTCTAATTCTACATTGTACATCATGCGGCTACTAGGTTGTCTACAAAGGCCAAACCATGCAACCAATCAGCTGCTGCCACATGTAAAGTTATACTGTTGTGCATTAAATGCATGCAGTATATAAGAAGAACTCTACTTCAGAAATGAAGTGCTCGGTCATCTTCTTCTCTCTACTACTTTATGTTCGAATATTATTAGTAATATTCTTATATCCCTTCTTTCTTAATTCTAGTGCAAGAAACTTAGTGTTTCTCTTAACTTGTTTAGATTAGGTTTAATCCTTAATCTTGTTCCGCAACAAGTTGTAAATTGTTTGATAAATATCAATAAACAATTTAGAAAAGTAAAATCTGTGTGTATTCAACCCCCCCCCCCCCCCTTCTACAAACTTGTATAACCCCTCCGAGACCAACAAGTGGTATCAGAGCGGATTGTTTAAACTCATAAACAAGATCTTGCTTATACTAATCTTTTCTCTTCCTTGCTATTTCTCATAATGGCTACCAACACAAACACAAACTATATTGACAATGGTTCTCTTGCAAAACCCCCTAGATTTTCCAGAGATAACTTTAGTCTGTGGAAAAATAGGATGATACTCTTCTTAGAAGGTGTAGACCCTACTATGCCTTACTATCTCGAAAATGGACCATATATTCCTGTTAGAATTGACCCTGAAGTTCCAGGCACTGCTACTAGAGCTACCATTCCTGAAAGGGTCGTGCCTAAGGAACCTCACAACTGGTCTGAAGAAGATAAGAAGAAAGTGGCTATCGACACCAAAGCCAGATTCATTCTTTCTATGGCTCTTCCTGACGAAGTCTACCATTCCGTCATGAACCTGAAAACCTCAAAAGCCATGTGGGACACAATCTGTGTTCAATATGAAGGTACGTCTGAAGTCCATGACTCAAGAAAGATCAGCCTAGTAAGACAATACGAAAGCTTCATTTGTGGTAAGAATGAAACTCTCTCTGAAGTTCACCAACGCTTTAACTGTTTAATAATTGATCTAAAGACTGTTGGTAAGGAATATTCTAACTTTGAAGTTCTGACAAAGTTCCTAGAATGTTTACCTGAAAGCTGGGACATTTATTCAATGTGTCTCAAGCTATCTAAGGATCTAAAATCTATGACTCTTTCTACTTTATATGGCACTATGCTCAATCATGAGCAGTCGTGTCATCTTAAGAAAAATCTTGTAAAAGATTCCAAAAGCACACCTGTTGCTTTACTCTCAGATTCACCTTCCACTCAGCGATCTACTATCACTATCACTGAGTTGGAAACTAACTCTGAATGCTCATCAGATGCTGACTCTTCAGATCTTGATGAATCTATGGCTCTCCTATCTAATAAGTTCAGGAGATTCGCCAAAAAGAAAATTTTCAGAAAGAACAAACCTCTCGCACTCACTGACAAGCCTAGATCATCAACCCCTGTTGATAAGGCTACTACTACCTGCTTTAACTGTAAGAAAGTAGGACACTTTACTAGTGAATGCAGGTCAAAGAAAGTTTATAAACCCTCAGCTTTCTCCAAGAAATCCTCTAACCTAAGGGCTAGAGATGACAAGTATCAAAAGCTGAAAGAAAAGTATGCAAAGCTGAAAGGCTTTAAGAAGAAATGCAAAGGCCTAATGGCTGACTTTGATTTGGGCTGCCTCTGATGAAGAATAATCATCTGACTCAGAAGATGATGATGAGTCCAATCTCTGTCTCATGGCCAAAATCGAAGAAGAGGAAGAAAATTCTGACATTCCCTCTACTTCAGCCTCTGCTACTAAGGTATCACCTTCTTTCTTTACCAATATTTCAGATATTGATGAAGCTGACAGTCGTCGTAAAATCGATCTCCTGACTATGAGTTTATATGATGCCATGAATGGCAAAACTGTTGTTGAAAATCAAAACCTTGATCTCGCTGAACAGCTTAAAAACTGACACCTTCAAATAGAAAAGCTTTCTAAAATTGAAGAAGATTTAAAAGATCAGGTTCATATAAATCAAGTAGTCAAAATCGAATGAGAAGAAGCTATCGCTGCATTAAAAGCTGAAAAAGCTACTGTTGAAGGATGGTGTAAATCCTCAACAACGATCACTGAGATAATTAAGTCTCAGATTACTCTGAGTGACAAACGTAGTCTTGGTTACAAAGCTGATGCGGAAGAACCAACCACTGATCATTCCATGCTTAAGTTTGGAATGTTCGTGTCCTCTATTCCTGATAATTCCTCATCTCAGTGTTCCTCTTCTAAAACTCCCATCCCTGAGGGAATCTCTACCTTAACTTCTAAAGGTAAAGAGAAAACTGTTTATCCAAAACCTCAGAAGGGTACCAAAATACCAAATCTGAAGAATGTTAAACCTTCAGTTAATCAGTCCTCATCCTCTAAGGATAAGGTGTATGAAAATGTTCAGCGATCCACTCCTAGGATCAAGCTGAACTTTCTAGCTAAGAATCTTGATGAACCTCAGGTTCCCCCAAGATCTGATGCTAAAGGTATTCTTGGTGCTGGCCCAGCTCATTTAAAATTAATGGCTAAGCAAGCAAATGGTCCTAAAGCTACTTTTAGCTATAGAAAATGTTATCACTGTGGACTTACCGATCACATTGCTAGTAAGTGCCCCACATCCACCAAAGATGAAAAGTTAGCTAAGGTGAAGATTAATGCCCCCAAGGCAAAGAAGACCATTGAGGTTAAGAAATTAACCAAAGTGAAGAATAGTTCAGAAGTTGAATCTTCAAATGCTGCGAAGAATGATGAACCTTCCACTTCCTCTACCACCACTGACAAATGTGGACCCATGGTTAAATGGGTGCCCAAGTTAAACTAATCTTCCTTTGTTTGCATGTTCGGAAGGGTATCTGGTATCTTGATAGCGGATGCTCTAGACACGTGACTGGAAAGAAAAACCTGCTCACTGAATACAAGGAAGAGAAGGGTCCCTCAATGACCTTCAGTGGAAACGGAAAAGGCTATACGCGAGGGTTTGGTGTACTCTCTAATGGTACAACAACCTTTGGAGGAGTTGCTTATGTTGAAGGACTTAAGCATAATCTTCTAAGCATCAGCCAGCTTTGCGACAAGGATAACAAAGTAATCTTTACTAAGGAATCCTGCTTTGTCACTAACAAAATAGAAAAGATAGCTCTCAGCGGTTACCGTATGGAAAATGTTTATCTTATTAACATGGACTCTACAACCACTGAGAACTCTTGTTTCTTCTCAAAATCCTCATCTGATGTCAACTGGTTGTCGCATAAGAGGCTCTCCCATCTCAACTTCAAAACACTGAATACTCTTTCTACTAAAGAGTTGGTCACTGGCCTACCTCAACACTCATACGCTAAGGAGTCCTTATGTTCAGCGTGTGAGAAAGGGATACAAACAAAAGCAAGCTTCAAATCCAAGCAAGTTTCCTCAGTGTCATCTCCTCTACAACTTCTCCATATGGATTTGTTTGGCCCTGTTAACAAACAATCCATCGCTGGAAAAAATATACACTGGTCATAGTTGATGAATTCTCTCGCTATACCTGGGTAATGTTTCTACGTTCTAAGAGTGACACCCCTGAAGAACTCATTACCTTTGTCAGGAAAATGGAAGTCCTGAACAACATGACCGTTCGCTCAATAAGGAGTGATCATGGGACTGAATTTAAAAACAGTTCTCTTGATTCCTTCTTTAAAAGTAAGGGTATTTCTCACAACTTTTCCTCAGTGAGAACACCACAACAAAACGGAGTCGCTGAAAGAAGAAATCGAACTATCATCGAAGTTGCACGTTCAATGCTCAGCGATTCTCATCTACCTACTCAGTTTTGGGCAGAAGCTGCTAACACTGCTTGTTTTACTCAAAAAGGTCGCTGATTGTCAAAAGATTCAAGAAGACAACCTATGAACTCTTCCATGGGAGAAAGCCTTCAATTAGCTTTCTTCACATCTTTGGATGTCAGTGTTTCATACTGAACAACAGAGATGCCCTTGGAAAGTTTGATCCTAAGGCTGATGATGGAATCTTTCTTGGATATTCTTCAATCTCCAAAGCCTTCAGAGTCTTCAATCGAAGAAGACAAACTGTTGAAGAAACTATTCACGTCACTTTTGATGAATTCCGTTCAGCGAACTCTAAACCTTCAGCTGATACTAAAGAACTGAATCAATGGATGTTTTCTCATCTTGGTGATTCAGAAGATGTTCCAGCTCCTCCATCTCATACTCATCCCGCTAAAGATGATGATCCTACCATCATCCCAAGCATGCAGACTAGTGAAGCTGAAGCATCATGGGTCTCAGTTGTTACTCTAAACACTATGCCTGCTTCTGAACCCTTCATCTAAAATATACCATCTACTTCTAAGCAATCAGTGAATGAAATGACATCTGCACCTCTTCCTCTCTTGGCTGATATACCAGAAGTTGCTGAAGCCTAATCTTCAGCTTCTCCAGAAGTTCAGGTTGAGTCAGCAAATCATGTTCCGGCTCAGCGATGGACTATCAATCACCCTATTGAACAAATTCTTGCTGATCCAAACGCTGGTGTTCAGACTCGACGAAGTGCAGGTAATATTTGTTTATTTGTTAACTTTATTTCTCTTATTGAGCCAAAGAAAACAGATGATGCCCTCCATGATCCAAACTGGGTCAGCGCTATGCAAGAAGAGCTGACAGAATTCGAAATAAACAAAGTTTGGAAGCATGTTCCAAGACCATCTGACAAGTCAGTGATAGGCACTAAATGGGTCTATCGAAACAAGTTGGATGAACATGGAACTATAACCCGCAACAAGGCTCATCTCGTTGCTCAGGGATACAGACAAGAGGAAGGTATAGATTACGACGAAACATTTGCCCCAGTGGCAAGACTAGAAGCCATTTGTCTATTCTTAGCTTACGATGTACACAAAGACTTCAAGGTTTATCAAATGGATGTCAAGTCAGCGTTCCTAAATAGAAAGCTGAATGAAAAAGTCTACGTGGAACAACCTCCAGGATTCTCAGATCCTAAGCATCCAGGTTATGTTTATAAACTGGATAAGGCACTTTATGGCTTAAAGCAAGCTCCTCGTGCATGGTATGACACTCTCTCTAATTATCTCCATATTGAAAAATTTGAACGTGGTAAAATTGATAAAACTCTATTTTTCAGGAAAGTAAAAGGTCGTATTATTCTTGTTCAAATATATGTCGATGATATTATATTTGGTTCCACTAACCCTGACTTTTGTACTCGTTTCTCTGAAAGGATGAAAGCCGAGTATAAAATGAGTATGATGGGTGAGCTAACTTATTTCCTTGGTCTTCAAATCAAACAGAATGAAAAAGGAACTTTCATTCATCAGGGAAAGTATGTTAAAGATATGCTGAAGAAATTTGATTTAACTCAGAGTTCAGCTATGAAAACCCCTATGGCACCGCCGCTGACACTAAACAAGGATCCTTCTGGAAAACCTGTTAATGTCACAGCGTACCGTGGGGTGATCGGCTCTCTTCTGTATCTTACAGCAAGCCGGCCTGATATTATGTACGTAACCTGTTTGTGTGCACGATATCAAGCTGAACCTAAGGAATCTCATTTGGTCGCTGTAAAGCGAATCTTTTGTTACCTTAAGGGTACTCCTAACCTAGGTCTTTGGTATCCCAAAGACTCAGGGTTTGATCTAATCGCCTATTCAGATAGTGATTTTGCAGGTTTCAAATTGGATAGGAAAAGCACCACAGGAGGTTGTCAGCTCTTGGGTGGAAAGCTGGTGAGTTGGACAAGTATAAAGCAGAACTCAGTGTCCACCTTAACCGCTGAAGCTGAGTATGTAGCTGCTGGAAGCTGTTGTTCTTAAGTCTTGTGGATGAGAAATCAACTACTGGACTATGACCTTCAGCTCTCAAAGATTCCAATCTATTGCGACAGCACAAGTGCCATCGCTATAGCCAATAATCCAGTGCTACACTCAAAGACCAAACACATCGAAATCAGGTATCATTTTATCAGAGATCACGTGATGAATGGTGATGTAGAACTTCATTTTATCCCAACTGACTTTCAGTTAGCTGATCTGTTCACCAAACCTCTTGATGAGACAAGATTCAACTTTCTCATCAGCGAGCTTGGAATGCTGAACTTAGAAGAGTAAAATCTTCAGCGGATCACATTTGATCAGTGATAACAATGAACTTGTATAACCCATACTTATCACCTACTCTCTGAACAAAATTGATTCGATGATATTAAGGTATGTTATCTCTTACTCGCTGACGTTCGCTTATGAATGCAAGATTTCAAAACAGATTACATCGCTGAATATCTCTTCCTTTCAGTGATATTTTTGAAATTTCTACATCTCACTGATACTTCTATTCAGTGCTTCATGTTTTCAAAAATTGTCCCTGAGCTTTCAAATTCCTCAGAGACATCCTAAAATATGAAAGGACGTTTGTGACGTCATCACAACGGATAAGTCATGGCACGTTTTCTCTGACACGTTCGCCCGTTTCAACTTCCTTGTCCAATCAAATTCAAGGGACGTGTCCGTGTCATCATGAAAAACTTTCCCGTTCATAGTTTTTCTCTCTCCACTCTCACTATATAAACCCTTTGCGTTTATATTTTTACCTTTTACGCGAACATCATCTCCTTCAAAGCAAGAACTCTCTGTTGCATTCAAGATATAAACACAAGAACCTGTTCATCTTCATCTTCTTAAACATCACAGGTTATTATTTCTTTTATTTTGCAACTAATGAACTTGTTTCTGATCTTATTATTGTTTATAAAAGATCAAACAAAAGAAACTTTCTACAAATGAAATCATTTCTCTTCATGATTTTATGAACACAATCTTCATGATTGTTCTTCAAGTTTAAAACAAGAATCTTAAACTTGTATCTTTATATGCTTTTCCAGAATCCTCCTTCAAAAGAAAATTGGAAAATAAGATATTCACTATGTTTTGTATTTCTTTTTCAAAACAAGAAAAACCCTAATCTTCCTTAAGACATCTTTTGTCTGAATGAAATGTGCAAAACCCAAAGACATCTTATTTTGGAAAATCTTTCCATATTAAGACATTTTTGTTCATCTTCTTCATGTTTATATGTGATAAACATAAATGGCATCTTCTACTGAAACTCCTGCTGCGAAGTCCCTCACTGCTGTTGAGGCTACTGTTGTACTCACAAAACCTCCTCAGGTTAAGTTCAAACTCGAGAAAGTTACCTTTCAAAGCAATAATCCCCATGCACTCTTCGACTTCCCTGAAAAGAAGCAGGTCACACACCTTGATGACGCTGTAAACTTTCTCAAGACCTGTCCTCTATCGACAGCTCTTACCATTGCACCCCCAGCTCATCGATATCTTCTAACTCAGTTCTGGTATACTGCCAGAAGAGCTCAGGTGCCCTCAACCAAAGATCCAAAGAAGATGCTTGATGTCATTCTTTGTGACACCAAGCATGGAACCTCCAAGATCACCCCTGGTCATATCAGGCGTGCTCTGAACCTTCCCGGCAGTACTCTGCCAAACCCCAAAAACCTCGCTGATAGAGAAGCCCTGATTGCATTCTTTGTAGCAATGAATTATGTGTGGGACACAGGGAGAGATAAACTCCCTGAGAAGAAGCTGACTACCATCAAGAAATCGAAAATGCCCAGCAAGATGAACTTCATCTTCGCTCACTTGATCAGCTGCCTGACAGCAAAAACTAGGTCAACTGACCAAGCATCTCAACCTCAACAGGCCATGGGATATGCTCTGCTGAAGGGTCTTCACATTGATTGGGCATCAATCATCTACAATGATATGGTGCTACGGGTGGACATGGCTGACAGACCAACATGTGTTCCATATCCCCGGTTTGTCAGTGCTCTCTTTCTACACGGACTTGGGAACGAATACCCAAAGGTGGGTGACCTGAAACTCTCTCAGGTTGGCTCTAAGGTGCTCGACTTCAAGGCCCTGCCAAATGAGGTACGTCTTACTACTCTCTTATCTCTTCTCAACCCCAATTCTTCTACTTATGTGGCTACTTCAGCGGTAATCCCCACCACTGATACCCAGGCTGCAAAAACCACTCCTTCTAAGAAAAGGAAACACTCCTCTACCTCACTTGATTCTCAAAGGATCAAGAAAACCAAGGAGCAACCCTCCAAGCCTTCACAGGCTGAAGACTCCATGACTCTTTCTGTACAAGAGTCACTGGATAGTTCTGTGGTACGCTCTGCCACAGCTGATCAAGCCACCCTTTCCATCCCAACTTCAGCGTCTCTAAACGCTGAGGTTATAAACTTGGAACTGAACCTCCCTCCTTCAGACCCTCTAAGGACTGAAGAAGTATTTCTTAGCAGACCCAACGCTGAATCTGGCACCTCAACCCTCTTCTCAACCCTCACTCCTCCCACCATTCCTTTGGACACTCCACCTATTTTCCCCCCATTCTCTACAACAAACATCATCCCCCACGATACATTAGCTGAAACTTTACAGGGGATGATGAATCAAAATATAGGATCTGCATGCACTTCTATGCGCCAAGGCACTCTCGAAGGCGACATGGAACACTTCACAGGTTATTGAAGTTTCGAGGACTTCACCAACCCGCCTGCAGGTATACACAAAACCATACACACTCCTCTCTCCAAATCCCTAACTTTTGAGCTTTCCTTTGTTCATAAGTTATTAACGGTTGCAGGTCCTAATTTGGGAGATATCAACAACTCCCTGAAAGACTTGGTGACAAAAGTGGATTCTTTCACCACCACACTCACTGCTAACTCTTCAACGGTTACAAACGCTGGAGATGCTCTAAAGACGCTGACCACTGAGATTGAAAAGAAAGCCTCCAGTGTTGATCTGGAGAAGGTGGATGGTAGCATTGGTAAATTTGCTACCACCCTCGCTGAAAACTCCACCGCCAGCATCACTCTTTCCACTAACTTTACAGCCCTGTCCAGCGAAGTCACATTGCTGAAGACAGCGGTTGGTAACCTTCAGGGAGAGATGTCTACCTTGAAGACGGATGTCAGCACTGCCACCGGTCTACTGCAGCAAATCCTCGACCGCCTGAATGCTGCTACTTGTGCTCCTTCGCACTTTACTGAGGTGGATCGAGAGGTTCTTCAAAGAATCAATCCTGCTATATCTGGCCTGGAAGACAGATTAGTCGCGATTGAAACCTGCGTTGGGATCTCTGGTCTGGAAGATAGGGACCCAATGCACACTGATGCTGGAATTCTAGTTTCCTCCCCCATCCATCATGTGGAAGAGGGGGAGAAGGATCAAGACCTTCCCCATAATGTTGAGGGGGAGAAGAAAAATCTTGAAGACCTTCCCCATAACTTTGAGGGGGAGGGTATTGTTTCTGATGCTGCTTCTGATAAACCTCAGGGAGATGAAAACCCTGAGGGAACCGAGAAAACTCCCTCTGAATTTGAGGGGGAGCAACTCGATGAGGATACTGAAGTTGCTGCTGATGTTACCAAACCCTACGCTGATGCGGAAGAATCTGAAGCAGAAGATGATGAAGACCTCGACCTTGAGGACGAAGAACCATCATCATCCCCTAAAAACGATGATGATGACGTCGACTTCTTCGTCCAGCCCAAGAAGGTTCCTGCTCAGAAATGAGTTATGATAAATGAACCATCAGGGGAGGTGACAAAGACAAAGCCTGCAGCATCTGAAGCTGACAAATGCAAAAACAAAGGTGTCTCATCTGAAGACAACTTGGCTATTTTCTTCAGCAAGCCAGTTTGTCAGGTAACATACACTCTATTCCTTTACACTGCACCCCTCCTCTATCCCTTCTCAACCTCAGTTCTCCTCTCCATAAAACCTCTAAACACTTAACCTCATTCTTTCTCTATCTATTTTCTCCCAAATGATCTTACTTAAATGATCGTTGTGTTTCAGCTAGTCCTCTCCCCTGCTTGAGGATCCAGCTGAAGTTCCTCCGGCTGCAACTACAACAATAACTCCAGCTCCTATCGTTGAAGAAATAATCCCAGTCTTGGATTTCACTGAGACTGATGAACCTGAAGAACAACTGCTCTCTCACAACAAAAGACATTCCTTAGCTCCTCAAACGTTAAGTGAAGAAGATCGGAAAAAGAGAGATGCAATGATCAAACAGCTTGAAGACCAGCGAATCATCCTTTCTCGACACAAAGTCAATGCTCCTAAGTTCAGACTATCAAGAAAGGAATTCGCTGAACATCTCAAGGCTGAAAAACAACTCGCCGATCGAAGGAAAGCTGAAGAACAAGATAAGGCTTACGCCATCCAGCTTGTCCAACAATCGGTGAAGGATCCTGATCTGAAGAAGACCCCCATTGACGTCCAACGTCAATTATGGAAGGACGCCAAGAAGATCATCGAAGAAAAGACCAAGGTATCTGATTCTACCTTGGAATGGTGCAAAGAAAGACTGCACTATCAATCTCGGGCAGCCAGGATCAACAAAGTGAACATCAGGGGAAGAACGACCATAAGCGTTCCTGTCGTTGAGGCTGACATATTAAGAGAAAATGGTACCAAGGAGACCATCTATGCTGCTACGATCAAGAAGTACGGTCTCTCTGAATGGTTGGAGATGTGAATAGCCATTCAGCGATCTCGCTCACAATATAAAAGCCATGTCGAGAAAATTATAAATTCTCATATCAACTTGGTTTCATCTGTTGTGGATATTCCTCCTCCTCCTTCTAATCCAGTTCAACGAAGAAGGGCCTCTGCAAAGAAAAAGATAATACCTTCAGACTCAGGTCCTCCTATCAGGAACGAAACCGGCATTGGTTTCTCACGTGATGAAGTACTTGGCCCTGAAGTTGATCTCTCAGCGCTCGATACCTCCCTGCCCCCTGGTGCTTCATCCCTGGAAAAGTCTTAAGCGAACCTTATGGTATCTTCTTTCATGACTATGATGGACGAGAACTCTTTCAACGCATCTCTGAGCTTCCCATCACTACTATCGAACAGCTCAGGGATCTCGTCTATTGGTGTGAATTCAGAAAAGATCTTCTCGGACAATACATGAAGCCCTGATCTTTACTGAAGCAAAGAACAGACGGGATCTTGGAGAAAAAGTCCCTGACTGGATGATTCCCTCTACAAGAACCCTTGATGAACTTCTCATTAAGGAAGAACCCTTCTAGCTGATAGGATTTCCTTGTAATTCATCTATCTTTATCAGCTTATATCTTTTGTACTTGTAAATTTATTTGTTGTACCTGTAATTTTTCCACTTCCCTCTGTAACTTATACGAAGTTAAAAGAAAATTTTCAGCGAATGTACTTTACTCCATCAGTACTCAAAAGATCCCAGAAAATAGTAAAAGGGACAAATATTTTATGAGTTCTTTTTTATCCTCATGTTTTCATAATTAGCAATTTTCTTTTATTGCTAAGTCAATAGCAAATAGGGGGAGATTGTTGATCCAAACCCTCAGTGATTTAATAATGACTCTTTAAGAAACACTTAGTGAAAATCGTAAGTAGACAATATGTATTAGAGTTTCACTATCGCTGATAAGTACTATGTCTATACAGTACCGCTGATAGCAAACTCACGCTCTTTAACTTTTACATTCAGCAATACTGCTCATCAATAAAGCCTTGAGCCTGTTCAGTCTTGTTGATGATCGCTGATGATCTTAGTTGTTTACTTATGATCCCTGAAGACAAGTTTCACGTCAACTACGTTCTACGCTGATGTTGAAGATCAAGCCCAAGAACCAGCGACAAGTCTACTAATGAACTGATGTGGATATCAGCGAAGCCAAGATTTGTCCACTCAACGTGAAGTTACAAGTAGAAGACTTCAGCGATCGCTGAGCTTTGTCACTCACTAATAAAGATCTATTCAGTGAACGCTGATCATGGAGTCTTCCTCTACAAGTTACTTTTGTCTTACCCCCTTGCACGCCTCCGTACGATCATGTCAGAAAGGACATCCCTTTTGTCCAGGATCGTACAACCAACTCTGATTCTACACTGTACATCATGTGGCTACTAGGTTGTCTACAAAGGTCAAACCATGCAACCAATCAGCTGCTGCCACGTGTAAAGTTATACTGTTGTGCATTAAATGCATGCAGTATATAAGAAGAACTCTACTACAGAAATGAAGTGCTCGGCAATCTTCTTCTCTCTACTACTTTGTGTTAGAATATTATTAGTAATATTCTTATCTCCCTTCTTTCTTAATTCTAGTGCAAGAAACTTAGTGTTTCTCTTAACTTGTTTAGATTAGGTTTAATCCTTAATCTTGTTCTACAACAAGTTGTAAATTGTTTGATAAATATCAATAAATAATTTAGAAAAGTAAAATATGTATGTTTGTATTCAACCCCCCCCCCCCCCCCTTCTACAAACTTGTATAACCCCTCTGGGACCAACATGATCTCTTCCATGTATTATTGTTTTGGATAATAGAGTTTTATCCATGTCTTCAGTATTGGGATATTAATCCTTAATTGTGTTTCGTGCGAGTATTTAGTTTTAGTTTCATGTTTGATAGGTGTTTTGATTAATGGGTTTTCATCACAAAAATGGTGGGTTTTGGGAAAGATGTCGCTTTCATTCTAAATACATTTCATGTTGGAAATTGTGATTTAAATAATATATTTTCTGTATAACTGATGAAAACTAATTGAACTCACTAGGTGTTTAGCCTAACATTTTGTTTGTTGACATGTGCATCAAGTCCTTGGGAATGATACTAGCGACACTGTGAATATGTTTACTTGGTTCACAAAATGTAGTTTTGCATTTGGAATGAAATGTTGGTAAATGCCCAAAATACCCTTTTTTGAAAATTTGAATTTTTTTCTTAATCTAAAACCTTTATTAAAATAAAGCATATGATTTGGATGGATTTTTCCGATCCCAACATTTTTTAATGCAAATGTATATTTTTGTTTTGCAAAATTAAATCGTATTCTAGTAATGATAATACTTGATTATTACTTATATATATATATATATATATGTTTTATTAATTATAATAACATCAATTTCAATAATTTAAATTTGATTATTTTCCGACATTTAAAAAAACGGACATGTTTCAAAAAATAAATTGGCATAAATATGTAAAAAATCGAAATAGTTTATTTAAACGTATTTTTTTTAGAAATCGAGCAGAAAGTAGAGAACGAACATTCCACTTCATCAACATACCGACTTAGGGGGTGTTTTGTTTGCAAAGTATTTTTTTTAAGGAATGAAATATGTCAAAGGAATGGGAATGAAATTGTTGGTCCCAAAAGGGTTCTACAAGAGTTTAGTTTGTAGAAGGGTGGGGGTGAATAAAAACACAAAATTATACTTTTAAATTTGTTTATTGATTATTGAGTAAATCAAAAACACAATTTACAGATCGTTGCGGAAATAGATAAGATAAATTTAATATAAACATTATAAGAATCACTAAGTTTCATGCACAAAGAAAAAAGAAGAAGAGACAAGAGAGTTTGAAGAAAAAAGATTTTCTTCAAATGATGCAGTAGCGGGGATCCTTCAAAATGAAGGTTTTCTCACCTATTTTTACCTTATTCAATGAATGCATGTCAGAAGGTACAATCCACGTATCCACTGGGTCTTCATCAAATCACTGACAGAGTTTGGATCAACAATCTCCCTCTATTTGATGATGACAAATCAATACAAAAAAATTACTAAGTACTAAAACATAAGGATAAAAGGACTCATAAAAAAAACTTGTCCCTTTTACTGTTTTAGGGATCTTTTTCATCACTATGATGGAATAAAGAACTTTAGTGAAATTTTCTTTAATTCGTATCATACTATAAAGGGAATATGAAAATTACAAGTACAATGAAATACTTAGACTGAAAGTGTAAAACAGAAAAAATACAAGAAAAAGCAGGAATTTATCAGTAGATATCAACAGCGACAACTTCTCCTTGTTCTTTTATTTTCAGCAGTTCCCTGTTGATCATGGCCATAACCATCTTTCCATCTTCATCATCTTCAACCCATTTTCTGGTGTATTCTAGATGAGGAATGGGGCGGAGATGTAGTTTTGACATTCACTGAGAGGAGTATCCGCCATAACTGCTGATGAACATAAGACCTAGTTTAGGTGTCAAAATGACTGTTTCTAGAACATAAGGTCCTCTTTCAGGTGAGGAGAGATTCAGCATTGAGACGTCGCAGTATGGATCCATGTTGTTGTTGTCGATGATGAATCTTATCATTGGCTTGGAAAGAAGAAGAGGATTGTCTTCTTCAGCTTGAGATGATTTCCTTCGGCGAGAGGGCTTAGGCTGAAGAGGAGGTACTTCTAAAACTTTTGAGATTCTTTCCCGAAGCTGATTCAGCACATCTTCTACAACTCTTTTGTACTTTGACTTTGATTTCTGAATAACCTTCCTGATCTCTATCCATTCAACGTATCCACACTTCTTGATCCAGGAAAGATACTCAGTGTGGATAGATTTGTCTTCTCTAAAGATAACAAAAGTTAAAAGGATTCCTCCATCCTTGGATCTGCTAGTAATGGTGACATTAATGATCTTGTATGGGAACATTCTTAACTTTAGTCTATCCTTGCACCAGTTTAGCTTGTATTCCTCTTGTGTCAGTAGTTGCTTATGCTCCTTTTCTACTTTCTTCATAATTAAGGCCAGAGCAAGTAGAGGATTCTTCTTATTGAATCTCCATTCAGCTAGAGTTTTGACAATGAGAGAATAAGCTAGTTTATCACTGTCATTTATTTGTTTCATCTGTTCTTCTAGAGCTCTTTCAGCTTTCAAGGATTCTTCTCTTTCAGCTTCAGTGAGGAAACCCATTGCATCGTCATCAGGGGTACGAAGAGGAATTTTTACCCTGGACCGATCAAGTTGGGCTATCAATTCAGTCATTCTCCTGGTCTCTTTTACTTCAGATGTAGAGGGCTGAGTTGATGGTCTTGAACTGTGTTGAAGATCAGCTTCAACATTTTCAGCTTCACCAGAGTCAATCTGGAGAACTGGTACAATTTCTTCAGCTGTATATGAGGTGTGCTTGGGAGGATCAAGCAGAGGAGAGTATGGGTTAGAGACATTTGGATAAGATGGTAAGTCCATGTAGTTTGGAAGTTGAAGAAGTGGGAGAAAGGATAGGGGTTGAGCATCAGTGATTAGGGGTAGGAGAAGGGTTGAATGTCGAGACATGCCTTTAATTGGTGTATCGGCTCCCCCTCAGAAGGTTGTATTATTTTTAAGTTCCCCTCAATGGCAATACCTTTCTGTTTACGAGACTGAGAGGTCTTCTTCTTCGGCTCTAAGGCCCTCTCCCCTTATTCCCTTATTGTAACTCATTTAGTAGGAGCTCTGAAGAAAGGGTTGATGAAGACAGAGTTATATTCTCATCATCGTCTTCAACATCATCACCACTGTCAAGGGTTTTGCCTTGATCTGGGATGATGGCCTCTTCGTCTTCTTCAGCTTCCTCTTCGTCTTCTTCAGCTTCCTCTTCATCAGCCTCAATGTCAGTATTTTGTGGACTGACGTGAGCTGGTTCAGTCCTTGTTTGCATAGAAGAGACAAGAATAGTAACCGCTACATCTTCGTCTTCTTCATCATCGTCATGTTGTTCCCCCTCAACAAGTGAATGATCTTCAGAGTTCATCTCCCCCTCTTTGTCATCATCAACGGGGGAGAGATCAGTGTCAGGGACAGCAGAGGATGTGATAGCAACGGCGGCAGTGGCAACAACATCAACTTTAGTTTTAGCATCTTCAGCCTCTACTTTGGAGCGAGCTTTCTTCTTTTCTTCCAAGTCATGAATTGCAATAATGGCAAGAGTGGCAAAATCAACGACCATGTCTAGAGCAAAATGATCATCCTCAGTAAAGGAAGGAGGAGGAGGGATCTTAAGCAACTGAGGAATGTCACCCAATAACTGAGTTTGATGTTTTACCTCCATCTTCAATTCATAGAGACGCGTCCCTTTGAAGTTGTTCTATGATGCCCTTCAGGCCTTGAAGCTCATAATTGCCAGCTTTGGTCGACAAGTCATCGTTGATTGAGGATATGGTCTGCTGAACTTTTTGAAGTGAGGAGGACTGAGTCTGAACTTCAGCAGTAGCATTTTTTACTTCAGTGGCCAAATCCTTGATGTTGTTGTTGATCGCATCAAACTTAGGACCTGAAACAGAAGAGGGTAACTAAGCATGAAGAAGCTCGAGGTTAGGTAAAGAAGAAATGGGAAGAACTAAGAGTGGAGTACATGAGGTTTCTATGATGACATACAAGCGATTGCCATCTAAGTAAAAATCCATGTCACTGCTGAGAGAGATAGTAAATGGAGGTAGCTGAGAGATCCCGTGAGGAGACACCTCAGGTCCTGTATTGAAGTCACTCCGGTTGAGTAGATCTCGGAGTAACTGAGCATTCTCGACAATTGGGACAAAACTTGCCGAATCATCTACTCGTGTTGTTGAGACCAAAGTATAGAAGATAGAAGCAAATGATGTCGAGAAGGAGGTTGTGCCGTGTAACGAAAGAGCACCGGTATTGCTCGAAACGTCAGCTTCAGTGAGTGAAGTCACTAAGCTAGGCGGAGTAGGTTCCAGCGTAATATCAGAGGTAGAAGGTGTCACTGAGGTGGATGGAACGTCTGAAGCGGATATTGTGGAGTAGACAACAAAATTATCCAACGAGGAATGCTGAGAGTCCATCGTGGATGTAGTGGGGGTTTTCTCTTTTGGCGTCTTCTTAGCCTTCTTTGAAGGCTGAGAAGTGGTTGTAGTTGGCTTGTGATTAATAGCATAAGGTTATGTGGCCTGGGTAGACTGATATGGTTGTGCTCCAATCATCGCCACAGAAGAAGGCAAAGAATATGAGGGAGGAGTTCCATATAAGAGTTGGTAAAGACTTACCTAGCCTTCTTTAGATAGACGATCAGCGATTCTGGCACCAATTTTGGAGAACTGAAAGTCTCCTTCAGTGGGGTATTGGTTCTTCATCAAGTACTTGAAAACCATAGAATTGAATCGGACGTAAGGAATGATTTTCTTGCGGTCTTCAGTGAGGCAGGTAATGAGAAAATCATAAGTGATATTGGCGTAGTTGATGTTGCGCCCCTTGATTACTGAGTGTCCCAGGTCCAAAGCGATTCTACTGGCTTGCTCCAAACCACCAGTCTTGCCACCCATACACTTGATGAAATTGGCGAAGAGATAGGTGTTGGTCCCGAAGGCCTATACAAGTTTGTAGAAGGGGGTGGATTGAATACAAACACACAGATTTTACTTTTTTAAATTGTTTATTGATAAATCATTAACAATTTACAGCTTGTTGCGGAAACAAGATTAAGGATAAACCTAAATCTAAACAAGTTGGAACACTAAGGTTTCTTGCACTAATAGAGATAAGGAAATTACTAATAATAACCTATCTTGAGATAAGAGATTGAACTTGTCCAGAGTTAGCAAGTTACTTCAAATGAAGTGGGTTCATCTCTTTATATACTGCATGCATTTAATGCAAGTCAGTATATACTTTACACGTGTCATCAGCTGGTTGGTTGCATGTCATTGACCTTGGTTGACAACCTTAGTAGCCGCATGGATGAACAGTGTAGTATCAGAGTGGTTGTACGATTTCAGACAGTCGGAGGTTCTTTTCTGACATTTCGTACGGAGTCGTGCAAGCGAGGTTAAGACAAAAGTACTTTGTACGGAGGACTTCATGATCAGCTTTCGTTGATTCAGCGATCTATCATTTCATATTAGCGAATGATAGAGTTCAGCGATAGCTGAAGTCTTGTACTTGATACTTCACGTTGAGTGGACAAATCTGAGTCTTCGCTGATCCGCATCAGTTCATTAGGAGACTTGTCGCTGGTTCTTGAGCTTGATCTTCGACTTCAGCGTAGAACCTTTGTTGACGTGAAACTTGTCTTCGGGGATCATAAGTAAACAACTAACTTATCAGCGATCATCATAATGACTGAACGGACTCAAAGCATTTATGGCGAACAGTTTCGCTGAATGTTTAACTTAAAGAGCGAGAGTTCCTATCAGCGGTACTGGAAGATCTTAGTACTTATCAGCGATAGTGAAACTCTGATACATATTGTTTACTTACAATTTTCACTAAGTATATAAGAGAGGGTCATTATCAAATCACTGAGGGTTTGGATCAACAATCTCCCCCTATTTGATTATGACATAGCAACAAAGAAAATTGCTATTAAATGAAAACATAAGGATAAAAAGAACTCATAAAATATTTGTCCCTTTTACTGTTTTCTGGGATCTTTTCAGTACTGATGGAGTAAAGTACATTCGCTGAAATCTTTCTTTAAAACTTTGAATCAGGATACAAAGAGAAATGAAAAGATTACAAGTACAAGCGAAATAAATTACAAGTACAAAAGGATAACTGATAAAATAGATGAAAGAGGCGATCCTATCAGCTTACAAAGGTTCATCCTTAATGAGAAGTTCATCAAGGGTCATTGATGTGGTGGGAATCATCCAGTCAGGAACGGTTACACCTTGTTTTCTTTTGATCAGCGCTTCTTCAAAAATCAAGGGTTTCAGATGTCGTGCCTGAGGGTCATTTCTGAAGTCACACCAGTAGATGAGATCTCTGAGCGGTTCGATTGGAGTGATTGGAAGCTCAGCGATCCGTTGAAAACGCTTTCCACCATCGTAGTCATGAAAAAATATCCCGTAGGGTTCGCTTATGACTTTGCCAGGGATGAAAGTCTCACCAGGAGGAAGAGATGTGTCAAGCAAGGAAATATCAGGATCAGGACCAAGGACTTCAGCACGTGAAAAACCAATACCTGTTTCATTTCGAATGACAGGGCCATCAATTGAAGATATAGATTTCTTCTTCTTCTTTAGTGAGGCCTTTCTTTTCTGACTTTCGAGAGGAGGAGGAGGAGGAGGAATATCCACACAGGAGTAGACTAAGTCGATTTGTTTGTTGATCAGCTTTTCAACATGTTCCTTGTATTTCGACTTGGACTTCTGGATGGCTAACCTGATCTCCAACCATTCAGAGAGACCGTACTTCGTTATGGCTTCAGCATAGAATTTTTCGGACTTCTTATCTTCTCTGAATATCTCAATTTCAGCGATTGAAACAAGGGTTGTTCTTCCAGAGATGAATACCTTGTTGATTTTGGCAGGAGAGTCTCTGTAGTTGACCTTTTCTTTGCACCAGGCTAAAGTTGACTGAGACACAGTTCTCTTTTCTTCAGTTATCTTCTTGGCGTTTTCCCAGAGCTGACGTTGGACATCAATGGGAACTCTTTTTAGCTTGGGGTCTTTTATTGAACGTTTAGAAAGTTGGATGGCGTATTCTCTGTCTTTTTCTTCAACTTCTTTTCTTTCAGCTATTAGACGTTCAGCTCTAAGATGTTCCTTGTATTCCTTTTTGGAAATTCTGAATTTTGGAGGAACTGAAGGAAGTTGATCACGCCTCAGAATGATTCGCTGATCCTCGAATCGCTTTATTATCTCCTCTCTTCTTTTCTGATCCTTTTCACTTAGCTTTTGAGGAGCTAAGGAAGGTCTGCCTCTGTGCAAGAGTAGCTGTTCTTCTGGTTCATCAGTCTCAGAGTTTAAATCTAAGACTGGGATTATTTCTTCAGCAGCAGCTGGTATTTTTGGTGAAGTCGCAGTTGTGGAGCCTTCAGCGATATCCTCAAACAGGGGAGAGGACTAGCTGAAACACAGCGATCTTACGAGTAAGAACTTGGGTAGAATCAGATAGAGAGAATTGGTTCAAGTGTATAGGCTTGGGTAGTAGAACTGATAGGTATGATAGAGGAGGGATGGAGTGAGATGTTTAGCATACCTGACAAACCGGCTTTTCAAGCAAGATCATCAGATTGTCATCTTCAGCGACGCTTTTGCCTTTGCCTTTCTCAGCTCCAGAGGCTGAGGGCTTTGTCTTTGTCCGCTCCCCTGAAGGTTCATTTATCGAGATTCCCTTAAGAGCTTTGATCTTTTGAGCAGGTTTGACGATAAAGAAGTCATCGTCATCTTCGTCATCATCATCATCATTCTTTGGAGAAGAAGATGGTTCATCATCAGGGATGTCGACGGCTTCATCATCTTCTGCTTCGGATTCAGTTTTCTCAGCTTCTTCTTCGAGTTGCTCCCCCTCAGATACAGAGGCGAGCTTCTCGGTTTCCTCAGGGTTTTCATCTCCCTGAGGTCCAGCACTGGTTTCTTCAGCATCCTTCTTTTCTCCCCTGATAGATTCATCATGGGAAAGGTCTTCAGCGCTCTTGGAGAGATCTTCAGCGCTCTTCCCCCCTCTTTTTCATGATGACTGGGGGAGGAATGGCTAGATTCAGCAGCGTTGGTAGGTTCTCTGTCTTCTTGGCCAGAGAGACCTACACAAAGTTCAATCTTTGCTAATCTGTCTTCAAGGCCAGAAATAGCAGGATTGATCTTCCCGAGCTCAATGCGATCTGCCGCTGTAAAATGTTCAGATTCAGGGACAGGGGCAGGAGCAGGAGTATTCGCCTTGTGCAGCAGCTGTTCGATCATAGTCTTCATCGAACCAACGTCAGTCTTTACAGAGCTTAAGTCAGTCGTCAGAGTGTTGACATTTGTCTTCACAGCAGACATATCTCCCTCTAGTGTTCCAACCGATGTCTTCAGCGTTGTAAATTCGCTGGACATGGACGAAACTGAGTTTGAGAGAGGTGTAGTCTGTGTAGATATCAGCGAGCACCTTGGCGAAGTCGCTGAGAGTTTTATCAACTTGCTTCATGTCATATGTGGAAGCCTTCTTCTCTACCACTGTTGTCAGCTTGTTCAGATTTTCTCCAGCGTTTGTTACAGCTGTAGAGTTATTGGAGAGAGTAGTGGTGAGACCTGTCAGCTTTGTCTCCACGGACTTCAGAGAGGCGTTGATATCTCCCAAATTAGGACCTGTAACATATAAAAACTTGTGAACAGAGGAAAGCTCAGAAGTTTGGGGTTTAGTCACAGTGTTTATGGGTTGTTGTTTACCTACAGGAGGATTGATGAATTCATCAAAATCACGGGTTCCTGAGTAAAGTTCCATGTCATCTTCAAAAGTGCCCATGGATTTTTCTGCAGGTCCTGTCTTCATCATTCCTGGAGAATCAGCTTTATGTTCCGAGGAAATGATGGCAGCTCCAGTTAGATCTGGAGTAGAGACCAAATGAGTGGAGGGAGGAGCGAAGGATAAGAGTGGGGGTTGGGTTATGAGTTCAGCGTTGGATTCGCTGATAATCACTTCATCAGTCTTTTGAGAGACTGAAGGAGGTTGGGTCGGTTCCAAGTTTGTAACCTCAGCGTTTAGAGACGCTGAAGTTTGGATAAAAGGGATGGCTTGTTCAAGTGTGGCAGAGCGTACCACTGAACGTTCCTTCAGCTCTGCAGAAAGAGCTGAGGAGTCTTCAGCATGAGATTGCTGGGGTTGCTCCTTTGTTTTCTTGATCCTTTTAGAATCAAGTGGGGTAGATGAATGTTTCCTTTTCTTAGAAGGAGAGGATTTTGTGGCCAGGGAATCAGCGATGGGTAGTGTCGCTGAAGGAGCCACAGAAGTAGAAGAAGGGTTGAGAAGAGTTAAGAGGGTAGAAAGACGTACCTCATTTTCAACAGGTTTGAAGTCGAGTACCTTAGGGCTAATCTGAGAGAGTTTTAGATCGCCCACTTGCGGGTAGCTGTCCTTCAGGCCATATTGAAAGATAGCGCTGATGAATCGGGGGTAGGGAACCCAAGCAGGCCTGTCAGCGGCAGAGTCTACTCTTTGCAGCAAGTCATCATAGATGAGAGATACCCAGTCAATGTGTAGACCTTTCAGCAGAGCATATCCCATAGCTTGCTGAGGCTGAGCGGCTTGATCAGAAGAGCCGGTCTTGGCAGTCATGCAGCTGATAAGGTGAGCGAAGATGAAGTTCATCTCGCTGGGCATTTTCGATTTCTTCAGCAGTGTTAGCTTCTTCTTAGGCTTCTTGTCTCTGCCCATTTCCCATACATAGCCCATTGCATCAAAAAATGCAATAAGAGCTTCTTTGTCAACGGTCTTCTTATGGTCAGGGAAAGGAACAAAAGGTTTTTCCTTTGTAGCGATGGGAAAGTTCAGAGCTTTGCGAATGATGGCGGGTGTGATCTTTATCGTGCCATATTCAGTATCGCAGAGGATACAATCAACTGTTTTGGAGGGATCTTTGGCGGGTGGTAGTTGAGAGTGTCTGGCAGAGTACCAGAACTGAGATAGTAGCAGCTGACTTGCAGGGGGTGAAATGGTCAGGGCTGTTGAAATGCAGCAATTCTTCAGGAAATTCACAGCATCTGTCAGATGTGTGACTTGCTTTCGAGGAGGAAACTCGAGAAGCGCAGAAAGGTTGTTTATCTTAGTCTAGTCTAGTTGACCAAGATTGAACTTAACCTGAGGAGCTTTGATGATTTCCACTTCCTCAGAGTCAGTAGAGAAGTTCTCAGCGGTAGTAGGAATGTTAGATGTTGCCATTTCCTGTATTATCAGTTCAACCAAAGATTAACAAATAAGAATAATCTTAATGTGGAAAGATTTTCCATTAAGATGGTTCGAATTTTGTCCATTTCATTCAGATAAAATGTCTTAATGAAGATTAGGGTTTTTCTTGATTTTTGAAACGAAATGTAAAACTCATTTTCTTGTTTTCCAGTTTTCTATGAAGAAATAGATTCTGGAAACGAATGAATAACAAGTTTAAGATTTTGCATTTAAACTTGAAGAACAACCATGAAATGGTTGTGTTCATAAAACCACGAAAGAAAAATGATTTCATTTTACGAAGTTCTTTTGTTTGATCTTGTTAAAACAAAGAGAAGATCGGAAACAAGTTATACGCATTCGGTAATAAATAAGAACATATTAACCTTGATGTTTGATGAAGAAGATGATGAACAGTTCTTGAAGTTTTTGAAATCACAAATGCAACAGTGAATTCTTTCTTGCGGAGGAAGATTGATCGCGTAAAAGAAAAATATAAACAAATAATTTGTTTATATAGAGATTTTAGAAAGAGAAAATCTTGAGCGGGAAAAGATTTTCATCATGACACGGACACGTGTTTGCATTTGATTGGAAGTTTGAACGAGACGTGCAAATGTGTGTCAGGAAGAGAAAACGTGTCGGGGTTTTATCCGTTGTAATGACGTCACAACTGTCCTTTCATATTCTTGGTTGTCTCTGAGGTTTTGAAAAACTCAGAGATACTTTTGAAAACATGAAGCACTGAATGAAAATATTCAGTGAAGGTTTTAAGAAATTTCAAAAATATCGCTGTTAAGGAAGAGATATTCAGCGATGCATTTTGTTTTGAAATCTTGCATTTACATGCGATTTGTCAGAGAGAAACAAAACATACCTTGATATCAGCGAATCAAGTTTATTCAGAGAGAGAATGATAGAATGGGTTATACAAGTTGATTTTATCCAGTAGTAGTGTCGCTGATCTTAATGTGAATCGTTGAAGATTTTATCCTTCAAATTTCAGCATTCCAAGCTCGCTGATGAGAAAGTTGAATCTTGTCTCATCAAGAGGTTTGGTGAATAGATCAGCTAACTGATAATCAGTTGGGATAAAATGAAGTTCTATATCACCATTCATCACATGATCTCTGATAAAATGATATCTGATTTCTATATGTTTGGTCTTTGAATGTAGTACTGGGTTGTTTGCTATAGCGATGGCACTTGTGCTGTCGCAATAGATTGTGTTAGATCTGAAGTTTTGTCAATAAACCAAGTGTTGAAGATCTGATAAGAAGATTCAGAAGTTCTGAGAAGAAGAGTCAGAAGTTCTGAGAAGAAGAGTCAGAGATCTGAGAAAGAGAAGTCAGAAGTTCTGAGAAGCGTGATCAGAAGAATGTTCAGAAGTTCTGAACTACCTGTTCAGAACTTATGACGAGTTTCGTTATTTAGTAATGTGTAAACTAATTAGGACACGTGTTATGTTCTTATTAGTCTTTCTTATTTGTACTGTAGCTTTAAGATGTTTGTTGCAGTATAAATAGAGTGGTTAGCACTACGTTGCTAACTGATTGATTTTCATATTACTTGTATTCTTTCCTTGTAATCTTTGAGGTGATCTCTCTCTTAGATCTGTAATTCTGTGCATCATTGAATACAATTGGGCTTGATCATACAATTTCTCAATTACTTCTTTCTATATTGATTGTAAGAATAGATCCTGCACTTTCAGATTGGAATTTTGGAGAGCTGAAGATCATAGTCTAGTAGCTGATTTCTCATCCACAAGACTTGAGAACAACAGCTTCCAGCAGCTACATATTCAGCTTCAGCTGTGGAAGTGGACACTGAATTTTGCTTTTTACTTGTCCAGCTTACCAGCTTTCCACCCAGGAGCTGACATCCTCCTGTGGTGCTTTTCCTATCCATTTTGCAACCTGCAAAATCACTATCTGAATAGGCGGTTAGATCAAATCCTGAATCTTTGGGATACCAAAGACCTAGATTCGCTGTACCCTTAAGATATCGAAAGATTCGCTTTACAGCTTTCATATGAGATATCTTAGGTTCAGCTTGATATCGTGCACACAAGCATGTTGCAAACATAATATCGGGTCGGCTAGCTGTAAGATACAATAGTGAGCCGATCATCCCACGGTACAGCGTGACATTGACAGGAACACCCTTAGTGTCCTTATCAAGTGTCAGCGGTGGTGCCATAGGGGTTTTCATAGCTGAACTTTTAGTTAAGTCGAATTTCTTCAGCATATCTTTAACATATTTTCCCTGATTTATGAAAGTTCCTTTCTCATTTTGCTTTATTTGAAGACCAAGGAAATATGTTAGTTCACCCATCATGCTCATTTTATACTCATCTTTCATTCTATCAGCGAAACGAGTACAAAGCTCAGGGTTAGTAGAACCAAATATAATGTCATCAACATATATTTGAACTAAAATGATATGACCTTTCACTTTTCTAAAAAATAGAGTTTTGTCAATCTTACCTCGCTCAAATTTTTCAATATGGAGATAAGTAGAAAGAGTGTCATACCATGCACGAGGAGCTTGCTTCAAACCATAAAGTGCATTATCCAGTTTATAAACATAACCTGGACGCTTAGAATCTGAGAATCCTGGAAGTTGTTCCACATACACTTCTTCATTCAGCTTTCCATTCAGAAACGCTGACTTAACATCCATCTGATGTACTTTGAAGTTTTTGTGTACAGCATATGCTAAGAATAGACGAATAGATTCAAGTCTTGCTACAGGAGCAAATGTTTCGTCATAATCTATGCCTTCCTCTTGTCTGTATCCTTGAGCAACAATACGAGCTTTGTTGCGGGTTACAGTTCCATGTTCGTCCAACTTGTTTCGATAGACCCATTTAGTGCTTATTACTGTTTTATCAGTTGGTCTCCGAACAAGTTTCCAAACTTTGTTTCTTTCGAATTCAGTCAGTTTTGCTTGCATGGCGCTGACCCAGTTTGGATCTTTGAGGGCATCATCTACTTTCTTTGGTTCAGTTAGTGAAATAAAATTTACAAATAAACAAATATTACCTGCACTTCGTCGAGTCTGAATCCCAGCGTTTGGATCACCAAGAATTTGATCAATTGGATGATTTATAGTCCATCGCTGAGCCGGAGCGTGAGACGCTGACTCAAATTGAACTGGAGGAGCTGAAGATGAAGCTTCAGCGACGTCAGGAGTATCAGCCAAGAGAGGAATGGATGCAGTTGTCATTATATTCACTGATTGCTGAGAAGTAGATGGAATGTCTGAGACATTTGGTTCAGCGTTAGGTATAGTGTTTATAGGAACAACTGAGACCCAAGAAGTTTCAGCTTCACTGTTCTGCATATTTGGAATGATAGGACTATCATCTTCTACTGGATGAGCATTAGTGGGAATATCTTCTGAATCACCAAGATGAGAAAACATCCATTGATTCAGTTCTTCAGTATCAGCGGACGGTTTAGTGTTCGCTGAACGGGATTCGTCAAACGTGATGTGAATAGTTTCTTCTACAGTTAGTCTTCTACGATTGAAGACTCTGAAGGCTTTGGAAACTGAGGAGTATCCAAGAAAGATTCCATCATCAGCCTTAGGATCAAACTTTCCAAGAGCATCTCTGTTGTTCAGTATAAAACACTGACATCCAAAGATGTGAAGAAAGCTGATTGAAGGCTTTCTCCCATGAAAGAGTTCATAGGCTGTCTTTTTGAATCTTTTAACTATCAGCGACCTGTTTTGCGTAAAACAAGCAGTGTTGACAGCTTCTACCCAAAACTGAGTAGGCAGGTGAGAATCGCTGAGCATTGAACGTGCAACTTCAATAATTGTTCTATTTCTTCTTTCAGCGACTCCATTTTGTTGCGGTGTTCTCACTGAAGAAAAGTTGTGAGAAATACCCTTACTCTCAAGGAAGGAATCAAGAGAACTGTTTTTGAATTCAGTCCCATGATCACTCCTTATTGAGCGAACGGTCAGATTGTTCAGGGTTTCCATCTTCCGAACAAAATTGATGAGTTCTTCAGGGGTGTCACTCTTAGAACGGAGAAACATTACCCAAGTGAAGCGAGAGAATTCATCAACTATGACCAGCGTATATTTCTTTCCAGCGAT
The DNA here is from genome assembly GCA_033807775.1 of Saussurea involucrata. Taxonomy (NCBI): domain Eukaryota; kingdom Viridiplantae; phylum Streptophyta; class Magnoliopsida; order Asterales; family Asteraceae; genus Saussurea; species Saussurea involucrata. Next base: position 62,317,975 of record CM066313.1, on the reverse strand, counting down.
GGATTGTTTGTTAACAGGGCCAAACAAATCCATATGGAGTAGTTGTAGAGGAGATGACACTGAAGAAACTTGCTTTGATTTAAAGCTTGCTTTGGTCTGCTTCCCTTTTTCACACTCTGAACATAACGACTCTTTGGCGTATGAATGCTGAGGTAGACCAGTGACTAACTCTTTTGAAGAAAGAGTGTTCAGTGTCTTGAAATTTAGATGAGATAGCCTCTTATGCCATAGCCAGTTGACATCAGATGAGGCCTTTGAGAAGAAACAGGAGTTCTCAGTGGTTGTTGAGTCCATGTTTATTACATAAACATTTTCCAAACGATAACCGCTGAGAGCTATCTTCTCCTTTTTGTCAGAGACAAAGCAGGATTCCTTAGTAAAGATTACTTTGTTATCCATGTCGCAAAGCTGACTGATGCTTAGAAGATTATGCTTCAACCCTTCAACATATGCGACTCTTCTGAAGGAGGTTGTACCATTTGAAAGTACACCATACCCTCGGGTATGTCCTTTTTCATTTCCACCGAAAGTCACAGAGGGACCCTTCTCTTCTTTGTATTCAGCGAGCAGGCTTTTCTTTCCAGTCATGTGTCTAGAGCATCCGCTATCAAGATACCAGATACCCTTCTTAACCTGCAATACAAAGGAAGATTAGTTTTTCTTGGGTACCCACTTAACCATGTATACACGTTTGTCAGTGGAAGTAGTTGGAATGGAAGGTTCAGCAGTCTTCGCAGCATTTGAAGATTCAGCTTTGTCTTTCTTCACTTTGGTTAATTTCTTAACCTCAGTGGTAGAATTCACCTTGACCTGATTTGCACTAGGGTTGGTCTTCTTTGCCTTGGGGGCAATCTTCACCTTAGCTATCTTTTCAGTTTTGGTGGCTGTGGGGAACTTACTAGCAATATGATCGGTAAGTCCACACTGATAACATTTCCTATATCTAAAAGTAGTTCTAGGACCATTTGAATGCTGAGCTTTTAATTTCAAATTAGAAGTGCCAGCACCAAGTAAACTATTGGCTTTAGAAATGGGACGAACATTCAGTTCTTCAGATTTCTTACCAAGGACATCCAATCTGAGTCTAGGAGTAGATCGCTGAATAAATCCAGATATCTGCTTCCTTGATCCAGAGGGATGAGCCACTGAAGCTTTAGAAGCATTCAATTTTGGTACTAAGGTACCCTTCTGAGGATTTTGGTAAATAACAATTCCTTTACCTTTGTCTTTACAGACAGAGGTAGGTTTTGAATAAGCCATTTTCTCCTTGCCTTTTGAGAAGGTAGGAGTTTCCTTAGGGATTGGTGTAACGGACGAGGAGCACTGAGAAGATGAAGTATCAGCGACTGAGGATACGAACGTTCCAAATTTAAGCATTGAACGCTCAGTGGTTGTTTTTGGAGTTTCATAATTGTAACCCAAACCACGTTTATCACTCAGGGGAATCTGAGACTTTATTATCTCAGTGATCTTTGTTGAAGAATTACACCATCCTTCAACAGTAGCTTTTTCAGCCTTTAATGCAGCGATAGCTTCTGCTCGTTCGATTTTGACTAGCTGATTTAAATATACTTGATCTTTAAAATCTTCTTCAATTTTAGAAAGCTTTTCTATTTGAAGGTGGCAGTTTTTAAGCTTTTCAGCGAGATCAAGATTTTGGTTTTCAACCACAGTTTTTCCGTTCATGGCTTCGTATAAACTTCTAGTCAAGAGATCGATCTTACGGAGACTATCAGCTTCATCAGTATTTGCAATATTGGTAAAGAAAGAAGGTGATACCTGAATAGCAGATGTTGAAGTGGAGGGAATGTCTGAACTATCTTCCTCTTCTTCAATCTTGGCCATAAGACATAGATTTGCTTCATCATCTTCAGAGTCAGATGATGATGCTTCTTCATCAGAAGCAGCCCAATCATAGTCAGCCATCAGGCCTTTATTCTTCTTCTTAAAGCTTTTCAGCTTTGCATATTTTTCTTTCAGCTTTGAATATTTGTCATCTTTATTTCTTGTAGCAAAGGGTTTCTTTGTAAAAGCTGAGGGTCTAGAAACTTTCTTTGACCTGCACTCGTTAGCGAAATGTCCTGTCTTTTCGCAGTTAAAACAAGTAGCAGTAGCCTTGTCAACAAAAGCTGATGATCTAGGCTTGTCAGTTATGGAAAGAGGTTTGTTCTTTTTAAACATTTTCTTTTTGGCAAATCTCCTGGACTTAGTTAGGAGAGCCAAAGATTCATCATTATCTGAATAATCAGAATCTGATGACCTTTCAGAGTTACTCTCTAACTCAGTGATAGTGATCGAGGGTCGCTGAGTAGAGAGTTCCTCTGAGATTAAAGCAACAGGGGTGCTTTTGGAATCTTTTACAAGATTCTTCTTAAGATGGCTTGATTTCTCATGATTCAGCAACGTGCCATATAAGGTAGCAGGGGTCATTGATTTTAGATCCTTTGACAGCTTGAGACACATAGAATAATTGTCCCAGCTTTCAGGTAAACATTCTAGAAACTTTGTCAGCACTTCAAAGTTAGAATATTCCTTACCAACAGTTTTTAGATCTATAATTAAACAATTAAAACGTTGGTGAACTTCAGAGAGAGTTTCATTCTTACCAGAAATGAAGCTTTCGTATTGTCTTACCAGGTTGATCTTTCTTGAGTCCTGGACTTCAGACGTTCCTTCATACTGAACATATATTGTGTCCCACATGGCTTTTGATGTTTTCAGATTCATGACGGAATGGTAGACTTCGTCAGGAAGAGCCATGGATAGTATGGATCTGGCTTTTGTATCTATAGCCACTTTCTTCTTATCTTCGTCAGTCCATTGAAGGATTTCCTTAGGTACCAGCCTTTCTGGAATAGCAGGTCTATTCTCAGCGCCTGGAACTGCAGCATCAATTCTTACAGGGATGAATGGACCATTCTCGAGATAGTAAGGCATAGTAGGGTCTACACCTTCTAAGAAGAGTGTCATCCTATTTTTCCATAAGTTGAAGTTATCTTTGGAAAATCTGGGAGGTTTAGCAAGAGAACCATTGTCTATATAATTTGTGTTTGTGTTGGTGGCCATTTTCAGATAATAGCAAGGAAGAGAAATATCTTAGATTAGATCTTGTTTATAAGATTAAACAAATCTGCTCTGATACCACTTGTTGGTCCCGAAGGCCTATACAAGTTTGTAGAAGGGGGGGGGGGTTGAATACAAACACACAGATTTTACTTTTCTAAATTGTTTATTGATAAATCATTAACAATTTACAGCTTGTTGCGGAAACAATATTAAGGATAAACCTAAATCTAAACAAGTTGGAACACTAAGGTTTCTTGCACTAAGAGAGATAAGGAAATTACTAATAATAACCTATCTTGAGATAAGAGATTGAACTTGTCCAGAGTTAGCAAGTTACTTCAAATGAAGTGGGTTCATCTCTTTATATACTGCATGCATTTAATGCAAGTCAGTATATACTTTACACGTGTCATCAGCTGGTTGGTTGCATGTCATTGACCTTGGTTGACAACCTTAGTAGCCGCATGGATGAACAGTGTAGTATCAGAGTGGTTGTACGATTTCAGACAGTCGGAGGTTCTTTTCTGACATTTCGTACGGAGTCGTGCAAGGGAGGTTAAGACAAAAGTACTTTGTACAGAGGACTTCATGATCAGCTTTCGTTGATTCAGCGATCTATCATTTCATATCAGCGAATGATAGAGTTCAGCGATAGCTGAAGTCTTGTACTTGATACTTCACGTTGAGTGGACAAATCTGAGTCTTCGCTGATCCGCATCAGTTCATTAGGAGGCTTGTCGCTGGTTCTTGAGCTTGATCTTCGACTTCAGCGTAGAACCTTTGTTGACGTGAAACTTGTCTTCAGGGATCATAAGTAAACAACTAACTTATCAGCGATCATCATAATGACTGAACGGACTCAAAGCATTTATGGCGAACAGTTTCGTTGAATGTTTAACTTAAAGAGCGAGAGTTCCTATCAGCGGTACTGGAAGATCTTAGTACTTATCAGCGATAGTGAAACTCTGATACATATTGTTTACTTACAATTTTCACTAAGTATATAAGAGAGGGTCATTATCAAATCACTAAGGAGAGAGATAGTAAATGGAGGTAGCTGAGAGATCCCGTGAGGAGACACCTCAGGTCCTGTATTGAAGTCACTCCGGTTGAGTAGATCTCGGAGTAACTGAGCATTCTCGACAATTAGGACAAAACTTGCCGAATCATCTACTCGTGTTGTTGAGACCAAAGTATAGAAGATAGAAGCAAATGATGTCGAGAAGGAGGTTGTGCCGTGTAACGAAAGAGCACCGGTATTGCTCGAAACGTCAGCTTCAGTGAGTGAAGTCACTAAGCTAGGCGGAGTAGGTTCCAGCGTAATATCAGAGGTAGAAGGTGTCACTGAGGTGGATGGAACGTCTGAAGCGGATATTGTGGAGTAGACAACAAAATTATCCAACGAGGAATGTTGAGAGTCCATCGTGGATGTAGTGGGGGTTTTCTCTTTTGGCGTCTTCTTAGCCTTCTTTGAAGGCTGAGAAGTGGTTGTAGTTGGCTTGTGATTAATAGCATAAGGTTATGTGGCCTGGGTAGACTGATATGGTTGTGCTCCAATCATCGCCATAGAAGAAGGCAAAAAATATGAGGGAGGAGTTCCGTAATAGAGTTGGTAAAGACTTACCTAGCCTTCTTTAGATAGACGATCAGCGATTCTGGCACCAATTTTGGAGAACTGAAAGTCTCCTTCAGTGGGGTATTGGTTCTTCATCAAGTACTTGAAAACCATAGAATTGAATCGGACGTAAGGAATGATTTTCTTGCGGTCTTCAGTGAGGCAGGTAATGAGAACATCATAAGTGATATTGGCGTAGTTGATGTTGCGCCCCTTGATTACTGAGTGTCCCAGGTCCAAAGCGATTCTACTGGCTTGCTCCAAACCACCAGTCTTGCCACCCATACACTTGATGAAATGGGCGAAGAGATAGTTAATCTCTGTGGCCATTTTACTGCAAATGATAGTACCTAGCGACTTCTGCTCATTGTCTTCCTAGTTATAGTTCATGGCATCTAGAAAACTGATGATTTCTTCATCAGATGGAAGAGGACCAAACTTCTGGGGTTTGGGAAACTCAAGAGATGAGCGAAGAGTTGCGATTCCAAAACTTCCTCGCACTAGGTCAGTGCTAAAGGCAATCATCTGGATGGTTTTTCCAGCATCGTTTTTCTTCTCAACGACATGGGCTGTCAGCCAAAACTGCTTCAGCACAAGCTTGATAGCTGAAGAGCAAGCTTGAAGAGCGTAACTCATGGGGCATGCCTTCATAAATTCTGCAGCACTGAGGAGGTGAGTAGCGGGTTTCTTAGCAGAGATGTCAAGTAGTGCCACATGGTTGTTGGGTTTGAACTCAATGGAGTCCATGGAGTGGTGCATCACTGAAGCAGGAATGATCTCGATGGTTTGAGCTTCAGCGTTCTCTGAGGTTGCCATAGCCTGATATGCCATTTATGTTGTTGTGAGGAAGAGTTAACAAAAGTCAATAGAATACCATTTAAAATGTGGTATTTAGGGTTTTCTGACTGTTTCCCAAAAATGGAGATTTATGGAAATATATTTCAAAAGATATAAGTGAAGAAGGAAAATATGTTTAAAATATATAAGTGAAGAAGGAAAATATGTTCAAAAATACCATATGGAAATGGGTTTTTAAGAACAATGTGTTAGAAATAAAAGCCAAAAAAAATGTGTTTTATTTGTTCATCTAAAAACTTGAAGGTTTTTATGGTTTTAGAAAATCATGAAGGAGGCGATTTTAATGAAAAGAAACGTACTATTTGATCTTATTTAGAAAAGACTTAAATATCAAACAGTGTTTTAGAAGAAGAAATGAGTTCAAATCCTAAAGAACAGAGCTGTTTAGCAAGGAGGATGAAGTTGCAAGCTAGATTGTGTTCTTGGCGCCCTTAGTGTTTTGAGAGAGAATTTCTTACCCGAGAAGATTTTTTGCGCGTAAAGTTTGAATTTGGAGAGAGAAATGTTTTTATACGAAGGTGGAGAGAGAGAATGTCATGATGACAAGGACACGGTGCATGCGTGTGATTGGACAGAGAATTGGAACGGGCGTCGTGTGTGTCAGATAAGTGGTGCCAACGGTTATCCAAAATAATGACGTCATAAAAACGTCTTTTCATTTTCTCAAAGCTTTTAATCACCTAAGCATAACATTAGTGATTGATTTTCAAAACGTATCACTGATTTGAAAGTCGGTGATAAAGATGTTTCTGAAAAAGCGTTTAACTACTTGAAGAAAATTCAAGTTCAGTTCTTTTTATTTTAAATGCGTCTCGTAGAAGAAGTCCTTCAGCAAGGAGATATAGAAAGACATAAATGAGAGTTAGATATGATTTTAGTGGGAGTTCATAGAATGAATATGAAATACTGAACGTTCACGTATATCACAAAGGTTTGCATAAAACTGAAGAATTAATCTTCAAGGTTCAACATTCCTGGTTCACTGATCAAGAAATTGAATCTTGTTTCATCAAGAGGTTTGGTGAAAATATCAACTAGTTGATAGTCAAGAGGAAAAAATGAACTTCAATATCTCCATTCATCACATGATCTCTGATAAAATGATATATGATTTCAATATGTTTGGTCTTTGAGTGTAGCATTGGATTATTAGCTATTGCAATGGCACTAGTGCTGTCACAATAGATAGGTGTTGATCCAAACCCTTTCAGTGACTTGATGCTGACCCATTCTACTTAGTGAAATTACACAAAATGTATTGTTCTTAGAAGTTAATCAGTGTTAGCGATCACACTGAGTTTGTTCAGTGGTCGCTGAAACACTTTCCTTGATAAAACAGTTTAAGTAATATCTGAAGACAAGTCTACTTATATCTGAAGTGGAAATCAGTGAAACCAAGACAAGTCTACATTGCGTGACAAATCGGTGATCAAGCTCTAGCGATAGCTGAAACCTCATGAAGCTTGCATGTCAAGATTTGTTTATCTTATCTACTTGCACAAAAGTACGAAGGTACAAAAGTAAACCTACTTTTGTCAATAACCGTACAACAACTCCTCGGCTGTACTTTTCATTATACGACCAAAAGCATGTATGGGATAAAAACAAATCATGCACCCAATATCCTTTGAACACGTGTAAAGTACCCTCTGACTTGCATTTAATGCATAGGGTATAAATAGGAATGAAACCCTTCATTTTTAAGGATCTCTCCTCTCTAAAATGACACTTTGCAGAAAACTCTTTTCTGCAAACTCTCTTCTCTCTATTCTCTAAGTGACATAATCATTTGTGATTTCTTAGTTTGTTTAGAATAGGTTTACCTTATCTATTTCTGTAACAAACTGTAAATTGTGTTTTTGATATTTTCATCAATCAATAAACAAATTTAAAAAGTATAAAATTGTGTTTGTATTCATCCCTCACCCCCCCCCCCCCCCCCCCCACCACCCCTTCTACAAACTAAACCCTTGTAGAACCCCTTTCGGTACCATTATACCAATAATAGAAATCCTTGATAGTTGAAGGTCATAGTCTATGATTTGATTTCTCATCCACAAGACCTGAGCACAACAACTACCAGTGGCTACGTACTCAGCTTTAGTGGTTGATGTGGATACTGAGTTTTGCTTCTTCCTTATCCAACTCACCAACTTTCCACCTAGAAACAGAAAGCCTCTAGTGGTGCTCTTTATATCCAGTTTACAACCTGAAAAATCACTATCTGAATACGCAGTTAGATCGAACCCTGAGTCCTTGGGATACCAAAGACTGAGGTTGGGAGTTCCCTTCAGATATCTGAAGATTCGCTTTACAGCGATCAGATGTGATTCTTTGGGTTCAGATTGATATCTTGCACATAAGCAGGTAGAGTATATAATATCAGGACGACTAGTTGTCTGATATAACAAGGAGCTGATCATTCTTTTATAGGCAGTGACATTCACAAGTTTCCTATTTGGGTCGTTGTTTAGTGTCAGTGGGGGTGCCATAGGAGTTTTCATAGCTAAACTTTGATTAAGATCAAATTTCTTCAGCATGTCATTAACATACTTACTTTGGTGTATGAATGTCCCTTTATCAGATTTCTTAATCTGAAGACCAAGAAAATAAGTTAGTTCACCCATCATACTCATCTTGTATTCTTTCTTCATGCGTTTAGCGAACCGAACACATAGAGATGGGTTGGTTGATCCAAATATAATGTCATCGACATATATCAGAACAAGAATGATATGACCTTTAACTTTTCTAAAAAAGAGAGTACTATCAATCTTTCGACAATCAAACTTTTCAGTGTTTAGATCGGAGGGTATGGTTCCATACCAAGCATGAGGGGCTTTTTTAACCCATAGAGAGCCTTATCCAACTTATATACATAATTTAGATGCTTAGGGTCTGAGAACTATGGGGGTTGTTCTACAAAGATTCCCTCTTTCAGCTTTCCATTTAGGAATGTTGACTTTACATTCATCTGATATACTTTGAAGTCTTTGTGAACTGTGTAGGTTGAGAATAATCGAATTACTTCGAGCATGGCTACAGGGGCAAAGTTTCATCATAGTTTATGCCTTCCTCTTGTCTGTATCCCTGAGCAAGAAGTCTAGCCTTGTTACGGGTTACAACCCCATGTTCATCTAGCTTGTTATGATACACCCACATAGTGCCAATAGCAGTCTTGTCAGATGGTCTAGGGACGAGATTCCAAACTTTGTTTCTTTCGAACTTAGTCAACTCTTCTTGCATAACACTGGCCTAGTTTGGACTATGATCGCATCATCAGTCTTCTTGGGTTCGAGAAGAGAGATGAAGTTTAGAAAGAGACAGATATTACCTGACCTACGTCAAGTCTAAATACATGCATTTAGATCATCGAGAATTTGTTCTCTTGGATGACCTATTGTCCATCTCTGAGATGGAAGCTGAGATTCCATTTCTAATGCATTTACTTGAGGATCATTAGGTGTCATAGATGAAGCTTCAGCATTTGGTTCGTCGGCTATTTGGTGATGAGGTTCAGAGAGAACTTCATTTACAGAGTGTTGCTCAAAGGTTGATGGTGTTTCAAAGTTGAGATGTTCAGGTGGTGGCATAATGTTTATAAGAGTAGCTGAGATCCATGAGGAGGATTCAGCACCACTTAACTACATGCTAGGAATGATAATTGGGCATCATCAGCGTTATGTTGGTCATCTTGAGGATTAGAGTTGAAGATGTATTAGATTCTCCAAAGTGAGAAAACATCCATTGATTCAGCTCTTCATTTTCAAGAATGGGTCTTGAATTTTCTGAACGAGATTCATCAAAGGTTACTTAAATGGTTTCTTCCACGGTCTGTCTTCGTTTGTTGAAGACTCTGAAGGCTTTCCATCATCGGATTTGGGGTCGAACTTTCCTAGGTTGTCTCCGTTGTTTAGAATATAGCACTAACAACTGAAAATATGAAGAAAGCTGAGAGTTGGATTTCTCCCACGGAAGAGTTCATACGATGTCTTCTTGAATCGCTTAATAATCAACGATCGATTTTGAGTAAAGCATGTTGTGTTGATAGCTTCAGCCTAGAATTGGGTTGGCAAATGAGATCCGTTGAGCATAGATCGAGCAGCTTATATGAATTTTAAGGTAAATAGTGAAAAGTTCTTTCTTAAAAAGATCATTCAACGTTTTGAAGTTAATATGAGATAGTCTCTTATGCCATAACCAGTTGACATCTGATGAGGCTTTAGAGAGAAAACATATGTTTCAGTGTTTGAGGAGTCCATGTTTGATCACATAGACATTTTCCATACGATAACCACTGTGAGAAAGTTTTCCATCTTTGTCAATGACAGAACATGCTTTCTTTGTAAATCATACTTTATAGTCTTCATCACATAGCTGACTGATGTTAAGAAGATTGCACTTCGGTCCTTCTATGTAAGTGACTCTTCGGAAGGTTTTTGTACCATTTGTCAGTATACCTAACCCTCTGGTGTAGCCTTTTCCATTCCCACCAAAGGTCACTGAGGGACCTTTCTCTTCCTTGTATTCAGAGAGCATGATCTTGTTTCCAGTTATACGTCTAGAGCATCCGCTATCAAGATACTAGATATGCTTCGAGTCCTACAAACATAAGGAAGATTAAGTTTGAATTGGTACCCACTTGACAATGGGTCCACAAGAGTTAGTGGAGAGGGAAAGTTCAGCAATCTTCACAACATCTGATGGTTCAGCGTTAGAGGTAATCTTCACCTTGGTTAATTTCTTAACCTTTGTGGTATTCTTCACCTTGGCAGATTTCTCATCTTTGGTGACCTTTTTTTCCTTGGTGGCATTCATCTTCACTCTAGCTGATTTCTCAGCTTTGGTGGTTGTGGGGTACTTACTAGCAATATGAATAGTAAGTCCACAGTGATAACATTTTCTATAGCTGAAAGTAGCTTTTGGACCTAAAGCATATGCGTTAGAAAGCTTTAAGTGAGTTGGGCCAGCTCCAAGAATTTTCTTAGCCTTGGATTTCGGAGGAACCTTTGGTTCTTCAGATTTCTTAGGCTTGAGATCAACCTTTATCCTAGGAGTAGGTCTCTGATCATGTCTAGAGGTCTTTATCTCAGATGTTGAGGGTTGACTTACTGAAGGCTTAGAGGTAGTCTTCTTCAGTTAAGGAACTTTGATTCCTTTCTGAGGTATGCTAGAGACAGATTTACCTTTCTCCATGCATTTAGAATTATTAGAAGTTTCCTCAGTTTTATGAAGGTAAGAGGAAGAACACTGAGATGAGGAAGTGTGAGGGATAGAGGAGACAAACATTCCGAATTTTAGCATGGAACAATCTCTATCCGGGTTATCATTTTTTAGATTCATACCCGAGACATCTCTTAACCTGAGCGGGTATCTGAGCACCAATAATCTCAGTTATCTTGGCTGAGGACTTGCATCATCCTTCGACAGTGGCTTTCTCAGCTCTCAACTTAGCAATAGCTTGTTCGTGTTCGATACTGATTAGTTCATTAACAATTACCTGATCCTTTAAACTTTCCTCAATGTTAGTCAGTTCTTGGATCTTTAAGTGGCATTTTCAAGTTGTTCAATTAAGTCCAAATTTTGTATTTCAGCTTGAGTTTTTCTATTTATAGAATTGTATAGATCAACTGTTAGAGAATTGATAGCACACCGTCTATCAGCTTCGGTGAAAAACGGATCAAAAGAGATTGATACCTGAGAAGTAGTTGAGGTAGAAGAAGTATCAACGGCTTATTTGTTTACTTTAGAGATCTTGGCCATTAAACACACGTTGGCCACATCTTCTTCATCAGAATCTGATTCATCTTAAGATTCAGCCCAGTCATGTTCTTTAGCGACTAGACCTTTACCTTTTCGCTTATAGTCTTTCAACTTTTGATACTTTTCTTTAAGCTTCAGGTATTTGTCATCTCTGGGTTTAGAGGATGAATAAGGTTTGAATAATTTCTTTGGCCTGCACTCACTGGTAGAATGTCAGTTCCTTTCACAGTTACAGCAAGTAGCAGAAGCCTTGTCAATAGAGGTTGACTTCGGCTTGTCAGTAATAGCAAGAGGTTTATTCCTCCTAAAATTACTGTTTCTTGGAAATCTCTTAATAGAGTTTGTCAGGAGTTCTGAGACTCATCAAACTCTGATAGGTCAGCGTCTGATAAGTCCTCTGAGTCTGAATCTAACTCAGTGATAGTGAGAGAAGAGGCACGCTGAGATGGGACAATCTCTAAAGAGACTAAAGTAGTGTTCTTTTGGAATCTTTTGAATCTTTGACCAGATTCTTCTTCAGTTGACGACATTTCTCAAGATTAAGCAAGATCCCATAAAGAGTGCTAAGAGAGAGGTTTTTAAGGTCTTTAGAAAGCTTGAGACACATTGAATAACTGTCCCATCTTTCAGGAAGACATTCCATAAACTTTATCAAAGTTTCAGAGTCAGAGTATGTCCTACCAACCGTCCTTAAATCAATTAATGAGCACTTAAAGCGTTGGTGTACCTCAGACAAAGATTCATTTTTACCACAAATGAAGTTTTTGTACTGTCTTACCTGATTTATCTTTCTAGTTTCTTGTATCTTAGTGGTACCTTTATATTGAACATTGATTGTGTCCCCATGCTTTAGAAGTCTTGAAGTTCATGATAGAATGATAAACCTCATCAGGGAGTGCCATTGAGATGATGGTTCTATCTTTAGCATCTAGAGCCACTTTCTTTTTGTCATCGTCATTCCACTGACGGGTCTCTTTTGTAACACCCGTAATTTCGGATAAGTACAACTTCGAATTAGTGAGGAATCGATCTTTTAAGAAAATTATGGAAAATAGGATTTGGAGTTAAATCCTAGATTTGATAGTCTTGTCGGATGGAGAATACAAATACGAGTCCAACGGGCCTTTCCGGAGCAAAAACGGAGCTAAAACGAAGAAGTTATGGCCAAAACAACTTTCGGTACAATCTCGGCTAAAGTGGCCAGCGAAAGTGACACTTGTGTCACTCTCGCCGTGTCACTCTCGCTAGTTTTGTACCGAGGGTTTTTGAGGTTCATCGAATATGACACTCGCGAGAGTGACATGGTCACTCTCGCCGTGTCACTCTCGCCGTCGGACTCCAGAAGGTTTTAAAACCCCTTTTCTTCTTTTTTCCCCATTTCACTCATCCCTCTCAACTCTCTCAACTCTCTCTCTAAAAAGTCGTCTCTCTCTCAAGAAACCCTAAACCTCCCCTCTCCTCCCTCATTTCTTCACCAAATTCAACCCATTTCCCACCATTGATGAAGATAGGAGAGCTTGGAGCTCATGTGGATGGTTGGAAGCTTTTAGTTGGAGGTTCGTACGATTAAGGTAACATTTCTTAACCCAAATGCTAGGTTATTGTGGATTTCCTCTTTCTTCTACCTTGAGGTTATTGTTAGATGATTTTGTTGGTGATTGGTTGAGATAATCTTCACCTTCTTCATTATTGATGATTAGGGTTTGGAATATTTGGGGTTTTTGGATGAAATTGTTTAAGGAATGATTTCTTATGGTTAGACTTCGGTATTGATGGATGGAAACTCATAAACCTAGGTTTTGGAACTTTTGGCTTGAGGATGCAATCTTCATCAAGGGAGCTTACGTTGGAGAAACTCTAGATTTAGCTTAATCTAGCAAAGGTGAGTTCAAGTTACTTTGCAAAAACTTTGTACATGCCAAAATGAGTATTTTACAAATATGTGTGTGTTTTACTTAAAAAGATATGTGGTTGAGTTATTTGGATAGTTTAATTCTTTTGGAAATATTTATCTTCATAAATGTGTAAAACACCCATAATTGGGGTTGTTGAATATTTGGATGGTTAGAAACCATATTTTGTCTTTAAAGGGTTAATTGCTCAAAGAGAGGTTTATTTGACGAGTACATCATTTTAGCGTAATTGATTTTATAAACCATTTGGGAAATATCCGATTTAGCGTCAAGAGTTATTTTGAGAATTGTAAAGGTGTGAGTCCTTTTGGGAAAACCCTTTTGCTTAACCGTGTCAGGTTTTGGGTTAATAACGGTTTTGTGGTACTTGTTTACCTAGCGGATGTTTAAATGCATTTTATTGCACATTATTGATATTTACATGCTTGGGTGTTTTATCATTCCGGGTTGAGCATGTTTTGGTAGACTGTGTTGCATTGGATCCATAGGCAAGTGAGTCAGTCTTTATTTGATGGTCTATCTCTTTGTGCACGAGGAGTGGACTGTAGGGACGCATGGTTATATGCGTAGGCCATGGGGCCACTAGCGAGTATGCACTATGGTCCCCGTGTATGTAAGTCCTTGAGGTGTAACTCTATGGGGTATGCAATAAAGGCAATCTATTTATGGCTTGAGGTTGTGATGTCTTTATGGCATGGGAACTAAGGTCAGGGCTTGAGGTGTAACTCGTCTAGACTGGATATGCAATAAGGTCGCCTGTAAGTCCTTGAAGTGTAACTCTACGGGGTATGCAATAAAGGCAATCTATTTATGGCTTGAGGTTGTGATGTCTTTATGGCATGGAAACTAAGGTCGGGGCTTGAGGTGTAATCCAGTAACATCACGAGTGACTTAACTTTGTGTGCCCGTCACTTTCGATGGAATCGGGTCTCCCCCGTCACCGAGAGGTGTGGTTTTGGGTATATGTTTTTATCCATATTTTCGGTGACATACTTTATTTATACGAATTGTATTCATGGGTTATTGGCAAAGTTCTATGCCTCATCCTATTTGGATGTTTTAAAAATTGGAGTCTTGTCCATATCTATATTCATTGGAATATTTAATGTCAAAATACGTTTTGAGTGAGATGGGATTGGAATTCATTTTAGAAAACGCTTTATACCTTTTGGGAACTTTTCTCATAGATTTTGTGTGCATTGGAAAATGAGTTATTTATGCCCGTTTGGGAAACCCTTTGGAAATAATAATCTTTGTCGCGAACTTTCATTTAAAAGATTTATCTAAATCATGACTAAAACTACAACCTTCCGATTTATGATTTTTATGTAGTCATGATAAATGCTTGAACTCACTAGGCGTAAGCCTAACCCTTTTTATTTGTCGGCATGTGCAACAGGCTCAGGTTGGGGTAGCTCTAGCTACATTATGAAGTGGCGAGTGCTAATAGTGTGCACGAGAGGTGAATTGTTTAGTGAAGTCTTCCGCATTTATTTTGGGATTAGCAACTTGTGTCGTGTTAAGTGACACCCGTTTAAGTTATTTTATTTGGGGAACTATAATGTTTTAAATTCTGATGTATTTTAAGGTATGAATTGTAGAAATGATTTTATCTTGTTGGGTAATTTATCGAAATTTTATTTAGTTGCTCTTTCCAAATTTTAGGGTGTTACATCTTTGGTGATCTCCCTTTCAAGTATTGCTTCAGTAGTCATTGTAGTAGGAACCGCGGCGACTATGATAGAGGGAATAAAAGGTCCATTTTTAATATAGTCAGGTATAGTAGGGTCTACACCTTCTAGAAAAAGCATTATTCGAATTTTCTAGAGAGAAACGTTGTCTCTGCTAAATCGAGGAGGCTTTGCTAGAGAACCATTATCATAATAGTTTGTATTTGTCTTAAGTGCCATTTTAGAGAATAGCACTGATAAGCAAGATCTTGTTTATGAGATTAAACAAACTGCTCTGATACCTAAAAGGGGGGGATGAATACAAACACAAAGCTATACTTTTAAATTTGCTTATTGATTATTGAGTAAATCAAAAAACAATTTACAGATTGTTGTGGAAATAGATAAGGTAAACCTAATCTAAACAATCTAAGAATCACTAAGTTTCTTGCACAAAGAAATAAGAACAAGAGAGAAGAGAGTTTGAAGAAAAAGGATTTTCTTCAAATGATGCAGTAGAGGGGATCCTTCAAAATGAAGGTCTTCTCACCTATTTATACCCTATGAAATTAATGCATGTCAGAAGGTACAATCTACGTGTCCAATGGGTATAGGTTGCATGGGATTGACTTTATCCCATACATGCTTTTGGCCGTATAGTTAACAGTGTGGCAGAAAGGTAGTTGTACGATTATGAACAAAATGATGTTTGCTTTTGTACATTCGTACTTTTGTGCAAGTAGACAAGACAAAAAAATCTTGAAAAGCAAGCTTCATGATCAGCTATCGCTCATGAACATCTTTCAGCTTTCACTGAGGATGCGTTCAGCTATCGCTGAAGCTTGATATGATTTTTCACACGTTGTAGACCGGTCTTTGTTTTACTGAATGCTGCTTCAGATCATTATAGACTTGTCTTCTTCATCAGCTTGATCTTCGACTTTAGCTGTAAGATTCCTTCAGCGTGAAACTTGTCTTCGGGTGTTACATATAAAACTGTTTATAAATGAAGAGTTCAACGATCACTGAACAGACTCGGTGTGATTGTTGACGCTGAAACTTTAAGGTTCAAAACAGTAAATGTAAATTCACTAAGTATTAGGGTCATCATCAAATCACTGAGAGAGTTTGGATCAACATAAATGTTATCAGGTTTGACCATGTGTTTGGTTGGTAGAAAATGGAATGTAATCTGTCAGATGAATTGGAATATGTTTGTTTGGTTTACAAAGAAATGGGAATGGAATAATGAAGAATGACCAAAATACCCTTTCTAGGATATTTTGATAACTTATTGTTTAAACTATAAAATATTTGAAGGTTTTTACAATTACCCCTTTTTAGAGGCGATAAATTACCCTATTTAATCTTACCCTTTTATGATTTTCTAAAGGTTTTTATTTAATAAAAATAATCCTCTATGATTTATTTATTTTTTAGGTTTCCAAAGTACCCTTTATCTGGGTATATAAGAACATGAGCAAATCGTAGGAAGGGTTTTCAAATTACCCATACGACATCCTTCGTATTCATTCTTCTTCAACAAATCTGAACATCAACATAACAACAAGGTCCGAGATGAAGGTTGATGAAGGGTTGTAGATCGATGTAGGGTTGCATATCAGTAAAGGGTCTAGATAAGAAGAGGCACCCATAGTTGAAGTGTTTCAAATCGTGAGTTTTAATAAGGAAAAGAAAAACTGGAGATGAAGGCCTGTCAAAACTCACGATATCAGAGGGTTTCAAAATTTTACCAGAACAAATCGAGGCAGTACCAAATCGTCGAGAGGAGATCGAGAGGAGAACAACTCGAGTGATGGTTTCCAAAAGTCGATATTGAAGAAGATGTTGATTTAGAGACTAGAGAGGGGCCATGCTATTCAAGGGTGATTTAGTCTTTTAAACGTTAAGACACAAAGTTGAGTTTAATTCCTTTCTATAAGTAAGGGAATGATGAAATAAGTTATTTGTGGAATTCAAGGATTTTGAAGGAATTGATTTCCTTTCAATATGGAACCTAACACATGAATGGAATTTGGTCAACAGAATTAATGATTCCAATTCCTTCAAACTATGTTAGAATCCGACGAACCAAATGCCCCCTTATAGTAAAGGAATGTTCAAATCCCTTATTTGTGGAGTTCATTGGTCTCTGAAGATCCCTTCCCTATAAAAGAATGAACCAAACAATGGAATGGAATTTGGTCAAACGAATTCAATATTCTAATTCCATCAAATTTGCTTGGAATCTGCAAACCAAACGCCACCTAAAGATACGAGTTGGAATCTAGGTTTAACTTAACCTAGCAAGGTGAGTTTCAAGTACTTTGTGAAAACTATATACATGCCAAAAAAGTCTATTTTAAACTTTCAAATGTGTCCCTTGAGATTTTATTAAATGTTCGTGATTTTTGGTGTATGGATCTTTGGTACATTAGACTTCATAGAACCTTGAAAATGTGATAAATTAGGTTTTTGAGACATTTGGAGATACAAATCACTAAAGTGTTATATTTTGAATGTTGGTTCAAATAAATAAGAGTTTTGGGGATGTATTCACGTTTCGTTAAATGAAGTTTCATAAATATTGAAATAATATATTTCTATTGATGTATGTTGACTTTCATGGAATAATCGAGTAAGTTGGAGGTTTTGTTGGTTTGAAATTGGTTCAAATGCGTATGGGACTTTGTTCCATGAAAATGGTTCACTGGTGATATTTAAACAGGTATTGCATACATTGCATAGATAACTGAGATTACATGTTTTGAGTGTGTTAAACATTCAAATTTGAGTCATGTAAAATGAACTTGTAATGGATCCATAGACCTATGAGTTGGTTGTATTTGCATGTGTGAAGTTTTGGCCTTGTTTGATCGTGTTGATCCTTGTTGGTATATGGGTGCTAAACATTATTGCATTCATGGCATGGAGCGTTTTATACACATGGTGTTATATATATGAGAGATGTATACCTATGGAGTTATTTAGCATGTTCAAGTTGTACATTGTGAGTTTTATGTACTTTTTGATACTAACCCACTGAGGAGAAAGGGGTTGTGGATGTCGAAGGGCAAACAGAGAGAGATTCTTGCGATAATAAACTCTATAGACTAGGCACTAAGGTTATTGAGTCTTGAGGTGCTACTGGGAGGGATAGTCACTAAGACCCATGAGCCTTTAGGTGCTACCAGAACGGATAAGCATTAAGGACATGAGCCTTGAGGTGAAACTTGGATGATTAGGCACTAAGGTCAATTGTATCTTGAGGTGCTACTTGAACATTGATATATGGCTTACTTTGTGTTAGGCCATAGTCGATGGAAACAAGTCTCCCCCATCACCAAAAGATGTTGTTTTTGGGTATTGAGTTTACCCATGTTGTCGGGGTTGCTTTGGCTACGGATTGTCAACAATGAGTCGCCATTGTGGGTATTGAGTTTACCCATGTTGTCGGGGTTGCTTTGTCTACGGATTGTCAGCAATGCGTTGTCGTTGTGGGTATTGAGTTTATCCATATTGTCGATGTTGTTTTGGCTATGGAGTGTTAGCCATGAGTTGTCCTTTTGGATATCGATTCTTATCCATATTTTGGTGTTTTTGATAATGGAGTTTTACCCATGTTTTGGCATATGAATAGTTGTTGTATTTATGTTTTTGCGTAAGTATCAGATTGGTTCCATATTCAAATGGGTGTTATATATATATATACATATATATATATATATATATATATATATATATATATATATATATATATATATATATATATATATATATCTTTCATCATGGAAATGGTGGGTCTTAAGAAAGATGTTGTTTTTACGATAAATACATTTCCTTTGGGAAATTGTGATTTTAATTGCAATTCTTTCGGTCATGGGAATGCGTGTATGGTATTTGAAACGTCTTCCTAATTATATTGTGAATCTTTAGAATTATGTCTAAGGGAGAGAATCGGTATTTTACTACTAATCACAAGTTTCAGGTAACTTTCTTTCTTTCTTTGGGGTGAAAACTACTTGAGCTCACTAGATTTTAAGTCTAACACTTTCTTGTCGACATGTGCATCAGGTCCTGGTAGGGCAGTACTAACGACATTTGAGATGAGTTGAATGAGTGTAAAGGCACGGAAAGGACCTAGCTTTTGGCACATCTTTTTAAATGTTTGTGTCATCAACAAACAAGAGATTGTTGGTCTCACCTATTGCTATTGGGTCCGATGAAGACACCGATCTGATAGGCTATGTTGTACATGTAGTCACCAAACACTTGTCTCTCTGGTTTATGTACGTAGGATGGGGCAATTTTGCTTTTTTTTTCTTTTTCTTTTTCTTTTTATGAATGAAAAAATAAAGAGGTCAAACGGGTTGGTAACACGTTACAAGGTATAATTTTGGAATATATATATATATATATTAAAACATATCGTGTTGACCGTCAACACGTCTTTCTCATATTTATGTGAAATTAATTAACACGTCACATACAATTACAATAATTGTTTTGTATTACAATAATAATCCAATTGTTTGAATATAATAGTTTATGATGTAATAAACATTTGAGGATATTTAATTAGTTGTTTGAGTTTATGTGTTTAACTTTTTAATTTATTAAATATAATTTCTTTCAATTCATTTATACATGAATAAAATGGAAATTTCTTCATCTTTTTGTTTAATTAAAAGATCCATGCCTTCTTTGGAAAAATGAAATATAGAAAAAGAAAAAGAAATAAAATTAGAATACGACAAGCAAGTCCCATTTATTACACTTTCAGTTTTGCAGTCACAGATCTCCCCATTAGATATCGTGGCCCTATGCTTTCCTTTACGCACCTGATTTGAAAGCCCATAAATTTTAACCATGCATTATAATATGTTATTTTATATAATTGTTTTTTATTTATAACTTAACCGATATAGATTAATATACATTTATTTTATACTGTGTGTGTTTTATAAGAATATTTTTATATGTCTCCGAAGTAAAAAGTACAATTTTAAAGTTTTGTATCGTGAACCAAATAAATATAAAATAATTATATTATGAAAGAAATATATGTTAATTAATATATTAAATGTTAGTCTTAAATAGAAAGAAATCATGTGAAACAATACATGGATAATGATTCTCACATTTATCACAATATATAAGGTTAGCCTCCTCTATTAATTATATATTTAAAATTGTTATATATGGCAATAAATAATTGAGAATATATTTTAAGAAAGTTTACATTATTTATTTATTTCAAATCTATGATTTAAAATACATTTTATATATATATATATATATATAAAGAGAGAGATGTTCAAGGGAAAACTTCATATAACTGAAAAACTAAATAACACCCTTACACACATAGGATGACATAATCTAATGGTTATTATCTCAATGACAATTTTGTAATTAGAGATAACCTGAAGGTATATTTCATAACAAGTTATGTTGCATTAGGGGTAAAATTGGAAATAACACTACTACTCCACAACCCTATCTCTTCATACCATTCTCATACAACCCTATCTTTTCCTCCACGTCGTCGCCACCATCATTCTTCCCTGCTCCACCACCTAGATTTTGATTGCCTCCTTTCTTTCCAGCGGCGTTCATTGCCACCACCGCCTTTCTTTCCACCGGCGTTCATCGCCACCACCGCCTTTCTTTCCACCATCTCCGATTTGCGGAGCACCTTTCATCAGGTGTGGTAGCATCTGCCCACCTTTCATGAACTGTGGATTCATCATCATATTAGCCATCTGAGAACCACCACCTGCCATCATCGGAATATCATCCATATCATCATCAAACTCATCGTCATCATAATCATCATCATCAAACTCATCTTTTCATATCATTAACATACGTCAAGTTCAAATCCAAACACAACCCTATCTTTTCCTCCACCGCCGTCGCCACCACCTCCGCCGCCGGTGCCCACTTTTCTCACTTCCAACGCCGCCACCGCCACCTCTTCCAGTTCCGATTACTTAAAGATTTCCGTGACGGATCCGCAGAAGGAGCAAGATCTAAACAGCTCGCTTGTTCCCTCCGATTAATCCCGTTTCCGAAGAAAACTCCAGATATGTGCATATATATGCATTTGTGCATATCTACAATTTGATTTTGATGTATTGATTGTTTAGATCTGAAATTGTTCTCCACCTTTGATTCTGTCTTGTCCACCTTCTTCTTCCTCTTTGGAAACAACCATCCACAAATGCTATGCACAAGTGCATATATATGTTTGTGCATATCGACTTGTTTTTATCGTTTTTCTTTCACATACTTGTTTGTTTTTCAGTTTGGATCAGATTGCAAGTTTTAGAATTGAAAACCACTAAGTAATCTGGGATTTCTTGAAGTTTGGCAGTCGACGGCAAGCATCGCCGGAAAACCGCGAACTCGTCAGAATCTGCAAGTTTTCGCCGAAAAACTCATGGAGGTGGATTTGTGATTAGGAGTAGTGATTAGTTAGGGTGGATTTGTTTTGTTTTGGCGGTAGGGTATAATGGCCAAATTACTTTACTACCCATTTCATTAATTTTAATTAATTTAATGGTTGATTATTAATATCCTTTGGATTGTGTTTAATCAATGTCTGTAAGGCTGTTCTTTAGTTTTTCGGTTATTTGAGGTTTTCCCATGAACCTGACCCTATATATATATATATATATATATATATATATATATATATATATATATATATGTGGGTTAGGTTCTGGTGAGAAGTGCCAAATTTGGTGAGAAGCGTGAGAAGTGGTTATCAACCGTTGGATGAGAAATGGACGAACATTAGGATGAGATGCACCGATATAAGATGCATCAGATCAGTTCTTTTTTAAGCTGCAATTCATGGGGGGTATTTGATTAAAAGTGATCGACGGTTTAAAAGTATTTCTCACACTTCTCACCAAAAATAGCACTTCTCACCAAAAATAGCACTTCTCACATGATCCCATGCCATATATATATATATATATATATATATATATATATATATATATATATATTGTAACACCCGGAATTTCATTAAGATAAATAATCTGTTTTTGATGAAGGTTTAAAGTCGGGAAAATGTTTACGAAAGGAATTCATCAAATCGGGTGCATTTCGGGTTAAGCAGGAACGAAAACAGGCTTCGGGGCAGTTTTAGCAATAGTGCCCGCGATTAGGGGTGTCAAAAATAACCGAAACCGAATAACCCACCCGAACCGAATGAAATTTGGGTTAAATGGTTTCGGGTTAAACGGTTCAGTTAAACGAATAAGAATCCTTATTCGGTTCGGTTTTTGGTTAATTTTTTTCTAATTCGGTTAAACTGAATAACCCGAATAACACATTCTACTAATATTTTTTGTATTTCATGTTTATAAAAAATAATCCAAATACATGTATACTATTATTATTTTACATATTTTATTGCTATATAATATATTTTATTGATAGTATATAAGGTTTTTATTAGATTACGTTTTTTCTTTGATTTACAACGTCACATTAAAAAATATCATTCAGTAGATATTGGTTCATAGATGGCGTTTTTACTTAATATAAGTCAATTATTGAGTATTATTATATTATATAATAATATATTAAAAGCAACGGACAATTAATTATAGAAATTTGTCTAAGCAAGTATTTAGCAAGGTTCTAAATGGCGTGAGGCGTGGCGTGGCGACGAGGTCAAGCCTCAAGCCTTACGAGTTACGGCGAGGCCATGGCGTTTTCCAAAACGTGGCTTAAGGCGGCAAATATGTATATAAAATATATGTATATATGTGTGTGTTACTGTCTTAACAATAAATATTAAGTTATCAATAATTTAAATTCATATATAACGATAAACAAAAGAAATTCTAAATTCTAATCGATACTAACGAGCCTATTCGAATCGAATTTCGAAATACATAGATTCGAAAAATCGAAAGTACACAAGTTTGTAACGCCATAACGCGCCATGGCGTGCCATGGCGGCATAACGTGCCATGGCGGGCCAAGGCGTGCCATGCCATAACGCGCCAAGGCGGGCCATGGCGGGCCATAACGAGTTACACGCTTTATCTCGACGCCAAGGGGTATAACGTGGCGGCAAGGCTGCGCCATGGCGCGCCATGGCGGCGCCAAGGCGCGTTTTTTAGAACATTGGTATTTAGCGAAAAAATATAAATCCTTATTCGGTTTAACCGGTTACCGAACCGAATAACCCGAAAACCGAATAACCGAAACCGAATAAACCGAACCTTATTTGGTTTGGTTATCGGTTAATTTTATAAAAACTAAAAAACCGATTAACCCGAACCGAATTAACCGACCGAATAACACCCCTACTCGCGATAGTGACATGGTCTATCGTCGTGTCATAGTCGCGAGGGGAAGACCACCCTCGATACACTTGGTGCGACATTGCCTGCGACATTGCCTGCGACATTGCCAAGAGGGCATAGTCGTTGGGCATAGCCGCCGACCCTTGGTCGGCTTCGGTACATTGGGCGCGAGAGTGACGCGCGACTATGCCAATGGCATAGTCGCCGGGTATAGTCTCGGTCGGGCCCCATTCAGCTTAAAACCCACGATTTTCACCCATCTTTCTCATTTCACCCCATCTTTCTTTCTCTAAACTCTCCCAAACCGAACCCCTCCCCCATTTTCAGTTTTTGGAGCCTCCAATACACAAATCTTGGAGTTCTAAAGTGCTCCCATCTAGTTTGAAGAAGAGATTTGGAAGTTAAGAAATATGGATCTCCTTCTTGTTCTCTTTGGGTGTTTTCTTAAGCTTTCTAGGGTTCTACCCAACCCTCACCTAAACCGTTCCCTTTCTTTGGATGATATGAAGATTGAAGCTCATATTGGTAACCCTAGAAGTGGTTGGTTGGTGGATTCATGTGGCGATTGAGGTAAATCTTCTCTTCTCTTCATTATTGGAAAAATTAGGGTTTTGGGTGTAAGTTGAGATTATGGATGAAAATGACTTGGGAAACGATTTTGTATGGTTGAGTAAGGTTTTTGATGGTTGGATACTTATGGATCTAGGTTTTGGAGGATTGGGCTTGAAGATTCAAGTTTCTTAAAGGAGCTCAATTTTGGGGAAAATCTAGATTTAGCCTAAATCTAGCAAGGTGAGTTCAAGTTGATTTGTGAAAACGTTGTACATGCCAAAAATGTTATTTTTCCAAGTACTTATGTGTTTTACATGAAAATTATCAATTGTTGAGTTATTTGGTGGGTTTTGACTTTTTGAAGTATTTAACTTTGTAAGTATTGTAAAACACGCATATTTGGGATTTTTTGGAAATTTGATAGATAAATCATAAATGAATATGTTGTGATAATTTATTTTATAAATGGAGTTTACTTGATACGAAAATGCATTTTTAGTGTATATTTTGGAAATATGCATATAGTACGTTATGGGACGATTTGGAAATGTAACGGTGTGAGTTTCTGGGAAAAGAGGGTTGTCCTAACCCAACGTCTTGTTTCGGGTTTTCACGGATTCGAATTATTTTTTGACAAAAGTATGTGTTGCTACGTTTAATTTCATTTTATGACTTTTCACGATTGATCTTTTGAGTTAGTCGAGCTTATGGTTCGGTAATGGATTTTGTTAAGTCTTAGGGACATTGGTCCAGCTTTGATAGCTTAAAGTCGAGTTCTGATCATGATTTATGTTTATTGAAGAATTACATGTTTTGAATGCATTTGTTCATTCGTTGGAGTCATGTAATGTTTTAGACCTTATTTTGCTATGGATCCATAGGCACTTGAGTTTTTACGTTCAATGGTGAGACGCTAGTTTCTCCCATTGTAGCACGGAATAGGCATTGATGGTAAGGTGTAAGACCTATGTGCTAATATGTTGATTTGAGTATTATGCCAATGATGGGACGCTAGTTTTCCACATTGAGGCACAGTTAGGCATCGATAGTATGGTATAAGTCATGCGTGCTATTACGTTCTTGGATGTCGGCATTTCATGGGTGCGTGTTTTAAGTAGCCACACTCGACACCTAATACTTGGATCTCAATAACATTGATAAGTGACCTAACTTTGTGTGCTTGTCACATTCGATGGAACTGGGTCTCCCCCGTCACCGTAAGGTGTTGTTTTGGGTATTTATCTTTATCCATGTTTTCGGTGACGTTTTATACTTGTATGGATTGTTTTCCACGATATATGAGTTGTGGGTTATGCTTCATCCGTGTTTGGGATGTTTGAACAATAGCGATTTATTCATGATTTCAATCATTTTGGAAATCAAATACTATTACACCTTTCAAGTAAGTTTTGGGACGAGTCCCTTATGAGAATCGTTTTATATTAGAACTTTCATCACGGGATTTGTGTGCGTTGGAAAATGGGTAGTTTGCATCTAAAGTAAATTCTTTTTGAACTCATGATTTAAATTGCATCTCTCCCGTTTTACGAATTATATAATCATGATAAAACTCTTGAACTCACTAGGCGTTAGCCTAACCTTTTTATTTGTCGGTATGTGTAACAGGTTCCGGTTGGGAAGTAGTTCTAGTGACACGGTGAAGAGGCGAGTGCTTGTAGTGTGCTCGAGAAGTGAATTGTTTAGTGAAGTCTTCCGCACTTATTTTGGGATTAACAACTGGTACTTGTGTTAAGTAACACCCGACTTTATATGACACTTTTGAGAATTGTCCTATAAACCCATCTTTTTCTAGTACACTTGGTTTTATATGACACTTTTTCAAGTAGTGTCATATAAAATAATGTGAGGCTTATTGAATAAAAAGTAACTCATAGTCATCTAGTTAAGATCGATCTAAACCCAGCCCATTATGTATATGATTCAACATGTCAACTATTATATAAAAAGTGTCTTAAAAATTTGTTTAAGACGTTTAGCAATGTATTATCAACTTATTATAATGTCTTTAGATATGACGTGTTATTTATATCATATAAATTAAGTATTATAAAGTTGTCTATTAGGATTTAGGATGCTTATAAGATAATTGATTTAAGTTTTTTAAAAAATTGGTTGATAAAATATTTTATTTTAATGTAAATTAATTTTATATAAAAAGTATTCAATGTTTCATTTGATAGAAATATCTTTAACAAATAGTAAAATATATATATATATAAATATATATATATATATATATTTAAAGTTTCTTCTCAGTATTTTAATAAGGGAAATTAATTAAAATACCCTAAGTCAAACAATGAGTTATCAAAATACCCTAAATTTTTTCAATTTTGCAAAAATACCCAAAATACCCGCGATGAGGTCCCGCGATCGCGGGATACGGTGACGTGGCACGTATTTTGGCCCCAAATGCCCCGCGAAGCCCCTCAACTTTGGTCGCGGTGCACTTTTGGTCCCTGCCCGCGATCGCAGCCTGCGATGGCCCGAATTTTACACTTTTGGTCCCTGAAATTTACACTTTCAGCCCCTGAAAATTTACACTTTCAGCCCCTAAACTTAGACGAATTTTGCATGTTTTTACTGTTTTTTTCCACAATTATTGCACTTTAAAGACCGATTTGTGGTTGAAATTCATTTGCATGTTTGAATCAATGTTAAATCAATGTTTTTGGAATACCAGTTTGTGGATGAAATGAGAGATTGGTTTTCTGATATGTTGGTTGTTTCATTGATAAATAGACGTAAAATGCAAGCCATAATCCCCACACAACGATTTCATTGTTGCAATATTTTTTTCTGCAATATTTTGTGTTTGAGATACTACTGAAAAAATGAGTTCATCTGTTGCAAAAGCAAAGCTATATTTCTGTTTTGATGGTGAATGGGTGCAAGATAACAATGAGTGGAATTTTGCTTATAAATCTAAGCATGGTGTAAAAGTGTCAGTAAACTATACTTATCAGAAGTTTGTTGCATACGCCATGCAAAAATGTGGAATCAACTCTTCTGATGTTTGCAAGTTAGTGTTTAAAAATGGCGATGGGTCATTTGTGGATTTATCCAACGATGGGGATATCTCTACTTTTCTGCACCTTGCAGTCGATTCAGAAAGACCCCCATTACTCTTTGTGTATCCCGGCGTATCCGACGGTGACGACGACGGTGACGACGACGGTGACGAGGAGGGTGACGACGACGAAGACCTCCAAATAGAGCAGCCTGATTCTCAACAACAACAACCACCACAACCACACGAATGGCGTACTGCTGGAGTTGCTGATGACGAAACCCACGTTTTCAGAACGGGTAATTCTGAAATAGACAGATCAGACACCGATAATGATGATCACGAAGAATATACCCCTAGTAGAAAATCATGTACTCAGATAAATGACTTTTTTGATATGCCCCCTATTCTTCCAGACTCCCATACCCAGACACAAAGCTACGAACCTACACCTTATATTCGCAGTGAAAGTTTAACAGCAGGTCAGATATTCGATTCGAAGGATCTCTTAGCAAGTCAGATCGGACTCAAGTTCTTGGAAGAGGGTTTCCAAAGTCGCGTGCGGGCATCTGACAAAAGCAAATACGTAGTTGAATGTGCTAGAGAAAAGTGTGAGTGGAGGTTGTACGCGATTCACACGGGTCCCAAAGGAGGGGCGATAATGATTAGAAAGTTGCACGACGTACACACTTGTACGAGGACGCAACTTAATCCCCACCACAAACAAGCCGGCAAAAAGACTTTGGGTGCGATCCTGAAAAACAAATTTCTTGATGTTAGCATGTCATTGCGTCCAAAGGACATCGTCCACGACGTTCACCGGCAGTTCGGCGTCACGATTGATTACCACCAAGCGTGGCGTGCGCGCTGCCATGGATTGTTTATGGTGAGAGGCACGTTCGAGGAGTCGTATGAACGACTCCCGACATATTTATATAATTTGCAGCTGCAGAACCCTGGTACTGTCACGCAACTACGGACCGATTCACGTGGACGGTTTGAGATGTGCTTCGTGGCCCTTGGACCCGCGGTACGTATTTTAACACGTCATATGTTTACACATTATAAACTATAACAGTTACACATTATAAACTATAACATTTTAACCTATGTTTTTGCAGATCCGCACATTTGTGGCAAATCTACGTCGTGTCCTGATAATAGACGCAGCCCATTTAAAGGGCAGTTACTTGGGTATGATGTTCCTGGCGGTTGCCATGGACGGGGATAACTCTATCGTTCCAGTAGCTTTCGGCGTAGGCAAGTCTGAAACCGGGGACGAGTGGACTTGGTTTATGTCCATGTTGAGACAAGCTATCGGAGACCCGCAAGGGTTGGTGTTTATGTCTGACAGGGCTCCTTCCATAAGCGCCGCAATCTCTGCCATGTACCCAAACGCCCCTCACGCCATATGCTGTCGACATTTGGAGATGAACGCCAAATCCAAGGACAAACGTATTACCACCTACAAGGATGTCTATTGGGCGGCATGCAGAGCATATACGGATCGGGAGTTTAACAAGTACATGAATATGCTACGATACAGTGTCAAGGAAGCAGCCAAAGTCTTTGACGATGCTGGACCGAAGAGGTGGTCCGCGGCCCATTTTCCTGGACAACGGTATGACATTCTGACCTCGAATAGTGCAGAGTCTGTGAATGCACTCTCCCGTTTTGCGCGTAGATGTCCGATTGTTAATCTTATGGACTACTTTCGGGCCTTTCAACAAGAGTGGTACCAAATTCGACGCCTAAAAGGAGCTGAGATGCAAAATGCACTCACACCAACGACCCGCTTCCACCATGCTATCCACCTTTAATGGATAAGAACAGGGCCGGGAGACCGAGAAAGAACGACCGACGTCCATCACGTGGTGAAAGTTCGATACAACGAAGATGTACTCGGTGCCAATGCGTAGGACACACTCGTGGAGAGTGTCCAAATCCCGCCCCTTCAACCGTGCCAAGGAGACATTCTGTCAGTCACACCCCGGGCCCGTCACAGCTTGAACCATATGGAACAAACCCATATGATACTGTTGATCTAAACACTGATTTGTAAATGATATATATATACACACATACATATGCTTCTAAATGAACATTGATAACACAGCTAGTTTGTAAATGATATATATATTCGTATTATATATTTACACACATAAAGAAAATAGGAGTTTGATATGATAAGCGAAAGAAAGAAGAAAGGTTGATTGTTACCATGGCAGTGAATGTTAACTCTGAGTACACATGTCTGTTTATATAGCAAGAAAGATTAGTAGCAAGAATGGAAGCAGGTTTCTAGCTTTATATATATATATATATATATATATATATATATATTATGTATATATGAAGAAGAAGAAGACTTAAAAAAGGAGACATTTATCTGTAAGATCTGGAAATGATCATTTCTTGACATTTTTGTTGGAACAAACACATATGATACTGTTGATCTAAACACTGATTTGTAAATGATATATATACACACATACATATGCTTCTAAATGAACATTGATAACACAGCTAGTTTGTAAATGATAAATATATTCATATTAGATATATACACACATACATATGCTTTTAAATAAACATTGATAACACAGCTAGTTTGTATTTCATCCAACATGCTCTTCATCTTCAATCTTTCTGACCCTTCTTCAACGGCTTCTGCTTTTGCAACCACGTATGGCCATTGTGTACCACAACCCGCACACACTTTAGCAAATGAGTTGAGGGTTGTCATATATTCTACAAGAGGAGTAGGCCCACGAATGAGGTAACCTCTGACTTGACCTTGCATGATGTATCCAACCTAACCGTGGTTCAGCGGCTTAAAAACTACTTTTCAGAGAAATTAACAACAACAAAAAATACAAAACAACAACACAGTAAAAAATACAAAACAAGAAAAAAAATACAAAACAACTAAAACAACCACCACCTACTTAAAAATTGATTTAGTTTCATCAATCCAAGCTTGCTTCTCGTTTACCTTCTGTAATACCCCGCTTACCACGACACAATATTGTCCGCTTTGCCCCACTGGCTCACGGCTTTGTTCTTGGCGACCTGGCAAGGACTTCGCAAGGACTTCCCAGGAGGTCACCCATCCTGGTACTACTCCCACCCAAGCACGCTTAACCACAGAGTTCCCAAGGAACCCGCATGCTTGTGGCCCCAAAACGCGTTGTGTCTGGTAAGGCCAAGGTTTACTAATATACCCAGCATCTCTCCTGTCCACGGCCGATGTGGGATATGCCTAAGGTGTTACACACACCCCCCTTAGGGACTCATCGTCCTCGATGAGGTTTGCCCCACCATCCCGAACGGCACAAGAGTGGCTCTGATACCATTTGTAACACCCCGCTTACCACGACACAATATTGTCCGCTTTGCCCCACTGGCTCACGGCTTTGTTCTTGGCGACCTGGCAAGGACTTCGCAAGGACTTCCCAGGAGGTCACCCATCCTGGTACTACTCCCACCCAAGCACGCTTAACCACAGAGTTCCCAAGGAACCCGCATGCTTGTGGCCCCAAAACGCGTTGTGTCTGGTAAGGCCAAGGTTTACTAATATACCCAGCATCTCTCCTGTCCACGGCCGATGTGGGATATGCCTAAGGTGTTACACCTTCGCTTGAATAATTGCAAAGTCTTGCAGAATATGGTGAATTGCTTCTTGTTCTCGACGAACACGAGCCTCCCTAGCTTTTATATCCCCTTTCATTCTTTTGATCTCCCTGTCTTCCTCTTCGATCTTTCTCAAATGGACTGCCTTCCTGTCCATAATTTTTTTTCCACTCTTCTGTTAGTTCATCTATCTCATTTTCCTTTTTTGCTATGGCGACCTCGATTTGAGGTGGCATTTTTTCAGGAGTAGACTTAGGGTTTGATGACGATGCCATTTGTGGATGAAATGAGAGAAGAGAAATCAAGAGAGAAAGCAATTCAAAGAAAGAAAGCAAGAGAGAAATCAAGAAAGAAAGCAAGAACAAGTGTGAATTGTGAATTGCATATTACTGATATTTATGGATGAAATCTCAAACATGCAAATGAATTTCAACCACAAATCGGTCTTCAAAGTACAATAATTGTGGAAAAAAACAGTAAAAGCATGCAAGATTCGTCTAAGTACAGGGACCAAAAGTGTAAATTTTCAGGGACCAAAACTGTAAATTTTCAGGGACCAAAACTGTAAATTTTGGTCCATCGCGGGCAGGGACCAAAAGTGCACCACGGCCAAAGTTGAGGGGTTTCGCGGGGCATTTGTACCCAAAGTACGTGCCACGTCAGCCCTAGCCCGCGATTGCGGGATCCATCGCGGGTATTTAGGGCATTTTTGCAAAATGGAAAAATTTTAGGGTATTTCGGTAACAATTGGTCAAACTTGAGGTATTTTAATTAATTTCCCTTTTAATAATCATGCAAAATAATTAAAAAAAATCTTGTATTTGTAATTAAATATGACAATTTCGTTTTCATCCCTTTTCTCTTGATAACTAGCAATTTTCATATTAACTCTCATGCTATATGTAAATATATTTATATATTTTACTTCTAACTGGTACAAACTTTATTGTAAATTATTGAATTTTGAATTCACAAACATAAAGTTTAACCATTTCAAGAAAAATCTAAATAAGATTATAATAAAAAAAAATATTTTCTAGTTATTTTTATAACAAAAATTAGTATTTAATTGACATTTTAAATTTGCTTAGAAAAACTAGTTTTATCGAATACTAGCAAAAATAGTATATATATACAATGTAAGTATTCATTATTGTGTAAAATTAGGTCTTTAGAATTGGGATCAGATGAGAGCAACTAATTTTTATGAGATCGTGAGACATTTTGAGAATGATTGGGGTTTTCTTTTTATAAAAGCTTGGTATTTCTCTTATGAAGGTTTCTTGTGTGCGAAGATTCGGGTTTTTATGAGAAGGTTCGGATTCTGTAAAGGTTTAATGTTTTGCTGTAATGGTTCGGTGTTTTGTTGTGAAGGTTGATCGAGATAGAAAAAAACTCATCCAAAGACTTCAAATGTGTTCTTCAGGTGTTACTTAAACTGTGTTATCTTACATGATCTCATGTCCATATATCTATTTTTAATAAAATAATATATCAAATAAGATATTGCTTTTTATTTAGAAAGATGGTGGGTTATATGACATGCTAAAATCCAAACATTCAGGGGGGTAGGGAGGATATATATATATATATATATATATATATAAAGAAAGCTTTCTACATGTTTTCATCTTCCTTGTCTTAGGGTAGGTGGAAGGAGAAGAAGAAAAAGGTTTGCAGGCAGGCTACTCTTCATCTTTCAAACCTCAATTACTCTTAAAAGGTTGGTTTGTTTCTATTTTTTTTAATTACCCTATTTCATTTTTCATATAATTAATATTTTTTTAATTTAGACCATTCGATCGATGAATATAACTTATGTTTTACAAACATATATTTTGTAAAATGGTGGTGTCTAACCGAAGCTTCCCAAATCTTTTTTCGCAAATTTGTGGTCTTTTGGAAATTAGAGCATCCACGTCTCTCTTGTTAGAGACCTTGCAAGATGACATGGTTTGCCATGTGAGTAGTAAGATTTTGCAAGATACTCTTACACTTGATAAATTAACAAGGTCTTGTAAGATGTGGGACCCACTAATTTTAATAAATTAATAGTATTATTTTTATAATATTGGTTTATTATATATTTTTGTTTCATTAGTTTATTACATTATATTATAATATTGACAGTGGGAACCACTTTAGAAATGAGTTTGGTATTGCATTGATGTAGCAGATGTTATTGCAAAACTGATATGGTACTTTAGAATGGACTTTGGTCTTGCACTGATGCGGATAGTCTTAACAACTTAATTATATACCTTGTGAAGATAACAAAAAAAAAAGTATGTGTTATAAACTAATTATAATGTCTCTGTATAAGATGCATAATAAATATCATACAAACTTAGAACTCTCAGTAAAGAGTTGTTGTCTGTATAGATTGAAAATGTGTTTATTTAAGAGAGTTTTTTCGTAAATAGGAAGAACATGTTTTTTTAACTGAGAGAGACGGATTTATAAAAAAACTTGGTTTTATGCATAAAGCTCCCCCTATAAGCTTATTGAGTAAGTCATTCTCTATATTAATAAGTCACTACCAAATGGTCAATATAACTGGCAGAATAAACCAAGTTTCATTAAGATGCTAATAAATTCACAAAATGTATATAATAAAACCAATAAAAGATAATACAATCAATGTGAGGACTTTTCTAGAGAACTTTATTTTGAAGGGTCCACAAGGATAGGAAATAAGAATCCCTTGTGGACCAGAAAAACCATATATAGACGAATAATATCTGAGACAAGGCTTTCAGATTTTATTTTATTTTTTCGTTTTCCTTTCTAATAAATCTATGTCTTACAATCAATTATTTATAAATTACTCATTCAAATAAATATTAATAAATATAAATATATATGTGTTTTTATTATTCACTATGCATAATTCATTGAGTTATTAATTATTATGATTTTCAAAATATATATTTAAGGTTTGCAAATAAGTCTATCCTATATCTATGAATAAATCTATATATGTATCCTTATTTGTAAGTCGTAACAAGGGTTAGCGTCGGTTTCAGTGATAAGTTTTTGTACGTATATTTTCCTTAAAATGCTTCTTTTACGAGCTTTTAATTACAAAGATATTCCATGGACTTATAATCCAATAAGAAACCTAGCTAACGCTCATTGATGCACCATTGGTAAGTCATTGCGTACATATAATGTATGTCAAATATGATGTTTGAACTTGTGATTTGATATTGCAAGGCCGTCAATTAACGTCCTATACCAGCAATATTTGCACAACGGTAAATTGACTTCTAGGAATAAATTACTTCATTCATCCAAAAATATTTGTCCACGATTCTATTCTAGTCTGTTCCAAAATAAGTGTCTAAGAGTGAAATTTATTACCCTTTTGTTATTAGAGAAACAGTTATCTGTCATTTTATTAATTAGAAAATATATATATATATATATATATATATTTTCTAAAACTTGATGTCTTTTTCAACGTGAAGTTGTGAACATTTATTTTTGAACAAATTAAGTAATAAGTCTGAACCAATGCTAGATCGTTATACATCGGATTGCGGCAAATCGTATAATTGTCACTAGCGACTTGATGTAAGTATGAATTTGGGAGAAAAAAATCTCCTCTTGCCCCTTCCCTATTCCCTTGATCCATATCCCTTGTAATGATTAAAACATCGGAAACTCATCTTTTCTCTCTATCATTACCATTTATAACTAGCGTTGGTTTCCAGTAACAATAGTAGTTATCGTGAGAAGGGTCGTCAATTCTAATTAAAGATCAGATAAAAATACCCTTCTAAGCTAATTCATGGGTTATTTTGAGACTTAAATAAAAATGATTAACACAAATTAAAAGTAATCAAGGGTCCAAATCTTGTATTACACATCTCACCTTAACTTCTATTCTCACAACATTCTTTTGTCTTATAACTATATATATCCCCTGCAATTACATAACTACCCAGTTACCTTATTAGTCTGATGCCATGGGATCATGTGAGACGTGTCATTTTTTGGTGAGAAATGTGAGAAGTGTTTTTAAACCGTTGATCACTTTTAATCAAATACCCTCTCATGAATTGCGGCTTAAAAGGGAATTGATCTGGTGCATCTCAGTACATCTTATCTCGGTGCATCTCATTCTAATGTTCGTCCATTTCTCATCCAACGGTTGATAACCGCTTCTCACCAAATTTGGCACTTCTCACCGGAACCCAACGCTTGGTCCGATACCCTTACCAATTTGAACTTGTATTAATTAATTTGGTGATGATATATATGATTGTAGGTTTGGAGTTTGAATTATGGAGAACAATAGAATGAATATGACAATGAGCATGGCTGGTCAGAACTTGATCATCCCAGATGAAACCTTCCCAACTTTTCTTGATCAAACCCATAATTACAACATCCCCATATTTCCTATAAACCATACAAACATGATCACTACTCAACATTTTCAACCCCATTTCCCTTCAATTCCTAACACTCATCAAACACCAACATATGACGCCTATGAAGATCTTGGATTCGATCGAATGATTGCCGATTATTATATAAATACAAAATGGGATCACTCAAACCAGTTTTTCGTACCTCCCGATGAACTTTCCGGATTCCACACGCAGATGGACTCATGGGTATCTTCTGAAAACAACTCTAGTCTCATGATCAGCTCATATAATGACGGGTGCCCATCGTTGAATCTTGATACAGATTCTCGTATCAGCAGTCTTTCGCTGATCGAGAACTCGAAACAAGATAATTCTTGTAGCAGTAATAAGAGTATTTTGTCATCGAGGTCTGCAGATGATTTTGACGATAATAAGCAGATCCAGTTGTCGTCGCAAAACCATCAATCTGGATCGAAGACGAAGAGGTATCTTCATATGATTCAAGAAATTCTTTCAGAAATCACGACCTGTTCTCACGGAGACGATGACAAACCGAGGCATAAACAGCCGGATTTTGAAGATAGAAACAATAGATTTGAGGGTCATAATCATCCTGAATTAAGAGAACTGGGAGTCAAAGCAATAAGGAAACATTTGCTGCTTTTACTACAACAGGTATGTACCATCCATCCAACAAAATCGAGTTTATATATAAACTGCTTTATAGAATCAAACAATTCTTTTTTGTTACGTGTAAAAGCGTTACAATAAGTTTATAGTATATTTTTGGAAGTGTTAACAAGTTTCTTAATTAGTTTCTTATGTGACACTTTTCAGAAATGTCTACTTAATTAGTTTTTTTATGTGACACTTTTCAGAAATGTCTACTTCTTTTAAGGACACTTGTTTTATAAGACACTAATTTTTCATATAATGTTAAATGGAAAAATTGGGGCATGCATGCATGGTTGTCTGTGAGACCAAAAAAAAATAGTGCTAATGGGACTGTTTACTAAATGCTTAACTCATAAGTGCTTACCGACTCACTTTGCATTAATTATCGGATGAACATGACAAAGTTTGAGAATCTTACACAGTAAGAGCGATGACTACAAGGACTGAAAGTCTTACCCGGTAAGCGTTTACCGGATAAAAATGTTGCATACGATTCCGTTTTAATAGACTAAAATTTTACCCGGTAAATTAAGTAAAGTGAAAGTGTTGGGTAAACGGCCCTTAGTCTAATTTTGTTTAGATCCTTAAATCTCCAACCATAAGTTTTTCGGACTGAAACTATAAATATTAAGACTTTTTATATGAAAATTTATGAAATATAAAAATGGTATTTATTTTGTGACACCACTTTAAAAAAAATTGGATCCGTTTCTAGTTAAAACGTGCTATACAACACTTTTATATATGACAAACAATTGTTTGTTCCAATAATTAAAACTTAAAAGAGTTAAAAGTCATATAAATTAGTGTATTATGATATTTGTCTGTATTGATCAGGTGGATGAACAGTTCAGCCGTTGCTTAAATGAGATTCATAGAGTGAAGTCTGCATTCCATCATGTTACCGAGTTGGATCCGCGGATGCATGCTTCTTTCTCTCTTCATACCATCTCTTTATGCCACAACAACTTAAGGAAAAGATTATGTAATCAAATTATTGCAATTGGACCCGATTCTAACGAAATCGATCCAAAGGAATCCGAGTTATCGTCTCTTCTACGAAAGCATTGGGCACATCAGCAACTGAGAGGAAAAGGTCAACAGCTGTGGAGACCACAAAGAGGCTTGCCTGAAGAATCGGTTTCCGTTTTGCGAGAATGGATGTTTCAGAACTTTCTTCGCCCGTAAGCCCGTGTACTTGCCATTGAAACGAAAATTTGGGTTTGCGTTTGAATCTGATCGAGTTGAGTTTGCTTGAAATGCAGGTATCCGAAGGATCCGGAGAAACAACTGTTGGCCGTAAAAAGTGGATTAACGAGGAGCCAGGTATCGGACTATTTTGAATACATCACTGCAATAAAATCGAGTTTATAGGACGCCAAAAATGTTTAAGGGACCGTTTATCAAACGCTTACCGTTAAGCACTTACTGGGTGTCACATTTTTTGGTAAGACAAGGACCAAGAATCTTACTCTGTAAGAGGCATAGCAAGGAACGAGTACATCTTACCGGGTAAGTGAGTGAGAAGACACTTACCCGGTAAGTGCTTACTGTGTAAAAAAAATGTTACCAACAATTCATTTAGATAAACTACAATGTTATCTGATAAGGTAATTGAGGGTATTGACTATCGCTGCAGGTAAGCGTAAGCGCTTACCAGGTAAGTCCTATAAATTAGGTAATCGCTTACCCGGTCTCCTCAAAACTAATTTATAGAACTTAAGTTTATAAAAACAAACAATTGCGCATTTTATGTAAAAGTGTTAAGTTTATAGGCGACCTTGAACGTCTTAACAAGTTTTTATAAGGTGATTTTGAAATAAAGCATCATATTATCTTTTTATATGACATTATTTAGAAATGTCTTATAAAAGAAGTTTCCCATAAAAATGACGTTTTCAATGGGACTTTTTCAAATTGTCGCTAATCGACACTTTATTTTATAAGTATCCTAAAAAACTTGTTAAGGCGTCCAAAAGCGTCTTATAAACTTATTGAGTATTTATAAAACAGTATATATATTATGACTCTTAAACATTTTTTACGTCCTATAAACAATATTTTGTTGTACGTAGTGCCAATTTTTCAGAAAAATAAATGGGTTCTCATAGAATGGGGTTGGTGACTATATATGTAGGTGTCAAACTGGTTTATAAATGCACGAGTTCGATTATGGAAGCCGATGATCGAAGAAATGTACTTAGAGATGAAGACGATGAGAACTACCGGTGATGAAGAAACTGAAAGCAACCATAGAATTAGAGCCCATCACCAGGAACACTACCATAAAAGCAATGATGTCCATGGTTGAAATAATCTCAAAAACCATTGTTATTTTCTTTAAGTTACATATATATCGTTATATTCCTTGCTTCCTTAACGTTAATAGGTTACATGTACTGATAGGGGTGAGCAAAACCCGACCGACCCGAAACCCGATGTACCCGAACTTGAGCCACCCGATTAACCGAAACCCGAACTTGCCCAAAACCCGATCAAGGTATTACGGTTCGGTTTGGGTTGGGTTTTCCCAAACCCGAACCCGACCGAAACCCGAACTTTTTAAAAAAATATTTTTTTTCAATAAATCGTAAATATATTATATATTGTTGGAGATAAATCAATAAAGCATGGAATACGTATACAATATAAAAACGTATTATCTTATTAGAATTGCAACAGCCTTACAAACAATCAGTTACATATATATATACAGACATATTGTAACTGCCATATAACAGTTATGACAGACTTAAACCATCACACCTGTTCCAAACCAACACAACGCTTCAATCAGATCAGATAAGTTGTTTAGCTTATCACTTTAACACTTCCCCTTAAGCTAAACACGATCCATTCCAAGTTCTTTCTTTAACGAATTGAAGATACCAACTTGTAAGGCTTTAGTAAAGATGTCAGCAACCTGCTCTTTGGTGCTGCAAAAGTTTATCTCAATCTCTCCATTGCTAACCAACTCTCGAACAAAGTGATACTTTATCCGAATGTGTTTACTTTTACCATGAAATACTGGGTTTTTGGTTAGTGCTATAGCAGATTTGTTGTCACAAAACAGTCTTGTTGCAGATACTTGTGGATGATTGAGATTATCGAGTACTCCCCTTGACCAAATTGCTTGACAACCTGCAAAAGACAGAGCCATATATTCTGCTTCTGCAGATGAGAGAGCCACAGTGCTTTGTTTTTTTGATTGCCATGAAACAGCGCCTGAACCAAGACTAAACATATATCCCGAGGTGCTTTTGCTATCGTCATTGCTTCCCCCGAAATCAGTGTCACTGTATCCCTTCAAACTTGGATCACAAACCTTCCTATAAATAATGCCATGATCAATAGATCCTTTTAGAAAATGTAATATCCTCTTACCTGCCTCCCAATGACGTTTCTTAGGTTCTTCCATGAACCGACCGATCAGACTTACAGCAAACATGATATCGGGTCTGGTTGCTGTAAGATACATTAAACTTCCAACTAAGCTTCTATATAAGCTTGAATCTATAATTGTTTCGGATGAATTTTTAGATAGTTTCAACCCAAACTCCATAGGAGTTGATGAAGGGGAGGAGTCCATCATGTTAAATCTCTCAAGCAACTCTTTAGCATACCTTTGTTGAGATATGGATATGGTGTTCCCTGTTTGTCTTACTTCAATTCCTAAGAAGTAATGTAGGAGACCCATATCCGTCATTTCGAATTCTCTTTTCATAGAGGTCTTAAAACCTTCGATCATTCTAGTTGAATTTCCAGTAAAACACAAGATCATCCACATAAAGACATACAATTAGAAAGTTACCTTCTTGCACTTTTGTGTAAAGAGTGTGCTCTTGAGTGCATTTCTTGAACCCGTTCTGTAGGAAGTAGTTGTCAATCCTGCTGTACCAGGCTCGAGGAGCCTGCTTCAGACCATACAAAGCTTTCTTTAGATGACAGACCTTGTGTTCATCTCCCTTCTTTATGTAACCAGTAGGTTGATCGATGTAAACTTCATCATCTAAGAGGCCATTTAAGAAAGCCGACTTAACATCCATTTGAAATACGCTCCAACCATTTTGCGCAGATAATGCAAGTACCAATCGTATTGTCTCGAGACGAATAACTGAAGCAAATACTTCCTTATAATCGATTCCATACCTTTGTTTGTACCCCTTTACGACGAGTCTTGCTTTGTGTTTGTCAATCTCCCCCTTCTCGTTGAATTTGGTTTTATAAACCCACTTCACACCAATGGATTTATGATCTTTAGGGAGTTCAACAAGATCCCAGGTTTCATTTTTTATTATTGATCTCATTTCTTCGTCCATTGCATTCCTCCATATCTTTTGTTTATATGCTTCATCAAAGCATATTGGATCAGCGTCTGCGAACAAGGCAAAGTCAACTATGTCATCAAAGTCAAGTCTTTGTGTAGTATCCATGATATTTCTTATACTTCTAAATTTTCTCGGAGGTGTGTCTGTTGGTGGAGAAGATGTAGATGTTGATGAGGAAGATTCTCCGGTGACCGGAGTAGTTGGGCTTCCACCTTGTGATGCTACGGGAGAATCATTATTGTTTTCTTCATTTTCTCGCTCAACATCGCTTTCTTAAGAAATGATTGCATTATCATTGCTGATTTCTCCTAGTGCTTCGTCCCATTCCCGTTCCTCGTCGAATTTAACATCCCTACTAATAATTACTTTTTGTGTAATTGGATTGTAAAGCTTATAGGCTTTCGAACTCTCACTATATCCAATAAAAATTGCTTTCTCAGACTTGTCGTCTAGTTTGTTTCTTTTCTGATCTGGAATATGAGCGTAGGCTAGGGAGCCAAAAATCCTAAGATGAGACACTCCTGGTTTGTATCCGCTCCAGGCCTCTTGAGGCGTAATCCCATAAAGACTTTTAGTTGCTTCTCTATTTAATAAATAAGCAGCACATGCTACTACTTCTGCCCAAAAGAAATCAGCCAGCCTTTTGCTTTTGAGCATGCTCCTGGCCATTTCCATGATTGTTCTATTTTTTCTCTCAGCAACCCCATTTTGCTGAGGGGTATAACTTGTAGTATGTTGATGGTGAATTCCATTTTCTTTCAAGTATCCTTGGAAGTAGTTAGCCGTGTATTCGCCACCACAGTCAGACCTTAAAGCCTTGATCATGTGATTACTTTGTTTTTCAACGTAGGCTTTAAAAACTTTAAATGACTCGAAGACCTCAGATTTAGTCTTGAGAAAATATACCCAGATTTTACGGCTGAAATCGTCAATAAATGTGAGTACATATCGACTACCGCCTATAGAAGGAGTTCTCATAGGACCACATACATCCGAGTGTACAAGTTCTAGGGGTGTCGATGATCTCCAAGTCTTATCTCGTGGGAAGGCTTCTCGTGATTGTTTTCCAAGCATGCATCCTTCACATACTTGATCTATTTTCCTGATGGGTGGCATTCCTCGTACCATCTCATGCTTACACATATAAGTTAAAGATCCAAAGTTTACATGTCCGTATCGTTTGTGCCAAAGAAGAGAAACATAATGATTTGTTGTTTTGAACGAAAATAACTTATCATCATAAAATTTCAAAGGGAACATTTTATTTAGAGTCATGTGTACCTTGCCAAGCATCTTGTTGTCTGTGTCTCTTATCTCACAGACTCCATTTTTGAAGTGTACGTCATAACCTCTCAACACCAATTGGCCAACACTTAAAAGATTGTGTTTAAGGCCTGGAACAAAATATACATTCTGAATCTTCTTGTCTCCAAGTCTTGTTCGTACTCGTATCTCACCACTTCCTTGTACATTCAAGGTTTTATCGTCACCGGTTCTAACTTCTTTCTTAAGAGAGTCCTCAAGTTTAGCAAACAATTCTTTATTCCCCGTCATATGATTACTACATCCGCTATCGATGTACCATATGTCTTCAAACGAATTTTTGTGTACATTAAACATCATAAACATTGTTTCTTCATCGTTATCATCCTCTCTATGCATAAAACTTGCATTATTTCCCTCTTCAGCGATTCTTTTTCTGTAGAATTTAATTGTGTGACCGAACCTCTGGCAATGATAGCATTGCACTTGCGGGAGAAATTTTCCACGTCCTCTATTCTTTGATTTGCTTGTACCTGGTTCATCCTTTTGATTTTGGTTTGAATTATTCTGATTTGCTGAGAGCAATTGAAACGCACTCTCAGTTGGGGATGAGTCAAATTGCTTTATTCGTAGTTCATGGGACTGTAGAGTTCCAAGGAGATTTTCCAATGAAAACGTAGATAAGTCTTTTGATTCCTCAATTGCGACAACAACGTACTCGAACTTTCTGGTTAAACTTCTCAAAATCTTTTTAACAACTCTCTTGTCATCGATGCTTTCACCATTTAATCTCAACTGATTTAGAAGTAGAATAACACGATTGTAATAGTCCTCAATCGTCTCAGAATCTTTCATTCTAAGGCTGTCGAATTCACACCTTAAAGTCTGCAATCTGACGATTTTAACTTTGTCTTCTCCTCGGTAAGTTCTATATAACATATCCCATGCTTCTTTAGAAGATTGGGATGAGGAGATTCTCTCGAAAATTACTTCATCCACTGCCTGATAGATAAAGAAGAGAGCTTTCCGATCCTTTTTCTTGGATTCTCTCAACTCGATAACTTGCTGCGGAGTCAAGTTTGCTTGATCCACAAATTCATCAATCCCGTTTTCAAAGATGTTCCAGAGATCTTGTGACTCGTATAATACCTTCATCTGAATACTCCAATGATAGTAGTTCTTACCATTAAACTTAGGTAGTTGGGGTTGCAATCCACTGTTATTCGATGCCATAGTTCCTTGCTCTGATACCAGTTTGTTGGAGATAAATCAATAAAGCATGGAATACGTATACAATATAAAAACGTATTATCTTATTATAATTGCAACATCCTTACAAACAATCAGTTACATATATATATATATATATACAGACATATTGTAACTGCCATATAACAGTTATGACAGACTTAAACCATCACACCTGTTCCAAACCAACACAACGCTTCAATCAGATCAGATAAGTTGTTTAGCTTATCACTTTAACATATATATTTATAATTTTTGTTTCTATTTTTTTGTTTATAATTTATAATTTCTCGATTTTGTTTTTTAAAAATGTTTGATTTTTTTTTGTTACTATGAACTGAGTATGTGTGCTGTGTGTGTGTGAGTGTGTGTGTGTTTAAGCTGTGTGTGTGTGTGTGTGTTTAATTGTGATGTACGTGTGTGTGAGGTGTGTGTGTCTGTGTTTGATTTTGTTTAACAGCTCTCGCATGCAAACATAGAAGCATCAGGCAACAAACTGGGCTTTTAATAGTTCAAGGAAAAACCATATGGAAGGAAAAGTTGGGCTAAAAAACACCAAAAACTGGGCTGAAAAAACTGGGCTTGGGATCGGCCCAACCCGCACAACCCGACCGAGGAACCCGAAACCCAGGCTACACTTTGGACGGGTTTCGGGGCCTCCTCCTTTCACCCTTAACCTGATCGGGTTAGGGTTTTTTGGGCCCGACCCGAACCGACCGATGCACACCCCTAAATAGGTAGCTCCACAGGTAATTTCTGGGTTTGCTTCCTAGTGATTACTACATCGGTCCCCTCAGTGCCACTATATATTTTTCTGACTGTTAACTTCAGAGTTTCATGGAAATAGTTGAAAAGTGGGCAAAACTCTAATCTAGCCGGTGAGATTGGCTAGAACAAGAGGGAAGGATGACACCAAAGTAAAAGAGATCAGAACTAATCAAATGGTCGTTAAAGTGTCGGTGTTATTTCTTGTTTTAATTAAATAATAGTTGTTCAAAACACAAACATGCAACTTTTTTGCAAAAATAGGGGTGTTTCAAAAATGTTTTGTAGAAATAGGGGTGTTTTAAGGGGTCCACTAATTTTAATTCCTGATTTTATATATTTTCATTTTAAACCCAATATATTTACAAATTTAACCCTCTCACTTTCATCTTACTTTTTATTTGTCTCTATTATTTTAAAAAAATTACTTTTAACCCTTATTATATATTATATATGAATTCATTTATTTAAAATATATAATTAAAATTTATATATTATTTTTAGCAAATTATATTATTAAATATATCTCATTAATTCCAATATTTAATATATTACAATTTTAGAAACAACAATTAAATTTATTAATTAGTGGGGAGAGAGTATATATAGTCAAATGAAAATACAATATACCCACATTGCACATTTAGCTATTCGATTTATAACTCTCTCAAAAAACCACAAAATTTTACATAAATTTTGTTGGCAAATGAAGACGGTGATTCACACGTGAATAATGGATAGGCAAAACCTGCGAAGTATTTAAGTGTATTGATTAAGTTTTCAACTACTTTGATGCAATTTCCCTTATATATTCTTTTCCCATTTCAACAAGTCAAATTTGCTATAAATTTCTATAACTTTATCATAAATTATCTAGAAAAGCTAAAAATTTTCAAACTCAAAAGCAACAAAAAAATGTCACTATATTAATACTCCTCTTGATTAAAACAATTGTCTACAAAAGTAAAAACATTTGTGTCATTTTTCATGGGAATTCAAAAAAAGTTATAAGAAGACTTGTCTAATCAATTGTTTTTTTGTGTTATAAATTTGGTTGATTCAACCTACTTTCCTTTCATTTTTCTTCAACTAGAAAAAACAATTATCTTTTTGAATACCAAGTTATACCATCCATCCTTCATTCCTTCCTTCATCCAAGGTATGTATCATTGTCTAAATTTCTATTATATATTAATATGAAACATCATATATAGCATCCTTTTTTATGT
The DNA here is from genome assembly GCA_033807775.1 of Saussurea involucrata. NCBI lineage: Eukaryota > Viridiplantae > Streptophyta > Magnoliopsida > Asterales > Asteraceae > Saussurea > Saussurea involucrata. Next base: position 62,273,654 of record CM066313.1, on the reverse strand, counting down.
AATTTCTTTTATGATTTATTTTGCAGTTACATTTTGATATACTTATCACTTTGAATATGGACGGTTCATCTACAAGTACTAGTTTTTAGATCTTCTTCGTAACTTTGAGACCAACCCCTCAAATGCACCATTTTCTTTGTCGAATGACAATACGTTTGAGGTAGATAATGACTTTGGATTTGATGAACCCAACTCACAATATAGTGAGGATAGTGATAGTGAGACAATGTTTAATATTGAGGATGATTCTGATGATGTAAGTGAAAATCTGGTAGTGAACTTTATGAATGATGTTGGAGATGTAGGAGATGATGACATAGCCAATTTGGAAAACAACATTCATATAGATGTTTGGAGTGAATCAGAAAAAAAATAAGGTTAGGAATGCAATTAGAAAGTAAAGCACATGTAAAAAAGGCGGTAACACTTTGGTCGATCGCCCAAAATAGAGAGTTTAAAGTGTACGAAAGTAAAAGTAGCTTGTGGTTAGCAAAGTGTAAGACTTTAGGAGATGGTGGAGAAAGCTCTAATACTATGCACTATACACCACGTTGTGCATGGTATGTTCATGCAATTAAGAAGAAAAATGTTGATCCAAACCCTCAGTGATTTGATAATGACCCTCTCTTAAACACTTAGTGAAAATTGTAAGTAAACAATATGTATCAGAGTTTCACTATCGCTGATAAGTACTAAGACTTTACAGTACCGCTGATAGGAACTCTCACTCTTTAGATTAGATATTCAGCGAACACTGTTCATCATCATATAGCTCTGAGCCTGTTCAGTCTATGAGATGATCGTTGATAAGTTAGTTGTTTACTTATGATCCCTGAAGACAAGTTTCACGTCAACCAAAGTTCTACGCTGAAGTCGAAGATCAAGCTCAAGAACCAGCGACAAGTCTACTCATGAACTGATGCGGATATCAGCGAAGCAAGACCTGTCCACTCAACGTGAAGTATCAAGTAGAAGACTTCAGCAATCGCTGAACTTTATCATTCGCTGATAAAGATCTGACTCAGCGAAATCTGATCATGAAGTCTCCCGGCATGTTACTATTGTCTTACCTCCCTTGCACGTCTCCGTACGAACTGTCAGAACGGACATCCCTTTTGTCTGTAAGCGTACAACAACTCTGATTCTACATTGTGCACCATGCGGCTACTAAGGTTGTCTACAAAGGTCAATGACATGCAACCACTCAGCTGCTGCCACGTGTAAAGCCATACTGCCATGCATTAAATGCATGCAGTATATAAGAAGATCCTTACTTCAGTTTTGAAGTGTGCTCGGACCATCTTCTTATTTCTCTCTTATTGTTAAGTTATTATTCATAATTTCTTTAACTCTTTCTAGTGCAAGAAACTTAGTGTTTCTCAAGACTTGTTAAGATTAGGTTTATCCTTAATCTTGTTCCGCAACAAGTTGTAAATTGTCTTGATTTATCAATAAACAATTTAGAAAAGTAAAAACGTGTGTTTGTATTCAACCCCCCCCCCCCCCCTTCTACAAACTTGTATAGCCCTTCGGGACCAACAAGTGGTATCAGAGCGGATTTGTTTAATCTCATAAACAAGATCTGATCTATACTAAGATTTCTCTTCCTAGCTATTTCTTAAAATGGCTACCAACACAAACACAAACTATATTGACAACGGTTCTCTTGCAAAACCCCCTAGATTCTCCAGAGATAATTTTAATCTATGGAAAAATAGGATGATTCTCTTCTTAGAAGGTGTAGACCCTACTATGCCTTACTATCTTGAAAACGGCCCATATATTCCTGTAAGAATTGATGATGCAGTTCCAGCCGCTGAGAATAGACCTGCTATTCCAGAAAGGCTGATTCCTAAGGAAATTCATATGTGGACTGATGAAGATAAGAAGAAAGTGGCTATTGACACCAAAGCCAGATCCATACTCTCCATGGCTCTTCCTGACGAAGTCTACCATTCCGTCATGAACCTAAAAACCTTAAAAGCTATGTGGGACACAATCTGTGTTCAGTATGAAGGTACTTCTGAAATCCAGGACTCTCGAAAGATCAACCTGGTAAGACAGTATGAAAGCTTCATTTGTGGTAAGAATGAAACTCTCTCTGAAGTACACCAACGTTTTAACTGCTTAATTATAGATTTAAAAACTGTTGGTAAGGAATATTCTAACTTTGAAGTACTGACAAAGTTCTTAGAATGTTTACCTGAAAGTTGGGATAGTTATTCTATGTGTCTCACGCTGTCAAAGGATCTAAAATCAATGACCTTTTCTACCTTATATGGCACGATGCTGAATCATGAGCAATCGAGTCATCTTAAGAAGAATCTTGTAAAAGATTCCAAAAGCACCCTTGTTGCTTTAATCTCAGAGTCACCTTCCACTCAGCGATCGACTATCACTGTCACTGAGTTGGAAACTAACTCTGAAAGATCATCAGACTCTGACGTTTCAGATAATGATGAAACTCTGGCATTCCTGGCCAATAAGTTCAGGAGATTTGCTAGAAAGAGTAATTTCAAGAAGAATAAACCTCTTGCTATTACTGACAAGCCAAGATCATCAACCCCTGTTGATAAGGCTACTGCTACTTGCTATAACTGTGAAAAGATAGGACATTTTGCTAGCGAGTGCAGGTCAAAGAAAGTCTCTAGACCCTCAGCTTTTCCCAAGGAAAACTTTATTCCCAGGAATAGAGATGAAAAATATAAAAAGCTGAAAGAAAGGTATGCAAAGCTGAAAACCTTTAAGAAGAAAGGCAAAGGCCTCATGGCTGACTATGATTGGGCTGCCTCTGACGAAGAAGAATCATCTGACTCTGAAGATGATGTTGAAGCCAATCTATGTCTCATGGCCAAACTTGAAGATGAGGAAGACAACTCTGACATTCCCTCTACTTCAACCTCTGCAACTCAGGTATCACCTTCCTTCTTTACCAATATTGCAAATATTGATGAAGTTGATAGTCTTCGAAAGATCGATCTCTTGACTAGAAGTTTATATGCAGCCATGAATGGCAAAACTGTGGTTGAAAATCAAAACCTTGATCTCGCTGAACAGCTTAAAAACTGTCACCTTCAAATAGAAAATATTTCTAAAATTGAAGAAGATTTTAAAGATCAAGTTCACCTAAATCAGCTAGTCAAAATCGAGCGCGAAGAAGTTATCGCTGCATTAAAAGCTGAAAAAGCTACTGTTGATGGATGGTATAATTCCTCAACAAAGATCACTGAGATAATTAAGTCTCAAATTCCCCTGAGTGATAAACGTGGTCTTGGTTACAAAGCTGATACTCTAGAACCAACCACTGATCGTTCCATGCTCTTATTTGGAACTTTCGTATCCTCAGTCGCTGATACTTCATCCTCTCAGTGTTCCTCTTCTAAACCGCCTATCCCTGAGGAAATCTCTACCTTGACTTCTAAAGGTAAAGAAAAAGTTATTTATCCAAAACCTACCTCAGTCTTTAAAAACAAAGGTAAAGGAATTGCTTTTAACCAAAATCCTCAGAAGGGTACCTCTGTACCAAAGCTGAACGCTTCTAAAGCTTCAGTGACTTATCCCTCTGATTCAAAGAATAAGATCTCTGGATTTATTCAGCGTGGATCTATTCAGCGATCTACTCCTAGAATCAAAGTGGAAATCATTGGTAAGAAATCCGAAGAACTAAATGTTCCTCCCATTTCAAAAGCCAATAGCTAACTTGGTGCTGGTCCTTCTAATTCAAAATCAAAAGCTCAGCATGCAAATGGTCCTAGAACTACTTTTAGTTATAGGAAATGTTATCATTGTGGACTTACAAATCATATTGCTAGTAAGTGCCCCACAGCCACCCAAGCTGAAAAGATAGCTAAGGTGAAGATCATTGCCCCCAAGGCAAAGAAGACCACTGAGGTTAAGAAATTAACCAAAGTGAAGACTGACAAAGCTGAATCTTCAAATGCTGCGAAGACTGCTGAACCTTCCACCTCTTCTTCTACCCCCACTGACAAGTGTGTACACATGGTTAAGTGGGTACCCAAGAAAAACTAATATTCCTTTGTAATGCAGGTTAAGAAGGGTATCTGGTATCTCGATAGCGGATGCTCTAGACACATGACTGGTATGAAGAACCTGCTCACTGAGTACAAAGAAGAGAAGGGACCCTCTGTAACTTTCAGCGGAAATGGAAAAGGACATACCCGAGGGTTTGGTGTACTATCTAATGGTACAACAACCTTCAGAAGAGTCGCATATGTTGAAGGGCTGAAGCATAATCTTCTAAGCATCAGTCAGCTTTGCGACAAGGATAACAAAGTAATCTTTACTAAGGAATCCTGCTTTGTTGCTGACAAAAAGGAGAAGATAGCTCTCAGCGGTTATCGTTTGGAAAATGTTTATGTAATAAACATGGACTCAACAACCACTGAAAACTCCTGTTTCTTCTCAAAAGCCTCATCTGATGTCAACTGGCTATGGCATAAGAGGCTCTCCCATCTAAACTTCAAGACACTGAACACTCTTTCTTCAAAAGAGTTAGTCACTGGTCTACCTCAGCACTCATACGCCAAAGAGTACTTATGTTCAGCGTGTGAGAAATGCAAGCAGACCAAAGCAAGCTTTAAGTCAAAGCAAGTTTCCTCAGTATCATCTCCTCTACAACTTCTCCGTATGGATTTGTTTAGCCCTGTTAACAAACAATCCATCGCTGGAAAGAAATATACGCTGGTCATAGTTGATGAATTCTCTCGCTATACATGGGTTATGTTTCTCCGTTCTAAGAGTGACACCCCTGAAGAACTCATCACCTTTTTTCGGAAGATGGAAACCCTGAACAACTTGACCGTTCGCTCAATAAGGAGTGATCATGGGACTGAATTCAAAAACAGTTCTCTTGATTCCTTATTTGAGAGTAAGGGTATTTCTCACAACTTTTCTTCAGCGAGAACACCGCAACAAAACGGAGTCGCTGAAAGAAGAAATAGAACTATTATTGAAGCTGCACGTTCAATGCTCAACGATTCTCACCTGTCTACCCAGTTTTGGGCAGAAGCTGTCAACACTGCTTGTTTTACGCAAAACAGGTCGCTGATAGTCAAAAGATTTAATAAAACAGCCTATGAACTTTTTCATGGGAGAAATCCATCAATTAGCTTTCTTTACATCTTTGGATGTCAGTGTTTCATACTGAACAACAGATATGCCCTTGGAAAGTTTGATCCTAAGGCTGATGATGGAATCTTTCTTGGATATTCTTCAATCTCCAAAGCCTTCAGAGTCTTCAATCGAAGAAGACAAACTGTTGAAGAAACTATTCACGTCACTTTTGACGAATCCCGTTCAGCGAATTCTCGACCTTCAACTGATACTGAAGAACTGAATCAATGGATGTTTTCTCATCTTGGTGATTCAGAAAATATTCCCACTCCTCATACTCATACAGTTGAAGATGATAGTCCTACTATCATCCCAAACATGCAGAATAGTGAAGCTGAAACATCATGGGTCTCAGCAGTTTCTTTAAACACTATACCTGCTTCTGAACCAAGTGTCTCAGACATTCCATCTACTTCTCAACAATCAGTGAATGTGATGACATCTACACCTACTCCTCTCTTGGCTAATATTCCAGAAGTTGTTGAAGCCTCATCTTCAGCTCCTCCAGTTCAATTTGAGTCAGCGACTTATGCTCCTGCTCAGCGATGGACTGTAAATCACCCAATTGATCAAATTCTTGGTGATCCAAACGCTGGTGTTCAGACTCGACGAAGTGCAGGTAATATTTGTTTATTTGTTAACTTTATTTCTCTGATTGAACCAAAGAAAATAGATGATGCCCTCAAAGATCCAAACTGGGTCAGCGCCATGCAAGAAGAGCTGACTGAATTCGAAAGAAACAAAACTTGGAAACTTGTTCGAAGACCAACTGACAAAACAGTGATATGCACTAAATGGGTCTATCGAAACAAGTTGGACGAACATGGAACGGTAACCCGCAACAAGGCTCGTCTTGTTGCCCAGGGATACAGACAAGAGGAAGGCATAGATTACGACGAAACATTTTCTCCAGTAGCAAGACTAGAATCTATTCGTCTATTCTTAGCATACGCTGTACACAAAGACTTCAAAGTATATCAGATGGATGTTAAGTCAGCGTTTCTAAATAGAAAGCTGAATGAAGAAGTCTATGTGGAACAACCTCCAGGATTCTCAGATCCTAAGCGTCCAGGTCATGTTTATAAACTGGATAAGGCACTTTATGGCTTAAAGCAAGCTCCACGTGCATGGTATGACACTCTATCCTCTTATCTCCTAATTGAAAATTTTGAGCGAGGTAAAATCGACAAAACTCTATTTTTCAGAATAGTGAAAGGTCTTATCATTCTTGTTCAGATATATGTTGATGACATTATATTTGGTTCTACTAACCCTGACCTTTGTACTCGTTTCGTTGATAGAATGAAAGAAGAGTATAAAATGAGTATGATGGGTGAGCTAACATATTTCCTTGGTCTTCAGATAAAGAAAAATGAAAAAGGAACTTTCATTAATCAGGGAAAGTATGTTAAAGATATGCTGAAGAAATTCGATTTAACTCAGAGTTCAGCTATGAAAACCCCTATGGAACCACCGTTGACACTAGACAAGGATTCAAATGGAATACCTGTTAATATCACGCTATACCGTGGGATGATCGGCTATCTCTTGTATCTTACAGCTAGCCGACCCGATATTATGTACGCAACCTGTTTGTGTGCACGATATCAAGCTGAACCTAAGGAATCTCATATGATCGTTGTAAAGCGAATCTTTCGCTACCTTAAGGGTACTATGAACCTAGGTCTTTGGTGTCCCAAAGACTCAGGGTTTGATCTAATCGCCTATTCAGATAGTGATTTTGCAGGTTGCAAGTTGGATAGGAAAAGCACCACAGGAGGCTGTCAGCTCCTGGGTGGAAAGCTGGTGAGTTGGACAAGTAAAAAGCAAAACTCAGTGTCCACCTCAACTGCTGAAGCTGAGTATGTAGCCGCTGGAAGATGTTGTTCTCAGGACTTGTGGATGAGAAATCAACTATTAGACTATGACCTTCAGCTCTTGAAAATTCCAATCTATTGCGACAGAACAAGTGCCATCGCTATAGCCAACAATCCAGTGCTACACTCAAAGACAAAACACATCGAAATCAGGTATCATTTTATCAGAGATCATGTGATGAATGGTGATATAGATCTTCATTTTATCCCAACTGACTATCAGTTAGCTGATCTGTTCACCAAACCTATTGATGAGACAAGATTCAACTTTCTCATCAGCGAGCTTGGAATGCTGAACCTTGAAGAATAAAATCTTCAGCGGTTCACATTTGATCAGCGATAGGATAAAATCAACTTGTATAACCCACTCTATCATTCTCTCTCTGAACATAATTGATTCGCTGATATCAAGGTATGTTTTCTCTCTTACTCGCTGACGTTCGCCTAGAACGCAAAGATTTCAAAACATCTTGCATCGCTGAATATCTCTTCCTTAACAGCGATACTTTTAAATTTCTTAAACCAACACTGATATTTCTATTCAGTGCTTCATATTTTCAAAAGTGTCCCTGATCTTTCAAAACCTCAGAGACATCCTAAAATATGAAAGGACAGTTGTGACGTCATCACAACGGATAAGCCCTGGCACGTTCTTTTTCTGACACACGATTGCACGTTTCGTTTACCTTCCAATCAAATGCAAACACGTGTCTGTGTCATGATGAAAATCTTTTCCCGCTCAAGATTTTCTCTCTCTCTACTCTCTCTATATAAACCATTTTTGGGTTTATATTTTTCTCTTTACGCGAAAAACTTCTCCTCCAAGCAAGAAAAAGATTTATTGTTGCATTTTGAGCTCTCAAAATTTCCAGAAACTGTTCATCTTCTTCTTTGACGAACTAGGTTAATACTCTTATTATTTACCTACATTACTTGTTTATGATCTTATTCTTTGCTTTTAACAGATCAAACAAAAGAACTTTTATAAAATGAAATCATTTTCTGTTCATGATTTTATGAATACAACCTTCATGGTTGTTCTTCAAGTTTATATCAAAACTCGTAAACTTGTTCTTCATATGTTTTTCCAGAATTCCTTTTCAAATGAAAACTGGAAAACACATAATCTCTACGTTTTGTAACTCTTTCTCAAAACAAGAAAAAACCTAATCTTTCTCAAAGGGATTTTTGGCTGAATGAAATGGACAAAATTCAAAAACAACTTATTGGAAAATATTTCCACATTAAGACTATTTGTTTTGTTGATCTTTGGTTGAGCTGATTACAGAAATGGCTGTTCCTTCTACTGGTATTCCAACTGCTGAGAACACTCCTGCTGCTGAGGAACTTGAAATCACCAAGGCTCCTCAGGTCAAGTTCAAACTTGAGGATATCTCTTTTACAAAATAAAACAACCTCCATACGATGTTCGATTTTCCTCCGAAGAAACAAGTCAAACATCTAGACGACGCTGTGAATTTTCTGAAAACCTGTTGCCTCTCTACAGCCTTGACCATAACACCCCCTGCTCATCAGTTACTATTATCTCAATTCTGGTATACCGCCAGACACACTAAGCTACCAGCATCCAAAGACCCTACCAAACTACTTGATGTCATCCTCTGTGACACTAATTTTGGCACCATCAAAATCAACCCTCCTATCATTCGAAAAGCACTGAATCTCCCTGTTGCCACCAAAGATAAACCATTTGTTCCTTTTCCTGATCCCAAGAGACATGTTGATAGAGAAACACTCATTGCATTCTTTGATGCAATGAAGTACGTTTGGGATCAAGGGAGAGAAGAAAAGGCCGAGAAGAAACTGACTGCAATCAAGAAGTCAAAGATGCCCAGCGAGATGAACTTCATCTTCGCACACCTGATAAGCTTCATGACAGCGAAGAGTGGCTCCTCTGATCAAGCTGCTCAACCTCAGCAAGCCATGGGCTATGCATTGCTGAAGGGTCTCCATGTTGACTGGGCCTCGATAATCTACGACGATCTTGCGCTCAGAGTAGATTTTGTTGATAGACCATCATGGGTTCCATACCCAAGATTCCTCAGCGCCATCTTCCAAACCGGCCTTAAGGATAACTACCCAAAAGTAGGAGACCTGAAACTCTCTCAGGTTGGCCCTAAGGTGCTCGACTTCAAGCCCCTGCCAAACGAGGTACGTCTCTCTACTCCCTTATCTATTCTGAATCCTCCTTCTTCTACTTCTACGGCTCATTCAGTGGAAATCTCCACCGCTGATACCCCAGCTGCAACCTCCACTCCTTCTAGAAAAAGGAAACTATCTACTACCTAACTTGGTTCCAAAAGAATCAAGAAAACCAAGGAGCAACCCCCCCCCCAGCATTTACATGCTGAAGACTCCTCAGCTCATCTTGAAGAGCTGATGGAAAGTTCAGTGGTACGCTCTGCCACAACTGAACAAACCACCCCTTCCATCCCAGCTTCAGCGTCTCTAAACGCTGAAGTTATAAACTTGGAAATGAACCCACCTCCTTCAGCCTCTCTACAGACTGAAGTGATTCTCAGCGGATCCAACGCTGAACCCCGCACCCAACCATCATTCTCATCCTCCATTCCTCTCACCTCTTCTTTGGTCACTCAATCTATTCCCCTATTCTCCTCAACAACCGTCATCCTCAGCGACACTACTGCTGAACATTTTCAGAGGATGATAGGACACACCACAGGACCTGCAGGTACTTCCAGTCGTCTAGGAAATATTGAAGACGACTACAAAACTTTTTCAGGACATCGAGGTTTCGACAACTTCGCCAACCCGCCTGCAGGTATACACAAAATCCCACACACTTCTCTCTCTCAACCCCAAACTTCTGAGTTTTTCTCTGTTCATAAGTTTATAAATTTTTCAGGTCCAAATTTGGGGGATATCAACACCTCCCTGACGGCCCTGGAAACAAAGATGGAGTCTTTCAACAACACTCTAACTGCCAACTCTTCAGCGGTTACAAATGCTGGAGAGAACTTGAAGACTTTGACCACTGAGGTCGAAAAGAAAGCCTCCAAGGCTGATCTGGAGAAGGTGGATGGTAGCATTGCTAAATTTGCTACCACCCTCGCTGAAAACTCAACCGCCACAACCACTCTCTCAACAAACTTCACCTCTCTGTCCAATGAAGTCACATCATTGAAGACAGAGGTTGGTTCTCTTAAGAGTGAAGTTTCCACGATCAAGACTAAAGTCCCTGCGGTCAAAGAGATTGTTCAGAAAGTGATCGATCGCCTGAACACCCCAACTTCTCATTTCACTCAGGCCGATCGAGATGATCTCAAAAAGATCAGTCCTGCTATTACTGACCTAGAAGACAGAGTAGCAGCGATTGAAAACTGCATAAGAATTACTGGCCAAGAAGACAGTAATCCTATTGCTGCTGCTGCTGCTAAAAAGTCCGTTACCTCCCCCAACCATGATGTGGAAGAGGGGGAGAGTCCTAAAGAAGACCTTCCCCGTAATGATGAGGGGGAGAAGAAAAATAAAGAAGACCTTCCCCATGCTGAGTGGGAGGGTATTGAGACTGAAGCTGATGCTACTTCTTCAAAACTTCAGGGAGTTGAAAACCCTGAGGGAACTGAGAAACCTTCCTCTATATCTGAGGGGGAGCAACTCGAAGAGCAGACCATTGAAGCTGCTGCTGATGTAACCTCACCCTACGCTGAAGAGGTTGAATCTGATGAAGACGAAACTGAAGACGATGAGGCTGTCGACATCTCTGATGATGAACCATCTTCTTCTCCAAAGAATGATGATGATGACGATGATGATGATGATGATGACTCCTTTATCGTCAAGCCTGTTCAGAAGACTACAGCTCTCAAAGGGATTTCGATAAACGAACCTTTAGAGGAGCGGACCAAGACAAAGCCTGCAGCGTCTGAAGCTGACAAAGGTAAAAACAAAGGCCTTGCTGCAGAAGACAATCTGATGATCTTGCTTCAAAAGCCAGTTTGTCAGGTACACTACCTCCTATTCCCTTACACTACATCCCTCCTCTATCCCTTCTCAATCTCAATCCTTCTATCCATAAAACCTCTATACACTTAACCACATTCTTTTCTCTATCTCTTTCTTCCCCAACTCTGCTTACTTAAACGATCGCTGTGTTTCAGCTAGTCCTCTCCCCTGTTTGAGGATCCCGCTGAAGCTCCTTCGACTACACCAGGAATAATCCCAGCCACAAGAACTGAAGAAATAATCCCAGTCTTGGATTTAACCACTGAGACTGATGAACCTGAAGAACAGCTGCTCTCTCACCAAAACAGACCTTCCTTGGCTCCTCAAAAGCTGAGTGAAGAGGATCAAGAAAAGAGAGAAGAAATGATCAAGAGATTCGAAGATCAGCGAATCATCCTGAAGCGTGATCAACTTCCTTCTATTCCTCTAAAGTTCAGACTTTCACAAAAGGAATACCAGGATCACCTCAGAGCTGAAAGGTTAATCGCTGAAAGAAGGGAAGCTGAAGAAAAAGACAGAGAGCTCGCCATCCAGCTTGTCCAACAATCGGTGAAAGACCCCGCGCTGAAAAGAACTCCCATTGATGTCCAACGTCAGCTATGGGATGATGCCCAAAGGATCGTTGAAGAAAAGACGAAAGTATCTGATACGACTTTGAAATGGTGTAAAGAAATGCTGAATTATCAATCTCGACCATCCAAAATCATCAAAGTAAACATCAGAGGAAGACTGTTCGTTGACGTTCCTGTTGTTGAAGTTGATGTATTCAGAGAAGACAAAACCAAGCAAACCTTATATGCTGCTACTTTAGAGAAGTTTGGTTTCTCTGAATGGTTGGAAGTGAAATTAGCCATTCAGGGATCGCGCTCAAAGTTCAAGAGCCATGTCGAGAAATTTTTAAATACTCAAATCGACTTGGTTTCTTCTGCTGTGGATATTCCTCCTTCCACTCTTCTTCCTCCTCAACAAAGAAGAGTCTCTGCAAAGGAAAAGAAAGTCTCAGACTCAGGTCCTTCTATACGGAATGAAACAGGTATTGGTTTCTCTCGTGCTGAAGTTCTTGGCCCTGATGCTGATCTCTCAGCGCTTGACACCTCCCTACCACCTAGAGAAACTTTCATTCCTGGCAAAGTTCTAAGTGATCCTTATGGTATATTCTTTCTAGACTACCAAGGAAATCATCACTTTCAACGCATCTCTGAGCTTCCAATCACTCCCATCGAACAACTCAGAGATCTCATATACTAGTGTGAAGTCAGACGCGACATTAAAGCTAGACACCTGAAGCCCTTGATTTTTGAAGAAGCTCTGAACAAAAAGAATCAAGGAGTAAATGTCCATGACTGGATGATTCCCACATCAAAGACCCTTAATGAACTTCTCATCAAGGAAGAACCTTTTGACGGATAGGATCTCCTTGTAATTCTTTCTATCCTTATCTGTCTACATCTTCTGTACTTGTAATTTTATTTGTTGTACTTGTAATTTTTCTACTTCCCTCTGTAATCTTTACGAAGTTTAAAGAAAAATTTCAGTGAATGTACTTTACTCCATCAGTACTGAAAAGATCCCAGAAAATAGTAAAAGGGACAAATATTTTATGAGTTCTTTTTATCCTTATGTTTTCATTAAATAGCAATTTTCTCTGTTGCTATGTCATAATCAAATAGGGGGAGATTGTTGATCCAAACCCTCAGTGATTTGATAATGACCCTCTCTTAAACACTTAGTGAAAATTGTAAGTAAACAATATGTATCAGAGTTTCACTATCGCTGATAAGTACTAAGACTTTATAGTACTACTGATAGGAACTCTCACTCTTTAGATTAGATATTCAGCGAACACTGTTCATCATCATATAGCTCTGAGCCTGTTCAGTCTATGAGATGATCGCTGATAAGTTAGTTGTTTACTTATGATCCTTGAAGACAAGTTTCACGTCAACCAAAGTTCTACGCTGAAGTCGAAGATCAAGCTCAAGAACCAGCAACAAGTCTACTCATGAACTGATGCGGATATCAGCGAAGCAAGACCTGTCCACTTAACGTGAAGTATCAAGTAGAAGACTTCAGCAATCGCTGAACTTTATCATTCGCTGATAAAGATCTGACTCAACGAAATCTGATCATGAAGTCTCCCGGCATGTTACTATTGTCTTACCTCCCTTGCACGTCTTCGTACGAACTGTCAGAACGGACATCCCTTTTGTCTGTAATCGTACAACAACTCTGATTCTACACTGTGCACCATGCGGCTACTAAGGTTGTCTACAAAGGTCAATGACATGCAACCACTCAGCTGCTGCCACGTGTAAAGCCATACTGCCATGCATTAAATGCATGCAGTATATAAGAAGATCCTTACTTCAGTTTTGAAGTGTGCTCGGACCATCTTCTTATTTCTCTCTTATTGTTAAGTTATTATTCGTAATTTCTTTAACTCTTTCTAGTGCAAGAAACTTAGTGTTTCTCAAGACTTGTTAAGATTAGGTTTATCCTTAATCTTGTTCCGCAACAAGTTGTAAATTGTCTTGATTTATCAATAAACAATTTAGAAAAGTAAAAACGTGTGTTTGTATTCAACCACCCCCCCCCCCCCTTCTACAAACTTGTATAGCTTTTCGGGACCAACAAAAAATCATCACATGTGGAAGATTACACGTTGGGTTGATGCACACAATTGTGTCGGATCCTGCATTGGCAATAATAACAGAAAATTTGAACTCTGCAACCATTGCCTCGTATACCTCCACTCAATTCAAAATGATGTTGAATATCCGGTGAAACAAATACAAACATATATTAAAAATAGTCTGCATGTAGATGTTTCTTACTGGAAAGCATGGCATGGTAGGAGAAACGCCATAGAGACTATTTATGGAACTTGGGAAAGTAACTTTGCTGAGTTGCCTAAGTACATTGCAACTTTGTGGTCTTCAAATCCTAATACGATTGTGACTTGGTTTCATAATCCAAACGGATGATCACATGTGGTGACATTCAAGTATGTATTTTGGGCTTTTGGACTTGCTATTAATGCATTTCGTCTATGTCGACCTGTTATTTCTGTTGATGGTTGTCATTTGAAGGGTTCATACAAGGGAAAAATGCTTGTTGCGGTCACAAAAGACGCTAAAAAGCATATATTGCATGTAGCTTATGCCATTGTTGATGAAGAATCCGCACACAGTTGGTGTTGGTTCTTTCATCAGTTTAAACGTTTTGTTGCTCAAGACAGACAACTATGTGTTATTTCAGACAGGCATCCAGGAATAGTTCAAGCAATGACAAATCTAGAAGAATGGAAAGAGCCATTAGCATACCATCGCTTTTGTCTTCGACACATCAGAAGTAATCTCATGAAAAGGTACAAGAACTTGAGCCTCAAAACTTTTTGTTGGGCTATTGGTAGCACCACACAGAAAAGGAAGTTTCTTAATTATATGAGAGAAATAAAAAGAATCAATCTTGAAGCCTGGCAATATTTAAAACAAATTAATAGAAGTCGGTGGTGTCTTTTATACGATGAAAATCGTCGATGGGGTTTCTTGACAACAAATATCTCTGAGAGTATGAACAATGCGTTGAGAGGAGCAAGACAATTATCGATTAAGGCATGTATTGACCTTACATTCAATAGAACTGTGCAACTTTTTAGAAAGCATAGTGATATTGCAATGAACTGCAATACACCTCTACCATCACGCATGTGGTGTCTCTTTGTTAAACGAGAAACCCATGCACAAAGCCATAACTTGACCGAGTTTGACTATAATGAAGGCGTCTACAGAATTGTCACAAAGTTGCGGATAAATGATTCGGGAGGAAATACACATACTGTCCACTATTTTCAACATACATGCACATATGGTAAGTGGCAAATGGAAAGATTTCAATGTTCACATGCTCTTGCAGTTTGTCGACATAGAGGGGATGACCCTCTTTCCATTGTGAGAGCTATGTACACTACTATGACGTATAGAGAACAATATCGTTCTGATTTTATGTCACTTTCTCACGTTGATTATTGGTTGGAGTCGGATTGGAAAATTGAGGCAGATTACTCGAAACTTTCTGTGCATCGAGGTCAAAGGCGTGCAAACCGATTTCGTAATGAGATGGACATTCGTCATCATGACGAACCTCGCAAATGTGGACTATGCCACCAACCTGGGCATAATAGGAGAAATTATCCAAATTCTCAACCAAGATTCAATGAGATGTGAACTATATTATCTCTATAATTGATGTTTTAATTTAATTAGTGTTTAATTCGTATTGTAATGTTTTAATTTAGTGTTTAATTCGTATTGTAATGTTTTAATTTAGCGTTTTAAAACATCAAATATTGTTATTAATTCGTATTCTAATTTACCGTTGAGTTCGTATTGTGTTTTTGTAAAATTGTAATATATTAAATATTGGTATTATTTTGAAGGTATTAATGAGATACATTTAATGATATAGTTTGCTAAAAATAATATATAAATTTTTATTATATATTTTAAATAAATGAATTCATATATAATAGAGTAAATTACGGATTTAGTCCCTGTGGTTTTTTGAAATTTTGGATTGGGTCCCTCTAAAGATTTAATTACGGTCATGGTCATTGTGGTTTATGTTTTGTTTTGGTTCAGGTCCCTCACTAACTTTGTTGGGTTAACTGTCGTTAACCCTCTCTCACATGCCCCTAAAGTGAGGGGTATTTTTGTGACTCTAATATACCTTTTCAAAAACATTTTTTGGTTACACGATCAGATACGAGTCCGAGTGTCCAACCATTCTAGTTTGCGATTCTTTTGGCTACGAAGAAGAAGAACACAACAACTCTCAACACTGATAACCAGGTTCTTCTAGATTATTGTTTGTTGATTTCGATTTCGCTCATCTTTCTTGATTGTTTCTTTCGACTGATTTGATTTCGATTTCTTGATTACTTGTTTAAAAATCCTTTCAATTTCACTCAACTTTTTTGATTGTTTCTTTCGATTCGGTTTGGTGATAAGTGTTTGTTTTTTGATGATTTATTGAACATTTCATCAAAAAGGTTTGTTACTAATCTGATTCTGTGATCTTGTTGGCTTTTTACACTAAAATTGGTCATACATTTGAAACCCTAGTTATTACTTATGCATTTAATTTCTTTGATAGGTATAGAGTGAATTGTTGTAATATGAACACGATTGTGTAAAATTTTGGTGGTAGGGTCAATTATATGCACTTTTACAATGTTGCTTAGCATTGTTGATATGAAATCATCTTGTGTATCAAGCTTAGGGTTATAAGAACTTTTTAGTTTTCAAACATATTTGTGTATTGATTAATCAAAAATATGCTCTGGATACTTTAAATGTGTAACGGTATGTCTATTTGGGTTTTTGGTGGATTTCAAGAGTTTTTTTATTTTTTTTTGTTTTTAGGTTGATCACGAGTTACGGTTGCACCTTCTTGAAGTTTTCAATATAATACGGTAGCGCCTTTCATAACGATACGGTTGCACCTTTCACGAACCTAATTTTTTTTACCCTTCACCGGAGAAATAATACGGTGGCACATGCCACCGTATTTCATAAGCTAGGTCCCCCCATGTCTGGATTGTCACTTGTTTCAAACAAGAACTTGTAGTTCCAAGCATTTTCAAGCAAGATGTTGCAGTTTCAAGCATTCTCATGCAAGATGTTGTAGTTTCAAGCATTACGCGTTGGATCACTTACCGGATCTTTCTTGGAACAAGTCATCTCTAGATTGTCACTTGTTGGATCTTCTTTGGAACAAGTATTGGGTTAAAAATGAACTTGAAATATCAAAGGAAGAACTTGAAGCATCAATGAAAGCAATGAAGAAAAAAGTTTGTGCATGGAAAAGATTATTACGTGTCTCAGTTGGATGTTCTTTGATTTTTTATTGTTCCTTATCTTGAATGTTAGTCGTTTAGGAATTATGTAACGTTGCTCTTTCTTTTATGAAAATTCCTGTGTATAAACACTTTGTAAATAATTGGTTTTACGATTGTTTTGAGAATTATGGTTATACACATTATGTTCACAACTCTGTTTATACATAGTTTGTACAATAGATGTGTTTTTGCAAAATCTGTCCAAAACAATAGATGTGCAACCCCAACAGATGTGCATACCTGTTTTTGCAAAATCTGTCCAAAACCAACAGATGTGCAGACCTGTTGTTGCAAAATATGTCCAAAACCAACAGATTTCCTGTCTCTATATACACGTCTGTCCAATATTTGTTTGTTCAAAAAAGTCCAGATCTGTTATGTATTTGCACAGATCTGCACATTGCGCTCAAATTACAGAAGCAAACAGTATTACACAATATGTTACACACAGATATGCAACCAATTTACACAATTTTGCACAAACTATGTATAAATTGGCATCACCATGTTTATATAACAGGTTTGCAATTGAACAAACTATGTATAAAAAAACTGAGAATTTCCATTAAACAAATTGAGAATTTCCATCAAACAAACCGAGAATTTCCATTACAGATGCATAATTCCTAACGATTATGATTAAACTAAATTAACCTATTAAACCATTTTAGGTCAACTAATAAACAATAAAGACCATGTTCATTCTTTCTTCATTGTTGCTTGAGAATGCTTGAAACTGCAACATCTTGCTTGAGAATGCTTGGAGCTGTAACTTCTTACTTGAAACAAGTGACAATCCAGATCTGGTATTATTGCATAGTTTATGTGTGTTGCTGGGAGGACATGAAGAGTAAGAAGAAGAGGCCTTAATACCGCCATCTTCAATTTCATCAAACAAATCAGATTTTTTTTCCACGAAAGTCACTGCATTGAAATTGAAAGGATGCTAGTAAACAAGCTCTGATGAAATTGAAATCCAGGTTAAGACCAATACTTCACATATATAAGATCAAATTGATGCATGCCTTAAGCAAACAAACAAAAAAATGGGTGAACACTTAAACCTTCTATGTCACAAAGGGGCCACCTATGCATATTTTTCAATTTGATGTGATTATGACCAAGAAAAGGAAGGTTGTAGACAGCTTTATCCAATGTAATGCCAATAAATTATATTGCAAATTGCAGACAACAAATTATGTGAAGTGTAGCTGATAACAAATTGCAATGTGTCAAATTTACATGAATGATGCAAATAGTTTCTGGCTCTTGTAGGCGGGATCATTGTTCTGGTAACCAAACTATGCTAGGTTTTTTCACCACTTTAGGAAATCCTTCACCCCTCCCCCCTGAAGTTCCACACTAGCTTCACCTGCTAAACCACATCCAATAAACAACAAAGAATGCCAAAAATAGGGAGCATAAGTGAGCCTACTAAGTAACTCAGGCATCCCAACACAGATTAACATAACCCATCACAAGTTCACTCCACAAACAAAAAATATCACCCAAGGATATTGTAAGCTAAGACAATTTCCATTGAATCGAATACAATCATGTTTACTTTGTGTATGCAAACACTAACTAGATCTACAAACACAGTCGTATCATTTGTGTTAAAAACTTAGTGATCTAGGCAATAAATCATACAAATATATCGATTTAAATTTCGAATCAATAAACCGATAACAAATCAAAAGAACAACCTTCGAAATCAAATCGAATCGAAAGAGACAATCAAGAAAGATGAGTGAAATCCAAATCGAAATCAAATTGAAATCAACAAACAGTAATCAAGATGAACCTGGTTATCACTCTATCACTCTTGAGAGTGACCAGATAGAGCGGAGTTCGTCATTGTCGTATAATCGCTGATCGCATTAGGGTTTTATCAAAACAGAATTTAAAAACAAGTTTTTTAAATGACAAAAATACCCCTCACATAGGGAGCATGTGAGGGGTTTAACGGACTCTAGCTAAACCAAGTTAGTTTGAGGGACCTAATTCGAAACAAAACTGAAACCACAGTGATCTAATCTGTAATTAAATCTTTATAGGGACCCAATCCAAAATTTCAGAAAACCACAGGGACCAAATCCGTAATTTACTCTATATAATATATAATAAGGGTTAAAAATAAATTTTTTTAAATAGTAGAGACAAATAAAAAGTAAGATGTAAGTGAGAGGATTAAATCTGTAAATATATAAGGTTTAAAATGAAAATATATAAAATCAGAAATTAAAAAAAGTGGGTCCCCCTCAAAACACCCCTATTTCTACAAAGAGTTTTAAAACACCCCTATTTCTACCAAGCTTTTATGAAACACCCCTATTTTTGCAAAAAAACTCTGACCCTGAGTGGTCACTCAGTTGGTCAACTGTTGGCTTTGCTCCACAATATTGATTCACCAGTTTGAATCTCCTTAGAGCCATTCAATGTTTTTATGAATGTTAACATAAAAAAGATTCTCCGGTATTAGTTGATGTGCATGCAAGCTCGTCCAAACACTTATAGTTTTATAAGAAAAGTATACGCACCTTTGTAGGTGACACTGAAGTCACATACAAGCTTTTACAATCTCAATATATAAAGATATGTGAATTTGGAACTCGTGTACCATCGCGCTAGTTGTGGCCTTGGAAGGCGACATCAAAACTTGCCTTTGATGTGGCCTATGCTGAAAATGTTGTTTTGGTATCGGTTTTCACTCGGTTGACTTCCCCTTGATAGTTCGTGTAACACCCCAAAATCTGGAATATAGTGAGTAATTGGTATAAAACGGTAGTGAGTTCAAGCAATTTTCAACTTTAATATAAAATGGTAAAACTGAAATAGGGCTATTTAAACCACACTTTTTTTCCAAATGAAACATATTTATTGTAAAAGCAACAACTTTCCAAAAACGCACAATTTTCATGATGAAAACTCAATATCCCAATCACCGATTTTACTATGAAACCAAGACCCAATACACATGTATGCAAAACATGAATAAAGTTTTGTATTCAAATATCGAAAGCATGAAAAAAGTCAAGTATCCATAACAGAAAATTACGAATAATATACAACATCCAAACATCAAATCATGGGTATATCCATACCCGAAAATAACACGCCAAAACATGGATAAAATATAATATCCAAATCACATTCACACCTTTTGGTGATGAGGGAGACCTCATTCCATTGAATATGACATAATACAAAAGTAAGTCACACATCTATGTTATTGAGCCGAACTATGGATAAATGGTCATCAAATTCAACCACCTACGATTTATAGCTTGCATGGGGCTCCCGATGATCCAAAATATGCTCTTCTACTAGAAATTACATCATACGGTCAATGGACAATGTTCGACTCCATGAGTCCGCACGAGAATGCCCCCGATGACTCAATGCCTATTTCTAGCTACAATACATGAATAAGTATCTCATTTTGAACCAAAAACCGACTCTTACGCCTATGGATCCATTGCATTATAGTCTAAAATACATTACTCTAATTGAATGACCAACGCACTCAAAATATGTAATTTTAAAATAAATTTGACATAACTGCATATCACATCCAAAGCTCAACATTGAACAAATTAAAACAGACAAATGTCCCAAAACTCATATGAGTCAACATCAAACCACGAACTCGATGAATCATTTGATTAATCAATAAAAGTCAATATAAACCAATAAAATACAAATATCCATATGTATACAACTTATGCCCAAAAAAGGGTGAACATAACCCATTTCAATTCAAAAGGTGGGCAAAATCCAAACACACACCATGGCTTCAAAGAACCTACAAATGTATTCAAGATTTAGGTTATTATAATTAGTTAACAAAAATCAAAGTCAATGTAAGGGTTTGTGGTGAGGTGAGGTCATTGTGGTTAGCATACGTATTGAGTGTGTGTGAAATAGAGAGATGACCTCTTGAGAGAGAATTGTTGTTCTTCATTCATATCTTATCAATTCTCTCAATTTATTGAAGCTTATTGTGTTAATCATTGTTACTTGAAAACTCTCAATTGGTATCAGAGCCTAGCAGAGAAGAATTTGTGCATCATTTAATCATTTTTATCAATATTTGAGAAATTGAAAAGTTTTTGAGTTTTTGAGATTTTATTGAAAATTTTCAAAAGATTTGGAGATTGTTAGTGTTTTGGATTGATTTCTGATCATTAGCTTGTTTCTATTGTGTTCTGAATCATTCTCAAACATTCAGAATTGATTTCAAGCATCAAATTGTGTTTTTGATTTGTCTTTTACGTGAACAGTAATGTTAGGACCATAAATGTCCTACATATTAGAAAGATATATAAATAATTATATAGTGCTTAATTAGATTTATTAATAATTGTAAAAGCCTTTATTATGTTAAATTGGGCTTAGAGTTGCTTAATGGGCTTAGGCCTTGTTGTTTAAGGCCTAAGTATATAAGCTTTCCTTAACCTTAGAATTAGGTTAGAGTTTTCATTAGCAATTCATAAATTCATTAGAGCTTAATTGTTTAGAGAGAGATAGTTAAGATTTTCATTCAAACCTTTGTAACTATCTTGAATCTTGAATATGAGAGGGATGACAAGTTGAAATCATCAATTTTTCTTGTTATTTCCCATTGAATCGTTGTTACCTGATCAAACTGGAACTCTCAATTGGTATCAGAGCAGAATCGGTGATTTGAAGATACGAAATAAATCGAACGAAAGCACGAAAACAAAGAATTTTCGTATTCAATTTTTCTGGAAAACGCAGCAGGCCGTTTCGCTTATTCCCGGAGAATGAACCGTCGGATCGGCACGATTTTTGAACAGTAGCTTCACGACATTCCGTTTTACATTCTGAACGGTTGGATTGATCGTTTGAGGTCCAGATAGCACCCAGAATATTTTCGTAATAGTGAAGTATTTTTATTGAAGAAAATCGTTCTTCAATCGGGTTTGCAAAGTTTTTCGTTGATTTAATAATTCGTTTGTTAAATCTCGATTGTTTCATCGTGTTTAATCTGCTGTTTATCTGCTTCTTCATCAACTCTCAAAGGTATCTAATTTCAAGTTTAAAAATCAATTCTTGAGGTTTTTGGTGTTCTTAAATTTTTGTGGTGATTATTGAAAAATAAGATATATTTTGCTTAGAAATCGATTTGGGTTTGTTTGTTTTTGTGTTTTTGGTCAAAATCTAACTCTACAGGAGTGAAATCAAGCAACCCTATTGAAAACTGATCCGATTTTTTTTCAACCAGCCGCAGTGTCCGGACATTATCTCAAGTTACCGGGTAAGTTTCCTAAATTTTTAAGTTACCGGGTAAATTTTTAAAACTTTCCGGATACTTTTATTTGGAAGAGTTACCGGACACTTTTTGGAAGGTTACCGGATAAATGCTTTTCTAAGTTACCGGATAACTCAATCTTTTTGTCCACGTGAGTTACATAAACTGTGAATTACCCATTTGTTTGCATCCACGTGGCCACCTCATCCATACCAATATACCATGAACCAATTTAAATTACTCTAGTCAAACATTGCGGCTAACTCACCAAGCTGTCCGGTAAGTATTTTTTCCAACTTTGACCGAAACTTTTTCTCATCCATAATTTTATCTGGAAACTTCCTTTTCCATCTGAATTTCCCTTTTGTCCGGATAACAAACTACCCGGTAAATCAATTTTATCCGGACAAGTCAATTCATTTTTACCCGAGAACTTATTTTCATTTGGAAAGGCATCTATCCGGGAAATCGAGTTCCATCCGGAAAAATACTCATTCGGATTTCTCATTCGTCCGGTAAGTCGTCCTTCACCCGGTAAGCATCACATCATCCCGTAAGTTCTTCATCACCCGGTAAGTTCACTTCAATTTTCATCCAGTAAGTTTGCGTCCGGAAACTCCATCCTTCCGGTAAACCATTTTCACCCGGTAAGTTTTGTCTTGTGCGAAAACTCACTCATCCGGTAACTGCCTTTGCCGGAAACCCTGTCCGGTAAGTTGTGTTTAGTAAGTTTTTGATTGGTAATTTCTCGACGGTACCCGAGTTACCGCACGTCTCGTGATTGAGAATTTTTAACGAAAGTTGCAATTTTTTTTCTTAACGATCGATTTGCAATTTTTCTTGATGCTTGAGATTATTTGCGACGATTTGCAATTATTAGCGACTATTATTATTTTTGTGATATATTTTCGTCGTTCTTGATCTAACTTGGTTTGTTTATCTTGCAGATTTCACTCTCGAAGAGTGATTTCGTTCGTTCGAATTCGATAATAATCAGATCTTAATTTTGGAAACGAATTTAATTTTTTTAGATTTGTTTTTCAGATTTAATTTTTGATTCTTCAAAACAACACCGATTAACGATCATTATTTTTCAGGTAACAAATGTCTTATTCATCTCAGTATGAAGTAGCTTGTTAGAAATCTGATTCTGAATACATAGCCTTTAAGAAAGCACTGGCTCAGCTCTCCAGATCCTACCAGCAGCATTGCCATGATTATCCGGGTAAAAACGAAGGCAAGAAGAAGGTAGATGAGCACAAGGAGCCTGATGAGAAGGAGAAGACTGAAAAGGAGCAAACAAGACTAAATGAAAAGAATATCAAGCAGAAAGATGATTTGATCAGCAAATACATCAAGGAAGTGAAAGAACTAAAATCTCAAATCTGAAATAGTTCTGAGAAGCTGGCGAAAGAAGAAGAGAAAGGTAAACTCCTGAACTGTTAAAACCTTGAGTTTAAAAGTAAACTAACTACTCTTGAAAAGGTTTTTTATAAGGAGAAAGAAAATTTTGCAAAGGAAAGGCAAATGCTTATAAAGCAATCTGATTCTTCAAACAAACCTCTTGATGAGAAGAAGAGTCTTGAGCTTAGATGTCTAAAACTTTCAACACAAATCTCCGACTTTGAAAAAGTTTTGATTTTAGAAAGAGAAAAGTTTGAAACTGAGCGCAAATCTTTTTCTAAAAAGAATGGAGAACTTTCTTTGAAAATATCCGATTTGGAGAAAGAATTAGACATTCTAAGTGTAACGTCCCACTTTCCATGTAAGTCAAAACATGAGATTAACCATTCAAACGACATAAATGTACTCGTACTTACATCAACGCTAAAACAAACTTAACAAAACTTTAACATTAACATTAAACATAAACAACAGAAGTCTCTCTAAGCCACAGCCGAGCACTAACTAAACATATCAAGATCCAAAACTGGAAGCCTCACGAGCTCCATCACCTCCATGCCGTCTCTAGTTCTACCTAGAAGAACTCGCTACACGCTTACCTGAAAATGGTTTAGTTTTGAAAGCGAGGGTTAGACCAGAAGGTCTAGTGAATTCCCTCCGAAAATAGCATATAAAATATTTGGAAAACATTTAGCAACGACCATAAATATCATCAAACATGGTACTGCACTGTGTAGTGGATCACATCAACATATTGCGATCAGGGTCCCAGCAGACTCCCTTCTCGCCGCTTTGGAATCCCCACGGACTCCCCTCTACCGAATAGGAAGGAAACGGATTCCAACCCACCGGTCTATAAAACATAACCAAGAGTCCTAAGACCCCGAGAACCTCTCTCTGATCCCACAGTGCAGACCGACTCCACATAGTGTACACTTACGTTCATGCAAACATGTAAAATAAGTTGCTCATAAATCATGCCTTTTACCTTGTCATGCTAAACATCTCTTTCATTCAAAATCCGTGTATTCATGGAAATCATGCAAGTCAATTCATAACTTTTCATGCTCGGTAAACCACAATCAGTTAAAGAAAAACATTTAACACTTTGCATCATAAAAAGGGGTTTAGGGAACTCACCTGATAGCAATTTCCTTTCTAACCTTGGATCTCGTTTCGTCCGTTCACCTAAAGCATAATTATAGATCAATTAGGCACATCTCTAATTCTGATCCTAAGTCCTCCTCTTAATTCGGTCTCCAATAGCTCATTCAGGTCCATCTTTTACATATTGGATTTCTTTTATCCTTTACTAAGCCCACGAGACTTAAGCTAAACTCTAAACACATCGGCCCAATAGCTAGACACTACGGGCCTGACTAACGAAGCCCAAACCGACGATCCCAGCATGTTTCGACTCCCGGTGCCCCGAACTCCCGGTACCCCGAAGTCCCGGTACCCCGAAGTCCCGGTACCCCGACTCCCGGTACCCGACTCCCGGTACCCGAAGTCCCTGTACCCCGACTCCCGGTACCCGACTCCCGGTACCCGAAGTCCCGGTGCCCCGACTCCCGGTCTAGCGAACAGGGACGAACCTTATACGCTTCATTACTCGATTTCTTCCTACAGAGTCCAGTAAATTGAGAATTTAACACAACATTCTTACCCAATTTGCTCTATTACAACTCCTTACACAACATAAATTTCTAGTCCATTGGTTTCATTAGATTACAATCCCATTCGTGAACTAAAACTCTCCACAGTGATGTTAAACAATATCCCAGCTTAAACATGAAAACCCATCCAGGAACTAACTATTTTCTAGCTATTAATGCACAAGAAGATAACAATGATTTGAGGTTTTACTTACCAAAAGAGTCTTCTCCCGATCCTGATGCCAAACCGATTTCTCCCTCTTTCTGCTCTTCTCCTCAGCCGCCACAACACAATAATACTGAATCACCAAGACCACCTAGGGATTTGGCTCATTTAAATATGTTTCACAATTTACACTATAGCCCCTAAGCCCAAACTTCCATTCTTTTAATTCTGGACACTAAACTTTCCAGCCTACTAAATTTGGGTTGTTACAACACTCCCCCCTTAAAAGAATTCCGTCCCCGGAATTCCTTATTGGAAAAGATGCGGGTACCTCGCCCTCATCTCCGATTCTAACTCCCAAGTAGCCTCCGGGCCTTTATGATGCCTCCACTGTACTTTAACCAGCTTAGTCTCCTTGTTCCGTGACTTCCTCACTTTAACATCCGTGATCGCTTCGGGCTCTTCTACGAAGTTCAACTTTTCATCCACCTTAATGTCGTTTAACGGCACCACTTTAGTCACGTCGGCTAAACATTTCCTCAGATTTGACACATGAAACGCGTTGTGAACGCCTTGCAACTCTTCCGATAGATCCAGTCTATACGCCACATCCCCAATTCGTTCGGTAATTTCAAATGGTCCGATGTAACGCGGGCTTAATTTCCCACGTTTTCCAAACCGTACAACTCCTTTCCACGGGGAGACCTTTAACAACACGGAATCTCCGACCTGAAATTCTATATCCTTTCTTCTCTAATCTGCATAACTCTTTTGTCGGTCGCGTGCGACCTTCAGTCTTTCTCGCACTTGAACTATCTTGTCCGAAGTCAGTTGTACAATTTCCGGCCCTGCTAACTGTCTCTCTCCGACTTCGTTTCAACACAACGGTGTCCGACACTTTCTACCGTAAAGTGCCTCAAACGGCGCTGCCTTGATGCTCGAGTGATAGCTATTATTATAAGCAAACTCGATTAGCGGTAGGTGCTTTTCCCATGAGCCTTGGAAATCCAAAGCATACGCTCTTAGCATGTCTTCTAACGTTTGGATCGTCCGCTCGCTCTGACCGTCGGTCTGAGGATGATAAGCGGTACTCAACTTGATCTGCGAACCCATTTCTCTTTGGAAGCTTCTCCAAACGCTAGAGGTAAACCTGCTATCTCGGTCGGAAATTATCGACGAAGGCACGCCATGGAGGGTTACGATCTCATCAACGTACAACTTGGCTAGCTGCTCCAACGAGTAAGACTCTCGTATAGGCAAAAAGTGGGCTGACTTTGTGAGTCGATCCACGATCACCCAAATAGCGTCATGACCCTTCAGAGTTCTAGGAAAATGGGTCACGAAATCCATCGTGATATGATCCCACTTCCATGTCGGTATCTCTAACGACTGGAGCTTCCCGTACGGTCTTTGATGTTCGATCTTTACACGCGAACACGTCATACAGGTTTCTACAAGGTGAGCCACGTCTTTCTTCAATCCGGGCCACCAGTAGTCTAGCCGTAGGTCTCCGTACATCTTGTTAGTTCCGAGGTGAATCGTGTACTTCGATTTGTGAGCTTCTTCGAGAATCAGCTTTCGGAGCCCTCCGAGTTTCGGAACCCAGATTCTCCCATTCAGACACCTCACCCCTCGACTGTCTTCCACTAGTAGGGACGCTTGCCCCACCATTCTCTCCTTCTTAAGATTTTCAGTTTCGAGCGCCTCAGCCTGACATTTCTTTATTTCAGCTAACAGGTTGAGGGTGACCTCGACCCTCATAGCCACAATCCTGGGGGCTTCACTTCGTTCTTTACGGCTCAAAGCGTCCACCACCACGTTTGCTTTTTCCGGATGATATTCGATCTTACAGTCGTAGTCAGTCAACAATTCAATCCACCTTCTTTGGCGCATATTCAAATCTTTTTGGTCGAAGAGATGACATAAACTCTTGTGGTCCGTGAAGATCTGGCACTTCGTCCCGTATAGGTAATGTCGCCAAATCTTCAGGGCGAAGACCACTGCCGCCAGTTCTAAATCGTGAGTGGGGTATCGAACTTCGTGATCCTTTAGTTGCCGCGAGGCATACGCGATCACCTTCCCCCGCTGCATAAGTACGCAACCCAAACCGAGCTTCGATGCGTCACTGAAAACCACGAAATCACCCGAACCGTCCGGTAATGACAAAACTGGAGCGCTACTCAGCATATCCTTTAATTTTTGAAATGCTTCTTCTTGTTTCTCTAACCAGACGAACTTGACATTCTTCTTCGTTAAAGAGGTCAGTGGCGTGGAAATACGCGAAAAGTCCTTGATGAACTTCTGTTAGTACCCCGCCAGCCCAAGGAAGCTTCGAACTTCTGACGGATTCTTAGGTTGCTCCCAATCCCGGATGGCTTCAATCTTAGCCGGATCGACCATGATCCCCTTCTCGGACACCACGTGCCCGAGGAACTGCACTTCCCTCAGCCAGAACTCGCACTTGGAAAACTTCGCATACAACCTCTCTTGCTTCAATAGCTCGAGAATTGTACGAAGGTGGCTTTCGTGCTCCCCTTCCGATCTTGAGAATATCAGGATGTCATCTATGAACACTATCACGAACTGATCCAAATAGGGTTGGCATACCCTATTCATTAAGTCCATGAATGCTGCCGGGGCGTTGGTTAATCCAAACGGCATCACCAGAAATTCGTAGTGTCCATATCTGGTTCTAAAGGCAGTCTTCGGCACGTCCTCCTCCCGTACCTTGAGCTGATGATAACCTGACCTCAAGTCTATCTTGGAAAAGTAATTGGCTCCTTGTAACTGATCGAACAGGTCGTCAATCCTAGGTATCGGGTACTTGTTCTTGATCGTGACCTTGTTGAGTTCTCGGTAATCAATACACATCCGCATGGTACCGTCCTTCTTCTTCACAAATAGCACAGGTGCTCCCCATGGTGATGTACTTGGTCGGACGAATCCCTTGTCTAACAGTTCTTGCAACTGAGTCATCATTTCTTTCATTTCGGATGGTGCCAATCTATAAGGTGCGCGGGCAATCGGTGCAGATCCCGACATCAGATCAATTCTGAACTTGATCTGACGATCCAGGGGTAGACTTGTCAAGTCATCCGGAAATACCTCCGGGTACTCATTTTCCACTCGCACATCGCTAATCCCACGCTTCTCTTTCTTGGCGTCCAACACGTACGCCAAAAACCCTTGACACCCTTTTCTCAAACACTTAGTAGCCCTAATCATGGAGATAAGACTAGTGGTTCTATTACGGCGATTCCCATAGATCACTACGGTATCTCCATCAGGTAATCGAACCTTGATCAGCTTTTTATTGCAAACGATATTCGCATCATTCGCGGCCAACCAGTCCATACCCAACACCACATCGAACTCTCCCATTTCCATGGGATATAATTTCATAGGCACTAACCTCCCTTCTATCTCTATAACGCAACCCTCTACCACCTCCTTAACGTACACCAGACCATCATTGGCGGTCTCCACCTCTAGTGCCCTCTCCAAGCGTCTAGGCCTTACCCCCAAGCATTTCATAAACACATGCGATACAAAAGAGCGATTCGCTCCCGAATCAAACAACACTTTAGCACATAGAGAGTTCACCAGAAACGTACCTGCAACACCATCCGGTACATCCTCCGCCTCTTCAACGGTAATGCGGAACGCACATCCCTTTGGGCGCGCCGGTTCTGCCCCTTTATCACTGCTTCTTCCCCCTTGGCGGCTCCCGTACTGAGCTGACCCATCCCTCTTCAACTGTGGACAGTCGTACCATACGTGACCCATCACCCCACACTGATGACATGTCTTCCCCTTGGGACAATCCTTTGACATATGACCGGGCACTCCACACCGGTAGCATGAGTTTGAACCTGCCATGCACTCTCCCCGATGTACCCTGTTACACTTACTACATGGTCTGCTGGTTGGACCCTTACTAGCACGGTTTTCTGGTCGGAACACTTTCCCCTTTCTGGAATCATTACCCGGCCCATCCCATTTACGTTTATCACCGCCCTTCTCAGTCGTCTAACGATCCTTTTCCTTTTCGATCATCTCGACCGCATTAATGGCCGTTTGAAAAGTAGTGGGGTTCCTTGTCAGAACTAGTTCTCGGATGCTGCCCTTCAATCCGTGAATGAAACGTTCCACTCGACGTTCTTCTGTTGGCACATAAAGGTCTGCGAAGCGAGATTTCTCGATGAACTTTGTAGTATATTCTCGCACTGTCATACCCCCCTGATCCAACCCCAAGAACTCTTCCTCCAATCTTTTTACTTCCGCGAGCGGGCAGAACTGAGCTTTGAACCTGTCTACAAACGCTTCCCACATCATTCCCTTAGCCGCTGCCGAACCCTTTCCCCCAGTCTCGACCTCCCACCAATAAACTGCATCAGATTTCAACATGGACAGAGCAAACATTACCCTATCCCCATCAGCACACTTGCATGTATCGAAGACCGGTTCCATTTCCTTTATCCATTTCCATGCCAAGATAGGATTATACTCGCCCTTGAAAGTAGGGGGCTTGCATGAGGCAAAGGCCTTGAAATTGCATCCCTTAGCTGCTAACTCATTCATCACTTGAGGGTTTGAATTCAAGTGACTCCCAGTACCGGTCACTAGTGGACTAGACAGCTCCACGCTTTCTCGGTTCTCACTTGCTTCTCTGCTTCCCGAAGCTGACTCGTTCTGTTTGGTCAGGAGAGCTTGCAGAGTCTCCTGAATTTTACCTAGTTCAGCAGCTAGGTTCTCTCGAGTGACGAAAGTAGATCCGCGGCCTCGACCCCATCCCCTAGGCTGTGTTACCCTCCTTGCCGAAGCTGAACTCTCCTGAAGAGAGTCTTCTCGATGAACAGGGGCTTCCACACTCCTCGTTCTTCTAGTTGTACGAGTCGTTCTCGGGTTCGGGTTTCCTCCATCCCCGGCCACTTGGGTGGCGGCCCGACGGGGTGTTCTTCCCCGACCCCTTCCATGACCCCTACCTCTTCCCCTTCCACGGGTAACAGTTGCCCTTGCCGGCTCCACCGGTCCGTTCTCTAGTACCTCGTCATCTTGATTCCTTGGCACAGCAGGTGCCGACCTACTCCTCAGGGTTCTTCCAGCCATTTCACTAACGCTGAAAGAAGACAATAATTAACTTTTGCTAGACATGACACAATAATCTTGCTATATAAGGTAAGTTTAAGCACGCACATGTACCTGTAAGTTCATAATTACACTGGCCAGGTGTAGTCCCAAACTTACCTTACATGTTTGTCCTTGGCACCTTATTTCCTAACGCATCTGTAGTGATTGTTCCTAGAGGCAATCCTATGTCTCGGCTGTGTTTCTCATCTTACAGTTTAAGTTTAGGTCCTATTGGTCACCTAAATCTCTTAAACTAAGGCTCTAATACCATTTGTAACGTCCCACTTTCCATGTAAGTCAAAACATGAGATTAACCATTCAAACGACATAAATGTACTCGTACTTACATCAACGCTAAAACAAACTTAACAAAACTTTAACGTTAACATTAAACATAAACAGCAGAAGTCTCTCTAAGCCACAGCCGAGCACTAACTAAACATATCAAGATCCAAAACTGGAAGCCTCACGAGCTCCATCACCTCCATGCCGTCTCTAGTTCTACCTAGAAGAACTCGCTACACGCTTACCTGAAAATGGTTTAGTTTTGAAAGCGAGGGTTAGACCAGAAGGTCTAGTGAATTCCCTCTGAAAATAGCATATAAAATATTTGGAAAACATTTAGCAACGACCATAAATATCATCAAACATGGTACTGCACTGTGTAGTTGATCACATCAACATATTGCGATCAGGGCCCCAGCAGACTCCCTTCTCGCCGCTTTGGAATCCCCACGGACTCCCCTCTACCGAATAGGAAGGAAACGGATTCCAACCCACCGGTCTATCAAACATAACCAAGAGTCCTAAGACCCCTAGAACCTCTCTCTGATCCCACAGTTTAGACCGACTCCACATAGTGTACACTTACGTTCATGCAAACATGTAAAATAAGTTGCTCATAAATCATGCCTTTTACCTTGTCATGCTAAACATCTCTTTCATTCAAAATCCGTGTATTCATGGAAATCATGCAAGTCAATTCATAACTTTTCATGCTCGGTAAACCACAATCAGTTAAAGAAAAACATTTAACACTTTGCATCATAAAAAGGGGTTTAGGGAACTCACCTGATAGCAATTTCCTTTCTAACCTTGGGTCTCGTTTCGTCCGTTCACCTAAAGCATAATTATAGATCAATTAGGCACGTCTCTAATTCTGATCCTAAGTCCTCCTCTTAATTCGGTCTCCAATAGCTCATTCAGGTCCATCTATTACATATTGGATTTCTTTTATCCTTTACTAAGCCCACGAGACTTAAGCTAAACTCTAAACACATCGGCCCAATAGTTAGATACTACGGGCCTGACTGACGAAGCCCAAACCGACGATCCCAGCATGTTTCGACTCCCGGTGCCCCGATGTAAAGCCCGTGTCCCGATTTGGTTTTTAAAATTCTTAATGTATTTATTTTTTTTTTTTTTAAAGCGAGTCTCGTTAACGGAAGTTGTCAAAGGGGACCTCGAATGTTATGTGTGGCAAACCTCATTCCCTTTTTACAATGTTATGGAAACTTAGGGACCAAAAGTGTCAAAGTGGTTGTGTCTAGGGGCCAAAGGTGGCCAATGGGATTTTGTGCATGTGAATGGCCAAGGAAGGGGGACCGACCCCCCCCCCCCTCTTCTTCTTCTCGACGGTTTCATGCAGCAAACAAACAGCCCTTTGTTTTTTTTTCTTTCTTGATGGTTTCTTTTGGTTTCCATTGCCGAGAGAGATAGAAAGTGAGAGAGAGAGATCGCAAGTTAGAGAGAACCGAGCAAAGAGAGAGAGAGTGGGTCGCCGGAAGTTTCTTCCAGTTGCCGGAGAACCGTTCCAGTAGCCGGAGGTCGCTGCCACCGCCATCAATCGCCGGAGAAGTCGAGGGAGAGGAGCAACATCGCAAGGTAAGTCATTCCCTCGCTCCATCTTGTTTTTTTTTGTGTTCGTTTTTCCGGCGAGCAACAGCCGCCGCACGCCGCCGTACGCCGCCACTGTGGTGGCTGAGCGTGGGCAGCAGTGGTTGCGAGTGCGGGTGTGTGTGCACGCTTAGAGCGATCGAGAGAGAGAAGGACGGTGACGCGAGAGGATGGCGTGAGTTGTGTGTGTGTGTAATCACCGCCGGCCGCCGCCTGATGCCGCCGCCGGCAACCACCCTGCCGGAGAGGGTGGTGGGTGGTGCTCGTGTGGCGGGACCCTACTGACCTAAACCCATCGTTGCTTAGAAATCCCGAACTCGTAAAATCAGCTGCGTAGTCGTATTATAAAAATCGTCAATTTATGTGATTAATCGTTCTGCCACTGTTTTGCGGTGGCTATAACTTTCCCGTCATAACTCCGATTGAGCCGAAACTGGCGCCCACGCTTCGAGCTCGGGACCGGGCACGTTTTCTGTGTTTTAGCGGAAAACTGGTTCGGCCTCGAGCTAGGAGAAAAAGTGGCCGCAAGTTCAGCGGTTCGTCATTTCATGTAAAGAATTCTGGATTCTGCCCTGTTCTTGCGTAGCCGATAACCTTTTACTCGTAGCTCGGTTTGGGGTGAAATTGGTGCCAAAAGTTCCCTTTTCGAGTCTAGCAACTTTTCTGTGTTTTGTGCAAAACCCAGTTCGGACTGTAAATAGGGTCGAATTGCTGTTTTATATCGAACAGTGCGGTTTTTCGCTGTGCAGCTAACCGGACTTGTAAAATCTATAATAAATTGTAGAAAAATCGTTAGAGCGCGTGCGATATGTCCTTGGAACCGTAACTCAGAGCACTTTCTAGTCATATAAAATGTTTGAGGATTTTCTGGGTTTAGGAGGGTCGAATCAGGTCCCGAACAGACCCGTTTAGTTAGGTGGAAAAGTCATTTTAGTGACGGTTGTAGCGTGCGTCGCGTCTTTAGGTCCGAGTCTCGTATTAATGCATGTTAACGTTCGTTTAGGTATTGGGAAGTGATTTTTGGATTGTGGAGCTTGGAATTTTGATTACGAGCTAGACGCGCTTTTGAGGTGAGTTCTTTCACCGCGTAGTTAGGAATTTCATGTATGTTGTTTTTGTGTTATTGGTTGTTACGTATAATTATGTGGTTGCATGAGATAATTGGTATGTGGTAACTGTTAATGATTGGCGATTTGTATATTTATATTTTGTTTTACTCGGTGGGACCGAGGGCTTGGTGGGACTAAGCTTATTTGTATTGTTTACTCGGTGGGACCGAGGGCTTGGTGGGACTAAGCTTATTTGTATTGTTTACTCGGTGGGACCGAGGGCTTAGTGGGACTAAGCTTAGTTATATCTTGTTTTACTCGGTGGGACCGGGGGCTCGGTGGGACTGAGCTTATAATTAATTTATCTAGTTGCTCGGTGGGACCGAGGTTTGTTTTTATATGATAATTGATTGTGGCTGTATTCAAGGTGATAATGATGTGACCTACTTGCGAGTAGGGGCGATATACATGGGTTGCTACCTACGTGTGTGTTTGAATTCACTAAGCTTTAGCTTACCCTTTTCCCTTATGTTGTGACCTCAGGTGCGAGGGGCAGGCAGGCTTGACGGTACACACAAGCGCGGGTGCTGATGATGTTTTTATTTTATTTTTACTTTTAAACCTTTAGACTTGTTTATAACATTTTCCGCTGCATAACTTTTTGGATGGTTTGGTAAACGAAGTATTTCAATTGGGTTTGCAAATTATTAGATTGGAGGATTTTTATAATGAAATATATGTTTTAAAATTTTTTTTAAAATTCCTTGAAATTTTTGGGACGTTACAACTTGGTATCAGAGCACGGCTTGAGTGAATCAAACACATCTCGGTGTGTTTGGTCTCAAGTTGCGGCTAAGAGATTTTAAATTCTTTTATTTGATCTTTTTAAAAATTAAATAAAAAGAGAAAACCCGTTTGGGAACGGTGATCGTGGGCGCAGTGTGTACAGTCAGCCGACGCCAGCTGGGAAGGTAAGGAACTTAGTGTGTCTATTGCTTTTCAGGTATAGTGTATGCATGTTAGACTGCTTATGTGAACTGTATGGTACCGTATGCTGGTTTATCGCTTATAGGAACTCCTGCTAGCTTTGATAGGTTGTTAAGCGAATGCACTCTAGGTTGTATGCCGTAGAAACTGAATAGCCTTAGAATATTAGATTTAGTTCTATTGCGCAGCTCTTGTTTGAGTCCAACCGTTCTAGGATAGAATCTCTTATTCGAACGTCTATCTGGTTTTACACTGTATACGACCGTGCATTCACGAGGCGACTCATCAGGGTTAGTGGGGTTTCCGCGTTAGCAAGGGATAGTGGGTGATATGACCTTTCTAGGGAGTAGAAAAGGTGTTTGTACGGGCTGGATTGGCTATATGTGTTTATTTGTGGTAACCGACTACTTGAATGTCTCGGGACAGGACTCGAAACGAGTAAGGATAGGTGTGAAGGGTAGTAGTAGAGCTCCTACTATCTGAAGCACAGGATCCATGCTTGAGTCGGGGAGAGTCACGAGGGAGCCAAGGAGTGGAGTATGAGCGTGGTAGGGTGAGTTATATATGCTTATAGATCTCTGAATTTTCTCTTTCTAGAATGGTCAATACAAGAAGGAACAACGCGGCGGCGCAAGCCGGGACGGGGGTTACTGAGGAGCGTATTAGGGAACTGATTGCTACTGAGGTTTCCCACGCGATCGGGGAGGCGATCCCCGAAATCATCACTGCTATTCGAGAGGAGGTGGTGATCCTACTGGAGGAGCGTATTGCAGCTATTCCACTGCCTGCGGAGGGTCATCCCCGTAACCGAGAGTTCCAATACCGGGATCTCTCCGCCTGTTCCCCGCCAGAGTTTAAGGGAGACCTGGACCCGATTACCAGTATGCGATGGGTATCTGACATGGAGTTCGCATTTTTGACCAGTGGTTGCCCGGACAACCTAAAGGTCCGTTTTGCAGTAAATCTACTTCGTGACGGCGCGAAGGATTGGTGCGCCTCGGCATTGACGCCTGCCGAGCGCACTACTTTGACTTGGGACGAGTTTGTCACTCGTTTCCGTGCGGAGTATGTACCGCCAGTAGAGATGGAGCGAATCGCTAAAGAATTCCTAGAGCTCACCCAGACAACAGAGACGGTAAAAGAGATGAACAGGAAATTTACCGAGATGGCATTATTCTGTCCTCAGTATGCCGCCTCGGAAGAGATGAAGATGTCAAGGTATAAAGATATGCTACGCACGGAGATCCGAGAATTTGTTAGCACGGCACAGTACGCTTCGTTATCCGCCATGATGGACGCCGCTCGAAGGAGGGAGCTTGAGCTGGAGACCCAAGCTAAGAAGCGGAAGGCGGCACAGCCAGTGACGCCCATCTCGGCAGCACCGAAGCGTTCGAGGTTCACAGATACGCGCGCGGGTTCTGGTAATGGCGGGTTTAAGCCCCGAGATACCGGAGTGAGGAGAGTTGAGGGGTGTTTTAAGTGTGGCCAACCCGGTCACCTCAGCCGGGATTGTAAGGTTCCGTTAGTGGTTTGCTTCAACTGTAATCAGACGGGCCATGTAAGGGCCAACTGTCCTAGAGCAGGGGTAGCTATTGGGGGTGGAGCACAGAGGGCGCCTGGGAATGCCCCATTACGCATCACTGATGGTCATACTGATCAGCCGGGGGCAGGAGCGGCTCGAGGGAGAGTTCATCAGTTGACGGTGGATGAGGCGCAAGCGACGCCTAAAGTGGTTACAGGTATATCCCTTTTGCTTCTTTCTTCTTGTCTTTCCGTTCCATGTCATGTATTTATTTGTGGTTCAGTTATACGTTAGGAACGTTCCTAGTTAACTCGGTGCCTGCGGATGTGATGTTTAATAGCGGGGCTACTCCCTCTTTTGTGTCTCGCACTTTTAGCGAGGGTTTGGGTCGAGTTGTAGGACGATTGAGTCATCCTCTTGTTGTCGAGGTGGCTGATGTTAGGACCTTGACGGTCACGGACGTGTTTCGCGGGTGTACCCTAGAGATCTCAGGAGTGCGGTTTCCCATAGACCTGGTCCCGATTGCTATGCGGGAACTTTGTGTGATTGTGGGCATGGACTGGATGGATAAGTTTGACGCGGAGATTGTTTGTCGTCACAAACAAGTGCGAGTTCGAACCCCAAGCGGGGGAGAACTGTTAGTTCAGGGAAATTCGTCTAGGCAGACTACGGCCATAGGTTTAGCTGCGAGAGCTCAGAGGTACCTCCAGCATAGTGGGCAGGGATACTTGGCTTATGTGATGGACACGCGAGTTGGGGAAGCGAAGGAGGCTGAATAAGCTTACGATAAAAGATCGTTATCCTTTGCCAAGGATTGACGATCTTTTCGATCAGTTGCAGGAACTTCTCGAAGAGGAGTTCATAAGTCCAAGTTCTCGATTCACCCGGGAGCTACAAAGATGTACAAAGATTTGTGTGGAGTTCTTTGGCGGAATTTTCCTACAACAACAACTACCACTCTAGTATTGGCATGCCGCCATACGAGTTTTTGTACGGTAGGAAATGCAGGACGCCCGTTTGTTGGGGCGAGTTTGGGCATCGGGTGTTAGGGAGTACTGACATCGTGTTGAAGACGACCGAGACAATTCAAATGGTGCGGGACCGTTTGGTTACTGCACAGAGTCGGCAGAAGAGCTACGCTGACAAAAGGCGATCCGACTTGGAGTTCAGGTAGGTGATGATGTATTGTTGAAGGTTTCACCCTGGAAAGGGGTGATCCGGCTTTGTAAGCGGGGGAAGCTAAGACCTCGTTATTTTGGGCCTTACCGGATCATCGCCCGCGTGGGGGAAGTGGCTTACCGGTTGGAGCTACCGGAGGAACTGAACCTGATTCACAACACCTTCCACGTTTCGCAATTGCGGAAGTGTGTGATGGATGAGTCTGCAGTAGTACCGCTCGAAGATATTCAGATCGACGAGTGGCTTAATTACGTGGAAAAGCCAGTTGCTATTCTTGACAGGAGGACGAGAACCTCGCAGAACAAGGTTGTTGGTTTGGTGGAGGTTCAATGGAGACACCGAAAGGGTTCCGAGTGGACTTGGGAACCTGAAGCGGAGATGCGAGAGAATTATCCAGAGCTGTTTGCGGGTGTAGACTTCGGGGACGAAGTCTAATTCAAGCGGGGGAGAGTTGTAAAGCCCGTGTCCCGATTTGGTTTTTAAAATTCTTAATGTATTTATTTTTTTTTTTTTTTAAAGCGAGTCTCGTTAACGGAAGTTGTCAAAGGGGACCTCGAATGTTATGTGTGGCAAACCTCATTCCCTTTTTACAATGTTATGGAAACTTAGGGACCAAAAGTGTCAAAGTGGTTGTGTCTAGGGGCCAAAGGTGGCCAATGGGATTTTGTGCATGTGAATGGCCAAGGAAGGGGGACCGACCCCCCCCCCCCCTCTTCTTCTTCTCGACGGTTTCATGCAGCAAACAAACAGCCCTTTGTTTTTTTTTCTTTCTTGATGGTTTCTTTTGGTTTCCATTGCCGAGAGAGATAGAAAGTGAGAGAGAGAGATCGCAAGTTAGAGAGAACCGAGCAAAGAGAGAGAGAGTGGGTCGCCGGAAGTTTCTTCCAGTTGCCGGAGAACCGTTCCAGTAGCCGGAGGTCGCTGCCACCGCCATCAATCGCCGGAGAAGTCGAGGGAGAGGAGCAACATCGCAAGGTAAGTCATTCCCTCGCTCCATCTTGTTTTTTTTTGTGTTCGTTTTTCCGGCGAGCAACAGCCGCCGCACGCCGCCGTACGCCGCCACTGTGGTGGCTGAGCGTGGGCAGCAGTGGTTGCGAGTGCGGGTGTGTGTGCACGCTTAGAGCGATCGAGAGAGAGAAGGACGGTGACGCGAGAGGATGGCGTGAGTTGTGTGTGTGTGTAATCACCGCCGGCCGCCGCCTGATGCCGCCGCCGGCAACCACCCTGCCGGAGAGGGTGGTGGGTGGTGCTCGTGTGGCGGGACCCTACTGACCTAAACCCATCGTTGCTTAGAAATCCCGAACTCGTAAAATCAGCTGCGTAGTCGTATTATAAAAATCGTCAATTTATGTGATTAATCGTTCTGCCACTGTTTTGCGGTGGCTATAACTTTCCCGTCATAACTCCGATTGAGCCGAAACTGGCGCCCACGCTTCGAGCTCGGGACCGGGCACGTTTTCTGTGTTTTAGCGGAAAACTGGTTCGGCCTCGAGCTAGGAGAAAAAGTGGCCGCAAGTTCAGAGGTTCGTCATTTCATGTAAAGAATTCTGGATTCTGCCCTGTTCT
Source organism: Saussurea involucrata (assembly GCA_033807775.1). Lineage (NCBI taxonomy): Eukaryota > Viridiplantae > Streptophyta > Magnoliopsida > Asterales > Asteraceae > Saussurea > Saussurea involucrata. The sequence continues at coordinate 62,234,929 of CM066313.1, read as the reverse complement.
TGCGTAGCCGATAACCTTTTACTCGTAGCTCGGTTTGGGGTGAAATTGGTGCCAAAGGTTCCCTTTTCGAGTCTAGCAACTTTTCTGTGTTTTGTGCAAAACCCAGTTCGGACTGTAAATAGGGTCGAATTGCTGTTTTATATCGAACAGTGCGGTTTTTCGCTGTGCAGCTAACCGGACTTGTAAAATCTATAATAAATTGTAGAAAAATCGTTAGAGCGCGTGCGATATGTCCTTGGAACCGTAACTCAGAGCACTTTCTAGTCATATAAAATGTTTGAGGATTTTCTGGGTTTAGGAGGGTCGAATCAGGTCCCGAACAGACCCGTTTAGTTAGGTGGAAAAGTCATTTTAGTGACGGTTGTAGCGTGCGTCGCGTCTTTAGGTCCGAGTCTCGTATTAATGCATGTTAACGTTCGTTTAGGTATTGGGAAGTGATTTTTGGATTGTGGAGCTTGGAATTTTGATTACGAGCTAGACGCGCTTTTGAGGTGAGTTCTTTCACCGCGTAGTTAGGAATTTCATGTATGTTGTTTTTGTGTTATTGGTTGTTACGTATAATTATGTGGTTGCATGAGATAATTGGTATGTGGTAACTGTTAATGATTGGCGATTTGTATATTTATATTTTGTTTTACTCGGTGGGACCGAGGGCTTGGTGGGACTAAGCTTATTTGTATTGTTTACTCGGTGGGACCGAGGGCTTGGTGGGACTAAGCTTATTTGTATTGTTTACTCGGTGGGACCGAGGGCTTGGTGGGACTAAGCTTATTTGTATTGTTTACTCGGTGGGACCGAGGGCTTAGTGGGACTAAGCTTAGTTATATCTTGTTTTACTCGGTGGGACCGGGGGCTCGGTGGGACTGAGCTTATAATTAATTTATCTAGTTGCTCGGTGGGACCGAGGTTTGTTTTTATATGATAATTGATTGTGGCTGTATTCAAGGTGATAATGATGTGACCTACTTGCGAGTAGGGGCGATATACATGGGTTGCTACCTACGTGTGTGTTTGAATTCACTAAGCTTTAGCTTACCCTTTTCCCTTATGTTGTGACCTCAGGTGCGAGGGGCAGGCAGGCTTGACGGTACACACAAGCGCGGGTGCTGATGATGTTTTTATTTTATTTTTACTTTTAAACCTTTAGACTTGTTTATAACATTTTCCGCTGCATAACTTTTTGGATGGTTTGGTAAACGAAGTATTTCAATTGGGTTTGCAAATTATTAGATTGGAGGATTTTTATAATGAAATATATGTTTTAAATTTTTTTTTAAAATTCCTTGAAATTTTTGGGACGTTACACCCGAACTCCCGGTACCCCGAAGTCCCGGTACCCCGAAGTCCCGGTACCCCGACTCCCGGTACCCCGACTCCCGGTACCCGACTCCCGGTACCCCGACTCCCGGTGCCCCGACTCCCGGTCTAGCGAACAGGGACGAACCTTATACGCTTCATTACTCGATTTCTTCCTACGGAGTCCAGTAAATTGAGAATTTAACACAGCATTCTTACCCAATTTGCTCTATTACAACTCCTTAAACAACATAAATTTCTAGTCCATTGGTTTCATTAGATTACAATCCCATTCGTGAACTAAAACTCTCCACAGTGATGTTAAACAATATCCCAGCTTAAACATGAAAACCCATCCAGGAACTAACTATTTTCTAGCTATTAATGCACAAGAAGATAACAATGATTTGAGGTTTTACTTACCAAAAGAGACTTCTCCCGATCCTGATGCCAAACCGATTTCACCCTCTTTCTGCTCTTCTCCTCAGCCGCCACAACACAATAATACTGAATCACCAAGACCACCTAGGGATTTGGCTCATTTAAATATGTTTCACAATTTACACTATAGCCCCTAAGCCCAAACTTCCATTCTTTTAATTCTGGACACTAAACTTTCCAGCCTACTAAATTTGGGTTGTTACACTAAGCACAGAGACTGAAAAGAAGAAGGTTGAAGGTTTTAAAGCAAAAAGTTTGAAAGATGACTTCACATACGAAAGAAAGATCTTTCAAACTGAGATTTCCAAGTTTAATAAGCAATTATCTGTTTTGTCATCTGATATTATGATAGAGAAGAGGCTAAAATCTGATCTCCAAAAGAAGCTAGATATAATGCTTGAAAAGAAAAATGTTCTGTTTAACAATGACAAGGAACTTGAAAGCAAAAACTCTGATGTTGAATCAACCAATCTTGCTAGTCGAGATACTGTTAATCAGTCTCGTTACGGTGATTCAGTTAATTCTGCTTGCTTTTCTAAGACTGCTTCAAGTTCTATTCACGGAAATTTTTCTTCAAAGACTTGCATTAGATCAAATAGCTCTTCAAAAGATCGAATCCATACCTCTAATCTGTTTTATAACCCTATCATTGACAAATCAGATAATAAATCTTTCAAGAAGGTAAACATGGTGTGGAGAGTTAAAGGAACCACTTCTGCTCCAAAGTCATTCGTCTCTGTTAAGAGTGACAAGAACAACACAGCTTTCCACGCTAAACCTTTTGTGAAAACTGATCGTGTTTATTCTATTAATAAGCTGATCAGCTTATCTACACAAAAGCTGTGTTGTTCTTATTGTGGAACAAGTGAGTTTGTGGATAAAGACCATGCTAAGTATTGGTATGGTACTTATAGTATCCCTGGTCCTCATAAGGCAACTAACCAACAAGGATCCATCAAAAGATGGATACCAAAATCCCTCTAATTTGTTTTGCAGGAATGTCATGTGTGGTTTTAATTTCTATTATTCACATCACATGACGAGCATTCAAAGGTTATGCCAATTTTGAGGGGGAGTACTATCTCATGAAAGGTAAGTGAACTTCCAACTGAATTCAAAGACCGTGGTAATTCATTCTGGATAACTTACTTATGTTTGTTATTCTCCAATTTTAAATTCCATGATTGCCACGTGTCACTTTTTCTTGACTTAGTTATTTCCATGTCTTACATATTCGTTGATTTTTCGATGGAAATACACTCGTTTGAATTCCTAGTTGTTTTCTAAGTTCGCTATTTCTTGAAAATGATTCCATTCTTATCTGATATAATAATTGTGACTTGTTCCTCACAATTAAACATTCTGATCATTGTCTCATTTCTTGCAAAATACTGTGCTTACTGAGTCATTCTGTTTTGCGCTTGATTTTGTTTCTTGAAATTCTGGTATTTCAACAACGACTTCTGATCAACTCAGATCAGAACTCAGACTTAAATGCTATGACTTCTGAACAATTCAGTTCAGAACTCGTTCTTAAAAGAATGACTTCTGATTACCTCAGATCAGGACTCGTTCTTAAAAGTTTAACTTCTAAACATTTCAGTTTAGAACTCGTACTTCAACTATTTTTACTAAACTGTTCTACTCGTTGCATGAAAGGAATGTTAGGTCTTACATTGTTTCAATGGTCAAGCCAGACCCGGAAGGACCTACCCAAGAAACACATCCTTTATAGACAACAGTGAGGGGTCTAGATTGATAGATGAGTTTGGAGTGAAAAGAATATGGTGAGGCTGTGACAGGACTTAAAAGAATTATTGGTCCTTACCAAACCGAGTCAGTTATCCGGGTAACCACACAATTTATTCATTCTCGTTCGTTGGAGATGAATATTGAAACATACATGGACCCAGTGTCGATAACTCGTGTCACCCCACCCAGCCACTCAAGTATCTCCCAACAGATGCTTGTTTCATATATATCACGGAGATTTAGCACATACTCTATCTATTTCTCACTCGGAGGTCTTAGATATTGAAAAAGGAAGACATCAGATCCGGTCTCCGAACTTCATATTCTAATCACTGTGTCAATTGATTTTTAACTTGCGTCCCGAGTTAAATCAATATTTTGAGCCAAATAGATAGAATTTATTTTCTTTCACACATGCACGAGTCTTTGTGATTCCCATTGCATATCTTCGTGATATTGCCGGAACAATTTGAGAAGTTAATTTTTCAAATTTTCTTCAGTGATAACTGGAAGTCCTATCAGAGATACCCCATTGCCAACTCTGAACATAGGCCACACAATTTTTTAAAATTGTTGTGATAACAGTTACTAACGTGGTTCTGTGTTAGCTTTTTACCCCGTTCTGGTTACTTACAGTTTTATCTGGATTTTTTGCTACTCGTTACTATTGTCTTTGAACATACATGATGCTCCGGATGCTCCTACTCATCATGAGGGGGAGAAAGGGTACAGATTCAAAGACACGGATTATCAAGTTGAGGGGGAGTTAGCAAAAGCCGAGGGGGAGTAAAGAAGTCCCCATGCAAAAGCCGAGGGGGAGTAACTGTTGATTGATCTTATTAGTTATTTGGTCAGTTTTGAAATCCATCAATTCTTCTCATTCCTTATCAAGTGGTGTTTGCTACAATTCAGTTTTTCCTCCATCGAGCATATTGGTTCTACAAATTCTTAAAGCTGAAGCTGAAAGCAAATTCAACTCGTGGTTCAAAGAAAGATTCGTTGAAGATATGAAGATCAAGAGCTTTATTCAAGGGGGAGCGCTGAAAAGACATGAAGACAAGCAACATCATTGCATTTCAAAGATTCAAAGGAAGAGAAGATCAAGACTTGAAGATTTCAAGACCGGTTTTTATTTATATATCTTTAGGGGGAGATTGTTAGGACCATAAATGTCCTACATATTAGAAAGATATATAAATAATTATATAGTGTTTAATTAGATTTATTAATAATTGTAAAAGCCTTTATTATGTTAAATTGGGCTTAGAGTTGCTTAATGGGCTTAGGCCTTGTTGTTTAAGGCCTAAGTATATAAGCTTTCCTTAACCTTAGAATTAGGTTAGAGTTTTCATTAGCAATTCATAAATTCATTAGAGCTTAATTGTTTGGAGAGAGATAGTTAAGATTTTCATTCAAACCTTTGTAACTATCTTGAATCTTGAATATGAGAGGGATGACAAGTTGAAATCATCAATTGTTCTTGTTATTTCTCATTGAATCGTTGTTACCTGATCAAACTGGAACTCTCAAGTAACCTCTTGTTTAGTGTTCTTCGTAGGAGATTTGATTTTTCAATTGTGAAGTTGTTTTGATGCTTCTTGCGTGTACAGATCAATATTGTTATTGTTTTTGATCATTTTGTAACCTTCAGATTCATATAATATCATAAATTCAGTAAGTTTCCAACAGATCTGGGCCGACACAAGGGTTTTCGAAGTTGTTAATGATATTGACGATCGATCTCCATTTTTTGATGTGTTTAATCGGACTTGATGTCATAGATACGTTTTTTCTGTTAATTTCGAGCAAGTAGCAAGCATCAAATTCGAAAACTAGCGAGAAAACCCATGAAATTTGAGGTTTAAAAATCGTCGCCGGAAAAACGGTTTTCCACCGGATTCTGGAAAATTTTCCACCGGAGCTTAAAGTTATCGCATCAAATTTTATCGCAAGTTCTCCGTTTTTGTCGCAAGTGAAAGTTTGTCACAAGTTTTTATCGCAGCCTAATCTTCATCGCAAACCTTTATCGCAACTGTTATCGCAAGTTTTTGTCGCAACCCACACTTCGACGAAAAATCTCAATAAGTGGCCGGAAAAACGTTTTTGGCTTCTAGTGATCGTTCTTCATTGCATATTACCATTCAATCGCATTAATGTGGTTTTAGAGCGTAAAGGTAGCATAAAGATTTGATTTGGACGCAAGAAACCAAAGAAGACCGAAGTCAGATCGTCAAGTTGATGACGATGAACAATGATTAACGGGACTCCGTTAGTGGCCGTTAAAATCGTTACATTTTTAGTCCTTTTTATCGTTAAGTTCGTTAGCTTTTCGTTAGTAGCGTTAATTTTGTTAATTTTTAGTCCTTTTCTGTTAAGTCTTCGTTAGTTAGGTTAGTTGGTTTTTTGTTAACTTTCCGTTAGATTTTTCCGTTACGTTTCTTACAAATTCAGTCCTACCGTTAAGTGTCTGTTAAGTCTGTTAGATAGTTTAAGAGTCTGTCAGTTTTGGTCCCTGGACTTATAAGCTTCATTTTCTGTCTGTTTTAGTCCCTGTACTTAAACTTTCAGATTCTGTCACTTTTAGTCCCCATACTTTAGGTTTTAATTTCTGTCAAGTTTAGTCCCTGGAGTTTTAGGTTTCTGTTTTGGTCAATTTTAGTCCTTATAGTTTTGTTCATTTTTAGTCCCTTAAGTTTTTAAGTTTCAATTTTTGTCAAATTGAGTCCTTTTAGTTCTAAATTTTAGATTTTGTCATTTTTAGTCCTTGTTTTTGTCAAATTTTAGTATTTTACACTTTTAGTCCTTGTTTTTCATTTTAGTTTCGTAAGTTGTTAGTTTTACTCCTTATTCTTCATTATTTTTCAGTTTTCGTCAATTTTATCAGTTTTTGCCAGCATTTAACCGTAACTGATATATTTTCTCATATTTTGCAGGTTTGCCGATTTAAAGTCCAGGTTTCCGCATTAATTTTTCGGAATTAATTTTTGGAGACAAATTTACAATTTGTTTTTTAAATTTTATTTCAGAAAATTTTTCTGACTTTAATCGTGTTTTCTCTGATCGTATAAGCGCACAAATTCTACTTCTCACGAAGTATCTGTTAACGATCCGACATTTTAAATTTTCAGGTAACAATGTCTCTAGAGGAGGAAAATGCTATTCTCAAGGACATGATGTCAACTTCCGACCCTCTTGTTAAATGTATTCAAATACAAAAAGTCCAACAAGATAAGTTAGATGATTTGACTGCACAACTGAAGAAATCAAGAGAATCAATTACTTAAAAAATGATATATTGCGATAGCAAGAGATTCTCATTGATAACTTGAAAAAGAAAAAGATCGAATTTGATGGGGGTCTAGCGTATTTTCAGGAAAGAATGACTGAATTCAAAACAAAACTAGAGAATTCGGAAGCTAAGAAGAATGAACTTGAATATCGTTTGCGTGATTATAAAGACAGAAACACCAAGCTCATTAATGAAGTTATAGGATTGGAAGGAAGACTTTACAATATCGTTCAAACTGAACAAACAAAGGAGATAGAGCAGCTAAAAGAAGAGATCTGTACAATACAGAAAACTAATCAAGATCTCCAACAACAACTTTCTGACCTGAAATCACAAGCTGATATGAAGACATACGATTGTGAATCTAAAGCCAGTCTGATGATTTCTTTAGAGGGGAAGAATGCCGAGCTGACAAAGAAAATGTCTGATTTTGAACAAGTGATGAGAAAGGAAAGAGAAGAATTTGAGAAAGAAAGAGATGGGATAAAGGAGACTGAGGAAAAAGCAAGAGTTTTAGAAACTGAAAATGATGAGTTAAAGTATAAGAATTATGAGTTTGCTAAGGAGATTTCTAAGTTGCAAATGGAGGTTGCAAAAGAAAAGGCAGATTTTCAGAAAGCAAAAGACGAGATTCAAATAGAAACACAAGTTTATGCAAAAGAGAGAAAATATTTTGAAAATGAACGAGATACTTGTGCGAAAGAGAGACGAGATTTTGAAAATGAACGAAATACTTTTGCAAATGAACGAAAGATGTTTAAACAAAAGTTTTCTGATTTTTCAAAGAAGGTTGATGAGGAAAAGAAAGCTATTGAGCTAAGATGCATAAAACTTTCCAAGCAAAACTCATATTTTGAAAAAGTTTTATTTCTCGAAAAGGAAAAGTTTGAGAAGGAAAAGGTAGATTTTAATGCTAAAAGAAAATCCTTTGAAGCAAAGATTCTTGAGCTTTCACTGAAAATATCTAATTTGGAGAAAGAGTTAGACATCGAAAGAAAAGAACTTGAAAGGAAGAAAGTTGAAGATTTTCAAGCTAAAAGTGTGAAAGATGTCTATTCAAATGAAAGAAAGATTTTTCAGAATGAAATCAAGAAACTCACAAAGAATTTATCTGGTTTATCTACTGAAATTATGATAGAGAAGAAGGTTAAATCTGAGATTCAAAGGAAATTTGATTTGTTATCCAAAGAGAGAAACGTCTTGTCCAATAAAGTTAAAGAACTTGAAGACATTATTTTTAAAGTTGATGTCTCAAAACAAGCAAGTCCTGACACGATTGTTCAGACTCCACTTGTTGCCTCAACTGGTTCTGAATGTTCATTTAAAACGGCTTCAAGTTCAATTAACACTGATGTTCTTCAAAGGGATTTGACAAATCAAATGGTTTTTCAAAAGATCAGATTCATCCTTCTAATCTCTTATATAATCCTTCTGCTGATAATTCGGATGCTTCTATTTCAAAGCTTTCAAATAGTCATGTTTTCAAAAGAGTAAAAACGGTTTGGAAAGTGAAAGGTTCTTCACCTGAAAGAGATGCCCAAAGTCATCTGTTCCTCCACCCACGGTGAACAGGAAGAACAATGCTCCGAAATGTAAGTCTTTTGTTAAACCTAATCTTGTTTATTCTGCAAATCATTTGATTAGGTTAGCACAAAAGCAAATATGTTGTTCTTATTGTGGAACTCATGATTTTGTCAAGAAAGAAAATGTTCAGTACTGGTATGGCACTTATAATATTTCTTCAAATCAAACTGCACATAACAAGCCAAGACCCAAGTTCCGTTGGGTACCAAAATCTACTTAATCTGTTTTGTTGGTGATTTTAGTGAAATCATCGGTCATTTTGTGTAATTGGATTCATAAAGGTAATAATGGGGTTGTTAGCTAAGCTATAACATGAGTTAGGAGGTGTGGAGTGCACACTCGTGTAAGCTAACTAGAACCCGGGATTGTTGGACGGTTGAGAATGGCACGTTACAAAGTGGGATTGGGAAATGAGAAATGGCGCCAGGCTCTGGATTGTGCACGGATTTGTGCATGGCGCGCATATCGGCGCCAGTTGTCTAGCGCCAAAACTGGCGCCGTGGTCTGCTTTATGTTTGGCGCTCATTTCGGCGCTACTTATCTGGCGCGGAAAGTAGCGCCGGCGTCAGGGAAGCTTTTCTCATTTGTAACTCCTGTCATTAAGTCCACAATCAATTTCATTAAATGAGATATTATTTCCTGATACAATATAGTGTAGGTTACGTTTTCTAGAGTGTATTTATATGGATCGATTTCTGCCTTAATCGATACACACTGAAAATTAGAGATTATCCTCGAGAGAATTTCGTGATACCCCGGCAGATAGGGTCGAAATATCTCTTACGGAAAGCGAGCTCTACGCGATCTCTGATTATATCCAAGTTATTATAATCACCTCTTTCTTATCTCTTTCGCGAACCCGATACACAAATCCCCCAACAATCGTAAGAGATAATTCCTTCGTGAAGAGATATGGCGGGTGATCAAACCGTGAGAGACATGACTTCCAAGTTCACAAAACTTGAGAAGTTTGAAGGCGTGGATTTCCGTAGATGGCAGAAGAAGATGCACTTCTTGTTGACGACGTTGAAGGTGGTGTATGTGCTAAGCACCCCGATACCGAAGATAATGGAAAACGAGACGCTGGAGGTTACCCGGCGTCGCGGAAAGTGGGAGAATAACGACTACATCTGTCGTGGCCACATCTTGAACGGTATGTGTGACCCCCTCTTCGATATCTATCAAAATGTGGAATCCTCCAAAGAGCTATGGGACTCTCTCGAGTCCAAATACATGGCCGAGGATGCTTCTAGTAAGAAGTTCCTCGTTAGTAATTTTAACAATTACAAAATGGTGGACTCAAGGCCGGTGATGGATCAATACAATGAGCTCCTTCGCATTCTAGGCCAATATGCTCAACACAATATGAAGATGGACGAATCCATCTCTGTATCGAGCATAATTGATAAATTGCCTCCCTCTTGGAAAGACTTTAAACACATGTTGAAACACAAGAAGGAAGAGTTGTCTCTTGTGCAACTCGGTAGTCACTTGCGCATAGAGGAATCTCTTCGGGCACAAGAGGCTGAGAAACCTAAAGTAAAGGAGGTTTCTGCACCTTCGGTGAACATGGTGGAAGAGGGAAAGACTAACAAGTTCAAAGGAAAACGGAAGTTCAATGATGCTAAGAAAGGGCCCAATAAAAAGGTTACTTTAACCTGTTGGACCTGTGGGATGACCGGCCATCTCAAGCGGGATTGTCGGGTTGTCAAGAATAAGGGTGGAGCAAGCACGAGTGAAAGTGGGCAAGGATCCAAGGATCAAAACCTACGGCAAGGTCAGTTTCTTGACTTTGGTTTTAATTCAAATTTGAATTATGTTCCACTAATTTCCGAATCATTTTATGTGCAGGATGATGATGTTGCTTGGTGGATCGACTCGGGTGCTACAAGTCATGTGTGCAAAGATCGTCGTTGGTTCACTTCTTTGGAACCGATTGAAGACGGATCAATGCTTCGCATGGGGAACGAGTCGATGGCTCCCATTCTTGGAAGAGGCTTAGTTAGGCTAGAATTTAGTTCTGGCAAAGTAGTTGAACTTCTTAATGTTTTGTTTGTACCGCGAATTCGAAAGAATTTGGTTTCCGGTAGTATTTTGAATAAGTTAGGGTATAGGCAAGTTTATGAGTCGGACAAGTTCATCTTGTCAAAGGGTGGCTCTTTTGTAGGATTTGGTTATTTGCTTAATAATATGTTTATGTTGAATTTGAATAAAATGAATGTTGTTTCAAATTCTGTTTTTATTGCAAATAGCGTTTGTGTTGATTCTAATTTATGGCATGCTAGACTTGGTCACGTTAATTTTAAATGTATGGTTGAAATGTCAAAAGACGGTCTTATTCCGGCGTTTGATATTAAGACTGATAAGTGTAAAACTTGCATGTTAACAAAGATCACTAGACAACCTTTTCCTAACGTGAAAAGGGACTCGTCGGTGCTTGATTTAATTCATAGTGATCTTTGTGATTTGCATTCAACTCCGTCTTTTGGTAATAAAAAGTATGTTGTCACTTTTATTGACGACACTTCACGTTTTTGCTATGTTTATTTATTACATTCAAAGGATGAAGCATTGGTTAAATTTAAAGTTTTTAAAACGGAGGTTGAATTGCAAATGAATGGCTTAATAAAGTGTTTACGTACCTATCGTGGTGGGGAGTATTACGACCCCATGTTTTTCCAATTCGTAGGAATCATTCATGAGACTACGGCGCCTTATACACCACAGCAAAATGGTGTGGCAGAACGGAAAAATAGAGTTCTCAAAGAAATGGTGAACTCTATGTTATCCTACTCGGGTTTGAGTGATGGATTTTGGGGTGAAGCCATGCTAACGGCTTGTTATTTGCTGAATCGAGTTCCCAATAAACGGAACAAGATTACCCCATATGAACTTTGGTTCAAGAAAAGGCCGAACTTGAGTTACATTCGAGTTTGGGGCTGTCGAGCGGTTGTTCGACTACCCGAACCCAAAAGAAAGACTTTGGGTGAGAAAGGCATTGACTGCATCTTTGTTGGATATGCCGAGCATTCCAAAGCATATAGGTTCTATGTTATTGAACCTAATGATTCTATAGCGATTCACACCGTTATAGAATCGAGAGATGTGATATTTGATGAGACTAGATTCTCTTCAATGCCGAGGCCAAAGGACATAGTTCCAAGTACTAGTGAAACGAGTGAGGTTGAAGAACAAGCAATTGTTCCAACCGAATATTCGGTGCTTCGAAGGAGCAAAAGAGGAAGGATTGAAAAATCCTTTGGTCCCGATTTCCAAGTGTACTTGGTAGAGGGATCAAGAGATGAGATTGGATCCCAATTCCTTTACTGTTATAGTGTTGAGGAGGATCCAAAATCATTTGATGAGGCTATGAAATCTCAAGATATTGCTTTCTGGAAAGAAGCAATACATGATGAAATGAACTCCATCATGGGGAATAATACTTGGGTATTATCGGACTTGCCACCGGGTTGCAAACCTTTGGGTTGCAAGTGGATCTTCAAAAGGAAGATGAAAGCGGATGGGTCAATCGACAAGTTCAAAGCTCAATTAGTGATCCAAGGCTTTAGGCAACGGGAAGGCATCGATTATTTTGATACTTATGCCCCGGTTGCAAGAATCTCCACGATTAGATTGTTGATAGCCTTAGCCGCTATTCACAATTTGGTGATTCACCAAATGGATGTCAAAACGGCATTCTTGAATGGTGACTTGGAGGAGGAAGTTTACATGAAACAACTGGAAGGTTTTGTTATGCCCGGAATGGAGCATAAGGTGTGTAAACTTATAAAATCATTGAATGGGCTGAAACAAGCACCCAAACAATGGCATCAGAAATTTGATGAGGTTATCTTGTCCAATGGCTTTATGATAAACCAAGCGGACAAGTGCGTATATAGCAAATTTGATTCATCCGGTAACGGTGTAATCATTTGCCTATATGTTGACGACATGTTGATCTTTGGCACCAACCAAGATCAAGTTGGGAAAACCAAAGAGTTTTTGTCGTTAAGTTTCTCCATGAAAGACATGGGAGAGGCGGAGGTGATTCTTGGTATAAGGATCAAGCGTGAGAACATAGGGATTGCAATTACGCAATCTCATTACATTGAGAAAGTATTAAAGAAATTTAATAGCTTTGATTGTTCTCCGGTGAGTACCCCATGGGATCCGAGTGTGAATCTTATGCCCAATTCGGGTGAAGCGGTGTCACAACTTGAGTACTCAAAGGCTATAGGATGCTGATGTATGCCATGACAAGCACTAGACCGGATATCGCATTTGCCATAGGAAAGTTGAGTAGATATACTAGTAATTCTAGTATTCATCATTGGCAAGCGATAAGACGAGTATTTAAATACTTGAAGAAAACCATTGATTATGGTTTGTCATATGTCGGATTTCCTTCGGTTTTGGAGGGATATTCGGATGCAAGTTGGATTACCAATTTAGAAGATCATTCTTCTACGAGTGGTTGGGTGTACTTGCTTGGGGGAGGTGCCATCTCATGGTCTTCCAAGAAGCAAACTTGCATCACGAGTTCGACTATGGAGTCGGAATTTGTGGCATTAGCCGCTGCCGGTAAAGAGGCGGAATGGCTAAGGAATTTGGTCCATGAAATTCCATTATGGCCGAAACCAATATCACCCATCTCTATCCGTTGTGATAGTGAGGATACTTTGGCTAAAGCTTATAGCCAAGTGTATAATGGCAAGTCTAGACACTTAGGTGTTAGATATAACATGATTCGTGAGCTAATCACGAATGGGGTGATTTCGGTTGAATTTGTTCGGTCGCAACAAAATCTAGCGGACCACTTGACGAAGGGGTTAGCTAGGGACTTGGTTTACAAGTCGGTGATAGGGATGGGATTAAAGTCCATCTAAATCTCTAACAGTGAGATACCCAATTCCCTTCTAATACAACGTTAGAAGTTGAATTCAATGGGAAAGCTCACTCTAAGAGATTGGAGCACAAGACGATCATCCCAAGGTGTGTGCTCGATACTGCAAGTGAAGGAGGTAATTGTTCTTTTGTAAAAATGCATGTGCAGGTGCATGAGGAAAAGAACTACCTATATGAGTGGGAAGTGTGGCCGCTTCAAGAAGCTTGGACTTGGCTTTGATGCACTCACGAAACGGATAAGGACACATGGCCTGTATAGTGTCAAGTTTATGCTTTAGATATTTTAAATTCATGTGTATGTTATTTTCTGGTACTCAAATGGGTTGACGGGTTCAATCCTTAGGACACCCGGATTCTCGAGTATTTGAAATGTGTAATGTACTAAGATGGAAATTCAATCTTTTAGATATTTTCATTTATGCATGAGTTTGTTTACCTGTATTGTAATTTTATTTGTGAATCAAGGATTGCACTAAAATGGGGGAGGAATGTTGGTGATTTTAGTGAAATCATCGGTCATTTTGTGTAATTGGATTCACAAAGGTAATAATGGGGTTGTTAGCTAACTTATAACATGAGTTAGGAGGTGTGGAGTGCACACTCGTGTAAGCTAACTAGAACCCCGGATTGTTGGACGGTTAAGAATGGCACGTTACAAAGTGGGATTGGGAAATGAGAAATGGCGTCAGGCTCTGGATTGTGCACGGATTTGTGCATGGCGCGCATATCGGCGCCAGTTGTCTAGCGCCAAAACTGGCGCCGTGGTCTGCCTTATGTTTGGCGCTCATTTCGGCGCTACTTATCTGGCGCGGAAAGTAGCGCCGGCGTCAGGGAAGCTTTTCTCATTTGTAACTCCCGTCATTAAGTCCACAATCAATTTCATTAAATGAGATATTATTTCCTGATACAATATAGTGTAGGTTACGTTTTCTAGAGTGTATTTATATGGATCGATTTCTGCCTTAATCGATACACACTGAAAATCAGAGATTATCCTCGAGAGAATTTCGTGATACCCGGGCAGATAGGGTCGAAATATCTCTTACGGAAAGCGAGCTCTACGCGATCTCTGGTTATATCCAAGTTATTATAATCACCTCTTTCTTATCTCTTTCACGAACCCGATACAAAAATCCCCCAACATGTTTTGCAGGTTTATCATGTGTGGTGCTGATTGTCAGAACTATACCAAACACATGACTGGGAAACATAAGAGAATTGTGCAGATTTGAAGAAGAGTACCTATACTGAGATATATGCATAATTTCAGAGGGAGAATTTGTATATTCTTAATATATTTTGGGCTTATTGATATATCTTTCTACATGTTTATGGCTTCTAAACACTTCAGTTTAGAACCCGAGCTTTCAATGTGTTTGACTTCTGATCATTCCAGATCAGGACTCGTTCTTAATCTTAAAAAAAACAAATAATAATAATAATAATAATTAAATTAAATTGAATAAAATTTAGACTTTGATTGTTAAATCTGCTAATTTTGTGTCGTTAAGATCTTTGCAGATTTTGAGGGGGAGCTAATCTGATTTTTATTCAGTCGATCATAACTTGAGGGGGAGCTGATACTGTAAGTATATTCTGAACTTGATCTGAGATTGTTTGAAAGAAGAACAACTTTCAAGCATGAAAAATGTATTCTTAAATGTTCAAACCACTTCTCTATTTCAAAAGGATTTCATAAATTTAGAAGTGTGTTTTTTAAATGTTTTTCATGTATATCTCGGATTATTACATCATTGTTTCTGACCGTGTGTTTCTAAAGATTAATACTTGTGTATTATCTTTTCTATACTTTCAAATATTCATACACACCGGTTCAGCTTCTTTTTTACTTTGTTATTACCATGTCTCAAAATGAAACAATTTTCGATGGTAATACTCCCGTTTGTAATTCAAAGTTTGTTGAGCATCATACATTCATTCAGTGTGAGAACTTAAACGTTTCATTCAAAGATTGTTTATATTTGTTCTTATAAACAAAATTCAATTCTTTGATACCCTAACCGTTCATGTTATCCTTCATATTTGATCTGATTGGTACATTGTCAGATTCTCAAACAAGTCTTATGAATTCATTTCATTTCATTCTATATCCTTGTTTTGAGAAATCCTAAACGTTCAAATGCTCAAATATTTCATGAATATTTTTTAGGAGCATACATTCTGTTGACAATGTTATTCAAATGCTAAAGATTCTTATTTGTTCAAGCTAAACTGTTGAGCAACATATCTTTTAGGACAACATTTCATGGGAATCAGTGTGAGAGCTTAAAAGAACTTCTATGGATCTACGTTAACCAGTGTTTCCTACCCAAGAAGTTATCTTTGAGTGATTGAGGGGTGAGGGGTCGAAATCAAAGAGTGGGGGAGATAACTCATCTGATTGAGTTAATCTCATTGTACTGAGGTAAAATGAAAAAGAGAGTTTGGTTAGAAGTGAGCGAATGAAAAACAAAAAGAGGGTGTGAGAACAGAGTTAAAAGAATACGAGAACTCTGCACCAACCACTTTTCTGAGCCGGGCAGCCTTATTACTGATTGGTTCACATTCTTTGGTGACCATCATTGAAACAGATAATTAGCTCATGCCAACTCTTGCATTAAACCCCACCAGCTACTCATTTCTTTCTTAACAAAGAAATGTTTCAATTTTTTTGGGGATGCAGCATATTATCTATCCAATCTTTACTCGGAAGGTTTGGATATTGAAAAGAAGGAAGTTTTCCCCACCTTCGCACTTCAATCATGCACATTGAGTCCATGGAAAACTTGTTGCTGTCTCAACAGTTTACACAATTTGAGCCTATTATTCAAGCATAAGTTGCTTCAATCATTTCTACACTTGCACGTACACAGAAGGAATATGTTTTCTTGTCATAACGTTCATAGAAATTCCATTGTATTTTTCGATGATTAAATGGAAGCCCTGGAGGAGTGAACATAAAAAAAAGCTCATTTCCAAAGTACATTCGTTGTACTAAGTAGCTTCGTGCAACTTACATGCATTTTAACTGTCTCATTCGTTGATTCAGGGTTACAACTTTCATATTATCTGAATTTGAAAAGATTCAGATAAACATTTTTTGGAATTGACGGTTAAACAGATCAAGAGGAGGAGATTGTTTCTGGTACTCAAAGAGAATGCTGAAATTGAACAAGAATTTTGATGATCATGATGCTCACAATCATCAAAAAGGGGGAGAAATATCAACAAAAAGAAAGAAGGAGATAATTCAAATATTTCAATTTCCGAGAGTCAAAGTTGATATTTGCCAAAGTCAAAGATAACAAGTCAAGATGTTTCGAGATGTTCAAAGAAAGGTAAAAGTTCATAGTTCATTATTGTTCAAATGTGTGAAGATACAAAGACAATTCGTGCTTAAACATTATTCAAGAATGACTTAAAGCTCAAAGCCCGTCGTTAAAACCTCAAATCCTGTCCAAAACTAAAGAAATTTGCCAAAAGCTCAAAGCTGCAAGGATAAGTGATTTGAAGATATAAAGAATTTGTTTGAAGACTTTGATCAACGCTACAAAGATTTGAAGTTCGTGTTTCAAGACTTTGTGACTATTTGTTTCTGAAGAGCCTAATGAAGATTCAAAGTTGTCAATGTGGATTCTTGAAGATAAAAGCTTATCTGAAGATTCGTCAAAGGTATAAAGTGTTGAAGATCTGAAGATTAAAGAGCTGAAGACTGCCGTTATAAATTTTTAAATCTTGAATCCATAGGGTGAGATTGTTAGTACACAAATGTATTCAAGATTTAGGTTATTATAATTAGTCAACAAAAGTCAAAGTCAATGTAGGTATTGTGTTGGTCAAAGGTATATATACCCAAATTGTAAGGGTTTGTGGTGAGGTGAGGTCATTGTGGTTAGCATACGTATTGAGTGTGTGTGTGTGAGAAATAGAGAGATGACCTCTTGAGAGAGAATTGTTGTTCTTCATTCATATCTTATCAATTCTCTCAATCTATTGAAGCTTATTGTGTTAATCATTGTTACTTGAAAACTCTCAGAACCATTTCTTAATAAGTGATGACACCCTAAAATGTGCCTAATAACTTAACCACGTACATTTCGAATGATTTATAAAATAAAGATACCAAAAGTGAATTAACATCAAATAATCCCAATATGAGAAATAAATCATCAAAACTTACCTACTTTATGATTTACTAGTTGTGTACCCTTGCAATGCGGCGGGATGTAAAAAATTCATTAAGATTTATTCAACTTTTAAAATATCAGTTCTTTCAAGATGTTGATACTTTAAGACTATGATTTTCAGTCTCTAAGTTAACTAAAAGTTATGCAACAATTTAATTGACTGTTGGCGATTTTAGTGACATCAAACATTTTGGTGTAATTGTGATTTACTTGAGATCGATTAAGACGATAAGGCAAACATACGTAAGTTAGGAGGTGCGGAGTGCACACTTACAAATGTTTCCGTTATCATCTTAGATCGCCTTAAAACGGGGCCGAACTTCGAAAAGACTAGAAATTTCCCTAAAAGTTGTCGCTGAAAATCACTTTCAGCTTGTGAAAGTTGTTGCTAAAAGCTGAAAGTTGTTGAGAGTTGAGAGCTGAAAGCTGAGAGTTAAGAGCAGAGGGTTGTCGTTGAAAAGGGCTGCCAGCTATTGATCAACTTATCGCTGATAAATGTTGTTGTCCAGAACTTGAAATTCGGTTGTAAGAATCTTTTGATCTTATCCATTAACGGAACCGTTTTACAACCGTCTAACCGCCTATAACTGTCGATCTCTTATTTAAATATGTAAATTGAGAATCTGGGTATATATATATATATATATCTCATTTCACATCCTTTGGATTGAGAAAAATATCTTAAGAATTATCCCAATACAAAGTTCGTGAACCCAGGGCTTATAGGGTCGAATTGTTGTACTCGGAAAGTGTTTTTCCGACACGATTCTTAAGATTATCCGGTCTCGATACCATATTATAATTACACACTTTCTAACTTTCGAATACAACAATTTTCTGTTTAATTAACGATGGCAAATCGATAGGAGTCCGTTCGTGAAATGACTTCGAAATTTGGCAAACTAGAGAAGTTTCAAGGAAACGCTTTTCGTCGGTGGCAAAAGAATATGCACTTCCTTCTCACCACTTTGAAGGTTGTGTATGTTCTTAGCACCCCCATGCCCGAGATCAATGAAGAATTAACTTTGGAGGCTATCCAACGTAGAAACAAATGGGAGAACGACGACTACATATGACGTGGGCATATTCTTAACGGTATGTCTGATGCTTTATTTGATGTTTACCAAAACGTAGAATCATCCAAAGAATTATGGGATGTCTTGGAATCGAAATACATGGTCGAGGATGCTTCGAGTAAGAAGTTCCTCGTAAGTAATTTTAATAATTACAAGATGATCGATTCCAGGCCCGTAATGGAACAATACAACGAATTGCTCTGGATCCTTGGTCAATTTACTCAACACCATATGAATATGGATGAATCCATATCGGTGTCGAGCATAATTGACAAGTTGCCACCATCATGGAAAGACTTCAAACACACACTTAAACACAAAAAGGAAGAACTTTCCTTGGTGCAACTTGGGAGCCACTTACGTATTGAGAAATCACTACGTGTGCAAGAAAGTGGTAAGGCCAACGATAAGGATGTCCCAAGTTCATCCAATGTCAACATGGTTGAGGAGCGTAAGAACACGACCAAGAGGAAGTTCGACAAAGGTAAAAACGGATGTTCGACAACCCCAAACATGGACCCAACAAAAAGTCAAAAATGACTTATTGGATATGTGGTCGAACAAGACATTTTAAACGAGATTGTCGAGTTGGTAAAGGTAACAAGAATGGAGTAAGTATGAGTGGGGTGGGACAAGGGTCGAACGACCAAACCCCAAATCAAGGTCGAAATTCGATCTTTTCTTATAATTCAAATGAGAATTTGATAGGGTTAATTTACTAACCTTATTTTAGCAGTTTTTAGTAGTTTTTTATCTTGTTTTATTTGCCTGAAGTCCGCATTTGAGTCATTTTTATTAGCTTTTTAGTATTTTCTGTGTTTTAGGTGTTAATCATGATTTAATGGTATTTTGTGTGTTTTTGAACTCATTTGGGCCTGATTTGATTTATTTCAGATTTGGGATGAATGATATTGTGGCAGTGCTGTAGGAGCAGGTGCTGCAGGAGTGCTGAAGGATCGCACAGGCTGGGCCTTTTTGAACAACTTTGGGTCGAACTCCTTTTGAAGACCGTAGGCTGGAGCAGGCTTCTGCAGGGGACAAGAAGTACATTTGACAGCAGTCTCTAACCACTTAGGCTCCAAGCAATTCCCCTATATATAGAAATGCATTGTTAGCTTTGAAAAACACCTCTAATTAGCTTTTCCTACTTATCTCTTAATTACTTCTTATTACTTTCTAGTTGCCACTTATTATTAAGTCTTTTGGGTTACGATTTCAGTTTGTATGCTAAGCTTTAGGTTCTAAATCTAATGTAGTCATTTTCGAAGAAATCTCTTGTGTTCTTATTTACGGTTCTTGCAATTTATTCTCCAAAGTTCTCGACATTTTACAAGTTTGTTACATCTAGTTTGCTTTCTCGAATCACTTTAGTTTTCCAAGTTACTTACTTAATTTCTCAAGGCTCTTAATTTTAGTTTGGACACCTTTCCTTCTAAAGTTTGAAGTTTTTGATCATTTAAGTTAGTATTTCAAGTTCCCACGTTTTAAGGCAAGAATTAGTTTTGTGACGTAACTTGTGCAACAAGTTTTCATAACTTGGCAACCAAGTTACCACGTTAGTTTGGTAGTTCAGTTTCTAGTTTTCTTGCATTTTAAGTTCTTGTTATTTAATCTACTTACCGTTTTTATTTTCTTGTTGTTGAAATTCCTGCATTTTAATCCCTGTCTTTTCATTTATGTAATTTACTTTCTTGCAATTTCTTTTCAGTACTTTCCATTTATGTTATTTACATTTCTTACATCTTTCGAAAGAAGAATCCAAGCCATGATAGGCTAAAAGCCTGAGCTTGGGGTGTAAGGCAAAGTTTAAATGTAAATTTGTGCGAAAGTAAAGAGATGTATTGAATATAACATTGTATCTAACTATTTATTTCAGGTGATTAATCTTTCATTGAAGATTATATTTAATTAATTGACAACTAATTTTATGTATGAAAATGCATTAACATTCAGTGTTAAGGTAAAGATTAATTATCTGAGGTAATAAGAGAAGACTAATAAATAGTTTTAATACCTTACAAGTATTATACTCTTACGGTGTAGGATGGTAACACTGTGTTGTGCTGGGATTCACGAGGTCTAACATAATTGATATCGTATCGATAGCACGTTGACCAGTGTGTACTCTTGGGAGGCCGTTTGAACCGATAGTTAGTACTGTGGCAGTCCTATAGCACTTGATGCTACAGGACTGGCTGGATGTTATAATATCTCTTTACTGGATCACTTATTTTCATCTTTATGGAGCTTTGCACCCTGTGCTTCTTCTCTAGAATTGATTTTTAGTTGATAACTCAAACCAACCAACCAAACAATCTGTTTTTGAATTCACCATCTGAAATCGGTTTTTAAAGACTGGACTTTTGAAAAGCTTTCACAAGTTTTCCATGTGGATCGATAGCTGGTACTTTTACCATTATTACTTGTTAAGAGACGATAGTAGTTCAAGGTGTATACTTTCACTGAGTTCTATTTTAAGTGAATCTCTAAGGTTGCATAAATCTGCTAACAGAATTATATACCACTAATTTCCTATGCATTTTATGTACAGGATGATGATATTGCGTGGTGGATAGACTCGGGTGTCACGAGTCACGTGTGCAAGGATCGAAGATGGTTCAAGAAGTTCGAGCCGATGGAAGATGGATCGGTCTTGCATATGGGCAACGAGTCTAATGCTCCAATCTTGGGTCGTGGCTGTGTGGATTTGAAGTTTAGCTCTGGGAATTTGTTGAAGTAAAACAATGTTTTTTTTGTACCTAATATCCGAAAGAATCTAGTCTCCGGAAGTGTATTGAACAAATTGGGTTTAAAACAAGTATTTGAAAGCGATAAGTATGTATTATCGCGGTGTGGTGTGTTCATTGGATTTGGTTACTACAATTCTGGGATGTTTATGCTAAATATAATACATAATTTTGCTTGTGAAAATTCTGTTTGCATGATAGATAGTAGTAATTTGTCCTTTCTTTGGCATGCTAGACTTGGACACGTGCATTACAAAAAAATGCATGAAATGTCCAAGGATGGCATGATTCCTTCCTTTGATTTAAATTTGGAAAAGTGTAAGACTTGCATGCTTACAAAAATCACACGTCAACCTTTTCCTAAAATTAAAAGATCATCTATGGTTTTGGATTTAATCCATAGTGATCTGTGTGATTTGCATGCGACTCCTTCACTTGGAAATAAAAAAGTATTTTGCTACATTTATATACGACGCTTCAAGGTTTTGTTACGTTTTTCTACTTCATTCGAAAGATGAAGCTTTAGAAAATTTTAAAATTTATAAAACTGAAGTGGAATTATAGCAAAGTATTTTAATTAAATAGTTAAGAACCGATAGAGGCGGTGAATATTTCGATCCTCTATATTTCCAATCTATTGGAATTATACACGAGACCACGCCACCGTATACACCTCAACAAAATGGTGTTGCGGAACGGAAGAATCGAGTTTTGAAAGAAATGGTTAACTCGATGTTATCCTACTCCGGTCTTAGTGACGGATTTTGGGGTGAAACCATGTTGACGGCTTGTTACGTTTTGAACCGGGTACCAAACAAAAGGAGTAAGGTTACTCCTTATGAACTTTGGTTCAAGAAGAAACCAAACTTAAATTATTTACGAGTTTGGGGTTGCCGAGTCGTGGTAAGATTACCGGATCCCAAGAGAAAAATATTGGGAGAAAGAGGAATCGACTGTATAATCATTGGATATGCTGATCATTCAAAGGCATATCGGTTCTATGTTATTGAACCTAACAACTCTATTTCGGTTAATACTGTTATAGAATCGAGGGATGCCATTTTCGATGAGAATCGATTTACCTCGATTCCGAGACCGAAAGATATGATTCCAAGTACGAGTGGAATCAATGATAGTGAAAAAGGAAAGGAAATTTCTTTGGAAATTCCCGAACTTCGAAGAAGTAAACGAGGAAGGATTCAGAAATCTTTTGGTCCCGACTTTCACCTATACTTAGTTGAAGGTTCACGAGATGAAATTGGATCTCAATATGCTTATTGTTATAGCATAGAGGAAGATCCAAGAACCTATGATGAGGTTATGAAGTCTCAAGACGTTGCCTTTTGGAAAGAGACAATAAATGATGAGATGGAGTCTATCATAGGGAATAACACATGGGTGTTGGCCGACTTACCACCGGGTTGCAAACCTTTGGGTTGCAAGTGGATTTTCAAG
The DNA here is from genome assembly GCA_033807775.1 of Saussurea involucrata. Lineage (NCBI taxonomy): Eukaryota > Viridiplantae > Streptophyta > Magnoliopsida > Asterales > Asteraceae > Saussurea > Saussurea involucrata. The sequence goes on along the minus strand of CM066313.1, from coordinate 62,212,197 downwards.
AAGAAAATTAAAGTCGATGGTACTATTGATAAGTTCAAGCTCAGTTGGTAATTCAAGGATTTCGGCAAAAAGAAGGTATTGATTATTTCGATATTTATGCACTGGTTGCTCGAATTTCCACAATTCGATTATTAATAGCATTGGCATCTATTAACAATTTGGTAATTCACCAAATGGATGTGAAGACGACATTCCTTAACGGTGATTTAAAGGATGAGGTTTACATGAAGCAACCGGAAGGCTTTGTGATGCCGAGGAATGAACATAAAGTGTGTAAATTAATTAAATCACTTTATGGTTTGAAGCAAGCCCCAAACCAATGGCATCAAAAGTTTGATGAAGTAGTTTTTTCTAATGGTTTTTATTTAAACCAATCGGACAAATGTGTGTATAGCAAATTGATGATTCCGATAAAGGCGTCATAATTTATTTATATGTTGATGACATGTTAATCTTTGGCATGGACCAAAGACAAGTCGACTTGACAAAAGAATTTTTGTCATCCCAATTCTCAATGAAGGATTTGGGGGAGGCTGAAGTGATCCTCGAGATAAGGATTAAACAGAAGAACAAAGGTTTGGCCATAACACAATCTCACTATGTCGAGAAAGTGTTAAAGAAGTTTAATATGTTAAATTGTTCACCCGTGAGTACTCCGATGATCCAAGTGCAAAGCTTATGCCCAACGAGGGTGAAGTCGTTTCATAATTAGAATTCTCTAAGGCAATCGGGTGCTTGATGTATGCCATGACAAGTACACGTCCGGACATTTCCTATGTCGTTGGTAGGTTGAGTCGGTTTACTAGTAGACCGAGTACTCATCATTGGCAAGCGGTAAGAAGGGTATTCAAATATTTGAAGGGAACCATGAATTATGGTGTAACATATGATGGGTTTCCTTCGGTGATCGAAGGCTACACGGATGCGAGTTGGATATCCAATATAGAGGATCATTCTTCTACTAGTGAATGGGCATTCTTGCTCGGTGGAGGTGCCATCTCTTGGGCCTCAAAGAAACAAACTTGCATCACAAATTCCACCATGGAATCTGAATTTGTAGCTTTGGCGGCCGCCGGTAAAGAGGCAGAGTGGCTAAAGAATTTATTTTACAAGATTCCTTTGTGGCCGAAGCCGATATCACCTATATGTATTCATTGTGATAGTATTGTAACATTGGCTAAGGCCTATAGCCAAGTATATAATGGAAAGTCGAGGCACTTGGGAGTGAGACATGACATGGTTAGAGAATTAATCATGCATGGGGTGATATCTGTAGAGTTCGTTAGAGCTCATAACAATTTAGCCGACCACTTAACAAAAGCGTTGGCTAGGGACTTAGTGCACAAGTCCGTGATCGGGATGGGTTTAACGCTCATATAGATTTGTATTAATAAGATACCCAATTCCCCTTTAATACAACGTTAAAGGTTGAACTCAATGAGGAAGGCTTATTAATAAAATTGAGGCACATAATATTATCATCCCAAGGTATGTGATTAGACCTGCAAGTGTTGTAAGGTTGAAAATTTTATTTCTTAATGATTCTTTTGAAAAATTGCATATGCAGGTGCAAGATATAAATAATCACCTAAATGGACGTGAAGTGTGGTCGCTTCAAGAAAATTTTCGACTTAACTTTCTATACGTTCATGAATGGATAAGGATGCAAGGCCTCTACAAATGTGTCAAGTGTGTTATCTAGATTTGTACGAACATATATGTATATTATCTTCATGTATTCAAATGGGTTGACGGGTTCATTTCTTAGAACACCTCGATTCTCGAATATTTGGAATATGTAATATACTAAAATGAAAATTTGATCTTCGTGACATTTTCATTTATGCATTTGTTTGAATTTCTACATATTTATATTTCGTTGTGAATCAAAGGATTACACTAAAATGGGTGAGGAATGTTGGTGATTTTAGTGTCATCAAACATTTTGGTGTAATTGTGATTTACTTGAGATCGATTAAGACGATAAAGCAAACATACGTAAGTTAGGAGGTGCGGAGTGCACACTTACAAATGTTTCCGTTATCATCTTAGATCGCCTTAAAGCGGGTTCGAAGTTTGAAAAGACTAGAAATTTATCTAAAAGTTGTCGCTGAAAATCACTTTCAGCTTGTGAAAGTTGTTGCTAAAACCTGAAAGTTGTCGCTGAAAAGTTGAGAGTTGAGAGCTGAAAGCTGAGAGTTGAGAGCAGAGGGTTGTCGCTGAAAGCTCAGCCAGCCATCACTGATAGCTGTCCATCGCTGAAAGCTGTCAGCCATCGCTGAAAGCTATCAGTTATTGATCAACTTATTGCTGAAAAATGTTGTTGTCCAGAACTTGAAATTCGGTTGTAAGAATCTTTTGACTTTATCCATTAATGGTTATAACCGTTTTACAACCGTCTAACCACCTATAACAGTCGATCTCTTATTTAAATATGTAAATTGAGAATCTGGGTGTATATATATATATATATATATCTCATTTCACAGCCTTTGGATTGAGAAAAATATCTTAAGAATTATCCCAATACAAAGTTCATGAACCCAAGGCTTATAGGGTCGAATTGTTGTATTCGAAAAGTGTTTTTCCGACACGATTCTTAAGATTATCCGGTCTCGATACCATCTTATAATTACATAATTTCTAACATTTACTCCTCGAAGAAACTCGGTGATCAGAATTAACGGTTTATTTTCAATAGCAACTCCAATAAATTGCACTATATTAGGGTGACGAAGTTTGACCAACTAATTCAATTTGTGCCTAAAGTCATGACTGTATTGGTAAGGCAAGGTACGAAAAATCATCATATCATAGGTGGTGACGATTATTTCAAAATATACAACTCAAAGCGTAATTCACTTGATGGTACCCAAATAACCAAATCTCAAGTTTAAAACGATAAGAAATTAGCGAATTATCTTTTAAAAATTAAACAGTTCACAACTTGTATATTTTTTATACAGACTTCAGAAAATATAAGGAAGTATCACATCTCAAAACTAAATGAGATAAACTTAATGTGACACACACCATGAATCTGTCATCTGAGAGACCAAGAAGTATGTGTTTCACAGCTACAGGTGTTCCATGCCAAAATGCTATTACAATCTCGCCAAAGGACCCCTATTGAAGCAAAAATTGTTATCCAATGATATCCATTTTACTGAAGAAAGCGTATTATTTAGAGTGAATTACACGGGTGGTCCTATGGTTTGCTTAAATTTTGGATTTGATTCCTAAAACAAACTATCTACATTGGTGGTCCCGACTTTTCATTTTCATAACACTCATGGTCCGTCCACTTAACACCTTTAGTTTGACCATCGTTTACCTCTTTCCTTGTTAAAAAAAGGAGTAAATTTCATTATTATAGTATTATAGTTGGGTCACCGATAACTTGAATATGACCTCCCGATCTTCTCTAGCCTCTAAAGATACATCTTTTCCTTAAATGATAGAATAGCTCTTTGTAATAGCTTAGTCATACTTAGGGGGTGTTTACTTGTGACTTAATGAGCTTAATGGTGTAATCGGCTTATTCGCACAACTCTTTTAGGCTGTTTACTTGTGGTTATTCGCACAGACGCTGACTTATTCGCATAGACGAATAGGTTGTGTTGTCCCCATTCAGTAAAAAAAAATACACCCCTACCCCTTGTACTTGAAACACGTCTCCTTCCAAATTACAAACATCTTCAAACTTCATCTTCATCACCATCTCCATCCCTATCTCCATCTCCACCATCCCCAAACTGCATCTCCGTCATCACCATCTCCATTGTGGTTTTCGATTTCGAACTTCAAAAATCGTAGCTGATTTCGATCTGCTAATCTCCTGCAAGCAAACAACTCCTTTTTCTTCGTTGTTGTTTCTCTCGTCGTTGCTTCTCTCCAAATATGCTTCCTCTTCGTTGCTTCTCTCCAAATTTGCTTCCTCATCCTTTTAGATTGAAACAGCGCCGCCTTCTAATCCATCAACACAATTTGGCTAACTTTATTAGGTTTAGAAATATGTTATTTTATTAAACGTTAATATATATATATATATATATATATATATATATATATATATATATATATGTAAATTGGCATATTTTACAAGTTGAAATACAAATAATGTTTAAGTCGTTTTTTCTCTTAAAAGTATCAAATAATATTTGTTTCATATGTGGGGTAAAATGGACATTTTTGTAATCCAGACAGTTGATTCAGAAGAAAACGTAAACATCAACACATTTTTATCCACACAGACAAATTTATCCATATAGACAAATTTATGCATACATGACTTAATTGAAACTTTTGGTAAATAGACCCTTAATCTATTTGGTAACTAAAGATTAACCGATCTCAACAAGAAGTGAATCTACCGGTGTGGATCAGAAGATGAATTTCTCGATATTCAACTAAGTTGTCTCCTGTTGATTTGTGACAAACCGGACATTTCCCCAACTCATCGAGGGAAACTGTTCCTTGTCTCTTGTTAAGAAAGTATTCGGCAAAATACTCCTTATTTTATACCCAATGGAGACATTCTCTGATAAACCTGAAAAAATGATATTTATCATTTACACATTTTTAGAAATAGTCTACAACAAGGTCTGCAGCATGTCTTTTTCCCATGATAAGACAAAAAAGACATGTTGTCCTTTTCAAGGACAACTCCCAAAGCGACAAGTGTCTCATGCATTTAATGCGCATGGGAGTATTTAGAGCATCTCCAACAGCTTCCCCATAATTTCTCCAAAATGAAGAACCAATAGCCAAAATCCCTAAAAAAATACATTCATCTCCAACAGCTTCCCCATTTTGGAGAATTCAACATTAATTAAAATATTAAAATATGTCATTCATCTATTAAAATATTATTTCTCTCTCTACATATTTATTTTCAAAGTTTCCTATTGGTCCTCTCACTTGGTAATCATTTTTGGAGTGATCTCCATATTTGGAGAACAAAACCTTCTCTCTCCAACTTTCTCCATTTTAGGGATAGTTTTGGGGAAGCTGTTGGAGCAAAATATTAGCCCAAAATCCTCATTTTCTCCATTTTCCCCATTTTGGGGAAGCTGTTGGAGATGCTCTTAGAGCAGAAGATTCCTCCCATGTAAGGTTATGCTTTCAAGAATTTACTAAGCGACAAGCATAAATCGACAGCTTCGCATTCTCTCTGAGAACTAGCATTGATTTGAACTTGGTGTTTTTTCAAGTTGTGTTTTAAGTTTCGGTTCTTCTTTGTTAAAGATTGTTAGGATATATTTAATCAGTTCTTTTCTATAAGAGTCTTGTTTTCTAAGTGTAATTCTTGGTTTGAGAAATCAGTAAGAATTAAAATTAAGTAGTTTTCATGTGTATTGTATTCAACCCCCTTTATACTTGTGTGATTGTCATTTCCTTTATGGGACTAACAATATATATATATATATATATATATATATATATACATATCAAGACATCGTATACATCATTTTCACCCATCTCCGACGTTCCCCGACTGGTGTCGGCATCTCTGGCATCCTCCCACCGGTGTCGGTCACCATCTTCGGCATCCCCCCACCAACATGGATCACCATTTCAGACATCCCCAAAATCCTTCACCATCTCCGGCCTCCACCCACCCCTTCATAATCTTCACACCTGCAACTCCCTCTTCTCCCATTCTTACCATAAGCCTGCAAGTGTGAGAAGAGACATAAAATCTGCAAAATAGCACAAGTTTTGTAGCCTTTTCACTCTGTTTCAAAGGAGAATTTTAAACTTTTGATGGATGACCCATCAATCTGAATATAACAACAACTCATCACCTAGGTCACATAAATATAGAAAGTTTAAATTGGAAATCTTACAATGTGATGGTCAAATAACACATAACATACATGTCAAACTCCCAAAATCCTTGAATCAAATTATCCCAATGACGGTGGAAGAACACCTCGAATCAAACGCAACCAACCCATATCAATCTCCAGAAATGGTGAAGGATTTCTAGTTCTCGATCTCTAGAAAGGCAACCTATATCGATTAAGAAGCTAACCCCTAACCCATCTTGCGTATGCTGAATTTTGTGATTTTTAAACATGGTGGTGTATGACCCTTGGTGATTGATGATGTTTCCATCAAGAAAAATAAAACATAATTGATGTTGTAATGTAGGATTTGAAGAGTTGTTGTGTTGCCATTGGAAATAAAAAATGTAGGAGTCGAAGAGTTAGAGACTTGGAGTACCATCGATAATGATGAAGATAGATGACCTACGATTTTTGTTTTGCGAGATTTTATCCAATGGATTGGTTGGGCCTTTTAAAAAAATAGGAAACACAATAAGACGAATCAACATGTGAGAATAAGAGTTAATGTGAGAAGTGTAAGAAGGGATTTGGATCATTTAACACTTTTAATCTCAAAATAACCCATGAATTGTGTTACGATCAAAACGGGTATACTGAACTCACACTCTTCGAGTGAGTGCTAACTCCAGCAATAAAAGATGAAGAAGAGAAAGGATTATGCCAAAAGTAATCTGCCATTTAATCAATGAAAGCATACATATATATAACTACACTATTGGTATCCTATTTAAACTCTATCACCTACAAAATAGCAAATAAGATAATTACCAAGCTAAGCTTATCCTTCTATTAATAATAATCTTACCTAAAACAGAGTTTCACTTTGTCACGTAATTGTTGTGCCAACCAGGTATTACTGAGATTCCTTTGGAACACCTCGTTTTAGTCGTAATCTCTTCAGTCTCTTCGACAGCTTCAGTCCCATCATCTTCGGCAGCTTTAGTTGTAACACTCCCTTACCTTCTGAATTCACCTTGTCCTCAAGGTGGTAATGAGGATAAGCTAGTTGAAACTCTTGCAACCATTCCCAAGTGGCATTTTCCCAGGAACTTCTGCTCCATTGAACCAAGACTTGTACCTCTATTTTCCTGCTTCTCATCACATGTCGCTTACCGCAAATGGCTAGAGATTGTTCAATCGGCTGTTCGTTTTCCAACTCGGTCGGTAATTCTTCAACCATATTCACGGTGGACCCTTTGAATGATTTAAGAACGAACACATGAAATACAATGTGAATACGGCTGGTAAGTCGAGTTTGTATGCCACAACCCCAATTTTCTATATTATAGTAAATGAACCATAAAACCTCTTGGCCAACTTGTTAGACAGTCGAGAAGCAACTATTATCTGTCTGTACGGTTGTAGCTTGACTAATACCTTATCGCCTACTGCAAATTCTACTTCTCAGCGCTTATGATTAGCTATCATTTCCATCCTACTTGAGGTTGTTAAGTTTACCTTTAGTCGGCGCATCGAGGCATCTCGCTCCATTAATGTCTCTTCCACCGCAACAATTTTAGATGCCCCTTGTACATATGGAATTATCGATGGTGTAACGTCCCAAAAATTACAATAAATTTTAACTTTTAAAAATAAACATATTAATAGATGAAACCTCATTAAATATCCAAAACCGTTTCGTTTGCAAACTTAATAATAAATATTCTCGTTAATAAATGACAGCGGAAATAAATCGTTTAAATAATAATTCTAAACTCATAATTGTAATAACTCTTCACGCGCGCCAGTGTGTACCCGTCACGCCTTGGAGCCACTAGTACCTGAAACCACATTTATAGGAAAAGGGTAAGCACAAAGCTTAGTGAATTCCACCACCTACGCAGGTAGCAATCACACATATATCGCCCCTATGATCTAGAAGGCAAACAACACCGCAATTACAAGTATAGAAACAAATCAAGGTTTAAACATGTAATCACATACCTCGGTCCCACCGAGCCCTCGGTCTCCCCGAGTTCACACAACACCTTTACACAATTCCTCGGTCTCCCCGAGCCCTCGGTCTCCCCGAGTTCACACAACCCTTTTACACAATTCCTCGGTCTCCCTGAGCCCTCGGTCTCCCCGAGTTCACACAACCCTTTTACACAATTCCTCGGTCTCCCCGAGTTCACACAACCCTTTTACACAATTCCTCGGTCTCCCCGAGCCCTCGGTCTCCCCGAGGTGTACACCAAACACATGCCAATCACATATTATATAATTTACAACTAGCTATCACACCACAACTAGTTCACGTAAGCATACAATAACACGAAAGAGCAAACGCAACATATATGTAACTCCTAGTCTACGCAGTGAGAGAACTCACCTTAAAGCACGCAAGTATCCGCAACCGCAACACAAGCCGGCCAACTTCACTCACCTTCTCCCATCTAATTACGTGTTAACAAATGTCAAAGTGAAGCCCCGACCCCAAAACCACGACTACTAGATTACAAGTCACATATTCCAGCTTTTACTCTAAAAACATAGGTCTGTTCAGGACCTGTTTAACCCCTTATAAACTGATAAATCCAGAAATATTATTCCAAAATCACAAAGTCCCATGTCTTAGGGTTTCAGAGACGTATCGCACGCGCTCTAACTATTTTTCTGCAATTAAATATGGATTTTCTAAAAACAGGACACGAAGCTGTCAATTCTGGACCTGCTGTATAAACAGCCAATTTACGCCTAGCTAGAGGCCGAACCGGATTTTCTCTAAAACACGAAAAGTGTGCCCGATACAGAATATTAACCGAGGGCACCGGATTCGCCTCAAACTGAGCTACGACGAGAAAGTTACGGTCGAAATACGAACTGGACAGAATCCTAATATTCACATAAAATGACGATTTGTAAAAACGGTTTAATCGATTCGGGTTTAAGCGACCAGGTCACGGATTAGGATTTTTGGTTACTAAAGTCTGGGCTCACCCGCGCACCACCCACTGCCACCTCCGGCAGTGGTGGTCGCCGGCGGCGGCGGTGACGGCGGCGATCGACGGTGGCGGGTTTTTTTACACGAACTCCGGCGAGACCACACGAAAACCCGACCACACGCCCCTCGCACACCAAACAGCCCTTAACCCGCCTTTATAGCCACCACAAGGGTGGCTCTCGGGGCACCACACCGCCGGCAGCCGTGGCTGCGGCGGCGGTGGTCGTTTCGCGGTTACCTGACGACGACTAACAAGAAACGAAACCAAACGATTACCCTATCACACTCCACCCACGCACACACGACCCACGGCCGCCGACCTGCCATCACAGCTCCCGGCTGGAGGCGCACGACGGCAGCAGCCATGGCTGTACACGCCGGCAGCGGTGGTGGTTTTTGCGATCTAACGACGAAGAAAGAAACCAAAGAGGGAGGAGGGAGTCTTACCTCGCGACGACACAGCGGCGAACGGCAGCGATCACGGCGACTAACCCAACGCCCTTCTCTTTCCGATCGTGTCTCTCTCTCTCTCTATCTCTCTCTCTCTCGCGCTTTTCTCTCTCTCCGGCCAAAACCAGCAGCGGCGCTGTTTGTGGTGGTGGGCGGTTTCACGGCAGCAACAAAAAGGAAAGGAAGAAGGTGTTAGGGTTTTGTGGTGTGTTGTTTGCGTGAGAAGAAAACGAGAAGGGAAGGGGAGGGGGAAGGGTCGGTTCCACATGGGTCGAACCCCATGCACCCCTTTGCCCTATTGACACAAACAACCCCTAGAGTATTAGGGTTATACACATTTAGCCTCTAAATCCAAACTTTTCTCAATTAGGTTATCCCACTAATTCCCGTTAACTACGCAACGATAAAAGGAAACAAAATTAACTTATAAAATAAAACATACCGGGATACGGGCTTTACAACTCTCCCCCGCTTGAATTATACTTCGTCCTCGAAGTCTACGTCCGCAAACAGCTCCAGATAGTTCTCCCGCATCTCAGTCTCAGGTTCCCAAGTCCGCTCGGAACCCTTTCAGTGTTGCCACTGGACTTTCACTAACTGGAATCTAAATTTCTCACACCGACTAAAATTTCTCGAATACTTTTCTTACCAACAAAACTCCTTCAGGAACACTGAAATTATGATCGGAAGAACACTCCAACAACTGGATTCATTCCTAGTCACACGACTTCGGTTGCCTCCCAACCTTAGATGTCCCATACATCCCGATTCAACTTTCAAGCTCTAACCATTCTAAAGGTGCTCACCAATATACCCTACAGGATACTCGAATCCGATCATTCCTACCATTACTGCCGATTACTTCCACGAGTTCTATAGACTCCCAAAATTTAGTTCACACGGATCATCAAACCAGTAAACTTATAAGCACCCACGAAGGTCATTCCACCATAACCATTCATCACAATTAAGCATCTCAGGGTTACTACTACCATCATCATAATTATTTTAAAATCGGCTACAAATCTCCGATTACACTAAAGGTGTTTGGCCTCAAGCCCAAAAGTCGACACCTAAATATACTACTTACTTCAAAAGGTTACTGCGCATTTATTCTCTTAATTACAAAGGGCATCATTCCCTTAACCGACACTATTCGGTCTACCCTAACAACACATGTGGAATACCCAATCTTCCACCGTCTACTTATCCTCCACGCTCGCTTTAGGAAACCTAGTTACACCGTAACACGATACACCTTAACGCCTACCTCCCAGGTACGTCTCAAGACTATATCCTCTTAGTGCCTACGGGAAAGTCAAGGTCATAACACATGAATACCGGGGTCTCACCCCGAGATACCCAACCCACCGTTACCAACGACTAACTGACATGATCAAGGATCCAATGCAAACAGTCTACCAACAACGTGCCTATCCCGGAATGACTCACTCACCCAAACATGTAAATACTCAAAATGACACATAACACTTAAAAGCGCCTTTCCCAAATGGTTTGCAAAATCATTTGCAAAATATTTTCAACGTCAAGATTTTTCACTTCAAAAAGACCGTATGCAATAAAACTACTATTATCAGGTCGGTAGTTACGCAAAAATGGACACGCTCGTCTCACATAAAAAATCATGTTGAAAATCATTCCATTGCCGTTCAGTTTACTTACAAAAATCCAAATGATATGGAACGAAGTTTACCAATCAAAATTTGTGCGCGTCGGTTATTTATACAAAACAAGAAAATGATTTATTGACAATAAAACATTTAGCTGACTAAAAGCGCACCAAACAACTCATGATAAAATGCTACCAAAAATATTCTCCCAAAATTCTACAACACAATCCATACAATGATTGGAAACGCAAGAATTAGTTAAAGCAAATTTTATTTTCAAAATCAAACTTTGTGCATGACTTAGTCGGCATTCTACGTCTCGACTCGTACTACTCCAAATCTTTCCAGTCCATTATCGTCATCCGGACATTTAAACCTCTAAGGGCAAGTTGGAATTCACGTCAAATTATCTTACGGCTTTTCCTTAAAACAAAGTCGGCTCAAAAGCCTATAATTCTAGCTCAATCATCAATCTTGATCCGAAATGGTCTACTTAAAACAAATGTTACATCAGCAACCCCATCCACAAGTGGACAGCCTAGCCGTCCTATACTACGGCCCTAACGCTCACTAAAAGTGTGAGGCACGAAATAATGGGTAGCCCCGCTAACAAACATCACTACAGCAGACACCGAGTTAACTAAGAACGCACTTAATCTCACAGCTTAAGCAAAAAGCAACTACATACAATAATCAATAACAGAAAACAAGTGGTGAAATATACCTGTCACCACTTTAGGCGTAGCCTGTGCCTCCTCTACCGTCAGTTGGTGAACTCTGCCTCGAGCCGCCTCCGTCCCCGGCTGACCCGTTCGACCATCAGTAATACGCAATGGGGCATTCGCAGGCGCCCCCTGTGCCCCGCTCCCATCTGCTACCCTCGCACTAGGACAGTTGGCCTTCACATGGCCCGTCTGCTTACAGTTGAAGCAGACCATCATCGGCATCTTACACTCCCAGCTGAAATGGCCGGACTGCCCACATTTGAAACATTTATCAGCCCTCTGTCCACTAGTATCCCTGGGCTTAAACCCACTGCTCCTTGGACCCGCGCGCGAATCTGTGAATTTCGACTTCTTTGGCACCGCAGAGATTGGTGTCACCGCCTGCGCCGCCTTCCTCTTCTTCGCTTGGGTCTCCAACTCAAGTTCCCTCCTCCGGGCCGCGTCCATCATCGCAGATAATGAAGCATACTGAGCCGTGCTCACGAATTCCCTAATCTCGGTACGCAACATGTCCTTGTACCGGGACATCTTCATATCTTCCGAGGCGGCATACTGGGGGCAAAACAATGCCATCTCGGTGAACTTACGATTCATCTCCTTCACCGTCTCCGTTGTTTGCGTGAGCTCCAGGAACTCCTTAGCAATCCGCTCCATCTCTACCGGAGGTACATATTCTGCGCGAAAACGAACGACGAACTCCTCCCAAGTCAAGGTAGTGCGCTCGGCAAGCGTCAACGCTGTAGCACACCAATCCTTCGCTCCGCTACGAAGTAAGTTCACTGCAAAACGAACCTTCAGATTGTCCGGCCAGCCACTGGTCAGAAAAGCACACTCCATATCGGATATCCATCGCATACTAATGATCGGATTCGGGTCTCCCTTGAACTCAGGCGGAGAACAGGCGGAGAGATCCCGATACTGGAACTCTCGGGTACGGGGCTGTCCCCCTGTAGGCGGTGGAATCGCTGCAATTCGCTCCTCCATCAGAACCACCACCTCATCTCGGATGGCAGTGATAATCTCGGGAATCGCCTCCCCGATCGCGTATGCTACCTCGGTAGCAATCATCTCTCTAATCTGCTCTTCGGTTATCCCGGCCTCAGCCCGCGGTTTAGTCGCGTTGTTTCTTCTAGTGATGGCCATTCTAGGAAAAAGAAATTACAACGAGTTATTAGCACATAATAACTCACCCTACCATGCCCACGCTCGACTCCCTGGATTCCTCGCGACTTTCCCCGACTCGAACATTGATCTTGTGCTTCCGGTAGTAGGAGCTCTACTACTACCATCTACACCTATCACTGTCCGCTCCGAGTCCCATCCCGAGTACCCAAGTAGTTGCTCGCCCAAACAAAAACCATACACGTATGCCTATACTGACACATGTACACACTCTTCCTAGCTCCCTAGGAATAATCATAATACTCCACTACCCTTGCTAGGGCGGAACCCCCACTAACCCTGACGAGTCGCCTCGTAAACGCACAGTCGTATACAGTGGAAACCAGATAGACATTCGAATATAAGATTCTATCCTACAACGGTTGGACTCAAACAAGAGTTGCGCAATAGAACTAAATCCAACATTCTAAGGCTATGCGGTTCCTACTGCATACAACCTATAGTGCATTCACTTAACAACCTATCAAGGCTAGCATAAACTCCTATTAGCAAGCAACAAACATGCAGTACAGTGTAATAAGCACCAAGCAATCTAGCACACATACTCCTATGTTCTAGAAAGCAATCTAGTATACATACTCATATGTAAACACTCTTCCCAGCTCACTAGGAATGTCATCTCATCCCACTACCCTTGCTACGACGGAATCCCTATTAGCCGTAACGAGTTACCTCGCGAATACCCAGTCGCATGTTGCGTGAATCAAATAGACATTCGAATACAAGATTCTATCCTAGAACGGTTGGACTCAAACAAGAGCTGCGCAATAGAACTAAATCAAATATTCTAAGGCTATGTGATTCTTACTGTATACAACCTATAGGGCCTTCGCTTAACAACCTATTATAACTAGCATTAATTCCCACTAGCAAGCAATCATCATACAGTACAATGTAAACCACATAGGCAATCTAGCATGCATACCCTGTGATCTAGAAAGCGATAAATACACTAAGTACTGTACCTTTCCCTTTTGCTCCGGCTGACTGTACACACTGCGCCCTCGATCACCGTTTCCCAAACGGGTTTTCCTTTCTTTTATTTTTCCAAAAATTTTAAGAGAAGAATTTCCTAGCCGCAACTTGAGATCAAACACACCGAGATGCGTTTGATTCACTCAAGCTGTGTTCTGATACCAAGTTGTAACGTCCCAAAAATTACAATAAATTTTAACTTTTAAAAATAAACATATTAATAGATGAAACATCATTAAATATCCAAAACCGTTTCGTTTGCAAACTTAATAATAAATATTCTCGTTAATAAATGACAGCGGAAATAAATCGTTTAAATAATAATTCTAAACTCATAATTGTAATAACTCTTCACGCGCGCCAGTGTGTACCCGTCACGCCTTGGAGCCACTAGCACCTGAAACCACATTTATAGGAAAAGGGTAAGCACAAAGCTTAGTGAATTCCACCACCTACGCAGGTAGCAATCACACATATATCGCCCCTATGATCTAGAAGGCAAACAACACCGCAATTACAAGTATAGAAACAAATCAAGGTTTAAACATGTAATCACATACCTCGGTCCCACCGAGCCCTCGGTCTCCCCGAGTTCACACAACACCTTTACACAATTCCTCGGTCTCCCCGAGTTCACACAACCCTTTTACACAATTCCTCGGTCTCCCCGAGGTGTACACCAAACACATGCCAATCACATATTATATAATTTACAACTAGCTATCACACCACAACTAGTTCACGTAAGCATACAATAACACGAAAGAGCAAACGCAACATATATGTAACTCCTAGTCTACGCAGTAAGAGAAGTCACCTTAAAGCACGCAAGTATCCGCAACCGCAACACAATCCGGCCAACTTCACTCACCTTCTCCCACCTAATTACGTGTTAACAAATGTCAAAGTGAAGCCCCGACCCCAAAACCACGACTACTAGATTACAAGTCACATATTCCAGCTTTTACTCTAAAAACATAGGTCTGTTCAGGACCTGTTTAACCCCTTATAAACTGATAAATCCAGAAATATTATTCCAAAATCACAAAGTCCCATGTCTTAGGGTTTCAGAGACGTATCGCACGCGCTCTAACTATTTTTCTGCAATTAAATATGGATTTTCTAAAAACGGGACACGAAGCTGTCAATTCTGGACCTGCTGTATAAACAGCCAATTTACGCCTAGCTAGAGGCCGAACCGGATTTTCTCTAAAACACGAAAAGTGTGCCCGACACAGAATGTGAACCGAGGGCACCGGATTCGCCTCAAACCGAGCTACGACGAGAAAGTTACGGTCGAAATACGAACTGGACAGAATCCTAATATTCACATAAAATGACGATTTGTAAAAACGGTTTAATCGATTCGGGTTTAAGCGACCAGGTCACGGATTAGGATTTTTGGTTACTAAAGTCTGGACTCTCCCGCGCACCACCCACTGCCACCTCCGGCAGTGGTGGTCGCCGGAGGCGGCGGTGACGGCGGCGATCGACGGTGGCGGGTTTTTTTCTTTTTACACGAACTCCGGCGAGACCACACGAAAACCCGACCACACGCCCCTCGCACACCAAACAGCCCTTAACCCGCCTTTATAGCCACCACAAGGGTGGCTCTCGGGGCACCACACCGCCGGCAGCCGTGGCTGCGGCGGCGGTGGTCGTTTCGCGGTTACCTGACGACGACTAACAAGAAACGAAACCAAATGATTACCCTATCACACTCCACCCACGCACACACGACCCACGGCCGCCGACCTGCCATCACAGCCCCCGGCTGGAGGCGCACGATGGCGGCAGCCATGGCTGTACACGCCGACAGCGGTGGTGGTTTTTGCGATCGAACGACGAAGAAAGAAACCAAAGAGGGAGGAGGGAGTCTTACCTCGCGACGACACAACGGCGAACGGAAGCGATCACGGCGACTAACCCAACGCCCTTCTCTTTCCGATCGTGTCTCTCTCTCTATCTCTCTCTCTCTCGCGCTGTTCTCTCTCTCCGGCCAAAACCAGCAGCGGCGCTGGTTGTGGTGGTGGGCGGTTTCACGGCAGCAACAAAAAGGAAAGGAAGAAGGTGTTAGGGTTTTGTGGTGTGTTGTTTGCGTGAGAAGAAAACGAGAAGGGAAGGGGAGGGGGAAGGGCCGGTTCCACATGGGCCGAACCCCATGCACCCCTTTGCCCTATTGACAGAAACAGCCCCTAGAGTATTAGGGTTATACACATTTAGCCTCTAAATCCAAACTTTTCTCAATTAGGTTATCCCACTAATTCCCGTTAACTACGCAACGATAAAAGGAAACAAAATTAACTTATAAAATAAAACATACCGGGATACGGGCTTTACAGATGGAGGTAGCTTACCATACTAGGCTTGATATGGTGGCATTTTATGCTGCTGTGGTAACTTGAATTATAGCAATATTCGGCCCAGTTAAGTAGTGATGCCCATTGATGTGGTCGTTTGAGCACCATCGCTCGTAAATACATCTCTAGGCCTCTATTGACCACTGGTATGATGTGTTATGCTTTAACTGTGTGCCACTTAATTCAAATAGCTCCTTCCAAAATTTGTTGAGAAATATGGTGTCACGGTCGGATACAATGGTCTTCGAAAAACCATGATGTGTGATCACTATCCTAGTAAAGAGCCCGACAACTTTTTTGGCGTTATAATGAGTAGGAAGTACACCAAAATGGGCATACTTAGAGAACCTATCCACCACTATAAGTATGACCGAATTTCCCTTCGATGGAGGTAACCCCGTTATAAAATTCAGGGTCACATCTTCCCAAACTGCAGTCGGTGTCGACAACTGTTGTAAAAGTCCTTCCGGATCTTGAGTAGAGTACTTTGTTTATTGACAAACTATGCATTAGGTGGTGAATTCTTCTACTGATTTTCCCATTACTTTCCAATAAAATAATGCAGACAGGCTAACCATCATTTTCTTTACTCCAGAATGTCCATAACTTGGTGTTTCATGAAATTCTTGTAGTAGCTTTTGCTTAAGTTGAGAATGTTCCCCAACGAAATAACGATTTTTGTAAACTCAAAATGCCCTCTTGTTGTTGGAACTCTGGTGGTAATTTACCTTGAGACATGTTTGCATTCAATTTGCACAACTCCTCTAAGGACAAGTTCTCATGCCATAGTTCTTCCAACATACCAATGACGGGTTTTCTCAACACCATAAAAGCTGAGTAAATAAGCTCATCTTCTTTGTGTACTCGTGATAGGGCATCAACTACCTGGTTCGTGTTCCCTGGCTTATATTCGATGACAAAATCAAATCCCAAGAGTTTTCTAACATAGAGTTGCTGAATAGGCGTTTGGACTACTTGTTGCATTAATTCTTCAATGCTCTTGTGGTCCGTTCGAATCACGAATTCCCTTCCCTGGCGCCATTTGTATATGGCTTCAACAATTGCAAATAATTCACGTTTATACGTAGATGCGGCCTGCATTCGGGGTCTTAACTTTTTGCTGAAATAACAAACAAGGTGCCCACCTTGAAGCAATATTGCCCCAACTCCCACAACCAGAACATCGGTTTCCAATATAAATTGTTCTTCAAAACTTGGTAGTCTTAATAATAGAGCGTTACACAGCATGTCATTTAATTCGTTGAACGCCTGTTTTCCACCTCACCCCATTTGAATCCATCTTTTTGTAGAAGATCGGTTAATGGTGTAGCTATTGTGGCATATCCTTTAATAAATTGTCTATAATACCCAAGAAAACATGAACCTGTCGTTGATTTTTCGGGTTTGGCCACCCCCTGACAATTAAAACACAACCCTTTGCTCATTCGTTGTTGCCTTTCCCCAGGTGAAATCCATTTGATTGGAAGTGACGGGGTGGGTTTTGTTTTGGTGACCGGTGTTGGTAATAGAGGCGTTTTAGTCTGGCTTGGAGGTGCAAAAGTAGGACAAACGAAAGTTGAGTTGCTTCTTATGATAGTAGCAGCAGCAAGCGTCTTGTTGGTGGTGGTCGAAAGTTTCTGATTTGTTCCTGGTAGTCAGCTACGGTTAACGGTAGGCGGCGAAGACCAACTATCCTAAAATTAGGCTTAAGAAATACGGGCTAATGCAAATGCTTCTCCCAACGTGGTTGGTTTGACGACCAATAACTCTCGTTGTAATGGAGGTTTCAGATCCGAAGTATAAAACGAAATTAGTAAGGATTTGTTTATACCGGTCACACGGTTCATCATCCTCTCAAAATCAGCTTGGTATTCTACGACCGTGCCATGCTGAAGTAATTTAGAAAGAGCTCCTTGTGGGTCTTCAAACTTTGAGGGCCCAAATCGAGTGCGTACATTCTCCAGAAAATTGTCCCATGTAGTAATCAAGTTATTTCGACGCATCCATCGAAACCACTCAGCCGCATCGCCATCCAAACTAATCCTTATAATTCGGAGTCTTTGATCAGTCGGTGTCCCATGCAGATCGAAATGCTCCTCTAGCGAAAAAATCCAGGCTTCTGGTTCGGTACCATTGAAACGTGGAACATCTAATTACATCGATCTCGGGATCGCACCTGTACGATCAGTTTTTGGTGGACCTACCGGTCCTCGTGCCTTTGCTGCCTGTAATTCCGTGGCCAAGCTATCTATCTTTTGGGTTAACATATAGATCTGTTGTTTCATCAACAACCGTAATTCAGCTTCCTCTATCATGAATAAATTGTTCTTATGGTTCCTCTTGATGAAAGTACCAGTTTGTTACGATCAAAACGGGTATACTGAACCCACACTCCTCGAGTGAGTGCTAACTCCAGCAATAAAAGATGAAAAAGAGAAAGGATTATGCCAAAAGTAATATGCCATTTAAACTCTATCACCTACAAAATAGTAAATAAGATAAACAAGGAGCTAAGCTTCACCTCCTATTAATAATAATCCTACCCAAAACAGAGTTTCACCCCATCATGTGATCGTTGTGCCAACCAGGTATTACCGGGATTCTTTTGGAACACCTCGTTTTAGTCGTAATCTCTTCGGTCTTTTCAGCAACTTCAGCCCCATCATCTTCGGCAGCTTCATTGCACTTTAAAAAAATCAATCTAGTGTTTCTCGTTAGTGTTGATTTTCTATTAGAATTTATTCAAGGATAGAATTTTTTTCTTTAAGTTTCTTATCATATCTTTCATTTTGATCGAAATAGGTTATTGGGAAAGAAATTGATTTATGATATCCGTTTAACACACGAAGACACCGGTATCATCGCTCATTTTAAGCCCAACATTAATTGCCGACTCCAAACGCTTGAGAGAAATTCACCCGACCCGACCTGACCTGATTCAAATTAAACAAGCCACGCCCCTCTTCTTCTTCCCCAAAAGAAAAACACCCTTCACCGCAAACCCTCTCTCTCTACAAGATTCTCTCTTCAGGTTCCGATGGCCCTCCTCGCCAGACAATCGCACCGCCTCGCTCTCCTAGCGTCTTCCCAAAGAGCCGCAGCATCGATCCACACCACCCAGCCGGCGTTAGCCGAAGGTTTCTCCTCACCGGCGCCGTACTCTCGACCAGGTCCTCCTTCCACGGCTTCCGCCGAAGGTTTATCAAAGACGGCGGAGTTCGTGATTTCGAAGGTCGACGATCTGATGAACTGGGCGCGTCGCGGATCTATCTGGCCTATGACCTTCGGTCTCGCTTGCTGTGCCGTTGAGATGATGCACACTGGCGCTGCTAGGTATGATTTGGATAGATTTGGGATCATTTTCAGACCTAGCCCTAGGCAATCTGATTGTATGATTGTTGCCGGAACTCTCACCAACAAGATGGCTCCTGCTCTTCGCAAGTACGCCCTTTTTTCCTCATTTGTATATGTATTTAACAATGAAGAAGTATACTCATGACTGTAATTCGTAGTTTGATGATTATTTTTTATGCCTATTGTTTGCACATAGAGATTAGAGCTTCTGTGCTGCCTGTAAATTATTGTTTTTGGATTCTAGGGTTTCATGAATATGTACTGTATGATTGTCTATACTTGTGGATGACTTTCTATTCTTTATATTTTAAGATTGCAACCACAAACTATTAACGAAACAAGTCAACAACTGATGTTAATGGTGGCACCCACAACCATATTGTTCAAGAGGCTTGATAGGAGTCAGTTGGGCCAAACTAGGTTTTTGATCATGCTGCTTGAAATCTTTGTTTTGAGGGTTTTAAAACTGATGAGTGTGTTACTATGATCAACAATGCATCAAGGAATATAGTCACCATGGTCTTAGTTAGGTGTTTTCCATTGGTGGAAGTTGCATCAATAGATAGTAATTTTCCCAACACATGGCCGCCCACCCATCCACCAACAGCTAAGTTCTTATCCTCTTTGCATTCAGTTTCTGTATTAGTTTTATAGAAAAGGCCTGGAAGAGTGATGTATTGTTAATGTGTGAAAACTATGTGATGGATGGTGGAGATCTTTCAATGATTGGGGTTTTACTTTACTTGATTCTTGTAGCGTTAAACTTCTGCTTTTATATGAAGTTAATATGTTATTGAAAAATATAAAAATTCATTCTCTATAAGAATAATTTTGATTTGGGATGATCCTTTATTTTCTTTTCTTGGGTATGCGTACTTTTCTCATTTCTTCTTTGGACATGTTAATTCAAAATGAATTTATCTGGTTGATAGGCATTTTTGAGGATAAAGGATCTTCCCATAACATGGAGGTAAGTAATGTGTAAATCTTTATTCTATAGAATTTATTAAGATTTTAAGAGGAGACATGCTGCTTACATACAACCTTGATGGTAAATTAGATTAGCCATATGCTGTTCACCTGAAGCAGTCTCAATTTTAGTTGGATGCACAGTAACTAGTATATTTTAACTTTGTTTATTAGCAAACTTTTTTTTATGTTGTGTGTATAATACGAATGCACTTCATTTTCCGATCATAGTTTTCTGTGTTTGATAGTTGCACTTCATTTTTCATGTTTCTACTTTCTCATTGGGAGCTGTGTAGTGAATCACAGTTTTTGGTATCTGTAAACCTTATATAAAACATAGACTTTTCAGCTGAGCTTTTAATTTTTTGATTACACGATTCCCTTCTACTTTTTTCATGTGAAGAAAGAAGACACGGACAATGTACCCAATACCATTAACCTTACAACTTCTGAAGGCTCTAACCAAAGGGCTTTTGGCCTAGCGGTATTAGAGCCTTTGGCCTTCTAGGAAGTCGGGGGTTCAAACCTCACCAAAGGTGAGGAGAGTGTGTGAGTTTATTTGTTGCATTTGCCATATATAAATATTATATACTTAAAAAAAGAACTTCTGAAGGCTCTAGTTTTTAGTGCAATAAATTTTTATAATGCGTCTGGAGTTGTAGAACTCATGTTCATTTCTGCTGCATATATCTTCGTGGTCTCAATTTTAGACTATTGAATGGGCTTAAATAGGCGATATGTTGGGGCGTGGTCATATTGTCATACATTATATCATTGCTGTTCTGAAGGGGTAGACTTGTGTAAATTAGCAACATGTGTGCTTTTACAGTTTGTCCTCTTTCATTCTGATCTAATGCTCTTTTGGTTGTGGCATATATTTTATCTGGTGCGTTGCATACTTTTCTCTTAGATAAGACAGTGAGGACAAATTTTTTTAAATGTTATTTTTATTAACTGACTAGGAATCTAGTTTTTGGTATCTGTAAACCTTAAATAAAACATAACTTTTCAGCTAAGTTTTTAATGTGAAGAAAGAAGACACAGACGATGTACCCAGTACCATTAACTTTACAACTTCTGAAGGATCTAGTTTTTAGTGCAAGAAGTTTTTATAATGCGTCTGGGTCGTTGCAACTTGCAACTATGTAGTTTGTATGACTGCTGTTTCAGTGTGTACGTTGAATATTGATTTTGGCATATAATTTATCTGGTGGATTTCATACTTTTTTCTTAGATAAGACGGTGAGGACTAACTTGTTTAAATGTTATTTGCATAAACTGACTAGGAATTTCCCTTAGGTATGTTGAGTGTTGTATTGCTTTTTCTTTTGAACTTGTTATGCTTATTGGAAGTCGTATAGGTATTGTGGCCTTAAGCTATTCAGCCATTGGTCTTTCTAATTCGATCTTGCTAATTAATTGTCATTGTACTTCCTATCTTTTGTTTTGGTAACTGGGTTTGTTTGGTTTAAATTCTATGTTATGGGGATGATTATTATAATGGGCTGCCAATTTATGGGTTGATATGTTAAAGGGAAGTGATTGGGTGATGCAGAGTGTATGACCAGATGCCGGAGCCAAGGTGGGTGATTTCGATGGGAAGCTGTGCAAACGGAGGTGGATATTACCACTACTCATACTCGGTTGTTCGGGGCTGTGATAGGATCGTGCCAGTGGACATTTATGTTCCAGGTTGCCCACCAACAGCCGAGGCTCTCTTATATGGACTTCTTCAGCTGCAGAAGAAGATCAACAGGCGTAAGGACTTCCTTCACTGGTGGACCAAGTGAGACAGACAAATACTCTGCTTTTGTCATATGCTTTACCAAATAAGTTGTGTATTCGTTCTTCCTGCTTGCTTGTGTAGGAAGACCGATTATGTGATTCTTCTATCAACGGTTTTTGTATGCTTTTTTTATATTGTTGTTTTTGTTGCGATGGGGATTGAATAAGACACCCATTAATGCTTGTTTTGTGTAGAAAAATATGTGTTGTTGATGCTCTAATTTCTTATTTAGTGCTTAACTTGGGTTGTAATGATCGAGTCTTGGAAGAGAAGATGCAACATTGTATCTTGAATTCTGTTTTCATGTTCATTTTTGTGACTTGGAAAATGGTTTGTATGGGCATGGGGGCAAATAATTTGATCTGTCGTGAGGTGGAGGAACTGATGTTTGTATGTAAAGCTTCTTTTCTGAACTCAAATGACATACCTAATTCAAAGGGAAAAGACAAAAAAAATGGGATGTTAGTTGGTCAATGAGAGGTGGTCGGGTGACAACCTAAAAATTTAAAAACTAGTCGTTCGATCCCTAAGACCCCTTAGGGGCTGTTTACCAAATTTTCTATTAAGTCATTTATGGATAAATTTGTTTGTCCGGTTAAATTTGTCTTTCTGGATAAAATTGGATCATTGTTTACTTTCTCAACTGAATCAATAGTCTGAACGATTGAAATGACTATTTTACCCTTGAATATGAATTATAACATCAATTCAATTATAACATCAATTCATCAAACCGGGAGAAATCGATGGAAGAGAAATTGAGAAAAAAAAAGAGAAACAAACAAAGAAGAAATAAGCAAACATCAATTCATTCAAAAGATATTCAACACCAAATGGAGAGAAATAAAAAAAATAATTCAGTAGATGTCCCAATCAAATGAATTCATAGCATAACCAGGTCATGTATATGTTCAAAAAAATAGAAGAAATAAGCAAACATCAAACTTGGAAAAAACTAGATCTTAACCCTTGATTGGAGAATATGAAATCTGCAAGCCTGAAAGTTTGAAACAGGGAGATCCAACGGAGCAAACCAGGGAGATGGTCTCTAGTCACAATGGTTAGCAGGAAGATGGTCGTCGATCTCAGGAGGTGCAAGGACGGAGGAGAGGAGAGCAGGTCGCCGGAGAAGAAGAGATGTGACGGGGAGAGGAGAGCAGGTCGCCGGAGAAGAAGAGATGCGATGGGGAGAGAAGCAGCGATTGGGACAAAGAGGGAGGAGTGTCTTCTTCTAAAGCTAGGGTTTGTGAAGTTTCCTGGAGCGTGCTTTTTTTTCACAGGGGTAGGAAGGTCAACATTTTAACTTAATGGGGACAACACCCCTTTTCTTGCTGTGCGAATAAGTCGATTTCTGTATCAATAAGTTGCAAGTAAACACCAATACATGGCTGTGCGAATAAGCCAAAACAGCCATTAAGCTGAATAAGTCAAAAGTAAACACCCCCTTAGTGAAGGCCTCATCGCTTATTCAAATATCTTAGTTGTTGCTCCGGGCCAGTTACACTTTGGGCCCACTTGGTTAGGTCTTACTCTCCACGGTAATTACAATTTACCTTAACCGATGCGAAGTTCAGTTGGGCTGCATGTCTAATTCCAACACATTTCAGGTGTTGTTTGGTCGGCAGAATTCAAAGTATTTTAAGGGAATTGGAATAATCAATTTCTTTGACCAGATTTCAATTCATTTGTTTGGTTCACATATCGAAATGGATGAAATCCATTGAATTCATTTGAATTTCACAAATTAATGAATTCATCATTACTTGACATAAATGAATGAATTAAATTCCATCTCTTTGCATCCAATTTAGCCGACACCGTCTACCTTTTGCCCCACCACGACCATGTTACTATTATCACTGTCACGCCCACACCATTACTGTTGTTGTCACAACCGCAACCCACCTCGATCCTACTCCTATCTCAACCCACCAATGAACATCGAGCCACAATTGTCATAGTCACAAATGTCATCCCTACCCCGTCACCCCACCCACGTGACAAAATGTTGGTTGACTATTAAAAAACCCAGATCTAAGGAGGAGACCGGAGTTATATAAGGGCTAGAGAAAGGGATAAGCAAGTGACAAAACCATGGTGGTTGACGAGGTTTATGGTTTAGGAAGAAAATGAGTGGGATGGGTATACGTAACATAGTAATATTATTTTTGTTTAAGTTTTAATAGAAAACTGAATAAATGAGAAAAAAATAGCAGAATGTACTCAAGTTAACAGACCTTGTTAACACTGTTAGCCACAAGACCAAAAGAGAAACAAAGTGTCAACCATAGGAAACAAAAGTGTAATTTACTCTAATTTTTTAGAGAAAAGTTTAAAAACGAAACAAACTTTCCCATTTTGAACAATTAAGTTTCTGGTCTAGTTTTTTGAATGAAAAAACTATTGAACTTTCTTGTTTTGAATAATAAAGTCCTTGACCTTTTTTTAAATAAATAAACCATTAAAGTTTTAAAAATTATTTATCTACATCCTGATAACAAAACAAACTACCAAACTACCGGTAATCAGCTATTTTTCAAAGGATGTAAAGTAAAAAAAAACATAAATCAGTTTACCGTTTCCAAACTCTACGTCATTCAAACCTCATGCACACAACAACACAACGACATCACTCCCCTCACCACTCATTGACATCCTGTCGTTGTCCGTTCTCCATAGCGCCTATCACCGTTAGTCTTTTCCATTGATTCCCTCTTCTTGATATGTTCTTTTTTGTCTTTCGACTCTCCATAATTTACACCAATTTAAAGGAGCACATATAGACTAATTTACAACAATTTAAAGGAGCACATATAGTCTATTTTATAAAAGATGGATAGTCGAAAAACTAATAAACGATCAAAAAGAGGGAGATCGATGACAAGCGCAAACGACGGTGATAAAGAGTGGATGCCGATGAGGCGACGAGGGGTTTGAAGGACGTAGGGTTTAAAAATGGTAAAACTGATTTAGTTTTTTTTTGTACTTTAAAATCTTCATAACTGGTTTTTAGTTTTTTCGTTAAAAAGAATATAGATAACCACTTTTTTAGAAGTTAATGGTTTATTTATTCAAGAAAAAATTTCAAGAACTTAATCAATCAAAATGAAAAAGTTCAATGAATTTATCATTTAAAAAACAGTTTAATGGCTTATTCATTTAAATGCAAAGTTCTAAATGGCGTGAGGCGTGGCGTGGCGGCGAGGCCGAGCCTTAAGCCTTAGGAGCCACGGTGAAGCCTTGGCGTTTTCAAGGCGTGACATATGACGTCAAATTTCTAATTCATATATAATATTATATATAAACAAATATGTTTTGTAGTGTTACTTAATGAACCAATAATAGTAAGAAAAGTTAAATTAGGTTATATATTAAAAACTTGCAAATAAGACATTAAAAACGTAAAGAAAAATCAAATATCGTATTACGAAAACTGCGCATTAGGCCATGGCGTGCCACAGACTTAACGTGGCGTGAGACACAAGCCTTGGTGCCATGGCGACTGTGCAGCGAGTTTTTTAGAACATTGTTTAAATGTAAAAGTTGGTTGGGTTTTTCTGAACTTTTCATTTAGGGTGCCTTTGGTATCTAGATAACAAAATTGTTCAACGTTAAAATAGAACACGATAAGACAAAATTTATAATATGACTGCCATGGCAGCTGTGTAGCGAGTTTTTTAGAACATTGTTTAAATGTAAAAGTTGGTTAGGTTTTTCTGAACTTTTCATTTAGGGTGCCTTTGGTATCTAGATAACAAAACAAGACATAACAGTTGTTCTACGTTAAAATAGAACACGATAAGACAAAATATATAATATGACTAATTTACCCTTAACGAATTGTTTATAATCTTTTATATTTTTTTTGATTAATTTATGCATTTATTAAATTATAATAAAATAAATATTTTTATAACAAAATATATCATTAGAAAGTGTTTGTCAAGACGATTAAAATGACAACAAAATAAATATTGGAAACTACACAAACTTTTTATTTTATACATTTTCTATATTATTTTATTATTATTAATATCTAATAAATTATATAATTAACCAAAATATAGACACCGTATAAAATGTAATATTTTGAGGACTATAAAGTGAAAGTTTTAATAGCATAAAATTTAATAAATAAAATTTAAAAAATAAATAAAATGTAAAAGTGGAGGTGTATTTGATATTTTAGAAATGAATTACGTTTTATTGATAAAATATAAGTTTCTTTCAACTTTTTTCATGGGATAAAGGTAAAACAATTATTCAACTTTATTCATATCTGTTTCACATTAAAATACTGCCAAACATGAGAAAATGATGTCTATTCCGATTCATTTTATTGTGTCGAATATATCAAATGCACCCTTGTTTCTTTTTCTTTTTTCTTTTTTTTTATTACCAAACGTTCTTTTGCCAAATTGAAAAAAGAGTAAATTGCATTTTTGGTACCTATGGTTATATGATTTCTTTGAAAGGAGTACCTGAACTTCAATAAGTCAAAGAGTGGTCCTTGAGTTATACGATTTTGCTCCAAATGTAGTCCCTGGTCACTAACCCCGTCTATTTGGTCCGTTAGTGTCAGGGGTAGTTTTGTCCATATAACTTTTCCCTCCCAAATTAACCAAACCCACATCCCACACTCGACCATAAGAACCAAGACACCTGCTTTCTTCCTTCTCCTACCTCTCACACTCTGCTTTCTTCCTATTCTTCCAAAAATGGTGATATGCTACTGTGGTTGTGAAGCAAGTTTAAAAACATCTTGGACACATGCAAACCCTGGACACAGGTTTTATTCTTGTGGAGCTATGGTAAGGCCCTTGTTTCCTCCAATTTCTTAACATTTCATGGATTTTCTGGTTTGTTACCACCAAACTCCAAAATTCTCCCTATTTTCACTTGTACAGGGTAAAAAGTGTTCCTTCTTTGGATGGTTTGATCCACCAATATGTGCTAGGGCTATAGATGTTGTCTCTGGTTACTGAGGTCAAAGCACAAACTTGAAGAAACTATCAACTTAAGAGAAAGTGAGATTTGGAGATTGCAGCTGCTTTTGGTTCTTAGTTGGGTTTTTTTTGGGATTTGCATGTATAGTTGTATGAAGTAATTGCAGTGAAGTTAGGTTTGGGATTTTGGTTTAAGATCAATGTAAAGCAGTGAGTAGATGTTAAGTTAGTTTTGGGATTTTGGTTAAAGATCAATGTAGCCACTGCTTTGTTTATGATGTAATGGTAAGTGCAAATTAGAATCAATGAAATGCTTTCTGTTTGACACAATAGCCCTTGTTTTGAAATGGTTTCTATTTGGAAAGTGCACAAAATGGTACATTAACATAATATGTGTTGACATTACAACCATCCTTACCAACACAGTTACAATAGCAACACATAAACAATATCAACATATTGACAATACCAACAAATAAGTACCAAGACCTTGACAATACCAAGACATAACTACCAAAAGACATTCAAGAGGCTAAACATAACTACCAAAATAGGCTAACAACCTTGCATACCATACATACACATATTGTTTATCAACCATCAAAAAGTACCACCAACAAGTACCAAAACACATTGTTTATCAAACATCAACCATCAACCACCAAACACATTGTTTATCAACCACCAAACAACCACCTAAAGTACTTGCATTGTTCATACAGGAGGCTGTGAAGCTCCTTCCTTCCCTTTACATGTCCTTGAATTGTGCCACAATTGTTTACACTTATCACAAGTGACTTTGATCCCTTTCCTTGATAGCTTGCCAGTCCTCCCTGGCTCTGACTTTGAGACATCTCTTCAACTGTCTTCCTCCTCTTTTTCTTTGGCCTGCCCACTTGTATGTGATGATCTGGTGGAACCAAAGTTGTCATGCAGTTTGATTTGTCCCAAAGCATGCATCCATTAATTGGCTCAATCTTAAAGTTGTACATGTTCCTCCATGTGCTAAGCCTGTATGATTGGTGCACCCATGATTCAGGGTCTTCATTGATTCCATTCTGTGCCATATTCCAGTTAGTTGCCACTGCATGCTTGCAAGGAATTCCTGTTAATTCCCACCTTCTACAAGAGCATGTCATTGCTCTAACATCAACTATGCCCTGATCATTCCAAGGTCCAGACACCTATTGTAACACCCCAATTTTTGGAAGGTATCGGTCTTTTATGATAAATAAGAAAAATAGGATTTTGGATTGAATCATAGATTTTATGGTCTTGTTGGATGGAGAATTCAAATACGAATCCAACGAGCCTTTTCTGAGCGAAAACGAAGCTAAAACGAATAAGTTATGACCAAACCAGTGATCGGGAAATAAATCAGGAAACCAGGGTCATGTGGACGTCCGCATGATGCATATGGACGTCCGCATTGAGTGGAAGTCCGCGTGTGCTTCCGCGGAAGTAGCAGAAAGTTGTCCGGGTGCACATGGACGTACGCATAGGACTCCACGCGGACGTCCGCATCGCGTCTGATGAGCATAAATACGGGATTTTAGCCCTAAACTTCATTTCCTCATATCTCACTCATTTCACCTCCGTTTTTAGCGATTCAAAGTGCCATGGTTTCGATTTCTAGAGCTTTTCAAGGATAAAGTGTTAGTCCTGAAGTTCATTGGAAGATTCAAGGGTGTTTGGTGATGGTAAGTCACTCATTTCTCGTTCTCGAATCTCTTTCTCTTCTCTCCAAATTGTTTCCCCTCTTTCCCTCACAAACCCTAACTGATTTTGGGGCTTTTTCTTGGAGATTAATGTATTCCTTATCCATTTTATGCTAGTAATTTCATTTATTGATGCAAGAGCAAGTTTCATCCACAACACTAGAGATTTTTGGGGTTTTCTAGGTTTTCATCAAAACCTAAGTGGTGAGTTCATCCTCCCAGCTTCTATACTTTCACATGAGTTATAAATGCTCCAATGATGGCTTCCTAGTTTGTATGCTTATCAAATATTGGTTTGGATGATTTTAGGGAAGTTAGGTTAATATTGGGGTTTTGGTCAAAATGGAGATTTTTATATAAGATGTTTGGGGAATAGTTTTAAAGTGGTTGAATATGAACACTCATGGTAAAAAACTTATGGATCTAGGTTTTTGGAAGTTTTGGCTTGCGGATTCGTGTTTCTTCAAAGAAGCTTACGTTTGGGGAAAATCTAGATTTAGCCTAAATCTAGCAAGGTGAGTTCAAGTTGATTTGTGAAAACGTTGTACATGCCAAAAATGTTATTTTTCAATTGTTGGGTTATTTGGTGAGTTTTGACTTTTGAAGTATTTAACTATGTAAATGTGGTAAAATGCCCATATTTGGAATTTTTGGGAACTTGATAGTTAAATCATAAATGAAAGTGTTTCGATGAATTATTTTATAAATGGGGTCTACTTGATAGGAAAATGCATTTTAGTGTATATCTTGGAATTATGCATATAGTACGTTATGGGACAAACTTTAAAATGCAATGGTGTGAGTTCCTTGGAAAAAGGGGTTGTCTTAACCCAACGTCTTGTTTCGGGTTTTCATGGATTTGAAATATTTATTTACGAAACTGTGAGTTACTACGTTTAATTTCATTTTATGACTTTTCAGGATTTATCTTTTGAGTTAGTCGAGTCTATGGCTCGGTAATGGGTTTTGTTTAGTCTTGGGGACATTTGTTCAGTTTTGATAGCTCAAAGTCCAGTTTTGATCAAGATTTATGTTTATTGGGGAAATTGCATGTTTTGAATGCACTTGTTTATTCGTTTGGGGTCGTGTAATGTTTTAGACCTTATTAGCTATGGATCCATAGGCACTTGAGTTTTACGTTCAATGATGAGACGCTAGTTTCTCTTATTGTAGCACGAAATAGGCATCAGGTTCCATGGTAAGTAAGGTGTGGGCCTATATGGTCGGGCGTCGTCCCATGGGCAGTAAGGTGTAATTCCAGATGTGCTTGGCACGGGATAGGCATCGGGTTCCATGGTAAGTAAGGTGTGGACCTATATGGTCGGGCAGCGTCCCATGGGCAGTGAGGTGTAATCCCAATATGCTTGTTTTGTGGATTTGGAGTGACCCAATGTATAGACCTGGAGTGGTTGAAATTGGGGGCTCCCAAGTCTCGCAGGCAATAGATCTGAAGTGATTGAGCTAAGTTTACGAGAGTAATCCACGTGTTTGTTTTGCTGCATGGTATGTGACCCACTTTTGTGTTCCATAACGTGCAATGTAAACGAGCCTCCCCCGTCACCGAAAGGTGTTGCTTTGGGTATTTGTTTTTATCCATGTTTTCGGTGACGTATCTTTTGGGTTTTGTTCAAAACTAGATTTCTAAAACATAATATTTGCAACGGAAGCTTTAAAACTTTGAACAACATTAAAACATTTAACCCCCACCAAGGATCCATTTGCATGAACATGAAAGATTAAATATAAAAACATAGAGAGTTTTAGAATATTACAACCTTTGTAGACCTTTGATTATGATAGTTGAAGATGGCTAGAATCCAAGAAAGAACTCCTCTCTAGTAGTCTACCAACAAGCTCCAACACCAATGTATGCTAGTACCCTTCTTGAACAAAATGCAAAATCAACTTTCTCACCACTCTACAATAGAGTTTAGAAAAAGGAAAGAGAAACACACACACTTTGTGTGTGTGTTCGGCCGAGAGCTAGAGAGAGAGGAGAGGAAGAGAGCAAAAATAAAAAATGTAATTTTTCAAGTCTCTTTCAAAAACTAGTCAAGTCTTCTATTTACAAGAAATGTGTTTTAATCTTATTGGACCTTCAAAAAGAACCAATAGAATTTGAACCTTCCATGCAATATTACACTTGAAGCCCCTCTAGTTTAATATTAGTTAAAATCTCTATTTTAACTATTTAAACATACTACATTTAGTCCCTCCTAGCAATTTCTAGTTATATATATTAAAATCATTATTTTTAATAAACTAGAATTCTTATTTGCATTTTATATTAAGAATTATATTCATTTATATAATTAATAATATTCATCAAGAATTAATATTTATCAAGAATCAAATTCTTATAAATATCAATTTAGTGTCTACTTGTTGTTCGGTGTGACCCTATAGGATCATATATTACCGGTAATATTATTTTATAATCATTCTTGAGCATATGGAACCAACAATCTCCCACTTGCTCAAGATTGTATTATAGAATGATATAGACAGTGGTGGACGTCTAACAACATCTCACTGCCCCCAACAATGTATGATTGTAAGTGCCATTCAACAACATCCAATTCCCATAAGCTCATAGCTTTAATTGACGTATAAGGTGTGGTATCAATTATCCCTTTGTTTGGACATCATGTTGAACATGAGACATGGATCACTATCATTCTCATCTATTGTTCAACTTTTGGTAAGGCGCCTTAGATGTCTCACTCTTAACATATTTAGAGAAACAAATCCCATCTTGGTTACATACGCCTCTTATGCAGTTCATGCCATGCCCAATAATGGCCTTAATAGCTGCCTTTTTCAAGAACAACGGTTAACCATATCAAAACATAACAGTTCCTACACTTGAGTCCCAAATATGCATCTCAGGTCGAAGGAAACAAAGATACTACCTTTATTCAAGACTCACTTATGACGACGATCCATGAGGTGATCTTGAAGCGGGTCAGGTCCAATACTTGTTCCCTAACAAGTACCTATGAACTTGGTTGCAACACTTTGCCACTTTTACTCTTAAAAGTCAACCAATCTAATTCATATTAGTCTTACTTCATAGTTGTTCCCACAACTATGATCGACTATGGACATTTAGAATAATTCGTTTATTCAAGGATTAAACATGCTAATATAGAACACAACGAGTATGAAAAGATCATATCCTATATATCTAACTAAATACTATACTTGTTGCTTTACTTGTTCCAATATCCAAATACTAAATTCAAATCAAATCCCATCACTAGAATAACGAAGTCCTATAGCTCAAACATGACACTTCAAGTTTAGCTTATGAAAGGAGCTTCATGAATGGGTTCATCCAGAAACTTGATTTGATTAAACTTTGTGAACACTAACATCTCCATCTTTAACTTTATTCCAAATATAGTTAAATGTCAGGAGTAGATACTTGGTACTCTGATGTAAGATAGGGTTCTTTAGCTTGCGTAATGGCACCCTCATTCTTACAAAAGATTTCTAGGTGATCCTGAATGGGAGGCATCTACCTAGCTTTTCAATGAACTCTTTCATCCAAACATCTTTCTTTTGCGGCTTCTAAAGCAGTAATGTATTCTTATTTTGTAGTGTATTATGCAACTTTTACCTTCACTTGGAACCTTTTCAAGTGAACTACTTCTTCATTTATAATGAAGACATTTCCCCTTTTGTGATCGAGAACCTTCTCGATCTTTATGGAAGCTATCATCAGTGCAACATTTTACTATGATCTTCTTCCAACCCTCAGTTAAGGAACACTTCCTTGGTTCTTTGTGTTAGCTCCAAATATTCATAATATTAGAAGTATTGAAAACTAGGCCAAGTAAAGAAGACTTCCACAGAAGCTCTGCAGAGTGCCACAGAAGCTCTGCCGAAGTAAGCAAGATCATTCAAGGAACACCAAGACCCAAGAAAGACAGAATACTGCTCGCAAAGGACCGAAGAAGGATCTACAGAAGAAAGCTCACAAAGGACCGAGCCGCAGAACCTCTGTCACCCTTGACAGAGCCTCTGCGGTTCAGACTGAAGACTTGGAAGATATTTATAATATCTTGCCACTGTTACAGGAATATCTTACCACTGTTACAGAAATATCTTGCTACTGTTCCAGGGTACGTTCGTCAACTTGTACAAGGCATGGTCTGACTCCTACACGTGTCAAACTCCGATTGGAATCCTTACAAGTTGATATTAGCGCATTTAATGCATGCAGTTTTCCAACTGTTCATACCATCCTCTCTTTCCTGTAGCAATAGTCCTTTTGTCTAGAATAGATCTTTTGTAGTAGTATAAAAGGAAGACTTATGTTGAGTTCTTCCTTAACAACAACGATAAGATATAATCTTCCATACAAAAACACTTGCACACAATTAACGTCAAATCTGTTCTTAGTGTTCTTAATCAAATACAGTAATCTTTGAGATATTCATCTGTTCTTCATATACTGTTTATTTGGTATTTTGTGTTGTTTCTATATAAACATATCTGTTAGTTCTTCAAATACGCTTCCGCAACACATCTTATTTGAACTAATAGATTAGATAATCTTTGTTAATCAAATACGGGAACCAACACTTTGTAAGTACCTTAAATCGTTCTTTATAGTCATCCAATGACCTTCCCTCGTATTTCGTTGGTATCTCCTTCTAATGCTCTAAAGCATTATGATATACTCGATCTAGTGCATGTCATGGTATATATGATAGATCCAATTGCCGAAGCATATGGAATACTAATCATTTTATCTAGCTCAGCCTTTGTGCTAGAATATTGAGACATACTCAAAATGATGTGATATCATACTTGCAAGAAACTACCTTTAGAGCCTTGCATCTTGAACCTTTCAAGATCATGTCTACATATGCACTTTGACTTAAACCTATAAGTCGTCTTGATTCAATCTTTAAAGATCTTTATTTCAAGAATAAAATTAGCGTTTTCTAAGTCTTTTATTAAGGAAATACTGTCCGAGCAAAAACATGATGTTTTGCTAAGTCGGAAAGTTAATTTCCAAATACTAGTATGTCTTGCACATACAAGATTAGGAATTTTACTGTGCTCCCACTAGTTGTAGTAAATGCATGAGTCATCTTATATTTTGATGAAAATTAAACTTCTAATTTTCCTGTCAAAATGAAGACTTCTGCTTTGTGATACTTGTACTGATCCATGAACGGATTGTATCTAAGTGTTCATGACTCTAAGCCACTTACCAGATTCAGAATCTGACATAGCACTTTAGCAGTTGATGGGTTTACAAGCACCCAGTCATACATCATTCTTTAATAGTTATAAGAAATCGATATCTCTCGAATTTCTGAATGATTCTACTAGATTTGCGAACACTTGGTGTTTTTACTAAGTTTCTGATCAATCAAATTGCTCAGTTTCAACAACCTTTGTTTGATAACTAGTGCCAACCAATAAGTGCATTAGGTTATGAGGTTCTTGATTTCCTTCAAGTTCCTTAAATCTCCCATTTGCCTTGCCCAAAAAAAACTTGCTTTTCTAAGAACTTGGCTTTGGAACAATAAACAATTTTATTGTTTGTGGGATTGTAGAATCGGTATCTTAAACAATTTATAGTATATTCTACAAAATATGCATTTAGTAGATTTTGGGTCGAGTTTACTTGAAGCTTATTGTCTCACATGAGCTTTATAAACCCACGCCTTCAACTAAGATTAAGGATGAAAAAACTTTTCATACGAAATCTTATAAGGTGTTTTGTCTACCTTTTGGTTGGTGCCATAACATATAGTTTATGGTAACTAGGGCATAAAATTCCGAATTGATATAGGGATAGTACTTCTACTCATCGTAGAGCGAACTATATTTAATAAGGTTTGGTCTATCCTTTCGGATATACACAATTTCTAAGATGATCCAAGAGTTCTTGGTTTAGTTACTAACCTCCTATATTAGAAAAGACTTTAATGGTCCTGCTGAGTTGTTTTCTTAATCCTCACTTTGAAACAACTTGAATTACATCAAATGCTTCATCTTTATGTTCCATAAACTTCAACAATTGAAATCGTCAGTGAAGGTATTATCTATCACCATATCTAGACTTGGTTTTGAGAGACCATATACATCAACATGTATCAATTCTAACAAATTTTTTTTTCTTTCTCTATGAATTAGAGAAAAGAGCTATATTCAACTTTATCAAGATCGCATATTTCAAATGAAAATATTTATATTTAGTTTCAAAAATACCACAGTTTTGAAATTTAGATATGCGTTTAATGTTTTTCTTGATTAAGTTGACTATTTCATGTGTAGATTTGATTCAAATCACATTTGAGTCTTATGGTGATTATATATAGAACTATGTTTTAGAAGGCTTTTGAGATTCACTTTATTATTCAATTAAGAGGACTAGTTCTCGAAATAGAATAATTCATTTTGAATATGAATATAATCGTTTCCAAAACGGTTAAGTGAATTTCATTCAATCAATAAACATGTGACTGAATAATTTAGTCAAACTAAATTTAAACATTGTTCGAAACAAAATTATTTAACAATACAAGCCATATGGTTTCTTAATAAAATCTCCTTATAAGCTTGGAATGCAATCTTGCTTCCTTGCTTATATGGATTACCATTTTGCTTGTCATTCAGTCACTTACCTTTTCTTGATCATCTGTAACATATTACAAAAGTGAGTTCTACACTTAGTATCAAATACACAAGTGTAAGATAGAAAGGTAAAAGTTCTATCTTAAATATTGATACCTGAAGGACTTTCCTTCGTTTAGAAAACATTTATTTCTCAGAAGGACAATCTCCTCTTCTATGACCAATGTTGCCTCATCTATCACTACATTCAGATTCTCGACAAAAACATCAAATGCGTTGGTCAGAGATTTGAGGATCACATCTACGGCTCTCCCATTGGAATAAGGATAGCCAAGTCTATCCAAATAGTCAAGGTGTGTCCTCATTAGTTGAATATGAGGGCTTACGTTTTGGCCTTCCTCCAATTGTATCGAAGCATTCACAGACCCTATACATTTGATAATGGATCCTTAATGGGTTTACCATGTCAAATGCCCTCAGTGGAAACGTTTCCATTCTTTCTAGTAAGGATGGAACCATGGTTTCAAGCATAAGACGTGATACATCGATTGAGTCATCATTATGTTTCAATCAAGTATCATGAGCTTCTATGGAGGTAAGAGGAGGTTCTTCAGGACGAGGTACGATAAGTGCGTATGATTTGTTTTCACGTCTGAGAACGTGTCTCAATTTGTGAAACCAAATCGGGAAGTTCTGAGTGTTTATTTTTTCTTCGTTAAGAAAAGCTCTTAGGGGTGAATCAATTGTAGTGTTTGCATTTTGGGCCATCTACAAAACTTAACAAAGTTAATATAGTATTTTCAATATTAATTATTAAGCAAATTAATTACCCTTTCGTTTTCTAAAAACATTAATTTGCATAAAATCTAGGATCCAACATTGCAAAACAAATGAAACGGTTAGGTGACCTTTATCCCGTCCATTTAATCCAACAAGGTAGATAACGTTTATCGATTACATCGAATGTAATTCCTAGCGTTATGGGATCCTTAACAACTTGTTTGTTAATTGGCATGTTTGATCCCATCTATGCCTTGGGTTTCTAATGCTTAGGTGACCTTTATCACAAAAGATTCCCAATCAAGTCATCCTACTTGAAACAACGTGTGAAACTTACATACATGCGGTTAGGTGACCTTTACCCCACAAAGACATAAGAATCACCTCATCCATCACAAGACAATCCAAGTGGTTAGGTGACAATTATCCCACAAGGGTGTCATAGTGGCGTATTGAGTGTTTCTCAAAAGGACGGCATAGACTTGCATTTTAAAAGGGATTTTAGATGTATTATAATTCTAGTTTTATAAACAACATATTGTATCATGTATATTGCATACATCCAATATCACATGGTACTTATTATTTAAAATCATATTTTTCTTTTATTGGTTCTTTTAGTTCAAAATAAAATCTCCATTTTATTAACTATTTCGTTGCGGTCAATTTTAAACTAATATCCTATATTAAAGTTTGAGTTTGAGCGCATTAGAACCAATTTTAGGGGGTGTTTGGGAGTGCTTTTTGAGTCCAAAAGTGCTTTTGGCCAAAAGTGCTTATTGACTTATGGTGGTGGGAAAATGAGTTTTTAAAAAAGTGTTTGGATTAGCTTTTGTGGTAGTAAAAGTCAATAAGTCAATAAGTTATTTTTTAAAAAGTGTTTGACTTAGCTTATACATGTAAAATGACCAAAAAGGACATGCCTACATATTTAACCATTTTTCCTACTTTTACATACAATTTTGTATACTTTTATCAAATTTTTAATACTTTACTACTTTTAACCTTTTTTGAGACAAAAAAATATTTTTTTTAACAAATATTTTTTTTACAAATTACGTTCATACAAAACTAGAATATAAAATTTTTAATAATTCATAACAAATATCATATTACATTCATCTCCGCGATTCCATGATATCTTGCGCAATAATATCTCGTATCGCTGCCATATACGTATCATTATTATTTGTACAACGTGTACTCGGACCTTCTTCATGAACTTCATTACTAGTACAACCATTTGTCGGATTGTAGGATTCTTGTTGTGCCCTGTTAAATGCTTCATCAAACCTACCAACCTTTCTAATATAGTTATGGATCGCCATCGATGCTATCACAATACTCACTTGGTGCTTGTACTTGTAATTAACATGCATATCTCTCAATAACGCCCACCTAGCTTTCCATACTCCAAAAGTCCGTTCAATGATATTTCGCAATGATTAGTGGTAATAGTTAAATTTCTCATACGGTCCGCGAGGAGCACGCATAGCCGTAGTCTGTCCACGTTGAAAATCCGGTAGATGATAGCGAATGTTCGTACCTTTGTATGGAGCAAGATACCCTTTAGTATTTGGGTATCCGGCATCCACAACGTAATATTTATCTGCAAATAAAACAAACAATTTATTCGTTTAAAACAAGTATTAAAAACATAAAACATGCATTAATAAAAAAATTATACTAACCACCCGTTGGTTTTGGAAAATTAAGGCTCAGTCTCTCTAAGGCTTCATTGAAAATTCTTGTGTCATGTGCGGTCCCCTCCCATCCGGCCCATACGAATGTAAAACACATGTTAAAATCACAAACGACCATTATATTTGGTGTAGCATATCCCTTTCGACCAATGTACTTCGCTTCCTCGTGCTTTCGAACTGATGCCCTCACATGTGTCCCATCTATAGCGCCAATGCAATCCTACATATGAAAAAAAATCATAATTAAAGCATTTGTTAAAGTTTGACTAACATTAAAGTCACTAGAACATAGTATAATACCTTGAACATTGGATAATATCGAGGATTGTTTAATATATATTCGGGTATATCATCATTATAGTTAGCGGCTGGCTTGATAATGTCGGCACTCATCTTAAGCACGACTGCCAAAACAGTATGGAAATGCCTAGAAACCGTTTCGCCGGAATGATTAAAACTTTCTTACACAAACCTATTCGTACATCCATGAGCCAAAGTCATCAAGAACATTCCCACCGACTCCTCGATAGAAATATGACGTGTTTTTTTCAATCCGTAATTTGTAACGAGATCTATGCATAACTGTATAAAAACTGGTACATGCGGTCTAAAGATTTCATAACACCCTCTTATATCCGTTGCCAATATTGGAATATGCCTGATCTGTGTTTAGCTAACATATGTTGTTTGTACAGCTTGTGCACTGATATGCTCGACGATGGAGCAAAAAAACAAAAACAAAAACTAAAAAAACACGAAATTGGGTTACCTGAAGGGAGCTGTGGAGGGTGGCGACGATGGAGCTGTGGAGGAGGAGATCGATGGCGGCGATGGAGGCTGCAGACGTGATCGATGGCGGCGATGGAGGGTGGCGACGATGGAGGGTGGCGACGATGGAGATGTAGATCGAGATCGAGATGGAGGCTGCAGATATGGAGCTGCAGATCGACGATGGAGTTGTGGATGAGAGCTGTGGATGAGAGATCGATGGAGGCTGCAGATAAGGTTGCAGATATGAGAATTTTAGGTTAAAAAATTGAGGGTATTTTTGTAATTTGGTATCAAAAAGCTCTTTTCCAATCAAAAAGTCAAGAATTTGTAACTTCTCCAAAATAGCTTTTCCTAGTTAATCAAAAAGCAGTTTGAAAAGTGCTTTTCAGTTTCCCAAACACTATTTTTAACTTATTGGCTTTTCAAAAAAAAAGTCAATAAGCAGTTTTAAAACACACATCCAAACACCCTCTTAGTCTTTTTAATAAAACAACCTTTTATTATTTAGACATGGAGTTTGGATGAGTTTTAAAATCACAATTTTAACTCATTTTACTACTTCAAAAATTTTAAGAGTTTTTATAATAAAACTCCTTTTATTTAAATAAAAACTCATTTTCCTCTAAAATAAATGTTCTCTCTCTTTTAATTCAAAAAGCACAAGACCACATGCAACTCCTATTGGACCACAAAAGGGTCCAATGAGGTTTGAGTCTCTCATGCAATATTTCCTTTTAACCCTCCAAGTATAAAAATAGTTAAAACAAAATTTTTACTATTTTAAACTTTATTGATTAAATCCCTCCTATTTTATCATTTTACAATAAAAAGATATTTTGAAAAACCAAACTCCAAAAGATGATTTAGTTTTATGTTCAAAATATTATCTAGCATGCAAAATCCTATTTCAACCACACATGATAATATCAACATAAAATATCAACATATAAAAAAAATGTAGAAAGTGTATAAACCAAGCCAAAAATCTAGTGACAATTCTTGTGAACCAAACAAGAATGTCAAATCCATTCCTAAGGGACAAGATGACCAAAAACAAATTTGAGGTCTTCAAGCTCCCACTTGCAAGAACATCCAAATGCATGCAAAACTTCTAGGAACTCCATGGCTTCTTGAAAGTCTTCAAAAGGTCTTCATTCTTCAATCGTGTTACATTTTATATAAATAAATCTAATCTAACATAAATCTATTTATATATAAAAATTAACAAAAAGAAGAATGCCTATTTACTATTACATACTTTATGAATAAATAAATATTACAACCATAAAATAAAAAGGGGTCTTTGCCTTGTTTATACACTCTATATACATTTATAAAATTATAAACAAACACTTTGTTTTTCTAAGGCAACTTTTATGACAAAAAATGCATGTAAATTTTGGTCACATAAAATAACAATTAATTTTTTTTTGCCAAAGATGCCATGTATGAACTTCTTCATACAAAATGAAAAATCATCCATGGCTTCCAAAAACCAAGTATTTTTCATATAAACAAAAGTCTAAACATGCATGCAAAAGAGGCTCTGATACCACTTTTTGGGTTTTGTTCAAAACAAGATTTCTAAAACATAATATTTGCAACGGAAGCTTTAAAACTTTGAACAACATTAAAACATTTAACACCCACCAAGGATCCATTTGCATGAACATGAAAGATTAAATATAAAAACATAGAGAGTTTTAGAATATTACAACCTTTGTAGACATTTGATTATGATAGTTGAAGATGGCTAGAATCCAAGAAAGAACTCCTCTCTAGTAGTCCACTAACAAGCTCCAACACCAATGTATGCTAGTACCCTTTTTGAACAAAATGCAAAAGCAACTTTCTCACCACTCTACAATAGAGTTTAGAAAAAGGAAAGAGAAACACACACACTTTGTGTGTGTGTTCGGCCGAGAGCTAGAGAGAGAGGAGAGGAAGAGAGCAAAAATCAAAAATGTAATTTTTCAAGTCTCTTTCAAAAACTAGTCAAGTCTTCTATTTACAAGAAATGTTTTTTAATCTTATTGGACCTTCAAAAAGAACCAATAGAATTTGAACCTTCCATGCAATATTACACTTGAAGCCCCTCTAGTTTAATATTAGTTAAAATCTCTATTTTAACTATTTAAACATACTACATTTAGTCCCTCCTAGCAATTTCTAGTTATATATATATTAAAATCATTATTTTTAATAAACTAGAATTCTTATTTGCATTTTATATTAAGAATTATATTCATTTATATAATTAATAATATTCATCAAGAATTAATATTTATAAAGAATCAAATTCTTATAAATATCAATTTAGTGTCTACTTGTTGTTCGGTGTGACCCTATAGGATCATATATTACCGGTAATATTATTTTATAATCATTCTTGAGCATATGGAACCAACAATCTCCCACTTGCGCAAGATTGTATTATAGAATGATATAGACAGTGGTGGACGTCTAACAACATCTCACTGCCCCCAGCAATGTATGACTGTAAGTGTCATTCAACAACATCCAATTCCCATAATCTCATAGCTTTAATTGACGTATAAGGTGTGGTATCAGTTATCCCTTTGTTTGGACATCATGTTGAACATGAGACATGGATCACTATCATTCTCATCTATTGTTCAACTTTTGGTAAGGCGCCTTAGATGTCTCACTCTTAACATATTTAGAGAAACAAATCCCATCTTGGTTACATACGCCTCTTATGCAGTTCATGCCATGCCCAATAATGGCCTTAATAGCTGCCTTTTTCAAGAACAACGGTTAACCATATCAAAACATAACAGTTCCTACACTTGAGTCCCAAATATGCATCTCAGGTCGAAGGAAACAAAGATACTACCTTTATTCAAGACTCACTTATGACGACGATCCATGAGGTGATCTTGAAGCGGGTCAGGTCCAATACTTGTTCCCTAACAAGTACCTATGAACTTGGTTGCAACACTTTGCCACTTTTACTCTTAAAAGTCAACCAATCTAATTCATATTAGTCTTACTTCATAGTTGTTCCCACAACTATGATCGACTATGGACATTTAGAATAATTCGTTTATTCAAGGATTAAACATGCTAATATAGAACACAACGAGTATGAAAAGATCATATCCTATATATCTAACTAAATACTATACTTGTTGCTTTACTTGTTCCAATATCCAAATACTAAATTCAAATCAAATCCCATCACTAGAATAACGAAGTCCTATAGCTCAAACATGACACTTCAAGTTTAGCTTATGAAAGGAGCTTCGTGAATGGGTTCATCCAGAAACTTGATTTGATTAAACTTTGTGAACACTAACATCTCCATCTTTAACTTTATTCCAAATATAGTTAAATGTCAGGAGTAGATACTTGGTACTCTGATGTGAGATAGGGTTCTTTAGCTTGCGTAATGGCACCCTCATTCTTACAAAAGATTTCTAGGTGATCCTGAATGGGAGGCATCTACCTAGCTTTTCAATGAACTCTTTCATCCAAACATCTTTCTTTTGCGGCTTCTAAAGCAGCAATGTATTCTTATTT
Organism: Saussurea involucrata; assembly: GCA_033807775.1. NCBI lineage: Eukaryota > Viridiplantae > Streptophyta > Magnoliopsida > Asterales > Asteraceae > Saussurea > Saussurea involucrata. The sequence continues at coordinate 62,169,908 of CM066313.1, read as the reverse complement.
TGTAGTGTATTATGCAACTTTTACCTTCACTTGGAACCTTTTCAAGTGAACTACTTCTTCATTTATAATGAAGACATTTCCCCTTTTGTGATCGAGAACCTTCTCGATCTTTATGGAAGCTATCATCAGTGCAACATTTTACTATGATCTTCTTCCAACCCTCAGTTAAGGAACACTTCCTTGGTTCTTTGTGTTAGCTCCAAATATTCATAATATTAGAAGTATTGAAAACTAGGCCAAGTAAAGAAGATTTCCACAGAAGCTCTGCAGAGTGCCACAGAAGCTCTGCCGAAGTAAGCAAGATCATTCAAGGAACACCAAGACCCAAGAAAGACAGAATACTGCTCGCAAAGGACCGGAGAAGGATCTACAGAAGAAAGCTCACAAAGGACCGAGCCGCAGAACCTTTGTCACCCTTGACAGAGCCTCTGCGGTTCAGACTGAAGACTTGGAAGATATTTATAATATCTTGCCACTGTTACAGGAATATCTTACCACTGTTACAGAAATATCTTGCTACTGTTCCAGGGTACGTTCGTCAACTTGTACAAGGCATGGTCTGACTCCTACACGTGTCAAACTTCGATTGGAATCCTTACAAGTTGATATTAGCGCATTTAATGCATGCAGTTTTCCAACTGTTCATACCATCCTCTCTTTCCTGTAGCAATAGTCCTTTTGTCTAGAATAGATCTTTTGTAGTAGTATAAAAGGAAGACTCATGTTGAGTTCTTCCTTAACAACAACGATAAGATATAATCTTCCATACAAAAACACTTGCGCACAATTAACGTCAAATCTGTTCTTAGTGTTCTAAATCAAATACAGTAATCTTTGAGATATTCATTTGTTCTTCATATACTGTTTATTTGGTATTTTGTGTTGTTTCTATATAAACATATCTGTTAGTTCTTCAAATACGCTTCCGCAACACATCTTATTTGAACTAATAGATAAGATAATCTTTGTTAATCAAATACGGGAACCAACACTTTGTAAGTACCTTAAATCGTTCTTTATAGTCATCCAATGACCTTCCCTCGTATTTCGTTGGTATCTCCTTCTAGTGCTCTAAAGCATTATGATATACTCGATCTAGTGCATGTCATGGTATATATGATAGATCCAATTGCCGAAGCATATGGAATACTAATCATTTTATCTAGCTCAACCTTTGTGCTAGAATATTGAGACATGCTCAAAATGATGTGATATCATACTTGCAAGAAACTACCTTTAGAGCCTTGCATCTTGAACCTTTCAAGATCATGTCTACATATGCACTTTGACTTAAACCTATAAGTCGTCTTGATTCAATCTTTAAAGATCTTTATTTCAAGAATAAAATTAGCGTTTTCTAAGTCTTTTATTAAGGAAATACTGTCCAAGCAAAAACATGATGTTTTGCTAAGTCGGAAAGTTAATTTCCAAATACTAGTATGTCTTGCACATACAAGATTAGGAATTTTACTGTGCTCCCACTAGTTTTAGTAAATGCATGAGTCATCTTATATTTTGATGAAAATTAAACTTCTAATTTTCCTGTCAAAATGAAGACTTCTGCTTTGTGATACTTGTACCGATCCATGAACAGATTGTATCTAAGTGTTCATGACTCTAAGCCACTTACCAGATTCAGAATCTGACATAGCACTTTAGTAGTTGATGGGTTTACAAGCACCCAGTCATACATCATTCTTTATTAGTTATAAGAAATCGATATCTCTCGAATTTCTGAATGATTCTACTAGATTTGCGAACACTTGGTGTTTTTACTAAGTTTTTGATCAATCAAATTACTCAGTTTCAACAACCTTTTTTTGATAACTAGTGCCAACCAATAAGTGCATTAGGTTATGAGGTTCTTGATTTCCTTCAAGTTCCTTAAATCTCCCATTTGCCTTGCCCAAAAAAAACTTGCTTTTCTAAGAACTTGGCTTTGGAACAATAAACAATTTTATTGTTTGTGGGATTGTAGAATCGGTATCTTAAACAATTTATAGTATATTCTACAAAATATGCATTTAGTAGATTTTGGGTCGAGTTTACTTGAAGCTTATTGTCTCACATGAGCTTTATAAACCCTTGCCTTCAACTAAGATTAAGGATGAAAAAACTTTTCATACGAAATCTTATAAGGTGTTTTGTCTACCTTTTGGTTGGTGCCATAACATATAGTTTATGGTAACTAGGGCATAAAATTCCGAATTGATATAGGGATAGTACTTCTACTCATCGTAGAGCGAACTATATTTAATAAGGTTTGGTCTATCCTTTCGGATATACACAATTTCTAAGATGATCCAAGAGTTCTTGGTTTAGTTACTAACCTCCTATATTAGAAAAGACTTTAATGGTCCTGCTGAGTTGTTTTCTTAATCCTCACTTTGAAACAACTTGAATTACATCAAATGCTTCATCTTTATGTTCCATAAACTTCAACAATTGAAATCGTCAGTGAAGGTATTATCTATCACCATATCTAGACTTGGTTTTGAGAGACCATATACATCAACATGTATCAATTCTAACAAAAAAAACTTTTTTTCTTTCTCTATGAATTAGAGAAAAGAGCTATATTCAACTTTATCAAGATCGCATATTTCAAATGAAAATATTTATATTTAGTTTCAAAAATACCACAGTTTTGAAATTTAGATATGCGTTTAATGTTTTTCTTGATTAAGTTGACTATTTCATGTGTAGATTTGATTCAAATCACATTTGAGTCTTATGGTGATTATATATAGAACTATGTTTTAGAAGGCTTTTGAGATTCACTTTATTATTCAATCAAGAGGACTAGTTCTCGAAATAGAATAATTCATTTTGAATATGAATATAATCGTTTCCAAAACGGTTAAGTGAATTTCATTCAATCAATAAACACGTGACTGAATAATTTAGTCAAACTAAATTTAAACATTGTTCGAAACAAAATTATTTAACAATACAAGCCATATGGTTTCTTAATAAAATCTCCTTATAAGCTTGGAATGCAATCTTGCTTCCTTGCTTATATGGATTACCATTTTGCTTGTCATTCAGTCACTTACCTTTTCTTGATCATCTGTAACATATTACAAAAGTGAGTTCTACACTTAGTATCAAATACACAAGTGTAAGATAGAAAGGTAAAAGTTCTATCTTAAATATTGATACCTGAAGGACTTTCCTTCGTTTAGAAAACATTTATTTCTCAGAAGGACAATCTCCTCTTCTATGACCAATGTTGCCTCATCTATCACTACATTCAGATTCTCGACAAAAACATCAAATGCGTTGGTCAGAGATTTGAGGATCACATCTACGGCTCTCCCATTGGAATAAGGATAGCCAAGTCTATCCAAATAGTCAAGGTGTGTCCTCATTAGTTGAATATGAGGGCTTACGTTTTGGCCTTCCTCCAATTGTATCGAAGCATTCACAGACCCTATACATTTGATAATGGATCCTTAATGGGTTTACCATGTCAAATGCCCTCAGTGGAAACGTTTCCATTCTTTCTAGTAAGGATGGAACCATGGTTTCAAGCATAAGACGTGATACATCGATTGAGTCATCATTATGTTTCAATCAAGTATCGTGAGCTTCTATGGAGGTAAGAGGAGGTTCTTCAGGACGAGGTACGATAAGTGCGTATGATTTGTTTTCACGTCTGAGAACGTGTCTCAATTTGTGAAACCAAATCGGGAAGTTCTGAGTGTTTATTTTTTCTTCGTTAAGAAAAGCTCTTAGGGGTGAATCAATTGTAGTGTTTGCATTTTGGGCCATCTACAAAACTTAACAAAGTTAATATAGTATTTTCAATATTAATTATTAAGCAAATTAATTACCCTTTCGTTTTCTAAAAACATTAATTTGCATAAAATCTAGGATCCAACATTGCAAAACAAATGAAACGGTTAGGTGACCTTTATCCCGTCCATTTAATCCAACAAGGTAGATAACGTTTATCGATTACATCGAATGTAATTCCTAGCGTTATGGGATCCTTAACAACTTGTTTGTTAATTGGCATGTTTGATCCCATCTATGCCTTGGGTTTCTAATGCTTAGGTGACCTTTATCACAAAAGATTCCCAATCAAGTCATCCTACTTGAAACAACGTGTGAAACTTACATACATGCGGTTAGGTGACCTTTACCCCACAAAGACATAAGAATCACCTCATCCATCACAAGACAATCTAAGTGGTTAGGTGACAAATATCCCACAAGGGTGTCATAGTGGCGTATTGAGTGTTTCTCAAAAGGACGGCATAGACTTGCATTTTAAAAGGGATTTTAGATGTATTATAATTCTAGTTTTATAAACAACATATTGTATCATGTATATTGCATACATCCAATATCACATGGTACTTATTATTTAAAATCATATTTTTCTTTTATTGGTTCTTTTAGTTCAAAATAAAATCTCCATTTTATTAACTATTTCGTTGCGGTCAATTTTAAACTAATATCCTATATTAAAGTTTGAGTTTGAGCGCATTAGAACCAATTTAGGGGGTGTTTGGGAGTGCTTTTTGAGTCCAAAAGTGTTTTTGGCCAAAAGTGCTTATTGACTTATGGTGGTGGGAAAATGAGTTTTTAAAAAAGTGTTTGGATTAGCTTTTGTGGTAGGAAAAGCCAATAAGTCAATAAGTTATTTTTTAAAAAGTGTTTGGCTTAGCTTATACATGTAAAATGACCAAAAAGGACATGCCTACATATTTAACCATTTTTCCTACTTTTACATACAATTTTGTATACTTTTATCAAATTTTTAATACTTTACTACTTTTAACCTTTTTTTAGACAAAAAATATTTTTTTTAACAATTTTTTTTTACAAATTACGTTCATACAAAACTAGAATATAAAATTTTTAATAATTCATAACAAATATCATATTACATTCATCTCCGCGATTCCATGATATCTTGCGCAATAATATCTCGTATCGCTGCCATATACGTATCATTATTATTTGTACGACGTGTACTCAGACCTTTTTCATGAACTTCATTACTAGTACCACCATTTGTCGGATTGTAGGATTCTTGTTGTGCCCTGTTAAATGCTTCATCAAACCTACCAACCTTTCTAATATAGTTATGGATCGCCATCGATGCTATCACAATACTCACTTGGTGCTTGTACTTGTAATTAACATGCATATCTCTCAATAACGCCCACCTAGCTTTCCATACTCCAAAAGTCCGTTCAATGATATTTCGCAATGATTAGTGGTAATAGTTAAATTTCTCACACGGTCCGCGAGGAGCACGCATAGCCGTAGTCTGTCCACGTTGAAAATCCGGTAGATGATAACGAATGTTCGTACCTTTGTATGGAGCAAGATACCCTTTAGTATTTGGGTATCCGGCATCCACAACGTAATATTTATCTGCAAATAAAACAAACAATTTATTCGTTTAAAACAAGTATTAAAAACATAAAACATGCATTAATAAAAAATTATACTAACCACCCGTTGGTTTTGGAAAATTAAGGCTCAGTCTCTCTAAGGCTTCATTGAAAATTCTTGTGTCATGTGCGGTCCCCTCCCATCCGGCCCATACGAATGTAAAACACATGTTAAAATCACAAACGACCATTATATTTTGTGTAGCATATCCCTTTCGACCAATGTACTTCGCTTCCTCGTGCTTTCGAACTGATGCCCTCACATGTGTCCCATCTATAGCGCCAATGCAATCCAACATATGAAAAAAAAATCATAATTAAAACATTTGTTAAAGTTTGACTAACATTAAAGTAACTAGAACATAGTATAATACCTTGAACATTGGATAATATCGAGGATTGTTTAATATATATTCGGGTATATCATCATTATAGTTAGCGGCTGGCTTGATAATGTCGGCACTCATCTTAAGCACGGCTGCCAAAACAGTATGGAAATGCCTAGAAACCGTTTCGTCGGAATAATTAAAACTTTCTTGCACAAACCTATTCGTACATCCATGATCCAAAGTCATCAAGAACATTCCCACCGACTCCTCGATAGAAATATGACGTGTTTTTTTCAATCCGTAATTTGTAACGAGATCTATGCATAACTGTCTAAAAACTGGTACATGCAGTCTAAAGATTTCATAACACCCTCTTATATCCGTTGCCAATATTGGAATATGCCTTATCTATGTTTAGCTAACATATGTTGTTTGTACAGCTTGTGCACTGATATGCTCGACGATGGAGCAAAAAAACAAAAACAAAAACTAAAAAAACACGAAATTGGGTTAGTTGAAGGGAGCTGTGGAGGGTGGCGACGATGAAGCTGTGGAGGAGGAGATCGATGGCGGCGATGGAGGCTGCAGACGTGATCGATGGCGGCGATGGAGGGTGGCGACGATGGAGGGTGGCGACGATGGAGCTGCAGATCGAGATCGAGATGGAGGCTACAGATATGGAGCTGCAGATCGACGATGGAGCTGTGGATGAGAGCTGTGTATGAGAGATCGATGGAGGCTGCAGATAAGGTTGCAGATATGAGAATTTTAGGTTAAAAATTTGAGGGTATTTTTGTAATTTGGTATCAAAAAGCTCTTTTCCAATCAAAAAGTCAAGAATTTGTAACTTCTCCAAAATAGCTTTTCCTAGTTAATCAAAAAGCAGTTTGAAAAGTGCTTTTCAGTTTCCCAAACACTATTTTTAACTTATTGGCTTTTCAAAAAAAAAAAAATCAATAAGCAGTTTTAAAACACACATCCAAACACCCTCTTAGTCTTTTTAATAAAACAACCTTTTATTATTTAGACATGGAGTTTGGATGAGTTTTAAAATCACAATTTTAACTCATTTTATTACTTCAAAATTTTTAAGAGTTTTTATAATAAAACTCCTTTTATTTAAATTAAAACTCATTTTCCTCTAAAATAAATGTTCTCTCTCTTTTAATTCAAAAAGCACAAGACCACATGCAACTCCTATTGGACCACAAAAGGGTCCAATGAGGTTTGAGTCTCTCGTGCAATATTTCATTTTAACCCTCCAAGTATAAAAATAGTTAAAACACAATTTTTACTATTTTAAACTTTATTGATTAAATCCCTCCTATTTTATCATTTTACAATAAAAAGATATTTTAAAAAACCAAACTCCAAAAGATGATTTATTTTTATGTTCAAAATATTATCTAGCATGCAAAATCCTATTTCAACCACACATGATAATATCAACATAAAATTTCAACATATAAAAAAAATGTAGAAAGTGTATAAACCAAGCCAAAAATCTAGTGACAATTCTTGTGAACCAAACAAGAATGTCAAGTCCATTCCTAAGGGACAAGATGACCAAAAAAAAAATTTGAGGTCTTCAAGCTCCCACTTGCAAGAACATCCAAATGCATGCAAAACTTCTAGGAACTCCATGGCTTCTTGAAAGTCTTCAAAAGGTCTTCATTCTTCAATCGTGTTACATTTTATATAAATAAATCTAATCTAACATAAATCTATTTATATATAAAAATTAACAAAAAGAAGAATGCCTATTTACTATTACATACTTTATGAATAAATAAATATTACAACCATAAAATAAAAAGGGGTATTTGGCTTGTTTATACACTCTATATACATTTATAAAATTATAAACAAACACTTTGTTTTTCTAAGGCAACTTTTATGACAAAAAATGCATGTAAATTTTGGTCACATAAAATAACAATTAATTTTTTTTTGCCAAAGATGTCATGTATGAACTTCTTCATACAAAATGAAAAATCATCCATGGCTTCCAAAAACCAAGTATTTTTCATATAAACAAAAATCTAAACATGCATGCAAAAGAGGCTCTGATACCACTTTTTGGGTTTTGTTCAAAACAGGATTTCTAAAACATAATATTTGCAACGGAAGCTTTAAAACTTTGAACAACATTAAAACATTTAACACCCACCAAGGATCCATTTGCATAAACATGAAAGATTAAATATAAAAACATAGAGAGTTTTAGAATATTACAACCTTTGTAGACCTTTGATTATGATAGTTGAAGATGACTAGAATCCAAGAAAGAACTCCTCTCTAGTAGTCCACCAACAAGCTCCAACACCAATGTATGCTAGTACCCTTTTTGAACAAAATGCAAAAGCAACTTTCTCACCACTCTACAATAGAGTTTAGAAAAAGGAAAGAGAAACACACACACTTTGTGTGTGTGTTCGGCCGAGAGCTAGAGAGAGAGGAGAGGAAGAGAGCAAAAATCAAAAATGTAATTTTTCAAGTCTCTTTCAAAAACTAGTCAAGTCTTCTATTTACAAGAAATGTTTTTTAATCTTATTGGACCTTCAAAAAGAACCAATAGAATTTGAACCTTCCATGCAATATTACACTTGAAGCCCCTCTAGTTTAATATCAGTTAAAATCTCTATTTTAACTATTTAAACATACTACATTTAGTCCCTCCTAGCAATTTCTAGTTATATATATTAAAATCATTATTTTTAATAAACTAGAATTCTTATTTGCATTTTATATTAAGAATTATATTCATTTATATAATTAATAATATTCATCAAGAATTAATATTTATCAATAATCAAATTCTTATAAATATCAATTTAGTGTCTACTTGTTGTTCGGTGTGACCCTATAGGTACATATATTACCGGTAATATTATTTTATAATCATTCTTGAGCATATGGAACCATCAGTATCATGTTTATATGAATTGTTTTCCACGTTATGTGAGTTATGGGTTATGCTTCATCCATGTCTGGGATGTTTGGAATAATAGCGATTTATTTATGAATTCAATCGTTTTGGAAATCAATTGCTATTTCACCTTTCATGTTGGTTTTGGGATAAGTCCATTTTGGGAATCATTTTATATTAAAGTTTTCAGCACAGGATTTGTGTGAGTTGGAAAATGGGTGATTTGCATCTAAAGTAAATTCTTTGAACTCATGACTTAAATTGCATCTCTCTCGATTTATGAATTTATATGGTCATGATAAAACTCTTGAACTCACTAGGGGTTAGCCTAACCCTTTTTATTTGTCGGCATGTGCAACAGGCTCAGGTTGGGAATAACTTTAGCTACACTGTGAAGTGATGAGTGCTAGTAGAGTGCACGAGAAGCGATTTTGCTTAGAGAAGTCTTCCGTACTTATTTGGGATTAGCAACTTGTGTTTGTGTTAAGTAACGTTCGTCTTAAGTTATTAATTGTGGAAATTGTGAGGTTTAAACTTTGAGGTATTTTCAATGATGGTTTGTAGAAAGGATTCTATCCTCTTTTGATTATTTATCGAGATATTTGTTAGTTGCTCTTTCCAAATTTTGAGGGTGTTATAAGTTGGTATCAGAGCATAAGTTTGAGAGAATTAGGTGTTGATTTTGGATACCTAGACTCAAACTAGCGTTCTTTTAAGTAAATAAGAGTGAAATTTCACCATTAAGCACTTTAAGATAGGATGTTTTGAGGTCGATGGAGTTGCTAGAAACGAGAATCACGTCGAGAGTAGCAAGGATAATCATGTACGGTGTGTTCATAATGACATCTGGCCAGTGTCATGGTGAACCTGCTTGTTACATGTGCATACTTGAACTACTTTAATGTGATGACCGTTGGGGTAGTAAAGAGGTTTATAAGCGAGTAGTCATCGGAAAAGGTTGAGGATTTTAGTATTAGTCACTTAGGGTGACAATAAGCATGATAATTACTTTAAGTGGATCGTTACGGGTCGAAATTGATGGTTGGATTAGAACCATAGACTTATTGAATCGACTTTGATTCGAGGAAAAGTCGTAAGGTTAATCGATGTAATTTCCAACTTTTCCTTAAGAGGTTTGAGCATCCGGATGACGGTAGTGTGACCGGAGGGATTTAGAGGAGTATGGTTGAGACGTTGAGTGCCGACTAAGTTATGCACAAAATTTATTTTAAAATAAATTGCATCAGTTATTTCTTGTGTTTCAAATCCTTATGTGGATTGTATTACAAAATCTCGTGAAACGTTTAGCACACACAAGATTTTAAATCATGGTTTTGAACATGCATGAAAATATTTTATTGCGGGAGTTGCAAACTCCGTCGGGACTTGTTTTATTTTGTTGTTGTCCAACGTTACTTTCGGATACTGTGATATCCATATTTTTAATGATGTTTAAGATGTTGGACAAGTAACTACGGCTTATGACTTTAACATTGGATCTCCTCCACATATGTTAACGTTTAGACGGAAAGTGATCTTCCATTATGTCTATGTCGAGCTTTATTGGAAGTTTATTCAATGCATGATTTATTGAAAAGTGTTGTTTATAGTGTATTACAACAAAAAGAGAATTTTTGGAATTTTGACGTTCTAGTCATGACTTTGCTTATTGCAATTCGATTTTTGGAAGCGAAAGATTTTGTGTCATTTTGTTGACTTGAGGTCATTGAGCCCATTGAGTTTCATGGAGTTTTGTTTTACGACGTTTTGTGTCGTGTGAGTGCAACTTCATAATGTGCATACTCCATTTATTATGTTGGAATTTATGAGTCATGTTGGGCGTTTTGTCCCACTCGGGTTTTGTTGAGAAATATTATTTTATGCCATAAGACGACCAAAAGGAATGAGTTTTGGAACCTTGGTGTCGCGTAATGTTTGGGCAAAATTTCACCAGTCTCGACCACGACCAAAATAGGAAGAACATTTATTACACTTTTCTATAATGAGGTTAAATCATAAATACTTTATTCCCTGATCAAAGTTGAAATCGAAAGTTACCCACCTCACGACACTCGACCGTGACGTCGTCTAGCTCACACGACCGTCGTATAGAACCTTGCGACCTCGACCGACTAACATGCGATATTACTGTTACTTTTTCTCTGTTTAACCGACAAGAACAGTAATGAGCATTAAAGCCAACAGCCGTTACGACCGTTAGTCAAAGCTTTTATGAAGACATTTAAAGCCACGAAGACTATAAATACAAAGATCCCAACCTCATTTGCGGACATCTCCAATATCTCTTTGATACCTCGAAGCATCTGAACAATACTAAACTCTCAAGAACACTCCCTCGAAGCAAAGAATTCTCTCTCAACAATTCGCTCACGACGCACGACTTATGGTACGTGCGAAATATGTGAATTAATCGCAGTGGGTTGCTAACTATCCACAGTAGGAAGTGCAAGTGTACAATGTCCACTATGATCGTCACAGCAAGTAATAGTTGGTAAAGTACCAGAATCGTATCCACAGAGACTGGACAATCAAGACAATACGGTTTCAATGAGCTCCTTTTACAGGTTTCAATTAGAGAGAAAAATAATACTTTTGGTTTGGTTTGGTGAAATGCTACTTTAACGATTTTACTTAAGATTTTAAAAGAAGAAATGTAGGTTAGATTTTCCCTAGATTTTATAATAAATACTTGATCCTAAAAATGATCCTTGTACTTGAGGTCGGTCTTTTCGCTAGAAAAGCCCGGTTACAAAATACTCACACATTTAAGTAAAAATCTCATATTCTTTGTATTTATCGTTTTGTCAATGGTAATCTCAAGATGGACCTTTTCAGGCCTCGATGGAATGTGTAGAGACAAATACTCTAAGTGTTTTTAGATACACCAACTAGCTTGCCTACTACTCCAGTGGGTTGAGATTAGCTCACTGTGCCGACCTCACTTTCGTAAGTGTCATAAGAATTCTTTCGAACTCCCTAGCATTATCCAAGCTCATGTCACTGCGTTCTACTCATTTCTGAGTTAAGAACTAGACTTTAGATCCTTACAAGTGATCGGCTTGTTCGCATCATTGGGGAATAATCGAGAATGAATAACCAACACAACAAATATTCCAAGTATAAAGATCACTCAAGCATTTTCTCTAAAATCCAGGTACTTCTCTTTCCTACATCCCAAGGGATGTTTAGCCTAACATTACAGAAATAAAGAAAGTAAAAGATGAAGATTTGCATATAAGTAAATTAAAAGAGACTTGAATTAAAACCGCAGTGGGGAACGAAGGTACGTCACTGCCACATATTACTCGAAACTACAAATTACTCTAAGAATTTAAATACTGAAATTTAAAGAACTACTTCAGTAAATGAAAGCTAAAAACTAGAACTTAAACTCACACCAAATGTGGTAGTTGAGAGATTCTTGGATGATATTAATGAACCCCAATGCTTCCTTTTATACTAAAGGAAAGATTTGGGTTTTACACAAAAATGGGTTGTCTAGAGAATAAGGACTGAAGTGGAGGGACATAAAATTCAGCTTGATCATGCAACACTTCTATCCATCATCTTGAAGCTCTTTTACCCATAGGACCCTTCACCTTTCACAAAAGTCAACTTTAAAGTACCATGAGTTTGATTAATTTATTCATCTTGCCATACTTTTAGGAACATGCTTGCATTATTTTATTCCCATGCTTTTTGCCACTGAATCTTCTATTCCCCATCATTATCTTTCAAGCTAAGATTTAAATTTGTTTTGTCTTCTTCTCTGCTCGATAGTGGGATCCGGAGTGGGGACTTCGCACGTCACTGCGTTTAAATCGTGAAACAGCAACAAAACTCCACCAAATAATTCATTAATACTATGGTTTACTCTTTTTGCTCATTTTCATGAATATTACCAAGAATGGGGGTTTTGAGAAGTGAAATGGCTAAAATTTGACAAAATACAATAAAAATAAAAGGAAATAATAACTCTAGAAATAGAGTTATCACAACCTCAAACTTAAACCATTACTTGTCCCCAAGTAATAAAAAGAAAGAAAAATAAAAATAATGCATTTGAACTTTCAGGGACTTACCGACTTCTCACTTTGAATGAATGCTGATCTCCCTCTTTAGATACTTTTCGTTTCCAAAATAGAAGCGTCACTTTTGTACTTGACGAAATCTTTCCCTTGTTCACATTTGATCAATAGGACTTTCTTGGGTTCGAAAGGTTTGTGGCTTTGAATGTTTTCCCAAGGGCTTTGTAGTAACTACTTCCAAACATGGACCGAGAATCTCATTTTGAGATTTTTAATTTCCAGAAGTGAGTGTTTAGTATTTTGCATGGGTAAGCACGTATACTTTCAGGCTTTATTTGGGTATGGCTATTTTTGTGAGAGTGGGTATTCTAATGGTCCAGAATAGGCACACCATCTTTTTCTGAGAGTGAGCACTTTGATGGTCCAGAAAAGGCACACCATCAATCTTTTGTAGTGACACTCTGATTTTTCTTCTATTTTTGTGTTGTTTTTTTTGGAGGGGGGTATATCTTACCCACCTCAAACTTATGACTTCACAGTGTCCCCACTGTGGAAAGACTGGAAGTCACTCTAGAAGTCCCCTACCTCAAACTTAAAATTGCACAGTGTCCCCACTATGACTAGGAAATTGTTGCGCAAGAGGTGGTTGGGGGTGCAAAAAGGTCTTGTTTGAATGCAAAAATGGCCTATATCAGTTCATCGTGACAAGTTGAGATTCGTACTTACAAAAGGGACCTTTTAAGTCGGAAATCGAAAGTTGTACCTTGAAATGGAAATGGGATCAAACAACCATTCAAACAAGAAGTGAGTTAGTACCCAACAGTACCTGCTTAACAGCAGGATTTTCATGCATCATTAAACCAAAATAAACAAAGTAGCAAATGTTGTCAAGTGCCTAGCCATAGGCAGAAATACCAAATAGATAGAAAATTAAAATTGTTTTTGGAGCATCAAGAGGTAACCATAATACTAACAAACCATTCATGGGGTGGGAGTTGCTTGCGGTGAACTGTCGGCAGAGTCTTCATTGAAAACGTCCTCACTGTCGTTGCTGGGGCAGATTCCTTCCGGGAAGTCGGGTAGTTGTACGTGCAACTCGGGATCATCACCTTGTAGCATTTGGTTCACGACCACATCCCTATCCCTTGTATACATCCAAAACGACTATGTGGCCCGGTTCATATGCCTCTGCTCTACTTCCATCAGGTCTACGCGGTATGTGAGCTTCTGCAATTCAGTTAGAATTTTGGCCAAGAGGTCGCTGGTGTTTCCTGCAGTGGGCTGTTGGAGTGAGGTACCAGTGGATCTCACTGTGGGGTGTGCATCAACAGGCTCTTCGCGGGGAGCAGTGATTGTTCTCCCCATTTTCTTGACTGTGGCCACGCTGATGTTATTCATGGATTCCATCCACTTGTCCTCCTGAGCAGTAGGTACTCCAGCAGCAATTAGTAATGAAGTAATAAGACAAGAGAGAGGCAAGATTACCTTCTTTCGAGTGCGAGCTTGGTGGATGGCCCCGTGCATTACAATTCCCAGGTTGATCGGCTTACCCGTAAGGATGCAGTACAGCAAGGCGCACTTGTGCATCGATAGGGTCGTGTCATGGGTAGTTGGGGACAAGGAGGCACGTAGAAATTGGAACCACACAGCGGACTCGGTGGTGAGGGAGCTAGCGTGTAGGCACCGTCTACTGCCATCTTTGTCCCAAGGCTTACCTTCAATTGCCAACACTTTTAAAATAATGTCTTCATCTGCGGGGCTCATCTTTTTGAGGAATTGAGCAAAGGAGCAAGTAGTCGGGGCTCTTATTCCGAGGACCGTATTGATAGCAGTGGCATGATAATACACTGTCCGACCCCGGACTTTCACAAAGGGTCCTTCGATTGAGAGGCCTCGGCGTAGAATTCCCTAACCAAGGAAGCATTGGCCCGACGATTGGCATATGCCAATGTCGTCCAATCATGCTGAACAACCCTATTTTTAACAAATGAGTGGGCTTCTACAAAGTTGGGGTCAAAACCCCTCTCTAAGTTCAGTTTGTGCTTAGAAATGCATTCATAGTGGGCAGCGGCCTCTGGGGTCGTAAATTGTCTGGGCACCCCACTGGGGGCATGCTCAGTCCCCACTGTGGACTGATGTGGGTTTGCAGATTCGACTTGTTCGTCCCCAGCCTCATAATCAACCGAAGCTGAACTTAAAGAAGGTTCGAGACCCTTACCTTTCCCAGACGATTGCTTTATTGGTTTCTTTGTTGGCGTTTTCTTCGACATGGTCACCACAGACCTGGTGACCATTCCTTTGTTCCTCAATGCGCGTTTGATCGGGTTTTCCTTACTGTGGGCAGCTTTCTGGAGTGCCTCCAAGTCAATGGTGTTTGCGACTTGGAGGTTTTGTTCAGTCTGAATTTTCTCCTTGCTCTTGAGTGCCACCTCCTCTATCTCTTTTCTTCGATTTTCCTCCTCCTGTCTGATTCGGTCTTGCTCTGCCTTTCTCATTCTTTCTTCTTCTTCAGCCTTTTTCTTCTCAGCCTCCACCCGTGCCTTTTCTTCCTCAAGAAGTTTCTCTTGCTCAATCCTTTTTCTCTCCTCTTCCTCTCTGCGCAACCTTTCTTCTTCTTCTTCTTTCTGTTTCCTCTCCTCCTCCTCTTTTCTTAACCTTTCGGCCTCTTCTTTGCGTCTTTGTTCAACCTCTTCCTTCCTTTTTCGATGGCCAACATTCTTAGGTTGTATTCTTCCTCTAACCTCCTTTCTTCTTCTTCAGCCTTCAATGCTTCCTCATCTAGATGGCTTTGACTGGTCTCTGAAATCATGGAAGAGGAAGTAGCCTTGGAACCTCCTTGTTTGGACGGCCCTTCATCTGCTACTTCGGCCATTACCGGATGGTCGCCGGACACTGGCGGTGGTTCGTTCAAGTCATCCGTGACGGTTTCCGGCGCCTCGCCTTCGGCGATTCTGCGGTGGACCGCCGCACGACCGGGTTCCTCTGGGTGGGTGTTCAATCTTTTGCTTCTTGCCATCTTAGGGTTTTGTGTTTCTGGTTCGTGAAAGAGAATGGAGGAGAAAAGATAGTGTATGTTTGAAAATATTTGGATGAAAAGGGGTTTTTAGGCTTTTGTGTGTAAAGTATGAATTCTTTGGGTATTAGGAATTGGAGGGAACGGTTATTTAGGAGAGAGAGAAGGGAAATGATGGTTTTCTTGAGAAATGGCGAAAATAGGGGTAGGGGCAGAAAAAGGTGACACTTGGTGTAAGGAAAGTTGATGTGTGTCAGCACCTTAGGCCCACAAACCGTCCCATCTTCTCGTCAGTTCGGCAGTGGGAAGCGCAGTGACTTCTGGGAAGTCACTGCGAGGCTGATATTTGATTTTTCCTTTAAAAGCTGGCAAACTCTCCTACACACATTAAAACAAACTACCATGCAGAATTAAAAAGACCAAAATAATAAAAACAAAGCAAATAACTGAAATAAAATATTTGCAGATGGTCCCGACTTTTCTTAACCATAGTGGGGTGGAGAGTGGGCAGGAATGTGAGCACTCTCGTGCAGAAAATGCTTCACTCTCTGCCCATTGACTTTAAACGTTTGACCCGACTGTGGGGACTTCAACTCCACTGTTCCAAAAGGACTTACTTTGACAATGGTGTATGGTCCCGTCCATCGTGATTTTAGTTTACCTGGAAAGAGTTTAAGACGGGAGTTGAACAATAATACCTGTTGGCCTTCAAAGAACTCCCTATGGTTGATTCTTCGATCATGCCACATCTTGGTCTTTTCTTTCTACAACTTTGCGTTCTCATAGGAGTGATATCGCAACTCTTCTAGTTCATGCATTTGCAAACTTCTCTTAATTCCCGCAGCATCCTCACTCATGTTAAGCTCTTTAAGGGCCCAAAACGCCTTGTGCTCCAATTCAATCGGTAAATGGCAAGCCTTGCCAAAAACTAATTTAAATGGAGACATTCCCAAGGGAGTTTTATAGGTCGTACGATAGGCCCAAAGAGCGTCATCAAGTTTGGTTGACCAATCTTTACGATGTGGTTTAACGACCTTCTCCAAAATACCTTTAATCTCACGGTTTGAAAGTTCGGCTAAACCGTTGGTTTGCGGGTGGTATGCGGTGGCTACTCTATGATGTATATCATACTTGGCAAGGACCGAGCTCATGACTTTGTTCACAAAATGGGAGCCTTCGTCACTAATCAATGCCCGTGGTGTTCCAAATCTAGTAAAAATGTTTTTATGCAAAAATTTCACCACGGTGTTGGCATCATTAGAGTGACATGCAACGGCTTCCACCCACTTCGAAATATAGTCAACCGCAACCAAGATATAAAAATTATTGTTTGAATTTGGAAAGGGTCCCATGAAATCAATCCCCCAAACATCAAAAAGTTCTACCTCTAGAATGTTGTTAAGAGGCATCTCGTTTCTTTGCGAAATAGTCCCGGTGCGTTGGCATTGCTCACAATTTTTCACAAATTCATAAGAGTCCTTAAACACAGTGGGCCAAAAGAACCCACTTTGCAAGATTTTTGCAGCAGTGCGGTTTCCACCAAAGTGGCCACCATAGTGGGATGTGTGACAACCATGGAGTATTTGGTGTTGCTCACTCCCGTGGACATAACGCCTCAATATTTGGTCCGTCCCTATCTTATATAAGAAAGGGTCGTCCCAAACATATTGTCGTGTATCATGTAAAAACTTTTTAAATGGTTGTCCACTCATCCCGTGGGGTTTTAGTCCACTTGCTAAATAGTTCGCAATGTCAGCATACCAAGGAATATTTTTGTCTTGATGTTGAACTGCTAACAACTGTTCATCGGGAAAATTTTCCTGGACCGGAGTGGGATCTACAGTGGCCACTATCTTCTCGAGCCTGGACAGATGGTCTGCTATCTGATTGCTTGTTCCTTTTCTGTCAACGATCTCGAGGTCGAATTCTTGCAACAATAAAACCCATCGAATCAAACGTGGCTTGGAATCAGCCTTGTTGATCAAGTATTTTATCGCTGCATGATCAGTGTGCACGATGACCTTCGTCCCTATCAAGTACGACCTGAAACGATCAAAAGCAAATACCACTGCAAGTAATTCTTTTTCAGTGACAGTATAGTTAATCTGAGCTTCAATCGGTGTTTTACTTGCATAATAAATGGGGTGAAAGATTTTGTTCTTCCTTTGCCCGAGAACAACCCCCACAGCCCACTCGCTGGCGTCACACATTACTTCGAATGGGAGTGACCAGTCAGGTGTGGTCACTATGGGTGCAGTAGCTAAGGCTTTCTTGATTGTTTCAAAAGCATCACGACATTCCTGGGTAAAATTGAATTCTTTTTCATGTTGTAGCAAGAGACATAGGGGTTTTGTTATATTTGAAAAATCTTTGATGAACCTCCTATAGAATCCGGCGTGACCCAAAAAACTTCGAATGCCTTTTACCGTTGTGGGTTCGGGAAGTTGTGCTACTACCTCAAGCTTGGCTTTGTCAACTTCCAACCCTCTTTTTGAAACAAGGTGACCTAGGACAATACCTTCTTCGACCATAAAATGACATTTTTCCCAATTTAAAATAAGGTTGTGGGTCTCACATCTCACTAGGCTTTTCTCCAAATTTCCCAGGCAGTTGTCAAACGATGTCCCTATCACAGAAAAGTCATCCACAAAAACTTCTATGGTGTCTTCTATCATGTCGGTGAAAATGGTCATCATACAACGTTGGAAAGTGGCTGGGGCATTACACAGTCCAAATGGCATCCTCCGGAATGCAAAAGTGCCGTAAGGACAAGTAAAGGTGGTCTTTTCTTGGTCTTCGGGTGCGATATGGATTTGGTTGTATCCGGAGTATCCATCTAGAAAACAATAGAATTCTTTTCCCGCTAACCTATCGAGCATTTGGTCGATGAAAGGTAGGGGAAAATGGTCTTTCTTAGTGGCTAGGTTGAGTTGTCTATAGTCCATGCATATTCTCCACCCCGTGACAGTCCTAGTGGTAATGAGCTCGTTCTTTTCGTTCTTCACTACGGTCGTCCCTCCCTTTTTAGGGACACATTGGACGGGGCTCACCCAACTATTACTAGCAATGGGATAGATAATACCGGCGTCTAACCACTTCAAAACTTCTTTCTTAACTACCTCCTTCATGATGGGGTTCAACCTTCTTTGAGGTTGGACTTTTCCAGGGTGGTCACTCTCCAAGTTAATCTTATGTTGACATAAGGAGGGGCTAATACCTCTTATGTCTGCTATGGTCCAACCAATTGCCTTCTTATGCTTCATCAACAAATCGATCAGAAGTTGTTCTTGTTTCTCACTAAGTTTGGAAGAGATAATAACGGGAAGTTTATTATCCTTAGCGAGATAAGCATATTTTAAGTGGGAAGGCAATGGTTTAAGCTCTAACTCGGGAGGTTGTTTTATTGAAGCGGGTTGAACATATCTATCCTTAAAGTCCAGAGGTTCAAAGGCTGCTACCATTTCGTTACACTCATCCTCAAAAGTGTCATCATTCTCAGAGTCAGAGTACTCACTCTCACTCCCCACTGTGGGCACTGTGTCAAGACTGTGGGTTCTAGTAATCAAACTCAAAGCAAAACAGTCTTCGGTTTCTATGTACTTAAGGGACTTGAAAACATTGAAAGTTACCTCTTGGTCATTGACTCTCATAGTGAGTTCCCCTTTGTGCACATCAATCAAAGTACGTCCGGTTGCAAGAAATGGATGCCCTAATATGATTGGGATTTCTTTATCGGCCTCATAATCTAGAACTAGAAAATCGGCGGGGAAGATAATTTTATCCACTTGGACCAAAACGTCTTCTATTTTTCCCTAGGGGTAGGCAATGGACCGATCGGCTAGTTGTAATGTCACGGTTGTAGGTCTATCCTCTCCAATACTTAACTTGTTAAAAATGGACAATGGCATCAAGTTAATACTAGCTCCTAAATCACAAAGTGCTTGACCTACTTCTTGTCCTCCTATTGTGCATGGAATGGTGAAACTACCCGGGTCTTTCAACTTAGGTGGAATCTTGCTAGTAAGGAGGGCACTACATTCTTCGGTCAAAGCCACAGTTTCGAACTCACCCAACTTTCTTTTTTTGTTCAAAATATCCTTTAAAAATTTAACATAGCTTGGCATTTGCTCGAGAGCCTCTACCAAGGGTATGTTAATGTGAAGTTTCTTAAAAATGTCTAAGAATTTTTTAAACTGAACATCGACATTTTTAGTCTTCATCCTTTCAGGAAAAGGTACATTTCGTGGGTCAATTTGAGTTTGCTGTGGTGTTGTCTTTAGAACAGTAGGTTTTGGTATAGGTCCAAAAGTGGGATGCTCAGGGACATCGGTCCTAACTGTGGGAATGATAGTGACTTGAGGAGTGGCCACTGTGGCAATCAAAGTGGGTATTTGAGGCGAATCATCAGACTCGAAAACGATATCTTTCAGATCCTTCCCACTCCTAAGTGTTATGGACTTTACGTGCTCTTTTCCTATCACCTTAGCGTGTTCGGTATCACTAGGTAACGTCCCTGGTGGTCTATTCTTAACTTCGACGGCTAGTTGTCCTACTTGAGTCTCTATGTTCCTAATGGCTGCTTGAGTTTGATTCATGAAACCTTTGAGAATAGATTCAAGTGATGGTTGAACCTCAGCGGCTTGAGTTCCTCGCAGTTGGAACTGTTGTGAGGATTGTCCTTGGTGAAAGTTCTAGGAGTTCTGCCCGCTGTGATGTGGGGACTGCCCACTGTGATGTTGCTGAAATCCAGGGGGGTTGTGTGGTCTTTGCTGGACATGACTCGCCCCGTGGGGTTGGAGTCCTGGATTACCAGCCCAAGAGAAATTTGGGTGATTCCTCCACCCCGGATTATAAGTCTGCGAATATGGATTGTTCCCCGGGTTGGTCCCTATAACATTAACGGACTCGGGATTTGCTGGACAATAGTCAAAAACGTGCTCTTCTCCACAGAGGGAGCAGTTTTTGGCGAGATGAGTTGCGGAATTGACTTGGCCTCTATTTTGATTCAAAACTAATTTGGTTAAGGCCACGAGCTGCGCATTCATGGTTTTGAGTGCTTCGGAATCGATGGTGTTGGTCTTTGGTACTATTGCTCTAGGATTGGACCACTCGGTATTGTTGTTAGACACTTTTTCCAAGATTTGATATCCTTCATTGTAGGTTTTACTCGTGAATGTTCCACCGGCTGTTGCATCTAAGATGATTTTGGCTGCATTGGAAAGACCATTGTAAAAGGTCTCCAATTGGATGCAATGTGGGATGCCGTGATGTGGGCACTTTCGAAGTAAATCTTTAAATCGTTCCCATGCATCCGAAACAGCCTCATCTTCTTCGTGTCTAAACAAAATAATATCATTTCGAAACCTTACGTTCCTCGTGGGAGGAAAGTATTTTTGCAAAAATTTATCCGCAAGTTCTTTCCAAGTGGTTATCGAGTGAGGTGCATGTGAGTTCATCCAGGACTTTGCCTTATCCCTCAGTGAAAAAGGGAAAACCTTAGTCTTAATGCTTCATCACTCACACCTTGCAACTGAAAGGAATCAGTCATTTCCAAAAAAGATTTTAAGTGCGAGTGCGGATCCTCAGATGGTGATCCTCCAAATTGACCCATGGCTTGGATCATTTGAAACATCACCGACTTGAGTTCAAAATGAGTTGCAACAATGTTGGGTCTTAGAATCCCGGAGCTTAAATCGCCAACTCCGGAAGTAGCATAGTCCCGAATTTTTCGATCTTTTCTATCGGCAATCGTCACTGTGGTCTCCACTATAGGTGGTGGTATTTCTGCCATGTTCACAGTGGGGATCACAGGGGGTTGTCGGTTTGTATTTCTGTTTCTGCGTCTTCTTCGAAAAGTTTTCTCTATTTCAAGATCGATTGGTAACAAAGGTCCGTGTTGTTGCCTTGGCATACAACACGGACAGCTTAGAAAAACGAGTTACTCGGGCTCGAACAAAAACTAATGTCTTGAGATTTAAAAATCACGCCAGTCCCCGGCAACGGCGCCAAAAACTTGGTACGTGCGAAATATGTTAATTAATCACAGTGGGTTGCTAACTATCCACAGTGGGAAGTGCAAGTGTACACTGTCCACTATGATCGTCACAGCAAGTAATAGTTGGTAAAATACCAGAATCGTATCCACAGAGACTGGACAATCAAGACAATACGGTTTTTATGAGCTCCTTTTACATGTTCAATTAGAGAGGAAAATAATACTTTTGGTTTGGTTTGGTGAAATGCTACTTTAACGATTTTACTTAAGATTTTAAAAGAAGGAATGTAGGTTAGATTTTCCCTAGATTTTATAATAAATACTTGATCCTAAAAATGATCCTTGTACTTGAGGTCGGTCTTTTCGCTAGAAAAGCCCGGTTACAAAATACTCACACATTTAAGTAAAAATCCCATATTCTTTGTATTTATCGTTTTGTCAATGGTAATCTCAAGATGGACCTTTTCAGGCCTCGATGGAATGTGTAGAGACAAATACTCTAAGTGTTTTTAGATACACCAACTAGCTTGCCTACTACTCCAGTGGGGAACGAAGGTACGTCACTGCCACAGATTACTCGAAACTACAAATTACTCTAAGAATTTAAATACTGGAATTTAAAGAACTACTTCAGTAAATGAAAGCTAAAAACTAGAACTTAAACTCACACCAAATGTGGTAGTTGAGAGATTCTTGGATGATATTAATGAACCCCAATGCTTCCTTTTATACTAAAGGAAAGATTTGGATTTTACACAAAAATGGGTTGTCTAGAGAATAAGGACTGAAGTGGAGGGACATAAAATTCAGCTTGATCATGCAACACTTCTATCCATCATCTTGAAGCTCTTTTACCCATAGGACCCTTCACCTTTCACAAAAGTCAACTTTAAAGTACCATGGGTTTGATTAATTTATTCATCTTGCCATACTTTTAGGAACATGCTTGCATTATTTTATTACCATGCTTTCTGCCACTGAATCTTCTATTCCCCAGCATTATCTTTCAAGCTAAGATTTAAATTTGTTTTGTCTTCTTCTCTGCTCGATAGTGGGATCCGGAGTGGGGACTTCGCACGTCACTGCGAGAAAATCGTGAAACAGCAACAAAACTCCACCAAATAATTCATTAATACTATGGTTTACTCTTTTTGCTCATTTTCATGAATATTACCAAGAATGGGGGTTTTGAGAAGTGAAATGGCTAAATTTTGACAAAATAAAATAAAAATAAAAGGATATAATAACTCTAGAATTAGAGTTATCAACTTACGCGCACGACACATAGTTTTACACACGACGCACTCGTTTTACATTCGATACACCTGTTTTACTTTACATTTAAAGTCTTTCTTTCATTTGTATGGTAATCGTTGTACTCTCGACACCTGAAACACAAGGATATCGCCCCTGTTTGGCGACCATAGTGCAGCGACGACCCCTAAAGTCGTCCGCAGGTGTTTTCCTCGTTGAGGTTTTTCCCGCGTCACCAAATTCTTTGTCTCATTTACAATTCTGTCTTTTTCGCATTGTTTTGTCGAAAGATTCCCATCTTTAGTTGTTAAGCTCCACAATCAACCTTAAGTTATCCTTCTGGACGATTTTTGGCATTAACAGTTTGGCACCCACCGTGGGGCCCCATTTAGAGAAAATCTTCGACAAACGTGCGTCTTACTAACGTTTTCTTTGAGTTTCCTCTTTTTTGCCTTTAAGAAAAACGACGGATGATGGAAACCAAGAGCAGATCATTGGCTAGATGCATGAAGAACTTGAGGATGCCCAAGATGCTCCTGAGGCAATCGACGACTATCGCCTGGAGGAAGTCATCCTGGATCAAAGCAAGCCTGACCAGAAAGTCTTTGTAGGATCGTCCCTTGATCCCTGCCTTAAAGACAAGCTAATATCTTTTTTGCAGGAACATGCTGATTGTTTTGCCTGGTCGCATGAAGACATGGTCGGCATAGACCCTGACGTCATTTCCCATAAACTCAATATCGACCCATCGTTTAAGCCTATCAAACAAAAGCGCCGATAGTTTGCTCCTAAAAGGAATAAGGTAATAAATGACGAAGTCGACAACCTCCTGAAGACAGGGAAAATTCGAGAAGTAAAGTACCCTGAATGGCTTGCTAATGTCGTGGTCGTGGTGAAGAAAAATGGCAAGTGGAGGGTCTGTATAGATTTTACAGATCTCAACAAGTCCTGTCCAAAAGATCCTTTTCCATTGCCCCACATCGATGCCATGGTCGACGCGACAGCAGGGCATGAATTATTGACGTTCATGGATGCCTATTCTGGATACAATCAGATCCTGATGCACGTCGAGGACCAAGAAAAGACTGCATTCATGACAGATCGAGGTATTTACTGTTATAAAGTCATGTCGTTCGGTCTAAAAAATGCAGGTTCTACCTACCAGCGTCTGGTGAATAAAATGTTCAAAGACCATCTTGGCGACACAATGGAAGTGTATATCGACGACATGCGAGTCAAGTCGAAACAAGCAATCGACCATGTCGATCATTTAAAGCAGTCGTTCGACATCCTACATGGTCACTCGTCGAGGGATCGAGGCTAACCCCGACCAGATCAAAGCTATCATCGAGATCAAATCTCCGAGAAATTTCAAAGAGGTCCAAAGGCTCACTGGTCGGGTGGCTGCTTTTGAACAGGTTTATCTCTCGATCTTCAGATAGATGTCATTTATTCTATAATGTCCTCAGGAAAAATAAAGGCTTCGACTGGACCGACGATCATGAGCAAGCACTACAAAAATTAAAGGAGTACATGACGTCGCCTCCATTGTTGTCAAAGCCTGGCGACCATGAGGTCTTGCAGCTATATTTGGCTGTTAGTCCTAATGCAGTAAGTGTCGTCCTGACACGAGAGGATGAAAAGCAGCAATTGTCGTTCTATTATGTAAGTAAATCTCTCTTGGACGCCGAAACCAGGTATTCCTCTATGGAAAAATTGCTTCTGTCGCTAGTCACAGCTGCTAAAAAATTGCGACACTATTTTGAATCGCATCCTATTACTGTCGTGACTAACTTTCCTCTTAAGTCTGTCTTGAGGAAACCTGAGTCGACAGGTCATTTAGCCAAGTGAAGCATATACCTCAGCGGCTACGACATCGATTTTAAGCCCAGGACCGCGATCAAATCACAAGCCTTGGCGGATTTCATTGTTGATTTCAGCCCTGAATTGGAGAAAGAATCAGATCTCGAAGTGTCAACTGTGGCGACTCACGACGACGTGCCTTGGACTCTGTATGTCGACGGTTCATCCAACACTAGAGGTTCAGGACTAGGCGTCGTCTTAAAGTCGCCACAGGGGGGCAAGATGGTGTATTCAGTCCGGTGCGACTTCAAAACCACCAACAACGAAGCTGAGTATGAAGCCCTGATCGTGGGGATGAATATGGCCCACGACTCGGGGGCAACCGCACTACATGTCAAAAGAGATTCTCTTCTGGTGGTGAACCAGATCAATGGAGAATTCGAGGCCAACAATTCCAAGATGACATCGTACCTAAAGGTAGCAAAAGAAAAATCCGAAAAGTTTAAATCTTTTTCTATTGAACAGATTCCAAGGGACCAGAACACTCAAGCCGATGCTTTAGCGAACCTTGGATCTGCACTGGTCGAACCAATATTCGATAGCATTCCTATGATCCATCTGGCGACATCATCCATCGAAAATGTCGATGTCGTCCAGATCGAAGACCAAGAAGATGATTGGTCGTGCGACATCCAAAATTTCCTTATGCACGACCAACTCCCAGAGGACAGGATGGAAGCTAGGAAGATCAGATTCAAGGCATCCAGGTATGTCATGATCGGAGATAAACTCTATCGACGATCATCGACAGGTTTAAATCTGAGATGCGTCGTCAGCAAGAGCCAAATTCAGAAGATCCTTCAAGAGATGCATGATGGAGAGTGTGGCAATCATTCAGGAGGTCGCAGTTTGGCTAATCGTATCTCTCGACAAGGCTACTTTTGGCCAACACTGCGACAAGACGCCATCAGGTACGTCCAAAACTCTGATCTTGTCAGCGACATTCGGGTACGTCCCATAAACCTTCTGAACCCTTGCACTCGACATTGATCCCATGGCCCTTCATGAGATGGGGGATGGACATTGTCGGCAAGTTGCCACCTGCTCCAGGGTAAAAGGTATTCCTCCTTGTACTTACAGATTTTATTTTCTAAGTGGGTACAAGTGGCTACTTTTTCCCAAGTTTGGGACAAGGAAGTCGTCTCTTTTATCCAGACTAACATCATTGTTAATGCCAAAAATTGCACCAAAGGGACAACTTAAGGTCGATGTGGACTTAAACAACCAAAGAAAGGATCTTTCGACGAAACGTGCGACGAGGATAAAAATAAAGAAGACAAGGGATTTGATGACGCAGGAAAAACCTCAATGAGGAAAAAATCTGCGGACGACAGTCGGTGTCGTCACTATACTATGGTCGCCAATCAGGGGCGATGTCCTTCGGTTCTGGTGTCGATCGTACAGAGATTACAATACAAATGAAGGAAATGCTTCGAAATGTAAAGTACAAGTGTTTGAAATGTAAAACAAGTGTTTGTCGTGTGTGAAACAACGTGTAAACTATTGGTCGAGGGCGGATGTCATGCGTCGAGAGAGATTCTTCGAGAGAAAGTTCTTCACTTCTGTTGTTCTTGAGTTCGCTGTAGTATTCTGGAATTCAGTCTGAGATGTGTGTGATTTCTCGAGCTCGGTATCGGATGTTGTGTCGGATGTTCGATCTCCTTGAAATGATGATTGAACTCGGTCTTTATAGTCTTCGGGAGCTTTAATTAGCTCATTGTTTGCCTCATTTAACAGCTATAACGTCTGCAACGGTCTGTAACGGTTGTTTGAGTGAATGTCCATGATGATCTTCGTCTGTTACGGCTATCAGCTGCTAATGGTTGCGTCGGTTATATCCGTTGCTCCTTAATGACTTTGACTCCTGCATTAACCACTTAACAAACGTAACAGTTATATGCGTTAGCTTGGTCGAGGTCGCATGGTCTTACGCGACGGTCGTGCGGAACGGGCGACGCTATGGTCGAGTGTCGCAAGGAACTCTCGACTTACCTTGCAGGAGGGATGACGAATGTCTTCTGGGCCTCTGTCGGGACCTTATCTTAATACAAGATATATCCCATGACGTGCGTCTTACCTTTTCTGGTCGTGGTCGAGCGACGTGAATTTTTGCCCAAACAGTTTGCCCCCAAAATTTGAAAGAAGGATGGCAAATTCGAGTTTTAAATTTTGTCAATCAGACGCATAGGAAGTAGGACAAGGTTTCAAAAATTACCTTAATCGCCTTGGAACCAGACTGGTCAGCTTCTAATCTGTACGAGAAGTTGAAAGGGGAACGAGGTCATGACGTCATGATGACGCACGATTGTGTTTACCAGCTGTTGACGCCAGATGTCAATGATCCGGGCGGGTATGCGAAAGGACGGGGACGTGTGGTGATCATCCAGGGATTCGACCCAACCCTGATTTCTGGTATAAATAGGGATCTTGACGAATCATTTCCTTGTTTACGCCTGTGCTGTAATTTACTTGCCGTTCTTCGTCTGATCTTCCTGAACTTTGTGAAAATCTTTGATTTGGTTAGGTTCTTCGAGGTCTAGCGTGTCTATATAAGGTACAATTCATGTTAATCTTTTTTAAGTTTGTTGGAAATGTCCATGGATCCTAAGAGCTCCATTCAGGAACGGTCAGGTCTCGATGAATTTAGGATTTTGGCTAAAATCCCTGCGTGGGTTGAACTAATCTGCGCGGGTGATATTCGGTCCAGTGAATGCCCCGAGGGATATATCGTAATCTACGAGTATCCCTTTAAAATAGGTTTTGAATGGCCCTTCTCTCCTCTGGCCAAGGCGTTTATGTTAGAGTTTGATTTAGCACCAAGTCAGTTGATGCCCCAGTTTTGGCGAGTCGTACGAGTGATCGAACGTGCTACTAAAAAAATAGGATTCTCCCATGAATGTTCATAATCTCCTCTTGGCTTATCAAGCCAAGATGGACGGATGTCATCACTGTAGTTTGTACACTAAGTTAAAAGGCGATCGTGCCTTGGTTTTGAACACCGCTGTGAATGATCGCGGGTGGAAGACTCGGTATGTTTTTGTGCGTAAGTCGACACTTGATTCCGAGAGTGAGTGGATTAGGATTGGATGGAATTCATCGGGTGAGCCTTTGTGATTTAATTGTCGCATGTTGATTTAATTGTCGCATGTTTTTATGTCGACAGCCATAAAGTTTGACGACGTGAAGCCCTATCCCAATTCTCAAGCAAAGACCAACACTTTTCTTGGACTCAGCGTCTTAGATTGGTCGTTCACCCTACGGCAATTGGTAGACGACGACGACGCGGATTTAGCGTACTCGGGGGAGAATCAGGGGAAGAGGCGTGAGGAAAAAGGAGGGGAAGAGAAAGAGTTAGGAAAAGAAGGAGAGATGGCTGGTGAGCGTGCCTTCTTAGTTCTTTCTGCTCAATTTGAGTTTTCTTATCTTATGCACCTTTTTCTTCTTCGATTTTCAGGGGAATCTCGACCCACAGTGTTGAATGTTTCTACTAAGAGAGCAGTTGAGTTGGAGCGAGCTCGCCAGGGCAGGGAGAAGAGGCTAAAAGCCATGTCTGCTGGTCCTGAGGTTCCGAAGAAGACGAGGACATTGACTCTGAGGGAGTCGTCGGTAGGGGTTGATGACCCGTCGAGAGTTGCCACACCCGAGAAGGTAGGGGTCACGTCACCTAAAAAGGTGATTACAGCGACACCCATCAATTATGCGTCTCCGGCAGAAACGGTGAAGTCCCCGTCGGCCGCGTCGAACCCTTCGTCGGCCGACAAGGGCAAGGATCATTCGACGGGAGGGGAGAAGGTCACGACGGTCAACTTTACGTTGCCGTCGGACTTTATGACAGGTAATGTCCTAGACGGGACGAACTTGTTCCCTCATCTGGAGAAATTGTTGCTTCCATCTTTCAGGGAGCGTTTTGAGGGGTTTCCTATCGAGGAGACGGGAGCCCATGTAGCCGGCTTGGTGTTCATGGTAAGTCTTTCTTTCATGACTTAGTTTGTCGACCGTTGTCATCGTTGTTTACCAATAATGTTTGATTTTATGATTTCGCAGGCGCCCCAGGCGTCACTGGCTTTGCGCGGGGGGACAACAAAAATAAAAGACCTCTTATCTGCAACTCGTGAAAGAGAGAATGCGGCGCTAGACAAAGCGAATGTCTCTGCAGGTCGCACTGAGGATCTATAGAAGCGGCTTGACGACGCTTTAAAACATCTGGAGATCGTACGTCGTGATAAGGATGATCTTAGTCATCGCCTGACGCAGTCCTTGTCCATGACTGCCGAGCAAAGGGAGGAGATGGACAAAGTTAAGGAATTCTTGGCTGCTGTTTCGAAAGAGGCCGAGGATTACAAGTCCAAAGTAGAGAGTTTGGAGAAAGAGGTGCAAGCTGCTAAGGACGAGGGTAAGACCGTTTTTGCTATAGCTCGTCTGACTGCCCGGGCGGCGATCATGCAGCGACATCTGCTGGGGAAGGATCCTCTTGCTCAGGCGAAGGAAGAGCTGGACATTTTCTTGAATGGCGTCGGATCCACGAGGGATATTGACTCAGACGATGAGAAAGACGTCGAGGAGGAAGTGGCAGGCGAAGGTCCTCAGGATGGGACTTCGGGCACGAACGTGACGGATGTTTCTCCTTTAGTTTAAGAATTTCCCTTTCTTTGTTTTGTTACTCGACCGTTGGTGGTCGAGTGTGTACCTGATGATCTATTTAATAAATGCACTTTTTGTTTGAACTTGTGTTTTATATACTCGGTAAACAAATATCACGTCGTAAGATACGTAGGAAATCATGCGACTAAGGCATTCATACATAAAACAAGAACATGGAATTAAAGCATCCATTCAGAGTATGAAAGTCTTTTTAAGCTATATAAGTTTTAAGAAACTTTCTGGGTTCAGACTTTTACGATCGTACGACTAGATCGTATGATGAATTTGAATCGTATGCCCCTATGGAGGGATGATCAAGTCAAAGACCTGATCGCTTATGTCGTGCGACCTTGCGAATTTAAAGTCATATAGTAGACTTAGTGATTATTGTCTTGTGATCCTGCGATAAAATGATGTCGGGCGTTGGTCGTTGGCTAACCAACGACCCTCCGATGCTTAAGTCAGTAATCATTCGTGAGAAAAAATCGTATGAAATCGTATGAAAAAGAGTTAGGGAACATACCTTTAGATTCTCTTCTTAGTGGGGTATTGCCCCCCTGTCGTTTATTATCCTATTCTTTTTGGAAAGAAAGATAGGTTTTAAATGACAGGATGTCTCGGCGATTCGGTGAGATATTGTCTGTGTTGAGGTCGACTATGTTTTCGTACGACAGGGCACCATAGTCGACTCATTCCTGTGGAAAAAGATATCAATTTATCTTTGAGGTTAGGGATAGAAGAACGAACCTGTCGAGACAGTGTAGTCATGTTTGATCTTGCGAGTTCAGCTTATTTTCGCGTCTTCAAGGTAGACTTGTAGCACTCACGAGCGACTTTTGGTTCACTCTTGATCTCTTGGATTCCCCAAGGCGTAGGGAATTTCAACATTTGATGATATATCGAAGGAACGACTTTCATATCATGGATCCATGGTCGACCTAAGATAATGTTATAGGCCGACGCACAGTCGATGACACTGAACTTGGTCTGCTTGTTGACTCCTCCGACATAGACGGGTAAGATTATCTCTCCGAAGGTGCTCGTTGCTTCTCCATTGAAACCGACCAAAGTCGTCGAACGTCGGGTGATTTCTGAGGGATCAATTCCCATGGCTTTGATGGTGTTGAGAAAAATGACATTTGCTGAGCTGCCCCCGTTGACCACGACTCGACGCGTTAAACAGTTACCGACAGTGAGTTGAATGATCAACCCGTCGTGATGCTTCTGATACGAGTCGCCGAGGTCGACGTGGTCGAACACAATCTTCATAGCTTCTAGCTCCAAATATCCTTTGGGTCTTGATGAACGAGGAATAGGCCGATCATTGGGCGCCTGAATGGCGTGACGCTTGGCTGCAGAAAACGTCAAACCACACACGTCTGAACCACCGGTGATGTAATTGACGACCTTTGCATGCTCGGGGGTTGACGGTCGATGGTTATTAGCTGGAATAATGACATCGTCGATGATATCCTTAAGATTACCCTTCGGGACATGATATGCTAACTCTTTTTTGAGAGTTATGCAATCATCTGTCGCATGACCATGGTCGACATGGAAGTCGCACCATTTTGATTTGTCTTTCTTAGCATCATCCAGGTCGGACTTCTTTCGCCATCGAATGGTCGCTTGGGTAGTCTTCAAAGCTTCGACCAAATCCTTAGTGGACCCTTTGAATCCATAAGAGGATATCTTGGGGTACTGAAGAAATTTAGTCGCGGTCTTGGCCTCCGCTTTCGTCTTGAAACGAACATTTGAAATTTGTCGCACGGGCTCTATTCTGGAAATAGCTTTTGTCTTGAATTCCGGCTTTCTAATACCTAACGACTTCTTGTCGTCAGTGTGCTTGCGACAAAAGGCGGCATCATCCTCGACCCTCATATATGCTAAGGTTCGAGCTCGGACGTCTTCGAAATTCTCCGGAGGATATTAGGTCAGGTCGGTGTACAGACCTGAACTATCGTCCAGACCACGCTTATAAGCTTCGATCGCCGTTTTGATGTCACAATTGCGGATACTAATCATTTCGGCATTGAATCTATTGAAATAACTTCGAATAGACTCGCTAACTTTCTGCACGACGTAATACAGGTCACTAGTCTACATCTCCATCTTGCGACTGCTGGAGAACTGCTGGGAGAATTGGTTGACCAACTCAGCGAACGACCCGATGGATTTGGGTTTGAGGTTGATCAACCACTGGAGAGCTGGACCAGTGAGAGTCGCTCCGAAACTCTTGCACATGCATACCTCCTGGTACATAAATGGGATCGAGATAGTCCACATGAGCTGCTTATACTGCGCGACGTGCTCGGTCGGATCGGTCACACCAGAATACTTGGGCGTGAAGGCGGGGATGTTATACTTCTTTGGGACCTCGATGGTCACAATTTTGTCGATAAACGGTGACGCCTGAAAGCCGGATCGAGGCTCGACATCGACAGGCACAGCTGCCCCAGGCAGTTTGGCTAACAAGGACAGGACGTGCTCATTTTGATCTTCCAGCATCTTCAAACGCTGAGCGACGGGATCATTATGATCGAGGTTTGCCTCTACTTGAAGATTGACTCCGGAACTAGGACGATTCCCATGCGACGAGCCATTGGTGTTTCCATTGAATGGGACAGAATATGGTTGCGACCCATAATGAAATTGTTGCGATCAATTTTGAAACGGCTGCGGTCCTTGTTGGAAAGACTGCGATCCACCGTGGAGCGGTTGAGATCCACCTTGAAACGACTGAGGTCCATTCTGAAATGGCTGCGATCCCTGCAACGGTTGAGATCCATTATTCAGTGGTGGTGGCCTTATGTGCTGTGGAGGAATTGTCCTGAATTGGGAATTCGGGTTGAACGGGCCCGGCTGCTGATTCTGCATGAATGGACCTGGATGCTGATTTTGCACGGATGGACCTGGTCCTGGACCTGGATTCTGGACAAATGGTCTGGGACCATTCTGAGGTCCAAAAGGATTTCTTAGTCGCGCGATTTCCTCAGCTGCTCTGCGATTCTGCTCTGCCATTGCATTGAGTTGATTCCTGGCAACTTCGAGCTCCTGATACATCTGAGCAACGGCATGCTGCGGATTTTCGGAGGCTGCCATTTTTTCTGAAACAGAAAACAGAAGAAACTCCAAGAAACCGTTAGTAGAATGCACGCTCGTCGAGGATTTTCTCTAGATGTGGTCCCATGGATGGCGCCAAACTGTTAATGCCAAAAATCGCACCAAAGGGACAACTTAAGGTCGATGTGGACTTAAACAACCAAAGAAAGGATCTTTCGACGAAACGTGCGACGAGGATAAAAATAAAGAAGACAAGGGATTTGATGACGCAGGAAAAACCTCAACGAGGAAAAAACCAGTGGACGACAGTCGGTGTCGTCACTATACTATGGTCGCCAATCAGGGGCGATGTCCTTCGGTTCTGGTGTCGATCGTACAGAGATTACAATACAAATGAAGGAAATGCTTCGAAATGTAAAGTACAAGTGTTTGAAATGTAAAACAAGTGTTTGTCGTGTGTGAAACAACGTGTAAACTATTGGTCGAGGGCGGATGTCGTGCGTCGAGAGAGATTCTTCGAGAGAAAGTTCTTCACTTCTGTTGTTCTTGAGTTCGCTGTAGTATTCTGGAATTCAGTCTGAGATGTGTGTGATTTCTCGAGCTCGGTATCAGATGTTGTGTCGGATGTTCGATCTCCTTGAAATGATGATTGAACTCGGTCTTTATAGTCTTCGGGAGCTTTAATTAGCTCATTGATTGCCTCATTTAACAGCTATAACGTCTGCAACGGTCTGTAACGGTTGTTTGAGTGAATGTCCATGATGATCTTCGTCCGTTACGGCTATCAGCTGCTAATGGCTGCGTCGGTTATATCCGTTGCTCCTTAATGACTTTGACTCCTGCATTAACCACTTAACAAACGTAACAGTTATATGCGTTAGCTTGGTCGAGGTCGCATGGTCTTACGCGACGGTCGTGCGGAACGGGCGACGCTATGGTCGAGTGTCGCAAGGAACTCTCGACTTACCTTCCAGGAGGGATGACGAATGTCTTCTGGGCCTCTGTCGGGACCTTATCTTAATACAAGATATATCCCATGACGTGCGTCTTACCTTTTCTGGTCGTGGTCGAGCGACGTGAATTTTTTCCCAAACAATCATCTGCAGATTTGGGATTCCATCCGAAATTGTCTGCGACAATGGATCCCAGTTCATAAGCAACAAGACTCGACAGTTCTATGAAGACCGCAGCATCAGGCTGACGACTGTTAATGCCAAAAATCGCACCAAAGGGACAACTTAAGGTCGATGTGGACTTAAACAACTAAAGAAAGAATCTTTCGACGAGACGTGCGACGATAAATAAAATAAAGAAACAAGGAGTTTGATGACGCAGGAAAAACCTCAATCGAGGAAAAAACCTGCGGACGACAGTGGGTGTCATCGCTGCACTATGGTCGCCAATCAGGGGCGATGTCCTTGGATACTGGTGTCGATCGTACAGTGATTACAATACAAATGAAGAAAATGCTTCGAAATGTAAAGTACAAGTGTTTGAACGTAAAAATAGGTGTTTGTCGTGTACGAAACAAAGTGTGAACTGCTGGTTGAGGGTTGTCGTCGTGCGTCGAGAGCGATACTTAGAATAATGGTTCTTCACTTCAGGTGTTCTTGTTAATCGCCGGATATTCGATGTGTTGAAATGTTGATTGAGCTTGATATTTATAGTCTTCGTGTCCTTAGCTTCATCCATGAATGCTCCTTTAATGGCCTTAACGGTTGGAAACGGTCGCCAGAGTAATGATCTTCGTCCGTTACGGTCGCCGGCTGTTTAATGATTACGTCGGTTATAGTCGTTGCTCCTTAATGACTTTTACTCCTGCATTAAACACTTCACAAACGGCCATGGTGAACGTTAGCTTTGGTCGAGGTCGCACGTCCTTATATAATAGTCGTGCGGATCGGGCGACGCTATGGTCGAGCGTCGTAAGGAACTCTCGACTTACCCTTTATGAGGGACGACGATGGTGCTCTGGGTCTTTGTCGAGACCTTATCTTAATACAATATATAGTCCTTAATCATACGTCTTACTTGTTCTGGTCGCGGTCGAGCGACGTGATTTTTTGCCCAACTAGTTTGCCCCTAAAATTTGAAAATTGAATGTCAATTTTAAGTTTTTAATTTTGCTTGTCGAACGCTTAGACTTGTGACCTGGGTTGAGGGACTTACCTGGTTGTCGTGGAACTAGACCGGTTCGCCTTTAACTGAATGAGAAGTTGAAAAGTTATGACGTCATACTGACGCACGATGATGCTTACCAGCTGTCGAAGACAGGTGTCGAAGATTCGGATAGGTATGGACGCGTGTTGATCATCAGCGGACTCGACTTGTTGTGATTTCCTGCATAAATAAAGATCACAATGGGTTGTTTTCTTTAGAGATTTTCTTTAAAAGTTTTTTGTTTCTGATGAGGCCCTTCTCTAGAATCTCGACTTTGTTCAAATCTTGGGTGGTTGGAGATCTATCAAGGGTTGCGATACCCGAATCATTGACGATGTTGGTTACGATGAACACGATGTCTGTGTATTCTGCGCACCTGGCGACGATGTCTTCTGCCACGTCAACCCTTTCGTCAGCCGACAGGGGCGGGGGTGTAAAGACGGGAGAGAACGAGGAGGAACTTATGGTGATCAGCTTTGCGCTGTCGCCGTCCCTCTCGTTTGACTACGTCCTCGTCAGAATGAAGTCACTTCCGCATCTGGGGAAACATCAGCCCTTAGTTTCCGAGGAGTGTTTTCAAAGGATCTCTATTGAAGAGATAGGGTTGTGTTTAGCCGAACTGGCGTTCCTTGTAAGTTTTTCTTTCAAAACTTGTGTTATCGATGTTCTTTAGCTGAATGTTTTGCTAACGTGTACCTTCTGTATTTGACAGATGTTCCTGTTTCTTCTCATTAAGTGTGTGAAGGCAGAGAAAATGTTGGAGTGGAGGTCGATCGTCGAGAAGAATATATTCCTTCCTCCAACCTTAACATTAATCTTAAGAGCCACATTCTCAGAGTGTCGAGGCGTAAGGAGTTGGAAGATAACTCCTAATATACTCGTTTGATCCTTGCATCAGTTCTTCGGGATTGATAGGATTTTGAAGATCGAGATTTTTGAACAGAGCTTGCCATCGACGTGCTTCTTTAGTTCTAGGGTAGATTTTTGGGTTTACGAGCTAGACTTTTTATGTTCGATCATTGGTGGTCGGGTTGTTGGTATGCAACGACTTTTGACTTTGTATTTACTTGTCCGACTATCGGTCGTTCATATGTAATCGTTCAATGAAGTTCCTTCTTTTGCTGAACTCGTTTTTTTAATTACATATGTCGTGGATAAATGTAATATTGATCATAAAATTCGTTAAGTATGAAATAAACGGAGGATCGTGCGACTTAGGCTTTTATTGCAATATAACGGTTGAAACATAAATAATATATTTGGACTGTAATAATAAACACAAATATATATCATCGATGTGTTAGAACATACAAAGTTTTTCTAAGTTCCAGAAACTTAGATCGAGGGATCGTTTAGACCTTACATGTGACTGTATCGTATGATGAAATTCCAGAATGTATGCCCCTGTGGTAAAACAATTAAGTCACACACTCGGGTACTCATGTCGTGCGTACCTGCGACAAAGTTCGTTAGAGGTCGGTCATCGGATCTCCAACGATCTCACGACGTTCACTATCGTGTTAAAAAAAACTTTGCATGAGAGGAAGGCGACTCTAAAAGAAATATTTTTTCAGATGCGTCGCGTTCCAACTTCGCGGGATTTCTTGATTGTCGAGGGTCTGAAGTCGATAGGCTCCTTTACCAACGACTTCGGAGACGCGGTAAGGTCCTTCCCACTTAGTAGAAAGCTTACCTGCGTTGAGCTCCTGGGTGTTTGGGAATACTCGACGGAGGACGTAATCGCCTTCTTGAAAGACTTTAATTTTGACGTGCTTATTGAAATGTCGCTCGACCGCCTGTTTCTGCGACGCCATCCTGATCAAGGCGGATTCTCTGAGCTCTTCTAGGGCGTCGAGGTCATGACTTAAATCAACCAAGTTATGGTCGATGGAAATGTGCCTCGAAGTCGGGAGATGAACTTCGATTGGTAGGACGGCTTCACAACCGTGGACGAGAGAGAAGGGGCTTTGTCCTGTGGACGTGTGGGGTGTCGTGCGATTTGCCCATAGGACTGAAGGGAGTTCTTCAACCCATCTTCCTTTTGCAGCTTTTAATCGTTTCTTGATCGAGGCTACAATAGTCTTATTACTCGACTTGGCAAGTCCATTGGCTTGGGGATATCTGGAAGTCGAGGTCGTCAGCTTGATGTTCCTATCTTCACAGAACTGTTGGGTCCTGTCGCTTATGAATTGGGATCCATTGTCGCAGACAATTTTGGATGGAATCCCAAACATGCATATGATGTTAGTCTGGATAAAAGAAATAACTTCTTTATCCCTAATTTTGGAGAAGGCAGTTGCTTCGACCCATTTAGAAAAGTAGTCCGTAAGTACAAGGAGAAATACCTTTTGTCCTGGAGCGGGTGGTAGTTTGCCGACAATATCCATTCCCCATCTCATGAAGGGCCATGGGATAAGTGTCGAGTGCAAAGGTTCCGAAGGTTTATGAGACATACCTGAGTTTCGTTGACAGGGGTCGCAATTCTGGACGTACTTGACAGCGTCTTGTCGCAGTGTCGGCCAAAAATACCCTTGTCGGGAGATACGATTAGCCAAGCTACGACCTCCTGAATGATTACCACATTCGCCGTCGTGCATCTCTTGGAGGATTTTCTGGGCTTGATTTTTGCTGATGACGCACCTTAAATTTAAGCCCGTCGATGATCGCCGATAAAGCTTATTTTCGATCATGACGTACTTAGATGCTTTGAATCTGATTTTTCGAGCCTCCATTTTGTCTTCGGGGAGTTGGTCGTGCACGAGGAAGATTCGAATGCCGCGTGACCAATCATCTTCTTCGTCTTCGATCTGGATGACGTCTGTGTTTCCAATGGACGGCGTTGCCAGGTGAATCATAGGAATAACATTAAATTTTGGTTCAACTAAAGCGGACCCAAGGTTTGCCAATGCGTCGGCCTGAGTGTTCTGGTCTCCCGGAATCTGTTCAATAGAAAAAGATTTAAATTTTTTGGAAATTTATTTTCCCACGCTTAGATATGATGTCATTTTTGAATCCTTGGCTGCGAATTCTCCATTGATTTGATTTACTACCAGCAGGGAGTCGCTCTTGACATGCAGTGCGGTTGCCCCCGAGTCGTGGGCCATATTCATTCCCATGATCAGGGTTTCATACTCAGCCTCGTTATTGGTGGTTTTGAAGTCGCATCGGACCGAGTATACCATCTCCCCCCCCCCCCCTGTGGTGACTTTAAGACGACGCCCAGTCCAGAGCCTCTAATGTTGGATGATCCATCGACATGTAGAATCCAAGGTACGTCGTCGCGAGTCGCCACAACGGACACTTCGAGTTTTGCTTCTTTTTCTAACTC
Source organism: Saussurea involucrata (assembly GCA_033807775.1). Lineage (NCBI taxonomy): Eukaryota > Viridiplantae > Streptophyta > Magnoliopsida > Asterales > Asteraceae > Saussurea > Saussurea involucrata. Next base: position 62,131,873 of record CM066313.1, on the reverse strand, counting down.
AGGGCTGAAATCGGCGATAAAATCTGCCAAGGCTTGCGATTTGATCGCGGTCCTGGGCTTAAAATCGATGTCATAACTGCTTAGATATATACTCCATTTTGCTAAGCGACCTGTCAACTCGGGTTTTCTTAAGACGGATTTAAGAGGGAAGTTCATCAGGACAGTAATAGGATGTGATTCAAAGTAATGACGTAGTTTTTTAGCAGCAGTGACTAGTGATAAGAGTAATTTTTTCATAGAGGAATACCTGGTTTCTGCGTCTAAAAGTGATTTACTTACATAATAGATCGGCAATTGTTGTTTTTCATCTTCTCGTGTCAGAACAGCACTTACTGCATTTGGGCTGACAGCCAAATACAACTGTAGGATCTCATGATCGTGAGGTTTTGACAACAGAGGAGGCGACGCCATGTATTCCTTGAGTTTTTGCAAGGCTTGTTCATGATCATTGGTCCAGTCGAAGCCCCTATTTTTCCTGAGGACATTATAAAATAGATGACATTTATCTGAAGATCGGGAGATAAACCTGTTTAGAGCTGCTACTCGACCGGTGAGTTTCTGGTCTTCTTTGAAATTTCGAGGAGATTTGATCTCAATGATGGCCTTGATTTGGTCGGGGTTAGCCTCAATGCCTCGACGAGTGACCATATAACCCAGGAACTTCCTGGCACTAACGCCAAAGGAACATTTCGTCGGATTGACCTTCATGTTATACTTCCGGAGGATGTCGAACGATTGCCTGAGGTGATCAATGTGATCAATCGCTTGCTTCGACTTCACTAACATGTCGTCGATATATACCTCCATCGTGTCTCCAAGATGGTCTTTGAACATCTTGTTTACCAGTCGTTGGTAGGTAGAACCTGCATTTTTTAGTCCGAAAGGCATAACTTTGTAACAATAAATACCTCGATCCGTCATGAAAGCGGTTTTCTCTTGGTTGTCAACGTGCATTAAAATTTGGTTGTATCCAGAATAGGCGTCCATGAACGTTAATAACTCATGCCCCGCGGTTGCATCGGTCATGGCGTCAATATGAGGTAACGGGAATGGATCCTTTGGACAGGCTTTATTGAGATCGGTGAAGTCGATACAGACCCTCCATTTTCCATTCTTCTTGGCTACGACCACGACGTTAGCGAGCCAATCAGGATATTTTACCTCCCGAATCTTTCCTGTCTTGAGGAGGTTGTCGACCTCATCATTTATTACTTTATTTCTTTCAGGAGCGAACTTGCGACGTTTTTGCTTGATAGGTTTGAACGATGGATCGACGTTAAGCTTATGAGCAATGACATTGGGGTCAATACCGACCATATCTTAATGTGACCAGGCGAAGCAATCAGCATGTTCCTGCAAAAAGGATATGAGTTTTTCTTTAATGTGGGGATCAAGGGATGAAACCACAAGAATCTTTTGATCGGGTTTGCTTTGATCTAGAACGATTTCCTCCAAATGATACTCATCGACAGCTGCTGGGAAGTTTTGTGCATTTTCTAAGCTTGCGTGTACTGGTATAACGGCTTGTTCTGGATTCCCATTATCCGCCATTTTCCTGCGACAGAAAACAGAAGAAACTCCAAGAAACTATTAATAGAATGCACGTTCGTCGAGGATTTTCTCTAGATGTAGTCCTACGGATGGCGCCAAACTGTTAATGCCAAAAATCGCACCAAAGGGACAACTTAAGGTCGATGTGGACTTAAACAACTAAAGAAAGAATCTTTCGACGAGACGTGCGACGATAAATAAAATAAAGAAACAAGGGATTTGATGACGCAGGAAAAACCTCAATCGAGGAAAAAACCTGCGGACGACAGTGGGTGTCGTCGCTGCACTATGGTCGCCAATCAGGGGCGATGTCCTTGGATACTGGTGTCGATCGTACAGTGATTACAATACAAATGAAGAAAATGCTTCGAAATGTAAAGTACAAGTGTTTGAACGTAAAAATAGGTGTTTGTCGTGTACGAAACAAAGTGTGAACTGCTGGTCGAGGGCTATCGTCGTGCGTCGAGAGCGATACTTAGAATAATGGTTCTTCACTTCAGGTGTTCTTGTTAATCACCGGATATTCGATGTGTTGAAATGTTGATTGAGCTTGATATTTATAGTCTTCGTGTCCTTAGCTTCATCCATGAATGCTCCTTTAATGGCCTTAACGGTTGGAAACGGTCGCCGGAGTAATGATCTCCGTCCGTTACGGTCGCCGGCTGTTTAATGATTGCGTCGGTTATAGTCGTTGCTCCTTAATGACTTTTACTCCTGCATTAAACACTTCACAAACGGCCATGGTGAACGTTAGCTTTGGTCGAGGTCGCACGTCCTTATATAATAGTCGTGCGGATCGGGCAACGCTATGGTCGAGCGTCGTAAGGAACTCTCGACTTACCCTTTATGAGGGACGATGATGGTGCTCTGGGTCTTTGTTGAGACCGTATCTTAATACAAGATATAGTCCTTAATCATACGTCTTACCTGTTCTGGTCGCGTTCGAGCGACGTGATTTTTTGCCCAAACAACGACCTCGACACCTAGGTATCCCCAGGAAAATGGACTTGTTGAGTCGAGCAATAAGACCATTATTGCTTCGATCAAGAAAAGATTAAAAGCTGCAAAGGGAAAGTGGGTCGAAGAACTTCCTTCAGTCCTGTGGGATAATCGCACGACACCCCGCACGTCCACAGGACAAGCCCCTTTTTCTTTAGTTTACGGTTGTGAAGCAGTCTTGTCGGTCGAGGCCCAACTCCCAACTTCAAGGCATACTTCAGTCGATCACAACTTGGTCGATTTAAGATACGACCTCGACGCCCTTGAAGAGCTTAGAGAATCAGCATTGATCAGAATGACGTCGCAGAAGCAAGCGGTCGAGCGGTATTCCAATAAGAATGTCAAAGTTAAAGTCTTTCAAGAAGGCGACTACGTCCTACGACGAGTGTTCCAAAGCACTCAAGAGCTCAATGCAGGTAAGCTTTCCATTAAGTGGGATGGTCCTTATCGTATCTCAGAAGTCGTGGGTAAAGGTGCCTATCGGCTCCAAACCCTCGACGGTCAAGATATCCCACGTAGTTGGAATGCAACACATCTAAAAAGGTATTTCTTCAAAATCCCTTTTCTCTCATACGATTTTTTATTCACCACGGCAGTTACTAACTTAAGCATCGGAGGGTCGTTGGTTAGCCAACGACCAACCTCTGACAATATTTTATCGCAGGATCGCACGACCTAAGTTACTAAGTGTTTGGTCAAAATTTCATCAGTCTCGACCACGACCAAGGTAAGGAAAACACTTATTTTACTTCCCCATAGTAAGGTAAAATTATAGTACTTTGTCCCTTGGTTAAAAGTCAAATCGTATGTTATCTACCTCCGGACACTAGACCACGATGTCGTCTGGTTCTCACGACCGTCACATAAAACCATGCGACCTCGACCGACTAACGTATACTATGACTGTTACGTTTGTTCAGTGTTTAATGCAGGAGTCAACGTCATTAATGACCAATGAATACAACCAGTAAAGGGCCATTAACAGCATTAAAGATAATGTCCGTTAAGACAGTTACGTAAAGCATTCAAGAAATGAATCAAAGCACCCGAAGGCTACAAATATAGAGTTCCATCATCATTGAAGGGGACCGCATCCAAGAATCACACTACGTACTCAAGAACATACGAAGAAAAGAACTTTCTCACAACAGATCGCTCTCAACGCACGACATCGACGCACGACTCCCACGCTCAACGCATAGTTTTTATGCACGACACACAGACCGTACACACGACGCACATTGTTTTTACATTCGAAACACTTGTTACTTTACATTTCGAAGTCTTTCCTTCATTTGTATTGTAATCTCTGTACGATCGACTCCTGAAACATAAGGACATCGCCCCTGTTTGGCGACCATAGTGCAGCGACGACATCCATAGTCGTTCGCGGGTTTTTTCCTCGTTGAGGTTTTTCCCGCGTCACCAAATTCTCTGTCTCTTTTACATTTTTTATCTTAATCGCACGCTTTGTCGAGAGATTCTTTTCTTTAGTTGTTAAGCTCCACAATCAACCTTAAGTTGTACATGTGTGCGATTTTTGGCATTAACAGTTTGGCGCCCACCGTGGGGCCCCATCTAGAGAAAATCTTCGACAAACGTGCGTCCTACTAACGGTTTCTTGTAGTCTCCTCTGTTTTCTGTTTCAGGAAAATGGATACTCCTGAAAATCAAGAGCATGTTATCGCCCAGATGCATGAAAAGCTCGAGAGTGCGCCAGATCCCCCTGCGATAGTTGATGACTATCGCTTGGAAGAAATCATTCTAGATCAGAGCAAACCTGATCAAAAAGTCTTTATCGGATCATCCCTCAGTCCCTGCCTCAGAGAAAAGTTAATATCTTTTTTGCAGGAATATGCTGATTGTTTTGCTTGGTCGCATGAAGATATGGTCGGCATAGAACCTGACGTCATCTCCCACAAGCTCAATGTCGACCCGTCGTTCAAACCTATCAAGCAGAAGCGAAGGAAATTTGCTCCTGAAAGGAATAAGGTGATAAATGACGAAGTCGACAACCTTCTCAAGACAGGGAAGATTCGAGAAGTAAAGTATCCCGATTGGCTTGCTAACATCGTGGTTGTGGCAAAGAAAAATGGCAAGTGGAGAGTCTGTATCGACTTCACAGACCTCAATAAAGCTTGTCCAAAAGATCCTTTTCCATTACCTCATATCGATGCCATGGTCGATGCAACAGCAGGGCACGAACTATTGACATTCTTGGATGCCTATTCTGGATATAATCAAATCCTAATCACGTCGAGGACCAAGAAAAAACCGCATTTATGATAGATCGAGGTATTTACTGTTATAAGGTTATGCCTTTCGGTCTAAAAAATGCAGGATCTACTTACCAGCGCCTGGTGAACAATATGTTCAAGGATCGTCTCGGCGACACAATGGAGGTGTACATCGACGATATGTTGGTCAAGTCGAAGCAAGCTATTGACCACGTCGAGCATTTGAGGCAATCGTTCGACATCCTTCGAGAGTACAGTATGAAGCTTAACCCGACGAAATGTTCCTTCGGTGTCAGCGCTGGAAAGTTCTTAGGCTATGTGGTCACTCGTCGAGGAATCGAGGCTAACCCTGACCAGATCAAAGCCATTATCAAAATCAAATCTCCGAGAAATTTCAAAGAAGTCCAAAGGCTGACTGGTCGAGTAGCGGCGCTGAATAGATTTATCTCTCGATCCTCAGATAAGTGCCATCTATTTTACAATGTCCTCAGGAAGAACAAGGGTTTCAACTGGACCGACGGTCATGAGCAAGCATTGCAAAAGCTTAAGGAGTACATGATGTCGCCTCCTTTGTTGTCAAAGCCGCACGATCATGAGGTGCTACAGCTATATTTGTCTGTTAGTCCCAACGCAGTAAGTGCCGTCCTAACACGGGAAGATGAAAAGCAACAACTGCCGATCTACTATGTAAGTAAATCTCACTTGGACGCAGAAACCAGGTATTCCTCGATGGAAAAATTGCTTTTGTCGCTAGTCACAGCTGCTAAAAAACTGCGACACTATTTTGAATCACATCCTATTACTGTCGTGACTAACTTTCCTCTAAAGTCTGTCTTGAGGAAACCTGAGTTGACAGGTTGCTTAGCAAAATGGAGTATATATCTCAGCAGTTACGACATTGATTTCAAGCCCAGGACCGCAATCAAATCGCAAGCCTTGGCAGACTTCATTGCTGATTTCAGCCCTGAACTGGAGAAAGAAGCAGAACTCGAAGTGTCAGTTGTGGCGACTCACGACGACATGCCTTGGATCTTACATGTCGACGGTTCATCCAACGTTAGGGGTTCAGGACTAGGCGTCGTCTTAAAGTCGCCACAGGGGGGCAAGATGGTATATTCGGTCCGGTGCGACTTCAAAACCACCAACAACGAAGCTGAATATGAAGCCCTGATCGTGGGGATGAATATGGCCTATGACTCGGGGGCAACCGCGTTACATGTCAAAAGCGATTCTCTCCTGGTGGTAAACCAGATCAATGGAGAATTCGCAGCCAAAGATTCAAAAATGATAGCGTACCTAAAGATAGCAAAAGAAAAATCCAAACAATTTAAATCTTTTTCTATCGAACAGATTCCAAGGGACCAGAATACTCGACGTTATCCCCATGATCCATCTGGCGACGTCGTCCATCGAAAACGTTGATGTCGTCCAGATCGAAGACGAAGAGAATGATTGGTCGTGCGACATCCGGAACTTCCTCATGCACGAACAACTCCCAGAAGACAAGATGGAAGCCCGGAAGATCAGATTCAAAGCATCTAAATATGTCATGATTGGGGATAGGCTTTATCGACGATCGTCAACAAGATTAAACCTGAGATGCGTCATTAGCAAAAGTCAAGTCCAGAAAATCCTTCAAGAAATGCACGATGGCGAATGTGGCAATCACTCAGGAGGTCGTAGTTTGGCTAATCGTATCTCTCGACAAGGGTATTTTTGGCCAACACTGCGACAAGACGCCATCAAGTACGTCCAAAACTGTGATCCTAGTCAACGACACTCAGGTATGTCACATAAACCCTATGAACCTTTGCACTCGACACTTATCCCATGGCCCTTCATGAGGTGGGGAATGGACATTGTCGGCAAGCTACCCCCGGCTCCGGGACAAAAGGTATTCCTCCTTGTACTCACTGACTATTTTTCCAAATGGGTTGAAGCGGCTGCTTTTTCCCAAGTAAGGGACAAAGAAGTCATTTATTTTATCCAAACTAACATCATATGTAGGTTTGGGATTCCATCCGAAATTGTCTGTGACAATGGATCCCAATTCATCAGCGACAGAACTCAACAGTTCTGTGAAGATAGAAACATTAAACTGACAACCTCGACTCCCGGATACCCCCAAGCCAACGGACTTGCCGAGTCGAGCAATAAGACCATTGTATCTTCGATGAAGAAAAGACTAAAAGCTGCAAAAGGAAAGTGGGTCGAAGAACTCCCTTCAGTCCTGTGGGCAAATCGCACGACACCTCGCACGTCCACAGGACAAACCCCTTTTTCTCTAGTATATGGCTGTGAAGCAGTTCTACCGGTCGAGGCCCAACTCCCAACTTCAAGGTATACTTCAGTCGATCACAACTTGGTCGATTTAAGATACGACCTCGACGCCCTCGAAGAACTTAGAGAATCAGCCTTGATTAGAATGGCGTCACAAAAGCAAGCGGTCGAGCGACATTTCAATAAAAACGTCAAAATCAAAGTCTTTCAAGAAGGCGACTACGTCCTCCGACGAGTATTCCAAACACTCAAGAGCTCATTGCAGGTAAACTTTCCGTTAAGTGGGAAGGTCCTTATCGTATATCTGAAGTCGTGGGTAAAGGAGCCTATCGGCTCCAGACCCTTGACGACCAAGAAATCCCACGCAGCTGGAATGCAACGCACCTAAAGAGGTATTTCTTTTAAACCCTTTTCCATATGGTTTTTTATTCACCTCGGCGGTAACTAACTTAAGCATCGGAGGGTCGTTGGTTATCCAACGACCAACCTTTGACAATATTTTATCGCAGGATCGCATGACAAAAGTTTATCGTGTGACTTTCCCAAGATCGCATAACATAAAGTCTAATATACGACTCGATATGTGATCGCACGATTCGATTATGTAATCGACCCACAATCTGAGTATTTCGACTCAGAAAGGCCTCATGCTCTAAACGCATGTATACTTGATTTTTACACGACTAATGTCATAGTCGTTATCTTTCAATAAAAAGCCTCAGTCGCATGTATCTACGGTAATATTCTATCTACAAGCATGTTTATACAATTGAAATTACTTTCGACAACTGCTTGTAGTGAACAAATCTCACGAAACTTCATTCATACTTAAACATAATTACATTAGACAACTCGATCACTGACGATCAGGTATGAAAATTTCATAAAACAAAAGTTTATCCTAAGGCTAGAGAAGATTGTCGGCCGCATCTTTGCCCGAAGTCTCGACCTTAGAATCTTCGTTGACCCTGAAGCGCATTAAAGAACTTATGCAAGGATCAAACGAGTATGAAAGACAAAACTGGGAATTGTTTCCCAGCATCTTACGCCTCGACACGTCGTGAAGGTAAGTCCGCAGTATCTTGAGAATGCGGCTCTTAAGATTAATGTTAAGGTTGAAGGAAAGAATATGATACTCTCGACAATCGACTTCCAGACCAACGTCTTCTCCATATTCGCATATCGCACGAACAGAGATCGAAGCATCTGTAAAAACAAAAGAAATATGTTAGCTTGCAAAAACATTGAAAACATGAGTTTTGAAAGAAAAACATACAACGAACGTCTGTATGGCTATATGTGATATTGTTTTCGCGACGGAGATCCCTCAAAAAACGCTCCTCGAAAGATAGGAGCTAATATTTCCCCAGATGCGGAAATGACTCCGTCCCGTCTAGGACATCGTCATCTAGAAAGTCCAACGGCAACATAAAGTTGACCAACGTGACTTTCCTCTCACCCTCTATAGAATCCAGATCCGTGCAACTAATATGAAATCGAATATGATAAAGCAATACGAAATATGATTTCAACTGGTCATCCCTTTCATTAACTTTCAGAGAGAATATTACAGTATGAATTGAAAGCTAAAGAGATGATTAGCTTGTTTTTCCAAGCTAATCAACATTAAATACAATGGGCCCGTGGTTACAAGCCCACGGCCCGTTCACTAAAAGGCTCAAAATAAACTATTACAAAACAACCCTTGAACTTTAAATCAACTATTAAAACCTGCCCTAACAATCTCCCCCTTTGATTTGAAGTTCGCACTCTAGCTCTTGCCAGTTGAATACGTATCGTTTGCGCAATGCGAAGTGAACCTCAAAGAATCTGATAGCACGGCGATAGTCGATGCGGTCTTCAATCATTTCCAAAGCTTCCCGAGCAGTTGTTTCATTAGGATTTGGGACATACGAATGCTTTGGATTCTCAGACTCGTGTTGAATAATCTTTTGAAGAGAATCTCTGACTTTTAGAAGCGTGTCGTCACAAAATATGTCTACCTGACTGAAACACAGAAACTTCTTTTCGTTCTGTTCGTTGTTGTAGACTATCTCGAACTCAGGTTGTAGAAGCAGAGAGTTCTCGGGATACATCTTCAGTTCAGGAGCTTTCAGATTTGGTTTTATCAGATTGACTTTCTTAGCCCCGTTCTCGACAGCCATTTGAAAATCCGTTAAGTATGACATCATGATAGTACGAACCAGGTGTCGACGAACGGCTTCGAGCGCCTTTGTAATCTCTAGCGGTCGGACGGTTCTTGAACGTAAGTCTTTCAGTAATACCAAAAAGTCGAGCGGTCGGAGGTTCTTGAAGTCGGCTTCAGAAAATCTCCATTCATTACCATCTTCGCGGCAAACGGTGTAGACTGGATAGACGATCCTCATGATGCGGCGTGAATGGATGTTAAGAACCTCTGTGATCTGATGCTTTGTTCTGACTTGACTGACTGGAAGGCACTGCTGCATTGCAAGTATATAACGCCGTTGGTATTCTGGGTCTAGGTTGTAAATACCAAGGCAAAAGGTTGGCTCGATCGGGCAAAGTTTGTGGACGAACAACTTTTTCAAAGATTCCTCCAGATGAGGGATAAGTACCTTGATCTTCTCCCAGCGGTTTTGTTGCTGTTGAGAAAGGGGAGGAAGATCAGAAGCTGTCGTTGGAGGAGTAGTTGGCGGTTGATCGGAAGTAGTAGACTCGGGTCTAGTTGATGATGTTCCGGCGGGTTGAGCATAGTGAACGGGAGTTGCTCCATATAAATTTTGGAGCAGGAACTGATCGTAGTCAATATTGTCGTCCTCATCAGTAGGGAAGACAAAATTTACCTGGAGGTTTATGGCACTGGCGGCTTTTTCGTACCATGCGTCTTCGGTCTCCGGGTTGGTCTCACACTCTGGATCTATCATGTCCAGTTTCGTTCTGTCTGACGAGTCAAAATCGACCAGTTCCTGTGTTGAACCCTCGGGCTTTTCAACCATCGGGTCTTCTTCATCTGAAATATCCATATCTATGACCATATCTGCTAGTGGCAACTCGGCTTCGGGTGCTTCTGATGTGGTTGCCGCAGTTGGGGGTTCCTGTTGAACCACTGTTGTAGTTTCGGTAGGCTCGGTTTGGCGTAGACGCTTCTCCCCCTCACGGTGATCAGGATCATCCCGGTTATCGTGCTTGCGTTTGAGACCGCCGGCTTGACTCTTACAAGTGTCTTCTAGTGAGGGGACCCTCTCAGACAGCGTGGCGAGCGCTTTGTTGTAGTCGTTGAGGGTCGAGTCGATGGAGTCGAGGCGAGACGTGATAGATGAAGATGGAGCAGTGACCTGGGATCGGAGAACTGAGATCAGGTCTGTTTCAGTCGAGGCGGTTGTATCGGATTCCTGGAGCAGTTGGGCCAATAGCATCGTCTTTAAGGTATCCATCGGGTGGTGCGGTTTCGGCTTCAATGATCGTTGCTTTGCCTTTGATGGCTTTGGCGATCTCGTCGGTGACATGTTGTTCCAGTGCCTCGCGGACAGCCTTGAGGATGCTGTCCAGGGACCCTTGCGACACAAAGTCGGGTAAAATAACTCCGGGACCACTTAGGTTACCCGTTGAGGCATCTACCGCGGGGGTAGAGCCACCTACGTTCACAGTTGGCGTGATATTAGCTGTGGTAGGATTTCCCGCCAATCCTTGTGTTCCACCAAGAGGTGAAGACACTACGGTGGTTCCGGTCGAGTCACGAAGAGTCTCGACTTGGTGTGCTCAGCTTCGAGTGTCCTAGCCGAAGAATGTTCAATATCGAAAGGCGCTAGACTCGATGATGCACGAAATGAAGTCGAGACCGGGGGCTGCTGGTCTCTTATTTCAACACCAGCACTCTCCGAATGAGAGGCCGGTGGAAGTTGTGCTTGTTCCCCGTGTAATATTGAAACATCCGTCTGTTGTGAGACGGATGAGTGGATAAGGGGGTCATGCAATTGCTCTGCCGGGTCCACGGAGTCTTCTTCAATACCCCGTCCCAATAAATGAGACGGGATAGCAGATGAGGCTACCCGGATATGACGTGGCTGGTTTCGCTCAGGAGCCTCGTTATCTTTACGGCTCAATCTTTCTTGGTTCGCGTTCGACCTTAACACCCTCCTTTTCACATGTGCTATGTCCCGGGGAAGGTCCCTCCGGCTCTGGCTGGACAATGGGATTCCCTAACTCTCGTCTATATGCTATCACAGGTAGGGTTTCAGGCATATGCATAGCACGGATATTATCTTGCTCCCCCTCAAAACATACATGGGGATTGACTTGCTCCCCCTCGGAGTGAGAGTGATATCAACACAAGAAAAAATATGTAGTCTTTGTAAGAAAAACAGTGTGACTCTTCCCCTCGGATTGAGGTTATTGATCCGCCATGGAATATCTGTAAAAATATCCAAAGTTGGTAAACAAGACAGATAAACAAGTTCCGGCACGTACCTTTGCTGTAAATGGATCAATTTGAGACAGATTGAGTACTGGCAGTGTGATGGCAGGTGCTGAATTGACAAACTCAGAGGTGTCCGGACAACATATTGGAAAACAACAATTTCCGGACAAACCATTGTATCTGGACAACAGATGTCCGGACAGCAACAGTTTCCGGATGGCAAGATAGTTTCCGGATAAAGTTGAGCATTCCGGACAAGTTAGGACTGTCCGGATACTCTGGGATTTTCACAAAAATTGCTCTGGCCTTGTACATTTTGCCAAAATAGGACTGTTTGGAGTTAAAAATGAGCCTTCTCTCGCTCCCCCTCGAATTGAGCTTGGGAAGAAACTTGCTCCCCCTTGGATGATGCAGAGTTGTGCAATGGAGAGTCCGACGCACAAAAAAATGTGTGTGACGCTCCCCCTCAACAGTAGAGTAAGATACCTGATAGCTGATTATGCTCCCCCTAAACACATGAGCAGCTTGTTAAAGAACAGGTATAGACAAACCTCACGTCTTCGCAATATTGTTCCTTGTAGAGCGTGAGCAGCTCCCTCCTTCCGGTCATGTGTATGGAGCATCCGGTGTCGAAGAACCACACATGACCGTCCTGTAAAACAAGTTTAGCGGACCTTCGGTACCCAGATTTGCCTGGGTCCGGGAGGGTTAGGTTTGGCACCGTTTGGGGAAGCTTGCTTTTTCCCAGCTTTCCCTTTAGGTGTAGATTTTACACCGTTGGAGGGAACTGGTTTTGGCACTAGTTTCCTCTTCGGTGCAGAATTTACACCTTTAGGAGGAACAGATTTTGTAGCAGCTTTCCACCTGGGTGCCGGTTTAACCTCAGTAGGAGCAACCCATCTAGGAGCAGGTTTGGTCTCCCGCTGTGGTTTAACCGCTGATTGGTAACCTCATTTTTGATAGTGTCTTTGCTGGTTATTACGGGGTTTGCGTTTGGTTGTCAAATTATACATGTGATATGACCCAAACCAATCATTGTTATGGATATCATCAAAGTCATTCCAACCACAACTAGAACAACACAAACAATCGTGCGATAATTGAATCAATTGTTGAGTGGAGTAAATTTTCATTGGAAAATTAGCATCTCTTTTAACAAAATCATTCCTATGATTCCAAGCACAATCGTTTTTGTTTATTCTAGAATTAAAATCATTTGGGAAGGACTTTGATGCATCCTTCTTGACAGGTTCCTTCTTTAGCCACTTTGGGTTTTCTTGATTAGTGCGACCGGTTTTATCCGAAACAACAGGGACAGTGCGGTCAGTGACTTTTGAGGAAACAGGAATCTTAGTGTTGGTTGGCAAAGGTCTGGTCTCTTGCCTCGGTTGTGATTGCCTTTTAGAAACTGGTTTAGAAGATGGTTTTGATTGAGAAATCTTGATCACAGTTGGGGCCTTTGTGTTAGAACATTGACCTTTTTGAAAATCGACCGTATGATTCACCACAGGAGATAAAAAATCAGTGTGACCTGGAAGAGGTTTGTCAAAGGGGAATGACTCAAACTCTTCATCACAGTTACCTTCGGAGTTCATGTACTCTGAAAAATCTATCTTGGGAAGTACTGGACTAGGATCAGGTGAGGAAGGTAAGGAACACTTTGTGCTTTCGGTTGTGTGCTTTGGGGAATTCGGTGCGGAAGCGTATGAAAAATCAGAATTTAAATTCCTTTTAACACACTCATCTTGAGAAACTTCATTTTCTTGGAAAGAGATATTTCCTATAAAGGCTTTACACGAGGATGTGTCAGATGAGTTAGAGGAAAGTTCAGGTGAAAATTGCTTCGCAGTTTGGAGCAAGTCAAGCTGCACTTGGAGTTGACTATTTATCATATGCTCTTTCATCGTTTCTCTTGTCACCTCAGACAGTTTTGATGAGAGCGTATTGATTTCCCCCTGAAATTTTTCCTTTTCCTCACTTGACACACCGTCGGTTTTCTCAGATTTGAGTTTCTCAATCTCAGAGATGAGCACTTTCTTTTCGTTTTGAAAGGTGGACCTTTCTTTCTCAATCGACTCCTCCAACTCCACAATTTTTGCTTCCAAGATGAGAGGAGGAACATAGAGTTTAAACTCATCCGTCTCAGTCTTGGTTGCAGGTGCTACATCCTCATCCTTCTTGGAGGAATCCTTGGGTGTAGCTACCTTGTAGGGATCGAAGTAGTCATTGGAAAGGTACTTTTTGTCCTTTTGATACGAGTAGTTTAAAGGTTCATAACAAAATGGGAGTTGAATTCCTCGTTTTTGTGTGCGTTTATGTTCCTCGATTTCCTCTTCCTTTTCTGGTTCAAGAGGACCAGTCCATTGGATTGCATATTCTGGATACTTTTTATCTAATCCAAAACAAGCAAAATCATATAAAGTAGGTGTATGCCATCTTCCCTTTTTCAAATAATGTGGGTTATCATATCCGATTCCCCATTCTTTGTTGTAATAGGTGAACTATTTGGGTTTATTCAGAAAGATGGTTTGATCAGTTTGACCCCTTTTGTGGAGTTTGGTTTCAAGATCAAGAATTTTCGCAACAAATTCCTTGTGATGAATCTGAAGAGAGGAACATTGATAAACAATATCCTCTTTCTTATTCAAGCACTGATCAAACTGAGACTGAAGTTCAGATAATTTGGCCCTTAAGTCTTTAGGTGTTATTGAAAGATTTTTGCATTTCTCCTTTAACATAGCATTTTCAGACTTGTATTTTTCAGTTAATCTCTGTTGAACATCTAGCTTTTCGGTTAGAGACCTAATCTCAAGCAGTTGTTCTTTAGAGGTGGCCTTAAAGGAATCTATCCGTTCAGCAAGAGGTGTCATTTGGTCAGAAAGTTCTGAAAAGATAGGTTCACATACCTGACACGGCTTCGTCATGTGTACTTCAGCAGGAGACATCTTCAGTTGCAATGGAGTGATCGTCAGACGTGTAGATTGATTCAAAGTGTAAACCTAACGCAAGGCACTAAGAGTGGAATCCTAACGCAGGTTCTACGACTGGTATGAACTAAGAGTGATCTTACTGCATAGGAATCCAAGTAAGGGTCTGATCAGGAAGTGTCCGAATCAGATCAATTAAGAACAGTTCAATAAATCACAAAGTGTCCGAGTATAACAAAGAATTCGGATGGCACAGTTTCACGAATACTTAAATGTCCCCCTCCTGCGACTTAGCACGGGGGTCCCTTGAGTTATCCGGGAAAAAGGCTTTACCGGACACTTTGGGGTTTCCGGATGCAATGAAGTTTCCGGGTACAATGGATTGTCCGGACAAGATATGTCCGGAAACACTGGGTTTCCGGATACAAATGTTACCCGGATTGTATAAGGAAAAGTGACTTACCCGGATTGTAGAACTTACCCGGAAAGATGAGGAGTCCGGATGGAATACTTACCCGGATGAGTTACCCGGAAAAGTGACGAATCCGGATGGAATAACACAAACGTCCGGACACCTTGAAGTTATCCGGAAACGACGGCTGGTTTATCCGGAAAAGTCGGCTGTTTGCTCAATTCGATTGGATTTTCGATTAGGGTTGCCCAAAATCGATCCTGGAAGATTAGTAACAATTCCAAACACAAAATAACACTAATCCAATCGATTTTAATGCAAAAAGAACACATTTTGATGGTAAAAATTCGATTTTTGTTGAAGAACACTACCAAAAACTTTGAACTTAATTTGCAAAATTAACCAACCAAACGAATGAATTAGGATGTGAAAATTTGCAGAAACACTTATAATAATGATTCTAACACAACCCAATAAACAGAAACTATCAATTTCGACTGAATCAAATTTTCAAGAATTCAAGAATGGTCAGACGGGTAAAAGTCAAACTAACCAGAAATCGATGAATGAAGCTTTGAATCGAATTCGCCTGTCTGCTCTGATACCAATTGTAGAATCCAGATCCGTGCAACTAATATGAAATCGAATATGATAAAGCAATACGAAATATGATTTCAACTGGTCATCCCTTTCATTAACTTTCAGAGAGAATATTACAATATGAATTGAAAGTTAAAGAGATGATTAGCTTGTTTTTCCAAGCTAATCAACATTAAATACAATGGGCCTGTGGTTAACAAGCCCACGGCCCGTTCACTAAAAGGCTCAAAATAAACTATTACAAAACAACCCTTGAACTTTAAATCAACTATTAAAACCTGCCCTAACACCCTCTCCCATCTTTACACCCTGGCCCTTGTCGGTTGACAAAGGGATTGACATGGCTGCAGAGGACATCGTCGCCAGATGCGCAAGGACCTCCGATATCGCATCAAACGCAACCCACGCCTTCGAAGACATCTCCCACGGAGCTGTCATCCTCGACTTTAGTGAAACCTCAACGTAACGATCAAAGTCTTTGCAAGCAAGCTCGGGATGTGCCATTCTCCTAGCAGAAATAATCGGCACCTTCATCATGGGACAAGCATAAAAACGATGAATTCAGAAATCCTTGAAGACTTGAGCAAAAGGTCATACCTTATATAGATGCTCAAAAGCCTCGAAGCTTTAAGCAAGCAGAAAATCTTGGCAAACTTGGAAAATATTGAGCAAAGAATAGCAAAGAAATCAAGAGGAAATCTCTGTCCAAAACCTTTTGGAATCGTAAACGAAAATAGACCCATCGTGGCCTCTATTTGTGTAAACGATCGTGTCAGATCGAGTCCTTCGATGGTCGACACGCGCCCCTGTCTTTTTGAATGACCACACAGATCGCCGACACCTGTCTGTGACAGCTGCTAAGTATCATCGTGCGTCAGCGTGACGTCACGACTTTACCCTCTTTTCGACTTCCCTCTCTAGTTTGAATTAAACCGATTCAGTTCCAATATAACCAAGGTAACTGTTGACACGTGTCATAACCTCGAACCCCCGACAAGCAAAATTTAAAAAAACTTTTTTTTGCCACTCCACTTTTTCAAATTTTGGGGGCAAACTGTTTGGGCAAAATTTCATCAGTCTCGACCACGACCAAGGTAAGGAAAACACTTATTTTACTTCCCCATAGTAAGGTAAAATTATAGTAATTTGTCCCTTGGTTAAAAGTCAAATCGTATGTTATCTACCTCACGACACTCGACCACGATGTCGTCTAGTTCTCACGACCGTCACATAAAACCATGCGACCTCGACCGACTAACGTATACTATGACTGTTACGTTTGTTCAGTGTTTAATGCAGGAGTCAAAGTCATTAATGACCAACGGCTACAACCAGTAAAGGGCCATTAACAGCATTAAAGACAATGTCCGTTACGACAGTTACGTAAAGCATTCAAGAAATCAATCAAAGCACCCGAAGGCTACAAATATAGAGTTCCATCATCATTGAAGGGGACCGCATCCAAGAATCACACTACGTACTCAAGAACATACGAAGAAAAGAACTTTCTCACAACAGATCGCTCTCGACGCACGACATCAACGCACGACTCCCACGCTCAACGCATAGTTTTTACGCACGACACACAGACCGTACACACGACGCACATTATTTTTACATTCGAAACACTTGTTACTTTACATTTCGAAGTCTTTCCTTCATTTGTATTGTAATCTATGTACGATCGACTCCCGAAACATAAGGACATCACCCCTGTTTGGCGACCATAGTGCAGCGACGACTTCCATAGTCGTCCGCGGGTTTTTTCCTCGTTGAGGTTTTTCCCACGTCACCAAATTCTGTCTCTTTTACATTTTTTATCTTAATCGCACGCTTTGTCGAGAGATTCTTTTCTTTAGTTGTTAAGCTCCACAATCAACCTCAAGTTGTACTTGTGTGCGATTTTTGGCATTAACACTAAGTCTATCGCATGACATCAGTACACTTTCGCAGAATCGCATGACATAAGTAATCGGGTATACTATATGACTTGACTATCTTGTCGCATAGACGCATGATTCAGATTCACCGCACGATTTAATTGTGTGATCGACCCACGATCTAAGTGTTTTAACTTAGAAAAATCTCATGTTCTGAATGTATTCTTTGAACGCATGTACATATGTTTGTTTACACGATTTATGTTTTAATCGTTATCTTTCAAATAAATGCCTCCGTCGCACGTGCCTACATTTGTTATATATACGACTTATGTTTATTCCCGAACGATCAGCATTGTGCTCGATGTTTGTTTATTGATTGACAGTAAAATAATGTACAAATTCAAAGGAAATGTAAATTTCATTAAACGGTCAGGCACGTTCAAATAACTCGACCACTAACGATCAAGTGATAAAAACAAAAGACAAAGAATTTTCTAAGTTTGAGGAGGAAAGTCAGTCGTATCCTTGCCCGAGGCTTCGCCCTTTAAGCTCTCTTCGATCTCCTCCTCCTCGACATCCTTCTCGTCATCTGAATCGAGATCTCTCGCAGATCCGACATCCCTCAGGTAGACGGCAAGCTCCCCCGACGCCGAGGCAAGAGGATTCTTCCCCAATAGATGTCGCCTCATAATCGCCGCCCTGGCAGTCAGACGAGTCAAGGCGAAGACGGACTTAGCCTCGTCCTTGAGACCCTTCACCTCCTTCTCCAAGCTCACCACTTTGGACTTGAAATCCTCAGCTTCTTTTTCAAACGCAGCCGAAGATTCCCTTTGGTCGGCGATCATGGACAGGGACTGCGTCAGGCGATGGTTAGCCTCATCCTTTGCACGTCCGATGGCCTCTAGTTCTTTCAGGGCCTCATCGAGACGTTTGGACATAGCCTCTTCACGCTCTACGGCGACATTCGCCCTATCCAATGCCGCGTTCCCCCTCTAATGAGCAGAGGACACCAAACCCCTTACCTTCACCGTTTCGGCATGTAAGGCAAGAGAAGATTGGAACGCCTGTAAAACATAAGACATAAGTCAGTAAACGCACGACGAAGTTCTAAACAACAAAAGATAAACAAGAGTCTTGAAAGAAAGACTTACCATGAACGCCAGCCCGACAACATGGGATCTCGTCTCCTCGACTGGGAATCCCTCGAAACGCTCCCTGAAAGAAGGGAGCAGATACTTCCCCAGATGAGGAAACAAATCCGTCCCGTCTAGGACATTGGCAGCCATAAAGTCTGACGGCAACGTAAAGTTGACCGTCGTGACCTTGTCATCTCTCGTCGCATGATCCTTTCCATTGTTGGACGACAAAGGGGTCGACGTGGTAGACGGAGACTTCGCCGTTTTCGCAGGAGGCGCAGAACTAATAGGGGTTGCAGCGATCGCACTAGAAGACGTCTTCGTGTTCTCAGGCGATGTGACTGATACCTTCGCCTTCTCAGGCGTGATGACTCTCGATAAGTCATCAACTTTTGAAGACGGTTCCCTCGGGATCGTCATCCTCGTCTTCTTTAGAACCTCAGGCCCAGTGGTCGAGGTCTTTTGCCTCGTTTCCTTGCCCTTACGAGCGAGCTCAAGTTAAGCAGCCCTCTTGGCACTGACAGTCGGCACCTTTACATGAGATTCCCCTGGAAACAACGAAGAGGAAAATGTTACACGATGGACGTAAAAGAAAAAGATCAAAGTCGAATAGAAATGGATAAAACGTTTGCGAGTTATCTCCTCTTCTCCTTCTCTCGACTCTTCCTCTTTCTGATCTATCTCCTCTTCTTGCTCCTCGCGTTTCTCTCCTCGATTCTCTCCTAGATACACCAGGTCGTCGTCGTCGTCCACCAGATGTCGTGTGAAAAACGATCGCTCAACAGCGCTGAATTCCAAGAATGCGTCGACTTTCGCTTGAGAGTTGGCGTAAGGTTTCACGTCCTCAAACCTAATATATGTCGACACATAAGAGGCAGGTTAGAAATAAGTTGAAGTTAACGACTGACGTACGACCAAAAAGCTAGAAAAATCTTACCCAACATATTCCAGTCGGCCCTAATCCAGCCGCTCTCGGAATCGAGAGTCGACCTACGCACGAATGCGTACCTAGTCTTCCACTTACGGTCATTAACAGCAGTCTTTAAGACCAGGGTACGATCGCCCTTATACCTAGAGTATAAGCTACAACGATGACATCCGTACTTCTTGACTTGATAAGCCAAGAGGAGGTTGTGCACATTCATGGGAGATTTCCATTTTTCGGTAAGGTGCTCAATCACTTGTACAACTCGCCAGAATTGGGGCATTAATTGGCCCGGTGCTAAGTCGAACTCGAGCATAAAAGCCTTGGCCAAAGGCGAGTAAGGCCACTCGAAACCTATTTTAAAGGGGTATTCGTATATCACGATATACCCCTCAGGACACTCATCTGGTCGGGTCTGACCTGCCCGAATTAATTTAATCCCCGCAGGGATTTTGGCCAAACTTCTAAGATCAACGAGACCCTCTTGATCTCGAATAGAACTTTCGGGCTCCGTCGACATTTCTAAACAGACTTAAAAAGATCAAAGAAATTGTACCTTATATAGGCGCTCTAAACCTCGAAATTCCTAGTTGAATCGAAGATTCTTGCAGGTTTGCAAAAAGATTAGACGAAGAACAGCAAAATATCGGGAAAGAATCTCGCTCTTAAAACTCTCTGCAAGCGTAAAATGGAAAAGATCCATCGAGGGTCTCTATTTATGTAAACGATTGTGTCAGGTCGAGTCCCTCGATGGTCGACACGTGCCCATGTCTCTTCGTATAACCACATGGATCATCGACACCTGGCGATGACAGCTGCTAAGCATGATCGTGCGTCAGCGTGACATCACGATCTTATCCCCCTTTCGACTTCTCCCTTAGTTGGAATCAAACCGATTCTGTTTCCTAAGGTAACTTTCGACACGTGTCACGACCTCAGACGTCCGACTGACAAAATTCAAAACTCAAAAAATTGCTTCTTCATTTTAAAATTTAGGGGCAAACTGTTTGGGCAAAATTTCACCAGTCTCGACCACGACCAAAATAGGAAGAACATTTATTACACTTTTCTATAATGAGGTTAAATCATAAATACTTTATTCCCTGATCAAAGTTGAAATCGAAAGTTAACCACCTCACGACACTCGACCGTGACGTCGTCTAGCTCACACGACCGTCGTATAGAACCTTACGACCTCGATCGACTAACATGCGATATTACTGTTACTTTTTCTCTGTTTAAATGCAGGAATCAATGTCATTAATGATCAACGGACATAACCGACAAGAACAGTAATAAGCATTAAAGCCAACAGCCGTTACGACCGTTAGTCAAAGCCTTTATGAAGACATTTAAATCCACGAAGACTATAAATACAAAGATCCCAACCTCATTTGCGGACATCTCCAACATCTCTCTGATACCTCGAAGCATTTGAACACTACTAAACTCTCAAGAACACTCCCTCGAAGCAAAGAATTCTCTCTCAACAATTCTCTCACGAAGCACGACTTACGCGCACGACACATAGTTTTACACACGACGCACCCGTTTTACATTCGATACACCTGTTTTACTTTACATTTAAAGTCTTTCTTTCATTTGTATTGTAATCGTTGTACTCTCGACGCCTGAAATACAAGGATATCGCCCCTGTTTAGCGACCATAGTGCAGCGACGACCCCTAAAGTCGTCCGCGGGTTTTTTCCTCGTTGAGGTTTTTCCCGCGTCACCAAATTCTTTGTCTCATTTACATTTCTGTCTTTTTCGCATTGTTTTGTCGAAAGATTCCCATCTTTAGTTGTTAAGCTCCACAATCAACCTTAAGTTATCCTTCTGGACGATTTTTGGCATTAACACGTAACTTCTCTTTTAAAGATTTGTGTTAGCATATTTTGTTGCAACTTGATCAGTGTATGGATTGATTTATACGTGACGTAAGTAATGCATGAAAGAACAACTTGATAGTATTTCATAACGATTTGCTTATTGCACTTTCGGTTAAGTGATTGTATTATTATCATTTCATGCAAATGCATTATATTGACCTAGGGGTATGCATAGCTTGGTAACCATTACCTCTCGACATTTTGATAAATGGATTGTGAATGAAAATGTTTTATTAACTCATTGCATAAATGAAGGTCATTTGGTCGAAGTATGTTTTAGTGTTGTGGGGATCATGCATGGTTTACGATACGGTACATTTTAAAAACACGAGTGTGTGAGTCGTTGACATTTGGTCAAATTTGGTTTGATGAACATTTTGGAAAATTGTAAACCTTTTTGGTTTTAGAGGAAAGGTGTATTTTGAGTGTTTGATAAGTAAATTTTAAGCAACGGCATTTTGACGTTTTGTATTACGAGTGAAAAGACTTTTTAGTGTAAATGCTCCGTGGTACGTGCAAAATATGTGATTTAATCGCAGTGGGTTGAAAACTATCCACAGTGGGAAGTGCAAGTGTACACTGACCACTATGATCGTCACAACAACTAATAGTTGGTAAAATACCAGAATCAAATCCACAGGACTAGGCAATCAAGACAATACGGTTCTCATGAGCTTCCTTTTACAAGTTTCAATTACAGAGGAAGCAATATTTTGGTTTGTTTGATGAGACGCTACTTTAACGATTTTACTTAAGATTTAAAAGAAGGAATGTAGGTTAGATTTTCCCTAGATTTTATATTAAATACCTGATCCCAAAAGTGATCCTTATACTTGAGGTGGACATTCTCGCTAGAAAAGCCCGGTTACAAAATACTCACACCTTTAAGTAAAAACCCCATATTCTTAGTACTTATTGTTTTGTCAATGGTAATCTCAAAATGGACCTTTTCAGGCCTCGATGGAATGTGTAGAGACAAATACTCTAAGTGTTTTAAATACAGCAACTAGCTTGCCTACTACTCTAGTGGGTTGAGATTAGCTCACTGTGCCGACCTCACTTTCGCAAGTGTCATAAGAATTCTTTCGAATCCCCTAGCATCATCCAAACTCGTGTCACTGCGTTCTACTCATTTCTGAGTTGAGAACTAGACTTTAGATCCTTACAAGTGATTGGCTTGTTCGCATCATTGGGCAATAATCGAGAGTGAATGACCAAAACAATAAATATTCCAAGTATAAAGATTACTCAAGCATTTTTCATAAAATCCAGGTACTTCTCCTTCCTACATCCCAAAGGATGCTTAGCCCATAATTACCAAAGTAAAGAAAACAAAAGATGAGAAGATGTACATAAATAAACTGAAAGTGACTTTGATTAAAACCGCAGTGGGGAACAAGGGTACGTCACTGCCACTAATTACTTGAAACTAACGATTACACTAGGAATTGAAATACAGAAAATTAAAGATCTACTGCAGTAAACTAGAGAGCTAACAACTACAACTAAGCTTGCACTAAATGTGGTATGAATTAAATGAACCCAACACCTCTTTATATACTAAGAGGAAAAGTTGGACTTAACAAAAGATGGGTAAAATCTAGAGAATAAGGATTGAAGATAGAAAACATAAAATTCAGCTTCTTTGAGTAATTCTTCCATCCACAAGCATGTAGCTCTTTTACCCATAGGTCCCTTCAAGATGTAGATCTCTAATCACTTTGTGTTCTCTCTAGGTTAGATTTCCTTTTCAATAATGTTCTTCATCATCTTGTTACACAATACTTGGATTGTATGAAGATCATGGACCTAACAAGTGGTATCAGAGCCAAATCGAAGAATTTTTCATCGATACGATCATCGGATCTTCACAATTCAAGCGTTTTTAGCCCTATTTTGCTCAGATTTCGGATTCTTATGGTGTTTGTTCAAGAAAAAGTCGAACTCACTTTTTGGATCAAAAGTATGCCAAATCGATCAAATTACAAGTTTTGATCAACTAGAAATCTGTTCATCTTCATTTTTCGAATAAGTCTGCGAAAGAATCACTGAAATTGGTCAAGAATTGAAGAAGTTATGATGATTTTAGTGATTTTCGGATGCTGTTACTTGAATTCGGATTATTCTTGATGAATTCGGATCCTTCATCGTTTACTGTTCATTGATGAATTCGGATCCTTCATCATTTACTGTTCATTGATGAATTCGGATCCTTCATCATTTACTGTTCATTGATGATTTCGGATCCTTCATGCTTTACTGTTCATGGTTTCGGATGCTACTATTGTTTGGATGGCTTAGATGGTTTCGAACTGTTCAGAGTTGTTGGTTTCGGATCTTGTGAAGTCCGAAATATTGCTGAATTTGGTCATCTTAGTTCTGAATTTCGGAATGTGCTTACACCTAAAGGTTCAAAGGTATGGATGGCTTCGCATCTTTCTAATCCTCATTCTAATGGTTTCGAATTCCATTTATTCAAGATAGGCATGGTTTCGCATCCAACATGACACGAAATTGCCATGATTTCGAACCCTTCATGATCCGAATTGTCTTGATTTCGAACCCAGCATGATCCGAATTGAGTGAATTCTCACCCAGCATGATCCGAATTGAGTGAATTCGCACCCAGCATGATCCGAATTGAGTGAATTCGCACTCAACATGATCCGAAATGAGTGAATTCGCACCCTACTTAATCCGAATTGAGTGAATTCGCACTCAACATGATCCGAATTGAGTGAATTCGCACCCTACTTAATCCGGATTCATTGGTTTCGGATGCTTCATAGCGCGTGTTTTTACCGTTCCTTCTTCGAGCAAATTCGTACCAAGTTCTTAAGCCGAATTTCTACTCAACTCGTGATAAAACGACGGATTCCTTGTTTTACACTAAGAATGCATTTGGTTTTTCATTCAAAACTCACTCGTTATCATTCTTGTGGGCTTATCGGAACGAGCTCGAGTTTCTACATTTTGGAGATGTTGTTCGTGCACTTAGTGGAGTACATTGGATCTAAGTTTACTCAAGGTTGAAAATATGATGAATAAGAGCAACATTCAAGGGGGAGCCAAGCCTACATTTGAAGAATGCACCGCTAAAGTTTTTACAAGGAAATCAAGGGGGAGAGGAGCTAATGATTTGAAGATGATTTGCTTTCCAAAACTTTAGGGGGAGAATGTTAGGACACTGAAGTTGTCCTTTATAATAGAAAGTTTTGTAAAGCAATAGCTGTGTTAAAGGGCTTATGCTTAATTGTTGTAGCAAGTGATGAAGACTATAAATAGGTCTTTACTTGTAGTTTGTAAGCAGTGAATTCATTAATACAAGATGTAGATCTCTAATCACTTTGTGTTCTCTCTAGGTTAGATTTCCTTTTCAATAATGTTCTTCATCATCTTGTTACACAATACTTAGATTGTATGAAGATCATGGACCTAACACATTTGATCAATAGGACTTTCTTGGGTTCGAAGGTTTTGTGGCTTTGAATATTTTTCCAAGGGTTTCGTAGCAAACAATTCCAAGCATGGACCGAAAATCTCGCTTTGAGATTTTTATTTCAGGAAGTGAGTGTTTTGTATTTTGCAAGGGTAAGTACGTACACTTCAGGCTTTTATTTGGGTATGGCTATTTTTTTGTGAGAGTGGGTATTCTGATGGTCCAGAATAGGCACACCATCTTTTTCTAGGAGTGAGCACTTTGATGGTCCAGAAAAGGCACACCATCAATCTTTTGTAGTGACACTCCGATTTTCTTCTGTTTTTGTGTTTTTTTTGGGAGGGGGTATAGCTTACCCACCTCAAACTTAAGACTTCACAGTGTCCCCACTGTGGAAAGACTGGAAGTCACACTGGAAGTCCCCACCTCAAACTTAAGATCGCACAGTGTCCTCACTGTGACTTGGAAATTGGGTTCAAGGCGATGTTTTAGGGTACAAAAAGGTCGAGTTTGGATGCGAAAAATGGCCTAAATCATTTCAACGTGACAAGTTGAGAATCGTACTTACAAAAGTGACTTTTTAAGTTGGAAGCCGAAAGTTGCACCTTGAAATGGAAAAAGATCAATCAAACATTCAAACGAGAAGTAAGTTAGTACCCAAAAGTACCTGCTGCACAGCAGGTATTCATGCATCATTCAACCAAAATAAAAATTGTAGCCAATTGTCAAGTGCCTAGCCATAGGCAAAATACCAACCAAACATAAAAATTAAACTTGTTTTTGGAGCAATAAGAGTGGGAACCAGAGTCCCAACAAACCATTTAGTGGGTAGGAGTTGCTGGCGGTGAGCTTGCTGCGGAGTCGCCACTGAAATCATCCTCACTATCGTTGGAGGGACAGATGTCTTCTAGAAAGTCAGGGAGTTGTGCGGCCAACACTTGGTTAGCTCCTTGTAAGATTTGGTTCATGACCGCATCCCGATCTCGTGTATACATCCAAAAAGACTCTGTAGCCCTGTTCATGTGTTTCTGTTGTGCTTCCATAAGGTCGACGTGATAAGTGAGAGCTGTCAATACGCTCAGAATGGCATTCATGGGATTGCTTGTGCTTCCTGGAGTGGGTTGGCGGAGTGGGGTGCTAGTGGATCTCAATGTGGGTTGTTCATCAGCAGGTTCTTCGGGGGGAGCGGTGATTGCTCTCCCCATCTTCTTGATTGCCACGATGCTAATGTTGTTCATCGAAGTGATCCACTTGTCATCCTGAGCAGCTGGCACTCCAGCCTCGATTAGTAACGATGTAATAAGACAAGGAAGAGGGAGGATTACCTTCTTTCGGGTTCTTGCTTAGTAAATGGCGGAGTGCATTAGGATTCCCAGGTTGATTGGTTTTCCCGCAAGAATGCAGTACAGCAGAGCACACTTGTGCATCGAGAGGGTCGTATCATGAGTGGTCGGTGATAGGGAGGCTCGCAAAAATTGGAACCACACAGCGGCCTCTGTAGTGAGGGAGCTAGCGTGTAGGCACCTCCTACTGCCATCCTTATCCCAGGGCTTTCCTTCAACTGCCAGTGCTTTCAAAATAGCATCTTCATCTGCCGGGGTCATTCTTTGAAAAAATTTTGCAAAGGTGCATGTAGTTGGGGTCCTTATTCCAAGGACCCGATTGATAGCAGTTGCATTATAATGCACAACTCGACCCCGGACTGTCACAAACGTGTCCTTAGTCTGAGAGGCTTCGGCATAAAACTCCCTTACCAATGAGGCATTGGCCCGACGATTGGCAGTTGCCAATGTCGCCCAATCTTGCTGTAAAACCCTCTCTTTGATAACAGGGTTAGCCTCTACAAAGTCAGGGTCAAAACCCCTCTCTAAGTTCAGCTTTTGCTTGACAATGCCCTCATAGTGGGCAGCGACCGCTGGGGTTGTGAACTGCCTGGGCACCCCACTGGGGGCATGCTCAGTGCCCACTGTAGATTAATGTGGGTTTTCAGTTTGAACATGTTCATCACCAGCATCAGATTCAAATGATGATGAACTTAAAGAGGGAGCAAGACCCTTACCTTTCCCAGACATTGTCTTCCTCGGTTTCTTAGCTGGTGTTTTCTCCGAAATGGTCACCCCAGATCTGGTGACCATGCCTCTCTTCCTCAGAGCTCTTTTCATTGGGTTCTCCTCACTGTGGGCTGCCTTATGAAGTGCCTCCAAATCGACAGTGTTTGCGACTTGGAGGTTTTGATCAGTGTGAATCTGCTCCGCATGCTGGAGTGTCGTAGCCCCTGCTTCTTTCCTTTGTTTTTCCTCTTCTTGTCTGATTCGGTCTTCTTCTTCCTTTCTTATTTTTTCTTCTTCTGCCCTCTTCTTTTCTTCTTCAAGTAGTCGTTCTTTTTCAACCCTTTTCCTTTCCTCCTCCTCTCTCAACAATCTTTCGGCTTCTTCTTTTCGGATTCTCTCTTCCTCCTCTTTTCTTAATCTTTCCGCCTCCTCTCGTGCCAACCTTTCTTCCTCTTCTTTCCTTTTCTTCTCAACCTCTTCTTTCTTTTTGCGAAGGGCTAGGAGTTTTTGATTGTACTCTTCTTCTAGCTTCAGCATTTCCTCATCAGTTTGTTGTTTCTCCATGTCAAAACCACTCAGACTGGTGTCTGAGGCTTTCGAGGAAGAAACCGCCTTCGACCCTTCTTATTTCGATGACTCCGCATCAGGTGCGACGGTTGTTATTGGATGCTCGCCGGAGGATGGCGGAGGCTCGTTTAGGTCACCAGTGATGTTTTCCGGCGGGTTATCGTCGGTGGTTCTGCGGTGGATTACGGCACGACCGGGCTCATTAGTGTTAGGGTTGAGTCTCTTGCTTCTCGCCATTGATGAGTGTTTGATGTTTTGGTTCTTGAGAGAAAAGTATGAAAGAAAGAGTGTATGTTTGAAATATTTGCAAAAGGTGGTTTTTGGAATTTGGTGTGGAAAGGGTTTAATTTCTGGGTAATATCTTGGAGGGAACGGTTATTTTTTAGAGAGAGAGAGAGGTTATGATGGGTTTTCTTGAAAATAGGCGAATTGGGTGTAAGGTGGCAGAAAAGTAGACACATGTGTAAGAAAAAGTTGATGTTCTTTTCAGCTCTTGGGCCCCCCAAACCGTCCCATCGAAGCGTCGGGCCAGGGAAGCGCAGTGACATCGAGCATGTCACTGCGAAGCAATTGTTTGACTTTTTCTTCAAAAATTAGCAATCCATCCTACACACATGCAAAATAAACTACCACACAGAATTAAAAATACCAAAAATAATAAAAAGACAACAAATAACTGAAAATAAAATATTTACAAATGGTTATGACTTTTCTTAACCACAGTGGGGTAGAGAGTGGGATGGATTGTGGGCACTATCGCTTAGAAAGTGCTTCACCCTCTGCCCATTGACTTTAAAAGTTTGACCAGACTGTGGGGAAATTAATTCCACTATTCCAAAGGGACTAACCTTGACCACTGTGTATGGTCCCGTCCATCGTGATTTGAGCTTACCAGGAAATAATTTGAGACGGGAATTGAACAATAGTACCTGTTGGCCTTCAATGAACTCCCTATGGTTGATTCTTCGATCGTGCCACATCTTGGTCTTTTCTTTGTATAACTTTGCATTTTCATAGGAGTGGTATCGCAACTCCTCCAGCTCATGCAATTGTAAAAACCTCTTGGTTCCCGCAGCATCCTCACTCATGTTAAGCTCTTTAAGGGCCCAAAATGCCTTGTGTTCCAACTCAATTGGTAGATGGCAAGCTTTGCAAAAAACCAACATGAATGGAGACATTCCCAAAGGAGTTTTGTAGGCTGTACGATAGGCCCAAAGAGCATCATCAAGTTTGGTTGACCAATCTTTGCGGTGTGGTTTAACGACTTTTTTAAAATGCCTTTGATTTCTCGGTTTGAAAGTTCGGCTAAACCGTTGGTCTGCGGGTGGTATGCGGTGGCCACTCTATGATGTATATCATACTTAGCAAGGACCGAGCTCATGACTTTGTTCACAAAATGGGTGCCTTCGTCACTAATCAATGCCCGTGGTGTTCCAAATCGAGTGAAAATGTTTTTATGCAAAAATTTCACCACGGTGTTGGCATCATTAGAGTGACATGCAACAACTTCCACCCATTTTGAAACATAGTCCACCACAACCAAGATATAAAAATTATTGTTTGAATTTGGGAAAGGACCCATGAAATCGATCCCCCAAACATCAAATAGTTCTATCTCTAAAATGTTATAAAGAGGCATCTCGTTCCTTTGCAAAATGTTCCCGGTGCGTTGACATTGCTCACAATTTTTCAAAAATTCAAAAGAGTCCTTAAAGACAGTGGGCCAAAAGAACCCACTTTGCAAGATTTTTGCAGCAGTGCGGTTTCCACCAAAGTGGCCACCGTAGTGGGATGTGTGACAATGTAACACCTTAGGCATATCCCACATCGGCCGTGGACAGGAGAGATGCTGGGTATATTAGTAAACCTTGGCCTTACCAGACACAACGCGTTTTGGGGCCACAAGCATGCGGGTTCCTTGGGAACTTTGTGGTTAAGCGTGCTTGGGTGGGAGTAGTACCAGGATGGGTGACCTCCTGGGAAGTCCTTGCGAAGTCCTTGCCAGGTCGCCAAGAACAAAGCCGTGAGCCAGTGGGGCAAAGCGGACAATATTGTGTCGTGGTAAGCGGGGTGTTACAAATGGTATCAGAGCCACTCCTGTGCCGTTCGGGATGGTGGGGCAAACCTCATCGAGGACGATGAGTCCCTAAGGGGGGGTGTGTGTAACACCTTAGGCATATCCCACATCGACCGTGGACAGGAGAGATGCTGGGTATATTAGTAAACCTTGGCCTTACCAGACACAACGCGTTTTAGGGCCGCAAGCATGCGGGTTCCTTGGGAACTCTGTGGTTAAGCGTGCTTGGGTGGGAGTAGTACCAGGATGGGTGACCTCCTGGGAAGTCCTTGCGAAGTCCTTGCCAGGTCGCCAAGAACAAAGCCGTGAGCCAGTGGGGCAAAGCGGACAATATTGTGTCGTGGTAAGCGGGGTGTTACAGACAACCTTGGAGTATTTGATGTTGCTCACTCCCGTGGACACAACGCCTCAATATTTGGTCCGTCCTTATCTTATATAAGAAAGGGTCGTCCCAAACATATTGACGAGTATTATGTAAAAACTTTTTAAATGGTTGTCCACTCATTCTGTGGGGCTTTAGTTCACTTGCTAAAAAGTTTGCAATGTCAGCATACCAAGGAATATTATTATCGTGATGTTGAGCTGCTAACAATTGTTCATCGGGAAAATTCTCTTTGACCGGAGTGGGATCTACAGTGGTCACTACCTTCTCGAGCCTGGACAGATGGTCAGCTACCTGATTGCTTGTTGCTTTTCTATCAACGATCTCAAGGTCGAATTCTTGCAACAATAAAACCCATCGAATCAAACGTGGCTTGGAATCAGCTTTGTTGATCAAGTATTTTATCGCTGCATGATCAGTGTGCACGATGACCTTCGTCCCTATCAAATACGACCTGAAACGATCAAAAGCAAACACCACCGCAAGTAATTCTTTTTCAGTGACAGTATAATTAATTTGAGCTTCAATCAGTGTTTTACTTGCATAATAAATGGGGTGAAAGATTTTGTTCTTCCTTTGTCCGAGAACAGCCCCCACGGCCCACTCGCTGGCGTCACACATGACTTCAAATGGGAGTGACCAATCAGGAGTGGTCACTATGGGTGTAGTAACTAAGGCTTTTTTGATTGTTTCAAAGGCATCTCGACACTCTTGGGTAAAATTAAATTATTTTTCATGTTGCAACAGGTTGCATAGGGGTTTAGTTATTTTGGAAAAATCTTTGATGAACCTCCTATAGAAACCTGCGTGACTCAAGAAACTTCGAATACCTTTCACAGTTGTGGGTTCGGGAAGTTGTGCCACTACCTCAAGCTTGGCTTTGTCAACCTCCAACCCTCTTTTTGATACCAGATGACCTAGTACAATACCTTCCTCTATCATAAAATGGCATTTTTCCCAATTTAAAATAAGGTCGTGGGTCTCACATCTCACTAGGCTTTTCTCTAAATTTCCCAGGAAGTTGTTAAATGATGTCCCTATCACAAAAAAGTCATCCATAAAAACTTCTATGGTGTCCTCAATCATATCGGTGAAAATGGCCATCATACAACGTTGGAAAGTTGCTGGGGCATTACACAATCCGAATGGCATCCTCCGGAATGCAAATGTACCATAGGGACAAGTAAAGGTGGTCTTTTCTTGGTCCTCGGGGGCGATATGGATTTGGTTGTATCCGGAGTATCCATCTAAAAAACAATAAAATTCATTTCCCGCCAACCTATCAAGCATTTGGTCGATGAAAGGTAGGGGAAAATGGTCCTTGTTGGTGGCTAGGTTGAGTTGTCTATAGTCCATGCATATTCTCCACCCCATGACAGTCCTAGTGGGAATGAGATCGTTCTTTTCGTTCTTTACTACGGTCGTCCCTCCCTTTTTAGGGACACATTGGACGGGGCTCACCCAACTACTACTAGCTATTGGGTAGATGATACCGGCGTCTAACCACTTCAACACTTCTTTTTTAACTACCTCCTTCATTATGGGGTTCAACCTTCTTTGAGGTTGGACTTTTCCAGGGTGGTCACTCTCCAAGTTAATCTTACGTTGACATAGAGAGGGGCTAATACCTCTAATGTCCGCTATGGTCTAACCAATTGCCCTCTTATGCTTCATCAATAAATCAATCAGAAGTTGTTCTTGTTTCTCACTAAGTTTGGAAGAGATAATAACGGGAAGTTTATTATCCTTAGCGAGATAAGCATATTTCAAGTGGGAAGGCAATGGTTTAAGCTCTAACTCGGGAGGTTGTTCTATTGAAGGAGGTTGAACATTTCTGTCCTTAAAGTCCAGAGGTTCAAAGACTGCCACTATTTCGTTACACTCATCCTCAAAAGTGTCATCACTCTCAGAGTCGGAGTGCTCACTCTCACTCCCCACTGTGTGTACTGTATCAAAACTTAGGGTACCACTAATCGAACTCAAAGCAAAACAGTCTTCGGTTTCTATGAACTTAAGGGACTTGAAGACGTTGAATGTTACCTCTTGGTCATGGACTCTCATAGTGAGTTCTCCTTTGTGCACATCGATCAAAGTACGTCCGGTTGCAAGAAACGGACAACCTAAGATGATTGGGATATCTTTATCGGCCTCATAATCTAAAATTAGAAAATCGGCGGGGAAGATAAATTTATCCACTTGGACCAAACCGTCTTCTATTTTTCCCTTTAGGTAGGCAATGGACCGATCGGCTAGTTGTAATGTCACGGTTGTGGGTCTAGCCTCTCCAATACCTAACTTGTTGAAAATGGACAATGGCATTAAGTTTATACTAGCTCCCAAATCACAGAGTGCTTGACCTACTTCTTGTCCTCCTATTGTGCATGGAATGGTGAAACTACCCGGGTCTTTCAACTTAGGTGGAATCTTGCTACTAAGGAGGGCACTACATTCCTTGGTCAAAGCCACAGTCTCAAACTCACCCAACTTTCTCTTTTTGTTCAAAATATCTTTCAAAAATTTAACATAGCTTGGCATTTGCTCGAGAGCCTCTACCAAGGGTATGTTAATGTGAAGTTGTTTAAAAATGTCCAAGAATTTTTTAAATTGAACATCGACAGTTTTAGTTTTCATTCTTTCAAGAAAATGTACACTTCGTGGGTCGATTTGAGTTTGCTGTGGTGTTGGCTTTGTAACAGTAGGTTTTGGTATGGTCTCAAAAGTGGGAAGCTCAGGGACATCAGTCCGCACTGTGGGTTTGACAGTGACTTTAGGAGTGGCCACTGTGGTTTTAGGGACAGTGGGTATTTGAGGCGGGTCATCAGAATCAAAAACGATATCTTTCAGATCCTTTCCACTCCTAAGCGTTATGGACTTGACTTGTTCTTTTCCTATCACCCTAGCGTTTTCGGTGTCACTAGGTAACGTCCCTGGTGGTCTATTCTTAACTTCGACAGCTAGTTGTCCTACTTGAGTCTCTATGTTCCTAATAGCTGCTTGAGTTTGATTCATGAAACCTTTGAGAATTTATTCGATTGAAGGTTGAGTCTCAGCGGGGTGAGTTGGTCGTGGTTGTAACTGTTGTGAGGACTGCCCTTGGTGAAAGTTCTGTGGGTGCTGCCCACTGTGATGTTGCTGAAATCCAGGGGGTTTGTAGTCTTTTCTAGACATGACTCGCCCCGTGGGGTTGGAGTCCTACCAGCCCAAGAGAAATTCGGGTGATTTCTCCAACCTGAATTATAAGTATGTGAATACGGATTGTTCCTCGGGTTGGTTCCTATAACATTAATGGCCTCAGGATTTGCTGGACAATAGTCAAAAACATGTTCCTCTCCACAGAGGGAACAGTTCTCAGTGAGATGTGTTGCGGAATTGACTTGGCCTCTATTTTGATTCAAAACTAATTTAGTTAAAGCCACTAACTGAGCATTCATGGTTTTGAGTGCTTCGGAGTCAATGGTGTTGGTCTTTGGTATGGGTGCTCTAGGATTGGACCACTCGGTATTGTTGTTGGACACTTTTTCTAAAATTTGATATCCTTCATTGTAAGTCTTACTTGTAAATGTTCCACCTGCTGTTGCATCTAAGATGATTTTGGCTGCATTGGAAAGACCATTGTAAAAAGTCTCCAATTGGATGCAATGTGGGATGCCATGGTGTGGACACTTTCGAAGTAAATCTTTAAATTGTTCCCATGCATCCGAAACAACCTCATCTTCTTCTTGCCTGAACAAAATAATATCATTTCGAAACCTTACATTCCTCGTGGGAGGAAAGTATTTTTGTAAAAATTTGTCAGCAAGTTCTTGCCAAGTGGTTATCGAATGAGGTGCATGTGAGTTCAGCCAATCCTTTGCCTTATCCCTTGGTGTAAAAGGAAAAAGCCTTAGCCTTAACGCTTCATCACTCACACCTTGCAATTGAAAGGAATCAGTCATTTCCAAAAAGGATTTTAAGTGCGAATGCGGATCCTCAGATGGTGATCCTCCAAACTGACCCATGGTTTGGATCATTTGAAACATCACTGGTTTGAGTTCAAAATGTGTTGTGGCAATGTTGGGCCTTAAAATTCCGGAGCTTAAGTCACCAACTCCGGAAGTAGCATAGTCCCGTATTTTTCGATCTTTGCTATCAGCAATCGTTACTGTGGTCTCCACTACTGGCGGGTTAACGGGTCGTTCTGCCATGTTTACAGTGGTGTTCACAGTGGGTTGTCGATTTTTGTTTTTACGTCATCTTCGAAAGGTTTTCTCTATTTCAAGATCGATTGGCACCAAAGGTCCGTGTTGTTGCCTTGGCATGCAATACAAACATCTTAGAAAAACGAGTTACTCGGGCTCGAACAAAAACTAATGTCTTGAGATTTAAAATCACGCCAGTCCCCGGCAACGGCGCCAAAAACTTGGTACGGGCGAAATATGTGATTTAATTGCAGTGGGTTGCAAACTATCCACAGTGGGAATTGCAAGTGTACACTGACCACTATGATCGTCACAGCAAGTAATAGTTGGTAAAATACCAGAATCGAATCCACAGGGACTGGGCAATCAAGACAATACGGTTCTCATGTGCTTCCTTTTACAAGTTTCAATTACAGAGGAAGCAATATTTTGGTTTGTTTGATGAGACGCTACTTTAACGATTTTACTTAAGATTTAAAAGAAGGAATGTAGGTTAGATTTTTCCTAGATTTTATATTAAATACCTGATCCCAAAAGTGATCCTTATACTTGAGGTGGACATTCTCGCTAGAAAAGCCCGGTTACAAAATACTCACACCTTTAAGTAAAAACCCCATATTCTTAGTACTTATTGTTTTGTCAATGGTAATCTCAAAATGGACCTTTTCAGGCCTCGATGGAATGTGTAGAGACAAATACTCTAAGTGTTTTAAATACAGCAACTAGCTTGCCTACTACTCCAGTGGGTTGAGATTAGCTCACTGTGCCGACCTCACTTTCACAAGTGTCATAAGAATTCTTTCGAATCCCCTAGCATCATCTAAGCTCTTGTCACTGCGTTCTACTCATTTCTGAGTTGAGAACTAGACTTTAGATCCTTACAAGTGGTCGGCTTGTTCGCATCATTGGGCAATAATCGAGAGTGAATGACCAAAACAATAAATATTCCAAGTATAAAGATTACTCAAGCATTTTTCATAAAATCCAGGTACTTCTCCTTCCTACATCCCAAAGGATGCTTAGCCCATAATTACCAAAGTAAAGAAAACAAAAGATGAGAAGATGTACATAAATAAACTGAAAGTGACTTTGATTAAAACCGCAGTGGGGAACGAGGGTACGTCACTGCCACTAATTACTTGAAACTAACGATTACACTAGGAATTGAAATACAGAAAATTAAAGATCTACTGCATTAAACTAGAGAGCTAACAACTACAACTAAGCTTGCACTAAATGTGGTAGATGGAGATATGAGGGATGAATTAAATGAACCCAACACCTCTTTATATACTAAGAGGAAAAGTTGGACTTAACAAAAGATGGGTAAAATCTAGAGAATAAGGACTGAAGATAGAAGACATAAAATTCAGCTTCTTTGAGTAATTCTTCCATCCACAAGTTTGTAGCTCTTTTACCCATAGGTCCCTTCACCTTTTTCCAAAAAGTCCACTTAAAGTACCATTGGTTTCAATAAACAATTCATCTTGCCATCTCTAGGGGAACATGCTTGTACTTCACCATCCCATGCCTCTGCCATTTGAACCTTCTATTCTCCAGATTTTTACTTTCAAGCTAAGAGTTGTTTTTCTTTTGTCATTTTCTTTGCTCGTCAGTGGGGTCCGGAGTGGGATGCGCAAGTCACTGCAGATATTTCATGAAAAAGCAACAAATACTACCAAATGATTTATAAAAACTATGGTTCACTCTTTTTGCTCATTTTTCGGAATATTACCAAGAATGGGGGTTTTGAGAAGTGAAATGGCTAAAAATTGACAAAATAAAATAAAAATAAAAGGAAATAATAACTCTAAAAATAGAGTTATCACTCCGTAATGGGGCTTTTGGAAAATTATTTGTCTTAACCTAGAGTGCGTAGAATTATTTAGGTTTTTGGAACATTAATGCGCACTGTTTGTATGATTCGAAGTTGGAAGTTGATTTAAACCTTTTTTGGTGTCAATAATTTACAAGCACCAATTATTCTCCTAAATTTTGAGGAAACTGTAAGTACAGGATCTAATCTTACAATCAATATAGAAAGCAGTAATTGAGAAGTTGTATGATCAAGCTCAATTGTATTCAATGATGAACAGAATTACAGATCTAAGAGAGAGAGAATCTCAAAGATTACAAAGAATGAATACAAAGATATACGGGAAAATCAGTTAGCGAAGTAGTGCTAACCACTCTATTTATACTGCAACGGACATGTTAAAGCTACAGTACAAATATGAAAGACTAATAAGAACATAACACGTGTCCTAATTAGTTTACTAAATACTAAGTAAAGTATGTAGTCATAAGTTCTGAACAGGTTGTTCAGAACTTCTGAACATTCTTCTGATAACGCTTCTCAGAGCTTCTGACTCTTTCTCTCAGAACTCTAACTTCTCTTCTCAGATCTCTGACTCCTCTACTCAGAACATCTGAGTCTTCTTATCAGATCTTCAACACTTGGTTTATTGACAAAACTTCAGATCTAACAATCTCCCCCTTTTTGTCAAATAAACTTGAATTTTGCATCATCCAGTTCTTTCAGAGCAGGAACAATTTTCTGAAGTAGCACATTTCTCAGATTAAGCCTCTTATCAATTTTGACAATAATTTCTTGAATAATTTCAACTCGCTGATTGATTACTTCTTGAGTTATGTTTGCTTCCTTCACTTTCAGCATCTTTTTCTCCAAATTGTGCTTTATGATTCTTAAAGTTCCAGAACAGTATTTTGCAGTTTCCTTTGCTCTGAAGAAGATCTTTCCACTTTTGTTTTTCAAAAACACTCCCAAATCTGGAAATTTGTGAACACTTCCAGTCTTTAACACCTTTTTCTGCTCATGATCTGTATTGGGATTTGCCAGATAAACACATGGCTTTTGTAAATACAAAGCTATTTGGAAATCTGTATAACAGTGCCACCTTAAGATATAGAACATGGCCTCAATCACCACACTTCTTGCCTTCCTTTCATTTCTGTCTTTGCTTGACTCTTTGAAGCATAGAAAGTTGTGTAATCTGTAGAAGTCAACCACTGATAGTTTCTCAAAATCTGCATCAGTAAAGTAATAAACCTTGCCATCTTCTCTCAGAACTTCAAAGGATAAGTACTCCATCTTTCTGAATTTCTTAACCTTCAATTCTCTGATTCCAGTGATTAGAAAATTTGAGTAAACAGCTTGCTTTGTTTTGCCAAGACATCTTGATTTTTCAGCCAACCAGATCTGAGTCTCCTTAGATCTATCATAATACACATCCAAGAATTGTACTTCTTTTGGTTTGAAGAACTCAGGTAGATCAAATTCAAGAAAGTATCCATTTAGATCAATGGATATTTCATCTTCTTTGGGTTCAGACTGTTCAGCTTGATCAAAACTAGTTATCTGCACATTCTGAGGTGTTGTGTCCTGAACTTCTTCAACTTCATCTGACAGAATTTCATTCACTTCATACTCAGCAGGAAACACAAAATCATTATGTAGAATCTTTTTGGGATTCACCTCAGATAGCAACCATTCACTACAGTTTCTGATTATTCTTCTAAGATCCAACCTTCTCTTCACAGAGTTCATACATCTCTTCTTTAAACTCTCTCTTTCAGTTTCCACACTTACTTCCATTTCAATCAATAACCAATTTAGAGTTGCATCACTGTACTTCACCAACTCTTTTAATCTGAACATTTCAAGCCTTCCGTGAACTGTATATGTGAACCCTTCTGTCTCCATTCCTTCATTCACAAATCCCTTCAAATCTACACCAATTTCTGTTTTCTATGTGGGAGAACTCAGATTACACTTCTCTTTTCTTTCTTCAATGGCTAATTGGAAGTCATACAAGTGTATATTTCTGACATAGATACCCAGAAGTCTTCTGCATTCAATTTCCATCAAGGCTTCTTCAGTACTGGCAAAGAACTTGACTAGAAAGATCTGATCATCAAGAGTCAATCTGGGAAAATCAAAAGTAGACATGGAAACCTTTGTATTTCTTTCTTTCAGCACTTCCATTCTAACAAACATTAAACCACTGAATTCTTCTTGTTGAAACATCAGAACTTTCTCAATTCTTTTCTGGATATGCAGTTTTGAGTCAGGAACTCTGAATCTGTTAGAAGCTTTTGAGTAGACTATCTGAGCTCTGTCATCCATAAAACCATCAATGTTACTTTCCAAAAGCTCATACTCTCCTTCTGTGTAGTAGAGATTATCATACATTTCCTCAGGAAAAATATCATCATGAAAATGTCTGGCTAATGGCACATCACTTAACTCTAGGATGAAATCACATACAGGTTCTTCTAGTCTCTGCAAGTTAATCTTTGGGATCTCAATTGGTTTTCTGAATACATACTCAGAAGGCATAAAGTAGTCTTTCACTTTCACATACTCTTCTTCTGTATTTAACTCATCACAAAAGTTAAATCTAAACTCATCTTCAAAATCCTGAGTATAATTCACAGTTCTGTCTTCTTCTCCCATTAGATCAATAGGTCTTACCATTTTTATTCCTTACTGAACTTTTTGAACATTCAAAGCTCTGACTAAATTATTATGCATCCTTCTGATCAACTCTTCACTTAACCTCCTTTCTTCTGATTCAGTACTTATCAATTCTTCACTTATCCTTCTTTTGTTATAAACAATGATATCTATACACCTGTTTACCACTGCACTTTCCACTGTTTCTTCTGATCTCAATACAGATTCTTCAACAGTTTCAGTTTCAACAAAATTTCCTTCCATTTCTGTATCCAATTTTAATTCCTCTGTTTTATCTGTGTCATTACTATCAATACTCCCCAAATCCATTTCTTCTGTATCTGAGCTATCAATATGAACTATCTGAATCATTTCCTTTAAATTTTTCTGTGTCTGATCTTCTGAACTTTTTGTACTGGCTAAGTGCATATCTGCTATCTCAAAATCTTCTATGCCAATGTCATCATCAGAACTTAACCTCTGTCTTTTCTCCCCCTTTTGATGATCATGAGGTTCATTATCATCAAACTTTCTTTTCAAGTTCTGATTGGAAGTACCTTCAGGTTCAGCTTCTGCAACAGGAACAGGCTCAAGAGGCTTTGAAGTAGAAGCCATTGATACACTCAGTGCTTTCGGTATAGATTCCTGCATACCTTGCATTTGTTTTAACATATCTTTTTGAAAACCAGACATTATATCCATGATCTCCTTTTTGTGAGAATCCAAGGATTTCTTTACATCATCTACTTTGGTTTCAACAGAAATCAACTTTTTCTCCAACACAACTTTCAAATCTGACACCTCATCATTCAAATCCTCCACCTTCTTCTCCAAATTTTCTACTTTTTCCCCCATCTCCATGTTTTGTTTCTGAATCTTTTCAAATTCAGAAGATTCTAACAGTGAACCTGAACCAATAGATGGCCCAGTTTTCATGTGCTCAGAGGGCTCATGGCCTGTAGATAACACAAAGTCATCTTGTACAACAGATGCACGTTTTAATGAGGCTTTTGTAATGTTCACCTCACTAGGACTTCCATCCAATCCTCGACACCCAACATTAGGTATGTCTATGAATGTTGTTTCAGGAATACGAAATTCCTGATTTGTGCAAGTGTCAGAAGGAATTTCAGGCTCAATATGAATAGGACTGTGATATTCAGACTCAATGTGTTGAAAAATAGGTTGGGATTGATCACCTCCCTCCAAATGAGTTTGGGATGGTTCCCCTGATTTATGTGAAACAGTAGCATGTTGAAATGCTTCTGAGTGGGTGTGGATGGGTTGTTCAAGATCCACCACTAGGTCCATGGTGTTTGTTTCAATATTGGACACCAAGAGATGTGAACCAATAGCATTTGTGGTTACCTGGCCAAGATTAGCTGGTTCAGAGGCATCTCTTTCTGTTTGAACCTCTGTTGACAATCTCTCATCCTCACCACTCTCATTCTGTTTTTCCTCACCAAGTCTAACCAAGCTCTCAGAATTTTCCCCCTCAAGTCTCTCAGAATGTTCACCCATCTGAACATCCTCCCCCTCTCTAATTCGACTAGACCCCTCACCTCTCTTCTCAGGTTGGTCCTCTTGGGTAGGGATTTGAGGTAATTCAATTCCCATAGAGGTGCAATAAGCTTTTAAAATCTCACTCTCCCTTGGAATATAATTCCTAAGTGATTTTGGCAACATTTTATGATTGGGATAGTTTTCAAGTCTTGTTACTGAGGTCATCTTACCCAAATAAAATGTAGGACCATGCTCTTCATTTGTTCTTCTTGAGATTGTTCTGTTTTCCTGCATGGCATACCAAATAACAATTTGCCAGTATCTTATATAAGGAATGTATGTCAGTGGAGCATCCTTTGTTTTCCTCTGAATTGCTTTCTGATTCTTCTCAAATGTATTCTTCATGTCTTCCCAAAGTATTAAAGTATAGTCATAATGCCTATTCTTCACTAAACCCTGAAAGATCTGAAGAATTTATTTAGAACCTTGATCAGCAGAACTATTCTTCCCTGACAAACATTTATTTACCACATGAAAGAAGCAAGCCCAAATAGGTGGTAATTTGTTTCTTCTGAACAAACTGAGAGTCCTCAATCTTTCATTGTATCCCAATTTCATAAATTCAGCTATTAATTCCTCTGTTAGGGGTGAGTCTTCAAAATCTGTCCTTCTTTGTATATCATCTTTCTCTGGTAGATTCAGCATTTCTCTTAGTGCAGAGATAGATAAGGCAAATGTCATTCCTCCAATTTCAGACACAAACTTATTATCTTCTAACCTAAGATGTTTCCACCATTGTTGTATGTACTGAACAGGAACATTTTTGCTTCTTGTAACCCATTTTCTATAAGGATGATGTTTGAATAACTCCATGATAATTCTGTGTTCAGGTTTAAATTGACTTTCCTCAAACAATATAACACAGTTATTTTCAGATAATTTCAACCATTCACTCTCAGGAACAACCCTTTCCACGAAAATAGGTCTATCTGACATAATCGACCCTGCAGCACTCTGTTCATGTTCAATATTAATGTTTACCTCATCTGCATTTCCTTCTGATTCATTCATTTATTCATCTTCTTCATCATTTCTTATTGCCTCATCCTCTACAGCTCTATTTTGTACTTCATCATTATCCGAATCAGATGAATCCATTATCGATTTTGTAGAATGTAGAGAAATTGGACCACTCCTTCGTATTCCAGACATGATTTAAGAAGAAAACAAACTCAAAGAACTCTGGATTTGATTCGTATCTCACTTTTCGCTCTAGAATTTGAAAAGATTTGAAATAGGGATTTTAAGACCTATTTAAAATCCGCGAAGTTGAAAGGTTTAACGGAAAAGCGAAATCAATGTTATAACGGAGTCAACACATTTGAAATGCCACAGAGGATTTAAATGAAATGCGTGGCATAATCAAACAAATATGAAGCTGACACGTGTTAGTGGATAGAATTTTGACTCAAGTCAAAGATCTGAATAACACGCTCAGATGTTTTTGACTTTCCTTTATCAGATATCTGATTCCATAATTCAGAAGAATTTTGCCTTGTAACCAAAATGTCATTTAAAGTCAACTTCTGACAAATATAAAACATCTTGATTGTTCAGAAGAGGTTTGAACAGATAGAAACACTTTTTATCATCAAAATTCTGTTCATATTATGATGATTTTAAAAAAAATCATTTAAAATCTTATATCTGAATATGAAATTTTTTAATTCAGATATAGTTTGAACAACAAAAAAATTTATCATTAAAAGCTTGTTCTTCTTAGACTGATCAGAGATAAGAAATGAAAACAAACCTTTTAAGCATCACAAAATGATTTCCAAACAAAAAATTTTGATGCTCCCCCTTGACTTGAGCATGCATTTGACTATTTATGATACATAAAGATGAGATAAAAAGATAATAGAAGAAGCATAATCCATACAGTTGAAGTATTTGTATTTCTCAAAAATAAATTTTTGAAAGTTAGATTGTTGAAGTATTGACTCAGAATCTCTGACCTTAAGACTCAGAAGTTCTGAACTCAAGACTCAGAGGTTCTGAACTCAAGACTCAGAGGTTCTGAACTCAAGACTCAGAAGTTCTGATATCAGTACTCAGAAGTTCTGAACTTAAGACTCAGAGTTCTGAGTACACTACTCATACAATTTTTACTTAGAAAAATTTAGCATTTTTAAGAAAAACAAATATTTTCAATTAGTCAGATTAAGCATTCCTATTTTACATATGAGAAAAGAGAACCTTTTGTGATCGAGAGGCTTTGTGAACAAGTCAGCCAATTGATACTTTGTATGCACAAAGTGCATCTCTATAGTTCCTTTTTCTACATAGTCCTTTAT
The DNA here is from genome assembly GCA_033807775.1 of Saussurea involucrata. Lineage (NCBI taxonomy): Eukaryota > Viridiplantae > Streptophyta > Magnoliopsida > Asterales > Asteraceae > Saussurea > Saussurea involucrata. Next base: position 62,089,604 of record CM066313.1, on the reverse strand, counting down.
AAAATGATACCTCACATCTATATGCTTAGTCTTTGAATGTTAATAAGGGTTCTGAGTAATGGCAATTGCACTTTCTGAGTCACAATAGATGGGAATCTTGTTAAGCTGATATCCATAGTCCATGAGTTGTGTTCTCATCCACAATGTTTGAGAGCATGAAGCAGCAGCAACAACATACTCTGCTTCAGCAGTTGAAGTGGACACACAATTCTGCTTCTTTGATGCCCAACTCACTATTTTATCTCCCAAAAAGTGACAAGCACCAGATGTACTCTTTCTGTCCAACCTACTTCCTGCATGATCAGCATCAGTGAAAGCAGTCAATTTGAAATCAGTTTCTTTTGGATACCATAAGCCTAGATCAGTTGTTCCTTTGAGATATCTTAAAATCCTTTTGACAACCAACATATGTGATTCTTTTGGGTTAGATTGAAATCTAGCACAGAAACAGGTAGAAAACATGATATCTGGTCTACTTGCAGTCAGATAAAGTAATGATCCAATCATGCCTCTATAGAGTTTGATATCTGCTGAAACACCTTTGAGATCAGCATCTAACTTTATGTTAGTTGCCATAGGTGTTCTCATAGAAGCACAATCAGACATTTTGAACTTTTTCAGAATGTCTCTGACATATTTTCCTTGATTTATAAAAATACCTTTTGGTAATTGTTTGACTTGAAGACCAAGGAAAAAATTCAGCTCACCCATCATGCTCATTTCAAATTCAGATGACATGATTTTTGAAAAATTATCACATAATTCTGGACTGGTAGAACCAAATATTATGTCATCAACATAAATCTGAATCAGAATTAAATCATCACCCTGTTTCTTTAAAAACAAAGTTGTGTCAATCTTACCTTTCTTGAACCCTGAACCTAACAAGTGTTTAGTAAGAGTGTCATACCAGGCTCGTGGTGCTTGTTTTAGACCATATAAAGCTTTGTCTAAAATATAAACATGATCAGGGAATTCTGGATCAACAAAACCTTCAGGTTGATGAACATACACCTCTTCATTAAGTTTGCCATTTAGAAAGGCTGGTTTGACATCCATCTGATACACCTTGAAGTTTTTGTGTGCAGCATAGGCCAAAAATATTCTGATTGCCTCTATTCTTGCCACTGGTGCAAATGTCTCATCATAATCAATTCCCTCTTGTTGACAGTATCCCTTAGCAACCAATCTTGCCTTGTTTCTGATGACAACATCTGACTCATCCTTTTTGTTTCTGAACACCCATTTAGTTCCAATAATAGATTTACCTTCAGGCTTTGGAATAAGTCTCCAAACTTTATTTCTTTCAAATTGAAGCAATTCCTCTTGCATTGCTGAAATCCAGTCTGGATCCTCAAGGGCTTCATTAGCTTTCTTTGGTTCAATCACACTTAAGAAACCAGCAAACATTGCTTCATTTGCTGTAGCTGATCTGGTCTTTACTCCTGCTGATGGATCACCTATTACTTGATGAATAGGATGATTTTTAGTCCATTTATTTGCACTAGGGAGTACATCAATATCTGAATAATTGTTGTTTGCATCATTCTCATCAATGATTGCTTGTAATTCTGAACTGTCCCCTTGTTCTGATATATGTGTAGGAGTTCCATGTGTGTTTGTATTCTGAGTAATGAAGTCAGACTTCTGAGTAACTTGACCAGAGTTCTGACTACAAGGTTCAGAATTCTGATTACAAGGTTCAGAATTCTGAATACATGGTTCAGAATTCTCACTACTTGTATTTACCAGATTTGGACATTCCTCAGATGGACCTTTATCAGAAATTACAGTTGATTGAACTATTTCTGGAGTCTTATTTTTCATCTCTTTGACCATCTTTGGGTTTTCATATTCTGCATAAGAATCAGAAATTAGTTCAATAAAAACATCCTTAAACAGTAAATTGAGTTCTGAACAAATAGGATTAGAATTTGTATCAGAAGTCATTATTGTCTTGTTCTGCATGAGTTCTGAACTGTCTTGTTCAGAAGTCCTCATTTTGGCTTCATCAAAAGTTACATTTATGCTCTCCATCATCCTCTTGGTTCTTCTATTGTAGATTCTGAATGCTTTGGAAGTTAAAGAATAACCCACAAAGTATCCTTCATCTGCCTTTTTATCGAATTTGGCAAGATTTTCTCTGTCTCTAAGAACATAGCACCTGCAACCAAAAACATGAAAGAATTTGATTAATGGTTTTCTTTTATTTATCAGTTCATAAGCAGTCTTATTTAATCTCTTATTGATTAAAGTTCTATTCTGTGTAAAACAAGCAGTTGCAATTGCTTCAGCCCATAGGAAGGTAGGAAGATTTGCATAAGCCAGCATTGTTCTCGCAGCTTCAACTAGAGTTCTGTTTTTCCTTTCAACAACACCATTTTGTTGAGGAGTTCTGACAGCATAAAAATTGTGAGAAATCCCAGAACTTTCTAAAAAATTCTGAAGAGTCTCATTTCTGAACTCTGTTCCATTATCACTTCTGATTTTCTGAACTGGAAGTTGTAAGAGAACTTGAATCCTTTTGATAAAATTTATCAATGTAGTAGCAGCTTCTGACTTAGCTCTTAGGAACTCAACCCATGTGTATCTGGAGAATTCATCAACAATCACAAGCATATATTTCTTTCCTCCCATAGATTGAACTGAAATTGGACCACAAAGATCAGTATGAATCATTTCTAATGGTGCTTTGCAAGATGAGTCCATTTTTAATTTGTGAGAACTCTTTTTCATCTTGCCCATTTCACAAGCTGAGCATAATGATTCTTTTTCAAATTTAAGCTTTGGTAAACCTTTAACCAGATGTTTTGCACCAAGATTATTAAGATCTTTGAAATTTAGATGAGAACATCTTCTGTGCCAAAGCCACCATTCATTTGCAGTTGAATTTGATAAAAGACAAACTGTATTTAATGTTTTCAATTTTGAAAAATTAACTACAAATAAGTCCATATGTCTTTTGGCCCAGAAGACTTTAACATCATTTTCAGTTAAAATCATGCAACCTGTTATTTGAAACTTGATTTGACAAAGACTGTCTAAAAACTGACTTATGCTGAAAAGATTATGTTGTAATCCTTCAACATAGAAAACCTTTTGGATAGTCAGATCCCCTTTAGTTAAATCCCCATAACCTTTGACTTGTCCTTTGCTATTATTTCCAAAGTTTACTGCTCCTCCAGCCTTTTCTGTGAAGTTTGATAGAAAAGACTTCTGCCCTGTCATGTGTCTTGAAGCTCCTGAATCTAAAAACCACACATGACAGCCCTGCAAAAGGATCAGTTAGTTTTAGGTACCCATTTGGAATGGGTCCATCTTTGTTAGCTTTGTCATTGGATTTAACATTAGTACCTTTTACTTTCCACTCAAAATCTTTCTTCAAACACCACTTTCCTTGAACTTTTATGAAGTCAGAACATTTTCTGCTTACAAACTTGTTCAATTTCTTTTTGAAAGTTGTAGCTTTTGATTTTGCAATATTTTCAACTTTCTTTTCTTTTATCTTTTCTTTCTTCTGAGTCTGAGGAACAGAAATTTTCTTCTTTTCTGTATTCTGAAGTACAGAAACATTTTTCTTTTTTGAGTTCTGAATGTCTTTTCTTATGTATGAAACAGAAGTTATTTTGACTAGACATTTATGAGAATATTGGAATGAATCATTTTACATCTAACACAAGCAAGATTTTTCTTTGCAAGTGACAATAAATCTGAAACATAGGTCATTTCATTTTTATTGATACTGTTCAGAGTACAATTGCCCTTATTACAAGAATTTCTAGCTTTGAGTTTAGAAGCAGATTTCATTCTAAGCTTCTCAAGATTCCTTTTCAGATCATTCAACTTTGCAAGATCATCTTTCCTTTTGCTTTCTTCTTTTTCTGAAAAATTCAACTCCTTTTTGTTAGAAGAATTAGATGATTCACCTTTTTCATATGTACTTGATTCATTAAAGAATTTATCATTTTCTTTTAGAGCATTAATTTTAAAAAGATCATACTCAGTCTTCAGTTTTTCAAGCTCTGTTATTTTCTGAATAAAAATATTCTTTTCTTTCAAAGCTTCTTCAAGTTTAATATCCACCTCACAGTAATCATTTTCAAGTTCATCATAAGCTTTCCTTAAGTCCTCAAGTTCTTGACTTACAAGATTAAACCTCTTTTCAAGTTCTAAAAATTCATCTGACTTTGTTTCAGAAAATCCAGTTGAATCAGACGTCTGACTACCTGAGTCAGAGTTCTGATTTACAGACTCAGATGTCTGATCTTTAGACTCAGAGTTCTGACTACAAAGTTCAGAATTCTGACTAGAAGTTTCAGACTTCTGATTGACTGTTTCAAAATCTTTACTTGTGTCAAATATGTTCTCAATGTCATGATATGAAAAACTTGGTTGTTTATTTTTGTAGCTGACATTTAAAGAATCATACTTGAATTTAGTATCATTGTATTTTGGCTTCTCATCTGTTGGTTTAGAAACTTCTTTCTTAACCTTTACTTCTGAAACAACTGACTTTTCTGTTTTAGACTCAGAAATTTTCTCATCTGACTTTTTAGAGTTTGGTCTTTGCAAATTGTCAGAACTTGTTATAGAACTAGCAGGTCTTATGAAAACTTCAACAATTTCTGGGATTTTTGGCTTAGGAACTTGAAGTTTCAAGTTGATTGGGGCTCTTTTTAAAGTGACATTTTCTTCCAATCCCAATCCCTTCTTTGGGTTGTAAAATCTTGTATCTTTAACATTGCTTATTAAAAGATTTAATGTTTGCTGAGTCTGACCCCTTTTCAAATTCAGATCTTCCAATTCTTTGATTTTGGTGTATAAACTCTTTCTTTCCTCAAATAACATATCAAATTTTATTTGTAAATCACCTTTTTCATCCTTTATTTTTTAAAACTCAACTTTTAGTTCAGAGATCTTTTTCAACAATTCAGAATTTTCATCTTTAACTTTCTGTTTCTCAGTCTCAGATTCTTCATATTGTTCTTTTATTACTTCTTTTTCAATTCTGAACTTGTTAACCAAATTTCTTTCTCCTTTTATCTGTTTTCTTAGATTAGCAAATTCAGTTTTCATTTCACCAATCTGTGTCATTAACTCTATTTCAAGTGAAGAATGTACCTCAGCAGATGACTCAGAATCAGCATCTTCAAAATCAGAATCATCCTCATTCCTCATTTTTGCCATATAGCTTTGCATATGTGGAAAGTTGATATGATCATCTTCATCAGAAGTGTAGTACAACCAATTCTCCTGTTCAGCCAATAAAGCAATTTTATCATCTCTCTTCTTTGCAAGCTGAGCCTTCTTGGTGTAGTACTCATAGTCTTTCACAATTTTAACTCTGCAATCCTTAGCATAGTGGCCAGATTTTCCACACTTGAAACACATATTCTTTTCTTTTCTTTCTTCCTTCTCTTCTTTGTTTTCTTCACTTCTCTCTACTCTCTTTTCAAGCTTATTTTCTTCTCTGTCTTCTTTCTTCTTATAATCTGAACTCCCAACTCTCTTATAATTTCCTTGAAATCTACCCTTCCCATACCTCTTGTTGAAAGTATTTGTCAGCAAAGCTAGCTTCTCAGCCATTATCTTGATATCTTCATCATCTTCTGATCCTTCTTCCTTGTCAGATTCCTCCAGACTTGGTATCTCTGATAGATATGCAGTCTTTTTGGGTGCTTTGATTGCTTTGGACTTTGATAGGAATGCTAACTGATCAGCAACATTTTTCTTCTCTTCCACAACTAACTTGACAGAGTCTTCATGTTGATTAAGAACACAGAACAGATCATTTAAGTCTTCTTCACACATATCCTTGTTCATTTGCAGACTTATAGCAAATGATGACCATTCTGAATTTAGACTGTTCAGAAATTTGTAATTTATTTCTGACTTCGTTTTCTTCAGTCCATTTCTTCTCAAATCATTTAGAATAGTACAAAATTTACTGTATGTCTGTGTCAAACTTTCTGACTCTTTTGCTTTGAACCTTTCATAAGCATTTATGCTTTGATTTAACTTTGCCTGAATAGATCTCACAGTTCCTAACATCTGCCTTTCCAATTCGTCCCACATTTCTTTAGCTGATGATCCACTGTCAATCCTGTTAAGAACCTCATTTGGGACAGCCAAAGTCATCAAAGTAATTGCTCTTTTGTCGATAGCATGCCTATTCTTCTGTTCAGCTGTGTATTGGGAATAATTCTTCTTCACCCTGGTCGCTGGAATTTCTGGAGTTGTCTCTGTAGCAGGGGTTGCAGCAACATCGATATACACTTCAATTGGACCTTCTCGAATAGAGACCATAAGATTTTCATCAATGTTGTCTAGGAATTGGATCATACGAATTTTCCATTGCTGATACTCTTCTGGTATAAGAACAGGCGGTTTGGTTTCAGATCCCATGGCTAGATATTCTTTAGAAGACATGATTGTAAGAAAATTCAACAGAAAGACAAATTCGAGTTTCTTGATCGAAATGTAATAGGTAATTCAAGAATTGCCAAGAATTCAAGAACTAGCCCTAGCAGCGGAATCGATTTTTGAACCAATCAAGAAATCTTCAAGAAATTGATCAATCGATCTTCGCAATCACAATCTTGAATGAATTTGTTTGTTGATTGGCTCTGATACCAATTGTAAGTACAGGATCTAATCTTACAATCAATATAGAAAGCAGTAATTGAGAAGTTGTATGATCAAGCTCAATTGTATTCAATGATGAACAGAATTACAGATCTAAGAGAGAGAGAATCTCAAAGATTACAAAGAATGAATACAAAGATATACGGGAAAATCAGTTAGCAAAGTAGTGCTAACCACTCTATTTATACTGCAACGGACATGTTAAAGCTACAGTACAAATATGAAAGACTAATAAGAACATAACACGTGTCCTAATTAGTTTACCAAATAGTAAGTAAAGTATGTAGTCATAAGTTCTGAACAGGTTGTTCAGAACTTCTGAACATTCTTCTGATAACGCTTCTCAGAGCTTCTGACTCTTTCTCTCAGAACTCTGACTTCTCTTCTCAGATCTCTGACTCCTCTACTCAGAACATCTGAGTCTTCTTATCAGATCTTCAACACTTGGTTTATTGACAAAACTTCAGATCTAACATAAACATACTAATGTGTGAGAGTCTTGTCAAAGAGGTTTTACTCATATGTCATTTTATGACCAAATGAGAAAATTTTGAAATTGATTAAAGAATTTCATCTTTTGAAAATTCGTATGAACCATCTGATGCATGTTATTTCATTTCAAGAAAAAAAACTACTAGTAAAGTGTTACAAGCTTGCATGCATACTCCAATTTGAGATTTCCTCATGATGTTTTAGTCGATATTTTCAAATGATGAAAACGTATTGATTTTGTCTTTAAACTTGGAACTGACACAAGTTATTTTATGTTTTGACCAAAAGTGTACTTATGAATCGTTTCATCGTTTTTGTGAAATAAACTGACGCGCACAACTTTGTTGGTAAACCTTGTTCCATGCCATTTTATGGTTGAAAAGGGAATTTTTGGAATCGAATGTCGTTTAAACTTCTTTTGAAGCACGTGCAGACCTTTTGTTACACACTATTTAAAGTAGGCAGTTACCTTACGTGCAGGACATGAATCAATCCATACTAGGACCGTAGCGGTCCATTTCAAAGAAGTTGTTTATTACGCTTTTTGCATTTTGTTAATAATCTAAACTACAATGAAATAGTTTTCAATAAGAATTTCATATGTGGGACGAGCGTGTCCATTTTTGCGCAATTACCGAATTGATAGCAGTAGTTTTTATGCGTATGGGTAATTTGATATGAAAACCTTTATGTTGAAAATTTCTATAAAAAGTTTTGATTGACATATTTGTTAAATAATTCACTTGAGAACCTTGAACTCATTAGGACCTTAAAAGGTTAAGTAACCCCGGTTAAGAGTAAGTGTGTGTAGAACTTCGACTATGAAAAGCTGGGTAATTTAACGCGTGTTGGCACCGTAGGTCAAGTAGTGCTGTTTGCAGAGTCGGCGTATCTTTGTGACTGGAAAGTTAGACTCGCGGTAATTCATGTTAATGATTGGTAGTAGCCATCTTGTTGGCAACTTGTTTTGGGTCTGGGTCAATGTTCGCATGAGGGACCCTTTAGGCACCACATTGATAATGTTGGTTTTGTGGGAATGCGCGAAGAACAGAACTCGTGTGTGTAGTTCTGTTGGAGTTCAAAGCTTGTTAGTATGACTAGGTGTCGACTCTTTAGATTTTGAGGCCATGAACCGTCAGTGTATTTGGAATGTTGTAGTCCAATCTTAAGGGACAATCGTATCGCTTGTGGTGATTTTAAGAAGCTCAGATTGTGATAATTGGACTTGGTAGGATGACTTTCCTTGAATGGTAAAAGAATCTGCAGATTAGATGGTTGGTAATTGGGCGTATTCTAGGAGTTGTATAATCTTTGGGTCGAGGATGACCGTCCGTTTGGTGACTAGAGGTACTCGTTAAAGTAAAGAGCGGTTCGGTAGCGGGAACATTTGGATTCAGAGATTTTGTTGGTTTCAGAGTGATCAACCTTGGACCGATTAGGAGATGGACAATGTTGTTGGGGAAGTATGGAACACCTGAGGTTGGGAGACAACCGAATCCATGCGGTTAGAAATTACTCTAGCAAGTTGAACATACATTCGGATGTGAGGGTAACGTATATGGGTTGACCTTGGATGTAAGGGAACTAGATTTCGAGGACGAAATCTCTTTAAGGTTTGGAGGATTGTAACACCCCGATTTTTGGAAGGTATCGGTCTTTTATGATAAATAAGAAAAATAGGATTTTGGATTGAATCATAGATTTTATGGTCTTGTTGGATGGAGAATTCAAATACGAATCCAACGAGCCTTTCCGGAGCGAAAACGGAGCTTAAACGAAGAAGTTATGACCAAAACAGTGATCGAGAAATAAATCGGGAAACCAGAGTCATGTGGACGTCCGCATGATGCATGTGGACGTCCGCATGATGCATGTGGACGTCCGCATTGAGTGTAAGTCCGTGTGTGCTTCCGCGAAAGCAGCAGAAAGTTGGTCGGGTGCACGTGGACGTCCGCATCGCGTCTGATGAGCATAAATACGAGATTTTAGCCCTAAACTTCATTTCCTCATATCTCACTCATTTCACCTCCGTTTTTGGCGATTCAAAGTGCCATGGTTTCGATTTCTAGAGCTTTTCAAGGATAAAGTGTTAGTCTTGAAGTTCATTGGAAGATTCAATGGTGTTTGGTGGTGGTAAGTCTCTCATTTCTCGCTCTCGAATCTCTTTCTCTTCTCTCCAAATCGTTTCCCCTCTTTCCCTCACAAACCCTAACTGATTTTGGGGCTTTTTCTTGGAGATTAATGTGTTCCTTCTCCATTTTATGCTAGTGATTTCATTTATTGATGCAAGAGAAAGTTTCATCCACAACACTAGAGATTTTTGGGGTTTTCTAGGTTTTCATCAAAACCTAAGTGGTGAGTTCATCCTCCCAACTTCTATACTTTCATATGAGTTATAAATGCTCCATTGATGGCTTCCTAGTTTGTATGCTTATCAAATCTTGGTTTGGATGATTTTGGGGAAGTTAGGTTAATATTGGGGTTTTGGTCAAAATGGAGATTTTTATATAAGATGTCTGGGGAATGGTTTTAAAGTGGTTGAATATGAACACTCATAGTTGGAAACTTATGGATCTAGGTTTTTGGAAGTTTTGACTTGAGGATTCGTGTTTCTTCAAAGGAGCTTACGTTTGGGGGAAATCTTGATTTAGCCTAAATCTAGCAAGATGAGTTCAAGTTGATTTGTGAAAACGTTGTATATGCCAAAAATGTTATTTTCCAAGTACTTATGTGTTTACATGAAATTTATCAATTGTTGGGTTATTTGGTGAGTTTTGACTTTTGAAGTATTTAACTATGTAAATGTGGTAAAATGCCCATATTTGGGACTTTTAGGAACTTGATAGTTAAATCATAAATGAAAGTGTTTTGATGAATTATTTTATAAATGGAGTCTACTTGATACGAAAATGAATTTTAGTGTATATCTGGGAATAATGCATATAGTACGTTATGGGACAAACTTTAAAATTCAATGGTGTGAGTTCCTTGGAAAAATGGGTTGTCTTAACCCAACGTCTTGTTTCGGGTTTTCATGGATTTGAAATATTTATTTACAAAACTGTGAGTTACTACGTTTAATTTCATTTTATGACTTTTCATGATTTATCTTTTGAGTTAGTCGAGCCTACGGCTCGGTAATGGGTTTTGTTTAGTCTTGGGGACATTTGTTCAGTTTTGATAGCTCAAAGTCGAGTTTTGATCATGATTTATGTTTATTGGGAAAATTGCATGTTTTGAATGCACTTGTTTATTCGTTTGGGGTCGTGTAATGTTTTAGACCTTATTAGCTATGGATCCATAGGCACTTGAGTTTTACGTTCAATGATGAGACACTAGTTTCTCTTATTGTAGCACGAAATAGGCATCGGGTTCCATGGTAAGTAAGGCGTGTGCCTATATGGTCGGGCGTTGTCCCATGGGCAATAAGGTGTAATTCCAGATGTGCTTGGCACGGGATAGGCATCGGGTTCCATGGTAAGTAAGGTGTGGACCTATATGGTCGGGCAGTGTCCCATGGGAAGTAAGGTGTAATCCCAATGTGCTTGTTTTGTGGATTTGGAGTGACCCAATGTATAGACCTCGAGTGGTTGAAATTGGGGGCTCCCAAGTCTCGCGGGCAATAGATCTGAAGTGATTGAGCTCAATTTACGAGAGTAATCCACGTGTTTGTTTTGCTGCATGGTATGTGACCCACTTTTGTGTTCCATCACGTGCAATGTAAACGGGCCTCCCCCGTCACCGAAAGGTGTTGCTTTGGGTATTTGTTTTTATCCATGTTTTCGGTGACGTATCATGTTTATATGAATTGTTTTCCACGTTATGTGAGTTATGGGTTATGCTTCATACATGTTTGGGATGTTTGGAATAATAGCGATTTATTTATGATTCAATCGTTTTGGAAATCAATTGCTATTTCACCTTTCATGTTGGTTTTGGGATGAGTCCATTTTGGGAATCATTTTATATGAAAGTTTTCAGCACGGGATTTGTGTGAGTTGGAAAATGGGTGATTTGCATCTAAAGTAAATTCTTTGAACTCATGACTTAAATTGCATCTCCCTCGATTTATGAATTTATATGGTCATGATAAAACTCTTGAACTCACTAGGGGTTAGCCTAACCCTTTTTATTTGTCGGCATGTGCAACAGGCTCAGGTTGGGAATAACTTAGCTACACTGTGAAGTGATGAGTGCTAGTAGAGTGCACGAGAAGCGATTTTGCTTAGAGAAATCTTCCGCACTTATTTGGGATTAGCAACTTGTGTTTGTGTTAAGTAACGCCCGTCTTAAGTTATTAATTGTAGGAATTGTGATGTTTAAACTTTGAGGTATTTTCAAGGATGGTTTGTAGAAAGGATTCTATCCTCTTTTGATTATTTATCGAGATATTTGTTAGTTGCTCTTTCCAAATTTTGAGGGTGTTACACCTGTCATAACAACAGTGTAAGTGAGAAGGTTCATGTGCATGCTACAACAATGAGACAAGTATAGGGCATGTGTTTGTAACATGCCTGGTATCTATCTCCTCCATTGTACACAACCTGGTATTTGCTTGCTTCCTTCTTCACACTGTCCATTATCTTGTTTGCAGTTGGGGTCAATGGTCCATCACAACCATCAATGACATTTAAAACATTAACAATTCTCTTCATAAGATACACTCTAATGTACTCCAAGCAAGAATGAATTGGTTTGTCCCTAGCAGCAATGATTTGCCTACTGAATACGTCACACATGTTATTTAGAAGCACATCAGAGTGACATCTACCTGTATGCATAAAAAAACCACATCAATGTGTGTGTGTTTGGGGGGGGGGGGGGGATCTTATTCAACCATTCAACAATTGAACCATTTAAGAGTTATTTACCTGTAAAGTGTGATCTGCTCCAATGTTGGGGGGGGGGGGATCTTATTCAACCAATCATAACAATCCTTATTGAATGCTTTCATGTTCTCCATTGTTTTTCTGAATTGGGGGACAATAGGAGCTGTTGCATACTGCCACATATGATCCTTGTAGGCCTTACCTTTCCAATGAAGCTTTATATTCTCCTGTATGTGCCTAAGATAGTATCTATGTTCAGCATAAGGAAACAACTTTTGAATTGCTGGAAGAATGCCCTATATGCAAATTAAGACAACAATTAAGCACAATATTTCCAATTAAGACAATCTATGCTTAATAAGACAAAAATATGCAAATTCAGTCCCTCTGGCAATTAAGACAGACATTAAGTAATTAACACATAAAGTAAGTAGTTAAGACAGATCATACCTTTTGCCTATCACTGAGAATGTGAAGTTGGAATTGGCTTCAAGACCAAGGTCATCTCCAAGGTACTCTAAGAACCACTGCCATGAACTTGTTGACTCAGACTCCACCACTGCATAAGCCACTGGGTAGATACCATGGTTGGGGTCAATACCTACTGCTGTCAATACTTGTCCAGGAAAAGGGCCCTTCATAAATGTCCCATCTAATCCCAACAAGTCCCTGTGTCCAGTTCTAAACCCCCTTTCAAAGGTCCCAAACAAATGTAAGCCCTTTTGAATTTTCTCTTATCACTGTCAGGGTTAGCTTCTGCCTCAACTTCCAACTTAACAGTGGTATCGGGGTTGCACCTTTTCATCTCAGACAGGTAATCCCTCAATTGACTATACTGTAATTCATAGTCCCCCCAAATCCTCTTGTTGGCTAACTATTTTACCCTCATTGCTTTGGAAGGTGATACCATAATTTCAAACTTCTCAGACAAATGGGATTGAATTGATTTCAAAGGCATATTTGGATCTAGCTTCAGCTGCTCGGTGATATGCTTTGAAAGATAACTTGCAGTAGCCATACCTACCTCTCTTGTTTGGAAACATTTGTGAGTGGAGAAGTAGGTTTTGACAATCCAAGTTATTTCCCTTTTAGAAGTGGAGAGGTATAAAACCCATGGACAAGTGGGCCCATTGGTCTTTCTCCATTTACTCTTTCTTCCTTTTCCAGGCCCACTAGGCCCACATTCATCCTTTAAGTGAGGCAATGTACCCCTGCAAACTGCCCTGAGTCTGTATCCATCATTCTTGATCACAACTATGTCTCTCCTAGTCTCAATTGCATGTTGTTTGATTAAAGTCTTGATTGTGTCTTTGCTACCAAAGGTCTGTCCTAAGTAAAAGTCAACACCCTGCCCATTATGGCCATATCTTTTGCATTGACTAGCTACATCAATTTCATGATCAGAATCAAAGTTGTGAATGTCAAAAGGATCTACATCACCATCTACATTCTGGCTATCACTATCTTCTCCACCTACTCCCATCCAGTCTCCCTCTGTATCCACATAATCATCTGCTAATGCATCAAACTCATCCAATGATTCATATGGATTGCTATCATAACTCTCAATGTCCCCATGGTTCCCACTTTCCTGGTTCATATCATTGTTCAAGTCAATGCCATTGTTCCTGTCAACCAAATTGTTCAAGTCAACTACATGGTTGACATCAATGCCATCAATGCCATTGTTCAAATCTACCCCCTGCTCCAACTGAACCCCCTCACCTTGTCCTACTTCTGGTATCCCCTGCCCTTGTCCTACTTCTGGTAAATCAGATTCCAATGCAATGAAAGGATCAAAGGAAAAGTGCAAATTATCAAAACTTTGGTTCAAGTCAATCTTTTCCTCAACATTTATTTTGTGATGTTCAATGTATACCTCAATCTCTCTGACCATAGGCACATATTTTAACAAGTTTTTTATATCATCATCATTACTTAAACCTTGCAATCCAGTATCAAGGTCAGTGGATGGAATCAAGAAATGGTAAAACATTACCTCATCCTTGTAACCTAATGCTCTCATCATATCATGGAACTGATGCACCGCAAGGTAATCAGTGTTGATCAAATCAACAAAATCAACCTTACCATTTAGGTATCTTCTTCCTGGAGCACTTGTAAACAACGTTGGGTAAATACCTAAGGCAAAAAAGAGGAAAAATCAGGATACAATTTGCATGTGTGTAATACCAGAAGTAAACACTCAAAACAGAGCAAAATACTTACTATAAACATCTGCTGGAGTCCAATCTTCATCTAACTCAGTTCTTAGTATCCACGATGATGACATTTCAGAGGGTTGTTGTTGATGATTATCCGTTTGCAAGAGTGAGAGTGAGAGTGATAGTGAGAGTGAGAGTGAGTTTGGTTAGATTCTGGGTCATACGAAACGACTTAGTTTGCTAAAGTAATGAGATGGGTTTGGTTAATTTGGGAGGGAAAAGTTGTATGGAAGAAACTATCCCTGGCAAACGGACCAAATAGACGGGGTTAGTGACTAGGGACTACATTTGGAGCAAAATCATATAACTCAGGGACCACTCTTTAACTTATTGAAGTTCAGGTGCCCATTTCAAAGAAATCATATAACCACATATACCAAAAATACAATTTACTCTTGAAAAATAATAATTCCGTTACCATATATTTGAAGCAGCAATTAGCCCGTAACTTTATTTATTCCAATAAAATTCCACCCTCCTTACTTACCTCTCTCCATCTAGGATTCTAGGGTTTTGATTTTCCTCACAAATGGCTGACGACGCACAGTATCAGTCCGGCGGCGACTCCGCCACCACTAAACGCAAGTATGAAGACTCCACAGCCGCACCTCCGCCCACTTCCGCCCGTCGCGTCTCTGGATTCTCCGCTCCTTCCCTCTCTCCTGACTCCGCTCCCTCCTATAACAGCGTGCCTCCCCCCATGGACGAGATCCAACTTGCTAAACAGAGGGCACAGGAGATCGCAGCTCGTCTCTTTAACAACGCCGAGGCCAAGCGCCCTAAGTTCGAGAATGGCGGTGGAGGTTTTGATTCTAATGATAACAGAGATTTCAGCTCTGGTAACTACTGCTTTGAATCTCGAATCTTCTGCTATTATTGTTATCATTTTTACGTTAGGGTTTAATAGTTTATGACTGATGTTTATGTTGATATACCTTGCTTATCCTTAGCGCTCACACACACAAGGGTTGAAATGTTGAATATATAGGTTGTGTTGTTGTATTGGACAAGTTGATTCGTATGACTTTGGTTTTGGATTGATTCTTTACTAACGCATAGCCATTCGCGCACAGCATGAACAGTTGTATAACATGCGGGTTAAAAATGAAGGACTGTGCCAAAGTTTCGAAACTATTATCGTCTTTCAACTTAAATTTTTTGCAAGTTGTTTGACCAGTACAGATGATACAGTATGTAAAGTTATAGCTATTAGGGCTATATGGGAAATTGGTGTTGTTAAATGTTGAATATTGTTGTTAATTTTCATCTATTACCAAGTATGGATCCTTGATTTATTTGTAGTTCTTGTTTTTCTGATACTATGGTAAATTTCAACTGTTGCAAGTATTTGAGGTTAAAACTTTTCCTATGATTGATTAGTTCATTATGCTCCATCTGTAGGTTTTGATTATTGTTTTTATTTAAGTTTGCTTTTGGTTGCTTAGATAGATTTTAGAAGTAGACATGCTAATGGTTTCATATATTCATAAGATAAAACAGTTCTCTTGTTTCTTCTCTATTTAAGCTCACTTCAATGCTGTGTCTTTTGGTTTGAGTTTTGATAAAGTACATGGAAGAAACACCCTGCTTCTTTGATTCTTCAAGTATGTTACGACTGTTAAGTTAGATTGTCTTTTCTCGTTCATACCTAAATAAATGCAGATCTAGCACATAAACTCATGTTAACTACTACTTATTCTTGATTGAAATTTCAATGAAATGCCTAATGCCCTGGTTTTATGGTTTTCTGAATGTGTTATAATTGTTCAAATAGATTATATCTTATGGATTCATGTTTTAATGAACACAGATTTAGGACAGAAGTTGAATACTGCTCCTTCAGTGCCTTCTTCTTATGGTTATGGAAACCCAAGCAAAAAAATTGAGATACCAAATGGCAGGGTTGGTGTCATTATCGGAAAAGCTGGGGAAACTATAAAGTACCTTCAGCTGCAATCCGGAGCAAAGATCCAGGTCACCAGGGATATGGATGCAGACCCACATTCGCTTACTAGAGAAGTTGAGCTGACTGGTTCAGCAGAATCTATAGAAAAGGCCGAACAGTTGATAAAGGATGTTCTTGCTGAGGTATGCATTTGGCTGTTTAATTATGATATCATGAAGTCATCTTATGTGCTGTTTGAAACAGGCTGAGTCAGGAGGTTCTGGTATTGTTTCTAGAAGGGTGAGTGGTCAGCCAGGTGGGGCCGAACAGTTTGTGATGCAAGTTCCAAACAACAAGGTATTATATATTCAGATGAAATTGCAGCTTATTGGGAATTTGTTCCAGGGGAAATTGAGTTCTGTAAGTGACATTGTGTAATTTGGATATACTTGCTTGTAGGTTGGTCTTGTTATTGGTAAAGGGGGTGAAACCATAAAAAACATGCAAGCCAGTACCGGAGCTCGTATTCAGGTATATTCAATCCTTAACTATTTTTCTTTCTCCTAAAGTGAGTGGGACCCACAATCACTTCTTTTCGTCTTACATCATATAAACGGAACCCACGACGAAAATGGTATACATTAAGGGGGTGTTTGGGAGTGCTTATATTTTTAACTTATGCTTATGCTTATAACTTATCTCCGTTCAAGAAAAGTCAGTTTCAAGTTACTTCTCAAAAACCTGCTTATCTCCTTCCCTGGAACACGATAAGGAGTTTTTTTTTAAATCCAAACACTCGTCACCTTCCCTGGAACGCAATAAGGAGATAAGTTAAAAATATAAGCACTCCCAAACACCCCCTAAAAACAAACAAGACGATTGATTATCTGTCCTTTTCTTGAGGTGTTTGACATTGAATTTTATAACATTTGCTTGAATTTTATGCTTTTATTTCCCTATTTAAGTTCTAAAGTATCCTCTTTTACTCAAGTAATACATAAGTAATTTTTTTCTAGATTATAAGGGGCTGTTTGTTTACCGCTTAATAGTTCCATTAAGAGGCAACCTCTGAATCGCTAAGAGGTGAATCTTGTCTGGCAAAATAAAAGTCTGCCTCTTAATGGTTCTAAAATAGGCATGGCAACGGGGCGGGTACGGGGATTTCAATCCCGTCCCCGGTCAACTTGCGGTCAAAACCCGGTCAACATCCGTCCCCGGTTTGTACCCGGTTCCCCGACCCGGTTGGTGTTTTTTTGGTTTTTTTAACAAATATTTTGCTGTTGTATTTTTAAAATTGGAAAAAATAAATATTTTTAACAACTATCTGAGATGATTACAAATTGGAAAGGAATAAATATTTTTAAAATTTATTATATATTTTAAATATATAAAATAAATAAAATTTTAATTATATATATATATATATACCGGGTCCGGGGCGGGTCGGGGGATGGTCATCTCGGCCCTGGTTTTTTGAAAGCGGGTTTCCCCGACCCCGGTACCCGGTTTGGCGGGGAATCCCCGGCCCGGTCGGGTCGGGTGAACCGGGTTCCCCACCGGGTCGGGTCAAATTGCCATGCCTATTCTAAAACTCTCTGAATGATTTTATATCCTGGGCTTCCCTTGACCATTCATCACCCTAATTTCATTCTGAACAATTACCAAACAACCATGTTTAATTTTGCAACTATATCATAAGAGCCTTTCAATCATTCTGACCACTTAACCATTCAGCAACTGTCAAACAACCCTAACTCTTCTGAATACGTTGCACATTGTATCAGGTGATACCACTACACCTGCCCCCTGGTGATACATCAACCGAGAGGACAGTACAAATAGACGGAACAAGTGATCAGATCGAGGCTGCAAAACAAATGGTTAATGAAGTAATCAGTGATGTATGTATGAATAGCCAATGATGCACATGCCTGGGCTTATTTTTTTTTTAAATCGGTTAAATTGTATAATGGGTTCATTTGAGATTATATTATTTGTGCAGAATCGTCAAAGAAATTCAATGGGTGGTGGATACGGTCAGCAGCAAGGTTATCAAGCTCGACCTCCCACAAGTTGGGCACCTCAAATGCAGCAACAGGGTTACGGCTACAGTCAACCTGGTGCATACCCTGGTCAACCGACTCAATACACCCAACAACCATATGCTAGTTATCCACAACAAGGTTCAACCGGATGGGACCAGTCAACCACTCAGGCTCAGGGAGGTGGTGCTTATGACTACTATGGTCAACAACAAGCTCCACAGACCCAACCACCCGGTGGTCAAGATGCATCAGCTTATGGTTACAACCAACAAGGCCAAGCTTATGGCCAAGATGGTTATGGTGGATATGCATCTGCACCTCAATCAGGATATGATCAACAACAAGGTTATGGTAATGGTCCCCGTCCCACTGATGGTCAAACGGGTGCGTATGGGGCACAGGTTGATAATGCTAACCAAGCTCCTCCACCAGTATCTGCACCTCAATCTGGTTATGCTGGCGCAAACCCTAGTTATCCACCTACTCAGTCGGGATATGGGGCTCAGCCAGGTTATGGTGGTTATGGACCTCCGCAGACACAAAAACCTCCGGTCAGCCAGGCGGCGTATGGGCAGCAGCCACCGCCCCAGCAGTCACCTAGTGGTGGTGGATATGGTCAGCCTGGTCAATATCCTGGTGGATATGGTCAGGCTGATGCTGGTGGTCAGCGTCCTCCACCTACTAGTTATGGTTATGGGCAACCAGCGACGTATGGTGGTGCTGCTACTCAGGCAAGCTATGGGGCAGCACAGCAAGCGGCGGCATATGGAGGCTCGTATGGCGGTGGTTATCCCCAGCAACCGCCACCTGCTTATTCTTCGGATGCATCTCAGGCTGCTCAACCTGTTCCCAAAGCCTCACCACAGCAGAATTGACGACATCGGGCATATGTAAGTGCTCTAGATTTTGGTGTTGGTTATATTTGATGGTGATTTAGATTGAATTGATGTAGGAGTTATGTAGGGTGTAATAGAGTTGATGATGCTTTTATATTGGTTGCTTAATGATTTTGTTAATTGGTGGATTGATTACCTATTATCATCTGACATGTTTATTTATTTTTATTTTTATTTTTATTTTTGGTTCTTTTATGTCCGTCATACAGACAACATACATCTTATTCCAATAGAACAGGGTGCGTTTGTTATGCTGGATAAGACAAACAAAAACTTGTCTCATGTTTGGTACAATATTAAAATCAGCGAAATGGATAAATTGGTAAATTATTTATGTCAAAATAAAACCTCCTTATATTTTGTTCTATCTGGTCCCAGATACATGCTAAACACATTTTTATGGAAAAAATGTGTTTAATTTTTGTCCTTGGATGTTGAAATTATACATCAATTGGGATTAGATGAGATTTGATTTGTGTATGCTGATCCTGAAAAAAATGGCATGATGGAGGAAACTTTTGAGTGCATACATGTAGAAAAGCTTCAAGAGGTCTAGGAAATCACAAAAATTGAATTGATTTTGTAGCCTTTGTTACACCACATTTTACAAAGATTCTTCTATATATATAGGTAATAAATAGAATCAATGATCAACAACTACCAAATTATCTTCCAACTCCGGTTGTCAACTTGCTACCTTCTCTTTAGAAGCCAACCCAACAAATCCATCATTGGTGTACTAATATTCTTTCCATGTGTTGTAACACCTCATATTTAAATAAAAAATAAGTTTCCGCAGCCTTGCCGAATGTAAGGAGCTTGCCGAACCTTGTTTTATGAGAGATTTTAGATTATAAAGTGACTCGGTTGGATGATATTTCTAATGACATAGACTATTAGAAGAACGTAAACTGTAACAACCCACACCAAACAAGGCATGTCAAAAGCTATTTCTTTAATTCAAAACGCCAAAAATGGCCCAACATAGTCACACTATCAAGATTACAAAACTGGGTTTGCGGAATTAACCCCAACTACAGCTGAGAACATAACTACAAAATAAAAAGGGAAAGTCTTCTAATCCTTCTATACGCAAGCTCCAACTCACGTCTTGCCGTTTCCTCTAAACGAGCTCTCAGCAACCTGCTTACCTGAAAAGGTTTTAATTTTGAAAAGCGAGGGTTAAACCATGAGGTGTAGTGAGATCCCTCTTGCTACCAACACCACGCCACAATTATCAATTAAAGAGAGTTTATAAGCATTTATAAACAATTACACCTTTGTTAGTTTAAGACTTTAAGTACACATACAACACATATTGATGGCTCACGCTTTGGTCACATACACACTTGTGACTACGTGTTAGGGCACACCCTCGCCCTTAGTAACATATGAAACGAATTCATATATTCTGCATGGGACACACTTCCCATATATCCACATCGAGTCATCGCATATCCTTCCCAACACATACTCAAAATATAATCAACACACCTTCATCATGCATTTTTAAACAACGTAAAACATGCAATTCAATATATCGGTACAAGTAATAAATTCGAGTATCGATAAAACTTCAGTTTAGAAAGACTTACCTGACGTCCACGCTAGCACGTGCTTACTTGAAACAGCTATTCTCTAACTGCACACCTACATTTTCACCCAACACACGAGAGTGAATAAGTCACTCAACATCCTGCAAGGATTTCTATCACACCTCCTGAGACACACCTCGACTTCTTTAAGGCACTCTCTACTAGGCACACAAAGAGGATCCCAAAGGATTCCCGACACAGTCCCAAACAGTGGAGTTTTCCGGACAACCACTTCCGGACAAACCCACTTTCGGACAACCCACTTTCGGTCACACCGCTTCCGGATTCCAGTACCTTCCGGACTCTTCCGGATTCCGGTACCTTCCGGACTCTTCCGGATTCCTCAACATTTTTCTGGAAACCTCTTCCGGACTCACAAGGGTTTCCGGATAGAGCGACTTCCGGACTACAGGGGTTTTACCGAACGATTCCATTCCGAAAACAATAACCATTTCCACAGATCAACACAAGACTTGGTGTTAAGCCACAACAAGCAAAGAGACATTATTCTAAACGATTTAGCCCACTACTTCCTCCGATTTCCCACATTGATTTAGTTGGGAAAAACACACAGACCACAATATCTCTATTTTGAGTGAAATACAATAGTTACTAACTCCCCACAACTCCCAACATTCCTGATTAATTGAAGAGATGAAAGAGGAGGAGATTACCTTGATGAGAATGGTGATTCTCCAAACCTTAGCTCCCACTTCAAGCTTTCCTTCCCAAAATTAAATAGTTTCTCCACACAGGTCTCCTTACCCTAGCCGCACAATACTGAATAAGGAAAAATGAAGGGTTCTAGGGATTTTAACCCTATTTCACTTATTCTCACATTTGCCACCAAAGTTTGAAATCTTCAAACCACACACACCATTTTGCTCTATAAAGAAAACAAACCCGGTTATTACAGCATCCTCCCCTCAAAAGAATTCCGTCCCCGGAATTCCATCTTCGAACAAACGAGGGAAACGGACCCTCCTGTTCGACTCCACTTCCCAGTCACCTTCTTGACCCTTACGGAAACGCCACTGAACTTTCACTTGAGAAATCTCTTTAGTTTTCCACCTTCTAATCTTACGATCCACGATCGCCAACGGCTCCTCAACATAATTCAACCTCTCGTCCACACGAATACCTTTCAACGGTATTGCCATTTTTCCTCGGCCAAGCACTTCCTTAGATTTGACACGTGAAATGTCGAATGAACTCCCTGAAGTTCGTTGGGCATCTCCAACTTATACGCCACCTCACCCACACGCTCGGTGATGACAAACGGCTCGACATACCTAGGCCTTAACTCCTCTTTCTTTCCAAAGCGCACAACGCCTTACCAAGAGGAAACTTTAAGCATCACTTTATCACCCACTGGGAATTCAATCGATTTCCTCCCTATGCTCGCATATATCTTTTTGCGGTCTAGAGCCACCCTTAACTTCTCGCGAATATGGTTGACTTATCGGTGATCGACAGTGCGACGTCCGGTCTCACCTAACGTCTCTTTCCCGCGATACCTCTTTACTCTTGGAAGATTCACAGATAACATCACATACTAACCTATTTGCTTCTCTAAGGATTCTCTTGCTTCCACTTGCACGACCCTTCAACAACAGAGCGTATGCCAACGAACTTTTCACACTTTCGGCTAACTACAACTCTTACCCCAGGTAATTCGCGTACCACAACTATGACGCCTCAGGCCAACTGTACATAAGATCAACCTCGAGTATCACCTTAACTCACAGTTATGATCCTCTTCGACAGGTAACACACGATTCTACAATCACTTTCCCCAACACAATATACGTCTAACGCATATAACACTTTCTTGCCTGAATTGCATTGACTACGATCCATCAATAATAATCAAGTCACACGTTTTCACCACATCACCACCCCACACTATTCAGAGCTAACAATAGGAAACCTCCACACTCCAACATTTGAAGCACCCACCAATCCAAACAGAACCAATCCTGAAGACACACATTCAAATTCTCACTGCATCCAACCATCGTCCATCCATATATGAAATAAGTTCAAGTTCCACCCATTCACCAGGAAGGAGTGTCCATGCTCGCACAAAACTATTCCCATCCGCTTAACTCCGAACGACAAGCTCACTTGGAATATTTCCCACACTACTACCAAGTCTGACCCAAATGTCCTTCATTCCAAGCACTGCTTTCAACTTCCTTCTTCTACTTCCTTCTCAAGTCATAAAACATGTTTCCCAAGAACGGCTCATCCGATGGTGCACACTTTTGACCGACCACACAAGCTAGTATGGAACATTTCTCGTCCAACATTGACCACTTCATACACGCAATTTCAACGGTTACTATGTCTAACCACCAGTTTCACCACATCTCATACGAGAAATTTAACCAAGTCATTCCGAAATAACACCCAATGCTCGAAGCCACAACACACTTCTCGTTTTTCTCAACCGAGATTAACCCATTCCTTTGAATTTCCTTTACATACAAGGATAAGTTCAACATTACCAAAGATTTCGTACCTACTACGAAGCATCATACACTAACCAATCCAACATCTTCACCAATATTTCAATGACACAAGGCAAACTCACTCATCAACTCATCGCAACCAAAGAACACACAATTTCCTTCTTAGCTAGCCACCAACTACCACCTGATTCTTTTATCCTCGAATCAGCAATACCACAACACCCACCAAACACCCATTCATCTCAACACATATATATTTGTCACCATTGCATAACTTATCAGCAATCTCCGAGCAAGGATTTCCACTTACGCTCATCTCATATTAACAACACTAGTCCACCACTTATCTTCACAACAACTTGTTATCACACCAAAGACTTGCACGTCTACCTTGCATAAGTTACCACTAACTTATCCACATAACCACCACACCACAACATCACACTAAAGGGAAAATCCTCACAATCCTTATTACACACAATAGGCTTTTCTTCTCTATGCCAAATACAAAAAACATTTGAAATAAAGTTATCCCACGACCTGGTCTTTCCTCAAACCTAGATGAACCATATCTTATGATCGTCTACTTCACTCGATCAAGTCTTTGTCCCCAGCCGATTCTTCGGAATCCACACGAGACACGCTCAAATAAATCAGACGATAAGACGCTCCCTTGCAGACCAACATAATCCATGTTTCCCACATGAGTTGTGCTAACTACTTCATTCATAAACGAAACATCAACCACATAGGAAAATCACCTACCCAACCAACGATTTTCCCACTTCCATAACACTCACATAAGGCGGTCTAGCACCCTGACAGATACACACCTTTCCCCAACCGACCTCTTACATTCGCGTATAAACCTGTTGTAAGATTTATGCAACCTTAGAGATTCACTTAAAATAGAACTTAGTGCAAGTATACACCTTGAACTACTATCGTCTCGTAACAAGTAATAATGGTAAAAGTACCAGATATCGATCCACAGGGAAAACTTGTGAAAGCTTTTCAAAAGTCCAGTCTTTAAAAACCGATTTCAGATGGCGATTTCGAAAACAGATTGTTTGATTGGTTGGTTTGAGTTATCAGCTAAAAATCAATTCTAGAGAAGAAGCACAGGGTGCAAAGCTCCATAAAGATGAAAACAGGTGATCCAGTAAAGAGATATTATAACATCCAGCCAGTCCTAGGACTGCCACAGTACTAACTATCGGTTCAAACGGCCTCCCAAGAGTACACACTGGTCAACGTGCTATCGATACAATATCATTTATGTTAGACTTTGTGAATCCTAGCACAACACAGTGTTACCATCCTACACCGTAAGAGTATAATACTTGTCAGGTATTAAAACTATTTATTAGTCTTCTCTTATTATCTCAGATAATTAACCTTAACCTTAACACTGAATGTTAATGCATTTTCATACATAAAATTAGTTGTCAATTAATTAAATGTAATCTTCAATGAAAGATTAACCACCTGAAATAAATAGTTAGATACAATGTTATATTCAATACACCCCTTTACTTTCGCACAAATTTTACATCTAAACTTTGCTTTACACCCCAAGCTCAGGCGATTAGCCCATCATGGCTTGATTTCTTCTTTCGAAAGGTGTAAGAAATGTAAATGACATAAATGGAAAATAATGAAAGGAAATTGCAAGAAAGGAAATTACGGAAATCTAAAGACAGAAATTAAAATGCAGGAATTTCAACAACAAGAAAATAAAGACATAAATAAGAACTAAGAATGTAAGGAAACAAGAATTACCAATTAACGTGGTAACTTGGTCGCCAAGTTATGGAAACTTGTCGTACAAGTTACGTCACAAAACTACTACTTGCCTTGAAAACGTTGGAACTTTGAAACACTAACTTAAATAACCCAAGATTACGGTTTTTAGAAGGAAGGAACTCTAAATTAAAAATCACGAATCTTTGAGAATTTAAGTAAGCAAATAAAACAATATCGAGAACTTGGAAGCTTGCAAGAATCGGAAAGTAAAACACAAAAAATTAACTTCGAACCACTTGGATTAAAACTTGAAACCGAGAGCCTTAGTACACACTGGAATCGTAACCACAGATCTGAATATTAAGAGGTATCTAGACAGTAATTAAGAGGTAAATAAAACTAGAGAGAAAAGCTAAGCATTTGTGGAGAATCTAAGTGTTTTTAGTTCCAAAAGCATGTCAATAACAAGTAAACAAGCCATCTATTTATAGGGGAGTTGAGTGGAGACAAAGCAATCAAAAGCTGATTAAGACTGATGTCCCAATGTACTTCATGTCCCCTCCAAAAGTCAACTCCAGCATTGTCATCAAAAGAGGCTTCGGCCCAAAGTTTCTTCAAAAAGGGCCCAGATGCTAACTCCTGCGGCACTCCTACAACATTCCTTCTGCGTTCAATTCCTATAGTATTGCCGTAGTAGTGCTCAGCCAAATTCTGCAATTTATTCAAAATAGTCCCAATAAGATCCAAAAACAGAGATTATACCATTAAATCATGCTTGACACCTAAAACACAGAAAATGCTAAAAAGCTAATAAAAATGACTCAATTACTGACTTTGAGCAAATAAAACAGACTAAAAATCTACTAAAAACGGCTAAAATAGGGTTAATAAATTAACCCTATCAAAACCCGACAAAATAATCACGCCAGGGTTACCCTTTCCAACTCCAATCTCCCGACAACGAGAATTTCCATAGAAATCTAATTCTTCCCACACATCGTAACTAACTTTGTGCCCCACAGTCCTCATATGTTTGAGCCACAAGGCTTACCCGGCAAATAGCCTAAATACAAGGCCACCTCAACTCCGTCCCCATGCCGATACCATTTCATCAACATGCTACCTTTCAAAGTATCTTGTCTACCTCGAAATCACCCGAGACACACCCCCTGTCGTCAGCCACACGTCAAAATTACCAAACAAGAGCAAAGACTACCATAATACAACATCCCTAAAGTTAAAGACTGTAAAGCCCGTGTCCCGGTATGTTTATATATATTTTAATTAATTGCGTTAATATCGTTCTTTTAGCGAATCTTCACTAACGGGGTTAGCAAGTTGGATCAAATGCGTAATAAATCTTTAAACCATTTTAAAGTGTTGCCTTTAATTATTTTTTTGGTTAGTGGAATTGTGTCAAAGAGGACCAAAATGCTAAGTTTAGTAATTTTTGCGTTTAGCGAGAGTTGCACCGTTAGCCTACGTTGTTAAATCTTAAGTTAAGTTGGGTTATGGTAAGGTGTGGGATTTTAGAGGGGCTAATATTGGAATTAGGCAATAGATGGGCATGGGTCTCGGCCCATGCATTAGGGGACCGAGAACCCCTTGTTCTCTTTCTCGTTTTCCTTTTTGTTTTTCTTTCCTTGTGTATCAAGCAACCCAAACAACCTCCAAAACCCTTCGAGCCCTTTCTTTTTTCTGGTGTTGTGCGGCTGTGTGTAAGGAACCGAGAAGAGAGAGTGAGTTAGAGAAGAAACGAGAAGAGAGATAGAGAGAGAGAATCGGCGGCGAGCAAGAGAGGAGTCGGGAGAGAGATCGCCGGAGGTGAAAGACGCCGGAGGAGGAGGCGCAGCCGCTGCAGTCGCCGGAAACCGCTGCCGCCACCGTTGTTCGTCGAGAGGTAAACGTTAAGATCTCGATTCTTGTTCTTGTTTTAGTCGCCGGCGAAGTAGCCGCC
Organism: Saussurea involucrata; assembly: GCA_033807775.1. Taxonomy (NCBI): domain Eukaryota; kingdom Viridiplantae; phylum Streptophyta; class Magnoliopsida; order Asterales; family Asteraceae; genus Saussurea; species Saussurea involucrata. The sequence goes on along the minus strand of CM066313.1, from coordinate 62,062,815 downwards.
GCCGGTCGCCACCGGCGACCGCCACTGCCGGAGATGGCAGTGGGTGGCGCGTGGCGTGACCTGACCTTTGTCACTATAGAGCCCTTAACCCGTGACTTAATCGTTTAAGCCGAATCGTGCAAACCGTTTTTATAAATCGTGTTTTTATGAAATTCTAAGTGTGCCGTCCAGTTTTCGTGTGACCATAACTTTTCCGTCGTAACTCCGTTTGAGCCGAAACTGGCGCCCATGGTTCAAGTTCAGGGTCGGGCACGTTTTCCGTGTTTTAGCGGGAAACTGGTTCGGTCTCTAGCTGGGCGAAAAAGTGGTCGCAAGTTCGGTGTTTCGTCATTTCATGTGAAAATTTCTGGAATCTGTCTTAATCTTGCGAAAACCATAACTTTCTGCTCGTAACTCGGTTTGGGGTGAAACCGGTGTCAAAAGTTCCCTTTTTGAGTCTAGAAACTTTTCTGTGTTTTGTGCAAAACCCAGTTCGGGACGTAGCATGGGTCGATTTATCGTTTTATACTGAAAGGTGCTGAATTTCGCTGTTCCGGAATCTGTTTTTGTAAAATCCGTAGTAAATTGTAGAAAAATCGTTAGGAGGCGTATAATATGTCCTTGGAACCCTAACTCAGAGTACTATCTGGTCGTTAAATAATATTGAGATTTTACTGGGTTTAAAGGGGTCGAAATAGGTCCCGAACAGACCTGTTTGGTGAGACCGTAAAATAGTTTTAGTGACGGTTTAAGCGTGTGTCGTGTCATAGGGTCCGGGTCTCGTATTGACACGTTTTAACATGCGTTTAGGTGCTGGGAAGTGACCGTAATTGTGAAGCTTGAATTGTGTTATTAAGCTGGGCGCGCTTTCGAGGTGAGTTCTCTCACTGTGTAGTTAGGGGTTATATGCATGTCATGATAGTTTGTATGTACTATTGTCTTTGTGATGTGAACTAGTTGTTTGTGGTGTGTAATATTTGATTGGTTTGGATGCTTGGTATAAATGTGTTACATTACAATTCGGTGGGACCGAGGCCTCGATGGTACTGAGGTGTCGGTTACATTACAATTCGGTGGGACCGAGGCCTCGATGGTACTGAGGTGTTGGATACATTACAATTCGGTGGAACCGAGGCCTCGATGGTACTGAGGTGTTGGATACATTACAATTCGGTGGGACCGAGGCCTCGATGGTACTGAGGTGTTGGATACATAATTACTTGTAGATGTTTACTCGTTTTATGTAACTGTGATGTTGTTGCTTATGTGCGGATAGGGGTGATGTGTGTATAATTCCTATCTGCACATGTGTCGGAATTCACTAAGCTTCGTGCTTACCCTTTCCCAATAAACTGTGGTTTCAGGTCCGAGCGGCTTCAAGGCGTGACAAGTACACACTGGCGCGCGAGGAGAGCTGGTTGTTTTATGGTTTTATTAATTAAACGTTTATTCCGCTGTATTTTTATTATAAAGTTATTAATTATGAGTTTGCAAACGAAACATTGGGATTCATTTAATGAGTTGTTATAAATGAATTGTTTATTTAAAAATTTAAATTTGCTTGTAATTTTTGGGACGTTACAACTTGGTATCAGAGCACAGCTTGAGTGAATCAAACGCACCTCGGTGTGTTTGGTCTCAAGTTGCGGCTGGGAAATTTTCAAATTCTTTATTAAATCTTTTTGGAAATAAAAGAAAAAGTAAAGACCCGTTCGAGGAACGGTGATCGGAGGCGCAGTGTGTACAGTCAGCCGGAGCCAAAGGGGAAAGGTACAGTACTTAGTGTTTTATTGCTTTCTAGATCATAGAGTATGCATGCTAGATTGCTTGTTGTGGACACTATGTTGTATGTTGAACTACTTGCTATTAGGAATTTATGCTAATTATGATAGGTTACTAAGTGGATGCCCTCTAGGGTCTATGCAGTAAGAGATTTATAGCCTTAGAATATTCGATTTAGTTCTATTGCGCAGCTCTTGTTTGAGTCCAACCGTTCTAGGATAGAGTCTTGTATTCGACTGTCTATTTATTTCGCACTGCATATAATCGGGTATTCGCAAGGTCACTCGTTTTAATTAGTAGGGATTCGGTAGTAGCAAGGGTAGTGGGATAAGAGGAAGTTCCTAGAGAGCTGGGAAGGGTGTTTATGTATGAGTACGTGTGCTAGATTGCTTTCTAGAACATAAGAGTATGTATGTTAAATTACTTGGTGCTTATTACACTGTGTTGCATGTTTGTTGCTTGCTAATAGGAGTTTATGCTAGCCTTGATAGGTTGTTAAGTGAATGCACTATAGGTTGTATGCGGTAGGAACCAAATAGCATTAGGATGTTGGATTTAGTTCTACTGCGCAGCTCTTGTTTGAGTCCAACCGTTGTAAGATAGAATCTTATATTCAAAAGTCTATCTGGTTTTACACTGTATGCGACTGTGCATTCGCGAGGCGACTCGTCAGGACTAGTGGGAACTTCGTCATAGCAAGGGTAGTGGAATAGGGTGAAATTCCTAGGGAGCTAGGAAGAGTGGGTGTATATATATGCTGGTGCGGGCATATGGTTTATTATGTATACAATTGTGGTTGTCTGATCGGCGAGACCGATGGTTTTATATATACAGTAGTTGTATGAGTTTGCCTGTTTAGGATATGTTCTTGAACTGGCATGTGTGGATTAATTGTATTATGTGTATAGTTTCGGCGAGAAACTACTTGGACCCTTGGAATGGGACTCGGAACGAGTGATGATAGGTGTGGAAGGTAGTAGTAGAGCTCCTACTACCGGAAGCACAGGATCAATGCTCGAGTCGGGGAAGTCACGAGGAATCCAAGGAGTTGGGCGTGAGTGTTGTTAGTGTGCGTTGTTATGTGCTAAAACGCGTTGTATTATCTACCCAGAATAGCTGTCACGAGGAGAGACAACTATAGTAGATCCACTGGTACATGTGTGTACTTGTCTTGCTTAGATGTAATGATCGTTGAGGGTAGTGGTGAAGGATCTAATCCAGTAGTCGTTGGAATAGAAGGACGTTTCCAGTATTAGTCACTTTGAGTGACGATGTCGACGATGTTTGTGGTAAGTAGATCATTTCGGGCCAAGATGGAAGGTTGTGCTGGAGTCATAGGCCTATAGAGCAGACCTTGAATTGAAGAAAAATCGTAGGGATTATGTGACGTAATTTCCCATCTTGCCCCAAGAGGTTTAAATGCCCGGAGGACGATAGTGGATTGGGGAGGTTTGAAGGAGTATGAGTCGAGACGTGGAATGCCAACTGAGTCATGCACAAAGTTTTATTTTGAAAATAGGATTGCACTAATTAATCTTTGTGTTCCGATCCTTATATGGATTGTATTTCGAAACTCTGGGAAATGTAGCACACACGAGATTTCAAATTATAGTTTTGAAAATGCTTGAAACTGTTTTATCACGGGAGTTGAAAACTTTGTAAAAGATTGTTTCATTTGATTATTTTTTTCCAACGGTCCTTTCGGGTACGATGTTATCCGTGTTTTGTGGAGGTTAAGATGTTGGGTAAGTGACTACGGATTGAGACTCTAACATTGGAACTCCTCCGCGTGTGTTAGAGTTGAGACGAAAAGTTACATTCCACGATGTCTGTATAAAGGTTAATTTGGTGATTTGTTTAAAATGAGTTTGGAATTCCAGTGTCGCTTAACTTTTCGTTCGAGAGTTTGTATTACTAAGTATTTTATTGCAAATAGTTCAGTGTGTGGATTGATTCATGCGTGACATAAGTGGTGCATGGAGGAATTTTGGTAGCATTTCATAATGAGTTGTTTAGTGCGCTTTTCAGTCAGCTAAAGGTTTTATGAAAATGCGATTTATCGACTTAGGGGTATGCATACTGGGGTAACCTTTGTTCTCGACATTTTGATAAACGAGTCGTGCATGAAAAGGTTTTAGTTCTTTTTTTGTCGAAATGAAAGACCATTTGATCCAAGGAGTGTTTTAATGTTGTGAACATCATGCATACGATTACAATGTGTTATATTTTGGAAACATAAATGCGTAGATTTTTGACATTCGGTTAATTTAGAATTACCGATCATTTTTTTTGGGAAATTAAAAACTTTTGCTTTGGAGGAAACGAGTATTTTGAGCATTTTCGATAAATACATTTTTTAAACTATAATGTTTTGACGTTATATGTCCCAAGTACGAAACTTGAGGAAGTGTTACAAGCTTGCATGCCTGCCCCCAGTTTGAGATTTTATGAGGTTTTAGTCGATGTTTCAAATTAATAGAGCGGACTGGTTTCTGTCTTCAAGTTTGGAAACTTACACGAGACAGCTGTGCTTTAACAAACATATAATTGTAAACCGTGACATCGTTTTGTGTGACTAGCTGACGCGCGAAAGATTTGTGGCAAACCCTGTGCCACGTCATTTTATGATTAAAAAGAGGAATTTTTGAATCAAATGTCGTGAAACTTATTTTGAATTATGTGCACACCTTTGTTGCACCCTGTTTAAGGTCAAGCGGTTACTTTAAGTGCACGTCATGAGTCAATCCATACTAGAATCGAGGCGGTTCATTTTTATTTCTTACGTTTTGCTTTTGTGTGAGTAAACTGAACTGCAATGGGACGATTTTCAACATGATTTTCCTATATGGGACGAGCGTGTCCAGTTTTGCGTAACTATCGATCTGGTAAAAGTAGTTTTATTATATACTGTCTTTTGAGATGAAAATCCTGATGATTGAAAGTATTTTGTAAATGATTTTGTAAACCATTTGGGGAAATGTGCTTGTAAGTGTCATGTGTCATTTCGAAAAATTTTAGGGTGTGAGTCCGTTTGGAAAACTCTTTTGTTTAACCCGTGTTGAGTCTGAGACTAAGGTTGATTTCAGAGTATTGCTTGCTTAAACTTTGTTTAAACGCATTTTCCGATCTATGGGTCTAGCAAGCGTGGAGCATTTTGCTCGGTTTTGACTTGGAGTTAGTCATGGGCCTATTGCCCGGGTTTAATGGCTCGATGTGGAGTCTAGTTGATGAGTTGTTTTTGTCGCACCGTTGGGCATTCTTTGCACGTTGAGTGTTTACATGTTTGGGTGGGGGAGAGTTGTAAAGCCCGTGTCCCGGTATGTTTATATATATTTTAATTAATTGCGTTAATATCGTTCTTTTAGCGAATCTTCACTAACGGGGTTAGCAAGTTGGATCAAATGCGTAATAAATCTTTAAACCATTTTAAAGTGTTGCCTTTAATTATTTTTTTGGTTAGTGGAATTGTGTCAAAGAGGACCAAAATGCTAAGTTTAGTAATTTTTGCGTTTAGCGAGAGTTGCACCGTTAGCCTACGTTGTTAAATCTTAAGTTAAGTTGGGTTATGGTAAGGTGTGGGATTTTAGAGGGGCTAATATTGGAATTAGGCAATAGATGGGCATGGGTCTCGGCCCATGCATTAGGGGACCGAGAACCCCTTGTTCTCTTTCTCGTTTTCCTTTTTGTTTTTCTTTCCTTGTGTATCAAGCAACCCAAACAACCTCCAAAACCCTTCGAGCCCTTTCTTTTTTCTGGTGTTGTGCGGCTGTGTGTAAGGAACCGAGAAGAGAGAGTGAGTTAGAGAAGAAACGAGAAGAGAGATAGAGAGAGAGAATCGGCGGCGAGCAAGAGAGGAGTCGGGAGAGAGATCGCCGGAGGTGAAAGACGCCGGAGGAGGAGGCGCAGCCGCTGCAGTCGCCGGAAACCGCTGCCGCCACCGTTGTTCGTCGAGAGGTAAACGTTAAGATCTCGATTCTTGTTCTTGTTTTAGTCGCCGGCGAAGTAGCCGCCGCCGGTCGCCACCGGCGACCGCCACTGCCGGAGATGGCAGTGGGTGGCGCGTGGCGTGACCTGACCTTTGTCACTATAGAGCCCTTAACCCGTGACTTAATCGTTTAAGCCGAATCGTGCAAACCGTTTTTATAAATCGTGTTTTTATGAAATTCTAAGTGTGCCGTCCAGTTTTCGTGTGACCATAACTTTTCCGTCGTAACTCCGTTTGAGCCGAAACTGGCGCCCATGGTTCAAGTTCAGGGTCGGGCACGTTTTCCGTGTTTTAGCGGGAAACTGGTTCGGTCTCTAGCTGGGCGAAAAAGTGGTCGCAAGTTCGGTGTTTCGTCATTTCATGTGAAAATTTCTGGAATCTGTCTTAATCTTGCGAAAACCATAACTTTCTGCTCGTAACTCGGTTTGGGGTGAAACCGGTGTCAAAAGTTCCCTTTTTGAGTCTAGAAACTTTTCTGTGTTTTGTGAAAAACCCAGTTCGGGACGTAGCATGGGTCGATTTATCGTTTTATACTGAAAGGTGCTGAATTTCGCTGTTCCGGAATCTGTTTTTGTAAAATCCGTAGTAAATTGTAGAAAAATCGTTAGGAGGCGTATAATATGTCCTTGGAACCCTAACTCAGAGTACTATCTGGTCGTTAAATAATATTGAGATTTTACTGGGTTTAAAGGGGTCGAAATAGGTCCCGAACAGACCTGTTTGGTGAGACCGTAAAATAGTTTTAGTGACGGTTTAAGCGTGTGTCGTGTCATAGGGTCCGGGTCTCGTATTGACACGTTTTAACATGCGTTTAGGTGCTGGGAAGTGACCGTAATTGTGAAGCTTGAATTGTGTTATTAAGCTGGGCGCGCTTTCGAGGTGAGTTCTCTCACTGTGTAGTTAGGGGTTATATGCATGTCATGATAGTTTGTATGTACTATTGTCTTTGTGATGTGAACTAGTTGTTTGTGGTGTGTAATATTTGATTGGTTTGGATGCTTGGTATAAATGTGTTACATTACAATTCGGTGGGACCGAGGCCTCGATGGTACTGAGGTGTCGGTTACATTACAATTCGGTGGGACCGAGGCCTCGATGGTACTGAGGTGTTGGATACATTACAATTCGGTGGAACCGAGGCCTCGATGGTACTGAGGTGTTGGATACATTACAATTCGGTGGGACCGAGGCCTCGATGGTACTGAGGTGTTGGATACATAATTACTTGTAGATGTTTACTCGTTTTATGTAACTGTGATGTTGTTGCTTATGTGCGGATAGGGGTGATGTGTGTATAATTCCTATCTGCGCATGTGTCGGAATTCACTAAGCTTCGTGCTTACCCTTTCCCAATAAACTGTGGTTTCAGGTCCGAGCGGCTTCAAGGCGTGACAAGTACACACTGGCGCGCGAGGAGAGCTGGTTGTTTTATGGTTTTATTAATTAAACGTTTATTCCGCTGTATTTTTATTATAAAGTTATTAATTATGAGTTTGCAAACGAAACATTGGGATTCATTTAATGAGTTGTTATAAATGAATTGTTTATTTAAAAATTTAAATTTGCTTGTAATTTTTGGGACGTTACAAAGACTGAGATTGCAGTTATTCGTCGCCCTCCCTAAAAGGAAACACCAAGGTCACAAATCGACCATCGACGACTCAACCACATACTTCCACTCTCGAATCTTTCCACATCCTTAGGCGCGCGATATCTCTCACTACCTAGCGAATTCATAGCCTTCATGCATGACGACACAATGATTTAAATCGTTTTACACACTTGAAACACACCGCGAAACAAGGTTTGATATGCATGACACGACGCCTCCATAAGGAATAACCACACACACATCGATCTCGAGGACCACTTACACGCAACCCATGATATCTCACAACCTTGTCCATCAATCGAAAGTGCATTCATTGAAACTCTTTTCGTGCAAAATTTTAAAATAAGGCAAAATCGCCCACACTGGGAGAGTCAGTCGACTCTCACACTCGCTGATATGACAACAACGTGTCCATACCGATTTCGCTTATAAAACCATGCGATCAAATGTTGTTATGATTTTTTTACAACAAAGGTTCACTCACTCGTAAAAGAGGTGAAATAATTCACTATTTCTCCAAGTTTAAAATTTATCACACAACGTAAATAAATTTGTCGTTTCCTTCAAACACACACTTGCACGTGCCAAATTATTTTCAAAACCAGAAACTTACAAGGCACACATGTAACACCCCGAATTTCGCGTAAGCAATACTCGACCTTTTGACGTGTTTACCTTGATTATAGATAATTATGCGTAACGAAAATATATAGATAAGTATATGTATATTTATATATGTATACATGCGTGCATATCTTATATATATATATATATATATATATATATATATATATATATATATATATATATATATATATATATATATATATATATATATATATATATATATATATATATATATATATATATATATATATATGTACTTGTTAGACATGCTAAAGGTGGCAAGAATTGCCATACACGAGTCTTAGAAGGGCCTTGGTCACGACATAGCCGCATACGCCTCGAGGGGGGGGATTGCATGGGAAGTTTTCTACTTAAAACCTAAACCGAACAGTAGCCTAGGAGTAGGCAGCGACTATGCCCGGCGACAATGCCAGGGCATAGTCGTGATTGTCATTGTCGCCGACGAGGACCGAAGTGTGAAAACCAAACAGAGAGCAGGTGGTCGGGGGCGACATTGCCCCGCGACAATGCCCAGGGCATAGTCGCGACTGGATGGACGAGTTCTGTTTCATAAGGTCGATTTTGGAGGACTTTTGGCATTCTCTCATTATTTCATCAGAAATCGATCTCTCTCTCTTGCTGGGCAATTTTCTCCATCTTCTCACTTTCTCCTCTCATCAAATGCTAAGGTTCCAAAGCCATGTTAGAAGAAATTAGTTGGTGAGGCTACATTGAGTGCTTGGTGTTTATCTCCTTCCAAAATCTTAGGAGACAAAGCTACTTGAAACTTCTAGGGTTTTCACATATATAGACTTTAACTCTCAACATCCCAAGTAAGTTTACTTTTGAGTTGATTCTGTACTCTTTTCGTGAGGTTATCATATTAAGGGTTGTATTTGGTGAATCTAGGGTTCTTCCTCAAGATTCAAGCAAGTCTTTCTCTAGGGTTTTCCAAGAAGTTAGGTTTTCTCAATTACAAACCTTCTAAGGTGAGTTTTCTTGACTCACTTAGCTTGCTTATGGTTATGTATCTACATTCCTTTAAATAACTGCTTAGTTACTTGCTTCTCTCATATTTATTATGAAATGTGACCTAACTTTCCCTTGTTGGTAAAATTAGGGTTCAAATATGTTTGATGATGATTATTAAGAGGTAGAAGGGAATGGATAAGTGGTGTAGGGTGTACTCTTGAGTATATGCACACGTCTTCCCCTTTACAACTCCAAATAAGATGTGGATTAAAATTAGGGTTTTGGTGTTAGGAAGTATTATGAAATAAATGTGATTTAATGATGTTCTTATGATGAATATTATCCTTAAATGATGTGATTGTGTACATGAGGACTTGTATATTGTGATGGTATATTGATGTCTTAATGACTAAAGACCTAGTATGGTTGATGTCTTAATGGACTAAAGACCTAGTATGGTTAATGTCTTAATGGACTAAAGACTTAGTATGGTTGATGTCTTAATGGACTAAATACCTAGTATGGTTGATGTCTTAATGGACTAAAGACCTAGTATGGTTGATGTCTTAATGACTAAAGACCTAGTATGGTTGATGTCTTAATGGACTAAAGACCTAGTATGGTTGATGTCTTAATGGACTAAAGACCTAGTATGGTTGATGTCTTAATGGACTAAAGACCTAGTATGGTTGATGTCTTAATGGACTATAGACCTAGTATGGTTGATGTCTTAATGGCTAAAGACCTAGTATGGTTGATGCTTATGATGTGATGATGCAATGTTTGGTTAAACGGTAACAGATGACAATACACCTTATATATAATGTGTAAATAGATATTTATTGTGAAATTGCTATTTTGGCTAGGCTTTGGCTAACACTCCTTTTTGTGTGTATTGTGTTTAAGCAGGCCCTCTTGGCGGTGGTTCTTCCTGGGGTTGAGGGAAGAGTGGAGAAGAGAGTTAGCATTTTTGGATGGACATAGAGGCGACTTTTGATGTATAGAATGATATACTTTTGAGGACGAGATAGAGACACCCTTATATAATCTGAACTTTGTTAAGTCTAGATTAGTAGGTTGTTGAACTTCTTCGTTTATTTATTTGTAATGTAAACGCCACAATACTTCTTCCCCTTTTTGGGTGATTTGTCTATGTCATTTAACTTATTTCCGCAGATTATTCAGGCTTAAATTTACCCCAAATTTTAGGGTGTTACAAGTTGGTATCAGAGCTCTAGTTTAAGTGAACTAGGTGTGCTAGTGTGATGCCTAGACTTAAGCTGAGACCATTATGTGATGAAGTGTGAGGAAATTTGGTAGAAACATTAAGATGGGACGTTTCAGAGTCAACGGAAATTACGTTATTGCAAATTATGAAAGTGGTAACGAGAATCCTTATGTGTAATGTGTTCATAAATTCAATTAGCTACTGCTATTATGAATATATTTTTACGTGAGCATGATTGATTGCTATGATTATGAGGATCAATGATTGTTCTAGTACGTTCTTTATGTATATCTCTTAGTCCATGTTCTTATCCTTATTCTCGGATGTGACAGACAGAAATCGTAAATACTCGGGGCAGAACTCAGGAAGGTAATGCCGCGAACGAATCCACGGCCGATCAACTGAACATCGGTACTTCAGCTCTACCACCTCCACTTCCGCTACTGTTAGGCGGGAGAGTGGAGCAGATCCCAAGGAGGAATATTGCCTCTACCGACCCGGTCATGACAGAAGTGACCCCTCAAACTCAGATGATGGACATGATGCGGGCCATGAACGAAACTATGGCTAAGCAACAAGAGTTGTTCATGAAGCTTTTGGAAGATAGAGATGCACCACCGCGCCGTCATGAGACGATCGAAGAGAATGTGGGTGGAGGATCTGGGGGAACCGGTGATGAAAACCGGACTGATGGGTTGGTTACTCTGGAGACAAGACCGACATGAAGGGTATGCTCCTATAAAACCTTCCTGTGTTGTAAACCGCCGGAGTTTGCCGGTTCTGACAATCCAGTTGCTTACATGAATTGGATTCAAGAGATTGAACAGGCCTTCCGAGCTTGTGATTGTGAAGAGAATCAGAAAGTGAAATTTGGTTCTCAAATGCTTCGAGGTTCGGCTTTGATTTGGTGGAATGTCTACACTTCCACCATAGAGACCTCTGTCTTGACAAAGATGACTTGGACTACTTTTAAGAAGAAGATCTTAGAAGAATATTGCAACGAACAAGAGATGGATTTGATCGAGGAAGAGTTCCGGTCAATCAAAAAGGGGAATTTATCGGTTAAAGATTATACCCAACTTTTCATGGAGAAACTGAATCTTGTGGGGCACGTGGCCCCGACTGAGAAAGATAAGATGAAAGCGTATTTGAAAGGATTGCCTGCTGATATGATGGCAATGGTTCGGAACTCCAAGGCCAAGAATCTTCGAGAAACGATTGAAGAGGCCAAGGTTATGGAAATGGTCTATGCTAGGGACAAAGAAGAGAAAGCTAAGGTTGGGGAGAAGAGGAAGTGGGAGAGCCCACAAAATTCTTCCAAGAAACCGAGATCCTTCAGTGACAATTACCGACGGGCCGATCCTAGGTCCGGAGCTAGGTGGTGCCCCAAATTCCTAAGCAAGCATCACGGTCAGTGCAAACCAAGCGGGGCGACCTGTTTCAAGTGTGGGAAGCTGGGGCATATCCGCAGTGATTGCCCTGCCAAGGAGATCACCTGTTTTGAATGCAAGGAACCGGGCCACATTAGAAGCGAATGCCCGGAATTGAAGACTGGGGGAAGTGGAGGAAAGAAGGTGGACCCTCCGAGAGTGACGGGGCGAGCATTCCAGATGACGGGTGACGAGGCGAAGGCCTCGACATATGTAGTATCGGGTACGTTTCTCCTAAACTCCGTACCTACGCGTGTGTTGTTTGATTCGGGTGCGAGTTTTTCTTTTGTGTCGACCTCTTTTTGTCAAAAATTGTCCGTGCCCACTAGTTGCTTGGAAGAAGCTATGGTGGTGGAAATAGCCGACGGGGGACAAGTAGTGGTTCGAAATATTCTGCGTGGTTGTACGTTGGAAGTCGAAGGTAAGAAATTCTCTATAGACTTGATGCCAATGGTAATCGAAGGATTCGATGTCGTGGATGGAATGGATTGGCTATCCGGGAACCAAGCTGAAATCTTATGTGCAAAGAAGTTGATTTGCATACCTTCTTCGGAGGGAAACGGTGTGGTCATCTATGGTGAACGAAGAAAAGGAGACGTAGCAATCATCTCCATGTTGAAGGCACGAAAATGTTTGGTCAAGGGGTGTACGTCCTTCCTAGCATACGTAATTGATGCTAAGTTAGAAAAGAGAAAGCTTGAGGACATGAAGGTGGTACGCGAGTTTCCCGACGTATTTCCGGAAGACTTGCCGGGTTTACCGCCGGATCGCCAAGTGGAGTTCAAGATAGACTTGACACCGGGGGCGGCACCGATAGCTAGAGCTCCCTATCGTTTGGCCCCATCCGAAATGCAAGAAATGATGGCACAACTCCAAGAACTTCTGGAGAAGGGGTTTGTGAGGCCTAGTTCATCTCCTTGGGGAGCATCGGTTCTATTCGTCAAGAAGAAGGATGGTACCATGAGGATGTGTATCGACTACCGAGAATTGAACAAGGTAACAGTGAAGAACAAGTATCCACTTCCTAGGATCGACGACCTGTTCGACCAACTCCAAGGAGCGGGATGCTTCTCCAAGATTGACCTACGTTCGGGTTATCATCAAGTGAAGGTTAGAGAGGATGATATTCCAAAGACGGCTTTCCGGACGCGTTATGGCCACTACGAATTTCTAGTAATGCCCTTCGGGTTGACCAATGCACCGGCAGTGTTTATGGATTTGATGAATCGGGTGTGTCGACCCTTTCTAGACAAGTCAGTGATTGTGTTCATAGACGATATCTTAGTGTACTCCAAAGACGAAGTAATTCACGAGCAACACCTTCGGGAAGTGCTAGAGGTTCTAAGAAAGGAGAAGTTGTACGCTAAATTTTCCAAGTCCGACTTTTGGTTGAGCGAGGTCCAATTTTTGGGTCACGTGGTTACCCGAGATGGAGTAAAGGTAGACCCTTCTAAAATCGAGGCAATGATGAATTGGGAGCCTCCCAAGAGCCTGAGTGAAATTCAAAGTTTCTTAGGCTTGGCGGGATATTACCGGAGGTTTATTCAAGACTTTTCCAAGATTGCTTCTTCGTGGACGACTCTAACTCGTAAAAATGTGAAGTTCGTATGGACCGCGAAGCAAGAAGAAGCATTTCGTACTCTCCAAAAGAAACTTCGTGAAGCACCGATCTTATCCTTGCCCGAAGGATCAGAAGATTTTATGGTCTATAGCGACGCATCTAAGATGGGCTTGGGGTGCGTGTTAATGCAAATGGAAAAAGTAATCGCTTATGCTTCAAGGCAACTCAAGGTGCACGAAAAGAACTACCCTACACACGACTTGGAATTGGCCGCGGTTGTGTTCGCGTTGAAGTTGTGGCGTCATTACCTTTACGACACTAAATGTACGTTGTACACGGATCACAAGAGCTTGAAGCATGTGTTCGACCAAAAGGATTTGAACATGAGGCAACGGAGGTGGTTGGAGTTGCTCAAGGATTATGATTGTGAATTGCTTTACCATCCGTGTAAGGCCAATGTGGTTGCCGACGCCTTGAGTCGAAAAGAGTATAGTGGAAGTCTACGAGCCAACCTCTCAAGGATCGACATAGTGTCAAGCTTGGTGGAACGGATTAGGGCGGCTCAATTCGAAGCCTTGAAGGACGAAAACCTCAAAGATGAGGTAATGGTGAAGCAAAAGCAACTGTTAACGGAGGATAGCCGCGGAGTCAAATTGTTCAACGGGCGCGTGTAGGTGCCTAAGATCGGTGGAAATCGGGAACTACTCATGGATGAGCTGCATAAGTCAAAGTACTCCATTCATCCGGGGAGTACCAAGATGTACCGGGATTTAAAGCTAACTTATTGGTGGCCAGTCATGAAATTGGATGTAGCGCATTATGAGGAGCAGTGCACGACTTGCTCACAGGTGAAAGCTCAACATCAGGTACCCTATGGTAGCCTACGACCTTTGGAAATCCCCGAATGGAAGTGGGAGAAAATCACCATGGATTTTGTGACCAAGTTGCCGAAGACTTTAAAAGGTCACGACACCATTCGGGTGATAGTGGACCGGTTGACGAAGAGCGCACACTTCTTGGCTTTGCGGGAAACTTTGCCGATGGACAAATTGGCAAGACTCTACATTAATGAAGTGGTTTCGAGGCACGGTGTACCCGTATCCATAGTCTTCGATCGGGATAGCCGGTTCACATCAAGATTTTGGCAAGCATTACAAGAAGAACTTGGCATAAGGGTAAATTTGAGCACGGCGTATCATCCACAAACGGATGGTCAAAGCGAAAGGACCATTCAAACCTTGGAGGATATGTTAAGGGCGTGTGTAATCGACTTTGGGGGCAATTGGGACACCCACCTACCGTTAGTAGAATTCGCCTACAACAACAGTTATCATTCGAGCTTGAAGGCGACACCGTTTGAGGCTTTGTATGAGAGGAAGTGTAGGACTCCCGCGTGTTGGCTAGAGGCAGGAGAAAAGAAATTTGCCGGACCGGAAATTGTACAAGAAACGGCCGATAAGGTCAAGATCATTAGAGAACGGTTAAAAGAGGCCCAAGATCGACAAAAGAGCTATGCTGACAAGAAACGGAGACCGGTAGAGTTTCAAGTGGGAGAAAGAGTGATGTCGAAAGTATCACCTTGGAAAGGCTTGATTCGATTCGGAAAGCGTGGGAAATTGAGTCTCTGTTTCCTTGGGCCATTCACCATTTTAGAGCGTGTGGGTTCACAAGCATACAAATTGGACTTGCCGTCAGAAATGGATGGAATCCATCCCACTTTTCATGTATGTTATCTACAAAAGTGCTTAGCGGAAGGAGAGAGCGTAATACCATTGTCGGAGATCCGAGTGGATGACGACCGTTGTATCGAGGAACCCGAAGCTATTTTGGATAGAGCGGTTACGAAACTTCGACACAAGGAAGTAGTCAAGGTCAAAGTGCAATGGAAACACCATCGAGGAGCAAATGTCACGTGGGAACCGGAAGAGGAGATGAAGAGGAAGTACCCTCACCTATTCGGTTAACACTAAATTTCGAGGACAAAAGTTTCTTCAAGGAGGGAAGGATTGTAACACCCCGAATTTCGCGTAAGCAATACTCGACCTTTTGACGTGTTTACCTTGATTATAAGTAATTATGCGTAACGAAAATATATAGATAGGTATATGTATATTTATATATGTATACATGCGTGCATATCTTTTATATTTATATATATATATATATGTACTTGTTAGACATGCTCAAGGTGGCAAGAATTGCCATACACGAGTCTTAGAAGGGCCTTGGTCATGACTTAGCCGCATACGCCTCGAGGGGGGGGGGGGGATTGCATTGGAAGTTTTCTACTTAAAACCTAAACCGAACAGCAACCTAGGAGTAGGCAATGACTATGCCCGACGACAATGCCAGGGCATATCGCGATTGTCATTGTCGCCGACGAGGACCGAAGTGTGAAAACCAAACAGAGAGCAGGTGGTCGGGGGCGACATTGCCCCGCGACAATGCCCAGGGCAAAGTCACGGGGGCATAGTCACGACTGGATGGACGAGTTCTGTTTCATAAGGTCGATTTTGGAGGACTTTTGGCATTCTCTCATTATTTCAGCAGAAATCGATCTCTCTCTCTTGCTGGGCGATTTTCTCCATCTTCTCACTTTCTCCTCTCATCAAATGCTAAGGTTCCAAAGCCATGTTAGAAGAAATTAGTTGGTGAGGCTACATTGAGTGCTTGGTGTTTATCTCCTTCCAAAATCTTAGGAGACAAAGCTACTTGAAACTTCTAGGGTTTTCACATATAGAGACTTTAACTCTCAACATCCCAAGGAAGTTTACTTTTGAGTTGATTCTCTACTCTTTTCGTGAGGTTATCATATTAAAGGTTGTATTTGGTGAATCTAGGGTTCTTCCTCAAGATTCAAGCAAGTCTCTTTCTAGGGTTTTCCAAGAAGTTAGGTTTTCTCAATTACAAACCTTCTAAGGTGAGTTTTCTTGACTCACTTAGCTTGCTTATGGTTATGTATCTACATTCCTTTAAATAACTGCTTAGTTACTTGCTTCTCTCATATTTATTATGAAATGTGACCTAACTTTCCCTTGTTGGTAAAATTAGGGTTCAAATATGTTTGATGATGATTATTAAGAGGTAGAAGGGAATGGATGAGTGGTGTAGGGTGTACTCTTGAGTATATGCACACCTCTTCCCCTTTACAACTCCAAATAAGATGTGGATTAAAATTAGGGTTTTGGTGTTAGGAAGTATTATGAAATAAATGTGATTTAATGATGTTGTCAGGATCGAATCTTAACAAGACTACAAACACTTAGAATTCAGAATTAAAGAATCTGCGGAAAAGAACTTTAATTCTCACAATCAAGAACAATGTAACAGAAAATTCACAATTTTGTATTCACTGTTTCGAATCACAATATTAACAACCAAACCTCAATCTTGTTGAACAGGCTCAACAAGACGACTTCTACTTCTCTAGAAATAGGGTTCTTCAACCTTGAGGTTAATTCTCTCTTGAATCAATATCTTCACTCAGAATATCTTTTGCAGAATGTATAAATTGAAACTCTCACGTCACCTCTAATAGCTATCTATTGAAGTCTATTTATACACAAATAATTACAAGATAACTACCAAAAGTAAATTGATCTTCTGAATCTTCGTTAAACATATCTTGATCAATTCCTTCTTTGTCTCCAAAAGTATCGCATACCAAACTTATCAAGTCAGCAGTATTAACCTTCATTCTTCATGAGCAGTACTAATAATCTTCAGCAGTATTAACCGATATCATCTCCAGCAGTATTAACATCACTCCAGCAGTATTAATCATGAGCAGTACTAACAGATATTCAATTATGCACCAGCAGTACTAACCTTGTCTAGCAGTAGTAACCTTGTCTAGCAGTAGTAACCTTGACTAGCAGTAGTAACCTTGACTTGCAGTAGTAACTGTGTCTAGCAGTAGTAACTTCGTCTAGCAGTATTAATGAAGAACTGGCAGTAGTAAAATTGTCTTGGCAGTACTAACCATACTTAGCATATCTTCAGTTCCCAACAATCTCCCCCTAACTTGACTTTTAGGAAAAGAAGTCAAGTTCTTCAGATGATGCTTCCAAAACCTAATCATACATGCCTAGATTAGGATTCAATCCCAGACTTTGATTGAGAATCCTTTTTACCAAGAATCTACCCATTGCTGAATCCTTGTTGCAGGTCAACTTAGCATGTAGCATTCCTTTCAGCCTCTTCATGCTGTGTTTGTATATTTCATCCACCAGATAGTATTCATGAGTCGCAGAGTCAAGGGAGATGACATATACTCCACAGTTTTCATAGAGCATCCAGTTGGTAATGGTTTGAAACTGTGTGTTTATCCTATACTGAACTGCTTCAGGTTTGAACATTTGGCACAAGAATTCAAGTACCATTTTAGAGATTGACATCCCTTGCTCAGTCAACATGTTTTCATATAGCCTCATCCCAACTTTGAACATCTCTTCTAAGTCTGATCTTGAGCAAGTTCTGACAATTTTTCCCCAAGTTGAAAAGACTTCAAATTTTCCATCTGCTCTTTTTATCCTAATGAACTCCTTTCTACCATCTTTCAAAGTGTCCCAAAAGATGATTTCAGGAGCCTTAGATGATATTGGTTCAGCCTGAATTGGGTTAGAGTCAACAACAGTAATATACAAATCACATTGGGCATCAGTTTGTGATTGTACATTGCTTGATTGCCCTGATGGAGTTGCCACTTCTTCTTCAGCAACTTTTGGATCAGATTTTTCTTTCACTGTTTCTTCCTGGGCCTCTTCTGCAGTTGGCTCCACCCTTGGCTTCTTTTCATTTTTCTTCTGTGAAGTTATGGGCTTGGTGCTTGGTCTTTTCTTTGACATCATCTTGGTTCTTTTAAGAGTTTTAACAGCTTCAGGAGTTGGTTCAGCTGTTTTAAGTTTTTCAGCAGCAATAACCATTTCTGCTGCTATGGCTGTTACTGCTTCTCTTAGAACATGTAATGATGCTGCTTCAACACTGTTCTTCACAATCCAGTATACTTCTTCATCAATTTCAGCTTGAGATATAGTTACTGCTTCCTTCTCAGTTTCTGCTGCTTTTTCTGTTTGGCCTTCAGCAACATTAACTGTTTCTGCTGCTTGTTCAAACTCAGCAGCATTAACAGTTTCTGCTGCTGTGGTTTCTGCTGATGTTGTAGTTTCTGCTGCTGTCGTTTCTGCTGATATGGTTTCTGTTGCTTGAACATTTTTAGCTTCCTTTGTACTTTCCTCAGCAAATTCATTCACTTGCTCCCCCTGTTCCTGTGCACTCTCCATGTTCAACTCATCCTCTGACTCCCCCTTTTTGGGAGCATCATTGGTTGGGTTTCTTCTTCTAAGGACAAACTGTGCTTTCTTCCTTCTGTGTAGTAGCTTTGTGATCATCTTCTTATTCTTCTCTATCTGGGAATTTTGATAGAGGACCACCTTTTTGAGTTCCTCAATTTCCTGCTGCTGATTTAGGACATCAAGGTTTATATTGGCAATAGTATCCATCAATTCCTCATAAGTGTATCTATCCTCACCCGGTTTAGAAGTGTTTACCTCCATTACAGGATCATTGGAAGTTTTAGCAGGTGTCTTTTGCCTAGCAAAAGCACTACCTGCCCCCTTGGTTTCTTGGCACCTGGGACCTCTGGATGATTTCTCACCCTGAGTTGCCGTGAGGAAGGGCTTAGTTATTTTACCACTGGCCTTCTCTTTGCTAGCAGAAGTAGTGGCAGCCTTGCGACTCACATGCTCAACCTTCTCCTTAGTGAGCACCTTCTTGGGGTTGGGAGACACCCCTGTGGTTACCCTATCGATATTCTCCATTGGAGAATGCTCCAACAGAGGGCTTAAAGGCTTCGGGCTCTTAGGAGATACATCAAGGGAAGGAACCTTGTGTACCTTTCTTCTTTCAAACCTTTTGGTTATTGTGGGAGTGGGTCGTTCAAGAATGGACTGAAGGATGTCTTTTGAGATGGAAGGTTGGGATTGGTCATCAGTGGGTGTGTCTAATGAGGGCCTTGACCCTGATGCCATACCTTCATTTGTGTGGGACACAACCATCATTGTAGAGAACAATGGTGTGTCAACTCCTTCCGAGTCCCTAGGAAGTCTCCTCATATTTGAGAAAACCTTCCCTTTAGGGGATTTTGGTACATATATCTCATCAAATAGAGGTATATCCGTCAATTCCTTAGTTATCACTTCTTGAACAAACCTTGGATACATATAAAACCGCTTTTTGGATTCCAGGTTTGATACAAGATCATTAAAGATCATAGCTGAAAAATTGTACTTTCTGGCAGTGGATAAGCAGACCAAGGCATATGCAATGGGACTGCTGAACTCACTCCATCCAGTAGTTTTCTTGGAAATAAGTGCATCAGGGTATGAACAAGAAATCTCCATTGGTTGAAATTTTTTGACTTGTAGAATTTAAAAACACCAATGGGACCTTCATACCCCATTCTTTGTAAAGTCGAATATAGGTCATCAGAAGATAGAGAGGTTATACCTGAGGCATCATCCAAGTGAAGAGAGATGTGAATAACCTCCTCTGTGACTTTCAAGGGTTTATCACAAACCCTTGTTCGAATGGTTTTCTGCCCTTCTTCGAAACTAACAGTGGCATTCTCCCAAAATTGCGTCTGATGTTCGATATAGATGGTTGGGCTCACCGTTAGGGCATAAGAGATGTGCGAGGATTTAAGAAAATCGACGATATCGTGGAATCCCGCAGCTTGTTTCGGCTTCTGAAGCATGGCTATTTCATTGTGCTCATCAACAAACTCCATGATTCCTGAGGATTCTTGAAAGAAAAACACAAAGATTCTGGGGAGACTAGGTTAGAACGAGAGAGAAGAAGTTAATGCGAAGAGTCGTTATGAACTTTGGCGGGCAAACAGGGGTATTTATAGCAGTATTTGCCCTAGATTTTCAAAAGCAGTATTAACGACATAAGCAGTATTAACGACTGAGCAGTATTAACTACACAAGCAGTATTAACTACTGAGCAGTATTAACTGTAAAGCAGTATTAACCTCAGAAGTACTAACAGTGCTAGCAGTACTAATACTGGGAGCAGCAGTATTGTTAGCAGCAGTATCAGCAGTACTAACAGAGGTAGCAGTATTAACAGAGTTAACACTACTAGAAGCAGTATTAACAGAGTTAACACTGCTAGCAGCAGTACTATCTGAAGAAGAAGCACTAAAAGTGTTAGCAGCACTAACATTGCTAGCAGCACTAACTTTGGAATGATTACTAGCAGTATTAACACTGCTAGCAGCACTAACTTTGGAATGATTACTAGCAGTAATAACACTGCTAGCAGCACCAACTTTTGAAGCAGTACTAACAGTGTTAGCAGTACTAACACTGCTAGCAGCAGTATTGTTTTTAGTGCCTTTTGGAACCCACATAGTACCACATTCCTTTCCAGTCGTTTTCTTTATGTGGCTTTTGGGTTTATCTTGTTTCTTGACCACATTTTTCTTTGCAGGCTTCCTATAACCAGAGGATTTTTGAAAACTTCTTTGTAAACTTCTCTTTTGGTTAATAGGATTAAAGTAACAGTATTTGGCAAGATGGTTCAATTTGCCACAAATAAAGCAAGGTTTTGGTCTGTTAATCTTTTGCAGATCAACTCCTTGCCTTAGTGCCCACTGGTTATTCCAGTTCCTTTGATTTCCCCTCTGATTATCATGTTTTTGGGGCTTGTTCTCTTTAGATTTCCTGCAAGAACACTGTTCACAAGTATTGGAGTTCACAACTGTGGTCTGTGTGTAATGAACTCCCTTTTCCTTTTCAGTCCTTTTGATCTCATTGTTCTTAACACATGGACTTTCACATTCCTCATCAGATTCTACTTTGTCAGTCTCATCCTCAACAACTACTTTATCTAATGGATCTACTTCAGTGGCTCCTTTAGGTAAGTCTTTCCTATCCTTGGTTTCTAATAGGTCTGACTTAGGAGGGATGTAGTTGTTGTTATAGGGTGGAGGTGTGGCATTATACCCTAGGCCTGTTTTCACCTTACCATGGACTTGAGCATTTATTATTGTGTCCATGGCTTTAGATGCCTTTGAAAACTTTTCAACATCAGCTTTAACTTTCTTAAGTTCTTCTGTTAATTTCCCACACTCTTCCCTAGACTCTTTTAATTGGAACTCAAGATCACCTTTTTCCCACTTCCTGTAGTTAGTATCATATGAATGTTGAAGTTCATTGGCTTGATAGGCCCTAATCTGTTCTTCAAACCTCTCAACAATCAACACATAGTCTCTTCTATCCTTTTCTAACCTTTTAAGATCATCACACATACCCTGATTGTGATCTCTATACCTTTTAACAGTGTCTATACAAGCTTGAGTACAGAGATTAGATTTTACCTCAGTGGGAAGATCTGAAACTTCAGCCATAAGAGCTTGATTTTGGATGGCTTCTTCTGCTTGGTCACTCCAGTCAAATCCCATTCCTTGTTGAGAAACAAGAGCTTGAATGGAGTTTCTGTTTTGATTGGAACTTCCAGCCTGAGTTTGTTGATGGCTGTTGTGAGATGTTCCTCCTCTGCATTCCCTGGCAAAGTGTCCCATCTTGTGACACTTGTAGCATTCAACCTTGGATTTGTCAAATCCAGCACCATCCTCTCTTCTTTGGGAAAAATTGTTTCTCCCTGTCCTCTTAATGAATCTCTTCACCCTCATAGACAGCATAGCCATCTGCCATTTGATGTCCATCTCTTCAAGGTCATCAGCATTAACCTGCTCTAAATCATCATTAATCAAAGAGGAATTTACATGACTAGAAAAGAAAGCTTCTAGTACTGAATCTTTTGATTTTTCCTGATTGATTGAACCAGCAGCACTAACTGAACCAGCAGTACTAACTGATTCATGGTTAGCAGTAGAATCAGGTGATGCTGAAAGAAGTGCAGCATTATGAACATATCCCGAGGGCTTCCTTTTGGCTTCAACCTCTGATTCAAAGACTCTAAGATCATTGTACAGATCATCAAGTTCCTTATCTTCCAGTTGGTCATTCTGTCTGAAGGACACAGTGTACATGGTCCATTCCTCACCTAAAGATCTGAGAAACTTCCTATTCACATCATCAGGCTCCATATGAACACCAACTGTAGCCAACTCTCCAATCAACTTATTGAATCTATCAAAAGTTTGAGTCATAGACTCATTCTTGGTAGAAGTAAAGTTTTCATACTGTTGCTTGAGAATTGCCTTCTGATTTCTCTTTGTGCTCTTTGTTCCAGTGAATCTCTTCTCCAAGGCATTCCATAAGATTTGAGCATCAGAACAGTGATGGAATTGATGCTGATATTCATTGGGAATAGCCAAAAGCAGAGTGCTTAAGGCTTTCATCTCTGTCTGTCTGACCTTTCTTTCTGCATCTGTCTTTGGTGGGGGTCTTTTGCCATCTGCTCCTACTCTTCCTTCAGCACATGGACCATTCTCAATGATATCCCAGATGGAATAATCAGTAAGCAGAATGTACTGCTTGATTCTAATTTTCCACATGTCAAATTCATTGGGTCTGAGCATGGGAACCTTAGATACAAGAGTACTGTTTGATTCAAAAGAATTTTCCATAATGACTGTAGAATTCTAAGAGACACTAGCTCTGATGTGTCAAAACTTCAACTTACAAGGGTTCGAATTGTAATATGTTTATTTTATAGTTATCCTTGTAAATTCTAGTTTATCTAGGATTCCTAGTTTATCTAGGATTCCTAGTTTATCTAGGATTGGTATTTATCTAGTCTCTAGTTTATCTAGGTTTCTAGTATATAAAGAAACCTAGAGATATAGAATTAGGCGTTCTTGAAACCCACGTTTAAACAAAAACGTGTAGATGTGTGTGCATGAGCCCCAAGGTTCTTAATCCTAATACTTGAGAAGAAGTATTCGTTTGTTGATAACTTAGGTCAACAAATTGGGGCGTGAGTATGTAATCAGTATGTTTAAATTAATGAACCTTGTTAGCTATACAAATCTGTCGTTTAATTCCGCTGTTCATGTTGTGATTTGTATATGTTTATTCCATGATCTAGAACTAATCATTCTTGAGCTTAAAGATCCGGTTTAGGGTTTTTATAAATCCTATCAGGTGGTATCAGAGCACATGGTGCTCTCTGATCTGGAAGAAAAACAAGGTTTAATGGAAGATTTGAAGAGACGAAAGAAGACGAACGAAAGAAAGAAAAATCAGATTTTTCGCAGAAATTTTCTGGAAAATCACAGCCGGCCGTTTCGCCTATTCCCGGAGATTGAACCGTCGGATCGTCGCGATTTTTGTACAGCAGCTTCGGGACACATTGTTTAACATTATGTCTGGTTGGATTGGCCGTACGACGTCCAGAACGCTCCCAGAAATTCTCGAAATCCAGCAGTTTTTTTTTTCTTGATAAAAATTGTTCTTCACTCAGAATTCCTCAAAGCCATGAAATCAAAGCCGCGATGCAATGGAGAATACATGTCACACACCATGTTAGGATCATACTCGACAAAAGGAGGATGATTTTTGTTTGTTTCAAGAAAATTCACACACACAAGGTATGAAGGTTTGATGAACGATAGAGGAAGAATGCTTAAATGACTACCCTTTGATCGTCATCAGTTGATTACAAAAAGGAAGATTAATTAGAGTTTGTTTGAAGAAGAAGTGAAAGTTAGAGTTTGTGTTCTTATCATATCTTTAAAGGTATCCTTCACCTGTTAAAGATAACCCGTGATATTATGAAGATTATTAACGTAATTGTTCGAAGAATGTGACTTCAATTTGACGAAATTTTAGAGAAGAAGATTGGTCGAAGGACAGGGATCCCCTCATTCATGAGAATGACGTTGTTGTTCACTTGGTTTCTACGGGATATAAGACTCAAGGTTTGGTTTTTTACTTCAACTTCAAATAGATAATGGTTGATTTTCTTTACAACGTAATTGATATAACCTCGAAGACACAAGGATGGTTAGCATAAATTCAGGGGAAGAAGAAGTGTTGATCATTCAAGGGGAAGATTCAAGTTTGATAAGTTTTGGATTTGATTATGTCAAAAAGGGGAAGAGCTACTTGAAGATTCTGATGCTAAGTTTTGTCATCATCAAATAGGGGAAGATTGTTAGGAATATTTCATATAGATTTGATGTGTCAAAACTTCAACTTACAAGGGTTCGAATTGTAATATGCTTATTTTATAGTTATCCTTGTAAATTCTAGTTTATCTAGGATTCCTAGTTTATCTAGGATTCCTAGTTTATCTAGGATTGGTATTTATCTAGTCTCTAGTTTATCTAGGTTTCTAGTATATAAAGAAACCTAGAGATATAGAATTAGGCGTTCTTGAAACCCACGTTTAAACAAAAACGTGTAGATGTGTGTGCATGAGCCCCAAGGTTCTTAATCCTAATACTTGAGAAGAAGTATTCGTTTGTTGATAACTTAGGTCAACAAATTGGGGCGTGAGTATGTAATCAGTATGTTTAAATTAATGAACCTTGTTAGCTATACAAATCTGTCGTTTAATTCCGCTGTTCATGTTGTGATTTGTATATGTTTATTCCATGATCTAGAACTAATCATTCTTGAGCTTAAAGATCCGGTTTAGGGTTTTTATAAATCCTATCAGATGTTCTTGTGATGAATATTATCCTTAAATGACGTGATTGTGTACATGAGGACTTGTATATTGTGATGGTACATTGATGTCTTAATGATTAAAGACCTAGTATGGTTGATGTCTTAATGGACTAAAGACCTAGTATGGTTGATGTCTTAATGGACTAAAGACCTAGTATGGTTGATGTCTTAATGGACTAAAGACCTAGTATGGTTGATGTCTTAATGGACTAAAGACCTAGTATGGTTGATGTCTTAATGACTAAAGACCTAGTATGGTTGATGTCTTAATGGACTAAAGACCTAGTATGGTTGATGTCTTAATGGACTAAAGACCTAGTATGGTTGATGTCTTAATTACTAAAGACATAGTATGGTTGATGTCTTAATGGACTAAAGACCTAGTATGGTTGATGTCTTAATGGCTAAAGACCTAGTATGGTTGATGCTTATGATGTGATGATGCAATGTTTGGTTAAACGGTAACGGATGACAATACACCTTATATATATATATATAATGTGTAAATAGATATTTATTGTGAAATTGCTATTTTGGCTAGGCTTTGGCTAACACACCTTTTTGGGTGTATTGTGTTTAAGCAGGCCCTCTTGGCGGTGGTTCTTCCCGGGGTTGAGGGAAGAGTGGAGAAGAGAGTTAGCATTTTTGGATGGACATAGAGGCGACTTTTGATGTATAGAATGATATATTTTTGAGGACGAGATAGCGACACCCTTATATAATCTGAACTTAGTTAAGTCTAGATTAGTAGGTTGTTGAACTTCTTCGTTCATTTATTTGTAATGTAAACGCCACAACACTTATTCCCCTTTTTGGGTGATTTGTCTATGTCATTTAACTTATTTCCGCAGATTATTCAGGCTTAAATTTACCCCAAATTTTAGGGTGTTACAACACACACACACACACACACATTTTGACATGAAGGACTCATGTAACTTGTTTGAAAATACAATGCATGACTCCATTTACATTGAAGGCTATTCGCTCTAGCAAGGTCAACCGTTTGCAGTCACAACAATTCAGCACCAACGCCCTACTTCCGATCAAACTATCAGGTTCCTCACATTTGCACCAACCTTCGGTACCGGTGCTTCCCCACACACTTGTATGCCCCAACTTCTCAGTTACCACTTGACTACTGATTTGTAAAATATACGGCTTCTCTTCGACCCCAAATAGGTTAACCAACAATAGCCTCTCTTCATCCTATCCTCGCCTCATATTACCAACCAACACATCTATCATTTCTCAACCACCCTTGCCACTCTTCCACTGACTAGAGAGTAAGAAAGCACATTTCTACTACCTAATCGTTGAGTTGAAACTCTCAAGATCCCAATTCATCAACATCGAAAACTCCCAGAATGAAGAATCATCAGAAATTAGGAGCTCACCTCCAATCAATTATTCTTCCCTTAAGCACCCCAGAGATTCTACCTCACACGGCCACCCACCGTTCAAACAATACTCCTTCTAGATGGTGTCATCAATCACACCATGAACGATCTCGCACAACACACGAAACCATCGCCATCATGGCAAGGTTAGAACTCTCTACACACTACCACCACTCTCTACACACTACCACCAATCTCTACACACGTCTTGCCATTTCCTCTCTATAAAAGGAAAGTCTTCTAATCCTTCTATACGCAAGCTCCAACTCACGTCTTGCCATTTCCTCTAAACGAGCTCTCGGCAACCTGCTTACCTGAAAAGGTTTTAATTTTGAAAAACGAGGGTTAGGCCATGAGGTGTAGTGATATCCCTCTTGCTACCAACACCACGCCACAATTATCAATTAAAGAGAGTTTATAAGCATTTATAAACAGTTACACCTTTGTCAGTTTAAGTACACAGACAACACATACTGATGGCTCACGCTTTGGTCACATACACACTTGTGAATACGTGTTATGGCACACCCCCGCCCTTAGTAACATATGAAACGAATTCATATATTCTGCATGGGACACACTCCCCATATATCCACATCGAGTCATCGCATATCCTTCCCAACACATACTCAAAAAATAATTAACACACCTTCATCATGCATATTTTAAACAACGTAAAACATGCAATTCAATATATCGGTACAAGTAATAAATTCGAGTATCGATAAAACTTCAGTTTAGAAAGACTCATCTGGCGTCCACGCTAGCACGTTCTTACTTGAAACTTCTATTCTCTAATTGCACACCTACATTTTCACCCAACACACGAGAGTGAATAAGTCACTCAACATCCTACAAGGATTTCTATCACACCTCCCGAGACACACCCCAAATTCATTAAGGTACTCTCTACTAGGCACACAAAGAGGGTCCCAAAGGATTCCCGACACAGTCCCAAACAGTGGAGTTTTTTGGACAACCACTTTCGGACAAACCCACTTTCGGACAACCCACTTCCGGTCACACCACTTCCGGTCACACCGCTTCCGGATTCCGGTAGACTTCTTCCGGATTCCGGTACTTTCTGGACTCTTCCGGATTCTGGTACCTTCCGGATTCCTCAACGTTTTCCGGGAAACCTCTTCCGGACTCCCACGGTTTCCGGATAGAGCGACTTCCGGACTACAGGGGTTTTACCGAACGATTCCATTCCGAAAACAATAACCATTTCCACAGATCAACACAAGACATGGTGTTAAGCCACAACAAGCAAAGATACATTATTCTAAACGATATAGCCCACTACTTCCTCCGATTTCCCACATTGATTTAGTTGGGAAAAACACACAAACCACAATATCTCTATTTTGAGTGAAATACAATAGTTACTAATTCCTCACAACTCCCAGCATTCCTGATTAATTGAAGAGATGAAAGAGAAGGAGATTACCTTGATGAGAATGATGATTCTCCAAACCTTAGCTCCCAGTCCAAGCTTTCCTTCCCAAAATTGAAGAGTTGCTCCACACAGGTCTCCTTACCCTAGCTGCACAATACTGAATAAGGAAAAATGAAGGGTTCTAGGGATTTTAACCCTATTTCTCTTATTCTCACATTTGCCACCAAAGTTTGAAATCTTCAAACCACAAACATCATTTTGCTCTATATACAAAACAAACCCGGTTATTACAGAAACTGTCGCGAGTGGGGGTCGAGGGGCTGTTTATTAGCGGGTTTTGGCAACCATTTTGGTCATTTTCTACCATTTCTCAGCTAGGGCCGACTTCACTCTCGTATAGGTGCGATTTTTCTCTCAAAGTTTGGTAAGCCCTCTCCTCCAATCATCTATCCTCATTTTTGGATTTCACCCACCTCATTTATGAGAAATCCTTCTTCATCTCTAGGTCATTAAGTGTTTATCACACTCAAGTATACTCAAGTACTTAAGGAGTCTCCTCTTCCATCATTTAGGGTTTGGGTTTTCTACAAAACCCTCTAAGGTGAGTTGTCTTCACTCTCCATGCTTTATACATGTTTATATTGTTAGGTTACCATCTTACTACCTTCTTCTATTATTATTTCATGATTTACACATTTTGACCTAAAATGGGTTTTTGAGAAAGTATAAGATTTTGTTGAAATAAATGGTGGTAAAGGTGAAATGTGTGACCATCCCTTGACATCCAAGTGTTATTGTCCTTAATCTACAACTTTTATCACTTAGAATGATTTTGACCATTCTAGGTCAAAATTAGAGTTTTAGGAAATATTTGGGGTTTTCAAGGTAATGTAAAAGAGTTTCTATGTTAAAATTGAGTTCAAGACCTAACTTGAGAAATCATGGTGCTTTATAAACAATTGTGGAAGTTCCATGTCGATTATTTCCAAATGGGAAGTATGTTTCAATGTTACGATTAAGCTTAAACTATTATGATTATTATTGTTGGACTATATGAGAGTCCTTGTTTGGTCATTGAGTGTAATGGATCCATAGGCATTAGAGTCGTAGCACAGAATAGGCATCAGGATCCATGATAAATAAGATGTGGGCCTATATGGTCGGGCATCGTCTCATGGGCAGTAAGGTGTAATTCCAAAGTGCTTGTTTGTGGATTTGGAGCGACCCAATGTATAGACCTGGAGTGGTTGAAATTGGGGGCTCACAAGTTATAGACTCCTCGGGGTTGCGCTTGTTTCCAACTTAATGTTGATATGTGATTATTGCTACTAACGATTATGTGGCTACCTTGTCTCATGCAATTACTTTTGATTATTAAGTTTCCATCAACAGTTGAAGCATTGGATGTCAAATGACCTCCACCATGGGGTTCATTATATTTCTATTGTACCTCAATTTATTCTTATTATCACAAATTGTTAGGTTCTTACTCTCATCGTGTTAGACTAACACTTCTTCTCTTGGATGTGTGCTTAGGGCATTCAAGCGGTGGGGATCCTCGAGCTTGAGTGAAGAGACATGATGGAGATAGCATTTTTGGAAGTATATAGAGGCGTACATGATAGATTATCAATGTCGAATTTTTGGTAGCAATTAGACAACACCCGAATGTAATCTATGACATATTGGTTTAGATTATTAGGTTGTTGGACCGTTAATTGCTCATTCCTTGGTTTTGTAAACGCCATACTTTAATTCCCCTTTTGTTAGGTGATTTGTCTATGTTAGCCATACATTTTCCGTAATTCCGCAGTTTTCCCGATTTTTAGGGTGTTACAAGTTGGTATTAGAGCAGTAGTTTAAGTGAACTAGGTATGTTGTTAAGATGCCTAGACTTAAGCTGGAAAGATTAAGTATGGATTGGTGAGCTTGGGTAGAACTCATAAGATAGGATGGTCTTAGAGTCGACGAAAGTACATAATTTGAAAGTTGTGACCTTGGTAACGAGAATCCTTATGTGAAGTATGTTCATAATTTCAATTAGCTACTGCTATTATGAATGTATCATTACGTGAGTATGCTTAGATTACTATTGTTATGATAATTGATGGATGTATTAGTACGTTTCTTCATGTTTAAAATCTTATAGCCTAATTCTCACCTCATTCTCGAATGTGTGGCAGACTCCAATGGTTAATACTCACAGTAGAGTGGATGGCCATGATGCCACGAAATCTACAACTGATCAACCACGGGTGACTACGACAACGGTGCCTCCGCCGATTAACATCGTTTTTTTAGGGGGGGGGGGGACCTGAGCATATCCCTCATCATGACCTGGAAACGTTTGACCCCGTTATGGAAGAGGTAACAGCTCAGACACGAATGATGGACAAAATGACGAAGGCCATGAACAAGGCCATGGCTCAGCAGCAAGAGAAGTTTTTGAAACTTATCGAAGATAGGGATACGAACAACCGTAAGCATGAGATGGTTGCCGAGAACATTGTAGTGGCCGGATCTGGGGGCACTGACAATGGAATTCCTACTGATGGTTTGGGGATAATGGAAACTGGGCAAGCAGGGAAGGTTTGTTCCTTCTAGACTTTTCTGAGTTGCAGACCACCGGAGTTCAAAGGGGCGGATGATCCGGTTGTCTGCATGAACTGGATTTGGGAAATGGAGCAGGCGTTTCGGACTAGTGAGTGTGGAGAGGGCCAAAAGGCGAAGTTTGGTTTTCAAATGTTAAGAGGGGTGACTCTTACATGGTGGAATGTCTACTCCGCATCTCTAGAGGCCACAGTTTTGGCCAAACTGAGTTGGGAAACCTTCAAGAAAAAGGTGTTGGAAGAGTATTGCGATGAGCGGGCTATGGACCAGATCGAAGAGGAGTTCCGGAATCTGAAAAAGGGGATTTTGGCAGTTAAGGATTACAACCGTCTGTTTATGGATAAGTTGGGGTTGGTGGGACATCTGGTCTCGACAGAGAAAGAAAAGATTAAGGCCTACATCAAGGGTCTTCCATCGGACATGATGACTATGGTCCGAGTGTCTAAGGCCTCTACCCATCGTAAGGCGGTGGAGGAAGCTTAACTGGTGGAAGATGCCTATGGTCGGGACAAGGAAGAGGTTGCTAGAGTGCCAGAAAAGAGGAGATGGGAAGGGAAGTCTGTACCCTTCAAGAAACCGAGAACGTTTGACAACAATTATCGAGGAGCCGACCCAAAGAGGGAGGCTAGGTGGTGCTCTAAACGCCGGAGCAAACACTTCGACCCATGCAACTTTGTTTCGGGGAAGTGCTATAAGTGTGGCAAGACCAGGCATTCTATCAATTCTTGTCCCGTCAGGGTGACAATGTGTTTCGAATGCAAGGAGTCGGGTCACATTAGAAGGGACTGCCCGAAATTGAAAGTGGGAGGAAGCGGAGGACCAAAGGTGGAGCCTTCGAGGGCAACGGGAAGAGCTTTTCAGATGACAACCGAGGAGGCGAAGGCTGCGACGGACGTAGTGTCGGGTACGTTTCTTCTAAACTCCGTACCTACGCGTGTGTTATTTGATTCGGGTGAAAGTTTTTCGTTTGTGTCGACCTCCTTTTGCCAAAAGTTTTCTATGCCCACTAGTCGTTTAGAGGAAGCTATAGTGGTAGAAATAGCCGATGGAGGACAAGTAGTAGTTCGGGATATTTTGCGGGGTTGCATGTTAGAAATCGAAGGAAAGAAGTTCTCAATTGACTTGATGCCAATGGTAATTGGGGGATTTGACGTGGTAGTTGGAATGGATTGGTTAGCCGGGAATCAAGCCGAAATCTTATGCGCAAAGAAGTTGATTCACATACCTTCTTTGGATGGAAATTGTGTGGTCATTTATGGTGAACGAAGAAAGGGAGACGTAGCGATCATCTCCATGTTGAAGGCACGCAAATGTCTAGTCAAGGGGTGTACGTCCTTCTTAGCATACGTAATCGATGCTAAGTTAGAAAATAAGAAACTCGAGGACGTGAAGGTGGTACGCGATTTTCCCAACGTATTTCTAGAAGACTTGTCGGGTTTGCTACCGGATCGTCAAGTAGAGTTCAAGATAGACTTGGTACCAGGAGCGGCTCCGATAGCTAGAGCTCCATGCCGTTTGGCTCCGTCCGAAATGCAAGAGATGATGGCGCAACTCCAAGAGCTTTTGGAGAAGGGATTTGTGAGGCCGAGTTCATCTCCTTGGGGAGCACCGGTCTTATTCGGGAAGAAGAAAGATGGCACTATGCGGATGTGTATCGACTACCGAGAGTTGAACAAAGTAACCATGAAGAACAAGTATCCGCTTCCTAGAATCGACGACTTGTTCGACCAACTTCAAGGAGCGGGATGTTTCTCAAAGATCGACTTACACTCGGGTTATCATCAAGTTAAGGTTAGAGAAGAAGATATTCCGAAGACGGCATTTCGAATGCGGTATGGTCACTACGAGTTCCTGGTAATGCCATTCGGGTTGACGAATGCGCCGACAGTGTTCATGGATTTGATGAATCGAGTGTGTCGACCCTTCCTCGACAAGTCGGTGATTGTATTCATAGACGACATCTTGGTGTACTCCAAAGACGAAGTGGACCACGAGTTCCATTTACGAGAGGTGTTGGAGGTCTTAAGAAAGGAAAAGTTGTACGCGAAATTCTCTAAGTGTGATTTTTGGTTGGGTGAGGTCCAATTCTTGGGTCATGTGGTGACCCGAGATGGAGTGAAGATGGATCCTTCCAAAATTGAGGCAATGATGAATTGGGAACCTCCTAAGAGTCCGAGTGAATTCGAAGCTTCTTAGGTTTGGCGGGTTACTACCGAAGATTCATTCAAGACTTTTCCAATATTGCTTCTTCATTGACGGCGTTGACTCGAAAAAACGTGAAGTTTGTTTGGACCGAAGTGCAAGAGAAAACGTTCCGTACTCTACAAAAGAAACTATGTGAAGCACCAATTTTATCCTTACCCGAAGGATCGGAAGATTTCGTGGTCTATAGCGACGCATCCAAATTGGGCTTGGGGTGCGTGTTAATGCAAAGGGGAAAGGTGATCGCCTATGCTTCAAGGCAACTCAAAGTGCACGAAAAGAACTAGCCCACGCATGAGTTGGATTTGGTCGCGGTGGTATTCGCGTTGAAGTTGTGGTGTCATTACCTATACGACACGAAATATACGTTGTACACGGATCACAAGAGCTTGAAGTATGTATTCGATCAAAAAGTGTTGAACATGAGGCAACGGAGATGGTTGGAGTTACTCAAGGATTATGATTGTGAATTGCTTTACCATCCGGGAAAGGCCAATGTGCTCGTCGACGCCTTGAGTCAAAAGGAGTATAGTGGGAGTCTACGCGCCAATCTCTCAAGGATTGACATTGTGTCAAGTTTAGTGGAACGGATTAGAGCGGCTCAATCCGAAGCCTTATTGGGAGAAAACCTCAAGGAAGAAGTAATGGTGAAGCAAAAGCAACTTTTAACGGAGGATAGCCGTGGAGTTAAGTTGTTCAACGGGCGCGTGTGGGTGCCCAAGCTCGGTGGAAATCGGGAGATACTCATGGGCGAGGTTCATAAGTCCAAGTACTCCATTCATCCAGGAAGTACCAAAATGTATCGAGATTTGAAGTTGCATTATTGGTGGCCAGTCATGAAGTTGGACGTGGCGCACTACGTAGAGCGATGTGTGACTTGCTCGCAAGTGAAGGCTCAACATCAACTACCTTACAACAGTTTACGACCTTTGGAAATCCCCGACTGGAAGTGAGAGAAAATCACCATGGATTTTGTGACCAAGTTGCCGAAAACTTTGAAAGGTCACGACACTATTTGGGTGATAGTGGATCGGTTGACGAAGAGTGCACATTTCCTAGCGATGCAGGAAACCTTACCGATGGACAAATTGGCAAAGCTCTATATTGATGAAGTGGTCTCGAGGCACGGTGTGTCCGTGTCTATAGTCTCCGATCGGGATAGTCGGTTCACGTCGAGATTTTGGCAAGCTTTGCAAGAAGAACTTGGTACGAGAGTAAATTTGAGCACAACATATCACCCCAAACGGATGGACAAAGTGAAAGGACTATTCAAACCTTGTAGGACATGCTAAGGGCGTGTGTAATCGATTTTGGGGGCAATTGGGATACTCATCTACTGTTAGTAGAGTTCGCTTACAACAATAGTTATCACTCTAGCTTGAAGGCGACGCCATTTGAGGCCTTGTATGGGAGAAAGTGTAGGACTCCCGCGTGTTGGCTAGAGGCGGGAGAAAAGCAATTTGCCAGACTGGAAATCGTTCAAGAAACGACCGATAAAGTCAAGATCATCCGGGAACGTTTGAAGGCAGCCCAAGACCGACAAAAGAGCTACACCGACAAGAAAAGGAGACCAGTAGAGTTCCAAGTGGGAGAACGAGTGATGTTGAAAGTATCGCCGTGGAAGGGATTAATTCGTTTTGGGAAACGAGGAAAGTTGAGTCCCCGTTTACTCGGGCCATTCACCATTCTAGAACGTGTGGCTTCGCAAGCCTAGAAGTTGGATTTACCACCGGAAATGGACGAGATCCATCTAACCTTCCATGTATGTTACTTACGGAAGTGTCTAGCGGAAGATGAGAGCGTGATACCCTTATCGGAAATCCGAGTCGATGACAATCGTTGTATAGAAGAACCCGAAGCTATTTTGGAAAGAGAGACTAAGAGACTTAGACACAAGGATGTGGTCATGGTCAAGGTGCAATGGAAGCACCATCGGGGTGCCAACGTAACTTGGGAAGCGGAGGAGGACACGAGATGCCGGTATGCACGTTTGTTTGCTTAACCTAAGATTTCGAGGACGAAATCTCTTCCAAGTTGGGGAGGATTGTAACACCCCGAATCTTCTATTATTCAACGAAGCACTCTTTCCTGAATTTAGCGATTTGGCGATAGAACTTATAGTTACCATTAACTTCGGGTCGCCTAATGTTCAACCGAACCAAACAATCGTCTAAGGTGGTGTGTGCATGTTCTTGGGTTTTCAGGTGATTATACGCGGTTGTCATGCATGCAAGTTTTACCATTCAGTCAACTTAAGCTAATGGGCTCGAGAGTCGGTTTCGGATGGAAAAAGGACCGTCGAACAGCATGCCTAGAGTAGCCGATGACTATGACCGGCGACTATGCCATGGCATAGTTGCATGTGTCAATGTCGCGATGAGGGATGAATTCGGCGAAGTCAAGAAGAAAGTGGGGTGTTGGCCGCGACTGTGCCCCGCGACAATGCCCAGGGCATTGTCGCCGAGGGCAATGTCGCAAGTGGGGGCCGAGGGGCTGTTTATTAGCGGGTTTTGGCAGCCATTTTGGTCATTTTCTACCATTTCTCAGATAGGGCCGACTTCACTCTTGTGTAGGTGCGATTTTGCTCTCATAGTTTGGTAAGTCCTCTCCTCCCATCATCTCTCCTCATTTATGGATTTCACCCACCTCATTTATGAGAAATCCTTCTTCATCTCTAGGTCATTAAGTGTTTATCACACTCAAGTATACTCAAGTGCTTAAGGAGTCTCCTCTTCCATCATTTAGGGTTTGGGTTTTCTACAAAACCCTCTAAGGTGAGTTGTCTTCACTCTCCATGCTTTATACATGTTTATATTGTTAGGTTACCATCTTACTACCTTCTTCTATTATTATTTCATGATTTACACATTTTGACCTAAAATGGGTTTTTGAGAAAGTATAAGATTTTGTTGAAATAAATGGTGGTAAAGGTGAAATGTGTGACCATCCCTTGACATCCAAGTGTTATTATCCTTAATCTACAAGTTTTATCACTTAGAATGATTTTGACCATTCTAGGTCAAAATTAGAGTTTTGGGAAATATTTGGGGTTTTCAAGGTAATGTTCATGAAAAAGAGTTTATATGTTAAAATTGAGTTCAAGACCTAACTTGAGAAATCATGGTGCTTTATAAACAATTGTGGAAGTTCCATGTCGATTATTTCCAAATGGGAAGTATGTTTCAATGTTACTATTAAGCTAAAACTATTATGATTATTATTGTTGGACTATATGAGAGTCCTTGATTGGTCATTGAGTGTAATGGATCCATAGGCATTAGAGTCGTAACACGGAATAGGCATTGGGATCCATGATAAGTAAGATGTGAGCCTATATGGTCGGGCATCGTCTCATGGGCAGTAAGGTGTAATTCCAAAGTGCTTGTTTGTGGATTTGGAGCGACCCAATGTATAGACCTGGAGTGGTTGAAATTGGGGGCTCACAAGTTATACTCTTCGGGGTTGCGCTTGTTTCCAACTTAATGTTGATATGTGATTATTGCTACTAACGATTATGTGGCTACCTTGTCTCATGCAATTACTTTTGATTATTAAGTTTCCATCAACAGTTGAAGCATTGGATATCAAATGACTTTCACCATGGGGTTCATTATATTTCTATTGTACCTCAATTTATTCTTATTATCACAAATTGTTAGGTTCTTACTCTCATCGTGTTAGACTAACACTTCTTCTCTTGGATGTGTGCTTAGGGCATTCAAGCGGTGGGGCTCCTCGGGCTTGAGTGAAGAGACATGATGGAGATAGCATTTTTGGAAGTATATAGAGGCGTACATGATAGATTATCAATGTTGAATTTTTGGTAGCAATTAGACAACACCCGAATGTAATATACGACATGTTGGTTTAGATTATTAGGTTGTTGGACCGTTAATTGCTCATTCCTTTGTTTTGTAAACGCCATACATTAATTCCCCTTTTGTTGGGTGATTTGTCTATGTTAGCCATACATTTTCCGTAATTCCGCAGGTTTAAAATTTTCCTGATTTTTAGGGTGTTACAGTCTAAAACATTACATGACTCCAAACGAATGAATTAGCGCATTCAAAATATGTAACTCTCAAATAAATATAAATCATGACCAAAACTCTACGTTGAGCCATCAAAACTGGACAAATGTCCCAAAAAATCCAACATAATCAAATACCGAGCCACAAGCTCAACTAATAAAAAAACCATTTGTTAAAAGTCATAAAATGAAATAAAACATAGATACCCCACGTTTATGCGAAACATGCTCCGTAAACACAAATAACTCCACACAACTCTAGGTTAAGACAAATCATTTTTCAAAACACCCATCAAGGTGCATTTTTACCAAAAGATTTACACTTGTAAAATAAATCGTTCTAATATCAATACCTAAGAGTTACTCACCAACATACTCAAAATACATCTTTTCCCAACACCAAAAGGTTTACAATTTCCAAAATGTTCGCAAGGACGGAAATGACCAAAATCCAATGACCCACACGTTGACATTTTCAAAACATCTCTTAACACAAACTATGCATATTTCCAACAAACACTGCATTTTTATCAAATAACCTCCATTTATGCAATAAATCGTCAAAACATTTTCATTAATGGTTCATTTATCAAATTACCCAAAAATCCCAAAATGTGGGTGTTTCACAAAGTTTATAAAGTTAAACAACTCAAATAATCAAAACCCACTAAATAACTCAACAATTGATAAAACCCTTTGTGGTCTGATTTTTTTTCCTAAGGGTTTCTACCTTCCGAAAATACTCCGGCATTCCTGTACCACCCTCCCAACCTGTTCCTTGCTTCCTCCTCCGGTAGTTTCGTCGTCGCCTCTCTACTCCCTTGCTCCTTGTCCGCATGGCGACGAACATCGATACTATTGAAGCTATGTCCTCTCTCACGACAAAACTTCACGTCTCTCCGACCCAAACCAACATTGACGTGGAAGATGCGACGAATACCACCGTTGTTCAGACTGGAAGTGTTCGCCGAATCCTCGATGGTCACACGAGTGTTATCAAGAAAAGGGTGCAACACATCCATCCTTAAAACTATCTTAAATAGGATGTGGAAATTTAGAGGAACATGGCAGGTAAGATTTCTAGGTAATGACGATTCAAGTTCTTTTTTCGGGTTCTCTTTCTCCTCTCCTTCGGACCAATCTTGGGTGATTCAACGGATGCCATGGTGTTTCTCCGGTGGGTTTCTCCTTGATACTTCATGGCCTACTTCGGGCAACTGGAAGGAAGCTAGTTTTAGTACCATACCGCTTCTTCTATCCATTGACAATATTCCGTTACGGCTATTCACGGAAAATAACCTTTCATCCTGGATAAAAAAGGCAGACCCCAAGGCTGAGCTCAGATGGAAAGGCACTAACTTCGACATGATCCGAGCTAGTACCAAAACTCGGGTAAATCTTTCGGTGGATAAACAACCATGTGTGGGCCTTTTTATACCTTTTGAGGGAAGGAAGAAATGGCTCCAGTTCAAGTTCGAAAGACTCCCGATCATTTTATATAGATGTGGGATTTGGGCTAAGCAATTAACACGCCCGATTGTGGAAATTTTGGTCAGGACCTTGATTTGAAATAGTGGTTATTGCGGTGAAATAGCGGTAAAAAAAGTAGGTTCATAACATTAAATATAAATATTATATATATATATATAGGGCCAGGTTCAAGGGAAAACCTCAAATAAACGGAAAACTAAGGAACACTCTGGTAGCCCTTCATCTTGACGGTATGCACTTATGCATAAAGGTAATTTGTAACATGCACACATGCATATGCACAAATGCATAATGCACAAGTGCATAAAAACAAAAAAAAAACAACTTAATTTACGTGTGTGCACAAATGCATACCGTCCAGATGAAAGACTACCAGGGTGTTCCTTGGTTTTCCATTTATTTGAGGTTTTCCCTTGAACATCCCCCTCTCTCTCTCTCTATATATATATATATATATATATATATATATATATGTTGATCCAAACCCTCAATGATTTGATAATGACCCTCTCTTAAACACTTAGTGAAAATTGTAAGTAAACAATATGTATCAGAGTTTCACTATCGCTGATAAGTACTAAGACTTTACAGTACCGCTGATAGGAACTCTCACTCTTTAGATTAGATATTCAGCGAAAACTGTTCATCATCATATAGCTCTAAGCCTATTCAGTCTATGAGATGATCGCTGATAAGTTAGTTGTTTACTTATGATTCCTGAAGACAAGTTTCACGTCAACCAAAGTTCTACGCTGAAGTCGAAGATCAAGCTCAAGAACCAGCGACAAGTCTACTCATGAACTGATGCGGATATCCGCGAAGCAAGACCTGTCCATTCAACGTGAAGTATCAAGTAGAAGACTTCAACAATCGCTGAACTTTATCATTCGCTGATAAAGATCTGACTCAACGAAAGCTGGTCATGAAGTCTCCCTGCATGTTACTATTGTCTTACCTCCCTTGCACGTCTCCGTACGAATTGTCAGAACGGACATCCATTTTGTCTGTAATCGTACAACAACTCTGATTCTACACTGTGCACCATGCGGCTACTAAGGTTGTCTACAAAGGTCAATGACATGCAACCACTCAGATGCTGCCACGTGTAATGCCATACTGCCATGCATTAAATGCATGCAGTATAAAAGAAGATCCTTACTTCAGTTTTGAAGTGTGCTCGGACCATCTTCTTCTTTCTAGTGCAAGAAACTTAGTGTAAGAAACTCTGTGTTTCTTAAGACTTGTTAAGATTAGGTTTATCCTTAATCTTGTTCCGCAACAAGTTGTAAATTGTCTTGATTTATCAATAAACAATTTAGAAAAGTAAAAACGCGTGTTTGTATTCAACCCCCCCCCCCCCCCCCCCCCCCTTCTACAAACTTGTATAGCCCTTCGGGACCAACAAGTGGTATCATAGCGGATTTGTTTAATCTCATAAACAAGATCTGATCTATACTAAGATTTGACAACGGTTCTCTTGCAAAACCCCCTAGATTCTCCAGAGATAATTTTAATCTATGGAAAAATAGGATGATTCTCTTCTTAGAAGGTGTAGACCCTACTATGCCTTACTATCTTGAAAACGGCCCATATATTTCTGTAAGAATTGATGCTGCAGTTCCAGCCGCTGAGAATAGACCTGCTATTCCAGAAAGGCTGATTCCTAAGGAAATTCATACGTGGACTGATGAAGATAAGAAGAAAGTGGCTATCGACACCAAAGGCAGATCCATACTCTCCATGGCTCTTCCTGACGAAGTCTACCATTCCGTCATGAACCTGAAAACCTCAAAAGCTATGTGGGACACAATCTGTGTTCAGTATGAAGGTACTTCTGAAGTCCAGGACTCTCGAAAGATCAACCTAGTAAGACAGTATGAAAGCTTCATTTGTGGTAAGAATGAAACTCTCTCTGAAGTACACCAACGTTTTAACTGCTTAATAATAGATCTAAAAACTGTTGGTAAGTAATATTCTAACTTTGAAGTACTGACAAAGTTCTTAGAATGTTTACCTGAAAGCTGGGACAGTTATTCTATGTGTCTCAAGCTGTCAACGGATCTAAAATCAATGACCCTTTCTACCTTATATGGCACGATGCTGAATCATGAACAATCGAGTCATCTTAAGAAGAATCTTGTAAAAGATTCAAAAAGCACCCCTGTTGCTTTAATCTCAAAGTCACCTTCCACTCAGCGATCGACTATCACTGTCACTGAGTTGGAAACTAACTCTGAAAGATCATCAGACTCTGACGTTTCAGATAATGATGAAACTCTGGCATTCCTGGCTAATAAGTTCAGGAGATTTGCTAGAAAGAGTAATTTCAAGAAGAATAAACCTCTTGCTATTACTGACAAGCCAAGATCATCAACCCCTGTTGATAAGGCTACTGCTACTTGCTATAACTGTGAAAAGATAGGACATTTTGCTAGCGAGTGCAGGTCAAAGAAAGTCTCTAGACCTTCAGCTTTTCCCAAAAAAAACTTTATTCCCAGGAATAGAGATGAAAAATATAAAAAGCTGAAAGAAAGGTATGCAAAGCTGAAAACCTTTAAGACCTAAAGGCAAAGGCCTCATGGCTGTTTATGATTGGGCTGCCTCTGACGAAGAAGAATCATCTGACTCTGAAGATGATGATGAAGCCAATCTGTCTCATGGCCAAACTTGAAGATGAGGAAGACAATTCTGACATTCCCTCTACTTCAACCTCTGCAACTCAGGTTAAGAAGGGTATCTGGTATCTCGATAGCGGATGCTCTAGACACATGACTGGTATGAAGAACCTGCTCACTGAGTACAAAGAAGAGAAGGGTCCCTCTGTAACTTTCGGTGGAAATGGAAAAGGACATACCCGAGGGTTTGGTGTACTATCTAATGGTACAACAACCTTCAGAAGAGTCGCATATGTTGAAGGGCTGAAGCATAATCTTCTAAGCATCAGTCAACTTTGCGACAAGGATAACAAAATAATCTTTACTAAGGAATACTACTTTGTCGCTGACAAAAAGGAGAAGATAGCTCTCAGCGGTTATCGTTTGGAAAATGTTTATGTAATAAACATGGACTCAACAACCACTGAGAACTCCTGTTTCTTCTCAAAAGCCTCATCTGATGTCAACTGGCTATGGCATAAGAGGCTCTCTCATCTAAACTTCAAGACACTGAACACTCTTTCTTCAAAAGAGTTAGTCACTGGTCTACCTCAGCACTTATACGCCAAAGAGTCCTTATGTTCAGCGTGTGATAAAGGTAAGCAGACCAAAGCAAGCTTTAAGTTAAAGCAAGTTTCCTCAGTATCATCTCCTCTACAACTTCTCCATATGGATTTGTTTGGCCCTGTTAACAAACAATCCATCGCTGGAAAGAAATATACACTGGTCATAGTTGATGAATTCTCTCTCTATACATGGGTTATGTTTCTCCGTTCTAAGAGTGACACCCCTGAAGAACTCATCACCTTTGTTCGGAAGATGGAAACCCTGAACAACTTGACCGTTCGCTCAATAAGGAGTGATCATGGGACTGAATTCAAAGACAGTTCTCTTGATTCCTTCTTTGAGAGTAAGGGTATTTATCACAACTTTTCTTCAGTGAGAACACCGCAACAAAACGGAGTCGCTGAAAGAAGAAATAGAACTATTATTGAAGCTGCACGTTCAATGCTCAACGATTCTCACCTGCCTACTCAGTTTTGGGCAGAAGCTGTCAACACTGCTTGTTTTATGCAAAACAGGTCGCTGATAGTCAAAAGATTTAATAAAACAGCCTATGAACTTTTTCATGGGAGAAAGCCTTCAATTATTCACATCTTTGGATGTCAGTGTTTCATACTGAACAACAGAGATGCCCTTGGAAAGTTTGATCCTAAGGCTGATGATGGAATCTTTCTTGGGTATTCTTCAATCTCCAAAGCCTTCAGAGTCTTCAATCGAAGAAGACAAACTATTGAAGAAACTATTCACGTCACTTTTGACGAATCCCGTTCAGCGAATTCTCGACCTTCTGCTGATACTGAAGAACTGAATCAATGGATGTTTTCTCATCTTGGTGATTCAAAAAATATTCCCACTCCTCATACTCATACAGTTGAAGATGATAGTCCTACTATCATCGCAAACATGCAGAATAGTGAAGCTGAAACATCATGGGTCTCAGCAGTTCCTTTAAACACTATACTTGCTTCCGAACCAAGTGTCTCAGACATTCCATCTACTTCTCAGCAATCAGTAAATGTGATGACATCTACACCTACTCCTCTCTTGGCTGATATTCCAGAAGTTGCTGAAGCCTCATCTTCAGCTCCTCCAGTTCAAATTGAGTCAACGACTTATGCTCCTGCTCAGCGATGGACTGTAAATCACCCAATTGATCAAATTCTTGGTGATCCAAATGCTGGTGTTCAGACTCGACGAAGTGCAGGTAATATTTGTTTATTTGTTAACTTTATTTCTCTGATTGAACCAACGAAATTAGATGATGCCCTCAAAGATCCAAATTGGGTCAGCGCCATGCAAGAAGAGCTGACTGAATTCGAAAGAAACAAAGTTTGGAAACTTGTTCGAATACCAACTGACAAAAACAGTGATAGGCACTAAATGGGTCTATCGAAACAAGTTGGACGAACATGGAACTGTAACCCGCAACAAGGCTCGTCTTGTTGCTCAGGGATACAGACAAGAGGAAGGCATAGATTACGACGAAACATTTACTCCAGTAGCAAGACTAGAATCTATTCGTCTATTCTTAGCATACGCTGTACACAAAGACTTCAAAGTATATCAGATGGATGTTAAGTCAGAGTTTCTAAATGGAAAGCTGAATGAAGAAGTCTTTGTGGAACAACCTCCAGGATTCACAGATCCTAAGCGTCCAAGTCATGTTTATAAACTGGATAAGGCACTTTATGGCTTAAAGCAAGCTCCACGTGCATGGTATGACACTCTATCCTCTTATCTCCTAATTGAAAATTTTGAGCGAGGTAAAATCGACAAAACTCTATTTTTCAGAATAGTGAAAGGTCATATCATTCTTGTTCAGATATATGTTGATGACATTATATTTGGTTCTACTAACCCTGACCTTTGTACTCGTTTCGCTGATAGAATGAAAGAAGAGTATAAAATGAGTATGATGGGTGAGATAACATATTTCCTTGGTCTTCAGATAAAGCAAAATGAAAAAGGAACTTTCATTAATCAGGGAAAGTATGTTAAAGATATGCTGAAGAAATTCGATTTAACTCAGAGCTCAGCTATGAAAACCCCTATGGCACCACCGCTGACACTAGACAAGGATTCAAATGGAATACCTGTTAATGTCACGCTGTACAGTGGGATGATCGGCTCTCTCTTGTATCTTACAGCTAGACGACCCGATATTATATACGCAACCTGTTTGTGTGCACGATATCAAGCTGAACCTAAGGAATCTCATATGATCGTTGTAAAGCGAATCTTTCGTTACCTTAAGGGTACTATGAACATAGGTCTTTGGTATCCCAAAGACTCAGGGTTTGATCTAATCGCCTATTCAGATAGTGATTTTGCAGGTTGCAAATTGGATAGGAAAAGCACCACAAGAGGCTGTCAGCTCCTGGGTGGAAAGCTGGTGAGTTGGACAAGTAAAAAGCAAAACTCAGTGTCCACCTCAACTGTTGAAGCTGAGTATGTAGCCGCTGGAAGCTGTTGTTCTCAGGTCTTGTGGATGAGAAATCAACTACTAGACTATGACCTTCAGCTCTCGAAAATTCCAATCTATTGCGACAGCACAAGTGCCATCGCTATAGCCAACAATCCAGTGCTACACTCAAAGACAAAACACATCGAAATCAGGTATCATTTTATCAGAGATCATGTGATGAATGGTGATATAGAACTTCATTTTATCCCAACTGACTATCTGTTA
Source organism: Saussurea involucrata (assembly GCA_033807775.1). Classification (NCBI taxonomy): domain Eukaryota; kingdom Viridiplantae; phylum Streptophyta; class Magnoliopsida; order Asterales; family Asteraceae; genus Saussurea; species Saussurea involucrata. Next base: position 62,018,955 of record CM066313.1, on the reverse strand, counting down.
GCTGATCTGTTCACCAAACCTCTTGATGAGACAAGATTCAACTTTCTCATCAGCGAGCTTGGAATGCTGAACCTTGAAGAATAAAATCTTCAGCAGTTCACATTTGATCAGCGATAGGATAAAATCAACTTGTATAACCCATTCTATCATTCTCTCTCTGAACATAATTGATTCGCTGATATCAAGGTATGTTTTCTCTCTTACTCGCTGACGTTCGCCTAGAACTCAAAGATTTCAAAACATCTTGCATCGCTGAATATCTCTTCCTTAACAGCGATACTTTGAAATTTCTTAAACCAACACTGATATTTCTATTTAGTGCTTCATATTTTCAAAAGTGTCCCTGAGCTTTCAAAACCTCAGAGACATCCTAAAATATGAAAGGACAGTTGTGACGTCATCGCAACGGATAAGCCCTGGCACGTTCTTTTTCTGACACACGATTGCACGTTTCGTTTACCTTCCAATCAAATGCAAACACGTGTCCGTGTCATGATGAAAAACTTTCCCGCTCGAGTTTTTCTCTCTCTCAAATCTCTCAATATAAACCATTTTGGGTTTATATTTTTCTCTTTACGCGAAAAACTTCTCCTCCAAGCAAGAAAAAGATTTACTGTTGCATTTTGAGCTCTCAAAATTTCCAGAAACTGTTCATCTTCTTCTTTGACGAACCAGGTTAATACTCTTATTATTTACCTACATTACTTGTTTATGATCTTATTCTTTGCTTTTAACAGATCAATCAAAAGAACTCTTATAAAATGAAATCATTTTCTGTTCATGATTTTATGAATACAACCTTCATGGTTGTTCTTCAAGTTTATATCAAAACTCGTAAACTTGTTCTTCATATGTTTTTCCAGAATTCCTTCTTCAAATGAAAACTAGAAAACACATAATCTCTACGTTTTGTAACTCTTTCTCAAAACAAGAAAAACCCTAATCTTTCTCAAAGGGATTTTTGGCTGAATGAAATGGAAAAAATTCAAAAACATCTTATTGGAAAATATTTCCACATTAAGACTATTTGTTTTGTTGATCTTTGGTTAAGCTGATTACAGAAATAGCTGCTCCTTCTATTGGTATTCCAACTGCTGAGAACACTACTGCTGCTGAGGAACTTGAAATCACCAAGGCTCCTCAGGTCAAGTTCAAACTTGAGGATATCTCTTTTACAAAATCAAACAACCTCCATGCGCTGTTCGATTTTCCTCCGAAGAAACAAGTCAAACATCTAGACGACGCTGTGAATTTTCTGAAAACATGTTGCCTCTCTACAGCCTTGACAATAACAGCCCTTGCTCATCAGTTGCTATTATCTCAGTTCTGGTATACCGCCAGACACACTCAGCTACCATCATCCAAATACCCTACCAAACTACTTGATGTCATCCTCTGTGACACTGATTTTGGCACCATCAAAATCAACCCTGCTATCATTCGAAAAGCACTGAATCTCCCTGTTGCCACCAAAGATAAACCATTTGTTCCTCTTCCTGATCCCAAGAGACATGCTGATAGAGAAAAACTCATTGCATTCTTTGATGCAATGAAGTACGTTTGGGATCAAGGGAGAGATGAAAAAGCCGAGAAGAAACTGACTGCAATCAAGAAGTCAAAGATGCCCAGCGAGATGAACTTCATCTACGCACACCTGATAAGCTGCATGACAGTGAAGAGGGGCTCCTCTGATCAAGCTGCTCAACCTCAGCAAGCCATGGGCTATGCATTGCTGAAAGGTCTCCATGTTGACTGGGCCTCGATAATCTACGACGATCTTGCGCTCAGAGTAGATTTTGCTGATAGACCATCATGGGTTCCATACCCAAGATTCCTCAGCGCCATTTTCCAAACCGGCCTTAAGGATAACTATCCAAAAGTAGGAGACCTGAAACTCTCTCAAGTTGGCCCTAAGGTGCTCGACTTCAAGCCCCTGCCAAACGAGGTACGTCTCTCTACTCTCTTATCTATTCTCAATCCTCCTTCTTCTACTTCTGCGGCTCATTCAGTGAAAATCCCCACCGCTGATACCCTAGCTGCAACCTCCACTCCTTCTAGAAAAAGGAAACAATCAACTACCCAACTTGGTTCCAAAAGAATCAAGAAAACCAAGGAGCAACCCCCCAGCATTTACATGCTGAAGACTCCTCAGCTCATCTTGAAGAGCTGATGGAAAGTTCAGTGGTACGCTCTGCCACAGCTGAACAAGCCACCCCTTCCATCCCAGCTTCAGCGTCTCTAAACGCTGAAGTTATAAACTTGGAAATGAACCCACCTCCTTCAGCCTCTCTACAGACTGAAGTGATTCTCAGCGGATCCAACGCTGAACCCCACACCCAACCATCATTCTCATCCTCCTTTCCTCTTACCTCTTCTTTGGTCACTCAATCTATTCCCCTATTCTCCTCAACAACCGTCATCCTCAGCGACACTACTGCTGAACATTTTGAGAGGATGATAGGACACACCACAGGACCCGCAGGTACTTCCAGTCGTCTAGGAAATATTGAAGACGACTACGAAACTTTTTCAGGACATCAAGGTTTCGACAACTTCGCCAACCCGCCTGCAGGTATACACAAAATCCCACACACTTCTCTCTCTCAACCCCAAACTTCTGAGCTTTCCTATGTTCATAAGTTTATAACCTTTTCAGGTCCTAATTTGGGAGATATCAACACCTCCCTGACGGCCCTGGAAACAAAGATGGAGTCTTTCAACAACACTCTAACTGCCAACTCTTCAGCGGTTACAAACGCTGGAGAGAACTTGAAGACTTTGACCACTGAGGTCGAAAAGAAAGCCTCCAAAGCTGATCTGGAGAAGGTGGATGGTAGCATTGCTAAATTTGCTACCACCCTCACTGAAAACTCAACCGCCACAACCACTCTCTCAACAAACTTCACCTCTCTGTCCAATGAAGTCACATCATTGAGGACATAGGTTGGTTCTCTTAAGAGTGAAGTTTCCACGATCAAGACTGAAGTCTCTGCGGTCAAAGAGATTGTTCAGAAAGTGCTTGATCGCCTGAACACCCCAACTTCTCATTTCACTCAGGCCGATCGAGATGATCTCAAAAAGATCAGTCCTGCTATTACTGGCCTAGAAGACAGAGTAGCATCGATTGAAAACTGCATAAGAATTACTGGCCAAGAAGACAGTAATCCTATTGCTGCTGCTGCTGCTGAAAAGTCCGTTATCTCCCCCAACCATGATGTGGAAGAGGGGGACAAGCCTAAAGAAGACCTTCCCCATAATGATGAGGGGGAGAAGAAGAAAAATAAAGAAGACCTTCCCAATGCTGAGTGGGAGGGTATTGAGACTGAAGCTGATGCTACTTCTTCAAAACCTCAGGGAGTTGAAAACCCTGAGGGAACCGAAGAGCATAACATTGAAGCTGCTGCTGATGTAACCTCACCCTATGCTGAAGAGGTTGAATCTGATGAAGACGAAGCTGAAGACGATGAAGCTGTCGACATCTCTGATGATGAACCATCTTCTTCTCCAAAGAATGATGACGATGACGATGATGATGATGATGACTCCTTTATCGTCAAGCCTGTTCAGAAGACTACAACTGTCAAAGGGATTTCGATAAACGAACCTTCAGGGGAGCGGACCAAGACAAAGCCTGCAGCGTCTGAAGCTGACAAAGGCAAAAACAAAGGCCTTGCTGTAGAAGACAATCTGATGATCATGCTTCAAAAGCCAGTTTGTCAGGTACACTACCTCCTATTCCCTTACACTGCACCCCTCCTCTATCCCTTCTCAATCTCAATCCTTCTATCCATAAAACCTCTATACACTTAACCACATTCTTTTCTCTATATCTTTCTTCCCCAACTCTGCTTACTTAAACGATTGATGTGTTTCAGCTAGTCCTCTCCCCTGTTTGAGGATCCCGCTGAAGCTCCTTCGACTACACCAGGAATAATCCCAGCCACAAGAGCTGAAGAAATAATCCCAGTCTTGGATTTAACCACTGAGACTGATGAACCTGAAGAACAGCTGCTCTCTCACAAAAAACAGACCTTCCTTGGCTCCTCAAAAGCTAAGTGAAGAGGATCAAGAAAAGAGAGATGCAATGATCAAACAGCTCGAAGATCAGCGAATCATTCTTCCTCGTGACCAAATCCCTGCTCCCACAAAGTTCAGGATCTCAAGGAAAGAATACGAGGATCATCTAAGAGCTGAAAGATTACTCACCGAAAAGACGGAAGCTGAAGAAAAAGATAAGACTCTCGCCATCCAGCTTGTCCAACAATCGGTGAAAGACCCCGCGCTGAAAAGAACTCCCATTGATGTCCAACGTCAGCTATGGGATGATGCCCAAAGGATTGTTGAAGAAAAGACGAAAGTATCTAATACGACTTTGAAATGGTGTAAAGAAATGCTGAATTATCGATCTCGACCATCCAAAATCATCAAAGGAAACATCAGAGGAAGACTGTTCGTTGAGTGGGACTGGGACCAAACTCAATCGGGTTTTCTCCCCCTGGGATCACACGGAAATTCTCAATCTCCCTCCCAGAAGGAATAAAATTCCCGACAAGTTAATATGGCATTGGTCTACTAATGGGTTTTATTCGGTCAAAAGTGGGTATCGTTTGATTATGGAACGACTTACCTCTAACTTCATCTCTTTGTGAATGGTAATTCGAACAAAGTTTGTAATAACAACACCCCGCACAAAGTTCGTAGTTTTGTTTGGAGATTGAGTAGAGACGTTCTTCCTCATCGGGTTAACCTCCAAAAAAGGTGTGTCAATACTTCTTGCCTATGTGTCCTTTGTGACGCCAATCCGGAGAACAATTGGCACCTTATTATTGACCGCCCAACACTAAAGAGATTTGGATGGGGCTGGGCTTTGGAACCTTATTGACCTGAAGGCGAACCTTGCCAACGACTTCCCTAGTTGTTTCTTTTCCATACTTGACGTATGCTCCCCGATTATTCTTGACAAACTCTTGATCCTGTTGTGGAGTATTTGGAACCATATGAACGATGCCTTATGGAACAACCTCCTAAAACCTAGCCCGATGGTCAACCGCAAGGCCCAAGAGGTTTTACACGACTGCCATTTGGCAACGGGTTTACGGCTACAAAAAGCGACGATTGGGAGGGCTGACCGATGTAATCGCTCGCACAAACCACCGATGGGCTACTGGAATGCAACACCGATGCCTCTATGAGTGATGACCAGGGACGCTCGAGTTGGGGTATTGTTATCAGAGACGATCAGGGTACATTCGTGGCCGATCGTATGATGGCGAGATTCGGGATCCCACTAGTGAAAGAATGTGAGGCGCTGGCCATTGAAGACGCTATGCTTTGGACCTCCGAGTTGGGCTTGCAAAGTATTATCTTTGAATTGGATGCGAAACAAGTGGTTGATGCCATCCATTCCGACCAGGACGACGCTTCGGAATTTGGTGATATTATTTCCCGATGTCGGACGAGTTTACGCAACAAAAATTCTCACTCTATTTAGTTCTCTAGGCGACATGCAAACAGGGCTGCTTATGATCTTGCGAAAAGAGCCCAGTTTCTACCTTGTCCCACTATGTTCTTTGAATTACCGAATTTCCTAGCTGATTCTATGATCGCTATGTGTAACAACGTTGATCATTAATATATCCTTTGCTTTTATTCAAAAAAAAATCAACAATTGATAATTTATGTAAAACCTATAAACACGTTAAAATAAACATTTTTGGCATGTATAACGTTTTCACAAATCAATTTGAACTCACCTTGCTAGATTTAGGCTAAATCAAGATTTAACCCCATTTTGCTTCCTTGAAGAACTTGAATCCATGAACTCCTTCCAAAGCAACCTAGATCCACACACTCCCAACACAAACCCAACAAATCCAAATGTTTAGATTCACCCTCCAATCATCTAACACTAAAATCTCTATTTTGACTCAAAACCCTATCTTTGACCTAGCTTTTCTCAAAATCGTCCAAACCGAAAATGGAGAAATAAAACACTAGAAAATCATCAATGGAGCATTTATAACTCATAAAGAAGTTTGGAAATGGAGGGGATGAACTTACCACTTAGGTTTTGGTGAAAACCTAGAAAACCATAGCCACAACCTTGTAGAAATGGGTGAAGATGGTGAACTCTTGCTCCTAGCTCCCAATCCTTAACTTGATGATGATTTACCACCATAATACCTAAGGATTTGAGCCAAAGATTCTCCAAAATCGACATAAACGAGGTAGGTTTCACCTCGGGAGAGTTTAGAGAGGTTTGGGAAGAAAGTGAAATAGGTTGAAATCCCGTTTTTGACAGCATTCTGCCCCATGGGTGCTACATTGACCAGCGACAATGACACTGTCAATGGCGCTGGTCATAGTCGCTCGGGAGGTACTGTATGCTGCTCTTTGGCTGCGACTGTGCCAGGTGCGACTATGACATTGTCATAGTCGCCGGGCATTGTAGTCAGACCCGTACCAATCCCCGAAACCCGACTTCTTCCACGTCAATACTCCCGATACTCTTAGGGACTTTAAGTATTGTTCTTCCAACATTAATCCCACCATTTTCAAGTCGTAAAAACATACGGGTGGTATCCACTTACTGAAAATTACTGGTGTTACAACATCCCTTTCCTCCATTGTTGCTTCCCCTCACAATCGAAACCATAAATCTCCTCATAATCGAAACTCTGCATCATCAAGAGCAACAACTAAAATCAAAACCATAATCTTTCTGGATTTTTCTAGGTTTTTTGATATCCGGTTCTAAGATTTCTTGTTGGATTTCGACCTCTAAATCTCGTTGCCACATTTGGTTCTTCGAATTCTGGTTTTGAGATTTGATTAGATTATCTTGTTGAACTTCGACTTCTGGTTCTTCACTTCTTGGATCTCTAGTTTTGAGATTTGATTAGATTATCTTGTTGAACTTCGTTTTTTGGTGTTTCACTTATTCGATCTCTGGTTTTAGAACAAAAATCAGTTCAAGTATGTGGATTGCTATTATTTAATTTGGATTGATTTTTGGTTATGAGATTTGATTGGATTGCAATTATTAATATGATGATGAGGGATGCACAATATTGATACTCATGGGTATAATAGTCATTTCAATCGTTCAGATTGTTGATTCAGCAAAAAAAGTTAAACAACAAAACATTTGTATTCGGACTGATAAATTTATCTGGACATACAAATTTATCCATTCAGGACTTAATAGAAAATTTGGTAAATAACCCCTTACACGATACTCAAACAATCCAGATTCCAATTTACCATTTACCCTGTTTGTATAATCCCAATTTCTAACACGACGTGGTCTTTGATCATTCTTATGCATCTTTACCGTAGAAGATATACCACCACAAAAACCTATCATGCATAATATTCGCATTCTTTCTATAACAATAAAGTGAAACAACTTGTTTACCAAAAAAACATAAAAAGAAAAAAGAAAATGGCCATGCCATCCGTATAACGTAACAAAATTCCCTACCGTTGTGTATCGTAATCTGTCTATTTATTTTACCACGTGGTTAGTTTTGGAAGACTTCTAGACGCGATTCTTTAGTGCGGGAAATACTAGCAATATAAATGCCAAGAAAGAACCTAAAAGCATCTTGATGGCAAACCCAATTGGATCTTTTTGATTAAAACCACCAGCAGCATCACTAGTTGACGTTGTGATTGCTGTAGCAGAAGGCAATGCTTCGATAACTGCATCAGCCAGATCGGTGATGAAGGTAGAGGTACATCCGAGAGCAGGGACACGACCCCAATTTTCAACCCCGGATTCAAGGGCCAACTCCTTGTACTCCATATCTATCTCTTCCAGTGTCTCTATGTGCTCACTCACAAAGCTGGATGGATATTCAAAGCATAAATTATGCTTAAACAATAATAGCGTTTATGTGTATGCATGTCTGTGTGTGAGAGAAAAAAATCATATCACGCGTTCTCTATCAGATGAAGAGAAAAATCATTAGCAAATTAAGATTTCCGTTTAACTAGTTACCTAACGGGAACTGCTAGGAGACTCTTCACACCTTTTTTGCCAAGCTCAACAAGAACTTCATCAGTGTACGGCTTCAACCACTGAACGGGCCCAACTCGACTCTGATACAAAAAAGAAGACAAAGTTTAGAAGTAAAAAACGAACCATCATAGGTGCCTAAATTTTTTAGTATTGTTTTCATGTCTCCTTGTGTTTTCGCTTTCGTTTTGCAAGTCGGGGGTCTTCATGGAAAACGTCTCTCTACCCTCCGCGTTACAGGCAAGATCTGCATACATCCTACCCCCAAACCCAACCTCATTTGATTTGATTTGGTTTTGTTCTAGGAAGAAGCTGACAATTAGAAGTAAATACATATATAACAGAAAACTCAGAATGTTCTTATTAAGGAGAACAAACAAAAGTCATCTTGGAAGTAGGAAGAACTTAAAATGGATGACCTGATAAGCCAATTTGTGGTCATTGTCGATTCCTCTTGCTTTGAGTTCTTGCATGATTAAGTAAATGCATTCCTCCATCTGATCTTTATATGGATCCCCAGCATCTCTAACATAAGTAACCGGTACCCCATGGGCACTAAAGAAAATCATCACCTACAAATCAGCCAATAACAACAATTACAAAAGTTAATTAAATAATATAGATCTGTACTTCTCAGATATTGTCATGGTTCAGCTGATCATAAGCCATCTAAAATAGAATATACCTCCTCAGGTGAGCCAAAACCTTGCAATTCTTTCTCAATTAAGTCGGCCATAGAGTTGACATAACCTTGGCGCTGATACCAAGACTGGATAATAGCAACAGGAAGTCTTGACAAAATCTTGTCCTCCCTGCAATCATCTCAGATTATAATGTGCTAAATTAATGACTGCAAGTACACAGAACCATTGAATATACACAATGAAATCATAAGTTTACCTAAAGAGGGTTTGGAGAAGACGAATACTTGAACCGGTTGTAGAAATAGAAAACTGAGGATAAAGGGGAAGCACGACAAGCTTCGTAATCCCGTCTCTCTTAATCTGTCATGGTAAGAAATCAGTATCAGCTTTAATAGTTTGAACAAGAAATTCAGGTTGGAAATTGGTATGATCTTAACCTTTGCCCCATCCTATCACCAAGTTTAAAGAACGAAGGGTGTAAATGGGATTTGAAAAGTGTCAACATATTATTGAGAAACATTCAATTATACATAGTAGAAGACGAGCCAATAGGCCAACAAATAAAACCCTAAAGTATGATCACAATTAAAAGAACATTTAATGACAAAACAGAAAATTTAGCAAGAGATCAAAAGAAAAAAGAGTGTCCACTGACATTCATGTCACTCAAAACCAATCATGATTGTTAAAACTGCTGAATAGATAAGCATTATTTGATGGTTTCAAACTTGTCTAAATGGTTTCTTCAAACTTTTACTTGCCTGCTGAACAGCTTCCTCAGTGAATGGGTGCCAGTAACGCATTGCCACATAGACATTAGCAGGTACTTTCTTTGCTTCAAGTGCCATTCTTAGAGCATCAGCCTGCAACAAACAGCAAGAATGATGAATGTGTTTTTAAATTCAACCTAGAAAGACATCAAACTACTTGCTAAAGTGCTTCCATTCCAAGTCATTTCAGTTTATCTGTTTCTATTTATAATAAAACTTTCAAGGTAATAAATATTAATATAATGATTTTTCTGATACATACATGAGCAATAACCAAGATTTCCATAAAGTCATACATCTAACCTGCTCATCTGTTATCTTTCGCAGAGGTGAACCACCTCCAATGGAAGCATACCCTTCTTTACTTTTGGGTGCCCTTAGTACGGAAATGAGTTGCGCTAGGGGTTGTTGTAGGAACCGAAACAACCTTGGGAGACGAATGATATCCTGTCCCAATAAATTAATATTATACTACAATATATATATATATATATGAAAACCATCCATCACATGATATAGAAATGGAATTGCTTATAACAACAAACATACCGGGTCTGCAAATAGATTATACAAAAAGGGTTGAACATCATTAAGTGTCTCTGGACCTCCGAGATTCAAAAGAAGAACTCCAACTTTATCCTCCTCAATGTGCGAATGAGATTCGGTAGCACTCAAAGGGTGTGTCCACACCCCTGCAGAGCAAAATGCTTTTCCGACTAAACTTTTTTTCTGAACGGGCAAAACCAATTGCAAGTTCTGAAAGGTGCTTCCAGTTGTATCATAGCTCAAAGATGATCGACCTCTCTGAAAGCATAAACTGCAAGTAAAAGGAATTGTTAAGACTTAGATTAAATTGTAAAAAACAAACTGTGATGAAATTTTGTAACTAGTTAGTAGTCATTCTATCAACTAATGAAGGTCTCCATTTATTTTGGGATTATTTAGCTAAACAACCTTCTGAGAAGTATTTTTTTAAATAGCGTTATGACGAGTTCTTTTTTAAATCCATGACCTTCTGCAGGTGTTGAGAATGTTTGCGCATAGCAAAAGAATGTCTCTTCCAAACACAAGAATACCTAGAGACTTGTCAGAAGATCATGAATTTTAAAAAGAACCTTTTAGAAGGTCATATAGCTAAATAACCCGCATCTTTTGGGTTGGAAAGTAAACTAAACACCAACTTATGAAGGCCATTTAATTTTCAATTTCATAGTTATTAGAAATCGAATGCAAACCTATCAATTATCATATGTCCACAGCTCCTAGGTAATTACATCTATAAATTTACTCAGGTTGCAAACAACCAGAACAAAGATTTTCATAGGCATCCATTCCTATAGCAGTTATTCTTTATTTGCAAAATCATTTCCGCCAACACATGAGGCAAGATTGGAGAAGCCACTATTTGGATCTTAATCCCACTATCTGAATCATGGTGCTCAATAATTATATCATGTTTATTTTCTCCTTTTACAATGTGACCCTAATTAAGAAAGCAAATAATACTAAGGAAAGGAGACTTCTGATGTTTATATATGCATGCTTGGCAGAACTATAGTAATAGATGATATTATATAGAGCAAACAGGATGAAGGAGAGGTGATAAAAGTCAAATAGGGAATAGAAACGCTTCAATAGTTGATAGAGATCATGAATGCTCCCATATCCTGAATGAACTGAAGCAAGTAATCCAGGTTTGAATTTACTAGAAGTCTAGAAATAAGTCCATTTGGAACTTATAATGTGTTTGACATTTGTATCAGAGACAAGTCGATAAATTTATTAACATAAACTCTAGGTTTCATGTCAGCACACCATTTATTCAACTTGTAAGAAACTTTAGCAAATGCATATGCAGCAGGATCAAAAGCAAGCATTTCCTAGACAATCATAATTAATGGTTTATAATCTTCAATAAAAGAACACTTGCTTCAGACTAACCGATACCATTATGCCAATCCCTACTTGGTAAACCGTTTCAAGAATTCATGTTGGACGTAGTTTGCTGATGCAAATTTCTATAAATTTTGTTTCTGATCTATCAACCGTGTTAATTTGTAATACTCTTTACAAATTTAGTACAGGTATATATATTCATATTACCCCTATAATGTTAAGAATTCGAAACAGATTTTACAGCCAGCCAATTTATTAATATTTCAAAGGCAAAATGTCGTTCAACAGGAGGAGTACATTTCATACTCGATTAATCCCTAAAAATCAATTAAAAAAAATTGCCGCATAAGGATAAGACGATTGAGTGTTAATTTATTCATCATAAATCAACGATCAAGCAAAAAACTTACACAGAAACATCGTGTCTCAATTTGGAGGTCTTCGAATTTGAAATGTTTATTGCGGGGAGAGCATAGGAGCTGGTTGCTGCATCCATGGCGTTGAATTTGCAAAAATCGGTTGAGTTTGAACGTGTTAATCTTGAAAAAGGGGAGAAATGAAGAAAGTTAGGGATTGGTCTAGGGTTTTGTTTGAGAATATGAGATTAGTAGTCATGAAAATATAGTAGTAGTTGGAGAATGAGAATCCATCGATGGAGATTTGCTTCGTGGCTGAAAACTAATCACTCAATCAATGAATTGGTATTCAATTTGACTTATGAAATTCAAAGTTGGCAGGTAACACGCTCCAAGAACCGAAACACCACCATGATGACGCTGCTTCATTTTCATTTGTTTTTTATTTTGTTTTTTTTATTGGTAATCGTGGGTTTTCTGGGGCAGCTTATACGTGCATCGATTAATCTATAAGGGCTTTAACAGTGCTTGGATTTGAACCCTGAGTAGATAAGCTTCCACTATATTCCCAAAAGACTTTGCCAGTACACCACAATCCAAGTGGTTTGTTTTTATTTCCAACTAAACCTAACCAAGCTTTCCAACCCAAGTACCCAACCACTCTATTAGGCCATCAGTACCCCATCCCTCCTATCTGTGAAAGATTCCCTGCCACGTCAGCGCCACATCAGCTTTTCTTCCATCCCTCACCCCATCCCTCACGATCCCTAAACATCCGTACCCCATTCCCTCAAACCCCTTTGCCACCTCATTTATTTTAATTCTTTTATTTATACATTTAATTATTTAACAAAATAAAAATATTTATATATTTTTTTAATAAATAAAAATAAGATAAATAATAAAAATTAAAATTCATATCATTCATTAAAAAATTAAAAATTACAAAATAAATTTAAAAATCTACTCGTCGTCATTCCAATCATGATATTTTTTAATTTGCTCTTTTCTCTTTAGCGTAGCCATCAAAGCGCGGCCCGAAAGGTGATCATGCGGGGTTATGTAAAACTGGAAGTCTGCATCAAATCGTTTTGCTCGTTCGATTTCTCGTTCGTGTTCCAACCTTTGAAGTTCGACATCGAGTTTTTTCATTTTGTATTCAATTGCACCATCAAACTTGTCGTTGAACGTCGTCAACAACTGAGTAACACTTTCGTCCGTATTCGTCCCGGACGTATGACTCGTTGATGTTTTTTTGCCTTGTTTCTCCCGATGGGTCGTTGAATTGGCTCGTCATCGTCATCATCGGAAGTTTGGGTACGTTTTGAACCCCGCGATGAAGTTGTCGTCATCGTTGGAACGGCTCCCCATTTTGGACATTTTTTTAGGATGTCCCAAGCTTGTTCGTGAGTGAAAGCAACGTTATGGCGTGCTACATAGCGTTCGTGTGCCGTTCGGGATATATCGGCCTCACTCATCCCGCTTGATCTATTACTGAGCAAGTTGTTGTAGATGCCGCCAAACGAATTAACTCTTTTATTGACGTCGCTGAACTTGCTATTTAGTTGATGGGTTGATCTATAACCTGGTTCACGACCCATGCGAGTAAAGAACACTTGCCCGATTCGGGCCCAAAAACTTCCTACATTTATGTAAAATAAAGTATAAGAATAATAATAATAATAATAATAAGAATAAGAATAAGAATAAGAATAATAATAATAATAATAATAATAATAATAATAAGAATAATAACAGTAAAAATAATTACCACCGCTTTGTGCGTTACCGACCACGGGGTCCTCCGAAACGTCAACCCACGCCGACACTAACGCGAGTTCCTCGGCTTTACTCCACGTTTGTTTGGCGGCTTTCGTTCGTCTCGGATTTGATGGTTCCGGGTTAGATTGTTGTGTCGGGATAAATTGTGGTGAGTTCGGGGTAGAAGGTTGGGTTTCCGGAACAATCTCGTCGTCGAGATTGATTGCGGGTGAAGGAAGATTGTAGTTGGCCGGAGTAAAACCTTGGTCAATCAAACCGGGACGTGTAAATTGGTAAGGAAATTGTTGCGAAAATTGTTGGTGATATTGTTGGGGAAATTGTTGCGGAAATTGTGGCGGAAATTGTTGCGGAAATTGTTGCGAGAATTGTGGCGGAAATTGTTGCGAGAATTGCGGATGATAACCTTGTTGTGTAAACGCTTGGAAACCAAGCTCTTGATCTTCTTGCGATTGTGGTGTATTCGGTCGGTTACGACGGGATGTAGGTGTTTTGTTTGGATTCATGATGAGAGAGGTGTGAAAAATAAGAGGTTGAGAGAGTTTGAGAGAGTTTGAGAGGTGTGAGATTGAGAGAATTTGATAGTGTGAGAAATAAGAGGTTGAAAGATGTGAGAAATAAGAGGTTGAGAGGTGTGAGAAATAAGAGGTTGAGGGTTAAATATATAGTGGGATTAAATTTAGAATTTTTTTTTTTTAAGAAATAGCCGTTCAACGGTTGTTTTTTTAAAAAATTTAATTAAATTTTTTTTTTTTTATAAAACCCTCGGGATGGCTCGGGAACCCAACCCCGCTCACCATCCCGCCCCGCTAGCCCATCCCGAGCCGTAGCGCCACCCCGCAGCCACCTCAGCCATCCCGAGCCCCTTCCCCGCTGGGGTACGGAAGGCCTTAGTATGAACCGAAACCGAATTCGATTGAATTTGGACCCAATTTGATTGGGATTGATATGTGTCAAGCACCGCAAATAATAAATAATAATACCTACTATCTCTAAAATTAGTTTTTATAGTAATAATTAGGATTAGGGCGCTAGTAATAGATAAGAGTAAATTTGTTATCCTTCGATTTAATATATTTATCTACTTATCTATCATTCATTTACTCGACATTTTAATGGGTAAGGTACGGATACCCATTACAATAGTGACCAAGATACAATCACGTCGTCATGCATTTCGGGTTTAAAATCCATTTCAACCGATTTCTTTCACACACACATTCAAAATTGATTCTACAAGGGTGAAAGTTTGTAGAAGGGGGGTTTGAATACAAACACAAATCTTATATTTTTTAAATTGTTTATTGATAAATCAAAAACACGGTTTACAGTTTGTTGCGGAAATATAAGGTAAACATAATCTAAACAAACTTAGAATCACGAAGTAATCTTGCACTTAGAAAGATGAAGAAAGAGAAGATTGCAGAAAGAAGTAATCTACAATGGTTCACGTAGGAGAGGAGATCCCTAACAATAGAGGGTTTCATCCCTATTTATACCCCATGAATTAAATGCAAGTCAGAGGTACTTTACACGTGTCCAAATATCATTGCGTGCATGCTTCTGACTTTTATCAGAGATATGCTCTTGGCCGCATGGTGAACAATGTTGTTGGCAGAGTGGTTGTACGATTATGGACAAAAGCATGTTTACTTTCGTACCTTCGTACTTTTATGCAAGTAGACAAACAAATCTTGATGATCAAGCTTCATGATCAGCTATCGCTGATATCTCTTTCTCAGTGAGACACTGATGGAGTTTTCAGCTATCGCTGAAGCTTTATCTCAGATTTATCACGCGGATGTAGACTTGTTTTGGTTTCACTAAGTTTCGTTTCAGATCATGAGTAGACTTGTCTTCTTTTTTAGCTTGGTCTTCGACTTCAGCTTCAGAACCTGTTTTGGCGTGAGGCTTGTCTTCAGGGATTACATAAAATGTTTACATAAGAAGTGCTCAACGATCACTGAACAGACTTAGCTTATGATCGTTGATGGTGAAACACTAATACATACAATAGTTTAATGTAATTTTCACTAAGTACAGAGGGTCATCATCAAATCACTGAGAGTGTTTGGATCAACAATCTCCCCCTATTTGATGATGACAAAGCAACATAAGAAAATTGCTAAATGTTAAAAACATAAGGATAGAGAGGACTAAGAAGATACATGTCCCATTTACTGTTTTATGGATCTTTTTTAGTACTGATGGATTAAAGTACTTCACTGAAACTTTCATTAATTCATAATAGTTTTACAAAGGGAATCTGAAAGTTACAAGTACAAGTGAAAGTACAAAACAAGAACTGAAAGTAAAGAACTGATAAATTACAAAGAAGAATTGGGAATCTGTTGATCCAAACCCTCAGTGATTTGATAATGACCCTCTCTTAAATACTTAGTGAAAATTATAAGTAAACAATATGTATCAGAGTTTCACTATCGCTGATAAGTACTAAGATCTTACAGTACCGCTGATAGGAACTCTCGCTATTTAGATTAAACATTCATCGAACACTGTTCACCATAATGCTCTGAGTCTGTTCAGTCCTTATGGTGATCGCTGATAAGTTAGTTGTTTACTTATGATCCCTGAAGACAAGTTTCACGTCAACATAGGTTCTACGCTGAAGTCGAAGATCAAGCTCAAGAACCAGCGACAAGTCTCCTAATGAACTGATGCGGATAAGCGAAGACTCAGATTTGTCCACTCAACGTGAAGTATCAAGTACAGGACTTCAGCTATTGCTGAACTTTATCATTCGCTGATAAACAATGATGAAGCGCTGAATCAACGAAAAGCTGATCATGAAGTCCTCCGTACAACGTACTTTTGTCTTAACCACCCTTGCACGACTCCGTACGATATGTCAGAAAAGAACCTCCTTATTGTCTGAAATCGTACAACCACTCTGATACTACACTGTTCAAACATGCGGCTACTAAGGTTGTCTACAAAGGTCAATGACATGCAACCAATCAGCTGCTGCCATGTGTAAAGTGTAAACTGCAATGCATTAAATGCATGCAGTATATAAGAAGGACTCCAGCTTCATTTTTGAAGCACTTGCTAACTCTGGACAAGTCATCTTTCTTATCTTGAGATAGGTTATTATTAGTAATTTCCTTCTCTTTCTTAGTGCAAGAAACTTAGTGTTCCAACTTGTTTAGATTTAGGTTTATCCTTAATCTTGTTCCGCAACAAGCTGTAAATTGTTAAAGATTTATCAATAAACAATTTAGAAAAGTAAAATATGTGTGTTTGTATTCAACCCCCCCTTCTACAAACTTGTATAGCCCTTCGGGACCAACAAGTGGTATCAGAGCAGATTTGTTTAAACTCATAAACAAGATCTAATCTATACTAAGATTTCTCTTCCTTGCTATTTCTGAAAATGGCTAACACCACAAACACAAACTATATTGACAATGGTTCTCTTGCAAAACCCCCTAGATTCTCCAGAGATAATTTTAATCTATGGAAAAATAGGATGATTCTCTTCTTAGAAGGTGTAGACCCTACTATGCCTTATTATCTTGAAAACGGCCCATATATTCCTGTAAGAATTGATGCTGCAGTTCCAGCCGCTGAGAATAGACCTGCTATTCTAGAAAGGCTGATTCCTAAAGAAATTCATTTGTGGACTGACGAAGATAAGAAGAAAGTGGCTATCGACACCAAAGCCAGATCCATACTCTCCATGGCTCTTCCTGACGAAGTCTACCATTCCGTCATGAACCTGAAAACCTCAAAAGCCATGTGGGACACAATCTGTGTTCAGTATGAAGGTACTTCTGAAGTCCAGGACTCTCGAAATATCAACCTGGTAAGACAGTACGAAAGCTTCATTTGTGGTAAGAATGAAACTATCTCTGAAGTACACCAACGTTTTAACTGTTTAATAATAGATCTGAAAACTGTTGGTAAGGAATATTCTAACTTTGAAGTGATGACAAAGTTTTAGAATGTTTACCTGAAAGCTGGGACAGTTATTCTATGTGTCTCAAGCTGTCAAATGATCTAAAATCAATGACCCTTTCTACCTTATATGGCACGATGCTGAATCATGAGCAATCGAGTCATCTTAAGAAGAATCTTGTAAAAGATTCCAAAAGCACCCCTGTTGCTTTAATCTCAGAGGAACCTTCCACTCAGCGATCCTCGGTCACTATCACTGAGTTGGAAAGTAACTCTGAAAGGTCATCAGATTATGACTCTTCAGATGATGATGAATCTTTGGCTCTCCTCACTAAAAAGTTCAGGAGATTCGCCAAAAAGAAAATGTTCAGAAAGAATAAACCTCTTTCCATTACTGACAAGCCAAGATCATCAGCTCCTGTTGATAAGGCTACTGCTACTTGTTTTAACTGTGAAAAGATAGGACATTTCGCTAACGAGTGCAGGTCAAAGAAAGTCTCTAGACCCTCAGCTTTTCCAAAGAAAAACTTTATTCCCAGGAATAGAGATGACAAATACGCTAAGCTGAAAGAAAAGTATGCGAAGCTGAAAAGCTTTAAGAAGAAAGGCAAAGGCCTGATGGCTAACTATGATTGGGCTGCCTCTGATGAAGAAGAATCATCATCTGACTCTGAAGATGATGAAGCCAATCTCTGTCTTATGGCCAAGATTGAAGATGAGGAAGAAAGTTCAGACATTCCCTCTACTTCAACCTCTGTAATTCAGGTATCACCTTCCTTCTTTACCAATATTGCAAATATTGATGAAGCTGATAGTCTTCGAAAGATTGATCTCTTGACTAGAAGTTTATATGAAGCCATGAATGGCAAAACTGTAGTTGAAAATCAAAACCTTGATCTCGCTGAACAACTTAAAAACTGTCACCTTCAAATAGAAAAGCTTTCTAAAATTGAAGAAGATTTTAAAGATCAAGTGCACTTAAATCAGCTAGTCAAAATCGAGCGCGAAGAAGCTATCACTGCATTAAGAGCTGAAAAAGCTACCGTTGAAGGATGGTGTAGTTCTTCAACAAAGATCACTGAGATAATTAAGTCTCAGATTCCCCTGAGTGATAAACGTGGTCTTGGTTACAAAGCTGATCTTCTAGAACCAACCACTGATCGTTCCATGCTCTTATTTGGAACTTTCGTATCCTCAGTCGCTGATACTTCATCCTCTCAGTGTTCCTCTTCTTGAC
The DNA here is from genome assembly GCA_033807775.1 of Saussurea involucrata. NCBI lineage: Eukaryota > Viridiplantae > Streptophyta > Magnoliopsida > Asterales > Asteraceae > Saussurea > Saussurea involucrata. The sequence goes on along the minus strand of CM066313.1, from coordinate 62,000,335 downwards.
CGCCTATCCCTGAGGAAATTTCTACCTCTTCAAAAGGTAAAGAGAAAATGGGTTATCCAAAACCCGCCGCTGTCTTTAAAGATAAGGGTAAAGGAATTGCTTTTAACCAAAATCCTCAGAAGGGTACCTCTGTACCAAAGCTGAATGCTTCTAAAGCTTTAGTGATTCATCCCTCTAGATCAAGGAATCAGATCTCTGGATCTACTCAGCGTGGATCTATTCAGCGATCTACTCCTAGACTCAGAGTGGATGTCTTTGGTAAGAAATCCGAAGAACTAAATGTTCCTCCCATTTCAAAAGCCAATAGCTTACTTGGTGCTGGTACTTCTAATTCAAAATCTAAAGCTCAGCATTCAAATGGTCCTAGAACTACTTTTAGTTATAGGAAATGTTATCACTGTGGACTTACTGATCATATTGCTAGTAAGTGCCCCATAGCCACCAAAGCTGAAAAGATAGCTAAGGTGAAGATCATTGCCCCCAAGGCAAAGAAGACCACTGAGGTTAAGAAATTAACCAAAGTGAAGACTGACAAAGCTGAATATTCAAATGCTGCGAAGATTGCTGAACCTTTCGTTCCAACTACTTCCACTGACAAACGTGTACACATGGTTAAGTGGGTACCCAAGAAAAACTAATCTTCCTTTGTAATGCAGGTTAAGAAGGGTATCTGGTATCTCGATAGCGGATGCTCTAGACACATGACTGGAAAGAAAAGCCTGCTCGCTGAATACAAGGAAGAGAAGGGTCCCTCTGTGACTTTCGGTGGAAATGGAAAAGGACATACCCGAGGGTTTGGTGTACTCTCTAATGGTACAACCACCTTCAGAAGAGTCGCATATGTTGAAGGGCTGAAGCATAATCTTTTAAGCATCAGTCAGCTTTGCAACAAGGATAACAAAGTAATCTTTACCAAGGAATCCTGCTTTGTCACTGACAAAAAGGAGAAGATAGCTCTCAACGGTTATCGTTTGGAAAATGTTTATGTAATAAACATGGACTCAACAACCACTGAGAACTCCTGTTTCTTCTCAAAAGCCTCATCTGATGTCAACTGGCTATGGCATAAGTGGCTCTTTCATCTGAATTTCAAGACACTGAACACTCTTTCTTCAAAAGAGTTAGTCACTGGTCTACCTCAACACTCATATGCCAAAGAGTCTTTATGTTCAGTGTGTGAGAAAGGGAAGCAGACCAAAGCAAGCTTTAAGTGAAAGCTAGTCTCCTCAGTGTCATCTCCTCTACAACTTCTCCATATGGATTTGTTTGGCCCTGTTAACAAACAATCCATCGTTGGAAAGAAATATACACTGGTCATAGTTGATGAATTCTCTCGCTATACATGGGTAATGTTTCTCCGTTCTAAGAGTGACACCCCTGAAGAACTCATCACCTTTGTTCGGAAGATGGAAACCCTGAACAACTTAACCGTTCGCTCAATAAGGAGTGATCATGGGACTGAATTCAAAAACAGTTCTCTTGATTCCTTCTTTGAGAGTAAGGGTATATCTAACAACTTCTCTTCAGTGAGAACACCACAACAAAATGGAGTCGCTGAAAGAAGAAATAAAACAATTATTGAAGCTGCACGTTCAATGCTCAGCGATTCTCACCTGCCTACTCAGTAAAACAGCCTATGAACTTTTTCATGGGAGAAAGCCTTCAATCAGCTTTCTTCACATCTTTGGATGTCAGTGTTTCATACTGAACAACAGAGATGCCCTTGGAAAGTTTGATCCTAAGGCTGACGATGGAATCTTTCTTGGATATTTCTTCAATCTCCAAAGCCTTCAGAGTCTTCAATCGAAGAAGACAAACTGTAGAAGAAACCATTCACGTTACGTTTGACGAATCTCGTTCAGCGAACTCTAAACCGTCCGCTGATACTGAAGAACTGAATCAATGGATGTTTTCTCATCTAGGTGATTCAGAAAATATTCCCACTCATACTTGTATAGTTGAAGATGATAGTCCTATCATTCCAAACATGCAGAATAGTGAAGCTGAAACGTCATGGGTCTCAGCTGTTCCTTTAAACACTATACCTGCTTTTGAACCAAATGTCTCAGACATTCCATCTACTTCTCAGCAATCAGTGAATATAATGACAACTGTACCCATTCCTCTCTTGGCTGATACTCCAGAAGCTGCTGAAGCCTCACCTTCAGCTCCTCCAGTTCAGTTTGAGTCAGCGTCTCACGCTCCGGCTCAGCGATGGACTGTGAATCACCAAATTGATCAAATACTTGGTGATCCAAACGCTAGTGTTCAGACTCGACGAAGTGCAGGTAATATTTATTTATTTGTTAACTTTATTTCTCTGATTGAACCAAATAAGATAGATGATGCCCTCAAAGAAACAAACTGGGTCAGCGCCATGCAAGAAGAGCTGACTGAATTCGAAAGAAACAGAGTTTGGAAACTTGTTCGAAGACCAACTGACAAGACAATGATAGGCAGTAAATGGGTCTATCGAAACAAGTTGGACGAACATGGAACTGTAACCCGCAACAAATCTCGTCTTGTTGCTCAGGGATACAGACAAGAGGAAGGCATAGATTACGACGAAACATTTGCTCCAGTAGCAAGACTAGAATCTATTCGTCTATTCTTAGCATACGCTGTACACAAAGACTTCAAAGTTTATCAGATGGATGTTAAGTCAGCGTTTCTAAATGGAAAGCTGAATGAAGAAGTCTATGTGGAACTACCTCCAGGATTCTCAGATCCTAAGCGTCCAGGTTATGTTTATAAACTGGATAAGGCACTTTATGGCTTAAAGCAAGCTTCACGTGCATGGTATGACACTCTCTACTTATCTCCATATCGAACAATTTGAGCGTGGTAAAATTGATAAGACTCTATTTTTCAGGAAAGTAAAAGGTCATATCATCCTTGTTCAGATATATGTTGATGACATTATATTTGGTTCTACTAACCCTGATCTTTGTACTCGTTTCGCTGATAGAATGAAAGATGAGTATAAAATGAGCATGATGGGTGAACTAACATATTTCCTTGGTCTTCAGATAAAGCAAAATGAAAAAGGAACTTTCATTAATCAGGGAAAGTATGTTAAAGATATGCTGAAGAAATTCGATTTAACTCAGAGTTCAGCTATGAAAACCCCTATGGCACCACCGCTGATACTAGATAAGGATACTAATGGTATTCCTGTTAATGTCACGCTGTATCGTGGGATGATCGGCTCTCTCTTGTATCTTACAGCTAGCCGACCTGATATTATGTACGCAACCTGTTTGTGTGCACGATATCAAGCTGAACCTAAGGAATCTCATATGACCGCTGTAAAGAGAATTTTTCGATACCTTAAAGGTACTGCGAATCTAGGTCTTTGGTATCCCAAAGACTCAGGGTTCGATCTAATCGCCTATTCAGATAGTGATTTTGCAGGTTGCAAATTGGATAGGAAAAGCACCACAGGAGGCTGTCAGCTCCTGGGTGGAAAGCTGGTGAGTTGGACAAGTAAAAAGCAAAACTCAGTGTCCACCTCCACAGCTGAAGTTGAGTATGTAGCCGCTGGAAGCTGTTGTTCTCAGGTCTTGTGGATGAGAAATCAACTACTGGACTATGACCTACAACTCTCAAATATTCTAATCTATTGTGACAGCACAAGTGCCATCGCTATAGCCAACAATCCAGTGCTACACTCAAAGACAAAACACATCGAAACCAGGTATCATTTTATCAGAGATCATGTGATGAATGGTGGTATAGAACTTCATTTTATCCCAACTGATTATCAGTTAGCTGATCTGTTCACCAAACCTCTTGATGAGACAAGATTCAACTTTCTCATCAGTGAGCTTGGAATGCTGAATTATGAAGAGTAAAATCTTCAGCGGTTCACATTTGATCAGCGATAGGATAAAATCAACTTGTATAACCCATTCTATCTTTCTCTCTGAATAAACTTGATTTGCTGATATCAAGGTATGTTTTTCTCTCACTGACAATCGAATGTGAATGCAAGATTTCAAAACAAATTGCATCGCTGAATATCTCTTCCTTAATCAGCGATACTTTGAAATTTCTAAAACCAACACTGATATTTCTATTCAGCGCTTCATGTTTTCAAAAGTGTCCCTGAGTTTTTCAAAACCTCAGAGACATCCTAGAATATGAAAGGACAGTTGTGACGTCATTGCAACAGATAAGCCCCGTCACGTTCTTTTTCTGACACACGTTTGCACGTTTCGTTTACCTTCCAATCAAATGCAAACACGTGTCCGTGTCATGATGAAAAAATTTCCCGCTTGAGTTTTTCTCTCTCTCTAATCTCGCTATATAAACACTTATTGGGTTTATATTTTTCCTTTACGCGAAAAACTTCTCCTCCAAGTAAGAAAAAGAAAATTACTGTTGCATTTGTGCTCTCAAGTTTTCAAGAACTTCTTCTTCTTCAACGAACCAGGTTAATATTTCTGTTATTTACCTGTTTCTTAAAACTTGTTAATGATCTTCTCATTGTTTTTACAAGATCAAACAAAAGAACTCTTTCAAAAATGAAATCATTTCTTTCATGGTTTTATGAACACAACCTTTCATGGTTGTTCTTCAAGTTTAAACGCAAAATCTTAAACTTGTTCTTCATACGTTTCTCCATAATCCTAATTCTCAAAGGAAACTGGAAAACAAGATTTTTTTTGGTTTACATTTCTTTTTCAAAACCAAGAAAAACCATAATCTTCATTAAGACATTTTTGTCTGAATGAAATGGACAAAATTCGAACCATCTTATTGGAAAATCTTTCCACATTAAGATTATTCTTATTTCTATATATTTGGTTGAACTGATAATATAGAAATGGAATCTTCTGACACTCCTACCGCTGAGAATACCACTGCTGCTGCTGCTGAGGAATTGGAAATCATCAAGGCTCCTCAGGTCAAGTTCACTCTTGAAGAACTTGATTGGACAAAAACAAACAACCTATATGCGCTTTTCGAGTTTCCTCCTCGAAAGCAAGTCACACATCTGAATGATGCTGTGAATTTCCTGAAAAACTGTTGCCTCTCTACAGCCCTGACCATAACACCTCCTGCACATCAGCTACTACTTTCTCAGTTCTGGTACTCTGCCAGACACTCTCAGCTACCATCAACCAAAGACTCCTCAAAGACAATTGATTGCCTCCTCTGTGATACTGATTTTGGCACAATAAAGACCACCCCTGCCATTATTCGCAAAGCCCTGAGCCTTCCCATCGCCACAAAAGAAAAACCTTTTGTTTCTCTCCCTGACCACAAGAAACATTCTGATAGGGAAGCCATCACTGCATTCTTTGATGCAATGGGCTATGTTTGGGAAACTGGGAGGGACAAGAAGCCTGAGAAGAAAATGACCCTCATCAAGAAATCAAAAATGCCCAGCGAGATGAACTTCATCTTCGCTCACTTAATACGCTGCATGACTGCAAAGACCGGCTCCTCTGATCAAGCCGCTCAACCTCAGCAAGCAATGGGATATGCATTGCTGAAAGGTCTACATATAGACTGGGAATCAATAATCTACGATGATCTAGTTCTCAGAGTAGACTCTGCCGATGACCGATCACCATGGGTTCCATATCCAAGATTCATCAGCGCCGTCTTCCAAACAGGCCTGAAGGACAACTACCCAAAAGAGGGTGACCTGAAACTCTCTCAGGTTGGCCCTAAAGTACTCGACTTCAAGCCAGTGGAAAACGAGGTACGTCTCTCTACACTCTTAACTCTTCTCAACCCTACTTCTTCGACTTCTGCAGCTCCTTCAGCGGACAAACCCATCGCTGATACCCAAGCTGCAACCTCCATTCCTTCTCATAAAAGGAAACACTCAACTACCCAACTTAGTTCCAAAAGAACTAAAAAAACCAAGGAGCAATCCCAGCAATCTCATGCTGAAGACTCCTCAGCTCATCTTGAAGAGCTGAAGGAAAGTTCAGCGGTACGCTCTGCCACAGCTGAACAAGCCACCCATTCCATCCCAACTTCAGCGTCTCTAAACGTTGAAGTTATAAACTTGGAATCTACCCAACCTCCTTCAGTCTCTCCACAGACTAAGAAGCAATTCTCAGCGGATCCAACGCTGAACCCCGCACCCAACCAACTTTCTCAACCTTCGCATCTCCCTCTACTCCATTGGACTCTAATCCAGTTGTCACCACTGGAGCACCTGTCATTCCTCCAGAAGCTAAAGCTGACACTCTTCAAGGAATGATGGATGTAGGACCTGCAGAGATGACCATGCGTACACGCACTCTAGCTGATGACATGGAACTCTTCTCAGGACACAGAGATTTTGATGAATTCACCAATCCTCCTGCAGGTACACACCAACCCATATACACTGTAACTGAACCCCAAACTTCTGAGCTTTCCTCTGTTCACAAGTACTTATATGTTACAGGTCCTAATTTGGGAGACATCAACGCCTCTCTGAAGAACATAGAGACGAAGCTGACAGGTCTCACCACTACTCTCTCAGACAACCCTTCAGCTCTAACAAACGCTGGAGAGAATCTTACAAAGCTAACAACAGTGGTTGAAAAGAATGCCTCCAAAGCTGACTTGGAGAAGGTTGATCATACTCTCAGCAACTTTGCCAAAGTTCTCGCTGACATCTACACAGACTACCTCTCTATCAAAACATCAGTTCAATCCATGTCCAGCGAGGTCACAACGCTGAAGACATCGGTTGGAAAACTCGAAGGAGATATGTCTGCTGTAAAGACCAACGTGAGTTCCTTAAAAACTGACGTCAGTTCATTAAAAACTGACGTGAGTTCTGTAAAGACTGACGTAGGTTCAATGAAGATAATGATGCAGCAGATCCTGAACAGATCGACTTAGTCTCTTCTTGTGTGGATATTCCTCCTCCTCCTCCTCTTCTCTTGATGAAGTCATTGGTCCAGAACCTGACCTTTCTGCACTTGACACATCTCTTCCTCTTGGTGAGACTTTCATCCCTGGGAAAGTCATAAGCAAACCCTATGGGATATTCTTTATTGACTATGATGGACGAAAACGTTTTCAACGTATCTCTGAGCTTCCCATCACTCCCATCGAACAGCTGAAAGATCTCATCTACTGGTGTGACTTCAAAAATGATATTCAGGCACGGCATCTTAAACCTTTGATTTTTGAAGAAGCCTTGAACAAAAAGAATCAAGGAGTAAAGGTCCCTGACTGGATGATTCCCACATCAAAGACCCTTGATGAACTTCTCATTAAGGAAGAACCTTTATAAACTGATAGGATCGCCTTATTCTTCTATTGTATCAGTTATTCTTTTGTACTTGTAATTGTATTCGCTGTACTTGTAATTTTTCCACTTCTCTCTATAATCTTTACGAAGTTTAAAGAAAAATTTCAGCAAATGTACTTTACTCCATCAGTACAAAAAGATCCCAGAAAACAGTAAAAGGGACAAATATTTTATGAGTTCTTTTTATCCTTATGTTTTCATTAAATAGCAATTTTCTCTGTTGCTATGTCATAATCAAATAGGGGGAGATTGTTGATCCAAACCCTTAGTGATTTGATAATGACCCTCTCTTAAATACTTAGTGAAAATTATAAGTAAACAATATGTATCAGAGTTTCACTATCGCTGATAAGTACTAAGAACTTACAGTACCGCTGATAGGAACTCTCGCTATTTAGATTAAACATTCAGCGAACACTGTTCACCATAATGCTCTGAGTCTGTTCAGTCCTTATGGTGATCGCTGATAAGTTAGTTGTTTACTTATGATCCCTGAAGACAAGTTTCACGTCAACATAGGTTCTACGCTGAAGTCGAAGATCAAGCTCAAGAACCAGCGACAAGTCTCCTAATGAACTGATGCGGATCAGCGAAGACTCAGATTTGTCCACTCAACGTGAAGTATCAAGTACAGGACTTCAGCTATCGCTGAACTTTATCATTCGCTGATAAACAATGATGAAGCGCTGAATCAACGAAAAGCTGATCATGAAGTCCTCCGTACAACGTACTTTTGTCTTAACCACCCTTGCACGACTCCGTACGATATGTCAGAAAAGAACCTCCTTATTGTCTGAAATCGTACAACCACTCTGATACTACACTGTTCAAACATGCGGCTACTAAGGTTGTCTACAAAGGTCAATGACATGCAACCAATCAGCTGCTGCCACGTGTAAAGTGTAAACTGCAATGCATTAAATGCATGCAGTATATAAGAAGGACTCCAGCTTCATTTTTGAAGCACTTGCTAACTCTGGACAAGCCATCTTTTTTATCTTGAGATAGGTTATTATTAGTAATTTCCTTCTCTTTCTTAGTGCAAGAAACTTAGTGTTCCAACTTGTTTAGATTTAGGTTTATCCTTAATCTTGTTCCGCAACAAGCTGTAAATTGTTAATGATTTATCAATAAACACTTTAGAAAAGTAAAATCTGTGTGTGTGTATTCAACCCCCCCTTCTACAAACTTGTATAGCCCTTCGGGACCAACAAGTGGTATCAGAGCAGATTTGTTTAAACTCATAAACAAGATCTAATCTATACTAAGATTTCTCTTCCTTGCTTTTTCTGAAAATGGCTAACACCACAAACACAAACTATATTGACAATGGTTCTCTTGCAAAACCCCCTAGATTCTCCAGAGATAATTTTAATCTATGGAAAAATAGGATGATTCTCTTCTTAGAAGGTGTAGACCCTACTATGCCTTATTATCTTGAAAACGGCCCATATATTCCTGTAAGAATTGATGCTGCAGTTCCAGCCGCTGAGAATAGACCTACTATTCCAGAAAGGCTGATTCCTAAAGAAATTCATTTGTGGACTAACGAAGATAAGAAGAAAGTGTCTATCGACTCCAAAGCCAGATCCATACTCTCAATGGCTCTTCCCGACTAAGTCTACAATTCCGTCATGAACCTGAAAACCTTAAAAGCCATGTGGGACACAATCCGTGTTCAGTATGAAGGTACTTCTGAAGTCCAGGACTCTCGAAAGATCAACCTGGTAAGACAGTACGAAATCTTCATTTGTGGTAAGAATGAAACTCTCTCTGAAGTACACCAACGTTTTAACTGTTTAATAATAGATCTGAAAACTGTTGGTAAGAAATATTCTAACTTTGAAGTGCTGACAAAGTTTTTAGAATGTTTACCTGAAAGCTGGGACAATTATTCTATGTGTCTCAAGCAGTCAAAGGACCTAAAATCAATGACCCTTTCTACCTTATATGGCACGATGCTGAATCATGAGCAATCGAGTCATCTTAAGAAGAATCTTGTAAAAGATTCCAAAAGCACCCATGTTGCTTTAATCTCTGAGGAACCTTCCACACAGCGACCCTTGGTCACTATCACTGAGTTGGAAAGTAACTCTGAAAGGTCATCAGATTCTGACTCTTCAGATGAGGATGAATCTTTGGCTCTCCTCACTAAAAAGTTCAAGAGATTCTCCAAAAAGAAAATGTTCAGAAAGAATAAACCTCTTTCCATTACTGACAAGCCAAGATCATCAGCTCCTGTTGATAAGGCTACTGCTACTTGTTTTAACTGTGAAAAGATAGGACATTTCGCTAACGAGTGCAGGTCAAAGAAAGTCTCTAGACCCTCAGCTTTTCCAAAGAAAAACTTTATTCCCAGGAATAGAGATGACAAATACGCTAAGCTGAAAGAAAAGTATGCGAAGTTGAAAAGCTTTAAGAAGAAAGGCAAAGGCCTGATGGCTAACTATGATTGGGCTGCCTCTGATGAAGAAGAATCATCATCTGACTCTGAAGATGATGAAGCCAATCTCTGTCTTATGGCCAAGATTGAAGATGAGGAAGAAAGTTCAGACATTCCCTCTACTTCAACCTCTGTAACTTAGGTATCACCTTCCTTCTTTACCAATATTGCAAATATTGATTAAGCTGATAGTCTTCGAAAGATCGATCTCTTGACTAGAAGTTTATATGAAGCCATGAATGGCAAAACTGTAGTTGAAAATCAAAACCTTGATCTCGCTGAACAGCTTAAAAACTGTCACCTTCAAATAGAAAAGCTTTCTAAAATTGAAGAAGATTTTAAAGATCAAGTGCACTTAAATCAGCTAGTCAAAATCGAGCGCGAAGAAGCTATCACTGCATTAAGAGCTGAAAAAGCTACCGTTGAAGGATGGTGTAGTTCTTCAACAAAGATCACTGAGATAATTAAGTCTCAGATTCCCCTGAGTGATAAACGTGGTCTTGGTTACAAAGCTGATCTTCTAGAACCAACCACTGATCGTTCCATGCTCTTATTTGGAACTTTCGTATCCTCAGTCGCTGATACTTCATCCTCTCAGTGTTCCTCTTCTTGACCGCCTATCCCTGAGGAAATTTCTACCTCTTCAAAAGGTAAAGAGAAAATGGGTTATCCAAAACCCGCCGCTGTCTTTAAAGATAAGGGTAAAGGAATTGCTTTTAACCAAAATCCTCAGAAGGGTACCTCTGTACCAAAGCTGAATGCTTCTAAAGCTTTAGTGATTCATCCCTCTAGATCAAGGAATCAGATCTCTGGATCTACTCAGCGTGGATCTATTCAGCGATCTACTCCTAGACTCAGAGTGGATGTCTTTGGTAAGAAATCCGAAGAACTAAATGTTCCTCCCATTTCAAAAGCCAATAGCTTACTTGGTGCTGGTACTTCTAATTCAAAATCTAAAGCTCAGCATTCAAATGGTCCTAGAACTACTTTTAGTTATAGGAAATGTTATCACTGTGGACTTACTGATCATATTGCTAGTTAGTGCCCCACAGCCACCAAAGCTGAAAAGATAGTTAAGGTGAAGATCATTGCCCCCAAGGCAAAGAAGACCACTGAGGTTAAGAAATTAACCAAAGTGAAGACTGACAAAGCTGAATCTTCAAATGCTGCGAAGATTGCTGAACCTTCCGTTCCAACTACTTCCACTGACAAACGTGTACACATGGTTAAGTGGGTACCCAAGAAAAACTAATCTTCCTTTGTAATGCATGTTAAGAAGGGTATCTGGTATCTCGATAGCGGATGCTCTAGACACATGACTGGAAAGAAAAGCCTGCTCACTGAATACAAGGAAGAGAAGGGTCCCTCTGTGACTTTCGGTGGAAATGGAAAAGGACATACCCGAGGGTTTGGTGTACTCTCTAATGGTACAACCACCTTCAGAAGAGTCGCATATGTTGAAGGGCTGAAGCATAATCTTTTAAGCATCAGTCAGCTTTGAGACAAGGATAACAAAGTAATCTTTACCAAGGAATCCTGCTTTGTCACTGACAAAAAGGAGAAGATAGCTCTCAGCGGTTATCGTTTGGAAAATGTTTATGTAATAAACATGGACTCAACAACCACTGAGAACTCCTGTTTCTTCTCAAAAGCCTCATCTGATGTCAACTGGCTATGGCATAAGAGACTCTCTCATCTGAATTTCAAGACACTGAACACTCTTTCTTCAAAAGAGTTAGTCACTGGTCTACCTCAACACTCATATGCCAAAGAGTCTTTATGTTCAGCGTGTGAGAAAGGGAAGCAGACCAAAGCAAGCTTTAAGTCAAAGCAAGTCTCCTCAGTGTCATCTCCTCTACAACTTCTCCATATAGATTTGTTTGGCCCTGTTAACAAACAATCCATCGCTGGAAAGAAATATACACTGGTCATAGTTGATGAATTCTCTCGCTATACATGGGTAATGTTTCTCCGTTCTAAGAGTGACACCCCTGAAGAACTCATCACCTTTGTTCGGAAGATGGAAACCCTGAACAACTTAACCGTTCGCTCAATAAGGAGTGATCATGGGACTGAATTCAAAAACAGTTCTCTTGATTCCTTCTTTGAGAGTAAGGGTATATCTCACAACTTCTCTTCAGTGAGAACACCACAACAAAATGGAGTCGCTGAAAGAAAAAATAGAAGCTGAAACGTCCTATCATTCCAAACATGCAGAATAGTGAAGCTGAAACGTCATGGGTCTCAGCTGATCCTTTAAACACTATACCTGCTTCTGAACCAAATGTCTCAGACATTCCATCTACTTCTCAGCAATCAGTGAATATAATGACAACTGCACCCATTCCTCTCTTGGCTGATACTCCAGAAGCTGCTGAAGCCTCATCTTCAGCTCCTCCAGTTCAGTTTGAGTCAGCGTCTCACGCTCCGGCTCAACGATGGACTGTGAATCAGCCAATTGATCAAATACTTGGTGATCCAAACGCTGGTGTTCAGACTCGACGAAGTGCAGGTAAGAGGAATTCGAAGAGCTGACTGAATTCGAAAGAAACAAAGTTTGGAAACTTGTTAAAAGACCAACTGACAAGACAGTGATAGGCACTAAATAGGTCTATCGAAACAAGTTGGACGAACATGGAACTGTAACCCGCAACAAAGCTCGTCTTGTTGCTCAGGGATACAGACAAGAGGAATGCATAGATTACGACGAAACATTTGCTCCAGTAGCAAGACTAGAATCTATTCGTCTATTCTTAGCATACGCTGTACACAAAGACTTCAAAGTATATCAGATGGATATTAAGTCAGCGTTTCTAAATGGAAAGCTGAATGAAGAAGTCTACGTGGAACAACCTCCAGGATTCTCTGATCCTAAGCGTCCAGGTTATGTTTATAAACTGGATAAGGCACTTTATGGCTTAAAGCAAGCTCCACGTGCATGGTATGACACTCTCTCTAATTATCTCCATATCGAACAATTTGAGCGTGGTAAAATTGATAAGACTCTATTTTTCAGGAAAGTAAAAGGTCATATCATCCTTGTTCAGATATATGTTGATGACATTATATTTGGTTCTACTAACCCTGATCTTTGTACTCGTTTCGCTGATAGAATGAAAGATGAGTATAAAATGAGCATGATGGGTGAACTAACATATTTCCTTGGTCTTCAGATAAAGCAAAATGAAAAATGAACTTTCATTAATCAGGGAAAGTATGTTAAAGATATGCTGAAGAAATTCGATTTAACTCAGAGTTCAGCTATGAAAACCCCTATGGCACCACCGCTGATACTAGATAAGGATACTAATGGTATTCATGTTAATGTCACGCTGTACCGTGGGATGATCGGCTCTCTCTTGTATCTTACAGCTAGCCGACCCGATATTATGTACGCAACTTGTTTGTGTGCACGATATCAAGCCGAACCTAAGGAATCTCATATGACCGCTGTAAAGCGAATTTTTCGATACCTTAAAGGTACCGAGAATCTAGGTCTTTGGTATCCCAAAGACTCAGGGTTCGATCTAATTGCCTATTCAGATAGTGATTTTGCAGGTTGCAAATTGGATAGGAAAAGCACCACAGGAGGCTGTCAGCTCCTGGGTGGAAAGCTGGTGAGTTGGACAAGTAAAAAGCAAAACTCAGTGTCCACCTCCAGAGCTGAAGCTGAGTATGTAGCCGCTGGAAGCTGTTGTTCTCAGGTCTTGTGGATGAGAAATCAACTACTGGACTATGACCTACAGCTCTCAAATATTCCAATCTATTGTGACAGCACAAGTGCCATCGCTATAGCCAACAATCCAGTGCTACACTCAAAGACAAAACACATCGAAACCAGGTATCATTTTATCAGAGATCATGTGATGAATGGTGATATAGAACTTCACTTTATCCCAACTGATTATCAGTTAGCTGATCTGTTCACCAAACCTCTTGATGAGACAAAATTCAACTTTCTCATCAGCGAGCTTGGAATGCTGAATTATGAAGAGTAAAATCTTCAGCGGTTCACATTCTATCAGCGATAGGATAAAATCAACTTGTATAACCCATTCTATCATTCTCTCTGAATAAACTTGATTTGCTGATATCAAGGTATGGGTTTCTCTCACTGACAATCGCATGTGAATGCAAGATTTCAAAACAAATTGCATCGCTGAATATCTCTTCCTTAATCAGCGATACTTTGAAATTTCTAAAACCAACACTGATATTTCTATTCAGCGCTTCATGTTTTCAAAAGTGTCCCTGAGTTTTTCAAAACCTCAGAGACATCCTAGAATATGAAAGGACAGTTGTGACATCATTGCAACGGATAAGCCCCAATACGTTCTTTTTCTGACACACGTTTGCACGTTTCGTTTACCTTCCAATCAAATGCAAACACGTGTCCGTGTCATGATGAAAAACTTTCCCGCTCGAGTTTTTCTCTCTCTCTAATCTCACTATATAAACACTTTTTGGGTTTATATTTTTCCTTTACGCGAAAAACTTCTCCTCCAAGCAAGAAAAAGAAAATTACTGTTGCATTTGTGCTCTCAAGTTTTCAAGAACTTCTTCTTCTTCAACGAACCAGGTTAATATTTCTGTTATTTACCTGTTTCTTAAAACTTGTTAATGATCTTCTCATTGTTTTTACAAGATCTAACAAAAGAACTCTTTCAAAAATGAAATCATTTCTTTCATGGTTTTATGAACACAACCTTTCATGGTTGTTCTTCAAGTTTAAACGCAAAATCTTAAACTTGTTCTTCATACGTTTCTCCAGAATCCTAATTCTCAAAGGAAACTGGAAAACAAGATTTTTTTTGGTTTACATTTCTTTTTAAAAACCAAGAAAAACCCTAATCTTCATTAATACATTTTTGTCTGAATGAAATGGATAAAATTCGAACCATCTTATTGGAAAATCTTTCCACATTAAGATTATTCTTATTTGCTATATCTTTGGTTGAACTGATAATACAGAAATGGCATCTTCTGACACTCCTACCGCTGAGAATACCACTTCTGCTGCTGCTGCTGAGGAATTGGAAATCATCAAGGCTCCTCAGGTCAAGTTCACTCTTGAAGAACTTGATTGGACAAAAACAAACTATATGCGCTTTTCGAGTTTCCTCCTCAAAAGCAAGTCACACATCTGAATGATGCTGAGAATTTCCTGAAAAACTGTTGCCTCTCTACAGCCCTGACCATAACACCTCCTGCACATCAGCTACTACTTTCTCAGTTCTGGTACTCTGCCAGACACTCTCAGCTACCATCAACCAAAGACTCCTCAAAGACAATTGATTGCATCCTCTGTGATACTGATTTTGGCACAATAAAGACCACCCCTGCCATTATTCGCAAAGCCCTGAGCCTTCCCATCGCCACAAAAGAAAAACCTTTTATTTCTCTCCCTGACCACAAGAAACATTCTGATAGGGAAGCCATCACTGCATTTTTTGATGCAATGGGCTATGTTTGGGAAACTGGGAGGGACAAGAAGCCTGAGAAGAAAATGACCCTCATCAAGAAATCAAAAATGCCCAGCGAGATGAACTTCATCTTCGCTCACTTAATACGCTGCATGACTGCAAAGACCGGCTCCTCTGATCAAGCCGCTCAACCTCAGCAAGCAATGGGATATGCATTGCTGAAAGGTCTACATATAGACTGGGAATCAATAATCTACGATGATCTAGTTCTCAGAGTAGACTCTGCCGCTGACCGATCACCATGGGTTCCATATCCAAGATTCATCAGCGCCGTCTTCCAAACAGGCCTGAAGGACAACTACCCAAAAGAGGGTGACCTGAAACTCTCTCAGGTTGGCCCTAAAGTACTCGACTTCAAGCCAGTGGAAAACGAGGTACGTCTCTCTACACTCTTAACTCTTCTCAACCCTACTTCTTCGACTTCTGCAGCTCCTTCAGCGGACAAACCCATCGCTGATACCCAAGCTGCAACCTCCATTCCTTCTCATAAAAGGAAACACTCAACTACCCAACTTAGTTCCAAAAGAACTAAAAAAACCAAGGAGCAATCCCAGCAATCTCATGCTGAAGACTCCTCAGCTCATCTTGAAGAGCTGAAGGAAAGTTCAGCGGTACGCTCTGCCACAGCTGAACAAGCCACCCATTCCATCCCAACTTCAGCGTCTCTAAACGTTGAAGTTATAAACTTGGAATCTACCCAACCTCCTTCAGTCTCTCCACAGACTAAGAAGCAATTCTCAGCGGATCCAACGCTGAACCCCGCACCCAACCAACTTTCTCAACCTTCGCATCTCCCTCTACTCCATTGGACTCTAATCCAGTTGTCACCACTGGAGCACCTGTCATTCCTCCAGAAGCTAAAGATAACACTCTTCAAGGAATGATGGATGTAGGACCTGCAGAGATGACCATGCGTACACGCACTCTAGCTGATGACATGGAACACTTCTCAGGACACAGAGATTTTGATGAATTCACCAATCCTCCTGCAGGTACACACCAACCCATATACACTGTAACTGAACCCCAAACTTCTGAGCTTTCCTCTGTTCACAAGTACTTATATGTTACAGGTCCTAATTTGGGAGACATCAACGCCTCTCTGAAGAACATAGAGACGAAGCTGACAGGTCTCACCACTACTCTCTCAGACAACCCTTCAGCTCTAACAAACGCTGGAGAGAATCTTACAAAGCTAACAACAGTGGTTGAAAAGAATGCCTCCAAAGCTGACTTGGAGAAGGTTGATCATACTCTCAGCAACTTTGCCAAAGTTCTCGCTGACATCTACACAGACTACCTCTCTATCAAAACATCAGTTCAATCCATGTCCAGCGAGGTCACAACGCTGAAGACATCGGTTGGAAAACTCGAAGGAGATATGTCTGCTGTAAAGACCAACGTGAGTTCCTTAAAAACTGACGTCAGTTCATTAAAAACTGACGTGAGTTCTGTAAAGACTGACGTAGGTTCAATGAAGATAATGATGCAGCAGATCCTGAACAACATGACCGTCCCTGCTCCTGCACCTTCGCATTTTACTACGGTGGATCGTGCTGAACTCTTGAAGATCACTCCTGCTATTACTGGCCTTGAAGACAGAGTAGCAGAGATTGAAAATTACATGGGAATCCCTGGCCAAGAAGACAGGGAACCAAAACCAACGACTGAGTCATCACATTCCTCCCCCACTCATCATGAGGAAGGGGGGGGGGGAGAAGACTGAAGACCTTCCCCATGATGAAACTATCAAGGGGGAGAAGAGTGAAAACCTTACCCTTACTGAAAAGGGTGAGAAGACAAATGAAGAAACAGCCGCTGGACCTCAGGGAGATGAAAACCCTGAGGGAACCGAGAAGCTTACCTCTGTATCTGAGGGGGAGCAACTCGAAGAAGATGCTGAAGAATCTGAATCTGAAGCTGAAGACGATGAAGCCGTCGACTTATCTGACGATGAACCATCATCCAGTGATAAGGGTGATGATGACGATGATGATGATGATGACTCCTTTATCATCAAGCCTGCTCAGAAGACTACAACTCTTAAAGGGATCGTGATAAAAGAATCTTCAAGGGAGCGGACCAAGACAAAGCCTTCAGCGTCTGAAGCTGACAAAGGCAAAAACAAAGGCCTCGCTGAAGAAGACAATCTGGCGATCTTGCTTCCAAAGCCATTTTGTCAGGTAAACTAAATCTTCCTTACACTACATCCCTCCTCTATCTATACACATTATCAGCTCTCCTCTCCACAACTTCTATACACAACCACATTCTTTCTCTATCTCTGTTCTACCCAAGTTCTTACTCGTACGATCGTTGTGTTTCAGCTAGTCCTCTCCCCTGTTTGAAGATATTGCTGAAGTTCCTAAAGCTGCGACGTCACCAACAATAATCCCAGCTCCCAACGCTGAAGAAATAATCCCAGTCTTGGATTTGATCTCTGAGACTGATGAACCTGAAGAACAGATGCTCTCTCATACATACAGACCTTCCTTGGTTCCTCAAAAACCAAGTGAAGAGGATCAGAAAAGAAAAGAAGAGATAATAAAGAAGTTCAAGGCTCAGCGAATCATTCTGAAGCGTGATCAACTTCTTTCTATTCCTCCAAAGTTCAAACTTTCTCAAAAGGAATACAAGGATCACCTCAGAGCTGAACGTCTAATCGCTAAAAGAAGGGAAGCTGAAGAAAAAGACAGAAAACTCGCCATCCGGCTTACTCAACAATCAGTGAAAGACCCCAAGCTGAAAAGAACTCCAATCGAAGTTCAACGTCAGCTATGGGAAGACGCCAAGAAGATCGTTGAAGAAAAGAGAACTATATCTCAATCTACCTTAATCTGGTGCAAAGAAAAGGTACACTTCAGATATCGACCAGCCAGAATCATCAAGGGACTCATCGCTGGAAGATCAACCCTCAAAGTTTCAATCGCTGAAATCGAGATATTCAGAGAGAATGGACAGTACGAAAAATTCTATGCTGAAGCCATCACGAAGTACGGTCTCTCTGAATGATTGGAGATCAGATTAGCCATCCAGAAGTCTCAGTCTAAGTACAAGGATCATGTTGAAAAGCTGATAAACAAACAGATCGACTTAGTCTCTTCTTGTGTGGATATTCCTCCTCCTCCTCCTCTCGAAAGTCAGAAAAGAAGGGCCTCTGCAAAGAAAAAGTCTAAATCTTCAGATTATGGTCCTCGTATATGAAACGAAACATGTATTGGTTTTTCTCTTGATGAAGTCATTGGTCCAGAACCTGACCTTTCTGCACTTGACACATCTCTTCCTCTTGGTGAGACTTTCATCCCTGGGAAAGTCATAAGCAAACCCTATGGGATATTCTTTATTGACTATGATGGACGAAAACGTTTTCAACGTATCTCTGAGCTTCCCATCACTCCCATCGAACAGCTAAAAGATATCATCTACTGGTGTGACTTCAAAAACGACATTCAGGCACGACATCTTAAACCTTTGATTTTTGAAGAAGCCCTGAACAAAAAGAATCAAGGGGTAAAGGTCCCTGACTGGATGATTCCCACATCAAAGACCCTTGATGAACTTCTCATTAAGGAAGAACCTTTATAAACTGATAGGATCGCCTTATTCTTTTATTGTATCAGTTATTCTTTTGTACTTGTAATTGTATTCGCTGTACTTGTAATTTTTCCACTTCCCTCTATAATCTTTACGAAGTTTAAAGAAAAATTTCAGCAAATGTACTTTACTCCATCAGTACAAAAAGATCCCAGAAAACAGTAAAAGGGACAAATATTTTATGAGTTCTTTTTATCCTTATGTTTTCATTAAATAGGAATTTTCTCTGTTGCTATGTCATAATCAAATAGGGGGAGATTGTTGATCCAAACCCTTAGTGTTTTGATAATGACCCTCTCTTAAATACTTAGTGAAAATTATAAGTAAACAATATGTATCACTATCGCTGATAAGTACTAAGATCTTACAGTACCTCTGATAGGAACTCTCGCTATTTAGATTAAACATTCAGCGAACACTGTTCACCATAATGCTCTGAGTCTGTTCAATCCTTATGGTGACTGCTGATAAGTTAGTTGTTTACTTATGATCCCTGAAGACAAGTTTCACGTCAACATAGGTTCTACGCTGAAGTCGAAGATCAAGCTCAAGAACCAGCGACAAGTCTCCTAATGAACTGATGCGGATCAGCGAAGACTCTGATTTGTCCACTCAACGTGAAGTATCAAGTACAGGACTTCAGCTATCGCTGAACTTTATCATTCGCTGATAAACAATGATGAAGCGCTGAATCAACGAAAAGCTGATCATGAAGTCCTCCGTACAACGTACTTTTGTCTTAACCACCCTTGCACGACTCCGTACGATATGTCAGAAAAGAACCTCCTTATTGTCTGAAATCGTACAACCACTCTGATACTACACTGTTCAAACATGCGGCTACTAAGGTTGTCTACAAAGGTCAATGACATGCAACCAATCAGCTGCTGCCACGTGTAAAGTGTAAACTGCAATGCATTAAATGCATGCAGTATATAAGAAGGACTCCAGCTTCATTTTTGAAGCACTTTCTAACTCTGGACAAGTCATCTTTCTTATCTTGAGATAGGTTATTATTAGTAATTTCCTTCTCTTTCTTAGTGCAAGAAACTTAGTGTTCCAACTTGTTTAGATTTAGGTTTATCCTTAATCTTGTTCCGCAACAAGCTGTAAATTGTTAATGATTTATCAATAAACAATTTAGAAAAGTAAAATCTGTGTGTGTGTATTCAACCCCCCCTTCTACAAACTTGTATAGCCCTTCGGGACCGACAAGTGGTATCCGAGCAGATTTGTTTAAACTCATAAACAAGATCTAATATATACTAAGATTTCTCTTCCTTGCTATTTCTGAAAATGGCTAACACCACAAACACAAACTATATTGACAATGGTTCTCTTGCAAAACCCCCTAGATTCTCCAGAGATAATTTTAATCTATGGAAAAATAGGATGATTCTCTTCTTAGAAGGTGTAGACCCTACTATGCTTTATTATCTTGAAAACGGCCCATATATTCCTGTAAGAATTGATGCTGCAGTTCCAACCGCTGAGAATAGACCTGCTATTCCAGAAAGGCTGATTCCTAAAGAAATTCATTTGTGGACTGACGAAGATAAGAAGAAAGTGGCTATCGACACCAAAGCCAGATCCATACTCTCCATGGCTCTTCCTGACGAAGTCTACCATTCCGTCATGAACCTGAAAACCTCAAAAGCCATGTGGGACACAATCTGTGTTCAGTATGAAGGTACTTCTGAAGTCCAGGACTCTCGAAAGATCAACCTGGTAAGACAGTACGAAAGCTTCATTTGTGGTAAGAATGAAACTCTCTCTGAAGTACACCAACGTTTTAACTGTTTAATAATAGATCTGAAAACTGTTGGTAAGAAATATTCTAACTTTGAAGTGCTGACAAAGTTTTTAGAATGTTTACCTGAAAGCTAAGACAGTTATTCTATGTGTCTCAAGCTGTCAAAGGATCTAAAATCAATGACCCTTTCTACCTTATATGGCACGATGCTGAATCATGAGCAATCGAGTCATCTTAAGAAGAATCTTGTAAAAGATTCCAAAAGCACCCCTGTTGCTTTAATCTTAGAGGAACCTTCCACTCAGCGACCCTCGGTCACTATCACTGAGTTGGAAAGTAACTCTGAAAGGTCACCAGATTCTGACTCTTCAGATGATGATGAATATTTGGCTCTCCTCACTAAAAAGTTCAAGAGATTCGCCAAAAAGAAAATGTTCAGAAAGAATAAACCTCTTTCCATTACTGACAAGCCAAGATCATCAGCTCCTGTTGATAAGGCTACTGCTACTTGTTTTAACTGTGAAAAGATAGGACATTTCGCTAACGAGTGCAGGTCAAAGAAAGTCTCTAGACCCTCAGCTTTTCCAAAGAAAAACTTTATTCCCAGGAATAGAGATGACAAATACGCTAAGCTGAAAGAAAAGTATGCGAAGCTGAAAAGCTTTAAGAAGAAAGGCAAAGGCCTGAAGGCTAACTATGATTGGGCTGCCTCTGATGAATAAGAATCATCATCTGACTCTGAAGATGATGAAGCCAATCTCTGTCTTATAGCCAAGATTGAAGATGAGGAAGAAAGTTCAGACATTCCCTCTACTTCAACCTCTGTAACTCAGGTATCACCTTCCTTCTTTACCAATATTGCAAATATTGATGAAGCTGATAGTCTTCGAATGATCGATCTCTTGACTAGAAGTTTATATGAAGCCATGAATGGCAAAACTGTAGTTGAAAATCAAAACCTTGATCTCGCTGAACAGCTTAAAAACTGTCACCTTCAAATAGAAAAGCTTTCTAAAATTGAAGAAGGTTTTAAAGATCAAGTGCACTTAAATCAGCTAGTCAAAATCGAGCGCGAAGAAGCTATCGCTGCATTAAGAGCTGAAAAAGCTACCGTTGAAGGTTGGTGTAGTTCTTCAACAAAGATCACTGAGATAATTAAGTCTCAGATTCCCCTGAGTGATAAACGTGGTCTTGGTTACAAAGCTGATCTTCTAGAACCAACCACTGATCGTTCCATGCTCTTATTTGGAACTTTCGTATCCTCAGTCGCTGATACTTCATCCTCTCAGTGTTCCTCTTCTACACCGCCTATCCCTGAGGAAATTTCTACCTCTTCAAAAGGTAAAGAGAAAATGGGTTATCCAAAACCCACCTCTGTCTTTAAAGATAAGGGTAAAGGAATTGCTTTTAACCAAAATCCTCAGAAGGGTACCTCTGTACCAAAGCTGAATGCTTCTAAAGCTTTAGTGATTCATCCCTCTGGATCAAGGAATCAGATCTCTGGATCTACTCAGCGTGGATCTATTCAGCGATCTACTCCTAGACTCAGAGTGGATGTCTTTGGTAAGAAATCCGAAGAACTAAATGTTCCTCCCATTTCAAAAGCCAATAGCTTACTTGGTGCTGGTACTTCTAATTCAAAATCTAAAGCCCAACATTCAAATGGTCCTAGAACTACTTTTAGTTATAGGAAATGTTATCACTCTGGACTTATTGATCATATTGCTAGTAAGTGCCCCACATCCACCAAAGCTGAAAAGATAGCTAAGGTGAAGATCATTGCCCCCAAGGCAAAGACGACCACTGAGGTTAAGAAATTAACCAAAGTGAAGACTGACAAAGCTGAATCTTCAAATGCTGCGAAGATTGCTGAACCTTCCGTTCCAACTACTTCGACTGACAAACGTGTACACATGGTTAAGTGGGTACCCAAGAAAAACTAATCTTCCTTTGTAATGCAGGTTAAGAAGGGTATCTGGTATCTCGATAGCGGATGCTCTAGACACATGACTGGAAAGAAAATCCTGCTCACTGAATATAAGGAAGAGAAGGGTCCCTCTGTGACTTTCGGTGGAAATGGAAAAGGACATACCCGAGGGTTTGGTGTACTCTCTAATGGTACAACCACCTTCAGAAGAGTCGCATATGTTGAAGGGCTGAAGCATAATCTTTTAAGCATCAATCAGCTTTGCGACAAGGATAACAAAGTAATCTTTACCAAGGGATCCTGCTTTGTCACTGACAAAAAGGAGAAGATAGCTCTCAGCGATTATCGTTTGGAAAATGTTTATGTAATAAACATGGACTCAACAACCACGGAGAACTCCTGTTTCTTCTCAAAAGCCTCATCTGATGTCAACTGGCTATGGCATAAGAGGCTCTCTCATCTGAATTTCAAGACATTGAACACTCTTTCTTCAAAAGAGTTAGTCACTGGTCTACCTCAACACTCATATGCCAAAGAGTCTTTATGTTCAGCGTGTGAGAAAGGGAAGCAGACCAAAGCAAGCTTTAAGGCAAAGCAAGTCTCCTCAGTGTCATCTCCTCTACAACTTCTCCATATGGATTTGTTTGGCCCTGTTAACAAACAATCCATCGCTGGAAAGAAATATATACTGGTCATAGTTGATGAATTCTCTCGCTATACATGGGTAATGTTTCTCCGTTCTAAGAGTGACACCCCTGAAGAACTCATCACCTTTGTTCGGAAGATGGAAACCCTGAACAACTTAACCGTTCGCTCAATAAGGAGTGATCATGGGACTGAATTCAAAAACAGTTCTCTTGATTCCTTCTTTGAGAGTAAGGGTATATCTCACAACTTCTCTTCAGTGAGAACACCAAAACAAAATGGAGTCGCTGAAAGAAAAAATAGAAGCTGAAACGTCCTATCATTCCAAACATGCAGAATAGTGAAGCTGAAACGTCATGGGTCTCAGTTGTTCCTTTAAACACTATACCTGCTTCTGAACCAAATGTCTCAGACATTCCATCTACTTCTCAGCAATCAGTGAATATAATGACAACTGCACCCATTCCTCTCTTGGCTGATACTCCAGAAGCTGCTGAAGCCTCATCTTCAGCTCCTCCAGTTCAGTTTGAGTCAGCGTCTCACGCTCCGGCTCAGCGATGGACTGTGAATCAGCCAATTGATCAAATACTTGGTGATCCAAACGCTGGTGTTCAGACTCGACGAAGTGCAGGTAATATTTGTTTATTTGTTAACTTTATTTCTCTGATTGAACCAAAGAAGATAGATGATGCCCTCAAAGATCCAAACAGGGTCAGCGCCATGCAAGAAGAGCTGACTGAATTCGAAAGAAACAAAGTTTGGAAACTTGTTCGAAGACCAACTGACAAGACAGTGATAGGCACTAAATGGGTCTATCGAAACAAGTTGGACGAACATGGAACTGTAACCCGCAACAAAGCTCGTCTTGTTGCTCAGGGATACAGACAAGAGGAAGGCATAGATTACGACGAAACATTTGCTCCAGTAGCAAGACTAGAATCTATTCGTCTATTCTTAGCATACGCTGTACACAAAGACTTCAAAGTATATCAGATGGATGTTAAGTCAGCGTTTCTAAATGGAAAGCTGAATGAAGAAGTCTACGTGGAACAACCTCCAGGATTCTCTGATCCTAAGCGTCCAGGTTATGTTTATAAACTGGATAAGGCACTTTATGGCTTAAAGCAAGCTCCACGTGCATGGTATGACACTCTCTCTACTTATCTCCATATCGAACAATTTGAACGTGGTAAAATTGATAAGACTCTATTTTTCAGGAAAGTAAAAGGTCATATCATCCTTGTTCAGATATATGTTGATGACATTATATTTGGTTCTACTAACCCTGATCTTTGTACTCATTTCGCTGATAGAATGAAAGATGAGTATAAAATGAGCATGATGGGTGAACTAACATATTTCCTTTGTCTTCAGATAAAGCAAAATGAAAAAGGAACTTTCATTAATCAGGGAAAGTATGTTAAAGATATGCTGAAGAAATTCGATTTAACTCAGAGTTCAGCTATGAAAACCCCTATGGCACCACCGTTGATACTAGATAAGGACACTAATGGTATTCATGTTAATGTCACGCTGTACCGTGGGATGATCGGCTCTCTCTTGTATCTTACAGCTAGCCGACCCGATATTATGTACGCAACCTGTTTGTGTGCACGATATCAAGCCGAACCTAAGGAATCTCATATGACCGCTGTAAAGCGAATTTTTTGATACCTTAAAGGTACCGCGAATCTAGGTCTTTGGTATCCCAAAGACTCAGGGTTCGAACTAATCGCCTATTCAGATAGTGATTTTGTATGTTGCAAATTGGATAGGAAAAGCACCACAGGAGGCTGTCAGCTCCTGGGTGGAAAGCTGGTGAGTTGGACAAGTAAAAAGCAAAACTCAGTGTCGACCTCCACAGCTGAAGCTGAGTATGTAGCCGCTGGAAGCTGTTGTTCTCAGGTCTTGTGGATGAGAAATCAACTACTGGACTATGACCTACAGCTCTCAAATATTCCAATCTATTGTGATAGCACAAGTGCCATCGCTATAGACAACAATCCAGTGCTACACTCAAAGACAAAACACATCGAAACCAGGTATCATTTTATCAGAGATCATGTGATGAATGGTGATATAGAACTTTACTTTATCCCAACTGATTATCAGTTAGCTGATCTGTTCACCAAACCTCTTGATGAGACAAGATTCAACTTTCTCATCAGCGAGCTTGGAATGCTGAATTATGAAGAGTAAAATCTTCAGCGGTTCACATTTGATCAGCGATAGGATAAAATCAACTTGTATAACCCATTCTATCATTCTCTCTGAATAAACTTGATTTGCTGATTTCAAGGTATATTTTTCTCTCACTGACAATCGCATGTGAATGAAAGATTTCAAAACAAATTGCATCGCTGAATATCTCTTCCTTAATCAGCGATACTTTGAAATTTCTAAAACCAACACTGATATTTCTATTCAGCGCTTCATGTTTTCAAAAGTGTCCCTGAG
Organism: Saussurea involucrata; assembly: GCA_033807775.1. Classification (NCBI taxonomy): domain Eukaryota; kingdom Viridiplantae; phylum Streptophyta; class Magnoliopsida; order Asterales; family Asteraceae; genus Saussurea; species Saussurea involucrata. The sequence continues at coordinate 61,974,763 of CM066313.1, read as the reverse complement.
TTTTTCAAAACCTCAGAGACATCCTAGAATATGAAAGGACAGTTGTGACATCATTGCAACGGATAAGCCCCAATACGTTCTTTTTCTGACACACATTTGCACGTTTCGTTTACCTTCCAATCAAATGCAAACACGTGTCCGTGTCATGATGAAAAACTTTCCCGCTCGAGTTTTTCTCTCTCTCTAATCTCACTATATAAACACTTTTTGGGTTTATATTTTTCCTTTACGCGAAAAACTTCTCCTCCAAACAAGAAAAAGAAAATTACTGTTGCATTTGTGCTCTCAAGTTTTCAAGAACTTCTTCTTCTTCAACGAACCAGGTTAATATTTCTGTTATTTACCTGTTTCTTAAAACTTGCTAATGATCTTCTCATTGTTTTTACAAGATCAAACAAAAGAACTCTTTCAAAAATGAAATCATTTCTTTCATGGTTTTATGAACACAACCTTTCATGGTTGTTCTTCAAGTTTAAACGCAAAATCTTAAACTTGTTCTTCATACGTTTCTCCAGAATCCTAATTCTCAAAGGAAACTGAAAAACAAGATTGTTTTTGGTTTACATTTCTTTTTAAAAACCAAGAAAAACCCTAATCTTCATTAATACATTTTTGTCTGAATGAAATGGACAAAATTCGAACCATCTCATTGGAAAATCTTTCCACATTAAGATTATTCTTATTTGCTATATCTTTGGTTGAACTGATAATACAGAAATGGAATCTTCTGACACTCCTACCGCTGAGAATACCACTTCTGCTGCTGCTGCTGAGGAATTGGAAATCATCAAGGCTCCTCAGGTCAAGTTCACTCTTGAAGAACTTGATTGGACAAAAACAAACTATATGCGCTTTTCGAGTTTCCTCCTCGAAAGCAAGTCACACATCTGAATGATGCTGAGAATTTCCTGAAAAACTGTTGCCTCTCTACAGCCCTGACCATAACACCTCCTGCACATCAGCTACTACTTTCTCAGTTCTGGTACTCTGCTAGACACTCTCAGCTACCATCAACCAAAGACTCCTCAAAGACAATTGATTGCATCCTCTGTGATACTGATTTTGGCACAATAAAGACCACCCCTGCCATTATCCGCAAAGCCCTGAGCCTTTCCATCGCCACAAAAGAAAAACCTTTTGTTCCTCTCCCTGACCACAAGAAACATTCTGATAGGGAAGCCATCACTGCATTCTTTGATGCAATGGGCTATGTTTGGGAAACTGGGAGGGACAAGAAGCCTGAGAAGAAACTGACCCTCATCAAGAAATAAAAAATGCCCAACGAGATGAACTTCATCTTCGCTCACTTAATAAGATGCATGACTGCAAAGACCGGCTTCTCTGATCAAGCCGCTCAACCTCAACAAGCAATGGGATATGCATTGCTGAAAGGTCTACATATAGACTGGGCATCATTAATCTACGATGATCTAGTTCTCAGAGTAGACTCTGCCGCTGACCGATCACCATGGGTTCCATATCCAAGATTCATCAGCGCCGTCTTCCAAACAGGCCTGAAGGACAACTACCCAAAAGAGGGTGACGTGAAACTCTCTCAGACTGGCCCTAAAGTACTCGACTTCAAGCCAGTGGAAAACGAGGTACGTCTCTCTACACTCTTAACTCTTCTCAACCCTACTTCTTCGACTTTTGCAGCTCCTTCAGCGGACAAACCCATCGCTGATACCCAAGCTGCAACCTCCATTCCTTCTCATAAAAGGAAACACTCATCTACCCAACTTAGATCCAAAAGAACTAAGAAAAACAAGGAGCAATCCCAGCAATCTCATGCTGAAGAGTCCTCAGCTCATCTTGAAGAGCTGAAGGAAAGTTCAGTGGTACGCTCTGCCACAGCTGAACAAACCACCCATTCCATCCCAACTTCAGCGTCTCTAAACGTTGAAGTTATAAACTTGGAATCTAATCCAGTTGTCACCACTGGAGCACCTGTCATTCCTCCAGAAGCTAAAGCTGACACTCTTCAAGGAATGATGGATGTAGGACCTGCAGAGATGACCATGCGTACACGCACTCTAGCTGATGACATGGAACTCTTCTCAGGACACAGAGATTTTGATGAATTCACCAATCCTCCTACAGGTACACACCAACCCATATACACTGTAACTGAACCCCAAACTTCTGAGCTTTCCTCTGTTCACAAGTACTTATATGTTACAAGTCCTAATTTGGGAGACATCAACGCCTCTCTGAAGAACATAGAGACGAAGCTGACAGGTCTCACCACTACTCTCTCAGACAACTCTTCAGCTCTAACAAACGCTGGAGAGAATCTTACAAAGCTAACAACAGTGGTTGAAAAGAATGCCTCCAAAGCTGACTTGGAGAAGGTTGATCATACTCTCAGCAACTTTGCCAAAGTTCTCGCTGACATCTACACAGACTACCTCTCTATCAAAACATCAGTTCAATCCATGTCCAGCGAGGTCACAACGCTGAAGACATCGGTTGGAAAACTCGAAGGAGATATGTCTGCTGTAAAGACCGACGTGAGTTCCTTAAAGACTGACGTTAGTTGAAACAAGTAGCAGTAGCCTTATCAACAAAAGCTGATGACTTAGGCTTGTCAGCTATAGAAAGAGTTTTGTTCTTTCTAAACATTTTCTTCTTGGCGAATCTCCTGAACTTTTTAGTTAGGAGAGCCAAGGATTCATCATCTGAAGAATCAGAATCTGATGACCTTTCAGAGTTACTTTCTAACTCAGTGATAGTGACCACGGGTCGCTGAGTAGAAGGTTCCTCTGAGATTAAAGCAACATGGGTGCTTTTGGAATCTTTTACAAGATTCTTCTTAAGATGGCTAGATTGCTCATGATTCAGCAATGTGCCATATAAGGTAGCAAGTGTCATTGATCTTAGATCTTTCGACAACTTGAGACACATGGAATAATTGTCCCAGCTTTCAGGTAAACATTCTAAAAACTTTGTCAGCACTTCAAAGTTAGAATATTCCTTACCAACCGTTTTTAGATCTATAATTAAGCAATTAAAACGTTGATGTACTTCAGAGAGAGTTTCATTCTTACCAGAGATGAAGCTTTCGTATTGTCTTACCAGGTTGATCTTTCTTGAATCCTGGACTTCAGACGTTCCTTCATACTGAACACATATTGTGTCCCACATGGCTTTTGAGGATTTCAGGTTCATGACGGAATGGTAGACTTCGTCAGGAAGGGCCATGGATAGTATGGATCTGGCTTTTGTATCTATAGCCACTTTCTTCTTGTCTTCATCGGTCCAATGATGGATTTCCTTTGGAATCAGCCTTTCTGGAATAGCAGCTCTAGTTGCAGTGGCTGGAACTGCAGGATCAATTGTTACAGGGATGTGTGGGCCGTTTTCAAGATAGTAAGGTATAGTAGGGTCTACACCTTCTAAGAAGAGTGTCATCCTATTTTTCCATAAGTTGAAGTTATCTCTGGAAAATCTAGGGGGTTTTGCAAGAGAACCATTGTCTATATAGTGAGTGTTTGTGTTTGTGTTGGCCATTTTCAGATAATAGCTAGGAAGAGAAATATCTTAGATTAGATCTTGTTTATGAGATTAAACAAATCTGCTCTGATACCACTTGTTGGTCCCGAAAGGCCTAAACAAGTTTGTAGAAGGGGGGGGGGGGGGGGTTGAATACAAACACACTATTTTACTTTTCTAAATTGTTTATTGATAAATCATTAACAATTTACAGCTTGTTGCGGAAACAAGATTAAGGATAAACCTAAATCTAAACAAGTTGGAACACTAAGTTTTCTTGCACTAAGAAAGATAAGGAGATTACTAATAAAATCCTATCTTAAGAGAGATTTGAACTTGTCCAGAGTTAGCAAGTTACTTCAAATGAAGTGAGTTCATCTCTTTATATACTGCATGCATTTAATGCAATTCAGTATACACTTTACACGTGTCATCAGCGGATTGGTTGCATGTCATTGACCTTTGTTGACAACCTTAGTAGCCGCATGAATGAACAGTGTAGTATCAGAGTGGTTGTACGATTTCAGATTTTCGGAGGTTCTTTTCTGACATTTCGTACGGAGGCGTGCAAGGGTGGTTAAGACAAAAGTACTTTGTACGGAGGACTTCATGATCAGCTTTCGTTGATTTAGCGATTATCATTTACTATTCAGCAGATGATAAAGTTCAGCGATAGCTGAAGTCTTGTACTTGATACTTCACGTTGAGTGGACAAATCTGAGTCTTCGCTGATCCGCATCAGTTCATTAGGAGACTTGTCGCTGGTTCTTGAGCTTGATCTTCGACTTCAGCGTAGAACCTTTGTTGACGTGAATCTTGTCTTCAGGGATCATAAGTAAACAACTAACTTATCAGCGATCACCATAAGGACTGAACAGACTCAGCGATATGGTGAACAGTGTTCGCTGAATGTTTAATCTAAAAGAGCGAGAGTTCCTATCAGCAGTACTGTAAGATCTTAGTACTTTTCAGCGATAGTGAAACTCTGATACATATTGTTTACTTACAATTTTCACTAAGTATTTAAGATAGGGTCATTATCAAATCACTGAGGGTTTGGATCAACAATCTCCCCCTATTTGATTATGACATAGCAACAAAGAAAATTGCTATTAATAAAAACATAAGGATAAAAAGAACTCATAAAATATTTGTCCCTTTTACTGTTTTCTGGGATCTTTTCAGTACTGATGGAGTAAAGTACATTCGCTGAAATCTTTCTTTAAATCTTTGAATCAGGTTACAATATGAATAAGAAAGATTACAAGTACAAGCGAAATAAATTACAAGTACTGAAGGATGACTGATACAATAGAGAAAGTGGTGATTGTTGTCAGCCTTCAAAGGGTTCTTCCTTAATGAGAAGTTCATCAAGGGTTGTCTTTTCAGTTGGAATCATCCAGTCAGGAACCTTTTCTCCTTTATTCTTTAGCTTCAGAGCAGCTTCAAAAATCAAGGGTTTTAGGTGTCGTGCCTGAATGTCTTTTCTGAAGTCGCACCAGTAGATGAGATCTCTGAGCTGTTCGATTGGAGTGATTGGAAGCTCAGCGATCCGTTGAAAGCATTTACGTCCGTCGTAGTCAAGAAAGAATATTCCATAAGGATTACTGATGACTTTACCAGGGACGAAAAGTTCACATGGTGGCAAAGAGATGTCAAGGGCAGATAGATCAGGATTAGGACCAAGTACTTCAGCGCGAGAGAAACCAATTCCAGTTTCATTTCGTATGACAGGACCTGAGTTTGAATCTTGACGTTTCTTCTTTGGTGAGCCCCTTTTTCTTTTCGGCTTTAGATCAGGAACAGGAGGAATATCCACACAAGAAGATATCAAATCGATCTGTCTGTTTATCAGCTTTTCGAAATGATCCTTGTACTTAGATTTTGATGGTTGGATAGCTAACCTCATCTCCAGCCATTCAGAGAGACCATACCTTTTTACAGTGTCAGCACGAAAGGTTTCAGATGAGCCATCTTCTCTGAACAGTTTGATGTCAACAATAGGTACTCCGATGGAGGTTCTTCCAGAGATGAATACCTTGTTGATCTTCGCTGGACGATATCTGAAGTGGATTTTCTCTTTACACCAGATCAGGGTGGTCTGAGAAACTTCAGCTTTCTTTTCCACGATCTTCTGGGCTTGTTCCCAAAGCTTTCGTTGGATTTGAATGGGAATACGCTTCAGCTTGGGGTCTTTGACAGATTCTTGAGTGAGCTTGATGGCGTATTCTCTGTCTTTATCTTCAGCTTCTTTCCTTTCAGCGATGAGGCGTTCAGCTCTGAGATGATCCTGGAATTCAGCTTTTGAAATTTTGAACTTAGGAGGAACTGAAGGTAGTTGATCGCGCCTTAGAATGATTCGCTGATCCTCGAATCGCTTTATCATTTCTTCTCTCCTCTTTTGATCTTCTTCACTCAGCCTTTGAGAATCTGAGGAAGGTCTGTTTCTGTGCGAGAGAGGTTGTTCTTCTGGTTCATCAGTCTCAGAGATTAAATCTAAGACTGGGATTATGTCTTCAGCGGTAGCTGGAATTATTGGTGAAGTCGCAATAGTAGATCCTTCAGCGATATCCTCAAACAGGGGAGAGGACTAGCTGAAACGCAGCGATCTTACAAATAAGAACTGGGTAGAAGAACTTGGGTAGAAAAGATAGAAAAAAAATGTGGATGTGTATGGTGTTTGTGGAATGGATAACTGATTGTTCAGAGATGATCAGGGAAGGAAAAATAAGTTTAGTGTACCTGACAAATCGGCTTTGCAAGTAGGATCGCCAGATTATCATCTTCAGCGATGCCTTTGTCTTTGCTTTTCTCAGCGCCAGAGGCTGAGTGCTTTGTCTTTGTTTTTGTCTTCTCCCCTGTGGATTCGGTTATCACGATCCCTTTAAGAGCTTTTCGAGGAGCATGTTTGACGACAAAGAATTCGTCATCTTCATCATCATCATCATCATCGTTCCTTGGAGAGGAGGATGGTTCAGCTTCAGGGATGTCGATGTCTTCGTCTTCTTCTGCTTCGGATTCCTCAGCATCTTCTTCGAGTTGCTCCCCCTCAGATACAGAGGCGAGGTTCTCGGTTCCCTCAGGGTTTTCATCTCCCTGAGGTCCAGTAACTAGATCTTCATTACCCTCTCCCCTGATAGATTCATCATGGGAAAGGTCTTCAGCGCTCTTATTTTGATCTTCAGCGCTCTTCTCCTGTTCAGCGCTCTTCTCCCCCTCTTTCTCATGATGGGCGGGGGAGGAATGGGTAGATTCAGCATTGGTGTTGTCTCTGTCTTCTGGGCCAGAGACTTTCACACAACCTTCAAGCTTAGCTATTCTGTCTTCTAGGCCAGAAATAGCAGGCGTGATTTTCTTCAGCTCTTGGCGATCCTCTGCGGTGAATGAGTCCAAAATAGGTGCAGGGGCCAGAGCAGGAGCTGGATTGTTTGCCTTGTTCACCAGCGTCTCGATCATTGTCTTGACAGAACTAAGGTCGGTCTTCACTGAGCCCAAGTCGGTCTTGACCACTGACATATCACCTTCGAGTGTACCAACCGATTTCTTCAGCGTTGTAACCTCGCTGGAAACGGTGGAAACTGACGATTTGAGGTTGGTGTAGTCAGTGTAGATGTCGGAGAGCACTTTGGAAAAGTCGGCGAGAGTTTTATCAAGGTCTTTGATGTCATCAGAGGAGGCCTTCTTTTCCACCACAGCAGTCAGCTTCGTCATATTCTCTCCAGCGTTTGTTACAGCTGTAGAGTTATTTGATAGACCGGTGGTGAGATCTGTAAGTTTCATCTCCATGGACTTCAGAGACTGGTTGATGTCTCCGAAATAAGGACCTGTAACATATAAGTACTTGTGAACAAAGGAAAGCTCAGAAGTTTCAGGTTTAGTTACAGTGTTTAAGGTGGGATCTGTACCTGCAGGAGCGTTGACGAACTCATCAAAGTTTCGAGTCCCTCCATAGTGTTCCATATCTCCCTCAAAAGTTCCGTGAGGGATGGAGATCTCTGCAGGTCCTTTCTTCGTCATTCGCTGAGAAGCTTCAACGGCTTCTTGAATGATGGCATCTCCAGCTTTAACTGGAGGAGTGTCCAAAGAAGTAGAGGGAGGATCGAAGGATAAGAATTGGGGTTGGGTTGCAAGTTCAGCGTTGGATTCGCTGAGAAGTACTTCATCAGTCTTTTGAGAGACTGAAGAAGGTAGGGTAGATTCCAAAGTTCTAACCTCAGCGTGTAAGGACGCTGAAGTAGGTTTAGAAGGGATGGCTTGAATTGGTGTGGCAGAGCGTACCACGGAACTTTCCTTCAGTTCTTCAGAATGAGCTGAGGAGTCTTCAGCATGGAGTTGCTGGGGTTGCTCCTTGGTTTTCTTAATCCTTTTGGAATCAAGAGGGGTAAGAGATTGTTTCCTTTTCTTAGAAGGAATGGATTTTGTGGCCTGGGAATCAGCAAGGGGTATTGTCGCTGAAGGAGCCACAGAAAGCGGAGAATTAAGTAGAGTGAGAAGGGTAGAGAGACGTACCTCGTTGGCGACAGGCTTGAAGTCGAGAACTTTAGGGCCAATCTGAGAGAGTTTCAGATCACCCTCTTCAGGATAGCTGTCCTTCAGGCCATATTGAAAGATGGCGCTGATGAATCGTGGGTAAGGGACCCATGCTGGTCGGTCAGCGGCAGAATCAACACGTTGAATGAGGTCTTCATAGATGATGGAGGCCCAGTCAATGTTGAGACCTTTCAGCAGTGCGTAACCCATGGCCTGCTGAGGTTGAGCGGCTTGATCAGAAGAGCCGGATTTCGCTGTCATGCAGCTGATCAGGTGAGCGAAGATGAAGTTCATCTCGCTGGGCATCTTGGATTTCTTTATCAGCGTCAGCTTCTTCTCAGGTAGCTTGTCTCTTCCAGTCTCCCAGATGTAACCCATCGCATCAAGGAAAGCAATGATTTCTTCCCTGTCAGCGTGCTTCTTGTGGTCAGGTAATGGAATGAAAGGATTTTCTGAGGTAGCGTTAGGGAATTTCAGAGCTTTGCGGATTATTGCGGGGGTTATCTTGATGGTGCCATACTCAGTATCGCTGAGTATGCAGTCGATGGTTTTAGATGGATCTTTGGCGGAGGGTAGGTCGGTGTGTCTGGCAGAGTACCAGAATTGGGATAATAGACGCTGACTGGCAGGAGGTGAGATTGTCAGTGCTGTGTAGATGGGGCTATTCTTCAAAAGATTTACAGTGTCGTCTAGATGGGATACCTGCTTTCGAGGAGGAAACTCGAGAAGCGCTGAGAGGTTGTTTGCCTTTGTCCAGTCTAGTTGATCCAGCTCAAACTTAACCTGAGGAGCTTTGGTGATTTCCAGTTCCTCAGAATCAGCGGAGATGGACTCAGCGGTAACATTCAGCTTTGAAGTTGCCATTTCACTGTATTATCAGTTCAACCAAAGATGTTAACAAATAAGAAATATCTTAATGTGGAAAGAAAATTTCCATTAAGATTTTTTCGAATTTTGTCCATTTCATTCAAACAAAAAAAAAGTCTTAATGAAGATTAGGGTTTTTCTTGTTTTAAAAAAAAACGAATATAACACCCATAAGCCTTGTATTCCAGTTTCTTAAGAAAATGGATACGAAAGAAGAACAAGTTTAAGATTTTAGATTTAAAACTTGAAGAACAACCATGAAATGGTTGTGTTTATAAAACCATGAAAGAAAATGATTTTATTTTTGAGTTCTTTTGTTTGATCTTGTGTAAAACAATGATAAGATCGAAAACAAGTTATTCGCATTTGATAATAGATAAGAACATATTAACCTTGAGTTTGATGAAGAAGATGATGAACAGTTCTTGAAGATTGAGAGCACAAAATGCAACAGTGTTCTTTTCTTGCGGAGAAAGATTGATTCGCGTAAAAGACAAATATAAACTTTGAGAGTGTTTATATAGGAAGAGAGTAGAGAGAGAAAAACTTGAGCGGGAAAGTTTTTCATCATGACACGGACACGTGTTTGCATTTGATTGGATAGACAACGAAACGTGCAAACGTGTGTCAGAAAAAGAGCGTGCCTGGTGTTATCCGTTGCAATGACGTCACAACTGTCCTTTCACATTCTTTCGTTGTCTCTGAGGTTTTGAAAGAAAAACTCAGGGACTCTTTGGAAAATATGAAGCACTAAATAGAAATATCAGTGAGGGTTTTAAGAAATTTCAAAATATCGCTGTTAAGGAAGAGATATTCAGCGATGAAAGAATTTGAAATCTTGCATTTTCATGCGTTTTGTCAGAGAGAGAAAACATACCTTGATGTCAGTTTAACCAAATTTATTCAGAGAGAAGATGATGAAATGGATTGTACAAGTTTATTTTATCCGAGAGCCTATACAAGAGTGTATAAACGTATCGCTGATTTAATGTGAACCGCTGAAGATTTATCCTTCAAAGTTCAGCATTCCAAGCTCGCTGATGAGAAAGTTGAATCTTATCTCATCAAGAGGTTTGGTAAACAAATCAGCTAACTGATAATCAGTTGGGATAAAATGAAGTTCTATATCACCATTCATCACATGATCTCTGATAAAATGATATCTGATTTCTATGTGTTTTGTCTTTGAGTGTAGCACTGGATTGTTTGCTATAGCGATGGCACTTGTGCTGTCGCAATAGATTGGAATTTTGGAGAGCTGAAGATCATAGTCTAGTAGTTGATTTCTCATCCACAAGACTTGAGAACAACAGCTTCCAGCGGCTACATACTCAGCTTCAGCTGTGGAAGTGGACACTGAGTTTTGCTTCTTACTTGTCCAACTTACCAGCTTTCCACCCAGGAGCTGACATCCTCCTGTGGTGCTTTTCCTATCCATTTTGCAACCTGCAAAATCACTGTCTGAATAGGCGGTTAGATCGAATCCTGAATCTTTGGGATACCAAAGACCTAGATTTGCTGTACCCTTAAGATATCGAAAGATTCGCTTTACAGCTTTCATATGGGATATCTTAGGTTCAGCTTGATATCGTGCGCACAGACATGTTGCAAACATAATATCGGGTCGGCTAGCTGTAAGATACAGTAGTGAGCCGATCATCCCACGGTACAGCGTGACATTGACAGGAACACCCTTTGTGTCCTTATCAAGTATCAGCGGTGGTGCCATAGGGGTTTTCATAGCTGAACTTTCAGTTAAGTCGAATTTCTTCAACATATCTTTAACATACTTTCCCTGATTTATAAAAGTTCCTTTTTCAGTTTGCTTAATCTGAAGACCAAGGAAATATGTTAGTTCACCCATCATACTCATTTTATACTCATCTTTCATTCTATCAGCGAAACGAGTACAAAGCTCAGGGTTAGTAGAACCAAATATAATGTCATCAACATATATTTGAACTAAAATGATATGACCTTTTATTTTTCTAAAAAACAAAGTTTTGTCAATCTTACCTCTCTCAAAATTTTCAAGGTGGAGATAAGTAGAAAGAGTGTCATACCATGCACGAGGAGCTTGCTTCAAGCCATAAAGTGCCTTATCCAGCTTATAAACATAACCTGGACGCTTAGGATCTAAGAATCCTGGAGGTTGTTCCACATAAACTTCTTCATTCAGCTTTCCATTTAGAAACGCTGACTTAACATCCATTTGATGTACAGTGAAGTTTTTGTGTACAGCATATGCTAAGAAAAGACGAATAGATTCTAGTCTTGCTACTGGAGCAAAGGTTTCGTCATAATCTATGCCTTCCTCTTGTCTGTATCCCTGAGCAACAAGACGAGCTTTGTTGCGAGTTACAGTACCATGTTCGTCCAACTTGTTTCGATAGACCCACTTAGTGCCTATCACTGTTTTGTCAGTTGGTCTCCGAACAAGTTTCCAAACTTTGTTTCTTTCGAATTCAGTCAGCTCTTCTTGCATAGCGCTGACCCAGTTTGGATCTCTGAGGGCATCATCTATTTTCTTTGGTTCAGTTAGAGAAATAAAGTTAACAAATAAACAAATATTACCTGCACTTCTACGAGTCTGAATACCAGCGTTGGGATCACCAAGAATTTGATCGATTGGGTGATTTACAGTCCATCGCTGAGCCGGAGCATGCGTCGCTGACTCAGTCTGAACTGGAGAAACTGAAGATGAGGATTCAGCTACTTCTGGATTATCAGCTAAGAGAGGAATGCTTGCATTTGTCACTTCATTCACTGATTGCTGAGAAATAGATGGAATTTCTGAGACATTTGGATCAACTGCGGGTATAGTGTTTATAGGAACAGCTGAGACCCAAGATGTTTCAGCTTCACTATTCTGCATATTGGGAATGATAGTAGGACCATCATTTTCAGTTGTATGAGCATGAGTAGTGGGAACATCTTCTGAATCACCAAGATGAGAAAACATCCATTGATTCAGTTCTTCTGTATCAGCGTTCGGTTTAGAGTTCGCTGAACGGGATTCGTCAAACGTGACGTGAATAGTTTCTTCTACAGTTTGTCTTCTTCGATTGAAGACTCTGAAGGCTTTGGAAACTGAGGAGTATCCAAGAAAGATTCCATCATCAGCCTTAGGATCAAACTTTCCAAGGGCATCTCTGTTGTTCAGTATGAAACACTGACAACCAAAGATGTGAAGAAAGCTGATTGAAGGCTTTCTCCCATGAAAAAGTTCATAGGCTGTCTTTTTGAATCTTTTGACTATCAGCGACCTGTTTTGCGTAAAACAAGCCGTGTTGACAGCTTCTGCCCAAAACTGAGTAGGCAGGTGAGAATTGCTGAGCATTGAACGTGCAGCTTCAATAATTGTTCTATTTCTTCTTTCAGCGACTCCGTTTTGTTGTGGTGTTCTCACTGACGAAAAGTTGTGAGAAATACCCTTGCTCTCAAGGAAGGAATCAAGAGAACTATTTTTGAATTCAGTTCCATGATCACTCCTTATTGAGCGAACAGTCATATTGTTCAGAGTTTCCATTTTCCGAACAAAGGTGATGAGTTCTTCAGGGGTGTCACTCTTAGAACGGAGAAACATTACCCATGTGTAACGAGAGAATTCATCAACTATGACCAGCGTATATTTCTTTCCAGCGATGGATTGTTTGTTAACGGGGCCAAACAAATCCATATGGAGTAGTTGAAGAGGAGATGACACTGAGGAAACTTGCTTGGACTTAAAGCTTGCCTTGGTCTGCTTCCCTTTTTCACACGCTGAACATAAGGATTCTTTGGCGTATGAATGTTGAGGTAGACCAGTGACTAACTCTTTGGATGAAAGAGTATTCAGTGTCTTGAAGTTGAGATGTGAGAGCCTCTTGTGCCATAGCCAGTTGACATCAGAAGATGCCTTTGAGAAGAAACAGGAGTTCTCAGTGGTTGTTGAGTCCATGTTTATAACGTAAACATTTTCCAAACGATAACCGCTGAGAGCTATCTTCTCCTTTTTGTCAGAGACAAAGCAGGATTCCTTAGTGAAAATTTTGTTATCCATGTCGCAAAGCTGACTGATGCTCAGAAGATTATGCTTCAGCCCTTCAACATATGCGACTCTTCTGAAGGATGTTGTACCATTTGAAAGTACACCATACCCTCGGGTGTGTCCTTTTCCATTTCCACCGAAAGTCACAGAGGGACCCTTCTCTTCCTTGTATTCAGCGAGCAGGCTTTTCTTTCCAGTCATGTGTCTAGAGCATCCGCTATCAAGATACCAGATACCCTTCTTAACCTGCAATACAAAGGAAGATTAGTTTTGCTTGGGTACCCACTTCGCCATGTATACTTGTTTGTCAGTGGAAGAGGTTGGAATGGGTTCAGCAGTCTTCGCAGCATTTGAAGATTCAGCTTTGTCCTTCTTCACTTTGGTCAATTTCTTGACCTCAGAGGTAGGAGTCACCTTGACCTGACTTGCAATTGGTTTGGTCTTCTTGGGTGCTATCTTCACCTTAGCTATCTTATCAGCTTTGGTGGCTGTGGGACACTTACTTGCAATATGATCGGTAAGTCCACAGTGATAACATTTCCTATAACTAAAATTTGTTCTAGGACCACTTGAGTGCTGAGCTTTTAATTTGGAATTAGAAGTGCCAGCACCAAGTACACTATTGGTTTTTGAAATAGGACGAACATTCAGTTCTTCAGATTTCTTACCAAGAACATCTACTCTGAGTCTAGGAGTAGGTCGCTGAACTGATCCAGGGGTCTGATTTCTAGAACCAGATGAATGAATCACCAAGGCTTTAGAAGCATTCAGCTTAGGTACTAAAGTACCCTTCTGAGGATTTTGATAAATAACAATTCCTTTACCTTTGTCTTTAGAGACAGAGGTAGGTTTTGAATAAACCATTTTCTCCTTACCTTTTGAGGTAGGAGTTTCCTCAGGGATTGGTGTAACCGACGAGGAGTACTGAGATGAAAAAGTGTCAGCTATTGAGGATACGAACGTTCCAAATTTAAGCATTGAACGTTCAGTGGTTGGTATTGGAGTATCCTATTTATAGCCCAGACCACGTTTATCACTCAGAGGAATCTGAGCCTTAATTATCTCAGTGATCTTTGTTGAAGAATTACACCATCCTTCAACAGTAGCTTGTTCAGCTTTTAATGCAGCGATAGCTTCCGCTCGTTCGATTTTGACTAGCTGATTTAAATGGACTTGATCTTTAAAATCTTCTTCAAATTTAGAAAGCTTTTCTATTTGAAGGTGGCAATTTTTAAGCTTTTCAGCGAGATCAAGATTTTGGTTTTCAACCACAGCTTTGCCGTTCATGGCTTCGTATAAACTTCTAGTCAGTAGTTCGATTTTACGGAGACTATCAGCTTCATCAATATTTACAATATTGGTAAAGAAGGAAGGTGATACCTGAATGGCAGATGTTGAAGTGGATGGAATGTCTGAACTTTCTTCCTCTTCTTCAATCTTGGCCATGAGACATTGATTTGCTTCATCATCTTCAGAATCAGATGATGAGGCTTCTTCATCAGAAGCAGCCCAATCATAGTCAGCCATCAGGCCTTTTCCTTTCTTCTTAAAGCTTTTCAGCTTTGCATACTTCTCCTTCAGCTTTAAGTATTTGTCGTCTTTATTCCTTGGAACAAAGGATTTCTTTGTAAAAGCTGAAGGTCTCATGATTTTCTTTGACCTGCACTCGTTAGCGAAATGACCTGTCTTTTCGCAGTTGAAACAAGTAGCAGTAGCCTTATCAACAAAAGCTGACGACTTAGGCTTGTCAGCTATAGAAAGAGTTTTGTTCTTTCTAAACATTTTCTTCTTGGCGAATCTCCTGAACTTTTTAGTTAGGAGAGCCAAGGATTCATCATCTGAAGAATCAGAATCTGATGACCTTTCAGAGTTACTTTCTAACTCAGTGATAGTGACCACGGGTCGCTGAGTAGAAGGTTCCTCTGAGATTAAAGCAACAGGGGTGCTTTTGGAATCTTTTACAAGATTCTTCTTAAGATGGCTAGATTGCTCATGATTCAGCAATGTGCCATATAAGGTAGCAAGTGTCATTGATCTTAGATCTTTCGACAACTTGAGACACATGGAATAATTGTCCCAGCTTTCAGGTAAACATTCTAAAAACTTTGTCGGCACTTCAAAGTTAGAATATTCCTTACCAACCGTTTTTAGATCTATAATTAAGCAATTAAAACGTTGATGTACTTCAGAGAGAGTTTCATTCTTACCAGAGATGAAGCTTTCGTATTGTCTTACCAGGTTGATCTTTCTTGAATCCTGGACTTCAGACGTTCCTTCATACTGAACACATATTGTGTCCCACATGGCTTTTGAGGATTTCAGGTTCATGACGGAATGGTAGACTTCGTTAGGAAGGGCCATGGATAGTATGGATCTGGATTTTGTATCTATAGCCACTTTCTTCTTGTCTTCATCGGTCCAATGATGGATTTCCTTTGGAATCAGCCTTTCTGGAATAGCAGCTCTAGTTGCAGTGGCTGGAACTGCAGGATCAATTGTTACAGGGATGTGTGGGCCGTTTTCAAGATAGTAAGGTATAGTAGGGTCTACACCTTCTAAGAAGAGTGTCATCCTATTTTTCCATAAGTTGAAGTTATCTCTGGAAAATCTAGGGGGTTTTGCAAGAGAACCATTGTCTATATAGTGAGTGTTTGTGTTTGTGTTGGCCATTTTCAGATAATAGCTAGGAAGAGAAATATCTTAGATTAGATCTTGTTTATGAGATTAAACAAATCTGCTCTGATACCACTTGTTGGTCCCGAAAGGCCTAAACAAGTTTGTAGAAGGGGGGGGGGGGGGGGGTTGAATACAAACACACTATTTTACTTTTCTAAATTGTTTATTGATAAATCATTAACAATTTACAGCTTGTTGCGGAAACAAGATTAAGGATAAACCTAAATCTAAACAAGTTGGAACACTAAGTTTTCTTGCACTAAGAAAGATAAGGAGATTACTAATAAAATCCTATCTTAAGAGAGATTTGAACTTGTCCAGAGTTAGCAAGTTACTTCAAATGAAGTGAGTTCATCTCTTTATATACTGCATGCATTTAATGCAATTCAGTATACACTTTACACGTGTCATCAGCGGATTGGTTGCATGTCATTGACCTTTGTTGACAACCTTAGTAGCCGCATGAATGAACAGTGTAGTATCAGAGTGGTTGTACGATTTCAGATTTTCGGAGGTTCTTTTCTGACATTTCGTACGGAGGCGTGCAAGGGTGGTTAAGACAAAAGTACTTTGTACGGAGGACTTCATGATCAGCTTTCGTTGATTTAGCGATTATCATTTACTATTCAGCAGATGATAAAGTTCAGCGATAGCTGAAGTCTTGTACTTGATACTTCACGTTGAGTGGACAAATCTGAGTCTTCACTGATCCGCATCAGTTCATTAGGAGACTTGTCGCTGGTTCTTGAGCTTGATCTTCGACTTCAGCGTAGAACCTTTGTTGACGTGAATCTTGTCTTCAGGGATCATAAGTAAACAACTAACTTATCAGCGATCACCATAAGGACTGAACAGACTCAGCGATATGGTGAACATTGTTCGCTGAATGTTTAATCTAAAAGAGCGAGAGTTCCTATCAGCAGTACTGTAAGATCTTAGTACTTATCAGCGATAGTGAAACTCTGATACATATTGTTTACTTACAATTTTCACTAAGTATTTAAGATAGGGTCATTATCAAATCACTGAGGGTTTGGATCAACATGATGCAGCAGATCCTGAACAACATGACCGTCCCTGCTCTTGCACCTTCGCATTTTACTACGGTGGATCGTGCTGAACTCTTGAAGATCACTCCTGCTATTACTGGCCTTGAAGACAGAGTAGCAGAGATTGAAAATTACATGGGAATCCCTGGCCAAGAAGACAGGGAACCAAAACCAACGACAGAGTCATCACATTCCTCCCCCACTCATCATGAGGAAGGGGGAGAAGACTGAAGACCTTCCCCATGATGAATCTATCAAGGGGGAGAAGAGTGAAGACCTTACCCTTACTGAAAAGGGTGAGAAGACAAATGAAGAAACAGCCGCTGGACCTCAGGGAGATGAAAACCCTGAGGGAACCGAGAAGCTTACCTCTGTATCTGAAGGGGAACAACTCGAAGAAGATGCTGAAGAATCTGAATCTGAAGCTGAAGACGATGAAGCCGTCGACTTATCTGACGCTGAACCATCATCCAGTGATAAGGGTGATGATGACGATGATGATGATGATGACTCCTTTATCGTCAAGCCTGCTCAGAAGACTACAGCTCTTAAAGGGATCGTGATAAAAGAATCTTCAGGGGAGCGGACCAAGATAAAGCCTTCAGCGTCTGAAGCTGACAAAGGCAAAAACAAAGGCCTCGCTGAAGAAGATAATCTGGCGATCTTGCTTCCAAAGCCAGTTTGTCAGGTAAACTAAATCTTCCTTACACTACATCCCTCCTCTATCTATACACATTATCAGCTCTCCTCTCCACAACTTCTATACACAACCACATTCTTTCTCTATCTCTATTCTACCCAAGTTCTTACTCGTACGATCGTTGTGTTTCAGCTAGTCCTCTCCCCTGTTTGAGGATATCGCTGAAGTTCATAAAGCTGCGACGTCACCAACAATAATCCCAGCTCCCAACGCTGAAGAAATAATCCCAGTCTTGGATTTGATCTCTGAGACTGATGAACCTGAAGAACATATGCTCTCTCATACAAACAGACCTTCCTTGGTTCCTCAAAAACCAAGTGAAGAGGATCAGAAAAGAAGAGAAGAGATAATAAAGAAGTTCGAGGCTCAGCGAATCATTCTGAAGCGTGATCAACTTCTTTCTATTCCTCCAAAGTTCAAACTTTCTCAAAAGGAATACAAGGATCACCTCAGAGCTGAACGTCTAATCGCTGAAAGAAGGGAAGCTGAAGAAAAAGACAGAAAACTCGCCATCCGGCTTACTTAACAATCAGTGAAAGACCCCAAGCTGAAAAGAACTCCAATCGAAGTTCAACGTCAGCTATGGGAAGACGCCAAGAAGATCGTTGAAGAAAAGAGAACTGTGTCTCAATCTACCTTAATCTGGTGCAAAGAAAAGGTACACTTCAGATATTGACCTGCCAGAATCATCAAGGTACTCATCGCTAGAAGATCAACCCTCAAAGTTTCAATCGCTGAAATCGAGATATTCAGAGAGAATGGACAGTACAAAAAATTCTATGCTGAAGCCATCACGAAGTACGGTCTCTCTGAATGGTTGGAGATCAGATTAGCCATCCAGAAGTCTCAGTCTAAGTACAAGGATCATGTTGAAAAGCTGATAAACAAACAGATCGACTTAGTCTCTTCTTGTGTGGATATTCCTCCTCCTCCTCCTCTCGAAAGTCAGAAAAGATGGTCCTCTGCAAAGAAAAAGTCTAAATCTTCAAATGATGGTCCTCGTATACGAAACGAAACAGGTATTAGTTTTTCTCTTGATGAAGTCATTGGTCCAGAACCTGACCTTTCTGCACTTGACACATCTCTTCCTCTTGGTGAGACTTTCATCCCTGGGAAAGTCATAAGCAAACCCTATGGGATATTCTTTATTGACTATGATGGACGAAAACGTTTTCAATGTATCTCTGAGCATCCCATCACTCCCATCGAATAGCTGAAAGATCTCATCTACTGGTGTGACTTCAAAAACGACATTCAGGCACGACATCTTAAACCTTTGATTTTTGAAGAAGCCCTGAACAAAAAGAATCAAGGAGTAAAGGGCCCTGACTGGATGATTCCCACATCAAAGACCCTTGATGAACTTCTCATTAAGGAAGAACCTTTATAAACTGATAGGATCGCCTTATTCTTCTATTGTATCAGTTATTCTTTTGTACTTGTAATTGTATTCGCTGTTCTTGTAATTTTCCACTTCCCTCTGTAATCTTTACGAAGTTTAAAGAAAAAATTCAGCAAATGTACTTTACTCCATCAGTACAGAAAAGATCCCAGAAAATAGTAAAAGGGACAAATATTTTATGAGTTCTTTTTATCCTTATGTTTTCATTAAATAGCAATTTTCTCTATTGCTATGTCATAATCAAATAGGGGGAGATTGTTGATCCAAACCCTCAGTGATTTGATAATGACCCTCTCTTAAATACTTAGTGAAAATTATAAGTAAACAATATGTATCAGAGTTTCACTATCGCTGATAAGTACTAAGATCTTACAGTACCGCTATGGTGATCGCTGATAAGTTAGTTGTTTACTTATGATCCCTGAAGACAAGTTTCACGTCAACATAGGTTCTACGCTGGAGTCGAAGATCAAGCTCAAGAACCAGCGACAAGTCTCCTAATGAACTGATGCGGATCAGCGAAGACTCAGATTTGTCCACTCAACGTGAAGTATCAAGTACAGGACTTCAGCTATCGCTGAACTTTATCATTCGCTGATAAACAATGATGAAGCGCTGAATCAACGAAAAGCTGATCATGAAGTCCTCCGTACAACGTACTTTTGTCTTAACCACCCTTGCACGACTCCGTACGATATGTCAGAAAAGAACCTCCTTATTGTCTGAAATCGTACAACCACTCTGATACTACATTGTTCAAACATGCGGCTACTAAGGTTGTCTACAAAGGTCAATGACATGCAACCAATCAGCTGCTGCCACGTGTAAAATGTAAACTGCAATGTATTAAATGCATGCAGTATATAAGAAGGACTCCAGCTTCATTTTTGAAGCACTTGCTAACTTTGGACAAGTCATCTTTCTTATTTTGAGATAGGTTATTATTAGTAATTTCCTTCTCTTTCTTAGTGCAAGAAACTTAGTGTTCCAACTTGTTTAGATTTAGGTTTATCCTTAATCTTGTTCCGCAACAAGCTGTAAATTGTTAATGATTTATCAATAAACAATTTAGAAAAGTAAAATCTGGGTGTTTGTATTCAACCCCCCTTCTACAAACTTGTATAGCCCTTCGGGACCAACAGAATCTATCAGCTAGAGATACCTGTCTTCAAATAAGGCTTCAAGGGCTGGTTCTTCATTTAGGATCAGATAGTCAGACACTGGTTCTCCTCTTCTTTTTCTGGCTTTGAACTCTTTGTAGATTGCTTACTTGATGGGATCACCATAGTTTGTCATATCACAGCAGTAGATAAGATTTTTCAGATGAGCAAGTGGAAAATTATGAAGTTCAGAGACTCGTTGAAATCTGACTTGGCCTTTGTGATCATAGAAGATGATTCCATATGGGATGCCTAACACTTGACTAGGAGCAAAGGGGCCTTCTCTTGGCAGTGATAGATCAAGCGCTAAAAGGTCGGGTGGGGGACCAAGAACTACTTCTTCTGAGAATTTAATTATAGTTTCATTTCGGAAAGAATGTTCTTCTTTAGAGGTTGATACTTGCTTTCTTCGGCGTGTTGATTTCTGAGGTAGTGGAGGGATTTCTACGACCGCTGAAATACGATCAAGAAGTTTGTTCAGAAAGGACTCCACATAGTGGAGGGATTTCCAGCTTTGACATGAACATGGTCTTCACTAATGTATCTATTCCGAAGATCGTTATTGATACCATCACTGATCCTTTCTTCGTCTTCCCCGTAATGGAAACATCGGTGATCTTTGTCGGTAGTTGTCTCTTCTCTATCTTTTCTCTACTCTACTCGAGCTCTGAGTTCTTAGTAGCCTTTTCGTTTTGAGCCTCCTCATCGACTTCTTTTAATAGGCGAGCTTGAACTCTTATTGGATTCCTTTTTAGTTGTTCATCAAAGACTAACTTCTGAGAAAACAATAATGCCAATCGGACATCATGTTTGTATGCTTCCAGAGCTTGCTCAACTCTGATAGATTCTTCTTTTTCAGCTTTAGAGAGGAATCTGAGTTCATCTTGTTTGGCGCTTGCACGAGGAAGGATCTTGATTCTTTGTTTTTTTCTAGCTGAGAGACAAGCGCTGCCATTCATCTTTTCTCTTCATCCTCAGACCTTTGAACTGGTCGTGAGGGTCTTCTTGGATGGCTTAGCAGATCTTGTTCCTCTTCTTCTTCATCGGTATTGATCCAAACCCTTCAGTGATTTGATGATGGCCCTTAGAATTAGTGAAAGTTGTAAGGGTGCGTTTGGTACGCAGACTGGGTGGGACGGGATAGGACAAAAAAAATAGTCCCATGTTTGGTATGCCATGGGACAAAAATCAGATGCGACAACATGGGACAAAATTAAGTTTTCATGGGACAAAACTTAAGATTTTTTGTTCCACCAAAATAGGTGGAACAACATGGGACTAAAACATAAGATTACTAAAATACTCCTTTTTTCCAACATCAGATAGCTAAACCTAGATTAAAATCATCTCCTTCAGTCCTGACCAGTCCCGTCCTGTCCCGTCCCGTCCCGTCCTGTCCTGTCCTGTCCCGTCCCATCCAGTCTGCGTACCAAACGCTACCTAAGTAAACATTATGTATCAGAGTTTCACCATCAAAGAAAATATACTAAGTCTGCTTAGAATCCCTGATGTGAAACCATCGCTCTTAAATTTAATGTTCAGTGATAAATGTACATTAGTGACAACTGAGCCTGTTCAGTATCGCTGATGATCACTAATTGATCATTTTGTAAATGTTTGCTTATAATCCCTGAAGACAAGTTTCGCGACAAAAGAGTTCTACGCTGAATCGAAGACCAAGCTGAAGAACAAGTGACAAGTCTACTAATGATCTGATGTGGACATCAGTCAAAAACCAACACTTATCCACAACACGCGAGATTTCAAGTAGAAGACTTCAGCGAGAGCTAACCTTCTTTCAGACCTCCCTGAAGAAGATCAACTCAGCGATCACTGATCATGAAACCTGCTCTATAAGAAATATTTGACTTATCACCTTGCACACTTTTGTACGATTTGTCAGAAGGACATTGTAACACCCCGAAATTTTGAAAAACGAAAAAAGGGTTTGGCGGACGTCCGCAAGGTGCCGCCGGACGTCCGTGCCATGCGGAAGTCCGCATGTCATCCGCGGAAGCAACAGGGGATTTTTGGGAAGGAAGCAGTTCGGCTGAGGCCGGACGTCCGCGAAGGACCATGCGTGTAACACCCGTAATTTCGGATAAGTACGACTTCGAATCAGTGTAGAACCGATCTTTAAGAAAAATATGAAAAATAAGATTTTGGGTCAAATCTTAGATTTTTATGGTCTTGTTGGATGAGGAATTCAAATACGAGTCCAACGGTCCTTTCCGGAGCGAAAACGTAGCTAAAACGAGAAAGTTATGGCCAAAACGAGTTTCGGTACACTCTGAGCTATTGTGCCCGGCGATCGTGACACTGTCACAATCGCCGTGTCACTATCGCCCATAATGTACCGAGAGTTGGGGGACGCGGGCGATTGTGCCCTGGCGATAGTGACATTGTCACTATCGCCGTGTCACTATAGCCGACGGGCTCTAGGGTGTTTTAAACCCCTTTTCGTCTTTCTTCTTCTTCATTTCACTATCACTCTCAAACTCCTTCATCTCTCTCTCTAAAAATCGTCTCTCTCTCAAGAAACCCTAAACCTCCCCTCTCCTTCCTCATTTCTTCACCAAATTCAACCCATTTCCCACCATTGGTGAAGATAGGAAAGCTTGGAGCTCGTGTGGATGGTTGGAAGCTTTTAGTTGGAGGTTCATACGATTAAGGTAACATTTCTTGACCCAAATGCTAGATTATTGTGGATTTCCTCTTTCTTCTACCTTGGGGTTATTGTTAGATGATTTTGTTGGTGATTGGTTGAGAAAATCTTCACCTTCTTCATTATTGAAGATTAGGGTTTGGAGTATTTAGGGGTATTTGGATGAAATTGTTTAGGGAATGATTTCTTATGGTTAGATTTCGGTATTGATGGATGGAAACTCATAAATCTAGGTTTTGGAAGTTTTGGCTTGAGGATGCAATCTTCATCAAAGGAGCTTACGTTGGAGAAACTCTAGATTTAGCTTAATCTAGCAAAGGTGAGTTCAAGTTAATTTGCGAAAACTTTGTACATGCCAAAATGTTATTTTTCCAAGTGATTATTTGTTTTACTTGAAAATTATCAAGGTGGAGTTATTTGGTGGATTTTACCTTTTGATGTATTAATTGTGATAAATGTAGTAAAACACTACTTTTGGAATTTTTGAAAAATGTGATAGATAAATCTTACAAAAAATGGATTATTGAGTTATGTGATAAATGGGATTTATTTGTTATGAAAATGTTTTTGTGAATATTTTGGAAAATATGCATATATTACATCATGTGATGTTTTGAAAATGTAAATGTGTGAGTCCTTCGAAAGGAGGGTTTTCCCGATCCAAGGTTTTATTTCGGGTTTTCATGGAATTGAAGTATTTACCGGCAAACAGTGTGTGTTGTTATATTTGATGTCATTTTATGACTTTCATAAACCACCCTTTTTTAAGTTAGTTGAGCTTGTGGATCGGTATTGAATTTTAATTAAGTATTGGGGACATTTGTCCAGTTTTGGTAACTCAAGGTTGAGTTTTGTTAACGAATTATGTTGTTGGGGAATTGCATGTTTTGAATGCATTTATTTATTCACTTGGGGTTGTGTACTATTTAGACCTTGTTAGCCATGGATCCATAGGCAATTGAGTTTCCTTAGTCTCGCGGGCAAGATGTCGGAATTGGTTGAGCTCAGTTTACGAGACGTTAGTTTATTTTGTAGCACAGAATAGGCATCGGGTTCCATGATAAGTAAGGCGTGGACTTAGATGGTCGGGCGTCGTCTCATGGGCAGTAAGGTGTAATTCCATATATGTGCTTAGCACGGGATAGGCATCGGGATCCATGATAAGTAACGCGTGGACCTAGATGGTCGGGCGTCGTCACATGGACAGTAAGGTGTAATCCCTAATGTGCTGTTGTGGATTTGGTGACCCAATGTATAGACCTGGAGTGGTTGAAGTTGGGGGCATCCTAGTCTCGTGGGCAATAGATCTGTAGTGATTGAGCTCAGTTTTACGAGAGTAATCCACATGAGTGTTTTTATTACATAGTAAGTGACTCACTTTGGTGTTCCGTCACGTGCGATGTATACGGGTCTCCCCCATCACCGAAAGGTGTTGTTTTGGGTATTTGTTGCTACTCATGTTTTCGGTGACATGTTCTATTTATATGGATTGTTTCCATGGTACGTAAGTTGTGGTTTATATCTCATCTGTGTCTGCTGTTTTGGGTATTTGTGTTACCTCCACCTTCAACGGCTATGCGTTTCCCCCGTTTATGGTATTTGATCTTTATTACCTTTTACGGTCGCGTGAGAATCGCTTCGCATAGTGTTTTAATAAAGAGTTATATTTAACGGATGGTTTCCATGTTTTACGGGATGAGTATGTATTGTCAACCGTATTTGAAGGTTTTGCCTAAACTAAACTTATTCGCGTATTTGAGTGAGTTGGAAATGTAATTCATTTTGGAAAACGTATTATACCTTTCGGGAACTTTCCCATGGAAGTGTGTGAGTTGGAAAATGGATGATTTGCAATTAAAAGTAAACTCTTTTGAAATCATGACTAAACTATTACTCTTTTGATTTATGTTTTATATAGTCATGATAAAATGCTTGAACTCACTAGGCGTAAGCCTAACCCTTTCTATTTTTCGGCATGTGCAACAGGCTCAGGTTGGGGTAGCTCTAGCTACATTATGAAGTGGTGAGTGCTAGTAAAGTGCACGGGAGGTGACTTGTTTAGTGAAGTCTTCCGCAATAGTTTGGACTAGCAATCATGTGTGGTGTTAAGTAACACCCGATTAAGTTATATATTTGTAGAATTTATGATGTTTTATTTCCGAGGTACCTTTGAGGAATGAATTATAGAAAGGAAATTATCTACTTTTGGGTTATTTTATTGAATTTTATTTAGTTGCTCGTTACAAATTTGGGGGTGTTCCAAGTTGGTCTCAGAGCATAAGTTTGAGAGAATAGGTGTTGATTTTGGATACCTAGACTCAAACTAGCGTTTGTTTAAGTAAATGAGAGTGAAATTCACCTTTAGGAACTTTAAGATAGGATGTTTTGAAATTGATGGATGTTGTTAGAAACGAGAGTCACGTCGAGAGTAACAAGGATAATCATGTATGGTGCGTTCATAGTGACACCTGGCCAGTGTCATGGTGAACCTACTAGTATATGTGCGTTCTTGAATTACTTTAGTGTGATGACCGTTGGGGTAGTGAAGGAGGTTTTAAGCTAGTAGTCGTTGGAATAGATGGACGATTCTAGTATAAGTCACTTGGAGTGACGATAAGCATGATATTTGCTTTAAGTAGACCGTTTCGGGTCGAGATTGATGGCTGGATTAGGACCATAGGCCTAATGAGCTGATTTTGATTTGAGGAAAAAACCGTAGAGTTAATTGATGTAATTCTCAACTTACCTTAAGAGGTTAAAGCATCCGGATAACAATAGTGGACCGGAGGGATTTGGAAGGGTATGAGTTGAGACGTTGAACTCCGACTAAGTCATGCACAAAGTTTAATTTGAAAATAAATTGCATCAATTATTTCTTGTGTTTCAAATCCTTATTTGGATTGTGTTATGAATTTTGAGAAATGTTTAGCACACACACAAGATTTCAAATCATGGTTTTGAGCGTGCATGAAACCATTTTATTGCGGGAGTTGCAAACTCCGCCGAGATTTGTTTTGCCTTATTTCATTGTCGTTCAACATTTGTTTTGGATGTAATGGCAATCGTATTTTTATGATGTTTAAGACGTTGGGCAATAACTACGGTTTGTGACTTTAACATTGGATCTCCTCCACATATGTTAGAGTCGGACGAAAGTTATATTCCATTATGTCTATGTAAGGTCATTTTGGGGAATTTGTTTAATGTGAGTTGTTAAGCAATGTTGTTTATGTGGTATTACCCTAGAAGGGGATTTTTGGGATTTTGGGCGTCTCGTTTATGATTTTGCTTATAGCAATCTGGATTTGGAAGCATGATGTTTAGCGCCGTTTTTTGACTCGGAGTCATTGAGTTCGTTGAGGTTCATAGAGTTTGTTTTACGACATGTTGAGTCGTGTGAGTATAATTTCACAAGGTGCATGCTTTAATTACTTATGTGAAAAGTTTATAAGTTATGTGGGTATTTTGGACCACTCGAGTTTTGTTGAGAAAAGTTAATTTTATGCCATAAGGCGACTAAAAAGAGATGAGTTTGGAACTCTAGTGTCGCGTAACTTTTCTTTCAAAAGGTTTGTGTTACTAAATATTTCGTTGCATATAGTTCAGTGTATAGATTGATTTATACGTGGCTTAAGTGATGCATGAAGGAGCATTTTGTTGACATTTCATAATGACTTGCTTGGTGCGTTTTTGGTCAGTCAAATGTTTTATTATCATTTTCATGTAAAGACATTATATCGACTTAAGGGTATGCATAGCTTGGTAACCATTGTTTTTCCGCACTTTGTTAAACGAATCGTAAGTGAAATTATTTTGTTAACTCATTGTTTAAATGAAGGACCATTTGGTCAAAGCATGTTTTAGTGGTGTGGGGATCACGAATGATTTAAGATACATGATATTTGGAAAACACGAATTTATGAGTCCTTAACATTGGTCAATTTTTAGTTGCCAAATATTTTAGAAAATTGAAAGCCTTTGTGGTTTTGGAGGAAATGTGCATTTTGAGTATTTTAACAAATACATTTTAAGCATTGACGTTTCGACGTTTTATGTTCCAAGTACAAAACTTTAAGGAAATGCTTCGTGATGAAGATTTTAGAAACTTGTTTGTATAAAACTATAGCACGCGGAATTTCTTGAATTTTGAACATTGATGTGCACCGTTGGTGCGATTTGGGATCTGAAAATAGGTTTGAACCCTTTTTGGGGTCAATAAATTATTAACACTTATTTCCTCGTAGGTTTTGGGAAAACGCATTGTTGTGCGCAAGTTTGCCAAAAACGTTTATTCAAATGTCATTATAGGACCGGATGAGAAATTTTGGGAAATTGATTTAAAGAGGTTCATCTTTTGAAATTTGGTCGCGAACCATTTGATGCATGTTATTTCGTTTTAAGAAAATTTCTAATGGAAGTGTTACAAGCTTGCATGCCTACCCCCAATGTAAAGTTTTATGATGTTTTAGTCGATATGTTCAAGTGATGGAAACGTATTGTTTTATGTCTTTAAATTTGGAAATTGCACAAGTCATTTTATGTTTGACTAAGGTGTATTTGTAAACCGTTTCATCGCTTTGTATAATAAACTGACGCGCGCAAAATTTTGTTGGTGAACCTCGTTCCATGCCATTTTATGGTTAGAAGGGAAATTTTGGAGTCAAATGTCATTTGGACTTCTTTCGAAATACGTGCGCACCTTGTGTTGCACCCCGTTTAAAGTCGAGCAGTCACTTTACATGCAATTCATGAGTCAATCCATACTAGAACCATGGCGGTTCATTGTAAAGAAATTGTTTATTTATCTTTTGCGTTTTGTGGGTAAACTGGACTGTAATAAAATGATTTTCAATATGATTTTCATATGTGGGACGAGCGTGTCCATTTTGCGTAACCACCGAGCTGATAGTAATAGTTTTATTGCGTACGAGTTATTTGAGATGAAAATCTTGGTGTTGAAAATATTTTGTGAATGGTTTTGATTAATTGGCATATTTATTGAATAACGCACTTGAAAACCTTGAACTCGTTAGGACCTTGGAAAGGGTAAATAACTCCGTTAAGGGTAAGTGCGTGTAGCACTTCGACGGTGGAAGGTTGGGTATTCCACGCGTGTTGGTATTATGGGCCGGATGATATTGGTAGCGAAGTAAAAGTGGTTGTGGTAATTGGATGGTTAGACTTGCGGTAATGCATTTCGAGGTTGGTGTAGCCGCTTTGTTGACAACCCTAGTTTTGTAGAAACACTCGGTAAACGGAACTCATGTGTGAAGTCCTATTAGAGTGCAAAACTTGGTGATAAAACTAGGTCAACCTTTGTGGGTTTGAGGTCGGAAACCGTTGTTGTAATCGGGAATCGTAGTCCAATTTTAAAAGAAAGACGATAATGGTAGTAGTAACCGTAAGATGCTCAATTGTGAGGAGTGGCTTTGGTAGAATAACCTTCGTGTATGGTTAAAGGACTTGTCGGTTTATGATTGTATTTTGATGGACTCTTGGAGTATATTAGAACTCGTTGGATGTGGATGGTCGTGAACGATATGGACAATTGAAATCAGAAATTCGGTTGGTCTCAGTATTAGTAGGCCTTGAATTGACTTGGAGTCTGAACTGAAATCGAGAAGTATGGGACGCTTTAAGGTTGGGAGACAACCAAAGTCGTCCGACTATAAATTATTCCAGTTGTCGGAGTGTTCTCCCGGACATGAGTACAGTGTACGTGAAGGGGCTTTATTGATAAACAGTTGTTCGAGGATTTGTCATTAAGGCCGTGTGGGAAATTTAGATTACAGTTAGGAACTGATAAATTATAGTCGGCGTTGAGTCTATTAGCCTTGGGTTGCAAAGGATGTAGATTTCGAGGACGAAATCATCCTAAGGTTGGGAGGATTGTAACACCCGTAATTTCGGATAAGTACGACTTCGAATCAGTGTAGAACCGATCTTTAAGAAAAATATGAAAATAAGATTTTGGGTCAAATCTTAGATTTTATGGTCTTGTTGGATGAGGAATTCAAATACGAGTCCAACGGTCCTTTCCAGAGCTAAAACGGAGCTAAAACGAGAAAGTTATGGCCAAAACGAGTTTTGGTACACTCTGAGCTACTGTGCCCGGCGATAGTGACACTGTCACAATCGCCGTGTCACTATCGCCCATAATGTACCGAGAGTTGGGGGACGCGGGCGATTGTGCCCTGGCGATAGTGACACTGTCACTATCGCCGTGTTACTATAGCCGACGGGCTCCAGGGTGTTTTAAACCCCTTTTCTTCTTTCTTCTTCTTCATTTCACTATCACTCTCAAACTCCTTCATCTCTCTCTCTAAAAATCGTCTCTCTCTCAAGAAACCCTAAACCTCCCCTCTCCTTCCTCATTTCTTCACCAAATTCAACCCATTTCCCACCATTGGTGAAGATAGGAAAGCTTGGAGCTCATGTGGATGGTTGGAAGCTTTTAGTTGGAGGTTCATACGATTAAGGTAACAATTCTTAACCCAAATGCTAGATTATTGTGGATTTCCTCTTTCTTCTACCTTGGGGTTATTGTTAGATGATTTTGTTGGTGATTGGTTGAGAAAATCTTCACCTTCTTCATTATTGAAGATTAGGGTTTGGAGTATTTAGGGGTTTTTGGATGAAATTGTTTAGGGAATGATTTCTTATGGTTAGACTTCGGTATTGATGGATGGAAACTCATAAATCTAGGTTTTGGAAGTTTTGGCTTGAGGATGCAATCTTCATCAAAGGAGCTTACGTTGGAGAAACTCTAGATTTAGCTTAATCTAGCAAATGTGAGTTCAAGTTACTTTGCGAAAACTTTGTACATGTCAAAATGTTATTTTTCCAAGTGATTATGTGTTTTACTTGAAAATTATCAAGGTGGAGTTATTTGGTGGATTTTACCTTTTGCGGTATTAATTGTGATAAATGTAGTAAAACACTACTTTTGGAATTTTGGAAAAATGGGATAGATAAATCTTACAAAAAAATGGATTATTGAGTTATGTGATAAAAGGGATTTATTTGTTATGAATTTTTTTTGTGAATATTTTGGAAAATATGCATATAGTACATCATGTGATGTTTTGAAAATGTAAATGTGTGAGTCCTTGGAAAGGAGGGTTTTCCCGATCCAAGGTTTTATTTCGGGTTTTCATGGAATTGAAGTATTTACCGGCAAACGGTGTGTGTTGTTATATTTGATGTCATTTTATGACTTTCATAAACCACCCTTTTTGAAGTTAGTTGAGCTTGTGGCTCGGTATTGAATTTTAATTAAGTATTGGGGACATTTGTCCAGTTTTGGTAACTCAGGGTTGAATTTTGTTAACGAATTATGTTATTGGGGAATTGCATGTTTTGAATGCATTTATTTATTCACTTGGGGTCGTGTACTATTTAGACCTTGTTAGCCATGGATCCATAGGCAATTGAGTTTCCTTAGTCTCGCGGGTAAGATGTCGGGATTGGTTGAGCTCAGTTTATGAGACGTTAGTTTATTTTGTAGCACGGAATAGGCATCGGGTTCCATGATAAGTAAGGCGTGGACTTAGATGGTCGGGCGTCGTCTCGTGGGAAGTAAGGTGTAATTCCATATATGTGCTTAGCACGGGATAGGCATCGGGATCCATGATAAGTAAGGCGTGGACCTAGATGGTTGGGCGTCGTCTCATGGGCAGTAAGGTGTAATCCCTAATGTGCTGTTGTGGATTTGGTGACCCAATGTATAGACCTGGAGTGGTTGAAGTTGGGGGCATCCTAGTCTCGTGGGCAATAGATCTGGAGTGATTGAGCTCAGTTTTACGAGAGTAATCCACATGAGTGTTTTTATTACATAGTAAGTGACCCACTTTGGTGTTCCGTCACGTGCGATGTATACGGGTCTCCCCCGTCACCGAAATGTGTTGTTTTGGGTATTTGTTGCTACTCATGTTTTCGGTGACGTGTTCTATTTATATGGATTGTTTCCATGGTACGTAAGTTGTGGTTTATATCTCATCTGTGTCTGTTGTTTTGGGTATTTGTGTTACCTCCACCTTCAACGGCTACGCGTTTCCCCCGTTTATGGTATTTGATCTTGATTACCTTTTACGGTCGCGTGAGTATCGCTTCGCATTGTGTTTTAATAAAGAGTTATATTTAACGGATGGTTTCCATGTTTTACGGGATGAGTATGTATTGTCAACCGTATTTGAAGGTTTTGCCTAAACTAAACTTATTCGCGTATTTGAGTGAGTTGGAAATGTAATTCAATTTGGAAAACGTATTATACCTTTCGGGAACTTTCCCATGGAAGTGTGTGAGTTGGAAAATGGATGATTTGCAATTAAAAGTAAACTCTTTTGAAATCATGACTAAACTATTACTCGTTTGATTTATGTTTTATATAGTCATGATAAAATGCTTGAACTCACTAGGCGTAAGCCTAACCCTTTCTATTTGTCGGCATGTGCAACAGGCTCAGGTTGGGGTAGCTCTAGCTACATTATGAAGTGGCGAGTGCTAGTAAAGTGCACGGGAGGTGACTTGTTTAGTGAAGTCTTCCGCAATAGTTTGGACTAGCAATCATGTGTGGTGTTAAGTAACACCCGATTAAGTTATATATTTGTAGAATTTATGATGTTTTATTTCCGAGGTACCTTTGAGGAATGACTTGTAGAAAGGAAATTATCTACTTTTGGGTTATTTTATTGAATTTTATTTAGTTGCTCGTTCCAAATTTGAGGGTGTTACAATATAGACGTCCGCGATGCGTCTGATGATATTTTGTTGCTTTTAATGTCTCTCTCTCTCTATTCCCTCATTTCACTTTCCAAAACCCTAACTCAAACTCTCTCCCTCTCTCAGTCGATTTCCCCCAAGAAAACACAAACCCTCCCTTCTCTCCTTCATCTTCTTCACCCAAACTAAAACCATTTCCACCATTGTTGAAGATATGGAAGATTGAAGCTTTTGTGCGTGATTAGGAGCATTTGCTTAGAGATTCAAGTGATAAAGGTAATATTCCTCTACCCAAAAGCTAGGTTTTTGTTGTTCTCATCTTCTTTCTATTTTGGGGTATTGTTGGATGATTTTGGTTATGTTTGGTTGAGGTGATCTTCTCCTTCTTCATTTATGAAGATTGGGGTTTAGATATAAGTTGGGTTTTGCTGTAAAATTTATGGGGAGTGATTCTTCATGTTTGGATCGGGATATTGACGGTTGGAAACTTATGGATCTAGGTTTTTGGAGGTTTTGGCCTGAGGATTCGCGTTTCTTCAAAGGAGCTTACGTTTGGGAAAATCTAGATTTAGCCTAAATCTAGGAAGGTGAGTTCAAGTTGCCTTGTGAAAATTTTGTACATGTCAAAAATGTTATTTTCCAAGTATTTATGGGTTTTACATGAAAAATTATCATTGGTTGAGTTATTTGGTGGATTTGACTTTTAAAGTATTTAACTTGGGAAATATTGTAAAATACCCATATTTGGGATTTTTGGGAAACTTGATAGATAAATCACAAACGAAAATGTTTTGAGGAGTTGTCTTATACATGGAGTCTACTTGACATGGAAATGCATTTTAGTATAATTTGGAAATATGCATATAGTACGTTATGGGACCCTTTAGATACAGTGATATCCATATTTTTCATGGTGTTTAAGATGTTGGGCAAGTGACTATCGCTTATGACTTTAATATTGGATCTCCTCCACATATGTTAAGGTTCGGAAGGAAAGTTATCTCCCATTATGTCTATGTCGAATTTTATCGAAAAGTTTTATTTAATGCATGACTTATTGAAAAGTGTTGTTTATAATGTGTTACAACAAAGAGAGAATTTTGGAATTTTGACATTTTAGTCATGATCTTGCTTTATGCAATTTGATTTTTGGAAGTGAAAGGTTTGGCATCACTTGGTTGAGTCGAGGCAATTGAGCCCATGGAGTTTTACGGAGTTCCGTTTTACGACGTTTTGTGTCGTGTGAGCGCAATTTTGTAAGGTGCATACTTTAGTTATTGCGTGTGTTAATTTTGGATTATATTGGGCATTTTGTCTCATTCGGGTTTTGTTGAGAAGTGTTATTTATGTCGTAAGGCGACCAAACGGAATGTTTTTAGAACTTTAGTGTCGCGTAATTTCTTTTTCAAAGAATTGTGTTAGCACATTTTGTTGCAATTTATTCAATGTACGGATTGATTTATACGTGGCGTGAGTAATGCATTAAAGGATGTTCTGATAGTGTTTATTAACAATTTGCTTTATGCGCTTTCGGTTAAGTGGTTATTTTATTATCCTTTGACGCAAATGCATGGTATTGATCTAGGGATACGCATGACTTGGTAACCATGAACCCTCAACACTTTGATAAATGAAGCGTGAATGGAAATGTCTTATTAATTGTTGTATAAATGAGGCTTAATGGAAATGAGTCGTTGAACTTTGGTCAATTTTGGCTTAATGGACATTTTGGAAAACTGTAAACCTTTTTGGTTTTGGAGAAAAATGTGTATTTCGAGTATTTTAATGAGTAAATTTCAAGCGTTGACATCTTCACGTTTTATATTACAAGTGAAAAACTTTTAGTGCAAATGCTCCATGATTGGGATATTGGAAAGTTATTTGTCTTAACCTAGAGTGCGTGGAATTATTACAGTTTTTGGAACATTAATGCGCACTGTTTGTACGAGTCGAAATTGAAGTCAATTTAGACCCTTTTTGGTGTCAACCAATTACAAACACTTATCTTCTCCTAAGTTTTGGGAAAACACATTAATGTGTGAGTATTGTCAAAAATGTTTTACTCTTATGTCATTATATGACTAGATAAGAAAATTTTGAATATTGATTTAAAGAATTTCATCTTTTGAAATTTTGTTATGAACGATTTGATGCATGTAATTTCGTTTCAAGAAAAAACTACTAAGAGAATGTTACAAGTTTGCATGCATACTCTAATTTGAAATTTCCTTTTGACGTGTTAGTCGATGTCTTTGAATGATGAAAACGTATTGACTTTGTCATTAAACTTGAAACTGACACACAAATCATTTTATGTTTTAACCAAAATATGTCTATGGGATTATTTCACCAATTGTTACGAAATAAACTGACGTGTGCGAACGTTGTTGGTAAGTTTTGTTTCATGCTATTTCATGATTTAAAAAGGGAATTTTGGGAATCGGGTGACATTCAAACTCCTTTGAAGCACGGATAGACATTTTGGTTGCACATTATTTAAAGTGGGAAATTACCTTACGTGCACGACATAGATCAATCCATGCTAGGACCGTATAGGTTTCTTTCAGAGAAGTTGTTTGTTGTGCTTTTGCGCTTTGTTAACGATATAATTTTCGATGAAATGGTTTTCAATATGATTTTCACATGTGGGACGAGTATGTCCATTTTTGAACAACTACCGAATTGATAGTAGTAGATTTTATGCGTACAATTAGATTGATATGAAAACCTTTATGTTGGAAGTTTCTATAAACGTTTTCGATTGGAATACTTGTTAAATATTTCGCTTGAGAAACCTTGAACTCATTAGAACCTTGTAAAGGTTAAGTAACCTAGTTAAGAGTAAGTGTAACTTCGAGGGTGGAAGGTTGGGTATTCTACGCGTGATAGTACTGTAGGCCGAATGGTATCGGTTGCGGGGATGATGTACTTTTGTAACTAAAAGATTTGATTCACGGTGTCTTATATTGAGGTTGGTGGTAACCGTTCTTGTCGGAAACCTTATTTTGGGGTCTTGGTCAATTTTCGTATGTGGGACCCTTTAGACATCATATTGATAACCTTAGTTTTGTGGAAATGCCCGACGAATGGACTCGTGGGTGTAGTTATGTTGGGGTTCAAAGATTGGTGGTATAACTAAGTGTCAACCTTTTTGGTTTTGAGGTCGAGAACCGTTGGTGTATTCGA
The DNA here is from genome assembly GCA_033807775.1 of Saussurea involucrata. Taxonomy (NCBI): domain Eukaryota; kingdom Viridiplantae; phylum Streptophyta; class Magnoliopsida; order Asterales; family Asteraceae; genus Saussurea; species Saussurea involucrata. The sequence continues at coordinate 61,940,285 of CM066313.1, read as the reverse complement.
AGGATTGTAGTCTGATTTTAAAGAAATAATGGTAATGGTTGTAAGTGACCTTAAGATGTTCAATTGTGATAAGTGGATTTAGTGGGATAACCTTCCTTATGCGATAAAAGAAACTGTCCGTTGGATGATTGATAATTGGACGTATCTTTGGGATTGTGTAATTGATGGGTCAGTGATGACCGTTGGTGTTGGAGTTGATGGAATCCGTTAAGAGTAAATGCTAGTTCAGTAGCGGGAATATTTGGGAGTTCGAATCTGACGTTGGGGAAGTATGGAACACCTAAGGTTGGGAGACGACTGGAGTCGTCTAGTTGGAAGTTGCTCCAGTGGATGGAGCTTCCACCCGGACATAAGTATAACGTACCCAAGAGGGCATCGTTGGTAAGGGTTTGCTTGAGGTTGTATCTGCATGGGGGAATTTGGTTCTCAGTTGGGAGTTAATGGAACATGGAAGGGTTGAACTGGATAGCCTATGGTTGTAAGGGATCTAGATTTCGAGGACGAAATCATTCTAAGGTTGGGAGGATTGTAACACCCTGAAATTTTGAAAAACGAAATAAGGGTTTGGCGGACGTCCGCAAGGTGCAGTCGGAAGTCCGTGCCATGCGGAAGTCCACATGTCATCCGCGGAAGCAACAGGGGATTTTTGGGAAGGAAGCAGTTCGACTGAGGCCGGACGTTCGCGAAGGACCATGCGGACGTCCGCGATGCGTCTGATGATATTTTGTTGCTTTTAAGGTCTCTCTCTCTCTCTCTCTATTCCCTCATTTCACTTTCCAAAACCCTAACTCAAACTCTCTCCCTCTCTTAGCCGATTTCCCTCAAGAAAACACAAACCCTCCCTTCTCTCCTTCATCTTCTTCACCCAAACTAAAACCATTTCCACCATTTTTGAAGATATGGAAGCTTGAAGCTTTTGTGGGTGATTAGGAGCTTTTGCTTGGAGATTCAAGTGATAAAGGTAATATTCCTCTACCCAAAAGCTAGGTTGTTGTTGTTTTCATCTTCTTTCTATTTTGGGGTATTGTTGGATGATTTTGGTTGTGTTTGGTTGATGTGATCTTCTCCTTCTTCATTTATGAAGATTAGGGTTTTGGTATAAGTTGGGATTTGGTGTAAAATGTTTGGGGAGTGATTCTTCATGTTTGGATCAGGATATTGACGGTTGGAAACTTATGGATCTAGGTTTTTGGAGGTTTTGGCTTGAGGATTCGCGTTTCTTCAAAGGAGCTTACGTTTGGGAAAATCTAGATTTAGCCTAAATCTAGCAAGGTGAGTTCAAGTTGCTTTGTGAAAACTTTGTACATGCCAAAAATGTTATTTTCCAAGTATTTATGGGTTTTACATGAAAAATTATCATTGGTTGAGTTATTTGGTGGATTTGACTTTTAAAGTATTTAACTTGGGAAATATTGTAAAATACTCATATTTGGGATTTTTAGGAAACTTGATAGATAAATCACAAACAAAAATGTTTTGAGGAGTTGTCTTATACATGGAGTCTACTTGACATGGAAATGCATTTTAGTATAATTTGGAAATATGCATATAGTACGTTATGGGATGATTTGAAAATGTAACGGTGTGAGTCCCTTGGAAAAGAGGGTTTTCCTAACCCAAGGTTCGTTTTGGGTTTTCATGGATTTGAATAATTTATTGGTAAAAGTGTGTGTTGCTAAGTTTAAACTCATTATATGACTTTTCATGAATTATCTTTTGAGTCAGTTGAGCTGATGGCTCGGTATTGGATTTTGTTAAGTCTTGAGGACAATCGTCCAGTTTTGATAGCTCAAAGTCGAGTTTTGATCATGATTTACATTATAGGGGAATTTCATGTTTTGAATGCACTTGTTTACTCGTTTGGGGTCGTGTAATGTTTAAACCTTATTAGCTATGGATCCATAGGCTCTTGAGTTTTACGTTCAATGTTGAGACGCTAGTTTCTCTGATTGTAGCACGGAATAGGCATCGAGTTCCATGATAAGTAAGGCGTGGGCCTATATGGTCGGGCGTCGTCTCATGGGCAGTAAGGTGTAATTCCATATGTGCTTGGCACGGGATAGGCATCGGGTTCCATGATAAGTAAGGCGTGGGCCTATATGGTCGGGCGTCGTCTCATGGGCAGTAAGGTGTAATCCCGAATGTGCTTGTTTTGTGGATTTGGAGTGACTCAATGTATAGACCTGGAGTGGTTGAAATTGGGGGCTCCCAAGTCTCGCGGGTAATAGATCTGGAGTGATTGAGCTCAGTTTACGAGAGTAATCCACGTATTTGATTTATTGCATAGTAGGTGACCCCCTTTTGTGTTCCGTCACGTGCAATGTATACGGGCCTCCCTCGTCACCGAAAGGTGTTGCTTTGTTGGGTATTTCTTTCTATCCATGTTTTCGGTGACGTAGTATGTTTATATGGATTGTTTTCCACGTTATGTGAGTTATGGGTTATGCTCTATCCATGTTTGGGATGTTTGGAATAATGGCGATTTATTTATGAATTCAATCGTTTTGATAATCAAATGCTATTTCACCTTTCACGTTGGTTTTGGATATGAGTCCATTTTGGGAATCATTTTATATTAAAGTTTTCGGCACGGGATTTGTGTGAGTTGGAAAATGGGTGATTTGCATCTAAAGTAAATTCTTTTGAACTCATGACTTAAATTGCATCTCTCACGATTTATGAACTTATATGGTCATGATAAAACTCTTTAACTCACTAGGCGTTAGCCTAACCCTTTTTATTTGTCGGCATGTGCAACAGGCTCAGGTTGGGAGTAGCTTTAGCTACACTGTGAAGTGACAAGTGCTAGTAGAGTGCACGAGAAGTGATTTTGATTAGTGAAGCCTTCCACACTTATTTGGGATTAGCAACTTGTGTTGTGTTAAGTAACGCCCGTCTTAATTTATTAATTGTGGAAACTATGATGTTTAAATTCCGAGGTATTTTCAGGGATGATCTATAGAAATGATTTTATCCTCTTGGTTATTTTATTGAAATTAAAGTTAGTTGCTCGTTCCAATTTTGAGGGTGTTACAGACATGCTTTTGTCCAGGATCGTACAAACCACTCTGCCAACTACACTGTTCATCATGCGGCCAAGAGCATGTTTGCAAAAGCAGAATCTTGAAACCAACCAAGTGCTGACACGTGTAAAGTCCTCCTGACATGAATATAATGCATGCAGTATAAACAGGATGAATACCTTCATTCTGAAGGTGGCTAATCCCTGAACTTTTGAGTGCCTTAAGAAAACTATCCGTAGCTTTTCTTAACATCCTCCTTTCTTTTCTTAGTGCAAGAAATCTGTGTGATTCTCATAGTTTGTTTAGATTAGGTTTTATACTTAGTCTTATTCCGCAACAAACTGTAAACTGTTTGATTTAATCAATAAACAATTTAGAAAGATAAAAACTTGTGTTTGTATTCACCCCCCCCCCCCCTCTACAAACCTGTATAACCCTTCGGGACCAACAATCAACTTCCAGAGTGGAAGCTGGGATTATGCTTTATGTGCACGTACTAAATAGGGGAGAGGATGGGATGAAAGAAAAAGGAAGGGGTGAGTGTATGGGAAACTCAGAAAAGGGAACAGTGGAGAGGGGTACAACACTGAGGGGGGGTCAGTTAAAGTGATGAGGTCAAGACGTACATCTGAATTGTTCAGCTCCCCCTCATAATGTTTTAACTTCAAGTTTCCTTCAGCAGCAACTCCTTTTTGCTTGCCTTGCTGAGGGGTTTTCTTTTTGGACGTTGAGGTCCTTTCCCCTTGTTCTTGAATTACTATACCCTTTTTGGGGGCAGTAACCGCTGGTGAAGAAGCTACAAAGAAAAAGGCATCATCTTCGTCATCATCATCACCACCACCACCTTCGAGGTATTTACCCTCATTGGTGATGTCTTCAGCAACTTCTTCTTCTTCAGCTTCTTCTTCTTCTTCTGCTTCTTCAGCCTTAGGAATATCCTGAGCTGGTTCATTCAAGTTGGTGACGAGGACAAACTCTTCATCCTCATCTTCTTCAGCAAGCTCCCCCTTAGATAGAGCTTTTCTCTTTATTCTCCCCCTCTTTGTCATCATCACGAGGGGGTGGACGATGAGGAGTGTCAGCAGTAGTAGCAACTTCCAAACCTTCAACACAAACGAATAGGTCGGAAATGGCGTCATCGGCCAGGACAGCGTAGTCGGAAACCATGTTTTTAGCTGTGAAGGAGGGAGAGGGATGACGGGCTGGTGTTTTTAGCTGGGCCAGAATATCTGCCAATAGCTCATTGTTGGCATCGACCTTGGAAGATAGGTCGGAGAAGGAGGAGTTGAGAGCGCTGAGAGAGGAGGTGTGTTGGTTCCCGTTTTGCTTAGACAAGATTAATAGATCTATTAGTTCGAGTTTATGTTTGATGCGGAAGCGTATTTGAAGAACTAACAGATAAGTTTGTATAGAAACAATACAGAATATCAAATAAACAGTATATGAAGAACAGATGAATATCTCAAAGTTTTCCTGTATTTGATGAAGAACACGAGTAATAGATTTGACGTTAATTATGTGTGTGTTTTTCTTGTATATCAACTGGTAAGGAAGAACTCAACATGAGTCTTCCTTTTATACTACAATAAAAGAACTATTCTAGACAAAAGGACTGATGCTACAGGAACGAAGGGATGGCATGAACAGTTGGAAATCTGCATGCATTAAATGCACTAATATCAACTTGCAAGGATTCCTATCAGATTTTGACACGTGTTTGTTGTCGGACCATGCCTTGTACAAGTTGATGAACGGACCCTGGAACAGTAGCAAGATATTTCTTCAACAGTGGCAAGATATTATAAATATCTTCCAAGTCTTCAGTCTGAACCGCAGAGCCTCTGTCAAAGGTGACAGAGGTTTTGCGTCTCGGTCCTTGGTGAGCATTCTTCTGTATATCCTTCTTTGGTCCTTTGTGAGTAGTCTTCTGTAGATTCTTCTTGGGACTTGGTGTTCCTTGAATGACCGTTTGCTTTGGCAGAGCTTCTGTGGAACACCGCAGAGCTTCTGTGGAACTCTTTCATACTTAGCCTATTTTTCAATACTTCTAATATTATGAATATTTGGAGCTAACAATCTCCCCCTAAGTATTGAAAAATGAAAATTTGATTTTATGCATAATTAGGCTAAGTAAAGTAGACAGAGGTTAAACAATACCTCAAAAAGTTTCATTTCATTTCTTTTTTACTATTATAGAGATATGTAAAAGAGATTTAGACATTTGCATCTTTGAAGTCATTGAAACTTCTGTTGTCGAATCCTACTTCTCTGAGCTCGTGATAGAAATTTATGCAGAGTTCTCTCAAGCCGATTGTAGCATCTATTTCTCTGATCATTCTTTCTACTGATTCTTGATCCATAAGCTCAGTGCCTCTGTTCTCTTGTAAGATTGATCTGAACTTGTTCAGAGTACTAGTTGCATACTTCTGACAGTCCATTTCCACAAACAGTCTCACTTGACTAGCAAGATCCTTATATACTAACCCGTACCTTGGTGTTGTTATGATTGAGTTGGGTATTGCAGAAGGTGGGCAGTGATCCTCTGGTGGTCTCAGACTCAGGTTTCTGACTCCAAGATCTCTTCCCAGTTGAAAGTCTATCATGCTATACAGCAGAAGCTTTTCTCTCATTGCTTTCCTGAACACTTGATAGGCCCTTCTGTTGGCATCGTTGTCGAAGTTTTCTTTCGTCCAAAGTAGAAGATCTGGCAGATCGTAGGGGTTCAAGTTCCTTATATCGGCATCTGCAAATTGATTTTCGGACTTGTTCTCCCTTTTGACTTTGTAAATGTTGTACCTGATATTTGGAAAGGTTCTTGTGTGAGAGAATTTGCAGTATATTACCTTTTCTATTTTGGATTCTGAGAAGACTTCTGCCCTTGATTTTGGCTTTGTTCTGCTGAAGGTGTTGTCAAGGTCAGCTCTGAGTTTAGGATCTTCGATGTGTGGTATGGGGTTGTTCTGATATTGCTGTTTGTAAAGGTACCTATACACCAACTCTTCCATTTCTGCATGTCGTGTATCTGGTGGTGGTATTGGTCTTCGCAGAGCATCCATTTGTCGTTTTATCTCTGCAACCCTACCCTCTGTTACCCAGTCGTCTTCAGGTTTAGGAGTGACAAAGGCATCGAATGAGCTCTTCATCAACTTCTCTATCGTCTGTGGCTTTTGCTTTTTCTTCTGTGGTTCTTCTGTCATGATTCATTTACCTTTATCTTTGGTTTGGGAAGGGTCAGAACCTATTGTCTGCTTTGGACTCTGTGGGATTACTTCTGTTGGTTTGGGTGTTGAGGTTTCTGTGGGTATGATGGGGATTGCCTCTGTAGTTTTTGACACTTCAGTTTCTGAGGACTTTGGTGGGGATGGTTCTTTTGGTTTGATTGGAGATTTGGGTTCTGTTGATGTTTCTTCTGAGGTTGAAGATGTCAGGATTTGGACTTCAGGGACATCTTTTTCAAGGACAGAGGTGTTTTTCACAGAGGCTGGTGTTTCCTCTGTGGGCCTCTGTTGTGTTTCCTGAGTTTGGGTTTGGGTTGGTGGTGCAGAGGAAATTGGTTCTGCCGATATTGGAGGATTATTTGCAGTTGTTTCTCTTTGATTTTCCCCTTGTTTCTCCCCCTCAGGATGATCTGATGAATCATCATCATCAGAATCATCCTGTCCCTTATCTTCGTTTCCTTCTGCTCTGCAAGTAGTGTCAGGTTTCTTTGCCCCGGCTGCCATCATTTTGGCACAGAGATCATCACAAAGACCAAGAAGATTTTGAACTTGGGCCTCTGTGTTGAACCGCATCTTTCCCACACTAGCCTTGAAGTCTTTTACGTAAGAAGCGTTGGCTATGGTGAAGGCTCTGATAAATTCTGTCATTTGATTCAAGATGCTTTGCCCAAGTTCTGTCAACTGTGCTCTAGTCATGCAGTCGGTAGGCTTCATGGCTAGAGTAGCTTCTGTTGTTTGTTTTTGAACTTGTCGTAGAGCCTTCTGCAGTTCTTCTGGAGTAATAACTTTTGATGACACTTGTTCTTTCATCTTTTCCAGATATATGTTGATCGAGTTGTTGAAGGCAGAAGTAGCAGCTTTTTCAAGATCAGCAGCAGCAGAGGTAGGTGTGGTGGCAGAAGTTGTGGCAGCAGTCTTTATAGATTGCACCTCTGTGGACAAGTTGTCCATTTTGGTTTTTAGTTCTGAGAGGGCCTTGGATGTAACTTCTACAAAAGATTTGAAAGAGCTTTTCAACTCTTCCAATGTTTGGTTCACAGAGGTGACAAGGGTTTGGAACTCACCCCTTGATACGTGTGAACTCGTGGTAACCTCTGGAGGAACACATTCGTCTCCAGAGTTTGTCCTTGTTCCTTGGACACCTTCTTTCACCCCTGTTTGTACGTTGAGGGTGGAAGGATTTCCTTCTGATCCTTGAGGAGAAATATGAGTTTCAACCTCTACAAAAGTTCTGTGAGGAACATTGTCCAAATCCACTCCAGAGGTGGGTATTGGAATATCCTTCTGTTGACTCGAAGACTTGTCTAGAGTCTCTTCGTCTCTGTGCTCTCTAATCCCCTCAGAAGGGATGTTAGGACCTATTGTGGTGTGTGTGGCAGAGGAAACGAATTCCTCTGCTAGGATGTCAGATGTGATTTGGGGCAACAAATCACGAACTATGGGTGAGTCCTTTCCAGAGGATTCCCCAGGAATGGTTTCCCCGGTTATATTAGGCATAGAGGTTGAAAGAGTAACCTCTGGCTGGCTGGGAGGGGTTGGGATCGAGCTGTGCTGCTCTATTTCAATAATACCTTATGCCGCTAGACCGGCGGTATCAGAAATGTGGGTTGCACTAGGAGGGGGTTTGGGATGTGTGCCATCTTCTTCTTCGGCATCTTTTTCTGCAGAACCCTCTGCTGTTTCTATCCTAACCTCTTCCTCTATTTCTATGTTTATCTCTTCTTCTGAGGATTCCTCTGCAGGCGCTACAGTTTCTGCCGCTTCTCTTAAGGAATCATAAATGAAGTGAAATCCTATGAGTTATCGTACGTGAGGGTGCATGGTTTGTGTACCTTGAGCAGCAGAAATAACTTCTGTTGTGCGCATAGCCTCTGTGGTCTGATCCAATGGTTCTGCGACCCATCCTGATGGATCTAAGGTATGAGCAATGCCGGGATTGTTGAGGAAGGCATTGAAATCTCCCTGTTGATCTTCATAGATTATTGGGGAGGGAGGTTGCAGAGGTATTGCCTATTCTTCCTCTTCTTGTTCGACCTCCTCTGGGATGACCTGCAGAGGTGAAGTTGGTTTCTTCTTCTTTGACTTTCTCTTCTTTGGCTTAGAAGCTCCCTCTCCTGTGGATTTGGATTTTCTTTTCTTTTGTTTTGGAGGTGAGGGAGGTGCAGAAGTTCTTGTCTCTGTAGCAAGTGGTGAAGTGGTTTGAACTGCAGAGGTTGTAGTTTCCTCTGCGGGTTTTCTTTTCTTTGTTTTCTTCTTGGGTGTTACTGTAGAGGTTTTTCTTTTCGGAGAAGAGGGGTGAATGCTTTCTCTTTGGGTTTTGAATCGGTCTTGTACTGAATAGTGTTTCTCCAAAGATTTAGCCCATTCCTCTTCTGTCATCCTCTCAACTATATCTACACCTATGGGGGCTCCTAGACGCGGGGGTGTCACATGACTTGGTTCTGGAGTCCTGTGGGCGCATATATACTCTAATTTTCTGTTTTCATCAGTTGCATAAGCCAGAAGGTTTTTTGACAGAGGTCTGCAGTGGGGGTAACTGTCTTCATGCTCTGTAGGAGTATTTTTATTCATCGGGTAAAGCTTTACAGATGGCCCTTCCATTGGCCACTTCTGCATTTGAAGTAGAGGCTCAAAAATGACTCCTAGAATTCTTTGATATTGCAGAGGAGGTAGATACCCTGGTGTGTTCCTCTTGGCCTTTTGAGTTGCGAGATTTCTGTCGATTGTGTTCACTAATTCCTGCATCATGATGGTCGCATAGTCAAGTGGAATGTCGTAATAGATTCCATACATGATGGTCAGGATCTGGAATGAGCTTTGGTCAGGACTACCGGGTTTTCCTGTGAGGCAACGATTCAAGATGGAGAACAGGGTATTCCACAGAGGTGGTAGTCTACCTCTGCGGAAATCATTGCGTTTCCTCAGGGTTGTGTTATATCCTAACATTTCGACAAATCGACAGAGCTCCTCGTCTGTAGGAACCTCAGCATATTTCTTGATTCCAAGAAGACCTCTGGTTGGTAGGTTGAACTCCAGTGAGAACATGGTTCTGTTAAACATGAGTTCTAGGTAGTCAGACTTGTCTGGTTTTGAAATGTAGCCTTTTATCAAAGAATCATCTGAATCAAAACGGCAACTTTGCCAAAATTGATTCAGATATCGTGCAGGGATTTTGGTTGGGGTTTTGGAGAGGAGAGGGTATAGGAAATGATTTTCTAGGATATTTATGAGAAGGGCATGGGCTTCGCCGAAGGCTGTTGGTGAGGGTACCAGGTAGCAGTTGTTGGATTTTAAAGGTAGAACATCTTCAAAATGTTCTTTGTTCAGAAAGTGTTGAAGGTTGGTGGTTGGTGCAAAGTTTGCATAGTCGCCGGAGTTTTCTTTTTCAGCATTTGCGGCGATGTTAGGGTTTTGGGAGTGCTCTGAATGCACTGGAGAGTGTTGAGGAGAGTTTGCCAGAGAGTTTTGAGCAGCGTGGGAACTGGAAGCCATTTTGCAACGTAAAATGATGATTTGAATATAGTTGCAGGTTCGTCGGAGAAGAGAGTGAGTAAAGTTTTTGTGAGGGAAGGTAACTTGGGTTTTATACTGAGTTTGTGGCCGTAGAATCTGAAAGGGTTAATATTTTGAGGTAAATAATATTTTGGGGTCCGCACTTGAGTTGTTACGGCTGGTTCAACTTTCCATAGGAACGTGTTGCATGTAGGTCCAATGAAAAGATGACACGTCCTCTGTGTCAGTTATGACGAGACGTCGTGGGCGACCTTATTAAATGCTAGGCACGTGGGCCTCTTTACCTCCATATGATTCTTACTCGCAGAAAAGTTACCGTTACAGTTACAGAAATGCCCAAAGAAGAAAGAAGAAAGAAAAAAAACTGACAGAGGCTTTGTGATTTGAAAAGTATGTTTTTCTTGCCTCTGATGTTTGTATCTTTACAAAGAAAGGTTAAAAAAGCCCATGGAGAGGATCGAAAAGTTATTAGCATAGAATTTCCTTTACAGAGGTTTTTGGACTTCTGTTAGAGCCAGCAGAGGCTCTGAGACAAGAAATTTCTCATATCTAATAATTTATAAATATTTTTGACCATCCAAGTTTTTGATTGTTTTTAACAATGTTTTTAGGACCTTTTTGAAAGCTGGTGTCCTAGAAAATTGTTTTTGAAAAATGTTTTGTGCAGCAAAAAATCCTTTTAAAACAAGTGTTGGTCTACAGAAGTTCTTTCTTGTGGAGAGAACTCTGTAACCGATGACTTCTTCTGCAGTGTTTGAATGCTATGACTCTTTTTGATTTTGATACCTAAAAAGATTTAGAGTTTCCAAGAATTATTGATTTAAGATCAGAGCTTTTGCCTGCAGAACCTCTGTTGGACTCAGCAGAGGCTCTGTGACCTTAAATTTCTAATACTAGAAAACTCAACATTCTTTTTGATCAAATTTTATTTGGAATGTGTTTAATAATGTTTCTAGAACATATTTAGAAATTCGTGTCCTAGAATTTTTTTTTCGAAAAGAATTTGTTCGAGATACTAACCTTTTTGTTCTTCTTTGTCCGGCAATGTTCTTTTCTTCTGTTGTTGTCATCTCTTCCTCTGCTCCCCCTTGACTTATAAATCTCTGTAGATTAAGCAAGGTTTCCTTTTGCTCCCCCTTGATCTAATCATCCTCTGTTGATCAAGTTCGTTTTCCTCTGCTCCCCCTTGATCTAATCATCCTCTGTAGATCAAGTTCGTTTTTCTCTGCTCCCCCTTGACCTTTTTTGTGTACAATAAAACCCCTATAGGATGGATCCAAAGGTGCTTGTGTTTCTTTAGCCTGAATCATGTTTTTTTTATCATTTTCAATTTTATTTCATGAGTTGTGTGGTTAATTTGCAAGTCAGTTAATATATAAAGTTGAAGGTTATTACGGTGTATTAACAAGATCGAATGGAATATTCATTGCACACCTAATGGGGCTTCTAAACCCATATACTCAGAACTCATTACAAAACTTGAAATTCTTGACTGAACAAAGAAATACAATCATTTGTAAATAATGCTAATCCATATATCCAGAATGTTGTTTAGTTTTCGTGATGCACTCATCCGTAAATATTTCCTGCAAAAAAACGTGCAATGATTTTAGTATAAACATATGGTACCAAATGTGTTATAATATAATTGTTGATTATACCTTATTCATCACGTAAAACTTCTTGATAAACGACGTTTGAGGTGTAGACTCCGACACGATTGAATTTTTTCACGGGCTTCACTAACACCTTCGTATTGCCCCGTGATATCCCTCTGGACAACGCCACGTAAGTTGCCCACGTGAGAATACTGATTCCGGTAGATAATTAAAATATAAGTGAGAGACATGAATGACACCACTACACAAAAGAAGTGAGAGACAATAAAATCAAAACCAGTATCAGATCCGAGAAAAATATATTAAAAGACCCCCCTTGTTAGTTTCACTTACACCAATATTAGTCTAGTTTCACTTACATGGAAAACGATTACCTATCTAAAATACATATATTTCAAAAACTTTGGCCAAACAGAGATTGATTAATGTTCACAATAGTCTGAAAGTTTGACTTTTTTTTTTCCTTTCAAGATATCTATCATGGGTTTTGCTTGTGCTGTACGTCGTTTTCTTGTTTGTCAAATAGATATAGATATGTAAATCTTATCAGATCCCGATATTCAAGATATCCCAACCTCAATACCCATTAAAATCCATACTATCCAATTATAAGCCTTTTTTAAACTGTCCACCTCTGTGTAAACTGTCCACCTCTGTGTACTATACATCTGCTATCTATTTCTTGGCCTTTTTTTAACTCTGCAAACTTTTGGAGCAAGGTTTCTTTGTTTCACACACTTTTCACATGTCGGGGTCATGAGATATATTAGGCTCACTTGGTTTGCTTTGGTTTAGTTTCTCTGAAGATTGTTCACAATTAAAAATTTAACGACAGAGGGACTCTTGCTTTCAGTATCAAACAAAAATTCAGAGGTTCACAGGGTCGTCCGAAGTGTTTTCACGCAAATTCCACAGTTTCAAGGGATCTTTTTAAGAGTTTTTGTTAGTTTCGAGGGACTTTTTCGGGGTTTTTATTGGTTTTGAGAGTTTTTTTTTTTGATTGATTGCGAATTACTTTTTTCGGTTTTTTTGGTGAATGTTCCTTGTTCTCATATTTCGTCTCCACTCATGATGACACATCTCTTTGTTATTTCGTTACGAGATGCACTGTGATTGAGCCCATTTGTATCTTCTGGACCTGGATGCCAGAGAAAGTTTGCTTGGGCTGTTGTGCTTCAGACCGCTTTCTACTTCTCAAGGTGTGGAACTTTCATAAGTTCTCACAAAAAAAGTTATATTGTCCCTTATATGAGCTGTAATTTTTTTTAAATCTAATAAGCAACGGTTTTGTGTTTTTGGGCTAGGGTATCACTTTCGTTATTCATTATTCAATATAGATGCATAAAGTTTAAAGCTCTGATGGGGTCAGCTCCAATAGTAGTGTTTTTAGGCAACAGGTTAGTGATCTCAAGTTGTGTGAAATTAGTCTTCCAATTTAAAATGTAATAATTTTTTTTCTTTTTTGACTTCATCAATTGGTTTGAGCTGTTGTAACATCCCAAAATCACTATAGCACATACATAGCATTAAAATCAAACTCCTTTCAATAAAACTGGGTCCCAACATTTCGTTACATCATTCATAAGCTAAGGTTGGCGGAAACAACCTATACACAACTAAGAATATTCTAACTTCTATGGCTGGCACTTGCACTGTCTCTAGCTGCGCCTGTACTCTATCTTGCTCTTGCTCACTTACTTAAGCCTCTTACTACTTGCTTACCTGAAAATGGTTTAGTTTTGAAAAGCGAGGGTTAGACCAAAAGGTCTAGTGAATTCCCGCCAAAAACAACATATATAAACAGTGGGAAAATCGTTTGTAAAATTCATCGTAAACCTTAACATAACATCAAGCATGGTACTGCACTGTTTGTTGGATCACATAAACATTCCGCGATCGGGGTCTCCGCAAATCCCCCTCTCGCCCTTTTCCGGAGCCTACGCTGACTCCCCTTCCCGGAGCCTACGCAGACTCCCCTCTACTCGAAATAGGAGGAAACGAATTCCAACCTACCAGTCTGTCATACATATCCAAGGGATCAGTAGACCCCGAGGATCATTCTTTGATCCCACAGTACAGACCGACTCCACATTGCACATCATTCATTTCATAAAACATGCACTTCCAATCATGAAATTTATCGTTCTCATTTCATCATGTCAAATAAGTTTTCTCAGTAAAACATGTATTCATGGAAAAACATGCGTAACAGTTATAAACCGATCATGCTCGTAAACGAAACCATAATCAGTTAAAACATTTAACACTTTACGTCGTAAAAAGGGTTTAGGGAACTCACCTTTATAACGCTGAACGCACTCCTTGAAATCACCAAGCTAATCCAACCGAACACCTAAGGGCATTGAATTCGAATCAGATAAACAATTCACCATATTGTCCGGATAACTCTTTCCGGACACAGCACTTTCCGGATACAACAACTGTCCGGACACCAATCCGGACGCATAGACTTTCCGGATATTACTTCTTTCCGGTCACAACCTATCCGGACATAATCATCCGGACTCTTAGCCCCTTTCCGGACATTCTATCCGGATTCTACTCCTTTTCGGACGCATTATCCGGATAGATACGCATCCGGTAACTCCCAAGAAAACTTGCCCGGACACTTGCAAAAACGTCCGGACACTACTGAACATTAGTGTCCGGAAACTACGGTTGTTCGAACCCAATCAGTCTAAAAGTGATCATTAACTCGTTTTTAGCCATTAATTTGATTAGACAAACCTAAGGGTTCATCCACCAAACCTAAACATCCATTTAATCCACTTTTAGTCCTATAAAATCGATTTATGAAGACAAAACCCTCACAACCCACTTTTAATGAAAATGTGGTTGAAAACCCAATCAATCACTGATTCTAGACTTAAAGATTCAAGCCAACACAAGAATTAACAGGGATTAAGAGTTACCTTACTAGTCTCTTCTTTGATTATTCACTTCTTTGATTTCTTCCCAAGACTCCTTTCTTCTCCCTTTTCTTCCTCTTAGCCGCCAACTCTCACAAACCCAACAATAATAATGATTTTTGAAGTATGAGGCTGCCCTAGGGATTTGTGCATTTATATATCTTTCAAAGATGACACAAATAACCCCTTAATTATCTTTGCATTTCTTGCTAAAAGGACACTAAGCTTCCATTCTTTACAAAATAAAGCCTGGTTGTTACAGCTGTATTTTTTTATGTCTCATAAGATCAAATAGACCCAAGTTTGCAATGTCTTCATATTCTATTCTATCCTCTTCTGGATGATAGGTTTTTTTGGAGAGCTTTAGTTGGTTTAGTATTATTACCATTAGTTAATGATGATGCTCTTATTATTGAATTTGGTTGTCTTAATGATTTCATTATGTTTTTTAGGAGTAAGTGGATAAGTTGCTGTCAAGCAGGCTTATACTATCCAATTAGTAAATTTAAAACCCAACCTAAACGATTGTAATAGCATTGTAGCCCAAGAGCATGCAACCAAATATGTTCCAATTTATGAATAAATCTACCGACCAAAGAGAACCTAACATCATAATATTGGTTCCATTTTTAGCTTCCGGCAACATGTTTGAAACAAAACACGATTAATGTATAAATTACGGATAAAACGATTCAATGTAATAAAATAACGATCCATTCCATGAAAGACATAAAAGGTACTCTTTACACCATAGATTGAATCGGAGGGTTACCTGATCAGTAAACAATCAACCACAGCCACAATCAAAATCAATATCGTCCAGGGCGATCCTGTTAACAAAACCAAAAAGAAAAATCTTTATAAAAATCGTTGAATAAAATGCACCTAAGAACAACAAAATCCAAATCCAAGAAAGGGAAACCAAATGATATACAAAATGGAGTATGATGCATATACACGTTATAATTTATAAAGAGAAGACATTCTTGATGCAGCTTAAAAATTGAACAATCAATCGAGTTCCATCTAATCCCAAAACCAGATTGATAAAAAATTGTTGTAGGAGAGCAGTTAAGATCTACTACGATTGTTGTTGAAACCATAAATTGCAGTAGGAAAACAATAAAATTCTAATGAACCCATATAGACTAAACAAGCTGTTGTATATGCATTCCAAAGACAATTTGGCCAAAGGCCATTCTTAAAAAGAAATTAAGTCTAGCAACTGCAGTTTTAGGAGTATATATCATAGATGCAACAATCGATTATTTCAATAACATTACCCCCTGTTTACATTTAACTTAAGAATGAAATTTATAGTAGTTAGATTATATAACCCAAGTATAATAATCTTTGAGAGTTACAAACCCAAATTTTCACTTATCATATGATTTGGTATTTGATAACAATATAACGAAGAAATAACTTAGCTTTTTAACTCATTAAGCACATACACCACGACATCAAAACACAATCACACATGTTGGGTTAGGTTAGCTGGTTTGAAGGCATTTCAATAACCACAACCAATGTTTGTGGTTCTAAACACTTCAAAATTTGTACATGCCAAAAATCAAATGGAGTAGTCTATGTGAAGATTAAAACAAATAAACCTGCTAAATAGAAACAATATTTGATTCCTAATTCCTAATATTTGGGAAGAAAAGATCGAAAGAAACCTAACTAAAAACAAAAAATGAGTGGGTGCTTGGACATGATAGAAGCAAACATAAAACCAATACTTACTGATTTACGAAGGAGAGAGAGAGAGAGATAGAGAGAGAGAGAGGAGAACACGGTATGAGAATCAAAGGGATGAATGAAGCAAGAATCTGAACCCTACTCTTGATTTATATGAATTTTAGGAAGAAAGCGTTCAATAATAAGGTATGGTTATTCATATACTTTAAAAATAAGGTATGGTTGTGTGGGTATGTAGATGTGAATTACTGTCAGTATGGTGATGAAGTATTGTGGGTATGGTGGTGAGGGGGGTTGGCGTGAAGAGGTGGAAGAGTACGGTGGTTAATAGCAAGTAACAATAATAATAGCAATAATCTTTGTATTTTGACTAATAAAGAGGAGTTTACAATATATGAAATAAGCACAACTCACTCTTGAAGCTCTCTTTCTCTATACGTCTGACTCTTTCAAAATGGAGGCTAGGAGGCTTAACCTAATAAACTCTAAGACAAGACTTTATAACCAAAAACAACAATTGGTTATTTACAATATTAGCCCTTGACACTCAACAAATACAAATAAGTCCTTGACACTATTTCTTTATAAAACATTCATATAAATTAGGAACTAATTAAAGCTAACAAGGTGTTTGCGGCCACATCAGACATTAATTGATCCACCACCTCTTGAAGAGTTGCAGGCTAAGAGTTATCAGCTTTATAAGAGAGGGTGGTGGTCACTTGCTTAAGAGCGTTGTCGACTGCAGTGATGGAGCTGGTGTTGTTGGTGAGATTGTCAGATAGTGTGGTGTGTTGATCTCTTGGAGGGAGCGATCGATTGCCTCCAACTTAGGACATGTAAACATGACAAATAACTGAGCATGAGGATGGTTGGGATTAGTAACCAAAATAATGAAAGGTAAGGAATATGGAATACCTGAGGGTTCAACAGAGAAGGAATCCAATTGATTTCCTCCAAAGTGTGTAGCCATGTCCTACTCGAAAGGAGTCGAGAACTAGGGTATCTAAAAGTCTTCGAGAGGAAAACCCTCAGGTATGTGCCTGCATTGCTCTCCCGAAGGCATGTGAGCAAGTCGGCACTTTTATCAATAAGGACAGTGCCTAATACAGCTAGTGCCGAAGTGATGACCAAAGAAACTGTTGGGGAAGAAGCGAGAGAGGTGAAGATAGTCGTGCATTGTGGCAGAGAAACACCGGCGGTGCTCGAAGCTACACCTTCAGTGCATTGAGGCACTGAGGCTGTTGAGGTAGAAGCCAACATAGAGTCAGCAATAAAAGATATTGCTAAAGCGGTTGTGGTGGCAGCATCAGAGGTGGTGGAGCGGACCACAAATTGATCAAGGTAGAACTGAGAAGAGTCAATACCTGATGTTGATGGAGATTTATTATTTGGGTGTTTCTTGGCCTTCTTTGAAGAACCAAGAGAGGCTTCAAAGGGTTTCCTTTTGGAAGGAGTTGTTGCAGCGGGGGTAGACCGAGAGGGTTGAGCCACGGTCACAGGTACAGAAGAAGTAGAATAAGTGGTGGAGAGAGCTAAGAGAAAGGCAGAGAAACTTACATCTGAGTTCGCGGGGACTCTGTCCAGTAGACGACTTCCCAATTTTGGGAGGTGGAGATCTCCTTCAGTGGGGTAGAGGGACCAGATCAGCTTTTGAAGTACCACGTTGATGAATCGAATATAGGGAACGACAACTTCCCTTTTTGGTTGGATCAGTTTGCTGAAGAGATCATCGAAACTGATCTGAGCATAGTCAACCTTGCGACCCATGATCGCCGAGAAGCCGATGTTGAGAGCAATACGGCTTGCTTGGTCTATACCAACAGTTTTTCCTGCCATGCTCTGAATGAAGTGAGAAAAGAGGAAGTTGATCTCCGTGGCCATCCGGGGATGAGTGATTTTTGTCAGTGCTTTCTTCTTATCCAGTCATAGTTCATCATTTCCAACCACTGAATAATTTCTGCCTCAGTAGGGGTGGGTTCATATGGCTTGTAGATGGGAATGTTGAGCACTGAGTGAAGATAGGATATGCCAAATGTGCCATGGTCGTGCTCAGTGCTGAAAGCAATGACAGGTACTTGCTTCCCAGAAGCGAGTGGTTTGGAGGAGAGGTGAGCAATGTACTAGAACTGCTGAAGTAAGGCTTTACAGCCTGGGGGATAAACAATCAGAGCATAGAATAGGGGATTGTTCTTCAGAAATTCCACTACTGAGGCTAGATGTGGAGAAGGCTTCTTCTTGGGGAAAGTGAAAAGTCCTTGATGGTTGTTTGAGATAAAAGTGATTTCAGAGAGTTGGAGCTTCATCTGAGCAGCAGGAGTGAAGGTAATAGCAGAGGATGTCATTTCTAAGAAACTCAAAGGGTTAGTCAAAATACCAATAAAAGTAGTATTTTAGGGTTTCCAAAGCGAAATGTATATTGAAGGTGGAAAACAAAAGATTAAGGAAGTAGTAAAATCCCAGAAAAAATGGGTTTTAAGAATATAAAAAAATAAAATAAATGGTTTATAATATAAAGTTTAAGACAAATCATGAAGAAGACGATTTTAGAGAGACAAAAATGTAATGTTTGATTCTTTTAGAAAGAAAAAGGAATCATAAAGTGTGTTTATGGTGTTAAAACCTTAGGAAAACGCAGAAGTGCGTGTTTTTGGTGTTCTTGTTGTTCTTGAGAGAGTTTTCTTGCCTTAAGAGTGTTTTATGCGCGTAAAATTCAAAAATGAAAGAAAGAGAGAGAGAGAGAGAGAGAGAGGTATTTATACGATTTAGAGGAGACAAAAGAATGATGGGAGGGAAAGGAAAGCATCATGGCGTGGACACCTCACAAACGTGTGATTGGTCAAGGAATTGTAACAGACGTCGTGTGTCAGAAATATGTGTGCCATGGGTTATCCGAAAAATGATGTCATAAAAGAGAACGTCTTTTCATTTTCTGAAAACATCACTGATATAGAAAGTCAGTGATTTATTTTATAAAAGGGTCACTGATGTGAAAAGTCAGTGATGAAATTGTTTTTGAAAAAACTTTTAATCATTTATAGAAAATAAATGATTCAATTTTGAATTTTTGAAAAACGTCTCGCTGAAGAGAACTTCAGTAATAATAGATAGAAAATCATACCTGATTATCAATCACTAAATGCAAGTCAGAGGTACTTTACACGTGTCCAAATATCATTGCGTGCATGCTTCTGACTTTTATCAAAGACATGCTCTTGGCCGCATGGTGAACAGTGTAGTTGGCAGAGTGGTTGTACGATTATGGACAAAAGTAGGTTTACTTCGTACCTTCGTACTTTTGTGCAAGTAGATAAGAAAACAAATCTTGATGATCAAGCTTCATGATCGGCTATCGCTGATATCCCAGAAAGTGAGACACTGATGGAGTTCTCAGCTATCGCTGAAGCTTTATCTCTAATTTGTCACGCGGATGTAGACTTGTCTTGGTTTCACTAAAGTCCACTTCAGATCAGGAGTAGACTTGTCTTCTTCTTCTTTAGCTTAGTCTTCGACTTCTGCTTCAGAACTTGTTTTGGCATGAGGCTTGTCTTCAGGGATTACATAAACTGTTTACATAAGAAGTGCTCAACGATCACTGAACAGACTCGGCTTATGATCGTTGATGGTGAAACACTAATACATACAATAGTTTAATGTAATTTTCACTAAGTACAAAGGGTCATCATCAAATCACTGAGAGAGTTTGGATCAACAATTTTCCCTTCAACATGCAACATGTTAATTATTTACTTGTAGCTTAGCACTCCAAGTTTTCTTTGCAGATTCCCACCATGGTGCGCAGTGCTCATAATGCAAAAAGACCGCTTTCAAGTCTTTGATGAACTTGAGGAAGAGGATAGGGATGTCATTGCTAATTTCCCTAATGTAGAATATTGTGAAGGGTTCTCCAAAAATGTTGATCAGGGCTTCTTATTTGAGAGGGGTATCACGATTGGGCTTGAATCCGCCGTCATTTCGGACACCATTAGACAACGTCATTGGGCTCGATGCATCATCAACCCCAAGAAGTACCACGAGGATTACCACGAGGGTCTAGTGCGCGAGTTTTATGCGGAGATGGTCCTGGAGGTTTTCAAGGGTATTGGCAAAGTTTGGGTGAGAGGTATGCAACTGGAGTTGACTTCAATCACCATTAATAAAAACGTCAACTCCACACCCCGACACTTTCTGCAAAGATTATTATGATGGTTTTTCCATTGATGCAAGGTTTTATCATGTGTTATAACTTGTTATTCATCATGAATCACAAATTCATGATGAATAGCATGCCCATATTCCTACTGCATATGCCACGTGTTGCATTGTGGACGGTTCTCGATAACCAGTTGTAGGTTAATAGAACGTACGTGTGTGCGTGCGTGCGTGCGTGCGTGTTTGATTCTCGATCCTTATCTTCTCTCTACTGGGTAAGATTCTCGTTCTTTATTATGTTCATCCAGTAAGGTAAAAACGGTAAGTGTTTAGTAAACGGTCTCTTAGATAAGTGATTCTGGTTATATGTTCTCAAATTTGAGGAGAAAAAAAAAAGAAAAAAATATATGAATAGAAAGGAAAGGAAAATAATTTTTTATTTGTTTTCTCAAAAGGGAAGAATATGAAAGAAAGAGAATAACTTTTAATGTTCTTAAACATGAGAGAAAGGAAAGAAAAAACTGTCATTTTTACAAATATACCTTTAAAAATATATCACGTATAATAAGAATTTGGTAGTTTTGTAATTTCAAAAACCTTTTTAAAAGATTTTAATTTCTTACATTTCCTTTTTGTTTTGTTCTCAAAACTTTTTTGTTAAGAACGAATGGGAGTGAAAGAAGAGGAAAGTAAAAAAAAACGTGTTCTTCAAACCCTTTTGGAAGAGAAAGGAAAGAAAACGTAAGAAAAGTCAGATAAGTTTCCTATGAAATGTGGGAGAAAAGAGAATAAAAGAAAATTGAAAGAAATTAAATCTCTTTTAAGAGATTATTAAATTACAAAATTATCCAACCTTTCAATATAAAAGATATATTTTGAAATGGTTTATTTGTAAAGGAAAATACATCTCTTTTCTCTTCTTTCGTTCAAGAACATGAAAAAATAATTCTTTTTCTTTTCATTTTCTTCCCTTTCCATAACACAAATAAAAACTTTAATTTACTATCTTTTCTTTTCCCTCCCTTTTCTTTTTTATCTTTGTCTTCCCAAATCCGAGAACATAACGGCCTTTTTCTTTTTCTTCTCACAAAGTTTCAAGAACACGAATTTTTTACTTGCCTTTTTTTTTGGTAAGATCTTGACCATGGAGTCATACCCCTCAAGTATTGGTATTACCTCCCTCAAAGATATGGTCATCTAACATTGACCATTGAGTAATACCCCTCAAGTATTACGTCCCTCCGGTCCAAGATATGATCATCTAACATTATCAAGCATGGCCACAAGTCTTCCCAAAAAACAACTTATTTTAACACATTTAAGAACAAACTTATTCAACTTATCCAACAAGCAACATCAAGACAAATAACGTTCTTTAAGGGTCAATATCACATCCCAGGCATATGTCAAAGCATCAATTTCAACCAAACAAGCACTAACTTTATACCTATCCACCCACCCACATTGGTTGAATAGATTAGGTTCTGAATGCATGGTTTGGTTAGAAGCATTTACAATTAACATACCCAACAACCAACCCAACCCAACCCAACCCAAACCAAACCGGTGTATCCCACCTGATGACCTGAAGGGCGACTGTGTGACTGTTTCCATGAAAACCCTCCCGACTTGCGAATAAAGTTTGAAGAAATAAATAAGAAATTTGAGACAAGACAGGCATATATGATAACTTTTGGAAAGCAACACATACAAAAAGTAAGAAAATGTTATAAACTGGGAGAGGGTTTTGTACAGCAGGGGTATTTTAGTAAAACTTGGATAGCAAAGGAACATAGTTGCACAGGTTGCAGTCAGTTAGTAGTTAGGGAGAAGGTGGGTGAAAGATAGGAAGCAGCCTCTCGAAAGCTGGCTGGTTAAGGAATCAATAGTTGTTTTGTGCGTTTGATGCACAGCGGTGTAACTGACATAGACTGAAAAATGTAACATATCACCTTAGAACCATTGTATTCTGTATACTGAATTCTTAAATAAGAATGTAAATTCTAAAACTAGAAACAAAAATGAAGTATATGCCTTAGAAGCAAAAACTAAGACAAGTGAAGAAGCAATGAAATTATACAAGTCAAAACTGTGTTTAAAGCTACGAGCGCATAAAAAGAATGATGATGATAAGTTGATACAATATCAGAAACAACAATCACAATCAAAAGGACAGAGGCGGGTACCTCCAGCATCCGCCCTACTAATCCCCAAATCCTCTTCTGAATAGATGACTAAACCGTCTGCAGTTTTCCTCTTGGGTCTAACCGCTTGTTCTTTTTCAAACACGTCCACATTAGACCCTCCAGATTTACTCCTTTTCTTTCTAACAGTCTCCTTTTTTGAATCTTTACCCCATTTTTCATCCAATTTGTCTGCTTTTCCAACAACACCTTCTGCCACTTTTCTGCTCTTCTCATGCTCGGGTTTCTTTCTTTTATTTGAGAAGATTTCCTCAATTTCATGTCCAAATGTTTTTGGGGTAGAGGGTGATTTCTCCTTTGCTGCACCTGAACTCTGCGGCACTGCTTTAGATGAACTCTTTTTAGATGAGCTCTTTTTAGGCATGTCCCATGTCGCTATAGCAGGGGTATGTAGCACTGGTTTGGAAGTTTTAGACGAATTATTTTTAGGCATGTCCCAAGTCGCTACAGCAGGGCTCTGTAGCACTGGTTTGGAAGTTTTAGATGAAATCTTTTTGGACATTTTCTAAATCACGGATCTACAAAACATGAAATCTACAAACGTTAAGAAGTGAAGGTGATGTTTTTGTTTCATTGCTCATAAATTGGAAGAAAGACACGAAGATGTTTGACATGAAGAT
This sequence comes from Saussurea involucrata, assembly GCA_033807775.1. NCBI lineage: Eukaryota > Viridiplantae > Streptophyta > Magnoliopsida > Asterales > Asteraceae > Saussurea > Saussurea involucrata. The sequence continues at coordinate 61,917,305 of CM066313.1, read as the reverse complement.
GTCTCCGCTTAACCGGCTTGGTTAATAGAATTATCAGTTTTCGGTTAATCTTTTTACTATTTTGGTTAAACCGAGACATGATACTACTATTTATATATTTTTTCTATTTCGTTTAAACTTAAAGCAAATGAACACATTACATATTAATTCCACTAATTCATAATGAACCAGATTACTAGAAGAACAAACAATTAAACCAATTTGTAATAAAACAACATGTTGGTAACAAACCTAGTTCAAGGAAACGGCAATAGGTTGATCTTGTCTCGTTAGAGACTCAGTTCTCTTAAGTGCTCTATTGTGAAAAATATTAACATCGCGATAAGAGGATCAAGTCTCTCCTATAAAAATCAATATTTCAACAACATATCAATGGTTTTCAAATAACCAACAACTAAAAACAAATCAGGAGTCTATCAAATTGTTTTTGCAACAAAAATAAATTAAATCAACAAAATCAGATACATCCAAATTGGTTTGTTGTGTGCCACCCTATAGTTTTTTAAACTAAAATCCAGGCACAAGTCTTTAATGGCAGAGTCGGTAAACGTTGCTCACTTTGTTAAAAAAAACCCAAGTTCGAGTCCCACTTTTGTGAAATTTCGTAGTGTTTAGCTTAAATTTTGGTGTTTTTTATATACTCTTATGTTTTAAAAACATTGGTTCCTTCTGTGCAAGGACAAGGAACCAACCTCAAAAAATTTCTAGGTCCGCCTCCGCATAAAATTGACTTCATTGTCTAAATGTCTATCATATGGACCCCAACAATCTTGCTGCCATGCGACAACCAGAGCCTCAACAGTGGCAACTTCACGATCATCAAAAGTGCCTACAACTTGGTGGCGTTGCAAAGTAACTAATTTGAACAAAAAAATCTTATCATTTTCGAGTAAAGAGATTAAATAAAACACTTTGTTTGGTTGGAATTGAAACCGTAGGGTTGTATATTGCTCTTAAAAGCACCAGAATCATACTCCTAGCATAAATCGAGTCAAAAATCGTACCTTTATATACTCAATCCTGGAAAGTTTACTTGACGTTAACAAAAGGTTTGGATTCGCCTTAGGCTCGAACCAACATTGGCGAGTGTTGTTTATTAGGTATCAACTTGTGAGCCGACACCACAAAATCGTGCGATATCTGGGTATGAGAGTCGTCGTGCACGGCGGCAGAGAGAGAGTCTCGGAGCTTTGGATGAAATAGGTTGAATTTGAAAATTAGGGTTTTGATTTCAGTGTGAGTTTGGGGCAGTTCGAGTTCGGGTGCTGAGGAACGAGGATCAAGTGGTATGGTTGGCTGGGTTAAAGGGCATTTACCAATTTAATGTTTGTGGTTGAAAATTTTCAATCAAAACAATGGTCAAACATGATAATAGTTTATTATAATGGATATCGCTAATGGCACCCTATCTAGTTTTTTGAATGCATAGTTTTTTAAACCAAATTATATTTAATGTTATCCATCACTTCAAATTGATATATTCCTTTTGTTTTATTTTATAATTTTATAATTTTTTGTTTTGTAATAACATTACACTATTTTTATTTTTATTATATCATTACTATTATTATTAAATACATATATTTTACATATATATTACGATTTAAAAAAAATAAGTTTAGGGTGTCTTAAATCCAATGTATTTATCTATTTATTTTTAATAAGGTGTATATATATATATATATATATGACCAAAAATTTGATGTTTACTTAATATTTTGCATTAAGGGGTTGTTTACTAAATTTTTTGAATAAGTGCTGATTAAGATAAGATGTCTAACTAAAATAAGTCTCGACTGAAAAGTGTTGTTTACTGAATAATTTACATTAAACACTGATTGAATAAAAAAGATCATTACACCTCTATAACAATAATTTGATGATTCAAAAAATTTCAAGCCTACAATTCATCAATAATTCATCTTTACATGGAGCTAGCGGCAGTGGTGTTCGCTTTAAAGATATGGCGACACTACTTGTATGGGGTGAAGTATCAGATCTACACCGATCACAAGAGTCTTAAGCATCTTTTCGATCAAAAGGAGTTGAACATGAGACAAAGGAGATGGATGGAGCTGCTGAACGATTATGACTGTGAAATCCTCTACCACCCGGGTAAATCGAATGTGGTTGCCGACGCGTTGAGTCGGAAAGAGCGAGGGGAATCGACCAAAGTGGTGGCCTTCAGGGTCGAGGCGACTTCAGGTCTCCTGGACGAGGTCAAAAAGTCTCAAGAGGAGGTGTTGTTAGAAGAAAATGTGAAGAGTGAGAGAATCGTTGGATTTACGCCTTAGCGCAGTGTCAACAGTAGTGGGTTGAGTTGTTTGAAGGACCGGGTGTGGATTCCTAAGTTGGGAAACTTGAGGGTAAGCATCCTGGATGAAGCGCATAGATCGCGATATTCCGTACACCCAGGGACGAACAAGATGTACCGGGACTTAAGGCAGTTTTACTGGTGGCCATGAATGAAGAAGGACATCGCTCACTTTGTGGAACGATGTGTGACGTGTCTGAAAGTTAAAGCAGAACATCAACGACTTTATGGGGAACTTCAGGCTATGGATATACCAGTGTGGAAATGGGATAATATAACCATGGATTTTGTTACGAAATTACCAAGGACTCCGAAGGGTAACGATGCGATATGGGTGATTGTGGATAGTCTCACAAAGTCCGTGCATTTTCTTCCAATCAGGGAATCCGATCCATTGGAGAAATTGGCTCGATTATATATTAATGAGATCGTGTCAAGGCACGAGGTGCCGTGATCTATTGTCTCCGATCGTGATAGTCGGTTTACGTTGTCGTTTTGGAAGAGTCTTCAGCGAGAGTTGGGTACGCAAGTGAAGTTGAGCACAACATATCATCCCCAAACGGATTGTCAGAGCGAAAGAACTATTCAAACGTTAGAGGATATGCTCCGAGCATGCGTAATTGATTTCAAGGGTTCTTGGGAAGTACATCTACCTTTGATAGAATTCTCGTATAACAACAGTTACCACGCGAGCATCCAAGCAACACCCTTCGAAGCCTTGTACGGACGGAGGTGTCAGATGCCGTTGTGTTGGAACGAAGTGGGAGAAAGGCAGTTAGCAGCCCAGAAATTGTGCAAATGACTGCGGATAAGATAGAGCTCATCCACGAGAAAATGAGAATCGCGCAAGATCGGCGAAGGAAGTACGCAAACAAAAGAAGAAAACCTATCCAGTTTTAAGTGGGTGACAAGGTAATGCTGAAAGTCTCGCCTTGGAAGGGAGTAGTACGCTTCGGGAAGAAAGGAAAGTTGAGACCGAGATATGTGGGGCCTTTCGTCATTTCTGAGCGGGTCGGAGCAGTAGCCTACAAGTTAGACTTGCCATATGAATTAAAGGGAGTTCATCCGATGTTTCACGTTTCAAACCTGAAGAAGTGTTTGGCCGAGACAGATGTGGCTATTCCATTGGAGGATATCAGTGTCGATGAAAGACTGACGTACGTAGAGGAACCGGTAGAGATTCTGGACAGCAAGACTCGAAAGTTAAGGAACAGGGAGATCGGGTTGGTAAAGGTACAATGGCGGTTTCATAAGGGCCAAGAGGCAACTTGGGAAGTAGAGGCGGACATGAGGTCCAAGTACCCTCAGCTTTTCGACAATGGAATTCCGGGGACGGAATTATTTTGAGGGGGAGGTATTGTAATAACCAAGTTTTCAAAGTAAAGAATTGTAAGATGGATGGAAGGAAAGTGAAATCTTAAATCTTGAGGGACCAAAGTGTAATTATGGGGAGAGGGTATAAAACCCTCATTTTGGACACAAACCCTAGGTAATCTTCCTTATTGTGAGCGGTTGTGTATATGTGGGAGCTGAGGAAGAAATCAAGCAATCAATTGTATTTTTGGGAATAAGGCAAGGGGAGTGTGGCATCAGAGTAAGCTCTAACATCAGTTTGGAAAGGTAATCTCCTAATTTCATGCTCTTATTGTGGTTTCAAGTGGGTTTCATGTTTTGAGGAGTTTCTAGATTAAACCAGGACCTAATCGCGGATTATAATGTGTGAGAATTTGATTTTTGGTATCTAGTAATGTCATATTTTTTCCTGCCATCTTTTCCAATGTTTTCGGATAATGTACATCCTTTTGGGTCGAATTTTTATTACTCAGAGTGAACCGAGCGAAAGTCCAGCTTAGTCCGGAACTGGATGAATCCGATACCGGAATGGGATCCGGAAAGTTTCGGATTCCGGAATGTAATCCGGAAGAGGTGCGGATTCTGGAACAGGATCCGGAAAGTGGCGGATTCCGGATTAGGATCCAGAAGAGGTGCGGATTCCGGAATGGGATCCGAAAAGTGGCGGATTCCAGATTAGGATCCGGAAAGGTGGCGGATTCTGGAACTTTGGTTCGGATTCTGGAGTTCATCTTTAGTCGAGTTACTTAAGGGTCTGATCAGAATTTTGTGAGTGTCAACTTAAGACTTATTATTCTTATTCTCTTTAAAATCATAGGTGTTCCATCTAGAAATCTGAAGCTTGCGTAGGAAGTATTGTGCTAAGACGACAAGTGAGTTCCTCTAACTAACTACGTATTTTAAACGTGTTTCTGAAGTAAGTTAATGAATATAAAATGATATGTTTTATTACATGAAAATGCATGTATGGAAGTTTACTTGAGATGTATGCATACATTGTTGTTAGATGTAAATTGGCTAAGTTGGGGGGTGTGGCCCGCCATTGCTCATACCGGGGGGTGTGTTCCATTTATGCCATGAGAGGTGTGACCCAGTAAGGCAGTGTGAGACTGACACGTTGTCACTTCCGAGTGACTTCAGTGAGCCATTTACATGTGTGGTGGTTACATGAAGGTTTTTTTTAAAGTTGTTATATATGAATGATGAGATGCTTTAAATATTTATTATTGAAATCGTTGCTTCTCGAGGGAGCTCACTAGACCTCATGGTCTAACCCTCGCATTTTTTTTCCAAACTAAACATTTTCAGGGTAGCCGTTAGTAGGAAGCTTCGGAAAGAATAAGGAGAAGAACTAGAGTGCGGATGCTTCTAGTGATAGTCGCTTCACGTATACTACATAGACTTTTATTATTATTCTCAGTTGTTAATATGTTGTTTCCGCCAACCTAGTTTTGAGACAGTTGTACTTGAGAAATTTTGGGACCCTTTTTGAGATGTTTTATATTCAATGCTATGCTATGCTTTTATTTTGTTTGGATTGTTACATTTATAATCCATTAAGTAGGGATGAGACTCAAAGACCAAATACTCGATCTGTACCACTACTGAACCGATCCTTAACTTTGTTATGTTTTATTATCTTTTGTTTTATTTATAATTTTATTATATTTATATTTATTTATTTTTGTATATTCGTATTATACATGACTCAAAATTTTATATAAATTATTTTATATTTTATTTATATGTCAATCTTAATGTTTATGTTATATTTTTATAACTATATAGTTATTAAAAAGGGAAATTAATTAAAATACCCAAAGTTTGAAATTGGTTTGCCAAAATACCCAAAAACCCTTACTCTATTGCCAAAATACCCAAAATACCCGCGATGGGGTCCGCGATCGCGGATTGGGCCTGCGATAGGGTCCGCAGTAGTCCCGCGGTGGGCCGAAAATTACACTTTTGGCCCCTCTACTCCGCGATGGGGTCCGCGGTAGTCTTGCGGTGGCCGAAATTTACACTTTTGGCCCCTCTACTCGATGGGAGCCGCGATTTGGAGGCATAAATTTACACTTTTGGTCCTTTTTGCACGTTTTTTTTGCAGTTTTTACTGTTTTTTCCACAATTATTGTACTTGGAAGACCAAATTGTGGTTGAAATTCACTGACTTGTTTCATCAATGTTGAATTATTTTACTTGGAAGACCAATTTGTGGTTGCAATTCATCTTGGTTGTTTCATCAATGTTGAATTATTGTACTTGGAAGACCAAATTGTGGTTGTAATTCATCTTCCTCAATGAGATTTCATCTATAAATATCAGTAAAATGCAATCCATAATCATTCATTCATTTCATTATGGTTGCAATTCACATCCATTATATCCTTCTTTCTTGCTTTCTTTCGTCATCATTTCAGTATATTCTTTTTGAGATACTACTGAAAAAATGAGTTCATTTGTTGCAAAAGCTAAGCTATATTTCTGTTTCGATGGTCAATGGGTGCAAGACAACAATGAGTGGAATTTTGCTTATAAATCAAAGCAGGGTGTAAAATTGGTAGTAACCTATACTTATCAGAAGTTTGTTGCATACGCCATGCAAAAATGTGGAATCGACCCTTCTTCTGTTTGCAAGTTAGTGTTCAAGAATGATGATGGGTCTATTATGGAGTTATCCAACGATGGGGATATCTCTGGTTTTCTGCACTTTGCAGCCCAGTCAGAAAGACCCCATCACTTTTTGTGTATGTCGAATCATCGGTGTGCGACGAAGACGATGACGAAGGTGATGACGAAGGCGATGACGAAGACCTCCAAATGGAGAAGCATGATTCTCAATTTCATGCGTCCTACGACCCAACAGTTTATTCGGATCATGCATATGGTCTTTTCGACTGTTATCGTAATTAGTTCCGGAGACACAACAACAACAACAACAACAACAACAACAAGACGAAGCAGGCCGTTTTGCTGGAGTTGCTGACGACGAAACCCATGTTTTCACAATGGGTAGATCTGATATAGACAGATCAGGTACCGACAGTGATGAGGACGAAGAAGGAGAAAAATATACCCCTAGTGGTAAATCATTTAGTCAGTTAAATTACTATTTTGATATGCCCCCTATTCTTCCAACACCGGATACCCATACACAAACCTATGAACCTAAACCTTATAATCACAATTCAAGGATACAAGTAGGTGAAATATTTGATTCGAAGGATGACTTGGCCACACAAGTTGGAATTAAGCTCATGCAAGAGGGTTTCAAAAGTTACACGTCGAGATCCGACAAAACCAGATACGAAGTTGTATGTGCGAGAGAAAATTGTAATTGAAGGCTGTACGCGAGGTCCGTGGGCGAGAAAGGAGGGATGTTTGTCATTAGAAAGTTTCATGACGAACACACTTGTTCGAGGACGCAACTGAATCCCAACCACAAACAAGCCACCAAAAGGACTTTGGGTGCATTACTGAAAGACAAATTTCTTGATGCTAGCAGGTCATTTCGTCCTAAGGACATCATCAACGATGTAAACCAGCAGTACGGGATCACAATTGGTTACTACCAAGGCTGGCGTGCGCGATGCAAGGCACTGCTAATGGTCAGAGGCACATTCGAGGAGCCGTATGAACGACTCCCTGGGTATTTATATAATGTGCAGCTGCAGAATCCAGGTACAGTCACCCAGATAAGGACCGAATCAAATGGACGTTTTGAGTTGTGCTTCGTTTCCCTTGGACCCGCGGTACGTATATTAACACGTCATATGTTTACACATTATAAACTATAACATTTACAAAAGGAAACCACCTACGTTTTTGCAGATCCGCACATTTTTGAGAAATCTGCGTAGTGTCCTGGTAATAGACGATGCCCATTTAAAGGGGCCTTACTTGGGTATGATGTTCCTGGCGGTTGCCATGGACGGGAATAACGCCATCGTTCCCGTAGCTTTCGGAATAGGCAAGTCCGAGACCGGGGAGGAGTGGACTTGGTTTCTGTCCATGTTGAGACAAGCTATCGGAGGGAGGAGTGGACTTGGTTTCTGTCCATGTTGAGACAAGCTATCGGAGACCCGTAAGGGTTGGTGTTTATGTTCGACAGGGAAACTTCCATAAGCGCCGCAATCTCTGCCACGTATCCAAACGCCCCTCACGCCTTATGTTGTCGACATTTGGAGATAAACGCCAAAAACAAGGACAAACGTATTACAGCTTACAACACCATCTAATGGAAGGCATGCAGAGCGTATACGGCTCGGGAGTTTGACCGGTACATGAATGTTCTATGAGTTAGTGCCAACAAAGCAGCCAAAGTTATTGTTAGTCCCAGATGGCTTAACAAGTATTGTAGAAGGGGGGGGGTTGAATACAATACTCAAAATTTACTTAATTTAATTCTATTATTGAAAAACTTTCAACAAGAATTACACATAGAAATTTTAAAGACTGTTGCGGAAAAGAACAGGTAAAACTATTCTAACAATCTTGCACAAAGTATACTGAAAACAAAACAACTTGAACACTTAGAATCAAAGCTATAAAGTTCTTGAGAAACTGGAGAATGCTTGCACTGAGAAAATTCTTCCAGAAAGCATAGTATGCATGGGGAGCTTCTTCCTCCTTTTATAGTGTTAGAAGCATTAAATGCTTAGGACACTTGTCATCAGGAGATTCAATTGTAGGTGTTGACTTCTGAAAAGTTGATGTGTCCTTATCACCTTTTTCTTTGGTACTAGGAAGAATACCCATGCTGATTGAGACTTTATCTGATAATGGATAAAACGACAAATAGTTACTTTTACCTGGCAATTGTTTTTGTCCCAAATTAAATGATCTTCTTGATGTGTCTTCCAAGACAGTTCCACCGATTGTATTCCACCGATATGAGTACCTTGGAGTTTGTTTCAATTGAGGGTAACATCTGTGAAGATACTTGAGATCCCACCGATTTGAGGCTTTCATCGGTGAGACTCACATTGGCCGACCAAGGGATGGGTCGGTGGGAGATGTCCACTGATGTATGAGGACCATCGGTGGATAATGACTTGTTTGTTTATTGAGAAGGTTATTCTTCATTTCCACAATGAGAATATCTTCAAGCTTGGTTTCGGTTGATCTTTGACTTCACCGAACATTTGCTATCTTGTACAAGTCATTTTAAAGAACCAAACTAAAATATTCTAAGTAAGATTTAGGAGAAACATCGGTGAGTAAATTTCAAATCTTTGGTGACCCAACAATCTCCCCCTATTTGAATTTGAGCTCCATACTTAGAATATTAAGGAGTATCTGATAATAAAATGCATTTTGACCCTTTTTACTCTTTTTGGGTTCTTTTCACATAAACCATTCTTTTTGTTCCCTTTTTTTTGATCTATTTTTCTTTTATGAGTTTGTACAATATATCAATTATTTACAAGTAAGTAAAATAAATATGTGCAACACAAAAATTCAAATAAATGAAAAGTACTTGTATTTAAGTAAAATTTTCATACATTTGAAAATGAAGAAAAATTACAAGTACATGAAATGGGTGGTACCCCGATCATTTCTTTGGTTTTTGAATACGGCATTTGATCTCGTTGGTGATGTTCTGATAGTAGATCTGAGCTTCGGGGATATGTGGCATGAGGTTGGAAATGCCATGAAGGAAGATGATGTCGGCGAGATGAATCTGGGAGAACCTGAAGAAGCGTCGGTGGCCATGAGCATCATTAAAAAAGAGGCCAGGAATCGGTGAGATGCACAATGTGGTAGAGGGATAAGCAATGGAGGTCGGGATGGACAAGTTAAGATTGTCCACATAGGGGATTCTTCCTTTGGAGGCCATGTCTTTAAAGATTGTATCCTTCACCGATTTGGTTTTGGTCATGGGGAGTCGAACATCTTCTTTTAGGGATTGAAGAGAGCCACGTTCGTCGGTGGAGAGAATGATGTTGTGTTTCTTCTTTATTTACTTCATCTTGTTCATCAACCTATCGATGTATTTAATGAAAATGTCCTTCTTGGGATTTGAACATTTCACTAAGAGCCTAGAGATTTCAAACCATTCGGAGAGACCGAATTGCCTGAGGTGATAATCTCTAATACTCCTTGAGATTCCATCCTCCCTTTCAACAATGAGTCTGATGTCGGTGGGTTGGAGCTTTGAAGTGGCAATCTTGACACCTGTGATCGGAGACCTATTTGTTCGGTAGTGCATGGTCTTTTTGTACCACTTAACCTCTTCTTCCTTCTCTTCTTCTATGGTGCCCAACTCGGATTTTTGGGCAAGAATGGGATCGATAGACTTTGCTTTGGTCGCTTCCTCTTTTGCAACCTTTAGAGATAGAGCTCTTGAATCATCCAAGGCCTTTTGTGCTAGTCTAGCCTCCGCAATTTCTTGAGGAGATAGACCCAGATTGGTGGTGGTTCCTTGAGTGGGAGGTTTAAGCTTTAAGGTTTGGGCATCGGTAGGTCTAGTCCCATACTTAGCCAAATCATTCTTTCTTTTCTCTTCTATGGCCGCATCTTCTGCCGAAATGGCTTTCTTCCCTTTATCTTTTGGAGCACTGGCCGATGGTATTTGCTCCCCCTCAATTGTTGCCTTCGGTGTGGGTTTCTCCACCGATGGGATTTTGGTCGGTGTGATTGTAATGGCCGGTGTCGAGGAAGCTATCGGTGTAGGAGTTGTTGTTGGTGTGATTGTTGAGGTGGCCACCGATGTGATCGGTGTAGGAGTCGGTGTTGATGTGGGGACTTTGGTCTTGAAGAAGCAGATTGTTTTGTCGGTGGGGTCTGAAAAAGGCACTTTGCTGCCAAGATGCCTAACAGAAGGACTTTTCAGGGACTTTGGGAGGCTTTTCTCCCCCTCAGCAACTGTCGCAGATTCCAGACCCAAATGTGTAATAATACGGTCCACCGAGGCATGAATGTGCTGAAGCCTACCCCTGTCAGAATTGTCAAAGGCAAAGTCACCCAAATCGAAATCCCAATCGAGGTTGTTGTTGAGGGAGTTAACTTTCCGATGAAGCTGTTGAAGAGAGTCGGTGAGAGAGGAGCGAAGGGACTGATGCCGAGTTTTGCGATTAATGAGCGGGTAAGTTCAGAATCCTTGAAATCGGTAGAGGCTTTGATGGAGGCCACCGACACGGCCAAATTGTTGTGGGAGGAGTTCAGATTTTCCAACTTCTGAGCAAAGGTGGCCATACTGTCGGTGATGGGTTGTAGTAAATTCCGAAGAGTTGTTTCCAAGAGTTGAGGTTGCCTATTTTCCAAGACCGTGACCCTGTCATTTGTCTGAGCAATCATGGAGATGGTAGCTTGTTTGAAACTTTCAAACTGAGTGCCTGTTAGGTCTAGAGTTTTGTCAAAAACACAAGTGTTGAGTTCTGAGTAAGAAGACTAAAGAAGACTCAGAAGACTCAGAAGTTCTGAGTAGAAGACTCAGAAGTTCTGAGTGAGAAATCTTAATAAGATTCTAAGTGTTGGATTCTGACTAGAAGGTTCAGAGTTCTGAGTAGGAGACTCAGAACTTCTGACTATGAAGACAAATGTTCTGAAGCGCTTATTCAGAAGTATGTTCGGAATTCATATCTTGGGATATTCTCTGTTATAATCAGTTACTAATTAGGACACGTGTAATTGTTCTATTAGTTTGTTTCTTATATGTACTGTAGCTTTAGCCTTTCTTATACAGTATATATAGGGGTTAGCAAAGGTTAGCTAACTAACCTTTTGGATAACTCTTTACGCATAAATTTGTTAGATCTATTGAGAGAGAAATTCATTGTAATATCTTGTAATTCACAGATTGTTAATAAATCATATGACCAGTTGCTGTGAATACGATCTTAATTGTTCATATTTGATTTTAAGAGTGTATCCTGAACTTACAATTGGTATAAGAGCCAATCAACAAACAAATTCGTCCAAGAGTGTGTTTGATCGCGTTCTTGAAGTTTCTTGATCAATTCGACAATTGATTCCGCTGCTGCTAACAATTCTTGAATTCCTAACAATTCTTGAATTCGTTTCTATCATTGATTCAAGAAATTTGAATTTGTCTTTCTGTTGAATCGATATCTTACAATCAAGTCATCCAAAGATTTTCTCTCTATACTGATTAATTCTCGAAATTAAACAGAGATCACAGGTATGTTTTCGAAATTCTTGATTGGTTTCTTGATCAAAGTGATTATATCTGTTGCATGTTGATTAGTATTCAAATTTTTTGTTGAAAAGAAGATTTCATTAATTCATGTACTCTAACTGTTTGATAAAATGCAAGTGACAGATTTGATTAGTTCTTGCATATTCTAGATCTGTGTTGATTCTCAGTTTTGATCAAAATTCATAGTTGATATTTGAATTTTTCATTTCATCATGCCTGAGATTGTTGAAGTTTTTGTGAGACCTGCAAGTTCTATAACCAGTTCAGACAATTTAAAACAATTAAGTCCTGTAAAAGCAAAAGAAACAATTTCTGAAACAAAAACTGAGATTGCTCATTTAAGCAAGATTGCTAATCTTCAAGCAAAACAAGATGAAAATACAAAAGTTATAAAGATTTTGCAAAAAGAGAAATCTGATTTTCTAAAGGATTTTGAAAAGGTTCAAGAAAACATAAAGTTGTTAGAAAAAGAGAATATTGATTTGAAAGAGAAAGGCAATTTTAGAAGAAAGATGTTGACAGAGTCTGAAAATAGAATCAAATCATGTGAAATGAAAAATTGTCAACTCTTAAAACAGATCTATGATTTTGAACAAGTTCTTATACTTGAAAGAGTGAAATTTGAGAAAGAGAGAAGAGACTTTCAAACTGAGAGGAAAGGTTTTGAAACAAAGTCTGTTGAATTATCTTTGAAAATTTATGATTTGGAGAAAATTCTTGCAAAAGAAAGAAAAGAGTTTGAATGCAAGAAAAATGTTTTTCAAAAAGAAAAGAATGGTTTTGAGAAAAAGAAAACAGGAATGTTAAATGAGTTTTCTGTAAAAATAAATGAGTTGGAGAAAGAGTTAGACGATGGAAGGAAAGAGACTGAAAAGAAGAAGGTAAATGGCTTTAAAGAAAAATGCTTAAAATATGAGTTTGAGAAGGAAAAGAAAGTTTTTCATTTGGAGATAAGGAGGCTTATTAAGAAATTATCTGATTTATCAACTAAAATCATGATAGAGAGGAAGTCCAAATCTGATTTGCAGTCAAGGTTTGATGTGTATGTTAAAAAGTTTAGGGAATTTGAAACGAAAGTTGTTGACAAATCAAATCATAGTTCAAAAGATCAGATTCGTTCTTCTAATCTGTTTTATGATTCTGCTATTGATAAATCTTATAATTGTTCTTTTAAAAAGATAAAAATGGAATGGAGAGTTAAAGGAACAACTTCCAAGAAAGAAGTGCCAAAATCAAAGGTTCCTAATTCAAATGTCAAGAAGAATAATACATTTCAAAGAAAATCTTTTGTTAAACCTGATGTGATTTATTCTGTAAATCAATTAGTCAGAGTTGCACAAAAGAAACTTTGTTGTTCACATTGTAGGACTAATGATTTTGTGAACAAGAATTTTATTCAGCATTGGTATGGTTCTTATAGAATATCTGCATATGCCACTGCACCTAACAGACCTGGACCCAAGTTCATATGGGTACCAAAGGCAACTTAATCTGTTTTGCAGGTTATTCATGTGTAAAGCTGAATGATCATATATTGACACATGACTGAAAACAGATGTTGTGCTTAAATTGAGAATTTTGACTTTTGGATAATTCAGTCCAAAACTCGGTCTGAATGTAATTATGGATTTCTGATTCATACAGATCAATTTGTTGATTTTGAAGATTTTTTTTTGAAAAAGTTCTGTTTACTGTGGGGTTATCGAACTCATAGATGTGAGTGTTTTTAGTAGAAAACATTTCCAGATAATGTGTTCAGAATCACATTTTGAGCAACCCTGCAAATTTTGGTTGAAAAATTCTGATTTTTGAGCAAGTTATGGTGGTTTGAAGTTCAGAATGTTCAAAAATCACAACATCCAAACATTTTTCTAAGGAATTTTCTCTGGATAGTTTTATCAGAATTCTGACTCTCTTACTCAGAAGTTCTGACTCTACTACTCAGAATTCTGACTCAACTAATCAGAATTCTGACTCTTATACTTAGAATTTTGAACAAGTTATTCAGACTTCTGACTCTTACTACTCAGAATTCTGACTTTTCTACTCAGAATTCTGACTCAACTACTCAAAATTTGGATACTTTTTATATCTAATGAGGAATCATCGTAGATGATTACCAAAATCTCTTGATTTTGCAGGATTATCTTGATTCAGAGGAAGTATTGACTCAAAATTTGATCTGATTGTTTCAAGAAAAAGTTCAAAACCCGTGCTTCAACGCTTTAGGTTTTTGAACATATCAGTTCAAAACCCGTACTTAAATGACTATGGCTTCTGAATAATTCAGTTCAGTACCCGTACTTCAGAGACTAAGACTTCTAAACAAATCAGTTTAGAACTCATATTTCTCAGGTGATATCCTTAACTGTCATATTTTTATGTTTCAAGGAACAAGTGGTGAAAGGTAACATTGCATTACGTTTATTTCTATTGCTTTGAATATTTGAATCTTAACAAATTTAATTCAATGATATGAATTTTTTTTAATTTTCATTCAATGAATAAATGTGTGTCAAAGAGTGATTTTACAAGTATTTTGTATTATCTGAGCTATATTTGTTTCAACTTTCACTTCTGAATTAAATCGAAAGGTAAGCAAAACATGAATGAAATTATGCCGAATGCTCAATGTTATGAAATCTATACTTATATAGAATATAATGCTCAAAAAGCCTAAATGTCAGAATGATGGATGGAAACGAAAATATGGGGAAAGTACTACGTTTTAGAACCAAGTGATTGAGATGCAATATATATATATACAAAATCATTTAGTTTGAAAGTTTGTACATGTGGCCTTTCTGGTTTGGGAGAGTAAGTCCTAAGGGGTGCTAGTCACCTAGTCCCTAAGACCAACTGGTCTGGGATCGGCTGACCCAAATCCTGCAATAAAACCAGATAGAAAGCCATGTTCTACTGGTACAAATGGGTTTAAGATATATCGATGTGGCTTTTCTGGTTTGGGAAATTAAGTCCCAAGGGGTGCTTGTCACCTAGCACCTAAGACCAACTGGTCTGGGATATGCTGACCCAAATCCTGCTATAGAACCAGATAGAAAGTCATGTTTAACGATGTATCTTATTCTTACTAAACTTTTTGATTAAAAGATGCCAATGTGCACAAAATTAAAAGATGTCAATGAGCACAAAATTAAAAGATGCCAATGAGCACACATCTCTTGAAACTTTGGGAAAATTCAAAGTCGCAATAAACCTGTAAATTTGTGAAAATCCTGTTTTTGGACAAATAGTGTAAGTAGAGCAAAGTATTCGTATATGTTTTTAGAATTGCATATTCTTGAAGCTAATCATATTTCGCATGCTAAGCACACCAAATAGATTTAATAAAGGGATTGAAACTGAACATTTTTAACTCGATATGCAATGATGACTTGTATTTGAATCCAAACACATGCATTTGATTTCATTTGATTGAAAAATCTGATAAATTTCATTAAGTTGGATTTCTTTTGTAAAGTTTTCAAATGATCAAATGTTAGTAGTTATCAAGTGTAGTTCAGTGAATCTTATTCTCCTTGTATAAATGTTTTCATTAAAGCACTATATTTGAAATGAATAATTTTAATGAAATATATGCATACTTTCAGGGGGAGAAAACAAATTGCTCCATAATTCTTATTTTGAGGGGGAGCAAGGTTATTCATTAAGGAGGAGAAAAAGCATAGACTTCATTCGAAGAAAAAGCATCGCTAAAGTTTTGAAAATCAAGGGGGAGAAAAGCTAAAGATTTTGAAGATGATTTTGCTTTCCAAAACTTTAGGGGGAGAAAAGCTAAAGATTTTGAAGATTGATATGGTTTTTGTACAGAAATAACAAAAGAGAGAAATGTTATTTTAAGAAGGAGAAGAGGAAAAGAAAACTGATCGGTTGTTTCTTATAAAGAAATCTTATGAAAGCTGAAATGAAGATGAGAATTATCATTTCAAGGGGGAGCAAAGAAAAAGCAAATATATAACAGAAATCAATTTGGAAATCGTTACTGCTGCTGATTAAAGACTGACCAGAAGTTGTTAACTCAGATTATTCAGAATTCTGAGCAAAAGTTGTCAAAGCATTCAGAAGAGCTCCTTCTGAAGATTGTTCCTGCTCTAAGAATTTGATGATGAAAAATACAAGCGTGTTTGACAAAAAGGGGGAGATTGTTAGGTCTAGAGTTTTGTCAAAAACACAAGTGTTGAGTTCTGAGTAAGAAGACTCAGAAGACTCAGAAGTTCTGAGTAGAAGACTCAGAAGTTATGAGTAGAAGACTCAGAAGTTCTGAGTAGAAGACTCAGAAGTTCTGAGTGAGAAATCTCAATAAGATTCTATGTGTTGGATTCTGACTAGAAGGTTCAGAGTTCTGAGTAGGAGACTCAGAACTTCTGACTATGAAAACAAATGTTCTGAAGTGCTTATTCAGAAGTATGTTCCGAATTCATATCTTGGGATATTCTCTGTTATAATCAGTTACTAATTAGGACACGTGTAATTGTTCTATTAGTCTGTTTCTTATATGTACTGTAGCTTTAGCCTTTCTTATACAGTATATATAGGGGTTAGCAAAGGTTAGCTAACTAACCTTTTGGATAACTCTTTACGCATAAATTTGTTAGATCTATTGAGAGAGAAATTCATTGTAATATCTTGTAATTCACAGATTGTTAATAAATCATATGACCAGTTGCTGTGAATACGATCTTAATTGTTCATATTTGATTGTAAGAGTGTATCCTGAACTTACAGTGCCCACCAATCGACACTGTCGGACACTCTCCTGAATTTCGGAGATGAGGTCACTCGGTAGACGGATATCGATGGTGGAGGATGGACCAACATGGTAAAGTTGGAACCGGGGAGCATTCGGTGATAATGATGTATGGGGTTCTTCGGGGATAGGTGATGCGGAGGGTTGATCGGACAAGGGATCGGGAAAAAACACCCTTGGTGGTGGTGGGGAAGTAGATGGGGAAGAACTATCCGCAGAAGATGAGGATTTTTCACGGTCTTCGGTGGGGGAAGGCGATCGGTGGGGAGAGCATGTCGGTGATGGGGAGTGTCGGGGGGTGGGTTGTTTCGATGATACATGCGTCGGGGATGGGGACGGTGGTGTCGGGGAATTGGGGATCGATGGCGGTGATTGCTTTGTCGGGGAGGGTGATGATTCTATGACCATAATGTCATCGGTGGCAGTTTGTCGGGGCGAGCCAGTATCCTCTAATAAGAAGTCCAAAAATCCCTGGGTCGGAGAAGCCGAATCGTCAAGGGGTTGTGCATCATCGATCTCATACTGATCGGGTGATAGGCTGTGAAGTGCAAATTCGGTTCCTTCGAGGGGAGAGACCCTAAAGTCATCTCGACCACCCAAAGAAGTAGGTGAGGAGGTTAAAATTAGGTTCTCTTGAATCACACCCGAGACCTTTTGAGAGACCTTGGAGGAGCCGGTGTGGGGTTTGGCAGATTTCCCTGGCCTGGAAGGGACAACTTCAGCCACCGATTTTGGAGAATCGGTAGCTGGCTTAGGAGAGTCGGCTGAAGGTTTCCTAGACTTCTTTAGAGGAGATCTCGGAGGGGATTTAGAGTGCCTCCGCTTATGAGAGGGGATTGGGACTTGGGTAGCCTCCGAGGGATCTCGGGGGCGTAGTCCCGGAAGCAGACACAGAGGTGTCGGTGGCCCGAGTACTTTTCTTTTTGGCGCCACGCGACTTTACTCGGGGACGGGGAGATGGGGCCACTACAGCTGGGGGGGTCCATGGGAATTTCCGGGTGTCTAAACCCGGGAATTTCTGCGTCTCCCCAGTGGAGATCGGTAGAATGAGCGAAATAAGTCATACCTGGTCGAAGGGACTGATCGGTGCCAAGAGGACCGGCATCAAGAGTCTTTTGGCCGACGATTAGAGAGGACCAATCATATTTGAATTTGGGAGACTTCGACCTCTGATCGGCATCCAAAGCTGAACCAAGCTTATGTTGAACAATCATGGAGATAAAACGGGGGTATGCTACATGGCATCGTTTTAGATGCTTAACAACTTCAGTTAGCTCAGTGAAGAAATACTGAGCAAAGTCTATCTTGCGTTGAAAGATGAGAGCATGGATAAGTTTAGTGATGTAGAAGGGAGATTGATCCTGACCACTGGTTTTGCGAGAGAGGCAGTAGATAACATGAGCAAACAGAAAATTCCAAGTTCCTCCCATTTTGTTTCTCGTGAGAGTACCTGGACCTTTGCTAGACTTTGAGGGTTTGTCATCAGCTTGGTGTATGTAGCCAAGAGCATTGACTACTTCTGTATGAAAGTTGTCGACGCGCATGTCTTCATATTCTGAAAAGGCGTCAATCTTGAGAGCACGACGAACATCATCCACACCAAAGGTGAGATCGTGATCACCTTCTTCATCAGTAAGAATGGATGCATGAATGGCCTCATTGGATGGGTCATATACATAGGTGAGCCAGAAATTTCCAATGAGCATTTTGCTCATTTTGGGGTTGCAGGTGAAGGCATGGAAAAGAGGAGATCGGGTCAAGAACTTAGTCACAGTAGCAAACTCAGGATGAGCGGGATCGGATTCAAACCTTGCAACATGATTGCAAGGATTGAGCTTGAGATCTTCGAAGCATGTAGGAGATTCCTTCACTACCTTCGTGGATTTGGTAGCCTTGGAAGAGGTGGAAGATGCCATGGATGATGGATAGTTGCAGGTTTGTGATCATGAGAGAAGATAATCGAGAAAAGTGGAGTGTTTGCGTAAAAGGAGGAATAAGTAAGAGTGGGGTATATATAGGGTTTAGAAATTGAAAACTGTTTTGGGCGGCAAAGGTTTAGGATGGAAAATTGTTGGTCCCGAAGGGCTATACAAGTTTGTAGAAGGGGGGGGGGGGGTGAATACAAACACACATATTTTACTTTTCTAAATTGTTTATTGATAAATCATTAACAATTTACAGCTTGTTGCGGAAACAAGATTAAGGATAAACCTAAATCTAAACAAGTTGGAACCCTAAGTTTCTTGCACTAAGAAAGAGAAGGAAATTACTAATAATAACCTATCTCAATATAAGAAGGATGAACTTGTCCAGAGTTAGCAAGTTACTTCTAAATGAAGTGAGTTCTTCTTCTTATATACTGCATGCATTAAATGCATTGCAGTTTACACTTTACACGTGGCAGCAGCTGATTGGTTGCATGCCATTGACCTTTGTTGACAACCTTAGTAGCCGCATGTTTGAACAGTGTAGTATCAGAGTGGTTGTACGAATTCAGACAATAAGGAGGTTCTTTTTCTGACATATCGTACGGAGTCGTGCAAGGGTGGTTAAGACAAAAGTACTTTGTACGGAGGACTTCATGATCAGCTTTTCGTTGATTCAGCGATCTATCATTCTATATCAGCGAATGATAGAGTTCAGCGATAGCTGAAGTCTTGTACTTGATACTTCACGTTGAGTGGACAAATTTGAGTCTTCGCTGATCCGCATCAGTTCATTAGGAGACTTGTCGCTGGTTATTGAGCTTGATCTTCGACTTCAGCGTAGAACCTATGTTGACGTGAAACTTGTCTTCAGGGATCATAAGTAAACAACGAACTTATCAGCGATCACCATAAGTACTTAACAGACTCATAGTATTATGGTGAACAGTTTCGCTGAATGTTTAATCTAAAGAGCGAGAGTTCCTATCAGCGGTACTGGAAGATCTTAGTACTTGTCAGCGATAGTGAAACTCTGATACATTGTTTACTTACAATTTTTCACTAAGTATATAAGAGAGGGTCATTATCAAATCACTGAGGGTTTGGATCAACAATCTCCCCCTATTTGATTATGACATAGCAACAGAGAAAATTGCTATTTAATGAAAACATAAGGATAAAAAGAACTCATAAAATATTTGTCCCTTTTACTGTTTTCTGGGATCTTTTCTGTACTGATGGAGTAAAGTACGTTCGCTGAAATTTTTCTTTAAACTTCGTAAAGATTACAGAGGGAAGTGGAAAAATTACACGTACATCGAATAAAATTACAAGTACAAAAGATGTAGACATATAAGGATAGAAAGAGTTACAAGGCGATCCTATCCGTCAAAAGGTTCTTCCTTGATGAGAAGTTCATCGAGGGTCTTTGATGTGGGAATCATCCAGTCAGGGACATCTACTCCTTGATTCTTTTTCTTCAGAGCTTCTTCAAAAATCAAGGGCTTCAGGTGTCTAGCTTTAATGTCACGTCTGACTTCACACCAGAATATGAGATGTCTGAGTTGTTCAATGGGAGCGATGTGGAGCTCAGAGATACGTTGAAAGTGATGATTTCCATAGTAGTCTAGAAAGAATATACCATAGGGATCACTTACAACTGTGCCAGGAATGAAAGTTTCTCCAGGTGGTAGGGAGGTGTCAAGTGCTGAGGGATCAGCATCAGGGCCAAGAACTTCAGCACGAGAGAAACCAATACCTGTTTCATTCCATATAGGAGGACCTGAGTCTGAGACTTTCTTTTCCTTAGCAGAGACTTTTCTTTGTTGAGGAGGAAGAAGAGTAGAAGGAGGAATATCCACAGCAGAAGAAACCAGGTCGATCTGTTTGTTTAAGATCTTCTCGACATGGCTTTTGAACTTTGAGCGCGATCCCTGAATGGCTAATTTCGTTTCTAACCATTCAGAGAGACCAAACTTTTCTAATGTTGCAGCATAGAAGGTTTGCTTGGGTTTGTCTTCTCTATAGACATCAACTTCAACAACAGGAACGTCTGCGTACAATCTTCCTCTGATGTTTACATTGATGATTTTGGATGGTCTAGATCGATAGGTCAGCATTTGTTTAGCCCATTCCAAAGTCGTATTAGAGACCTTAGTCTTTTCTCTAACGATCTTTTGAGCGTCATCCTATAGCTGACGTTGAACATCAATAGGGGCTCTTTTCAGCTTGTGGTCTTTTATAGATCGTTGAGTAAGCTGGATGGCGTATTCTCTGTCTTTTTCTTCAGTTTCCCTTCTTTCAGTGATTAGGCGTTCAGCTCTGAGGTGTTCCTTGTATTCCTTTTGGGAAATTCTGAACTTTGGAGGAACCGAAGGAAGTTGATCACGCTTCAGAATGATTTGCTGATCCTCGAGTCTCTTGATCATTTCATCTCTCTTTTCTTGATCCTCTTCACTTAGCTTTTGAGGAGCCAAGGAAGGTCTGCTTTTGTGAGATAGCATCTGTTCTTCAGGTTCATCAGTCTCAGAGATCAAATCTAAGACTGGGATTATTTCTTCAGCGTTGGGAGCTAGGATTATTGTTGGTGAAGTCGCAGTTGTAGGAACTTCAGCTATATCCTCAAACAGGGCTAGCTGAAACCCAGCGATCTTACAAGTAAGAACATTGGGTAGAACAGAGATAGATAAAGAGTGGGATAAAGTGTATGGAGGTTTGGAGTGTAGAACTGATAAAGTGTGTAGAGGAGGGATGTGGAGTAAGATTAGTGTACCTGAAAAACCGGCTTTTTAAGCAAGATCATCAGATTTTCATCTTCAGCGACACTTTTTCCTTTGCCCTTGTCAGCTTCAGATGCTGATGGCTTTGTCTTTGTCCGCTCCCCTGAAGGTTCATTTATCTGAATCCCTTTAAGAGCTATAGTTCTCTGAGCAGGCTTGACGATAAAAGAATCATCATCATCATCGTCATCTTCATCATCATCATTCTTTGGAGAAGAGGATGGTTCATCATCAGACAAGTCGATGGCTTCTTCATCTTTAGCTTCAGACTCAGTTTCTTCAGCTTCTTCTTCGAGTTGCTCCCCCTCAGATATAGAGGTAAGCTTCTCGGTTCCCTCAGGGTGTTCATCTCCCTGAGGTCCAGCGGCTGCTTCAGTTGTCTTCTCACCTTCTTCAGTAAAGGTGAGGTCTTCAGTCTTCTCTCCCCTGATAGATTCATCATGGGAAAGGTCTTCAACGCTCTTGGAGAGGTCTTCAGCGCTCTTCTCCCCCACTTTTTCATGATGAGTGGGGGAGGAATGTGATGATTCAGCAGCTTGTGTTGTATCCCTGTCTTCTTGGCCAGGGATCCCCACACAGATTTCAATCGCTGATAATATGTTTTCTATGCCAGAAATACCAGGATTGATCTTCACGAGTTCAGCATGATCCGCCGTAGTAAAAGATGGAGGTGCAGTGGCAGGTGCAGGGGCGGTCGTGTTGGTCAGGATCTGCTGCAACAATGTCTGAATAGAAGTGATGTCATTCTTCATCGTATTGACATCGGTCTTCACAGAACTCATGTCAGTTTTTACTGAACTGACATCAGCCTTTACAGCAGACATATCACCTTCGAGAATGCCAACCGATGTCTTCAGCGTTGTTACTTCGCTGGACATGGTGTCAACTGCTTTCTTGATGTCGAGGTAGTCTGTGTAGGTATCAGAGAGAACTTTGGCAAAGTCGGTGAGTGATTTATCAACCTTCTCCAAGTCAGCTTTGGAGGCATTCTTTTCGACGACAGTTGTCAGCTTTGTAAGATTCTCTCCAGCGTTTGTTACAGCTGAAGAGTTGTCGGAAAGAGTAGTAGTGAGACATGTCAGCGTCGTCTCTATTGTCTTCAGAGATGCGTTGATATCTCTCAAATTAGGACCTGTAACATATAAGAACTTGTGAACAGAGGAAAGCTCAAAAGTTTGGGGTTCAGTTACAGTGTATAGTGGTTGGTGTGTACCTGCAGGAGGATTGGTGAATTCATCAAAATCTCGGGTTCCTGAGAAAAGTTCCATATCGTCAGCTAAAGTGCGTGGACGTATGGTCATCTCTGCAGGTCCTATGCCCATCACTCCTTGAAGAGTATTTTCTTTAGCTTCTGGAGGAATGACAGGTGCTTCAGTGATAACTGGAGTAGAGTCCAAATGAGTAGAGGGAGAAGCGAAGGATAAGAATGGAGGTTGGGTACTGAGTTCAGCGTTGGATTCGCTGAGAATCACTTCATCAGTCTTTTGAGAGACTGAAGGAGGTTGGGTAGATTCCAAGTTTGTAACCTCAGCGTTTAGAGACGCTGAAGTTGGGATAGAGTGGGTGGCTTGTTCAGTTGTGGCAGAGCGTACCACTGAACTTTCCTTCAGCCCATCAAGAGGAGCTAAGGAGTCTTTAGCAATAGATTGATGGGGTTGCTCCTTGGTTTTTTTAGTTCTTTTGGAACCAAATTGGGTTTCAGAGGGTTTCCTTTTAAGAGAAGGAATGGAGGTTGCAGCTGGGGTATCAGCGGTGGGTTTGTCCGCTGAAGGAGCTGCAGAAGTAGAAGAAGTAGGGTTTAGAAGAGTTAGAAGAGTAGAAAGACGTACCTCGTTTTCCACCGGTTTGAAGTCGAGTACCTTAGCGCCAACCTGAGAGAGTTTCTGGTCACCCTCTATTGGGTAGCTGTCCTTCAGGCCTTTTTGGAATACGGCGCTGATGAATCGAGGATAGGGAACCCATGGAGATCTGTCAGCGATGGAGTCCACTCTGAGTACCAGGTCATCATAGATAATTGATGCCCATTCTATATGTAGACCTTTCAGCAATGCATATCCCATTGCTTGCTGAGGCTGAGCGGCTTGGTCAGAGGAGCCGGACTTGGCAGTCATGCAGCTGATTAAATGAGCGAAGATGAAATTCATCTCGCTGGGCATTTTGGATTTCTTGATGAGGGTTAGCTTCTTCTCGGGCTTCTTGTCCCTCCCAGTTTCCCATACATAGCCCATTGCATCGAAGAATGCAATGATGGCTTCCCTGTCTGAGTTTTTCTTGTGGTCAGGGAGGGGAACGAAGGGTTTTTCTTTGGTTGCGATGGGAAGGCTGAGGGCTTTGCGAATGATGGCAGGGGTGATCTTCATTGTGCCATAGTCAGTGTCGCAGAGGATGCAGTCAATTGTTTTTTAGGGGTCTTTGGCTGAAGGTAGCTGAGAGTGTCTGGCAGAGTACCAGAATTGGGATAACAGTAGTTGATGTGCAGGAGGTGTTATGGTCAGGGCTGTGGAGATGGAACAGTTCTTGAGGAATTTCACAGCATCATCTAGATGTGTGACTTGCTTTCGAGGAGGAAACTCGAGAAGCGCATAGAGGTTATTTACTTTAGTCCAATCCAGTTTGTCAAGAGAGAACTTGACCTGAGGAGCCTTGAGGATTTCCACTTTCTCAGCAGTATTATCAGCAGTAGTATTCTCAGCGTTGATGTTCATGGAAATGTCAGAGGTTTCCATTTTCTGTATTAGCAGTTCAACCAAAGATTAACAAATAAGAATAATCTTAATGTGGAAAGATCTTCCAATAAGATGGTTCGAATTTTGTCCATTTCATTCAGACAAAATGTCTTAATGAAGATTAGGGTTTTTATTGTTTTTGAAAAACGCAATGTAAACCCAAAAATAATCTTGTTTTCCAGTTTTCTTTAAAGATTGGGATTCTGGAAAAACGTATGAAGAACAAGTTTAAGATTTTGCGTTTTAAACTTGAAGAACAACCATGAAAGGTTATGTTCATAAAACCATGAAAGAAATGATTTTATTTTTAAAAAAAATTCTTTTGTTTGATCTTGTGAAAACAAAGAGAAGATCATTAACAAGTTTGAAGAAACAGGTAAAATAAAAGAATTATTAACCTGGTTCGTTGAAGAAGATGAAGTTCTTAAGTTCTTGAAAAACTTGAGAACACAAATGCAACAGTAAATTCTTTTTCTTAGCTTGGAGAGGAAGTTCGCGTAAAAGAAAAATATAAACCCAGAATGAGTTTATATAGAGATTTGAGAGAGAGAAAATCTTGAGCGGGAAAAGATTTTCATCATGACACGGACACGTGTTTGCATTTGATTGGCGAGTAAACGAAACGTGCAACCGTGTGTCAGAAATAAGAACGTGCCAGGGCTTATCCGTTGTAATGACGTCACAACTGTCCTTTCACATTCTTGGATGTCTCTGAGGTTTTGAAAACTCAGGGACACTTTTGAAAATATGAAGTACTGAATAGAAATATCAGTGTTGGTTTTAGAAATTTCAAAGTATCCCTGATAAGGAAGAGATATTCAGCGATGTAATTTATTTTGAAATCTTGCATTTACATGCGATTTGTCAGAGAGAGAAAACATACCTTGATATCAGCGAATCAAGTTTATTCAGAGAGAGGATGATAGAATGAATTATACAAGCTGATTTTATCCTATTGCTGATCAAATGTGAATCGCTGAAGATTTTACTCTTCAAAGTTCAGCATTCCAAGCTCGCTGATGAGAAAGTTGAACCATGTCTCATCAAGAGGTTTGGTGAATAGATCAGCTAACTGATAGTCAGTTGAGATAAATTGAAGTTCTATATCACCATTCATCACATGATCTCTGATAAAGTGATACCTGATTTCGATGTGTTTTGTCTTTGAGTGTAGCACTGGATTATTTGCAATAGCGATGGCACTTGTGCTGTCGCAATAGATTGGAATATTTGAGAGCTGAAGGTCATAGTCTAGTAGTTGATTTCTCATCCACAAGACCTGAGAGCAACAGCTTCCAGCGGCTACATACTCAGCTTCAGCTGTGGAGGTGGACACTGAGTTTTGCTTTTTACTTGTCCAACTTACCAGCTTTCCACCCAGGAGCTGACATCCTCCTGTGGTGCTTTTCCTATCCATTCTGCAACCTGCAAAATCACTATCTGAATAGGCGATTAGATCGAATCCTGAGTCTTTGGGATACCAAAGACCTAGATTCGGTGTACCCTTAAGGTATCGAAAAATTCGCTTTACAGCTTTCATATGAGATATCTTAGGTTCAGCTTGATATCGTGCACACAAACATGTTGCATACATAATACCGGGTCGGCTAGCTGTAAGATACAAAAGAGAGCCGATCATCCCACGGTACAGAGTGACATTAATAGGAATACCCTTAGTATCCTTATCAAGTGTCAGCGGTGGTGCCATAGGGGTTTTCATAGTTGAACTTTCAGTTAAGTCGAATTTCTTCAGCATATCTTTAACATACTTTCCCTGATTAATGAAAGTTCCTTTTTCATTTTGCTTTATCTGAAGACCAAGGAAATATGTTAGTTCACCCATCATGCTCATTTTATACTCATCTTTCATTCTATCAGCGAAACGAGTATAAAGATCAGGGTTAGTAGAGCCAAATATAATATCATCAACATATATTTGAACAAGAATGATATGACCTTTTACTTTCCTGAAAAATAGAGTTTTGTCGATTTTACCTCGCTCAAATTGTTCAATATGGAGATAAGTAGAAATAGTGTCATACCATGCACGTGGAGCTTGCTTTAAGCCATAAAGTGCCTTATCCAGTTTATAAACATAACCTGGACGCTTAGGATCTGAGAATCCTGGAGGTTGTTCCACATAGACTTCTTCATTCAGCTTTCCATTTAGAAACGCTGACTTAACATCCATCTGATATACTTTGAAGTCTTTGTGTACAATGTATGCTAAGAATAGACGAATAGATTCTAGTCTTGCTACTGGAGCAAATGTTTCGTCATAATCTATGCCTTCCTCTTGTCTGTATCCCTGAGCAACAAGACGGGCCTTGTTGCGGGTTACAGTTCCATGTTCATCCAACTTGTTTTGATAGACCCATTTAGTGCCTATCACTGTTTTGTCAGTTGGTCTTCGAACAAGTTTCCAAACTTTGTTTCAAATTCAGCCAGCTCTTCTTGCATGGCGCTGACCCAGTTTGGATCTTTGAGGGCATCATCTACTTTCTTTGGTTCAGTTAGAGAAATAAAATTAACAAATAAACAAATATTACCTGCACTTCGTCGAGTTTGAATACCATCATTTGGATCACCAAGAATTTGATCGATTGGATGATTTACAGTCCATCGCTGAGCCGGGGCGTGAGACGCTGACTCAACTTGAACTGGAGGAGCTGAAGATGAAGCTTCATCGACGTTTGGAGTATCAGCCAAGAGAGGAATGGATGCAGTTGTCATTATATTCACTGATTGCTGAGAAGTAGATGGAATGTCTGAGACATTGGGTTCAGAAGCAGGTATAGTGTTTATAGGAACAACTGAGACCCATGATGTTTCAGCTTCACTATTCTGCATATTTGGAATGATAGTAGGACCATCATCTTCAACTGTATGAGCACGAGGAGTGGGAATATCTTCTGAATCACCAAGATGAGAAAACATCCATTGATTCAGTTCTTCAGTATCAGCGGACGGTTTAGAGTTCGCTGAACGGGATTCGTCAAACGTGACGTGAATTGTTTCTTCAACATTTTGTCTTCTGCGATTGAAGACTCTGAAGGCTTTGGAGACTGAGGAGTATCCAAGAAAGATTCCATCATCAGCCTTAGGATCAAACTTTCCAAGGGCATCTCTGTTGTTCAGTATGAAACACTGACATCCAAAGATGTGAAGAAAGCTGATTGAAGGCTTTCTCCCATGAAAAAGTTCATAGGCTGTTTTATTGAATCTTTTAACTATCAGCGACCTGTTTTGCGTAAAACAAGCGGTGTTGACAGCTTCTGCCCAAAACCGAGTAGGCAGGTGAGAATCGCTGAGCATTGAACGTGCAGCTTCAATAATTGTTCTATTTCTTCTTTCAGCGACTCCATTTTGTTGCGGTGTTCTCATTGAAGAAAAGTTGTGAGAAATACCCTTACTCTCAAAGAAGGAATCAAGAGAACTGTTTTTGAATTCAGTCCCATGATCACTCCTTATTGAGCGAACGGTCAAATTGTTCAGGGTTTCCATCTTCCGAACAAAGGTGATGAGTTCTTCAGGGGTATCACTATTGGAACGGAGAAACATAACCCATGTATAGCGAGAGAATTCATCAACTATGACCAGTGTATATTTCTTTCCAGCGATGGATTGTTTGTTAACAGGGCAAACAAATCCATATGGAGTAGTTGTAGAGGAGATCACACTGAGGAGACTTGCTTTGACTTAAAGCTTGCTTTGGTCTGCTTCCCTTTTTCACACGCTAAACATAAAGACTTTTTGGCGTATGAGTGCTGAGGTAGACCAGTAACTAACTCTTTTGAAGAAAGAGTGTTCAGTGTCTTGAAATTCAGATGAGAGAGCCTCTTATGCCATAGCCAGTTGACATCAGATGAGGCTTTTGGGAAGAAACAAGAGTTCTTAGTGGTTGTTGAGTCCATGTTTATTACATAAACATTTTCCAAACGATAACCGCTGAGAGCTATCTTCTCCTTTTTGTCAGTGACAAAGCAGGATTCCTTGGTAAAGATTACCTTGTTATCCTTGTCGCAAAGCTGACTGATGCTTAAAAGATTATGCTTCAGCCCTTCAACATATGTGACTCTTCTGAAGGTGGTTGTACCATTAGAGAGTACACCAAACCCTCGGGTATGTCCTTTTCCATTTCCACCGAAAGTCACAGAGGGACCCTTCTCTTCCTTGTATTCAGCGAGCAGGCTTTTCTTTCCAGTCATGTGTCTAGAGCATCCGCTATCGAGATACCAGATACCCTTCTTAACCTGCATCACAAAGGAAGATTAGTTTTTCTTGGGTATCCACTTAACCAAGTGTACACGTTTGTCAGTGGAAGTAGTTGGAATGGAAGGTTCAGCAATCTTCGCAGCATTTGAAGATTCAGCTTTGTCAGTCTTCACTTTGGTTAATTTCTTAACCTCAGTGGTCTTCTTTTCCTTGGGGGCAATCTTCACCTTAGCTATCTTTTCAACTTTGGTGGCTGTGTGGCACATACTAGCAATATGATCAGTGAGTCCACAGTGATAACATTTCCTATAACTAAAAGTAGTTCTAGGACTATTTGAATGCTGAGATTTTGATTTAGAATTAGAAGGACCAGCACCAAATAAGCTTTTGACTTTTGAAATGGGAGAAACGTTTAGTTCTTCAGATTTCTTACCAAGGACATCCACTCTAAGTCTAGGAGTAGATCGCTGAATAGACTCACGCTGAGTAGATCCAGAAATCTGATTCCTTGATCCAGAGGAATAAATCACTAAAGCTTTAGAAGCATTCATCTTTGGTACTAAAGTACCCTTCTGAGGATTTTGGTTAAAAGAAATTCCTTTACCTTTATCTTTAAAGACAGAGGTAGGTTTTGGATAAACCATTTTCTCTTTACCTTTTGAAGAGGTAGAAATTTCCTCAGGGATAGTTGGTCTGGACGAGGAACACTGAGAGGATGAAGTGTCAGCGACTGAGGATAAGAAAGTTCCAAATAAGAGCATGGAACGATCAGTGGTTGGTTCTTGAGTTTCATATTTGTAACCTAGACCACGTTTATCACTCAGGGGAATCTGAGACTTAATTATCTCAGTGATCTTTGTTGAAGAATTACACCATCCTTCAACATTAGCTTTTTCAGCTTTCAAAGCAGCTATAGCTTCTGCTCGTTCGATTTTGACTAGCTGATTTTAATGCACTTGATCTTTAAAATCTTCTTCAATTTTAGAAAGTTTTTCTATTTGACGGTGACAGTTTTTAAGCTGTTCAGCGAGATCAAGGTTTTGATTTTCAACTATTGTTTTGCCATTCATGGCTTCATATAAACTTCTAGTCAAGAGATCGATTTTACGGAGACTATCAGCTTCATCAATATTTGCAATATTTGTAAAGAAGGAATGTCGATGGAAGGTTGAAGTTCGGTGGGAGGCTGAATTTCGGTGGAAGTGGGGTCAATTTCGGTGGGGGTAGTGTCTGGCACTATAGAGGGTGACCCAACTTGGTGATCTGAAGAAGAAGGATTTGAGGGAGTGAAAGGAATGGAAGACGCATCGGTGGGATTAGATATGGGAAAATCACCTATGTATGATGAAATCCATCTATGTAATTCATCATCATCATTTGAGAGGGATGATGATCTCAGGTCATCAAATTTTACATGAATGGACTCATCAATGCATTTTCTCCTAAGATTATACACACGATATGCTTTGGAGGATAAGGAGTATCCAATAAAAATTCCTTCATCAGCCTTGGGATCAAATTTCCCAAGGTTGTCACGATCATTTAGAATGAAGCACACACAACCAAAGACATGAAGAAAACCTATATTTGGTTTTCTGCCATGGAAAATTTCGTAAGTGGTCTTATCATGCCTTTTGGAAATCACAGACCGAATTTGGGTAAAGCAGGCAGTATTAACAGCTTCAGCCCAAAAGTAGTTGGGAAGATTTGATTCGCTTAGCATTAACCTTGCAGCCTCACATAGAGTTCTATTTTTCCTTTCCACGACTCCATTCTGCTGAGGAGTCCTGACAGCTGAGAAATTTTGAGAAATTCCTTTCTTATTGAAGAAGTCTTCTAGAGCACTGTTTCTGAATTCGGTGTCATTGTCACTTCTCACCGATCGTACAAGTTGTCCATTCAGGACTTCATTTTTCTTGACAAAGTTGATGATTTCTTCAGTTGCATCACTTTTATACCTGAGAAAAGAGACCCAAGTATATCTAGTAAATTCATCAACAATCACAAGAATGTACCTTTTGCCACTTAGGCTTGGAGTGCTGACTGGTCCACATAGATCCATGTGCAGGATTTGAAGAGGAAGAGTGATGGAAGAGCATTGCTTGGTCTTGAAGGAAGTTTTAGTTATCTTCCCTTTTCACATGCATCACGCAGCTTTTCTTTGACAAAATTTAACTTTGGCATTCCTGTCACCAGCTCTTTGTTTGAGATTTTATGGAGAGTTTTGAAGTTGAGATGAGATAAACGCTTATGCCACAGCCAGTTCCTTTTGGCTGTGTCATCCGACACAAAGCATACACTAGATGAATTATTATTTTATCCCATATCGATGATATAGACATTTTCCATTCTTTTCCCAGAGAGAACCACTTTCATGTTGTTGTCAACAATAGTACAGATACAAAGTTCAAAGATAACTTTGTATCCTAGGTCACACAGTTGGCTGATACTTAAAAGATTATGCATGAGGCCTTCAACAAATGCAACTTTGTTGAAGGTGACAGATCCGTTGGTGAGAGTTCCATATCCTTTGGTGTAGCCTCTAGAGTTGTCCCCAAATGTTATAGATAGACCCTTTTCAGAAACATAGTTAATGAGAAGAGATTTGTTTCCCGGCATGTGACGTGAGCACCCACTATCCAAATACCAGATTTGATGGTGCTCAAGAACCTGCATGCACATACAGATTAGTTCCTAGTTACCCATTTGGTGGTGGGTCCTTTGGGGTTAGAGACAGATTCCTTAGTTTTGGTTCGGTAAATTCTATCCTTGGGACAATCCTTTGCAAGATGAAAAGTGTCACCACAATTGTAACATTTTCTATAGATAAACGTCTTTTTGGGTTTTTGCACCTTTTCTTTTCCTTTCCCTATGGCATTAATTTGAATAGCTTTAAGACCAAAGGTAGAGATGAGGGGAGGAAAACTTAAAATCCCATTACCAGAAGTTGTGGGAGCAAAGTTGGTTGAAGAATTTCTTGAAGATTTTTTGAAATGATCTCTTGCAAGGACTGAAGATTTTATTTTTAAAGAAAGATTTGTGGTATTGTCAATTTTGAAAATCTTTGAGGCTGTTGAATTAGAAGAAGAAGCTTCATTAATTGTTAAAACTTTCAAAAGATCATGAATGGGTTTTGAAACATCATTGGAATCTTGATTCTCAATGTTTTGAACAGAAGAAGAGTCTTTTGCCTTAATGAACATTCCGAATTTTTAAAGCTTCATTTAGATCATATGAGTTTAAAGAAATAGAGTCACAAGAGCTTGATTCTGAAGAATTATGCCACTCACTTGAAGTAGGAGCAAGAGTCTGAGAAGGAAGTTCGTAATCCATTTTTCCAAAACCTAAGCCAGGTTTATTGTCACGAGATTTGGTCTTTAAAGATTCTTTCAAGATTTTTCGAAGAACTAGTCCATTTTCTAACAGTCTCTTGTTCTCTTTTTAATCTTTTAAAAAGCTTGTTTTTCTCTTTGGAAATAATGTGATTTATGGTTTTCAGATCCTCAAGCTCAGCCTTGATTTCCTCAAACTTTTCAAGTTTGGACATACATATTTCAAGTTGAGAGGAAAGATTTTTGACTTGAGTAGATTTTCTTTTCTTGGCATCCTTCATACTATAGAAGTCAATAGTTAAGGATTCATATGCATCAATCTTTTCAATGTCAGTCATAGAATTAAAGGGATGTACCTGAGAATATGATGTCGAGCACCCAGTTGACACCAGAGCCATTGGAGAGACAGCCTTTTCAGAATCTTCCATATCTTTAGATATGGCCATGAAACACATGTTGGAAGAATCACTGTCAGAAATTTCTTCTTCATCCCAATCATGAATTTCTGCCATGAGCCCTTTTCCTTTTCTGAGGAGACCCTCACTTCTTTCTTTCTCTTTCTTGTATTTGGCCTTGTACTTCTCAGCACGTTCTTGATGATCTTGAGAAGATAATTGAGTACCTTTCTTGGAAAAGGTTGATTTGAAGGAGTTGTTTTTGGGTTTCTCATACTTAGAGGAGAACTTGTCAGAGGATGTGGTCCTAGATTTTACAATACGCTTACTTTTGCACTCAGATGCAAAGTGTCCTTTCTTACCACAATTAAAACATTCCTCATTTGACTTGTCAGAAGAGGGAGTTTTTATGGAAGAAAAGGGTTTTCTGAAAGTTCTAGATTTGTTAGAGGGATGAGACTTGTTCTTGAAACCAGCCATCATAGCCATTTCATCAGACATCTGCTCAACTGAGGTTTCCTCACCTTCATCATTGGCATCACTTAGATATGCCTCCGTTTGGTGGGTAGAGTTGTTTTGGCTGTCATTGTCAGAGTCTGATGAAGGATAGGTGATTTGAGGAACACTTTGAGATTTCTTGGAATTTTCACTGACAAGGGCTATAGAGGAACCCTTTATCTTTTTGATGAAAGATTTCCTTTGTAGTTTGGTTTGTTCAAAGTTAAAAAGAGTTCCATACAAGGCAGTTAAGGGTTGTACTCAAGGTCCTAGGCTGTCTTGATGCAAGTGCATATGTTCTCCCAAAACTCAGGGAGACAATCCATGAAGTTGCATAAAACTTCCTCATTATCATAGACTATGCCCAATAACTTCAGATCATTTAGAAGACTGTTGAAACGATTATAATAGCTGGGGAGAGATTCACCTTTCTCATGAGCAAAGAGCTCATACTTTCTGATGAGAGCAATCTTTTTTCCTCTTCTTCACTTCCTATGTACCTTCGTACAGTACACACAGTGTGGTCCACATCTCTTTAGCAGTTTCAAAGTTTACTAGAGAGTGGTAGACCTCATCAGGAAGAGAGAGAGCAATAATTGCCCTGAGCTTAGAATCAAGAGAAACCAAACGTTTTTCCTCATCAGTATATTTCTTTGGGTTTTTGAGGATATAACGACCAGTAGCTTTGGATTTTTCTTTGTCAGAAGACTCATCAGAATCATCGGAGTCACTAGAGTCCTCCTTATCAATGGTTTCTTTACCAGGCCTCTACCTTTCATAGCGAGCCCAGACTCTAGGGATAATGGGTCCCTCTTTGAGAATGGTTGGATATCTAGTATCCACTCCTTCCATGAAGAGCATCATACGGCTTTTCCAGAGAGCAAAGTTGTTAGGGTTAAACTTAGGAGGTTTGGCTATGGAGCCATTGTTAGAAAAGTTGTTTTGAAAAGAGACTTCATATGTTGAAGAGGAAGAGGCAGCCATCGCAGATCAAGTTTATGAATTAAACTTTCTGCTCCGATACCACTTGTTAGTCCCAGATGGCTTAACAAGTATTGTAGAAGGGGGAGGGGGGGTTGAATACAATACTCAAATTTTACTTAATTTAATTCTATTATTGAAAAACTTTCAACAAGAATTACACATAGAAATTTTAAAGACTGTTGCGGAAAAGAATAGGTAAAACTATTCTAACAATCTTGCACAAAGTATACTGAAAACAAAACAACTTGAACACTTAGAATCAAAGCTATAATGTTCTTGAGAAACTGGAGAATGCTTGCACTGAGAAAATTCTTCCAGAAAGCGTACTATACATGGGGAGCTTCTTCCTCCTTTTATAGTGTGAGAAACATTAAATGCTTAGGACACTTGTCATCAGGAGATTCAATTGTAGGTGTTGACTTCTGAAAAGTTGATGTGTCCTTATCACCTTTTTCTTTGGTACTAGGAAGAATACCCATGCTGATTGAGACTTTATCTGATAATGGATAAAACGACAAATAGTTACTTTTACCTGGCAATAGATATTGTCCCAAATTAAATGATCTTCTTGATGTGTCTTCCAAGACAGTTCCGCCGATTGTATTCCACCGATATGAGTACCTTGGAGTTTGTTGCAATTGAGGGTAACATCTGTGAAGATACTTGAGATCCTACCGATTTGAGGCTTTCATCAGTGGGACTCACATTGGCCGACCAAAGGGTGGGTCGGTGGGAGATGTCCACCGATGTATGAGGACCATCGGTGAATAATGACTTGTTTGTTTGTTGAGAAGGTTATTCTTCATTTCTGTTGGTTCCTGTTTTGCTTAACAATGATGATTCTATCTAATTAGTTCAAATAATATATCATGCAGAAGCGTTTTAACGAACTAACAAATATAATGAGGTAGAATAACACACAATATCAAATACAAGAAGTGTAAATAAGACAGATAAATAGCTCAATGATTCACTGTATTTGATATAATAAGAACACCAAGAACACCTAAAGGTTTGACAAGAAAATGCTCTAAAGGTGTGTGTGTTGTGTGTAAAGCTTAATAGAAGAGTTCACATGAACCTTCTATTTATACTACTTCTTAAAGGGACAAGATCTAGATACTAAGGATGGTAGGTACTAATACACTGCTTAGAACAGTTGCTGGAGGGTAGAAAACACTATTCTGGAACTGTTGCAGATACAACGTTCATTAAATGCTCCGTATTCTGCTTTAGGCTGAAACCTATCAGAGTTTGACACGTGGAGTTGTCAGGTCACGCCTTTGTACGAGTGATCTTCAGAACCTTCGAATGGCATAAATCATGTGAAGTACGATTGTCCTTGTATAGATCTTTTGCGTAGATCTTCGTTTTACCACAGAGGCTCTGTCAAGTATGACAGAAGCTCTGCGGCCTTGTCCGCATAGAAGATTCTTATGTTGCTTCTTTACTTCGGTCTTCTTGGCTAACCCGGCAGAGCTTCTGTCGAAGAATTCTGTCTTCTTGGTTACTTGGCTACTCGGCAGAGCTTCTGTTGGTGTCGATACTTAGTCTATTTTTCCAATACTTCTATTTATCACAAAGATTGGAGCTAACAATCTCCCCGTAAGTATTGAAAAATAAAAATTTGAAACATGCAAGGTTTTGTAGACTAAGAACAAGACATGAGGTATTTCACCTCTGTTGATATTTTTCTTTCATAAAAGATGTGCCAGAGACACTTATATTTGATTACATGATGAAAGTAAAAATAACAGATGTTGGTAGAGGATATCAGACTTTGGCGTCTTTAAAGTCGTTGAAGCTTCTGTTGTCGAATCCTAATTCCTTAAGCTCGTGATAGAAGCTGATGCAGAGGTTTCGAAGGTTGATTGTTGAATCGATGACTTCTATCAGTCTATCTGCATTAACCCGATCCATTTGCTTTGTTCCTCTATGCTCCACGAGGCTTGCTCTGAACTCTGTCAAAGTACTTGTTGCATATTTCTGACAGTCCATTTCTACAAATAGTCTTGACTTCCCAGCAGGATCTTGATAGACTAACCCAACTCTTAGAGATGTAATGATTGAGTTTGGTATGGCAGAGAATGGGCAGTCGTCTTCTGGTGGTCGGAGAGCGAGGTTTCTTACTCCAAGATCTCGTGCTAATTGGAAGTCGACAAGGCTGTATAGCAGAAGTTTCTCACGCATGGCTTTCCTTATTACCCTGTATGCCCTTCGATGTGCATCTGTTGTGAAGTTCTCTTTTGTCTAGAGCAGAAGGTCGGGTAGGTCGTAGGGATTTAGATTTCTCAGATCAGCATCTGAGAATTGATTCATGGTTCTGTTCTCCCTTTTGACCTTGTATATATTATAGGAAACCTTAGGTGTAGTTCTGGTTTGAGAAAACTTACAGTATATGACCTTGTCGATTTTTTCGATTGAGAAGACTTTGTGTTTTGGCTTGGGTTTTGTTCTTGTGAAGATGTTTTCGAGGTCAGCATGAAGTTCGGGATCTTGGACCATTGGTGGCATTGGATCTCTGGCAGTTCTGTTGTAGAGATACCTGTACACCACTTCTTCCATTTGAGGTGGAGGTGCACCAACTGGAGGCATGGGTCTGTGCAGAGCATCCATTTTCTTCTTAATTTCTGCCACTCGATCCTCTGTGAGTTTTTTCTTTGGATCCAGAACAGGTGTGTTTGACAGAGGGGTGGCACCTAAAGCCCAGTCTTCTTCTTCTGGTTTTGGTGTAACATAAGCATCGAAGGAGCTTTTCATAAGTTTCTCTGTTGGTTGATGCTTATGTTTCTTCTTCTTGGGTTCCTCTGTCATTATCTCCTTGCCTTTGTCTTTTGCCTTCGGCTGAAGATCTTCTTGTAGAGATGGGGTTGCCTCTGTGGGATTTGTCTTTTGGATTTCTTAGGGTGCCTCTGTAGTTTTGGGGGTTGCCTCTGTAGGTTTTGGCACTTGTGTTTCTGAGGACTTGGTTGGTGATGTGAGTTTTGTTGGTGAGGCTTCTGTGGTTTTGCTCAGATGTTTTCTTTTGTGAGCAATGGTCTTGGTTCTTGTTTTGGGTGTGGGAGATAGAGGTTTTATTGTTGCAGCTTCTGGTGATTTTGGTGTTGGAGAGGGGAGTTCTTTTGGTGATTTTGGTTTTGGTGATTGAGATGGTTGATCTTCTTCGGAGGATGATAGAATTTGGAATTCTTCACGGGTTGTGACATATGCTCCGAATACAGAGGTTGTTTCCACAGAGGTGGGTGTCGCCTCTGTGGTCTTCTGTTATTGATCTTGGTTGGTTTTATGTATTTGGGTTGCGATTGGGGTTTCTACAGAGGGTATTTCCACAGAGGTGGTTGTTGCCCCTGTGGTCTGTTGTTGGTTTCCTCCTTGGGTTTGAGTTGGGGGAATTTGGTTTAGGGGTTCTGCTGATAATGGTGGTTCTGGTAGACCTCTGTTTGCAGCTTCTTCCATTTGTTTCTCCCCCTCAGGATGATCTGATGAATCGCCAGAGTCATCATCAGAGTCATCCTGACCCTTATCTTTCGTACCCTCTGCTCTGCATGAATCTTCAGGCTTCTTCGGTGGAGTAGCACCTGCGGCTATCAGTTTTGCACAAGCATCATCACAGAGACCAAGAAGAGTTCCGAGCTCTGCCTCTGTGTTGAAGCACATTCTGTCGACGCTCGTCTGAAAGTCCTTAACATTGTTGTGATCGGCGATTGTAAATGCCTTGATGAAGTCGGTCATTTGGTCGAGTATCCCTTGCCCGAGCTCTGTAAGCTGTGCTCTTGTCATATAGTCGGAAGGCTTTATGGCTTGAGTTTCGCGGGTTGCGTGCTCTTGGACTTGTTCTAAGGCCTTCTTTAGATCTTCTGGAGTAAGGCCCTTAGAAGTTGAGGATTGATCTCTCTTCAGCTTTTCAAGCAGATCGTTGACAGAGCTTTGAAAGGCAGAGGTAGTAGCTTTTTCGAAGTCAGTAGCAGCAGAAGTGGCAGAGGTATCAACAGTTGTTCTCATCTGGGCTAAGGCATTTTGCACCTCTGTGGACAGGTTGTCCATTTTGGTGTTCAGGTTTGTGAGTGTCGTGGATGTAGTATCTGCAAAAAAATTAAAAGAGCTTTTCAACTCTTTTAATGTTTTGTCCACAGAGGTGACAAGGGTTTGGAACTCACCCCTTGATACATGTGGACTTGGTGTAACCTATGGGGGAACACATTCATCCCCAGAGTGAGTTCCCGTTCTTGGAACACCTTCTTTCGTCCCTGTATTGATGTTGAGGACGGAAGGATTTCCCTCTAATCCTTGAGCAGAGGCTTTATCAGCTTCAGACTCTATAGAGGTTCTAAGAAGGACATTGTCTTGATCCACTCCAGAGGTGGGGACAAGAGTATCCTTCTATTGACTCGGAGACTTGTCTAGAGTCTCTCTGTCTTTGTGCACTCTAAGCTCCTCTAAAGAGCTGTTTGGACCTATAGTAGTGTGCGTGGCAGAGGAAACAAATTCCTCTGTAAGTTTGGCGATTGTGGTCTGGGGCGATGGACCACGAACTAAGGGTAAGTCCTTTTAAGAGGACTCCTCTGGAATGGTTTCCCCGGCTAAGATTGGCACAAAGGTAGAAAGAGTTACCTCTGCCCGGTTAGTTTGGGTTGGGGTCGAGCCGTGCTGCTCTTGTTCAATATTACCTTCTGCCACTAGACTGACGGTAATAGAAATATGGGTTGCACTTGGAGTTGGTTGTGGGAGTGTGCCTCTTCTATTCTAGGCATCTGTTCTAGCTTCTGCTTCTGTTGGGCATCCTAGTACTTCTTTTCCATCTATGGTCTCAACCTCTGTTGCTACCGTATGGCTTGGTGCTTCTACCCTGACTTCTGGGCTTTTATCTAGGTCATCATAGCAGGAATGAGTCCCAATTAGTTGCATGACATGTGGATGATAAAGACCTTTTCTTATTTGGTCTGCTTCCTCTTCATCAGAATCAACCTCTGAGACTTTTACCCTAGTACCTCTAGTTTCAACCATCTCCTCTGTTGGATATCCTAATATGGTGTCCATCTGATGGTCTTCTCCAGCTACCTCTTCTTCTGGGCTTGCCCTTTGCACATCAAATCCGGGTTGGGTGAAGGGGTTCTGTAGTACTTCTGCAGTTTTAGACTGATTATTCTGTGGGGTTTGGTCATCATCATCTAAGTCAAAAGAGATTCTGAAGTCTGGTGCTTCTGTTGAATGATGAGATAGAGCTTCTGCAGTCCATCCAGAGGGGTCCAAAGAGTGTGCAATCTCGGGTTGTTGGAGGAAGAGAGAAAATCACCCTGATCTTCTGCATAGTTGATGGGTGAAGGGGATTGCAGAGGTTGCTCATTGGTTTCTTCGCCCATTTCTGCATCCTCTGCGATGGTCCGCAGAGGGGTGTGAGGTTTCTTGGTCTTCTTCTTGGTCTTTTTTCCTTTTTGGCTTTGGGGCACCCTCCTCTGAATACTTATGTTTTCTTTTCTTCTTTTCTTTTGGAGGAGGGGGTTGTGCAGATGATCCAACCTCTGTTGCCTGAGGAGGGGATAGTTGAGCAGCAGAGGTAGAGGTGCCCTCTGTAGTTTTTCTCTTGTGTGCTTTCTTCTTCTTTTTCTTGGGAGTGGTGGCAGAGGTTTTGCTCTTCATTGAAGGGGAGAGAATTGCTTCCCTCTGAGCTTGAAAGTTGGCATATACAAGCTGATGTTTGGCTAAAGCTGGAGCCCATTGCTCAACTGACATCTTATCGACAATCCTAGTTCCTAATGGGGCTCCTAGACGCGGGGGTGTCACAGGAATCGGTTCTGGAGTCCTATGAGCGCTTATGTATTCTAACTTAAGGGTTTTGTCTGTAGCGTATCCCAGAAGTTTCTTTGGCAGAGGTCTGCAGAAAGGGTATTCATCTTCGTGCTCTGTTGGGGTGTTTTTGTTTAAGGGGTACATTCTGGCCGTTGGTCCCTCCATTGGCCATTTTTGTAGACGTATCAGAGGCTCTACAAGGACACCCAGAATTCTTTGATATTGCAGAGGAGGTAGAGTTTCGCGCTTTCGTCCTTTGGCCTTCTGAGAGGAGATCCTTCTGTCAATGGTGTTGACCATTTCTTGCATCATGATGGTGGAGTAGTCCAGAGGTAGATCATAATATACCCCGTACATTATGGTCAAGATTTGGTGAGAAGTTTGGTCTGGACTACCCACCTTCCCTGTTAGGCACCGATTTAGGATTGAGAAGAGCGTATTCCACAGAGGAGGAAGGCGATTTCTCTGAAATCATTTCGTTTTCTTAGGGTTGTGTTATACCCCAACATTTCAACAAAAAAACAGAGCTCTTCGTCTATTGGTTCCTCTGCGTATGCCTTTGTCCCTAGTAGTCCTCTGGTGGGTAGGCTGAACTCCAGTGAGAACATGGTTCTGTTGATTTTGAGTTCGTGGTGCTCGGATTTGTCTGGTTTGGAGATGTAACCCTTGATTTGTCTATCTGCGGGGTCAAATCTGCTGCTTTGCCAGAATTGATTGAGATATCTGGCTGGGATTTTATTGACAGTTTTGGATAACAGGGGGTAAAGGTAATGGTTTTCCAAAATGTGAAGAAGGATGACATGTGCTTCCCCAAAAGCAGTTTTTTAGGGGACCAGATAGTAGTTATTTGGTTTTAAAGGAAGAACACGTTCAAAGTGTTCATGTGCGATGAAGTTTTGAAGATGGGTGGTCGGAGCAAAATCTGCTTCATCGTCGGAGTGGTCTTGTTCTATGTTTCTGGCAATTTCTTGGTTTTGTGAGTTCTCAGAATGAGATGGGGAGTTCATCGGAGCGTTGGAGGTGGAAGCCATTGTGATTTTCTTTGAAGAAAGAGGGTGGAAATGGAAGTTGCAGGTTATTGCAAGGTTCGCCGGAGAAGATAAAGAGAGTAAGTTCGTAAACGTTTAGAGGTTGTGGTAAGTTTTGTTTTATACTGAAGAGATGGTAGAATCTGAAAGGGTAAATATTTGAAAGTGAATAAAATTTGGGATCCGTAATTGAGTACATACGGTTGGTTCAACTTTCCAGGAGAATGTGTGCCACATACGTCCAATCAAAAGATGCCACGTCATTAATGTCAGAGCACGATTAGATGGCGTGTGCGGCCCATTAATGCTTGGCGCTTGAGCTTTTCTATTTTCAGAAGTCTGTCACTCGCAGTAGATAACCCGTTCTTTTACAGAATATCCATAAAAGGCCAAGTGTCAGAGTCAACAGAGTCTCTGTGGTGGAGTGAACTCTGTGATCTGAAACTTGTCTTTTTGTCTCCTCTGATGCTTGTACCTTTACCAAAAATGTTTGAAAGATCATTGGAGAGGATCGATAGATCTTTAGTGCAAAGTTTTAATTCAGAGGATTTGAGGCTCTGTTGAGGCCAGCAGAGGCTCTGAGAGTGAAAATTTCTCATAACTAAAAATTTAGAGAACTTTTTGATCATCCAAGTTTTTCATTGTGTTAAACACTGTTTTTAGGACTTATTTGGAAATTTGTGTCTTGGAAAACTGTTTTGGAAATGGATTTTTATCGAGACATACTCTTAGACTGTCTAGTTTTGGGCGACAGAGACTCTTTGGTAGAGTGAGCTCTTTGCCCATAAGACTTTCTTCCAGTATCCTTGTGTGTGCATTTGTACGTACAAATCCTTAAAGAAGATATTTAAGGTTGATCGACAGAGTTTCCTTATGAAATTTGTAGTTCTAGAGGATCCGGCTTACAGAGGCTTTGTTGAGCTCAGCAGAAGCTCTATGATCTTAAATTTCTCAAAACGGAAGGCTCGAAAATCTTTTTGATCATTTCTTGTTTGGAATGTCTTAAACAGTATTTATAGGACGTATTTTGAAATTTGTGTCCTAGAAAATTGTTTTCAAAAAGGATTTGTACGAGTTACTCACTTTTGGTTCTTCTTTGTTCGGTAAAAACACCTGACTTCTGTGGATATGGTTGATCATATCTCTTCTTTGGCTCCCCCTTGAATGATCAACCTATGTAAATCAGTTCAAGGTCTCCTTCTGCTCCCCCTTGACCTATGCTTGGATCAAATGAGATAAGTTGTGCACAGAACATAGGTCAACGTTATCAGAGGTTCTGTGGAGATTGTCATACTCTGAGCAATCCCACAGAAGCTCTGT
The DNA here is from genome assembly GCA_033807775.1 of Saussurea involucrata. Taxonomy (NCBI): domain Eukaryota; kingdom Viridiplantae; phylum Streptophyta; class Magnoliopsida; order Asterales; family Asteraceae; genus Saussurea; species Saussurea involucrata. The sequence continues at coordinate 61,875,719 of CM066313.1, read as the reverse complement.
TGGTTACAGAACATTTGATGATTAAGAATTTACATACAGAAGAGTTTAAATATATACATATTTACTAGAAGATCAAATTGTACTTACAGAGGGTTCAACTCATGTTAATCATTCCCAACTTACCCACCAAGAAAAGGAATCTTTTTTCATCTAGTGCCTTGGTGAATAAGTCTGCAAGCTGGTATTCAGTGGGTACAAAGTGCATTTCGATTGTGCCAAATTCAACATGATGCTTCAGAAATTGATAACGAATATCGATATGCTTTGTTTTTTAGTGCTGTACTGGATTGGCAGAGATTGCTATGGCACTTTTGGAATCACAGAGGATGGGAAGCTTGTATATGTTGTACCCATAGTCTTTGAGCTGAGTTTTCATCCACAGAACTTGAGAGCAACAGCTAGCAGCAGCAACATATTCCGCTTCTGCTGTAGATGTAGATACACAGTTCTGCTTCTTCGAAGTCCAGCTGACTAGATTACCTCCCAGGAATTGACAACTCCCAGAGGTGCTCTTTCGATCAAGCTTGCATCCACCATAATCTGAATCTGTGTATGCCTTAAGACCAAAACCAGAGTTCTTTGGATACCAGAGTCCATGATTTTTGGTCCCTTTAAGGTATCTGAAGATCCTCTTTACAGCAATATAGTGGGATTCCTTTGGATTAGCTTGATATCTTGCACAGAGGCATGTGGCATACATTATGTCAGGTCTACTTGCGGTTAAGTATAAAAGAGACCCAATCATACCTCTGTAGAGTTTGCACTCTACAGATGTGTCATTTGGATATGAGAATAATTTATTTCCAGTGGCCATTGGGGTCTTCATTACAGAGGCATCAGAGAGACTGTATTTTGAAAGTATGTCAGAGACATATTTTGCTTGATTTATAAAAATTCCCTCTGATGATTGTTTTACTTGGAGTCCGAGGAAGAAAGTTAATTCTCCCATCATACTCATTTCAAACTCACTCTGCATGAGTTTTTCGAAATCTTTGCACTGTTGTGCATTTGTAGACCCAAAAATAATGTCATCCACATAAATCTGTACAAGCAAAATCTCATCACCTTTTCTTTTATAAAACAAAGTAGTATCGGTTGTACCTCTTTCGTAATTGTTATCGAGAAGAAAGGTTGAAAGTCTTTCGCACCATGCTCTTGGAGCCTGTTTTAGTCCATACAGAGCTTTGTCAAGGTAATACACGTATTTTGGGTACTTGGAGCTTTCAAACCCTGGTGGCTGTTGGACGTATACTTCTTCTTGGATTTCACCATTCAGAAAGGCAGATTTTACATCCATCTGAAAGACTTTGAAACCTCTGTGGGCAGCGAAGGCTAAGAAGATCCTTATTGCTTCGAGCCGTGCAACAGGGGCAAAAGTTTCATCGTAATCAATGCCTTCTTCTTGGCGATATCGCTTGGCCACCAATCTTGCTTTGTTTCTAATGACCACCCCATCCTCGTCCTTCTTGTTTCTGAAGACCCATTTTGTCCCTATGGCTTGTTTCCCTCGTGGCAGAGGTACTAGGGTCCATACTTTGTTTCTCTAAAATTGTAGAAGCTCTTCTTGCATAGCATCTACCCAGTTTGGATCATCTAGGGCTTCAGAGATTCTTTTTGGCTCGATCACACTTATAAATTTTGTAAAGAAACAAAAATTAGCAGTGGCTGATCTTGTCTTGACCTTTTCAGAAGGGTCGCCAATTATAAGACTTGGAGGATGGCTTTTCGTCCACTGTGTTGTTCTTGGAAGATGGTCATTTGAGTCATCAAGATTAACTTTTGTGGTTGCACACTACGGTTCGTGTGCAACCTATGTTGTTGATGGTTCTTCTGTGCTTATGCTTGGTTCTTCAGCTTGTGGGAGGATTGGAATGAGAGTTAGAATTTGTTCCTCTGAGGAAGTACAGACTGAGTCTTCGTTTTCCTCTGGTATTGATTCCTCTGTAGTCGCTGGAGTAGGTATTTCAGGAGCCTCTGTGGTTGAGTCCTTGGTTGTGTTATCTTCAGCTTCTGTTCGCTCCCCCTCAGCATGTGCATCTGTATGATTCACAGAAGAGGATGAAGTATTTAATGGACCAGTTAGAGATATACCTGACTCAGTCTGGTTTGCAGAACATGTTTCTCTAGAGGCTCTGACGGCCTTAGCAGAGGGATCAATGTCATCATGGAACATCTCTTCAAATAGAAGATTTAAGTCTTCTTCTCTTGTCTTTGAGATGCCAGAGGATTCCTTCTTTAGACCGAGTTCTGAACTGATTTGTTCAGAAGTCTTTTGAAAGGAATCGTCAAAAGATACATTGATTCTTTCTACGATGGATCAAGACTTCAGAAGGTACACTCTGTAAGCTTTTGAAGTGGCAGAGTATCCTATGAACTTTCCTTCATCTGCTTTCACCTCAAACTTTCCTCTTGTTTCTCTGTCATTTAAGACAAAGCAGTTGCATCCAAATACATGAAAGAATTTGATGTTTGGTCGCCTTTTGTTGATCAAATGACAAGGTGTCTTGATGTGCCTCATTACAATGGTTGATCGATTTTGGGTGTAGCATGCGGTTGATATTGCTTCTACCCAAAAAGACATTGGTAATCCACATGCTGTCAGCATAGTTCTTGCAGCCTCCACAAGCGTGCGGTTCTTTCGTTCAACCACGCCATTTTGTTGTGGGGTGCGTGCAGCAGAGAAGTTCTGTGAAATGCCTTCTTCTGTAAGATAGGTTTCAATGACAGAGTTTTTGAACTCTGTGTCATTGTCGCTTCTTAGTTTCTGAATCCTGCACTCATACAGAACTTGGATTCTTTTCATTAAATTTATCAGAATGTTTGGAACATCTGATTTCTTTCTGACAAATTCAACCCATGTAAATCTTGAGTATTCGTCGATCAAAACAAGTATATATTTCTTGCCACCTAGGCTCTGTGTAGCGATTGGACCGCAGAGGTCGACATGAAGCATGTACAGAGGCCTAGTGCAAGATATATCAGTTTTGCCTTTATGGGAAGCTCTTTTGAGTTTTCCCATTTCGCAGGCAGAGCACAAGTGATGTTTATTAAACTTAACATTTGGCAGACCTTTGACAAGATCAAGTTTAACAAGCTTATCTAGAGTATGAAAGTTTAGGTGGCAGAACCTGTTGTGCCATAACCAGGCTTCTTCGCTTTTACAGGCTACAAGGCAGAGCTTGTCTTCCTTGTTCTTGGCACAGAAGTTCATTAGGTAGAGATCGCCTCTTCGTTCGGTTCGCAGAAGTTCGACTCATGTGTCCTCACCTTGTAGAGAACAGAAGGTTCTTTTGAACATCACGTCAAAACCCGTATCGCAGAGTTGGCTAACACTGAGAAGATTGTGTTTAAGGCCATCCACATATGCAACTTTGCATACGGATATGTTCTCCTTCTTGATGACTCTGTAGCCTTTAATGTACCACTTTTTGTTGTCTCCAAAGGTCACAGATCCACCATCGTGTTTTTCTTTGTATGTGGATAGTAGACCTCTGTCGCCAGTCATGTGCCGCGAGCATCCGGAGTCTAGATACCAGATCGGCACATACTGCTTCTGCAAGATATTCAGAGAGTTTTAGGTACCCATATCCACATGGGTCCAGCTTTGTTAGGGGTCTTCAAGTTTGCCTTAGCATTCTTGGTCTTTGTTTTAGATTCTGGTGAAGAAACATTTTGTTTCTTACTCTTGAATTTAGCATTCTTGTTGGGTACAGAGAGTAAACAATGTGGTTTTGTGAAGTGTTGGCTTAATTTATACATGAGATCAAAGCAATGACAATAATGAATGTGCGAAGAGATTTGCTTGAACTTTTCATTAAAAACATTAAATGGGGGCATAGAGGCATTACATTCTATCCTAACATTTGACTTCCTATTACAAGAAGACCTATGTAGGCTAGATTTTTGTTTGAAAATCCTTTGTTGAGAGCAGCCTTGTGTGGACCCCTTCTATGGTGAACTTCTGCAGGTTTCAGTGTCACAGAAGAGAAAGATTTGTCATTTTTAGCCCATTTTCCCTTTTGTTGTCATGTTAGTTTTTCTTTAATAGGCCTTAAGGATTTTAAAATCTTTGAACTTGTTGGATTTTGAGAGGACAGAGCCTTTTGTTGTTTAATTTTCTCAAGCTCAAGAGAGGTTTTGGCTTGTATACACATGTCCAAAAAGTCTGGACAGATAGGAACTCTTGTGTTTTTCTCCTTGGGATGAATAGTTCTATTAAGAACTCCAGAGGGTAGTTTAAAATCCTCTGTGTCACAAGGTCCTATCTCTGACTTAGAGTCAGTCTCAGGTTCGTCAGAGGATGAATCATCCTCATATACAGAGGTTGAGTCACTTAGTTCTCTTTCGACAGAGGCTGGACTTTCAGAGCATGTGCCATACTCACTTTCTTCCTTTTCTAATGGTCTATCTTCTAAGTCAACAGAAATATCTGATAAGGTTTCTTCAGAGAGATTTTGATCGACATAAGGTGTACAGAAGTTTTCGAAAAAGTTGTTTTTCCCAATTTCTATCAACTCTTTTTCATCTGAAATTAGGCTTGAACTCAGGAGCCTCTGCCAATAATTTCTTTTCAGAGTTTATCATGCAGACAAAGGCAACCTGTGTTTGAGTCTCGGGTTTACCAAACTTAAAGATTCCTATCTGATCTTGAGTTTTCAGATATTTCTTAGGTTTGGATTCTCTTTTTACAGAGATTGAAGGTGACAAATCTGTGTTTTCAAACCACACATTTGTCATCTTCAGAGGTTTCCTTATGTGAGGTTCCCCAGAGACTTTTCGCCTTTTGCTAACAGAGAGTAGATTTGGAAAACCAGGTTTTCTTGTACTTCTAGTGAGAAATAGAGATGACAGAGATTTGTTTCTTTTGTTTCCGGTGTATGGATCTATATCACAGAAGCCAATTCCCCGTCTCCCTATTTGTGTGTTAATTTTTCGTACACCTTATGTGCATCTTGGTATTTCTTAATTAAAAGATCTCTTCTGAGTAAATCTTGACAGAGGACTTCTCTTTCCTTTTGAAAATAATGTTTAAGAGCTAGAATGTTCATTCTGTCGGTCTCAACGTCCACTAGTTCTTTAGATTTTGTTTTTAATGCAGAGTTAAGTTCAGAAATCTTTTCTTTCAAAGGATTTAGGTGTTTATTCCAATTTGTTTCAATTTCTTCTTTTTCTTGAAAGATTTAAGCCTTTTCTTGAGTGAGAAGTCTAGCTTCTCTCTCAAAGAAGGTAAGCTTCTTTTGAATACTTTCGCAGGTCTTTTTAAGTTCTGTGTATTCAATGTTTAGTTTGAGCAAATCAGCTTCTGCTTGACTAGAGTTAGAGTCAGAAGTGGATACCTCACTATCGGAGTCGGATGAACTGACCTTTGCCATTCCACAGAACAAGGCATTTTTGTCGCCTTCATCAGATGATTCGTCTGACAACCAGTTCTCCTGATATACCATTAGTGACTTCTGAGCATAAAACTCCGCTTTCTTTTTGTAGTAAGCAGAGTCCCTCTGTGGGCGGTTGGATTTGCTCCTGCAGTCAGCGGCATAATGACCTGACTTGCCACAGTTAAAACATCCTTGGTTCTGGGAACCGTTGCCAGCTCTGTCGTCCGACCTCTGTCGGTCACCACCTCTTTCAGTTCTACATTCATTGGCGTAGTGGCCTGGATTTCCACAGTTGTAACATACTTGGTTCTGTGGAGTGTTGCCAACTTTATCGTCTGACCTATGTCGGTCACCACCTCTGTCAGTCGACCTCTGTTGGTCGCTACCTCTATCATTCCTTTCATTTGACCCTTCTCTTCCTCGATCATCTCTTCCATAACGTTCATTACCAGACTTCTTCTCGTAACCTCTGCTGAATTCCCTTGTCAAAATGGCTAACGATTTAGCAATAGAGGCCATTGATGTCTCTTCTTCTTCCACCACCTCCTCATCTTCACTATCAACGATCAAGATTTTCTTTTTCTTCTCCTTCTTTACCTCTGTAGCTTTCTCCTTTGGCTTCTCTCTAGCTTCTGTGGTCTTACCGACCAGAGCAAGAGGTGTACTGATTTGTGCTTTTGCTTGTGCGATTTGAGGCACTTGTGCTGCCAATGTTCCATAGAGATCTGACAGAGTCCAGGAGTCTAAGTCCTGATTTGTTTGCAGAGACATGGACAACTGGAGCCATTCTTCATTTAAGCTCTTTAGGAACATGACGTTGTTCTCTTCAGAAGTTCTGTGAATCCCGAACTTCTTGCACTTATTTATTAGAGAGTTAAACCGATCATATGTCGTCTGCAGAGATTCGGTCGACAGAGCTTTGAATGCATAATATTCATTTATGCATTGGGCTCTGCGGTTCTTCTGAGTTTTGGCCCCACCCTCCAGTTGTTTTTCCAGTTCCTTCCATAGATCGTATGCAGACTCACACGCATCTAGGGATTGAAAAAGGTCATTGGGTATGGCCATTATCAGAAGTCTCTTTGTTTTCTGAGCAACCTCATATCTTGCCCAATCAGGATCGGACCACTTTTCCTTGGTCTTTGGTTTCTCGTACGCAGGAACCTCAGGAGTGTCACCTGTGGCAGGAATACGTGGTACTGTGACCATGGAAACGAAAGGAGGATTGTTGATAAAGTGCATGAGTTCTTTGTCAGTACCCTCGAAGAAGTGAATCATTCGTATCTTCCACTGAGGGTACTCATCTCTGAGTAGTGTGGGTGGCTTGGTTAAGGAACCAGCGGTGAAGAAGTTGTTTGAATTTGTCATTTTGAGAGAGTGATAATTCCAGAAAATAGGGTAAGCTTTCTGAAAACTTTGAGCAGTGTACTAAAATGGAGTTTTAACTATAGTAACAGGTTCTGTAAATATACCAAAGTCGAACAGGTCGAGAGTGGCAGAAAAACAGAAGGAATGAAGAACAGGTTAATATCAGTCCATGTTTCTATCAAAAATCATTGTAAAAGTGGATCACTTGATATAGAAAATCAAGGCATGCTCTGATACCAATTGTTGGTTCCTGTTTTGCTTAACAATGATGATTCTATCTAATTAGTTCAAACAGTATATAATGCGGAAGCGTTTTAACGAACTAACAGATATAATGAGGTAGAATAACACACAATATCAAATACAAGAAGTGTAAACAAGACAGATAAATAGCTCAATGATTCACTGTATTTGATATAATAAGAACACCAAGAACACCGAAAGGTTTGACAAGAAAATGCTCTAAAGGTGTGTGTGTTGTGTGTAAAGCTTAATAGAAGAGTTCACATGAACCTTCTATTTATACTACTTCTTAAAGGGACAAGATCTAGATACTAAGGATGGTAGGTACTAATACACTGCTTGGAACAGTTGCTGGAAGGTACAAAACACTATTCTGGAACTGTTGCAGATACAACGTTCATTAAATGCTCCGTATTCTGCTTTAGGCTGAAACCTATCAGAGTTTGACACGTGGAGTTGTCAGGTCACGCCTTTGTACGAGTGATCTTCAGAACCTTCGAATGGCAGAAATCGTGTGAAGTACGATTGTCCTTGTATAGATCTTTTGCGTAGATCTTCTTTTTACCACAGAGGCTCTGTCAAGTATGACAGAAGCTCTGCGGCCTTGTCCGCATATAAGAGTCTTCTGTTGCTTCTTTACTTCGGTTTTCTTGGCTAACCCGACAGAGCTTCTATCGGATACTTCTGTCTTCTTGGTTACTTGGCTACTCGGCAGAGCTTCTGTTGGTGTCGATACTTAGTCTATTTTTCCAATACTTCTATTTATCACAAAGATTGGAGCTAACAATTTCCACAATGAGAATATCTTAAAGCTTGGTTTCGGTTGATCTTTGACTTCACCGAACATTTGCTATCTTGTACAAGTCATTTTAAAGAACCAAACTAAAATATTCTAAGTAAGATTTAGGAGAAACATCGGTGAGTCAATTTCAAATCTTTGGTGACCCAACAGTTATGGACGATGTTGGACCGGAGAGGTGGTCGACGGCCCATTTTCCTGCACAACGTTATGACATTCTGACCTCTAATAGTGCAGAGTTGGTGAATGCACTCTCCCGTTTTGCGCGTAGATTACCGATTGTACAACTTATGGAGTACTTTCGGTCCTTTCAACAGGAGTGGTACCAAATTCGACGCCGAAAAGGAGGTGAGATGCTTAATAGACTCACACCAAAGGTGGAGGAGATAATTCTCCTTAGGGCGGGACAGGCGTCGACATAGAGGGTAAGCGAAATTGGGTATGGGAAGTACCAGGTTCGGGATAACCTACTTGATGCGATTGTCGATATGACCGACCATGGTTGTTCATGTTTCCAATGGCAAAAATCTGGGTTACCGTGCGGCCATGCCATCGCTGCGGCAAGACATATGGGTCGTAGAGATTGCAGTGACTTGGCTGTAAATTTCTTCACGTCCGAAACTTACCGGGCAACATACGTGGAGGTAATAAATCCAACTGGACCCCCTGAAGCATGGGTGTCTACACCCGACCCCTTTCCGCCATGCTATCCACCGTTAAACACTAAGAACAGAGCCGGGAGACCGAGAAAGAACGACCGACGTCCATCACGTTGTGAAGGTTCGATACAGCGAAAATGTACTCGGTGCCAAGCAGTAGGACATACTCGTGGAGAGTGTCCAGATCCCGCCCCTTCAAGCGTGCCAAGGAGTAGATGTTCAGTCAGCCAACTAACTAACATGTAGGGCCCGTCGGAGCGTGAACCACATGGAAGTATAGCATATGATACCGTTGATCTAAACATTAATTTCCCTTGATTGGGGCGATAAATCTTGTATGCTCACTGCTCTTGTTTTATATATAACATGATTTTATCTACTTTATCGTCCCGTGTAATTTATCAAACATAAGTGATCTACGTTGTAATTTAACAAACAAAAAAGACCCAAGTTGAAAAAAGGGACCAAAATTTAAAATGGGGAAAACATTTTCTTTAATTAATTTCTATATTAAATACCTGAAACAACTCAGACAATACGTGTGAAAAAAAACAGTAAAAACATGCAAAAACACTTGAAAAATACATAAAATGATAACCTAAAAACTAGAGGGACCAAAAATCAAGGTTCTAAATGGCGTGAGGCATAGCGCGGCGGCGAGGCCAAGCCTTAAGCCTTAGGAGCCACGGCGAAGCCATGTCGTTTTCAAGGCGTGCCTTATGGCGTCAAATTTATAATTCATAAATAAAAACGTATGTTTTATAGTGTTACTCAATGTGTCAGTAGTAATAATCAAGTTAAACTATGTTATATATTAAAAACTTGCATATAAGACGTTAAAAACATAAATACAAATCAAATATCTCTTTACGATAATTGTGCATTAGGTCATGGCGTGCCATAGGCTTAACGTGGCGTGACACACAAGCCTTGGTGCCATAGCGCGCCATGGCGGCTGTGCGGCGAGTTTTTTAGAACAATGTCAAAAATAAAAATTAGGGGCCAAAACCCTAATTTTTGGCCCACTGCAGGACTACCGCGGACCCCATCGCGGGCCCAATCCGCGATCGCGGACCCCATCGCGGGTATTTTGGGTATTTTGGCAATAGAGTAAGGGGTTTTGGGTATTTTGGCAAACCAATTTTGAACTTTGGATATTTTAATTAATTTCCCTATTAAAAAATAGTAATATTTTTATTAATGAGATTTATTCATTTTTAAATAAAAGTAAAAGGTAAAAAATAATAATAAAAAAAAAAGCTACACGGGAAGCAACAGGTGAATGAAATTTTCATTAAAAAAATATTTTATTAATAATATAAAATATAATATATATATATATATAATAAATTAAAGAAAAAAATCAAAGTTTTAATAATTTATCCTAATTAAACATTTAAAATCAACAATTAAGACAAAAAAAAACAACAAAAAGACAAAAAAAAAAACATAATAATTAGCTAGACCTTAGAGGTGCCATTAGCATGAGTTAGAGGTGCCATTAGCCTACCCCTATTCTAATTCATTCTCAATTCCAATTTTTTGACAAATTTCATTCCTTCAGAAATCATTCTTAAGGTTGGTTAGAATAAAACTTTCAGAGTTTAAGTACATTATTTTATATGCAATGGGAGGTTTATGGAGCCACCTCGTCTTTAAAGAACCACTTCTTTAAAAGGCAACCCCATTGAGAATATGCTGACTTCGCAAACCGCTCCATGTAGATGGAGCGATCCAGGTCATTTGATAAGGAAACCATTTGATTTATTTAATATTAAATAATGAAGCATTTGATTTACTTAACATTAAATAATGAAGACATCTGAGTTATTTATTATTTTTTTCTATCCATTACATTGAATCAATAATGTTAAATGGAGTCTTCCACTTACGTTAAAATAATACATAAGTAATACAAATTAATTTGGTGTTCTTAATGTATATTAACTATAAAATAAACTAGTTTGTATTATAATTGTCTAAATAGAATTATTGTTTTTTAATTATTATAAATATATTTTAATTATTGTTTTGTAATTGTAATAGTAAATTTTATTATTATATATTTTTATTATATATGTTGATCCAAACCCTCAGTGATTTGATAATGACTCTGAGAAACACTTAGTGAAAATTGTAAGTAGACAATATGTATTAATGTTTTGTCATCAAAGAAAATATACTAAATCTGTTTAGTATCGTTGATGAAAAACATACGCTTTAAATTTATAATTCAGCGAACACTGTACATCAGTGAGCCCTGAGCATGTTCAGTCTCACTGATGATCGCTGATAATTTGTGTTGTTTACTTATGATCCCTGAAGACAAGATTCACGTAAACTTTGTTCAAGGTTCTAAATGGCGTGAAACGTGGCGCAGCGGCGAGGCCAAGCCTCAAGCCTTAGGAGCCACGGCGAAGCCATGGCGTTTTCAAGATGTGACTTATGGCGTCAAATTTCTAATTCATATATAATAATGTATATGTATATATATATATATAAACATATGTTTTGTAGTGTTACTCAATGAGTCACTAGTAGTAAGTAAGTTAAACTATGTTATATATTAAAAACATGCAAATAAGACATTAAAAACGTAAATAAAAATCAAATATCACATTACGAAATTGCGCATTAAGTCATGGCGTGCCATGGGCTTAACGTGGCGTGAGACACAAGCCTTGGTGCCATGGCGCGCCATGGCGACTGTGCGGCGAGTTTTTTAGAACAATGACTATGTTCTACGATGAAGTCGAAGATCAAGCCAAAGAACCAGCGACTAAGTCTACTAGTGACCTGATGCGGATATCAGCGAAGCCAAGACTTGTCCATCTCACGTGAAGTTTCAACTAGAAGACTTCAGCGAACGCTGAACTTTATCATTCGCTGATAAAGAATCATTCAGCGAACGCTGATCATGAAGTCTCCTCTACAAGCAACTTTTGTCTTATCCCCTTGCACGCCTCCGTACGATTTTGTCAGAACGGACATCCCTTTTGTCCAGAATTGTACAACCACTACTACACTGTTCATCATGCGGCCACTAGGTTGTCTACTGAAGTCAAACCATGCAACCAACCAGAGGCTGCCACGTGTAAATCTATACTGACTTGCATTAAATGCATGCAGTATATAAAGGAAACCCTACTTCATTTTGAAGTCCTGGGCCATTTCCTCTCTCGCTGAACTACTGTGTGAAAGAAAAATTATCCTTAGTTTTTTTCTTAATCTCCTTTCTCTCTTATTTCTAGTGCAAGAACTCTTAGTGTTCTCATAGTTTGTTTAGATTAGGTTTATTCCTTAATCTTGTTCTGCAACAAACTGTAAATTGTTTGATATATATCAATAAACAATTTAGAAAGATAAAAATTGTGTGTTTGTATTCACCCCCCCCCCCCCCTTCTACAAACTTGTATAACCCCTTTGGGACCAACAATATAAACTATGGACCGGTCCATGATTGGGAGTGAAAGATTTATAAAATGTACAGGAAAGAGAAAACTGATGTGACGGAGAGAGAAAATTGATGTGGCTAAAACATAAATCTCTAAAGAGGTCCATGATTGTGGATGCTCTAATGTTTATAGATAAGAGTCAGCATTTAAACTTATCGGGTAGATTTTTGTCCATTAAAACGACATGCAACAATTTATTCGGTAAATACTTACTGGATAAGATTTTAGTTCATTAAAATGACATCGTATGCAACAATTTATCCGGTAAGCACTTAACGAGGTAAGATTTTAGACCATTAGAATGACATTGTATGCAACATATTACCAGTAAGCACTTATCGGGTAAGAGTTGTTACTCTCCTTACCGGGTAAGACTTTCGGTCCTTGTCATCAATCTTATTGAGTAGGATTTTCAATCCTTGTCATATTCATCAAATAGTGAGTGGTAAGCACTTACTCAGTAAACGTTTAGTAAACGGCCCCTAAGTGATTGTATTTAAGCGAAATAAAATCATATTAGGCCATCCGTAGCGGAGCTCGGGCTTGTGCGGGTTCAAGCGGGTACCGCTACAGGGGGGCTCGGGCTCACAGCGGGCTTCCAGCCCCGGGTTCCCCAACCCGATGCTACCCGCAGGAATTATTTTTTTTTTATTTTTTTTAAATAAAATTCAATATATACGTTGGCAACGGCTATATTTTTAATTTTTTTTTAATTTTTTTTTCAATTTAATCACACTATATATATTAATCCTAACCCATTTTATTTTTCACACAAAACAACTCTCTCATTCTCTCATTCACTTCCATTCTCTATATTTTAAACAATATGGATTCGCCACAACCCGGTTCACCGACCGCATCATCATCATCTGTAGACACCGACGAGTTGTTGCATCTACAAAGGGAAATTTTTGTAGGCTTGGTTCGAGAGACTGCACAATTAATTTATGGTAGCACCGCCTCATCGTCAAGAAAAGAGAGGGCCGCGAACATAGAAAGAGGTCGAGTAGCTGCAAACGAGCGGCTTATGCGGGACTACTTTGGCAACAACCCGGTTTATACACCGGATATGTTTAGGAGGCGGTTCAGGATGAGGAGGCAGCTATTCGAACGAATAATTGAAGATTTACAAGGACAATATTCATATTTTACACTTCGGTTAGACGCCAGTTTCAAAAAAGGTTTTTCTCCGATACAAAAGTGTACTTCCGCTATTCGGCAATTGGCGTATGGAGTAGCTGCTGACTCACTTGACGAGTACATCCGTATGGGAGAGAAAACGTCACGAGATTGTCTGCACAAATTCTGTACAGGTATTATTGAACTGTATGGTCAAAAATATTTACGCAAGCCTACTTTTATTGATATTCAGAAGTTGTACGCCGCACATGAAGCTAAACACGGATTTCCCGGCATGCTCGGAAGCGTAGACTGTACTCACTAGGCGTGGGCAAATTGTCCGGTAGCATGGCGAGGTCAATTCATGAGAGGTGATCATGAGCACCCGACAATCATGTTAGAAGCGGTGGCCTCTCAAGATCTATGGATCTGGCACGCATACTTTGGTGTTGCCGGTTCCAACAACGACATCAATGTTCTCAATCAGTCGCCCATCTTCAACGATGTATATGATGGAAAAGCACCCGAGTGCCCTTTTAAGTTTTTTGGTTGATTTTAAGGGGTTTTTTAAGTTTTTTGGTTTATTTAGTCGAACTATATTTTTGGTTAACTTTGAGATAACTTTTCGGTTTTTTGGTAAAAACTAATATAAAATGAATTGTGTAGTTAGTAGTGTACATGAAATATGGGATTTGCTTCTCTCAAGATGAGAGATATTTCTGCGTCCCTCGATGACATAGTTTGATTTACATGCATGAACAAGATTGAACTAGTGACACTTGTATAACCAAATATGTTGGGATCGAGAAACGTAATATTTGAACTATAAAGAATGAGATAAATCTTTGCCTTAAGTTTAAAATAAAATATCGTGAGACAAAAGGATAATTAATGATTCTACGATGTGATTGAATGGATTAATCAAATTGTTCGAAGGTAAAAGCACGTTTACAAAGCATTGCGGGTTGTGACGTGTTGCTAGACGCTTATCACCATTTGTGATACTGTGTGTCGTGTGCAAGTGGGAGAATGCAGGTTATTATATGTCCACGACACGTGTCATACCGAGATAATGTTGAGGAGTTGTAAACCTATAGGGTCGCATATAACGAATACATTTGTTTCTTGAATGATAAGTATAAAAGAAAAATATGTGTTAAACTGTAATCATGATAATTATAGGCCAAAACGTGTTATCTGTAATTATATATAATTATATTAAAGTTTAAGAAATTATATGTAAATATTACAGACAATTACTAAACCTTATTTGAATTATAGTCTATCTATAATTCTACTAGTATAACTAAGGTGTTAGGCTAAATCAATTTCATATGATTGAATCTATAGAATTATCCTTTCAAAAAAATTACAGAAAAAAATATTGTAAAACACATATAGATCTAGAGTCGATGGAGGTGGAAAACGTGTTTGTGTGTGGGCTATCATAAAGGAAACTTGCATTGGTTTTTTGGTGTTGTAAGTGAATCTCCGACAAGACCTACAAAACGTACAATTCTGGTGTTTTATTTATTTTGATTAAATGCATTATTGAATCCGGTTAGGATTTTAAGTTATTAGAAAAACTTTCTATAAATTTTGTAACCAAAATACTTTGATTTTCAGAAGTGTTTAAATTCCTAAAATATAGAATTGGAAGAATTTTAAAACAATCTTGCTTCGTCAAATTTAGTCGTCTATTCTTGTCCTTGCATGACTCTTGCTTTGAATATCAATGGGAGTTCAATACTTCAATGTTTGAAGTTGTATGGAAAGATCGTATTGTTAATTTGTTATCATTGCAATTGAATGTCCCCAACGAAACCAAACTAGACGTGTTCACGATTCCAGCATTTAACGAGTTACTCAAGCTCGAGCCAATCTTGAACACAATAAAACTTGTTTAACTTGGTGAGCCAAATTCAATAACATTCGACTCAACTCGTTCTAAGCTTGATTAAATTTTCGACTCAAGTTCAGTCACACGAGTATACACTTTTCCGGGTTTAACATATTCATATGTTAATAAATCATATAATCAAGATATAACAATTATCGATAAGAAATTAATTAATTGTTTGTTGGCCCCATCAGTCAAATAAAATAGATTATTCCTTTGGAAAAGTACAGTATCTCCCTGAACCCTTGTACTCTCCAATTGCCATTTCTATGTAATCTCAAGTGAGATATATCAAGTTGGAGCACTATATTGAAAAACTTATTCAAACTCAAGCCTGAAACTATATTCCTAAGTTGCTACTAAACTAGATTCGCCTCGTTAACACCCCTAGTTCCAACCCAACAGCATATTAGATGCAAATGCACCCACTCCGAGCATAGGTGCACGGCATATCCTTTCAGATATACATTCCATTGCACCTAAAAACAACCAACAATAACAAAATCAAAAGGCCATTGACCCGTGGTACCCAATAAGTCACTAACCCCACTTTCCTAGAGGTCAAAGGTTCAAGTCTTATCAAAGATGACAAGTGTGCATGTCAGTTTTATTTGTTATATATAAATATTATATTATATACTTGTTAAAAAACAACTTTAATAATCAAAGCTAAATCATATGCATAGCTTGGGTTTGCTCCTCATTAGTCACCGGTTCGAGTCCCCACTGGGCCACAGTGAACTTTAGGGCGACATGAGATTAGTCGAGGTGCGTGTACGCTGGCCGAACACCAGAATTATAAATAAAAGGAATAAAAATGATACCTTTGTTTTATATGAAAAGAACACATTTGAGAATGTAGTAATAGTGTTTAGGGGTTAATAGTATTGGTATAAGAGGCTTTCTTAGCTTCAATAGAATCCATTATCGTGGATACTTCACCATGCATAACAACTCCCCCATCTTCCATATACACAGCACCATCCGCGTACTCCAGTTCTTCCAATCGGTGTGTTACCCATAACGCACCCACATCTCTAGAGCTACTCAATGTGTTCTTCACGGCTTTAATCACTCCGATCTGATAAAAAATTGGATTCTTAAACAAATAAATAACTTTAAGGTGGCATTTGGTAGACAGACTGGACAGAAAGGTGGCAACAGCGGTGGGGATCATGAAACCAAATACTATATTAGGATTATATCAAAGGAGGGTAGATTAATAATTTTTTTAATTTTGCCCCATCCTTGTGATTTTTATTCCACCTATTTTCGTGTAACATAAAAAAACCTTTTTTGACCTACTCAGTCCGAGTCCTAGTCCCATGTTGCGCCAAAGGTGGAATAATGGGTTTTTGTCCGGTGTTATCCAATCCCGTGTACCAAACGCAACCTAAACGATATCTGAATAAATAACAATATGATTAAGATCAAAGTTCAAAAACATATATAAGATGTACCTGGTCGCTTTCATACCTGCAAATAATCATACATGCTCACAACGGTCAACGCTTTTGCTACTCTTAGTTTTTTCTCATCATTTGTCAGGTTGAATCGCCCGAGGCCAAAGGCCACATCTGCATCTACAATAGGCATGACCACCTAAATATATGGTCATTAAAAGCATGAATATGGGTTCTCTTACACACATTATATAATATTATTACTAGAAGTGTACCTATGTGATGCAGTAGAATGTAAAATTTAATTGTAAACCGAACATTGAATTGTTTTAAGGGGGGTGCTATTGGCACCAAAATTGGCTAATGGCACCAAAAAAGTCAATAATTATTGCATTGTTTTCATAACCCATTATATATATATTATTATTTGTTTGTTTATTTATTTGTTTTATATAATATATATATTATTTATTTGTTTTATATATATATATATTAGAATTATAGAAATATATATATATATATATATATATATATATATATATATATATATATATATTATTCTTTTTGTTTATATATAGGGGTGTCAATTTTATACCGAGACAAACCAATCAATTCCTATACCAACTGTATCAATTTAAGTACAAAATATTTTTTAGTTGTGTCAGATAAAGTCTGACACCGCAAGCAAAAGTTGTCTTGCGATGTCAGGCTTGCGGGATCTCGGTTATTTTGTAAAAAATTAATTTGCATGGTTAAAAGTTGAAGACACGTATGTAAAATGGTTATTTAGGGTAATAACCCCTCATTTTTGAAATTGGTACTGTTTGCTTTTGTTATTTTTGTTTGTTTATGCATTATTTGATAAATTGATTTGATGGAAAATTCCTTTAATCACGTGATTTTTTGGTTAAAGGATCCAAAAGTTAAAATTGATTTGATGGCAAATTGTTCTAGAAAATGGTGATGAGAATTCATCTTCTGGTGTACATCGATAGAGAGAACAGCGAGAGAAAGAACATAGAAGTTTGACGCAGAGTTTTTTGGTTGTTAAGTTTTTTATGTACAAAAGGTTATGTTCTCGATTTCATCAGGTTTGATTTACAATTACTATGCACTATTCACATCGCTATTCATGTCACTATGCAGGTCGTGATATTTTAATTTATCGGTTTAAAACACTTAAAAACGGCGAATTGGGGTGAAGATTTTCAATGGTATCCTAATTCAAATAATGAGGTATTTCATCCACTACTTTATATATATATATATATATATTTTATGTTATCACGTTTCATATTTTTATGTGTTTGTGTAGGATGATAATGTTAATTCAAACAAATCAACTGAAGCTTGTGAAATCCCTCAACCATCTGCATTTTCTACTGATATGGTATCTTTATGTTTCATTTTATCTTGTTAAATTATCTGGTAAAGTTAGTAGTTTGTAACAAAAAAAATCAATTTCAGGTGTTTAATTCTCGTAAAGATCTAATTGGTTGGGTACGCAATATGGGATATTCACTTGGTTTCGTTATTGTTATTAAAAGAAGCAACGATTATAAAGTAGAATTTCAATGTGATTGTAGTGGTAAGCACAAGAGTAACAAAACCTCTAGTAAACATACTGGCACAAGAAAAACAAATTGTCCATTTCACTTGGTAGGGAATCATTTGGGTAATGATTGTTGGACTTTAGCTATGATATGTGATGCATATAATCATGATTTTGCATTACATTTGGAGGGACATGCATATGCAAGACGATTGTCTGAAAATGAAGCTCGATTGGTGGAAGATTTGTCAACAAACAATGTGAAGAGTCAAGTAACAGAGTGGAGAGTCAACATTCCAAGTTGAAAAGTTACTTGGATTCAGCGAAATCAAGTCTACCGACATTTATGAGCAAGATCAATCAAATCATTCAGTCACAAGATACAGAAATTAAAGCAAGTATTGAAGTGAGCAAAAGTGTCACGAAACATCGTCATCGCATAACACACTTCAAACAATTGTGTGGTTTCATTTCACATTATGCATTAAACATAATATTCCAAGAGTATGAGCGAGCTCAATATGTTGGCTTTTTTTCTGAAAATTGTAGTTGTCTACTACGTACAAGTTATGGGTTGCCATGTGCGCACGAACAAATGCAATACTTGAACAAAGGTCAGCCTATCCCAATTGATTCAATTGATGTATTTTGGACGACGCTTGATATATCACCGTGCCAATCTTTACAAGATGATGACGTAGGTTGTGAAGCTGAAGTCCAAATGTTTACTGAGGAATTTAACAAGCAATCGAGATCTGGTAAGTTCAGTTTTCTGAGGAAGATAAAAGAGATAGCCAGTGCATCAAAAACATGGGTTCGTGAACCTGTTGTTAACTAGATTACTCGTGGACGGCCCTCGATGAAGGATAAGCTTTTCAGAAAAACTCATGTTGATCCCTCATTTGCAACTCATGTTGATCCGTCTGTTGCAACTCATGTTGACCCGTCTTTTACAAGTGAAAGACCCCTTAGACGTAGTAGTTCGAACGCGCCAACATTTGTTGACTTGGAAAAAATGAGTTACCAGGAACCACCGAGACACAGTTCTTTCATGGGCAAAAACTATAATGTACATCCATACATTAATCAATTTCCAAAGATGTTTCACCCTTACATTACGCATGTACATGATGTGAGAGGTGATGGAAATTGTGGATTCCGAGCAATAGCTGTCTGGCTGGGTCTTCATGAAGATGCATGGCCCACAATTCAGTCTAACTTGATGGAAGAGTTAGATACACACAAGACAGAATACTGGAACGCTTTTGGAGGTCAATATTGGAATATTGTTTACAACACTTTAAACTTCTTTCAATCAGATCGAGGTGCACCGGTTGAACACTGGATGACAATGCCTGAAATAGGTGTCTTGATTGCTTCAAAGTATAATGTGATATTACACGTTATAAATATGGCAGGCTGTTTGACGTACTTGCCGCTTAGGTATCAACATGTTGCTTTTACAATTGGGTACGTTAATGGTAACCATTATGTGAAATTAGATATGGCAGAAGGATACCCGTTCCCTCGTATAACTCAACATTTTTCCCACTACCGTTATCCGTGTGCTGCAGGATGGGCTACCCCGTATTCAGATCGAATACAGAAGTACGAGCGACTTTTACGTGTTAATTGTACTACGGATAATGTTATTTTAGAATAATCGAATGTAATATAGATTATTTTATGTTGTATTTATATGTTAAATCGCAATGTTTATGTTTTATTTTTATAATTATACAATTGACACCCCTATATATATAAACAAAAAGAATAATAATATATTTCTATATTTCTATATTTCTAATATATATATATATATATATATAAAACAAATAAATAATAATATATATATATATATATATATATATATATATCAAATAATATATATATATATATATATTATATAAATATATATATTATATATATATATATATATTTAAATCAAACAATGATTTTTTATGAAAACAATGCAAAAAATTTGACTTTTTTGGTGCCATTAGCCAAAATTTGGTGCCATTAGCCTCCCCTGTTTTAAATTTACTTTTTATGATTTTTTGTTTTTTGGAAATGGGTCAATTGTTTATTTTCCAAAAATCTCCGTATTTAACATATAAAGAAGGGCAAAATAGGAACATTTTAGAAATTAAAAGATTTTATGCATTAACAAATTATACTTAATTTTTATAATTTACTCTTGAAAAATAAATAGTTTTTAAGAAGTAAAGCCTAAATCTTTATAATATAGCATAGAATGCTAGTAAGTAATCACATATCCCTTACGGGGTGCGTTTGGTAAGCAGACATGATAGAACATGACACAGAATAGGACATAACAGTTGTTAAGTGTTTGGTAGACATGACAGAACAAATAACATTAGATAAAATACAATAAATAAAATTTAAAGAATGAGTAAAATATAAAATAGAACGTGTATTTGATGTTTTAGAATAGAATTAGATTTTATTTTAAGATTGTATTGGTAAAACATAAGCGTGTTCCATCTTGTTCCATGGGGTGGAACAGGCCTGTTCCACTCTGTTCCTGTATGTTCCACATACAAGTCCTGCCAAACATGGGACAGTGATCCATGTTCTGTTCTGTCTTGTCTACCAAACGCACCCTTAAAGTGCTCTTTCATGCTTAGTTGCTCACATCCAAAAATGAAGTTTCAGTTTACCATCAACTTTATTCTTCCATTGCAGCTTACCACTAGCTATTTATAATTATATCAATTCTAATTGACAAAATGCTCCATGGATGCAGCTACACAGAACACTCAAAAACGTATATATCCCTCCCTTTGATTGAGTTCACAACTTCAAACAAGTATCGTTTCACATATAATCATGGAGAAAGTGTATATAAGGATAAAAAGAAGTGAAACCTACTTGGTGATCTGGGTTTTGGAAGACAAAACTTCTAGGTTTCCTCACATGCACACGACCATCTGTTGGACTTAGCAGACCAGCCAAGATCTGCTTATAATTTAGATCATACAAAACTCTATGTAACAGAATCCAAGAATTGCAACAATATATCATGAATTGCAGTTCCAATATCAATAATAATCTCATTTGGTCCTAAAAGAAAATACCCCTTTTAACTTTTCATGTCAACAGGCCATTACAAGATTGATAATTGATAGCCACCATTACGAGGATTACAAAAAGCTACATGTTTCTCTTTTCTTCAAAGTTAGAGGAATTGACAAAAATTTAAGATTAACATCGTAGCATAACCACTAGAATTCTTGCTCATGCCACATAATCATAAGGGGGTATGAGTTTATTAATGTAGTTGTGAATCAAACTTAGTACTACTGGAATTGGCATTCGACACACTCTTTTCCATTTCAGCAACAAAGTGATTATATATTTTAGTATTCTTAAGTAATGCAATTTAGTTAGCAAATTTTACCTCAAAACCTACATAATCCAGACAAGACTTCAAGTTGAAAAGCAGCCACATTTAACTTTAAAAATTGAGTGCTTGACACTTTGTATTAAACACCCCATTTTGGAAAAATCCCAAAAAAGAACAGGTAGTTAAAAACATGAACATGTTTAACCATTTTACATTCGTAACCCTCAAAGAAACCATTGTATTGTCAAAATTTGGGCAAACAAGTTCATCTTCTACAAGCAAAAAATTCATTTGAGATTTTTAGAAATATGATGGTTGTTTTGATACAAAATGTCTATGATGATTACAAAAGTAATTTAATTCGTGTACAAATTCGTAATTAGGAATATTTTACTTGAATACTGCCACTCAGAAAGTCAAATGTTTGTAAAGGTGGTTGAAGTGATTAATGCATCAGGTACTATCTGGAAATATTACCTTCAAAAGTGTTGATTTCCCACATCCATTCGGTCCAAGCAGCATCCAAAACTGCCCAGAAGGGATTTTCAGGGAACAATCCTTTAAAATTGGAACCAATTTTCCCTTTTCAGTGATGATAGAGTAGCTTATACTATGACTTTCAATTGCAAAATTGTCAGCACCAACAACATTATTATTATTATTCCTGTAATAGAGACATAACAAGAAAACACAATATAGCAATACATTCAGTATGAGACATAGTTAACAAATTCAGCCAATATCACAATCAATACCTGGTGGGTATGTTGGAATGGAGAGGTACTGAGGCACGAAAAGGAGCACGGATGTTCATATTATCTTACTTCAAATTAAATCACCTCCAAAAATTTCATCCTACAATCACAATTTTAACCACAATTCAACAAATAACTTACACTATAACTCTATAAGATTTATTTTTCCATAAAGCACTACGAATTGAGCAATTATTTTTAAGCTTTAGGGAAGATGAAGAAACATACTGCCAGTGGCGGATACATATATAAAAACTTATCGTTGGGGGCACCTGCTTACTCCCGACAAATTTGTTTGGAAAGGCATGGTCAAGTGATTGACAAGGTCCAACAAATATTATTCTACTTATTTCATCTCATTAATTCGCATGATACTCCGAAAATAAAAAATAAAAAATAAAATATTGAAAGCAGCAGAGAGCTGGATTTCGGGTGATGCTTTCCTTTTAAAAAATCCATTTTTTTTTACAATAGCAATAGCAAGATAAACACCAATGGTTTATCAATAGCAAACATATAACTTATTGATTTCCATATAAGATTCTGAACTTTAAACAAAATTGCACAACCAATCTAACAGTTCTATTTACCTACAATTACAATTTACTAACAAAACCAAACCAAATACCAACAAAATCATTTACAAGTTATGAAGCAAACAAAATCAAGGCATGGGATCACGTGAGAAGTGCCATTTTTTGGTGAGAAGTACTCTTAAACCGTTGATCCCTTTTAATCAAATACCCTCCCATGAATTGCGGCTTAATAGGGAATTGATCCGGTGCATCTCATCCTAATGTTCATCCATTTCTCATCCAACGGTTGATAACCACTTCTCACACAGCTCACCAAATATGGCACTTCTCACCGGAACCCAACCCACAAAAATCAAAGTCATTCAAAAATCAAGAATAGAAATCAAAAGTTTATTTTTTTACCCAAAAGCTGTGAGCTACCGGATGATTAGGAGAACAAAATCAGACGATGCTTCGATAGAGGAGGAGAAAGCGATTAGGATAACCGAGCTGGTCCAGGCGTAAACTTCAGCAGTATGTTTTCTTGCAATCCCGCTTCCTTAAATCGTAATTCGTATGTTCTTTGCTTTGAAGAAGAAGAAGAGAAAGCTGATCAGAAAAAGAATCAGGCCTTAGACCATCTCCAATGAACCCTCTATTTTACTCTCTAAAACATCTTCAATGAACTCTCTATTTTACTCTCTATAACAGAGAAATGAATAGTAACTCTCTAAATATAGAGAAACATGTTCATAATCTCTAATTTTTTCTAGAGTAGAAAAGAGAATATCTTTGGAATATTCTCGGAGTAGAAAAAAAGTAATAAATTGGATAGGTACACATCCTTTATTTTACTCTATAATAAAGAGTAAAATAGAGAACTACATTGGAGATGCCCTTAGGTTTTCATTTTGAGGGCTGGGGTTTAACATGGCCACGTGCAACAACATTCTATGACATCTCTCTTCATATTTGTAAAATTTCCCTTTCGGCCACCCTCCTTTCACCTATAATCCGTTGAATTCTTGTCCCGTTTTTATGTATCAAAATGAATTTGTGTTCTGTCACTTGAATTGATTTCACCTTAACAGAGCTCTGTTACGTTACGCTTGTTTTCCAGAGCCAATGCACAACCAAAGAGATGAGGGTGGTAAATAATGGTTTCAACATCACAAAGAGATGAACCTCCGAGTTCATATAAAAAGAAACCCTAAACAACTAAATGAAAATGCATCAAACAGTACGAGATCATTATTTGTCAAATACACAGACCGGAATCATTGAAGCTGCCCTTAAAAGATAAATGAAATAGTATTGTTTTGTACCTGAAAATTGCAAATGTAGAGCGAAGCAACGGGGGGATGGAGTAGAGACAGACGAGATGGATGTTGCAATGCAGGCCAGAGAAATTGAGATACCACGCATCCACTGTAGGAAGACGATAGAAATAAAGAAAGGGGTAAAATTCCGCAAACCACTCTCATAAATTTTCTTATTTTTATTTAATTTAATTAAATTTATTGCAGTGATATATTTCGGGGCTGTTTGGCAGTTGCTGAATGGTTTAGTGCAGAATGATTAAGTGGTCAGAATGATTAAGAGGCTCTTACGATATACTGCAAAATGAAATATGGTTGTTTGGTAATTGTTTAGAATGAAACTAGGGTGCTGAATGGTTAAGGGAGACCCAGGATGCTAAATCATTCGGAGGGTTTTAGAACCATTAAGAGGCAGACATTTTTTTTTGCCAAACAAGATTTACATCTTAGCGATTCAGAGGTTGCCTCTTATTGGAACCATTAAGAGGTAAACAAACAACCCCTTAAATATTATTTTTAATTAATATATTGTACTTTGAAAATTTAGAGTGAATTACATTCGTGGTCCCTATGGTTTATCCAAATTTTGGATTTGATCCCTAAAGAAAACTAATTACGGTGGTGGTCCCTAACTTTTTAATTGACTTTCGCTCACAGTCACTTTTGATTAACGGCGTTTGTTAACTCAAGTCCCTTATTTAAATAAAGGGGCAAATCAGTCATTGAATAAAGACAAAATAGGTTCCCTAATCACAAATTCTCTCTTCATCTCATCCGACGCCACATCTTTCTTATCCTTCCCAATCGACTCTGGAACTTTCTGATTCAAATCTCGAGTTCGCAGTTTCAAACCGTGTCGAAAATCATCAATAAAACCTAACCCCTTCGGGTTATTGCGATTGCGATTATCTCGTCGTTTGGTTTTTAAGCTCAAATGAATTATTTTCATAGAGAGCGGCGCCATTTTGGAACTGTCTTCGGAGCTAGACCTAGGTCAGCTTGCGGTGGTACATTCTGTTTGTAAAGCTCCTGAAACAAGATAGTTGGCGGAGAGGATGTCGGCGGTTTAACAGAGTAGCAGCAGAACTCAGAAAGGTGTTTATGGATTTCCTCAAGACCGGCCTTCCGAGTCGGAGCATCACTGGCCTAGGATTATAATCCAATAGCGACGACCTTCAAGGTGGTAAATGAGGCGACGCAATTTGTCTGAGACTAGCTTTCACGTCATTGAAATGACATTGAAAAAGAAGGTATTGTAATTAGGGAAGGATAAGAAAGATGTGTTGATGAAGATTTTGACAATTTAAAAGCATCATCGCATTTTGATAACAGGAATTCTACCAAACAAGAGCCCTTAGAAGAATTCTACCTAATAAGATATTGGGATTTTTTATTAACAATGAAGTTGTACACTTAATGAGAAGAATTGGTACATAAGACCGACTATATGCATTCATACTTGTCCTTGTAGCAATTTTCTCCACAAAAATTTAAAGGCTCTAGAAGAAAAGAATTCAAATTTGTTGATCCAAACCCTCCCAGTGATTTAACGACGACCCTTAGAATACTTTATGAAAATTGCATTTAACATCTGTACGTATTAGTGTTTCGCCATCAGCGATGATATGCTGAGTTTGTTCAGTATCGTTGATAGCTTCTAATGTAAAAGTCTTTAATGTAATCCCTTAAGACAAGCCTCGCGACTAAAGAGTTCATCGCTGACATCGAAGACTAAACTGATGAACAAGGACAAGTCTACTCATGATCTGAAGCGGCACTCAGTGAAACTAAGACAAGTCTACAACGTGTGACAATTCAAGAACAAGGCTTCAGCGATAGCTGACTTACATCAGGCCTCACTGATGAAAGAACTCATCAGCGATTGCTGATCATGAAGCTTGTGGTTCAAGAATTGTTTGTCTTATCCTCTTGCACAAAAGTACGAAGGTACAAAAGGAAGTTTGTTTTTGTCCATAATCGTACAACCACTCTGCCACCTACATTGTTCACCATGCGTCCAAGAGCATGTCTTTGACAAAAGTCAGAAGCATGCACCCAATGAAGATCTGACACTTCACCCCTAGGTTTGTTTGTCCTTTTACTCCCACAAGTACATCATACCCATACATCATTAGAATGCAAGCACACAAGAACGTCACTGTATGTCATTTATAATGACAGTTTTTGAAAAACTTGTGGAATCGGCCCATAACTAGTTATAGGAATCGCGAATACCACCTCGGCCATCAAAAGACAATCCAAGCGGTCAGGTAACCTTTTTCCCACAAGTATCATACAAATGACGTGTATATATGAAAAATAAAATGAAGATTATTTAATTTAATACATTTTAATTTACATGTGAGCATGCAAAGTTTCGTCCAAAAACCACAAGGGTTGTGGTGTGGTGGTAAGGCCTGGGGAGTTCATAGCGCTTGCCCAGGTTCGAGCCCCACACGCAACACTTGTGGCCACTGAGGATAATCTCAGGGCTGCATGCTTTAGCAGCTGGGCCATAGGCCCGATTTGCCAAGGGATTAGTTTGGGCCCAATGTGGTCTGGGATACCCTTTCCCAAAAAAAAAGTTTCGTCCGAAACCGGCTCCGTTTGGTTGAGTTACGACCGTACCCTCAGAAACGTCCGGGCCGACTCCCTCTTTTGCTCTTCCAATACCCATATGGCTTGGATGAAACCTGTTCTATAAGCAACTTTTGTCTTATCCCCTTGCACGCTTTTGTACGATTTATCAGAAGGACATGCCTTTGTCACAAAATTGACCTATACTAAACAGATTATGCCCCAAACCCTCAACACAATTAACTTTAGTTATCCTGACATTGTCTTTTACAATATCTCCGTAACCCAGAATCGGTGAATATTGATCATTACCGAACTTGACTCTACCACCGTTTTTCTCGACATAGTTTGTGAGCATCTCTTTTCTTCCAGTCATATGTTTTGAGCAGCTCGAATCTAAGTATCATACATGACTGGTCTGCAAAAAGGAAAATTTAATGTCCACGAGCTGTCATGTAAAATTTCGTACGTAACCCGACCCAACAATAATTATGTAAACCTAATTGTTTATATTTTTTTGGTAAGATAACAATGTTTATAAATCAAATCAATGTGAGACCTCCATTGCTATTTTTCATTTTTCATAGAATTTTAATTTGCTTTTATGTAAAACCTCTTCAAGCAAATACAACTCTTACATATATACCTTCAGTAACTTTAATTCCAAAACCAAAATTAAAAATATGCACATCATATGATACTTTCTTAATTATAAAATCAAAATTGAAAATAGGAGAGTTGATTACATATAGAATGGATGAAGTTTTTGAAGTTAGAGCAAACTTGGAGGCTGGAAGTTATTGAAGTTGATTACGGTGTTTGCTAACAACAAGCAACAACAACAAGCAGCAAATAGAGCAACAAGTTGAGAAAACAAGCAACAAACTCTATAAGAAGAAAAGGGGGTCGATTTCTGAATTCTTGGCACCGTGGTTCTGAAGAACAACAAAAAAAGAATATAAATTACATAGACATCAAATTTGGGCCGGAGATAGAGAAAACCTAGCCAAAACTTCCCTCGCCAAGGAGGGAAGCGGCCACTTGAAGCCCACCTTAAACGGGTACTCGTATAAAACAAAGTGCCCATTCGGATAGTCGGCCGGTCGGAACTGACCCGACGAATAAGTGTGTACGGCGTCTGGATTCTGGACAAAACCTTGAAAGCATCCAAACTCTCTTGTCCTACAATGGTGCTTGCAGGTTCGATCGACATCTTTCTTTGAAAATGGGGAATACGAAAAAGTTCTTTCTGAACTTATAACTTCACAAGACCCACGCAACCATGAAATCCCTCAAAATCTTTCTTTAAAAACATCTCTAAAAAACAAGTGAACGTAAAAGAACAACGATTCTCTGAATCACGCTATTTATAGAACAGATCGTGTATGTGTAATACAACTTGTTTCCCCGTTAATAATAATTTGATACCTTATAGGGTCTCTCTCCTTAGGTAAAAAATCCAACATGGATTTGAATTTCTAACTAAACCCTTTTCCCCTCTCCCCTCATTTACTCCTCAACCACAATCTCTAGTTGCAATTAATGGATACCATCTAGGGTTCCTATCTCCTTGATTTCACACCTACAATGGATCTCCATTTTTTCGAGACGTTTCAGCTCGATCTACACGTGTAGAATTCCATATGTTGGCCGATTTACTTCATCAATTGTTTTGCTTATGAGAGTTGGTTACATGTCTGCTTCCTTGGTTTGTTTTTCTATTTCTGTTTGCTCGATTTTTATTTTTGCTCAATTTCGATATTGTTTGCTCGATTGCTTTTTCTGTTTCTATGTACTCGGTTTTGATATTTGCTTGCTCAATTTCTTTTTCAATTGTTTGCTTGATATTTTCTTTCTTGATTATAACCATCCATTTATCTGCTACCTTGTCTAGTCCAACTTCTGTTTCTGTTTGCTCCATTTATACTTGGTTAGATGTGTTCATCATCCATGTATTTTAGCTGCTCAATTTAAGATTTTGTTTCTTATCCTCGGTCTTATACTTGGTTAGAAATGGACTACAATGAAGCAGGGAAAGAAACAACTGTTACATAACCATTCAACCTTTAATAACAATTAATTCTAGTAGTATCATGTGGACAATTTCTACTTGCATATGAAAATAAGCATTGCTTTGCATTATTAGTTAAATTCAATTCTCATCATGTGGATGAAAAGATGCTTTTTTAGATTAAAATCCAACAAAATCTTTCCATCTTGTTCAAGTTGCTGTATAGTAAATTACAAATGATTCAAGATTTTGTTGTATCAAAACTTCATTGTAAACCCATCTGAGGAAACAAGGGAGATAAGAAACAAAATAATCAAACAACATCGGAAGGGGGTCTCTTTATCGGCCCTAAATTCTGTTGGAAAAAAATTGGGTGGTTAACTTGTTCAATGCGGAAGGGGGTCTCATATTGCAACATTCTAGGCATCCATGGATCTGTTAACTTGTTCCACATGCATAAGTGATCCGTATGGTAATCTTCGATGCAACCAAACTAGCAAAACTACCAAACTGGAAAACATCAAATTGTACGTGTATTCTACATGTTTTGTGTTGTTTAAATGTTCTATCCACATCCCCATACTCACATATTCCATCTTGAACAACTTCACTTTATGCTTCACATTATTTTGAATAAAATCAAGAGATTGAACCTGGTACAGGGCAGAGTTTGAGATCGATGGAGATAGTAGAAGTCGTTATCGAAAATGCAAACCATAGATATATGGCGACAAACGATCGACATAAAGCCTTACAGAAAATTGTGGTGGATTCAAACCCAAGAAACATCCAAACATTAATAAATGTCAAGATTAGTAACAATTATCTTCCTGAAAACGAAAATGTTATACTTTTTAGAAGCGGTGAGAGTACCTTTTATCTATATGTAGTTAAAACTGTATCCCTTTAAATCTTCGAAAGCGTCCTATTGAAATTAGTTACTATTTATTATCAACATAATATATATAAAACCGATTTCCTGTTTCAATTTTTGTTTTTTAATAATGCTCAAATTCATGTGGATACAGGAATGGTGACTACTATTGGTTGCTTGCACCATGAAAGAAGGGATGCTGCATTTCTTATGGTTATCCTTATGTGTTATACAAAATACAATGGTGAATACAATAACCAGATCTCTTAATCTTTCATAATAGAGGGCAGTAAATGAATGGGTGCACGAGTGGCGGTTCACCAAGGGCTTTACAAGTACGTCCGCCATAGAGCTAACAGATTCAATTCGGAAACGATCAGTGTCCGTAACTGCGACGTCAAGACCACCTTTACCATTCTTATTTACCTTACCGATAAAATATTCATTGTAGTTGTATGAAAAAGATATCGAATATAAGTAATAAACTGGTAATTTACAGCGGCCCCGCTGCAGCAGTGATTTCATTTTTGAACTGCCGGTTGAGGCCACTAAAGAACGCTTGGATGACGACCCAGCCGTGTAACCCATGAGCATTTCACGTAAAAAATATATTCGAGCATAATGGGTTTCTTGTTTTGGAAATGAGTCGACGCATGCAAGCGTGTGTAAAGAAAAAGACAAACTTGTTTACGTTAAACTCAAAAATTTTGAACGTATTGATTTTTGGAGTATTTCACCACTTAAATGTTAAGATAGTTTTCGATGTGAAAATCAGGAAAAGATGATTTTTGTAGAATATGTTATGTATGACATTTTTTCTTGTCTATACTTGTAATAATGTCCTCCTAACGCATTCCTGATTCTCAGTTGTCTATTCTTTTAATTAAAAAGTACCAGGATACACAAGATGTGCATATAAAAATCAATTCTCAAAAGGATACTCAAGGTCTGGGTTTTAAAGACCTTGTTCCCTTCACTGGAAGGAAGAAGACTTCATTGTCCTCTGCCTTCTGTGTTGGAAAAATCCAAGAAGATGTGATCTCTGGTACTGCAGTTTTTAAAAGAGCCAAAACCTCAGATATTTCAAAAAGAAGAAGACTGGATTTCAGGAATGTCAGGTATGACTCCTTGGATCAAGAAAAGGTTACAAAACCATCTGTCAAGTTTATTCTTGATCAAGGAAGAGCTGAGAACTCATTTCCTGATTCTGTCAAAAGTCTTGATCCTAAAGAAATTTTTCACTTCAACTCTTTAAAGGGACAAAAGTCTGTTACTTCCGTGGCTGAGTCCTCTGGTGTCAAAACACAGAGTGAGCTTAACCCTGAAGCCCCAGTCTTCTCCCCTACCTCTGAGTCAATTAGAACATCTTTTGAAGAGGATCTTAAAAGAGTTCTTGAGGAAAATGCCGCATCTGATGCTTTGAAACCAAAGTTGAGAAAGTTTAAGTCCACCAGAGCAAGTACTTATGAATTTCCCAAAGAGTCTCACACCTCCGCCAGAGCCACCAGAGACTTTCTAGCCTCTGATTCTGACTCTGACTCCGAGGTGGATGAGCAAATTTCCTGTGCTCAAAAGAATGTTTTGCACAAACCCAAGCAGGTACTAGTTGGGTCTGGAGATTTGAAAACTGTCACATTTTTTAAGAATCAATCCAGATTTATACCAGTTCCTGATTTCAAAAACAATGGTATCAGAATTCTTTCTTCTGATGAGATAGAAGAGAAGAGAAGAGAAAAAGCAAAAAGTATTCTTGCAAACCATACTTCAGTTCCATTTGCTTATAAACCAATCAGATTTACTCCAGAGCAAAAGGGCAAATGGAAAGTCAATGACCAGCCTATTTCTAACTCTGCAGTAAATCAAAGGAAAAACACTTTTTGGTCCAAAGAATCTGTTCCAAGGAACAATGCCAATTTCAAGAAGGCAAATCAGGACATAATGTATGAGAAAACATCTGGTCCCAAAGTTTTTCAATCTCAAATACCATTCAATCAACAGATGTTGAAAAGAAACAACAATATGCATCAATCATCTTCATGTTCTATCAACTACAATTGCATTCAACTTCTGTTAAAGCTCCAAAATCATTTGAACGGTCCTCACTGTATTCTGAATCAGTCATTTGAAAGGAAAAATCCTAAGACTGCTCAGAATACACAGAGAAAATCCTCTGACACACCATCACAGAATGGAAAGCCAGCAGGTAAACCTGTTAACACCCCTAAGCCTAACCAGAAAGGACCCATTATGAAATGGGTACCTAAAAAGAACTAACCTGTCTTGCAGAAGCCTCATGTACAGATCTGGTACTTAGATTCAGGATGTTCCAGGCATATGACAGGCAATAAGGAGCTGCTGACTTCATTCAAAGACAAAATGGGAAGTGCAGTAACCTTTGGAGGCGATGGACAGGGACAGATTAGAGGTTATGGTGTTTTGAATAATGGTGGTGTTTCAGTTTCAAAAGTTGCTTATGTTGAAGGTTTAAATCATAATTTGCTCAGCATAAGTCAACTATGTGATCATGGATTCGATGTCAATTTTAAGAAGACATATTGTTCTTTGTTACTTTCTGAGTCTGGTCAAGAACTTTTAAGAGCCGACAGAAAAAGCAATCTGTACAAAATGAATTTTAATCCTAATCAAAGTTCTACAACAGAAAAACTCTGTTTAGGCTCTTTGAAAAAGGAAGATGCCTGGCTCTGGTATAAAAGATTTGGTCATTTAAAATTTTCAAATCTTGACAAGCTCGTGAAACTCAACTTAGTGAAAGGTTTGCCTTTACTTAAATTTGACAAAGACCATCTCTGTTCTGCCTGTGAATTGGGTAAGCTGAAAAGAGCTTCACACAGAACAAAAAGTGATCACAATTTCCCTAGACCTTTGCATATGCTTCATGTGGATCTTTGTGGTCCAATTTCTGTGCAAAGTCTGTCTGGTAAAAAGTATATTCTTGTTCTAATAGATGAATTATCTAGATATACTTGGATTGAGTTCATCAGAGTAAAATCTGATGTCCCAGAAATTCTGATAAGTTTGTTGAAAAGGATACAGGTTCTGTTAGGTCTTAAAATCCAAAAGTTGAGAAGTGATAATGGGACATAATTCAAGAATGCTAGAATAGATGCCTACCTATCAGAGGAAGGAATCTCCCAGAACTTCTCAGCTGCCAGAGCTCCTCAACAGAATGGTGTTGTGGAGAGAAAGAACAAAACTCTGGTAGAAGCCGCCAGAACTATGTTGGCAGGTTCTACACTTCCTATCAACTTCTGGGCAGAGGCAGCCTCAACAGCCTGTTTTACCCAGAACAGAGTTGTCATTGTGAAAAGATTCAAAAAGACTCCCTATGAACTCATCAACAACCGAAGGCCAAATGTGAAATACTTTCATGTTTTGGCTGCAAATGCTACATCTTGAATGACAGAGATCAGCTGGGAAAATTTGATAAGAAGGCTGACGAAGGAATCTTTATTGGTTATTCCTTAACCTCTAAAGCCTACAGGGTCTACAACGAAAGAACCAGAGTCATTCAAGAAAGCATAAATGTATCCTTTGATGAAAGATCATCAAGTTCCTCTGATTGCAAATCACTAGAGGGGATACAGACTGAAGAGAAGCCAAGCTCTTCCAAGACAAGAGAAAAAGATATCAATCTAATATTCAATGATTTATTCGATGATGATGATTCCTCTGTCGATATCACCAGAGGAAATCAAGCTCAGAACTCTGTTGAACAGAACTTAACAGGTACATCTCTAACTGGTCCCTCCAATTATTCACCATCTACTTCTCTGTCTACAGGTCAAATTCAGAGAAATGAGGGACAACAATCAGATGTAAGAGAACCTGAACAAGAGCTATCATCACCACCTATGACCCATATTGGAAGAAATTCATTGTATGAAAGCTCACCGTTTCAGAGCCCTGTGGGTACATCACAGAGCAATGAAGCCACTCTCCAGAGTTGTGTGCCTCAGAGCCCTGGTGCCAATCCTCAGAGCTCTGACGATGACATACGTCTTTTTCCATCAGAAGCACACACTCCACCTGTTGTCCATGCTCCAATGACCAGATGGACAAAGGATCACCCCCATCATCAGATTATAGGTGCTGCTGAAGATGGTGTAAAGACAAGACCGTCAACAATCAATGAAGCTTTCTATGTAAATTTCCTAAGTATGATTGAGCCGAAGAAGATTTCTGAAGCCCTGGAAGACCCAAACTGGATTGAAGCCATGCAAGAGGAGCTTCTGGAATTTGAACGAAATAAAGTTTGGTCCTTGGTTCTACTTCCAGAAAACAGAGCTGCTATTGGAACCAAGTGGGTGTTCAGAAACAAAAAGGATGAAGATGGTATTATCATCAGAAACAAAGCTCGGTTGGTTGCCAAGGGATATTGCCAAGAAGAAGGCATTGATTATGACGAAACCTTTGCACCTGTGGCTAGGCTAGAAGCAATCAGAATCTTCTTAGCCTATGCTGCCCATAAAGGTTTCAAGGTCTACCAAATGGATGTAAAATCTGCCTTTTTGAATGGGAGACTGCAAGAAGAAGTCTACGTCCAGCAACCACCTGGTTTTGAAAGCTCAGAGTTTCCAGACCACGTATACAAGCTAGATAAAGCTCTGTATGGCCTTAAACAAGCCCCCAGAGCCTGGTATGAAACTTTATCAAATTTTCTGTTGGTCAACCATTTCGAGAAAGGTACTGTCGATACAACCTTATTCATTAGGAGGTATAAGAATGACATTCTTCTGGTCCATATATATGTTGATGACATTATCTTTGGGTCTACAAGGCAGGAATACTGTCACAGGTTTGAGGATTTGATGAAAAGTGAATTTAAAATGAGCATGATGGGAGAACTTTCTTTCTTCCTTGGTTTACAAGTTAAACAATCCATCAGAGGCACATTTATAAGTCAATCTAAATATGTCTCTGATATTTTGAAAACTCCTATTGCCACTGGAGTTAAACTTGACCATGATCCACAAGGTCAATCTGTGGATGTCAAGAACTGCAGAGGCATGATAGGGTCACTCTTGTATTTAACTGCAAACAGACTTGATATAATGTTTGCAACCTATCTTTGTGCCAGATTTCAAGCAAATCCTAAGGAATCCCATTTGTCTGCTGTCAAACGTATCTTTAAATATCTCAAAGGGACTCAATTTTTGGGTCTCGGATATCCTCTTAATTCTGGTTTCAAGCTTATTGCATACACAGATTCAGATTATGGAGGATGCAGGAATGACAGAAAGAGTACTTCTGGTAGCTGCCAATTGCTTGGAGATAAGCTAGTCAGCTAGACATCCAAGAAACAGAACTGTGTCTCAACTTCTACAGCAGAAGCAGAATATGTTGCTGCTGCTAGTTGTTGTTCTCAAGTAATCTGGATGAAAACATAGCTCAAGGACTATGGCCTGGAGTACAACAAAGTCCCAATTCTGTGTGACTCCAAGAGTGCAATAGCAATTACAGTCAATCCAGTTCAGCACTCAAAGACAAAACATATCGACATAAGGTACCATTTTATAAAGGACCATGTTGAAAAAAGGGACGATTGAAATGTACTTTGTTTCAACCGACTTCCAACTTGCTGATTTGTTTACAAAAGCCCTTAATGAAAGGAGATTTAACTTCTTAATCAGCAAGATGGGTATGCTGAACATGTCCTCCTAACTCTGTTTAAAACTCAACAGAGCCTCTGATGATCATCCCCGAGCTCTGTCAAAATAGTTAGGTAGGATACTTCACCAGAGCGCCTCTGATGTTCATCTCAGAGCTCTGCCAGCATACTTTTTCAATATTTTTCTTCTGTGAATTCCAAATCTTTTATTTTTTTTGTAAATTTTTTTAACTCTTTCAAAAAGGTTGGAAGAAAAGAGAAATCTGAAAAGATAAATCTGTCAATTAAGCTCATCATTTTAGGGGGAGCTTAAAGAGGGAAATCAGCATGGTTTAAGGGGGAGCAAGTCAAAACAATTTCAAATCTAAATGACTTGGCTCGTTGAACATAAAGGAAAATCTTTTTAAGGAAGGGAAAACCTGTTCTGATGAAAACATTTTTTGATATGTCAAGAACTTACTAGAACTCTGACATTTCACCAGAACTCTGTGAAATCTCTGAGTCAGTTCTGCTTTCGTTCTTTTGACTATTCTCACATCAGATACAGGATTTGCAAATGATTTTAGGGTAAAGGTGAAACACTTTGGGTTACTTGAAAGAATGGACAGAATTTTCCATCAGAGATAAAATGTGCTGAGAGTTCCACCAGAGCTCTGCCATTTCTCTGATAATGGTCATCAGAGATGCGGGTTATTTCTTGAGCGTCAACCACATGTCACCCACAAATCTCTAACCGTGACGGTTTGATAGCCCAAAAGTTGTCAGAACCAAAACCCACGTGGCATCCTCTGATTGAAGGACCAACCGTTAGCTGTTTCCACGTTCTACTGTAGAGGCCGTTCCACTATCTGACACTCAAGTGCATACAGTACCTAAGATGGTTTTCCAGCCAGATATTTCGAGTATAAATACCTATTTCTTTGACCCATTTCATTTTTTACGACATCTAAGTATTCAAACCTTCATATTCTTCCCCCCTTGTTCAAATATCCTTTGTGTTCTTCAAAACCCAAAAACCTGCAACGATGGCGGAACAAGCAAACTCTGCTGAATCAAGCAGAATAGTACCCGTTGATCAAATAGTGATCCAACCATACGAGTTTGTAGACAACAACTACAGATTCGACGCCAACCCAACCAATTTCTTGCCCATTTACCATGTCTTTGTTGAGTTCTTCAGAAACTCAGAGCTTTTCCATGCCATTACACGACACGATGATACCCTTCCCCAAATATATGTCCAACAATGGTGGACTACATGCCAGTTCATTCCAGAGAGGAAAGGTATTATTGGGAAAGTCGATTCTGGAAGAGAAGGAGGAGCTGGAACGATTCGCATACGCGACAAAACCTTCAGAATAATCTTTGGAATGCAAACTAAAGAACAGTTGGGAATCCCTGCTTTCGAAAACCCCCAAAAACCCCTGTTCTTCTTGCATTTGTTCACTTCTTAGGCTACAACAAAGGCCTAACCAAGATTGGGGATTTCAAGAGAGGTAATCTACCCCCAATCTAGAATTTCATGTTTTCAATCCTCAAACGAACCCTCACATGCAAAAGTGGTAGCCAAGACCAAGCTAGCACTGAAATCCTTCAAATCATGTACGACTTATACTTCAAAAGGCATTTCGACTATGCCAAAATCCTCTATAAAGAACTTTTGACCGCAGTAAACGCCAAGACAACGACTCTGGCGAGAGGAGGTGTTGTGGGAGAACACAGGAATATGAAGCACATCAGATTTCCAAGGTTTATAAGCCTTGTCATCAGAGAAGCATTCCCTCACCTGCAACTAATTCAACAGGGAAATCCAACTCCTGGATGGGTGATGTCCAGATTCAATCCGACAACCACAGGTGCGTATCCTAACACAAGGAGAATCCCACGAACAATGCTCTCTTTGATAAACCCAACCCACATTTCTCTCCAAAACTATAGACATGATGCTCAACCTCAAGAACCTGAGGTGAGATCCCCAGCATACATAGGACATGAGCCATCTTTAGAGTCTGTTAGTGAGGTCAGAGAAGAGGAAGATGTTGTGAGACCATAGGTAAGAGTACCCGAAGTGGGGTCTTCCTCTGCAAATCGTGAGGAGGAGGAAATAGGGGACAAAGCATCCCCTATGGAGGTTGTCCAAGAGGATGCAAGGGAAACTGCAGAGGAGGTGGCAAAGAGTTCGTCCTCCTCTGGCAGTAGTGAGGAAGAGGAAACAGAGGGAGAGACATCTGAGTCTTCTGAACCCCTAGGAGCCGAGGGAAATGTGAGTTTAGAAGAAGATGTTCGTATGAACACACATGTGCGTTTCCCTAGCCCAACTCCCAGTGCTACCACACAACATATCCCTGGTGATCAAAACCAAATGGATATTGAAACAAAGGTGCACACCTCGAACCCAAACCAGCTTGAACCACCAGAGGCAACTCTTCACGCCTCTCGTATGTACGAAACCGGGGAATCCATTTTTTGGTAATGATGTCCCATCGCCCCAGGACATCCATAGGACAGATACACACGCTGAAGCCTCTGTGGCTTGCATAGACTTGACACAAAGTAGTCCTGAGATCTTTAGAATCTCGCGTAGGCTCGGTCCAACTCAGGGGCAGTGGAATGACTTAGTATCACAAAGAAAGACCTGTCTTGATCCCATGTCCTTTCAACACATCATATTTTCTTCTCCAGAACCTGAGCTGGAAAAGGAAATTCTGGTCAGAACACCCAGAGATGTAACCCCTGAAAAGGAACATCAAGGATCGGGTGGAAGTCCTCCAAGAGCCAACATCCAAACAACTCTTGAAGGAGGCGTCTCTGTGTTCGAGACTGACTTGGATCCATGTGTTGGAAACAAGGTTACCCCCACTGATAATGCCATAAGAGCAGAGCTCAAAAGCTTCTGTGACACTATTAGTAACTCCTTGAATGAGTATAAACTTATCATTGAGGCAAAAGAGGAGTTGATCCGTCAGGAGAATGCAACTCTAAAGTCTGAGCTGCA
This sequence comes from Saussurea involucrata, assembly GCA_033807775.1. NCBI lineage: Eukaryota > Viridiplantae > Streptophyta > Magnoliopsida > Asterales > Asteraceae > Saussurea > Saussurea involucrata. The sequence goes on along the minus strand of CM066313.1, from coordinate 61,837,804 downwards.
AGAAATCACAAGAAAACATGCAGAGACTTCACAGAAATTTGCCGATTAGGAAAGGACAGAGCAGAGGAGACAGAAAAGATGACCAGAGAAATAACAGAGCTGAAGAAGACCTTGGCAGAGAATCACAAGGAACAAATGAACAGAACTCTGCCAATCCCCTCTGTCATTCTGTCAGAGAGCAACATCAGAGCTCTGACAGACATGATCAACAATTCTGTTAAGGATGCTATCAAAGAGGCCACTACATCTTCTGCCACTCCACTTAATGCATTCGGTCCAAGCCCCAACGAACTACCAATGACTGTTGGCCAGATGGGAGAATTCAGCAGAAACGTTCTAAGCAAAATGATGACCATCTCGCCCAAATTCGTCATGAAAGCTCAAGCGACAGAAAGACATGTACAAACATCTCTTGACTCTTACAAATTCAACTTTGAGAGTCAAGTAGATGAAGTCAGAGCTGTTGCAACAGAGGTCGAAGAAGTTTTAAAAAAGGCAGTCGTCACCTTCACAGATGCTATCCTACAGACTACCTCGCACAAAAGACCTGCAGATTGGACCCCAGAGGGAGAACCTTCAAAGAAGAAGGGTAAGTTTGTTGCCCCGGACTCTCCCAAACATACTGTGGCAACTTCTTCTGATGATGATGACATCCAGAAAGATGCCCCAGAGCCTTCAAATAAACAAGCAGGAGAGTCCTCAAAGCAAAAAAAGGGGAGACAGAGACAGAAGCAGAGAAGGAGACAAAGAAAGAGACACAAACACCAGGGGAAACAACAAAGACACATGGGGAGACAGAGGAAACTCCAACAGAGACAATGACGATAGAGTTCGACTACATGTTCAAAGACAGAACGTTCAGAGCACCAAAAGAAGCATCGACATCTCAACCACCAGAAATCATCATCCTTGACACTCCTCCCCAATCCCCAAGGACTGAACCAGAGAGAACAGAACCATTCTCTGCTGAAGAGCAATCAAACCAAAGCCAAAGACAAGTTCCCCAAACCCAAACTACACAAGAGCCTGAAAACCTAGCTGACATCCTAATGACTGAAGCTCATCTTGATCATAACCAACCCCAAAACCAACCAGAGCAGAACCCAGAATCAAAACCCCGACACTCAAAAAACCGGCATTAGAAGAGATATTCTCATATCTCTATGCTGATAGAGACATTATTCCAATTAATGTCGTACCCAATAACCCATACTGTTGATCCAAACCCTCAGTGATTTGATAATGACTCTTTAAGAAACACATAGTGAAAATTGTAAGTAGACAATATGTATTAGAGTTTCACTATCGCTGATAAGTACTATGTCTCTACAGTACCGCTGATAGGAAACTCATGTTCTTTAAATTACATTCAGCGATACTGTTCATCAATAAAGCTCTGAGCCTATTCAGTCTTGTTGATGATCGCTGATGATTTTAGTTGCTTACTTATGATCCCTGAAGACAAGTTTCACGTCAACTATGTTCTACGCTGAAGTCGAAGATCAAGCCAAAGAACCAGCGACAAGTCTACTGATGAACGGATGCGGATATCAGCGAAGCCAAGATTTGTCCACTCAATGTGAAGTTTCAAGTAGAAGACTTCAGCGAACGCTGAACTTTATCACTCGCTGATAAAGATCTATTCAGCGAACGCTGATCATGAAGTCTTCCTCTACAAGTTACTTTTATCTTACCCCCCTTGCACGCCTCCGTACGATAATGTCAGAAAGGACATCCCTTTTGTCCAGGATCGTACAACCAACTCTGATTCTACACTGTACATCATGCGGCTACTAGGTTGTCTACAAAGGTCAAACCATGCAACCAATCAGCTGCTAACACGTATAAAGTTGTACTGCTATGCATTTAATGCATGCAGTATATAAGAAGAACCCTACTTCAGAAATGAAGTGCTCGGCCATCTTCTTCTTTCTACTACCTTGTGTTAGAATATTATTAGTAATATTCTTATCTCCTTTCTTTCTTAATTCTAGTGCAAGAAAATCTTAGTGTTCTCTTAACTTGTTTAGATTAGGTTTAATCCTTAATCTTGTTCCGCAACAAGTTGTAAATTGTTTGATATTTATCAACAAACAATTTAGAAAGTAAAAATCGTGTGTTTGTATTCAACCCCCCCCCCCCCCCTTCTACAAACTTGTATAACCCTTTCGGGACCAACAAGTGGTATCAGAGCAGATTGTTTAAACTCATAAACAAGATCTTGCTTATACTAATCTTTTCTCTTCCTTGCTATTTCTCACTGTGGCTACCAATACAAACCCAAACTATATTGACAATGGTTCTCTTGCAAAACCCCCTAGATTTTCCAGAGATAACTTTAGTCTGTGGAAAAATAGGATGATACTCTTCTTAGAAGGTGTAGACCCTACTATGCCTAACTATCTCGAAAATGGTCCATATATTCCTGTTAGAATTGACCATGAAGTTCCAGGCACTGCTACTAGAGCTACCATTCCTGAAAGAGTCGTGCCTAAGGAACCTCACAATTGGTCTGAAGAAGATAAGAAGAAAGTGGCTATCGACACCAAAGCCAGATCCATTCTTTCTATGGCTCTTCCTGACGAAGTCTACCATTCCGTCATGAACCTGAAAACCTCCAAAGCCATGTGGGACACAATCTGTGTTCAATATGAAGGTACGTCTGAAGTCCAGGACTCAGGAAAGATCAACCTGGTAAGACAATATGAAAGCTTCATTTGTGGTAAGAATGAATCTCTCTCTGAAGTCCATCAGCGGTTTAACTGTTTAATTATTGATCTAAAAACCGTTGGTAAGAAATATTCCAACTTTGAAGTTCTGACAAAGTTCTTAGAATGTTTAACTGAAAGCTGGGACAGTTATTGTTGGAACCCAGATATAACAAGTAACAACAATAATAGCAATATTCCTTGTATTTGATTGATAAAGATAAGAGTTAACAATATTTGAAATGAAGAACAACTCTCTCTTTTAACTAGCTCTCACTCTTTCCTTTTTTTTTTTTAAAGAAGCTCTTTCTCTCAATTACGTATATATAGAAAAGAGAAACTTGAATACTTTATCTAAATATCTCTTAAATGAGATATTTTAAGATATTATCTAAAATATCTCTTAAAAGAGATATTAAGAGATATTATCTAAAATATAACATAAATGAGATATTACAACCAATACAATAATTGGTTGTTTACACATTTAGCCCTTGACACTCAACAAATACAAATAAGTCCTTGAAACTATTTCTTAATAAAACATTCATGTAAATTAGGGGCTAATTAAAGCTAACAATCTCCCCCTAATGTTTTATAAAGAAATCATCATCTTGTAGTCTCCTCCTTGCTTTCTTTAGAGGCGTTGGAGTGTCAATCTTCAAGTCTTGTAAGAGTATTCTTTTCCTGATCTTCCACAATTTCAATTGCTTCAATTCTTTCTTTAATTCCCCCTTGATCGTTGCATACTCCCCCTTGAATGTTGCTTTACTTTTCAGATCCCAGTTATTTCCCATAGATTAAACTCAAACAATCAGAGAACGATTTAAAGTGCGGAAGCTTGTATAACCAGTTTGAGTAATAGTCGTTGGTAGATAAACTGATAAGATGGTTGAGTAGCAAGCATATTCGGCTCATGAGAATCTGTATTAAAAAATAAGTAACCAGGGGTACTCATCTAACATAGAAGCACAATAACAACTATTATCACAACAATTAAAAAAATTGTGTGGCCTATGCTCAGAGTTGGCAATGATGAAGCTCTGACAGGACTTCCAGTTATCATTGAAGTAAATTAAAAAATAAACTTCTCAAACTGTTCTTGGCAATATCACATAGATAAGCATGTGGAATCACAAAGATTCGTGATATTGTGTGGAAGAAAATAGAATATTATCTATTAGGCTCAAAAGTGTGTAAACTGTTTGGACATAACAGGTGTCCACAGACTCAATGTGCATGAGTGAAGTGTGAAGGTGGGCCAAATTTCCTTCTTTTCAATATCCAACCTTCCAAATAAAGATCAGATAGCATATGTGCTGCTTCCCCATGGAAAAGTGAAGTATTTCCCTGTTGAGAAGGAAATAAGTAGCTAGTGGGGTTAATACAAGAGTTGGCATGGGCTAATTGCCTGTTTCAATGATAATCACCAAAGAGTCGTGATAAATCAGTAATGTGGCTTGCCCGGCTCAGAAAAAGATAGTGCAGAGTTGTATATTTCTTTTGACTCTGTTCTCACACCCTCTTTCTTTTTATCATGTAACTCACATCTAACCAAACTCTCTTTTCAATTTTTACCTCTTAAGCACAATGAGAAAAACTCAGAGAGTTATCTCCCCCACTCTTTGATGTAGACCCTTCACCTCTTAAACACTCAGGCTTTACTTCTTTGGTAGGAAACACAGGTTTAAGTGAATCCATAGAAGTGCTATATATGCTCACACATTGATCCCATGAAATTGTTGTCCTAAAGATTGTATTGTTCCACACACTGACTCTTTGAAGTCTCAGAAAAGCATTTAAAATCCAAACTTCTATAGCAGATAAAGCATTTTAGCATGTAGAAGTGGTTTGACCATTTGAAAGAGGTTTTATCATTCTAAAGATGGCCTTTCTCTAAAAATGATAATGAGTTTAAAGGTTTAGAAATTTTACCTTTATACGAACATGGTCAGATCGGATTTGTTTTCTCCCCCTCAAATTGAGCAGTAAATTTCATTTAGGCTCAATTTGTAATCAGATATCCTGTAAGAAAAAAGTGTTGGTAATCATCTTTGATGATTCCACATTTGTTAGGAATATCCAGAAGCACAGTTAATTCAAATTAAAAGGAAATATGGTGCTGGGGGTTAGAGATTAGAAATACCAGTCAAAGTCTGATCTGTTGAGGTACTGGTCCTACACTTTTGTGTGTAGAAACAAACATTCTGATGAGGTACTGGTTTTACACTGCTGTGCGTAGAAGAATCAATTCTGATGAGGTACTGGTTCTACACTGCTGTGTGTAGAAACGTCGAGAGAACACCATTCTTGAAAGCGGAAGGAGCATGAATTAAATGCAATGCTTTCGGTCCAGCACCTTACAGCAGACTTTGAATCTGTTTTAGGCATATCAGCACACATAATTTGAGAAAACACAAAACATGAAAGTCGTGCGTCTGTGAATTATCTTTCCAATGCAATTGGAATCGAGTAATTTGGAGCACCGAGTCAAAAGTTATGCGCATGTTTCTGAAGCAGCGCAAAGCTGACAACAAGTAAACAAAAATCGGGCTCTGAGGTTGAGTCGCAGAGGTTCAGTCCACAGAGGCTCTGTCGGATTTCACAGAGGTTATGTGGTGAACAGTACCACAGAGGTTGGTCGGCAGAGGTTGTGCGGCAGAGGTTGCTCGTAGTGCCGACAGAGCTCTGATGATGATTTTTGTGAAACACAACTTTCTGTCCAGCAGATGTATACTGACTTTAGCAGAGATTCTGACCAAGAAGAACACGGATTCAGACCAAACTCAAAACATGAAAAAGTTTCATCTTTGTCTTAGGAATCCAAGGCCTTTTGAATCGCATCAATCGGTGTCTTAATCCGTGAGATATGATCAATTTACTACGGCATCGCAAATCTGCCAGCATGATGTCATAGTACTTGATTGTTGTGCACCGAAATCAATTGCCTTTGAAGGATGAGTCTTAAACTGAGTGTTTAAGAGTCCAATGTCCAGTGAAGTGTGAGTCCTTAACAGATGTATTAAGGAGTCCAATAGTACCTGCAAAACAGATCAAACAATTTTTGGTACCCATTTCCAAATGGGTCCTATTTTGTTAGGATTAGCATGAAGTGCTTTGTTGATCTTATCATTCACAACTGAGACAGATTGCTTGAGAATATTTTGAACAAGAGAAGAGCCTTTCACTATCCAAACCATTTTTATCTTTTTAAAAGTTTGAATAGCTGATCGGTTTATCCTCTGATCATAGAAAAAAGGAGAAGTAAAAATCTGATTTGTTGACAATTTGTTTGGTTTAATGAACTCTTTTGTTTTAACAGAATTTTTTGAATTTATTTTAAAAATTAAAGAATTCCGTTCTTTGTTGCATAGTTCAAACCGTAAAGATAAATCAGATTTTAACTTCTGCACTTTTCTAATTTCAGCAGATAAGTTGATGAATCTTTTTGTTAGTCTCTTTACTTCAGATCTAAGATTCAATCTCTCTCTTTCAAAATCCTCCTTTTGACTTACTTCTTGAAATCTTTGTCGACCTCTGTACATGCTTCATGTCGACCTCTGCGGTCCCATTGCTATACAGAGCCTAGGTGGCAAGAAATACATACTTGTCCTAATTGATGAGTATTCACGTTTCACATGGGTTGAATTTATTAGAAAGAAATCAGATGTTCCAATTATACTGATAAATCTAATGAAAAGAATTCAAGTTCTTTATGACTGCAGAATACAGAAGTTAAGAAGTGACAATGGCACAGAATTTAAAAACTGTGTCATTGAAGCCTATCTTTCTACAGAAGGAATATCACAGAACTTCTCTGCCGCTCGAACTCCACAACAGAACGGTGTAGTCAAAAGAAAGAATCGAACACTTGTGGAGGCCGCAAGAACTATGCTATCTGCATGCGGATTATCAATGAACTTTTGGGCAGAAGCAATTTCTACTGCGTGTTATACACAAAATCGTTCAACCATTGTGAAAAGACAACTCAAGACGCCTTACGAATTACTTCACAAAAGGCGGCCAAACATCAAGTTTTTCCATATATTCGGATGCAAATGCTTTGTTTTAAACGACAGAGATTTGAGAGGAAAATTTGAAGTAAAAGCTGATGAAGGCAAATTCATTGGATATTCTGCCACTTCCAAAGCCTACAGAACCTTCCTTACAAAGTCTTGCAAGATTGTAGAAAGCATTAATGTTTCTTTTGATGATTCATTCCAGATGACTTCTGAACAAATCAGTTCAGAACTCGGAATTAAAGGGAAATCCTCTGAAATCTCAAAAACAAAAGAAGATTTGGATCTTCTATTTTTAGAGATGTTCAACAATGACATTGATCCTTCTGTTGGAACCATCAGAATTTCTGAAGAACCATCCTCTGTCGGACAAAATCCTACAGGTATGACTCTAACAGGTCCAAATAATGCTTCATCTTCTTCTATAAATACTACAGATGCAATTGCCGAAGAAGAACATGCAGAAGATGAAACATCAAGAAAAACGACCACAGAAGTTGCTGAAAAACAAACTCCACAATCCACAGAAGAACCAATTACAGAGGAAATCGAGGACCAAGACTATACGTCCTCAGAGGAACAAACCCCACCACCACTCATACCAATATTTCCACAAACGGTAGAATCAACTACCAAGGCACGAAGAACGACAGAGGCTACACAAGAAGAAACACAAGAAGCCGCTGACGAAAGGTTCGAGGACATTGATGATCATCTTCGACGGACAACTCAGTGGACAAAAAGCCACCCTCCAAGCCAAATAATCGGAGAACCTTCAGACTCAGTAAAAACTAGGTCTGCCACTGCTAATTTTGGTTTTTTTACTAACTTTCTCAGTGTGATAGAACCAAAGAAGATTTCTGAAGCCCTAGATGACCCAAATTGGGTAGACGCCATGCAAGAAGAACTTCTGCAGTTTGAGCGTAACAAAGTATGGACTTTAGTACCTCTGCCACGAGGGAAACAGGCCATTGGGACTAAATGGGTCTACAGAAACAAGAAGGATGAAGATGGAGTGGTCATCAGAAACAAAGCAAGATTAGTAGCAAAGGGATATAGACAAGAAGAAGGCATAGACTACGATGAGACTTTTGCCCCTGTCGCACGACTTGAAGCTATAAGAATATTCTTAGCCTTCGCAGCCCACAGAGGTTTTAAAGTCTATCAGATGGACGTAAAATCAGCTTTTCTAAACGGTGAAATCCAAGAAGAGGTTTACGTAAATCAGCCACCAGGGTTTGAAAGCTCAAAGTTTCCAAGGCATGTATACTACCTTGAAAAGGCTCTATACGGACTGAAACAGGCTCCAAGAGCATGGTACGAACGACTTTCTACCTTCCTTCTAGTCAATGGCTACAACAGAGGTACAACAGATACTACCTTATTCTATAAACATAAAAAGGGTGAGATAATGCTTGTACAAATCTATGTGGATGACATAATTTTCGGGTCTACTAATTCAGAAGAGTGTAAAAGTTTTGAAAAACTCATGCAGAGTGAGTTTGAAATGAGTATGATGGGAGAATTAACATTCTTCCTCGGACTTCAAGTCAAACAAACTTCAGAGGGAATTTTTATAAATCAAACCAAATATGTCTCTGACATTCTGTCAAAATATAAACTCTCTGATACCTCTGCAATGAAAACTCCAATGGCCACTGGAAATAAGTTATTCTTAGATCCAAATGGTATCTCTGTAGAATGCACTCTCTACAGAGGCATGATTGGATCTCTGTTATACTTAACAGCAAGCAGACCTGACATCATGCATGCCACATGTCTTTGTGCACGTTATCAAGCTAATCCTAAGAAATCACATTATGATGCGGTGAAGAGAATCTTTAGATACCTAAAGGGGACCAAAAATCTCGGTCTCTGGTATCCACAGAACCCTGGTTTTAGTCTTAAAGCTTATACAGATTCAGACTATGGAGGATGCATGCTCGACAGAAAGAGTACCTCTAGGAGTTGCCAATTCCTAGGTGGTAAACTAGTCAGTTGGACCTCCAAGAAGCAGAATTGTGTCTCAACATCCACTGCAGAAGCTGAATACGTTGCTGCTGCTAGCTGTTGTTCTCAGGTTCTATGGATGAAAACTCAACTAAAAGACTACGGCCACATCCTATTCAAAATACCCATCTTCTGTGATTCCAAAAGTGCCATTACTATCTCTGCCAATCCTGTGCAACACTCGAAAACCAAGCATATCGATATAAGGTACCATTTCTTGAAACATCATGTTGAATACGGTACAATTGAAATGCATTTCGTGCCAACAGAATATCAACTCGCTGACTTATTCACCAAAGCACTAGACGAGAAAAGATTCAATTTCTTGGTGGGTAAGTTAGGAATGATAAACATGGTGTGACAATCCTCTGTAAGTATAGCTTTATCTTCTGTAAATATGTACAAATTTCCTTTATTTTTGCTTTAAATTAATTTATTTCTGTATGTAAGTTCTCAATCTTAAATAGTTCTTAAAATCACAGAGCTTCTGTAAGTCAACTCAGAACCTCTGACGACCCCTACAGAACCTCTGGAAAACATGACCTATGTTCTATGCAAAAATTATCATTCTTTGATCCAAGCATAGGTCAAGGGGGAGCAAAAGGAAATTACTTGATCTACAGAGGTGATTAGATCAAGGGGGAGCAGAAGGGAACCCTGAAATGATCTAAAGAGATAAAACTTTCAAGGGAAAGCCAAAGAAGAATGTTGATGACTCCATATCGACAGAAGTCAGACATCACTGTCGAGAAAAGAAGAACCAAAAGGTATGTCTCTCGCACAAAAGGTATTATAAAACAGTTTTCTAGGACAAGAATTGTCAAATATGTCCTAAATATACTGTGAATAACATTTCAAAAATCAAAAGCTCAAAAAATTACACAAAATTCGAATTAGGAGAAATTTAAGGTCATAGAGCTTCTGCTGAGCTCAACAGAGGTTCTGCAAGAAATATGCTCTGTGATCACAAATTAACCCTCTGTCGATCTTTTGGAATGTTATCTCGGAAACCGAAAACACAAACCATGACCTTCTCGAACAAACCGTTTTTTAACAGTTTTCTCGGACACAAACTTTCAAATATGTCCGAAAAACATCTCTTAAACCAAATCAAAAATTGGATGATCAAAAATTTTAATAAAATTTTTGTTATGAGATTTTTTCCCTCATAGAGCTTCTGCTGGCCCTCACAGAACTTCTGCAAGTTCCAACAGAGCCACAAAACCTCTGCGAAGCAAATTTCTTGACAAAAATACGATTTTATCCTCTCCAATGCCTTTAAATGTTTTGGTTAAAGAAGAACCCCACAGAAGTCATGATAACAATGAGTTATATGAAAGGGATAAACAACAAAGATTTTCAAGATCACAGAGCTTCTGTAAGGTACAGAAGTTCTGGAGTAATAACGGTTACTTTTACTGAGAATGAATTTCATATGGCTAAGAATAACCCCACGCGCCTAGCATTAATGGGCCGCGCACGACGTCCTGTCATTTTCTGACATGGCCTACGTGTCCCATTTTCATTGGGCTTACATGAAACGTTTTCTTTGGAAAGTTGAACCCGCCGTTCTAACTCGAGTACGGATTCCAAAATTTAATCCATTGCCATATATTTTACTCTTTCGAATTCTACCGTTTTACCCTCCTATAAAAACCAAGCTTACCCTCTCATAAACCTTTTACAAATTGTCATTCTTCTCCGGCGAAACCCTGCAAAAACCTGCAAGTTTCTTATTCTCAGTATCAAATGGCTTCATCTTCTCAAGCTATCTCCCCTGCACACTCTCCGGCGACCTCACCAGAACATTCACCGGCTCATTCTGAACATTCAGAAAACCCCAACCCTGCCCAGAACATTGAACTAGAAGATTCTGGCGACTCAACAGACTTTGCTCCGACAACACATCTGCAAAACTTCATAGCTAAGGATCACTTCGAAAAGGTACTACCAATCAAATCCAACAACTGCTATTTGGTCCCCTCACCCACTGCTTTTGGCGATGCCCACGCCATTCTTCTGAACATAATGGAAAATCACATCCTCTTCCCTCTACTCTCAAGAACCCCAAAGAAAATACCAGTCAGATATCTGAACCAGTTTTGGCAGAGCTGCCGATTTGATAAAGACGACTCTATTATCAAAGGGTACATTTCAAGACCTGACAAATCTGAACATCTTGAAATCAAGTTCAACAGAACAATGTTCTCACTTGAGTTCAACCTACCCACGAGGGGTCTTCTTGGTTTGAAGAAATATACAGAGCAACCAACAGACGACGAGCTCTGTCGCTTCGTAGAAATGCTTGGGTATAACACACAACTACGGAAGAGAAATGACTTCCGCAGAGGCAGATTACCACCTCTGTGGAACACCTTGTTCTCTATTCTTAACAGATGCCTGACAGGGAAGATAGGCAGCATTGACCAGACCTCGCATCAGATCTTAACCATCATGTATGGGGTGTACTATGATCTTCCACTCGATTACGCGACGATAATGATGCAAGAGATCATCAACACCATCGACAGAAAGAACAACACCAAACGGGTCAAAGAGAACGATCCCAACTTTCTACCACCTCTGCAATTCCAAAGAATATTGGGAGTATTGTTCGAACCTCTGTTGCTGATACAGAAATGGCCAATGGAAGGGCCAATTCCCAAACAGTTCCCAATGAGCAAAAATGTCCCCACTGATCATATAGATGGTTACTCACACTGCAGACCTCTGTCAAAGAAGCTTCCGAAGTATTCCTCGAAAAAAACCCTTAAGAAAGAGTATATACGCGAACATAGAACTCATAAACCGAGTCCTATGACACCCCCGCGTTTAGGTGTCCCCCTAGGAACAATAGTTGCAGAACCTCTTTCCACTCAAGAAGAAAAAGATCAGAAATTGGAAAAACACATGGCTATACAACTAAGCTTCATAGCCAAACGTGCAGAACTCATGGGAAAGAAGTCCTCTTCAAAAACCTCTGCATCTACTCCAACAGCAAAGAAAAGAAAAACTGCAGAAGGCACCTCTACAAGCGCTGCAAAAGATCAACCATCACCTCCTCATGCCACAGAAATTGGCTCCTCTGTTCCTCCCTCTTCCCCAAAACAGAGGAAGAAAAGAAAATCGAAAATCACAGAGGAAGCGGCACCAAAACCCAAGAGGAGGAGAACCAAAAAGAAGCATGGTAAATCACTTCAAAAATTGGTCACCATTGCAGAGGAAGAAGAAATCGCAGAAGAAAGACTTGCAGAAGAAGATACAGAAGAAGAAATGGCAACAGAAGAATATCAATCACCCTATCAATCTCCAGATAGATTTGCTCATAACGGAGACCTGAACGACTTCCTACAGAACCCTGACATTGCCAACACCTTAAATACAGCAGGGTGGACGGCACAACCTCTCGACCACCACTCCCCAGAAGAACAATATTTCTCAATTTCTGGCATTGACACACATCTGCAAGAAGATGACACAACACCCAGAAATCAACCAGGTGAGACACCTATTATCCTACAGAACCCCTTCATTCGACAAGGATTGGACGTCCACAGAAAGAGTCCAAGCCAAGATGCAGAAGAAGAAATAGAGGAAATAGACATGTCAGAGGAAGCTATTAAAGAACGAAATCAAAAGAACGCACCAGAGTGGAATAGAGAAAAGGTTAAGGAAATCATAGAGAAAATGGGAGAAAAAGAAAAGGGAAAAGAAAAAGATGCCGAAGTTGAAGAAGGCACAAATCCCTCAGCCCCTCCCAGTGCAACCCAAATATCTAACTCCGAAGGTCTAGCTGCAGAAGGAGTTATTGAAACAGACCAGCACAGCTCGATCCAAACCCAACCCAACCAGCCAGAAGTCACTCTTTCGACTTCTGCGCCCACAGAAACCGGGGAATCCATTCCTAGGGAGTCTCCTCAGAGAGACTCACCTACAGTTCGTGATCCATCACCCCAGATCACAACAGAACACCCTACAGAGGAATTCGTTTCCTCTGCCACACACACACAACTAGGGCCAACACTTCTTTCAGAGAGAAGTAGTGAGCACAACGACGAAGAGACTCTAGACAAGTCTCTGAGTCAACAGAAGGATAATCTAGTACCCACCTCTGAAGTGGATCTAGACAATGTCATTCACAGAACTTCTGTAGAGTCTGAAGCACTAGATGCTTCTGCTCAAGGATCAGATGGAAATCCTTCCACCCCCAACGTACAAACAAGGGTGAACGAAGGTGTCCCAGGAACAGGGACTCACTCTGGAGACGAATGTGTTCCTCCAGAGGTTACACAAGGAACACAAGTATCAGGGGATGAGTTACAAACCCTTGTCACCTCTGTGAACCAAACAATGAAAGAGTTGCAAAGCTCTTTCAAATCTTTTGCAGAGACAACATCGACGGCTATCCTGAAACTAAACACCAAAATGGACAATTTGTCCACAAAGGTGAAATCTGCCATCTCAGCGATGAAGACTTCTGCCGAAACTACTGCCAAAGCTACAGCCACCTCTGCCGCTCAAGAAATCGGAACAAATGCAACTTCTGCGTTCAAGGACTCTGTCAAAAACTTCCTTGAACAAATGAATACGCAATCCAACAGAACAGAGGGCATTACTCCTGCAGATCTACAGAATGCCCTAAAACAAGTACAAGCAGAGGCAATGCGCAACATGACAATGATGCATCCAAAAGACTACATGACCAGAGCACAGCTAACAGAGCTAGGACAGAACGTCATAAACCAGGTCACAGAATTCATTGTCTCCTTCACAACAGCAAATGCCAACTTTGTCAAGGATTTCAGAAAAAGTGTTGGCAGAATGCGTTTTAAAACAGAGGCAGAGCTTGCGACTCTACTTGGCCTCTGTGATGACGTTTGTGCAAAATTGATAGCAGCAGGAGCAGAATTACCGAAGAAAACCAAAGCTTCTTGCAGAGCAGAGGGTAGTTCTGATAAGAGTCAGGATGATTCTGATGATGACCATCCTGGTCCATCAGATAATCCTGAGGGGGAGAATACAAGGGAGAAAGCTACGAGCAGAGGAATACAAACTCCACCAATCGCAGCAGAACCAATCAGTCAAGCCCCTCCAGAACAAACCCAAGATCAACAACAAACTCAACAGACCACAGAGACAACACCCATCTCTGTGGAATCAAGTCCTGAAGAAACAAATATTCCAGAAGCTGATCAGCAACCCACAGAGGCAACAACCACCCCTGTGGTAATCATTTTGGAAGAAAGTCCTTCAACAGAAAAACCCCCAACCATACCAAGAAGAAAGTCAATTGCCACCAAACCAAAAAGAGCAACGACCTCTGCTTCTGATATTTTGAAAAAGATGCACAATACAATGACTGATCGAATGTCATAGAGAGAAGAAGAAAGGCACAGGTTCACACTAGCTTTCAAAATGGCAAGAAGATTCGACATACCTCAATCCACAGAAACCAAGCTTACAGAAGAAGTCACCAAAAAACCTCCTACAGAGGTTACAAAGCAAAGAAAGCCAACAGAACCAACGCCACAAAAGTCCTCTAAAAAACAAGTGTCAAAACCTACAGAGGCAACCCCCATCAAGCCAACAGAAGCACCAACCTCCAAACCTACAGAAGAAACAGGTTCTGCACCTCCAAAAGCCAAAGATAAGGGCAAAGCAATACTGACAGAAGAGCCCAAGAAAAAGAAGTCATTGCCCAAGCCTACAAAAAAATTAATGAAAAGCGCGTTTGATACCTTTCAAACTCCAAAGCCTGAAGAAGTTGACTGGGCATATGGATTGAAGCCTCTGTCAGACATTCTTCTAACTGGTAGAGCTGCAGAAGTTGTTCAAAAGATGGAGAGTCTCAGAAGACAAGTACCACAACCTGGTCCAACACATGAAGAAATGGAAGAAGTGGTATACAAATACCTCTATAAACAATCCTTTCAGACCAATCATCCTACAGATCATGTGACAGATCCAAGGATCAGAGAAAAATTTGAGAACATCTTCACAAGGACAAAGCCAAGAACCAAAGCAGATGTCTTCTCAATCCACAAGATCAAAAAGGTAATCTTCTGCAAATTCTCCTTTACAAGAACCTATCCAAGGGTCAGGTACAATCTTTACAAAATCAGAAGAGAAGACAATTCAGAAACCACCTTCGCTGATGCTGACCTAAGAAATATCAATCCTTATGATCTACCTGATCTTCTGCAATGGACAAAGGACAACTACAACACAGAGGCAAACACCAGAGCCTATCAAGTGTTGAGAAAAGCGATGAGGGAAAAGCTTCTGCTCTACAGCATGATAGATTTCCAGCTGGGAAAGGATCTTGGTCTCAAACATCTGGATTTACGACCACCAGAGGATCGCTGCCCACCGGACGCCGTACCTAACTCAATCATCACAGAACCACGGTTTGGGTTAGTATTTCAAAACCCACAAGGCGAAGTTAAACTGTTTGTGTGCATGGACTGTCAGAAGTATGCGACTAGTACTCTGAACAAGTTCAGAACAAGCCTTGTAAAATACAGAGGTACAGAGAAAATGGATAGAGATGCTGCAGATACTTTCATCAGAGAGATTGATGCCACAATCCGCCTAAGAGAACTCTGCATCAGTTTCTACAAAGAGATCAGAAGAGTCGGAAGAGACAACAGAAGCTACGACGACTTCAAAGATGCCAAAATCTGATTCTCAGACCTCCAATCCCTGCAAACCAAGTCAAAGTTTATCTTTCATTGTACTCAAATGTTAAATGCCTCTAGCATATTTCTAAATGAAAGAACCTTCGAGGTATTGTTTAACCACTGTCTTATCTAACTTAGCCTAACTAAACTCGAAGTTAAATTTTTTATTTTTCACTACTTAGGGGGAGATTGTTAGCTTCAATCTTCCTAATCATAGAAGTATTTAGAAGTAGTGAAAATAGGCTAAGTGAAGAAAGCCTCTTACAGAGGCTCTGCCGGACTTACCGAGGGCTCAAGATCAAGAATCTACAGAAGCTAAAGAGGCGCGCTACAGAAGCTCTGTCATACGCACAAAGAAGACCAATATCTCAGAATATAGGAAAGACTGCTCCACAGAGGACCAGACCGCAGAACCTCTGTAACTCATTACAGAGCCTCTGTGGTCCTCACTGAAAGACTTGAAGATATTTATAATATCTTGCTACTGTTACAGGACCCGTTCATCAACTTGCATGGTAGCATGCCCTGTCCAACGTCGACGTGTCAAACTATGATTGGACTCAATAGGGCTTAGTACATAATAGACGTCTGTTGCATTAAATGCAATACAACACGTCTTACTGTTCATGCCGTTCTTGCAACTGTTCACGACATCCGTTCAACTATTCATCAGTACCGTCTGAATAGTAGCATATGCTTTATGGTCCCCTTTAGAGTAGTATATAAGGAAGACTCATGTTGAGTTCTTCCTTATCAATTATCAATCATCAACATATAAATCGACCATCATAAGAACACAAAAAGCTTATTCATCTTAAGAGTCATATCTATTTTGAAGCTTTTCTTACTCATTGTTCTTAAATCTGTTCTTAATATATATTCAGTAAACTTTGAAATATTATTTCATGTTCATTGTTTATTTATATTTTGGTCTAAATCTATCAAACTTATCTGTTAGTTCTTCAAATTCGCTTCCGCATCAAACATTAACTTGAACTAATAGATCTGATAATCTTGTTTAAAGCAAAACGGGAACCAACAGTTATTCAATGTGTATTAAGCTATCCAAGGATCTAAAATCTATGACTCTTTCTACCTTATATGGCACTATGCTCAATCATGAGCAGTCGTGTCATCTTAAGAAGAATCTTGTAAAAGATCCCAAAAGCACACCTGTTGCTTTACTCTCAGGGTCACCTTCCACTCAGCGATCTAATGTTACTATCACTGAGTTGGAAACTAACTCTGAATGCTCATCAGATGCTGACTCTTCAGATCTTGATGAATCTATGGCTCTCCTACCTAATAAGTTCAGGAGATTCTCCAAAAAGAATAATTTCAGAAAGAACAAGCCCCCTGCACTTACTGACAAGCCAAGATCATCAACCCCTGTTGATAAGGCTACTGCTACTTGCTATAACTGTGAAAAATATGACATTTTGCTAGCGAGTACATGTCAAAGAAAGTTTCTAGACCCTCAGCTTTCCCCAAGAAATCCTCTAACCCAGGGCTAGAGATGACAAGTATCAAAAGCTGAAAGAAAAATATGCAAAGCTGAAAAGCTTTAAGAAGAAAGGCAAAGGCCTGATGGATGATTTTGACTGGGCTGCCTCTGATGAAGAAGAATCATCTGACTCAGAAGATGATAATGAGGCCAATCTCTGCCTCATGGCCAAAATCGAAGAAGAGGAAGAAAATTCTGACATTCCCTCTACTTCAACCTCTACTACTAAGGTATCACCTTCTTTCTTTACCAATATTTCAGATATTGATGAAGCTGATAGTCTTCGTAAAATCGATCTCCTGACTATGAGTTTATATGATGCCATGAATGGCAAAACTGTTGTTGAAAATCAAAACCTTGATCTCGCTGAACAGCTTAAAAACTGTCACCTTCAAATAGAAAAGCTTTCTAAAATTGAAGAAGATTTAAAAGATCAGGTTCATATAAACCAACTAGTCAAAATCGAACGAGAAGAAGCTATCGCTGCATTAAAAGCTGAAAAAGCTACTGTTGAAGGATGGTGTAAATCCTCAACAACGATCACTGAGATAATTAAGTCTCAGATTCCTCTGAGTGACAAACGTGGTCTTGGTTACAAAGCTGACGCTGAAGAACCAACCACTGATCATTCCATGCTCAAGTTTGGAATGTTCGTGTCCTCTATTCCTGACACTTCCTCATCTCAGTGTTCCTCTTCTAAAACTCCCATCCCTGAGGAAATCTCTACCTTAACTTCTAAAGGTAATGTTAGGACCATAAATGTCCTACACATTAGAAAGATATATAAATAATTATTATAGAGCTTATTTAGTTTAATTAATCTTTTTTGTAAAAGCCTTTAATCATAAAAGGGCTTAGGTTAGGTTGATGGGCCATGGGCCTTTGTGCATAAAACCTTAGTTTATAAGGTTTCCTTAACCTTAGAATTAGGTTAGCGATTCATAGGAATTGATTAACATTCCTAGAGATTCATTAGAGAGCTTAGAGAGATAAAATCGTTCTTTACCTTTGATAGTAATATTATATGAACGATGCTTTGAATGAATACGAGAGGGATGACAAGTTGAAATCATCAATTGTTCGTGTTATTTCTTATTGATTTATTGTTACCTGATCAAACTGGGATTATCAATTGGTATCAGAGCGGAATCGGTGATTTGAAGATACGAAAGAAATCGAACGAAAGCAAGAAAACAAAGAAAATTCGTATTGAATTTTCTGGAAAATCACAGCAAGCCGTTTTGCCTATTCCCGAAGATTTAACCGTCGGATCGTCGCGATTTAACGACATTCCGTTTTACATTCTGAACGGTTGGATTAATCGTTTGAGATCCAGAAGGCACCCAAATTATTTTCGAAATAGTGCAGTTTTTCTTGAATAAATCGATCTTCAATCGGGTTTGCAAAGTTCTTTCGTTGATTTAATAATTCGTTTGTTTGATCTCGATTGTTTACTCGCGTTTATCTGCTGTTTATCTGCGTTTACAAGGATTCTAAGGTATTAATTTTTCAAGTAAAAAATCAATTCTTGAGTTTTTGGGTGTTCTTAAATTTTTGTGGTGGTTATTGAAAAATATGATATATTTTGATTAGTAATCGATTTGGGTTTGTTTGTTTTTTGTGTTTTTGGTTAAAATCTAACCCTACAGAAGTGAAGTCAAGCAACCCTATTGATCACTGATCCAATTTTTTTTTCCAACCAGCCGCAGTTTCTGGGTAAGTCTATTTATCTCTCAACTTTCCGGGTAACTCAAAGTTACCTGGTAACACTAAGTTACCGGATAATTTTTGGAAGAGTTACCGGATATTTTTTCTTGTATCCGGATGGATTTATTTTTGTTACCGGATGAAATTCCACTTTCCGGGTAACTAATACCACATCAACTTTCCGGATAATTTTTTTTGGACTCGTCAACTTTCTGGGTAAATCTTTCTGGATGAGTTTTCTTGCACACTTTCTTTGACTGAATTACTTTTGCTGTTTGACCGTGGATATCCTTGTTTCCCTACATGATGTCATCATACACACACATACATATCATCCATCTCATGTTTGTTTGACTTTCACGTGCCCTCTCATACATCTCATGCATTACCAATTCTTTTTTTCATGCATAATTTTGTCTCATAGATTGCATTGAGATTAAACTGTTTGCTGCTGCTTACTCTCACAGACATCATCAGTTACATGCAGCGTTCATTTTAATTCGGTAACCGCATTTATCAGGTAAGTCCACGTTATTTTTATCTGGTAAACTCCCTCATCCGGTAAGTACTATTTTTTGCGAGAACCTCAATCACCCGGTAAACCAACCTTCGTCCGGTAAGTTCTTCTTTCACCCGGTAAGTTGTGTTTTTTTCTGATCCGATAAGTCCACTTGATTTTAACTTTATCCGGAAACCAATTTTGTCCGGAAAGTACATCTCACCCGGTAAGTTCTTCTTTTCACCCGCTAAGTTGTGTTTTTCTGATCCGATAAGTCCACTTGATTTTAAATTTATCCGGAAACCAATTTTGTCCGGAAAGTACATCTCACCTGGTAAAGTCTCCTTCGCCCGGTAAGTTGTGTTTGGTAAGTTTGGTTGGTAAGTTCTCGTCGGTACCCGAGTTACCGCACGTCTCGTGATTAAAAGTTTTAACGAAAGTTGCGATTTTTCTTAACGATCGATTTGCAATTTTGTTTGTGTGACGCTTGAGATTATTTGCGACGATTTGCAATTATTAGCGACTATTATCATTTTTGTGATTTATTTTCGTCGTTCTTGATCTAACTTGGTTTGTTTATCTTGCAGATTTCACTCTCGAAGAGTGATTTCGTTCGTTCGAATTCGATAATAATCAGATCTTATTTTTTGGAAACAAATTTATTTTTAAATTTGTTTTTCAAATTTAAATTTTGATTTTCTTCCGCATTTTTGATTCTTCAAAATAACACCGATTAACGATCAAATTTTCAGGTAACAATGCCGTCCTGCTACAATCGGGATTGTAGAGAAAGTGAAAAACGATATGAAACGAATATCAAGCTATCAGATGAATTTAGAAGCAAGATCCTCAAAGAACTGAAGGAACTGAAATTGCAAACAATTGAAAGTTCTGAGAAGCTTGCTAAATCTGAAGAAAATGCAACAGCATTAGAGTCCGAAAACACTGTGCTGAAAAGGAAGCTATCTGATTTATCATCACGAGATGATATCAAGAAGACTGAGAAAGAGCAAGCGAGAATACATGAAAAGACTATCAAGCGATCAGATGATTTGTGCAACAAGTACATCAAAGAACTGAAGTCTCAAATCTGGAATAGTTCTGAGAAGCTGGCTGAAGAAGAAGAGAAAGGTAAACTCCTGAACTGTGAAAACCTTGAGCTTAAAAATAAACTAACTATTTTTGAAAAGGTTTTTGAAAAGGAGAAAGAAAGTTTTGAAAAAGAAAAACAATTGCTTATACAAAAGCAATCTGGTGTTTCAACAAAATGTCTTGATGAGAAGAAGAGTCCTGAGCTTAGATGTCTAAAACTTTCAACACAAATCTCCGACTTTGAAAAAATTCTGATTTTAGAAAGAGAGAAGTTTGAAGCTGAACACAAATCTTTTACTAAAAGGAATGGAGAACTTTCTTTGAAAATATCCGATTTGGAGAAAGAATTAGACATTCTAAGCAAAGAGACTGAGAAGAAGAAGGTTGAAGGCTTTAGAGCAAAATGTTTGAAAGATGATTTTGCAATCTAAAGAAAGATCTTTCAAACTGAGATTTCTAAACTTACAAAGAGATTATCTAGATTAGCAACCGAGACATTGAAGGAACAAATGGTTAAATCTAATTTACAAAAGAAATTTGATTTAATTCTCGAAGAACGAAATACCTTATCCGTTAAAGTCAAGAAACTTGAAGAAAGCAAGATCAAAGGTGTTCAACCTTCTTATGCTTCAAGTTCATTTTCTACAAATCATTCTTCAAAGAATTTTGTCAAATCAAATGATTTTTCAAAAGATCAGATTTGACCCTCCAATTTTTTCTATAATTCTCGTGTTGATAATAAAGATAATCAATCTTTCAAGAAAGTAAACATGGTTTGGAGAGTTAAGGGATCCGCTCCTGCTCGAAAGCCATTCGTCTCTGTTAAGAGTGACAAGAACAACAAAGCTTTTCACGCTAAACCTTTTGTGAAAACTGATCGTGCTTACTCTGTTAATAAGCTGATCAGCGTATCTACACAGAAGTTGTGTTGTTCTTATTGTGGAACACGTGAGTTTGTAAAGAAAGACCATGCTAAGTATTGGTATGGTACTTATAGTATCCCTGGTCCTCATAGGGCATCTAACCAACAAGGATCCATCAAAAGGTGGATACCAAAATCTTTTTAATCTGTTCTACAGGAATGTCATGTGCGGTCTTTAATTCCTATTATTCACATCACATGACGAGCATTCAAAGGTTATGCCAATTTTGAGGGGGAGTACTATCTCATGAAAGGTAAGTGAACTTCTAAGTGAATTCAAAGACATTGGCAATTCATTCTGAATAACTTACTTGTGTTTGTTATTATCTAAGTTTAACTTCCATGATTGCCATGTCCAAAACTCTCTTGATTTAGTTATTTCCATGTCTCAAATGTTTGTTGATTTTTCGAT
This sequence comes from Saussurea involucrata, assembly GCA_033807775.1. Classification (NCBI taxonomy): domain Eukaryota; kingdom Viridiplantae; phylum Streptophyta; class Magnoliopsida; order Asterales; family Asteraceae; genus Saussurea; species Saussurea involucrata. The sequence goes on along the minus strand of CM066313.1, from coordinate 61,816,251 downwards.
GGAAATACACTCGTTTTTGAATTCCACTTTGTGTTCATAGTTCATCATTTCATATTAATGATTCAATTCTTATATGATATATTAATTGTGACTTGTTCCTCACAATTAAACTTTCTGATCATTGTCTCATTTCTTGCAAAATATTGTGCTTACTGAGTCATTCTGCTTTGTGCTTGATCTTGTTTCTTGAAATTCTATATTTCAAATGATTTTGATGACTTCTGATTACTTCAGATCAGAACTCGGACATTATTTTTATGACTTCTGATCTTCTCAGATCAGGACTCGTCCTTAAATGTTTTGACTTCCAAACATTTCAGTTTAGAACTCGTACTTCACTGTTTTACTAAACTGCTATACTTGTTGCATGAAAGGAGTGTTAGGACTTACATCGTTTCTATGGTCTATCCAGAAATCGGAAGGACCTACCCAAGAAACACATCCCTTTTAGACAACAGTGAGGGGTCTAGATGTTAGATGAGTTCGGAGAGAAAACAATATGGTGAGGATGTGACAGGACTTAAAAGAATTTTTGGTCCTTACCAAACCGAGTCAGTTATCCGGGTAACCACACAATCTATTCATTATCATTCCTTGGAGATGAATATTGAAATAGACATGGACCCAGTGTCGATAACTTGTGTCACCCCACCTAGCCACTCAAGTATCTCCCAACAGATGCTTGTTTCATATATTCACGGAGAATTAACATATTGTCTATCTATTCCTCACTCGGAGGTCTTAGATATTGAAACAGGAAGACATCAGCTCCGGTCTCCGAACTTCACATTCTATTCACCATGTCAATTGATTTTTAACTTGCGTCCCAGGTTAAATCAATACTTTAAGCCAAACAGATAGAATTTATTTTCTTTCACACATGCACGAGTCTTTGTGATTCCATCTGCATATCTTCGTGATATTGCTGGAACAGTTTGAGAAGTAATTTTTAACATTTTACTTCAGTGATAACTGAAAGTCCTGTCAGAGATTCCCATTGCCAACTCTGAACATAGGCCACACAATTATTTTAATTGTTGTGATAACAGTTACTAACGTGTTTCTGTGTTAGTTGATTACCCTGTGGGTACTTACTGTATTTATCTGGATTTTTTGCTACTCGTTACTATTGTCTTTGAACGTGCATGATGCTCCGGATGCTCCTACTCATCTTGTGGGGGAGAAAGGGTACAGATTCAAAGATACCGAATATCAAATTGAGGGGGAGTTAGCAAAAGCCGAGGGGGAGTAAAGAAGTCCCCATGCAAAAGCCAAGGGGGAGTAACAATTCTGTTATTTGATCTGTTCTGAGATCCAAAGAGTTTCAACGTGCATACAAGTGATCAAAGTGCTTACAAGTAATCAATTCTTCTCATTCCTTATCAAGTGGTGTTCGCTTCAAATTATTTCCTCCTTCGAGCATATTGGTTCTACAAGTTCTTTTAAAGCTGAATTCAATTTCAAGAGCTTTATTCAAGAGCGTTATTCAAGGGGGAGCGGTAAAAGTCATGAAGACAAGCAACACCGAAGTGTTCCAATGATTCAAAAGGAAGAGAAGATCAAGACTTGAAGATTTTAAGACCGATTTTTATTTATATATCTTTAGGGGGAGAATGTTAGGACCATAAATGTCCTACACATTAGAAAGATATATAAATAATTATTATAGAGCTTATTTAGTTTAATTAATCTTTTTTGTAAAAGTCTTTAATCATAAAAGGGCTTAGTTTAGGTTGATGGGCCATGGGCCTTTGTGCATAAAACCTTAGTATATAAGGTTTTCTTAACCTTAGAATTAGGTTAGCGATTCATAGCAATTGATTAACATTCCTAGAGATTCATTAGAGAGCTTAGAGAGATAAAATCGTTCTTTACCTTTGATTGTAATATTATATGAACGATACTTTGAATGAATACGAGAGGGATGACAAGTTGAAATCATCAATTGTTCGTGTTATTTCTTATTGATTTATTGTTACCTGATCAAACTGGGATTATCAGGTAAAGAGAAAATTATTTATCCAAAACCTCAGAAGGGTACCAAAATACCAAATCTGAAGAATATTAAACCTTCAGTTAATCATTCCTCATCCTCTAAGGATAAGGTTTATGAAAATGTTCAGCGATCCACTCCTAGGATTAAGCTGAACTTTCTAGCTAAGAATCTTGATGAACCTCAGGTTCCCCCAAGATCTGACGCTAAAGGTATTCTTGGTGCTGCCCTGCTCATTTAAAATTAACGGATAAGCATGCAAATGGTCCTAAAGCTACTTTTAGCTATAGGAAATGTTATCACTGTGGACTTACCGATCACATTGCTAGTAAGTGCCCCACAGCCACCAAAGCTGAAAAGTTAGCTAAGGTGAAGATTAATGCCTCAAAGGCAAAGAAGACCACCGAGGTTAAGAAATTAACCAAAGTGAAGAATAATTCTGAAGCTGATTCTTCAAATGCTGCGAAGACTGCTGAACCTTCCACTACCACCACTGACAAATGTGGGCCCATGGTTAAATGGGTGCCCAAGTCGAACTAATCTTCCTTTGTCTGCAGGTTCGGAAGGGTATCTGGTATCTTGATAGCGGATGCTCTAGACATATGACTGGAAAGAAAAACCTGCTCACTGAATACAAGGAAGAGAAGGGTCCCTCTGTGACTTTCGGTGGAAACAGAAAAGGCTATACCCGAGGGTTTGGTGTACTCTCTAATGGTACAACAACCTTTGGAAGAGTTGCATATGTTGAAGGACTGAAGCATAATCTTCTAAGCATCAGTCAGCTTTGCGACAAGGATAACAAAGTAATCTTTACTAAGGAATCCTGCTTTGTCACTGACAAAAAGGAGAAGATAGCTCTCAGGCTGAGGATGCCGACACTTTCATGGGCTACCACTATCCTCCAGAAGAACAGGCAAAGCTGTCCTAGGTATGTGATCCTATCCATCAAGGCTTAGCCAAACAATTTGAATCTATTGCTGCACGAACAGATTCCTATAAGGCCACCATTAATAAACAACTGCTTGAGATTAAATCACTAACAGAAAATCTAGATGTTTAAAAACGAATAACTGAAAAATATAAGTCCAAAATTGCTACTTTAAAAGAAAAATGTACAAATCTTGCAATAGAACCTAAGGACTTAAGGGCCAAAATATCTGATCTGAATTCACAGCTGGATCAGTGCAGGAATGAGAACAAAAAGATTGTTTATCAATGCTCTTCTCTTCAAATTCAGCACAAAGAGTTTGTTTCCAAAATAACCGATCTTGAAACAAAACTCCACAAAAGAGGCCAAACAGATCAGACCATTCACATGAATAAACCCAAGGAATTCACATACTTTAACAAGGAATGGGGAATCACATACGATAACCCACAGTACTTGAAAAAGGGTATATTCAAAACACCGACACTTATGACTTTGGTTATTTCGGTCGGGACAAAGAGTTTCCCTTATATAAGACTCAATGGACTGGTCCTCTTGAACCTGAGAAAGAAGAGGAAACTGAGGAATATAAGTGCAAACACACCACCAAAATGAAACTTCCTTTTTGCTACGAGCCTATGAACTATTATTATAAGAAAAATCCAAAGAAGTACCTCTCGAATGATTACTTTGACGGCTATAAGGTTGTGACGCCCAATGATTCCGCCAAAAAGGATGAGGCCCAAGCACCTGAACCCAAAAAATGAGACGGACGAGTTTAAACTCTATGCCCCACCTCTCATTTTGGAAGAAAAAATAGTTGAGTTAGAGGAGTCACTCGAGAAGGAACGATCAAACATTCAAAAGGAAAAGAAAGCGCTCACAACTGAACTTGAGGCACTTAAAACCGTTAAAACCGAGTATGTGTCGAATGAAGGACAGGAATTCCTTCGGACTGAAATTGATCGGCTCACATCAAAACTGTCTGGCTTTGCTACAGAAGCGATGAAGTAGTATGTGAGAAGTGGTCAACTTCAAGAGAAGCTTGACCTACTCCAAGAAGAAAAGACGATTTCACCCGAATCTTCCTCGGACTCGTCTGACACATCCTTGTGTAAAGCTTTCATGGGTAAAACATCTTCACCAAACGGTAAAGGGTCTCAAGATGAGTGTGTTATAAAGAATCTGAACTCTGATTTTTTCTTAGCTTCCGCACCAGATTCACCTAAACACACCGATACACAGTGTTCCTCACTTCCCTCAACCAATCCAAGTCCAGTGATTCCGGATATAGTTTTTGCAGAATTTATGAATTCCGAGGGCAACTCTGATGAAGAGTTTGAAACGTTCCCATTCGACAAATCTCTTCCGAGTCATACTGACTTTCTTTCGCCAGTGGTTAATCGACCGATCAATTTTCAAAAAGGCGAATGTTCCACAAAACCGAAGACCTCGGCTGTGATCAAGGTTTCTAAAACTGAGTCATGTTCTCAAAAACAATCACAGCCGTGGCAAAAGACCGGTCGATCGAATGATAAAAATCCTATTTCCTCAATCCACTAACCATACTGTTAATCCTGTTTCAGATAAAAATGGTCGAGCCAAACAAGCAAAACCAAAGTGGATAGGCAAGGAATCCGTCGAGTACAATGCTGCATCAAACTCATTTAACACCGTCTTTTATCCTAGAATGAACAATAATGATTGTGCTTGGAATCATAGGAATGATTTTTTTGAACAAGACATTAAATTTCCGATTAAACTTTATTCCATTCAGCAATTGATTCAATTATCGCATGATTGTTTGTGTTGTTCTAGGTGTGGTTGGAATGACTTTGATGACATTATTAATTCAACTGATTGGTTTGGGTCATATCACATGTATAATTCTGCACCCAAACGCAAACCCCGTAAAAGCAAAAAGAAACCAAATACAAAACGGGGTTCCCAATCAGAGGTTAAACCCAAGCAAGAAAGGAAACCCATTTCAAAATGGGTTCCTGCTACTGAGGTTAAACTTACACCCAAGGGGAAACCTGCCTCAAAACAGGCTCCTCCGAAAGGTGTAAAACCTAACCCTCCAGGACCCTTTTTCAAATGGGTACCGAAAGTCCACTAATCTCGTTTTGTAGGACGGTCATGTGTGGTACTTAAATTCTGGATGCTCCAAGCACATGACCGGGAGGAGGGAGCTGCTCACGAACTACAAGGAAAAATATTGCGGAGACGTGAGATTCGGGAACGATGACAAGGCGCCGATTCTGGGCTACGGCGACATTGTCCAAGACAAGATCACGATAAAGAAAGTCTCATACGTCACAGGATTGGGACACAACTTGTTCCGCATCGGCCAATTCTGCGATAAAGATCTCGAGGTCAGATTTAAAGCGAAAAGGTTTAGCGTCCGTACTGACGACGGAACTGAACTGCTGGTTGGAACGCGAAAGACCAACCTCTACACCATCGAATTCTCAGCCCTGAACACCGATGACTCTGTCTGCCTGATGTCAAAGGCCAATTCCCAGCAAGCGTGGATTTGGCATCGACGTCTCTCGCACCTGAACTTCAAGAATATCAACAAACTGGCAAGAACTTTGGCACTTTAATGGGAAATTTTTTCAAAATGAGTATGTTGTGTGAGATGAATTTTTTCCTCGGTCTTCAAGTTAAACAACTGTCGACCGAGATATTCATAAATCAGGCCAAGTACATCCGGGATATTCTTAAGAAATTCCAGATGGAACAGTCCTCACCGATGAAAACTCCCATGGCACCCGGTACAAAGTTACACGCCGATCCAAACGGAAAGAATGTGGACACTAAAACGTACCGGGGAATGATCGGTTCTTTAATGTACCTAACTGCTAGTAGACCGGACATCATGTTTTCAACGTTTCTTTGCGCACGGTTTATGTCAAAACCGAAAGAGTCTCACTTAATCGCTATTAAATGAATTTTTCGTTATTTGAGAGGTACTGCTGATCTTGGATTTTGGTACCCGAAAGAGACAGGTTTTGAGCTTTCAGCATATTCTGATGCGGATCACACAGGCAGCATGATGGATCAGAAGAGAATATCGGGTCATGTGCAGTTCTTGGGTGAGAGTCTGGTGAGTTGGGCATCCAAGAAGCAGCATTGCGTCTCTACGTCGACTGCCGAGGCATAATACGTGGCCGCCACAAGCTGCTGTTCAAAAGTGATATGGATGCGCACACAACTCAAGGATTACGGTTTCACTTACACCAAGGTGCCCATCTACCGCGACTCGAAGAGCGCTATTGCAATATCCAGCAATCCGGTCCAGCATACCAAGACAAAGCACATCGACGTTCGGTACCATTTTATCAAGGGTCACGTCAAAAGAGGTACAGTCGAACTCTACTTTGTGAATATAGAACATCAGTTAGCAGACCTGTTTACAAAACCCCTGGACGAAAAACGCTTTAATTACCTAGTGTCCAGGTTAGGTATGCTAAATCTGAAGACTTGATCTGATTGTGTGCCCGAAACAAGTTCTATACATCTACGAGAAACTGTATAATCATCTTATGTTGCTCACACTTCAGATGATTGAGTACACACTTTCTCGCATCTGTATTCTACTTGTGTCAGTTACATTTTTCGGTTAAGTCTCTGTATTAATTAGGTAGATTTTGTCTGTTTGCTTTCTTTTTCCGTGTGTTTCTTTTTCTGTTAATTATTGTCATCTACTTTCCATAATTATATCCGTGCTTTCACAAGTTGTTCATGTGTTCAGGGGGAGCATGAACGAAGTATCATGTAAGTACTTCTACTATTGAGGGGGAGTGTCACATGACTGTTTTTAACGGTCAAAAGCTTTTGTGGACACTCAAGGTGTGCTTCAGTTCACTCTACGCGCACATTCCGAGGGGGAGCATATTACTATATGTTAATCAATTGAGGCGGAGCGACACAATTTTTTTTCTTTCTTTACACATGTCAAAGTTTTTTTTGTGTGTGTTCGTCTCTCCATTGCACACACATGCACAATCCGAGGGGGAGCAGAGAAATTCCCATGCTCAGTTCGAGGGGGAGCGAGAGAATGTTATTTCAATGTCAAACAGATACAAGTTTTGGGATTTTTTTTGAACCTCAAGGACCAAAATTGGAATTGTTCCCAACTTTCCGGACAGGTTTCCGGATACACCTATCCGGATAGGTTTCCAGACCAGACACCTATCCAGACCGGATGGGTATCCGGGTAAAACCCACCCGGAAAGTGGTCCTCTATATAAGCATTCCGGACACACACCACAGTCACTTTTCCGGATATTTCAAAAACCCCAAAGAAACCCTACGACTTCTCTCTCGCAATCGGAAACCATCCCAAATCACTCATTTTCAACGTTTTCGAACTCCACTCAACGGTATGTGTTCCCTCATCGATTACTACTGCTTTTCTCAAAGATATTCTAGTTATTATCCAACAAATCTCTAGATTTAAGGCTCAACAGGGGTTATTAAACCCCGACTACGGATCGATTCAAAATCGACCTAAAATTCTCAAGTTTAGGTCCGTTATTTGGTACATTGATGCATGCTTGATTGATATATCGCATTTACACCGAATAGATTTGGGTTTCGCACCACTTTTGGCTGAGTTTGATCCATCCGGATGTCGTCCGGATAGTTTCAAACTAGCCAGACACATTCAAAACGTCCGGAAACTACCATACGCAAGATATTTAATCCGGACACCAACAACGTCCGGTAACCCTAGTTGTCCGGAAACCTAAGGGTTTCCGGTAAGTTCAACTATCCAGAGTGTGAGGGTGTCCGGTAACCAATTCATCCGGTAACCAATTCATCCGGTAACCTCATTTTGTCCGGAAAGACTGTTGTCCAGATACTCCATTGACCGGTGTTTGGGCAAAAATTCACGTCGCTCGACCACGACCAGAAAAGATAAGACGCACGTCATGGGATATATCTTGTATTAAGATAAGATCCCGACAGAGGCCCAGAAGACATCCGTCGTCCCTCCTGGAAGGTAAGTCGAGAGTTCCTCGCGACACTCGACCATAGCGTCGCCCGTTACGCACGATCGTCGCGTAAGACCATGCGACCTCCACCAGACTAACGTTAACCATGACTGTTACGTTTGTTAAGTGTTTAATGCAGGAATCAAAGTCATTAAGGAGCAACGGATATAACCGACACATCCATTAGCAGCTGATAGCCGTAACGGACGAAGATCATCATGGACATTCACTCTAACAGCCGTTACAGACCGTTGCAGACGTTATAGCTGTTAAATGAAGCATTCAATGAGCTAATTAAAGCTCCCAAAGACTATAAAGACCGAGTTCAATCATCATTTCAAGTGGAGATCGAACATCTGGCACAACATCCGATATCGAGCTCGAGAGATCATACACATCTCAGACTGAATTCCAGAATACCACATCGAACTCAAGAACAACAGAAGTGAAGAACTTTCTCTCGAAGAATCGCTCTCGACGCACGACATCCGCCCTCGACCAACAGTTTACACGTTGTTTCACACACGACAAACACTTGTTTTACATTTCAAACACTTGTACTTTACATTTCGAAGCATTTCCTTCATTTGTATTGTAATCTCTGTACCATCGACACCAGTACCGAAGGACATCGCCCCTGATTGGCGACCATAGTATAGTGAAGACACTGACTGTCGTCCGCAGGTTTTTTCCTCGTTGAGGTTTTTCATGTGCCATCAAATCCCTTGTCTTCTTTATTTTTATCCTCGTCGCACGTTTCGTCGAAAGATTCTTTCTTTGGTTGTTTAAGTCCACATCGACCTTAAGTTGTACTTTGGTGCGATTTGTGGCATTAACAGTGTGGCGCCATCCGTGGGACCACATCTAGAGAAAATCCTCGACGAACATGCATTCTACTAACGGTTTCTTGGAGTTTCTTCCGTTTTTCATTTCAGGAAGATGGCAGACAATGAAAATCCACAACAGGCCAATGTCCCAATGCATATAGAGCTTGAAAATGCGCAAAACCCCCCAGCAACGGTCGACGAGTATCATCGGGAGGAAGCCGTTCTAGATCAAAGCAAAGCTGATCAAAAAATTCTCGTGGGATCATCCCTTGATCCCTGTATTAAAGAAAAACTCATATCTTTTTAGCAGGAATATGCTGATTGCTTCGCCTGGTCGCATGAAGATATGGTTGGTATCGACCCCAGTGTCATTTCTCACAAGCTTAACGTCGATCCATCGTTTAAACCTGTCAAGCAAAAACGTCGCAAGTTCGCTCCTGAGAGAAATAAGGTAATAAATGATGAGGTCGACAACCTCCTCAAGACAGGAAAGATCCGAGAGGTAAAGTATCCCGATTGGCTTGCTAATGTCGTGGTCGTAGCAAAGAAGAATGGAAAATGGAGGGTCTGTATCGACTTCACCGATCTCAATAAAGCTTGTCCGAAAGATCCATTTCCATTACCTCATATTGACGCCATGGTCGATGCGACCGCGGGGCACGAGTTATTAACATTCATGGATGCCTACTCAGGATATAATCAAATCTTAATGCACGTCGAGGACCAAGAAAAACTGCTTTTCATGACGGACCGAGGTATTTACTGTTATAAGGTTATGCCTTTTGGACTAAAAAATGCAGGTTCTACCTACCAGCGACTGGTAAACAAGATGTTCAAAGATCATCTCGGCGACACGATGGAGGTGTATATCGACGACATGTTAGTAAAATCAAAGCAAGCGATCGACCATATCGATCACCTCAGGCAAACGTTGAGTATCCTCCGGAAGTATAACATGAAGCTCAACCCGACGAAATGTTCCTTTGGCGTTAGTGCTGGAAAATTCCTAGGGTATATGGTCACCCGTCGGGGCATCGAAGCTAATCCCGACCAGATCAAAGCCATCATTGAGATAAAATCTCCTCGAAATTTCAAAGAAGTCCAGAAACTCACCGGTCGGGTAGCAGCTCTAAACAGGTTCATCTCTCGATCCTCAGATAAATGTCACCTATTTTATAATGTCCTCAAGAAAAACAGAGGTTTCGACTGGACCGACGATCACGAGCGAGCGTTGCAAAAACTCAAAGAGTACATGACGTCGCCTCCTTTGTTGTCAAAACCTTATGATCATGAGGTTCTACGGCTGTATCTAGCTGTCAGTCCTAATGCAGTAAGTGCGGTCCTGACACGAGAAGATGAAAAACAACAACTACCAATTTACTATGTAAGTAAATATCTTCTGGACGCAGAAACCATGTATTCTTCTATGGAAAAACGGCTTTTGTCACTAGTCACTGCTGCTAAAAAACTACGTCACTACTTTGAATCTCATCCTATTACGGCCGTGACTAATTTTCCTCTTAAGTTTGTCTTAAGAAAACCTGAGTTAACTGGTCAATTGGCAAAGTGGAGCATATACCTCAGTAGTTACGACATCGACTTCAAACCCAGAACTGCAATCAAATCGCAAGCATTAGCAGACTTTATCGCTGATTTCAGTCCAGAGCTGGAAAAAGAAGCAGAGTCTGAGATATCGACTGTGGCGACTCACGACGACGCACCTTGGATTTTACACGTTGATGGGTCATCTAACATCAGAGGCTCAGGGTTAGGCGTCGTCTTAAAGTCGCCACAGGGGGCAAGATGGTATACTCGGTCCGATGCAACTTCAAGACCACAAACAATGAAGCTGAATACGAATCCCTGATAGTGGGAATAAATACGGCCCATGACTCGGGGGCAACCGTGCTGCATGTCAAGGGCGAATCTCTACTGGTGGTAAATCAGATCAATGGAGAATTCCCAGACAAGGATTAAAAAATGACGGCATATCTAAGCGTGGCAAAAGAAATTTTCAAAAAATTTAAGTCTTTTTCTATTGAACAGATTCCGCGAGACCAGAACACTCAGGCCGATGCATTGGAAAACCTTGGGTCCGCTTTAGTCGAACCAACATTCGACGTCATTCCTATGATTCATTTAGCGACGTCGTCTATTGAAAACGCCGACGTCACTGAAATCGAAGTCGAGGAAAATGATTGGTCGCGCGACATCCGAAATTTCCTTATGCACAACCAACTCCCAGAAGACAGAATGGAGGCTCGGAAAATCAAATTTAAAGTATCTAAGTATACCATGATCGGAGATAGGCTCTATCGACGATCATCGGCAGGTTTAAATTTAAGATGCATCATCGGCAAAAGTCAAGATCAAAAAATCCTCCAAGAGATGCACGACGGCGAGTGTGGCAACCATTCAGGGAGTCGCGGTTTGGCTAATCGTATCTCCCAACAAGGATATTTTTGGCCAACACTGCGACAAGACGCCGTCAAATACGTCCAGGGTTTCGACCCCTGTCAGCGACACTCAGGTATGTCTCATAAACCCTCAGAATCTTTGCACTCGACACTTATCCCTTGGCCCTTCATGAGATGGGGAATGGATATTGTCGGCAAGCTACCGCCTGCTCCAGGACAAAAGGTATTTCTCCTCGTACTTACGGACTACTTTTCTAAGTGGGTCGAAGCGGCTGTTTTCTCCCAAGTTAGGGATAAAGAAGTTATCTCTTTTATCCAAACTAACATCATATGCAGGTTTGGGATTCCATCCGAAATTGTCTGCGACAATGGATCCCAATTCATAAGCGACAGGACCCAACAGTTTTGTGAAGACAGGAATATCAAACTGACAACCTCGACTCCCAAATATCCCCAAGCCAATGGACTTGCTGAGTCGAGTAATAAGACTATTGTGGCTTCGATCAAGAAAAGGTTAAAAGCTGCAAAGGGAAGATGGGTCGAAGAACTCCCTTCAGTCCTATGGGCAAATCGCACGACGCCGCGCACGTCCACAGGACAAACTCCCTTCTCTCTCGTCTATGGTTGTGAAGCAGTTCTACCGATCGAGGCCCAGCTCCCAACCTCGAGGCATACTTCTGTCGACCACAACTTGGTTGATTTAAGTTACGACCTCGACGCCCTCAAAGAGCTCCGAGAATCAGCCTTGATCAGAATGGCGCCACAGAAGCAAGCAGTCGAACGACATTTCAATAAACACGTCAAAATCAAAAAATTTCAAGAAGGCGATTGCGTTCCCCGTCGAGTTTTCCAAAACACTCAAGAGCTCAACGCGGGAAAACTCTCAATCAAGTGGGAAGGTCCTTATCGCATCTCCGAAGTCGTCGGTAAGGGATCTTATCGACTCCAAACCCTCGACAATCAAGAAATCCCGCTTAGTTGGAATGCGATACATCTCAAAAAATATTTCTTTTAAGATCGCCTCCTTCACATACAAATTTTTATTCGAAAATAAACGTCAAAGGGTCGTAGGTGAATCGCAGGAACGCGCGACATGGACGCTCGAGTTTATGGCTCGATCATTTTATCACAAGACCATCTGATTCAAGTTCTATCACGCGACTATGGGGTCTAAACGACCCCTAGATCTAAGTTTCTGAACTTTGAAAGTTTTCTATGTTCTAACACATCGATGATGTATATTTACGCTTATCAAATACAATTCAAAGTGTTTGAGTTATATTCATTATGTTGCAATGAATGCCTAAGTCGCACGATTCTTTGTTCATTATATATGAATTTTACAGTCGATATTACATTCACAAAACGCACGATTACATATGAACGACCGATAGTCGAAAGCAAAGACAAAGCTAAAATTTGTTACGTACTAGTAGCTCGACCACCAACGATCGAACATAAAAAACATAGTTCATAAAATCAAAATCTAGAAAACAGTGTCGGTCGTATGCTCTGCCCGGGGTCTTGATCCTCGAATCCACGACGGCGCCGAAACGCGCTAATGCAAGGATCAAACGAGTATGTTAGGAGTTGTCTTCCAACTCCTTACGCCTTGACATTCTGAGAATGTGGTTCTTAAAGTTGGAGGAAGGAATACATTCTTCTCAACGATCGACCTCCACTCCAACATTTCCTCTGCCTTCACATATTCAATGAAAGGAAACAGAAGCATCTGCAAATTACAAAAGAAACACACTAAGTGCTCTGTGAAAGAACATCGATAACACAAGTTTTGAAAGAAAAAATTACAAAGAACGCCAGTTCGGCTAAACACAGTCTAAACTCTTCGACAAAGATCCCTGGAAAAACGCTCCTTGAAATACGAGAGCTGATATTTCCCCAGAAGCGGGAGCGACTCTGTCCTGACGAGGACATAGTCAATCAAGAGGGTTGGCGACAACGCAAAGTTTATCGCCATAAATCCCCCCTCATTCTCTCCCGTCTTTACACCTTCTCCCTTGTCGGCTGACAAAAGGGTCGACGTGGCAGCAGAAAACATCGTCGCCAGATGCGCAGAATCTACGAACATCGCGTTTATCGCAAACAAAACCAACATCGATTTGGATATCATGACTCTCGGTAGATCACCAGTCATCAAAGACTTGGAAGAAATCAAAAGAAACTCATCGGAGACAAAAACTTTTCGAAAGCTTAAAAAAGATAAATCCATCATGGTCTTTATTTATGCAGGGAGCCATGTCAGATCGAGATCATCAAAGGTCGCCACGTATCTCTGCTTTTCGTATTATCAAACGAATCGTCGACACCTGGCATCGACAGCTGGTAAGCACAATCGTGCGTCATCATGACGTTACGACCTCGTTCCCCTTTCAACTTCTCATTCAGTTAGAAGCGGACCAGTCTGGTTCCAAGGCGATTAAGGTAATTTTTCAAACCTTGTCCTATTTCCTATACGTCTGATTGACAAAATTTAAAACTCGAATTTGCCATCCTTCTTTAAAATTTTGGGGGCAAACTGTTTGGGCAAAAATTCACGTCGTTCGACCACGACCAGAAAACATAAGACGCACGTCATGGGATATATCTTGTATTAAGATAAGGTCCCGACAGAGACCCAGAAGACATCCGTCGTCCCTCCTGGAAGGTAAGTCGAGAGTTCCTCGCGACACTCGACCATAGCGTCGCCCGTTACGCACGACCGTCGCGTAGGACCATGCGACCTCGACCAGACTAACGTTAACCATGAATGTTACGTTTGTTAAGTGTTTAATGCAGGAATCAAAGTCATTAAAGAGAAAAGGATATAACCGACGCAGCCATTAGCAGCTGATAGCCGTAACAAACGAAGATCATCATGGACATTCACTTAAACAGCCGTTACAGACCGTTGCAGACGTTATAACTGTTAAATGAAGCAATCAATGAGCTAATTAAAGCTCCCGAAGACTATAAAGACCGAGTTCAATCGTCATTTCAAGTGGAGATCGAACATCTGGCACAACATCCGATATCGAGCTCGAGAGATCATACACATCTCAGACTGAATTCCAGAATACCACATCGAACTCAAGAACAACAGAAGTGAAGAACTTTCTCTCGAAGAATCGCTCTCGACGCACGACATCCGCCCTCGACCAACAGTTTACACGTTGTTTCACACACGACAAACACTTGTTTTATATTTCAAACACTTGTACTTTACATTTCGAAGCATTTCCTTCATTTGTATTGTAATCTCTGTACGATCGACACCAGTACCGAAGGACATCGCCCCTGATTGGCGACCATAGTATAGTGACGACACTGACTGTCGTCCGCAGGTTTTTTCTTCCTTGAGGTTTTTCATGCGTCATCAAATCCCTTGTCTTCTTTATTTTTATCCTCGTCGCACGTTTCGTCGAAAGATTCTTTCTTTGGTTGTTTAAGTCCACATCGACCTTAATTTGTACTTTGGTGTGATTTTTGGCATTAACAATCGGTACCTCATTTTGTCCGGATAGTCTATGTTATCCGGAAACCTTGGTTTGTCCGGATACCTTTGTCCGGACACCTTGGTTTGTCCAGAAACTTTGTTTCAAAATGATGTTGTCCGGACACTTTCATTTTCAACATTCCAGCACCCTGTTCTCTCACTGCCAGTCCTCAATCTGTTCCAGATTGAGCCGATTATCGCAAAGGTACGCGCCGACAATTGTTCTTCCGCCTGTTTGCTAACATTGCTCCTTTTCAGGTATTATAAATGACGGATCAAGAACAACAACAGCCACAAGAGAAAATTCCTCCTCAAGAGGAATTCATTGATGAAGCAACCGACAATGCTTTGGTCCACCCTGACCATGGCATTGAAATAGAAGCCAACAACCATCAACTAGACGCCGCCAAGTTCCGACCACAACACCGTGTGGTCGTGGACATCCTTTTTGGACACCTTCTCCGTGAGGCCCTCACTGCCACGGCTGACGTCCCCGTCTTGTACGTATATCAAGTATGGCTCTCCGATCAAGTCGTCACGGCTGCCAACTCTCAAACCATCACGGCGCGGAACGACAATCACTCTTTCACGCTCACACCTGAGTCGTTCCGCCGTCTGCTGTCACTACCCGAAGCCACCGCCGACGGAGACCAAGCATACGACACCGCGGTCAATGAAACGACTCTATGTGCCCAAATACACGCACTCGAACGCCCTTCAGCGTTCAACCGCAAATACCTTGCACCCATCTGGTACACGCTGTTCACGGTACTGAACAAGTGTCTATCATCCAGGTGAAGGGGAATAGACCAGTGCACATCCGACTTTCAGCGTCTATTCCATTCCGTGTGCTATAATAGGCACGTCGACTACGCCATGGTGATATGGCGCGAACTGGTTCAGGCGATCAGACAAATCGGGGGATCCAAGCAGAAGAAATTTCTCCCATATCCGAGATTCCTCTCACTGGCCGTCAGACAACACATGGATGCGAATCCAGGGATACCGCGACGCATAAACCATCCGGTATCTCCTCCTTTTCATTTGCAATATCTTGTGATTCGCAACCCATCCGACGCACGAGCTATGCCCTTACCTGACGCCCTACTGGCACATGCGGACCCCAATGCACTGAGTGTGTTAGAATATAGGAGAGAGTTAGCTGCTCCCATGGTCCAGCCAGAGCCGGAGGGACCTCCCCAGGGACATAGACCTGAGAGACGTGAGGGTCCAAGGACGAGAGGAGGTAGAGTCCGGGTAGCAGGGGCTCCCAGACGGGGTGTGTTGAGAGTTCATGGGAGGGGAACAGGCGCGGGCGGTGCATTGGATACGCATGCCCGTATTACCCAATCTAGCCTACCCGGAACTAGCCAGCAACCACCTGTACATACCATCCGATCATCTGACGAAGCCGGACCGTCGACTCGATTACACGAGGTCCCCGTCATTTCTGCTACCCCATTGCTCGAAGAAGACCCCTGTACGGACACCACTGAGCCAATATCTCCGTTCACCAGGTCGAAAACGTCGAATCCGACAGCACGGATACCGATACGGACCAGGCCATTCGCGCATCCCTGATTCCCCATCGTATCGGCCGTCACCCTCCATTAACTGAAGATTCCCCATCTGACTCACCAACACCCCCCTCATCCCTACTACTCAGCCTATTACGGGAGACACAAGGAGAGCGGAGGGAGAATCAGTTGAAAATTTAGAACAGGCAAGTCGGAGGGAATGGAGATCGAAAAAGAACCAAGAAAGAATGAGCATTATGACTAGTGAGGCTCGAGAGCGACGCCAAACCAGCGTCATCCAGGTAGCCACATCTGCTACCTTGTCTCATCCGTTGGGACAAAGTATTGAAGACACCGCCGTGGACTTAGCGGCGCAATTGCACGACCCTCCTAGCCACTTATCCGTTAATCAACAGACGGGTGTTTCAATTTTGCACGGGGATTTAGCACAACGTCTACCGATCTCTCACTCGGAGAGTATTGGTATTGAAACAAGAGACCAGCCTCCCAAGTCTCGACTTCTTTGAATGCACTATTGAGTCTAGAGCCATTTGCTAAAATACATTCTTCGGCTAGGACACATGACGAGACAACGAACATCGGTGCTCTTGGTGACCCGATCGAAACTTCCGTAGTGTCTCCGCCTTTGTGCGGAATGCAAGGATCAGAAGGAAATCCTGCCACAGTCAATGTCACGCCAGTTGTGAACGCATGTGGCTCTACCTCTAAGGTAGATGCCTCAACGGGTAATCTACGTGATCCCGAAGTTAAGTTACCCGACGTAATGTTAAGGGAATATCTGGACGGCGCCCTAAAGGCTGTCCGCGAGGCTATGGAGCAGCAGTTTACCACCGAGCTCGACAAACTCAAAAGCTTGATCAAAGGTAAAGAGAAGATAGTCGAACCTGAAACCGCACCAACACCTCAAGCGGCTCCCGTTCAGCCATCATATTCGGTGGACACCCTAAAGACTATGCTTCTGGCTCAACTGCTCCAGCACACCGACACCGACGCCTCAACCGAAGCAGAACTGGTATCAGTTCTACGCTCCCAGGTATCTGCTCCTTCGTCATCCATAACCACCAGATTGGACCAGCTTGACACGACTCTCAAGGACGTTCAACAAGCGCTCAAAACGTTTTCCGAAAGAGTCGGCTCACTCGAAGACACCTGCAAGAGTCAAGCTGGCAGACTCAAGCGACAACACGATGACCAGGATGATCCTGATCACCGTGAGGGGGAGAACAAGAGACAAAAAATGTCTGAGTCCGATCCAATCATCATTGAAACAACCGTGGTTCAACCGGAACCATCAATTGTGGCAACTGCAACTGAAGACCAACCTGAAGCCTAGTTGAGCTTAGCTGAGATGGTTATCGACATGGATATCTCAGACGACGAAGCCCAACGGTTGAAAAGCCCGAGGGAGAATCACAGGAATTGGTCATCTATTCTGCATCAGAAAGGTCTGCACTTGATCTGATTAATCCAGATTCCGAGATCGACCCCGAGACTGAAAATGCATGGTACGAAAAAGCCGCCAGTGCAATAAATCTCCTGGTAAATTTGATCTTTCCTACTGATGAAGACGACAATGTTGATTATGACCAGTTTCTGCTACAAAACCTGTACGGTACACCTGCCCACACCTCACAGGCTCCCGAGACATCTACGATACCACCGACATCTCCTCAACAACCAACAGCTTCTGATCATCCTCCTCCTCCACAACAACAAATCCAATGGGAGAAGATCATGATCCTTATTCCTCACCTGGAGGAATCACTGAAGCAGCTTTATGTTCACAGGTTACGCCCCATCGGGCTAACATTCTGCCTTGGGATTTCCAAATCCGACCCAGAATACGAAAGCCAGTACATAAATGCCATGAAGCGGTGTCTGCCAGTTAGCCAAGTCCGAACCAAGCACAAAATCTCTGAAGTGCTCAACATCCAAACAGGCCGAATCCTTAAAGTCATGTTTCCAGTATTCTCCGTCCGACGCGAAGACGGAAATGAATGGAGATTTTCCGAAGCTGACTTTAAGAACCTCAGACCGTTCGACTTCCAAGCTCTACTGAAAGACCTCCGAACCAGAACCATCCGACCACTTCATGTAACTAAAGCGCTCGAGGCTGTCCGTCGATTCCTGATTCGCACAATCATGATGTCCTACCTCACAGACTTTCAAATGGGAATCGAGAACAGAGCAAAGAAGGTAAACCTGCTGAAACCGAACCTGAAAGCACCCGAGCTGAAGATGTATCCCGAGAACGCACTGCTTCTAGAACCAGAATTTGGGATAGTATACCTCAATGATTAGAAAGAAAAGAGGTTTCTCCGCTTCAACCAGGTTGACAGATTCTGCGATGGCACACTCCTCAAAGTCCGAGATGCTCTTCGAAAGATCATCACTTATGAATCCGAAAATCGAAAATCGTCGTTTGTCCCCAATTCAAATGAGACAACCGCACGAGAAGCATTAAAAGTAATAGAAGACCGCATCGACTACCGCCGAGCCATCCGAATGTTCGAGATCCACTTTTGCGCTTCGAAAGAGATTCGTCGAGAACTGGCGCACACTCGAACTTCAATTCCAAGGGGGAGATTGTTAGGGCCAAAATCAGGTTGAATAGAAGTTCAAGGGTTATTTGGTTATTATTCATTTTGTGCCCTTAATGTGTAACGGGCCATGGGCTTGTCTGATAAGGGCCCATCGTATATAATGTTTAGTTTGCTTAGAATTTACAATTAATCGTCATTATCATTCAAACACTTTGCAATGTAATTCTCTCAATATTCATAGTGAATTGGATGACCAGTGGAAATCATTCCGACTTGTTGTTTATCTGTTTATTTCTACTGTTATATGCACTAATCTGGAACCCACAACATCATTCTCGTCGGAGTTTGAAAATGGGTTTATCTGAATCAATCCTAGCTGCATGATGTTGTTTTTGTTGTTGAAATCTATTAGATAATGTTCTAACAACACACAGAAAAAAAAGAAATTCTTTTCGTTGTGTAGAATCAAAAAAATCAGAAGGAGAAAGTCCACATAGCGTGTTGTTGGCGATGGTGAACAGTAACTAACAGTAGTCCGTTAGTTCTGTTAATTTCGTTACAATTTTGGTCCTATTTCCGTTAGTTCCGTTAGAGTCGTCAGTTTCTCAGTTAATTTTGTTACATTTTAGGTCCTAAGTTAGTTAGAGTCAGTTAGTTTAGGTTAGTTAACTTTTGTTAACATATCCGTTAATTTGTCCGTTAATTTTCTTACATATTTAGTCCTTCCGTCATGTGTTTGTTAAGTCAGTTAGACAGTTTTAGAATCTGTCACTTTTAGTCCTCGTACTTTAGGTTTCTCTTTTGGTCATTTTTAGTTCTTATAGTTTAAGTTTTAGATTTTTTCATCTTTAGTCCCTTGAGTTTTAAGTTTCAATTTTTGTCAAGTTGAGTCCTTTTAGTTTCTAACTTTAGAATTTTGTCATTTTTAGTCCTTGTTTTTGTCAAGTTTATTGTTTTACATTTTTAGTCCTTGTTTTTCGTTTTAGTTTCGTAAGTTGTCAGTTTTAGTCCTTATTCTACATTATTTTTCATTTTCCATCGATTTTATCAGTTTTTGCCTGCATTTATCCGTAACTGATATATTTTTCTCGTTTTTTGCAGGTTTGTCGATTTAAAGTCCATTTTACGCATTAATTATTCGGAATTAATTTTTGGAAGACAAATTTACAATTTGTTTTTCAAATTTTATTTTTGAAATTTTTTCTGACTTTAATCGTGTTTTCTATGATCGTTCAAATGCACAAATTCTACTTCTCACGAAGTATCTGTTAACGATTCGACATTTTAAATTTTCAGGTAACGATGGATGATTATATCGTGCTAGAATATATGGGTTGGAATGATTCGTCAATAGACAAACCCAAGGCAAGCTCAGAGGAAACCGCTACTCTCAAAGACAAGATGTCAGCTCTTGAAACAAAAGTTGAATCACAAGCAGATGATTTAACTGAAAAACTAAGAAAAGCTCATGAAATAATAGAATCTCAAAGACAACTAATCATTGAACATAACGTGTTAAGTGAAGGTTTGAAAAAGAGCAAAGCCGATTTTGATGAGAGTCAAGCTTATTTTCGAAGGAGAATGACTGAATTATCAGAAAAACTTGAAAGTCCAGAAACAAAGAAAGATGAGTTTGAAAAGTTGCTACATGCTTACAAAGATAGAAACTCCGAATTAACCGAGAAAGCAAATAGTCTGGAGGAAAAGTTGTATAAAATTGGTCAGACTGAGCAGACGATTTTCCGGTACAGTTAAGGGAAAAGAATTTACCTGTGTTGCGGTCTCCGAACCGTCTTCATCATCAGAATTAAATTCCGCTTGACATATATTCGCCTACTCTTCTCTCTCCGTTTCATCGTCAGTCTGATCAAGCCAAAATTCTTCCTCAACAAGGAGAGCTATTCCATCTTCCTTCTGTTTGGCTAAGAGCATCTTCTGTTTATAATAATCAGAATTTCTGACAGCTTTCTTCCGACAATCCTTAGCATAGTGACCAGGCGTTCCACAGTTATAGCATTTCGGAGCCTTCTTACTTTCTAGTCAGTGGAAGAGTGGCAAGGGGTGGTTGAGAGTTTTATACTAAATGCATTGTAATTTGTAAGGTAGTAAAAGGTATTATTGTTTTTACTTTTCTATCAGAAAAGACAAAAAAAGGATAAATTGACCAAGTCAGGTCTAATTCTTAACTAATCGCCAAACTTTTTTACATGCCTCAATTGTGTCCTATATATGAATATTCCAATAGAAAAAAAACATGTTCATATGAGATGGTTCTAATAGTCTAGCTTTAAGACTTGAATTGTAAGTATGGTCTCCTGCAAAAAGAAAATGCAAACAATTAGATGTTGTTAGGGTCAAATATTGGTTGAATAGAAGTTTAAGGGTTTAATTGTTATTATTCATATTTGAGCCTATTATGTGTAACGGGCCATGGGCTTAATGCCATGGGCCCATTAGTATATAATGTTTGTTTAGCTTAGAAAATTAAGCTAGTTGTCATTTTACTTTCCTAAGCTTATTGTAAACTTTCTCAATATTTAAAGTGAATTGGATGACCAATTGAAATCATAAACACCTGTTTCTACATCTATTGATTTCTATTACGTTTGTTGCAGGAATCTGGAACTCACAATTGGTATCAGAGCAAGCGGACAAATCGATTCATAATGATATTTGGATTTCTGGTAAGATTACTATTCAAGATTTTCGAATCTGTTCTTGGTTCTAAAACTCATATTTTGATTCGAGTATATTTGCTTCGTTTCGTTTATAGCATTCTGTTAGCATCATCTTACATAATGATTCTGCAATTTTTCTCAAAGTTTCAAGTTTTTGGTTAGTGTTCTTGCAAAAATCGAATTTTTACCATCAAAAACTTGTTGTTTTGCTTCAAAATCGATTTGGGTATTGTTATTATTGTGTTTGGTCGATTTCCTAACTTTTCAGGAACGATTTTGAGCAACCCTAATCGATTTCCAATCGAATTGGAAACCACAGCCGCAGTATCCGGACACCACAGCTGTACTTTCCGGATACCAAAAAGCTTTCCGGAACTTCGCTTAATCTTTCCGGGTAAGTTATCTTTTCCTAACCTTTCCGGGCACAATTGTTCCGAAAACCCAAAGTTTCCGGTAAAATAGTTTATCCGGACAACTCAAAGTTTCCGATAAACTATTTTATCCGGACAACTCAAAGTTTCCGGTAAAATTGATTCTTTCTGGACACTAATATCCGGTAAGTCATTCTTCCGGAAAGCATATCATCCGGACACTCAATTCATCTGGTAAGTTCTGTTTTTCATTTTTTCATTCGGAAACTTATTTCATCTGGTAACTACAATCTATCCGGTAAACTAAGACTTTCCGGTAACCTATTGTTATCCAGAAACCTCTGTTTATCCGGATACTTTGTTATTATCCGGAAACCTCTGCTGATTGAACACTTCACACTCAATCTGATCCGGACACTTCCAGATCAGACATCTTTTATCCGGATTCCTATCTAGTAAGTTCAGTCTAGTCGATTTCTGATAGTTCAGGATCCACTCTTACAATCAATATAACAATGAATAGAATAGTAATCGAGAAGTAATTTGATCAAGAACACTTGTATTCAATGAAGAACAGATTTACAGATCTTAGAGAGAGCGTATCTCAAAGATTACAAAATATGAATACAAGAATATGCGGAAAAGTTAGTTAGCGAAATAGTGCTAACCACTATATATACTGCAACGGAACCACTAAAGCTACAGTACATACAAGAAAGACTAATAGGAACAATACACGTGTCCTAATTAGTTAACTAAGTACTAAGGAAAGTATCTAGTTATAAGTTCTGAAAATGTTGTTCAGAACTTCTGAACATTCATCTGATTAGGCATACCAGAACTTCTGACTTCTCTAGTAACTTTCCGTGTAATACTTCTGAGTCTTCTTATTCAGAACTCTGACCCTTCATATCAGAACATCTGTGCCTTCTCATCAGATCTTTAACACTTGGTTTATTGACAAAACCCAGGTCTAACAATCTCCCCCTTTTTGTCAAATAAACTTGTACTTTGTATCACCAAGCACTTTCAATGCAGGAACAATTTTCTACAATAGCACATTCC
This sequence comes from Saussurea involucrata, assembly GCA_033807775.1. Taxonomy (NCBI): domain Eukaryota; kingdom Viridiplantae; phylum Streptophyta; class Magnoliopsida; order Asterales; family Asteraceae; genus Saussurea; species Saussurea involucrata. Next base: position 61,793,395 of record CM066313.1, on the reverse strand, counting down.
TCTGAGTAAGTCTCTTGTCAATTCTATCAATAATTTCCTGAATAGTTTCAACCTGCTGAGTCATCACTTCCTGAGTTATGTTGGATTGCTTTGTTTTCAACACCTTTTTCTCCAAATTGTGCTTGATGAATCTCAAAGTTCCAGAGCTGTATTTTGCAGTCTCCTTTGCTCTGAAAAAGATCTTTTCACTCTTGTTTTTCAAAAAGACTCCCAATTCTGGATGTCTGGTCACACTTCCAGTTCTTAATACTTGCTTCTGATCATGATCTGTTATGGGTCTTGAAAGATAGACACCTGGCCTTTGTAAATACAGAGCTATTTGAAAATCTGTATAACAGTGCCATCTTAGGTTGTAGAACATAGCTTCAATCACTACACTCCTTACCTTCCTTTCATTCTTATCTTTGCTTGATTCTTTGAAGCACAACATACTTGTAGTCTGTAGAAATCCATTATTGATAGCTTTTCAAAGTCTGCATCAGTAAAATAGTACACCTTTCCATCTTCTCTCAATACTTCAAAGGATAAGTATTCTTGCTTTCTGAACTGCTTGATCTTTAGTTCTCTGATCCCAATGATTAGAAAATCTGAATACACATCTTTCTTTGGTTTTCCAAGACATCTTGATTTCTCAGCCAACCAGATCCGAGTCTCTTTTGGTTTGTCATGATATACACTTAGAAAGTTTACTTCACTTGGATTAAAGAAGTTTGGCAGATCAAACTCCAGAAAATACCCATTCACATCTACAGATCTTTCATCTTCTTTTGGTTCTGACTGTTCAGGTTGATCAATACTTGTCATTTGAACACTCTGAGTAGTTGTCTCTTGAATTTCTTCTTCAATTTCTTCTGAAAATACCTCATTCACCTCATAATATGCTGGAAACACGAAATCACAATGCAACATTCTTTTATGATTAACTTCTGATAATAACCATTCACCACAGTTTTTGATCATATTTCTGAGACTCAATCTTCTTTTCACAGACTTCACACATCTTCTCTTAAGATTTTCTCTTTCATTACCAGAATACCATTTCATTTCATTTTGTAACCAACTCAAAGTTGCATTACTATATTTCACCAAATCCTTTAATCTGAATAGTTCAAGTCTTTCATGAGCTGTATATGCAAATCCTTTTGATTCCATTCCTTTATTTATAAATCCTGGCTTATTTACACCAATCTCTGGAACCATAACTGGACAACTTAAGTTGCATTTCTCTTTTCTTCCTTCAATGGCCAGTTTAAAATCATACAAGTACATGTTCCTGACATAGATGCCCAGAAGTCTCCTGCATTCAATCTCTATCCAGGCCTCTTCAGTACTGGCAAATAATTTTACTAGGAAGATTTGATCATCAAGTGTCAATCTGTGGAAATCGAAGCTAGACATGACCACTTTTACATTTCTTTCTTTCAGAACTTCCAATCTTACATATTTCAGACCATCAAACTCTTCTATTTGAAACATCAGTACTTTCTCAATCTTTTTCTGAATGTGCAGTCTTGAATCAGGAATTCTGAATCTGTTTTAGGCTTCTGCATAAATCATCTGAGATCTCCCATCCATGAAACCATCAATATTGTTTTCCACAACTTCATAGTCTTCCTCTGTGTGATAAAGATTTTCATATGTTTCCTCTGGAAAAATGTCATCATGAAATTGTCTAGTAAGAGGTACATCACTCATTTCCAGAACAAAGTCACATACAGGCTCTTCTAACATTTGCAAGTTAATCTTAGGGATCTCAATTGGCTTTCTGAATAGATATTCTGAAGGCATGAAGTATTCTTTAACTTTTTCATATTCTTCTTCAACATCAGCAATGTCATCCACATAGTTAAAATAAAAATCCTCTTGAAATTTCTGAGAATAGCCAACAATACTATCCTCTTCTCCCATCAGATCAATAGGTCTTACCATCTTCACATCCCTTTGAATTTTCTGAACATTGAGTGCTCTGACTAACTCACTGTGCATCCTTCTGATCAAAATCTCATTCAATCTCCTTTCTTCTGACTCAGAGTCCACCAAACTGACTTTGACATAGGGAACAATATTTGTACAAGTGTTCGACCCCAAAACAGGTTCCTCAATGGTTTCAGTTTCATCAGAATTAACTTCCATTTCTGCATCTAAGTTCAATTCCTCTGTTTTATCAGAATCATTACCGTCCATACATTCCATCTCCATTTCCTCAGTATCTGAGCTTGTAATCTGAACAATATGAGTATCCACTTTCTGAATATTTTCCTCTGTCTGAACCAACTGCATATCTGCCATTTCAAAATCTTCTACACAGATATCATTATCAGAACTCATCTTTTGCCTTTTCTCCCCCTTTCGGTGATCATGAGAATCATCATCATCAAACTTCCTTTTAGAGTTCTGAACATTACTAACCTCAGGTTCAGCTTCTGTAGGTGGAATAATTGCAAATGGTTTTGAAGTTGTGGCCAAAGAAGTACTTATTACTTGAAATATAGAGTCTTGCATACTCTTCATTTGTGTCTTCAGATCCTTCTGAAATTCAGAAATTATATCCTTGATCTCCTTTTTATGAGATTCCAAGGATATCTTCATATCATCCACCTTAGTCTCAACAGATTTCATCTTCCCCTCCAACATAGTTTTCAAATCCTTTAACTCATCATTCAGTCCATCCACCTTTTCCTTCAATTTTTCTACTTTTTCCCCCATCACCGTGTTTTGTTTCTGAATCTTTACAAATTCAGAAGAGTCTAACTGTGAACCTGAACCAACAGATGGTCCAGTTTTCATGTGTCCAGAGGACTCATGGCCTGTAGATAACACTAAGTCATCTTGTACAACAGATGCACATTTTAATGAAGCTTTTGTAATGTTCACCTCACCAGGAATTCCATCCAATCCTCGACATCCAAAATTAGGAGTGTCTATGAATGTTTTGTCAGGAATACGAAATTCTTGATTTGTGCAAGTGTTGGAAGGAATTTCAGGCTCAATATGGATAGGACTGTGATATCCAGACTCAATGTGATGAAGAATAGGTTGGGATTTATCACCTCCCTCCAAATGAGTTTGGGATGGTTCCCCTGATTTATGTGAAATAGTAGCAGGTTGAACTGCTTCTGAGTGGGTATAGATGGGTTGTTCAAGATCCACCACTAGGTCCATGGTGATTTTTTCAATATTGGACACCAAGAGTCGTGTCTCAATAGCAGATGTGGTTACCTGGTTAAGATTAGCTAGTACAGAGGCATCTCTTTCTATTTGAACCTCTGGTGACATTCTCTCATCCTCACCACTCTCATTCTGTTTTTCTTCACATATTCTAACCGAGCTCTCAGAATTTTGCCCCTCATTTCTCTCAGAATGTTCACCCATTTGAACATCCTCCCCCTCTCTAACATGACTAGACCCCTCACCTCTCTTCTCAGGTTGGTCCTCATGGGTAGGGATTTGAGGTTCTTCAATTCCCATAGAGGTGCAATAAGCTTTTAAAATCTCACTCTCCCTTGGAATGTAATTCCTAAGTGATCTTGGCAAGAGTTTGTGATTAGGATAATTTTGAATATTAGTAGCAGAAGACATCTTACCCAAATAGAAAATGGGACCATGCTGCTCCTCTGATCTTCTTGGAATGGTTCTGTTTTCTTGCATTGCATACCAAATCACAAGTTGCCAATACCTTATCTAAGGTATATATGACAGGGGTGTATCATTTGTTTTCTTTTGAATAGCCTTCTGATTTTTCTCAAATGTATTCTTCATGTCTTCCCAAAGTATAGCAGTATAGTCATAATGCATATTCTTCAATAAACCTTGAAAAATTTGAAGAATCTGTTTTGAAGCTTGATCTGAAGAACTATTCTTCCCTGACAGACACTTATTCACCACATGAAAGAAACATGCCCAAATTGTTGGCAATTTGTTCCTTCTGAAACTACTAAGAGTCCTTAACCCCTCATTGTATCCTAACCTCATAAACTCCGCAATCAATTCTTCTGTTAAAGGTGAGTCTTCAAAGTTTGTCCTGTGTTGTACATCATCTTTTTCTGGTAAATTGAGCATTTCCCTCAGTGCAGGGATTGATAAAGTGATTGTTACTCCTCCAATTTCAGATACAAATTTATTCTCTTCTAACCTAAGATATTTCCACCATTGTTGAATATACTGAACAGGACAGATTTGTGTCTTGTAAACCATTTCCTGTAGGGATGATATTTGAATAACTCTATTATTATCCTGTGTTCAGGCTTAAATCTACTTTCCTCAAACAATAACACACAATTATTTTCTGACAACTTCAACCATTCTCTTTCAGGAACAATTCTTTCCACTAAATTTGGTCTTCTTGACATTATTGACCCTGCAGCACTCTATTCATGTTCGACATTCATATTTCCCTCATCTGCATTCCCCTCAGATTCAGTCATTTCTTCATCTCCTGCATTTATTTCATCGTTTCCTACTGCTTCTTCTTCAATATGTCTATTTTGAACTTCATCATTATCCGAATCAGATTCCTCCATTAAAGACTTAGTACTATGCAGAGATATATGACCACTTCTTCGAAATCCAGACATGATTTAAGAAGAAAACAAACTCAAAGAACTCTAGAATGATTCGTATCTCACTTGTCGCTCTGAAATTTGAAAGAATTTGAATGAGGGGTTTTAAGACCTATTTAAAATCCGCGAAGTTGAAAGGTTTGACGGAAAAACGAGGTCAAAGTTATAACGGAGTCAACACATTTGAAATGCCACAGAGGATTTAAATGAAATACGTGGCATAATCAACCAAATATGAAGCTGACACGTGTTATTGGATAGAATATTGACACAAGTCAAAAATCTGAATAACACGCTCAGATGATTGTCGTTCCTTTATTAGAGATCTGATTATTCTACTCAGAGTTCTGAGTCCATGATTCAGAAGAATTTGCCTTGTAACCAAACTATTTAAAATCAACTTCTGACAAATGTAAAAACTTTAATTATTCAGAAGAGGTTTGAACAGATAGAAAATAATTTTATCATCAGAACTTTGTTCAAATAGTGATGATTAGTGAAACTCATTTAAAATCTTATATCTGAATAAGAAAATTTTGAGATTCAGATATAGTTTGAACAAGTGAGAAAAAAAATTTATCATTAAAAGCTTGTTCTTCTTAGAATGATCAGAGATAAGAAATGAAAACAAACATTTTAATCATCATGAAATGATTTCCAAAAGATATTAATGCTCCCCCTTGACTTTAGCATGTACTTAATAAAGATGAGATGAGATATAAAGAATAATAGAAAGAAGATAATCCACAAAAATTGAAGTACATGTATTTCTCAGAAATGAAATCTTGAAAGTTGGATTTCTGAAGTATTGACTCAGAAGATCTGAACCCAAGACGTAGAAGTCTGAACTCAAGAGTCAGAATTCTGAGTACAAGACTCAGAGTTCTGAGTATATTACTCAGAAAATCTTACTTAGCAGGATTTAACATTTCTAAAAATCAATTAATAAGTAAGATCAATTAGTCAGATTAAGCATTCCTATTTTACATATGAGAAATGAGAACCTTTTGTGATCAAGAGGCTTTGTGAACAAGTCAGTCAATTGATACTTTGTATGCACAAAGTGCATCTCTATTGTTCCCTTTTCCACATAGTCCTTTATAAAATGATACCTCACATCTATGTGTTTAGTCTTTGAATGTTGTACAGGATTCTGAGTAATGGCAATTGCACTTTCTGAGTCACAGTAGATAGGAATTTTGTTGAGCTGATACCCATAATCCATGAGTTGTGTCCTCATCCACAAAGTTTGAGAGCATGAAGCAGCAGCAGCAACATACTCTGCCTCAGTAGTGGAAGTGGATACACAATTCTGTTTCTTTGATGCCCAACTCACTATCTTATCCCCTAGAAAGTGACAAGCACCAGATGTACTCTTTCTGTCCATTCTACTTCCTGCATGATCAGCATCAGTGAAAGCTGTTAGTTTAAAGTCAGTTTCCTTTGGATACCATAAACCAAGATCAGGTGTTCCTTTGAGATATCTGAGAATCCTTTTGATAGCCAACATATGTGATTCTTTAGGATTGGATTGAAATCTTGCACAAAAACAGGTAGAAAACATGATGTCTGGCCTACTTGCAGTCAAATATACTAATGATCCAATCATGCCTCTATAAAGTTTGTTATCTACTGAAACTCCTTTGAGATCACATCTAACTTTATGTTTGTTGCCATAGGAGTTCTCATAAAAGCACAATCAGACATTTTGAACTTTTTCAGGATGTCCCTTACGTATTTTCCTTGATTTATAAAAATTCCATTTGGTAATTGTTTGACTTGAAGTCCAAGGAAAAAATTAAGTTCACCCATCATGCTCATTTCAAATTCAGATTTCATGATTTTAAAAAAATCATCACACATTTTTGCACTTGTAGAGCCAAATATTATGTCATCAACATAAATTTGAACAAGAATCAAATTATCACCTTGTTTCTTTAAAAACAAAGTTGTGTCAATCTTACCTTTCTTGTAACCTGAACCTAACAAGTGTTGAGTAAGAGTGTCATACCAGGCTCTTGGTGCTTGTTTTAGACCATATAAATCTTTATCTAAAATATAGACATGGTCAGGAAATTCTGAATCAACAAAACCTTCAGGTTGATGTACATACACCTCTTCATTAAGTATACCATTCAGAAATGCTGATTTGACATCCATCTGATATACTTTGAAATTCTTGTGTGCAGTATAGGCCAAAAATATCCTGACGGCCTCTATTCTTGCCACTGGTGCAAATGTCTCATCATAATCAATTCCTTCCTGTTGACAGTATCCCTTAGCAACCAATCTTGCCTTGTTTCTGATGACAACACATGACTCATCCTTTTTATTTCTGAATACCCATTTAGTTCCAATGATAGATTTACCTTCAGGCCTTGGAATGAGTCTCCAGACTTTGTTCCTTTCAAATTGAAGCAATTCCTCTTGCATTGCTGAAATCCAATCTGGATCCTCTAGGGCTTCATTAGCTTTCTTAGGTTCAATAACACTTAGGAAATCTGTAAACATTGCTTCATTTGCAGTAGCTGATCTGGTTTTTACTCCTGCTGATAGATCACCAATCACTTGATGAATGGGATGATTTTTAGTCCATTTGTTTGCACTAGGAAGCACATCAATCTCTGAATAATTGTTGTTTGTATCATTCTCATCAATGATAGCTTGTAATTCTGAATTGTCCCCTTGTTCTGATAAATTTGAGTTCAAATTCTGAGCAATGAAGTCAGAGTTCTGAATGACTTGTTCAGAGTTCTGAATACGAGGTTCAGAAGTCTGAATACAAGGTTCAGAATTCTGAGTATCAGTGTCAGAATTTTCATTACTTGTATTTATCAGAGTTGGACATTCCTCAGATGGACCTTTATCAGAAATTACAGTTGTTTGAACTACTTCTGAAGTTCTTCTTTTCATTTCATTGATCATCTTAGGGTTTTCAAACTCAGCATAAGAATCAAAAGTCAGTTCAAGAAAAGCATCCTTAAACAGTAAATTGAGTTCTGAACAAATAGGATTAGAGTTTGTATCAGAAGTCATTTTTGTCCTGTTCTGCATGAGTTCTGAACTGTCTTGTTCAGAAGTGTTCATTCTGACTTCATCAAATGTTACATTGATGCTTTCCATCATCCTCTTGGTTCTTCTGTTGTAGATTCTATGCTTTGGAAGTTAATGAATAACCAACAAAGTATCCTTCATCTGCCTTTTTATCAAACTTACCAAGATTTTCTCTGTCTTTAAGGACATAGCATCTGCAACCAAAAATATGAAAGAATTTGATTAATGGTTTTCTTTTATTTATCAGTTCATAAGCAGTCTTATTTAATATTTTATTGATTAAAGTTTTGTTCTGTGTAAAACATGCAGTTGCAATTGCTTCAGCCCATAAGAAAGTTGGAAGATTTGAATAAGCCAGCATGGTTCTTGCAGCTTCAACTAGAGTCATGTTTTTCCTTTCAACAACACCATTTTGTTGAGGAGTTTTGACGGCAGAGAAATTGTGAGAAATCCCAGAACTTTCTAAAAACTTCTGAAGAGTCTCATTTCTGAACTCTGTTCCATTATCACTTCTGATTTTCTGGACTGAAAGTTGTAAGAGAACTTGAATCCTTTTGATAAAGTTTATCAAGGTAGTAGCAGCTTCTGACTTATCTCTTAAGAATTCAACCCATGTGTATCTGGAATATTCATCAACAATTACAAGCATATACTTCTTTCCTCCCATAGACTGAACTGAAATAGGACCACAAAGATCAGTATGAATCATTTCCAATGGTGCTTTGCAAGATGAGTCCATTTTTAATTCGTGATAACTCTTTTTCATCTTGCCCATTTCACAAGCTGAGCATAATGATTCCTTTTCAAATTTAATCTTTGGTAATCCTTTAACCAGATGTTTTGCAACAAGATTATTCAGATCTTTGAAGTTTGTATTTTTGAAAAATTGATAAAATTGAGTATGATAAAAGACAAACATTTGCAATTGAGTATGATAAAAGACAAACAGGATTTAATGTTTGTATTTTTGAAAAATTAACCACAAATAAGTCCATTTGTCTTTTGGCCCAGAAGACTTTAAGATCATTCTCAGTTAAAATCACGCAACCTGTTATTTTGAACTTGATTTGACAAAGACTGTCTAAAAACTGACTTATGCTGAAAAGATTATGTTGTAAGCCTTCAACATAGAAAACCTTTTGAATTGTTAGATCTCCTTTTGTTAAATCTCCATAACCTTTAACTTGACCTTTGCTGTTATTTCCAAAGTTTACTGCTCCTCCAGCCTTTTCTGTGAAATTTGATAGAAAAGACTTCTGACCTGTCATGTGTCTTGAAGCTCCTGAATCTAAAAACCCCACATGACAGCCCTGCAACAACAATCAGTTAGATTTAGGTACCCATTTTGGAATGGGTCCTTCTTTGTTAGCCTTTTTATCTGATGGAACAAAAGTACCTTTGACTTTCCATTCAAAGGCTTTCTTCAAACACCACTTTCCTTGAACTTTTATGAAGTCAGAACATTTTCTGTTCACAGAATTGTTCAATTTCTTCTTGAAAGTTTTAAATTTAGATGTTGAAGAAGTTTCAACCTTCTTTTCTTTCACATTAAACCTTTTTTTCATTCTTTCCTGTGATTTTAATATGAGGCTTCACTTCTTTTATTATTTCTCTTTTCTGAGTTTGAGGAACAAAAACATTTTTCTTTTCTGTATTCTGAATGTCATTTCTTATATAGGAAACATAGGTTATTGTGATTGGACATTTATGAGAATATTGGAATGAATCACTTTCACATTGAACACAAATAAGATTTTTATTTGCAAGTAACAACAGATCTGTACCATAAGCCTTTTCATTTTTATTGCTAGTTTTCAAAGTACAAGTACATTTATCACAATAACTCTGTGCTTTTGGTACAGTTGCAGGAACCAATCCATTCATCTCAGAAACTCTTTTCACACCATCTTTCCTTTTGCTTTCCTCTTTTTCTAAAAAATCAATCCCTTTTTGTTAGAAGGAGAAGTAGATTATTCACCTTTTTCATATGTACTTGATTCATTAAGGAATTTACCATTATCTTTTAGAGCATTAATTTTAAAAAGATCATACTCAGTCTTCAGTTTCTCAAGTTCTGTTATTTTCTGAATAAAGATGTTCTTTTCTTTTAAAGCTTCATCAAGTTTAACATCCACATCACAGTAATCATTTTCATGTTCATCAAAAGATTTCCTCAAATCCTCAAGTTCTTGACTTACAAGATTAAACCTCTTTTCAAGCTCTGAAAAGTCATCTGACTTTGTTTCAGAAAATCCAGTTGACTCAGACTTCTGACTACCTGAATCAGAATTCTGATTAACAGACTCAGATGTCTGACCTTCAGACTCAGAGTTCTGACTCAAAGAATCAGAGTTCTGACTAGAAGCTTCAGACTTCTGATTAACTGTTTCAGAAACCTCACTTGTATCAAATATGCTCTCAATGTCATGATGTGAAAAACTTGGTTGTTTATTTTTGTAACTGACATTTAAAGAATCATACTTGAATTTAATGTCATTGTATTTTGGTTTCTCATCTGTTGGTTTAGGAATTTCTTTCTTAACCTTATCTTCTGAAACAACTGACTTTTCTATTTTTGAATCAGAAACTATCTCCTTTGTCTTTTTAGAGCTTGGTTTCTGCAAATTGTCAGAACTTGTTATAGAACTTGCAGGTCTGATAAAAACTTCAACAATTTCTGGGATTTTTGGCTTAGGAACTTGAATTTTTTCAAAATCATATAAGTTGACTGGAGCTCTTCTTAAAACAACATTTTCTTCCAATCCCAATCCCTTCTTTGGATTGTAAAATCTTGTATCTTTAACATTACTTGTTAGAAGATTTAACGTTTGCTGAGTCTGACCTCTTTTCAATTTTAGATCTTCCAATTCTTTGATTTTGGTGTATAAATTTTTTCTTTCCTCAAATAGCATATCAAATTTTATTTGTAAATCACCCTTTTCATCCTTAATCTTTGAAAATTCATTTTTTAATTCAGAAAGCTTTTTTAACAATTCAGAATTTTCATTTTTAACTTTCTGTTTCTCAGCCTCAGATTCCTCATATTGTTCTCTTATTACTTCTTTTTCAATTCTGAATTTGTTAACCAGACTTCTTTCACCTTTTATCTGTTTTCTAAGATTAACAAATTCAGTTTTCATGTCACCAATCTGTGTCATTAAGTCTATTTCAAGTGCAGAATGTACCTCAGTAGATGACTCAGAATCAGCATCCTCATAGTCAGAATCATCCTCATTTTTCATTCTGGCCATGTAACTTTGCATCTGTGGAAAATTAATATGATCATCTTCATCTGAAGTGTAGTACAGCCAATTCTCCTGTTCAGCCAACATAGCAATCTCATCATCTCTCTTCTTTGCAAGCTGAGCCTTCTTGGTGTAGTACTCATAATCTTTCACAATCTTTACTCTGCAGTCCTTAGCATAGTGGCCAGATTTTCCACACTTGAAACACAAATTGTTTTCTTTTCTCTCTTCCTTCTCTTCTTTCTTCTCTAACATATTTTCTCCTCTGTCTTCTCTTTTCTTATATTCTGAACTCGCCTGTTCTCTCTTGTAATTTCCCTGAAATCTACCCTTCCCATACCTCTTGTTGAAAGTATTTGTCAACAAGGCTAGTTTCTCAGCCATTATCTTGATATCTTCATCATCCTCTGACCCTTCTTCCTTGTCAGATTCTTCCAGCTTTGGTATCTCAGATAGATATGCAGTCTTATAGGAAATGATGACCATTCTGAGTTTAGGCTGTTCATAAATTTGTAATTTATTTCTGACTTCGTTTTCTTCAGCCCATTTCTTCTCAAATCATTCAGAATAGTACAAAATTTACTGTACGTCTGAGTCAAACTTTCTGATTCTTTAGCCTTGAACCTTTCATAGGCATTTATGCTCTGATTTAACTTTGCTTGAATAGATCTCGCAGTTCCTAACATCTGTCTTTCCAGTTCATCCCACATTTCCTTAGCAGATGATCCACTATCAATCCTGTTAAGAACTTCATTTGGAACAGCCAAAGTCATCAACGTAATTGCTCTTTTGTCTATAGCATGTCTGTTTTCTGTTCTACTGTATACTGAGAAAAACTCTTCTTCACCCTTGTAGCTGGAATTTCTGGAGTTTTCTCTGTTCCAGGAGTTGCAGCGACATCGACATACACTTCGATAGGACCTTCACGGATAGAGACCATTAGATTTTCATCTATGTTATCCAAGAATTGGATCATTCGGATTTTCCATTGCTGGTACTCTTCAGGTATTAGAACAGGTGGTTTTGTTTCAGATCCCATGGCTAGATACTCTTTAGAAGACATGATTGTAAGAAAGCTTCAACAGAAAGACAAATTCAAATTCCTTGATCGAAAAACAACAATTAATTCAAGAATTGCTAAGAATTCAAGAACAGTGAGTAGCAGCGGAATCAATTTTCGAATTGATCAAGAAATCTTCAAGAACACAAACAGGAAACCCTCAAGAATGCGATCTCGATCGAATTTGTTTGTTGACTAGCTCTGATACCAATTGATAGTTCATGATCCACTCTTACAATCAATATAACAATGAATAGAATAGTAATCGAGAAGTAATTTGATCAAGAACACTTGTATTCAATGAAGAACAGATTTACAGATCTTAGAGAGAGCGTATCTCAAAGATTACAAAATATGAATACAAGAATATGCGGAAAAGTTAGTTAGCGAAACAGTGCTAACCACTATTTATACTGCAACGGAACCACTAAAGCTACAGTACATACAAGAAAGACTAATAGGAACAATACACGTGTCCTAATTAGTTAACTAAGTACTAAGGAAAGTATCAAGTTATAAGTTCTGAACATGTTGTTCAGAACTTCTGAACATTCATCTGATTAGGCATACCAGAACTTCTGACTTCTCTAGTAACTTTCCGTGTAATACTTCTGAGTCTTCTTATTCAGAACTCTGACCCTTCATATCAGAACATCTGAGCCTTCTCATCAGATCTTTAACACTTGGTTTATTGACAAAACCCAGGTCTAACAATTTCTTACCCGATTTAGTATAATCCACTCTTAGAACCTGCGTTAGGATATCACTCTTAGTGCCTTGCGTTAGGTTATCACTTTGAATCGAACAAATCGTCTGACGATCACTCTAGTGCAACACAAGATATCTTCACGCGACGCTTTTGCTATCGGCACCGATTCCAAACCACCTTGCCTCTATCAAGGTGAGTACAGCCAGTGGCGGGACAGATTCATAATCTTCATTGAGTCAAAGGATAACTTCGAGTTTATCTGGCGAGCTCTAAATGATGGGCCAATTCCTGATCCCATGAAGATAGTACCAGCCACTGCAAATGCTCCAGCTCGTACCGAGAAAAATACACTCTCCGATATGACTGCCGACGAAAGAGGTATGATAGAGGGAGAAAAGCATGCCAAGGGGTACCTTGTTCAAGCTCTACCCAACACGATCTACACTGCCATCGACAGCTACAAAAAGACAGCAAAGGGTATGTGGGATCAAGTGGCGAAAATGATGCACGGGAGCGATGTCGGGAATCAACTGAAAATCAACAGCGCCATAACCAAGTTCGATGGGTTTAAGCAGCACACCGGCGAATCCCTTACCCAGGCCTATGAACGCTTTTGTCTCCTTCTCTACGAACTTAACAAGAACCAAATCACTCGCTCCAACACGGAAAATGCGCTCAAGTTTCTCAACAACCTGTTGCCTGAATGGAAGGTATTTGCATCTCATGTTAAGCACAACCACTTGATAGAGAACATTGGCATCCACGAACTCTATGAGACGCTTCTTCAAGACGAAGATTAAGTGAATGAAATTCTGAGCGAAAAGAAATCCGCATCCAAGCCAACTGCTGATCCATTAGCACTCATGTCTTCAAAACGAGGAAAATCTTATGGCCGTCGTTCCAAACGAGCTCAAGAGCCAAGTGATTCTGAGCCCGAACCTGAGGAAGAAGAAGATAATGATTTTGATTCTGAATTAACTGCCTTAAAGAATGCAATGGCTTTGATCTCCAGATCCTTCCAGCAAAAGAAGTTCTACAAGAAGCCGACGTCCAATAATCAGCGCTACTCCACCTCCTCCAACAAGCGCCATGATTATCATGACAAATATGAAGGAAAGAAGAAAGCCGATGAGCCCGACCAGTCTGACAAGAAGGAGAAGACATAGAAAGTTGACCGCAAAAAGAAAGACGAACCCGTGACTTGCTATAACTGCGGGAAGCTTGGTCACTTTGCGAAAGATTGTAGGAAGCCTGTTGTGAAGAATGCACATTATTACAAGGCAAAGCTCGCATTGTCCGAACAAAAGGAAGATGGAGAAGCTTTATTTGTGGAAGATGAATATTGCCTGGGTCGATCTGACAGTGAAAGCGATTCTGAAGGAGCTGATGCTTTCATGGGCTATCATTCCCCCGCTGAAGAAGAAAAGACAAAGTTGTGTCAGGTATGTAAACCTATCTATCTATATCTCTTTAACCGAATGCAACCTCTTGCTGAACGGATAGATTCCAATAAGGCCACCGCTAATGAACAACTGCTTGAGATTAGATCACTATCTAAAAAGCTAGATGTTCAAACGCGAATAACTGAGAAACACACGTCCGAAAATGCTAATTTAAAAGAAAATTGTAAAAATCTTTCAATAGCACCTAAGGACTGAAGGGCCAAAATATCTGAACTACAGTCACAACTTGATCAGTGTGAGAATGAGAAAGCAGAAATTGTTTATCAATGCCATGCTCTTTAAATTCAGCAAAAGGAGTTTGTCGCTAAAATAGTTGACCTAGAAACCAAACTCCACAAAAGAGGTCAAACTGATCAGACCATACACATGAATAAACCCAAGGAGTTCACTTATTTTAACAAAGAGTGGGGAATCGGATATGATAACCCACACTATTTGAAAAAGGGTATTTACAACACACCTACTCTGTATGATTTTGGCTGTTTTGGATTAGATGGACTGATCCTCTTGAACCTGAAAAGGAAGAGGAAACTGAGGAATATAAGCGCAAACACACAACTAAAATGCAACTTCCTTTTTGTTATGAGCCTTTGAAATACTATTATTAGAAAATTAAAAAAAGTACCTCTCTCATGACTACTTTGACTGCTATAAGGTTGTAACGCCCAAGGATTCCTCCAAAGAGGATGAGGTCCAAGCAACCGAGCCCAAGACTGAGACGGATGAGTTCAAACTCTATGTTCTCCCTCTCATCTTGGAAGCAAAGATAGTCGAGTTAGAGGAGTCACTCGTGAAAGAAAGGTCAAGTTTTCAAAAGGAAAGGCAAGCATTCTCACGGAACTTGAGAATCTAAAACCGTCAAAACCGAAACTGTGTCGGATGAAGGATAGGAAATCCTTCGGTGTGAAATCCAAATGCTCACATTAAAACTGGCTGCCTTGGCAACAGATGCGATGAAGGAGCATACGAGAAATGGTCAACTCCAAGAGCAGATTGACCAACTCCAACATGAAAAGCAGACTTCACCCGAACCTTCCTCCAACTCATCTGATACGTCTTTGTGTAAAGCTTTCATTGGGAAAATATTTTCTACACAAGACGGTCAAGAATCTCAAGATAAGAGTGTTTTAAGGAATTTAAACTCTGATTTTTTCCTAGCTTCCGCACCAAATTCCCCGAAACACACAAGCACAAAGTGTTCCTCGCCTTCCTCTGCCAATCCAAATCCCACTATCCTGGATATTGATTTTTCAGAATATATGAACTCCGAAGGCAATTCTGATGAAGAGTTTGAATAGTTCCCTTTCGACAAACCTCTTCCAAGTCATACTGACTTTCTTTCGCCAATAGTTAATCGACCGGTCAATTTTCAAAAGGGCGACTGTTATCAATCAAAGACTCCGGCTGTGATTAAGATTTCTAAAAATGCTTCAAATTCTCAAAAACAATCACAGCCGAAGCAAAAGACCGATCGAACGACTAATAAGATTCCTGTTTCTTCAAAAGTCACTGACCATGCTGTCCCTATTGTTTCAGATAAAACCGGTCGCGTTAAACAAGATAAACAAAAGTGGCTAGCCAAGGAATCTATCGAGGATGCTGCATCAAAGTCATTTAATATTGTTTTCTATCCTAGAATTAACAAAAATGATTGTGCTTGGAATCATAGGAATGATTTTGTTAAACAAGATGTTAATTTTCCGATTAAACTTTATTCCATTCAGCAATTGATTCAATTATCGCATGATTATTTGTGTTGTTCTAATTGTGGTTGGAATGACTTTGATGACATTAATAATAATGATTGGTTTGGGTCATATCATATATATAATCATACACCCAAACGCAAACCCCGTTAAAACAAAAAGAAACATCATACACAACGGGTTTCCCAATCAGAGGTTAAACCAAAGCAAGATAGGAAACCCATTTCAAAACGGGTTCCTCCTACTGAGGTTAAATCTACACCCAAGAGGCAACCTGCTTCAACACAGGTTCCTCCGAACGGTATAAAACCTAACCCTCCAGGACCCATGCGTATATGGGTACCTAAAGTCTGCTAATCTCGTTTTGTAGGACGGTCATGTGTGGTACGTAGATTCTGGATGCTCCAAGCACATGACCGGAAGGAGGGAGCTTCTCACGAACTACAAGGAACAATATGGCGGAGACGTGAGATTCGGGAAAGATGACAAGGCGCCGATTTTGGGCTACGGCGACATTGTCCAAGACAAGATCACCATCAAGAAAGTTTCACACGTCGCGGGATTGGGTCACAATCTGTTCAGTATCGGCCAATTCTGCGACAAAGATCTCGAGGTCAGATTCAAAGCCAAAAGGTGTAGAATCCTTAAAGACGACGGAAAAGAGCTACTGGTTGGAACGTGAAAGACCAACCTCTACACTATCGACCTCGTAGCCCGGAAGACCGATACTTCTGTCTGCCTGATGTCAAAGGCCAATTCCCAGCAAGTGTGGATTTGGCATCGACGTCTCTCGCACCTGAACTTCAAGAGTATCAACAAACTGGTACTTGGCGGACACGTGAAAGGCATGCCCGATCTTCAATTCGTGAAGGATCGACTCTGTGGGCCATGCGAGTTGGGAAAGATGAAGCGAGCTACGCACAAGCTGAAGGACGCTTCGAGCACGTCAAGGTCCCTCGAACTTATCCATATGGATTTGTGTGGACCGATGCGTGTTCAGAGAATCAATAAGCGCAAGTATGTCCTGGTGATGGTGGATGATTTCTCACGCTACACATGGGTCAAGTTCCTACGTACGAAGGATGAAACTCCGGAGCTGATCATCAACCATTTGAAGACCATCCAACTGAACCTTCAAAGTCAAGTTCTGTAATAACCAGGTATTTTATTTAATTTAAATTGGAATTTTATAAGTCTTTATATTAGTGTTTGGTGAAATTTAAAAGTTTAGGGATGAGTTTTAATATTAATTGGAAGTTAAGGGGTAGGTTTTTATTTTTATAAAAGAAGTTAGGGGTATATTTTGACAAGTGAATCAAGTTTAGGGTTTATATGGTAATTATGTGACACCTCCTAGTATGCAAACCGACTTTCATTCTATTATGGGCGAGGTGTTCATTTTTAAAGTGATATCTCAAGATACTAGTGTGTGTGTGTGTGTGTGTGGTATTCGATTGAGAGAGAGATCGAGAGAGGCTAGAAGGAAAGAAGAAGGAAGAAATTAAGAAGTTGCTGCTGTGATTCTAGGAACAATATGAAGTAATCAAGGTAAACAATCCATACCTTATTTGTGTTTTAATCCATTAAAGAGTTCTTGAGTTTAATAGATAAGTTCTAAGTGGGTTTTGGTTAGAAATGGATGTTTTGATGAATCTAAGCTTATGTTTAGGTCATGTTATTAGTCTTAAACATTCCTGCAAAGTTCCAGAAACATGTATAGTATAAATCTACAAATTCTGGGTTTTTAAGATGAACAGTGGACTGAGATATTCATCGGAGTCGCAATAGACGACTGCGCCATTCAACGAAGTCGCAACAGTTGGTTGCGACTTGGCATTGAAGTCGCAATGGTCGTTTGCGACTTGGCTTGGAATCGCAGTAGTTGGTTGCGATTCGAGTTTGGAATCGCAATAGAGGGTTGCGACTCCAGGGTGGAATCGCAATAGAGGGTTGCGACTCCAGGGTGGAATCGCAATGGAGGGTTGCGACTTCAAGATGAAATCGCAATAGGAGATTGCAATTTGGGTACTGTTCATTGCGATTTGAGTTTAGAATTTCGTAAGTTTAAGTGTTAAAAGAGATATTTGGTATTTTATCTGATTTCAGATTCTGTGAAGGATCGACATACTTGAATCATCTTGAAAGAGTTTTTGGTGATAAACGCACGAGGTGAGTTTTACTTTAAAGTATTTTTACTGGAATACATTATGTGAATATTAACTACTTGATAATTTGTATGAATATGTCATACGGGTGTGATTATAATATGTTAAGATATTATAATTACGTGAAGTATTATATGGGAATATAATACGTGGTCGGGCTTTGGACCGGTGTGTTAATTGGCTCGCAACCAATAAATTTGGCCATTGTGGAGGAATAAGGTGGATGAGAGGTACAAGAGGTACGAGTTTGAATTGGTATTTATATACGTGTAGTACTTGAATGTATATGAAGGATTTTGCATAAATGGTTTTAATACAAAGGATTTACATGAATGATTTTATAATGATTTTGGGAAAGGACCGTGATTAACTCACTAGACCCGTTTGGTCTAACCCTCATTTTGTTTTCAAAAATATGTTTTCCAGGTTGAGGATCGGTGAAAGAAAGGGATAAGAATAGGAAGCTTTTGATGAACGTTGATTAGGAGACTTTTACGTATTTTTGTATTTTCGAGACCGAAGAGACCGTTTGTGATGTATTGTGTATTTCCTTCTGTAAATGTAACTACGTTATGCAATATATGTTATTTGCTGTATGTTATGGGAAAGTGGGTCGTTACAAATGGTATCAGAGCCCTAGTTTAAGAGATTTAGGTATTAGTATCTGTACCTAGACTTAAACTGCATGTGAAGTAGGATGTCCCTATTATTTTAGAACCTGGGGATGTTAAGTATAAAAAGGTAGAAGGAGCATCATGTAAGGTAATTTCAAATTACACCAGGCCAGTGTAATTATGATCTTACAGGTGCATGTATGAACTGGAATACCTTGTTATATGGGGTATGTGCTTATATGTATATTAACTTTGTTTGAATCCACAGAATGGCGAGTGGCACTAGACAAAGGAACCAGAGAGGAGGAAGGAATTCCGGTGGAGAGAATCCACCAATAGGAAGAGGGGGAAGAGGAAGAGATCGAGGTAGAGGCAGAACCGGCAGGGGAACTAGGGGTCGAACTGGAGGTAGAACACAACCACAGGGTACAGAGTTTGTTACGCGGGATGATCTGATGGCTGAAATGAGAAGATTGCAGGATAATATCCAAGTTATGTTTGAACATAATCGCCATAATGAAACTGAAAGGCCAAATCCAGAACACGAAGTGGAAATGCCAATTACCTCTACTATCTTGCCGATGATGAAAAAGTGCGACTACAAAATGTTTCTTAGTTGCAAGCCCCCTACATATTCCGGAGATCGGGACCCGGTCAAAGTAATGAGATGGCTAAAAGAAATAGAAGCCATCTTCAAGACTTGTAAATGTGCTGAAGAAGACAAAGTACTTTATGGAACTGCGATGTTGAAAGGTGATGCTCTGTATTGGTGGGAGGCTCATATAGAATCAAGAGGAACAGATGTTTATACTACTTTTGCATGGGTGGAATTTGTGTTAGCTTTCACAACACATTTCTGTCAGCTATTAGACAACTGGAAGAGGAATTTATGAATCTACATCAGAGAAGTTTATCGGTTAGGGATTACACCGCCCTCTTTCTCGAGAAGTCTCGCTTTGCAGAGTACTATGTTGCCACAGAGGCGTTGAAGATGGAAAGGTTTATTTTTGGGTTAAATTCTGAAATTAGAAAGTTAGTGATTGCGACAGGACCTGATACCTTCTCAGCCGCAGTAAATGCCGCGGAGAATGTGGAACAGGATATTAAGAGAGATATTAGTGATAAGAGTGCTGGGAAAAGAAAATCGGAAGAAATGACGTATGATTCAACGGAATACGAAATTCAAAGGTTCGATAGTCACATACCTTTTAGACAAAATGAAAAACTATGTCCAAAATGCAACCGCGTACATCAAGGAAATTGTTATGTTGATCCTAGAAGTTGTTATAAGTGTGGAAGGACGGGACACATCGCTAAGAATTGTCGCGCACATCGATTCTGTTTTGTTTGCAATTCCCCTGATCATATTCAGTCAGAATGTCCACAGTGGAAAGCACGTCAGGGTAGTACAACAGCGAGATTAACGGAAGTTGAATCGGGAAAGGTACAAGGGTCTGAAGCATCGAGAGTTCAAGGCCGCGTTTTTCAGATGACGGAACAAGAGGTGGAAGAAAGTCCTGATGAGGTTACAGGTATATTTCTATAAACTCTATACGTGCTAAAGTGTTATATGACTTCGGTACGAAGTGGTTCTTGGTATTTTCGTGCTTTTGTTACTTATTTGTGTTAGAGGTATAGATAGAGGCGGAGTGTCTATTCAGGTAGTTTCTATGGCTTTGATTGAGTTCGAGGTAATAGTGGAAGATAAGTATCAGTACCTTTTTGCTTGATCGAATTCCGGGACGGAATTCTTTTAAGGGGGAGATGTTGTAATAACCAGGTATTTTATTTAATTTAAATTGGAATTTTATAAGTCTTTATATTAGTGTTTGGTGAAATTTAAAAGTTTAGGGATGAGTTTTAATATTAATTGGAAGTTAAGGGGTAGGTTTTTATTTTTATAAAAGAAGTTAGGGGTATATTTTGACAAGTGAATCAAGTTTAGGGTTTATATGGTAATTATGTGACACCTCCTAGTATGCAAACCGACTTTCATTCTATTATGGGTGAGGTGTTCATTTTTAAAGTGATATCTCAAGATACTAGTGTGTGTGTGTGTGTGTGGTATTCGATTGAGAGAGAGATCGAGAGAGGCTAGAAGGAAAGAAGAAGGAAGAAATTAAGAAGTTGCTACTGTGATTCTAGGAACAATCTGAAGTAATCAAGGTAAACAATCCATACCTTATTTGTGTTTTAATCCATTAAAGAGTTCTTGAGTTTAATAGATAAGTTCTAAGTGGGTTTTGGTTAGAAATGGATGTTTTGATGAATCTAAGCTTATGTTTAGGTCATGTTATTAGTCTTAAACATTCCTGCAAAGTTCCAGAAACATGCATAGTATAAATCTACAAATTCTGGGTTTTTAAGATGAACAGTGGACTGAGATATTCATCGGAGTCGCAATAGACGACTGCGACATTCAACGAAGTCGCAACAGTTGGTTGCGACTTGGCATTGAAGTCGCAATGGTCGTTTGCGACTTGGCTTGGAATCGCAGTAGTAGGTTGTGATTCGAGTTTGGAATCGCAATAGAGGGTTGCGACTCCAGGGTGGAATCGCAATAGAGGGTTGCGACTCCAGGGTGGTATCGCAATGGAGGGTTGCGACTTCAAGATGAAATCGCAATAGGAGATTGCGATTTGGGTACTGTTCATTGCGATTTGAGTTTAGAATTTCGTAAGTTTAAGTGTTAAAAGAGATATTTGGTATTTTATCTGATTTCAGATTCTGTGAAGGATCGACATACGTGAATCATCTTGAAAGAGTTTTTGGTGATAAACGCACGAGGTGAGTTTTACTTTAAAGTATTTTTACTGGAATACATTATGTGAATATTAACTATTTGATAATTTGTATGAATATGTCATACGGGTGTGATTATAATATGTTAAGATATTATAATTACGTGAAGTATTATATGGGAATATAATACGTGGCCGGGCTTTGGACCGGTGTGTTAATTGGCTCGCAACCAATAAATTTGGCCATTGTGGAGGAATAAGGTGGATGAGAGGTACAAGAGGTACGCGTTTGAATTGGTATTTATATACGTGTAGTACTTGAATGTATATGAAGGATTTTGCATAAATGGTTTTAATACAAAGGATTTACATGAATGATTTTATAATGATTTTGGGAAAGGACCGTGATTAACTCACTAGACCCGTTTGGTCTAACCCTCATTTTGTTTTCAAAAATATGTTTTCCAGGTTGAGCATCGGTGAAAGAAAGGGATAAGAATAGGAAGCTTTTGATGAACGTTGATTAGGAGACTTTTACGTATTTTTGTATTTTCGAGACCGAAGAGACCGTTTGTGATGTATTGTGTATTTCCTTCTGTAAATGTAACTACGTTATGCAATATATGTTATTTGCTGTATGTTATGGGAAAGTGGGTCGTTACAAGTTCATACTATCAGGACCGACAACGGGACGGAATTCAAGAATCAAACGGTGAACGACTACCTGACTTCAGTTGGTATCTCGCAAACCTTCTCGACTGCACGCACTCCTCAACAAAACGGAGTGGTGGAAAGACGCAACCGTACCCTCGTTGAAGCAGTTCGCACGATGCTTTCTCAGTCCAAGCTCCCACTATTTAAATGGGCCGAAGCGGTGTCTACAGCTTGTTACACGCAAAACCGCTCCATTATCAACGAGCGGTTCAACAAGACGCCGTACGAGATCATGAACAACTGCGTTCCAAACATCAAGTATTTCCACGCGTTCGGATGCACGTGCTACGTCCTCAACGACAAAGAATATCTCGGAAAATCCAGCCTAAAGGCGGATGAGGGAGTGTTCATAAGATACTCCATGCAGGCTAAGGCGTATCGCGTTTACAACAAACGGACTAAAACCGTTACTGAGAGTGTAAATGTGACATTCGACGAAGCCGCAGATTTGGCTTCCGAACACATCAGTTCAGAACCTGGTTTAACTGGCGTGCTAGCTTCTGAACTTCCACGTTCGGGATCTACACAAGGGACAGTAAATCCGAATCATGCATCTACGTCGAATGCTCATCTTTCAGATTTAGATTTACTTTTCCAATATTATTATGATGATATGCTTAACATTGCTACTCCTCGTGTCTCAGCGCAACCAAGACTTGAAGCTGCTCAAATCGAGGATTCGGAGAATCTCTCTGGTCCACCGCCCTCGACTAGCACTCCATCCATCACTGTGGAGACACCTCAGCCATCATCATCAACATCTACTGATACAACATCAACTGATACTACCATCCCCCGGAGGAACCAGTACTAAAACGGAGATCGCTCCTCAAGCTTCGTCATCTACTACAATCAATAGTCAACCTTTTGCATTCCTCGGAACCAGAAGTTGTTCAACCTTTGACTAATCCCCCCCCCCCGTCTCCTCTGAGAAACCAACCTGCTACACTTGAAGCGTTACAAGACCTTCCATCTGGTGATTACGTGGATCTGGACGCCTCACACTCAACGCAGCAGCCGCTTCCACACACCACCAAATGAACAAGAGCTCATCCCTTACACCAGATCATCGGTGATCCTTCCACTCCAGTCCAAACGCGAGGCGCATCAGCCAATTTCTGCATCTTCTCCGGCTTCTTGAGCAAGATCGAGCCAACAACCATCCGCGAAGCACTTGAAGATCCGGACTGGGTCATGGTCATGCAAGAAGAGCTCAACCAATTCGAGGCTCTAAAGGTATGGCGACTTGTCCCACGTCCAACCCACAAGACGGTGATCGGCACTAAGTGGATCTTCAAGAATAAGAAGGACGAGGACGACATCATAGTACGCAACAAGGCGTGTCTCGTAGCCAAGGGATACCGTCAGCAAGAAGGGATTGACTACGGCGAGACATACGCTCTGGTGGCGAGGATAGAAGCTATACTTATGTTCCTTGCATACACCGCACACAAGAACCTTACGGTCTTCCAAATGGATGTGAAGAACGCATTTCTCAACGGAGAACTCAAGGAAGAAGTGTATGTGTCGCAACCGGACGTGTTCGTGGATGAAAAGAATCCTTATCATGTCTATATACTAGACAAGGCGCTCTACGGATTGAAGCATGCTCCACGAGCCTGGTATGATACGTTAACCGCATTTTTGATAAAATCGAAATTCACACGAGGTAAATTCCATTCAACTCTTTTTATCAAAAACAAAAAAGGTCATATTGTATTAGTTCAGGTGTATGTCGATGACATAATTTTCGGTTCTACTAATCCTCAGTATGCCAGGAACTTTGCCAAGTTAATGGGACAATTTTTTAAAATGAGTATGTTATGTGAGATGAATTTCTTCCTTGGTCTTCAAGTTAAACAACTGTCAACCGGGATATTCATAAACCAGGCTAAGTACATCCTGGACATTCTTAAGAAATTCCAGATGGAACAATCCTCACCGATGAAAACTCCAATGGCACCCGGTACAAAGTTACACGCCGATCCTAACGGAAAGGATGTGGACACTAAAACGTACCGGGGAATGATTGGTTCTTTGATGTACTTAACCGCTAGTAGACCAGACATCATGTTTTCCGCATTTCTATGCGCCCGGTTTCAATCAAAACCAAAAGAGTCTCATTTAATAGCTGTCAAACGAATTCTTCGTTATTTACGTGGTACTGCTGATCTGGGCTTGTGGTACCCGAAAGAGACAGGTTTTGAGCTGTCTGCATATTCTGATGCGGACCACGCGGGCAGCATGATGGTTCGAAAGATCACATCGGGTCATGTGCATTTCTTGGGCGATAGCTTGGTGAGTTGGGCATCCAAGAAGCAGCAATGCATCTCTACGTCGACTGTCGAGGCGGAATATGTGGCCGCCGCAAGTTGGTGTTCACAAGTAATATGGATGCGCACACAACTCAAGGACTACGGCTTCACATACGTCAAGGTGCCCATCTACTGCGACTCGAAGAGCGCAATCGCAATATCCAGCAATCCGGTCCAACACACGAAGACGAAGCACATAGACGTTCGGTACCACTTTATCAAGGATCACGTTGAAAGAGGTACAGTCGAAATCTATTTTGTAAATACTTTACATCAGCTAGCAGACCTGTTTACAAAACCCCTGGACGAAAAACGCTTTAATTATCTAGTGTCCAGGTTAGGTATGCTATATCTAACGGTTTGATCTGATTGTATACCCGATACAAGCTCCATACATCTACGAGAAACTGTCTACTCATCATCTGTTGTTCACACTCCTGATGAGTGAGCATACACTTTCTTGCATCTGTATTCTACTTATATCAGTTACACAGTTAGGTTGAGTCTCTGTATTTATTAGGTAGATTTCGTTTGTTTCCTTTCTTTCCTCGTGTGTTTCTTTTATTTAATACCGTCGTCTAGTTTAATTGGTTTTATATCTGTGCTTTCACAAGTGTTCATGTGTTCAGGGGGAGCATGACCAGCTATTAGGTAAGTTTATTCTATTGTTGAGGGGGAGCATCACACACAAGTTTTTTTCTAACTGCCATAAAGTTTTTTTGTGTGTGTGGATACTCCCGTGTGTATTTCACACCACGCGCACATTCTGAGGGGGAGTATACCACTTTATATTCATCATTTGAGGGGGAGCGACACAACAATTTTTTTCTTTCAATGGGTAAAAGTTTTTTTTGTGTCGACATCTACGCTGCACACAACTGCACAATCCGTGGGGGAGCAGAGAAATCCCCATGCTCAGTTTGAGGGGGAGCGAGAGAAGGTTCTTTCAAAATCCAAATAGTCCTATTTTATTGAAAATATGAAAGAACAAGGAGTTTCTGTCAAAAATACCATAGTGTCCGGACAGGTTTCTAGAAACCCATCTATCCGGATAGGTTTCCGGACCGGACCTCTATCCGGATCGGATGGAAATCCGGATGACCCACCTAGACTCTTGATTCCATATAAAAGGATTCCGGACACTCATTAGTTCATTTTATCTAGAATCCTCGAAAAACCCTAAACCTATCTCACTGTCTCTATCACTCGGACACTCACCCAATCGACGAATTGCACTCGATTTTCGTTCTACAATCAGGTATACTTCTCTCCTATCTATCTCGATCTCGAATGTGCTCATCTCACGTACTTTCACATACACATCAACCACTAATTTTCTTGCATCAGGGGTTCTGAAAACCCATTTCTTGCTTTTACGAGTTCGGGTCAAATCAGTGCATTTCAGGTCGATATACTTGTTTTAATGTGCACATAGACTAATATCGATACTGCTGGAATTGTTTAAAACGTGCTTGAGGCTGTGATTTGCATGATTGAACCAATCCAGATGTCGTCCGGATAGTGTTGAACTATCCGGACACATTCGAATTCATCCGGAAACACTCCTGGTCAAGATATTTTATCCGGAAACCTTCAACGTCCGGTAACCCTAGTTGTCCGGAAACCTAAGTGTTTCCGGTAAGTTCAACTATCTGGATAGTTGAGGTGTCTGGTAACCAAAGTCATCCGAAAACACATATCTTATTCGGAAACCGGTTTTTGTCCGGATTGTCACCTTGTCCGGAAACATTCATCACACCCGGAAACATTGGTTGTCCGGATACTTTTGTCCGGATACTCTTGTTTGTCTGGAAACATTAGTCTCAAATGCATTTTGTCCGGACAACCTGTGTTCTTCATTCCAGTACCTTGTTACCTCACTGCCAATCCTCAATCTGTATCAGATTGAGCCAATTACTGCAAAGGTACGCACCTACACTTGTTTACCCGCCTTGATTACTAACTTTGGTTCTTTTTCAGATATTCATAATGGCGGACCAGGAACAACAACAACAACACAAAGAGCAAATTCCTCCTCAAGAGGAATTTATCGACGAAGCAGCCGATAATGCGTTGGTCAACCCTGACCATGGCATCGAGATGGAAGCCAACAATCACCAGTTGGACGCCGCTGAGTTCCGACCACAGGAGCAACACCGTGTGGTCGTGGACATCCTACTAGGTCACCCTCTCCGTGAGGTCCTCACTGCAACAGCGACGTCCCCGCACTATATGTTTATCAAGTATGGCTCACCGTACGAGTCATCACGGCTGCCAATTCTCAGACCATCGCGGCGCGGATCGACAACCATCCCTTCACACTCACACCTGACGTGTTCCGCTGCTTGCCATCCCTACCAGAGGCCAACGCCGGCGGACACCAAAGCTACGACCCCATGGTAAATTACACGATTATGTGTGCTCAAGTACGCGCACTCGGATACAACCACGACCTCGACCGCCCTTCAACGTTCAACCGGAAGTACCTAGCGCCCATCTGGTACACACTGTTCACGATTCTGAACAAGTGTCTATCATCCAGATGGAGGGGAATAGACCAATGCACAACTGACTTTCTGCTTCTATTCCATGCTGTATGCTACAACAGACACGTCGACTTTGCGATGAATATATGGCGCGAGATGGTTCAAGCTATTCGGCAAATCGGCGGTACGAAGTAAAAGAAGTTCCTACCTTATCCTCGTTTTCTCTCACTGGCTGTGCGACAACACATGGATGCGAATCCAGGGATACCGTGACGCATTAACCATCTGGTATGTCCTCCATTCTATTTACAATATATAGTGATTCGGAACCCGTCTAATGCCACAGCCATGCCTATACCTGAAGCCGTATTGGCACACGCAGACCCCAATGCACCGAGTATGTTAGAATATAGGAGAGAGATAGCTACTCCCATGGTCCAGCCAACACCGGAGGGACCTCCCCAGGGAGATAGACCAGAGCGACATGAGGGTCCTAAGACAAGAGGAGGAAGGGCCCGGGCAGCAGGGGCTCCCGGGCGGGGTGTGTTGAGATTACATGGGAGGGGAACAGGCGCGGGCAGTCCATTGGATACGCGAGCCAGGACTACCCAAGCCGGACCAAGCCATCAACCTGCCACCCGAACGATGAACGAAGCTGGAACGTCGTCAAGACCGATGCTTCACCATGACCCGGAGCCCTACATATCTGATCCTCCCTCTCCGAACAGACAGGTTGAGGATGTGGAATCTGACTCCACCGAATCCGATACGGACCGCACTATACGCGCATCCTTAAAACCTACCCGTATCGGACCAAACCCAGATTTTACCGAAGGAATCCCATCTGACTCTCCTACACCCCCACGTATCCCTACTACCAAGCCTGAAACGGGAGACATAAGGAGAGCAGATGGCATATTAGTTGAAAATGCTGAAGAGGTGAGACTGAGTGAAGTCAGGTCGAAAAAGAATCAAGAGAGAATAAGCCGTAAAAATAAAGAGGCTTCTGAGCGACCCCACACCAGCGTCATCCAGGTATCCACATCTGCTATCCCGTCTCATCCGTTGGGACGGGGTATTGAAGAAGCTGCTGTGGACCTAGCGGCGTAATTGCACGACCTCCCTGGCCACTCATCCGTCTCTCAAAAGACGGGTGTTTCAACTTCGCACGGGGACATAGCACAACTTCTACCTATCTCTCACTTGGAGAGTATGGGTATCTCTCACTTCGCACGAGGACATAGCACAACTTCTACCTATCTCTCGCCTTCTTTCAACATACAATCGAGTCTAGAGCCACTTGAAATAGTACATTCTTCGGCTAGGACACAAGATGAGATTCTATAAATCGAGGCTCTTCGTGACCCGATCCGAACTTCCATAGTGTCTCCGCCTTTAAGCGGAACGCGAGGATCGGAAGGAAATCCTACCACGACCACATCATCGCCAACCGTGACCGTAGGTGGCTCTGCCTCTAAGGTAGATGCCTCAACGGGTAATCTAAGTGATCCCGGTGTTACTTTACCCGACTTTGTGTCACAGGCATCTCTGGACAGCACCCTAAAAGCTGTCCGCGAGGCAATGGAGCAGCGCCTCACCGCAGAGCTAGATAAACTGAAAAGTCTGATCAAAGGAAAAGAGAAGGTAGTCGAAGCTGAAACCACACCAACACCTCCACCGGCTCCCGTTCAACCAACTTACTCGGTGAACACTTTGAAGACTATGGTCTTAGCTCAGTTGCTCCTGCAATCCGAAACCGATGCCTCTACCGAAGCAAACCTGATCTCTGTTCTACGTTCACAGGTCACTGCTCCTTCATCATCCATTACCACAAGAATGGATCAGCTTGACACGACTCGCAAGGACGTTCAACAAGCGTTCAAAACGCTATCCGAGAGAGTCGCTGTGACATCCCGATTTTCAGGTAACATCTAAAATTTAATAAAATCTAGTTAAAAAAAATCGAGAGTGGTTATATATATATATATATATATTTAAGTCATACTCTTTAAGGCATGATTTGTTAATATTTATATATATAAAAAAAAGAATAAATGGCATATGTGTAATTTCAAGAAAATTTGATACTTGTCATTTTGATGAGTGATACGTGGCTACAATGATTTATAGTTGGCATTCATCTAGAACCTAACTGTTATTCTTTTAGAAAGAAATTACAAATAAATTATAAAATGATGACACTTGTATGATAGAGAAATGAACTACTTTTTGGTAAGTGATACGTGTGAAAATCTTATAAAGTAAATGATGACTCATGATTTACTTTAGAGTGTATATATATTTAACATATGGAAAAGAAATCGGTACTGGTTGATTTTCAAAGAAAAACTCATAGAAGAAGAAGGATTTTTCTTCTTGTAAATTAAAGAAGAAGATATTTATCCAAGGATAATCCTAATGGTTGACAAAAGTTAAAGCAACGATATCTTCAAGGTGAGTTTTATGATGCTTATAAAAAAATGAGATACATGCAAAGAATGGTGACTCTATATTTATGCTCATGTAAATTAAGATACGTGTTTAATTTGGACAAAAAGTTAATCTATGTATACGATGAAATGTTCTAAAATGTATATGCATGACCGTTTTAGATGATATGCATGAAATATTTTGTTGTCCACCTGTGGAAATGCTCGGGACGCCGGGGTCAAAAGTAATGGGCGGGAAACCGCAAATGGAAAACTTTCAGTGTATGTGATCCGTTCCTGCACATGAAATGTAATGGGTGATTTATAATCACTGTCAAAAGGAATCCACATGGTGCATACAACACTAATGGAGATCTCCAAAGAAGTAAAAATGTTTATTTAGCATGCATTGGTTAATTTATTTATGGTTTTTCCAAACGAAATTTTTATGCCAATATTCTACATAAAACTCACTAAGCCTTTGGCTAACTAATTCTGTTATAAAATTTTATGCATGTACCTCAGGATCAGAGAATCCAGGAAGCTCCAAGGGTAAAGAAAAACTCTAAGTTTGGAAAATATTATCTGGGAGAAGAAAAGTCTTTAGAACTTAGTTTTACTAAGTTGAAAATCTTGATGTTTTTGATATTTCCGCTGTATTAAATGTCTTGACCTTAAGATCTTTATTATGTATGTTTGAAGTTATAGTATGGTTATGTATGCTATTTGATGTCCAAGAATTATGGGTGTCACAAGTTGGCATCAGAGCGATGGTTTAAGTGACTTGGGTGTCAAATTAGAACACCTAAGCTTAAACCGATAGATATTTAAGTTATGACTATTTATAAAAAAAAAACTAATTATTTTTGGTGAATAGGTACCTATTATGGACAAAGGAAAAGAGATATTGGAAGGGTATTCTGCTGATGATGAACTACATATCGCTATACAAAAATTTTATTCGGGAGAAAATCATCCATGTACTTTTGGAGAATATAGTCAGTATAATCATACACATGTATGGACTCCTCCGTATTCTTCCTCTGACGAAAGATATGCTAGGGCTCATGGATGGGAGTGCTACCCATTTGATAATGATCCATACTTTAATGTAGCACCTGAACTGTCTGATTGCCCCACCAAAAATACTATGCAACAATATTTGGGTAATCGACCTGTGGAGTTCCCTTTGACTGATCCGTTACAACCAGAACAGGTTCAATCTAGAGCACCACCTCTATAGTATGAACCTCGCAGGCATAGTGATGTAGGCCCTAGTAAATGCCGTCGAGACCCAATGATTAAAATGAGTGCCGAATTATATCAAGCATGGAAAGATGATTGGCGAGAAAAACTAAAAGGACAAGGAGTCTTCAGGATCGTAATGATCGATTAAGGGCTGAGAATAAAAAATTGAGAGAATCTATTAAAGAATCAAACAAAAACATATTCTCAAAGATATGGGATCGGGTAGTAGACTGGGCTAAAGGAAAATCTTCCACCTCTGAGACTTTAAGAATTAATCATCGTCGATCTAATTCCGGTAGTCGTCATAGACGACATTGAAATCTTTATTATGTATGTCTATGTCAAATTTTGGTAAACAATGACATAGAATTAGATATTTTAATCTTTATTATGTATGTCTATGTCAAATTTTGGTAAACAATGACATAGAATTAGATATTTTAATCTCTATTATGTATGTTTATGTCAAATTTTGGTAATTATGTAATGATGACATGAATTCCAATCTTTATGTAATATAAATGTTGTTATTTCAGTAAATCATGTCAACTAGAAGGTCTGGATCTGGGAGACAAACAAGAAATTCTAATTCTGAAAATCAAGAAACAAACCAACCTTTAGCCAGTACTGCTACTGGCAGAGGTCGCGGTAGGGGTAGGGGTCACGGTAGGGGTCAAATTGCAAGTAGGGAGCAACCTCATGAAATTAATATTGCTGAAGAGGTAGCTCGTGCAATGCAAGCGACTTTACCCACTATAATCCAACAAACTGCAGAGGCTACTATTAAAGCCTTAGAGCAACGAAATAAAGAGGGGACTTCTGAAAATGAAATTTCGGAAAAGGAGGAAAAGTCAGAATCGCCAGACAAAGATATAAATCAGAATATCAATAAAGAATGTAGTTACAAGGATTTCTCTAATACTCGCCCAACTGAATATCATGGTAAAGGAGGTCCTATTATAGCAATGGAATGGGTCGATGTTATGGAAACATGTTTTGAAATTTGTCAATGTGCACCAACGCAAAAGGTTAGATTTGCTACAACATATTTAAGATCATCTGCATTGCATTGGTGGAACATAGAGAAAAGAACAAGAGGAATAGCTGAGGCATCATCTATGTCGTGGGATAAATTTTTAAGTATATTCAAAGAAAAGTTTTGTCCATTTAGTGAGACAAACAAATTGGAGGAAGAGTTCATGAGATTAGAACAAGGAAATGACTCGGTACAAGAATACACCAGTAAATTTACTGATAAATCAAGGTTTGCAGAATATCAAATAGCAACTGAAAAGAGACAGGTGACTAGGTATGTTGCAGGTTTAAGGAAAGATTTACGACAACTAGTGGAAATTATATCGCCTGCAACGTTCCTTCAAGCCGTTGAAATAGCCAATGTTGCCGAGAAGAGCAGTAGTAGGACTGGTGATATTGTGAAAAAGGATTTAAAAAGGAAATGGGAAGGAATTAGTGGAGGGTCCAAGAAAACAAAACAAGAGTTTTCACCTAGGAATCAAGGAAACGTACCAAGTTACCCCAAGTGTAACAAATGTAATAAAATGCATAAG
This sequence comes from Saussurea involucrata, assembly GCA_033807775.1. Classification (NCBI taxonomy): domain Eukaryota; kingdom Viridiplantae; phylum Streptophyta; class Magnoliopsida; order Asterales; family Asteraceae; genus Saussurea; species Saussurea involucrata. The sequence goes on along the minus strand of CM066313.1, from coordinate 61,761,319 downwards.
GGGGAATGTTGGATAGGAACAAATGTGTGTTACAGATGTGGGAAACCAGGTCATTTGGCTCGAGAATGTCAGACAGAGAAGGTATGTATCAATTGTGGAATATCAGGTCATGAAAGGAGTGGTTGTCCAAAAAACGAAAAAGGGAATGCGAAAGGCACTGAAAGAGTTGGAAACAAGAAGGGTGAGTCACCAAGAACTAGAGGACGAGCTTTCAAAATGACTACTGAAGAAGCAAAAGAAACACCCGATGTTGTATCAGGTACATTCCTTATAAACAACATGCATGCTCGAGTGTTATTTGACTCTGGTGCCAATAAGTGTTTTGTATCTACTGCGTTTCACCACTATTTGAACGGTAGAAGTAAAAAGTTGAACAAATCATTAGTGGTAGAACTGGCAGATGGGGAATTAGTAGAAAGTAAGGAAGTAATTGAGGATTGTTTGATTAATATTGATGGAGAAGAATTTTCGATCAAATTATATCCTATGCAATTGGGAGATTTTGATGTTGTCATAGGCATGGATTGGTTAGCTGATAATCAAGCTAGGATTATTTGTGATAGGAAAATGATTAAAATCACAACGAATGATGGTAGAAAAATTGTTGTCTATGGGGATAATAGAAAAGGGGATTTAGGAATAATCTCCATGATGAAAGCTAATAAGTGTCTAAGAAAAGGATGTAAAGCATACCTCGCCTATATCATTGATGCAAAGAAAGAAAAACAAAAAGTCTATGATGTGCCGATTGTACAAGAATATCCGGATGTATTTCCAGATGATCTACCTGGATTACCGCCAGATAGACAGGTAGAATTTAGAATAGATCTTGTATCAGGCGTTGCTCCTGTCGCTCGTGCACCTTATCGTCTAGCACCATCCGAAATGCAGGAGTTGATGAAACAATTGCAAGAATTATTAGATAAAGGGTTTATTCAACCAAGCACTTCTCCTTGGGGAGCACCCGTCTTATTCGTCAAAAAGAAAGATGGATCAATGCGTATGTGTATCGATTACCGTGGGTTAAATAAAATCACGATAAAGAACAAGTACCCGTTACCGCGTATCGATGATTTGTTCGATCAATGAAAAGGTGCAAGTTATTTCTCCAAGATTGATTTAAGATCGGGATATCATCAGTTGAAAGTTTGAAACGAGGACATTCAAAAGACAGCTTTTCGAACACGGTATGGACACTACGAGTTTCTTGTGATGCCGTTTGGTTTGACAAATGCCCTGCAGCATTCATGGATTAAATGAATAGAGTGTGTATGCCATATCTAGATAAGTTTGTGATTGTGTTTATCGATGACATATTAATTTATTCAAAAAGTCGAACAGATCATGAACAACATCTTCGGCTGATATTGGAGTTACTGCAAAAAGAAAAATTATATGCCAATTTTTCAAAATGTGAATTTTGGTTACTAGAAGTTCAGTTTCTTGGCCATGTTGTAAGTGATCAAGGAATTAAAGTAGACCCAGCAAAAATCGAGGCAATAATGAGATGGGAACCTCCAAAGTCGCCATCGGAAATTCGAAGTTTCCTTGGATTAGCTGGATATTATCGAAGATTTATCCAAAACTTCTCAAAAATAGCATCCCCATTAACGGCATTAACGAGAAGGACAAACAAGTTTGAATGGGGTCCATCTCAAGATCAAGCGTTTCAGTTTTTAAAAGAAAAATTAAGTAGTGCTCCAATCTTGTCTTTGCCAGAAGGTACAAAAGATTTTGTGGTATACAGCGACGCTTCGAAACAAGGGTTAGGATGTGTCCTTATGCAAAGGGGGAAAGTAATAGCGTATGCATCTAGGCAGTTAAAAGTACACGAAAGAAGATACCCAACTCATGATATGGAGTTAGCTGCAGTGGTCTTTGCATTGAAAATATGGAGACATTATTTATATGGGACTAAATGCACCATCTATACTGATCATAAAAGTTTGAAATATTTGTTTGATCAGAAGGAGCTTAATATGAGACAACAACGTTGGATGGAACTTTTAAAGGATTATGATTGCGATATTCTGTATCATCCTGGAAAAGCAAATGTTGTAGCCGATGCTTTAAGCAGAAAGGATAGAGTCAAACCAATTAAAGTTAGAGCAATGAGAATTGAAGTAAGAACTAAACTCATGGATGATATTAAAGAATATCAACAAAAAGCCCTTGAGAACGAGAATGTAAATAAAGAAAGAATAGTTGGACAAGTTCAACTATTAGAAAAAGACTGTCAAGGAATCATGAAGTTCAAGAATAGAATTTGGATTCCCATTCTTGGGGACATACGGCAGTTGATTATGGACGAAGCCCATAAGTCTAAATATTCGATTCGTCCTGGTAGCAATAAGATGTATCAAGACTTGAAATTATGTTATTGGTGGCCAGGAATGAAAAAGTCGATTGCAGAGTACGTTCAAAGGTGCTTGACTTGTTTACAAGTAAAAGCAGAACATCAGAAACCTTATGGTAGTCTTCAACCCTTAGAGATTCCAGTTTGGAAATGGGAAACGATTACGATGGATTTTGTTACAAGACTACGGAGAACGCAATAGTATCTGACAGAGACAGTCGTTTTACATCAAAGTTTTGGAGAAGTTTTCAACGAGAAATGGGTACACGTGTCAATTTAAGTACCGCTTATCATCCTCAAACAGATGGACAGAGTGAAAGAACAATAAATACTTTGGAAGATATGCTGAGGGCCTGTGTTATAGACTTTGGTGGTGGTTGGGATAATCATTTACCACTAATCGAGTTTGCCTACAACAACAGTTATCATGCAAGTTTGAAAGCTGCTCCTTTTGAAGCCTTATATGGAAGAAAGTGTCGGACTCCATTATGTTGGGATGAAATAGGTTAAAAGCAATTAACCGGACCAGATGTAATTCAACAGACTGCCGACAAGGTACATCAGATTAGGGAGAGATTGAAGACAGCTCAAAACAGACAGAAAAGTTACGCTGACAAACGACGTAAACCTGTAGAATTTCAGGTGGGTGATAAAGTAATGCTTAAAGTTTCGCCATGGAAGGGTGTCATCCGTTTTGGAAAACGAGGAAAATTAAGCCCGCGTTTCATTGGGCCTTTTAAGATTACAGAACGAATCGGGAACGTGGCTTATAAACTACTTCTACCAGACGAATTATGCGGAATACATAATACTTTTCAAGTCTCTCATTTGCGAAAAAGCTTAGCTGACGATGAAATGAAAGTACCGCTTCAGGAAATCAAAGTTGATGACAAATTAACTTATGCAGAAGAGCCTGAAATGATTTTAGATCATAAAACAAATAAGCTACGAAATAAAGAAGTGAAATTAGTTAAAGTACAATGGAAGTACCATAAAGGGGCATAAGCTACATGGGAATTAGAGGAGGAGATGCGAGTCAAGTACCCCCATTTGTTTAGCTGAGATCTATTAAATTCCGGGGACGGAATTTATTTTTTTAGGAAGGAAGAATTTGTGACATCCCGATTTTCAGGTAACATCTAAAATTTAATAAAATCTAGTTAAAAAAAATCGAGAGTGGTTATATATATATATATATTTAAGTCATACTCTTTAAGGCATGATTTGTTAATATTTATATATATAAAAAAAATAAAAAAATGGCATATGTGTAATTTCAAGAAAATTTGATACTTGTCCTTTTGATGAGTGATACGTAGCTACAATGATTTATAGTTGGCATTCATCTAGAACCTAACTGTTATTCTTTTAGAAAGAAATTACAAATAAATTATAAAATGATGACACTTGTATGATAGAGAAATGAACTACTTTTTGGTAAGTGATACGTGTGAAAATCTTATAAAGTAAATGATGACTCATGATTTACATTAGAGTGTATATATATTTAACATATGGAAAATAAATGGGTACTGGTTGATTTTCAAAGAAAAACTCATAAAAGAAGAAGGATTTTTCTTCTTGTAAATTAAAGAAGAAGATATTTATCCAAGGATAATCCTAATGGTTGACAAAAGTTAAAGCAACGATATCTTCAAGGTGAGTTTTATGATGCTTATAAAAAAATGAGATACATGCAAAGAATGGTGACTCTATATTTATGCTCATGTAAATTCAGATACGTGTTTAATTTGGACAAAAAGTTAATCTATGTATACGATGAAATGTTCTAAAATGTATATGCATGACCGTTTTAGATGATATGAATGGAATATTTTGTTGTCCACCTGTGGAAATGCTCGGGACGCCGGGGTCAAAAGTAATGGGCGGGAAACCGCAAATGGAAAACTTTCAGTGTATGTGATCCGTTCCTGCACATGAAATGTAATGGGTGATTTATAATCACTGTCAAAAGGAATCCACATGGTGCATACAACACTAATGGAGATCTCCAAAGAAGTAAAAATGTTTATTTAGCATGCATTGGTTAATTTATTTATGGTTTTCCCAAACGAAATTTTTATGCCAATATTCTACATAAAACTCACTAAGCCTTTGGCTAACTAATTCTGTTATAAAATTTTATGCATGTACCTCAGGATCAGAGAATCCAGGAAGCTCCAAGGGTAAAGAAAAACTCTAAGTTTGGAAAATATTATCTGGGAGAAGAAAAGTCTTTAGAACTTAGTTTTACTAAGTTGAAAATCTTGATGTTTTTGATATTTCTGCTGTATTAAATGTCTTGACCTTAAGATCTTTATTATGTATGTTTGAAGTTATAGTATGGTTATGTATGCTATTTGATGTCCAAGAATTATGGGTGTCACAGTCGCCTCCATGGAAGAAACCTGCAAGAGTCAAGCAGGCGGTCTAAATCAGAGACACGATGATCAGGATGATCCTGATCACTGTGAGGGGGAGAATAAAAGACTACGATTAGCCGAGACCACCCCGATCCTCACTGAAACTACTGTGGTTCAACTGGAACCATCAACTGTGGCAACTGCAACCGAAGACGAACCTGAAGCCCAGTTGAGCCTCTCTGAGATGGAAATAGACATGGACATCTCAAACGACGAAGACCCTACGTTTGAAAAGCCCGAGGAAGATTCATAGGAATTGGTCACATATTCAGCATCAGATAGGCCTACACTCAACCTGATTGATCCAGATTCCGAGATCGACCCGGAGACCGAAAATGCATGGTACGAAAAAGCCGCCAGTGCGATAAATCTCCAGGTAAACCTGATCTTTCCTACTGATGAAGACGACAACGTTGACTACGACCAGTTTCTGCTTCAAAACCTATATGATACACCCGTTCACACTGCTCAAGCCGTCGAAACTTTTACAAGACCCGAAACTTCAACTGCTGCAATTCCGACATCTCCTCAACAACCGATAGCTTCTGATCTTCCTCCTCCTTCTCAACAACAAATACGATGGGAGAAGATCATGATACTTATTCCTCACTTGAAGGAATCTCTGAAGATGCTATATGTCCACAAGTTACGCCCCATCGAGCCAACCTTCTGTCTTAGGATTTCTCACTTTGACGCAGAATACCAAGAACAGTACATAAAAGCCATGAAGCGGTGTCTGCCAGTTAGCCAAGTCCGAACCAAGCACAAGATCACTGAAGTGCTCAACATCCAAACCAACCGAATCCTTAGAGTCATGTTTCCAGTTTTCACTGTCCGCCGTGAAGACGGTAATGAATGGAAAATTTCTAAACCTGACTTTAAGAATCTTTTACCGTTTGACTTACTTGCTATACTGAAAGACCTCCGAACTAGAACCATCCGACCTCTTCATGTGCCTAAAGCGCTCGAGGCCGTACGTCGATTCCTGATCCGTACAATCATGATGTCTTACCTCACAGACTTTCAAATGGGAATCGAGAATCGTGCAAAGAAGGTAAACATGATAAAACCGAATCTGAAAGCGCCTGAACTGAAGATGTATCCCGAGAACGCACTGCTTCTAGAACCAAAATTTGGGATTATATACCTCAACGAACAGAAAGAAAAGAGGTTTCTCCGCTTCAGCCAGGTCGATAGATTTTGCGATGGCACGCTCTTCAAAGTTCAAAACGCTCTTCGAAACATCATCACTTTCGAATCCGAAAATCGAAAGCTCTCGTATGTTCCCAACTCCAACGAGATAACTGCTCAAAAATCCTTAGAAGTGATTGAAGAACGCATCGACTACCGCCGAGCCATCAGAACGTTCGAGATACACTTTGCGCTCCGAAAAAGATATGTAACACCTTAGGCATATCCCACATCGGTCGTGGACAGGAGAGATGCTGGGTATATTAGTAAACCTTGGCCTTACCAGACACAACGCGTTTTGGGGCCACAAGCATGCGGGTTCTTTGGGAACTCTTTGGTTAAGCGTGCTTGGGTGGGAGTAGTACCAGGATGGGTGACCTCCTGGGAAGTCCTTGCGAAGTCCTTGCCAGGTCGCCAAGAACAAAGCCGTGAGCCAGTGGGGCAAAGCGGACAATATTGTGTCGTGGTAAGGGGGGGTGTTACAAATGGTATCAAAGCCACTCCTGTGCCGTTCGAGATGTGGGGCAAACCTCATCGAGGACGATGAGTCCCTGAGGGGGGGTGTGTGTAACACCTTAGGCATATCCCACATCGGTCGTGGACAGGAGAGATGCTGGGTATATTAGTAAACCTTGGCCTTACCAGACACAACGCGTTTTGGGGCCACAAGCATGCGGGTTCTTTGGGAACTCTGTGGTTAAGCGTGCTTGGGTGGGAGTAGTACCAGGATGGGTGACCTCCTGGGAAGTCCTTGCGAAGTCCTTGACAGGTCGCCAAGAACAAAGCCGTGAGCCAGTGGGGCAAAGCGGACAATATTGTGTCGTGGTAAGGGGGGGTGTTACAAGATATGTCGAGAACTGGCACGAACTCGAACTTCAATTCAAAGGGGGGGATTGTTAGGGTCAAATATTGGTTAAATAGAAGTTCAAGGGTTTACTTGTTATTATTCATATTTGAGCCTATTATGTGTAACGGGCCATGGGCTTAATGCCATGGGCCCATTAGTATATAATGTTTGTTTAGCTTAGAAAATTAAGCTAGTTGTCATTTTACTTTCCTAAGCTTATTGTAAACTCTCTCAATATTGAAAGTGAATTGGATGACCAGTTGAAATCATAAACATCTGTTTCTACATCTATTAATTTCTATTACGTTTGTTGCACGAATCTGGAACTCACAGATGTGTTCAAGTAAATTTTGAAATCCAGAATGTTGCAAGTTGCAAGCTTAACTTGTAGTCTGTAGGACATGTTCTCCTTTTGTTAATTCACTCTAAAGTTCTTCGGCTTGTCAAGATGAATCGTCTGCTCAGTCTGGCCAATTTTATACAACTTTTCCTCTAGACTATTTGCTTTCTCGGTTAATTAGGAGTTTCTATCTTTGTAAGCATGTAGCAACTTTAAATTAATTTTAATTATATATTATTAAGTTGACGATTTGACTAGTCTTCCACCCGACCGATCGATGTTGGATGCTCTCGACACATGACTGGCAAAAAGAATCTGCTCACTGAATACAAGGAAGATAAAGGTCCCTCAGTGACCTTTGGTGGAAATGGAAAAGGCTATACCCGAGGGTTTGGTGTACTTTCTAATTCACCATCAAAGAAAATATACTAAGTTTGTTTAGTATCCCTGATGTGAAACATAGTTCTTTAATTATACTTCAGTGATAAATGTACTTCAGTGAGACCTTAGCATGTTCACTCTCGCTGATGATTATTTTAATATATACTTGTTTTTACAAAATAGAATGGCTAAAACTTGTTCTTAGTGTAGACAGTGCTCTCTCAATGCTACAACATTGATATCTGAATATTGGAGAAGACTTGATGACGTGGAGCTTAATTTTTTGGAAAGGAAAAGTCCAGAAAAGTCAAGTTTAATCTGATCCAGCTGACTTAGTTACATTTAAAATAAATATCTTTGGGTTGTAATGGGAGTAGTACCTTCTAGTTATTTTAAAGACACTTTATGAATAGTGTAATGTACTTGTAAGGTACACCTTTTGATTTGTTTTGATATTACTTTGGTGCCATCCTTTCCTTATTTAAATAGGGATGTGCAACATCGTATTTGGTATCCCTCCATCAGTTCAATTTGATAAGAGGAGTTGGTGTAAAGTCTCTAACTGGGCTCTGTTCAACTGGACATTCACTACCTCATTCTGATGTAGGTGGTTCTTTTGGTACTAGTGAGGTTGAGGTATGGTTTGTGTGGATCCCAGAAATCAAGTGCAATTGAATGAATCAACACAATAGTAATCAATGTCACAAATCTCACTTGTATTGAATGCAGAAATCGTATGAATAAAGTGGTCGTACAAAGGTGATTAGCAATATGAAAAAGTCATTAACCCTAATTCTAGGAAAATCAAAGTATTTATATCCCCTAAGGAATTGTTACAAGAAATGATAGAAATAGTCCCTGAACTTCTATTCAACTAGCAATTGAGACCTAACAATCTCCCCCTTTGAATTGAAGTTCGATCTCACGCCAGTTGGGGATATAACGCATTCTGATAGCAAACAAGATCTCGAAGTGCCGTATGGAGTTTCTATATTCAATCCTTTCTTCAATCTCTTTGAGCAGCTCTTTTGCAAGAAATTTCCTCAGATTGACGATCTTTTCAGTCGAATCCGTCTCTTCCCCCATTTGTTTCATTAAAGTCTTATGCCATGATCAAGGAGAGAAAACCACATGAGTATATATAGATAGACAACTAAAATAAGATAACCCATGAGTTTTCACAAAGACTTTCTCTCTTCCTAATAAATAACCACAACATTCTTTCATTCTATCATCTCCTCTCCAATGTAGGATAACCAAAATGCACCAAATTGCAAGATTTGATGAATACTCAAATGTCATTGTGTCACCTCATTCTTCCGCGGAATTACCAAAACAAATGTCCCTTATTGCCCACTCGCTAGAGACCCAAGATGGCCAACAAAATATGAGCATATAACCCATACAGTTTAAATCCTCGTGCACAAGGAGATAGACACCAAATAATCCATAGCCCAGTAGTACAACCCATAACGGTTCCTCTCCACAAAAGAAACGGGTCTGTTTTGTTACGAATGAAGAGTGGTTTAAAATCAGTTCATAAATCTACCAAAATGATAAACGCTTCTTCGAATAAGTGTTTGCATTCGATGGGGGTAGTCGTTGAACCATACCACATAGTTCCGGCAACAACAAAAGCTGCAAAAAAGACAAAAACAACACCGAAATTGTGATAGGAGGGTATCTGGGTAATTTCATCTAATAATTTTAATAAGGTAACTGCATCAATCCCATTATCGTCGGCTTGATCGCTGAAGAATCGGAGGAAACTGATTCGTAGAATCATCAACGCGATTTCAACGCAATTTCATCACCATGATTCGTCTACCAGGAGGTATATTTTAGTCACCATTGTTCATCACTTTCACGGTAAAACCCTAGGTTGAACGATTCATTCTTACTCTAACAGGTAGAAAGCAAAGCGAACGGATCATGAAGAACACAACCTTCTGCAATTTCACCAACACTCCCCAAAATCCAGTTGACGAAAACGGTAACGAAGTCGAGGATTCAGTCAAAGACACCCCTAACCCGAAACGCAGAATGGTCAATCGAATTGATAGAAAACCAAAACCTGACCCAGATATTGGTAATGCATCTCATTTAATTAAGTTTAACCTTTTTAACATACAATGTTTATTCCGTGTTCTACTTCATTTAAAACCTGTCGAAAATGTTAGGGTTTGTCTTTCTTTTAAAAAAGGGATTTTCATCAAATCGATGTTCTTTTTGTCGACACACCTTTCAGTCACATAACCGTATTGCCTTGATCGGGGAGTCCTTCTCAATCGAACCCGTTGACGGTAAATGACCGGTGCTGAGCGGGGGGTGTAGTTACAAGGCATTCGCCTCCCCATTCTTGGCCCCAAAGCCCCTCTAGCTTATGACTCAAAATTCATCAGCTGCTGCTTAGACACTGATGATATTATAGATCACAAGCAGCTAGAAGAAGGTTCAAACGAGAACGCTAACTACTAGGAAAGAGAAACGGTTTAATATTGTAACGTTTAAAACAAAATAAGGGAATACTAATTGCACCGTATTGTAAAATGCATCTCTATTTAGTAATTTTATACTTGCGTACATTAAATTTGTAAGGTGATGTTTGTTTTTTTCTTTCCAAAAAACCTCTTAATACATATGAAGTCTGAATCAGTTAGACGTTTTTTCGTTGAGACTGTTTTTTTTTCTAGGTTTTAGAGGCTCTTAAGTCTGAAATCCGTCTGAAATCATAAGAGGTAACCTAATATCTTATAACCTCTTATATCCACCATCAGTTTATAGCTCCATGATGATACATTTCTTGTGTGGGTTGGAAGACCAAGTAATCTGATTATGAAATTTAATTAAAATTAAAAAAAATATGAAAACAATTTTTACTTTATAGAATTTATAGAATTAAAAAATCTTGTTAATTCCGATTCGTATTTCAGACTTTAGACGTTACAAAACAAACAATATTATTATTTCAGATTTCAGACTTCAGCACTATTTCTTATTAATCAGAACTAAAAATAATATAAAAGTAAGTTAAGGATATTAAAAAGTATGATGCATTAAAAGTGTCCAAATTAATTCATATATGATACAAATAAGACTGGTCATTATAAGAGCATCTTCAATGGATTTTTATAAGTTTCTTCAAAATAAAGATTCCAATGTTCAAATCTTTAAGAAAGATACATCCATTTCCAATAAATTCTTCATTTCGAAGAAACAAATATTTATTATAATATTAATATATTTCATTCATATATTAAAATATTCATCCCTAATACATATTTATTGTCAAAAATATCATGTACTAATATTTTTTGGGTCATCATTATATTTGAAGAAAAACTTATTATTTTTACTTTCTTTATTTTAAAGATAGATTTGAGAAAGTTGTGGAACAAATTTATATATCAAAATCTTCATATTCTCTAAAATGAAAAAGCTATTGAAGATGCTCTACGTTATTAGAGATAATTTATTTATCATTTTTTTAAATGACTTTAGTTCTCCATTTCGTTGAGATCGTATAACGTAGAACTGCAGAGAAAGTGAAACCTGTGATGATCGGACGGTGGACTGGTGGAGGATTGAGTTATGCAGAAGTTTCTGTATTCGGTCGGATGAAACTCGGCAAATATAATTTTATAATTATATTATATAGAGAGGAAGAGATTGGGACCTGTCCACCTATGTAGGCCAGGGTCAGGATGGGGTAGATTGGAAATTGGAAGTGTGACGGCTAAAGTAATGATTTCGAAGTCTTGAAATTGGAAATTGAGTTTGACGGCTAAAGTAAATGATTAGAATTTGGAAAGTAAAAAACAAGAATGTTTACCAAAAAAAGAAAAAAAAACTTTTTTGTAATTTTAGAACAATTATAAGAGCATTCATTGCTAAAATAGAAAAAAATGGATTTTGGTTTGCTATTCTTCTCCAACAGCATTGCTACCTTGTTTGCTGAAATAGAGATTCATGAAATAATCTCTAAATATAGAGAATTCTCTATAATTCATCAAATAGGAGAGAAAAATATTTATTTTATTCAACTCACCAATAACATAAATCTTTTATCATTTTATATTAAGTTTTTTTTTATAAATGTATTAGGAATATAAATTAAAGAATATTATATTACTATTGCTTGGTTTGCTTACTATAGCATCTCCAACAGGTTTGTATTAATTTTTCTAAAATAGAGAATCAGAAGCTAAAATCTCTATAAAGAGTTACATTTGTCTCTAACAGCTTTGTTATTTTAGAATTTTTAACACAAAAACAACCAATCGGAAACTCAAGCAATGAATATAACTCACACAACATTCATTAAGGGTGCGTTTGGTAAGCAGACAAGATAGAATAGAACCCCGTAATGGATGCTTTTAAACTCACAGACCCCGATCGCGACTATGACCGGCGATAGTGCCCTTGGTCATAGTCACGGGGCATTGTCTGTAACGACCCGGTATCCCATAACATACATAATATATAACAATTAACATTTCATACATAACGTCGTTACTTTCATAACAAAATACATGATAATTCACATTCGGTCCCAAAGTCTCAAAGCTATACAATACAAAAATGTAAACATATCCTAATCTTCGTCAGCTAGCAATCGCCTCCTATGCTTTATTCTTCCCTTTGCTAACAAAAGACCCTTGACCTTGAATGCTTAAAAATACGCTTCCAAGCCTTTCTCTGAGCTATCCGATCCTTTATCCAAAATTCTCAGAATCTTAATTCACTTCCAAAGCTCACCAATTGATGTCTTAACCACAAAGCTCTTTCTTTTCTTCTTCTTAGCTCCAAGAACACACACACATACCTTAATCTAGATATTTATGAGTTATGACTTATCTGAAGTCTAAAAGAGGTAATATCAAACACAATTTACAATCTAGCCCTTAAACTATTCAACAATGACCCAAACACCCTTAACTTATAAATTTACCCAAACTTACCCTAAACATCAACTTTAAAGTTAACTAAACTTAACGGAAAGGGAATTTAACTAACGGACTTACCCGGGGTATTACATTATCTCCCCCTTAAAAGAATTCCGTCCCGGAATTCGGTTAAGCGAAAAGGTAATGAATACTTAGTTTTCACTATTACCTCGAACTCAATCAAAACCATAGGAACTAACTGAATAGATACCCCACACCCATCTATATCTCTAACACAGATAAGCAACAAAAGCACGGAATTACCAATAATCACTTTACACCGAAGTCATATAACACTTTAGCATGTATAGAGTTTATTAGAATCATACCTGTAACAGCATCAGGACTTTCTTCTACCTCTTGTTCCGTCATCTGAAAAACACGACCTTGGATTCCAGGTAGTTCAGACCCTTGTACTCCTCCCGACCTACCACCCGTTGGTCTCACTATCATATTACTTTGCTGTGCTTTCCACTGTGGACAATTAACCTGAATATGTTCAGGGGAGTTGCAAACGAAACAAAATTGAGTTACCCGACAATCTCTCGCGATATGACCAGCCTTTCCACATCTGTAGCACTTTCGGGAATCACCATAGCAGTTTCCTTGATGAATACGGTCACATGTTGAACATGGTCTTCTTTCAGCTGGCCTGAAAGGTGAATAACTATCAAACCTCGGGGATTCGTATTCTTCCGAATCGTACGTCGTTTATTCCTGTTTTCTTTTCCCAGCACTCTTATCACCAACGTCTCTCCTATTATCCTGTTCCACATTTTCCGCGGCATCTACTGCGGCTGAGAAGGTATCGGGTCCTTTTGCAATCACTACCCTTCTAATTTCTGCATTTAACCCGAAAATAAACCTTTCCATCTTCAGAGCCTCTGTGGCAACATAGTACTCCGCAAAGCGAGACTTCTCCAGAAAGCGAGCAGTGTAATCCCTAACCGATAAACTTCTCTGATGTAGGTTCATAAATTCCTCTTCCAGTTGGCTAACTGCTGCTTGAGGACAAAACTGTCCTTTGAAAGCTGTTGTGAATTCGTCCCAAGTAAAAGTTGAGTATATATCTGATCCTCTAGAGGTAATACGAGCCTCCCACCAAAATAGAGCATCTGCCTTCAACATCGTGGTTCCATATAGCACTTTATCTTCTTCTGCACACTTGCTGGTCCTGAAGACAACTTCTATCTCTTTCAGCCACCTAATGGCCTTCACTGGATCTCTTTCTCCTGTATATGTCGGGGGTTTGTAATTTAAAAACATTTTATAGTCGCACTTCCTTGGCACCGGTATGACAGTATGTGAAATGGGCATTTCGTCTTCCAGACTAGAATCTGGTATTTCAGTTTCTGTGTGACGAGTTCTATCGAACATAGCTTGTATATTGGCTTGAAGTCTTCCCATTTCCAGCGTCAAATCATTTCGTGTAACAAATTCGGTACCTCGCTCCGGAACTCTACCTCCAGTTCTGCCTCTACCTCTTTCTCCCCTTCCTCTGGCTGTAAGGTTTGTTCTATTCGGATTTCCTCCTCCTTCCCGATTCGTTTGTCTAGTACCACTTGCCATTCTGTTGATTCAAACAAGGTTAATATACACATAAGCACATACCCCATATAACAAGGTATTCCAGTTCAAACATGTACCAGTAAGATCACAATTACACTGGCCAGGTGTAATAATGAAATTAGCTTACATGATGTTCCTTCTACCTTTTTATATTTAACATCCCAAGGTTCTATAATAATAGGGACATCCTACTTCACATGCAGTTTAAGTCTAGGTACAGATACTAATATCTAAATCCCTTAAACTAGGGCTCTGATACCATCTGTAACGACCCGGTATCCCATAACATACATAATATATAACAATTAACATTTCATACATAACGTCGTTACTTTCATAACAAAATACATGATAATTCACATTCGGTCCCAAAGTCTCAAAGCTATACAATACAAAAATGTAAACATATCCTAATCTTCGTCAGCTAGCAATCGCCTCCTATGCTTTATTCTTCCCTTTGCTAACAAAAGATCCTTGACCTTGAATACTTAAAAATACGCTTCCAAGCCTTTCTCCGAGCTATCCGATCCTTTTATCCAAAATTCTCAGAATCTTAATTCACTTCCAAAGCTCACCAATTGATGTCTTAACCACAAAGCTCTTTCTTTTCTTCTTTTTAGCTCCAAGAACACACACACATACCTTAATCTAGATATTTATGAGTTATGACTTATCTGAAGTCTAAAAGAGGTAATATCAAACATAATTTACATTCTAGCCCTTAAACTATTCAACAATGACCCAAACACCCTTAACTTATAAATTTACCCAAACTTACCCTAAACATCAACTTTAAAGTTAACTAAACTTAACGGAAAGGGAATTTAACTAACGGACTTACCCGGGGTATTACATTGTCGCACCCACGCCTTCACGCACGGTACATCCCGCTCGACATTGACATGTTCGTGGGTATTGCCGGATGGGAAATATGGAGCCTTTGAGATTAATGAGTCTGACGTCTTTATCTTAACGGAGCGTGCAACTCGTAATTTGGCATTTCAGCGTTTGTCCCGTCTCCCTGAAAAGCCTTCATGTCTTGTTGAGTTGACTGGTCGAGATCTTATCGGGTTACCCCTTCGATCAACACTTTCATTTAACGATATTATATACCGTCTTCGTATGCTTTCAGTTCTCACTGATAACGGTACTGGGATAGTTACCAGTGTTCCTAGTGATTCCCCTGATGATTTCATGACATTGCAGGTAATAATATATTTGTTGATGTATGTATGTATGTATGTATGTATGTATAGCCTTAATGAGTTATAATGTCAGTTGCTTCATTGATGCAGCACAAGAAAACATAATCACAATGGGATTAGGATCTCGGTTAGACGTATTGGTTTAGAACTCCTTTTATTATTATTATTTTGGCTTTATAGTTGGTATCTTTATCTAGTTGGTAGGTTTCCTTATTTACCTTAGTTTCCTTATTTTTTCCTGCAATCGTGTCTATATATATAGATGATAGGCTATGTTTTTAGTGGCACTTTGGAATATTAATGTTGAAAGAAAATTTTCTTTTTAACTCTTGTTTCGGCATTCTTTGGAATCAACGACACTAGAGCTTTCGGACTTGGTATTCAAAGAATCAACAGGTCCGTTTTGTTGCGTTTGCACCAGTTGGTATCAGAGCCTGCCTCCGATGTTTCATCATGCCACCACGTCGTCGTCAACAACAACCCAACAATGACTGGGACGAACTTCGTCAAAACTTGCCGAGTGGCAACGGAACATGCAACAAGCGATTGTTGCTGCCATTCGGACAAACAACAAGACCTTTGTCCATAACGAGGATCATGGCGAAACTACCGATACCGAACTTGAAGAAGAACCCAAAAACCCTTTTGCCCATCCACGATAAAATCCACGTCAGGATAGACTATATCTATTAAACATACGAATGCGGGTGCAAAGAGCAAACAACACAACCCAACTCCAAAAAATCCAATTCTTTTCTGTTTTAAAACTGTTTGACATCGTTTTCTGTCTTGAAAACAAGATTGAGAAAACCACAAGTTTAAAAACAAAACAAAAAAATATGGGCAGAGTGGCGAAGTCTGATCAGTGTTCCAGATGCTTGGACTCTCATGGAGCCAAACCAAGTCTTAACTAGAGAGCCACTAAGCCATTCATGTAACAGTAAAAAGACTCGAATACGAATGAAAACCGTCTTGCCAAGTTTACCTATATATTTTCATCCGAACATGATTTCTATGTTAGCCAGATTAAACTAATAAATAGTAACTTATAACCACATAAACTTATATAAACATACAAATCGGTTTTCATGTGTTTGTTTCACTCACATATGAAAACTATATATATATATATATTGTGTGAGAGAGTGAGAGAGAGATAAAAAATATATATTTTCGAGTTATTCATCATGAATATTTCATTAAATAGCTGGTTTCCATGTTCTATGTTTACGTTTCTCATACCCCTGTATCTGTAATCCATAATTCATTAAAAACATCAAAGACTTTTAAGGTTGTAATGATTATGTATATTGAAATATTAGGAGCATCAATGGTAGTTTCATGCGATTCTAGCAGGAAGACAAGTAAATCAGATTGTCTGTTGATGAATCATTCCAACCCATATATTCTAGCATGATATAATCATCCATCGTTACCTGAAAATTTAAAATGTCGGATCGTTAACAGATACTTCGTGAGAAGTAGAATTTGTGCGTTTGAACGATCAGAGAAAACACGATTAAAGTCAGAAAAATTGTCAATGATGTGGAGAATATTGATATGACTGATTTGTGGCATAAGAAACTTGGTCACATGAGTGAAAAGGGGATGTCTCTTTTGTCAAGGAGAAAGGTGTTACCGGCGCACTTGCTTGTATCAAAAGCTAGCTCTATCTTGCGAATCCACTTCAAAGCTAAAACCGGATTGCGTTCCCCGTTGAAAGACGAAGGTTTGCACGACGCAAAGGTTTTAAAGGTACATCCCCTAACCGAATTTGATTCATTAGCCACAAACGGAGTCGACATAGAGTAATCTCCCACTACGGTCGGAGGTAAACTAGATGCCTCAGTCTTGGTCTCATTCCCGCTCTTAGTTCTCCCTTCTGATGTATTCTTGATCTGATTTTCCAACAATGCCTGTAGAGTATCTTGTAGTTTACCCATCTCAGCCATAAACTTCCCCTCAGTAACAAAAAACTGATCCTGGTTTCTCCTCGTATTGTCTGACTGACTTCCCCCACCTACTGAAGCAGTACTCTCTTGATGTAGGGGTTCACGCACTTCAGATGCTCCCATACTTTTAGCTTGACGGGTGGTTGGCTTCTTCTTTCCGCCACGGGTTGCCACACCAGTCCCAACTGCCTGAGAGGCAACTCACAACAGTGGTCTACCTCGTCTCCTTCCTCGGCCTCTGCCCCTTCCGCGGGTGGCTGCTCGCCTCGGAGGATTCACCGGTTCCTCCTCAATGATTTCCTCTATACGAATCTCTTCTAATCAGTTGTATTAACATACTAACATTCGTATCTTTGCATTTTGACGCAATCCCGCTGCTTCCTGGGATGTTAATAACCTTATTTATAGTGTCTGTTGGCCCTTGAGCTTTACACGATGCACATATTGATAATAACGAATTAGCATTAAACTACCATTTACATATTGTATACACTACACCAGCAAAATATGAAATGTTGCAGGGGTTCATCAATACAAGTTTCATTGTTTCATAGCATAATGTTACATTGTTTCATTGGACTATGTCTATTTATTTCAGTGTTTCATTGTTTCAATGTTTCAATGTTTCATTGTTTCATTGGAACGTTATTTCATTGTATACAAGGAGATTATTTGGTAAAAAATGCATTTCTAGTGTTTGTAGATGTAACTGTTGCAGTTAAATGCATAATTAGTTCTTAGTGATGAACATGGCAACCTGAGTGGCCCTTTTTCCCAATTAGGACACTCAAAGATATAGTTCCCTAAGTTATGGCACTTATAGCCTTAAACTATAGCCTTATTCAGGCTATAGAAGCCTCTGCCTCTACCTCTTCCACGACCTCTCATTACACCTCTGCCTCAACCTCTTTCACCTCGATCGTCATACGTAACCTTGAGTGCTTGTTCTTCCTCATTTGGTCTTTGCATTCTTTGCTCATGGATTAGAAGACTACTATTACCTATCATCATTTTTCATTTTATCATCCCTCCTTCAATATGCATAACAAGCACATGGTACTAGTAATTGGAATTTTGATCCAAATGGTGGTGTTGTTGCTGGTCTTACGTTTTTCATGCTAGTATTTGACATATTTAAGCTTTTTGTTTCTTTGCAATTCTGTTTTGGAAGTCCTATCAGAGATACCCCAATGCTAGCTTTGAACATAGGCCACACAATTATTTTGGCCCGTGGCCTCAGGCCGCGAGCCAGGCCGCGCAACTTCCTGGTTCCCACTTCCAAATCTGAACTTTGAGATTAAGCTCGAAATTTCACTCCAAAAACCCCCAAATAAATCCAAAGTGCTTGTAAACTTCCAAAATTGATAGTTTTAACTAATCATACCTTTAGGAAACAAAACCCAAAGTAAAACATGCAAATCCCCATTAATTTTGACCACAAATGATGTGTGGAATTCTCTGATCACCTATACCCCGGAATAGAATGGAATAGCGGAGCGCAAGAATCGTACCACTGTTGAGATGGCAAGATTTATGCTCAAAACTAAGAACCTGGAAGACGACTTCTGGGCCGTGTTTTACTTGAAATTATCAATTGTTGAGTTATTTGATAAACCACCCAAACTTGTTTGAACCTCTTTCTCCGACCATTATTATCTGAGATATCTTTAAAGGTATGACCAGTGGAGTTTGAGTGAGAAGGATTACCATTATTTGATCGACCGGTCTTTTGCCTCGGTTGTGAATGGTTTTGTAAAATGGAGTCATTTTTGGAAACTTTAAAATCTTACCCGAGAAGTAAGTGATATTGTTGAGTTTTTCGGTAAGCACTTACCCGGGTAAGTGATTACGTAAACGGCCCCTTAGTAAGTGCTTACCCGAGTAAGCATTTGGTAAACATCCCCTTAGTTTTGTAAGGTAAGATGCTATATTTGATTCCTCATGGACTGGTTAAATTTACAAGCCTAAAATTAGAGATTAAAATCGTTCTCATGTCCCTAACACACACACACACACACACACACACATATATATATATATATATATATATATATATATATATATATATATATATATATATATATATATACACACACACGTATAATTTTATTTTTAATTATCATGTTGAACGTTGAAGGTTTTAAAGCTTTTAAACTTGTACATGATGTATTGAGGTCTATACTTCTTAAAAATTCAAGAATAACCGTAAATGGAATTATTTTTAAAGAAGTACAATAGATAAATATAGATAAGAGCGTAAAATGTACAAGTTTAAAAAAAATCTCGGTACGTCATTCTTGAGTGACCAAAATTGTAATTAGTTATAAAGAATTAAATTAAGTGAAAAATTTGTGAATTGTATTCAACCCCCCCCCCCCCCCCCCGGTGATGATGGGTTGATAACTAATGCATCTTCAGATGATACATATACAATTTCTACCCCTCTGATAAGGTCTCACCGTTCATGTCAGGACTCAAGAACAATTGACGATGTCAAAAATTCAAAACTTGGGTTTGCGTAAGCCATTGCTTCAGTTTATTGTGCTTCTTTGTGTTAAAAGTAAAGGTACTAATTGTATTTATAGTGCAACTTATAGCTTAAGGTTCAATATATTTCATACCTCAGTCCCATGAAAGTTTTTGGCCATCGATGTTTAAGGAAACGAGGGAGTTCATTACCAGATGCGACCGGTGCCAAAGGGTAGGTAATATGACGAAGAAAGATGAAATTCCCATGCGGGGGAGGGACAAATCTGAGCGACGCAGGGCTGAATCTCAGTGGATCGTGGCAGCAAGGCCACTCTGCCACTTACAATACCCCGTCGCTGTTTTTGGGTTGAGTTTTATCTTAATTTCGAGTGTCTATTCTTTGCTTTGTGTTCCACTCTGGGATGGCTTCTACGGTCCACCCAGAAGTGTCTAAAGTGTTGGCCATCTTGGATTGCTCAAGAAATGCAGCAAAGTCATTTTGCTCTGCGTAGTGGATATGAGTGGGGGATTGCAGAGGTTGTTCGGTGTTTGCTTCTGCTGCTTCAGCTTCCTTTGCGATGCTCTGCAGAGGAGCTCTGGGTTTCTTAGCCTTCTTCTTTTTCGGCTTGGGGACACCCTCCTCATAGGCTTTGGTTTTTCTTTTCTTGGTTTTGTACTTAGGAGGAGGGGGTGCAGAGGATCCAACCATTATTGATTGTTTTTGTGGTTATTGGGGTGTTTCAACACTGGCAGAAGACGCCCTAGTCTTCTCAGGAGATGCGATCGACACCTTCATCTTCTCCGGAGTGACGAACCTCGACGAGTCGCCCGCCTTCGAAGACGGTTCCTTCGGGACCGTCATCCGGGTCCTCTTCAAAACCCCCGACCCAGTGGTCGAGGTCGCCTTCCTCTTCTCCCTGCCCTTGCGGGCCAACTCAGCTTGGGCTGCCAAGAACCATACTCATCAAAGTTCGATTTCTTCTCTCTGAAACCCCATTTTGTTGAGGAGTGTATGGAGTGGTGTATTAAGCTGTAATACCACATTCTTGCAAGTATAAAGCAAATGGTCCTTTGTACTGTCCCTTTTCTGTATATTTGACAAACAATTCTCCTCCTCTATCTGATCTAACAACCTTAATGAGCTTGTCTGTTTGTCTTTCAACCTCTGTCTTAAATTTTTTGAAGATGTCTAAGGCTTGTGACTTTTCAGACATTAAATAAATGTAACAATATCTTGAAAAGTCATCTATGAAAGTAATAAAAAAAAACTATTTGTGGAGGGCATCCCTCTTATTCGTGATCAGTCGCCCCAGATCACACCTGAAATCCCTGTAGAGGAATTTGTTTCCTCTGCCACATACACACAACTAGGACCCCAAGGCTCTTTAGAGGAGCCTAGAGAGCACATAGACGAAGGGACTCTAGACAAGTCCTCGAGTCAACTCAAGGATACTTCTGTCCCCACCTCTGGAATGGATCAGAACAAGGTCCTTGACAGAACCTTCGTAGAGTCTGAGGCCTTAAAAACCTCTGCTCGAGGATCAAAGGGAAGTCCTTTTGTTCTTAACATAAAAACCGGAACGAAAGAAGGCGTCCAAGGAACAAGGACTCACTCTGGGGAAGAATGTGTTCTCCCAGAGGTTACACCAGGATCATATGTCATAAGGGATGAGTTCCAAACCCTTGTCACCTATATGACCACTTCGTTGAAAGAGTCGAAAAGCTCTTTCGACGCTCTTGCAGAATCCACCAACAGGGCACTGACCGATCTATCCACCAAAGTTGAGAACCTGTCCACAGAGGTGAAAAATGCCAGCACCTCAATGAAATCCTCTACAACTCCTACAGCTACAACACCCTCAGCTCCTGAGACAGCTTCAATCTCTGCACTTGAAGCTTCTGTCATCAAACTCTCCAAGGAGTTAAAGAAGGCACGAAAAGTGGCCACAAATCTTTCTGCTCAAACCCCTGCTTCTACGAGCCTTGCACAGAAGACGCTGAGTCTTTAGCCTGGGAAGGCTTGGGGGTTGCTCCTTAGATGACTTCTTGGACTTATGGGTGCCAAGGGGTGTAGAGGTTGATTTTCTCTTGCGAGAAGGAATGGTGGTTGTGGCCGGGGTATCAGCGGTTGGGTCGACCACTCCAAAGTGGTAGCCAAATCGAGGCAGGACGGATTCAGTGTTGGTTTTGTTACTTTCGCATCGTTTGGTGCATTCTGGGGGCTGTTTTGGCTTTTGGTTGCTTGCTTGGCCTTTGTGCTGGGTGGGTCGCTACTAGTTGGGCGGTTTTCGGGAATGTGACCGGTAAGGTGCATGAGTGGTATTTGGTTTGTTACGGGTGGTTGGATGTCTGCGCAAAGGGATTCGGATTCTATTCCGAATCAGGATCCACTCCACTCCGGGAGTCCTGTTCCATTGGTTTGTAATTTGATATTTGGCAACAGTGGAGCCATGAACATAAAAGAGGCAACATAGGAAGGGGATATCGGTGGGTTGGGGAGTCACCGAGGTTTGATGTCGGTGAGATAGCCACTGATTGGGTGTATCGGAGAGAAGGTCATCGGTGGAGGGATTTGGTGAGGATAATGTAGGATGTCGGTGGGTAAGTCTCACCGATGGTTTAGTGTTGTTGGATGGTATAGGTTCGGTGGGTAGTCTTTATAAGGTGAGTGATAGTAGATGGTTTTGTGGATGTGGTACATGATAGAGCAAGTATCATTGAAGAGCAGATGGATGTGGTACATGATAGAGCAAGTGTTATTGTAGAAGAAGAAGATAGAATAAGCAAGTTGCCAAATGATATCATTCATCACATTCTATCTTACCTTGACATGAAATATGCTATTCAGACAAGTACATTGTCCAAGAAGTGGAAGCATATATGGACTTCGATGCCCTATCTTAACCTAAATAGTCGAGCTTTCCATACTTTTCCTAAGTTTGTCAAATTCGTGAATGATGTACTATCTTGCCGCAAGATTTAAGTTGAGATAAAGTGTTGGTTGCGACAAGATTTGGGTTGAGACAAAAGTGACTTGCGACAAAACAGTGTGGACATTTAATTACTAATCAGATCAGAAGGGTACTTTACGACCAGAAACACGTTCATTCACTATTCATGATGAATAACACAATATTCAAAATGAATAATACAATATTCAGGATGAATAATACACGAATTCCTGATTCATGTATTATTAAACATGAATCATGTATTATTCACCTTGAATGTTGTATTATTCATCCTGGGCTAGTAGTCGCGCTAACAACTCTAATTTGAGTTATTGGGTGGGGACTTGGTGTAGGGGAACTGATGGTGGTGTTTGTCGTTCAGATTGAGCATTGGGTGGTGGAGCCTGAGGAGTCGCTGAAGATTCTGCTATACCCTTTCCTTTTACTGCCCTCTAAACTTCAGCAGATAGATCATGAACAATCTTCTTTAGCTATTCTGTATGATTCTTGTAAGTGGTGTCAATGGATGACAGGGAAGCTCTCAAAACCTCTAGAGTGATGTAATGCGGATACAAACCAAGATTCCGAGCAACCTGTCTCACAGTTAAGGATGGGAATATGGATCTAACACCCGGACCACTTAGGTTTTCGGTTATCGTAGTACTTGTAGCAACTATACGGCTTGTGTTCAAAGCTGGCATGGCGTTAGCGATGACAGGTCTTCCATCCAGTCCTCGTGGGGTACCAAAAAATGGCGGCCGCACTCTGGATGTTCCGGTTGGGGCACGAAAGCCCTCAACTTGGTGGGGTACCGACACACGTGGCCTAGGAAAGGATGTTCTACCAAATGGCTCTAGACTCAATGTGTGTGGAATAAAGGTCGGTAGCCGGGGCGGGAGCCTACCTTGTTCAATACCGGCAAACACCGAGTGTGTTGCCGATAGTGTATGTGCTAAATCCCCTGTGGAAAATGAAACATCGACAATTTGAGATGTCGATGGGTGGCTGAGTGGGGCTGTGCATTGCATGGATGGGTCCACCATGTCTGTTTCAATACACAACGGCGACGAACGTTCGTTGGTAGTAGAGGTGGCTACCCGGCTTGTAACGGTTTAGGGAGGGTCAGTAGTTAAAACTTTATGAAAGTCTTTCACTTGAGTTAAATTTCCGGTGTATCCCATGGCTCTTATTCCTTCAAATACCTCTTCTTCAGATGGATATAGGTAGGCGTTAGCCTTTGAACCCTCCGTTATGAAGTATATCTAGTCTACTAGCAGATCAGTAGACGCTATGCCCTTGAAACTATTCCGCCGTTTATGTAAACGTTAACACACTTCACACAAGATTCTTCCTGACATAGTAAAGTCCAATATTTGTTTGAGTAACTTTTTTTTCTTTCGATTTTCAAACATTTAGTAGTCAAACATTTTTCAGTATTGTTGTGGATTTCATGAAAATTCCATTTAAAACAACGTACTCGGTGCCAAGCAGTAGGACATACTCGTGGAGAGTGTCCAACTCTCGCCATTTCAAGCGTGCCAAGGAGTAGACGGTCAGTCAGCCAACTAAAGAACACGCGGGGCCCATCAGAGCTTGAACCAATGGAAGTATAAGATATGATAGCGTTGATCTTAACATTGATTTCCCTTGATTGGGACGATAAATCTTGTATGCTTAGTGCTGTTGTTTTATATATAACATGATTTTATCTACCTTTTCGTCCCGTGTAATTTATCAAACATAAGTGATCTACGTTGTAATTTAGCAAAAAAACGTGAAAACTGTAAATTTTGGCCCCAAATCGTGTAAATTTTGATCTACGTAAAAACATGCAAAAAAACGTGAAAAAGGGAGTGTTAGGATCGCGGCGACGTGTACAAAGGGCAGGGACATAGTCAACGCGAGCTGATGACTCGCGCTTACTAGTTATGTACCCGCTGCAATGCAACAGATGTAAATTTTCGTTCGATTTTTCTGTTGTGTTCGACTCGTGTGTTGCTGTTTCGATTTCCTGCTGTGTTTTCATGTTGTTCGATTTCCTGCTGTGTTCGATTTTCTGGGTTGGACTCCAGATTTTCGATCCATGATTGTTCAATCCGCGCGGGTAGCCAACTAGTGTTATATGGTTCCCGCTCAATTTTTCTTGGATCAGCCACCAAATTTGAAAAAGTTATTGTATCACTTTTCATACTCACGCGGCACGCCCTGCCTCAACTTCACGCGGACGAATATTCACAATGGCGGAAAAGGATGACTCAATTCCTAAATAATCAGAACAAAAGACTGATTAAGTCAATCACTGATGGTGAGGCGGTGGAGATACCTGATGTAGTGACAGGTACCTTTCTTGTAAATTCTGCCAGATGATCTCAGGTTGCCTCCACCAAGAACCCTAACAAAATGGTGGACGTAATCCTCTTTGAAACGGAGTTCGGGGAAGCTAAAATCAACCCAGGGGTTATTCGCTCAGCCCTCAACCTCCTAGGGAGCTCTAAGAACAAGAAGTTTGTTCCCTTCCCTGACACTAACTCCACCGAAGGCAAGAATGACATCATCGCTTTTCTGGATGCGAAGAAATATAACTGGAATACAGGTTCACCTACGGAAACCTTGTTACGACTTCTCCTTCCTCTAAATAATAAGGTTCAGTGGAATTCTCGCGACGTCGTCGGCGGAAAACCGCCTACATCCCCGCGATCCTAACACTTCAACGGACCATTCAATCGGTAGGAGCGACGACCGGTGTGTACAAAGGGCAGGGACGTAGTCAACGCGAGCTGATGACTTGCACTTACTAGGAATTCCTCGTTCAAGACCAACAATTGCAATGACGACTATAAATAAGGCGCTAGGTGGGAGGCAACCTACCAGGTTTGTTTCGTTTAATTTTCATAATTTCTCGTTGCTTGTTTTTCGTTTTTGTTTTAGAATTGTTTTGTTGAGGCCTTTTGTCGAGAATTCGATTTGGAACAGATCCCTAAGACGAACGCTTGAATGCTTGATTTGATGGTCGTATGGAACATGATTGGGACTATATTTCGTTGTTATTGCCATGCGCCCTTGCATCCTCATGTTGTGTGGATATGAACTATTTGTAGGTGTAACATGCGCGAACAATCCTAGGTTCACACCTAGGTTTGAGGTTCCGATTTTTGTTCTATTTGTGATCACACATCTTTTGTTTTGCATAGTACATGGTCCCAAATACACGCACTACGAGTACACATCACGCCTTGCACCCAAAGCACTTATACACGCATTATTGGGGTCTTACTTATTGGTAATCCAAACCTAGGAGTCAACATTTCTTTAAGGAAATTTGCAACATTTCTTCTTTTTTTAGAAAGTGTTCATGTACCAATTGAATGGTATTTTTTGATCATATATTTTTGTTTCTATGTAACAATGAAATGACGTGACACCGGTGAGCATGGCCTCTCCTCCGCCCGGATCGTCCTGCCGAGGCGAGCCTTGGGTCCAAAAAGAGCCGCCGGTCCGTCGATCGACTTGAGGCGTGGACCGGTCCGGCGGCCAAAGCCCGGGCAGTTGAAACCCGGAAATTTCCGTGGACCCCCCAGCGATAGTGGGCCCTACTCCCCTTTCCCGAGTAAAGTCGGGTGGCACCAAAAAGAACCGATACCTCCGTATCTGCTTTCGGGACTACGCCTCGGAGGGATAATTAAAATTATTTAATATTTTCTAATCAAAGCTAAATAATAATTTTTTAAATACGATAAATTAATATATTTTAATTAACATTTGATTAATTTATAATATATATAAAACAATGCTATAAGAAAAAAATGTGGAGTTACATATTAAATTATTATCTCTCTCGCTTTCCCTCTCTCCTTCTCTTTATACTTCTATTATTAAAGAGAGAGCAAAACGTCGTAAATTCGCTCCAGAAAGGAACAAGGTGATCAAAGATGAGGTCAACGAGACTTGGTTTTCCCACACGGCGCGCACGTTCCCCTGGAGCACTCATGGATAAAACTTACGAAGAAGCGGTTAAGTTGATTGACAACCTAGCCGAACACAGTTATGCCACTCCGAGGTCCTCGATTAAAAGGGTTGCCAATGTACAAGAGAACGGGGAGTTGAAAGCCATAAAGGCTCAGTTAGCCGCACTCACGGGTCAGTTAAAGGGATCTTCTATCCAACCAACACTTATGGTGGAAGAGGGTATGACGGAAGGGTTTCCCCTACTAAACTCAAATTCCATTGTTGAGTTTGTGATGCAAGTTTGTTTCTTCGAAGCCCAGTGTTAGGGTCAATTTACGTTGATTTAAAGTTCAAGGGTCTGTATTGCAATTCTTTAATTTGAGCTTTGTTAGTGAACGGGCCATGGGCTTGTTAACCACGGGCCCGTTATATATAATGTGCATTAGCCATAGAAAATAGGCTAGTTGTCTTTTTGCTTTCCTTTATGTATTGTAAAACTCTCTGAAAGCATAATAGAGATGACCAGTTGAAATCGTATACTACATTGCTTGTTTGTTTGATTTCATTGTTCGTTGAACGGATCTGAGACTCACAATTGGTATCAGAGCAGACGGACATAATTGATTCAAAGCCTTTTTTATTGATTTCTGGTAAGTTTGACTTTTTCACGTCTGTGTTCTTGATTGCACACTCATATTTTGATTAGAGAAAAATTGATCAATTTCGTTTATTTAGTATTGTTAGGATTATTGTTTTGAGTGATTCTGCAAATTTTCATAACCTAACTCGATCGTTTGAGTGGTTAATTAAGCAAATTAAGTTCAAAGTTTTTGGTTGTGTTCTTCACTAAAAATCAAATTTTTACCATCAAAACGTGTTCTTTTTGCTTCAAAATCGATTGTGTTAGTGTTATTTTTGTGTTTGGTAGTGTTTCTAATCTTTCAGGAACATTTTTGAGCAACCCTAATCGAGTTTCAATCGAATTAAAAGAAGCAGCCGCACTTTTCGGGTAACACAGCCGCACTTTCCGGACAAGTCATCACTTTCCGGACGTTTGTGTTATTCATTCCGGGTACATCATTCTTTCCGGGTAAGTCAAGCATTCCGGGTAAGTTCCTTTAACTCAAATCTCCCCGGGTAAGTTTGTTCCAGAAACCCAATGTTTCCGGTAAAGATTTTATCCGGACAACCCTAGGTTTCCAGTAAAAGTTTTTATTCGGACAATACCAAGTTTCCGGGAAAACCTTTTATCCGGACTCTTCATCCTACCCGGTAAGTCCATCATCCGGTAAGTATTGTTTTTATTTTGTTTCATTCGGACACTTTTGCTTTTCGGTAACCTCTGTTATCCGGAGACCTCAATCTGTCCGGACACTTCTACTTATCCGGAAACATTAAGCTGTCCGGACTCTTCTATTTTATCCGGACACTTTTGTCTGACTTGAACTGCTTTCACTCAATTCTGATCCGGACACTTCCAGACCAGATATCTCATACGTATTCCTATCCAGTGAGTTCAATTTGTTGAAATCCTACCAGTTCCTAGTTCATTTCTGTCGTAGAACCTGCGTTAGGATTCCACTCATAGTGCCTTGCGTTAGGTTTACACTTTGAATCAATCTACACGTCTGACGATCACTCCGTTGCAACCCAAGATGTCTTCACGTGACGCTCTCGCAATCGGTACCGACTCCAAACCACCTTGCCTCTATCAAGGTGAGTACAACCAGTGGCGAGATAGGTTCATAATCTTCATAGAGTCCAAAGACAACTACGTGTATATCAACAAAGCTCTTGAAGAGGGTCCAATCACTTGGCCGCTGAAGACCATAGCAGCAACTGCTGATATTCGCTACGAGAAAAAGACTATCGCTGACATGACCGAAGATGAAAGAGGCATGATTGAAGGTGAAAAGCATGCAAAGAGATATCTTGTTCAAGCCCTCCCCAACACGATCTACACTGCCATTGATAGTTACAAGGACACAGCCAAGGGCATGTGGGTTCAAGTGGCGAAGATGATGCGTGGGAGCGATGTCGGAAATCAACTGAAGATCAACAACGCAATAACCAAGTTTGATGGTTTCAAACAGCGCACCGACGAGTCGCTCACTCAGGCCTATGAACGTTTCTGTTTACTTCTTAATGAACTGAACAAGAACAAGATTACTCGCTCGAACACGGAGAACGCGCTCAAGTTTCTCAACAATTTGCTGCCAGAATGGAAGGTGTTTGCTTCTCATGTCAAGCACAACAACTTGATAGAGAACATAGGCATCAATGAACTATATGAGACTCTTCTTCAAGACGAAGACGAAGTGAATGAACTTCTGAGCGAGAAGAAGACTGAATCAAAGCCGACTGCTTATCCTATTGCACTCATGTTCTCCAAGAAAGGGAAATCTTCGGGCCGTCATTCCACACGTGCTCAAAAGCACAACTCTTCCGAATCTGAAGACAAGGAAGACAGTGATTCCAATGATGAAGTATCTGACTTCAATAAAGCGATAGCTCTGCTCACTAAATCTTTCCAACAACAGAAATTCTATAAGAAGCCTTCGTCCAATAATCAGCACTACTCCACCTCCTCCAACAAGCGCCATGATCATCAGGACAAATATGAGGGAAAGAAGAAAGCTGATGAGCAGGATAAGTCAGAGAAGAAGGAGAAGACGGAGAAAGTAGAAGGTAAGAAGAAAGATGAGTCAGTGACCTGTTACAACTGCGGAAAGCTTGGTCACTTTGCTAAAGATTGTACGAGGCCTGTGGTAAAGAATTCTCACTACTACAGGGCAAAACTCGGATTGGCCGAGCAGAAGGAAGCTGGAGAAGCTATGTTTGTGGAAAACGACTACTGGTTGGGTCGTTCTGATGATGAAAGCGATACTGATGGTGCAAATGCTTTCATGGGCTATCACTCTCCAACTGATGAAGAGAAGACAAGTCAGGTATGTGATTCTTGCCGAAAGGATTTTTTTGAATCAAATGCAATCACTTGTTGAACATGCAGATTGCTTTAAGGGCACCACTAAAGAACAAAAGCTTGAGATTAGTTCCCTAACCGAAAAGCTAGATATTCAAACAAGAATAACCGAAAAATATAAGTCTGAAAATGCTAATTTAAAAGACAAATGCAAAAATCTTTCAATAGCACCTAAAGACTTACGGGCCAAGTTATCTGATCTTCAGTCTCAGTTTGCTCAGTGTTTGAATGAGAAAGAAGATATTGTTTATCAATGTTCTGCTCTTCAAATTCAACACAAGGAGTTTGTTGCTAAAATTCTTGATCTTGAAACCAAACTCCACAAAAGGGGTCAAACTGATCAAACCATATTTCTGAATAAACCCAAAGAGTTCACCTATTTTAACAAAGACTGTGGAATCGGATATGATAACCCACACCATTTGAAAAAGGGAAGATACCAAACTCCTACTTTGTATGATTTTGGTTGTTTTGGATTAAATAAAAAGTATCCGGAATATGCAATTCAATGGACTGGCCCTCTTGAACCTGAAAAGGAAGAGGAAACCGAGGAATATAAGCGAGCACACAAACGAGGAATACAACTTCCGTTTTGTTATGAACCTTTGAATTATTCCTATCAAAAGAACAAAAAGTATCAATCAAATGACTACTTCGACCCCTACAAGGTTGTTACGCCTAAGGATGAGGACCAAGCACCAACAACCAACACTGAGACGGACGAGTTTAAACTCTATGTTCCTCCTCTCATCTTGGAAGCAAAGATTGTCGAGTTGGAGGAGTCACTTGAGAAAGAAAGGTCTGTTTTTCAAAACGAAAAGAAAGCGCTTATTCAGGAAATTGAGAAACTCAAATCTGAGAAAACCGAAGTTTTGTCAAATGAAGAAAAGGAAACTCTTCAGAGTGAAATCAATAAGCTCTCATCTAAATTGTCTTAAATGACAAGAGAAACGATGAAAGAGCACATGAGAAATGGCCAACTCCAAGTCCAGCTTGACCTACTTCAAAATGTAACGCAGATTCCACCTGAACTTTCCTCAAACTCATCTGACACATCCTCGTGTAAAGCCTTCATAGGAAATATCTCTTCACAAGAAAGTACAGTTTCTCAAGATGAGTGTGTTAAAAGGAATTTAATCTCTGATTTTTCAAACGCTTCCGCACCAAATTCCCCAAAGCACACTACCACAACGTGTTCCTCGCCTTCCTCGACCGATTCGAGTCCTGTAATTCCGGAAGTCGATTTTTCAGAATATATGAACTCTGAAGGAAATTCTGATGGAGAGTTTGAGTCGTTCCCTTTCGACAAACCTCTTCCGAGCCATACTGATTTTCTATACCCAGTAGTCAATCGACCGGTCAATTTTGAAAAGGGTACGTGTTCTAACACCAAGGCCCCAGCTGTGATTGAGATTCCCAAACCTAAACCTGTTTCTCAAAACCAATCACAGCCGAGGCAAAAGACCGTGTTGTTAGCTCCAATCTTTCTGTTTGTAAAAGTAGTGAAAATAGTCTAAGTACAGAAGTAACCCACAGAGGCTCTGCCGAGTAGCCGAGTAACCGAGAAGACAGAATTCTTCGACAGAGGCTCTGTCGGGTTAATCAGGAAGACCGAAGTGAAGAAACAACGAGACTCTTCTATGCGGACAAGGCCACAGAGCCTCTGTCATACTTGACAGAGCTTCTGTGGGAAAAAGAAGATCTACGCAAAAGATCTTAACAAAGACGGACATACTTCTTACAATACCTACCATTCGAAGGTTCTAAAGATCAATCGTACAAAGACGTGCCTGACAATTCCACGTGTCAAACTCTGATAGGTCTCCGCCTAAAGCTGAATACGGAGCATTTAATGAACGTTGTATCTACAACTGTTCCAGAACAGTGTCTTGTACCCTTCCAGCTACTGTTCCAGAACAGTGTCTTATACCTTCAGTCCTTATTGTCCCCTTTAGGAGTAGTATAAATAGAAGGTTCATGTGAACTCTTCTATTAAGTTTTTACACAACACACACACCATTAAACTGCAGATTTCTTGTTAATCCTTTAAAGTTCTTGGTGTTCTTATTATATATCAAATACAGTAATCTTTGAGAAACATATGTTATTTACTCTTTGCTTTATTTGATATTGTGTGATCTTCTACCTTACATTAACTTTCAGCTCTTAAATACGCTTCCGCACCATACAATCTGAACTATCTGAAAGTTAAGATAATTGTTTTTAGCAAAAAGGAACCAACAATTGGTATCAGAGCAAGCCTTGATTTTTAATATCAAGGGATCCACTCTAAAACTATGATCTTTGGTAGAAACTTGGATTTTTAACCTATTCTTCATATTATTCAAACAGTTTCTGTTTTTCTGCCATCTTCGATTCATTCGAACTTTGGTAATCTTATAGAATTTGTTATTCTGGTTAAAAACACCATTTTAGTGCTCAGCTTAAAGCTTTTAAGCTTAAAAACTTCATACGAAGCATCCACTTCATTCTCTGAAAAATCTGCTGCTAAAACCCTTTTTCTGGATAATTTATCTTTCTAAAAATGACAAATACAAACAACCTCCTCTCTGCTGGTTCCTTAACTAAACCTCGCACTCTTCTTAGAGAAGAATACCCTCAATGGAAGATTCGAATGATTCACTTCTTTGAGGGTACTGACAAAGAATTGGTTTATTATATACGTAACCCTCCTTTCATTCCCATGATAAGTGTACCTCGTGTTCCTAGCACAGACGACACACCTAAAATTCCAGAACACACGAAACCAAAGACCCAAGAAAATTGGTCTGATTCTGATTGGGCTAAATACGAAGTTGCTCAGAAAACTAAGAGAATTCTGATCATGGCCATCCCAAATGACCTTTTCCAGTCTATGGATGCATGTGAATCTGCACATGATCTATGGAAAGAACTGGAAAAACATCTAGAAGGAGGAGTCAAAACCCAAAAGAACCGCAGATCTCAATAAATAAATGAATACTATGCCTTTAAAGCTCTGCCAACCGAATCTCTGCAAACTACGTATGATAGGTTCAACTCTCTAATAAACAAGTGCAAGAAGTTTGGCATCCACAGAACCTCTGAAGAAAACAACGTTATGTTCCTGAAGTCCCTAAATGAAGAATGGCTTCAGTTATCTATGTCTCTTCAAACAAACCAAGACTTAGATTCCTGGACCCTATCAGACCTCTATGGAACATTAGCAGCACAAGAGCCTTAGCGAGCACAAACAAAAGCCGAGATCGTTGTACCTCTTGCATTGGTTGGAAAGACTACAGAGGTTAAAGAGAAACCAAAGAAAGAGGAAAGAAAGGAGAAGAAGAAGAAAATCATGACGGTAGAAAGTGAAGAAGAAGAGGTAGCAGCAGAAGAAGAAACGACCCTTGCCTCGATAGCTAAATCTTTAGCTCTCTTGACTAGGGAATTCAGCAGAGGATACCAGAAGAAATCTGGTAATGAACGATATGAAAAAGAGAATCAAGAAAGAGAAGGGTCAAACGACAGAAGTGGTGACCGACAGAGGTCCAGTGACAGAAATGACAGAGGAAATGACCGACAGAGGTCGGAAGACAAAGCTGGCCGATGGTTGTATTTATTCGGTTGGACCGATATTCGGCTGGGCCGATGGTTGTATTTATTCGGTTGGACCGATATTCGGCTGGGCCGATGGTTGTATTTATTCGGTTGGACCGATATTCGGCTGGGCCGATGGTTGTATTTATTCGGTTGGACCGATATTCGGCGGGGGGCCGATGTTTGTTAATGTGATTCATTGTAAATTTTGGGAGTCTAGTAGAACTCGTAGAGGTTAATCGGCAGTTAATGGTAGGAATGATCGAATTCGAGTATCCTGTAGGGTATATTGGTGAGCATCTTTAGAATGGTTAGAGCCTGAAAAATTTAATCGGGAGGTATGAATCATCTAAGGTTGGGAGACAACCGAGGTCGTTTAACTAGTAATGATTCCGATTGTAGGAGTGTTCTTCCAATCGCGTTTTCAGTGTTCTTGAAGGAGTGTTGTTAGTAAGGAAGTATTCGGGAGATTCTTAGACGGTGTGAGAAATTAGGTTCCAGTTAGTGAAAGTCCAGTGGCAACTCAGAAAGGGTTCTGAGTGGACTTGGGAACCTGAGGCTGAGATGAGGGAGAGCTATCCAGAGCTATTCACGGGCATAGACTTCGAGGACGAAGTCTAATTCAAGCGGGGGAGAGTTGTAAAGCCCGTGTCCCGGTGCGTTTATTAATTAATTTTAATAATTTAAAATGTTTACCTTTAATTGTTTTGGTTAGTGGGTTGGTGTCAACAAGGACCAAAATGTTAGCATACGTGTCGTTTTGAGGTAGATTGTGAGATAAGGTGTAGTTGAGGGGCTATATGTGCAATTCTTGGAAACTTGCTGCATGGGTCTCGGCCCATGACCGAAACCCCTTTCTCGTTTCCTTTTTCCCTTGTGTTTCAAGCAAACCAAACAATCTCCAAACCCTACAATCCTCTTTTCTCCTTTTCTTGTGTGTGGTGCGGCCGAGAGTGAAGAAGAGAGAGAGAGAGAGATCGCGAGAAAGAGAGAGAAGAGAAGAAAGAACCAGCGGCAGCCACCCCTCGCCGCCGCTGCTGCTGTCGCCGGAGGTCGCCACCACCCTGGGTCGCCGTAGGTCGAGAGAGAGAAGACTGGTTGTGGTGTTGAGACGTCGTCGTGAGGTAAGTAGCTCTCTCGTTCGTCTCGTTTTTTTTTCCTTTTTCCTTTCGTTTTTCCGGCGAGACCACCACCGCCGCACGCCGTCGCTACGGTGGCTGTGGGTGGAGGGCGGTGACAGTGGGTGACACTCGTGACGGAACCCTAAGCACACCAGGCCTGAACTCTAAATCATCGTAGCGTAAATCACAAACCGTTAAGCCGAACGCGAACCGTTTTATAAAGTTATCAATTTTTTATAAATTCTAAGTGTGCTGTCCAGTTTTCGTTTGATCATAACTTTTCCTTCGTTACTACGTTTGAGCCGAAACTGGAGCCCACGGTTCAAGTTCGGGGTCGGGCACGTTTTCCGTGTTTTAGCGGAAAACTGGTTCGGTCTCTAGCTGGGCGAAAAAGTGGTCGCAAGTTCGGTGATTCGTCATTTCATGTGAAAATTTCTGTAATCTGCCTTAATCTTGCGAAAGCCTTAACTTTTCACTCGTAACTAGTTTTGACGTGAAATTGGTGCCCAAAGTTCCCAAATCGAGTTGGGAAGGTTTTTCGTGTTTTGCCGAAAGTCTGATTAAGCCCGTAGCTAGGCTGTATTGGGCTGTTTGTGCAGGCTGGACCGAAAACTGGCAGTTTTGGTAGTCGTTCGTATTTAATTCATAATAAATTGTAGAAAAATCGTTAGGAGGCCTATAATATATCCTTGAAACCCTATCTCAGAGTAATTTCTAATCATGAAATAATATTGGGAATTTTCTGGGTTTAAAGGGGTCGAAACAGGTCCCGAACAGACCTGTTTAGTGAGAACGGAAAATAGTTTTAGTGACGGTTTAAGCGTGTGTCGTGTCGTAGGATCCGGGTCTCGTATTGACACGTTTTAACATGCGTTTAGGTGCTGGGAAGTGACCGTAATTGTGAAGCTTGAATTGTATTGTTAAGCTAGGCGCGCATTCGAGGTGAGTTCTCTCACTATAACTAATGTCGGTTATTTTTACATTACGTTGTGTGTATGTGTGGTAGTTCTATTTGCTTGTGGTGTGGGGTTAAATCGTGGGGTGTCTAGTCGGACCTAATAACGGTTGTTTTATCATTGCTATAGTACGTGTGTGGTAGCTTTATGTGATTGTGTTGTGGAACCAGATAGTGGGGTGTCTAGTTGATACTATGTTGTTACGTTAACTCGGTGGGACCGAGGATCCGGCGGGGCCGGAGATTTTATACGCGGGTGGCGTAGTGACTTGGTGGGGCCAAAGGTTGTATACGCGGGTGGCGTATGAACCCGGGGGTGCCGGGTTGCGAAGGTTGTATACGCGGGCGGCGTATGAACCCGGGGGTGCCGGGTTGCGTTTGCACGGTTGTCGTGTGGTCGGTGGGACCGACGTTTGCCTATTAGGTGGGTTGGTGTGAGTATGCATGTCTATGATTTGTTCGTAGACTTGTATGCTGTTTATGTGCAATTATATGTTTATGGTGGTGTGGAAATAACTGTGTTATTTATGGTGTTTGAATTCACTAAGCTTCGTGCTTACCCTTTCCCAATAAACTGTGGTTTCAGGTGCGGGCGGCTCCAAGGCGTGACGAGTACACACTGGCGCGCGAGGAGAGCTGGTTGCTTTATGGTTGTTAATAATTAAACGTTTATTCCGCTGGTTTTTATTATGAAGATATTAATTATGAGTTTGCAAACGAAACGTTGGGAGCATTTAATGAGTTGTTATAAATGAAATGTTTATTTAAAAATTTAAATTTGCTTGAAATTTTGGGACGTTACAGAAATCTTTTTAGAAAACAGTTTTCTAGGACAAAAATTTCCAAATATTTCCTAGAAACACTGCCAAAGACATTTCAAACTTCAAATGATCAAAAAGATGCATAAATTGTGAGTTATGAGAAATTTGAGGTCATAGAGCCTCTGTTGAGCACAACAGAGGCTCTGCCAGAGAAAATCTCTGATCATAAATTTAAACTCTTTTGATCGATTATGAATGTCTTCTCAAAAAGACCTCTTTTGCACAAATGCACTCTTTGAGATTCTCAAAAGGTTGTTGGTCACAGAGCTCATTCCACCAAAGAAACTCTGTTGACCAACAAAGGCTTTTAAAAAGGAGTTACTCGCACAGAACCTTATTCAAAACAGTTTTCTAGGACACCAACTTCAAAATATGTCCTAAAAACAATTCTTAAAAAGATTAAAAACCTGGATGATCAAAAAGTTTAATAGATTTTTAGTTATGAGAAATTTCCTCTCATAGAGCATCTGCTAGCTCTGACAGAGCTCCAAAACCTCTGTGAATGAAATTTCTTCTCTAAAATCTATCGATCCTCTCCAATGCTTTTCAAACATTTTTGGTAAAGGTACAAGCAACAGAGGATTCAAAGAGAGTTTCAAACAACAGAGCTCTATCTCTACAGAGTTTCTGTCATTTTCAAACTTGGGGACATTCTGTAACAGTAACGGCTATTTTCCTGAGAGTGAAAAATATGTGGAGGAAAAGAAACACACGCGCCAAGCATTAATGGGCCGCGCACGACGTCAAGTCGTGCTCTGACACTGCTGACGTGTCACATTTTCATTGGACGTACACGGCACACGTTCTCCTGGAAAGTTGAACCCGCCGTTCACACTCAAGTACGGACCCCAAAAATTATTCACTTCCATATATTTACCTCTTCAGATTCTACCCTTCACTATAAAACCCAAGTTACCACTCCTCATAAAACCTTTACGCACACTCATCTTCTTCTCCGGCGAACCATTGCAAAAACCTGCAAAATTCTTATCTTTATACAAGAAATGGCCTCGTCTTCTCAAGCTATCTCCCCTGCACATTCACCGGCGAACTCCCCTGAAAACCCTGAACACTCTGAACATTCAGAAAACCCTGAAATCGCCGGAGACCTAGAACAAGATAACTCAGGCAATGAAGCAGACATTGCTCCGACAACCCATCTCCAAGACTTTCCTTGCTCATGAACATTTTGCAAATGTTCTACCATTAAAACCCAATAATCACTACCTTGTTCCCTCAAGAACTGCTTTTTGGAAAGCACATGCTATACTTCTCCATATCTTGAAACAACATATTCTCTACCCTCTTCTGTCCAAAACCGTGGACAAAATCCCTACCAGATATATAAATCAATTCTGGAAGACTGACAGATCAAAGGCTACATCTCCAAACCCGATAAATCTGAGCATCTTGAACTCAAGTTCAACAGAACAATGTTCTCTCTTGAGTTCAGCCGACCCACAAGAGGTCTTCTAGGATTAAAGACCTTTGCACAGGAACCTACAGATGAAGAGCTCTGCAGGTTTGTCGAAATATTGGGGTACAACGTACCACTAAGAAAGAGAAATGACTTCCGCAGAGGCAGATTACCACCTCTGTGGAATACACTCTTTTCCATACTCAACAGATGCTTAACCGGGAAAGTGGGGAGTCCAGATCAATCCTCACACCAAATACTAGCCATCATGTACGGAGTCTACTATGACCTACCTCTGGACTTTGCCACTCTCATGATGCAACAAATGGTTAACACCATCGACAGAAAGAACAACTTCCAGAAGAAAAAGTCAAACACATCAGGAGCTCTACCTCCTCTGCAGTTTCAAAGGATTCTAGGTGTTCTTTTAGAACCTTTACTCTTGCTTGAAAAATGGCCAATGGAAGGGCCAATAACAAAGATGTATGAAATGAACAAAAACTCCCCAACAGAACATGCTGATGGATACCCACACTGCAGACCTCTGCCAAAGAAACTTCTAGGATATGCTAGGGACGAAGAACTAGAACTAGAATACATACGCGATCATAGTACTCCAGAACCAAGTCCTATGACACCACCGCGTCTAGGAGTCCCCATAGGTACAGAAGTAATAGATAGGTTGACAGATGAAGAGTGGGCAACTGCTTTTCAGAAGCATGAAGACAATCAAGCCAGATTCCATGCTCAGAGAAAATCCATCTACTCTGCTTTAAAGAAACACAAACCCTCTGCCTCCACTCCTCAAAAGAAAACTCTCAAGAGGAAAACCACAGAGGGTACCTCTACAACTGTCGTAGAAGGTCATCCCTATCCTCCTCTTGCTACAGAAGTTGGATCTGCTGCTCCTCCCTCTCCCCCAAAGCAAAAGAAGAAGAGAAAATCCAAAGCCTTAGAAGAAGGGGCACCTAAACCCAAGAGGAGAAAGAGCAAGAAGAAAACTGGGAAACTTCTGTCTCCTATGCAACCAATAGCAGAGGAAGAAGTGGCAGAAGAAGTAGAGGAACAGGGAACAGAAGGAGTAGCAGAAGA
The DNA here is from genome assembly GCA_033807775.1 of Saussurea involucrata. Lineage (NCBI taxonomy): Eukaryota > Viridiplantae > Streptophyta > Magnoliopsida > Asterales > Asteraceae > Saussurea > Saussurea involucrata. The sequence goes on along the minus strand of CM066313.1, from coordinate 61,722,779 downwards.
ACAAACCCAAGAATCCCCTCTGCAATCCCCCAATCCCCTCAACTATGCACATCACGGGGATTTCTCTGACTTCATCCAAAACCCAGAATTCGCCCATACTCTAAACACTGCTGGATGGACTGCAGAACCCCTCTCCCATGGGTCCACAGAAGAACCTGACTTCAGAATCTCTTCTGACTTAGAAGATGATGACCATAACATGGACACCATGTTAGAAAATCCAACAAAAGAGGTGATTGAAACAAGGGAGACAAGGATAGAGGTCTCAGAGATAGATTCAGATAAAGAAGAAGTTGACCAAATACGAAAAGGTCTCTATCATCCACATGTCATGCAATTATACGACTTTCATCCAATGTACGGCTCCTTAGTTACTAGGGCAGGAGCTACAACAGAAGTTAGGAAAGAAGCACCAAGCCATAGGGTAGCGACAGAGACTGAAACTATAGATGGTGAAGTAGTGCTTGGATGCCTAACAGAGGGAGAAACAAGAAAAGATGCCAGGAGTAATAGAGGCACACAACCAAAACCAACTCCCAGTGCAACCCACACTTCTATTGCCGCCAGTCTAGTGGCAGAGGGCAATATTGAAAAAGAGCAGCACGGATCGACCCCAACCCAAACCATCCGAACAGAGGAAACTCTTTCATCCTCTGTACCAATAATAACCGGGGAAACCATCATTCCAGAGGAATCCTCTCTAAAGGATTCCTCCTTAGTTCGTGATCTATTGCCCCATATCACACCCGACATCCTTGTAGAGGAATTTGTTTCCTCTGCCACACGCACCCAACTAGGTCCAAACATCTCTTCAGAGGAGATTAGAGTGCACAAAGACAGAGAGACTCTAGACAAGTCTCCGAGTCAACAGAAGGATAATTTAGTACCCACCTCTGGAGTGGATCTAGACACTGTCATTCACAGAACATTTGTAGAGTCTGAAGCACTAGATGCTTCTGCTCGAGGATCAGAAGGAAATCCTTCCGCCCCCAACATCCAAACAAGGGCGAAAGAAGGTGTCTCAGGAACAGAGACTCACTCTGGGGACGAATGTGTTCCCCCAGAGGTTACAACGAGTTCACATGTTTCAAGGGATGAGTTCCAAACCCTTGTCACCTCTGTGGACCAAACCATGAAAGAGTTGCAAAGCTCTTTCAAATCTTTTGCAGATGCTACATCCAGGGCAATCCTTGATCTGAACACCAAAATAGACACCTTTTCCACAGAGGTGCAAAACGCCATAACCCAGATGAAGTCCTCTGCAATACACTCTGCTACTACCACTGCCACCTCTGCAGCAGCTGAATTCGGAAGAGCCGCCACCAATGCCTTTAAAGACTCTGTCAAGCACTTTCTTTTGTAACTAAAAGACCAATCTTTAAAAAATAAGGGTCTTACACCTGAAGACCTAAAGAAGGCCTTAGAAGAAGTTCAAGAGTAAACAACAAGAAATACTCAAGCCATGAAGCCTTCTAACTACATGACAAGAGCACAAGTGACAGAACTCGGCTAAGGAATACTTGATCAGATGACCGAATTCATCAAAGCTTTCACCGTTGCCAACGCACACTATGTCAAAGAATTTCAAGCTAGTGTCGGCAGAATGCGCTTCAACACACAAGCAGAGGTTGAAACACTGCTTGTCCTCTGTGATGACTTATGCGCAAAGATGATTGTTGCAGGGGCTGTTCCACTAAAGAAACCAGATTCAACATGCAGGGCAGAGGGTACGACAGATAAACATCAGGATGACTCTGATGATGACCATCATGGTCCATCAGATCATCCTGAGGGGGAGAATAGAGGGGAGAAACAAATGGAAGAAGCTGCGAGAAGAGGTCTACCAGCTCCACCAATAGTCGCAGAACCCATCAACCAAGCACCCCCATCTCAAACCCAACAAAGAACACAACTGTCCACAGAGGCAACACCCACCTTTGTGGAAATAATCTCTGAAGAAACCCAAATACCAGAAACAATCCATGTTAAAAAACAGAAGACCACAAAGGCAACACCCACCTCTGTGGAAACTCCTTCTGTATTTGGAAAAGATGTTCAAAACCAAGAAGAAGTCCACCTTCTGACATCCTGCAAAGATGAACTACCTTCCCCAACACCCAAAACCAACCCAAAAACCAAAACCATTGCTCACAAAAGAAAATATCTGAGCAAAACACATGAAACCTCTCCAACAGAACCAAAACCCAAATCACCAATCAAGCCCTCTGAAACTCAAGTGACATAACCAACAGAGGCAATCCCCAAACCAACAGAAACATCAACAACAAAGCCCTCTGAAACTCAAGTGACAGAACCAATAGAGGCAATCCCCAAACCAACAGAAACATCAACAACAAAGCCCTCTAAGACTCAAGAGTCAAATCCTACAGAGGCAACCCCATCTGAACAAGCAGAACAGCCAAAGGCAAAAGACAAGGGAAAAAGAATTATGATAGAGGAACCGCAGAAGAAAAAGCACAAGCATCAACCTTCAACAGAAAAACTGATGAAGAGCTATTTCGATGCGTATAAGACACCAAAGCCTGAAGAAGAAGACTGGGCTTTCGGCACTAAACCTCTGTCAGATATTCCTGTTCTGGATCCCAAGTCAAAACCGTCAGAGGAGCGAGTGGCACAAGTCAAGAACCAAATGGATGCTCTGCGCAGAACCTTACCTCAACCACCACCACCACAAATGGAAGAAGTGGTATATAGGTACTTATACAGCAGAATGGGCATAATGGATCAATCAGAACCAACCATTCAAGACCCTGACTTCTGTGCTGACGTCGAAAATCTCTTCACCAGAACAAAACCCAAGCCTAAACACGAAGCCTTCTCAACATCCAATATCGTCAAAGTCCTATATTGCAAGTTCTCAAAAACCAGAAGCTGGCCTAGGCTCTCTTACAACATCTACAAGGTCAAAAGAGAGGACAGATCAGAGAACCAATTTGCAGATGCAGATCTTAGGAATCACAATCCTTATGATCTACCTGAACTTCTGGAGTGGACGTAAGAGAACTTCACAACCGACGAAGTTCGCAGAGCTTAACCGTTCAACAACCAGAAGACTACTGCCCTCCCTCTGATACACCAAACTCAATTATCACAAATCCAAGGGTCGGGTTAGTATTTCTAGATCCTTCTGGTAAATCAAAGTTGTTCGTAGAGATGGACTGTCAGAAGTACGCAACATGTACTTTAACAGAGTTTAGAACTATCCTTGTGGAGCACAGAGGATCAAAGCTCATGAATCAAGGTCTTGCCGACAGACTGATAGAGGTTATCAATGCAACAATCAACTTCCGAAATCTCTGCATCAGCTTCTATCACGAGCTCAAACAAGAAGGACTCGACCGCGGAAGTTTCAATGACTTCAAGAATGCCATCTTCTGAGTCAGTCAAACAGATCCTCTGTAAAATTTTCTTTTCAATACAGTCAAATGTAAATGCCTCTGGCAAACTCCAATATGAAAAGAAAATATTATTGTACTTAGAAAATACTTGCACTTTCAAATTTTTAATTTTCACTACTTAGGGGGAGATTGTTAGCTCCAATCTTTCTGTTTGTAAAAGTAGTGAAAATAGTCTAAGTACATAAGTAACCCACAGAGGCTCTGCCGAGTAGCCGAGTAACCGAGAAGACAGAAGTCTTCGATAGAGGCTCTACCGGGTTAATCAGGAAGCCCGAAGTGAAGAACCAACGAGACTCTTCTATGCGGACAAGGCCACAGAGCCTCTGTCATACTTGACAGAGCTTATGTGGGAAAAAGAAGATCTACGCAAAAGATCTTAACAAGGACGGACATACTTCTTACAATACCTACCATTCGAAGGTTCTAAAGATCAATCGTACAAAGGCGTGACCTGACAATTCCACGTGTCAAACTCTGATAGGTCTCCGCCTAAAGCTGAATACAGAGCATTTAATGAACGTTGTATCTACAACTATTCCAGAACAATGTCTTGTACCCTTCCAGCTACTGTTCCAGAACAGTGTCTTGTACCTTCAGTCCTTAATGTCCCCTTTAGGAGTAGTATAAATAGAAGGTTCATGTGAACTCTTCTTTTAAGTTTTTACACAACACACACACCATTAAACTGCAGATTTCTTGTTAATCCTTTAAAGTTCTTGGTGTTCTTATTATATATCAAATACAGTAATCTTTGAGAAACATATGTTATTTACTCTTTGCTTTATTTTATATTGTGTGATCTTCTACCTTACATTATCTTTCAGTTCTTAAATATGCTTCCGCACCATACAATCTGAACTAACTGAAAGTTAAGATCATTGTTTTTAGTAAAAAGGAACCATAAACCCAAAAATAAACCCCGTAATAATAAACAGACATACTATAAGCAACAGGGTTTCCAATATGAGGTTAAACCACAGTGGGAAACCAAACCCATTGCAAGACGGGTTGCTCCTACTGAGGTTAAACCGGCACCCAAGAGGAAACCTGCTCCTCCGAAAGGTGTAAATTCTACACCTAAGCGGCAATCTGTGCCAAAACCAGTTTCCACAAATGGTGTACAACCCGCACCCAAAGGGAAAGCTGTGTCAAAGCAAGTTCCTCCAAGAGGTGCCAAACCTAACCCTCCAGGACCCAAGCAAATTTGGGTACCTAAAATCCGTTAACTCGATTTTGCAGCACGGTCATGTGTGGTACTTAGATTCTGGATGCTCCAAGCACATGACCGGAAGGAGGGAGCTTCTCACGAACTACAAAGAAGAATATGGCGGAGACGTGAGATTTGGGAACGACCACAAGGCGCCGATCTCGGGCTACGGCAACATTGTCCAAGACAAGTTCACAATAAAGAAGGTATCACACGTCGCGGGATTGGGACACAATCTGTTCAACATCGGGCAGTTCTGCGACAAAGATCTCGAGGTCCGGTTCAAAGCTAAAAGGTGTAGAATCCTAAATGACGATGGAGAGGAGCTACTAGTTAGGAAACGCAAGACCAACCTCTACACAATCGACCTCGCATCCCTCAAACCCGATAACCCTGTCTGCCTGATGTCCAACGCTAATTCTCAACAAGCTTGGCTTTGGCATCGGCGTCTATCGCACCTCAACTTCAAAAGTATCAACAAACTGGTGCTGGGCGGACACGTGAAAGGCATGCCCGATTTTCAATTCGTGAAGGATCGTCTCTGCGGGGCATGTGAAAAGGGAAAGATGAAGCGAGTGCCGCATCAACCGAAGGTAACTCCGAGCACGTCCAAGTCCCTCGAACTCATCCATATGGATTTGTGTGGACTGATGCGTGTTCAGAGTATCAACAAGCGCAAATATGTCCTGGTGATGGTGGATGACTTCTCGCGCTATACATGGATCAAGTTCCTTCGCTCGAAAGACGAAACGCCAGAACTGATCATCAACCATCTGAAGACCATCCAACTGAACAAGCAACAACAAGTTCAGACCATAAGGACCGACAACGGGACGGAGTTCAAGAATCAAACGGTGGACGACTATCTGACTTCAGTCGGCATTTCGCACACATTCTCTGCCGCACGCACTCCTCAGCAAAATGGAGTGGTGGAACGTCGCAACCGTACCCTAGTCGAAGCAGCTCGCACCATGCTTTGTCAATCCAATCTGCCGCACTTTCTATGGGCCGAAGCGGTGTCAACGGCCTGTTACACGCAAAACTGCTCCATCCTCAACAAGCAGTTCAACAAGACGCCGTACGACATCATCAACAACCGCGTTCCGAATATCAAGTACTTCCATGCATTCAGATGCACGTGCTACGTTTTAAACGAGAAGGACGATCTCAGCAAATTTAGCCCCAAGGCGGACGAAGGAGTTTTTATCGGATACTCCATGCAGGCTCAAGCATATCGCGTTTACATCAAACGGAATAAAGTCGTTGTCGAAAGTGTAAACGTGACATTCGACGAAGCCGCAGATTTGGCTTCTGAACAAAACAGTTCAGAACCCGGTTTAACTGGCGTGCTAGCTTCCGGACCACCAAGTTCGGGATCTGCACAAGCGATAGTAAATCCAAATCATGCATCTTCATCGAATGCTGACTCTTCTGATTTAGATTTACTGTTCAAGTTCTTTTATGATGACATCTTTAATGTTTCCCCTACTGTCTCAGCACAACCTCGAATTGAAGCTGCTCGTATTGAGGTCTCGTCGAACCTATCCGGTCCGCCGCCTTCTACAAGCACGTCATCCATCACTGTGGAGACAGCTCAACCGTCATCAACAACCTCTACCAATACTACTGCTTCCCCGGAGGAACCTGTTACACATCCGGAGATAACACCTAGTGATTCGTCATATGCTACAATCGCCGGTCAACTTCTGAACTCCTCGGACGAATCCTCCCCCACCCCCTCCGAGAAACCAACCTGCGACACTTGAAGCGGTACAAGACCTGTCATCTGGTGATTATGTGGATTCGGACGCGTCTCACTCAACTCAACAGCCGCTTTCGCACACCACCAGATGGACGAAAGCTCTTCCCTTGCATCAAATCATCGGTGATCCCTCTACTCCAGTACAAATACGAGGTGCATCCGCCAACTTCTGTCTATTCTCCGGCTTCTTAAGCAACATCGAGCCGACGAACGTACGCGAAGCGCTTGAAGATCCGGACTGGATCATAGCCATGCAAGAGGAGCTCAATCAATTTGAAGCTCTAAAGGTATGGCGACTGGTTCCACGTCCAAAACACAAGACGGTGATCGGCACCAGGTGGATTTTCAAGAATAAGAAGGACGAAGACGACATCATTGTACGCAACAATGCGCGTCTCGTGGCCAAGGGATACCGACAACAAGAAGGGATCGATTATGATGAGACCTATCCTCTGGTGGCACGAATCGAAGCCATTCGTATGTTCCGTGCATATACCGCGCACAAGAACTTCACGGTCTTCCAAATGGATGTGAAGACCGCATTTCTCTACCGCGATATCAAAGAAGAAGTGTACGTATCACAACCAGACGGATTCGTGGATGATTCGAAGCCTGATCATGTCTACGTTCTAGACAAGGCGCTTTACGGTCTAAAGCAAGCTCCGCGAGCATGGTACAACACACTGTCTGAGTTTTTGATAAAGTCCAAATTCACACGAGGTAAAATCGATTCGACTTTATTTATCAAAAACGAAAAAGGTCACATAGTTCTTGTTCAAGTATACGTAGATGGCATAATCTTCGGTTCTACTAATCCCACATATGCTAAGAACTTTGCCAACCTAATGGGAGAATTTTTTAAAATGCGTATGCTTTGCGAGATGAATTTCTTCCTTGGTCTTCAAGTTAAACAACTGTCGACCAGGATATTCATAAATCAGGCCAAGTACATCCGGGATATTCTTAGGAAATTCCAGATGGAACAGTCCTCGCCAATGAAAACTCCCATGGCACCCGGTACGAAGCTTCACGCCGATCCTAAAGGAACGAATGTGAACCCTAATTTGTATGGTGGGATGATAGGTTCTTTAATGTACTTAACCGCAAGTATACCGGATATCATGTTTTCCACATTTTTGTGTGCCCGATTTCAATCAAAACCTAAGGAGTCTCATTTAACTGCTGTCAGATGAATCTTTCGTTATTTACGTGGTACTGCTGATCTTGGCTTGTGGTACCCGAGAGAGACAGGTTTTGCACTATCCGCTTACTCCGATGCGGATCACGCGGGTTGTATGATGGACCGGAAGAGCACCTCGGGTCACATCCAGTTTTTGGGAGATAGCCTGGTGAGTTGGGCGTCCAAGAAGCAGTAATGTATTTCAACATCAACGGCCGAGGCAGAGTACGTGGCTGCCGCAAGCTACTGTTCACAAGTCATCTGGATGCGGGTTTACAGATTCACATATGTCAAAGTCCCAATTTACTCCGACTCAAAGAGCGCTATTGCCATATCTAGCAACCCGGTCCAACACACCAAGACGAAGCACATCGACGTTCGGTATCACTTCATTAAGGATCACGTCGACAGAGGTACAGTCGAACTCTTCTTCGTAAATACTGAGCATCAGTTAGCAGACCTCTTTACAAAATCCTTGGACGAAAAACGTTTTAATACTCTTGTGTCCAAGTTAGGTATGCTAAAACTGACGACTTAATCCGATTGTGTGCCCGTTACAAGTTCCATACATCTACGAGTAACTGTCTACTTATCATCCGGTGTATAAACTCCTGATGATTGAGCATAAACTTCCTCGCACTGGTATTCTACTTTCGTAGATTTCAGTTAGTTTAAGTCTCTGTATTTATTTCGTAGATTTCTTCGTGTGTTTCTTTTCTTTTATACTATCGTCAGCTTCTGTTTGTTTATATCTGTGCTTTCACGGTGTGTTCATTGTTGGTCCCGAAGGCCTATACAAGATTGTAGAAGGGGGGTTGAATACAAACACACAGATTTTACTTTTCTAAATTGTTTATTGATAAATCATTAACAATTTACAGCTTGTTGCGGAAACAAGATTAAGGATAAACCTAAATCTAAACAAGTTGGAACACTAAGGTTTCTTGCACTAAGAGAGATAAGGAAATTACTAATAATAACCTATCTTGAGATAAGAGATTGAACTTGTCCAGAGTTAGAAAGTTACTTCAAATGAAGTGGGTTCATCTCTTTATATACTGCATGCATCTAATGCAAGTCAGTATACACTTTACACGTGTCATCAGCTGGTTGGTTTCATGCCATTGACCTTAGTTGACAACCTTAGTAGCCGCATGGATGAACAGTGTAGTATAAGAGTGGTTGTACGATTTCAGACAGTCGGAGGTTCTTTTCTGACATTTCATACGGAGTCGTGCAAGGGGGGTTAAGACAAAAGTACTTTGTACGGAGGACTTCATGATCAGCTTTCGTTGATTCAGAGCATTATCATTTTCTATTCAGCGAATGATAAAGTTCAGCGATAGATGAACTCTTGTACTTGATACTTCACGTTGAGTGGACAAATCTGAGTCTTCGCTGATCCGCATCAGTTCATTAGGAGACTTGTCGCTGGTTCTTGAGCTTGATCTTCGACTTTAGCGTAGAACCTTTGTTGACGTGAAAGTTGTCTTCAGGGATTATAAGTAAACAACTAACTTATCATCGATCATCATAATGACTGAACAGACTCAGAGCATTTATGGTGAACAGTGTTCGCTGAATGTTTAATTTAAAGAGCGAGAGTTCCTATCAGCGGTACTGTAAGATCTTAGTACTTATCAGCGATAGTGAAACTCTGATACATATTGTTTACTTACAATTTTCACTAAGTATAAGAGAGGGTCATTATCAAATCACTGAGGGTTTGGATCAACATTCATGTGTTCAGGGGGAGCACAAATCAATATCAGGTAAGTTTACTCATCTGTTGAGGGGGAGCGTCACACACAGTTTTTCTTTACATGATAAAAAAATGGTTTTTGTGTGTGTGGGCACTCCCGTGTATTTTCATTTAATGGTCATAATCGGAGGGGGAGCGACACAATGTTTTTCTTTAACTGCTCAAAGTTTTTTTTGTGTTGGACTCCTCAGTGCACAGAGCAATTTTATCCCCATTCTCAGTTTGAGGGGGGCGAGAGAGGGTTCGTTTCTGAAACCCAAATAGTCTTATTTTGCAAAATCTCAACGAATAAGGCAAATCTTCTTTACATTGCAGATGATTCCGGACAGGTATCCGGAAACTCCATCTTTCCGGATGGGTTTCCGGACCGGGTCTTTATCCGGAATGGATAAGAACCCGGATACCACATCCGGTTTCTTGGGTAAACATATAAAAGGCTCCGGACACATTCTTGTTTCATTATCCGGACTATACTTGCAAAAACCCTAAACCCTACGCACACACTCTCTCTCTCTCTCTCGGCTCATCTCACAACCCTCGGTTTTTCATTTTGAATCGTTCCAAATTCAGGTATGTTACTCAAATCTCCATTTCGATCAATTGTAATCGACTTTCGTCCACATCTCACCACATATCCACCATTGATTTGGTCGATTTCATGCATCCGAAACCCACAGTTGGGTGTTTTTCATTTTCGGTTCGTTTCGTAGTCAACAGGTTGTCACACACATTTTTTCTTTACATGATAAAAAAATTGTTTTTGTGTGTGTGGGCACTCCCGTGTATTTTCATTTAATGGTCATAATCGGAGTGGGAGCGACACAATGTTTTTCTTTAACTGCTCAAAGTTTTTTTTGTGTCGGACTCCTCAGTGCACAGAGCAATTTTATCCCCATTCTCAGTTTGAGGGGGGGCGAGAGAGGGTTCGTTTCTGAAACCCAAATAGTCTTATTTTGCAAAATCTCAACGAATAAGGCAAATCTTCTTTACATTACAGATGATTCCGGACAGGTATCCGGAAACTCCATCTTTCCGGATGGGTTTCCGGACCGGGTCTTTATCCGGAATGGATAAGAACCCGGATACCACATCCGGTTTCTTGGGTAAACATATAAAAGGCTCCGGACACATTGTTGTTTCATTATCCGGACTATACTTGCAAAAACCCTAAACCCTACGCACACTCTCTCTCTCTCGCTCGGCTCATCTCACAACCCTCGGTTTTTCATTTTGAATCGTTCCAAATTCAGGTATGTTACTCAAATCTCCATTTCGATCAATTGTAATCGACTTTCGTCCACATCTCACCACATATCCACCATTGATTTGGTCGATTTCATGCATCCAAAACCCACAGTTGGGTGTTTTTCATTTTCGGTTCGTTTCGTAGTCAACAGGTTGTTTTAGCTGCCTTAGTGTGTCTATGTGCTTCCATCGATCAAACTTATATGCTTTGATATGTGTTTGAGATGCTATTTTGAATGATTGATCTGTGGGTTGTCGTCCGGACACACTCATTGTGTCCGGAAACCATCATGGTTATCGTGTTTTATCCGGATAGTTTCATACATCCGATATTGTTGTTCGGACTCACTAAACATCCGGAAACCCTAGTTGTCCGTAAACCTCTTGGTTTCCGGTAAGTTCAACTCCCGGATTGATGGTGTGTCCGGAATCACATATTGTCCGGAATCCTTTGTCATCCGGAAACCATGTTGTCCGGTTTATCCGTTTTATCCAGGAACATTCTTCCCGTCCGGAAACTATGTGTTGTCCGGAAACTTGTTTTGTCCGAAAACTTTCACAATCCCATAGTTATGTTCGGACACCCCTGTCTTGCATATTCAGTACCTATTTGGTCACTACCAGTCCTCATTCTGTCTCAAATTGAGCCATAAATTGCAAAGGTACGCACCGACATTTGTTCATCCGTCTCAAATACTAACTGTGCTTATTTTTCAGATCTTTCAATGGCGGATCAGGAACAAAATCCTCCACAAAACCCGAAAGAACAACAAGTTCCTCAAGAGGAATTTATAGATGAGGCTGCCGATAACGCCTTGGTCGCCCCTGACCATGGCACTGAATTGGAGGCGAACAACCATCATCTGGACCCGGCACTCTTCACACCACAACCACAACATCGAGTGATTGTGGACATACTTATGCGTCACCCTCTCCGTGAGGCCATCACCGCCACTGCCGACGTCCCGCTGTTGTACGTGATCCAAGTGTGGTTCTCTGCACAAGTTCGCACGGCCGGTAACTCACAAATGATCACTGCTCAAATCGATAATCAGCAGTTCACGCTCACACCAGACTCCTTCCGCCGACTTCTTTCACTGCCTGAAGCCAACACCAGAAATTATCAAGGATAGGAACCCACGGTCAATGACGCGACACTGTGCGCTCAAGTCCAAGCTCTTGGCTACAACCACGCCCTCGACCGACCGTCTGCGTTCAACCGCAAATACCTGGCTCCCATATGGTACACTCTGTTTACAATTCTGAACAGATGCCTTTCTTCGAGATGGTAAGGCATAGACAAGTGTACAGGCGACTTCCTCAGACTCGTCCACGCTGTATGTTACAATCGTCACGTGGATTTCGCGATGATAATTTGGCGCAAAATAGTTATCGCTATTCGTCAGATCGGAGGTACTAAGCAGAAGAAATTCCTTCCATACCCGCGTTTCCTTTCTCTTGCCGTGCGTCAACATATGGACGTGAATCCTGCCATCCCGCGCCACCTAACTCATCCAGTATGTCCTCCTCATCACTTACAATACATGGTTATTCGCAACCCATCCGACGCCGTAGCCGCGCCCTTACCTGAAGCCCTTCTGGCAATCGCTGATCCCACTGCACCAGGAGTGATAGCATATAGGGAAGCGATAGGAAATCCCATGGTCCAGCCAGAGCCGGAGGGACCTGCCCAGGGACCTAGACCCGAGAAACGTGAGGGTCCGATAGTGAGAGGTGGAAGGGCCCGGCAAGCAAGTGCTGTCGGGCGGGGTGTGTTGATTGTTCGGGGACGTGGAACTAGAGAGAGTGGTGCAGTGGAATCGCGTCCCGGTTCCAGCCAAGCCCAAGTCGGTCCATCATCTAGACCTAAACTTCATCACTCAACCGAACCATATCTTTCTGACCCACCTTCACCTAATCCACATGTTCAGAACGTGGAATCTGACTCTGATACGGAATCCGATACGACCCGTGCCATTCGGCTCTCCGAAATTCCTCCTCGTATCGGACTGAACCCAGACTTTACCGAAGGCACTTCTACTGCCTCTCCTTCAACCCTTCTAACCCAACCTGTAACGGGAATTCTTAGGACAACCGAGGGAGCATTTGTTGAAGAGTTCGAAACTGTGAGCCGGAGAGAACTGCGTTCGAAAGCGAACCAGGTAAGATTGAGCCGTAAAGATAACGAGGCTCTTGAGCGAACCCAATCGAACGATATCCGGGTAGCCGCATCTGCTATCCCGACTCATGAGTTGGGAAGGGGTATTGAAGAAGCCTCCGTGGACCCAGCGGAGCAATTGCACAACCCCCTTATCCACTCAGCCATCTCTCAAAAGACGGATGTTTCAGTCTCACACGGGGATATAGCACAACTTCCACCGGTCTCTCAGTCGGAGAGTACTGGTGTTGAAATAAGAGACCAGCATCCCCCGGTCTAGCCTTCATTTCGTGCACCATTGAGTCTAGAGCCACTTGATATTATACAATCTTCGGCTAGGACACATGATGAGGAACAACAAATCGAGGATCTTCGTGACCCGATCGGAACGTCCGTAGTGTATCCGTCTGGCGGAACACGAGGATCGGACGTAAATCCTACCACAGCTACCACTATGCCAACTGTGAACATAGGTGGCTTTGCCTCTCAGGTAGATGCCTCAACGGGTTATCTAAGTGATCCCGGAGTTATCTTACAAGACTTTGTGTCACCAGGGTCCCTGGACAGCACCCTTAATGCTGTCCGTGAGGCAATGGAGCAGCACGTCGCCGTCGATATCGACACCGTCAAACGCTTACTCAAAGGTAAAGGGCATATCGTCGAGACTGAAACCGCACCCACACCTCCACCGGATCCTAGACAGCTTACCTACTCGGTGGACACCCTCAAGACGATGCTTCTGGCCCAACTGCTCCAAGAATCCGAAACCAACGCCTCTACAGAAGCAGACCTAATAACCGTTCTGAAATCACAGGTCACCGCTTCTTCATCCTCTATTACCACTCGCCTGGATACTATTGACTCGACTCTTAAGGACTACAACCAAGCGCTCACAACGCTGTCCGAGAGAGTCCACTCACTCGAAGATATCTGCAAGAGTCAAGCAGGCGGTCTGAAGCGAAAGCACGATGATCAGGATGATCCTGATCACCGTGAGGGGGAGAAAAGACTAAGACCTACCGAGACCGCCCCTATCCTCACCGAATCGACAATTATGGTTCATCTGGAACCAGCAACTGCGGCAACAACAACCGACGCCGAACCTGAAGCCGAGTTGCCATTAGCCGAGATGGTAATCGACATGGAAATATCAGATGATGATCACCCGACGGTTGAAAAGCCCGAGGGTTCAACACAGGAACTGGTTGATTTTGACTCATCAGACAGACCGTTATTGGATATGATATATCCAGACTGTGAAACCAACCCGGAGACCGAAGATGCATGGTATGAAAAGCCGCCAGTGCCGCAAATCTCCAGGTCAATTTGGTTTTCCCTACTGATGACGATGACAATATTGACTATGATCAGTTCCTGCTCCAGAATTTATATGTTTCTTCTCCCGTTCACTCTGTTCAACCCGCTGAAACTTCAACAAGACCTGAGAACACTACTGCCGATATTTCGACAACCCCTCAGCAACCGATAGTTTCTGATCTCCCACCTCCTCAACAGCAACAAATCCGTTGGGAGAAGATCACGATACTCATTCCTTACCTGGAGGAATCCCTGAAGAAGTTGTTCGTGCACAAACTTCGCACAATCGAGCCGACCTTTTGCCTAGGTATTTACAACTTCAATCCCGAATACCAACGCCGGTACATCAGCGTAATGAAGCGGTGTCTTCCAGTCAGCCAAGTCAGAACCAAGCATCAGATCACAGAGGTACTCAACATACAGTCCAGCCGCATCATGAAAATCGTCTATCCTATATTCACTGTCCGACGTGAAGATGGGAGTGAACGGAAATTTTCTGAAGCCGACTTCCAGCACCTCCGACCGTTTGACTTCCTGGCAATTCTGAAAGACCTTCGTTCAAGAACCATCCGACCGCTACCTGTCACAAAGGCGCTCGAAGCTGTTCGTCGATTCCTGGTCCGTACTATTATGATGTCATATCTCACGGATTTCCAAATGGCAATCGAGAACAGGGCAAAGAAGGTAAATCTGATAAAGCCGAATCTGAAAGCTCCTGAGTTGAAGATGTATTCCGAGAACGCTCTGCTTCTACAACCGGAATTTGGGATTGTCTTCATCAATGATCAGAATGAGAAGAAATTTATGCGCTTCAGTCAGGTAGACAGATTCTGTGACGGCACGCTCTTCAAAGTACAAAATGCTCTTCGCAAAATCATTTCCTATGAATCAGAAAATCAGAAGGTTTCGTATGTTCCTAACTCGAATGAGATAACTGCACGAAACGCTTTAGAAGTGGTTGAAGAATGCATCGACTATCGCCATGCTATCAGAATGTTCGAGGTACACTTTTCGCTCCGTAAAAGATACGTCTACAACTGGCGAGAACTAGAGCACGAATTCGAACTTCAAATCAAAGGGGGAGATTGTTAGGGTCAATTTATGTTGATTTAAAGTTCAAGGGTCTGTATTGCAATTCTTTAATTTGAGCTTTGTTAGTGAACGGGCCGTGGGCTTGTTAACCACGGGACCGTTATATATAATGTGCATTAGTCTTAGAAAATAGGCTAGTTGTCTTTTTGCTTTCCTTTCTGTATTGTAAAACTCTCTGAAAGCATAATAGAGATGACCAGTTGAAATCGTATGTTTTTAACACTTAGCAATTTTCTCATGTTGCTTTGTCATCATCAAATAGGGGGAGATTGTTGATCCAAACTCTCTCAGTGATTTGACGACGATCCTTAGAATACTTAGTGAAAACTACATTTATCATATGTATGTATTAGTGTTTGGCCATCAACGATAATATGTTGAGTTTGTTCAGTATTGCTGATAGCTTCTATTATAAAAGTGTTTAACGTAATCCCTGAAGACAAGCCTCGCGACTAAAGAGTTCATGGCTGACATCGAAGACTAAGATGATGAACAAGGACAAGTCTACTCATGGTCTGAAGCGACACTCAGTGAAACCAAGACAAGTCTACAACTCGTGGCAATTCAAGAACAATGTTTCAGCGATAACTGACTTACATCAGGTCGCTCTGATAAAAGAACCCATCAGCGATCGTTGATCATGAAGCTTGTGGTTCAAGAATTGGTTTAAGATTTTTTTTTCTTATCCTCTTGCATAAAAGTACGAATGTAAATATAAAAGTTTGCTTTTATCCATAATCGTACAACCACTCTTCCACCTACACTGTTCACCATGCGGCCAAGAGCATGTCTTTGACAAAGGTTAGAAGAATGCATCCAATAAAGATCCGACACGTGTAAAGTGCTTCTGCTATGCATTAAATGCATGGGGTATAAATAGGAGCAACATCCTTCATTTTGAAGTATCTCTTGACTTCTTAGTGCAAGTAGAAAAACCCTTATTTTTCTACTTATCCTTTCTTTCTATTTCTAGTGTAAGAACCTTAGTGATTCTTAAGTTTGTTTAGAGTAGGCTTTACTTAATCTTATTCCGCAACAAACTGTAAATTGTATTTTGATTTATCAATAAACAATTTAGAAAAGTAAATTTTGTGTTTGTATTCAACTTCCCCTTCTACAAACTTTCATCCTTGTAGAACCCCTTCGGGACCAACAAAATTTTATATGTGAAGGTGAATTTGTGTCATCATCATAGATTGATACTCTTTGAGAAATGACCATTCTTTAAATAATAAGTATGGAGGGAGGCGCTTCATGAGAATGAATTACCAATACATTACATCCAATTAAGAGTTGGAACATGATGACTAAATCATGGTGAGCATGATGATATTGGGGTTGGCCAAACTAAAGGGATGGAAGGTGATATTAGCTAGATGCCACTGTTTTGCCGTTCTTTGTATATTTAAGTGGCAGATTTAGAAAAGACTGCAAAGTGTTTGAAAAAAATAGACATAAATTAATGAAATGCTTTACAGATTTAGTCAGTCAGTCATCTCTTTTCTCCTGCCAAATAACTTTTTCATATTCAGGGAAGAGCATAAACTTAGATCCATATATTTCAACTAAAACAAAAAGAAAGAATTATATGAATGTGAAGATAAGTTTGATAAATTCCAAATTGTTGGTAATTGTAACAACCCAAAATCGAAATAAATATACGTTTAAACATTTTAATCAAAAACGGTCCTGAAGTCTACAATACATCAAATTTACTCTAAACTCGCAGCGGAAACCACCTTCACAACTGAGATACTACAAGAAGCCCGACGGTACTCTACAAGTCTTCACTACCTCTCGCTCTGTTACCACGATCCGACCTTCCATCCTCATCAGATGAACTCCATACACGATTAATACCTGAAAATGGTTTTTATTTTTGAAAAGCGAGAGTTAGACCATGAGGTCTAGTGAATTCCCCTTAAAACACGTTCACAAACCAGTTAAAGCAAAACGTTCATTCCAAACAGTAACGAATCAAATCATGCACTCAACAATGGTATGCACAGCGGAGATGACCACGGCAAACACCCTACGAAGCCGGGCACGGCAAACACCCTACGAAGCCGGGCACGGCAAACACCCTACAAAGTCGGGCACGACAAACACCCTACAAAGCCGGGCACCGCAAACACCCTACAAAGTCGGGCAAGGCAAGCCAAGTAGTCCTCCCCACTGTGCAACCCGACTCCACAAATGGTAAATTTCACAAAACATGCAGTTACACATACTTGAGGGCAACCCTCCTTCATTTGCAAAACAATACTTTCCATGCCAAGGAAATATATGTTCATAACGCTTATGTAAACTAAATTCAGTCATATAAATCTTCGCAAATCATTTTAAATAAGATTTATGCATAAGGGAACTCACCTGATACGCGGTTAGATGACACCCTACTCAAAGCTCACTAAATCACCAACCGAACACCTGAATTGGGATTAGCAAGGATGATATTAGGCTTCCCAAATATGCTCTAAAACATCCCCCCATAATGTCCTAAGACAATCCCCTAAACCACGCCTCGAATCCAAGTCCGAACGACAAACGAAGCAAAAAGAGGATTTGCCCAACAGGGACTTACGCGGTTTACTACGCGGTTTGCAAACCGCGGGATAAGCCGCGTAAGCCTCTGGTCGACTATTCTCAGTTCTGCATAACAGGCCCAGCTCGAAAACTCACCTAAATCCCCCAAAATGGATTCCAACTGATTGATATTTTCCCCAAACGAACACTAAAACTATTCATACAATAAGGAAACCATTTTCACTTCTTAAATCATTCAATTCCTCAATCAAGTCCTCATGAGATACTCTTTTTGAAAACACACACCCCTTTAGATGAACAAAACCTAATAACCTCCATTGGAAAGGTGAAATATCACCAAGAGTTCACCAACTCCTCAAGGGATTCATCAATCTCACCCTTCCAATTGGTTTTGTCTCAATATACTTAAAGAAGAAGAGGATCATACATCTAAGCTCCATTTCAGACACAAATCAAAGAGATGAAGATGGAGGTATACCTTAGCAGCAAATTCCTTCAATCTCTCACTGAAACACTTCCTTCAACCTTCAATTGCTTAACCCTTGAGCTCCTCTTCATCTTCCAAAATATTCAGCCGACAAATGTAAAGGAATAAGGGTTTATGAAGGGTTTTCCTCTTACACAACTTTTCCTTTTCACAATTTAGCCACAGAACTCTCAAGTTTCAGACATTAGCCCCCAAAACTTTCATTTATTCCAAAATACTACAAAGGGAAATTATGGGATGTTACATCACCTCCCCCTTATTAGAATTCCGTCCTCGGAATTCCATTGCCGAACACATGCTGCAATTTGGAGTTAGCTTCTGACTTCCAATACTCACATTACCCAAACAGAATTTCTTAAGGAGTTGCAAATACATCACTAGAAGGTCAACTTCTTTGTCCTTCAAATTCTCGACCATCCGGTCCCCATAATTGTCTCTAACGATGCCACAAAAATCCTACTCCTCCATTATTCGTATAGACTGCGAAGATACAACATATTTCCTTCCGACCAGCACTCCCTAAACAAGGATTAAGTCACACCAAGAATGTTCCATACTTTCCGAGTACCTTTAATTCATCCACTAACTCTCCAATTCTTTCTATATCTGCTATTACTTCGCCACCTTGTGACCCCAACTCACGTTCTTCTTGAAGCACACCACTCCAATTCCCTGGGAATGTTTTCCCCGACTTGAGACTGCAGTAACTCATAGCTTTCAATCTAATCGTCCTAGTCCCTTTCACTTAGCCTCCCCTTTCCGATCATAACCGACAATGCACAACATTTCTAAACAATGCTCCTCGACCAACTACCATATCCTCAGGTCGGTAACGTGCCAAACCATACACACTGGCAATCTCCTTGATCAATCACACTACTCACACCGAATTACTATCTTTAAAAGAAAGCTACCCCACCGGAGTCAACACCGATCATACGTGCCCCAACAGCTACAAATCAACGGTCCAAACTCACCACAATCACTAAGCCATAATTCAATTCTATACACAAATTATATTCCTCGCCAAGTCCACCAAATAGGAGCTACCACTAAAAATCACTTGCCCTCCCACAAGGGGAAGTGACCAAGTTCACTCAACTATCTTAATTAATCGAATACTGAAAGATACGCTCACGTGAAACATCCCCCCCCCCCCCCCCCGACAATACCGAATCTAATCCAAAGGTCTCTCAACCAGGGCACTACATCCGACCACTTGTTTCCATTCTAACTTGGTACACTAGAGATGCCTCAAAAGAATGACCCGCTAACATGAGCCAGCTTTTAGACCGGTCGCACGAACTTAGGTTCCTCCACCCTTTAACCTTGACATACGCAAAGATCCCTTTTTCTTATGCCTTACAATTAACAGTTCCTTAATTACAGCCCACCTCTCTAGTGTCTCACGACATTTTCTTACCACAAGTCTGACTATACTTGATACGTCATACCGGCATCATATTCTCTCGTGTCTACACGGAACGCCCATCACTCATCGCTACAGTTCAAAAGAACGGTTTCACCAAAATCATCGGTCAAGACCTTTGGCCCAGTCCTCGTAATAATATTTAGCGCCGAGGACTTCCACTAGCTCCTAACTTTCAACACGGGCATCCACTCATTGTATTTCTCTACATCCACGGAGTACCCCAACGCCGCTAACTAAACCTCGTGACAAAACACCACAGCTTAACTGTTACAGTATCCTCTTCGACATTCAAGTGAAGTATGAAAACTCACTCCGAAATCCAATGGGATCGAGAAGAACAAGGTTTCTCCTTTCATCCCGTCACCAACCGCAACTCAATCTCCAGATCTCAAATTAGCATTAACGTCTATTACCTGCAAAACCACACACTTCAGTCGAGCATACTCACCACCTTTGACTACTCCAATATTACGGCAACCCTTCATTACATCTATGACTTACACGTTCCTTCGGTACCAAGTGCTACCACTTCCTCACGCCACTAACGCACTACGTGACCACATTGCAACAAGCTAACATGATGTCTTTACTCATACAGAATATATTACTTCCTTCATGCCACTCATAACACAATTTCAGACGAAGCCAAAAAATGTTTCCCGACTTTGCTTTTCCCGGGTCTAGACAAACCACGTGTCAACGTCAACTATTCAAAGCACACTCGCTTCAATTACCCTAACATTTGGTTCTTATATGGATCATCATACCTCATAAGATATCACTTAAGTAACCACAATCTTTCACCTTTGTAACACTCACACAAGGTGGTCCAGCGTCATGCCAGATACACACCTTTCTCTGAACAACTTCTTACATCCTTGAACGAAAACTCACAAGATAACCACACCATAGTTACTTCTACAATACTAGCCTCTTGGCAACCATCCAAACAAACGGTCATTGAATTCAACATTGACAATCGACATACAATGTCCAGTCACTTCACGACAAACAAGGATTTCCCGTAGGGATCTACCTCTCCTAACTCCTCGAACAAATTCTCGTTTCTCGCCAACTTCTCGCGATCTATATCCGTTATACTAAACACCTGGCACATAAACGAATCATCAAAACCACAATGGACATCACATCCACATTAGTGATCTTCCGTTCTCCGAATGCTCTCCCTAGGTGTTCCTACACTATATCATTTACACATTCTCAGACGACCTCAACCGTTCACACATCACGGTTTCATTTCTCAAATCTCAATCTCCTGACAACTCCCCCAATTCGGGTATATTAAACAAATCGCAACCTCTATAACAATAGGCAACAAGATGATTCCTTAATTTCCCGATAACCAGGATTCCTAACGGAACCCGCTTCATCCAACACATCATAATCCAGATTATACCCTACCATTCACACTTGAGGAACAACACAAGACCTTTCTTAGTACTCGGACTCACAACCGATAACATTACATCAAGTAACGTAACGCTACTTATTACCCTTCCACCAAAAATCGCTTCGACCAATTCAAATCTTACCGCAAATCAACCATTCTCACATAACTAAGCAATAGCTCAAACTACAATCATATCGACAATCCGAATTTACTTCTCGGGACTCCCGGTATTCACCCACTTCCTCTAACGAAACAATAAGGTCATAACTCGACCATATCTTATTCAACTGACAATTCCACTCCCAAAGTCTTTTCTTAACCTCGATCGTAATACCTTTCCCGACCTAGTGAGTTCATAGCCTTCAAGCACAATGACACATCAATTGAAATCATTTTACACTCTTTTTAAAACACCATAGATAAAAATCATAGGACAAGCTTGAGTATGTATGAACCAACACCACTCAAGATGATTAGTAAAACACAACGATCGCAAGGATCGCTCACAGGCACTCTTACGATACTTCGTAACCTTGTCTATCCAACTCGATGCCGACACAACGGTCATCTCCAACGAAACCCCTTTCCAATACGGCTAGAAAAATTCAGAACGAAATCACTTACCCGAAGTGGGTCAGTTAACTCCAACACTCGTTTACATGAAAATAGCGAGTCAGTATTCATTTTGTTTGTAAAACAAACCTCGCAATAAAATGTTTTCAATATTTTCGTAACGAAGATTCTCTCCACAGGAAAAACGTGAAATAATTCGTAAATCACTAAGTTCAAAGATTTATCGTATAATGAAAATAAGTTTGTTTTTTTTTTACTTTAAAGAAAACACGCTCGCGCGCGTCAACTCATTTCCCAAAACGAGAAAACATAACATGCATGTACATGCTTTTTAACATGAAAGAATCTCGTATAATACGTTTAACAACAAAATGCATGGAATTCAATATGCAAGGGAGGCTATTCACTCTAACTAAGTCAACCGTTGCATTCACTTTAACTCTTCACTGGTACCATACTATAACCAACAACCGCTTCCTTACTTATGCTACAACTTGTAGTACAAGTGCTTCACAGCCCACTTGATCGGCCACTCTTACATGCATACCACAAAACAACACTGATCTTTTGCAATCATTAACCTTGCCACTAAACCGCTTGAGTAAGGAATCCAAGACTAGATTCCCTAACTTGATCTTGAATTAAAGGTTTCAAGATGTCCGCATAATTCTCACTCCTAACCCAACTGACCGACGCCACGATCCTAAGGGTGGGGACCCACTAACACTAGGAGTTGCCCCCCCCCCTACAACCATTGATTCATTTGAATCCTAGAAAATTTACTTCTAGACAGCACATTAACATTCCAGACAACACTTCCTCTAGAAGTTGCAAACATAACCTCACAAGGGATCTCCCATGACACATCAACTATTTGCTATCAAACCCAAGGTTAGAACCTCCTACATACTTCCACACTCACCACCCATCCTGACAATAGCGATTGATTACACCCATGCACCTGTAAGTCCATAATAGCATTGGCCAGATGCTATTTGAATTTACCTTACATGAGGGTTCTCACTACCATTGTCAAGACATCCTACGATTAAGGTCTTTCCTAATGGCTTCCTATATCTCAGTTGTGTCTCACTCTACTCCGCAGTTTAAGTTTAGGCCCATTCGGTCACCTAAATCCCTTAAACTATGGCTCTGATACCATTTGTAACAACCCAAAATCGAAATAAATATACGTTTAAACATTTTAATCAAAAACGGTCCCGAAGTCTACAATACATCAAATTTACTCTAAACTCGCAGCAGAAACCACCTTCACAACTGAGATACTACAAGAAGCCCGATGGTACTCTACAAGTCTTCACTACCTCTCGCTTTGTTACCACGACCCGACCTTCCATCCTCATCAGATGAACTCCATACACGATTATTACCTAAAAATGGTTTTTATTTTTGAAAAGCGAGGGTTAGACCATGAGGTCTAGTGAATTCCCCTTAAAACACGTTCACAAACCAGTTAAAGCAAAACGTTCATTCCAAACAGTAACGTATCAAATCATGCACTCAACAATGGTATGCACAGCGGAGATGACCACGGCAAACACCCTACGAAGTCGGGCACGGCAAACACCCTACAAAGTCGGGCACGGAAAACACCCTACGAAGCCAGGCACGGCAAACACCCTACAAAGCCGGGCACGACAAACACCCTACAAAGCCGGGCACCGCAAACACCCTACAAAGCCGGGCAAGGCAAGCCAAGTAGTCCTCCCCACTGTGCAACCCGACTCCACAAATGGTAAATTTCACAAAACATGCAGTTACACATACTTGAGGGCAACCCTCCTTCATTTGCAAAACAATACTTTCCATGCCAAGGAAACATATGTTCATAACGCTTATGTAAACTAAATTCAGTCATATAAATCTTCGCAAATCATTTTAAATAAGATTTATGCATAAGGGAACTCACCTGATACGCGGTTAGATGACACCCTACTCAAAGCTCACTAAATCACCAACCGAACACCTGAATTGGGATTAGCAAGGATGATATTAGGCTTCCCAAATATGCTCTAAAACATCCCCCCATAATGTCCTAAGACAATCCCCTAAACCACGCCTCGAATCCAAGTCCGAACGACAAACGAAGCAAAAAGAGGATTTGCCCAACAGGGACTTACGCGGTTTGCAAACTGCGGGATAAGTCGCGTAAGCCTCTGGTTGACTATTCTCAGTTCTGCATAACAGGCCCAGCTCGAAAACTCACCTAAATCCCCCAAAATGGATTCCAACTGATTGATATTTTCCCCAAACGAACACTAAAACTATTCATACAATAAGGAAACCATTTTCACTTCTTAAATCATTCAATTCCTCAATCAAGTCCTCATGAGATACTCTTTTTGAAAACACACACCCCTTTAGATGAACAAAACCTAATAACCTCCATTGGAAAGGTGAAATGTCACCAAGAGTTCACCAACTCCTCAAGGGATTCATCAATCTCACCCTTCCAATTGGTTTTGTCTCAATATACTTAGAGAAGAAGAGAATACAATAAGGATCATACATCTAAGCTCCATTTCAGACACAAATCAAAGAGATGAAGATGGAGGTATACCTTAGCAGCAAATTCCTTCAATCTCTCACTGAAACACTTCCTTCAACCTTCAATTGCTGAACCCTTGAGCTCCTTTTCCTCTTCCAAAATATTCAGCCGACAAATGTAAAGGAATAAGGGTTTATGAAGGGTTTTCCTCTTACAACTTTTCCTTTTCACAACATAGCAACAGAACTCTCAAGTTTCAGACATTAGCCCCCAAAACTTTCATTTATTCCAAAATACTACAAAGGGAAATTATGGGATGTTACAGTAATGGTTATTGGTAAACAACAAGCACCACAATGAAAGAAAGGAAATGCTTTGTTTGGTTCATGCTTCCGGTAGAACTACTGGTTCAATTACTTAAAAAAAACAACCCTCACTTACATAAATCAATGTCTGAAACCTTGTTTTCTCATTTTTTATTAACGAAAAGAATTTATTTATTTAATTAGCAACATAGTAAAAGTAGAGTAAATATATATAAATGTTGAGCAGTCAATTGAATTGCCGATTTCCGTTAGTCCCCCTGTCATCGTCTTTTCTCCTCCATCTTCGCCGACGACAACATGGATGCATCCCAATTCTGGAGAGACTAGCAACCAGATCCATATTTTCTTATTATTCTTTAGCATCTTTCTTGTAACATGTTTGTCGGTTTTCTTTTTCTTACACGACTTGTAGGTTAGGGTCTTGTTGTATCAAATCCTAATAATCAGAATATTATTAGAGAGAGGGAGATAAGAAGAAGATGTGGTGTCAGATGATATGAAGAGAGAATTTGTGATTTGGTAACCTATTTTGTCTTTATCAATGACTGATTTGCCCCTTTATTTAAACAAAAGACTAGAGTTAACAAACATCGTTAACCAAAATGGACCGTGAGTGAAAGTCAATTAAAAAGTTAGGGATTACCACTATAGTTAGTTTTCTTTAGGGACCAAATCCAAAATTTGGGCAAACCACAAGACCACCAATGTAATTCACTCAAAATTTTATCTATTACAGTATTGGATAACCTTCTCATTTAAATTTAGATGAGATGACACAGGTTATCAGTTTTTCATGTCATCTTATTATCCATATAGGATGTTCACATGTAACATATTAGTGACATGACATTTCTTATTACAATATTGTACTTTCAAAATTATTTTATTATAAAATAAATTACAAAATTCGTCCATGTGGTTATTGAAAATTTTAGATTAGGTCCTCAAAATGAAATAATTACGTGATGGTCCTCCTTATATAACTTTTATTATGGATTAGGCCCCTTGTCATAACTCCATTAACTATTATTTCGTAAAGTCAAGGGTAATATTGTCCTTTTACTTTTCTTTTAAAAAACACAAAAACAATAAATGTATATATATATATATATATATATCGTCCTACCCAGTACCCTACACCATGTTGACGATGGAAGAATGAGGAAGATCATGGCATCAAAAGAAAATGTGGATCTGGTGACGGAGGCGGGGATCGGATGTTTGTTGGACGAAAACTTGTTGTTGGAGGTCCTAAAGCATGTCGACGTGCATATTATAGGTGTGGGAGTTGGATGAGCAGGCAGCGGCATCGGGGAAAACACTAAAACCCATGTCATCTCAAATCAAAATCGGGTTCATCAATGGTAAAGCTTATATTTCTAAGTTTCTCCTAAAACTTAGTTTTTTCCTTTTGGGGTTTTGGGGAAAATGAATCTAAAAAGGATTTGATAGAAAGGGGCAGATGAAGAAATCAAACCTATATGTATGTGTGGGACAAAACCACCGAAGTTGTAGGTGTGAAGGGATGGGGAATCGCCATAGTTGCAGTGTGATACTAGAAAACTAAAGTGGGGGGAGGGGAAAGATCACGACATGTACGATTTGTAAAGGTTGAACTGTGGAAGTATGTCTTTCATATTGAAACAAACAAAAGACGAAATTCATATTGCAACTGTAAAATATCCATAACCATATGCAAGAAATAAGTATGAAGAAAGAACTGTGGAAGTATGTCTTACATAAGCCTGAATTCTTGAATCTTATATTACCTTATTTTGGCAGTTAAAAAAATTTATAAAAACCTACCTAGTACGACGGTTTCCATGAATCATGATTGTTGGATCCCAAATACACTTAATCAAGATTAACAGTCTATTAGTTGAGTTTAGAGTTTGATGCGGAAGCGTATTAAACTAACAGATATGTTTGATAGATATTAGAACGCACATATATAAAGAAAACAGTAAAGAATGAAAAGGATTTCTTGAACAGTTACTGTTATTCAATATATGATAACAACACGAAGAACAGATTAAGAACTTGGTGTGTGTGAGAATATAACACTCAGATATTTGACAATAAAGCTTGAGAGTATTAGTGATTCCTTGTGTATTCGTCCTTAGGAAGATCTCAACATGAGACTTCCTTTTATACTACTCTTAGAAGACTATGAAGTAGGTCACTGTTCCTTTTACGGCATAAATAGTAAACTGGATGGTTTGAACAGTGGACTGGATGGTGTGAGCAGTTGTTTGAGCCATGCGCATTTAATGGAGCAGATGTACTTTTGGTAAATGCATTAAATGGCGCAGACGTCTATTTTGTACCTTGCCCTATTGAGTCCACTCAGAGCTTGACACGTGTTTTGATAGTACTTTTCCATGCAAGTTGATGAACGTATCCAGTAATATCTTCCAAGTCTTCATTGAGGACCACAGAGGCTCTGTAATGAATTACAGAGGTTCTGCGGTCTGGTCCTCTGTGGAGCAGTCTTCGCCGGATTCCGAGTCTTTGGTCTTCTTTGTGCGTATGACAGAGCTTCTGTAGGAAGCCTCTGCTGCTTCTGTAGCTTCTTGACCTTGATTTCTCGGTAATGTCGGCAGAGCCTCTGTAAGAGGCTTTCTTCACTTAGCCTATTTTTCACTACTTCTAAATACTTCTATGATTAGGAAGATTGAAGCTAACAATCTCCCCCTAAGTAGTGAAAAATAAAAAATTTGACCTTGAGTTAAGTTTGGCTAAGTTAGATAAGACAGAGGTTAAACAATACCTCGAAATTTCTTTCATTTAGAAATATGCCAGAGGCATTTTACATTTGAGTACAATGAAAGATAAACTTTAACTTTGTTTGCAGAGATTTGAGGTCTGAGAATCAGATTTTGGCATCTTTGAAATCGTTGTAGCTTCTGTTGTCTCTTCCGAATTTTCTGATCTCTTTGTAGAATCTGATGCAGAGTTCTCTTAGGCGGATTGTTGAGTCTATTTCTCTGATGAAAGTATCTGCATCATCTATATCCATTTTCTCTGTACCTCTGTATTTTACAAGGCTTGGTCTGAATTTGCTCAGAGTACTGGTTGCGTACTTCTGACAATCCATGAGTACAAAAAGTATAACCTGGTGTTGTGGGTTTTGAAATACTAACCCAAATCTTGGTTTTCTGATGATTGAGTTTGGCACAGCGTCTGGTGGACAGCGATCTTCTGGTGGTCGTAGATCTAGATGTTTGAGACCAAGATCCTTTCCCAGCTGAAAATCTATCATGCTGTATAGCAGAAGCTTTTCCCTCATCGCTTTTCTCAACACTTGATAGGCTCTAGTATTAGGCTCTGTGTTGTAGTTGTCTTTTGTCCATTGCAGAAGGTCAGGTAGATCGTAAGGATTGATGTTTCTTAAGTCAGCATCAGCGAAGGTAGATTCTGAATTGTTCTCTCTTCTGACTTTGTAAAGATTGTACCTGACCCTTGGATAGGTTCTTGTGAAAGAGAATCTGCAGAATATCACCTTTTTGATTTTGTGAATTGAGAAGACATCTGCTTTGGTTCTTGGCTTTGTTCTTGTGAAGATGTTCTCAAATTATTCTCTGATCCTTGGATCTGTCGCATGATCTACTGGATGATTTGTCTGATAGGATTGTTTGTAGAGGTATTTGTATACCACTTCTTCCATCTCTTCATGTGTTGGACCAGGTCGTGGAATTTGTCTTCTGAGACTCTCCATCTGTTGAACAACTTCTGCAGCTCTACCAGTTAGAGGAATTTCTGACAGAGGCTTCAATCCATGTGCCCAGTCAACTTCTTCGGGTTTTGGGGTTTGAAAGGCGTCAAACGCACTCTTCATTAGTTTTTCTGTTGGCTTTGGCAATGTTTTCTTCTTCTTTGGCTCTTCTGTCAGTATCCCTTTGCCCTTATCTTTTGCTATTGTCGTGGCAGAACCTGTTGCTTCTGTGGGTTTTGAGGTTGGCACTTCTGTTGGTTTGATGGAGGTTGCCTCTGTGGATTTTGACGATTGTGATTTAGAGGACTTTTGTGGCGATGGTTCTGTTGGCTTGACTTGCTCTGTAACCTCTGTTGGAGGTTGTTTGATGACTTCTTCTGCGAGCTCAGTTTCTGTTGATGAAGTGTTGTCATTGAATCTTCTTGCCATTCTGAAAGCTAAAGTGAACCCGTGCCTTTCTTCTTCTCTCTTCACCATACGATCACTCATTGTTGTGTGCATCCTTTTCAGAATGTCAGAAGCAGAGGTCGTTGCTCTTTTTGGTTTGGATGCAATCGACTTTCTTCTGGGTATGGTTTGGGGTGTTTCCACAGAGGTGGGTGTTTTCTTTGTGGTTGGTTCATCTGTTTCTTCCAAAATGATTACCTCAGGGGCGGTTGTTGCCTCTGTGGCTTGCTGTTCTGCTTCTGGAGTTTTGGTTTCGTCAGGAGATGATTCCACAGAGATGGGTGTTGTCTCTGCGGTCTTTTGGGTTTGTTGTTGTCGGGTCTGTTCTGGAGGTGCTTGACTCAGAGGTTCTGCGGCTATTGGTGGACCTGTAAGTCCTCTGCTTGCAGTTTTCTCTCTAGTTTTCTCCCCCTCAGGATGATCTGATGGACCATGATGGTCATCATCATCAGAGTCATCCTGACCC
The DNA here is from genome assembly GCA_033807775.1 of Saussurea involucrata. Taxonomy (NCBI): domain Eukaryota; kingdom Viridiplantae; phylum Streptophyta; class Magnoliopsida; order Asterales; family Asteraceae; genus Saussurea; species Saussurea involucrata. The sequence continues at coordinate 61,693,724 of CM066313.1, read as the reverse complement.
TTGTCTGATGTACCCTCTGCTCTGCAGGAAGCATCGGGTTTCTTTGGCATTGTGGCTCCAGCAGCGATCAGTTTCGCGCAGGCATCATCACAGAGGCCAAGAAGAGTTGCTAGCTCTGCCTCTGTTTTGAATCTCATCCTTCCTACACCTTCTCTGAAATCTTTGACGAAGTTAGCATTGGCAGTGGTGAAGGAAAGGATGACTTCTGTCACTTGATTAATCACGTTCTGCCCAAGCTCTGTCAGCTGTGCTCTTGTCATGTAGTCTTTGGGTTGCATCAGCATGGTTTTTCGCAAGGCTTCTTCTTGAACTTTTTGTAGGGCCTTCTGTAGATCTGCAGGAGTGATGCCCATTGACACTGAAGTCTGTTTGTTCAATTGATCAAGGAATTTGTTGATTGGGTTCTCAATCGAAGGAGTAGTTGTTGTGGCAGAAGTGGTGGATGCAGTAGCAGCAGACTTCATCTGTGAGATGGAAGTTTTCACCTCTGTGGACAGGTTGTCCATTTTGGTGTTCAGATTTAGCAGTGCCAGTGATGTTGTCTCTGTAAAAGATTTGAAAGAGCTTTGCAACTCTTTCAAGGTTTGGTTCACAGAGGTTTCAAGGGTTTGGAACTCATCCCTTTTAACTTGTGTTCCGGTGGTAACCTCTGGAGGAACACATTCGTCTCCAGAGTGAATCCCTGTTCCTGGGATACCTTCTTTCATTCCTGTTTGTACGTTAAGAATGGAAGGATTTCCTTCTGATCCTTGAGAAGAAACATGAGTTTCAATCCCTACAGAAGTTCTGAGAAGAACATTGTCCAAATCCACTCCAGAGGTGGGTATTGGAATATCCTTCTGTTGACTAGGAGACTTGTCTAGAGTCTCTTTGTCTTTGTGCTCTCTACTTCTCTCTGAAAGAAGTGTGGGTTTTAACAAGTGCGTGGCAGAGGAAACAAATTCCTCTGTTAGGCGTTCTTCTGTGATCTGGGGCAATTAATCACGAACTATAGGTGAGTCTCTTTGAGGAGACTCCCTAGGAATGGATTCCCCGGTTTCTGTGGGCACAGAGGTTGAAAGAGTAACCTCTGGCTGGATGGGTTGGGGTAGGTTCGAGTTGTGCTGCTCTTTTTCAATGACACCTTCTGCAGCTAGACCTGCGGTGTCAGAAATGTGGGTTGCACTGGGAGTTGGTTTTGGTTGTGTGCCTCTATTTATCCAGGCATCTTTTCTTGCTTCTTCCCTAAGTTCTGTGGAAGTTCCTTGCTCTGGTCGTAATTGGTCATACACTTGATGAGATCCAAATAATCTCATGACATGTGGATGATAAAGACCCTTACGTATCTAGACAGCTTCTTCTTCATCTGAATCTGTCTCTAAGATCTCTATTTCTGTCTCCGTTGTTGCTAATCCCTCTTTTTGTACAACTTCGGCCCCTTTTTCTTTCTCTTCTTCCATCATGTTCTCAAAAGCCTCTGTAATTTCACCTCTGTTCAATTCAGCTTCAGTTTGTTCTATTTCTTCTGAAGCTGGGTTTGGACTTCTTTTGTGGACATCCAATCCTTGAATGAAAGGATTTTGTAAAATAACAGGGGTTTCGGCTGGTTGATTTCTGGGTGTTGTGTCATCTTCTTGCAGATGTGTGTCGATGCCCGAAATGAAGAAATCTTCTTTTGGAGAGTGGTGGTCGAGAGGTTGTGCCGTCCACCCTGCTGTATTTAGGGTGTTGGCAATTTCAGGGTTCTGTAAGAAGTCGTTCAGGTCTCCTTAGTGAGCAAATCTATCTGGAGATTGATAGGGTGATTGATACCTTTCTGTAGCCATTTCTTCTTCTGCAACTTCTTCTTCAGCAGTTTCCTCTTCTGCAATGGTTACCAACTTTGTAAGTGATTTACCATGCCTCTTTTTGGTTTTCCTCCTCTTAGGATTTGGTGCCCCTTCTTCTGTTGATTTTGATCTTTTCTTCTTCATTTTTGGAGAGGAGGGAGGAGCAGAGGAGCCAATTTCTGTGGCATGAGGAGGTGAGGGTTGATCTTCTGCAGCGCTTGTGGAGGTGCCTTCTGCAGTTTTCCTCTTCTTAGCTTTTGGAGTAAATGCAGAGGTTCTTGATGAAGACTTCTTTCCCATTAGTTCTGCACGTTTGGCTATAAAGCTGAGTTGAATAGCCATGTGCTTTGCTAACTTCTGATCCTTTTCTTTTTGAGTGGAAAGAGGTTTTGCTATCATTGTTCCTAGGGGGACACCTAAACACGGGGGTGTCATAGGACTCGGTTTAGGAGTTCTATGATCGCGTATATACTCTTTCTTAAGGGATTTATTCGATGCGTATTGCAGAAGCTTCTTTGACAGAGGTCTGCAGTGTGAGTAGCCATCAGCATGATCAGTGGGGGTATTCTTGTTCATCGGGAACTGTTTGGGAGTTGGCCCTTCCATTGGCCAATTTTGGATTAGCAGCAGTGGTTCGAACAGTACTCCTAATATTCTTTGGAATTGTAGAGGTGGTAGAAAGTTGGGATCGTTCTCTTTGACCCTTTTCGAGTTGTTCTTTCTGTTGATGGTGTTTATGATCTCTTGCATCATTATGGTCGCATAATCTAGTGGAAGATCATAGTAAACCCCATACATGATGCTCAAGATTTGATGTGAGCTCTGGTCAATACTGCCTATCTTTCCTGTCAGGCATCTGTTAAGAATCGAGAACAAAGTGTTCCACAGAGGTGGTAATCGGCCTCTGCGGAAGTCATTTCTCTTCCGTAGTTGGGTGTTGTACCCAAGCATTTCCACGAATCGACAGAGCTCTTCGTCTGTTGGTTGCTCTGCATAACTCTTCAATCCCAGAAGACCCCTTGTTGGTAGGTTGAATTCAAGTGAGAACATTGTTCTGTTGAACTTGATTTCAAGATGCTCAGATTTATTAGGTCTTGAAATGTACCCTTTGATAAGAGAATCGTCTTTATCAAATCGGCAGCTTTGCCAAAATTGGTTCAAATAGCGGACTGGAATTTTGTTCGGGGTTCTTGATAGTAGAGGGAAGAGGACATGATTCTCCATGATGTTCAGAAGTATGGCATGGGCTTCGCCGAAAGTAGTGGGTGAGGGGACCAAATAGCAGTTGTTGGATTTGATAGGAAGAATGGCTTCGAAATGATCCTTTGCTATAAAGTTTTGCAAGTGAGTCGTCGGAGCGAAGTCTGCTGAGTCCCCGGAATCTTGTTGTTCAATATTTCTTGCAAGGCTGGGGTTTTCAGAATGTTCTGAATGTGCAGGGGAGTGTTCCGGTGAGTTCGCCGGAGAGAGTTCAGAGGATGTAGCTCGAGAAGATGAAGCCATTTGATTTTAAGAATAATATTTTTGCAAGCTTTTTGCAGGGTTTCGCCGAAGAAGAAGATGAGAGTTTGTAAAAGGTTTTATGTGAAGGTAAGCTTTGTTTTTATAGGATGGTAAAACGGTAGAATTCGAAAGAGTAAAATATATGGCAATGGATTAAAGTTTGGAATCCGCACTCGAGTTTGAGCGGCGAGTTCAACTTTCCAAATAAAAACGTTCCATGTACGCCCAATGAAAATGGGACACGTAGGCCTTGTCAGAATATGACAGGACGTCGTGCGCGGCCCATTAATGCTAGGCGCGTGAGGTTGATATTAGCCATATGAGTTTCACTCGCAGTAAAAGTAACCGTTATTACTACAGAGATGCCCAAGTAATCAGATTGACAGAGCTTCTGTAGTTTACAGAGGCTCTGTGATCTTGAAAATCTTTGATGTTTATCCCTTTTTCATATATCTCATTGTTATCATGACTTATGTGGGGTTCTTCTTTAACCAAAACATTTGTAAAGGCATTGGAGAGGATAAAATCGGATTTTTGTGAAGAAATTTGCTTCGCAGAGGTTTTGTGGCTCTGTTGGAACTTGCATAAGTTCTGTGAGGGCCAGCAGAAGCTCTATGAGAGAAAAAATCTCATAACAAAAATTTTATTAATATTTTTTATCATCCAATTTTTGATTTGGTTTAAGAGATGTTTTTCGGACATATTTGAAAGTTTGTGTCCGGGAAAACTGTTAAAAAAACGGTTTGTTCGAGAAGGTCATGGTCTGCGTTTTCGGTTTCCGAGATAACATTCCAAACGATCGACAGAGGGTTAATTTGTGATCATATAGCATATTTCTTGCAGAACCTCTGTTGAGCTCAGCAGAAGCTCTATGACCTTAAATTTCTCCTAATTCGAATTTTGTGAAACTATTTGAGCTTTTGATTTTTGAAATGTTATTCACAGTATATTTAGGACATATTTGACAATTCTTGTCCTTGAAAATTGTTTTCCAAAAACTTTTTGTGCGAGAAACATACCTTTTGGTTCTTCTTTTCTCGGCAGTGATATCTGACTTCTGTCGATATGGAGTCATCGACATTTTTCTTTGGTTTTCCCTTGAAAGTTTTATCTCTTTAGATCATTTCAGGGTTCCCTTCTGCTCCCCCTTGATCTAATCACCTCTGTAGATCAAGTAATTTCCTTTTGCTCCCCCTTAACCTAATCACCTCTGTAGATCAAGTAATTTCCTTTTGCTCCCCCTTGACCTATGCTTGGATCAAAGAATGATAAGTTTTGCATAGAACATAGGTTATGTTTTTCAGAGGTTCTGTAGGGGTCGTCAGAGGTTCTGAGTTGACTTACAGAAGCTCTGTGATTTTAAGAACTATTTAAGGTTTTAAGAATTTACATACAGAAGTAGAATCAATCAAAGCAATAAATTAAGCAATGTATTTACTTATTATTTACAGAAGATAAAGCTATACTTACAGAGGATTTTCACACCATGTTAATCATTCCTAACTTACCCACCAAGAAGTTGAATCTTTTCTCGTCTAATGCTTTGGTGAATAAGTCAGCGAGTTGATATTCTGTGGGCACGAAATGCATTTCGATTGTACCGTATTCAACATGATGTTTCAAGAAATGATACCTTATATCGATATGCTTGGTTTTTGAGTGTTGCACAGGGTTGGCAAAGATAGCAATAGCACTTTTGGAATCACAGAAGATGGGTATTTTGAACAGAATGTGGTCGTAGTCTTTTAGCTGAGTCTTCATCCATAGAACCTGAGAACAACAGCTAGCGGCAGCAACGTATTCAGCTTCTGCAGTGGATGTGGAGACACAATTATGCTTCTTGGAGGTCCAACTGACTAGTTTACCACCTAGGAATTGACAACTCCCAGAGGTACTCTTTCTGTCGAGCATGCATCCTCCATAGTCTGAATCTGTATAAGCTTTAAGACTAAAACCAGAGTTCTGTGGATACCAGAGACCAAGATTGTTGGTCCCCGTCAGGTATCTCAAGATTCTTTTTACAGCATCATAATGTGATTTCTTTGGATTAGCTTGATAACGTGCACAAAGACATGTGGCATGCATAATGTCAGGTCTGCTTGCTGTTAAGTATAACAGAGATCCAATCATGCCTCTGTAGAGAGTACATTCTACAGAAATACCATTTGGATCTAAGAACAACTTATTTCCAGTGGCCATTGGAGTCTTCATTGCAGAGGTATCAGAGAGATTATATTTTAAAAGTATGTCAGAGACATATTGGGCTTGATTTATAAAAATTCCCTCTGAAGATTGTTTGACTTGAAGTCCGAGGAAGAATGTTAATTCTCCCATCATACTCATTTCAAACTCACTCTGCATGAGTTTTTCAAAAATTTTGCACTCTTCTGAATTTGTAGACCCAAAAATTATGTCATCTACGTATATTTGTACAAGCATTATCTCACTATTTTTGCGTTTATAGAATAAGGTAGTATCTGTTGTACCTCTGTTGTAGCCATTGATTAGAAGGAAGGTAGAAAGTCGTTCGTACCATGCTCTTGGAGCCTGTTTCAGTCCGTAAAGAGCCTTTTCAAGGTAGTATACATGCCTTGGAAACTTTGAGCTTTCAAAACCTGGTGGCTGATTTACGTAAACCTCTTCTTGGATTTCTCCGTTTAGAAAAGCTGATTTTACGTCCATCTGATAGACTTTAAAACCTCTGTGGGCTGCGAAGGCTAAGAATATTCTTATTGCTTCGAGACGTGCGACAGGGGCAAAAGTCTCATCGTAGTCTATGCCTTCTTCTTGTCTATATCCTTTTGCTACTAATCTTGCTTTGTTTCTGACGACCACTCCATCTTCATCCTTCTTGTTTCTGTAGACCCATTTAGTCCCAATGGCCTGTTTCCCTCTTGGCAGAGGTACTAAAGTCCATACTCTGTTACGCTCAAATTGCAGAAGTTCTTCTTGCATGGCGTCTACCCAGTTTGGGTCATCTAGGGCTTCAGAAATCTTCTTTGGTTCTATAACACTAACAAAATTTGTAAAGAAACAAAAATTTGCAGTGGCAGACCTTGTTTTTACTGAGTCGGAAGGTTCTCCAATTATTTGGTTTGGAGGATGGCTTTTTGTCCACTGAGTTGTGCGTGGAAGATGATCATCAATGTCATCAAAACTTTCTTCAGAGGCTTCTTGTGTTTCTTCTTGTGCAGCCTCTGATGTTCTTCGTGCCTTGGTAGTTGATTCTACCATTTGTGGAATGATTGGTACGAGTGGTGGTGGAGTTTGTTCCTCTGAGGATGTATAGTCTTGGTCCTCGATCTCCTCTGTAATTGGTTCTTCTGTGGTTTGTGCAGCTTCTGTGGTCGTTTTTCTTGATGTTTCATCTTCTGCACTTTCTTCTGCTTCGGCAATTGCATCTGTAGTATTTATAGAAGAAGATGAAGCATTATTTGGACCAGTTAGAGTCATACCTGTAGGATTTTGTCCGACAGAGGATGGTTCTTCAGAAACTCTGATGGTTCCGACAGAAGGATCAATGTCATTGTGGAACATCTCCAAAAATAGAAGATTCAAATCTTCTTTTGTTCTTGAGATGTCTGAGAATTTCCCTTTAATTCCGAGTTCTGAACTTATTTGCTCAGAAGTCATTTGGAATGAATCATCAAAAGAAACATTGATGCTTTCTACAATCTTGTGAGACTTTGTAAGGAATGTTCTGTAGGCTTTGGAAGTGGCAGAGTATCCAATGAATTTGCCTTCATCTGCTTTTACATCAAACTTTCCTCTTGAATCTCTGTCGTTTAAGACGAAGCATTTGCATCCGAATACATGAAAAAATTTGATGTTTGGCCGCCGTTTGTTAAGCAATTCGTAAGGCGTCTTGAGGTGTCTTTTCACAATGGTTGATCGATTTTGAGTATAACACGCAGTAGAAATTGCTTCTGCCCAAAAGTTCATTGATAATCTGCATGCTGACATCATAGTTCTTGCGGCTTCCACAAGTGTTCGATTCTTTCTTTCGACAACACCGTTCTGTTGTGGAGTGCGAGCTGCAGAGAAGTTCTGTGATATTCCTTCTGTTGAAAGATAGGCTTCAATGACAGAGTTTTTAAATTATGTGCCATTGTCACTTCTTAACTTCTGTATTCTGCAATTATAAAGAACTTGGATTCTTTTCATTAGATTTATCAATATATTTGGAACATCTGATATCTTTCTAACGAATTCAACCCATGTGAAACGCGAATACTCATCAATTAGGACAAGTATGTATTTCTTGCCACCTAGGCTCTGTATGGCAATGGGACCGCAGAGGTCGACATGAAGCATGTACAGAGGTCTAGTGCAAGATACATCTGTTTTGCCTTTGTGGGAAGCTCTTTTGAGTTTTCCCATCTCACATGCAGAACATAAATGATCCTTATTGAATTTAACATTTGGCAAACCTTTAACTAGATCAAGTTTGACCAGTTTTTCCAATGTGTGAAAATTCAAGTGACAGAACCTGTTGTGCCATAACCAGGCTTCTTCACTTTTGCAGGCAACAAGGCAAACTTTGTCCTTGTTCTTTGAGTTGAAGTTCATTAGATATAGATCACCTATTCTTTCAGCTCGCAGAAGTTCCATACTTGTTTCTTCACTTTGTAGAGAGCAGAAAGTTCTTTTGAACAACACATTGAATCCTGTATCACAAAGTTGACTTACACTGAGTAGGTTGTGCTTAAGGCCATCCACATATACAACTTTGTATACAGAAACGTCTTATTTCCTTATGACTCCATAGCCTTTTATGTGTCCTTTCTTGTTGTCTCCAAAAGTCACATATCCACCATCTTGTGTTTCTTTGTACGTGGATAGTGCACTTCTGTCACCAGTCATGTGCCTTGACCATCCGGAGTCTAGATACCAGATTGGCACATACTTCTTCTGCAGGACAATCACAGAGATTTAGGTACCCATATCCATATGGGTCCAATATTGTTAGAGTTTTTCAAGTTTGCCTTGGCATTTTTAAAATACATTTTGTACTCTGCAGAAGAGTCAGATTGTTTCTTTGTGGGATTTGACTTTTGAATTGTCGTAGAGAGTAAACAGACTTGACTTGAAAAATGATTATTAAGTTTAGACATAAGATCAAAGCAATGACATTATTGAATATGAGATGTAATTTGCTTGAACTTTTCATTGAACTTTTTAAACTCAGCCACAGAGGCATTACATTCTTTCTTTACATTAGATTTCCTATTACTAGAAGATCTATGAATACTCGAATGTTGTTTTCAAAAGCTCTGTTTAGGACCTGCCTTCTGTGGGTTGCTTATGTGGTGAACTTCTTTCATCACTGTCACAGAAGAAAAAGATTTATCAACCTTGGGTTTTGAAAATCTAGAACTTATAGGATCAATAGAGGTCTTCTGTAACATTTTAAGCTCAGCAGAGGTTTTGACATGTAGATTCAAATTTAGAAAATCTTGGCAGATTGGAATCTCTGTGAGTTTCTCTTTTGGAGAAATAGTTCTTTGAGGAACTTCAGAGGAGTATTTAACATCCTCTGTGTCATAGAGAGTTATCCCAGATGTAACATCTGTCTCTGAATCGTCAGAAGATGAGTCGTCCTCGTATACAGAGGTTGAGTCAATTCTTGCAATAGAGGTTGAATTTTACGAACATGCATCATACAAGCTTTCTTCCTCTGTAGAATAGTTTTCATAGATTGCAGAGGTTTCTAATAAGATTTCTTCAGTGAGAGATTTATCTATAGAAGATGTACAGAATTTTTCTAAAACGCTTGATTTCCATATTTCCAAAATTTCTTTTTCAATTAAGTTTTTAAAGTTTTCTTCTGAAAAAATGGGTTTAAACTCAGGAGCTTCTGTTGATAACTTCTTTTGAACGTTTATCAAACAGACAAAAGCAACCTGTGTTTGGGTCTCTGGTTTACCAAACTTGAAGATACCAATCTGATCTTGTGTTTTCAGATATTTCTTTGGTTTGATACCTCTATTGACAGAGGTTGAGGATGATGAGTCTGTGTTTTCAAACCACACGTTAATCATCTTCTTATGTTTCTTCAAGTAAGGATCCACAGAGATTTTCGCCCTTTTGCTTACAGAGATTAGATTTGGAAAATCTGGTTTGTTCGTTTTTCCAATCACAAATAAAGAGGACAGAGGTTTGTTTCTTTTGCCTTCAACACCTAGGGTGATATCATCATACCCTATACCTCGTCTCCCTATTTGTGAGTTTACTTTTTCATAAACTTTCTGTGCATCTTTATAGTTTTTAAGCAAAACTTCTCTTCTGAGTAAATCTTGCCATAATACCTCTCTTTCTCTTTGAAAGTATTCTTTAAGAGCTCTTATGTCAGTAGTTTCGCTCCTTGAAACTGAAAGTTCTTTTGTTTTATCTTTTAAAGTATTGGTTAATTCAGAAATTTGTTTTTTTAAAGGATCTAGAGTTTTGTTCCAATTCTTTTCTATTCTCTCTTTTTCCTCAAAAATCTTTGCTTTTTCTTGAGTGAGAAGCCGTACTTCTCTCTCATTGAAAGTGAGTCTTTTCTGAATACTTTGATTTATGTCTTTCAGTTCAATTAATTCAATGTTAATTCTAAGTGTATTATCATCTACAGAGGTAATACAAGAGTTGGAATTTGAAGCAGATACCTCAGAGTCAGTGCAGGAGTCGACTTCTGCCATGCCACAGAAGAGGGCATTGGCGGTATGTTCATCGTCAGAAGTAGAGTCTGACTGGAAGTCTTCTGTGTTCTCCTCAGAATGTCCTTTTTCCATTAAGGATTTTTGAGCATAATATTCGGCTTTCTTTTTGTAGAAAGCAGAGTCCCTCTGTGGGCGATTTGATCTGCTTCTGCATTCATTCGCAAAATGGCCTGGTTTTCCGCAGTTAAAACACCATTGAGGAGTGTTTCCTGTTCGATCATTGGACTTCTGTAGGTCTCCGCCTTTCTCTGATCTACATTCATTTGCATAGTGACCAGGTTTGCCGCACTTGTAGCATTCTTGCTGTGTGTGGCTTACCGAGTCATCTGACCTCTGTCGGTCATTCCCTCTGTAATTTCTATCGCTTGACCTCTGTCGGCCACTTGATTCTTCTCCTCTTTTGTCATCTCTTCTGTTGTCTCTTCTGAACTCTTTTGTCAATAGAGCTAAAGATTTAGCTAGTGACGCAAGAGTTATTTCCTTTTCTGCTTGCTCTTCTTCTTCACTGTCAATTATCACCATCTTCTTCTTCTCCTTCTTCTTCTCCTCTGTGTCTTTATCATTTCTTGGTCTCTGTGCATCCTCTTTAGTTTTACTAACCAATGCATATGGTGCAATGGTTAGTGTTTTAGCCTGTGCTATCTGAGGTTCTTGTGCGGCTAATGTTCCGTAAAGATCAGAGAGAGTCCAGGTGTCTAGATCCTGATTTGTCTGTAGGGACATAGACAGCTGGAGCCATTCTTCATTTAGACTTTTTAAAAACATGACATTGTTTTCTTCGGAATTTCTGTCAATGCCTGATTTTCTGCACTTGTTGATTAGAGAGTTGAATCTGTCGTATGTTGTTTGCAGAGATTCTGTTGCAGAGGCTCTGAATGCATGATATTCATTGATGTACTGTGCTCTTCGGTTTTTTTGTGTTTTAGCACCTCCTTCCAGCTGTCTTTCCAGTTCTTTCCACAGATCATGCGCTGTTTCACATGAATCCAAGGATTGAAAGAGTTCGTTAGGTATTGCCATAATTAATGTCCTCTTGGTTTTCTGAGCAACTTCATCTTCTGCTTTATCTTCGGTTGACCACTCCCCTTTTGGCTTTGGTTTTTGATGTTCGGGGATTTCGGCAGATTCAGCAGTAGCAGGTATACGAGGTACTACTGTCATGGGAATAGGAGGAGGATTGTACAGATATTGTACTTGATTTTTTTCAGTGCCCTCGAAAAAATGGACCATTCTTATTTTCCACTGAGGATACTCATCTCGAAGGAGAGTAGGAGGTTTAGTGAGAGAACCAGTAGTAAAGAAATTATTTGTATTTGTCATTTGAAGTTTTTAGAAAGAAAGTATGACTAAAGAGTTACTTCGATGAGCTTGAAGATTTTCTGGGTTTAAGCAGTTTCCAGACACAATTTTAAATCTCAATAATATCTATCACGAATCTTGATAAGTGGATCACTTGATATTGAAAATCAAGGAAGGCTCTAATACCAATTGTTGGATCCCAAATACACTTAATCAAGATTAACAGTCTATTAGTTGAGTTTAGAGTTTGATGCGGAAGCGTATTAAACTAACAGATATGTTTGATAGATATTAGAACGCACATATATAAAGAAAACAGTAAAGAATGAAAAGGATTTCTTGAACAGTTACTGTTATTCAATATATGATAACAACACGAAGAACAGATTAAGAACTTGGTGTGTGTGAGAATATAACACTCAGATATTTGACAATAAAGCTTGAGAGTATTAGTGATTCCTTGTGTATTCGTCCTTAGGAAGATCTCAACATGAGACTTCCTTTTATACTATTCTTAGAAGACTATGAAGTAGGTCACTGTTCCTTTTACGGCATGAATAGTAAACTGGATGGTGTGAACAGTGGACTGGATGGTGTGAGCAGTTGTTTGAGCCATGCGCATTTAATGGAGCAGATGTACTTTTGGTAAATGCATTAAATGGCGCATACGTCTATTTTGTACCTTGCCCTATTGAGTCCACTCAGAGCTTGACACGTGTTTTGATAGTACTTTTCCATGCAAGTTGATGAACGTATCCAGTAATATCTTCCAAGTCTTCATTGAGGACCACAGAGGCTCTGTAATGAATTACAGAGGTTCTGCGGTCTGGTCCTCTGTGGAGCAGTCTTCGCCGGATTCCGAGTCTTTGGTCTTCTTTGTGCGTATGACAGAGCTTCTGTAGGAAGCCTCTGCTGCTTCTGTAGCTTCTTGACCTTGATTTCTCGGTAATGTCGGCAGAGCCTCTGTAAGAGGCTTTCTTCACTTAGCCTATTTTTCACTACTTCTAAATACTTCTATGATTAGGAAGATTGAAGCTAACAATGATAAATTCAAAAAGTATATGGGGTTAAATGAACAAAAAGTTGGAAGGAAATTACTTCTAAGTTTTCTAAGATGCCAATGTATTATGTACCAGAAGATTAGTCTAGAAATCAGAATGGTGGCCAATGAGGGTGAAGTCATCGCTTCTGAAAGTAGTCAACGATGAAGGTGAAGTCATCGTTGGACTGTCAGGAGGGTGGAGGGAAGAGTCGGGGGGCGAGGATCACCAAGTTCTTGACTAGTGAATCGTGAATGAGACCGGGGGAAGTAGCCATCGGGTTCGTGAACCATGCAACCCTTCTATTTACACATACACATACACATACACATATATACAAGGATGGTTTCATTTGCAAACCACCTTAAAATGTGAAAACCATGCAACCCTCCTATTTACCATTGATCTAATCAATCTACAACCCAAACTATAACTACTTATTTGTGGTAATAGAAAAAAAATCATTAATAGAAAATGGCACAGAATGGCATATAGGTAAAATTGATTTGCCGCCTATTTATGGTAAAAATGATTTTCCGCCTATTTATGATGAAACATAGCATGTTTCATGTACTTCAAATTGTAGGTCATTAGAATCAGAGTATGAAAAGTTGCATTTTCATTGGACATCTGATGAAATGTAACACCCGAGTGGCTATCTAGGCTGTCACTATAAATCAAGATGTCATCGAAAAAACCAGTAAAAATAAACTCGATAAGTAAAAGTCACCCTATATGTTTTTGCGGTCTAAGTTATGTATTTTTATGTTAGGATTATATTGCTTTTGATCCCTAAGAGAGTCGAGAGTGTTTCGAGAGAGAAAAGTCGGATTTTGGTGCTTAGTACCGTCCCACGACAATGTGCGGCGACTATGACAGTGTCATTGTTGCCCTGGCAAAGTCGCACCATAGAGAGCTCTCTCTGTACATTATCTGCGACAATGCCATGCGATATTGCCATGGCAAAGTCACCCAGATGTACCAGAGGGTTTTTAACCCGTTTTTCTCAGCTTTCTCTCATTACTCACTTCACCTCCTTTGCTACTTCACCCCATACTTTCTCAAGAACGCACCCTCTTCATTTATTTCGATTTATGGAGCATTTAAGGCTTTAAATCTTGAGTTTTAAAGTGACCATTCACAATAAAGCTAGAATTTGGAAGTTGGAGTCATGGATTCTTCATCTTAATCTTCAAGAAGTTCTTAGGCTTTTGGAGATTTCTAGGTTTTAGCCAAAACCTAGTATTGTGAGTTAAATCTATCTTTTAAACTTTATACATGTCAAAACCTTCTATTTTGATCTTTTAAAACTTCTCCTAACCTGTAACACCCACAAATTTGGAAAGAGCAACTAATTAAAAAATTTCAATAATACATCGATTAAAGGATAATATCCCTTTCTACTAATCAATACTTGAAATTACTTCAGATTATTCTATAATTAACATCAACAATTAATAACTTTAAGTCTTATACAAAGACTAAATAAATAGGTCGGGTGTTACTAAACCGAATGCAAGTTACTAATACCAACGTGCGGAAGACCTCTTCCAAAGACTATTCTTTTATCGTGCATGCTCACACTCAACTCTTCGCAGTTTCACTAAACCATTCCCAAACTGAACCTGATGCACATGCTGACAAATAAAAAGGTTAGGCTAACGCCTAGTGAGTTCAAGAGTTTTCATCACTATATAATAAATAAAACAGGAGAAAGATTTCTTAAATCACGATTGTCAATAAGTAACGGTCTAGAATGTATAGTGATGTCTTTTCCAAAAGTTCCACCTTCGTGATAAACGTTTATATAGAAATATACCAAAACATGGAACTAACCCCATACCCACACAAAGCAAAAATAGGATAGAAATCCAATTTTTAAGTACAGGGAAGTAGGTGCATCATTCAAACCTTAATACATGTGGAGGGGATCCAGTATTAAAGCCATCAACTGCAATTACTCGTACGAAACCAACAATAATAAAGCATGGATATTACAATATCCGAAAATAATGTTTGACAACAACGGGGGAGACCCGTATCCGTTGAGGGTGGAGGAAACACATAAGTATACCACCCGTACAACGTTAATCGTACAACACCTCGCGACTAGACGTCCAAGGGTTCCTACGACTTCTCAATAAGTTTCACCTCAAGAGACAGTTGACCTTAGTGTCTATCCCCAGGATTCCACCACAAGCCTCGGCACGCTTAGGACTACCTCCAAGGCATCCCCTTCAAAGCGGCGAAGGTCCTAGTACCTACCTCAAAGGTAGCACATCCGAACTCAACCCTCCTAGTGCCTACTTGAAAAGTTTAACGTCATAAAACATGGGTCCCGAGGTCCAACCCCGAGATACCCAATCGACCATCACCAAAAGACTGACTTACGTACCTATGGATCCAATGTAACACAGGCTAAACTACACGACTCCAAAGAATGTCCAACATCTTTAAACATGTAATTAATAAATAAATATGTCTCAAATGCATATATTTTTGAAAACTCGATATAGAGTAGTTTACATCGGACTAAAGTCCTCAAGACTCATTTAAGTCAATTACGAGCCAAAGGCCAACTATTCAATTGACCAATCAATAAAGGTCATTAAAACAATAGAACGCATATAATGGGCGTTTATGCAAACACATAGCTCAAAGATATGATTAACTAAAAAGCTTATCATTAGTTGAGTCAAATCATTTTCCAAATATACTCATGCCCTTATATTTTCCAAAATGACTCATAACCCGATAACGTTTATTTTTCCCAAATAGTTTATAAAACCAAATATACCAAAATGAATAAATCATCAAATAGACTCCATTTGTACAATAAATCACCAAAAGAACATATTTATGAGATTTACTTATCAAAATATCTAAAAATCCAAATATGAACATTTCATAAGATTTATTAACCAAAGTTACCAAATATGAAAACTTGACAAATACTCAACACATTGATAAATATCATGTAAACATATTATTACTTCAAAAATATACATTTTGGCATGTACATAGTTTTCACAAAGCAAGTTGAACTCACCTTGCTAGATTTAGACTAAATCTAGATTTTACTTCCAATATAAGCTCCGTTGGACAAACTTGGATTCCACAAGCAATACTTCCAATAAAAATCAAGATTCACAACTTTTCAAACATAAATATACGTATTCAAGTGCTTAAAATCGTTCCCGAAACATCTTATCTCAAAAATCTTCATTTTGCCCAAAAATCCTAATTTTGACCTAAGTTTCCCAAAATCATCTAAACCCCATTTTGAGAAATAGGAATACTTAGAAGTCATAAATGGAGCATTATTACCTCATACAAAAGTTTAGAAGAGGATAGGATGATCTCACCACTTAGATCTTGATGGAAACCTAGAAAACTCCAAAATCTCTTGAAGATGAAGATTGGGAGTATGGAGTTTGACCCATAGGAAGATTGTATCAAGCCTTGAGTATTCATCTTGAAATAATCTAGAGGAGATCCTCCATGGTTATTTGAAGAAGAGGGAAAAATGGAGAAAAGGTTTCTAGGTTAGAGAGTCGTGAGAAAGTGAGAGATGTGAGAGAGAGAGAGAGAGAGAGAGAAGGTGTAAGAGATAGAGATAGGATGGTATGTGTAGCAAAATGGGATACGAAGGGGGGGTGTCCATCAGTCAAGGGTGCAACCCTCAAATACATATATATTATATAGTTATTTTCTTTTTTTTGTTCTCTTAGTCTACATCAATTGTTTCCTAACTCCATATTTTTCAAAGATATCTGATAAATCCAAGTTTTTATTTATTTATTTTCTAGAGCTTCATATAAATACCATTAAATAGTATTTAAGCTATATATTTAAATAATCAACTTTATATATATATATACACGTGTGTGTATTAAAGTCATGGATTTCTAGCTTCATAAAAATGAGAAAGAAAAAGAAATACGGGTGTTACAATCCTCCCAACCTTAAAATGATTGCGTCCTCGAAATCTAGTGTCAATCCATGACTCGAATGTCTCTCACAACGGATTGCTTGACTCTCAACAGTTCGATTATTCTTTGACTTAAACAAATTCGACCCAAAAGTTACTCCAATATCCAAGCATTGGTGTAGACATCGAACCTTGCTTGAGCAATCTCCAATAATACTGTCTCGGTTGTCTCCCAACCTAAGTGACTCGTGCTACTTCAAGAATGGTCTATGACATCAGTTAATCACTTCCTAAGTATTTCCAAGCCGGGAATTCACTCTTATATTTTCTAACAACCCCAAACTGATGCTATGCATGTCAATTACGAGAGTTCTCAAAGTTTCTGAATCAATAAATCTTGATATTGGCCCAACGTTCTATTCAAGAACGTATCATAATATTTTTCAGGAAGCAAGTTATCCAAAATTCAATCCTTTCACAATTCTCTAAACTCCTCCCAACATTGATTATTCAAAATAAAATCGCTAGCACGTCGAAAGATATCAATAATCAACTGCTAATTACCAAAAATCTTGACTCCTTAGATATACCACTTATATTTCAATGTTTCTTAGAATTCACGGGAAGTACACACAAGTACTCTAACTCGTATCAAGGCACACCTCAACATTGTCCATCTAAAACTTAAATCCTTAGCAGGGCGGGATGATTTCAATCATCAATCACTAATTACCAAAATCAATTATCCGTAGAGTCATTGTTTGGTTTCCAAACTTCTCAAGGAATTCAACACCGGTGACACCCAAACCCCAAATGAGTCATCGACCTCAAAAGCTGAAGAAATATATGAGAAGATGAATAATATTGTTCACAAAAAAGTTAATATTCTTTACAGAATGTTAATATTCTTTACAAGATGTTAATATTCTTTTCGTTCAATCGGAACAAACCAAGGCTTTCATATGCATAACATAAAGAAGAAAAAACAACTAATAATTACAAAAGATTACAAGGGATAGTAAAGCAATTAAATAATAGTAGGAGTCATCCCTTATCAATGGCCACAGGTAGGAGTAAGGAAGAAGCAACAATGAATAGAAATCAGATTTGGACCATACTGACAAATGTGGACCATACTGATACTGGAACTAGAATCCCAAACTATACAACATCAAATGATGAATTCCAAAACTTTCTTAATTATCGAATGCCAACCAAGAGGGAGCAATACTAACACTTAATAGGAAGTCTGTAAAATGATCCCTCAATTCATATCTAATTATGTGCAAACAACCACACAAACCTTAGCCCAAAGATTTACTGAAATGGAAAGATCACTACTTAAACAGCCGGATAACTCATAAATCTAATACCTCAAAATTAAAATCACACTGACTTAACAAGCGGTACCACTCGGATCACGGTACTATCACAAATTGGACTATCCAACACTTCCACTTCCAAGGCCCTTTGAGTCCCCACTCTTAACGAGAGTTTCTTGACATTTAAGAACCTAACGAGTTCAAGGTTTCAAGTGCAGGACTCAACAAATATGCCAATTCAAATATTTTATAAGAATTTTCAACTCAAAATCTTTATAGTAATTACACTTACGTGTAAAAATCTACTACCGTTTACTCGATAGTTGTGTAAAGTATACATACTTGTCACACATATAAAAATCATTTTGAAAACTACTTAATCACAAATGAAGCTAATAACGATGACGCAAAAATATGCTCGGTGAACTTTTAAAATGAACCGTTATGGTTCTAGCATGTATCTACCTATGACATGCACGCGAGTAGTTTTCCTGCATTAAAATAGTGTGCAACAGGTTGTTTATACAAAACTTAAAAGAGAAAATTCACGTAATCGAGTTCCAAAATTTTCCCATTTGATTATAAAATGACGTGGGATGAAATTTCTCAACAAGACCTGCATGCATCAGTTTACCTTCTCAAAACTTAGCAAAACGATAGGTGCATGCGATTTAGTCGATACATGAAATAATTTAGATTGGCTTCAAATTTCAAGGTGTACAGACAATATGCATCTTTGTTCCAAAAAAAAGTGGCTATAATGCCTTGCATACCAATAATCAATATAATGCATATGTGTGAACCAATAGCGATGATAACTACATCCAAAATTGTACAAAATAAAGCATTAAGATAAATTGGCATGGTACTCGTATACTCTTACTCACGCCAAAAGTATAAACTGTTATGTACGCCAAATAATGTGTGATGAAATGTATTAACACAAAACTCAACAGAGAATTCATACAATATCAAATTTTTAAAAATTTCCCTTTTTGTTGCAATACGACGTAAAGTAACATTTCTCAATAAAAGTTGCATGGAAAAAAACTCTTAGTAAAACTCAAACACCAAAATGATGGAAGGTAACTCTTCATCCCAAAACCTTAACATATGTGGAGGAGATCCAATGTTAAGGTCATAAATCGCAGTTACTTGTCCAAGACCCTAAACAACTTTAAAACATGGATATCACAGTATCCGAAAGTAGCGTTGGACAACAACGAAAATGAAGGAAGTCTTGACAAAGTTTGCAATCACCTGCAATAAAATAATTTCATGCATGTTTACAATCATGGTTTAAAATCTTGTTTGTGCTAAACGTTTTCCAAGATTTTGTAATACAACCCACATGATGATTTGAAACACAAGAAACAATTGATGCAAATTTATTTTTTTAAAATAAATTTCGTGCATGAATTTAGTCGGCATTCAACGTCTCAAAACCACACTCCTCATATTCCTCCGGTCACACTATCGTCATCCGGATGTTCAAACATCTTAAGGCAATCATCGAAGATTTCATCGGTTCACCTTACAATTTCTCCTCGAATATGGTCGATTCCATAAGCCTATGGTTCTAATCCAACCAAATATTTCGACCCGAAACGGTCCACTTAATGCTCATCATGCCTATTGTCGCTCCAAATGACAAGTGCTAAAATCATTAACCTATTCTAACGGTTACGCGCTTAGAAACTTCTTTGCTACCCCAACGGTCATCATATTAAAGTAGTCCAAGTACTCACATGTAACTTGTAGGTTCACCATAACACTAGCCAGGTGCAATTATAAACGTGTCGTACATGATCATCCTTGCTACTCTAGACGAGATTCCTGTTTCTAGTGACCCCATCGACCTCAAAACATCCTATCTTAAAGTGCTTAATGGTGCAATTTCGCTCTCATACACTTAAAAGAACGCTAGTTTGAGTCTAGGTATCCAAAATCAACACCTAATTCTCTCAAACTTAAGCTCTGATACCAACTTGTAACACCCTCGAATTTGGAAAGAGCAACTAATTAATAATTTTCAATAATACATCGATTAAAGGATAATATCCCTTTCTACTAATCAATACTTGAAATTACTTCAGATTATTCTATAATTAACCTCAACAATTAATAACTTTAAGTCTTATACAAAGACTAAATAAATAGGTTGGGCGTTACTAAACCCAATGCAAGTTACTAATCCCAACGTGCGGAAGACCTCATCCAAAGACTATTCTTTTCTCGTGCATGCTCACGCTCAACTCTTTGCAGTGTCACTAAACCATTCCCAAATTGGAACCTGATGCACATGCTGACAAATAAAAATGTTAGGCTAACGCCTAGTGAGTTCAAGAGTCTTCATCACTATATAATAAATAAAACAGGAGAAAGATTTCTTAAATCACGATTGTCAATCAGTAACGGTCTAGAATGTATAGTGATGTCTTTTCCAAAAGTCCCACCTTCGTGATAAACGTTTATATAGAAATATACCAAAACATGGAACTAACCCCATACTCACGCAAAGCAAAAATAGGATAGAGATCCAATTACCAAATACATGGAAATAGGTGCATCATTCAAACCTTAATACAAGTGGAGGGGATCCAGTATTAAAGCCATCAACTGCAATTACTCGTACAAAACCAATGATAATATTACAATATCTGGAAATAATGTTTGACAACAACGGGGGAGACCCGTATCCATTGAGGGTGGAGGAAACACATAAGTATACCACCCTACAACGTTAATCGTACAACATCTCGCGACTAGACGTCCAAGGGTTCCTACGACTTTCAACAAGTTTCACCTAAAGAGACAATTGACCTTAGTGTCTATCCCCAGGATTACACCACAAGGCTCGGCACGCTTAGGACTACCTCCAAGGCATCCCCTTCAAAGTGGCGAAGGTCCTAGTGCCTACCTCCAAGGTAGCACCTCCGGACTCAACCCTCCTAGTGCCTACTTGAAAAGTTTAACGTCATAAAACATGGGTCCCGAGGTCCAACCCCGAGATACCCAATCGACCATCTACAAAAGACTAACTTACGTACCTATGGATCAAATGCAACACAGTCTAAACTACATGACTCCAAAGAATGTCCAACATCTTTAAACATGTAATTAATAAATAAATATGTCTCAAATGCTTATATTTTCAAAAACTCGATATCGAGTAGTTTACATCGTACTAAAGTCCTCAAGACTCATTTAAGTCAATTACGAGCCAAAGGCCAACTATTTAATTGACCAATCAATAAAGGTCATTAAAACAATAGAACACATTTAATGGGCGTTTATGCAAACACATAGCTCAAATATATGATTAACTCAAAAGCTTATCATTAGTTGAGTCAAATCATT
The DNA here is from genome assembly GCA_033807775.1 of Saussurea involucrata. Taxonomy (NCBI): domain Eukaryota; kingdom Viridiplantae; phylum Streptophyta; class Magnoliopsida; order Asterales; family Asteraceae; genus Saussurea; species Saussurea involucrata. Next base: position 61,672,760 of record CM066313.1, on the reverse strand, counting down.
TTCCAAATAAACTCATGCCCTTATATTTTCCAAAATGTCTCATAACCCGATAACGTTTATTTTTCCCAAATAGTTTTAAAACCAAATATACCAAAACGCATAAATAATCAAATAGACTCCATTTGTACAATAAATCACCAAAAGAACATATTTATGAGATTTACTTGTCAAAATATTTAAAAATTCAAATATGAGCATTTCATAAGATTTATTAACCAAAGTTACCAAATATGAAAACTTGACAAATACTCAACACATTGATAAATACCATGTAAACACATTATTACATCAAAAATACACATTTTGGCATGTACATAGTTTTCACAAAGCAACTTGATATCATCTTGCTATATTTAGACTAAATCTAGATTTTACTCCCAATATAAGCTCCCTTGGAAAAACTTGGATTCCTGTTGGTCCCGAAGGGCTATACAAGTTTGTAGAAGGGGGGGGGGGGTTGAATACAAACACACGTTTTTACTTTTCTAAATTGTTTATTGATAAATCAAGACAATTTACAATTTGTTGCGGAACAAGATTAAGGATAAACCTAATCTTAACAAGTCTTAAGAAACACGGAGTTTCTTGCACTAAGTTTCTTGCACTAGAAAGAAGAAGGTGGTCCGAGCACTTAAGATAAGTGAGCACACTTCAAAACTGAAGTTAGGATCTTCTTATATACTGCATGCATTTAATGCATGGCAGTATGGCTTTACACGTGGCAGCAGCTGAGTGGTTGTATGTCATTGACCTTTGTAGACAACCTTAGTAGTCGCATGGTGCACAGTGTAGAATCAGAGTTGTTGTACGATTTCAGACAAAAGGGATGTCCGTTCTGACAATTCGTACGGAGACGTGCAAGGGAGGTAAGACAATAGTAACATGCAGGGAGACTTCATGATCAGCTTTCGTTGAGTTAGATCTTTATCAGCGAATGATAAAGTTCAGCGATTACTGAAGTCTTCTACTTGATACTTCACGTTGAATAGACAGGTCTTGCTTTAGTGATATCCGCATCAGTTCATGAGTAGACTTGTCGCTGGTTCTTGAGCTTGATATTCGACATCAGCGTAGAACTTTGGTTGACGTGAAACTTGTCTTCAGGGATCATAAGTATACAACTAACTTATCAGCGATCATCTCATAGACTGAACAGGCTCAGAGCTATATGATGATGAACAGTGTTTGCTGAATATCTATTCTAAAGAGTGAGAGTTCCTATCAGCGGTACTGTAAAGTCTTAGTACTTATCAGCGATAGTGAAACTCTGATACATATTGTTTACTTACAATTTCCACTAAGTGTTTAAGAGAGGGTCATTATCAAATCACTGAGGGTTTGGATCAACAATCTCCCCTTATTTGATTATGACATAGCAACATAGAAAATTGCTATTTTAATGAAAACATAAGGATAAAAAGAAATCATAAAATATTTGTCCATTTTACTGTTTTCTGGGATCTTTTCAGTACTGAGGAGTAAAGTACATTCGCTGAAATCTTTCTTTAAACTTCGTATAGGATTACAAAGAGAAGTAGAAAAATCATAACTACAAGCGAAATAAATTACAAGTACAAAAGAATAACTAATAAAATAGAAGAATGGGGCGATCCTATCAGCTTATAGAGGTTATTCCTTGATGAGAAGTTCATCAAGGGTCTGGGTTGTAGGGATCATCCAGTCAGGGACTTTTTCTCCCTGATTTCTTCTTTCTTGGGCTTCCTTGAAGATCAACGGCTTCAGGAAGTGTCCAAGAAGGTCTTGTCTGAACTCACACTAGTATATGAGATCTCTAAGCTGTTTGATTGGAGTGATTGGTAGCTCAGCGATACGTTGAAAACATTCTCGTCCCTCATAGTCAATAAAGAATATACCGTAAGTATTACTTATGACTTTACTAGGGATGAAACGTTCACCGGGTGGCAGAGATATGTCAAGGGCAGATAGATCAGGGTCAGGTCCAAGCACTTCCGCACGAGAGACACCAATACCAGTTTCATTTCGTATGGGAGGACCTGAATCTGATTCTTGTAGCTTCTTCTTTGCAGATGCCCTTTTTCTTTTCAGTTTAAGAGCAGGAGGAGGAGGAATATCCACAGCAGATGAGACCAGGTCGATCTGTCGATTTATAAGTTTCTCAACATGATCCTTCTACTTTGAACGTGATTGCTGAATGGCTATCCTCATCTCCAACCATTCAGAGAGACCATACCTTGTAACGGCTTCAACACCAAAGGTTTCAGTTTGGCCATTCTCTCTGAACAATTAGATATCAACAATAGGTACTCCGATAGTTGTTCTTCCAGAGATGTGTACCTTGTTGATCCTCGCTGGACGATATCTGAAGTGTACTTTCTCTTTACACCATTTGAGGGTGGATTGAGATACTTCAGTTTTCTTCTCGACAATCTTTCGAGCATCTTCCCAAAGCTGTCGTTGGACTTGAATGGGAATTTGTTTCAGCTTGGGGTCTTTCACTGATTATTAGACAAGCTGGATGGCGAGTTCTCTGTCTTTTTCTTCAGCTTCCCTTCTTTCAGCGATTAACCTTTCAGCTCTGAGGTGATCCTGGTATTCCTTTTGTTAAAGTTTGAACTTTGGAGGAATAGAAGGAAGTTGATCACGCTTCAGGATGATTCTCTGATCTTCTAATCTCTTGATCATTGCATCTCTCTTTTCTTGATCATCTTCACTCAGCTTTTGAGGAGCCAAGGAAGGTCTGTTTTGGTGAGAGAGCTGCTGTTCTTTACGTTCATCAGTCTCAGTAGTTAAATCCAAGACTGGGATTATTTCTTCAACTCTTGTAGTTGAAGGAGCTTCAGCGAGATCCTCAAACAGGGGAGAGGACTAGCTGAAAAATAGTGATCGTTTAAGTAAGCAGAGTTGGGAAGAAAGAGATAGAGAAAAGAACGTGGTTAAGTGTATAGAGGTTTTATGGATAAAAGGATTGAGATTGAGAAGGGATAGAGGAGGGATGTAGTGTAAGGGAATAGGAGGTAGTGTACCTGACAAACTGGATTTTGAAGCAAGATCATCAGATTGTCTTCTGCAGCAAGGCCTTTGTTTTTGCCTTTGTCAGCTTCAGACGCTGCAGGCTTTGTCTTGGTCCGCTCCCCTGAAGGTTCGTTTATCGCAATCCCTTTGAGAGTTGTAGTCTTCTGAACAGGCTTGACGATAAAGGAGTCATCATCATCATCATCGTGATCATCATCTTTCTTTGGAGAAGAAGATGGTTCATCATCAGAGATGTCGACAGCTTCATCGTCTTCAGCTTCGTCTTCATCAGATTCAACCTCTTCAGCGTAGGGTGAGGTTACATCAGCAGCAGCTTCAATGTTTTGCTCTTCGAGTTGCTCCCCCTCAGATACAGAGGTAAGCTTCTCGGTTCCCTCAGGGTTTTCAACTCCCTGAGGTTTTGAAGAAGTAGCTCCCTCTTCAGTCTCAATACCCTCCCCCTCATCATTATGGGGAAGGTCTTCTTTAGTCTTCTCCCCCTCTTCCACATCATGGTTGGGGGAGGTAACGGACTTTTCAGCAGCAGCAGCAGCAGCAATAGGATTACTGTCTTCTTGGCCAGTAATGCTTATGCAGCTTTCAATCGCTGCTACTCTGTCGTCTAGGCCAGTAATAACAGGAATGATCTTTTTGAGATCATCTCGATCGGCCTGAGTGAAATGGGAAGTTGGGGTGTTCAGGCGATGAGCATTTTCTGAAGAATCTCTTTGACCGTAGAGACTTCAGTCTTGATCGTGGAAACTTCACTCTTCAGAGAACCAACCTCTGTCTTCAATGATGTGACTTCATTGGACAGAGAGGTGAAGTTTATTGAGAGAGTGGTTGTGGCGGTTGAGTTTTCAGCGAGGGTGGTAGCAAATTTAGCAATGTTACCATCCACCTTCTCCAGATCAGCTTTGGAGGCTTTCTTTTCGACCTCAGTGGTCAAAGTCTTCAAGTTCTCTCCAGTGTTTGTAACGGCTGAAGAGTTGGCAGTTAAAGTGTTGTTGAATGACTCCATCTTTGTTTCCAGGGCCGTCAGGGAGGTGTTGATATCTCCCAAATTAGGACCTGAAAAAGTTATAAACTTATGAACAGAGGAAAGCTCAGAAGTTTGGGGTTGAGAGAGAGAAGTGTGTGGGATTTTGTGTATACCTGCAGGTGGGTTGGCGAAGTTGTCGAAACCTCAATGTCCTGAAAAATTTTCGTAGTCGTCTTCAATATTTCCTAGACGACTGGAAGTACCTGCAGGTCCTGTGGTGTGTCCTATCATCCTCTGAAAATGTTCAGCAGTAGTGTCGCTAAGGATGACGGTTGTTGAGGAGAATAAGGGAATAGATTGAGTGACCAAAGAAGAGGTGAGCGGAATGGAGGATGAGAATGATGGTTGGGTGCGGGGTTCAGCGTTGGATCCGCTGAGAATCACTTCAGTCTGTAGAGAGGCTGAAGGAGGTGGGTTCATTCCCATGTTTATAACTTCAGCGTTTAGAGACGCTGAAGCTGGGATGGAAGGGGTGGCTTGTCCAGCTGTGGCAGAGCGTACCACTGAACTTTCCATCAGCTCTTCAAGATGAGCTGAGGAGTCTTCAGCATGTAAATGCTGGGGGGTGTTGCTCCTTGGTTTTGTTGATTCTTTTGGAACCAAGTTGGGTAGTTGATTGTTTCCTTTTTCTAGAAGGAGTGGAGGTTGTAGCTGGGGTATCAGCGGTGGGGATTTCCACTAAATGAGCCGCAGAAGTAGAAGAAGGATGATTGAGAAGAGTTAAGAGAGTAGAGAGACGTACCTCGTTTTCCATTGGCTTGAAGTCGAGTACCTTAGGACCAACCTAAGAGAGTTTCAGGTCTCCTACTTTTGGGTAGTTATCCTTAAGGCCTGTTTGGAAGATGGCGCTGAGGAATCTTGGGTATGGAACCCATGATGGTCGGTCAGCAGCAGAGTCTACTCTGAGCACAAGATCATCGTAGATTATCGAGGCCCAGTCAACATGAAGACCTTTCGGCATTGCATATCCCATTGCTTGTTGAGGTTGAGCGGCTTGATCAGAGGAGCCGGTCTTTGCAGTCATGCAGCTTATCAAGTGTGCGAAGATGAAGTTCATCTCGCTAGTCATTTTGGATTTCTTGATGAGGGTCAGCTTCTTCTCAGGCTTCTTGTCCCTCCTTGTTTCCCATACATAACCCATTGCATCAAAGAATGCAGTGATGGCTTCCCTATCAGCTGTTTCTTGTGGTCAGGGAGAGAAACAAAGGGTTTTTCTTTTAGGGCGATGGGAAGGCTCAGTGCTTTTCGGATAATGGCAGGGGTGATTTTTTTGGTGCCAAAATCAGTGTCACAAAGGATGCAATCGATTTTCTTCGTGGGGTCTTTGGTTGATGTGAGCTGAGTGTGTCTGGCAGAATACCAGAACTGAGATAGTAGTAGTTGATGAGTAGGGGGTGTTATGGTCAGGGCTGTAGAGAGGCAACAGGTTTTGAGGAAATTCACAGCATCATTCAGATGTGTGACTTGCTTTCGAGGAGGAAACTCGAAAAGCGCATAGAGATTGTTTGTTTTGTCCAATCGAGTTCCTTAAGCGTGAACTTGACCTGTGGAGCCTTGGTGATTTCCAGTTCCTGAGCAGCAACAGTGTTCTCAGCAGTAGGAATGTTAGTAGATGCCATTGCTGTATTATCAGTTCAACCAAAGATATAACAAATAAGAATAATCTTAATGTGGAAAGATTTTCCAATAAGATGGTTCAAATTTTGTCCATTTCATTCGGACAAAAATGTCTTTTTCCTTTCAGGGAGAAAAAGAAATGCAAACCCAATAAAAAGTCTTGTTTTCCAGTTTCCTTTGAGGATTAGGATTCTGGAAGAACGTAGGTAGAACAAGTTTAAGATATTTGATATAAACTTGAAGAACAACCATGAAAGGTTGTGTTCATAAAACCATGAAAGAAATGATTTCATTTTTGAAAAAGTTCTTTTGTTTGATCTTGTAAAAACAATGAGAAGATCATTAACAAGTTTTAAGAAACAGGTAAATAAAAGAAATATTAACCTGGTTCGTTGAAGAAGAAGAAGATGAACAGTTCTTGAAAATTTGAGAGCAAAAATGCAACAGTAAATCTTTTTCTTGCTTAGAGGAGAAGTTTTTCGCGTAAAGAGAAAAATATAAACCCACAATGGTTTATAAAGAGAGATTTGAGAGAGAAAAAAACTCGAGCAGGAAAGTTTTTCATCATGACACGGACACGTGTTTGCATTTGATTGGAAGGTAAACGAAACGTGCATTCGTGTGTCAGAAAAAGAACGTGCCAAGGCTTATCCGTTGCGATGACGTCACAACTGTCCTTTCATATTTTAGGATGTCTCTGAGGTTTTGAAAGCTCAGGGACACTTTTGAAAAATATGAAGCACTGAATAGAAATATTAGAGTTGGTTTAAGAAATTTCAAAGTATCGCTGTTAAGAAAGAGATATTCAGCGATTCAATATGTCTTGAAATCTTGCATTTATATGCGATTGTCAGCAAGAGAAAAACATACCTTGATATCAGCGAATCAATTATGTTCAAAGAGAGAATGATAGAGTGGGTTATACAAGTTGATTTTATCCTATCGCTGATCAAATGTGAACCGCTGAAGATTTTACTCTTCAAAGTTCAGCATTCCAAGCTCGCTGATGAGAAAGTTGAATCTTGTCTCATCAAGAGGTTTGGTGAACAGACCAGCTAACTGATAGTCAGTTGAAATAAAATGAAGTTCTATATCACCATTCATCATATGATCTCTGATAAAATGATACCTGATTTCGATGTGTTTTGTCTTTGAGTGTAGCATTGGATTGTTGGCTATAGCGATGGCACTTGTGCTGTCGCAATAGATTGGAATTTTTGAGAGCTAAAGGTCATAGTCTAGTAGTTGATTTCTCATCCACAAGACCTGAGAACAACAGCTTCCAGCGGCTACATACTCAGCTTCAGCAGTTGAGGTGGACACTGAGTTTTGCTTTTTACTTGTCCAACTCACCAGCTTTCCACCCAGGAGCTGACAGCCTCCTGTGGTGCTTTTCCTATCCAATTTGCAACCTGCAAAATCACTATCTGAATAGGCGATTAGATCAAACCCTGAGTCTTTGGGATACCAAAGACCTAGGTTCATAGTACCCTTAAGGTAACGAAAGATTCGCTTTACAGCGATCATATGAGATTCCTTAGGTTCAGCTTGATATCGTGCACACAAACAGGTTGCGTACATAATATCGGGTCGGCTAGTTGTAAGGTACAAGAGAGAGCCGATCATCCCACGGTACAGCGTGACATTAACAGGTATTACATTAGAATCCTTGTCTAGTGTCAGCGGTGGTGCCATAGGGGTTTTCATAGCTGAACTCTGAGTTAAATCGAATTTCTTCAGCATATCTTTAACATACTTTCCATGATTAATGAAAGTTCCTTTTTCATTTTTCTTTATCTGAAGACCAAGGAAATATGTTAGCTCACCCATCATACTCATTTTATACTATTCTTTCATTCTATCAGCGAAGCGAGTACAAAGGTCAGGGTTAGTAGAACCAAATATAATGTCATCAACATATATCTGAACAAGAATAATATGACCTTTTACTTTCCTGAAGAATAGAGTTTTATCGATTTTACCACGCTCAAATTGTTCAATGTGGAGATAGGTAGAGAGAGTATCATACCATGCACGAGGAGCTTGCTTTAAGCCATAAAGTGCCTTATCCAGTTTATAAACATAACCTGGACGCTTAGGATATGAGAATCCTGGAGGTTGTTCCACATAGACTTCTTCATTCAGCTTTCCATTTAGAAACGCTGACTTAACATCCATCTGATATACTTTGAAGTCTTTGTGTACAACGTATGCTAAGAATAGACGAATAGATTCTAGTCTTGCTACTGCAGAAAATGTTTCGTCGTAATCTATGCCTTCCTCTTGTCTGTATCCCTGAGCAACAAGACGAGCCTTGTTGCGGGTTACAGTTCCATGTTCGTCCAACTTGTTTCGATAGACCCATTTAGTGCCTATCACTGTTTTGTCAGTTGGTCTTCGAACAAGTTTCGAAACTTTGTTTCTTTCGAATTCAGTCAGCCCTTCTTGCATGGCGCTAACCCAGTTTGGATCTTTGAGGGCATCATCTATTTTCTTTCGTTCAATCAGAGAAATAAAGTTAACAAATAAACAAATATTACCTGCACTTCGTCGAGTATGAACACCAGCGTTTGGATCACCAAGAATTTGATCAATTGGGTGATTTACAGTCCATCGCTGAGCAGGAGCATAAGTCGCTGACTCAATTTGAACTGGAGGAGCTGAAGATGAGGCTTCAACAACTTCTGGAATATCAGTCAAGAGAGGAGTAGGTGTAGATGTCATCACATTCACTGATTGCTGAGAAGTAGATGGAATGTCTGAGACACTTGGTTCAGAAGCAGGTATAGTGTTTAAAGGAACTGCTGAGACCCATGATGTTCCAGCTTCACTATTCTGCATGTTTGGGATGAAAGTAGGACTATCATCTTCAACTGTATGAGTATGAGGAGTGGGAATATCTTCTGAATCACCAAGATGAGAAAACATCCATTGATTCAGTTCTTCAGTATCAGTAGAAGGTCGAGAATTCGCTGAACGGGATTCGTCAAAAGTGACGTGAATAGTTTCTTCAACAGTTTGTCTTCTTCGATTGAAAACTCTGAAGGCTTTGGAGATTGAAGAATATCCAAGAAAGATTCCATCATCAGCCTTAGGATCAAACTTTCCAAGGGCATCTCTGTTGTTCAGTATGAAACACTGACATCCAAAGATGTGGAGAAAGCTAATTGAAGGCTTTCTCCCATGAAAAAGTTCATAGGCTGTTTTGTTAAATCTTTTGACTATCAGCGACCTATTTTACGTAAAACAAGCAGTGTTGACAGCTTCTGCCCAAAACTGAGTAGGCAGGTGAGAATCGCTGAGCATTGAACGTGCAGCTTCAATAATAGTTCTATTTCTTCTTTCAGCGACTCCGTTTTTTTTGCGGTGTTCTCACTGAAGAAAAATTGTGAGAAATACCCTTACTCTCAAAGAAGGAATCAAGAGAACTATTTTTGAATTCAATCCCATAATCACTCCTTATTGAGCGAACGGTCAAGTTGTTCAGGGTTTCCATTTTCTGAACAAAGGTGATGAGTTCTTCAGGGGTGTCACTCTTAGAACGGAACAACATAACCCATGTATAGCGAGAGAATTCATCAACTATGACCAGCGCATATTTCTTTCCAGCGATGGATTGTTTGTTAACAGGGCCAAACAAATCCATATGGAGAAGTTGTAGAGGAGATGATACTGAGGAAACTTGCTTTGACTTAAAGCTTGCTCTGGTCTGCTTGCCTTTCTCACACGCTGAACATAAGGACTCTTTGGCGTATGAGTGCTGAGGTAGACCAGTGACTAACTCTTTTGAAGAAAGAGTGTTCAGTGTCTTGAAGTTTAGATGAGAGAGCCTCTTATGCCATAGCCAGTTGACATCATATGAGGCTTTTGAGAAGAAACAGGAGTTCTCAGTGGTTGTTGAGTCAATGTTTATTACATAAACATTTTCCAAACGATAACCGCTGAGAGCTATCTTCTCTATTTTGTCAGCGACAAAGCAGGATTCCTTAGTAAAGATTACTTTGCTATCCTTGTCGCAAAGCTGACTGATGCTTAGAAGATTATGCTTCAACCCTTCAACATATGCGACTCTTCTGAAGGTTGTTGTACCATTAGATAGTACAACAAACCCTCGGGTATGTCCTTTTCCATTTCCATCGAACGTTACAGAGGGACCCTTCTCTTCTTTGTACTCAGTGAGCAAGTTCTTCATACCAGTCATGTGTCTAGAGCATCCGCTATCGAGATACCAGATACCCTTCTTAACCTACATTACAAAGAAAGATTAGTTTTTCTTGGGTACCCACTTAACCATGTGTACACACTTGTCAATGGGGGTAGAAGAAGAGGTGGAAGGTTCAGCAGTCTTCGCAGCATTTGAAGATTCAGCTTTGTCAGTCTTTACTTTGGTTAATTTCTTAACCTCAGTGGTCTTCTTTCTTGGGGGCATGGATCTTCACCTTAGCTATCTTTTCAGCTTGGGTGGTTTCGGGGCAGTTACTAGCAATATCTTTTGTAAGTCCACAGTGATAACATTTCCTATAACCAAAAGTTGTTCTAGGACCATTTGCATGCTGAGCTTTTAATTTTGAATTAGAAGGACCAGCACCAAGTATGCTATTGGCTTTTGAAATGGGAGGAACATTCAGTTCTTCGAATTTCTTACCAATGATTTCCACTTTGATTCTAGGAGTAGATCGCTGAATAGATCCACGCTGAATAAATCCAGAGATCTTATTCTTTGAATCAGAGGGATAAGTCACTGAAGCTTTAGAAGCGTTCAGCTTTGGTACAGAGGTACCCTTCTGAGGATTTTGGTTAAAAGCAATTCCTTTACCTTTGTTTTTGAAGACTGAGGTGGTTTTGGATAAATAACTTTTTCTTTACCTTTAGAAGTTAAGGTAGAGATTTCCTCAGTGATAGGTGGTTTAGAAGAGGAACACTGAGAGGATGAAGTATCAGCGACTGAGGACACGAAAGTTCCAAATAAGAGCATGGAACGATCAGTGGTTGGTTCTAGAGTATCAACTTTGTAACCAAGACCACGTTTGTCACACAGAGGGATCTAAGACTTGATTATCTCAGTGGTCTTTGTTGAGGAATTATACCATCCATCAACAGTAGCTTTTTCAGCTTTTAATGCAGCGATAGCTTCTTCGCGCTCGATTTTGACTAGCTGATTTAGGTGAGCTTGATCTTTAAAATCTTCTTCAATTTTAGAAAGATTTTCTATTTGAAGGTGGCAGTTTTTAAGCTGTTCAGCGAGATCAATGTTTTGATTTTCAACCACAGTTTTGCCATTCATGGCTTCATATAAACTTCTAGTCAAGAGATCGATCTTTCGAAGACTATCATCTTCATCAATATTTGCAATATTGTGTAGAATCCAGATCCGTGCAACGATTATGTTTGTGAATAAGCAAATAAGAACAGTTGATATGATTCACAAAGGCTGCCCACTTAGCTATTGATTTAGAGAGAATTACAGTGTAAAGCAGAAAAGCTAAATGAGACAACTAGCTAATTTTCTAAGCTAATTACACTTTAAATACGCTGGGCCCGTGGTAACAAGCCCATGGCCCATTCACTATGGACTAAGTTTAAACAATTACAATTCAAACCCTTGAACTTAAAATCAACATAAATTCTACCCTAACAATCTCCCCCTTTGATTTGAAGTTCGAGTTCGCGCTCTATCTCTTGCCAGTTGCATACGTATCGTTTGCGCAACGCGAAGTGAACCTCAAAGAATCTGATAGCGCGACGGTAGTCGAGACGTTCTTCAACCATATCCAAAGCAGTCTGAGCAGTTCTTTCATTCAGATTGGGTACATAGGATACCTTTGGATTTTCGGATTTGTGCTTGATGATCTTCCGAAGAGCGTCTTGAACTTTGAGCAGTGTGCCGTCGCAAAATCGATCTACCTGACTGAACCTCATAAACTTCTTTTCTTTCTGAGCATTGAGGAAGACGATCCCAAATTCCGGTTGAAGCAGCATTGCATTCTCGGGATACATTGACAGTTTAGGAGCTTTCAGATTCGGTTTGAGCAGATTTACCTTCTTCGCTCGGTTCTCGATTGCCATTTGAAAGTCCGTAAGATAAGAGATCATAATAGAACGTACGAGGAATCGACGAACCGCTTCGAGCGCCTTTGTTACAGCAAGCGGTCGGATGGTTCTGGTGCGAAGATCTCTCAGAATAACCAGGAGGTCGAACGGATGGAGATGCTTAAAGTCAGCTTCAGAAAAAATCCATTCTTTTCCGTCTTCACGTCGAACAGTGAACACGGGAAAGACGATCTTCATAATTCGGTTTGACTGAATCTTTAGCACCTCTGAAATTTTATGTTTGGTTCGAACCTGGTCTCTCGGGAGACACCGCTTCATGGCTTCTACGTATCGGAGTTGGCGTGCAGGATCAGGACTGTAGATGCCAAGACAGAAGGTTGGCTCGATCGGGCGAATTCGGTGAACAAACAGCTTCTTCAGAGATTCCTCCAGATGAGGAATGAGCACCTTGATCTTCTCCCAATTGTTTTGTTGCTGAGGAGGGGGAGGAAGATCAGGAGCTGTCGTTTGCTGAGGAGATGTCGGGATTTTTGCATTTGAGCTTTCGGGTTGATCTGAAGTCGTAGCGGGTTGAGTCGAGTGAACGGGAGGCGTACCATAGAATTCTGAAGCAGAAACTGGTCGTAATCAACGTTGTCGTCTTCATCAGTGGGAAACACCAAGTTTACCTCAAAGTTTACGGCTCTGGCAGCTTTTTCGTACCATGCGTCTTCGGTTTCCGGGTTGGTTTCACATGCTGGATCAATCATGGTGAGCATTGGCATGTCTGATGGTTCTTGTGCGACCAATTCCTGTGTTGTACCCTCGGGCTTTTCAACCGTTGGGGCCTCGTCATCTGAAATATCCATGTCGATGACCATCTGTGCTAATGGCAACTCGGCTTCGCATGTTGCTGTTGAAGTTGCCGCAATTGGGGGTTCCTGTTGAACCACTATTGTAGTTTCGGCAGTCATGATCTGGACGGTCTCGGTTTGGCGTAGACGCCTCTCCCCCTCACGGTGATCAGGATCATCCTGGTCATCGTGCTTGCGTTTGAGACCGCCGGCTTGACTCTTACAAGTGTCTTCTAGTGAGCAGACCCTCTCAGACAGCGTGGCGAGCGTTTTGTTGTAGTCGTTGAGGGTCGAGTCAATGGCGTCAAGGCGTGACGTGGTGGACGAAGATGGAGCAGTGACCTGTGATCGGAGAACGGAGATCAGGTCTGCTTCGGTAGATGCGGTGGAGTCGGATTCCTGGAGCAGTTGGGCTAAGAGCATCGTCTTCAGGGTGTCCACCGAATAAGTAGGTTGTGGTGGAGTCGGTGGAGGAACAAAGGCGGTTTCAGTGTCGACGAGGTGGCCCTTTCCTTTGATAGCACGCATCGCTTTGGCAAGTTCAGCGGCTACATGTTCCTGCATTTGCTGCTCCATACCCTGTCGGACAGCCTCAAGGGTGCTGTCCAGAGACCCTTTTGACACAAAGTCGGGTAAAATAACACCGGGCTCACTTAGAGTACCCGTTGAGGCATCTACCTTAGAGGCAGAGCCACCTACGTTCACAGCTGGCATGATAATAACTGTGGTAGGATTTCCGTCCAATCCTCGTGTTCCGAAAGTCGGAGACACTATAGACGTTCCGGTCGGGTCACTAAGAGCCGCGACATGGTGTTATTCCGCATCAAGTGTCCTAGGCGAACAATGTTCAGTAACAATAGGCTCTAGACGCGATGGTGCACACAAAGAAGTCGAGACCGGGGGCTGCTGGTCTCTTATTTCAACACCTTGACCCTCCGAATGAGGGACCGGTGGAAGTTGTGCTGATTCCCCGTGTAAGACTGAAACACCCGTCTTTTGAGAGACAGATGAGTGGCTATGGGGGTCGTGCCATTGCTCCCCTAGGTCCACGGAGTCTGTTTCAATACCCCATCCCAACGGATGAGACGGGATAGTAGATGTGGTGACCTGGATTTCACTCGGCTGGGGTCGCTCATGAGCCTCTTTATCTTTACGGCTCGATCTTTCCTGGTTCAACTTTGAACGCAGTTCTCTCCTTCTCGCATGATCTAACTCATCACTTGTGTCTCCCTCAGATATCCTAGTGATAGGTCCGGTTCCAGAGTGTGGAGGTGATTCAAGTGGGATGCCGACGGTAAAATCAGGGTTGGGTCCGATACCGTGAGGTATTTGTCTCAGGCGTTGATAACGCCACTTTTTGGCGTTATTTCCGGTTCTCAAACCAATGAGATCGGCTTGTATTCAAGTAAAAAGGCGTGTATTTTACGGTTTATCTAGTGATTTACACAGGTTATCTAAAAGGCGGCATTCCTCGAGAAAAAAGACGCTAAAAAGAACCCAAAACGAGTCCAAACGAAGCCTAACGGAAGCCCAAAAGCCAAGCCCAAGACCCGCGACCGAACCAGGACCCGACCCGCGAACCAGAAATCGACCCACGCTGCAAAAACAACACGCGCGACTTACCACGCGACTTGCAAGTCGCGTGGCAAGTGGCGTAACCCACTGTTTGTCGAAAATCAGCTATTTTATTCGGGGTTTAGGTCATTCGTTCGGTATCCAACTTTCGGCAGGCGACCAGGGGCGATTTTGGGGCGATTTCCGGCGACTTTTCGGAGCTTTCGGAGTCACGTTAGAGGGCTGATCACGGAGACAATCATCACGGAACGTAGATACAAGCACGATTAAAGGGAATTCACCACGTTATTTTTCATGTTTTTAATCTTTCGCGTTACCATGTTTACATACGTAGTTTCATCTTTCTCTCTTGTGTTTGAATCCACCACCGACATGAACTAACCGGTTCGTGTTGGGGGTTGGAATGAATTCGGTTTATAAAGCATGTAACCAGATGATTTGAACTTTTATTGGTTTTTCCTTGATTAATGAAGCATGTGATTTTGTGTTTAATGCCTTTGAAAGTCTAGCTAGCTTTTAATTGATTTATTATTTTCAGTTGAGTTCGAGAGAATTAACTGTTAAATAGAACTAGCAATTGCATGCCTAAGACGATAAATCAGTGATAGAGATATACTGAATAAGTCTTAGTCCCAATTAACCCGTTAGGTTGATTTCGAGAGTAAATCTAGCCAAGTTAAATATAAATCGAGTACTTAATGTGTTTTGAAATCCATAGGTGAGATCGAGAGATTAAACTTATCCTTTTCAAAATAAAACCCGTTGTGTCTTGAAAGAGAACAACGGTGACTTTAAAATATTTGGGAATCATTAAGGGGATAAACTGGTAATTGTTTGAGTTGTTTGTGTTCATGTGTAGAACTGGAGGATTTCCAACCCTCAACTTTTCTCTCTATCGAAGTTCTTAATTTGTTCTTTGTTCCGTTTACGTTTAAGTTGTGATTTGCTAGTAATTAGTTTTAAAACCCATCTTCCAATTTCGACAGTCCAGTTAATCGAGCTTATAGTAATTGTGATACTTAGTTCCTAGTTCCCCGTGATTCGATACTCGTACTTTCTCAAGTACTATTACTTGACTTCGACCCGTACACTTGCGGTAAGATTCGCGGGGTGTCAAAACCTCGTATCAAGTTTTTGGCGCCGTTGCCGGGGAACTAGTTGTAGCTAATAGCACTACCGTCTATAAGCATTATTAAATTGGACAAAAAAAAATTTATTTTGTGTTTTATTCCATCACTTTCAGTTTTTGGATTATTGACTTTGCTTTCTTCTTTTCAGGTACCACTTGGTTTATGCCAAGGACGACCCGAGGAAAAGAGATCGAACAATTTGATCCGGAGATCGAAAGAACCGCTCGTCGGCTGCGTAAAGAAGCGAGAGCCAAAAGGAATCTGAAATTCAAGATGTCCGACGACGAGAGACCACCTCGCCGCAACAATCCACCACCACCTCCGGAAAGACTTCCGATGCGGTCATTTGCCAATCTGAACGTGGCAACCGCACGGATAGGCATCCAACCGCCCGCCACTGCAGCAAACTACTTCGAGCTCAAACCGAGTACCATTGTCATGGTACAACATAATCAATATGGAGGAGCGCCGACTGAAGATCCTCATGCACATCTCCGTGCATTCGAGAGGATCTGTAACACATTCAAGATCAATGGCATAAACGAGGATGCCATCAAGCTGAGGTTATTCGGTTTCTCTCTCAAAGGCCGAGCCGAGACATGGACCGAGAGCATCCAACCAGACTCGATCACCACTTGGGCGCAACTGAAGGCAGCTGTTGATCCAAACCCTCAGTGATTTGATAATGACCCTATCTTAAATACTTAGTGAAAATTGTAAGTAAACAATATGTATCATAGTTTCACTATCGCTGATAAGTACTAAGATCTTACAGTACTGCTGATAGGAACTCTCGCACT
This sequence comes from Saussurea involucrata, assembly GCA_033807775.1. Taxonomy (NCBI): domain Eukaryota; kingdom Viridiplantae; phylum Streptophyta; class Magnoliopsida; order Asterales; family Asteraceae; genus Saussurea; species Saussurea involucrata. Next base: position 61,656,718 of record CM066313.1, on the reverse strand, counting down.
TTTAGATTAAACATTCAGCGAACACTGTTCACCATATCGCTGAGTCTGTTCAGTCCTTATGGTGATCGTTGATAAGTTAGTTGTTTACTTATGATCCCTGAAGACAAGATTCACGTCAACAAAGGTTCTACGCTGAAGTCGAAGATCAAGCTCAAGAACCAGCGACAAGTCTCCTAATGAACTGATGCGGATCAGCGAAGACTCAGATTTGTCCACTCAACGTGAAGTATCAAGTACAAGACTTCAGCTATCGCTGAACTTTATCATTCGCTGAATAGTAAATGATAATCGCTGAATCAACGAAAGCTGATCATGAAGTCCTCCGTACAAAGTACTTTTGTCTTAACCTCCCTAGCACGCCACCGTACGAAATGTCAGAAAATAACCTCCGAAAATCTGAAATCGTACAACCACTCTGATACTACACTGTTCATTCATGCGGCTACTAAGGTTGTCAACAAAGGTCAATGACATGCAACCAATCCGCTGATGACACGTGTAAAGTGTATACTGAGTTGCATTAAATGCATGCAGTATATAAAGAGATGAACTCACTTCATTTGAAGTAACTTGCTAACTCTGGACAAGTTCAAATCTCTCAAGATAGGATTTTATTAGTAATCTCCTTATCTTTCTTAGTGCAAGAAAACCTTAGTGTTCCAACTTGTTTAGATTTAGGTTTATCCTTAATCTTGTTTCCGCAACAAGCTGTAAATTGTTAATGATTTATCAATAAACAATTTAGAAAAGTAAAATAGTGTGTTTGTATTCAACCCCCCCCCCCCCTTCTACAAACTTGTTTAGGCCTTTCGGGACCAACAAGTGGTATCAGAGCGGATTTGTTTAATCTCATAAACAAGATCTAATCTAAGATATTTCTCTTCCTTGCTATTATCTGAAAATGGCCAACTCAAACACAAACACTCACTATATTGACAATGGTTCTCTTGCAAAACCCCCTAGATTTTCCAGAGATAACTTCAACTTATGGAAAAATAGGATGACACTCTTCTTAGAAGGTGTAGACCCTACTATACCTTACTATCTTGAAAACGGCCCACACATCCCTGTAACAATTGATCCTGCCGTTCCAGCCACTGCAACTAGAGCTGCTATTCCAGAAAGGCTGATTCCAAAGGAAATCCATCATTGGACCGATGAAGACAAGAAGAAAGTGGCTATAGATACAAAAGCCAGATCCATACTATCCATGGCCCTTCCTGACGAAGTCTACCATTCCGTCATGAACCTGAAATCCTCAAAAGCCATGTGGGACACAATATGTGTTCAGTATGAAGGAACGTCTGAAGTCCAGGATTCAAGAAAGATCAACCTGGTCAAAGAAAATCATGAGACCTTCAGCTTTTACAAAGAAATCCTTTGTTCCAAGGAATAAAGACGACAATACTTAAAGCTGAAGGAGAAGTATGTAAAGCTGAAAAGCTTTAAGAAGAAAGGAAAAGGCCTGATGGCTGACTATGATTGGGCTGCTTCTGATGAAGAAGCCTCATCATCTGATTCTGAAGATGATGAAGCAAATCAATGTCTCATGGCCAAGATTGAAGAAGAGGAAGAAAGTTCAGACATTCCCTCCACTTCAACATCTGCCATTCAGGTATCACCTTCCTTCTTTACCAATATTGTAAATATTGATGAAGCTGATAGTCTCCGTAAAATCGAACTACTGACTAGAAGTTTATACGAAGCCATGAACGGCAAAGTTGTGGTTGAAAACCAAAATCTTGATCTCGCTGAAAAGCTTAAAAATTGCCACCTTCAAATAGAAAAGCTTTCTAAATTTGAAGAAGATTTTAAAGATCAAGTCCATTTAAATCAGCTAGTCAAAATCGAACGAGCGGAAGCTATCGCTGCATTAAAAGCTGAACAAGCTACTGTTGAAGGATGGTGTAATTCTTCAACAAAGATCACTGAGATAATTAAGGCTCAGATTCCTCTGAGTGATAAACGTGGTCTGGGTTATAAATATGATACTCCAATACCAACCACTGAACGTTCAATGCTTAAATTTGGAACGTTCGTATCCTCAATAGCTGACACTTCTTCATCTCAGTACTCCTCGTCGATTACACCAATCCCTGAGGAAACTCCTACCTCAAAAGGTAAGGAGAAAATGGTTTATTCAAAACCTACCTCTGTCTCTAAAGACAAAGGTAAAGGAATTGTAATTTATCAAAATCCTCAGAAGGGTACTTTAGTACCTAAGCTGAATGCTTCCAAAGCCTTAGTGATTCATTCATCTGGTTCTAGAAATCAGACCTCTGGATCAGTTCAGCGAGCTACTCCTAGACTCAGAGTAGATGTCCTTGGTAAGAAATCTGAAGAACTGAATGTTCGTCCTATTTCAAAAACCAATAGTATACTTGGTGCTGGCACTTCTAATTCCAAATTAAAAGCTCAGCACTCAAGTGGTCCTAGAACTAATTTTAGTTATAGGAAATGTTATCGCTGTGGACTTACCGATCATATTGCAAGTAAGTGTCCCACAGCCACCAAAGCTGATAAGATAGCTAAGGTGAAGATAGCACCCAAGAAGACCAAACCAGTTGCAAATCAGGTCAAGGTGACTCCTACCTCTGAGGTCAAGAAATTGACCAAAGTGAAGAAGGACAAAGCTGAATCTTCAAATGCTGCGAAGACTGCTGAACCCATTCCAACCTCTTCCACTGACAAACAAGTATACATGGCGAAGTGGGTACCCAAGCAAAACTAATCTTCCTTTGTATTGCAGGTTAAGAAGGGTATCTGGTATCTCGATAGCGGATGCTCTAGACACATGACTGGAAAGAAAAGCCTGCTCGCTGAATACAAGGAAGAGAAGGGTCCCTCTGTGACTTTCGGTGGAAATGGAAAAGGACACACCCGAGGGTATGGTGTACTTTCAAATGGTACAACATCCTTCAGAAGAGTCGCATATGTTGAAGGGCTGAAGCATAATCTTCTGAGCATCAGTCAGCTTTGCGACATGGATAACAAAGTGATTTTCACTAAGGAATCCTGCTTTGTCTCTGACAAAAAGGAGAAGATAGCTCTCAGCGGTTATCGTTTGGAAAATGTTTACGTTATAAACATGGACTCAACAACCACTGAGAACTCCTGTTTCTTCTCAAAGGCATCTTCTGATGTCAACTGGCTATGGCACAAGAGGCTCTCACATCTCAACTTCAAGACACTGAATACTCTTCCATCCAAAGAGTTAGTCACTGGTCTACCTCAACATTCATACGCCAAAGAATCCTTATGTTCAGCGTGTGAAAAAGGGAAGCTGACCAAGGCAAGCTTTAAGTCCAAGCAAGTTTCCTCAGTGTCATCTCCTCTTCAACTACTCCATATGGATTTGTTTGGCCCCGTTAACAAACAATCCATCGCTGGAAAGAAATATACGCTGGTCATAGTTGATGAATTCTCTCGTTACACATGGGTAATGTTTCTCCGTTCTAAGAGTGACACCCCTGAAGAACTCATCACCTTTGTTCGGAAGATGGAAACTCTGAACAATATGACTGTTCGCTCAATAAGGAGTGATCATGGAACTGAATTCAAAAACAGTTCTCTTGATTCCTTCCTTGAGAGCAAGGGTATTTCTCACAACTTTTCGTCAGTGAGAACACCACAACAAAACGGAGTCGCTGAAAGAAGAAATAGAACAATTATTGAAGCTGCACGTTCAATGCTCAGCGATTCTCACCTGCCTACTCAGTTTTGGGCAGAAGCTGTCAACACGGCTTGTTTTACGCAAAACAGGTCGCTGATAGTCAAAAGATTCAAAAAGACAGCCTATGAACTTTTTCATGGGAGAAAGCCTTCAATCAGCTTTCTTCACATCTTTGGTTGTCAGTGTTTCATACTGAACAACAGAGATGCCCTTGGAAAGTTTGATCCTAAGGCTGATGATGGAATCTTTCTTGGATACTCCTCAGTTTCCAAAGCCTTCAGAGTCTTCAATCGAAGAAGACAAACTGTAGAAGAAACTATTCACGTCACGTTTGACGAATCCCATTCAGCGAACTCTAAACCGAACGCTAATACAGAAGAACTGAATCAATGGATGTTTTCTCATCTTGGTGATTCAGAAGATGTTCCCACTACTCATGCTCATACAACTGAAAATGATGGTCCTACTATCATTCCCAATATGCAGAATAGTGAAGCTGAAACATCTTGGGTCTCAGCTGTTCCTATAAACACTATACCCGCAGTTGATCCAAATGTCTCAGAAATTCCATCTATTTCTCAGCAATCAGTGAATGAAGTGACAAATGCAAGCATTCCTCTCTTAGCTGATAATCCAGAAGTAGCTGAAGCCTCATCTTCAGTTTCTCCAGTTCAGACTGAGTCAGCGACGCATGCTCCGGCTCAGCGATGGACTGTAAATCACCCAATCGATCAAATTCTTGGTGATCCCAACGCTGGTATTCAGACTCGTAGAAGTGCAGGTAATATTTGTTTATTTGTTAACTTTATTTCTCTAACTGAACCAAAGAAAATAGATGATGCCCTCAGAGATCCAAACTGGGTCAGCGCTATGCAAGAAGAGCTGACTGAATTCGAAAGAAACAAAGTTTGGAAACTTGTTCGGAGACCAACTGACAAAACAGTGATAGGCACTAAGTGGGTCTATCGAAACAAGTTGGACGAACATGGTACTGTAACTCGCAACAAAGCTCGTCTTGTTGCTCAGGGATACAGACAAGAGGAAGGCATAGATTATGACGAAACCTTTGCTCCAGTAGCAAGACTTGAATCTATTCGTCTTTTCTTAGCATATGCTGTACACAAAAACTTCACTGTACATCAAATGGATGTTAAGTCAGCGTTTCTAAATGGAAAGCTGAATGAAGAAGTTTATGTGGAACAACCTCCAGGATTCTCAGATCCTAAGCGTCCAGGTTATGTTTATAAGCTGGATAAGGCACTTTATGGCTTGAAGCAAGCTCCTCGTGCATGGTATGACACTCTTTCTACTTATCTCCACCTTGAAAAATTTGAGAGAGGTAAGATTGACAAAACTTTGTTTTTTAGAAAAATAAAAGGTCATATCATTTTAGTTCAAATATATGTTGATGACATTATATTTGGTTCTACTAACCCTGAGCTTTGTACTCGTTTCGCTGATAGAATGAAAGATGAGTATAAAATGAGTATGATGGGTGAACTAGCATATTTCCTTGGTCTTCAGATTAAGCAAACTGAAAAAGGAACTTTTATAAATCAGGGAAAGTATGTTAAAGATATGCTGAAGAAATTCGACTTAACTGAAAGTTCAGCTATGAAAACCCCTATGGCACCACCGCTGATACTTGATAAGGACACAAAGGGTGTTCCTGTCAATGTCACGCTGTACCGTGGGATGATCGGCTCACTACTGTATCTTACAGCTAGCCGACCCGATATTATGTTTGCAACATGTCTGTGCGCACGATATCAAGCTGAACCTAAGATATCTCATATGAAAGCTGTAAAGCGAATCTTTCGATATCTTAAGGGTACAGCGAATCTAGGTCTTTGGTATCCCAAAGATTCAGGATTCGATCTAACCGCCTATTCAGACAGTGATTTTGCAGGTTGCAAAATGGATAGGAAAAGCACCACAGGAGGATGTCAGCTCCTGGGTGGAAAGCTGGTAAGTTGGACAAGTAAGAAGCAAAACTCAGTGTCCACTTCCACAGCTGAAGCTGAGTATGTAGCCGCTGGAAGCTGCTGTTCTCAAGTCTTGTGGATGAGAAATCAACTACTAGACTATGATCTTCAGCTCTCCAAAATTCCAATCTATTGCGACAGCACAAGTGCCATCGCTATAGCAAACAATCCAGTGCTACACTCAAAGACAAAACACATAGAAATCAGATATCATTTTATCAAAGATCATGTGATGAATGGTGATATAGAACTTCATTTTATCCCAACTGATTATCAGTTAGCTGATTTGTTTACCAAACCTCTTGATGAGACAAGATTCAACTTTCTCATCAGCGAGCTTGGAATGCTAAACTTTGAAGGATAAATCTTCAGCGGTTCACATTTAATCAGCGATACGTTTATACATTCTTGTATAGGCTCTCGGATAAAATAAACTTGTACAATCCATTTCATCATCTTCTCTCTGAATAAATTTGGTTAAACTGATATCAAGGTATGTTTTCTCTCTCTGACAAAACGCATGAAAATGCAAGATTTCAAATTCTTTCATCGCTGAATATCTCTTCCTTAACAGCGATATTTTGAAATTTCTTAAAACCCTCACTGATATTTCTATTCAGTGCTTCATATTTTCCAAAGAGTCCCTGAGTTTTTCTTTCAAAACCTCAGAGACAACGAAAGAATGTGAAAGGACAGTTGTGACGTCATTGCAACGGATAACACCAGGCACGCTCTTTTTCTGACACACGTTTGCACGTTTCGTTGTCTATCCAATCAAATGCAAACACGTGTCCGTGTCATGATGAAAAACTTTCCCGCTCAAGTTTTTCTCTCTCTACTCTCTTCCTATATAAACACTCTCAAAGTTTATATTTGTCTTTTACGCGAATCAATCTTTCTCCGCAAGAAAAGAACACTGTTGCATTTTGTGCTCTCAATCTTCAAGAACTGTTCATCATCTTCTTCATCAAACTCAAGGTTAATATGTTCTTATCTATTATCAAATGCGAATAACTTGTTTTCGATCTTATCATTGTTTTACACAAGATCAAACAAAAGAACTCAAAAATAAAATCATTTTCTTTCATGGTTTTATAAACACAACCATTTCATGGTTGTTCTTCAAGTTTTAAATCTAAAATCTTAAACTTGTTCTTCTTTCGTATCCATTTTTTAAGAAACTGGAATACAAGGCTTATGGGTGTTATATTCGTTTTTTTTCAAAAACAAGAAAAACCCTAATCTTCATTAAGACTTTTTTGTCTGAATGAAATGGACAAAATTCGAAAAATCTTAATGGAAATTTTCTTTCCACATTAAGATAATTCTTATTTGTTAACATCTTTGGTTGAACTGATAATACAGTGAAATGGCAACTTCAAAGCTGAATGTTACCGCTGAGTCCATCTCCGCTGATTCTGAGGAACTGGAAATCACCAAAGCTCCTCAGGTTAAGTTTGAGCTGGATCAACTAGACTGGACAAAGGCAAACAACCTCTCAGCGCTTCTCGAGTTTCCTCCTCGGAAGCAGGTATCCCATCTAGACGACGCTGTAAATTTTTTGAAGAATAGCCCCATCTACACAGCACTGACAATCACACCTCCTGCCAGTCAGCGTCTATTATCCCAATTCTGGTACTCTGCCAGACACACCGACCTACCCTCCGCCAAAGATCCATCTAAAACCATCGACTGTATACTCAGCGATACTGAGTATGGCACCATCAAGATAACCCCCGCAATAATCCGCAAAGCTCTGAAATTCCCTAACGCTACCTCAGAAAATCCTTTCATTCCATTTCCTGACCACAAGAAGCACGCTGACAGAGAAGAAATCATTGCTTTCCTTGATGCGATGGGTTACATCTGGGAGACTGGAAGAGACAAGCTACCTGAGAAGAAGCTGACGCTGATAAAGAAATCCAAGATGCCCAGCGAGATGAACTTCATCTTCGCTCACCTGATCAGCTGCATGACAGCGAAATCCGGATCTTCTGATCAAGCCGCTCAACCTCAGCAGGCCATGGGTTACGCACTGCTGAAAGGTCTCAACATTGACTGGGCCTCCATCATCTATGAAGACCTCATTCAACGTGTTGATTCTGCCGTGGACCGACCAGCATGGGTTCCTTACCCACGATTCATCAGCGCCATCTTTCAATATGGTCTGAAGGACAGCTATCCTGAAGAGGGTGATCTGAAACTCTCTCAGATTGGCCCTAAAGTTCTCGACTTCAAGCCTGTCGCCAACGAGGTACGTCTCTCTACCCTTCTCACTATACTTAATTCTCCGCTTTCTGTGGCTCCTTCAGCGACAATACCCCTCGCTGATTCCCAGGACACAAAATCCATTCCTTCTAAGAAAAGGAAAGAATCTCTTACCCCTCTTGATTCCAAAAGGATTAAGAAAACCAAGGAGCAACCCCAGCAACTCCATGCTGAAGACTCATCAGCTCATTCTGAACAGCTGAAGGAAAGTTCCGTGGTACGCTCTGCCACACCAATTCAAGCCATCCCTTCTAAACCTACTTCAGCGTCCTTACACGCTGAGGTTAGAACTTTGGAATCTACCCTACCTTCATCAGTCTCTCAAAAGACTGATGAAGTACTTCTCAGCGAATCCAACGCTGAACTTGCAACCCAACCCCAATTCTTATCCTTCGATCCTCCCTCTACTTCTTTGGACACTCCTCCAGTTAAAGCTGGAGATGCCATCATTCAAGAAGCCGTTGAAGCTTCTCAGCGAATGACGAAGAAAGGACCTGCAGAGATCTCCATCCCTCACGGAACTTTTGAGGGAGATATGGAACACTATGGAGGGACTCGAAACTTTGATGAGTTCGTCAACGCTCCTGCAGGTACAGATCCCACCTTAAACACTGTAACTAAACCTGAAACTTCTGAGCTTTCCTTTGTTCACAAGTACTTATATGTTACAGGTCCTTATTTGGGAGACATCAACCAGTCTCTGAAGTCCATGGAGATGAAACTTACAGATCTCACCACCGGTCTATCAAATAACTCTACAGCTGTAACAAACGCTGGAGAGAATCTGACGAAGCTGACTGCTGTGGTGGAAAAGAAGGCCTCCTCTGATGACATCAAAGACCTTGATAAAACTCTCGCCGACTTTGCCAAAGTGCTCTCCGACATCTACACTGACTACACCAACCTCAAATCGTCAGTTTCCACCGTTTCCAGCGAGGTTACAACGCTGAAGAAATCGGTTGGTACACTCGAAGGTGATATGTCAGTGGTCAAGACCGACTTGGGCTCAGTGAAGACCGACCTTAGTTCTGTCAAGACAATGATCGAGACGCTGGTGAACAAGGCAAACAATCCAGCTCCTGCTCCGGCTCCTGCACCTATTTTGGACTCATTCACCGCAGAGGATCGCCAAGAGCTGAAGAAAATCACGCATGCTATTTCTGGCCTAGAAGACAGAATAGCTAAGCTTGAAGGTTGTGTGAAAGTCTCTGGCCCAGAAGACAGAGACAACACCAATGCTGAATCTACCCATTCCTCCCCCGCCCATCATGAGAAAGAGGGGGAGAAGAGCGCTGAACAGGAGAAGAGCGTTGAAGATCAAAATAAGAGCGCTGAAGACCTTTCCCATGATGAATCTATCAGGGGAGAGGGTAATGAAGATCTAGTTACTGGACCTCAGGGAGATGAAAACCCTGAGGGAACCGAGAACCTCGCCTCTGTATCTGAGGGGGAGCAACTCGAAGAAGATGCTGAGGAATCCGAAGCAGAAGAAGACGAAGACATCGACATCCCTGAAGCTGAACCATCCTCCTCTCCAAGGAACGATGATGATGATGATGATGAAGATGACGAATTCTTTGTCGTCAAACATGCTCCTCGAAAAGCTCTTAAAGGGATCGTGATAACCGAATCCACAGGGGAGAAGACAAAAACAAAGACAAAGCACTCAGCCTCTGGCGCTGAGAAAAGCAAAGACAAAGGCATCGCTGAAGATGATAATCTGGCGATCCTACTTGCAAAGCCGATTTGTCAGGTACACTAAACTTATTTTTCCTTCCCTGATCATCTCTGAACAATCAGTTATCCATTCCACAAACACCATACACATCCACATTTTTTTCTATCTTTTCTACCCAAGTTCTTCTACCCAGTTCTTATTTGTAAGATCGTTGCGTTTCAGCTAGTCCTCTCCCCTGTTTGAGGATATCGCTGAAGGGTCTACTATTGCGACTTCACCAATAATTCCAGCTACCGCTGAAGACATAATCCCAGTCTTAGATTTAATCTCTGAGACTGATGAATCAGAAGAACAACCTCTCTCGCACAGAAACAGACCTTCCTCAGTTCCTCAAAAGAGGAGAGAAGAAATGATAAAGCGATTCCAGGATCAGCGAATCATCCTAAGGCGCGATCAACTACCTTCAGTTCCTCCTAAGTTCAAAATTTCAAAAGCTGAATACCAGGATCATCTCAGAGCTGAACGCCTCATCGCTGAAAGGAAGGAAGCTGAAGATAAAGACAGAGAATACGCCATCAAGCTCACTCAAGAATCTGTCAAAGACCCCAAGCTGAAGCGTATTCCCATTCAAATCCAACGAAAGCTTTGGGAACAAGCCCAGAAGATCGTGGAAAAGAAAGCTGAAGTTTCTCAGACCACCCTGATCTGGTGTAAAGAGAAAATCCACTTCAGATATCATCCAGCGAAGATCAACAAGGTATTCATCTCTGGAAGAACCTCCATCGGAGTACCTATTGTTGACATCAAACTGTTCAGAGAAGATGGCTCATCTGAAACCTTTCGTGATGACACTGTAAAAAGGTATGGTCTATCTGAATGGCTGGAGATGAGGTTAGCTATCCAACCATCAAAATCTAAGTACAAGGATCATTTCGAAAAGCTGATAAACAGACAGATCGATTTGATATCTTCTTGTGTGGATATTCCTCCTGTTCCTGGTCTAAAGCCGAAAAGAAAAAGGGGCTCACCAAAGAAGAAACGTCAAGATTCAAACTCAGGTCCTGTCATACGAAATGAAACTGGAATTGGTTTCTCTCGCGCTGAAGTACTTGGTCCTGATCCTGATCTATCTGCCCTTGACATCTCTTTGCCACCATGTGAACTTTTCGTCCCTGGTAAAGTCATCAGTAATCCTTATGGAATATTCTTTCTTGACTACGACGGACGTAAATGCTTTCAACGGATCGCTGAGCTTCCAATCACTACAATCGAACAGCTCAGAGATCTCATCTACTGGTGCGACTTCAGAAAAGACATTCAGGCACGACACCTAAAACCCTTGATTTTTGAAGCTGCTCTGAAGCTAAAGAATAAAGGAGAAAAGGTTACTGACTGGATGATTCCAACTGAAAAGACAACCCTTGATGAACTTCTCATTAAGGAAGAACCCTTTGAAGGCTGACAACAATCACCACTTTCTCTATTGTATCAGTCATCCTTCAGTACTTGTAATTTATTTCGCTTGTACTTGTAATCTTTCTTATTCATATTGTAACCTGATTCAAAGATTTAAAGAAAGATTTCAGCGAATGTACTTTACTCCATCAGTACTGAAAAGATCCCAGAAAACAGTAAAAGGGACAAATATTTTATGAGTTCTTTTTATCCTTATGTTTTCATTAAATAGCAATTTTCTTTGTTGCTATGTCATAATCAAATAGGGGGAGATTGTTGATCCAAACCCTCAGTGATTTGATAATGACCCTATCTTAAATACTTAGTGAAAATTGTAAGTAAACAATATGTATCAGAGTTTCACTATCGCTGATAAGTACTAAGATCTTACAGTACTGCTGATAGGAACTCTCGCACTTTTAGATTAAACATTCAGCGAACACTGTTCACCATATCGCTGAGTCTGTTCAGTCCTTATGGTGATCGCTGATAAGTTAGTTGTTTACTTATGATCCCTGAAGACAAGATTCACGTCAACAAAGGTTCTACGCTGAAGTCGAAGATCAATCTCAAGAACCAGTGACAAGTCTCCTAATGAACTGATGCGGATCAGCGAAGACTCAGATTTGTCCACTCAACGTGAAGTATCAAGTACAAGACTTCAGCTATCGCTGAACTTTATCATTCGCTGAATAGTAAATGATAATCGCTGAATCAACGAAAGCTGGTCATGAAGTCCTCCGTACAAAGTACTTTTGTCTTAACCTCCCTAGCACGCCACCGTACGAAATGTCAGAAAAGAACCTCCGAAAATCTGAAATCGTACAACCACTCTGATACTACACTGTTCATTCATGCGGCTACTAAGGTTGTCAACAAAGGTCAATGACATGCAACCAATCCGCTGATGACACGTGTAAAGTGTATACTGAATTGCATTAAATGCATGCAGTATATAAAGAGATGAACTCACTTCATTTGAAGTAACTTGCTAACTCTGGACAACTTCAAATCTCTCAAGATAGGATTTTATTAGTAATCTCCTTATCTTTCTTAGTGCAAGAAAACCTTAGTGTTCCAACTTGTTTAGATTTAGGTTTATCCATAATCTTGTTTCCGCAACAAGCTGTAAATTGTTAATGATTTATCAATAAACAATTTAGAAAAGTAAAATAGTGTGTTTGTATTCAACCCCCCCCCCCCCCCTTCTACAAACTTGTTTAGGCCTTTCGGGACCAACAACAGCCTTCCTTCAGAAATTCTTTCCACCGGGAAGAACCGCGCAGTTAATGGCCGAGATCACCCATTTCGCTCAATGGGACCAAGAAACGTTATATGAGGCTTGGGAGCGCTTCAAGGACATGATCAAGAAATGTCCTCACCATGGGTTACAAGTGGCCTTCACCCGCAGTTTAAAAATGATATCACTGCTGCCGCGGGTGGAGCACTAATGGATAAATCCTATGAAGAGGCATGTGAGCTGATTGAAAATCTTGCCGAGCATAGTTTTTCTACTCCAAGGGGTGATGTTAGAAGAGTCGCGAGTGTTCGGGAGTCGGATGAACTTAAGGAACTAAAAGCTCAATTAGCCTTTATCACGAATCATCTAAAGGGAAGTACTCCACAAGAGCCTGATCAAGTCCAGTTCGTGCAAAACCGGAACCAGCCGAGAAATTATCCTTTCTCGAACACTTACAACGAAGGGTGGAAAAGGCATCCCAATCTTTCGTGGAATCAGCCCAGTCAACCACAACCAGGTAATTTTTCTAACTCTTCCAATTCATTTAATACTAACAGTGTGTACCGCCCTCCAGGTTTTCAGCAAAGGAACAAGGGACCATCCGGGGAGAAGAAGCCGGGATTAGAAGATATGATGATGAAGTTTATGGCGAAGATGGATAACACGGTCGGAGAATTGGCAAACACGGTCAAGGCAGCAACCGAACAAAACACCGCCTCCATCAAGATCTTGGAGAGGCAAATGGGACAGATTTCGGAAGCTTTACAGAACCGACCCTCCGGAGCATTCCCGAGCATGCCGGAAAGAAAGAACCGAGAAGATTGCAATGCCATTTTTCTGAGAAGTGGCAAGGAGTTGATTAAAGATCCGGTAAGCAAGTCCTCACCAAAGGGAGCCGAGGAAGAGTTCGAGATGGTAAATCTGGAGGAGTTAGAGGCTGATAAAGAGTTTGAGATGAAAGAGAAACAGGAAGATGAAGAGCCCAAGAAGAGTGAGCCGACCATCCCGAAGCAACCACCGGTCAAGCCAGTGGTACCCAAAGTGCCATATCCAAACGGACTGAAAGCAAACGAGGACGATGTTAATTTTTATAAGTTTATCGATGTATTTAAAAAGTTAACAATTAATATCCCGTTTGCAGATGCGTTGGCACAAATGCCCTCTTAAATGAAATTCATGAAAGAGATCCTATCAAAGAAGAGGGCACTTGATCATCAAGCCACTGTTGCACTCACTGAAGAGTGCAGCGCGATCATCCAAAACGAACTTCCCCCAAAGCTTAAAGATCCAGGGAGTTTTTCAATCCCTATTCAAATTGGGAAGTTTTCTTTTAATAAAGTGTCGTGTGATTTAAGGGCGAGTATTAACTTAATGACATTATCCGTTTTCAGGAAACTCGGCTTGGGTGAGGTGAGCCCAACATTCATGACGCTGAAGCTCGTGGATCGATCGATTGTGTACCCATACGGAGTAATAGAAGATGTGCTCATAAAGGTGGGAAAGTTCTACTTTCCGGTGGATTTTGTGGTGCTGGATATCGACGACGACATAGAAGTCCCGTTGATATTGGGAAGATCGTTTCTGGCAACAAGTAGAGCTCTCATAGACGTGGAGGAAGGAGAGGTGACTTTGCGGGTTGGTGGCGAGAAGATGACTTTCAAAATGTTCGAGAATGGAGGAAGTAAACCCGGAGATGGTCATGGAGGACCGAAGATGAAAGAAGCCGCGAAGAATCGCAAGTGTGGGCGATTTGACCCCGCGGATACTGAGCCAAGCTGAAACCACATAGTCGTGCCACGACTTTAAATGCGGCGCTGGGTGGGAGGCAACCCACCAAGGTTTGTTTTCCTTTATTATTTGCTTATTTTGAGTGTGTTTCTTATTCCCGAAAAACCATAAAAATCGAAAAATCGAAAAAAGCGAAAAACGAACAGGGACATACGCGACTTGCCACGCGGTTTGCAAACCGCGCAGCAAGCCGCGGGGCACTCTGTTGGTTTTCTGAGATAGAGAGTTACGCGGTTTGCCACGCGACTTTCAAGTCGCGGGCTAAACCGTGGGACTCCCCTGTTGGCTCTCGTTCGTTTTTCGTGCAAATCTTGGTTGCTTTCTTGAATTTGTGTGTTTCAATTTTCTTGCATTTTTTTCTTTTGCTTTTATTTCTGTTGTGTGCGCATGTGCTCCCTCCATCCCCTCTAAGTGCTCGAATCTTATAAGAGAATCTCAGTCGGCCGGGCAAAACAGGTACGTTCTAAACCTTGCTTTTAATGAGTGGTGTATGATGTTTATTTCTTAGTAGTTTAACAAGAGGCAACAAACCTAAGTTTCACTTAGGTTTGGGGTGCCTCATCTTTCGCATCTACACACTCAATGCTTTTGACCCTGTGCAAACCTCGGTTTTACCGAGGTTTGGGTTTGGCTTCTATTTGGCTTTTATTTGGCAAACCTAGGCCACGGCCTAGGTTTGGGGTGCCTAGTTTTAGAAAATTTGGGTAGTCTTTTTATGCTATATATGTAATGCCTTGCATGTTCTTTTAATAACTGCACAATGAGTCGCATCACCCACGACTTTACTTGCACATTGGGGACAATGTGTGGGTAAGGTTTGGGGTTGCCCAATCGGGCCCAAGCTCATGCACGTAGATTTCCTACATTTCTCAGTATTTAGATCACATTAGCCAAAAAAAATTGTTTTGAATGATTGAGACCAACCATTATGGGAAGAATCTTGTGATAGTGACGTGACCGTTAGAGAAGGACCGGGAAAGGACATGACTAGGGACATTAGTGGAGAACACCCGATAGTGAGTTTTGAGCCTAAAAGATGTTTTTTCATTTCGAGGGATTCATACACTAAATTCATATACACTTTTTCGAATTCCTTGTCGTGAATGTAGAATGATCTCGCTACATTATTGCATTGAGTAGCAAAGATGAACATCGGGATATTAGGTAAGGGTATAGTAGACCATATCGTGTGGACCTTAAGACGTGATTCTAGGCATTGTGTGTTTTGTCAAGCCTGTTTTTAGCTATCGTCCCTTTTTACCCTTGTATGTATCCATAGCCCCTTTGCAGCCAAACACTCACCCCTTTCGTTTCTAAACCCCCATTACACCTTTAGCCATAAGCCTTAGCCAACCCTTATCCGAAAGTGTGTCGATCAGAAGCAGTAATGAACTTAGAGAGATAGAGCGGAAAAGAAAGAAATCAGGCCAGTTACGAGAATAAAATGGGTCAATGCAACCCATGAATTAGAAAAGAGGACCAATGAAGTCCCAAAAAAAATACCGTTAGTTAGATAGTCTCTAGTAGAGGTGCATAATATGTGAGTCAAAGCGACTCCAATAGTGACGAAAAAGGACCAAGTGAGCAAATGTGAAGCAACGAGAAGTTCGGAATTGCCAATGATTGACACGTCGAGGATGTTTGATCCTTTATACCCTTCGTTTCTTAACCTTAACCTTAGCCCCGTTACAACCCGTGTAAAGACCTAGATGTTCTTCTGGAAAACGTGATTAGAGTCTATGACCACCTTTACCGATATTTCTTGTCTTGTTATTTGATTCCTTCTGAGATCAAAAGTTTGGACAACTGTGCGTCTTTCTTTATAGTTGTCATGTAACTACTGCGTGTTCTTGTACATAAACTCCATACACATGACAACACGAGCGATAACCTAGGTTCGAGAGCGAAACGAGAGTATCCCGTAAGGTAGGGTTGAGGAGAAATGTTTTCCCTAGTATGTTTGGACCTAGTCTGACCATTAGCGTAATCGGAACCGTCACGAGTTCAACTCCCAATTGAAGGTCATAGATCGGACAAAATAAAAATGAGGCGTGAGTGAGATAGATATTCACGGGTATGGGAAATCACCGATGCATCAATTGGTACCGATTGGGAATTGTGCAATTATTATATTTTCACTGACATGTGCTTTAATTCTGTTTTATCGCTAATTTGCTTGGGGACAAGCAACGCTCGGTTTGGGGTTGTTGATAACGCCACTTTTTGGCGTTATTTCCGGTTCTCAAACCAATGAGATCGGCTTGTATTCAAGTAAAAAGGCGTGTATTTTACGGTTTATCTAGTGATTTACACAGGTTATCTAAAAGGCGGCACTCCTCGAGAAAAAGAAGCTAAAAAGAACCCAAAACGAGTCCAATCGAAGCCTAACGGAAGCCCAAAAGCCAAGCCCAAGACCCACGACCGAACCAGGACCCGACCCGCGAGCCAGAAATCGATCCACGCTGCAAAAACCACACGCGCGACTTACCACGCGACTTGCAAGTCCCGTGGCAAGTGGCGTAACCCTCTGTTTGTCGAAAATCATCTATTTTATTCGGGGTTTAGGTCATTCGTTCGGTATCCAACTTTCGGCAGACGACCAGGGGCGATTTTGGGGCGATTTCCGGCGACTTTTCGGAGCTTTCGGAGTCACGTTAGAGGGCCGATCACGGAGAAAATCATCACGGAACGTAGATACAAGCACGATTAAAGGGAGTTCACCACGTTATTTTTCATGTTTTTAATCTTTCGCGTTACCATGTTTACATACGTAGTTTCATCTTTCTCTCTTGTGTTTGAATCCACCACCGACATGAAGTAACCGGTTCGTGTTGGGGGTTGGAATGAATTCGGTTTATAAAGCATGTAACCAGATGATTTGAACTTTTATTGGTTTTTCCTTGATTAATGAAGCATGTGATTTTGTGTTTAATGCCTTTGAAAGTCTAGCTAGCTTTTAATTGATTTATTATTTTCAGTTGAGTTCGAGAGAATTAACTGTTAAATAGAACTAGCAATTGCATGCCTAAGACGATAAATCAGTGATAGAGATATACTGAATAAGTCTTAGTCCCAATTAACCCGTTAGGTTGATTTCGAGAGAAAATCTAGCCAAGTTAAATATAAATCGAGTACTTAATGTGTTTTGAAATCCATAGGTGAGATTGAGAGATTAAACTTATCCTTTTCAAAATAAAACCCGTTGTGGCTTGAAAGAGAACAACGGTGACTTTAAAAGATTTGGGAATCATTAAGGGGATAAACTGGTAATTGTTTGAGTTGTTTGTGTTCATGTGTAGAACCGGAGGATTTCCAACCCTCAACTTTTCTCTCTATCGAAGTTCTTAATTTGTTCTTTGTTCCGTTTACGTTTAAGTTGTGATTTGCTAGTAATTAGTTTTAAAACCCATCTTCCAATTTCGACAGTCCAGTTAATCGAGCTTATAGTAATTGTGATACTTAGTTCCTAGTTCCCCGTGATTCGATACTCGTACTTTCTCAAGTACTATTACTTGACTTTGACCCGTACACTTGCGGTAAGATTCGCGGGGTGTCAAAACCTCGTATCAGGCGTATGTCACGGTCAGTATCGGAGTCCGTGGAGTCAGATTCCACGTCTTCAACATCATGAGATGGTGACGGGGGTTCGGTGATATAAGGCTCGGTCGAGTGTTGTAGAATTGGTCTGGAGGATTGACCGGCTTGGGCTGAGCTGGAACCGGGTCGCGATTCCGCTGCACCACCTACTCTCGGTCCCCTTCCTCTCACAACTAACGTTCCCCGCCCGACAGCACCTACTTGTCGGGCCATTCCTCCTCTCGTCCTAGGACCCTCACGTCCCTCAGGCCTATTTCCCTGGGCAGGTCCCTCCGGCTCTGGTTGGACCATGGGATTACCTAACGCTTCCCTATATGCTACTACCCCTGGTGCAGTGGGATCGGCGATGGCTAGTAGTGGTTCAGGGATGGGCATTGCGACCGCATCAGATGGATTTCGGAGAACCATGAACTGTAAATGGTGATGGGGACATACCGGATGGTTCAGGCGGCGAGGAATGGAAGGATTCGCGTTCATGTGTTGACGCACCGCCAGCGAAAGGAAACGCGGATACAGAAGAAATTTCTTCTGTTTGGAACCTCCGATTTGGCGAATAGCCGCGACGAGCTCCCTCCAAATGATCATCGCAAAGTCTATGTGTCGGTTGTAGCACACAGCATGGACTAGGCGCAGGAAGTCGCCGGTGCACTGATCAATGCCTCTCCATCTCGATGAAAGGCAGCGGTTTAGGATCGTAAAAAGCGTGTACCATATCGGAGTGAGGTACTTGCGATTGAAGGCAGATGGCCGGTTGAGGTCGTGATTGTAACCATGTGCGCGGATTTGAGCGCAAAGCGTGTCATCATTCACGGTAGGATCGTACCGTTCATGATTGTTGGCGGTGGCCTCCGGAAGAGACAGAAGGCGGCGGAACGAGTCCGGTGTGAGTGTGAAAGGTTGGTTATCGATCTGAGCGGTGATCGACTGCGAGTTTCCGGCTGTGACAACTCGGGCGGTGAGCCATACCTGTAGAACGTACAGGACTGGGACGTCGGCGGTGCTGGTAAGGGCTTCATGGAGAGGATGATTCGTGAGAATGTCCAGGAGCACTCGATGAAGCGGTTGGGGCCTGAAGAAGGTCATGTCCAGATGGTGATTGTTGGCCTCCAGTTCAGTGCCATGATCAGGGTGTACCAGGGCAGCATCGGCTTCCTCGTTAATGATATCCTCCTCTTGATGTATTTGTTCTTGAGGAGGCGAATGTTGGTCTCCTGGTTGTCCGTGAGGGTGTTGTTGATCCGCCATAGATAATCTGTAGAAAACAGCACAGTTAGTAAGTTAGTCGGATAAACAAGTGTCGGTGCGTACCTCCGTCGGGATTGGCTCAATCTGAGATAGATCGAGGACTGGCAGGAAGAAAAACAGGTACCAAATAGACACAACATCAGTGGAATCCGGATGTATAGACATGGTGTCCGGATAGCTCCAAGGAGTCCGGATAACAGAGTTGTCCGGATAAAGCTTTAGCAAGTGTTCGGATAACTCCAAAGAGTCCAAATAACAGGGGTGTCCGGATAAGCATGTTCATGGGTCCGGATAATAGGGTTGTCCGGACCAAGGTTCCCGGATACGTTGGTTTTCCGGATAAGATTGTGTCAGGACCCTCAAGACTACCCGGTAGTTGAACTTACCGGAAACCCTAAGGTTTCCGGACAACTAGGTTTCCGGGAGTATGAGGATGTCCGGATGGAGATGCATGAGTTGTGAATGTGTCCGGATAAAACGTCATAGGTTGAAGGTGTCCGGACACGATGAATGTGTCCGGACGAAGCCCTTTTGCGACTAATGAGACAGACAGTGAATCAATGCGAGTGTGAGTGTCCCTAGAAGTGACTAGAATCATTCTGGACTAGTAGGAGAGCATTTTGCTAACCAGATGACGACCATCTATCAACAAACCTAGTGAACCCGAACCTGGGTTTCGGATTCAGACATTTCTGACCAAATCGAGGTCTGTTTGGTATGAAAAGTGAACAAGAACAGATGTGAGATGATCGATAGTGAGGGGCGAACAACATACCTGAAGTGGGGAGTGAAAAGAGTCCAAATAGCGAGTTTGGGAGTTGTCCGAGCGAGAGAGAGAGAGTGGGGGTTTAGGGTTTAGGCAAGAAGTCCGGATAGGGAAAACCATTGGTCCGGGTGTCTTTTATAACCCGGGTCTTGTCTGGGTCTTGTCCGGGTGATGACCGACCCGGATACCAATAGAATCCGGATAATGTGATAGTCCAGATAACGAGAGAGTCCGGATAACTAAAGAATACAGATGATATCTTTTTCGCGAATTTTCAGAAAAATGGGACCTATCACGAGACCTTTCTCTCGCTCCCCCTCAAAATGAGCATGGGATTGCCATTGCTCCCCCTCGAATCGTGCAGTAGGGTGCAGTGAGGGGCTCCGATATACAGAGAGTGTAGGCGTTTAATACAATATCTGTGTCGCTCCCCCTTAAGTGATGACATTAATATGGACGTAGGAGTGCCTTCACACACAAAACTTTTGATTTTAAAGAAAAAACTGTGTGTGACGCTCCCCCTCAAATTATGGGTAAACTTACCTGATGGCGCTGTGTGCTCCCCCTGAACACAATGACTAAAAGTGAAAACACAGAGATAATGAAATAAGTAAACAAACGATGGTATGAAGTAAAAGAAACACACGAAGAAAGAGTTAATCCAGAAAAAACAGACGAAATCTACCTAAAGAATACAGAAACTAATTCTAACTAAGTAACCGAGACAAGTAGAATACCAGTGCGAGGAAATGTATGCTCAATCAGCAAAAGTGGAACTCCGGATGATGAGAGGACAGTTACTCGTAGAGGTATGGAACTTGTAAAGGTACACAGTCGGATTAAGTCTTCAGGTTTAGCATACCGAGCTTGAACACAAGAGTTTTAAAGCGTTTTTCGTCCAAGGCTTTGGTAAAGAGGTCTGCTAACTGATGTTCTGTATTGATGAAGTAGAGCTCAGCTGTACCTCTTTCTACGTGATCCTTAATGAAATGATACCGAACGTCGATGTGCTTCGTCTTTGTGTGTTGGACTGGGTTGCTAGATATAGCAATGGCGCTCTTTGAGTCACAGTATATCGGGACCTTGACATACGTGAACCCGTAGTCTTTGAGTTGTGTCCTCATCCAGATGACCTGGGAACAACAGCTTGCGGCGGCCACGTACTCTGCCTCGGCAGTTGACGTTGATACGCACTGTTGTTTCTTCGACGCCCAGCTTACCAGGCTATCTCCCAAGAACTGAATGTGCCCTGAGGTGCTCTTGCGGTCCAACATGCATCCCGCGTGATCCGCATCCGAGTAAGCGGAAAGTCCAAAACCTGTCTCTTTCGGGTACCAAAGGCCAAGATCAGCAGTACCACGTAAATAACGAAAAATACGTTTAACAGCATTGTAATGAGACTCTTTAGGGTTGGACTGATAACGGGCGCAAAGAAATGTCGAGAACATGATGTCTGGTCTACTGGCAGTTAGGTACATTAAAGAACCGATCATTCCCCGATACAATTTGGCGTTGACAGCCTTTCCGTTAGGATCAGTGTCAAGCTTAGTATTGGTTGCCATGGGAGTTTTCATTGGTGAGGACTGGTCCAATTGGAATTTCCGAAGAATATCCCTAATGTATTTGGACTGGTTAATGAAGATACCGGTCGACAGTTGTTTAACTTGAAGACCAAGGAAAAAATTCAACTCACACAGCATACTCATTTTAAAAAAATTTCCCGTGAGTTTGGCAAAGTTCTTTGCATATAATGGATTAGTAGAACCAAAAATGATGTCATCGACATATACTTGAACTAAGATGATGTGACCCTTTTCGTTCTTGATAAATAGAGTAGAATCAATAGTACCTCGTGTGAAGTCGGATTCTAATAAGAATTTTGACAGGGTGTTGTACCATGTTCGCGGAGCCTGCTTTAAACCGTATAGTGCTTTGTCCAAGATGTAGACATGATCAGGCTTCGAGTCATCCACAAATCCGTCGGGTTGCAAAACGTAAACTTCTTCTTGGAGATCACCATAAAGAAAAGCTGTCTTCACATCCATCTGAAAGACTGTGAAGTTCTTGTGTGCTGCGTAAGCGAGAAACATACGGATTGCTTCGATGCGAGCGACTGGAGCATAGGTCTCATCATAGTCGATCCCCTCTTGTTGCCGGTATCCTTTGGCCACGAGATGCGCCTTGTTGCGAACAATGATGCCGTCTTCGTCCTTCTTATTCTTAAAAATCCATTTGGTGTCGATTACCGTCTTGTGCGTAGGACGTGGAACCAGTCGCCATACCTTTAGAGCTTCGAATTGATTCAGCTCCTCTTGCATGGATATGATCCAGTCTGGATCTTCGAGTGCTTCGCGAACGTTCGTCGGCTCGATCTTGCTTAAGAATCCAGAAAATAGGCAGAAGTTGGCGGAAGCGCCTCGTGTACGTACAGGGGTGGAAGGATCACCGATGATCTGATGCAGGGGATCTGTTGGGTAGAGTGAGATGCGTCCGGATCCACATATGCACCAGATGGAAGGTCTTGAACTTGTTCAAGTGTAGCAGTCGTGTTTCTTGGAGGAAGTGGGGGAGGATTCGTCGATGGTTGAACAACCTCTGGTTCCGAGGAGCTCAGAGGTTGAACATCGGTTGTGGTAGAAGACGAATCATTAGGAGCGATCTCTGAGTGTATAGGTTCCTCTGGGGGGTTACATTACCAGGTGTACTCGTATCAGATGAGGATGGTTGAGCTGTCTCCACAGATGTTGACGGCGTACTCGTAGACGGTGGCGGACCAGTTAAGTCGTCTGAATCCGCATTGCGAGAAGTTTCAATTCGCGGGTGTGCTGAGACAGGTGTGGAAGAGTGAGCAGTAGCATCATAAAAGAATTCAAATAGTAAATCTAAATCAGAAAGATTATCATTCGATGAAGATGCATGATTTGGATTTACTAATGCTTTTGTAGATCCCGAACTTGGAGGTCCGGAAGCTAAAACGCCAGTTAAACCGGGTTCTGAACTGAGTTGTGATTCCCACGGATCGCAGATAGTCATCCACCTGCTGAGTCTTGAACTCCGTCCCGTTGTCAGTTCTGATGGACTGAACGTGTTGAAGCTTGTTCTGGTGGACAGTCTTCAGGTGATCAATGATGAGCTCCGGAGTTTCGTCCTTCGAGCGTAAGAACATCACCCAAGCGTAGCGTGAGTAGTCATCCACCATCACGAGCACGTATTTGCGTTTGTTGATGCTTGGAACACGCATTGGACCACACAAATCCATATGAATGAGTTCGAGGGTCCGGGTCATGCTCGGAGTTGTCTTAGGCGGATGTGAAGCACGAGTCATGTTTCCTTTTTCGCAGGCTCCACAGAGACGGTCCTTTACAAACGACGTCTATGCCAGAGCCAAACTTGGTCAGAATCGGCTTTAGACAAGAGGCAGACAGGTTTGTCGGTTTGGATTGCCGCGAGGTCGATGGTGTATAGATTGGTCTTTCGAGTCCCAACCAGTAGCTCTTCTCCGTTGTTGTTGAGGATTCGACACCGTGTGGCTTTAAAGCTGACCTCGAGATCCTTATCGCAGAATTGACCGATGCTGAAGAGGTTGTGTCCTAATCCTGCGACGTGGGATACCTTCTTGATAGTTATCTTGTCTTGTACGATGTCGCCGTAGCCCACGATCGGCGACCTCTCGTTATTTCCAAATCTCACGTCTCTGCAGTATTCTTCCTTGTAATTCGTGAGAAGCTCCCTTCGTCCGGTCATGTGCTTGGAGCATCCAGAGTCTAAGTACCACACATGACCGTTCTGCAAAACAAGATTAGTGACGTTTAGGTACCCAAATTTGTTTGGGTCCTTGGGGGTTAGGATTGGCACTGCCTGGGGAAATTTTCTTTGACTTAGCCTTCTCTTTAGGTGCAGATTTTACACCGTTGGAGGGAACTGGTTTTGGCACTTGTTTCCTCTTGGGTGCAGAATGTACACCTTTTGGAGGACCAGATTTTGGGGCAGATTTCCACCTGGGTGCCGGTTTAACTTCAGTAGGAGCAGCCCGTGTAGGAATGGGTCGGGTCTCCCGCTGTGGTTTAACCGTGTGATTGAAACCCCGTTGGAAATGATGTGTTTGCCTTTTATTTTGGGTTTTGCGCTTATGGAATAGGTTTTCGACAAAGTAAGGCGTATACCAAGCATTGTTATGAATGTCATCAAAATCATTCCAACCACAATTAGAACAACATAAACAATCATGCGATAACTGATTCAATTGATGAAGAGAGTTAACTTTAACAGGAAAAGAAACATCAAAATAGTTCCAATTATTCCAAGCATTATTGTCTTTGTCAATTCTAGAAATGAAAACAGGTGGGGAAGACTTTGACGCATCCTTCTTGACAGAATCCCACTTTAGCCACTTTGGTTTTTCTTTATTAGCTCGACCATGTTTATCTGAAACAGTAGGGATAGAATGATCAGTGACTGTAGAGGAAACAGTTGTCTTAGTGGTCGATTGTTCGGTCTTTTGCTTCAGCTGTGATTGTTTTTGAACATTTGAAGCATTTTTAAGAATCTTGTTCACAGTCGGAGTCTTTGATTGTGAACAGTCGCCCTTTAGAAAGTTGACCGGACGATTAACCACTGGAGACAAAAAATCAGGTTGACTTGGAGGACAAGTAGAGCTGTCAGTTATTGGTCCAGTTGTTTGTCTTGGCTGTGATTGCCTTTTGGAAACGGGTTTTGATTTTGGTTTAGACTGAGAAATCTTGATCACAGCTGAGGCCTTTGTTTGAGAACAGGTGTCCTTTAAAGAAAGAACCGAATTATCAGTCGCGGGGGATAGAAAATCAGTGTGACTCGGAAGAGGTTTGTCAAAAGGAAAGAAATCAAACTCTTCATCACAGTTACCTTCGGAGTTCATGTACGCTGAGAAATCTATCATGTGAGTATCAGGAACGAAGGCAGGTGAGGAAGGCGAGGAACACTTTGTGTGTGTAGGAGAACTTGGTGCAGAAGCTTTTGAAAAATCAGAGTCTAAATTCCTTTTAACACAGTCGTCTTGAGAAACGTTACTTTCTTGTGAAGAGATATTTCTAATGAAAGCTTTACACGATGATGTGTCACATAAGTTGGAAGAAAGACCAGGGGAATTCTGTTTTTGAGCTTGGAGAAGGTTAATCTGTTCTTGGAGTTGAACACTTCTCATGTGCTCTTTCATCGTTTCTCTTGTCATTTCAGACAATTTGGATGAGAGCGTATTGATTTCCCACTGAAATTTTTCCTTTTCCTTACTTGACATACCATCGGTTTTCTCAGATTTGAGTTTCTCAAGATCCTTAATTAACTCATTCTTCTCATTTTGAAAAACCAACCTTTCCTTTTCAAGTGACTTCTCTAACTCGACTATCTTTGCTTCCAAGATGAGAGGTGGAACATAGAGTTTAAACTCATCCGTCTCGGTCTTGGTTACTGGTGCTACATCCTCATCCTTCTTGGAGGAATCCTTGGGTGTGGCTACCTTGTAGGGGTCGAAGTAGTCATTGGAAAGGTACTTTTTGTTCTTTTGGTATGAATAGTTTAAGGGTTCATAGCAAAATGGAAGTTGAATTCCTCGTTTGTGTGTGCGCTTGTATTCCTCGGTTTCCTCCTCCTTTTCTGGTTCAAGAGGACCAGTCCATTTAATTGCATATTCCGGATACTTTTTATCTAAACCATAACATGCAAAGTCATACAGAGTGGGTACATGCCATCTTCCCTTTTTCAAATAGTGTGGGTTATCATATTCGATTCCCCACTCTTTGTTAAAGTATGTGAACTCTTTAGGTTTGTTCAAGAAAATGGTTTGATCAGTTTGTCCCCTTTTGTGGAGTTTGGTTTCAAGGTTTAGAATTTTAGCGACATACTCCTTGTGTTGAACTTGAAGAGAAGAACATTGATAAATAATGTCTTCTTTCTCATTCAAGCACTGATCAAGCTGACGCTGGAGTTCAGATATTCTGGCCCTTAAGTCTTTAGGTGCTAATGAAAGGATTTTGCATCGATCTTTTAAATCAGCATTTTCAGAATTATACTTCTCAGTTAATTTCATTTGAACATTAAGCTTTTCAGTTATTGAGTTAATTTCAAGCTTTTGTTCCGCATTTGTGGCCACGAGGGAGTTTGCCCTTTCACTTACGGTTGGCAATTGAAGTGTGAAGTTTTGTAAGCAAGATTCACATACCTGATTTGCTTTTGCCTTGTCTTCATCAGTAGACGATAGATATCCCATGAAAGCATCAGCACCTTCATACTCTTCCTCATCATCAGATCTGCCCAGCCAGTACTCATTTTCAGCAAACATCACCTCTCCAGCCTCCTTCTGTTTGGCCAGTGCAAGTTTGGCCTCATAATAATGAGAGTTCTTCACAGTGGGCTGACGGCAGTCTTTCGCGAAGTGACCGAGTTTCCCGCAGTTGTAGCATTTCACAGGTTCATCTCTCTTCTTGCGGTCACTTTTCTCTGTCTTTTCCTTCTTCACAGATCTCTATTGCTCTTCTACCTTCTTCTTTCCTTCATACCGATCCTTATAGTCGTGACGCTTATTGGAGGCGGTGGAGAAGCGTTGACTATTGGAGGACGGCTTCTTGTAGAACTTTTGTTGTTGAAAAGATTTAGTCAAAAGGGCAATAGCTTTCATTAATTCCGATGCTTCATCATCATCATCGTCACCGTCTTTCTCGTTCTCAGATTCTGACTCAGAAGGACTATGTTGAGGACCACGTCTGGATTGGCTGCTTGAAGATTTCCCCATTTTGGAAGTCATTAGGGCAATCGGATCAGCAGATGGTTTCGGCTCATTCTTCTTCTCTCCCAGTAGCTCATTCACCTCATTTTCGTCTTGGAGAAGTGTCTCGTACAGTTCATTGATGCTTATGTTCTCTATCAAGTTGTTGTGCTTGACATGAGAAGCATACACTTTCCATTCGGGTAGCAAGTTGTTAAGGAATTTAAGTGCATTCTCGGTATTAGAACGAACAATTTTATTCTTGTTCAGTTCATTGAGAAGTAGACAAAACCGTTCATAGGTCTGGGTAAGAGATTCACCGTTGCGCTGCTTGAACCCATCGAACTTGGTTATCGCACTATTTATCTTTAGCTGATTTCCTACTACGCTCCCTCGCATCATTTTGGCTACTTGGTCCCACATGCCCTTAGCCGTCTCTTTGTAATTGTCTATTGCAGTGTAGATAGAATTAGGAAGGGCTTGTATCAGATATCTCTTTGCATGCTTTTCTCCTTCGGTCATGCCTCTTTCATATTCTGTCATCTCAGCAAGAGTCTTCTTCTCACGTCGAGCGTCTGTAGTTGCAGTTGCAGGTATTACCTTCATCAGTGGGTCAATCGGGCCATTGTCCAGGGCTCCCTTGATGTACTCATAATTGTCCTTGGACTCTATGAAGATCATAAACATGTCTCGCCATTGGCTGTACTCGTTCGGGTAGAGACATGGTGGCTTGGTGTCGGTGCCAATTGCGAGAGCATCACGAGAAGTAGACATCTTCAGTTGCAACGGAGTGATCGTCGGACGTGTAGATTGATTCAAAGAGAAAACTAACGCAAGGCACTACGAGTGGAGTCCTAACGCAGGTTCTATATCCGTGATTTAGACTAAAGTGGTCTTACTGGATAGGAATCCAAATAAGGTTGTGATCAGGAAGTGTCCAGATTGTATCAGATAGAAATCAGTTCACAAATGCAGGAGAGTCCGGAAAAAATGGAGAGTCCAGACAGAAATAGTTTTCCGGATAACAGAGGTTACCGGATGTCTAAGGAGTCCGGATGAATTAAATCAATTCTAATCCGGATGATGGGAGTTTTCGGATGAGAGTGCTTACCGGATGACTCGAGATTCCGGATAACAAGGATGTCCAGAAACACGGATGTCCGGGGAAAGATTATGACCGGATACTTTGAGTTTCCGGAAACAAGATTTACCTGGATAAATTGAAATTGAAGTACTTACCCGGAAAATGACTTACCCGGAAGGAGAAGGAGTCCGGAAGGAGGAAGAGTCCGGAAGGTGGAGGAGTCCGGATGAATTTTAACACAAACGTCCGGACAAGTTCGACGTATCCGGAAACGACGGCAGAGTTATCCGGACTCTGCGGTTGTCTTCTCCAAATCGATTGATTTTCGATTAGGGTTTCTCCAAAGTGTTCCTGAATGATTAGTAGCAATGCCTAACACAAAAATAGCACTAACCCAACCGATTTTAGGGCAAAACAACACCTTTTGGTTGCAAAAATTCGATTTTTTGATTAAGAACACTACAAAAAGTTTTGAACTTGATTTGCAAAATTAACCAATCAAACGAACGAATTGAGTTGTGAAACTTTGAAGAATTTCTTATAAGTATGATGCTAACACAACCCAACAAACGAATTTGGACAATTTAAGCAGAATCACAGATTTGAAGAATCAAGAAAAAGTCAGACGTGAAATAGTCAAACTAACCAGAAATCAACGATTGAGACTTTGAATCGAATCCGTCCGTCTGCTCTGATACCAATTGTAGAATCCAGATCCATGCAACGATTATGTTTGTGAATAAGCAAATAAGAACAGTTGATATGATTCACAAAGGCTTCCTACTTAGCTATTGATTTAGAGAGAATTATAGTGTAAAGCAGAAAAGCTAAATGAGACAACTAGCTAATTTTCTAAGCTAATTGCACTTTAAATACGCTGGGCCCGTGGTAACAAGCCCACGGCCCGTTCACTATGGACTAAGTTTAAACAATTACAATTCAAACCCTTGAACTTAAAATCAACATAAATTCTACCCTAACATATTGGTAAAGAAGGAAGGTGATACCTGAGTTGCAGGGGTTGAAGTAGAGGGAATGTCAGAGTTGTCTTCCTTATCTTCAAGTTTGGCCATGAGACATAGATTGGATTCATCATCATCTTCAGAGTCAGATGATTCTTCTTCGTCAGAGGCAGCCCAATCATAGTCAGCCATGAGGCCTTTGCCTTTCTTCTTAAAGGTTTTCAGCTTTGCATACTTTTCTTTCAGCTTATTATATTTTTCATCTCTATTCCTGGGAATAAAGTTTTTCTTGGGAAAAGTTGAGGGTCTAGAGACTTTCTTTGACATGCACTCACTGGCAAAATGTCCTATCTTTTCACAGTTATAGCAAGTAGCAGTAGCCTTATCAACAGGGGTTGATGATCTTGGCTTGTCAGTAATGGCAAGAGGTTTATTCTTCTTGAAATTACTCTTTCTAGCAAATCTCCTGAACTTATTAGCCAGGAATGCCATAGTTTCATCATTATTTGAAACGTCAGAGTCTGATGATCTTTCAGAGTTAGTTTCCAACTCAGTGACAGTGATAGTCGATCGTTGAGTGGAAGGTGACTCTGAGATTAAAGCAACAGGGGTGCTTTTGGAATCTTTTACAAGATTCTTCTTAAGATGACTCGATTGCTAATGATTCAGCATCGTGCCATATAAGGTAGAAAGGGTCATTGATTTTAGATCCTTTGACAGCTTGAGACACGTAGAATAACTGTCCCAGCTTTCAGGTAAACATTCTAAGAACTTTGTCAGCACTTTAAAGTTAGAATACTCCTTACCAACAGTTTTTAGATCTATTATTAAGCAGTTAAAACGTTGGTGTACTTCAGAGAGAGTTTCATTCTTACCACAAATGAAGCTTTCATACTGTGTTACCAGGTTGATCTTTCGAGAGTCCTGGACTTCAGAAGTACCTTCATACTGAACACAGATTGTGTCCCACATAGCTTTTGAGGTTTTCAGGTTCATGACAGAATGGTAGACTTCGTCAGGAAGAGCCATGGAGAGTATGGATCTGGCTTTGGTGTCGATAGCCACTTTCTTCTTATCTTCATCACTCCACATATGAATTTCCTTAGGAATCAGCCTTTCTGGAATAGCAGGTCTATTCTCAGCAGCTGGAACTGCAGCATCAATTCTTACAGGAATATATGGGCCGTTTTCAAGATAGTAAGGCATAGTAGGGTCTACACCTTCTAAGAAGAGAATCATCCTATTTTTCCATAGATTAAAATTATCTCTGGAGAATCTAGGGGGTTTTGCAAGAGAACCGTTGTCAATATAGTTTGTGTTTGTGTTGGTAGCCATTTTAGAAAATAGCAAGGAAGAGAAATCTTAGTATAGATCAGATCTTGTTTATGAGATTAAACAAATCTGCTCTGATACCACTTGTTGGTCCCGAAGGGCTATACAAGTTTGTAGAAGGGGGGGGGGGGGGGGGGTTGAATACAAACACACGTTTTTACTTTTCTAAATTGTTTATTGATAAATCAAGACAATTTACAACTTGTTGCGGAACAAGATTAAGGATAAACCTAATCTTAACAAGTTTTAAGAAACACAGAGTTTCTTGCACTAAGTTTCTTGCACTAGAAAGAAGAAGGTGGTCCGAGCACTTAAGATAAGTGAGCACACTTCAAAACTGAAGTAAGGATCTTCTTATATACTGCATGCATTTAATGCATGGCAGTATGGCTTTACACGTGGCAGCAGCTGAGTGGTTGTATGTCATTGACCTTTGTAGACAACCTTAGTAGCCGCATGGTGCACAGTGTAGAATCAGAGTTGTTGTACGATTTCAGACAAAAGGGATGTCCGTTCTGACAATTCGTACGGAGACGTGCAAGGGAGGTAAGACAATAGTAACATGCAGGGAGACTTCATGATCAGCTTTCGTTGAGTCAGATCTTTATCAGCGAATGATAAAGTTCAGCGATTGCTGAAGTCTTCTACTTTATACTTCACGTTGAATAGACAGGTCTTGCTTTGCTGATATCCGCATCAGTTCATGAGTAGACTTGTCGCTGGTTCTTGAGCTTGATCTTCGACTTCAGCGTAGAACTTTGGTTGACGTGAAACTTGTCTTCAGGGATCATAAGTAAACAACTAACTTATCAGCGATCATCTCATAGACTGAACAGGCTTAGAGCTATATGACGATGAACAGTGTTCACTGAATATCAATTCTAAAGAGTGAGAGTTCCTATCAGCGGTACTGTAAAGTCTTAGTTCTTATCAGCGATAGTGAAACTCTGATACATATTGTTTACTTACAATTTTCACTAAGTGTTTAAGAGAGGGTCATTATCAAATCACTGAGGGTTTGGATCAACAATTCCACAAGCAATACTTCCAATAAAAACCTAGATTCACAGGTTTTCAAACATAAATATATGTATTCAAGTGCTTAAAATCGTTCCCCAAACATCTTATCTCAAAAATCTTCATTTTGTCCAAAAATCCTAATTTTGACCTAACTTTCCCAAAATCATCTAAACCCCATTTTGAGAAATATGAATACTTAGAAGGCATAAATGGAGCATTATTACCTCATACAAAAGTTTAGAAGAGAGTAGGATGATCTCACCACTTAGATCTTGATGGAAACCTAGAAAACTCCAAAATCTCTTGAAAATGAAGATTGGGAGTGTGGAGTTTGACCCATAGGAAGATTGTATCAAGCCTTGAGTATTGCTCTTGAAATAATCTAGAGGAGATCCTCCATGGTTATTTGAAGAAGAGGGGAAAATGGAGAAAAGCTTTCTAGGTTAGAGAGCCGTAAGAAAGTGAGAGATGTGAGAGAGAGATAAGGTGTAAGAGATAGAGATAGGATGGTATGTGCAACAAAATGGGATATGAGGGGGCATAGGCGGACCCATAAATTTTTTCTTACGGTGGCACCTTTGACGAACCTAAAAAATATCCACATCGCCCATTGTTGTTTTAGCCTAATTCCACCGCTTTGAGAGAATTTTTTTTAATTTGTTTCTCGATTTCGAGAGAACTTTTCGGATTTTTTTTGGTTGATTTTAAGAGTTTTTTTGGGATTTTTGGTTGATTTTAAGAGTTTTTTTATACAGTTGCACAATTTAAAACGATACCGTTGCACCCTTTAAAACGATACGGTTGCACTCTTCACACGACTAAAATTTTTTACCCTTCGCCGGAAGAACGATACGGTGGCACGTGCCACCGTATCCTTCAAGCTAGGTCCGCCGGTGTGAGGGGGGGGGGGTATCCATCAGTCAACGGTGCAACCCTCAAATACATATATATAATATAGTTATTTTCTTTTTTTTCTCTTAGTCTACATCAATTGTTACCTAACTCCATATTTTCCAAAGATATTTGATAAATCCAACTTTTTATTTATTTATTTTCTAGAGCTTCATATAAATACCATTAAATAGTATTTAAGCTATATATATTTAAATAATCAACTTTATATATATATATACACATACGTGTGTGTATTAAACTCATGGATTTCTAACTTCATAAAAATGAGAAAGAAAAAGAAATACGGGTGTTACATAACCACAATTCTCATTTGTTGGATTTTGACCTAACTTGACATTTTGAGAAGTTTTTAAGGTTTTCACCCTGAAAAGATGGAAAGCTTTATGTTAAATGTTAAAAAATGATGTTATTATACATGTTTATGGTCAAATACTTGAGTAATTCAATTTGGAACACATTTATGATTTTTCACTGTGGTGTGGAATTTATTTCGCAAAAGTGGGTTTTTAGAAAGGAATTAATAGAGTATCAATTTCATGAGCTATGACTATTTTAAGGTACATAAACTCTTGGAAACCTATTTTGGAAATATGTTGTACTGAATTGGAAATGGTCAAATACTAGCCTTCTATATGATGTTAGTTTCATATGGCAATGTTTGTGCAATAAAGATATTTTATGGTTATATTGATATTGAAACTATATGTGTGATTATAGTTTGGTCACAATGTGAAAGTGACAAGCCTTAGACTAGTATTATTGAATCCATTGGTATTGGAGTCGGCTTATTGTTTGGGATAATTCTCGTTTGTAACTAGTTGAGACATTGGGTCATCAGATGCAACTAGATACGGTTATGTGGATCTAGATACTAGCCTTTGACCGTAAATGTAACCTTAGTGAATGGGTATGACTAGGATCATCGGGTGCCCACATCCACATTCTAAAGTGCGAGCCAGAGAGCTCATGGCCATTGATCCTAGTATGAGCTCAATAACTTGGAAAGTAGCTTACTTTTGTGTTCCACTACAATCCTTGGAAAATCGGGTCTCCCCTGTCATCGCAAGATGAATTTTGGGCCATATGATTCCTATGTGATTTATGTGGAAGTGAACTGTACATTATAACTTGGAAAACGTTTATTGTTGATTTACACTTTATTCAATTATAAATGTTTGTTCTCACTGGGCGTAAAGCCTAACACTTTTTTCTTGAACGACATGTATATCATGTTCTCTTAGCGTTGGGGCTCCGAAGTCATGAGTAGAGAGTGGATGCCGCTAGATGACACTTTTGGGGTAGACGACTTTTGGCCGGATTGACGTACATACTTTTGATAGAATCTTTTGGAAGATGATAATGGCACTCATGTATAATATAAGCTTAATGTACTTAGATTAGTAGGTTGTTATGTACCATTTTCATTCATTTGAGATGTAAACGATATTGCTATTTCCCCTTTTTACGTGATTCCTTTTATATAGATGTCATATTTACGTCATTATCCAAGTTTATATTTGTCTCTATTTTTAAGGGTGTTGCATGAAAGGGGAATTTGATATATGTTAATGAAACATTTGTATATAGTTTGTTTTTATGGAAAATTCAAGCGTTTTGGAATTGTGAAAAGGTTTCATGAAATTGGTCATATGATGAAACAATTTCGTGTGATTAGTAACTTGATTAAATATAACATGTTTCATGTACTTCAAGTTAATGAAACTTATTGAAACATGTTTTTTATGAAACTGTTAAACCCTATTTCATGCATGACTTATTTTAATGAAACCAGGGTCGTGCAAATGGGTGTTCCATTCAAGGGAACATGGCCCCAAAATCTTTGTTTATTTTTGAATCCCATCACTTTTATTAGGTTTTATTTTGGCCCAATCCAATTCAAATTAGAGCATTGTTCGGCCGACAGAACAGATTCACACGAACAAAACGCGATTTCATTTCCCTCGTTTTTCCAATTTTCCTAAATCATCGTCCGTTGATTCAGTTCCTCGCGTTCGTCTTCTTCGCTTTTTATTCCAATGGCAACTACAACAAAATCCCAGGTAGGATTTATTCTACAACTGCTAATTTTGTTCGCCTCTTCGGTTTTACGACTTACAAACGACCATATTTCTAGAAACTCGACTATAAAATCGCGCTTAATCAGTATTTGGTAAATCACCATTTCACGGATTCACGAATTCAATTCACGATTCAGAGTTGGGTTGTTGGGCAATTTGGATTTTGGAGTATTGAACATTTGGAATTGGACTTGTCGATTTACTACTTACATACTCAAACATCATGTGTATTGTTTCAACTCTAAGTTTTCTTCATCTGATCGGGTTTATTGCCTTATTGGTTTAATTTCTCATATGTTTCCTGAATTTCTTATTTGTTTCCTGAATTTCTTAGGTTTGGTGGTTTTATTGGTGTAAATGTTTAATTTCTTATCTGTTTGACTGTTCAATGTTTGCTACTCATTAATTTGTTTTAGTAGTATTTCATCATGTCGTCTAGAGTTAGAAAACATGATTTTGGATGTCAAAAAAGTAAAAAGAAAAGGAGAATTGAAGAGATGATTTTGTCTAAAAAAGGAGCTATTGATAAATTTTTCATTAAAAAATCACAAGCTTCCCTTGATAATTATGTTGATGTTGATGTTGATGCTAGTACTAGTACGAGTTTAGATGATGATGAAAATGTTATCGATATCAATGTTGATGATGATGCTACTAATATTAATGCTAACAATAATGCTACCTATACGATTGATATTGATGTTAATGCTAATGCTAATGATGCTATTGATATTGATGATAATGCTAATGATACGATTGATATGGATGCTAATCCTATTGATGTTGATGATACCTTTATTAATTTTGATATATTTGATCAAAGAAATTTCTAAAATGACTCATGTGTTAGTTGCAACGGGTCCTAAAAGAGATTTATCTATTAAAAAGGTCCTAAAGATAGATATTGTAAACAATTTTCTGCAACATCTTATACTAGAATTTTATGAAATGGAGAAAAATGTGATAGAGATTGGCTTGTGTATTCTCTAGAGATCGATAAAGTACTTTGCTTTTGTTGTAATTTTTTTAAAAAGAGGCATGTAAATGGCCAATTGACAAATTATGGGTTTAGAGATTGGTCACACCTTAGTACTAGACTTAAAGAGCATGAAACAAGTGTGGAACATGTTATGAATATGAAAACTTGGTATGATTTGCGTTTAAGACTTCAAAAGAATGAATCTAATCAAGCTATTGATAGAGTTGCTCAAAATCAAATAGAGAAAGAAAAAAATAATTGGAAAAAAGTCTTGGTAAGAATAATTTGTATTGTGAAGTTTCTTGTAACACACAATCTTGCATTCTGTGGTACTAACGGTAGATTGTATGAAAATGGCAAAGGAATTTTTTTAGGATTGATTGAAATGTTGGCCGAATTTGACCCAATTATTCAGAATCATGTTCAACGTATTACAAATGATGATATACATTTTCATTAACTTGGTAATAGGATTCAAAATGAGTTAATAGCTTTGCTTGCTAAGAGAATCAAATGTCAAATCATTAACAAAGTAAAAGAGGCAAAATATTTCTCCATTTGTCTTGATTGCACTCCTGATATAAGTCACCAAAAACAAATGTCCTTAAATTTAAGGTATGTAGACCTCTCTTCCAAAACTGTTAGTATTGGAGAATATTTTATTTGATTTTTGGAGGTAGACATACCACTCGTCAAGGTTTGTTTTATGTTTTACAATCTAAGTTAAAGTGTCTTGGGCTAGATATATAGACAATGTCCGAGGACAAGGTTACGATAATGGTGCAAACATGAAGGGAAAACATAAAGGAATGCAATAGAAACTCTTCGATATAAATCCTAGAGCATTTTATAGTTCTTGTGCTTCTCATAGTCTTAATTTAAATTTGTTTGACATAGCTAGGGGCGTAAATAGGTTGGGTTCGTTGAAAACTTCAACCCATTTATTAATTGGGTTGAAAACTTCAACCCAACCCAACCTGTTAGAGTAAATGGGTTGAGATTTTCAACCCAGCCCAACCTGGTACTTAAATGGGTTGGTAGCGGGTTGACCTGTTTATGATTTTCTCAACCCAACTTGTTCAATAAATGGACTGAACCTGGGTTGACCCATTTAATTTTAAAACTATAAATAAAATAAAAAGGACTAAAACATAATACATGACAAATACACAAGTCACAACCACAAAACCAAATAAATTGTTTAAAGTTTCAATAAAACACACCCATAAAGTGAAATAAATTGTTCAAAGCTTCAATAACACAACTATAAAGTCAAACAAATAAGTTAATGAACCAGACCCGCCGCTACTATAATCCAACACCATTTGCCCAACATCCTTAAATCGACTTTTTGGCAACTTTTAAGATGGCGTTTCAAATTACCGATACCCATCCTAGTTTCAGCATTATAAACTTGACCACATTGTTTACATTTAAAATATAACTCACCATTTTCATAGGGGTCCATGAAGTCAAAGCTATTCCAAACCTCAGATGTAAATTTTCTGTGACGCTTGACATCCACACCAGCTTTGTTCGACTTTAAGTGGTTAATCGGTTTCTTCTCGTAGTTCTTTGGTGGAGGAGACTGTAGATCATCTCCTTCCGAATTTTCAACCGTGTTATTCACTGAAATGAAATAAAAAACATAAACATTATAACAAGTACTTAGATTAAATGGAATTAAGGAAATTGGAATGAACTAAAAATGGAATAAACTTACTCTTTGCAATTAAATGTAGTATCAATTATGTATTGTTGTGTACCTGTAAAGAAAATAACCAACAAATTACTAAATACATATTAAAGCAAACTGTATACATATTCATAAATTTGACAGGTAATATGAGTATTAATTACTCAAAACAAGTCATAAATGAGTTACAAACAAGTTGTAAATGGGTTGAAAGCAGGTTGTAAATGGGTTAAAAACATGTTGTAAATGGGTTGAAATTAGGTCGGAAATTTCAACCCAACCCAACCTAACCCATTTATTAATTGGGTTAGGCGGGTTGACCCATTTAACTTAGATGGGTTGAAAATCTCAACCCAACTGCTACTATTGGGTTGGGTTAGGGTTGGGTTGGCGGGTTGGATCACTGTTTGCCACCCCTAATATTATTAAATAATATGATTAAATCCAAAAATATTCAATATTTGGCTCATATATGAATGTTCATATATGAACGGTCCCGTGTTTTTTTACTTCTCTATTTCTCTAAATATTTGCACTTCTCTATTGAACCTAAGGCTATATATATATATATATATATATATATATATATATATATATACTAGTAGTGTACATGCGCAATGCGGCGGGAGTCGTAAATGTAAACGATTTTAAAGCTTTTGTGGTTTTGTAAGAGGAGACCTTTATGATGATATGAGTTACACTTAGAGATCGTTTACTAAACTATTACCCGTGTCATTACTTTATTGGATGAACTTGGCAAGGGTGGTGAATTTTACCCAATAAGTCTTTAAATGCAATATATCCAAACCCAAAGAGTGCTAAACCTATGAGAAATATAAAGTAGTAGAAGCCATAATGATGTTAACCAAAAATTTGATGTTAACCAACCAAAAATAAATGTTATGCAATTGTACATAAAAAAAATTATGCAATCTAATTTAGGGACAATTTACTAAACGCTTACCCTGGTCATTTACTTTATTGGATGTACATGGCAAGGGTTGAGAATCTTACCCGATAAGAAGGATGGTAGAATGAAAAGTCTTAACCGGTAGATGGTAAGGGCTGAGAATCAATGAAACGGTGAACAAATTATCCTTTGACATTGTCAGTAAAATTCGGTGTAAAAAACCTTCTTCTAGACCAACAACTTGCAATAATTTTCGTTTGTATTCCCGTACGGTATCTTGGATA
Organism: Saussurea involucrata; assembly: GCA_033807775.1. Classification (NCBI taxonomy): domain Eukaryota; kingdom Viridiplantae; phylum Streptophyta; class Magnoliopsida; order Asterales; family Asteraceae; genus Saussurea; species Saussurea involucrata. The sequence continues at coordinate 61,619,027 of CM066313.1, read as the reverse complement.
TTCAATCAAGTCAGAATAGTTGATATGAAACTGTAGTCTACCAAGTATGCATGAAATGAAAAATCAACATGGACCTTTTTAAAAAATTTAAACCAACATCATTCTATTAGACAATCTTGTTTAGATGATTTTGTTTTTCTGCAATCATGTTTTTATGTTTTGATTAAATGGTTTTGTTTATTATGTGAATGTCTTGACCTAAATGGGGTTGCTAATATTAACTGTGACAAGTTCAAGGGTGGTGGCGTGTTGGCAAGGGCTTGGGGGGATGTGGTGGAATATCCCATCCACCCCGGGTTCGAGTCCAGGCGTCAGCATTCTGTGGTCAGGCTTAGTCTCAGACGGCCGCTTTGTTTGTTTGTTTCCAAATTGCCAAGGATGTAGTCTAGGCAAAGCCTAGATGAACCTTATCCAAAAAAAAAACTTAGTAACTTGAACTTGTGACACCTCTATCTATCTACTTGAAAATGCATAAACCCCGTTTGATACAGACGAATAACCCCTCCCATAAATATTTGTTCCCTTCATTTATCCGTTCTATTTCGTGTTTACTTTTGGAGAGGATCTAGCCGAAGTGAACACTAACCACGCATATGTTGTTCCAATCATTTCAAATTCACATACATAACAAAGAAAAAGGTGTATCATACACACATGAATAACAATTCAACAAAATGAAAATACATACGATGAATTCAATTTATTCAACAAAACGAATAATACATCATTGATTCGATTTTTATTGATTCCAAATGCTACAGCTGAAATAAAAGCTAAAGAGGAAAAAAAGGATATCAATTTACCCACGCAAGCGTTTACCGGTTAAATTCAACGCTATCACGTACTGAACTTGAGCACTAAAATGGACCAAATTAGAGTGATCAAATCGACCAATTTTGAGAATCAACACCCTTTGAACTCAACATAACAAATGAGAGACCAAGCCTGCATCATTGACAAAACTTAATACTCTAATTGCAATCATCATCAAATTTTAAGGGAGATCATTGGTTGTTGCAGAATCCAAACCAAAATCCAAGATGGACCAAAGATGGTCACCACAGATTGGAATCAAAAACCATACTGTCAAAAACTGAACCTCTGAACCAATAAGCTGATTCCAAGAAGTTGTGATCTGAATTTTAATGATAGTATAAATACATCTGCAGTAGTCTTGCGATTTGGCCAATGGCCATTGCAACAGAAAACCAAAACAGGAAGAACTTCCAAACTTTAATCAATACGATTTCAAATATACTATCCATCTTTATCTCTCCTTTGAGCCATGTGATCCCCATCCTTGATCCCCAATTTTGCAAGTAATCCCAGCCCCGTCAGGGCAGGTAAACCGAGTTCCCAATGGGGCGGGTCTCATTCCCACACCTACACATTCCGACTGTGTTTTGCATGCTTAATAACTCTTTAGGAATCAGAACAAGGGAAAGGAGAACCAAACATATCATTGATATTGAGAATCCGGTAAATGGCCCATTAGCAAAAACAATTGGATCCTCCCGACGAAAAAATGTGTGAACACATAAAAAGTATATCAACTATTGAAAGGCACCAAGTGAGGCATGGTTATGTTCACGCTTAGCATATTGAAACCATACCTGAAAGTTTTGCTTTATATTGGCCTACGATTCTATCAACTATATCATATTTTTGTAAATGTCTGTCATCCAATATTTGGGAAAGGTTCACCTAAGGCTAGGAAATTTTGGAATTTCTGAATCCATCGGTTAATTATTGTGTTCTTTGTGAAGCAACATTCCCATAAAATGTCATTATGAATAACGTCACCTATTGCTCGTAAAGGTAGGCATACAAATGGATGTCATTATATATTATGTTTCATATAACAATTTCAATTAATATATAAAACTACAATAATAATAAGTATAAACACATAAAAATGCTTCTACTGGTTAAAGAGATCATTACTCTTACATAGCACAACAACACTTGTCGAAATACAAAGCTTTCCTCTAGTTAACTGCTTGCCTTTCAACTTCAGATACAACCATCAAATGAGAAGCCTCCTCGCTGTATGCAACCAACTCCTTATTCTGAGTCCGTAGGAGCCCCATATTGTACTGATAATCAAATAACTATACAAAGGAAACAACAAATATGATTATATATACATGACATTTCAATATCTGCATCATTCGGGTAGAAGTAAAAGTTCCAACAAAAAGAAAATGAAACACCAGATTCCACTATAATATGAAAAGTATTTATAATTTTCAACAAGATGTGGAAGAACCTCAACAAATTGTAAAGTGAACTTTTGCTAGGGGCATGAGAAGTGCTTTGAAGTCAGAAAGAAGGTGGTGGTGGTGTGTGTGTGTGAGAGAGAGAGAGAGAGAGAGAGAGAGAGTAGGTTAAATCCTATTATTATGCATATTCATTCACATACATACAAATGTGTGTGCATGTATAATGAAGAGGAGGATGCGTTTTTGCAAAGAAATTTTTTCTATAATTACAAAGGGTGATAGAAATGACTTTTTTGAACTGGAAATTGCTTTTGACCATCACAAGGAAAATTCTTTCATCTTGTAGGTTTTGTTACTTTTAGCTCATATGTATCTGTTTAAACTCCAATCATCTTAAACAAGTGCTTGTTTGGTTAAATTGTCTGTGAAATACACACAGAAGATGATACTTCAGAAGAAATGGTATGGCCATTAAAAACACTATATTTCTATTGACAGGAAAAACAACAAACAAAATAAATAACTAATACAACTATAAAGAAAAACAGAACACAAGTTGCAACTGCAAGGAAAGATAAAGTTATGTTGCATATGAAATGGGAAAATATTAAAATACACATCAAGATGAAAGCAACTTCAGAAATATAAATACTATAAAAAGTCAATATTTTAGTTGAACTCTCACCAAATCCCAATTTCTATTTTCCATATAGTCCACTCCACCTAGTTTAGCCAACTGTAGAAAATGCAAAGAATCATAAGCAACTAAAGATAATTTACATAAATATGAAACCGAAATCTTCTTCATTTAAGACTAACTCAACTTATATGCATAATAGATGATGTGCGAACCATCCACACATGACTTGGAGCTGGAAATTAACTTTTACCAGCAAATGAAGCCAAAACACATGTTACCTCTCAAACCTAAATTCAGAGCAAAAGAACATATAAACAATGACAACAATAAACCAATTCCAAAAAAACAGAGTCTGCAATTGAAGGTTTTCTAAATAAATTAAATTACCAAAGGTACTTGATTACTTACAAAAACAGTAAGAAATCTTTCAACCCTAAATCTCAATATTTTCAACTGAATACAGACTCTATCAAGAACATAAACCTCAAATCGTTGATAACAAATGGTTGGAAATCAAGAACAAAGGATGGAAATCAAAAAATTACCCGATGAATTCACCATGGGAATGGGGTTTTAAGGAAGACGATTCTCTACGATTTTGAAGAGGTTGGGAGCCCACAAGTAGCAGGTAGTAACGTGAAGGAAGAAAGAGTGTGAAATCTTCCAAATATTTAACATGAAGAAGGCGTGCAAAGTAGAAGAAGAAGTACAAAGGTATGGTCTTGAAGAAGTAGAAGAAGAAAGAAGAAAGGTAAGGTTGTATGGTGCAGACGTGCATAAGTAGAAATACTCGGTATGGTGAGGGGAGACTTGTGTGTGTGTGTGTGTCAGACACGAATAGAAATACTCGGTATTGAAATTAAGAGTTTTTTGAAATGCATGCATAAAGTGGTGGTATTTTGTGTTATATGGGTTGTGATTAAGACATCATGCATAAAATGGTGGTATTTCATGCTTCATGACTTGTCTTTAAGACATTAGGTGTATATGCTTATATATGTAGTATAGATATGTGTATATATATATGTATATATATATATATATATATAGATAGATAGATAGATAGATAGATAGAGGGATAATCTTTTGTAAACCATTCTAATCGTGTAAACCGTCGATTTCACTCATTAAATTAATAAAATTGTTTTATGAAATTGTTTATTTTGATGAAATTGTTTCATATTATTCATTTCTTGATGAAATTTTTTCATATATTTGTGTTTTTTTATGTAAAAGCGAAAATATATGAAACAGTTTCATAAGAATGAAAAAAATAACGAAACTACATAAAAAACACAAATATATGAAACAATGTCATCAAGAAATGAATGATATGAAACAATTTCATCAAAATAAACAATTTCATAAAACGATTTTATTAATTTAACTAATTAAATCGACGATTTATATGATTAGGATGGTTTATAAAATAAGGGGACTCTAGAGGGATATTCTTTTGTAAACCATCCTAATCGTGTAAACCGTGTAAACTTTGACAAACATTATGTATTTATAGTATTGTACATGTGAAAATAAAAGTGGAGTTTACACGGTTTACACGATTATATGAGTTAAAAACAGGTTGTAAATGAGTTGAAATCGGGTTGTAAATGAGTTGAAATCATGTTGGAAATAGGTCGGAAATTTCAACCTAACCCAACCCATTTATTAATTGGGTTAGGCGGGTTGACTCATTTAACTTAAATGGGTTGAAAATCTCAACCCAACCTGCTACTATTACTATTGGGTTGGGTTCGGGTTGGGTTGGCGGGTTGGGTCACTTTTTGCCACCCCTAGACATAGCCGATACTTGTGGTAAAGTTAGGGATTTTTTTGGGATAATTCAACGTTTTATACATTATTTGCTAATTCTACTAAAAGATGACAAGTGTTTAAAGATAATGTAAAAGGATGGACAATTAAATCGTTGTCAACGACTCGTTGGGAGAGTCGTATTGATAGCGTAAAAGCCATAAAATTTCAAGTGTTTAGTATAAGAGAAGCTTTACTTCAAGTAGCTGAAATTGATAATGATTCAAAAATTAGAAGTGAAGCAAAATCTTTAGCACAAAATGAGCTTGGTGATTTTGAGTTTCTAGTATCAATAGTGGTTTGATATTAAATTCTATATGTTGTGAATTTGGTTAGTAAACATTTACAATCAAAAAATATGTTAATAGATGTTGCTATTGGACAAATTAAAGGACTAATTTCTTTTTTTGAGGGATATAGAGAAACCCGACTTTTAGATGCTATAGAATCGACAAACAAAATTGCCACAAAATTGGATATTGATCCATTATTTCCTAGAAAACGTGAAATTTGAAGGAAAAGACATTTTGATGAAAATCCGAGTGATGCGTCCGAAGTTATTTCACAATCTGCGGAAGAGTCATTTAGAATTAATTATTTCTTATGTGTCGTTGATCATGCAATTGCTTCGTTAAAAAAAAGATTTGAACAATATACCAAGAATATGAAAATGTGTTTGGGATTTTATTTACTTCTGATAAGCCGCGTTCTTTGGATAATGCATGTTTAAAGTCTTCTTGTATTAACTTTGAAATTGCTCTTCAGAATCAAGATCAATTTGATATTGATGAAAATGACTTACATGTGGAATTAAAATTACTCCAAAAGTTTTTACCACATGAAAAGATGGGGCCTCTTGATATTTTAGAGTATTTGAAACATGTAGACTGTTTTCTTAATGCTATTATTTTTTATAGAGTTTTGTTGACTATTCCCGTAACTGTTGCATCTGAAGAAAGAAGTTTCTCAAAGTTGAAGTTGTTGAAGAACCATTTGCACTCGACAATGACATAAGAAAGACTTAACGAACTAGCCTTAATACCTATTGAAAATGGGTTTTTGGAGAAAGTTGATTATGTAGATTTGATTGAAGATTTTTTTGTTTCGAAAAACATTAGAAGACTAATTTTATTAAAATAAATTTCAATATGTTACTTCATTTTTGTAATTTTAATTTGTAATACTTTTAATATTAATATATGGTATAAACTTTAATATTTTTATGTATTTATTACTTATCTATCGATCAATACTTTTAATATAAATGTAACATGGCCCAAAATGATTGGAACAACCTTGAATGAAAGTGATGATAAGGGGAAATTGACTCAAATAGCCAAACCCATTAAGAAAATTGACAAAATAGCCAATTTCTCTCCGGGTTGACGAAAATAGCCACGGTCCGCACTCTGACCCGACCCGGTCCAGTGCGGACCGCAATGACCAGCTAAACGACAAAAAAATCGACAAACGGGGTGGTACGCATTCGCCCGACCCAACCCGCTCCGCATCCGCACTGGGCTGCTCCGCATCCGCACTTGTGAATGCGGACCAAACGCAGGGCCATCTCCCTTTCGTATTTTAATACCCAAATGCCCCACAAACCCTATTTTTTTAAAGAAAACCTGGTCCCCCCTTCCTCCTACGCACTCCGCCCCCTTTTGTCCACGTGAAATCAACGAGAGTGGGATACACGCTATTTTTTACGCAATGTCGGGCGAGGTAAGTATTTTTATGCAATTTTTGTCCGCATCTTTCGTTTTTTAATCTAAGTTTGTATTGAACTTTGTGTAAGTTTATTAATGTATGTATTGTATGAACTATGTAATGTTGTTTAAATTTTACATAATGTTTTTGTTCCCATTTGTTCGTTTTTGGACTATGTAATGTTGTTTAAATTTTATTTTGTTATTTAGTAATGTGTTGTAAAAGGCATATATTTTTGAATATGAATTAGATGTTTTATACTAAAGTAAATATAATTTTTAACAAAATAAACCTAAAACAAACTTTAAAATAACAACAAATTCTCATATTCTTAAACATAATATGTCAGTTATTTGAATTCTAATATGTATAGTTTATAAAGTTAAATATTAAAATATTTAGAAATAGTTTTTTAGAAAATTGAAAAAAGGCAGATTGAGAAGTTTCTAGAAAATTGCATGTTTGGTCCCTATAGTTTGAAAAATGATCGTTTAGGTCCCTAAAGTTTGAAAATTGGCACTTTAGCCCCCTAAACTTGGATTTTCCCCCAACTTTCTAGGCAAGTAGTCCCATGAATTTTCAAAAATCTGTTTTCTGGAAATTTACAGCTTAGGTCCCTATGGTTTGCAAAATGACGGTTTAGGTCCCTAAACTTTGAAAATTGGCACTTTAGGCCCGTAAACTTGGATTTTCCCCCAACTTTCTACGCAAATATCCCATGAATTTACAAAAATCTGTTTTTTGGAAAATTACATGTTTGGTCCCTATAGTTTGAAAAATGACGGTTTAGGTCCCTAAACTTTGAAAATTGGCAATTTAGGCCCCTAAACTTGGATTTCCCCCAACTTTCTAGGCAAGTAGTCCCATGCATTTACAAAAATATGTTTTCTGGAAAATTAATGTTTGGTCCCTATTGTTTGAAAAATGACGGTTTAAGTCCCTAAACTTTGAAAATTGGCACTTTAGGCCCCTAAACTTGGTTGTTCACCCAACTTTCTAGGCAAGTAGTCCCATGCATTTCCAAGATTCTATTTTCTGGAATTTTACAGGTTAGGTCCCTATAGTTTGAAAAATGACGGTTTAGGTACCTAAACTTTGAAAATTGGCACTTTAGGTCCCTAAACTTGGATTTTCACCCAACTTTCTAGGCAAGTAGTCCCATGCCTTACCAATAATCTGTTTTTCTGGAAATTTTCAGATTAGGTCCCTATAGTTTGAAAAATGACGGTTTAGGTCCTTAAACTTTGAAAATTGGCACTTTAGGCCCCTAAACTTGGATTTCCCCCCCAACTTTCTAGGCAAGTAGTCCCATGCATTTCCAAGAATCTGTTTTCTGGAATTTTACAGGTTAGGTCCCTATAGTTTGAAAATTGACGGTTTAGGTCCCTAAACTTTGAAAATTGGGACTTTAGGCCCGTAAACTTGAATTTTAATATACGCAGGAGCAATATAATGATTATTTGGGGGACGTTAGAGAGTCTTTGACGATTAAGTTAAAGCTTGGACGGTTGAGAGAAATCCTTCAGAAGTTAACCCCGGCTAGGCTTGATCTTTTCCGCCGCACTTGTTTTGGTGCGTGGCTGGATTGTGAGGGCTTCACTAACGACCCTGCGCTTTGTCTTACCGTTTTAAAGGAGATACCCCCCTGCTGGTCAGTCGACGGATTCATTATATTACCGTTATGGGTGAGCAATACCGGGTACCCGCCTTATTTTCATGGAACCAGAACCGGAACCGGCGATTCCTAGAAAGAAAGAACCGGAACCGTTCCCGTCGGTTCTCTTTTTTTTGGAACCGGTCCCGGAACCGCTGGGAACCGGTTCCGGTTCCGGGTACCCGCTGACAACTTTTTTTTTTACAATTTTTACAATAAAACGTAATTTTAAAACACTTGCAAGGTAGAAAAAAACAGCTTAAACTTAAACTTAAAGTACCAACGTAGTTTTCGTACAACAAACGATTAAAACTAAAAACTAATCCGATAAAAATAATTATTACATAACCAAAATAGAAATTCTTAAGTCTCGATATGACATCAACAAAAGTACAAAACGAATAAAACGCTTCACGTCTTCACGGCACTTCACGTCAACACCTAACAAATAAAACCCTTGGATCAAAGTCAAAACAAATTAAATACCTAACTAAACCAATACCATGCCATTTTATAAATTGTCACTACAATAAATAAAAATTAGAAAATTACCTCAAAAAGAAATTAGTTGATGCTAACAAATGTCTCATCAAGATCAATACGGCCAATTTCTGAAATTAACAAATAAAAAACGCAAATTAGAATGTTAAATATGAAATTAACAAATAAAAATATATATGAAAAAAGACAATAAATAAGTAAATTACCTTCCTTGTATTTTTGCACATCCTCCAAATATTGTTCCATGTCCAAACATATTGATGATCCTCTCAACCAATCTTGAGCACATATCAAAGCTTCCACCGTCTTCGGACCCAAACTACTCCGAAACTCATCTACCACCCGACCGGATGTACTAAAAGCAGACTCACTAGCAACTGTAGAAACCGGAATGGCTAGAATGTGCTTTGCCATTGATCCCAATACCTTATATGTAGTACACTTTTCACTCCACCACCTCAAAATTTCAAACTTCTCAACATCCCTTTTTTCAGGCGGAGCCTCAAGATATTCTTCCAACTTAGATTTCTCAATAGCATCCCCAACATCATTTTCATAAAACTCATCATAGATTTTTCTCATCTGTTTATTATTCACCGTCCCAACAAAATTTTGGTCACCATCATCATTCGCAAAGAAAACAGAAGAATCATTCTTTGATGATGAAGAAACATTAGCATAATGGTCATACAATTTTTTCAAAACATCATATACTTGACCATATATATCACTCACTTTATCGGAGTCCGAAGGAAAGATCTTTCTTAATGAAAACTTCACAAACCTCATCTTATAACGTGGATCAAGAGCCACTGCAACTAAAACCATCACATTTGTTCTACCAAAACCTCCATAATATTTGTCAAACTTTTTTCTCATTTCCTCACCCATACGCATAATACTAGGTTCATCATCCTCTCTCCACTCTAACAAAGAAGCAAGGACACCCAAGATCTCATGAAAATGCATATTAGCTGTAACATATAAAGTGCCGGAAATTCTTTTTGTGGCCTCGTAAAATTGTTTCAAACAAAGTGATAACGCTTTGGCATTTTCCCAATCTTGTTGGCATGGAAATCCATCTTTGAGTTCTTTTACAAAATCAGGATCTTCTTGTTTCATTCTTTTAAAATCTTTCTCAAATTTAATAGCCAAATCTAACATAATGTAAGTGGAATTCCACCGTGTTGGCACATCTAAACAAACAGAACCCTTACACGGAATTTTAGACTTTAAAGCACGCTCATCAAACAACTTAGCTCTTGCCGGAGAGCTCCTCACATATCTAACCGCACCCCCAAATACTATTGATGGAATCCTTAATCATATTCAAGCCATCTTTAACAATCAAGTTTAAAATATGAGCAACACATCTCATATGAAAAAACTCACCTCCCAAAAAACTCACCTCCCAAAACAACTAATTTAAACAACAACTAATTTAAACAACAAGCAAAAACAGCAAAAACAGCAAGCAAAAACACAACATAAGAAAAAAAACCCCATCTAGAAAAAGAAAATAAAACTGATCCAAAAGTCAGTTTTTGCTGCAGGAAAAAGCAAACAAATACAAAAAAAATTATCTTACCTCCCCTAAAAAGATGACACCTTTTCAAGAATCCTACAGTTTCTTTAAATCAATAACCCACAACAAATTTCAAGAATCAAGCAAAGATGGTCCCTTTATGATCTGGCAACAAACAGTAGAGTTGTAATTGGAATAAGAATCTGTTGAAGAGGTAAAAGACACAGAAGATGAAGAAAAAGATAGAACAACTTACAAGAATATAGATTAAAGATGCAAAAACAAAAACAACACAAATTCGAGAACAAAACGATACCTTCGAGAATCGAGAACAACAAAAACAGCACACAGCGGAGGGCGGCTGTGTGCGCACGAACGGCGGATGGTGGCCGGCGGCCGGCGGCTGAGCTACCTTCGTGAATCGTGAGGTTTGTGTGTGTTGGGAGTGTGTGCGGCGCTATGGAGGAGACGAGGAGTATGGTGTGAACTGTGAAATGTGAATGAATGAATATGGATGGAAAGTAAAGTCAATAAACCTAAACCTAAAAAGTAATTTTGTTAGTTTATTAATTTTTTTATTTAGATTAAATATTTATATGTAAATACTAAATATGTAATAAATATTAAATATGTAGATATTTTTTATTAAAATATACCGGGTACCCAGCGGTTCCGGTTCTGGGTACCCAGTGGGACCGGGTACCCGGTCCCGGAACCGGTCCTGGCGGGTACCCAGCGGGTAGCGGTTCTAAAAAAATGAGAATTGGAACCGGACCCAGTCACATCGGTTGCGTTATTTTAGGAACCGGAACCGGAACCAGTCACATCGGTTCCGGTTCCAGAACCGGCAGTTCCGGAGCGATTCCGGTTCCAAAGGCGGGTACCCAGTTCCGCTGCTCACCCCTAATTACCGTTTGCACGGGCACACGCTTAGGTATGGCCCGCAGAAGTTTTGTCTTATCACGGGACTCATTTTTGGCCCGATGTCGGGCCTTCCTGCACCCACGCGTCGGGGATTTATTCATAGAATATTTAGGGACAGCAAATTGACCATTGGCCGCCTCAAGATTTTGTTTGACTCCTTTAGCGTCAACGTTGCTGGAGACGCTTACTCGGATGATGATGTTGTCCGAGTATGTTTGATGATGATGGTGGAGGAGTTCTTCCTTGGCCGACAACATAATTTGCCCGTTTCGGCCACCGTCCTTACGTTGATAGAGCATCTTGGGGCTGCAACCGATATCCTTGGGGCAGTTTCATCTGGGAGGCAACATATAAGCAGATGAAAGGGGCGTGGGATCGTCGGGCTGAAAAGAAGTCGAAGCTGACGATAACGTGATTTATCCAGTCGTTCAAGGTTAGTTACCACAATATTAAATATTTCTACAGATGTTAATGACTTTGTAGGCGTAACATTACTTTTCCCACATATATGGATTGTAGAGACTTTTCCTCGCTCGAGTAGGTTTTTCCTGCAGCGAGACAACAGGGTTCCTAGGGCAACTCGTTGGGCTAGGACACGCAATGTCCTATATACACCCCAAATTGATCACATTTTGTTGGTGACGGCACGGGTAAGAATTTTTACAAAGTTGGAGGTTTGTATGAAGATAACCCCTTGATTCTAATATTTTTGTCAACTCTTGCATATATTAGGCGGCTGACCACCCACGCACGAGACTTGTCGCCACAGCTGAAGAGGAGGGAATGCCATGGTATAGGTCCAACCAGAGGTTCTTCCGTGGTGAAGCCGGTGGTGACCCTGACGGTGGCGACGATGATGACGATGACGAGGACGACGACAATGACGATGACGACGGCGACGATGATGACGAGGACGAGGCCGTTAACGATCAGGAGCATGATGGTTTCACCACAGGACATCAGGGATTCCGGGCTCCAACACCACCGGTCCGTTTCTCAGATATTCCCTCTTGGAACTTTCCGCCCGATGACCCTTATTCAGCGCATTGGGCGCGGGTGAGTCTGATGCATCAGGCTTATGTTGGGCTTGAGGCGCATGTTGACGGGATTGAGGCGCGTGTTAATGTAAGTATTTCATTTAACACCATTTAACATTTTCGTATGCAAACTTATTAACACCGTTTAACATTTTGGTACTTGTACGCAGGAGTCATCACAACCACGCCCTCCTTCTTTTTCTCCGATGTCCCCCGATTTTTTAGTGAGTTGTTTTCTCCAGGTGGAGGTTTATCCCCATCTCAGGGGGTAGTTAGCCCGGTAATCTACGTTTTTATTATGTCTTTTATTGATTTGACTCATGTGGCATTCTTTTTCCTTTATAACAATTTCATTAAACAGGGAATGGATGCGTCGTTTCATCCAAGAGGATCTACGGTAGGAGTGCCGCGATATGCGACTCCTACAGGCACGTCAATGCCGTTACACGAAGCTGGCGTGGGCATGTCTATGCCATTTCATGAAGCTGGTGTGGTCATGTCACCCTCGTTCGCCACTCCTGTTGTTGACCCAACCCCACCGCAGAAGGAGGAGCCCCTTGGTAGGGGGGCACGCCAGCGTATGCCTTCGAGATACCAGTCCTCTCCTTATACGCAGTGTCTTTCTACTACCGCCACCAGGCCCCGTCCGACTGGGACCAGTAGGCTGCAGCTTGCATCGATGAGTGGTTCTTCCACCGCTCCACGTTCAGTTGAGGAACTATACCTCAACGACCAGTTGCCGGCCACTATGAGTCTTCTTTTTTTACCTAATCTTCAAGTAGGACCAAGGTGGTGGGGGCAATTATTGGGCCACTTAGACAGCGGATGGATTGAAGACTCGGTTAGTACATTAATATGTTATTATAGTCTTACAATTTGAATACTAAAAACACATGACTGCAACTTATCAATTAATGGTTTATTTATAGCATATCGAGGCCTGGGTTCGAATGCTGTTGTCTTCCCGTCCTACAACTTGCGATTGGACGGTTGTCGTCCCAGAGTGGTGGGGAAGGATGTTGCTAGGGGACCTAGATGACCTAGTTGTGCAAGTCGATGGGTCAATGTCTGCGACGCACAGATTTCCGCGTTCGACATCTAATGTGAACAGGGTATGTAAAACTGTTTCCCTTTTTCTAACATTATGAACTTATACCATCTAACTAATGTTAAGTTTATGGTTTTCAGGTTCTTATTCCCATCAACGTCGATAACAATCATTGGTTGGTCGGGGAGTACTCTTTACAGAACATGGAATTGACTTTATATGATAGGTATCGGATGAGTTCCATTTCTAGAAGAATTCCTGCGTTGATTTCTATATTCGAGGATAGTATGCCCTACGTCTTCACGAAAATCGGAGACCATGCACGAGCTCAGCAGACGACGAGGCAGTTCATATATAGATATGCACCAGATGTTCAGATGTTCCCCATACTGATGTGCTCGGCGACTGTGGTCCTTTCACGTGCCGATTTTTGTCAGATTTGGTTCAAGGACAACATCTTACCATGAATATTGATATCATGGATTGGCGGAGAGAAATGGCAAAAATATTTTGGACCTTGTCTGGGAATCAGTTGAGCTTGTAATTATTTGGTGTTTAACTTTTAACAGTTGTATAACTTTTATTATTTACGGTTTAACTTTTATTGTTTGGTGTTTCACTTTTATTATTTGGTCTTTACTTACATACATCTTTACCTCAATCAACATCACAACAGTTACACAATTCTCACAATAACATAAAAGGAATTCATTGAAACTACAATTACACAAAGGTAAAGTACATACTTATGAAAGACGTGATCTACAACTTGAACACACATAAAATTACATACTAAACGATAACCGTTTATGTAGGCTTCATTGTTCACATGGTGAAGGAGAATTCAAAGGCTACTTCTTCTTATAATTCAGATTATTCAATTGATTAAAAGAAGAAGTAGCCATTGAATTCTCCCTCACCATGTGAACAATGAAGGCTACATAAACGTTTATTGTTTGTGCTACAACTAGAAAGCGATAAAGTACATACTGAACGAGACCAATAAACCCGATGCTTCGGTGATCGTTGAATTCTCCACCACTCCATGGCAGTATTTATAGGAAGCCGCATCCGCATCCGCACTTGCGAACCTACCCGCACCCGCATCCGCAGTTGCGAACCTACCCACACCCGCATCCGCACTTGCGAACCTACCCGCACCCGCATCCGCACTTGCGAACCTACCCGCACCCACACTTGCGAACCTACCCGCACCCGCATCCGCACGTGCGAACCTACCTGCACCCGCATCCGCACTTGCGAACCTAGATTTTTAAATACCCCCCGCTAGATGAGTTGTAAAACACGCAGACGAGAACAATTTGATTCAATAACGACTTCTGACATGTCATCACCAAATCTTCACGTTTGGACCTTTAGGTGTTTATCTCAACCCCTTTCAGCCATTGCCAAATTGTTCGGGTTTTGAATTTCGGGTTTTGCTTGTGTGAAACAACATAGTGTAACGCTAAGTTTGTTAATTTTCATGAACAGATGCACATCCACAATTGTTCACCATGAAAGTCTACCATCAAGGGTACTTCACAGAACCACCTAGAAGACATTACTTCTATGGTCTAGAAATTTATGTTGAAATGTTAGACGTGGATGACCTTTCAATGCAACTGCTTCAACAGATAATGAGAGAGCTAGAGTACGACGAACCAAAATATTTAAAGTTGTATTTTAAACGGCCGAATGCAGACTTGTTGACTGGACTGGTAGAATTGACTACCGATAAAGATGTAGCCAATATACGTCATTTTGTTGACGGACATTCCGTGATTGAAGTGTACAACAAGAAAGTGGAGGTTAGCAATTCCAGACTCGTCTCACCAGAGCATGTAAGAAGTCGGTGGGGATTGCAAAAAACCCAGGCATCGTGTAGCAGAAGTTTGACATTTAAATAATTTTGTACTGCTCATGTGGACTGAAGATTTGATTTGTAGTCGTATTGATCCCAACGTTTGCTAAAGTGTTACTAAAACCCAAAATCATTTATTCATGACCAAAGTACAACATGAAAAAACAACAACATAGAAAATGCAAAGTACAACATGAAACAACAACATAGAAACTGCAACAACACTACCACCACCTAAGGATAAAGTGCATTACATTGATCGATGAAGGCTTGCTTCTCGCTTACCTTCGCTTGAAGAACTGCGAACTCTTGTACAATGTTGTGGACGTGTAAGTTTTCTTGACGAATACGAGACTCCTTATCTTTGATTTCCCTCTTCATCCTTTTTATCTCTTTTTCTTCATCTTCCATCCTTTTCAGGTGTCCCTCCTTCCTAGCCAACAACTGTTTCCACTCTACAGTGAATTCCTCAATCTCCTTTTCACTTTTTTTTACCGCGTTCTTTATTCTATCCGGCATTACTTGTGAAGACTGTGGGTTTGAAGAAGATGCATTTCCAGCCATGTGCTTGGTGAAAGATGAGAGTACAAAGTCGTATGAGTGTTGTGAGTCTTAAGTTGGAATTAACATGGGTATTTATAGCCACAACATCGCAAGTGCGAACCTACCTTTTCAGCTCTGCAAGTGCGAACCTACCTTTTCAGCTCCGCAAGTGCGAACCTACCTTTCCAGCCCCGCAAGTGCGAACCTACCTTTCCAGCTCCGCAAGTGCAAACCTACCTTTTCAGCTCCACAATTGCGAACCTACCTTTTCACGACTATAAGTAGGTGGTCTAATGAATTAGTAATTCACAAGTTGTTATCTATCCTTTCTACCATCCACAACGTTTGCAAACCTTCTCTACCTTTTCGTGCCACTATTATGGCTGGGGGTTCAAGCTCAAAAGGGAAAAGGTCCACAATGGGGCTGGACCTTCACGACAAAACGACAACCAACCCTTAAATGATGGAGCTTACAGGAGTACCTGGTGGGTACCGGTAACAACAGAGAAGTGGGCAGAATGGGGCCGAACTAGGGCCGATTATCCATTCACGGAAGAGGAGACAGATCAGTGGAACGCTGCATTGGAGCAATACTACCTCGACCATCGCTTGAATGAACCACCAATGTATCAATCTAACCAGTCGAAGGATCTTACAGGAACTCAAAGAATGCCATCCCCCGTAAAACTGTCAATTGATGATGCGAACACCCAGATTGAAAACATAAAACATTTGTGGAACCAAAACAGGTTGATTATTCAAGAGAAGAAGGACTGCCTAGAGGAGAAGAAAGAAGATCTGGCACAAAGGAAGCGGGAGGTTCGGGATGTGCAAAAACAGATTCACGAACTAGAAGAAGAGATTACAGAGCTCACAGAGAGCTACACGGGAATGGAGGAGGTTATTGCTGAAAAGGTTGCCTAGATCAACAAAATGCAGGACATCTACCCGTAGTAGTAGATTTCTTCAACTGTACTAGTTTCCATGCTTTATGAGTATCAATAAAATGCATCTTCCATGTTTACTTTTTATACACACAAGAACACTTAACAGACACAACAAAGTACATTGAAATCAACAGTAAACATAAGGACAAGAAGCTTGAAAGACAATTGAACATAACATCCATAAATTGAGACTTCAAACAGGTTTACTCGTTCAAATCAATGTTTAGATCAAAAGTATAATGTCTAGAACTTCCGTAATTGGTCTCCTGAGTCGCATCTGCTTGAGTTTGCCGGCTACCAGGTGCTCTTCGACGTTGGCGGCTACCAGACGCTCCTTGGTTCACTGGAAAATCATTATGACAGTTTGACCGATTGTGTCCGCTTTGTTTACACCGAGAACATCTTCTCGGTGTCGGATCCTCGCCATGGGATGGGATACGATCATGGTTGCTCGGTCTACCAACGCGTTTCTTCAACAACGGAGGTTTAGCGGTCATAAGTGGTGGGTCTGGAACAACCCACGTTTTAGGAGGCCCAACCGGATGTATAACCTCTGAGTATGTTGCTCGCCAGTTAGCCGCCGTGAAGTAACCAAGCGCCAGGTGGGTGACATCTGTACACCAGAGATGTCTTGCAACGGCGATTGCATGACTGCAAGGTAAACCAGACATCTGCCACTTCATACAAATGCAACTACGATTATTGTAAGCCACCTTGGCGTCCCTGCGCATATCACAAACTTTGTATAAACCATGACCAATTTCATGGACAGTAAACCTCGCCGAGTTCATTTGTCTCCTTTTAACTTTCGTCATTGCATATGGGGTTAGAAAATCTACCCATTTGGCTGCAGAAACACAAATAGTCAAAATACTGAAAATATTCTCACTTTTTTGTAACACAAGTAGATTGTATGTAGGTTGATGTACGTATAGATGATAACCTGCTTTGGCCCGACGCTTTGCATACCAGTCTTGTTGCATTGATCGAAAGTAATCCATGAGGGACACGATAGGTAACCTCCGAGCGTAACGGGACAGTGCATTGACAGACTCGGCACTGTTTGAAGTCATTATGTTGTAACGAATTCCAGGAAAATGGGCCCTAGACCATCTTTCTGGCGTAGTATCGGATTCCAAAACTTGGACTCCCACATGTACAGCAGCTCGTAGAACTGGCATTCTAAGTTCGAAGTCACGCACCGTGTACGCTTTACAGACCTTCCAAAACATAGTCCTCCTATGGTTGATCCTATTATCCCTGGTTTTCATGTTCATCATGAGATGGCGGCAACACAACGCATGATGTGCACGTGGGTACACCGTATTGATAGCTTGGCGTATTGAACCCACCCTGTCGGACACGAACACCAACCCTTCGGGTTCACCGATACATTGCTTCAGGTTGGCTAAAAAATAAGTCCATCCCTCTCCACTCTCAGACCTACCAACTCCGAAAGCGAGCATGAAAATTTGATTATTGGCGTCCATAGAAACGGCTAAGAACATTGTGCCCAAGTAATGCTCCTTCAAATGAGCGCCATCTATTATAATGACCGGGCGCAAATAGCTCGTAAACGATCGGATCTACGAAAAGTTATGCTGGAAACATTAGAATACTATAGTATAATGAAAGTGTAGATTGTATAAGATGAAATAATATATACAGTACAACCAAGGGCATAAAAACAAAGGTGAAAACGTCCTGTAATATCTCTCTCTATTCGGGAAAAGGTACCAGGGGTTTGAAGCTCCAAATTATTGAAAAACCCAGGGAGTCGCCTGTACGAATCGTGGGGGTCTCCAAGCTTGCGGATACGAGATATCTACATTGTATTGCTCCTTGATGTCCTTCACAATGTCGGATCCACAGAGTTTACGGTTTTCATCATGTACTTTAGGCATGATTATATTACCCAGTACTCTTCTATTGGCGTTACGGTGGTTATGATGCATATGGGTCCTTGAACAAACGTGTACGTCATTCATCCTGCGTACCTGGAACATAGTGGTATCTTTGACATTTGCAGCATACACACGCTAATCACAGTTAGCATCCATACATTTCACTTCGAATCGGGTATTGGAAGATCTCTCCACATAATACTCGTAACCCTCTTCAACAAACTTTCTTTCGAGGGCGAGTGTCAGGTCGTCTTTCGTGGCGAATATATCCCCTTCATTCTCTCTGTTACTATGATTATAACCTACGGGCTCTTGGTTAGGTGTTATGAAATCGTCATCCCGATCTGGAAGGGGAGGAGGTTGGCCAAAAAAATCGTTTATTCCACCATATGATTTAATAAGACTGGTTTTTTGTTCTTCATCTTCTTCATCGTCTTCTTCATCGCTATCAATACCAGGAATATCCAAACGGTAAACATGGGACTCATCGTCTTCTTATTCTTCTTCTTCATGTGGTTCTTCTACCGGTTCTTGGGTCTCCGGAATAAATTTGGGGTTATAGTCACTATAACCATAATTATCTTCAGTAAGAAAATCAGGATTATACCCATACACATGCTCATCTTCAGACTGAAAATGAGGCATATAAGGTTGAGTCCGCTCAACAGCAGACATATCCGGCTCTCGTACGGTGTTCGAACCACCACCAACAAAAAAAGAAGATTGACTCTCCTCAGCAATAGACACATCAGGCTCCCGTACGCTGTTGGAACCACCACCAACATTGTTTGTGTGGAAGCCCTCAAGATCGACATATACAAAAAGTGTTGGTGGATTTCTTACAGCCGCAATAGATTCCATAAAACCTTGTACATCGTTAGTATCTCGTAACTCATAAAGTTGGCCAGAATATTGGTACACTATTTTAGTCGTACCAAAATACGGGTTGATTCCACATTTGCATTGAACACACCTAACAAGCTTAGAATGTGTAATGTTGGTTGGCACATGACTTGCATTATCGGGAGTGCGGAAACATACTCCCAATCTGCCCCGTTCTGTTGCCAAGAACCCCCAGGCCAAATACGTAGCTTAATTTTATCAGGTAAGGAACTCATTTTTAGAAAAACGAGAAAACAGAGACAAAAATCTAGATAATTGAAAATTTTGTTTCTGTCAATGTGCACTACGGTTTGGGAAAAATCGTATGGAAAAATCAGTGTTATATAGACGCGTTTGTAAAATTAGGGTTTTGAAAAAAATTAGGGTTTCAAGCCGCTCAGGTCCGCAATTGCGGTGCCACGTACGAAAAATCAAGTTTTTTAAAAATGGTTTTTTTTTGTCGTTTAGTGGGCCATTGCGGTCCGCACTGGACCGGGTCGGGTCAGAGTGTGGACCCGTGGCTATTTTGAAAATCCGGGAGAGACTTTGGCTATTTTCTCATTAGTGATGTTGGGTTTGGCTATTTGAGTCAATTTCCCGATAATAAGATCATCCACACCCCTGCAAGACCACACTCATTTCTAAAGTGTCAGATCAGCTTTGCAATAACACCTTACACACCCATGTAAGACCAAACTCATTTCTAAAGTAATAAATTATAATATAAATAATGTAGATAACTATAATATAACTAATAAATTAATTATAAAATATAGATAACAAAAATTTTACTTTTGTTTTCTTTTACTATATTTTGTGTAAATATAATTTAATTAACAAAAAAAATAAATGGATATATTGAAAACATGCAACGTTCACTAAAATACAAATAACGTTCACTAAAATACAAATAAGAGATTGAGCGTAGAATACCAGTGGAAAATTCTTTCTTTATTCAAAAAAATATTACACAAAATAAACAATAAACATTACATTACTAATTATTTCCTTCTGCAAATCGACTCCAACTCTATTCCACTAAATCGCTTTGCAATTAGTAGTTTAAATAAAAAACATTGCATAAAAATATCATTTTTTTAAAATAAAGTGTGGGTAAGAAATTTTAATAAAAATAATAAAAAATAATGTTCAAATAAACTAATAAATGAATTAAATTTAAACATATTAATAATTAATGTTTAAACAAACAAATAAATTAATTAATTAAACAAAACGCATTTGTTTAATATATATTGTTTGTGAAATATCTTTCGAATTATGAAAGAAGTGCCTTCACTTGCAAGGCACATGACATGCCATGTCATCTTGCAAGGAGTTGTGAAAGACGTGTGTGGATCCTCTAAGACCATCCACACCCTAGCAAGAATATACTCTTTCTAAAGTGGCACATCAGTTATGCAATAACACCTTTCACACTCATGCAAGACCAAACTCCTTTCTAAAATAATAAATTACAATATAAAAAATATAGATAATTATAATATAACTAGTAAATTAATTATAAAATATTTTTTTAATGTTTGTGTACGTTTATCTATTAGTATTTGTATTTTCATAAATTTTATATTAATGTACTTTTATTTTAGTAGTTTAAATAAAAAGCTTTGCATAAAAATATCATTTAAAAAAAATAAAGCATGGGTAAGAAATCTTAATAAAAATAATAAAAAAACAATTTTCAAACAAACTAATAAATGAATTACATTAAATAAACATATTAATAATTAATGTTTAAACAAACAAATAAATTAATTAAATTAAAAAAATAGATTTGTTTAATATATATGTGTTTGGGAAAGATCTTTCTAATTGTGAAAGAAGTGACTACACTTGCAAAACCTTGCAAGTCACATGGCATGTCATCTTGCAAGGCCTTATATAAGACGTGTATGGATGCTCTAAGTCTCATGGCAAATACCTTCAAAACTAAAACTAAATGATCACATCCGTTACATAATTTCTTTACATTGTGAATTTGATATTGGTGATTGGATGAAACAAATGAAATTTTCCAAAAATATCGTAATAAAAAGCATCATAAAATATATCATAAGAATGTCTAATTAGACCTCAACATGTAATATGAAAAAAAATCCATTAACATCATTTAGTGAAAGACATGAAGACATAAATGCTTCATCACTGTCGAACATATATGTGTTTCAATTAACGAAAAACTGTGAAAAATAGATTTCTTCTTTCATTCGTTCATTGATGAACACTTTGTATGCATCACCAAGATCACTTATGAACAAAAACTCCAATTTTTCGGAAAAAAAATGATACCAAACTAGGTTGAATATCCCATCAAAATCGAACTTTTCATAACAAAATTATATATATATATATATATATATATATATATATACATATATATATATATACATATATATATATATATATAGAGGGAGCTTCAAATGTAAACTTTTTTTTCGTGTAAACCGTCTAAACTCTCGATTTCATAGGTTTTTTTGATGATTTTTTATGGAATTGTTTATTTTGATGAAATTGTTTCATATCATTCATTTCTTGATGAAATGTTTTTGCGAAATTTGTAGTTTCATACAGGGACGGATGGTCATAGGGGCTGGGGGGGGGGGGGGGGGGGGTGGCCCCTGCGCTTTTGGGTTGGCTAAGTAGACTTTATATTTGTGTTTAATGCACTAAAAGGAAAATGGTTTACTTTGGCCCCTCCACTCCCCTTATTGAGTTATTTCTTTTTTAATTTCATATTCACCTACAATTCTTTAGATATAATTTGTTTCGTTAGTAGTATGCTATCATTGAATCATGTTATAGTTTTCTTTTGTTTTTCTGTGGTAACTAACAACAAAAAATTTCACCACTTTTGTACCATGGGTGTGCAAAAAATCGAAAAAAAATCCTCAAAAATCAACCAAAAAACCCAAATGGTCTCTCGAAATGAACCAAAAAACTTATAAGTTCATCAAAATCAACCAAAAACACTTAAAATATCTCTCAAAATCAACAACAAAAAAAACTTTAGTTTTTATTTCTCAAAATCATTCAAAAAACTTAACGGAATCACTCGAAACGGTTAAATTCGGCTAAAAACACATTCAACGAATTTGTGGGCCTTTGAAACAAATTATACTAGTTTATAAGACATATTATGTAAAAGTTAGGTTCGGCCCCCTTGGTCATAAGGCTTGTGTTCCGTCCCTGGTTTCATTGGTGAAAACGAAAAGTTTCATAGGTGAAAACGAAAAATGTATGAAACAATTCATAAAAATGAAAAAAACCTATGAAACTACAAATTTCATAATTTTTTTTGTCAATAAATGAATGATATGAAACAATTTCATCAAAAAAAAAACAATTCCATAAAACAATTTCATCAAAAAAACCTATGAAACTACAAGTTTACACGGTTTACACGAAAAAAAAGTTTACATTTGAAGGGGACTCTCTCTCTCTCTCTCTCTCTCTATATATATATATATATATATATATAGGTCCCTTCTTTTGTTAACCAAAGTTTTAGTGTTAACCTTGTTAACTAATATGGACCAATCATATTCCAGCATTTTATTTGGTTTAATATCCTAGTTGTCAAATTAAAAAGGGGTAGGATTGGTATTTGACTCTTGAATTAATTGTGGGGTATATCATTTCCTTAATTTCGTATGGATAAAGATGGTATGTTTTCAAAATGAAACATCCTTATAATTAGAAAGAGCAACTAAATAAAATTTTCGGTAAAATAATCAAATAAGGATGAAATCCCCTTCTACAAACCATTCTTGGAAATACCTCAATAAAAAGAACATAATAACTTCAACATTCAATATCCTGAGTCATACGCCAAGACTACAAAAGGTTGGGTGTACTCAACCCAATACAAAGTTGCTATTCCAGAAAATGCGGAAGACTTCACCAAGTCACTTACTTCTTGAGCACACAACTAGCTCTGCACTCTTCACAGTGTCACTAGAACTATATCCCAACCGGAACCTGTAGCACATGCCGACAAATAAAAAGGTTAGGCTAACGCCAAGTGAGTTCAAGAGTTTTTATCATGGTTATATAATGTAAGACGAGAAAGGTGCAATTTAAATCACGAGTTCCAAAAATGGTTTACTTTACATGCAAACCACCCATTTTCCAAAGCACAAAAATTTCGTGACGAATGCTCCCATATAAAACGATTCTCAAAAGTGGACTCAACCCAAAACTCACTTGAAAGGTGAAATAGTATTCGATTTCCAAAATTATAAAAACATGAATAAATCTATATTATTCAAAGCATCCTAAACACGGATGAGGCATAAATCACAACCCATAAATTATGGAAAGCAATCCATATAAATAAAATATGTCACCGATTTCCTCAATATCCTAAGATCTCCTCTTATGGATTCAAGGGGACATCGAAAGATCTGGTCGAGGCTCTCAAGAACATTCAATCGTCGGTACGATGGCCCAAGAAAAACGACAAAGACGATGACAAGAAAGACAAGACCAAATGGTGGGACTTCTATAGTGACCATGGTCATACGACGGATAACTGTCTTACCCTACAAAGAGAATTAGCCTGGATCGTCCCCAAGGATCATCTCCAAGGTTTAACATATTCGGCAGCCAAACGGCACGCCAGTCAATCATCGGGAGAATACCCCATCCCTCGGTCGTCTCGACCGAAGCAAGAGCTAGAACTGGAGGCAATGCCAATCACGTTCGATCAGGACGACTTCCAGGACAACTAGCAGAAACATCTCGATGGATTAATAATCCAGCTTACTATTGGCAACTGTTCGACCAAAAGAGTACTGGTCGACGGAGGCAGTTCGGCTAACATTATTTTCCTAAGCACGATCAAAGCTATTGTTAATGCCAAAAATCGTCCAAAAGGATAACTTAAGGTTGATGTGGAGCTTAACAACTAAAGAACAGAAATCGTTCGACAAACAGTGCGACAAAGACAAAAAGTGAAAGGAGACGAGAGAAATTTTGGTGACGCGAGAAAAACCTCAACGAGGAAAAAACCCACGGACGACAGTGATGGTCGTCGTTGCACAATGATCGCCAATCAGGGGCGACGTCCTTGTGTTTCAAGTGTCGAGAGTACAAACGATTACAGTATAAATATCAAAAATGACTTAATTCGTAAAGAAAATAAGTGCGTCGTGTGTAAAAGTAGCGTGTCGTGCGTAGTCTATGGAAAGAGAACTTTGCTTCGAATGTTCTTGTTTATGCCGTAGATGCTAGTGAGTTCAGATGTGCGCAAATGAAGGTGGGATCCTTGTTTATATAGGCTTCGCAGCTTTAACTTATCCCCATAAAGTTTGTGTAACGGTCGTAACATTTTCTAAGATTTAATGCTCATAATGATCTTGTCGGTTATAGCCATTGGTCATTAATGGCTTTGATCCTGCATTAAACAGAGGAAACAAAACAGTTATGCCATTAGTTAATCGTGTTTGGCAAGTATGCTGCGACGGTCGTGTGAGTTGGACGACGTCATGGTCGAGTGTCGTGAGTAACCCTCGACCTATACTTCGGTCGTGGTCGAGGTTAATAAAATTTTACCCAAACAGTTTGCCCCCAAAATTTAAAAATAGAGTGGGAAATTCAAATTTCGAATTTTTAAATTTTTGTCAGAAAGACGTCTAGGGTCGCGACACGTGTCGAAAGTCATTTAAGTTGCCTGGGAACCGAATCGGTCCAATTCCAACTGAATGGGAAGTTGAAAAGCGGATAAGATCGTGACGTCATGCTGACGTGCGATCATGCTTGGCAGTTGTGGATGCCAAGTGTCGACGATCTGTCGAGTTTTCGAAAAGACGCGGCCACGTGTCGATCATCGAACGACTCGATCTGACACAATCGATTACATAAATAGAGACCCTTAGCGGGTCTTTTCCATTTTATACTTTCAGAAACCTTTAGAGCGTATTTTCTTCTTCGATCTTTGCTTTCCTTTAGCGATTCCAAATCTGCAAAAATTCTTAAACCGATTCTAGTGTTTTTCGAGGATTAGAGCGCCTATTTAAAGTACGATTTCTTATTCCTTATATGTGTCGCAAGTCCATAGCTAGAAAACCTAGGAAGAACTGGGATTTCTTTGCCTTTTCAGACCTGAAAATTTGGCTCACGGGATTAGCAATGTCAACCGAGCCTGCGAGTTCCAATCGAGATCAAGATGATCTCGACTCCCTTAGGAAACTAGCACAGATCCCTGCGGGGATTACATTAAGTAGGACTGGTCAGATTCGACTGGAGATGTGTCCAGACGGGTATTTCGTGATATACGAATATCCATTCAAAATAGGTTTCCAATGGCCATATTCCCCATTAGCCAAGGCATTCATGTGTGAGTTTGACCTCTCACCAGGGCAGTTAATGCCCCAATTCTGGCGTGTTATCCAAGTCATCGAGTGACTTACTAAGGA
This sequence comes from Saussurea involucrata, assembly GCA_033807775.1. NCBI lineage: Eukaryota > Viridiplantae > Streptophyta > Magnoliopsida > Asterales > Asteraceae > Saussurea > Saussurea involucrata. The sequence goes on along the minus strand of CM066313.1, from coordinate 61,593,383 downwards.
CTGGGCGTCGCCCATGAATGTACGCGATCTCCTGACGGCCTATCAGGTCAAGATGGACGGATATCGTCGCTATACTCTCTTTTCGAGGTTCAAGGGCGACCGTACCTTATTCCTAAAAACTGCGGTCAACGAACGTAAGTGGAAGGCAGGTACGCGTTTGTGCGCGTAGTGAAGTTGGACCTTGAGAGCGACTGGATTAGGGCCGGTTGGAACATGTCGAGTGAGATTTTTAAACACTGTCGTACGTCTTGTATTGTATTCGACTTGTTTTTTACTTACCTTCTCTCTTTTATCTGTTGACAGATATTAAGTTCAAGGACGTGAGGCCCTACGTGTGGATCCTAGATACATAAGCAATCAACACAATCAGCAATAATCAGCCATAAATCTCACTTGTATTTATGAATTGAATGAACAAGATTCAGTGGCAGACTGTGTAGCCGTACAAAGGTTTTTGCAAACAATAATAATGATCATTAACTTAAAACTAGGTTAAACACAAACTACTTATACCCAAAGGGTATTTACAAGAAATGACAAGACAAGTCCCTGAACTTCTAATTCCACACATATTAAGACCTAACAATCTCCCCATTGGAATAGAAGTTCGCGTTCACGCCAGTCTGGAACATAGCGCTTTCGGATAGCAAAGAGCACTTCAAAATATCTGATGCAGCTTCTGAATTCAAGCCGGTCTTCAATGGCTTTGAGAAGATCTTCGACAAGGAACTCGCGAAGATTGACATACTGCTCTGGAGGAGCATTCTTGACTTCTTCTTCTAAAATCTTCTTCAGATCAGACTGGATTTTCACCAATGTTCCATCGCTAAATTTATGCACTTCACCTTTTCTGATGAACCGTTTCTCCCCTTTTCCGTTCAGATACACGAACCCTGTTTCTGGTTTAGAAAGTAAAGAGTGTACCTGTGCGTCTTCAGGGAGGTTCAGATTGGGCTTTAAGATGTTGATCTTTTTCTGATTACTTTCGAGTCCCAACTGAAAGTCTTCAATGTAGGATAATGTGATCGTGCACTTCATGAATCTTTTGATAGCTTCGAGGGCTTTGGTATAAGGTAGAGTCCGAATAGTAAGAGTCTTCAAAAATCTGAGTAGAACTGGAAAATCTCTCAGGCAAAGATGTTTGAAATCGGATTCTGAGAAGGTCCAAATATTTCCGTCATCCCTTTTTACTGAAAAGGTCGGGAAGACGACTTTTACGATTCTGTCTGATTCAATACTCACGATTTCGGTGATTCTGTGCTTAGAGTAAACCTGATGTCTCATTCTGTCTCGTTTCATAACTTCCACATACTGCGATCTGATCGGCTCATCAAGGAACGTGGCCACATGACATTGTACAGGGTCAAGAGGTCTTATCCAGTGAGCGAAGATTTTCTTCTGAGATTCTTCCAGATACGGTACTAAGATTCGAAACCTTTCCCAACGAGCTGGTTGAGGATGTTGGGGTGGAACCGCTTATGGAATTGACACAATATTTTCAGATGAACCTGCAGGATCATTAAGATCAGCCGAAGCGGTAGATACCTGTTCACCCAGAAGAAGAAGTTGGTCATAATCAAACTCTATCATCAATTCGTCATCGCCCTGTATTTCCCACAAGGCATCAGTTTCTGTCTGAATAGCAACAATCGCTCTTTGCCTCCAATCAGTTTCAAGTTCCGGATCGCCGGCCGAGTCCTCATCAATAAGTTCTAGGACGGGCCGCTCTGAAACTGTTGGCATTGACGTGTCTTCCGATGGACCTTCGGGCTTTTCAACCGTCGGGTCTGCTGACTCTTCTAAGTTGTCTCTGACCGGTGAAGAAATCTCCATGTCCTGAACCATTTCGGACTCTGACGGTTGTTGTTGCTGTGGTTCAGTTGGAGTTACCGTTGAAGTTTCTGCCACCGCAGATGACAGCTCGGTCAGTCTTATTCTTTTCTCCCCTCATGTTGATCACGGTCATCCGGGTCATCATGTCTTCGTTTGGTACTTTGGACCTGACCCTTACAGGTGTCTTCAAGGCTGGCGACCCTCTCGGTTAGCCTGTCGAGGGCCTGCCTGACATCGGATAGTTGGGCCGTAATTGAGTCGGTCGGTGCGATAGGGGGCGGTGGTTGGGTTTGCGAGTGGAGAATGCTCACTAAATCTGCATCAGCGGAGGCGGAAATGTTGGAGTCGGTCAACAACTTGTCCAGTAAGGCGGCTTTGAGATCATCAACGGACATGTGCTGGACAGCCGGAGCGGTTGACGGTCGGGATAGGTGGAGTTGGGGAGTCGGATGAGGAACCGAAGATGTCGTGGCTTTACCAGTGATAGATCGACGAATGAACGCCAAGTCCTCGGAAACCTGCTTCATAATATCCGATTGGACAACCTTTAAGGCACCGTCCACATATTCCTTGGAGACGAACTCCGGGAAACTAACTCCGGCGGCACTTAGCCCTTCCGTTGTAGTAGCTGCAGTGGATTGCACCGCAGTACCGCCTACGTTCACGGTTGGCATGATGATAGCCGTGGTAGGACTTCCGCCCTGTCCTTGCGAACTACCAAAAGGTAGAGTCGCTCCGGGCGTTCCGATCGAGGCACGAAGACTCTCGACGTTAGCAGAATCAATGACCCGGGTCCTAGCCAAAGAAATGTCAGAATCAAAAGGATCTAGACTCAATTGTGCATCCAAAGAAGGCGAGACCGGGGGAGGCTGGCCTCTAGTTTCAACACCAGAACTCTCCAAGTAAGAGACCGGTGGAAGTTGGGCTTGATCCCCGTGAGAAGTTGAAACCGGATCCTTTTGAGAGGAAACGAAGTGGCTAGGGGGGTTGTGCAAGTACGTCGCTGGGCCCACGACGTCTTCTTCAATATCCCGATGCAACAAATGCAAAGGAATAGTAGATGTGGCTGCCCGGTCAGATGAAGGCTGGTTGGGGGTAACCTGTGAAGATTTCCCCATCACTCGCTCTCGGTCATTTTTTAACTTACTTCTCCTTTCACGCACATGCTCACTTTCAATTTCTTTTTCAACTAAAACTCCCTCCGCTCTCCTTATGTCTCCAGTAATGGCTTGGGGGGTTAGTTGCATCATCATCATCGTTTTCAGATTCGGTTTCCTCACTGTCGGATTCCTCAGACCCTTCTGCGTCACCAGAGGCCGAGCCTGATTGAGAATCGGATCCGGATACCGATTCGGAGCTAGAGGCGGTGCCGACAGTTGTTCCGGAGAAGGAACCGGATTCGGAGCTGGAAGAGGAGGCTGCCTCTTCGGCTGTGTGTACTCGGGAAACTCCTTCCACCTCCACATCGTGTAGGGCGGAGCCTTCAGCAGGCGGTGAATGAGGTCTAGGTCGAGACGTACTAGCATCGCGTGATGACCGCCCGGCACTACCCACGCCTGAACCCCTCACTATATTTTCTCTCTGCACGCCCCGTCCGACAGCCCCTGCTGGTCGAACCCCTCGTCCTCGCATACGTGGACCCTCACGTCGCTCGGATCGCGCTCTTTGGGCAGGTCCAGCCGGATTTGGCTGGACCATAGGAGCGACTATGTTGTTCTCTGTCCTATATGCTAACACACTTAGTGCCGATTGGTCCGCGATAGCTAGTAAGGCAGCAGGAATAACCATAGGAACTATACCTTCTAAGACTCGAATATTTTGAATACGAGTCATACGAGTAGCAACAAGTACCTCGTGATCAGCGCGTCGAGGAATGGTGAGATCGGATTCCATGAAATGTGCGACAAGCATTTGAAGAAAACGTGGATACGGAAGAAATGAGAGTCGTCTATTGCCTTAGATCTTCTTTTGCACTTGTGCCACGAGTTCCGCCCAAAGCATCGCCGCGAAGTCAACATTGCGACTGTAGATAACAGCATGAAATAAGCGAAGCATGTTGACTGACGTACGGTCAATGCCTTTCGTCACTGCAGAGAGACACCTGTTCAGGATGGTGAACAGAGTGTACCATACAGGCTGGAGGTTAGTTCGAGTGAAGCTCGAAGGTTGATGAAGTCCACCTCGATATTCGAGAGCCTGAATGTCTCGGCACAGGTCTACATCAGTGACATGCCCGTCGAAAGCTTCTGGAGCTGGAGCTGCATTTGCGGCCTGAAGACCAAGGATGGTGCGGAAGGTCTGGACCGTGATAGTGAACGCTGAGTCGCCGATACGAGCGCGGAGTTCATAGTGTTGGCCATGAGCTATAAGTTCGAGAGACCGCCAAAGTTGATGTACGTAAACAGCCGGAACCGAAGGATGAGCTGTTAACGCCTGGTTAAGCGCATGGCGCTTCAGAATCTCCACTATAACAGGGCTTTGGCAGTTGAAATTCGTCGGGACAAGGTGATAGTTGTTTGCAACTAGAGGAAGGTTTGGACCCGCAGGTAGTAATTGAGCGTCGGCTTGAGGTGGATTCGGATTTGGCTGCGCCATGTACCTGAAGATTGGTGAGGATTGGATTCCGATTGTGGAAGAAATCGCAAGCCAGAGGGATTTTGGGACCGGGAGTTTGGGGTGCGGGAGTTTGTGGTGCGGGAGTTATGAAAAATATGAAAAAGGTTTAAGGAAAACCTTGTTTATATACCCCGGTCCCGATACCGGGTGAGGTTGGCACCGGGTCCCGTAACTCTCCCGGTTCTATACATTCCAACTGCTAATTCTAAAAAAAAATTGACACACCAAAAAAAATTCTCTTCTCCCCCTCAGATTTTCAACCTGACATCGCTCCCCCTCAACTTTTCAAAAATAGCAGCCGTTTTTTTTTAATAAAAAACAAAACACACAAGTGAAAGAAAAGACTAACTTACCAAATAACTTTGACAAAATGACAAAACTCCCCCTAGACATATCAGACTGATATTTCTCCCCCTTGATTTCTCAAAAATTATAGCTTTTCCTCGCAGAGATAGAATACGTACCTTCGGAACTAGGCATTCGAGGAATCATCTTGAAAACACACATTTAGAAGCACGGGAATAACAAAGACAATACGGATAACATAAAGACAGATGTAAAACTTGAAAAACGAAAGGAAACCCTACCCTTGAATGTACAGAAAACGAGGGACGATGTGCTTGAAACACCCAAGCCACGCGGCGTGATAAGTATATCTGTAAGAGATATAGTTATCCCGTTGTGTGGAAAAGGTGAGACAAGTACAACTGAGACTCAAACTTTCAGATTTAGCATACCAAGCTTGGACACTAGAGCGAAAAAACGTGTTTCGTCCAACGCCTTGGTAAACAAATCTGCCAGTTGATTTTCCGTACACACAAAGTAGAGTTCCACGGTACCTTTCTCCACATGATCTTTGATGAAGTGATAGCGCACGTCTATATGTTTCGTCTTTGTATGTTGCACCGGATTGCTCGTGATGGCAATAGCACTTTTGGAGTCACAATAGATGGGGATGTTCGAGTAGTTGTACCCGTAATCCTTCAGTTGAGTCCGCATCCAAATCACTTGGGAACAGCAGCTGGCCGCGGCTACGTACTCCGCTTCCGCCGTGGAGGTGGAGACGCAAGTCTGCTTCTTTGAGGCCCAGCTAACCAGCTTGTCGCCTAGGAACTGAACGTGTCCCGTCGTGCTTTTCCGGTCAAGCATGCTTCCCGCATGATCAGCATCAGAATACGCTGTAAGCTCGAATCCTGTGTCCTTCGGGTACCAAAGGCCAAGATTAGCAGTACCTTTCAAGTAACGAATTATACGCTTAACTGCTATCATGTGAGACTCTTTAGGATTTGACTGAAATCTAGCACACAGAAAAGTAGAAAACATTATGTCCGGTCGACTTGCCGTCAAATACATCAGCGAACCAATCATTCCTCGATAGGTAGTAGGGTTAACAGCCTTTCCGTTAGGATCAGCGTGTAACTTCGTACCGGGGGACATAGGAGTACGCATGGGTGAGCACTGTTCCATCTGGAATTTCCGAAGAATATCCGCGATGTACTTAGATTGATTGATGAATATTCCGGTCGACAGTTGTTGAACTTGAAGACCGAGAAAGAAATTCATCTGACCCATCATACTCATTTTAAAATGCTTTTTCATGAGGAACGAAAAGTTGCGACAGTATTGTGGGCAAGAGGAACCGAAGATGATGTCGTCGACATAGACTTGAACTAAAAGAATGTGCTCACCTTCCCTCTTTATAAAAAGAGTTGTGTCGATCTTACCTTTCGAGAAGCCGGAAATTAGAAGAAAAGTTGACAGTTTATCGTACCAGGCTCTCGGTGCTTGTTTTAGTCCGTATAATGCTTTGTCGAGTTGATACACATGGTTCGGGTGATACGGATCTATGAAACCCTCTGGCTGATAGACGTATACCTCTTCTTTTAGATCTCCATTCAGAAACGCCGTCTTCACATCCATTTGATAGACCGTGAAGTTTTTGTGGGCGGCGTACGCGAGAAACATCCGAATGGCTTCGATTCGGGCCACTGGTGCAAACGTCTCTTCGTAGTCGATCCCCTCTTGTTGTCGATACCCCTTAGCGACCAAACGTGCCTTGTTTCGAACCACGACACCATTCTCTTCCTTTTTGTTCTTGAAGATCTACTTCGTTCCAATGATGGTTCGATTCTTCGGGCGAGGGACCAGACGCCATACTTTGAGATTCTCGAACTCGTTGAGCTCATCTTGCATGGCTATTATCCAGTCCGGGTCGTGTAGGGTATCTTTAACGGAGGCAGGTTCGACGTTGCTCAGGAAAACAGAGAATAGACATTCATTTCCGGTTGCCGCACGTTTTTGAGTATTACTCAGCAATGCAGGTGCGACGTCGTCTCCAGCTTCCGTGGTAGTCCGAGTCTGAACGAGGGCATTCGGATCACCGATGATTTGTTCTAGAGGATGTGCTCGAGTCCATTTCCTCGTATGGGGAAGAGGCTCCGAAAGAGGTTCTGAATTATCCGCATCGACATAGGACCCAAGGGGTAGATTCTGAACAGCTTCAAGGGATGGAACTGGATGTAGTCTTGGAACGACCACAGGTGGAGATACAACAGCGGTGGACGAAGATGTGGCAGTGGCGTCCGAGCCGTTGCTCGCTCCAGAGGAAGGAGTGGTAGGAACCACTGATGAGGGAGGTGCCGTTGTCGCAATTACTGGTGAAGTAGGTGAGTCCTCCGTGGAAGTATCATTGGGGGTTAGAGGAGGACCGAACATGTCGGTCGACACCACTATAGTTCCACCTGCATTCAAAGAAGCATCAGTAGAAACTGGGGGAAAAAATAAATCATTATAAAAATCTTGAAACAGAAGATCTAACTCAGAAGGTTGTGACTTCGACGGATTGGACGACGAAGGACCAACTGTTGTGTGCTTGGGTTCCGATCGAGAAAGATCAGAAGCCAGCACTCCAGTAAGTATGGGTTCCGAACTGTTATGTCCAGAAGCCAGGTCGACCAATTCGTCGAAGTCACAACCTTCTGATACGCCAACTCTCAAGCCAAGATCGATGAGTTCTTAAAGTTCAGTACCGACGAATGGTCGTTCATCACATGACATCTTGAGGACGAGGACGAAGACGTGGTGTACTTGGGAGAGAATCGAGAGGAGAGGCGAGAGGAAGAGGAGGAAGAGGAAGCAGAGGAAGAAGAAAAAGAAGAGTCGAGAGAAGAGGAAGAATAGATGACTGGTAAGTGTACCTCGACCTTTCTGCTAGACTTATCATTGTTTTAATCGTCTGACGTTCCTCTTTTTACTCTTTAGGAGAAGCTAGTGCGAAGTGGTCGTCTGTGGCTGCCAAGAGGGCGGCCCAAGCTGAATTCCCGCAGGGGCAGGGAGAAGAGAAAGGGGACCTCGACCACTGGGTCAGGGGTTTTAAAGAGGACAAAGATGACGGTCCCGAGGGAACCGTCTTCAAAGGCGGGCGACTCGTCGAGAGTCGTCACTCCTGAGAAGGCGAAGGTGTCGGTCGCATCTCTTGGGAAGACGAGGACGTCTTCTGATGCGATCGACGCGACACTAGTCAGCTCAGCGCCTCTGGCGAAAACGACGAGGCCTAGCTCTTCTACGTCGACCCCTTCGTCGGCCGACAAGAGCAACGGCGTCTCGACGGGAGATGCCGAAGTCACGACGGTTAACTTTACGTTGCCGTCAGACTTCATGGTGGATAATGTCCTGTACGGGACGAAACATTTTCCTCATCTGGGGAAATATCAGCTCTCCTCTTTCAGAGAGCGTTTCCAAGGGGTCCCGGTCGAGGAGACGGGATCCCATGTTGCAGGACTTGCGTTCATGGTAAGCGTCCACGACTTTGATTAATTTTTTATAGTTTTGTCGGGTGTTTACTAACCTGTATCTTTTGTACTTCAGGAGTTCCAGTCCTCCCTTGCCTTGTACTCCAAAATGGAGAAGACAAGGGGTTTGGTCCCACGGCTCTCGAAAGAGAGAAGGCGGCACTGGAGAGAGAGAAAGCTGCCCTGGCGTGCGTCGAGGCCATGTCTGTGCGGCTCGACGATTTTCAGAATGACCTAGAGGCCATGGAACATGAGAAGGACGACATGAACAAACGTCTTAAGCAGGCCCTGACTGTGATAGCCGATTCGAGGGCTGAATTGGACAGGACCAAAGAGTCCTTGGCTGCGAATGAAAAAGAAGCAAGGGATTCTATGTCCAAGGTGTCGGAGCTAGAGGGAGAGGTGAAGGAGCTAAGGGACGAGCTAAAGTCTGTTTTCTCCCTTGCTCGACTGACTGCTCGAGCTGCGATCATGCGACAGCACTTGTCGGGGAAGAATCCCCTTGCCTCGGCGTCAGACGAGTTGGCCTTCTATTTGGCAAATGTCGGATCCGAGAGGGACCTCGACTCTGATGACGAGAAGGAGGTCGAGGAGGAGGAGATGGATGCAGCCGACGTTCCTCCCTAACCTTAAAAAATTCTTTTCATTTTGGCTTTTGTCGATCGACCGTTGGGGGTCGAGTCTTTTGATGTAATTTCCATTCGAACATGAAATTAAAAATATTCATTTGGAACTTATGTTTTTACATTGTCAATTTCTCATTTATATCGTAAGTAAACAATGAGTACAATGTGATTATTAAATCGACATACATCGAATAGATCGAACTTGCGACACAGGCATCCATAATATAAGGATTATCCTAAGTTAAAAATTTAGATCATAAGATCTTTTGACTTTAAAGTCGTGTAAAGCAAACATAGGTTCTTGCGACTAAGGAATTCATACAAAACATGACAATTATCTAAGTTAGAGAGACTTAGATCGTACGATAGATGTGGGTCGTGCGTTCCTACGATCGTGTAATCAATTCATATGGTAGACCTGGTTGCTTATATCGTGCGATCCTGCGAAAATGTACTTAAGCCATGTAATGGACTTAATAACTTATGTCGTGAGATCCTGCGATAAAACAAGGTCAGAGGTTGGTTGTTGGCTAGCCAACGACCCTCCGATGCTTAAGTCAGTTATCGTTGTGGTAAATAAAAAATTGTATGAAACAAGGGTTTAGAAGAAATACCTTTTCAGATGTGTTGCATTCCAGCTACGTGGGATATCTTGATTTTCGAAGGTTTGGAGTTTATAAGCACCCTTACCCATGACTTCTAAGATACGATAAGGACCTTCCCACTTGGTGGAAAGTTTACCTGCGTTGAGCTCTTGAGTGCTCTGGAAGAAGTAGTCGCCCTCCTGGAAGACTTTAGCCTTAACGTTCTTGTTGAAATGTTGCTCGACTGCTTGCCGTTGTGCCGCCATTCTGATCAGTGGTGATTCTCTAAGTTCTTCAAGGGCGTCGAGGTCATAACTTTTCAACCAAGTTATGGTCGACAGAAGCATGCCTCGAGGTCGGGAGTCGGATCTCGACTGGCAATACTTCATCACAACCATAGACCAAAGAGAAAGGGGTTTGTCCTGTGGACGTGTGTGGCATCGTGCGATTCGCCCACAAGACTGAAGGGAGTTCTTCGACCCACTTCCCTTTTGCAGCTTTTAACCTTTTCTTGATCGAAGCAATAATGGTTTTATTACTCGATTCTGCAAGTCCGTTTGCCTGGGGATACCTGGGTGTCGAGGTCGTCAACTTGATATTGGGGTCTTCACAGAAATGTCGAGTCCTGTTGCTTATGAACTGGGATCCATTGTCGCAAACAATTTCGAATGGTATCCCGAACCTGCATATGATGGTAGTCTGGATAAAAGAGATGACTTCCTTGTCCCGGACTTGGGAGAAGGCAGCCGATTCTATCCACTTAGAAAAATAATCTGTAAGTACGAGAAGAAATACCTTTTGCCCGGGGGCAGGTGGTAACTTGCCGACAATGTCCATCCCCCATCTCATGAAGGGCCATGGGATTAATGTCGAATGTAAAGGTTTAGAAGGTTTGTGGGAAGTACCTGAATGTCAATGACAAGGATCAAAATTCTGTACATACCTGACGGCGTCTTGTCGTAGTGTCGGCTAAAAGTAGCCTTGTCGAGATATACGATTGGCCAGACTGCGACCTCCTGAGTGGTTGCCACACTCTCCATCATGCATTTCTTGAAGGATTCTTTGAACTTGACTTTTGCCGATAACACATCTCAGGTTCAATCCTGTCGATGATCGTCGATATAGTCTATCTCTGATCATGGCATATTTGGATGCCTTGAACCTGATCTTCCGAGCTTCCATCTTGTCTTCTGGGAGTTGGTCGTGCATAAGGAAATTTCTGATGTCGCACGACCAATCATTCTCGACGGATGGTGTCGCCAGGTGGATCATAGGAATGTTGTCGAATAATGGTTCACTGAGTGCAAATCCAAGGTTTGCTAAAGCGTCGACTTGAGTATTCTGGTCCCTTGGAATCTGTTCGATGGAGAATGATTTAAAAATCCCGTGCAAATCCAAGGTTTTCTAAATCCCTTCGGACTTTTCTTTTGCTACCTTTAGGTACGCTGTCAGTTTTGAATCTTTGGCCTCGAATTGTCCATTCATTTGGTTATAACCAGTAGAGAATCGCTTTTGACATGTAGTGCGGTTGCCCCTAAGTCGTGGGCCATACTCATTCCCACGATCAGGGCTTCGTACTTGGCTTCATTGTTGGTGGCTTTAAAATCGCATCATACGGAATATACCATCTTGCCCCCCTGTGGAGACTTTAAGACGATGCCTAGCCCTAAACCCCTAATGTTGGAGGACCCATCGACATGTAGAGTCCAGGGCACGTCATCGTGAGTCGCCACAGTGAGCACCTCAAGCTCTGCTTCTTTCTCCAGCTCAGGACTGAAGTCGGCGATGAAATCTGCCAAAGCTTGCGTTTTGATCGTTGTCCTGGGCTTGTAGTCGATGTCGTAACTACTGAGATATATGCTCCATTTTGCCAATCGACCTATCAACTCAGGTTTCCTCAAGACAGACTTAAGAGGAAAGTTAGTCACAACAGTAATAGGGTGTGATTCAAAATAATGTCGCAATTTCTTTGCAGCTGTAACTAGCGATAAAAGTAATTTTTCCATAGAGGAATACCTGGTTTCGGCGTCCAGAAGGGATTTACTTACATAATAGATCGGCAGTTATTGCTTTTCATCCTCTCGTGTCAGGACGACACTTACTGCATTAGGACTGACGACCAAATATAGCTGCAAGACCTCGTTATCGTGAGGTTTTGACAGCAGAGGTGGCGACGTCAAGTACTCCTTTAGTTCTGCAGTGCTTGCTTATGATCGTCTGTCCAGTTGCAGCCTTTATTTTTCTGGAGGACGTTGTAGAATAGATGGCATCTATCCGATGATCGAGAGATAAATATGTTCAGGGCTGCCACTCGACCAGTGAGCCTTTGGACTTCTTTAAAATTCCTTGGGGATCTGATCTCGATAATGTCCTTGACCTGATCTGGATTGGCCTCGATTCCTCGTCGAGTGACCATATAGCCCAGGAACTTCCCGACGCTGACGCCAAAGGAGCACTTCGTCAGGTTCAACTTCATGCTATACTTTCGAAGGATGTTGAACGACTGCCTCAAATGCTCAACGCGGTCGACTGCTTGCTTCGACTTGACGAGCATGTCGTCAATATACACCTCCATCGTGTCGCCAAGGTGATCTTTGAACATTTTGTTCACCAGACGCTGGTAGGTGGAACCTGCATTCTTTAAACCAAAGGGCATAACCTTATAACAATAAATACCTCGATCTGTCATGAAGGCAGTTTTTTCCTGGTCCTCGACGTGCATCCGGATTTGATTATATCCGGAGTAAGCATCCATGAATGTCAATAGTTCATGTCCTGCTGTCGCGTCGACCATGGCATCGATATGTGGCAATGGAAAAGGATCTTTTGGACAAGCTTTGTTGAGATATGTGAAGTCGATACAGACCTTCCATTTACCATTTTTCTTTTGCACGACCACGACATTTGCAAGCCAATCGGGGTACTTTACTTCTCGAATCTTTCCTGTCTTAAGGAGGTTGTCGACCTCGTCATTGATTACCTTATTCCGTTCAGGAGAAAATTTTCGTCGCTTTTGCTTGACAAGTTTGAATTACGGGTCGACGTTGAGCTTATGAGAAATAACGTCGGGGTCTATGCCGACCATGTCTTCGTGCAACCAGGCAAAGCAGTCGGCATGTTCCTGCAAAAAAGATATTAGTTTTTCCTTAAGGCAAGGGTCGAGGGATGAACCTATAAAGACGATCTGGTCAGGCTTGCTCTGTTCCAGAACGACTTCCTCCAGGCGATAATCGTCGGCTATCCCAGGAGCATCTTGGACCTGTAATTGCTAGATGACCTGCTTTTCTGGTTTCTGGGTCGACTTGTAGCAGTCGCGGGCGACCTTCGGCTCACTTTTGATCTTCTAGACTCCCCACGGCGTAGGGAACATCATGGTCTGATGATACGTCGAGGGAACGACTTTCATGTCATGGATCCACGGTCGACCTAAGATGATGTTATAGGCCGATGAGCAATCATCGACGTTGAACTTTGTCGGCTTGTTGATTCCTCGGGCGTAGACGGGCAGAGTAATCTCTCCAAAGGTACTCGTCGCGTCTCCATTGAAGCCAACCAAGGTTGTCGAACGTCGGGTAATTTCCGATCAATCAATTCCCATGGCCTTGATGGTATCAAGGAAGATGACGTTCGCTGAACTGCCCCCATCGACCAAGACTTGTCGGGTCAGGCAATTACCAATCGTGAGTTGAATGATCAACCCATCATGGTGCTTTTGATGCGAGTCTCCGAGGTCGTCTTGGTCGAACGTAATCTTCATAGCTTCCAATTCCAGATCTCTTTTGGGTCTTGACGAGCGAGGGGTAGTCCGATCGCTAGGTCCTTAAGATTTCCCTTCGGGACGTGGTATGCTAGCACTCTTTTAAGGGATATGAAATCGTCCGCCATGTGACCATGATCGACGTGGAAGCCGCGCCACTTCGATTTGTCTTTCTTATCGTCATCTTTATCGGTCTTCTTCGGCCACCGGATGGTCGCCTGGACGGTCTTCAGGGCCTCGACCAAGTCCTTAGTAGTTCCCTTGAATCCATAATAGGATATCTTGGGATACTGAGGGAATTTGGTCGGGGTCGCGGTCTTCTTTTTCTCGAATCGGATATTCGAGATATGTCGTGCATGCTCTGATTTGGACATCGCCTTCGTCTTGAACTCTGTCTTCTTTAAACTCAGTGACCTTTTGTCGTCAGAATTCTTCCGACGAAAGGCAACATCATCCTCTACCCTCATATAAGCTAGGGTTCTTGCTCGGACGTCTTCGAAATTTTCTGGAGGATACTTTGTTAGATCAGTGTATAGACCCGAACTGTTGTCTAGACCGCGTTTGTAGGCTTCGATCGCGGTCATGACGTCGCAGTTATGGACACTGATCATTTCTGCATTGAACCTATTGAAATAGCTCTGGATAGATTCACCGGCCTTCTGCACGACGTAATACAAGTCGCTGGTTTGCTTTTCCATCTTACGACTGCTAGCGAACTGCTGTGAAAATTGGTTGACTAACTCCGTGAAGGACCCGATGGATTTGGGCTTGAGGTTAATCAACCATTGGAGGGCGGCACCCGTGAGGGTCGCCCTAAAACTCTTGCACATGCAAACCTCCTGATACTGGTAAGGGATCGACACAGTCCACATTAGTAATTTATACTGAGCGACGTGTTCTGTGGGATCCGAGATACCAGAATACCTAGGCGTGAAGGTCGGGATACTATATTTCTTGGGGACGTCGACCAGAGCAATCTCGTCGATAAAAGGGGAAGCTTGAAATCCCGTGTGAGGCTCGACGTCGACGGGCACGGCTGCCCCCGGCAATTTTGCAAGCAGGGACAGGACACGCTCATTCTGGTCTTCCAACATCTTTAGTCATTGAGCGACGGGGTCCACACCTGCTGGAGGGTTGATTCCTGAATTTGTGTTGTTTCCGTACGACGATCCATTGGTGTCCCCATTAAGAGGGATGAAGTACGGTTGAAACCCGTTATGCAGAGGTGGTGGTCTCAAATGCTGAGGAGGAATCGGCCCATACTGAGGATTGTGGACGAACGATCCCTGCTGCGGATTCTGGACGAACGGACCATGCTGCGGATTCTAAACGAATGGACCTTCCTGCGGATTCTGGACGAACGGCCCATGCTGTGGATTCTGGACGAATGGACCTGAACCTGGATTGCTGACAAATGGTCATGGACCATTCTGCTGTCCGAACGATCCATTCGGATTCTGATTCCGCAGTCGCGTGATTTCTTCAGCTGCCCTTCAACTTTGCTCAGCAAGGGCGTCGATTTGATTGCGCGCAGCTTCCAGCTCCCGATGCATCTGGGAGATGATCTGCTATGGATTTCCATGACCTTCCATTTTCCTGAAAGAGAAAAAAGAGAAAACTCCAAGAAACTGTTAATCGGACCCACGTTTGTCGAAGACTTTCTCTAGATGGGGCCCCACGGTGGGCGCCAAACTGTTAATGCCGAAAATTGTCCAAAAGGATAACTTAAGGTTGATGTGGAGCTTAACAACTAAAGAACAGAAATCGTTGGACAAACAGTGCGACAAAGACAAAAAGTAAAAGGAGACGAGATAAATTTTGGTGACGCGGGATAAACCTCAACGAGGAAAAAACCCACGGACGACAGTGATGGTCGTCGCTGCACTATGGTCGCCAATCAGGGGCGATGTCCTTGCGTTTCAAGTGTCGAGAGTACAAACGATTACATAACAAATATCATAAATGACTTAATTCGTAAAGAAAATAAGTGCGTCGTGTGTAAAAGTAGCATGTCGTGCATCGTCTGTGGAAAGAGAACTTTGCTTCGAATGTTCTTGTTTTTGCCATAGATGCTATTGAGTTCAGATGTGCGCAAATGAAGTTGGGATCCTTGTTTATATAGGCTTCGCAACTTTAAAAGATCCGCATAAAGTTTGAGTAACGGTCGTAACGTTTTCTGAGAATTAATGCTCATAATGATCTTGTCGGTTATAGCCGTTGGTCATTAATGGCTTTGATCCTGCATTAAACAGAGGAAACATAACAATTATTTCATTAGTTAATCGTGTTTGACAAGTATCCGACGACGGTGGTGTGAGTTGGACGACATCATGGTCGAGTGTCGTGAGTAACCCTCGACCTATACTTAGGTCTGACGATAAGAATGTCGAGTGTATATGATTTTATCTTATCCTTAAATGTGTCGTGTAAGAAATGTTTTTTCCTTTTTCGGTCTTTGTTGAGGTTAATAAAATTTTACCCAAACAGCTATGGGAAACGATAAGTCAGAGATCACCCGTCGGTCGACGACTCTGAAAGGATTTAATGGCGACTCTACCAACACTTTGGGAGAAATAATTCTCCCAGTGTACGCTAAAGGGGTCAACAAGCAGACAAAATTCAACGTTATCGTCTGTTTGTCAGCTTACAACATTGTACTTGGTCGACCCTGGATCCATGATATGTAGGCGGTCCCCTCGACCTATCACCAGACGATTAAGTTGCCGACGCCATGAGGAGTGCATGAAATCAAAAGTGAACAGAAGACCGCACATGATTGCTACAAGGCGACGTTAAAACCATATAAAAGGGATATCTAGCAATTACAGGTCCGGGATGTCCTTGAGTCCTCAGATGACTATCGCCTAGAAGAAGTTGTCTTGGACCAGGACAAGCCTGATCAAATCATCTTCGTGGGGGCATCGTTAGATCCCATCATAAAGATTCAGCTAATTTCCTTTTTACAGGAGCACGCCGATTGTTTCGCTTGGACGCACGAAGACATGGTCGGCATAGATCCCGACATCATCTCCCATAAGTTGAACGTCGACCCAGTAAAGCAAAAACATCGTAAGTTTGCTCCTGAAAGAAGAACGGGAAGTGGCGAGTGTGTATCAACTTCACAGACCTTAACAAGGCCTGTCCTAAAGATCCATTCCCACTACCCCACATCGATGCTATGGTCGACGTAACCGCAGGACATGAACTCCTGACGTTCATGGATGCTTATTCTGGATACAATCAGATATTGATGCACATCGAAGACCAAGAGAAGACTGCTTTCATGACAGACAAAGGCATATACTGCTACAAAGTCATGCCTTTCGTCTTGAAAAAATGCAGGATCAACCTACCAACGATTGGTTAACAAGATGTTCAAAGAACACCTTGGCGACACCATGGAGGTATATATTGACGACATGCTTGTCAAGTCCAAGCAGGTGGCCGACCACATCGATCACTTGAAGAAACCCTTCGACGTCCTTCGACAATATCAGACGAAGCTGAATCCTACGAAATTTTCCTTCGGAGTCAGCGCCGGGAAATTTCTAGGCTACATGGTCACAAGACGAGGAATAGAGGCAAATCCCGATCAAATCAAAGCCTTGATAAACAGCAAATCGCCCAGGAACTTCAGGGAGGTCCAACGACTCACAGGTCTAGTGGCAGCGCTAAATCACTTCATCTCACGATCGTCGGATAAATGTCATTTATTCTATAATGTCTTGAAGAAGAACAATGGTTTCGACTGGACGAATGATCACGAGCAGGCTCTACAACGATTAAAAAAATATATGGTTGTTCCACCCCTGCTCTCGAAACTGAAGGACCACGAGGTCCTGTGACTATATCTCGTCGTAAGTCCTCACTCAGTGAGTGTTTTCTTAACTAGAGAGGACGACGGGCGACAACTACCGATCTATTACGTCAGTAAGTCTCTGCTAGACGCTGAAATGCGATATACGTCTATGGACAAGTTACTTTTATCATTGGTTACAGCGGCAAAGAAGTTACGACATTACTTTGAATCACATCCCATTACCGTCGTAATGAATTTTCCTCTTAAGTCAGTCTTGAGAAAGCCCAAGCTAACAGGACGACTAGCGAAATGGAGTATCTACCTCAACGGCTATGACATTGACTTTAAGCCTCGCACGACAATTAAATCGCAGGTCCTGGCCTACATTATCGCCGATTTCAGTCCTGAGTTGGAATAAGAAGCGCAAGATGAAACCTATGTTGTGGCGACTACAAGCGACACGACCTGGGTACTCCATGTCGACGGATCTTCAAACTCCAGAGGAGTAGGTCTTGGTGTCGTCTTAAAGTCTCCACATGGGGCAAGATGGTGTACTTCATACGATGCACTTATAAAGCTACGAACAACGAGGCAGAATACGAAGCTCTGATCGTGGGAATGAATATGGCTCACGACTTGGGGGCAACCGGACTTCACGTCAAAAGCGATTCCTTATTGGTGGTAAACCAAATGAACGGGGAATTCGCAGCAAAAGATCCCAGGATGATGGCCTATCTTAGGATAGCCAATGAGAAGTCAAAGATGTTTGATCCGTTCTCAATCGAACAAATCCCTAGAGATCAAAACACCCAAGCCGACGCACTAGCCAACCTTGGATCGACACTCAATAAGCCGTCGTTCGACGCTACTCCTATGATCCATCTTACGACCTCATCCATCGAGGACCCTAAAAAATTTTGTGCTCTTAACGTAGAAAACAGTTGGTCGTACGATATCAAGAACTATCTTATGCACGATCAACTACCTGAGGATAAAATGGAAGCTCGAAAGATTCGATTTAAAGCCTCGAAATACATTATCATTGGTGGCAGACTTTATCCACGAACATCGACAGGTCTAAACCTAAGATGCATCGATAATTCAGAGCATGTGCAAAACATCTCGAAGGATATGCACGATGGCGAATGTGGCAACCATTCTGGTGGTCGCAGTCTTGCAAATCGTATATCACGACAAGGCTACTATTGGCCGACATTAAGGAAATATGCCATCCGATACGTCCAAAGCTGTGATGCATGTCAACGACACTTAGGTATGATACACCAGCCTTCTGAACCACTACATACGTCATTGGTCCCTTGGCCCTTCATGAGGTGGGGAATGGACATTGTTGGTAAATTACCTCCTGCCCCAAGGCAGAAAGTCTTTTTGTTATTCCTTACAGATTATTTTTCTATGTGGATAGAAGCAGCCGCCTACTCCCAGATTCGGGACAAAGAGGTCATCTCTTTTATCCAGACTAACATTATATGCAGGTAAAGGAATTCCTTCCGAAATCGTATGTGACAATGGGTCACAATTCATACGTGATCGTACGCAACAGTTTTGTGAGGATCGTAACATCAAACTTACAACCTCAACCCCACGTTATCCCCAGTCTAACGGTCTTGTAGAATCAAGAAATAAAGTCATTATCAATTCAATCAAGAAGAGACTTAAGGCGACAGAGGGAAAATGGGTCGAAGAACTTCCATCGGTCCTATGGGTGAATCGTACGACACCCCGAACATCGACAGGGCATGCACCATTTTCATTGGTTTACGGTTGTGAAGTCGTCTTACCTATTGAAGTGCAGCTCCCGACAACGAGACATACATCCGTCGATCATAACTTGGTGGACTTGAGCTACGACCTTGACGCTCTCGAAGAGCTAAGAGAGTCTGCTTTGGTCAAAATGGCATCTCAGCGATAGGTTGTTGAACGACATTTCAACAGAAATGTTAAAGCCAAGATCTTTCAGGAAGGTGACTACGTCTTACGACGAGTATTCCAAAACACCAAGGAACCAAACGCAGGTAAGTTATCCACTAAGTGGGAAGGACCTTATCGAATATCTGAAATCGTTGGGAAGGGTGCTTACAGGCTTCAAACCCTCGACGACCAAGACATCCCACGTAGCTGGAACACAGTACATTTAAAGAAGTATTTCTTTTGAAATCTTACTTTTGATTTATCTTTCACAACGATTACTGACTTATGCATCGGAGGGTCGTTGGTCAAACCAACGACCACCCTCGAATATTACATTGCAGGCTCGCAGGATCGCACGAACGCCAGTCTTACGATTTAAATCGTGAGAATTAGAGTCTCTATGACTAAAAGGTCACGACTGTTATGTCACGACCGCCGAACCATGACTCATACGTCACAAGCGAAATCTTATGATTCATCTTATGGATCTTACAATCACAACAGCTGCTTTTTAATCTAAGTTTCGGAGTTGGAGTCTTATGACTTGAATTTCACACTTATAATATTTTTCGGCCCCAGTCACCCGGTTACAAGTACCTATGTCGTGCAGTTTGACCTACGTCTTACTGCTTTATATGCTCGTTCTTTAAATTTTGTTATCTCTCGATTATTTTGTTTATTTACAACAAAGTAAAGTAACACGATAGCATAACGAAAATTTACTTGTATTAAATCGGGAGGAAATACAAGACAAAGGCACGACCACCAACGATCGCCCTAGAACAAAAACTACAAAAATACAAAATCACAAAGGCCTACTGAGGGCCCTGGACGACTCCAGCGTCATCTTCTGCATCGCCCGTCTTGGCTTCTGCGGAATCAGTGTTGTCGACCCTATCCTCTTGGTCGAGATCCTCCTCGGTCCCGACATGTTCAAGATAAGACGCAACCTCGGCCTCATCTCCAGCCAAGGGATTCTTCCCCTGCAGATGACGATGCATGATTGCCATCCTAACCCTTAGACGGGTCAGCGCGTCGAACGAGAGGAGCTTCTCCTCCAAGGCCTCCGTCTTAGCCTCAGCGGCCTTAACCACCGACTTCATCTCCCCCACCTGTTTTTCGCGGACGGTGAGGGATGCCTTAGTCGCCAAAACCTCTGCCTCATAGGCAGATGCCTTCTCCAATGCCTCCTTGAGACGACCCCGGAGCTCTTCCTTCTCCCTCGGAGACGTCTCTAAACTACTACAGAGATTGTCCAGTTGGACGGAGACAGCCTCCACCCTGGCCTTTGTCGCCCATTCTTTCTCTCGAGCTATACGCTCACCCTTCTGTGCTCGCTGAAGCTCCTCAGCGAGGGAAGGGTTGACCTTCTAGAGCTCCTCTGGTTGGCCAAAAAGGCACAAAGACGCCTAGAACGCCTGCAGTCGCACGAAAACATAGGGTAAGTCATACGATATAAAATGAAAATGACATACTAGAAAGGATAGTCCTGCGACGTGAGACCCCGTCTCATCCACAAGAATGCCCCGATAGCGTTCCTTAAAGGCTAGCAGGAGAAATTTTCCCAAATTTGGGAAAATCTTCGCCCTGTCCAAGACGCCGTCCACCAGGAAGTACGACGGCAACAAAACGTTAACCGTCGTAACTTCAGGGGTCTCCTCAACCTGAGGACCTTTCTCCTTATTCCCTACGGCGGACGACCCAGGTGGCGTCGGCGTCGCCCTTGGCACGTAATAAGACGTATTCGCCTTCTTAAGAGTTGAGACCGTCGTAGGTTCCCCACCCGTCGATGACGGTTCCCTCAGGGAAGCCGACTTCATCTTCTTCAAATCCTCCGACTCTGAAGTCGGAGGATCCTTCCTCTTCAGCTCCCTGGCCCTCCGAGCCAGGGCTAGCTGAGTTTCTTTCTTCGACTTTCTCGAAGTTGATTGCATCTCAGAATCACCGGCAAAAAACTATAAGCATCAGATATCATCCGACGACACAAATGTAAAAATAAAAACGTACGACCAAAGACACTTACTTATTGAAGTCTCCTATTGACTTCTTTCCTCGGCTGCCAAAACTCCGACGGTCGTACGACTAGGAGAGTCGAACAACTCTTCGACGCAGCAAGAAAAGAGTCTTGCAACCTTCTCTTTAGAATCAAGAGCAGGCCCGACCCTAGCAAAGTTGATATCAGAAACAAACAACCAAAAGTTAGCAGAAGACAAAATTAATGCTAAAAAACATACAACAGGTTAAAAAAAATATATATATATATATATATATATATATATATATATATATATATATTTATGCATGGTGTTCCACCTAGATGCGACCCATGGGTATCCTCGTCTATACGATTGAGCGTCAACACCCGACCGATAACATACTTGGCCTTCCACCCGCGGTCGTGGACCTGGGTGCCAGGAACCAGAGTATATCCGCCCCTCAGCTTGGAGGACAGGCTATATCGGTGATAGCCGTCCGACCTGACATCGAACGCTGTTAGGAGATCGCTCACCGAGAAAGGCGCTTCCCAATCAGCGGTGAGCCGATCAATCTCCTGAAAAATCTGCCAAAGTTCGGGCAAGATCTGCCTTGGAGATAGGTCAAAGGCATCCAAAAACTCCCCGACCAGGGGAGAAAAGGGCCACCTAAATCCTATTCTAAAAGGATACTCGTACTAGACGAAGAATCCTCTCAAACACTCCACCGGTCTAAGCTGGTCGAGTGTGTATAGTCCAACATCGGTAGGTATGCCCGCCAACAACCTAAAGGCTTCCACCTCCTCCTTCTCTTGAAAAGAGCTCGCTGGCTCGGAGGAGACAGGAAAATCTGGGACAGAAACTTGCGCTACATATAGGTCCATAAGGTCCCTATTTGTGGTGGTCTTCCTAGCTATTGATTTTTTCCGCATGTTGAAAAGAGTAAAGATCGTACCTTAGATCTCTAAAACCTCGAACGAACAAACGAAAGCGTTGGTAGATCTCTTTGAAATCTCTCTCAAAAAATATCAAAGGCGTAGAAAGGAAAGATCTCCATAATCACGATATTTATAGCAACGACGTGTCAGATAATTTCGGTGGATGGTCGACAGCTGTCCACTACCTTTTCACATGCAACGTGCGGATGAATGACACCTGTCCTATAACATCTCCATGCCTCCTACACGTCTCCATGGCGTCACGACAACTTCGTCTTCCTCGGTCCAAATCGAACCAAGACTGTTAGCCCCAAGTATACAAGATGTTAAAGTATTGAAAATATTACAAGTCAGAAGACGACCAGAGATCCGGCAGAAGACTTAGAAGAATTCAACCAGAAGATCAATAGAGCCCCACAGAGCTCTGGCAGAAGACTTCTTGTGTTCCACCAGAAGAACTGTTCACACCAGAAGAACTGTTCACACCAGAAGACCATCAGAGCTCTAGCGTAAGGGCTCTGGTGAATGAAGACCTCTCTGAAGCTTAAGTCTCGAAGAAATCTCTAAGTGTTAGACATGTGTCCGTACTTTCCACGTAAGCCCTAAAAGGACAGAGACACGCTTTACACGTGTCATCCCAGGGTTAGATAGTATACTGTCTTTCACTTTATCAGGCTATAAATAGAAGGGTAGTGGAACGCACAATAGTAAGCTTTTGGAAGAATTGTTTTCCACATTTGTGAGAGCACACACTGCTACATTCCACACCACTATCACTGTACAATTTGTTTCCTGAGAGATTTCAGAATACACACACTTGAACGTGTTCTTGGTGTTATTCAAATATCAATATACGAGCAACTTATTTACTTGATCTTGTTATCATTTATTGTTCATTATTGATACTCTCACTGTTACATTAACGTCTACACAATCACTCACATTTAATGGCTTTATATAATGCTTCCGCTATCTATTTTATGCTGTTTATGTGATACAACTTGAATATGGGAACCAACAATTGGTATCAGAGCGGATTGATTTGCTCAAATCAAACGATCCAATCTAACCAGGTTGATTCATTGTTGTTGATTGTGTTTGTCTTCAAAAGCTTCATAGTATACTCTGTTTTTACTGTTCTAAGTTTAAAACAAGTTTTCAGAGTTCTTTAATCCCTGTTTAAAGCTTTCTAGTTAGTCTGAATATATTATTTACGCAAGTTACTGTTCCATTAGTTACTGTTCATCTACTTTCAGTTTGAAAAACCCTTTTAAAATCTTTCGAAACCTTCGTATTCCGTTTTCTGAAAAGATGGCTAATAACAACATCAATGCTATCTACATGGCCGGTTCTCTGACCAAACCTCCTACTCTTCTGAGAGATGAATATCCTCGATGGAAGATTAGGATGGTTAACTTCTTTGATGGAATGGATAGAGACTTAATGCGATCTTTCACAAGTGGACTATTCCAACCCATGGTTTTGGTTCCTCGTGTACCTGCTACAGAAACTACTGCTGAGGTTCCAGCTCACTTCGAGGTTAAAACCACTGGGTTTACTGATGAAGAAAAGCTAAAAATGGAAAATGACCTCAAGGCTGTTAGACATCTGATTATGGCCATTCCCAACGATATTTTCCAAGAACTAGACTCATGCGTTACATCTAAAGAAATCTGGGATCAGCTTCTAAATCAACTTGAGGGTTGTATCAAAACCCAAAAGAACAGAAGGACCCAATGTATTAATGAATACAATGATTTCAAAGCACTCCCTGATGAAACCTTACAACAGACCTACAACAGATTCAATGTTTTAATAAACAAATGTGAAAAGTGTGGGGTTGTTCGGTCGAAGGAAGATAACAATGTCCTGTTCTTGAAAAGTTTAAATGATGAATGGTTGAACCTATCCATGTCTCTACATGCTAACCAATATTTGGATGCATGGTCTCTTACTGATGTGTATGGCACTCTTGCTACACAAGAGAAGGATGTTGTCAAACAAAAGGGCAAATCCACCATCGCAGGTCCAATAGCTTTGATATCTGACTCAAAAACTCCCACTAAAGGGAAGTCCAACAGAGAGAGCTCTAGCAGAGAGAAGAAGAAAGAGAAGGTTGTGAGAAATAAGGGAAAGAAAAGTCTAGTTGCTGAAAGTGATGCAGAGGAAAGTTCATCAGAGGGTGATGATATCAATGCGTTCACCCAATCTCTTGCCTTAATAACTCAAAAGTTTAACAAGAGATTTGGTAACAAAGTATTTGATAGGAGAGGAAGATACGAGAGAGAAGAGAAAGACGAGAAGAGAGGTTATGCTGCACCTCACCATCAGAGTAACAACAGAGCTCCACAAGAGCAAATACCACAACAGAAGTACAATCCTCCAGCCCCCCAGAAGCAAGCTGATGCTGCCCAACCCATCAACCAGAATGATGGACGATGTTTTAAATGTGGCAAACCCGGCCATTTCTCTGCTAATTGTAAGGGTAGACTGGTGAAAGACTAGGACTACTACTACAAGAACAAGTACAAGTACAATTACAGAGAGAGAAGCTATGTTGCTGAGATGGAAAATTGGATCTCTGACTCGTCCTCTGATGACGAACCAGAGCAAGCCAATTTTTGCAGAGTTGTTGTAGATGATATATGTTTGGAAGAAGTAGCAGACTGGATGACTGGAGAGATGCCTGAAAGATCAACAGAGGCAGACGTATCTAAGAATGCATGTGCTCTTTCTGTAACAGAGCCAAATGACAGAGCGCTGGAGACCACTAAACCCAGTGCCAAGGTATGTTCTACTTCTGAATCAAAATATGACTCTGAGTTGGAAATGCATGTGTCTTTACTTACAGAGGAATTTCAACTGTTAAAACAAAAGATTTTAGAGGAAAAAGAGTTAAGAAAGCTAGCTCAGAAGGATATGTCCTTCTACAAGAGAGAGAAAACTCGCTTGGAACAAGAGAAGGAAGAGATCTCTAGAGAAAACGCTGAGCTAGAAGTTTTACAAAAACAGAAATAAAACTCTTTTTTTGTAAAAGTTATGGAATATGAGGAAGTGTTAAAGCAAAAGGCTGAAGAGGTTAAGAAATCTAAATATGAAAAGCTTAACTCTGTTACTCTAAAGGACGATTTTCAAAGAGAAAGAGAGGTTTTACACCAATCTTTATAGAGAAAAGAGATTTTAATTAAAAAGTACCAGGATGCACAAGATGTGCATATAAAAATCAACTCTCAAAAGGATACGCAAGGTCTGGGTTTTAGTGAACTTTCTCCCCACACTGGAAGGAAGAAGACATCTCTGTCCTCTTCCTTCTGTGTTGGGAAAATCCAAGAAAATGTGATCTCTGGTACTGCAGTTTTTAAAAGAGCCAAAACCTCAGATGTTTCAAAAACAAGAAGGCTGAACTTTAGGAACGTCAACTATGACTCCTTGGATCATGAAAAGGTTACAAAACCATCTGAAAAGTTCATTCATGATGAAAGAAAAGCTGAGGTCAAATTTCCTGAGTCTGTCAAAAGTCTTGATCCAAAAGAAATTTTCCACTTCAACTCTTTCAAGGGCCAGAAGTCTGTTACTTCTGTGGCTGAATCCTCTGGTGTTAAAACACATAGTGAGCTCAACCCTGAAGCCCCAGTCTTCTCCCCTACCTCTGAGTCAGTTAGAACATCTTTTGAAGAGGATCTTAAGAGAGTTATTGAGGAAAATGATGCATCTGATGCTTTGAATCCAAGACTGAGAAAGTCCAAGTCCACAAGAGCAAATATCTCTAATATACCCATAGAGTCTTACACCTCTACCAGAGCCACCAGAGACTTTCTAGACTCTGATTCTGAGGTGGATGAGCAGATTTTCTGTGCTCAAGAGAACATCTTGCACAAACCCAAGCAGGTACTAGTTGTATCTGGAGATATGAAAACGGTCTCATTTTTTAAGAAACAATCAGATTTATAGAATTTCCTGATTTCAAAAATAAGGGTATCAGGATTCTTTCTTCTGATGAAATAGAAGAGAAGAGAAGAGAAAAAGCTAAGAGTATTCCAATGAACCACACCTCCGTTCCCTTTGCTTATAAACCAATCAGATTTACTCCAGAGCAAAAGGGCAAATGGATAGTCAATGACAAACCTGTTCCCAACTATGCAGTAAATCAAAGGAAAAACTCTTTTTGGTCTAGAGAATCTGTTCCCAAGAACAATGGTAATTTCAAGAAACCAAACCAGGACAGATTGTATGAAAAGACATCTGGTCCTAAAGTTTTTCAATCTCAAGTACCATTCAATCAACAGATGTTGAATAAAAACAACAATAAGCATCAATCATCTTCATGTACTATCAACTGCAATTGCATTCAACTGTTGTTAAAGTTGCAAAATCATTTGAATGGTCCTCACTGTTTTCTGAATCAGTCACTCCAAAGGAAAAATCCTAAGACTACTCAGAATACACAGAGAAAATCCTCTGGCACACCATCACAGAATGGAAAGCCAGCAGGTAAACCTGTTAACACCCCCAAGCCTAACCAGAAAGGACCCATTATGAAATGGGTACCTAAAAAGAACTAATCTATCTTGCAGAAGCCTCATGTGCAGATTAAGTATTTAGATTCAGGATGTTCCAGGCACATGACAGGCAACAAGGAGCTGCTGACTTCATTCAAGAACAAAATGGGAAGTGCAGTGACCTTTGGAGGCGATGGACATGGACAGATTAGAGGTTATGGTGTGTTGAATAATGGTGGTGTTTCAGTTTCAAAGGTTGCTTATGTTGAAGGCTTAAATCATAATCTGCTTAGCATAAGTCAACTATGTGATCATAGATTTGATGTCAATTTTAAGAAGAAATATTGTTCTTTGTTGCTTTCCGAGTCTGGTTAAGAACTTTTAAGAGCCGACAGAAAAGGCAATCTGTATAAAATGAATTTTAATCCAAACCAAAGTACTACAACAGAAAAACTTTGTTTAGTTTCTTTGAAAAAGGAAGATGCCTGGCTCTGGCATAAAAGATTTGCTCATTTGAATTTTTCAAATCTTGACAAGCTCTTGAAACTCAACTTGGTGAAAGGTCTGCCTTTACATAAATTTGACAAAGACCATCGTTGTTCTGCTTGTGAGTTGGGTAAGCTGAAAAGAGCTTCACACAGAACAAAGAGTGATCACAATTGCCCCAGACCTTTGAATATGCTTCATGTGGATCTTTGTGGTCTAATTTTTGAGCAAAGTCTGTCTGGTAAAAAGTATATTCTTGTGCTTATTGATGAATATTCTAGATATACTTGAGTTGAGTTCATCAGAGTAAAATCTGATGTCCCAGAAATTCTGATAAGTTTGTTGAAGAGAATACAGGTTATGTTAGGTCTTAAAGTCCAAAAGTTGAGAAGTGATAATGGGACATAATTTAAGAATGCCAGAATTGATGCCTACCTATTAGAGGAAGGAATCTCCCAGAACTTCTCAGCTGCCAGAACTCCCCAACAGAGAGGTGTTGTGGAGAGAAAGAACAGAACTCTGGTAGAAGCCGCCAGAACTATGTTGGCCGGTTCTATTCTTCCAATCAACTTCTGGGCAGTCTCAACAGTCTATTTTACCCAGAACAGAGAGCTGTAATTGTGAAAAGATTCAAGAAGACTCTCTATGAACTCATCAACAACCGAAGGCCAAATGTGAAATATTTTCATGTTTTTGGCTGCAAATGTTACATCTTGAATGACAGAGATCAGCTGGGCAAGTTTGACAAGAAGGCTGACGAAGGAATCTTTATTGGTTATTTCTTAACCTCTAAAGCCTACAAAGTCTACAACACAAGAACCAGAGTCATTCAAGAGAGCATAAACGTATCCTTTGATGAAAATTCATCAAGTTCCTCTGATCGCAAATCACCAGAGGGGATACAGACTAAAGAGAAGCCTAGCTCTTCCAAGTCAAGAGAAGAAGATATCAATCTGTTATTCAATGATTTCTTCGATGATGATGATTCCTCTGTCGATATCACCAGAGGCAATCAAGCTCAGAGTTCTGCTGAACAAAATCTAACAGGTACATCTCTTACTGGTCAAATTCAGAGAAACGAGGGACAAGATTCAGATGTAAGAGAACCTGAACAAGAGCCATCATCACCACCTGTGACTCATATTGGAAGAAACTCATTGTATGAAAGCTCACCGTCTCAGAGCCCTGTTGGTACGTCACAGAGCGATGAAACCACTCTCCAGAGCTGTGTGCCTCAGAGCCCTGGTACATTCCTCAGAGCTCTGATGCTGACATACGTCTTTTCCCATCAGAAGCACAGAATCCACCTGTTGTCCATGCTCCAATGACCAGATGGACAAAGGATCACCCCCATCATCTAATTATAGGTGCTGTTGAAGATGGTGTAAATACAAGGTCTGCAACAATCAATGAGGCTTTCTTTATGAATTTTTTAAGTATGATTGAGCCAAAGAAGATTTCTGAAGCCCTTGAATACCCAAACTGGATCGAAGCCATGCAAGAGGAGCTTCTGGAGTTCGAAAAAAATAAAGTTTGGTTCTTGGTTCCACTTCCTGAAAACAAAGCTGCTATTGGAACCAAGTGGGTGTTCAGAAATAAGAAAGATGAGGACGAAATTATCATCAGAAACAAAGTTCGGTTGGTTGCCAAGGGATATTGCCAAGAAGAGGGCATTGATTATGAAGAAACCTTTGCACCTGTGGCTAGGCTAGAAGCCATCAGAATCTTCTTAGCCTATGCTGCCCAAAAAGGTTTCAAGGTCTACCAAATGGATGTCAAATCTGCTTTTCTGAATGGCAGACTACAAGAAGAAGTCTACGTCCAGCAACCACCAGGTTTTGAAAGCTCAGAGTTTCCAGACCACGTATACAAGCTAGACAAAGCTCTGTATGGCCTTAAGCAAGCTCCCAGAGCATGGTATGAAACTCTATCAAATTTTCTGTTGGTCAACCATTTTGAGAAAGGTACTGTCGATACAACCTTATTCATTAGAAGGTACAAAAATTATATTCTTCTGGTCCAAATATATGTTGATGACATTATCTTTGGGTCTACAAGGCAGGAATACTGTGATAGGTTTGAGGATTTGATGAAAAGTGAATTTAAAATGAGCATGGTGGGAGAACTTTCATTCTTCCTTGGTTTACAAGTTAAACAATCCATCAGAGGCACCTTTATAAGTCAATCAAAATACGTCTCTGATATTTTGAAAAAGTACAAGCTCAATAATTCAAATCCTATGAAAACTCCTATTGCCACTGGAGTTAAACTTGATCATGATCCTCAAGGTCAATCTATGGATATCAAGAACTACAGGGGCATGATAGGGTCACTTATGTATTTGACTGCAAGCAGACCTGATATAATGTTTGCAACATGTCTTTATGCTAGATTTTAAGCAAATCCTAAGGAATCCCATTTGTTTGCTGTCAAACGCATATTTAAATATCTCAAAGGGACTCGATTTTTGGGTCTCTGGTATCCTCTTAATTATGGTTTCGAGCTTGTAGCATACACAGATTCAGATTATGGAGGATGCAGGAATGACAGAAAGAGTACTTCTGGTAGCTGCCAATTGCTTGGAGACAAACTGGTGAGTTGGACATCCAAGAAACAGAACTGCAGAAGTAGAGTATGTTGCTGCTGCTAATTGTTGCTCTCAAGTGATCTGGATGAAAACTCAGCTCAAAGATTATGGGATGGAGTACAACAAAATCCCAATTCTGTGTGACTCTAAAAGTTTAATAGCAATTACAGCTAATCCAGTCCAGCACTCGAAGACAAAGCATATCGACATAAGGTACCATTTTATAAAGGATCATGTTGAAAAAGGGAGGATTGAAATGTACTTTGTTTCAACCGACTTCCAACTTGCTGATTTGTTTACAAAAGCCCTTGATGAATGGAGATTTAACTTCTTGATCATCAAGATGGACATGCTGAACATGTCCTCCTAACTCTGTTCTAAATTCACCAGAGCTTCTGATGTTCATACCAGAGCTTCTGATGTTCATACCAGAGCTCTGTCAAAATAGTTAGGTAGGATACTTCACCAGAGCCTCTGATGATCATCTCAGAGCTCTGCTAGCATACTTTTTCAATATTTTCCTCCGTGCATTTCATTTATGTATATACTTTTGTTTTCCTTTTGTAAATATTGTTGCAAGAAAAGAGAAAAGCTAAAAAGAAAAAATTGTCAATTAAGCTCATGATTTTAGGAGGAGCTTAAAAGGAATATAAGCATCGTTTAAGGGGGAGCAAGTCAAATCAATTTCAAATCTAATTGACTTTGCTCATTGAACAAAGACAAAAATCTTTTTAAGGATGGGAAAACCTGTTCGGATGAAAACGTTTATGACAATTTCAAGCACTTACCAGAACTCTGACATTTCACCAGAGCCTCTGATGTTTTACACCAGAACTTTGTGAAATCTCTGAGATTGTTCTGCTTTCGTTCTTTGACTATTCTCACATCAGATTCTGGATTTTGAAATAATTTTTGGGTAAAGGTGAAACATCTTGGGTTACTTGAAAAGAATGAACATGGTCACTCATCAGAGGCAAAATTGTGCTGAGTTCCACCAGAGCTCTGCCAGCTTTCTGCCACGTCATCAGAAGACCTGTCATCAGAGGTGCGGGTTATTTCTAAGTGTCAACCGTAGGTCACCCACACATCTCTAACCGTGACAGTTCTATAGCCAAAAGTTTGTCAGAACCAAATCCTACGTGGCATCCTCTGATTGAGAAACCAACCGTTAGCTGTTTCCACGTTCTACTATAGAGGTCGCTCCACTATCTGACACTCGAGTACATACAATACCTACGATGGTTATCCAGCCATACACTTCGAGTATAAATACCCATTTCCATGACCCATTTCATTTCTTACGCTTACTAAATATTCAAACCTTCATATTCTTCCCTCCTTCGTTTAAAAAAAAACCATTGTGTTCTTCAAAACCTAGAAACCTGCAACAATGGCGGAACAAGCTAACTCGACGAAATCAAGCAGAATCGTACCCGTTGATCATATAGTAATCCAACCCTACGAGTTTGTAGATAACAACTACATATTCGACACCAATCCAGCCAACTATTTACCCATTTACCATGTGATTGTTGAGTTTTTCAGAAACTCTGAACTCTTTCGAGCCATCACAATGTTCGACGATGATCTTTCAGAGATTTATGTCCAACAATGGTGGACTACATGCCAATACATTCCAGAGAGAAAAGGTATCATCGGAAACGTTGATTCAAGAATACAAGGTGGCGCAGGAACGGTTCGCATTCGCGATAAAACCATCAGAAGAATCTTTGGAATGCAGACCACTCGACAGTTGGGTATTCATGCATATGAAAAATCCCCAAAGGTCCATGTTCTTCTTGAGTTTGTTCGTTTCTTAGGCTACAACAAAGACCTAAACATGATTGGGAAATTCAAAAGAGGAAATATACCGCCAATCTGGAATTTCATGTTTTCAATCCTCAACAGAACCCTAACCTGCAAAAGTGGTAGCCAAGACCAAGCTAGCACTGAAATCCTTCAAATTATGTACGACTTATGTTGGTTCCTGTTTTTAACGAACTAAAAGAGATAATAAGGTAGAAGAACACACAATATCAAATACGTAAAGTGTAAATAACATAGATAAATAGCTCAATAACCCACTGTATATTGATATGAATAGAACACCAAGAACACCGATGATATAACAAGAATTTTATTCTAATGGTGTGTATGTTGTGCAAAACTTAATAGAAGAACTCAACATGAGTCTTCTATTTTTACTACTTCTAAAGAGGACAAGTTCTGGACAACAAGGACTGAAGGTACAAAGACACTATTCAGGTACTATTGCAGGTACAACGTTAATTAAATGCGTCGGCTTCTACTAAGTCTAAGACCCATCAGAGTTTGACACGTGGAGTTGTCAGGTCACGCCTTGTACGAATGATCTTCAGGATCTTCGTACAGCAGAAATCGTGAGAAGCATGATTGTCCTTTTATAGAGCTCTAGTCTTTTACACCACAGAGGCTCTGTCAGGTGTGACAGAGGCTCTGTGGCCTTGTCCGCATTGAAGAGTCTTCTGGCGATTCTTTACTTCGGTCTTCTCGGTTACTCGACAGAGCCTCTGTCAAATACTTCTATGCTTTGGTCTTCTTGGTGACTTGGCAGAGCCTCTGTTGAAGACCCTTATACTTAGCCTATTTTTCAATACTTCTATAAACAGAAAGATTGGAGCTAACAATCTCCCCCTAAGTATTGAAAAATAAAAAATTGAAAAGTGCAAGGTTTTCTAGGCTAAGTACATAACAAGAGGTGAAATAAAATACCTCAAAAGATTTTACTTTTCTTTCATACAGAATTATGCCAGAGGCACTTACATTTGATTACATTATGAAATGAAAGATTTGCAGAGGTTGGTAGAGGATATCAGACGTTGGCGTCTTTGAAGTCGTTGAAACTTCTGTTGTCGAATCCTAATTCTCTAAGCTCTTGATAGAAACTGATGCAGAGGGTTCTGAAGTTGATTACTTAGTCGATGACCTCTATTAGTCTATCTGCGAGAGCTTGATTCACGAGCTCCGTTCCTCTATGCTCCACGAGGCTTGCTCTGAACTCTGTCAAAGTATTTGTTGCATACTTCTGACAGTCCATCTCTACGAACAGTCTAGACTTCCCAGAAGGATCTTGATAAACTAACCCAACTCTTGAAGATGTAATGATCGAGTTTGGTATGGCAGTGGATGGGCAAACATTTTCTGGTGGTAGGAGATTTAGGTTTCTTACTCCTAGATCTCGTACTAATTGGAAGTCGACAAGGTTGTATAGCAAAAGTTTCTCTCGCATGGCTTTCCTGATCACCCTGTATGCCCTTTGAATTGCATCTGTAGTGAAGTTCTCTTTCGTCCATTTGAGAAGGTCGGGTAGGTCGTAGGGACTTAGATTTCTCAGATCAGCATCTGAGAATTGGGTCACGGTTCTTTCTTCCCTTTTGACCTTATAGATGTTATAGGAAACCTTAGGAGTGGTTCTGGTTTGAGAAAACTTACAGTATATGACCTTGTCGATTTTGGACTCTGAGAAGACTTGGTGTTTTGGCTTGGATGTTGTTCTTGTGAAGGTATTTTCGAGGTCAGCATGGAAGTTGGGATCTTGAATGGTTGGTGGCAGAAGATCCCTGGCACTTCTGTTGTACAGATATCTGTATACCACCTCTTCCATCTGTTGTGGAGGGGCACCGGGTGGAGGCATGGGCCTGCGCAGAGCATCCATTTGTTTCTGGATTTGGCCCACTCGATCCTCTGTGAATTTTGCCTTCGGATCTATAATTGGTATGTTTGACAGAGGGGTAGCACCGAAAGCCCAGTCTTCTTGTTCTGGCTTTGGTGTCACATATGCATCAAAAGAGCTCTTCATCAATTTTTCTGCTGGTTGATGCATTGGCTTCTTCTTCTTGGGTTCCTCTGTCATTATCCCTTTGCCTTTGTCTTTTGCCTTCAGCTGTAGATCTTCTTGTAGAGATGGGGTTGCCTCTGTGGGTTTTGTCCTTTGGGGTTCTGAGGGTTTTGACGGAGGTACTTCTGTAGGTTTTGTGGGGGTTGCCTCTGTTGGTTTTGTCACTTGTGCTTCTGAGGGCTTAGTTGGTGATGTGGGATTTGTAGGTGAGGCTTCTGTGGTTTTGCTCAGATGTTTTCTTTTGTGAGCAATGGTTTTGGATTTGGTTCTGGTTTTGGGTGTGGGAGATGGTATCTTGGTTTCTTTTGGTGTTGGGGAGGGGAGTTCTTCTGGTGATTTTGGTTTTGGTGATTGTGATGGTTGATCTTCTTCGGAGGATGTTAGGATTTGGAATACTTCACGGGTTGGCACATCTTTTCCGAATACAAAAGTTGTTTCCACAGAGGTGGGTGTTGCCCCTGTGGTCTGTTGTTGATTTCCTCCTTGGGTTTGAGTTGCGGAAACTTGGTTTAGGGGTTCTGCTGTTATTGGTGGTTCTGGTAGACCTCTGTCTGTAGCTTTTTCCCTTTGTTTCTCCCCCCCAGGATGATCTGATGGACTATCAGAGTCATCATCAGAGTCATCCTGACCCTTATCTTTAGTGCCTTCTGCTCTGCAAGACGCTTCTGGCTTTTTGGGCGGTGTGGCACCTGCAGCGATCATCTTTGCGCATATAGGTCATCACAGAGGCCAAGTAGGGTATGGACCTCTGCCTCTGTGTTGAAGCGCATTTTGCCGATTCTCTTTCTGATGTCCTTTACATAATTTGCGTTGGCAGCAGTGAAGGCTGTGATGAGCTCTGTGACCTGGTTGATTACCCCTTGGCCGAGTTCTCTGAGCTGAGCTCTGGTCATGTAGTCAGAGGGTTTCATGGCCAGACTTTCCCTTGTAGTTTGCTCCTGAACTTGCTCGAGGGCCTTCTTCAAATCTTCTGGTGTAAGGGGCTCAAAAGTTGGCGTTTGAGCTGTCTTCAGTTGTTCAAGTAGGGCTTTCACAGAGCTTTGGAAAGCCGAGGTAGTAGCTTTCTCGAAGTTAGCAGCAGCAGATGTGGCAGAGGTTGTAGCAGTTGACTTCATCTGGGCTATGGCATTTTGCACCTCTGTGGACAGATTGTCCATTTTGGTGTTTAGATCAGTAATGGCCCTGGAAGTTGTATATGCAAAAGAATCAAAAGAGATTTTCAACTCTTTCAATGTGGTGTCCACAGAGGTGACAAGGGTTTGGAACTCATCCCTTGATACATGTGGACTTGGTGTAACCTCTGGGGGAACACATTCGTCCCCAGAGTGAGTCCCTGTTCCTTGGACACCTTCTTTCATCCCTGTTTTGATGTTGAGGATAGAAGGATTTCCCTCTAATCCTCGAGCAGAGGCTTTATCAGCCTCAGACTCTATAGAGGTTTTGTTAAGGACACTGTCTTGATCCACTCCAGAGGTGGGTACAAGAGTATCCTTATGTTGACTCGGAGACTTTTCTAGAGTCTCTTCGTCCTTGTGCGCTCTAAGCTCCTCTGAAGAGCCTGTTGGACCTATAAGTGTGTGCGTGTCAGAGGAAATGAATTCCTCTGTAGGGATTTCTGTTGTGATCAGGGGCGATGGATCACAAACTAAGGGTGAGTCCTTTTGAGAGGACTCCCCTGGAATGGTTTCCCCGGCTATTATTGGCACAGAGGTGGAAGGAATTTTCTCAGCCCGGTCAGTTTCGGATGGGTTCGAGCTGTGCTGCTCTTTTTCAATATTACCTTCTGCCACTAGACTGGCGGTAATAGAAGTGTGGGTTGCACTGGGAGTTGGTTGGGGTTGTGTGCCTCTCCTATTCCAGGCATCAGTTCTGGATTCTTTCTCGGTTGGGCATCCTATCACTTCTTCACCATCTATTGTTTCAACCTCTCTTTCTATCCTTCGGCCCGCTACATCTACCCTAACCTCTGTTGCGGCTTCTGCCCCAGTGACTAAAGAGTCGTACATTGGATGAGAGACAATTAATTGCCATACATGGGGATGTAGAGGCCCTTTGTTTACCTGGTTATCTTCTTCTTCATCAGAATCTACTTCTGAGACTAAGACTGGTGGGGTTTTGGTGGTAGTTTTAACCAGATCTTCTGGGCTTGCTCTTAGCACATCAAAACTAGGTTGGGTGAAGGGTTCTGTAGTACTTCTAGAGTCTTAGACTTAATATTCTGTGGTGTTTGGTCATCTTAATCTAAGTTAGAAGAGATTATGAAGTCTGGAGATTCTGTTGAATGATGAGATAGAGCTTCTGCGGTCCATCCAGAAGGGTCTAAAGAGTGTGCAATCCCAGGTTGTTGGAGGAAGATAGAAAAATCACCTTGATCTTCTGCATAATTGATGGGTGAAGGTGATTGTAGAGTTTGGTCTTGGGTTACTTCGACCATTTCTTCTTCCTCTGCGATGGATTGCAGAGGAGTGTGAGGTTTCTTGGATTTCTTCTTGCTCCTCCTTTTCTTTTGTTTGGGGGGCACCCTCCTCAGAAGACTTATGTTTTTTCTTCTTTTTGTCTTTTGGAGGAGGGGGAGGTGCAGAGGTTCCAACTTCCGTTGCATGAGGAGGGGATTGTTGAGTTTTAGCAGCACTGGTAGAGGTTCCTTCTGTCGTTTTCCTTTTCTTGTGAGCTTTCTTCTTCTTCTTGGCAGAGGTTTTGCTATTGGAAGCAGGGGAGAGAATTGTATTTCTTAGATCATGAAAGTTCTCTTGTACTTGTTGATGCATTGGGCTCTGCGGTTCTTCTGAGTTTTGGCCCCACCCTCCAGTTGTTTTTCCAGTTCCTTCCACAGATCGTATGCGGATTCACACGCATCTAGGGATTGGAAAAGGTCATTGGGTATGGCCATGATCAGAAGTCTCTTAGTCTTTTGAGCAACTTCATATTTTTCCCAATCAGGGTCTGACCACTTGTCCTTGGTCTTTGGTTTCTCGTGCTCAGGGATTTCTGGAGTGTCGTCTGTGGAAGGTACACGGGGTACTGTGATCATTGGTACGAAAGGAGGATTGTTGATATAGTAGACAAGGTCTTTGTCAGTACCCTCGAAGAAGTGAATCATTCGTATCTTCCACCGAGGGTACTCATCTCTGAGTAGTGTGGGTGGCTTGGTTAAAGAACCAGCGATGAAGAAGTTGTTTGTATTTGTCATTTTGAAAGAAGATGAGAAATCCAAAAAATAGGGTATGAACTGTAAAATTTCAGAGTATGAAGTGGATGTTTCGAATGGTGTTTATAAGCTTAAAACCTTTGAACAATGCACTAAAATGGAGATTTAACCGTAGTAACAGACTGTAAGTTTACCAAAGTCGAACAAGTCGAGAATGGCAGAAAAACATAGGCTGTTTTGAAATAAGTGAAGAACAGGTTAAAATTACTCCAGGTTTCTAACAAAAATCATTGTAAGTGAGGATCTCTTGATATAGAAAATCAAGAACCACTCTGATACCAATTGTTAGTTCCTGTTTTGCTTGACAATGATGATTCTATCTAATAGTTCAAACAAGATATAATGCGGAAGCGTTTTTTACGAACTAAAAGATATAATAAGGTAGAAGAACACACAATATCAAATACGTAAAGTGTAAATAACACAGATAAATAGCTCAATAACCCACTATATATTGATATGAATAGAACACCAAGAACACCGATGATATAACAAGAATTATGTTCTAATGGTGTGTGTGTTGTGCAAAACTTAATAGAAGAACTCAACATGAGTCTTCTATTTATACTACTTCTAAAGGGGACAAGTTCTGGACAACAAGGAGTGAAGGTACAAAGACACTATTCAGGTACTGTTGCAGGTACAACGTTAATTAAATGAGTCGGCTTCTACTAAGGCTAAGACCCATCAGAGTTTGACACGTGGAGTTGTCAGGTCACGCCTTGTACGAATGATCTTCAGGATCTTCGTACAACAGAAATCGTTATAAGCACGATTGTCCTTGTATAGAGCTCTAGTCTTTTATACCACAGAGGCTCTGTCAAGTGTGACAGAGGCTCTGTGGCCTTGTCCGCATTGAGGAGTCTTCTGGCAATTCTTTACTTCGGTCTTCTCGGTTACTCGGCAGAGCCTCTGTCGAAGACTTCTATGCTTTGGTCTTCTCGGTGACTTGGCAGAGCCTCTGTTGAAGACTTCTATACTTAGCCTATTTTTCAATACTTCTATAAACAGAAAGATTGGAGCTAACAACTTATACTTCAGAAGGCATTTCGACTATGCCAACATCCTCTACAAAGAGCTTCTATCCGCAGTAAACACCAAGACATCGACTGTGGCGAGAGGAGGTGTTGTGGGAGTCCACAGGAATCTAAAACACATCAGATATCCGTGATTTATCAGTTTGGTGATCAGAGAAGCATTCCCAACTCTACAACTAGTTCAACAGGGCAATCCAACTCCTGTTTGGGTGATGTCCACATTTAATCCGACAACCACAAGTGAGTACCCTAACACCAGAAGAATACCAAGAACTATGCTCTCTTTGATAAGACCAAACCATATCTCTCTCCAAAACTATAATCATGCTGCTCTACCTCAAGAACGTGAGGTGAGATCCCCAGCATACATAGGTCCTGAACGCTCGTTAGAGTCTGTGAGTGAGATAAGAGAAGAAGCAGAAGTAGTCAGACCAGAGGTAAGAGTACCCGAAATAGGGTCTTCCTCTCCCCATGTAGTGGAGGAGGAAGTAGTGGACAGAGCATCCCCTTTGGATGTTGTCCAAGAGGAAGTAGAGGAAACTGCAGAGGTGGAAGATATTTCGTCCTCCTCTGGCAGTAGTGAGGAAAAAGAGGGTGAGGGAGAGACATCTAAGTCTTCTACATCCCTAGGAGCCGAGGGAAATGTGAGTTTAGAAGAAGATGTTTAAATGAACACACATGTGCATTTCCGAAGCCCAACTCCCTGTGCTACCACACAACCTATCCCTGGTGATCAAGACCAGAGGGATATTGAATCAGAGGTGCACACCTCGAACCCAACCCAGCTTGAACCACCAGAGGTAACTCTTCACGCCTCTGGTATGCACGAAACCGGGGAATCTATTTTCGGTAATGATGACCAATCGCCCCAGGACATCAATAGGTCACCTACACACGCTGAAGCCTCTGTGGCTTGCATAGATTTGACACAAACTAGCCCCAGATCTTTCGTATCTCGCGTAGGCTCTGCCCAACTCAGGGGCAGGTGGAAGACCTAGTCTCACAAGGGAAGACCTGTCTTGATCACAGATCTTCTTAACACATCAGATTTCCTTCTCCAGAACCTGAGCTGGAGGAGGAAATTCAGATCAGAACGCCCAGAGATATATCCCCTGAAAAGGAACATCAAGGATCGGGTGGAAGTCATCCAAGAGCCAACATAAAAACAACTCTTGATGGAGGCGCCTCTGAGCTCAAGGCTGACTTGGATCCATGTGTTGGAACCAAGGTTTGTTGGTTCTATATGCTCAAGAATGATTATAATATAATATTACCAGTAATATATGATCCTATAGGGTCACACAAAACAACAAGTAGACACCGAATTGATATTTATAAGAATTCGATTCTTGATAGATATTAATTGTTTCTTGAAAATATTATTGAATATGATTCATAATATTAGATGCAAATAAAAGATTCTAGTTTATTAATAAATATGATGGGCTCATATGTAACTAAAATTAAAAGGAGGGACTTTAATGATAAAGTTTAAAATAGTTAAAATTGTGATTTAAACCATTTTAAACTAGGAGGATTAAAATGAAATATTGCATGGCTACCTCTTTTCTTATTGGCCTTCTTGGGTGGCAATATGATGGTGCTTGTGTTTATATTTCATACTTGGTCATACATGAAAGGGGTTAACAAAAACAACTAGCTATCACTCTCCTCTCTCCCTCCTCTCTCCTCTCGGCCGAAACCACCAAAGTGGTGGTGGTTTTGGTTCTTTTCTATTCAAATCTATTGTAGATTTGAACAAAGAGCTTTCTTTTTCATCATTGAAGAAGAAGGAACTAGCATTCAAGGTGTTAATACTTGTGGTGGATACCAATAGTGAAGCTCTACCTTGGGTTAGTGTCTTCATCAACATCCCTCTCTTCATTAAGACAAAGGACTTCAAAGGTTGTTGTTTCTTCATCCTTCTTGTTAAATTTATGATCTTACATGTTGCATACAAAGTGATCCTTGTGGGATTAAATGTGTTTTACATGATCAAAATTTTTAAAAGCTTTCGTTGCGGTTTTTATTTTATTATAGTTGGTTAAAAACCCCTTTTTGATCTTGAAATCCCATCAAGTGGTATCAGAGCCATCTTTGTATGCATGTTTAGATCTTTCATCTTGTTATGAAATTTTGGTTTTTGGAAGCCATGGATGAATTTCATATTGCATGAAAAGTTCATATTTTTTTTTGGGACAACTTGTGTTATTGTTAAAATTTATGATTTTAGGTGACCAAAATTTTGCATGCATTTTGGTCATAAAAGTTGCTTTCAAAATAAAAATACAAATAGATGTTTGTGTTTTAGTGAATGTTTGTGCATAAACAAGCCATGGACCCTTTAGTTGTTGGTTGTGTTGTTTATTTAAAAATATGTAGTATTTATTATTCATAAGGTATGTAATAGTAAATAGGTATTTTTCATTTTGTAAATATATTTTTTTATGTAAAAGTTAATGTTAGATTAGTATTTTTTTTACATAAAAAGTATTGAAGAATGGAAGCCCTTCATGGTGCATTGGAGGCTACGGTGTTGGTGAAGTTCACCACCATCTCTCAATATCGATGAGGAGCAACACAACACTTCACGGAGTCTTGAAGATTTTGCATGCATTGGATGTTTTTGCAAGTGGGAGCATGAAGACTTTTCTTTTTTGGTCCCTTGTCCCTTAGGAATGGACTTGATGATTCATGCATATGGCTTGCATGAATTGTCAATAGTCATATGGCTTGTTTATTGCACTTTTATATTATGTTTGTTGATTGTTTGCATTATTATTATCTTACGTGGTTGAAATAGGATTTTAATTGCTAGATAATAATTAGTACGCAATTGGAAATCAACATATGGCATTGAAATGTACTCATCTGATGAAAGAAGTAAAAAGTTTTATAAAGGATGATTTTCTCCTTTTTGTCTTTATTTTTGCTTAATCTCTGTAAACATAGCATAGTTTGAATTTTCAATACTTAGGGGGAGATTGTTAGCCCCAAGTATGCCAATGTAAAAGTATTGAAAATATCACAAGTCAGAAGGACGTCAGAGAACATGACTTCAGAGATCAAGCTGAAGACTTAGCAGAAGAACAACAGAAGACCATCAGAGATCGTCAGAGCTCTGGCAGAAGACCTCTGATAGACCATCAGAGAACAAGTTTGCCAGAAGACCTACAGAGCTCGGGCATATGACCTCTAGTGAATGAAGGCCTCTGTGAAGCTGAAGTCTCGTAGAAATCTCTCAGTGATAGGCAAGTGTCCGCACTTTCCACGTCAGCCCTAAAAGGACGAAGACATACTTTCCACGTGTCATCGCAGGGTTAGATAGTACATTGTCTATTGCTTTATCATGCTATAAATAAAACGTTAGTGAAGCACACAATTTTAAGCTTTTGTAAGAATCGTTACTTGAATTGTGAGAGCACAAACACTGCACATTCCATTCCACTTCTATTGTACGATTTGTAACCTGAGAGATTTCAGAATACACACACAAGAAAATTGTTCTTGGTGTTATTCATATTTTAATATATATAAGCAGATTGTTATTTAATCTTATTGTCTTTTATTGTTCATTATATTGTTATTCTCTCATTGCTTAGTGTTACACACAATCACTCATATTCAAACAGATTAATTATGCTTCCGCTACCTTTGATCTTTCTGTTTATATGAGACAAGGTGAATCTGGGAACCTACATGGGTTTTCTAGTTTCAAAGAAGTTTAAAACTAGTGAAAAACAATGTTTTCCAATTTCCTTTTACGGGAAAAGGGATTCTGGAAAAACATATGAAAGTATTAAGTTGAAGATTTTTATTTTAAACTTAGGTATTGTTTGGCAAAAAAAAGCTAGCTTATAAGCTACTCATCATGACACGGACTTGGAGTAGCTTTTCAAACCTAGGTTTGCAAAAAAAAGCTAGCTTATAGGCATTCTGGGTACATGTTTGGATGACCATAAGCTAACTTTTTAAAACGCTACTTGGAGTAGCTTTTCAGTAGCTTTTTGTGAATATTCCAATATTACCTTTATTAATATCAATTATTATTTATTAACTATTATTATAAATAAATATTAATTTTTTATATTTAATTATTATTAACTGAAAATTATTAAATTAAATTTTAATTGTACATTAATATTAATTTCTATTTATTTAGAGTTATTGTTAATCATATAAATTAATTTTATTTATTTTTAATAACAATAAATATATTTAATTATCAATTACTATAAATCTTGTCAATTATTTTATGATTATTTTTTTCATATTATATGTGGCGGTTATTTAAAATCATAAATTAATATATATTTCTTCTAAAGAACGTTTTAATAAATTCAAATTTTATAGTATATATGTAGTAATAAATTTTAAACTCTTTTAATTAACATGTTATGTTATTTAATTTTTTTTTTACTATATTGGTTGTATTAATTAATGTATTATATTGCTATAAATTTTTTTAATTATATAATTAAATATTGTAATTGATAATTTATTGAAGATGCCCTTTTTGGTCATTTTACATGTTTATAAGCTAGTTTTGCCAAACGTTAACTTTTCATCAGCTAGCTTATGAATCAACAACTAGCTTAGCAGCAAGTTTGCCAAACAAAGCCTTAAGAGAAAAACTGTATTTCAAATTTTGTCCATAAGATCATGAAGAAAATGATTTTATGTTTGAAAAACGTTTGTTTTGATCCAATGTATCAAGAAATGAGACCAAAACAAGATATATAAAAGTTTTAGGATAAGAAGATATGAACCTGTATAAGTGAAGGTTGAAGATTCGTTCAACATGTTTTTAATATCACAAATTCAAGAACACAATGCTTGAAAATTTTCTTGCTTGAGAGAGTTTGTGCGCGTAAAAGGAAAAAATATAAACATGAAGAGTTTATATAGTGAGTATAGAGAGAGAAAGTGATGGCAGGAAAAGTTACTCATCATGACACGGGCACGTCCCATGAAGCTTATTGGACAAGAATTCGAAACGGGCGAGCGTGTCAGACAAAAAGTCGTACCAAGGTTTATCCATTTGATGACGTCATGGTCAGAACCGTCTTTTCATTTTCAAAACACCTCCCTGAATGGTTCAAGGACAATTTTAAATGAAGAAACATTGAAAAAGAAAGTTTCAGTGATGGATTTGTATTTCAAAAGATCACTGAATTAAAAAAATATCAGCGACCAAATTTCTTTTGAAAAACAACATACTGAAGTAAACTTCAGCGAAAGTGAATACAAAAACATACTTTAGTATCAGCGAATCAGTTTTGTTCAGATTTTAAAAGACGAATAAGGAGATATAAATTCCTTTATCACTGATCTAATGCGTTACCACTGAAGAATTATAAAAGATGCCATGCTCGCTGATGAGAAAGTTGAATCTTGTCACATCAAGAGGTTTGGTGAAAAGATTTGATAACTTAAAATCAGTAGGAATAAAGTGAAGTTCTATGTCACCATTCATCACATGATCTCTGATAAAATGATACCTGATCTCGATGTGTTTGGTCTTTGAGTGTAACACTGGATTATTGGCTATAGCGATGGCACTTGTCCTGTCGCAATAGATTGGAATTTGGAGAGCTGAAGGTTATAGTCTAATAGCTGATTTTTCAACCATAAGACCTGAGCACAACAGCTTCCAGCAGCTACATACTCAGCTTCAGTTGTAAAGGTGGACACTGAAGTTTGTTTCTTACTTATCTAACTCACCAGCTTTCCACCCAGAAGATGACAGCCTCCTGTGGAGCTTTTTTTTTATCGATTTTGCAACCTGCAAAGTCACTATCTGAATAGGCAGTTAGATCAAACCCTGAGTCTTTGGGATACCAAAGACCTATGTTAGGAGTACCCTTAAGATATCTGAAAATTCGCTTTATAGCGATCAGAAGAGATTCTTTGGGTTCAGATTGATATCGTGCACACAAACAAGTTGCATACATAATATCAGGATATCTATCTATAAGATAAAGAAGAGAGCCGATCATCCCTCGGTACGCAGTGAGATTAACATGCTTCCTTTTATGATCTTTGTTAAGTGTCAGTGGTCGTGCCATAGGGGTTTTCATAGCTGAGCTTTGAGTTAAATCAAAAAAATTCAGCATATCTTTGACATACTTACCTTGGTGGATAAACGTACCCTTATAATTATGCTTGATTACGAGTCCAAAAAAAAAGTCAGCTCACCCATCATATTCATTTTATTTTCAGATTTCATTCTCTCAGCGAAACGAGTACATAGAGATGGGTTAGTAGAACCAAATACAATGTATGTTAATGTCAAAAATCACCCAAAGGATAACTTAAGGTTGATGGGGAACTTTTAACGACTAAAGACAAACAACATAATCGTGGATGAAAGGTAAATAAGACAGGAGAATTGGTGACGCGGAAAACCTAAACGAGGGAAAAAAACGTGGTCGACTTGTGAGAGTCGAAGGTGTACTATGGTCGCCAAACAGGGGCAATATCCTTTGGTAACAAGTGTTGTGTGTACAATAGATTACAATAAGAATAAAAGCAAACTTAATCGTAAGCTAATGCTGTGCGTCGTACATAAATCGTGTGAAATAAACTATTGTCATGCGAATCGAACTGCTGTCGTGCGAATCTTGCATTAGCGATGTGTGTTCGAATGCTCAGATTGTCACTGTTGTATTGCGTAGAAATGTAGAAGGGTTGAGTTTTGATATTGGATGTTGCAGTATTCAGATGTGAGATATCAGATAGATCTTTTGTTCGAATGTGGAGCAGGTCTTTATATAGCCCCTGGCAGCATTGAGTGTGTCTTGATGACTGGTTTGTAACCGCCATCGGTTCTTTAATATCATTAAGAGCTCGTCCATTACTGACCATTGTGCCATGATTGTTTGTAGACCTACATTAATGGAACAAAGAAAACGACTGTTGACTGTTAACGGTTAGTATAATCGTACGACCGTTGTAAGTCTTGGACGTCGGTAGTATGGAACTTACGACCATCGCAAAAATGTACGACCAAATACTCGATTGTAAATAACC
The DNA here is from genome assembly GCA_033807775.1 of Saussurea involucrata. Lineage (NCBI taxonomy): Eukaryota > Viridiplantae > Streptophyta > Magnoliopsida > Asterales > Asteraceae > Saussurea > Saussurea involucrata. The sequence goes on along the minus strand of CM066313.1, from coordinate 61,548,808 downwards.
TGCGGGACCTTGTTTTAACACAAGAATGGTCTTACATAAAATGTCATATGAGGTATTTATCGTCGGTTGTGAGGTATGGATTTTTACCCGAACAGTTTGCCCCCAAAATTTGAATTTCGACATGAAATTCGAATTTTAAATCTAACGAAGTACCTTGACATGTGTCGCGTGGGGAAAGGGTCTGGTCGAATCCTAACCGTCTTGGTTCGATTTAGACCGAGGGAGACGAAGTGATCGTGACATCATGGCGACGTGTCAGAGGCGTGGAGCCGTTATAGGACAGGTGTCGTTCATCCGAACGTTGCATGCGAAAAGGTGGTGGAGAGCTGTCGACCATCCACTGGACTGATTTGACACGACGTTGCTATAAATATCGCGATACAGGATATCACTTCCTTTTTTACGTTTGCGATATTTTCAGAGAGAGATTTTTAGGAAATTTCAGTTGCCTTTTTCGTGTGTGTGCTATAAAGCGAGAAAAAGTTTGTTCAATCTTCTTTCACTTTAAGAATGTCGATCGAAACTGCAAGTACTATCGTTGGTCAAGAAGGTCTGTCAGCTTTTAGGACGTTATCGGGCGTCCCGGATGCATTACAGATATATTCGCCGGATCAGTTGCGGCCATAGGAGTGCCCGAATGGGCATTTTGTTTTATACGAATGGGCATTGGTCAGGGAGTTTCTGGGTAGGTTTCGTCTTTTCCCCTGCTCAGATGATGCCACAGTTTTGGCGAATCATCCATGTGATCGATAGGATCACAAGCGAGTGGACTACTCCGTTTACGGTGGATGATCTCTTGGCATCTCACATGGTCAAGGTGGACAACTACCACTATTACAGCTTGTTCTGCAAATACATGGGAGCTCAGGTTCTGGTGCTGAACACCCAAGTAAACGATCGTTGGCAAGACTCAATCGCTTGAGCTCCTAGAGGAGGACATGACGTGGATTTCTGTTGGGTGGAACACGAACAGTAAGTCACTTTTCTCGTTTATCATGTATTATCTTTGAGTCGTGCGTTTTACTAACGTATGTTTTTTTCACAGCAAGCGAAGATTGAAAAATTCCAGACGTATAATCCGGAAGACAGGTCTTTCTTCGTCCAGTGTAGTCTTAGGGATGAGGGTTCGGACGACGAGGTCGTCGTGTTAGGAGGGACGGAGACCTCTGTCGGAGAAGAGGTAGAGAGAGAAGATGAGGAAGAAGAGATAGCAGGTAATAATCTTACGCCTTACCTGGTTTGCCGTACGGTCTGGTCGTAAGTTTTTCTTCTCAACTTATCTTCTTTGTTTTGCAGGTGGGTCAGGCGATATGCCTACTCACGGTCTGTCGAAGAAGGAGGCTCAACTCCTCCTGGCACGTCAGGCCAAGGAGTTGAAACGCAAGGCTCCCCCACCCCCGTCGTTGGGGGTAAAGAACTCCAAGACGGTTCTTCGGAGGGAACCGTCATCGAAGAGTGGTGATCCATCTAGGGTCGCCACTACTAAGAAGACGAAGACGCCATCAGGTGTTATAGACGCGACTCCGGTGATCGTGGCCTTTCCTTTGATTGGAGAGGTCGCCTCGTCTCTCTCGTCGGCCAACAAAGGGAAAGGGGAGATGACAGAGGGGTCCACCGGTGCTAATACGGTGAATTTCACGCTATCGTCCGTTTTCATGTATGGTGAAGACATGGATAGCGACAAAATCTTCCTAGACCTGGGGAAATTCCTCCTGCCATACTTTAAGGAGCGAGTTCAGGAGGTTACGGTTGACGAGATGGGGTCGCATGTCTCAGGGCTGACTTTCAAGGTACGTACGACCCATCTGCTTTATGTGTTTCTGTCATTTGATTTCTGACGTTTGCGTGTTTAATCATGCAACTACCGGCGTTCCAGACATCTCTCTGTTTATATACCCATATGGAGAAGATCCGTAGGGTTACACTCGTTGCCTTGGAGAAAATGCACAAGGCACAAGAGGAGGCTCGCATGGCACGGGACCAGGATAAGTTGGCGATAGAGAGGGCCGAGGTCCTTTCGGCAAAACTTGATGAAGCTCAAGACTTCTTTGATGCAGCGTCGAGAGCGAACGAGGACATGCAGAGCCATCTGAAGGAAGCCCTTGAGAAGTCCTCTGCGACAGAGGCGGAGTTAGGAGAGACTAAGGGCTCATTGGCCGAGAGCGAAAGACAGGTCAAGGACCTTAAGTCGCTCGTCGAGGTGAAGGAAGGGGAGATTGCTTCCTTAGAGGAGCGACTCCAGTCTTTTGAGCCTCTGACCTGTTTTAGGGTCCGAGCGCCGATCATGCATTGTCATTTACGGGGGTTAAACCTTATGGTCGGAGCCGAAGAAGAGGTCGCCACTTTCTTGGAGCAAGTCGGGGACGAGGATGAACTCGACTAGGAAGACAAGCTCAAGGAAGGGGACGCTGCGGACGCTGAGGTCGTCAGAAGTGGCGAGGAGGAGGTCGTTCAGGAGCAGGATCCTACTTTTCCTTGATGTTTTGTTTTGTTAATTTTTTGATATGGGGCGACTACAATCGGTCGTGCCCTTTATTTTTACTCTTGGATCGTATGAATGTAAGGAAATTCTGTTATGCTATCATCGTATGTTGTATTTTGTTGCAATCAAACAAAAATAAACCAAAGATAACACAACTTAAAGATCGAGCGTTTAAAGCAATAAGACTTTTGTAAAACTGTACGACTAAGATACTTGTAACTTTCGAAGTAACCGGGCGACTGGGGCCGAAAAAATATTCTAAGCGTGTAATTCAAGTCATAAGACTTTGACTCCGAAACTTAGGTTAAGAAGCGTCTGTTGTGATCATAAGATCCATGAAATGAATCATAAGATTTCGCTTATGACGTATGAGTCATAATTTGACGGTCGTGACATAACAGTCGTGACATTTTAGTCATGGAGACTTTGTTTGTCACGATATGAATCGTAAGACTAGCGTTCGTGCGATCCTGCGAGCCTGCAATGTAAGATCCAGGGGTGGTCGTTGGTAAGACCAATGACCCTTTGATGCTTAAGTCAGTAATCGTTTGGAAAGATAAATCGTAAGGAATTTTTTAAAAGAAATACTTCTTTAAGTGTACTACATTCCAGCTACGTTGGATGTCTTGGTCGTCGAGGGTTTGAAGTCTATAAGCACCCTTTCCAACGACTTCAGATACTCGATAAGGTCCTTCCCACTTAGTGGATAACTTACCTGCGTTTGGTTCCTTGGTGTTTTGGAACACTCGTCGTAAGACGTAATCACCTTCCTAAAAAATGTTGGCTTTAACATTCTTGTTGACATGTCGTTCAACAACCTGTCGCTGAGATGCCATTTTGACCAAAGCAGACTCTCTTAGCTCTTCGAGAGCGCGAGGTCGTAGCTTAAGTCTACCAAGTTATGATCGACGGATGTATGTCTCAATGTCGGGAGCTGCACCTCAATAGGTATGACGGCTTCGCAACTATAAACGATGAAAATGGTGTATGTGCTATCGATGTTCGTGGTGTCGTACGATTAGCCTATAAGACTGATGGAAGTTCTTCGACTCATCTTTGTTTTGCCGCCTTGAGTCTTTTTTTGATCGAATTGATAATGAATTTATTGCTCGATTCTACTAGACCGTTAGACTGGGGATTACGTAGGGTTGTGGTCGTAAGTTTGATGTTACGATCCTCACAAAACTGTTGCGTACGATCACTTATGAATTATGACCCGTTGTCACATACGATTTCGGAAGGAATTCCAAACCTGTATATAATGTTAGTCTGGATAAAAGAGATGACCTCTTTGTCCCGTATCTGGGAGTAGGCAGGTGCTTCTATCCATTTAGAAAAATAATCTGTAAGGACTAACAGAAAGACTTTTTTCCCTGTAGCAAGAGGTACTTTACCGACAATGTCCATTCCCCATCTCATGAAGGGCCATGGGACCAAAGACGTATGAAGAGGTTTAGAAGGCTGGTGTATCATACCCGAGTGTCGTTGACATGCGTCACAACTTTGGACGTACCGGATGGCGTCTTGCCTTAATGTCGGCCAATAGTAGCCTTGTCATGATATACGATTTGCAAGAATGCGACCACCAGAATGGTTGCCACATTCACCGTCATGCATTTCCTTCATGATGTTTTGCACCTGCTCTAGATTATCGATGCATCTTAGGTTTAGACCTGTCGATGATCGTCGATAAAGTCTGCGACCAATGATAAGGTATTTCGAAGCTTTAAATCGAATCTTTCGAGCTTCCATTATGTCTTCAGGTAGCTGATCGTGCATAAGATAATTCATGATATCTCACAACCAACCGTTTTCTGCGTTAAGAACACAAATTTTTTCGGAGTCCTCGATGGACGAGGTCGTAAGATGGATCATAGGTATAGCGTCGAACGACGGCTTATTGAGTGTTGATCCAAGGTTGGCTAGCGCGTCGGCTTGAGTGTTTTGGTCTCTGGGGATTTGCTCAATTGAGAACAGATCAAACATCTTTGACTTCTCCTTGGCAACCCTGAGATAGGCCATCATCTTGGAATCTTTCACTACGAATTCCACGTTCATTTGGTTTACGACCAATAGGGAATCGCTTCTGATGTGAAGTCTGATTGCCCCCAAGTCGTGAGCCATATTCATTCCCACGATCAGAACTTCGTATTCTGCCTCGTTGTTCGTAGCTTTGAAATTGCACCGTATGGAGTACGCCATCTTGCCCCCCTGTGGGGACTTTAAGACGACACCAAGACCTGCTCCTCTGGAGTTTGAAGATCCATCGACATGGAGCATCCAGGTCGTGTCGCTTCCAGTCGTCACAATATAGGTCTCATCCTGTGCTTCTGGTTCCAGTTCAGAATTGAAATCGGTGATAAAGTCGGCCAGGACCTGCGATTTAATTGCCGTGTGAGGCTTCAAGTCAATATCGTAGCCGCTGAGGTAGATACTCCATTTCGCTAGTCGTCCTGTTAGCTCGGGCTTTCTCAAGACTGACTTGAGAGGAAAATTGGTTACGATGGTAATGGAATGGGATTTAAAGTAGTGTCGTCACTTTTTTGCCACTGTAACTAGTGATAAAAGTAACCTCTCCATAGACGTATATCTTGTTACAGCGTCCAGCAGAGACTTACTGGTGTAATAGATCGGTAGATATCGCCCGTCGTCCTCTCTTGTCAAGACGACACTCACCAAGTGAGGACTTACGGCGAGATACAGTTGCAGGACCTCGTGGTCCTTTGGTTTCGAGAGCAGGGGTGGAACAGCCATATATTCTTTTAATCGTTGTAGCGCTTGCTCGTGATCATTCGTCCAGTCGAAACCTTTGTTCTTCCTCAAGACATTATAGAATAAATGACATTTGTCCGACGATCGTGAGATGAAGCGATTTAGCACTGCCACTCGACTTGTGAGTCGTTGGACCTTCTTGAAGTTCCTGGGTGATCTGATGTTTATCAAGGATTTGATTTGATCAGGATTTGCCTCTATTCCTTGTCTTGTAACCATGTACCCCAGAAATTTCCCGATGCTGACTCCGAAGGAATATTTCGTAGGATTCAGCTTCATCTGATATTGTCGAAGGACGTCGAAGGATCTCTTCAGGTGATCGATATGGTCGATCGCCTGTTTGGACTTGACAAGCATGTCGTCAATGTAAACCTCCATGGTATCGCCTAGGTGTTCTTTGAACATCTTGTTAACCAATCGTTGGTAGGTTGATCTTGCATTTTTTAAGCCGAAAGGCATGACTTTGTAGTAGTATATGCCTTTGTCTGTCATGAAAGCAGTCTTCTTTTGGTCTTGTTTGTGCATCAGTATCTGATTGTATCTAGAATAAGCATCCATGAACGTCAAGAGTTCATGTCCTGCGATTGCGTCGACCATAGCATCGATGTGGGGTAGTGGAAATGGATCTTTAGAACAGGCCTTATTAAGGTCTATGAGGTCGATACACACTCGCACCTTCCCATTCTTCTTTTTTACGACAACGACGTTGGCTAACCAGTCAGGATATTTCACTTCTCTGATCTTCCCGGTCTTAAGTAGATTGTCGACCTCATCATTGATTACCTTGTTCCTTTCAGGAGTGAACTTACGACGTTTTTGCTTTACTGTTTTGAATAATGGGTCGACGTTCAACTTTTGGGAGATGACGTCGGGATCTATGCCGACCATGTGTTCGTGTGTCCAAGCGAAATAATCAGCGTGTTCCTGCAAAAAGGAGATTAGCTGACTCTTTATGATGGGATCTAATGATGCCCCCACAAAGACAATTTGATCAGGCTTGTCCTGGTCCAAGATGACTTCTTCTAGGCGATAATCATCCGAGGACTCAGGGACATCCTAGACCTGTAATTGCTAGATATCCCTTTTCTGAGGTTTCAACGTCGCCTTGTAGCAATCACGTGTGGTCTTCTGTTCACTTTTGATTTCTTGCACTCCCCATGGCGTCGGGAACTTAATCGTCTTGTGATAGGTCGAGGGGACCACCTTCATATTGTGGATCCAGGGTCGACCAAGTATAACGTTTTAAGCTGACGAACAGTCAATAACATTGAATTTTGTCTGCTTGGTGACCCCTTTAGCGTACACTGGGAGGGTAATTTCTCCCAAAGTGTTGGTAGAATCGCCATTAAATCCTATCAGAGTCGTCGATCGACGAGTGATCTCTGAATTATCGATTCCCGTAGCTTTGATTGTGCTCAGGAAGATAATGTTAGCCGAACTGCCTCCGTCGACCAGTACTATTTTGGTCTAGCAGTTGCCAATACTAAGCTGGATGATTAACCCGTTGTGATGTTTCTACCAGTTGTCCTGGAGGTCGTCCTGACCGAACGTTATCGGCATCGACTCTAGTTCCAACTCTTTCTTTGGTCAAGACGACCGAGGAATGGGACATTCTGCCGATGATTGACTGGCGTGCCGCTTGGTTGCCGAATATGTTAAACCACAGACATATGATCCACCCGTCACACAATTGACGGCTTTTCCATGGACGGGGGATGCTGGTCTTGCGTTATAGACTGGCGTAGATTCTTTATCAATCAAACCTCGGATATGACCCTTGGGGATGATCCAGGCTAACTCCTTTTGTAAGGCAAGACATTTATCTGTCGTATGACCATGGTCACTATGGAAGTCGCACCATTTGGACCATCTTACCGACGATTGAATGTTCTTAAGAGATTCGACCAGATCTTTCGATGTCCCCTTGAATCCATAAGAGGAGATCTTAGGATATTGAGGAAATCTGGGTGCAGCATTGCTCTTTTTCTTGTCGAACCGGACGTTCGATATCAGACGCGTCGACTCCGTCTTGACGCTCGTCTTGGACTTGAAATCTGGTTTCTTGATCCTGAGCGACTTTTTGTCGGTATAATGCTTACGATGGAAAGTCATGTTTGTGATCCCACTTTAAGACTCAACAATGATAAATCAACAACAAAAGCTTGAAACAGAGTATAAATCGTGAAGATGCAGAAGCGTTTTATAAGCAATTTGTGTTGATAAAAATGGTAGATTACATACAAAAATATAGAAATGAAGCAGTAAATAACAGGATTGTAGCTCAATGATTCATCTCTATTTGATTCTTCAAGAACACCAAGAACACCGTAAGGTATGTGCTTTACATATAATAAGCTCTAAACTGGTGCGTGTGTAATGTGCCATTGTTATAATAGAAGGCCTGGAAGAGCCTTCTATTTATACTAGTCTACAGGGGACAAACAATAGACAAGAAGTACAAGGATACAAGAGACAAGGTCGTGGGACTGAATCTGGTACATGATAATGTAATGCGCCGCCTTCTGCAAAAGCAGTGACCCTTCAGAAGATGACACATGGAAAATGGCAGGGCACGCCTTATACTATTGATCTTCATGATCTTTGTACAACAGAGTCACGTGCGAGGAACACTTGTCCTTGTCTTTGATCTTCAACCTTTTTGTCTTCCAAGTCTTCATACCACAGAGGTTTTGTCAAGGGTGACAGAGGCTCTGTGACCTTGTCCTCTAATGGTCTTCTGGTTGACGACTAGTGAAGGATCTGTTCTTGGTGTCCGACAGAGGCTTCTTGTCGGTGTCTTCTCTTAGCCTATTTTTCAATACTTCTTATAACAGAAGTTGGAGCCAACAATCTCCCTCTAAGTATTGAAAAATAAAGAAATTAAAAGTTGCAAGATTTCTTAGGCTAAGGAGAACAAGAGGTGGAACATTTGACCTCTGTAAAAAAGTAACTTCATTCACTATTATGCCAGAGGCATTTACATTGATTTAAAGTAAGTTACATAGTATGAAAAGTAAACAGAAGCGTAAGATAATTGCAGAGGTTAGATTCTTGCGTTTGGAAAATCATTGATCGACTTAGTGAGTCCTCAAGACAATAGTTCTCGGTACATGGAGGTGCAGAAGTCTCTGAAGCGAATGACCGAGTCGATGACCTCAATTAGCCTATTTGCAAAGTTCAGGTTCATGAATTCCGTTCCTCTGTTCTTCATGAGATTGATCCTAAACTCGAAAAGCGTATTTGTTGCATACTTCTGGCAATCAATCTTCTAAAACATCTTCATTTTTCCTTGAGGGTCAAGGTAAACGTATCTAACCTTTGAATTGATGATGATAGTATTAGGCTTAATGTCGGCATAGGAGGGGCAATGATCATCTGGGGTCAGAAGATTGATTTTTCTCACTCCCAGATCTAGTGCCACTTTATAATCGATCATGCTGTAGAGTAGGAGTTTTTCCCTCATCGCCTTCTTGATTTCTTCATAGACATTTCGGTGCTCAAGTCTCTCGTTGTAGTTCTTTCTAGCCCAACTTAGAAGTTCAGGTATTCTCAAATCAGCATCGGAGAACTTTGTCTGTGATCTATCTGCCCTTTTGACGTGGTAGAGGTTGTACCAGAAGTTTTGGCACTTGGTGTGTGAGAGCTTGCAGCTTAGGACTTGAGTGATTTTGGAATCTGAGAAGAAATTTTTGACCGGTTTGGCTTTATCTCTGAAGAAGTCTTCTCTTATTTGTTGAATGAGGTCGCGGTTCAGAGTGGGAGGTGGCAGAGGATCATTGATGGCTCTGCTGTAAAGGTACTTATATACCACCTCTTCCATTTGGCGTTGAGGCACAGGGGGTGGAGCCATGGGTTTTCGGAGAGCTTCCATGTCTCTGATCATCTTGGCCACTCTATCATCAGTCTGTTGGGTTTTGAGATCTAGCACGGGTTTTCTTGATAGAGGAATTCCATAAGCCCAGTCTTCCTCTTCTGGTTTGGGAGTTATGAACGCATTGAAAGAGCTTTTCAGTAGGTTCTCTGCGACTTGAGGCTGTGGTTTCTTGGGCTTTGGATCCTCAGTTTGTATGGACTTTCCCTTGTGCTTTGCCTTAGGCTGAGATGCTTATGTTTGTTTGGGTGGGGTTGGTTCTGTTGGTTTAGTTTTGGGTAATTCTGCCTCTGTTGTTTTGGATGGTGGTTGGGTTGCTTGCTCTTCTGTTGGTTTGATTGGTGATGGGGTTTTGGTTTGTGTAGGCTCTTCTGTTGTAGCTTATGGAAATAGAGATTTCACTACATTGAGGACTGCAGCAGATGTTGTGTGTTGTTTCTTAGAAGCTCTGAACTTGGCTCTCTGTAGTTGTTTCATTTGGAGCTGATGCACATCTCATCTGTTGTGGGTTTGGGTTTACTCAAGTATTTTCTTTGTTTCCGATCTATGGTTTTTGTTCGGGGTTTTGGTTTGGGTTGATCCTCTTTGGGTGTAGGTGATAGCAGTTTGGTTTCCTCTGTTATTGGTTTTGGGGTTGGGGATTGCAAGTCTTCTTCAGAAGTAGATGATAGTATCTAGATTTGTTCGGCTGTTTGCTTCGGTGTGGGTGAGGGCAAGTCTTCTGATGGTTTGTTTGTCTCCACAGAGGTGGGTATTTCTTCTGTGGTCTTCTACTCTTGTGATTGGCTTGAAGATTGTGCAGGTACATGTGCCAGAGGTTTGGGTAAAATGGATCTGCTTGCTCTGCTTTGCTTCTCCCCCTCAGGATGATCTGATGGCCCATCAGAATCGTCATTAGAATCATCCTGCCCTTTGTCAGATCGACCTTCTGCTTGGCATGACGAAGGTGGTTTCTTTGGCTGGCTCGCCCCTGCTGCAATCATTTTTGCACAAAGGTCGTCGCAGATTCCAAGCAGGTATGTGTTTGGGCAAAAAATCACGTCGTACGACCACGACCAGAGCAGGTAAGACGCGCGTTATAATCCAAATCTTGTATTAAGATAAGGTCTCGACAAGAACCCATAAAATATCCGTCGTCTCTCGTAAAAGGTAAGTCGTACGTCTCCCATGACGCACGACCATAGCATCGCCCGTCCCGTACGACCATCACCTAAGATCATTGCACCTTCGACCAAAGCTAACGTTAACCTTTACTGTTACGTTTGTTAAGTATTTAATGCAGGAGTCAAAGCCATTAACAGCAAGCAGCCGTAACGGACGAAGAGCATTATGGATAATCACTCCGGCGACCGTTTCCAGCCGTTGTAGCCGTTGATCAAATCATTATTGAAGCTAGTTAATGACGCGATGACTATAAAAGACAAGCTAAAGCCTCATTTCAAGGGACAACAGTTAACTTCCAGTATACGTCAGCGAACATCACCAAACAGCAGAGAAAATCATCCAAACTCATAGCAAAGAACATTCAAACTCTGGAGATCAAGTACTGAAAGCCAGAACCCTACTGCGAACTCAAGAACACTCGAAGGAAAGCTCAAGTATCGCTCTCGACGCACGACAAACCGCCCTCGACCAGAAGTTCACACTTTGTATTCACACACGACAAACACTTGTTTTTACATTCAAACACTTGTATTTTACATTTCGAAGCATTTCCTTCATTTGTATTGTAACCTCTGTACGATCGACACCAGTATCCAAGGACATCGCCCCTGATTGGCGACCATAGTACAGCGACGACACCCACTGTCGTCCGCAGGTTTTTTCCTCGCTTGAGGTTTTTCCTGCGTCATCAAATCCCTGGTCTCGTTTATTTTTTCCCTCGTTGCACGTCTCGTCAAAAGATATTTTCTTTAGTTGATGAAGTCCACATCGACCTTAAGTTGTCCCTTTGGTGCGATTTTTGGCATTAACAGTTTGGCACCATCCGTGGGACCTCATCTAGAGAAAATCCTCGACGAACGTGCACCCTTCTAACAGTTTCTTGGAGTTTTTTCTGCTCTCTATTACAGGAACAATGGCAGCCCCTGGAAATCCGCAGCAAGCTGTTGCTCAGATGTATCAGGAGCTCGAAGTCGCCAGGAATCAGCTCAATGCAATGGCAGAGCAGAATCGCAGAGCAGCTGAGGAGATTGCGCGGTTAAGAAATCCTCTTGGGCCTCAAAATGGTCCTAGGCCGTTCGTGCAGAACCCAATTCCAAGATCGTTTGACCAGAATGGCCCTAGACCATTTGTCCCGAATCCATGTTCATCCGAGCAGAATCAGCGTCCAGGCCCGTTCATGCAGAATCAACAGCCAGGGACGTTCAACCCACATCCTCAGTTTGGGACAGTTCCTCCTCGGCACATAAGGCCACCACCCGTGAATAATGGGTCTCAGCCATTACAAGGGTCGCAGCCTTTCCAGCAGGGGTCGCAACCATTTCAGCAGCCATTTCAGAATGGACCTCAAGGTGGATCTCAGCCACTCCACGATGGATCGCAGCCTTTCCAGCAAGGAACGCAACCGTTTCAGAATGGACCACAGCAATTCCACTATGGGTCGCAGCCATATTTTGTCCCGTTCAACGGGGACACCAATGGTACGTCGCATGGTAATGGCACTAGTCCAGGGACCAATCCCTCGACAGGGGAAAATCCTGATCTTAACGATCCCGTCGCCCAACGTTTGAAGATGTTAGAAGACCAAAATGAGCGCGTCCTGTCCTTGCTCGCCAAGTTGCCTGGGGCAGTCGTGCCTGTCGACGTCGAGCCTCGCTCGGGGTATCAGGCGTCACCCTTCATCGACGAGATTTCCACCATCGAGGTCCCAAAGAAGTATAACATTCATGCCTTCACTCCTAAATATTCTGGCGTGACTGATCCGACTGAGCATGTCGCGCAGTACAAGCAGCTCATGTGGACGATCTCGATCCCATTTATGTACCAGGAGGTATGCATGTGTAAGAGTTTCGGAGCAACTCTCACTGGTCCAGCTCTCCAATGGTTAATCAATCTCAAAGCCAAGTCCATCGGGTCGTTTGCTGAGTTGGTTAATCAATTCTCCCGGCAATTCGCCAGCAGTCGTAAGATGGAAAAGCAAACTAGTGATTTGTACTATGTCGTGCAGAAGACCAATGAATCTATTCGCAATAGATTTCAATAGATTTAATGCCGAAATGATCAGTATCCGCAATTGTGACATAAAAACTGCGATCGAAGCTTATAAGCGTGGTCTGGACGATAGTTCAGGTCTGTATATCGATCTGACCAAGTATCCCCCAGAGACTTTCGAAGACGTCCGAGCTCGAACCTTAGCATATATGAGGGTCGAGGATGATGTCGCCTTTCATCGCAAGCACACTGATGACAAGAAGTCGTTTGGCGTCAGAAAGACAGAGTTCAAGACAAAGGCTGTTTCCAGAATAGAGCCAGCGCGCCAAATTTCAAATGTTCGTTTCAAGACGAAAGCAGAGGACAAGGCCGGGACTAAGTTCACTCAGTACCCCAAGATATCCTCTTACGGATTCAAAGGATCTGCTAAGGAATTAGTCGAAGTTCTGAAAGGTACCCAAGCTACCATTCGATGGCCAAAGAAGTCCGACCTGGACGATGCTAAGAAGGACAAATCAAGGTGGTGCGACTTCCATGCCGATCATGGTCATGCGACAGACGATTGTATCACATTGAAGAAGGAATTAGCATATCATTTCTCGAAAGGAAATCTCAAGGACATCATCGACGACGTCGCTGTTCCAACTAATGGCCATCGACCGTCGACCCCCGAGCACGCGAAAGTCGTCAATTGCATCACCGGTGGTTTAGATGTGTGTGGTCTGACGTATTCAGCGGCCAAGCGTCATGCCAGTCAGGCGCCCGATGATCGGTCTATTCCTCGCTCGTTCAGACCCAAAGGAGATTTGGAGCGAGAATCCATGAAGATTGTGTTCGACCACGTCGACCTTGGCGACTCGTATCAGAAGCATCACGACGGGTTGATCATTCAGCTCACAGTCGGCAACTGTCTAACGCGTCGAGTCTTGATCGACGGGGGCAGCTCAGCAAATGTCATTTTTCTCAACACTATCAAAGCCATGGGAATTGATCGCTCGGAAATCACCCGACGTTCGACGACTTTGGTTGGTTTCAACGGAGAAGCGACGAGCACCTTCGGAGAGATAATCCTGCCCGTCTATGCCGGAGGAGTCAATAAGTAAACCAAGTTCAGTGTCATCGATTGTACGTCGGCCTATAACATCATCTTAGGACGACCATGGATCCATGATATGAAAGCCGTTCCCTCGACGTATCATCAAATGTTGAAATTCCCTATGCCATGGGGAATCCAAGAGATTAAGAGTGAGCCAAAAGTCGCTCGTGAGTGCTACAAGTCTACCTTGAAGCCGCAAAAATAAACCAAAGTCACAAGATCAAGCTCTCGACAGGTTCGTTCTTCTATCCCTAAATTAATATCTCTTCCGCAGGGATAAATCCACTATGGTGCCTCGTCGCACGACAACATAGTCGACCGCAGGACAATATTTCTCCGTGTCATTCTGTCATTTAAAACCTATCTTTTCCTCCCAAAAAGGATACAGTAATAAATGACAGGGGGAAAATAGAGAGAGTCTGAAGTGGTACGTTCTCTAACTCTTTCTCATACGATTTTTTCTCACAAAACGTTTACTGACTTAAGCATCGGAGGGTCGTTGGCTAGCCAACGACCAACCCCCGACATCGTTTTATCGCAGAATCGCACGACAGATTATCGCAAAATTGCACGACAGTAGTCATTAAGTCTACTATATGACTTTAATATCGCAAGGTCGAACGACATAAACGACCAGGTCTCTAACTCGATCATTTCTCCACAGGTGCATACGACACAAACTCACTATACGACCCGGTCGTACGATCGCAGAGTCTAAACGACTTTACCCTTAAGTTTCTTAACTTTCATACCCCGAATGGATGCTTTAATCGCATGTTTTTATATTTACTTTACGTTCTCGTCATCGTATTACAAGGAGTGCCTTAGTCGCATGATTTCATACGTACCTTATATTCGACTTTATAATCAAACGTGATTCGAATAAAGCATAAGCAAAAGATATATATTCATTAAGTAAACCATCATATACATATTCAATACCCGATAGGTCAAGTGGCAAAAACAACAAGGAAAGAAAAAAAATTCTAGACGACAGGGGAAACATCGGTCGTATCCCTGCTCGAAGTCCCGACCTGAGGGCCATCATCTGCCACTCCTCCAGCACGAATCTCCTGCAGTTCATATTCAGCATCGAAAAGCTGGATGGCCAGCTCATCAGCACGCGCCATGGCCAACTTCTCCCTATCTAAAGCCGCTCGCTCCCTTTCCAACGTTGCAGCTTCCCTCTCAAGAGCAGACGCCACCAGATCTTCAACTCTTGACGTCTCAGCATGTAACTCCAAGGAAGACTGGAACGTCTGTGAAAAATAAAAGGTGCATTTAAGAACATTCGACAAAGATTACGCAAGTCATGAAAGACTGGCAACTCGAGATCTCATCTCTCCGGCCGGAACTCCGTGAAAACGCTCCCCAAAAGACGGGAGCAAATACTTCCCCAGATGAGGGAACACCGCCGTCCCGTCTAGGACACCATCCGCCATAAAGTCAGACGGCAATGTAAAATTGACCGTCATAACTTCGGCCGATGATCCCTCGCCCCTGTCGGCTGATATTGGGATCGACAATTGAGACACCGGTTTCGTCACCGTCGTCGGAAGCGCAGAACTTGCTGGTGTCGCGTCCATCACGCAAGGACGGCTAGATGACGCCTTCGCCTTCTTAGGCAGAACAACTCCCGGTGAGTTATCAACCCTCGACGACGGTTCCCTCAGGACTGTCCTCTTGGTTCTCTTCTTGCTCGACCCAGCTGTCGAAACATTTTCACCCCGAAGGGCACGCATAACCTTCTTCCCTCTCGCCCTAGAAACCGATTTCCTCTCGGTCGACACTGATCAGGAAATACATGAAGCGTCAGACAGAGAGAGTAAACGAAATAAAATAAACTATGGTACACTTACCAGTCGCCTCTTCCTTCTTCTATCACGTCCTCATCCTCGTCCTCGACCACCGATTGCCACGAAACGAAAGATCGGTCATCAACGCTAAGACTCAAGAACTTGTTGATCTTAGCCTGGGAATCCGCAGTCGGTCTCACTTCGTCAAACCGAATCTCTGAAGGCGACAAGAGGAGAATGATAAATAGAAGTCGTAAAAATAAATAAAACTCAGAAACAAACGAAGCATACCTGTCTCATTCCAGTCTGACCGCATCCAATCGCTGCTGGAATCCAGCGACTCGGCAAGAACAAATACATACCTCGACTTCCACCCACGATCATTGACGCCAGTTCCCAAAACCAAGGCACGATCACCTTTGAACTTAGAATAAGGACTATAACGCCAGTTCTTATCCTTTTTAACTTGGTACGCCGCCAAGAAATCATTCATGATCATAGGAGACTCCCATTTCGCGGACGCTCGCTCAATAACCAGCAAAACTCGCCAAAGTTGGGGCATCAATTATCCCGGTGACACATCGAAATCCTGCATGAACGACTTGGCTAAACCAGAAAATGGCCATTGAAACCCTATCTTAAAAGGATACTCGTACAAAGCGAGATATCCCTCAGGGCAATCCTTAGAACGAACAATCCCCGGACACCGCAACTCTACATTTGCAGGAATTTTTGCTAAACTCCTAAAATCATCTAAGTCTATGTGATTCATGATAAGACTAGCAGGCTCCGTCGACATTGTGAATCAAAGGACAGAATAAGGTCTTATATAAACGCTCTCAACTGTGGTTTGAAGATTTGCAACGATTCGAGTAAGAGGAAGAATGGAAAGGAATCAAGGCGAAATCTCTTCCCAAATAAACACTTCAAAAATATACCGAGAAAAGATCCGTCGTGATCTTTATTTACACAAACGATCGCATCAAGTCGAATCCCTGGATGATTTCCCCGCGTCCGTGTCCTTTCGTATACCCGCCCGGATCGTCGACACTTGTCCTCGACAGCTGGTAAACATCATCGTACGTCAGCATGACGTCACGACCTCGTTCCCTTTTCAACTTCTCATTCAGTTAGAAGCAGACTGGTCTAGTTCCACGACAACCAGGTAAGTACCTCAACCCAGATCATGAGCCTAAGCATTCGACAAGCAAAATTTAAAACTTAAATTTGACATTCAATTTTCAAATTTTGGGGGCAAACTGTTTGGGCAAAAAATCACGTCGTACGACCACGACCAGAGCAGGTAAGACGCGTGTTATAATCCAAATCTTGTATTAAGATAAGGTATCGACAAGAACCCATAAAACATCCGTCGTCTCCCGTAAAAGGTAAGTCGTACGTCTCCCATGACGCACGACCATAGCATCGCCTGTCCCGTACGACCATCGCATAAGATCATGGCACCTTCGACCAAAGCTAACGTTAACGTTGACTGTTACGTTTGTTAAGTATTTAATGCAGGAGTCAAAGCCATTAACAGCAAGCAGCCGTAACGGACGAAGAGCATTATGGATAATCACTCCGGCGACCGTTTCCAGCCATTGTAGCCGTTGATCAAATCATTAACGAAGCTAGTTAATGACGCGATGACTATAAAAGACAAGACAAAGCCTCATTTCAAGGGACAACAGTTAACTTCCAGTATACGTCAGCGAACATCACCAAACAACAGAGAAAATCATCCAAACTCATAGCAAAGAACATTCAAACTCTGGAGATCAAGTACTAAAATCCAGAACCCTACTGCGAACTCAAGAACACTTGAAGGAAAGCTCAAGTATCGCTCTCGATGCACGACAAACCGCCCTCGACCAGAAGTTCACACTTTGTATTCACACACGACAAACACTTGTTTTTACATTCAAACACTTGTACTTTACATTTCAAAGCATTTCCTTCATTTGTATTGTAACCTATGTACGATCGACACCAGTATCCAAGGACATCGCCCCTGATTGGCGACCATAATGCAGCGACGACACCCACTGTCGTCCGCAGGTTTTTTCCTCGCTTGAGGTTTTTCCTGCGTCATCAAATCCCTTGTCTCGTTTATTTTTTCCCTCATCGCACGTCTCCTCAAAAGATCCTTTTTGTAGTTGATTAAGTGCACATCGACCTTAAGTTGTCCCTTTGGTGCGATTTTTGGCATTAACATCATGCAACCTCTGCCTCACACTTGAATCGCAGCTTGCCAACGCTGTTTTGGAACTCTTTGACGTATGTGGCATTTGCAGAGGTGAAGGACTTGATGAATTATGTCATCTCGTTGAGGACGCCTTGGCCTAGATCAGTTAACTGAGCTCTGGTCATGTAGTCGGAAGGTTTCATGGCTTGAGTCTGCTCTGTGGTCTGCTCTTGGACCTTTTCTAAGGCCTTGCGTAGATCTTCTGTGGTTATGGCTGGGGTTACAAGGGTCTGAGTAGTCAGAGATTTGGCCACTTTTCATGCCTTCTTCAAGTGTTTGGCCAGATGGGCAATAGATGTGTCCAGGGCAGAGGTGGAGGTTGTTTCTTGTGCAGAGGTTTGTGGCGCAGAGGTGCTCGGAGCTTTTTTCAGCATGGCGTTAGTATTCCTCACCTCTGTTGAAAGGATTTCAACTTTGGTGGTCAGATCATTTAGGGCCTTCTGCGTAGATTCTGCAAAAGCTTTGACAGAGCTTTTGTGAGTCTCAGATTCGTGCAACGAACAATAAGAAATCAATAGATGAATAACAAACGATATGATTTCAACTGGTCATCCAATTAGCTTTCAATATTGAGAGAGTGTTTACAATAAGTTTAGGAAAGAAAATAGACCACTAGCATATTTTTCTAAGCTAATGAACTTTATATACAAATGGGCCCGTGGCAACAAGCCCACGACCCGTTCACTAACAAGGGTCAAAATAAAGAATTAACATTTACCCCTTAAACTTCTATTCAACCAAATATTGCCCTAACAATCTCCCCCTTTGAATCGAAGTTCGAGTTGGCAACAGTTCGCGACATATCTTTTACGGAGCGCAAAATATACCTCGAACATTCGGATAGCAGGGCAATAGTCGATGCGTTCTTCAATCACTTCTAAGGCATTCTGAGTAGTTGTTTCATTCGGATTGGGAACATAAGAATACCTTTGATTTGTTGATTCGTGAGTGATGATTTTTCGAAGAACATCCCGGACATTGAAGAGAGCGCCATCGCAGAATCTGTCTACCTGGCTGAAGCGAAGAAATCTCTTTTCATTCCGATCGTTGATGTAGACTATCCCAAATTCTTGTTCCAGAAGCAGTGCATTCTCGGGATACATCTTCAGTTCGGGCGCTTTCTGATTCGGCTTTAACAGGTTTACCTTCTTTGCTCTGTTCTCGATTTCCATTTGGAAGTCCGTGAGGTATGACATCATGATTGTACGAACTAGGAATCGATGAACGGCTTCGAGCGCTTTAGTTACATGAAGCGGTCGGATAGTTCTGGTTCGGAGGTCTTTCAGAATAGCATAGAAGTTGAACGGTCGGATGTGCTTGAAGTCAGCTTCGGAAAATCGCCATTCATATCCGTATTCTCGTCGGACGGTGTAGACGGGAAACATAACTTTAAGAATTCTACCTATTTGGACGTTGAGAACTTCGGTGATCCTGTGCTTTGTTCCGACTTAGCTAACTGGCAGACACCGCTTCATTGCGTTTATGTACTGCCTTTGGTATTCTGGGTCGGAACTGTAAATACCAAGGCAAAAGGAAGGCTCGATAGGGCGTAAGCTGTGAATGAACAGCCTTTTCAGTGATTCCTCCAGGTGAGGAATAAATATTGTGATCTTCTCCCATCGGATGTGTTGCTATCGAGGAGGAGGATGATCAGAAGTTGTTGGTTGTTGAGGAGATGTCGGATTTGCAGTGGCTGAAGTATCGGGTCTTGTAGAAGTCTCGACGGATTGAGCAGAGTGAACGGGTGTACCATACAGATTTTGCTGCTAAAACTGGTCATAGTCAACGTTGTCGTCTTCATCAGTCAAAAAAATCAGGTATACCTGGAGATTTACAGCACTGGCGGATTTTTCATACCATGCATTTTCGGTCTCCGGGTCTATCTAGTTGTCTGGATCTATCAGTTGTAGTGCGGTCCTGTCTGATGTGTCATCGTTGACCAATTCCTGTGTTGCTCCCTCGGGCTTTTCAACCGTTGGGTTTTCGTCATCGAAGATGTCCATATCAATTTCCATCGTAGCTAAACTCAACTCGGTTTCGGGTTCGGTTTCGGTTGCAGTTGCCGCAGTTGAGGGTTCCGGTTGAACCTCAGTAGTTTCTGGGATGATTGGAGCGGACTCGGACAAGCGTAGTTTCTTCTTCTCCCCCTCACGGTGATCAGGATCATCCTGGTCATCGTTCCGTCGCTTGAGTCCTCCAGCTTGACTTTTGCAAGTATCTTCGAGTGAGGCGACTCTCTCGGACAGCGTTTTGAGCGCTTGTTGAACGTCTTTAAGAGTCGTGTCAAGCTGGTCCAATCTTGATGTAACGGATGACGATGGATCATTGACCTGGGATTGTAGCACTGAAATCAGGTCTGCTTCGGTAGAGGTATCGGTATCTTGGTGTTGGAGCAACTGAGCTAGGAGCATGGTCTTCAAAGTATTCATCGAATAGATAGGCTGAACGGGAGCCGGTGGTGGTGTCGGTGCAGTGTTAGGTTCGACCATATTCTCTTTACCTTTGATCAGAGTCTTCAGTTTGTCGAGCTCACTGGTGAATCGCTGCTCCATGGCCTCGCGGACAGCATTTAGGGCGCCATCCAGATATCCCTTCGACACAAAGTCAGGGAAAATAACTCCGGGATCACTTAGATTACCCGTTGAGGCATCTACCTTAGAGGCAGAGCCACCTACGTTCATGGTTGCCACAGGGGTAGTCGTGGTAGGAATTCCTTCCGATCCTTGCGTTCCGCTTAAAGGCGAAGACTGTTAGATCTGAAGTTTTGTCAATAAACACAAGTGTTGGATCTGAATAGAAGACTCAGAGTTCTGAGTAAGAAGGCTCAGAAGCTCTGACTGAAGAATCTTCGAAAGATTTCTAAGTGTGAAAGTTTTAATAGAAAGGTCAGAGTTCTGAGAAGAAGACTCAGAACTTCTGATGATGAAGATGAAATTGTCCAAATGCTGAAGTGTATGTTCTGAGAAGCTTTATCAGAACAATGTTCAGAAGTTTTGAACAACATGTTCAGAACTTATGACAGGATATTTTCCTTTATATTATGTTTTCTAATTAGGACACGTGTATTAGTTCTATTAGTCTTTCATATATGTACTGTAGCTTTAGTGTTTCCTTTACAGTATATATAGTTGTTAGCACTGTTTGGCTAACTAACCTTCCCGCATAACTTTGTATTCACTTTGTAATCTTTGAGAGATTCTCTCTCTAAGATCTGTAATCTGTTCTTGATTGAATACAAGTTTGTTTGATCCAATTCTCTATCATTTACTGTTTGATTGTTCATAATTGATTGTACGATTGAATCTTGGTTTCTACAATTGGTATCAGAGCTAATCAACAAACAAATTTGTTCAAGATCGTGATCGTGAAGGTTCTTGATCGTGTTCTTGAAGATTTCTTGATAAATTCGGCAATTGATTCCGCTGCTACTCGAAATTCTTGAATTCTTAGTAATTTTGAATTTGTTCGGTTTTTCGATCAAGAAATTCAAATTTGTCTTTCTGTTGAATCATCTTACAATCATGTCTTTGAAAGAATTTCTCTCGATGGGATCTGAAACGAAGCCTCCTGTTCTTATTCCTGAAGAGTATCAGCAATGGAAAATCCGAATGATTCAATTCCTAGATAATATTGATGAGAACTTTATGATCTCTATTCGCGAAGGTCCTATTGAAGTCTATGTAGATGTTGCTGCTACACCTGCAATGGATACTACACCGGAGATTCCTGCTACCAGAGTGAAGAAAAGTTTTTCACAATATACAGAAGCTCAGAAACAGAGACATGCAATAGACAAAGGAGCTATTACTTTGATGACTTTAGCAGTTCCAAATGAGGTTTTCAATAGAATTGACAGTGGAACATCTGCAAAGGAAATGTGGGATGAATTGGAAAAGCAGATGCTGGGTACACTCAAATCTATTCAAGCAAAATTGAATCAAAGCATCAATGCTTATGAAAGATTCAAAGCAAAGGAATCAGAAAGTTTAACCCAGACTTACAGTAAGTTTTGCACAATATTGAATGATCTCAGAAGGAATGGGTTGAAAAAGACAAAGTCAGAGATCAATTACAAATTTCTGAACTGTCTTAATTCAGAATGGTCGTCTTTTGAATTTAGTCTCCAGATGAACAAGGATATGTGTGAGGAAGATCTAAATGATCTATTTTGTATTCTAAATCAACATGAGGATTCTGTTAAGCAAGTGGTTGAGGAAAAGAAGAGTGTTTCTGATCAATTAGCTTTTCTTTCAAAATCCAAAATCACCAAATCATCCAAAACATCCAAGAAATCTGTGTATTTGTCTGAAATTCCAAAGATAGAGGAAGAGTCTGCTGAGGAAGAGGAATCTGATGAAGATGCTGATATGAAGCTGATTGCTGAGAAACTGGCCTTATTGACCAATACTTTCAATAAGAGATATGGGAAGAATAAGTTTCAAGGTAAGTACAGAAGAGAAAAGGGGAGTTTAGAAGAGAAATACAAGAAGAAGGAAGATAGAGAAGAAAGTAAGAATGAGAAGAAAGAGGAAAAGGAAAAAAGAAAAGAAAAAGATCTTTGTTTTAAGTGTGGAAAATCTGGTCATTATGCAAGGGACTGCAGAGTTAAAGTGGTAAAGGACTATGAATACTATACAACGAAGGCTCAGCTAGCCAAAACCAAAGACAGTGGTATTGCAATGCTTGCAGAACAAGAAAATTGGTTATACTATACTTCTGATGAAGAGGACGGCATTCATTTTTCTCAGATGCAAAGCTATATGACTAAGATAAAAAATGAAGATGATTCTGACTATGAGGATGCAGGTTCTGAATCTTCAACTGAGGTACATTCTGCCCTTGAAATTGATTTAATGACTCAGATTGGCAATATGAATGCTGAATTTGTTAAACTCAGAAAACACATAAAAGGTGAAAGAATTCTGGTTAACAAATTCAGAACGGAAAAGGAAATAATTAAAGAACAATTTGAAGAATCTGAGGTTGAGGAACAAAAAGTCAGAAAAGAGAATTTTGATCTTTTGAAAAAGATTTCTGAATTGAAAAGTGAACTCTCAGAAGTTAAAGATGGAAAGGGTGATTTACAAATTAATTTTGATATGTTATTTGAGGAAAGAAAGAATTTGTACACAAAAATCAAAGAGTTGGAAGACCTTAATTTGAAAAGAGGTCAAACTCAACAAACGTTAAATCTTCTCACAAGCAATGTTAAAGACACAAGATTTTATAATCCAAAAATGGGATTAGGTTTGGAGGAAAATGTAGTTTTAAAAAGGGCACCAACAAATCTTTATGATCTTGATAAACTACAGGTTCCTAAACCACAAATCCCAGAAATTGTTGAAGTTTTTGTGAGACCTGCTAGTTCTATAACAAGTTCAGATAGTTTACAAAAATCAACTCCTGTAAAAGCAAAGGAAACAATTTCTGAACCAAAAATTGAGAAGTCAGATGTTTCAGAAGACAACATTATGAAAGAAATTTCAAAACCAACAGAAGAGAAACCAAGATATAATGATGCCAAATTCAAATATGACTCTCTGAATGTCAGTTACAAAATCAAACAACCAAAAATTTCTTATCCTGACGTTGAAAGTATATTTGATGCAAGCAAAGTTTCTGAAACAGTCAGTCAAAAGTCTGAGTCTTCTAGTCAGAATTCTGACTCCATAAGTCAGAAGTCTGAGTCTGAATGTCAGAACTCTGAGACTGTTGGTAAAATTTTTGAATCAACTGAAATTTCTCAATATAATTCAGAAAGTTTCTTAGAACTTGAAAAGAGGTTTAAATTGGTTAATCAACAACTTGTGGATTTGAGGAAAACTTTTGATGAGCTTGAAAATGATTACTGTGATGTTGATTTTAAACTGGACCAAGTTTTAAAGGAAAACAACACTTATGTCCAGAAAATAACAGAGCTTGAGAAGTTAAAGGCTGAGTATGATCTTTTCAAGATTAATGTTTTAAAAGAAGATAAGAAATTCTTTGATGAATCAAGTACATTTGAAAATGGTGAATCATCCAAATCATATGTTAATTCTGAAAAGTTGAATGTTTCAGAAAAAGAGGAAAGCAAAAGGAAAGATGATCTGAAAACAGTTTCTGAGGAGATTGGGTTGAATACTACTTCTGAACCTAAAGACATTAGTTCTTGTATTAAATGCAATTGTAATCTGAATACTATCAATAAAAGCGAAAAGACTTATGTTTCAGATCTATTGTCACTTGCAAGAAAGAATCTCAAATGTGTTCAATGTGGTAGTCATTCATTTCAATCCTCTCAGAAAAATTAAATTATAATAACATTTGTTTCTTATATAAACAAAGCAACTCAGAATTCAGAAAAGAAGATTGTTTCTGTTCCTCAAACTCAGATAAAAGGAAAGAAGATTGAAAACATTTCTCAATCTAAATCAAAAAGAAAGAAGAATGAAAACATGTTTCAAACTAAAGAAAAGAAGACTGAAGATGTTTCTCAGACTCAACCTAGGGTTTTCAAGAAGAAAAGAAACAACTTTGTGAACATAAAATGTTCTGATTTCATAAAAGTTCAAGGAAAATGGTGCTTAAAAGAAGACTTTGAATGGAAAGTCAAAGGAACATATGTTAAATCATATATTAAAGCTAACAAAGAAGGACCCATTCTAGAATGGGTACCTAAATCTAACTAACTGTTTTTGCAGGGCTGTCATGTGTGGTTTTTAGATTCTGGAGCTTCAAGACACATGACAGGTCATAAGTCTTCTCTGACAAATTTCACAGAAAAGGTTGGAGGAGCAGTAAACTTTGGCAATAACAGTAAAGGACAAGTTAGAGGTTATGGGGATTTAACAAAAGGAGATCTGACCGGTCATAAAGTTTTCTATGTGGAAGGCTTACACAATAATTTGTTCAGCATAAGTCAATTTTTAGATAGTTTCTGTCAGATCAAGTTCAGCATAACAGGTTGCTTAATTCTGACTGAGAAGGATATAAAAGTGTTTTGGGCCAAAAGACATATGGACTTATTTGTGGTTAATTTCTCAAAGATTCAAGCTTTAACCCCAGTATGTCTGTTGTCAAATGCAACTGCAAATGAATGTTGGCTATGGCACAGAAGATGTTCTCATTTGAACTTCAAGGATATGAACAATCTTGTGGCAAACAATTGGTCAAAGGACTTCCAAAGATCAAATTCGAGAAGGAATCATTATGTTCAGCATGTGAAATGGGCAAGATGAAGAAGAGTTCTCACAAGTTGAAAATGGATTCTTCATGCATGTCACCATTAGAGATGCTACATACAGATTTGTGTGGTCCTATTTCAGTTCAATCAATGGGAGGAAAGAAGTATATACTTGTCATTGTTGACGAGTATTCAAGATACACATGGGTTGAATTCTTAAGAGCAAAATCTGAGGCTGCTGAAACACTGATTATATTCATCAAAAGAATTCAAGTGTTGGAATAATGGAACAGAGTTCAGAAATGAGACTCTTCTGAACTTTTTGCAAAGTTTTGGAATTTCTCATAACTTTTCTGCTGTTAAAACTCCAAAACAAAATGGTGTTGTTGAAAGAAAGAACATGACTCTAGTTGAAGCTGCAAGAACTATGTTGGCCTATTCAAACCTTCCAACCTTCCTATGGGCTGAAGCAATTGCTACTGCTTGTTTCACACAGAATAGAACTTTGATCAATAAGATATTAAATAAAACTGCTTATGAACTGATTAACAAAAGAAAACCACTAATTAAGTTTTTTCATGTTTTTGGTTGCAGATGCTATGTTCTCAAAGACAGAGAAAATCTTGGTAAATTTGATAAAAAGGCAGATGAAGGATACTTTGTTGGTTACTCACTAACTTCCAAAGCATTCAGACTATACAACAGAAGAACCAAGAGGATAATGGAAAGCATCAATGTCACATTTGATGAGTCAAGAATGAAGACTTCTGAACAGCACAGTTCAGAACTCAAACAGGATAAGACAAAAATGACTTCTGAATCAGATTCTAATCCTAACTGTTCAGAACTCAATTTATTGTTTAAGGATGCATTTCTGGAACTAACTTCTGAATCTTATGCAGATTTTGAGAATCCTAAAATGGTTCAAGAAATGAAAAAGGGAACTTCAGAAGTAGTTCAAACAACTGTAATTTCTGATACTGGTCCATCTGAGGAATGTCCAAAGTTGATCAATACAAGTGATGAAACTTCTGAGCTTAGTACTCAGAATTATGGGCATGGTACTCAGAATTCTGGACAAGGTACTCAGACTTCTGGTCAGGGTACTCAGAACTCTGAACAAGTCATTCAGAATTCTGACTCTACTTCTCAGAATCCAAACTTGGATGTTTCACCTCAACAAGTACCAGAACAAGGGGACAGTTCAGAATTACAAGTTATTATTGATGAGAATGATACAAACAATAATTTTTTAGAGATTGATGTGCTTCCTAGTTCAAACAAATGGACAAAAGACCATCCTATTCATCAAGTGATAGGAGATCCATCAGTGGGAGTGCAGACTAGATCTGCAACATCAAATGAAGCAATGTTTGCAGGATTTTTAAGTGCGATTGAACCTAAGAAAGCCAATGAAGCCCTAGAGGATCCAGACTGGATTTTAGCAATGCAAGATGAATTGCTACAGTTTGAAAGAAACAAAGTATGGAGACTTGTTCCAAAACCTGAAGGAAAATCTATTATTGGAACAAAATGGGTATTCAGAAACAAGAAAGATGAGTCAGGTGTTGTAGTCAGAAATAAGGCTAGATTGGTTGCAAAGGGATATTCTCAACAAGAAGGAATAGACTATGATGAGACATTTGCACCTGTAGCAAGAATAGAAGCAATCAAAATATTCTTGGCATATGTTGCACGCAAGAACTTCAAAGTGTACCAAATGGATGTCAAATCAACTTTTCTGAATGGTATACTTAATGAAGAGGTTTATGTCTATCAACCAGAAGGTTTTATTGATCCTGAGTTTCCAGATCATGTTTATGTTTTAGATAAAGCATTGTATGGTCTGAAACAAGCACCAAGAGCCTGGTATGACACTCTAACTCAACATTTATTAAAATCTGGCTTCAAGAAAGGTAAAATTGATACTACTTTATTCTTAAAGAAACAAGGTGATGAGTTGATATTAATTCAGATATATGTAGATGATATCATATTTGGTTCTACAAGTGCAGATCTTTGTAATGAATTCTCTGAAGTCATGAAATAAGAATTTGAAATGAGCATGATGGGAGAATTAAATTTTTTCCTTGGTCTTCAAGTAAAACAATTATCAAATGGGATTTTCATAAATCAAGGAAAATATGTTAAAGATATCTTAAAAAAGTTTACAATGTTTGATTGTGCTGCTATGAGAACACCAATGGCAACAAATGTCAAGTTAGATGCTGATCTCTCTGGAGTTTCAGTAGATAAGAAGCTTTATAGAGGCATGATTGGATCTTTGCTTTATCTGATTGCAAGTAGACCAGATATCATGTTTGCTACATGTTTATGTGCTAGATTTCAATCTAATCCAAAAGAATCTCATTTGTTGGCTGTTAAAAGGATCTTAAGATATCTCAAAGGTTCACATGATTTGGGCCTTTGGTATCCAAAAGAAACTGACTTTAAACTGACTGCTTTTACTGATGCTGATCATGCAGGAAGTAGATTGGACAGAAAGAGTACTTCTGGTGCTTGTCACTTTTTGGGAGACAAAATAGTGAGTTGGGCTTCAAAGAAGCAAAATTGTGTATCCACATCCACTGCTGAAGCAGAGTATGTAGCTGTTGTTGCCTGCTGTTCTCAAACTTTGTGGATGAGAACACAACTCATGGATTATGGATATCAACTCAACAAAATTCCCATATATTGTGATTCAGAAAGTGCTATTGCAATTACTCAGAATCTTGTTCAGCACTCAAAGACCAAGTATATTGATGTAAGGTATCATTTTATTAAGGATTATGTGGAAAGGGAACAATAGAAATGCACTTTGTGCTTACAAAGTATCAATTGGCTGACTTGTTCACAGAGCCTCTTGATCACAAAAGGTTCACTTTTCTCATATGTAAAATAGGAATGCTTAATCTAACAAATTGAGTATATTTGTCATTTTTCAGAAATGAATATTTTTCTAAGTACGATTTTTTTAGTAATGTACTCAGAACTCTGACTTTCTTGTTCAGAACTCTGACTCTTGAGTTCAGAACTTCTGAGTCAATACTACAGAAATCTATCTTAAAATTCTTTAATTCTGAATAGGTTAATCAGAACTTCTGACTACCTTTCAGAATACATTTATGAGAATTACAAATGTTTCAATATGTTGTTAAGTTATTTTTGTTCTATTTTTTTATTCTTTGTGTCTAACATGTGTTTGAGTATATGCTAAAGTCAAGGGGGAGCATTGAAATCTTTCAGATATCATTCTGAGGTGCTTATAAGGTTTGTATATTGTTTTCTCATCTCTAATCATTCAAAGGAGAACAAGCTTTCAATGATAATTTTTTTTCACTTGTTCAAACTACTTCTGAATCCTTAAAATGGTTTTCAAGGTCAGATGTTAGATTTTAAATGATTTCCAGAAATTACAAATCATCAAAAGGACAGAATTTTGAAGATAAAATAGTTTTCTATCTGTTTAAAACTACTTCTGGATGATTAAATGCTTAATATTAATCAGAAGTTGATTTTAAATGAATTTTGATTCTAAGGGAATTTCTTTTGAACTGTATACTCAGAACTTCTAGGTATGCATTCTCAGACTTCTGAGCGTGTTATTCAGAACTTTTAACTTGTGTTAATTTCTATCAAATAACACGTGTCAGCTTCTTATTAAATTGATGATGCCACGTTTCATTTAATATCTTTTGTGGTACTTCACAGTGTTCGAATCCGTTAAAACTCTGACAAAAAGTAACTTTTCACCGTTTGAAACCTTTCAGCTTCGCGGCTTTTAAATAGACCTTAAAATCCCTCTTTCAAATTTATTTGAATTCCAAGAGCGAAAAGTGAGATACGCATAAATCCAGAGTTCTTTGATCTTGTTTTCTTTTTATATTCTATATCACAATCATGTCTGGTACTAGAAGTCGACCAGTTTCATTACACTCTGCAAAATCATTGATGGAATCCTCGTCAGATTCAGAGGATGATGAAGTACAGAGGCCTGAGAATAGAGCCGTAGAAGAAGGGGCAATAGGAGAAAACATGGTGCTAGGAAATGATGAAGGAGAAGCAGGGGATGAACATATGGTTGAATCTGAAAGAGATATAGATGGGGGAAATGAAAACATCCAACATGAACAAAGTGCGGTTAGGTCAGTAATGTCTGGAAGATCTAATTCTGGTGAGAGGATTGTTCCTGAGAGTGAGTATTTGGAGTTGATTGAAAACAACTGTGTGTTACTACTTGATGAAACTAGATTCAAAAAAGAACATAGGATAATCATAGAATTGGTGAAGTACCATCCTTTTAAGAAATGGTTTACAATGAGGAAATCGGTTCCTGTTCAGTATATTCAGCAGTGGTGGAAGCATTTGGAGTTACAAGGTAACAATTTTGTATCTGAAATAGGGGGAGTCACTATAACTTTGAATATACAATTTATGAGAACAATGCTGAGGCTACCAGAAAAGGATGATTTACAGGGGAGATCAGATTATGAAGATTCTCCATTAACAGAGGAATTAATAGGCGATGTTAGAAGATTAGGGTATAATGAAGAATTGAAGACTCTAAGCTTATTTAGAAGAAACAAATTGCCACCAATCTGGGCATGTTTCTTCAATATAATCAACAAGTGTCTATCTGGGAAGAACAGTTCTTTAGATCAAGGTTCGAGGCAAATTTTGCAGATCTTTCATGGGTTAGTGAAAAATAGGTATTATGATTATACTTCTATTCTATGTGAAGATATGAAGAATACTTTTGAGAGGAATCAGAAGTCAAAAGAAAGAAGAACAAAGGATAAGATACTCACTTATATACGTTATCAGAGGTATTGGCAGTTGGTGATCTGGTACGCAATGGATCAAGACAGAAATAATCCAAGAAGATCAAATGAGGAGCATGGGCCAATCTTCTACATGGGTAAAATGATTTCTTCTCTTAAAATTGAAAATTTTCCAAATCACAAACCTCTTCCAAAGTCACTTAGGCAATATATTCCAAGGGAGAGTGAGATTTTAAAAGCATATTGCACCTCAATGGGACTTGATCAGCCTCAAGCCCCTACCCATGAGGAACAACCTGAGATGAGAGGTGAGAGGTCTAATCAAAATAAAGAGGGGGAGAATGTTCAGGTGGGAGAACATTCTGAGAGAATTGAGAGGGAAAATTCAGAGAGATTGGTTAGCATGGAAAGTGAAAAACATAAAGAGAGAGGTGAGGATGAGAGAATGTTAACAGAATTAGAAACAGAAAGAGATAATTCTGATCCAGCCAAATTAATCCGGGCAACCACATCTACTGTTGGTTCACAACCCTTGGTGATCAACATTGAAGAAAACACCATGGAGCCCATGGTGGAACTTGAACAACCCATCCCTAGCCACTCAGAAGCATTTCAACATGCTACTGTTTCAAAACAAACAGGGGAACCATACCAAACTCATTTGGAGGGAGGTGATAAATCCCAAGATTTTATTCAACACATAGAGTATGAATTGCACAGTAAAATTCAATTTGAGCCTGAAAATCCTTTCAACACTAGCACATCACAGGAATTTCGTATTCCTGTAATAACATCCATAGACACTACTAATATTGGTTGTCAAGGATTGGATGGAAGTCCTAGGGAGGTGAACATCCTAAAAGCCTCCTTAAACAGTGCATCTGTTGTACATGATATCTTTGTGGCATCTACAGGCCATGAGCTCCCTGAGCACATGAAAACTGGACCATCTGTTGTTCTAGGTTCACTGTTAGAAAATTCTAAATTTGAAAAGATTCAGAAACAAAATCAGATATTGGGTGAGAAAGTTGAAAAATTGGAGAATACTGTTGACTCTTTGAAAGATTATGTTGGAAGGGAAAGCAAATTCTGTTGAGTCAAAAGTGGATAAAATGAAAGACTCCTTGGATGCTCACAAAAAGGAGATCAAGGATGAAATGTCAGAATTTCAAAGGGAACTTTTCAAGAATATGGAGAATTTGAAATCTTCATTGTTACAAGTTGTCAGTTCAACTTTAGCTAGTGTTTCAAAGCCATTATGTTTGTATCTGTGGCTGAACTTGAATCAGAATCAACTCAGCACTTAAAAAGAAAATTTGATGATAATGATCCTCATGATCATCAAAAGGGGGAGAAAAGGCAAAAGCAAAGTACTGAGGTTGATAAACAAAGCACTGATGAGTTAGAAAATGTTGAAAAGTCAGCAGATATTGAGTTAGCAGATTTTGAATTAGCAGATATGCAGTTAGCAGATGCAGAGGTTCAGAATTCAGAGAATGTTCAGAATTCACAAAAGTTTGAAAAGATGGTTGGTGAATCAGCAGATGTTGAAAAGTCAGTGGAGGTTCATGAAATAAGTTCGGACACTGAAGAAGCCATGGAAACTGATAAAGTGGTACATGAAAAGTCTTCTGAAGAAGGTACTGACAAAACAGGGGAATTAGAATTGAATACTGAGTTGAAGGTGAACTCAGATGAAACTGAAGTGATAGTAGCAGATGAAAGCATTGTGACAGATGATGTAATCATGACAGATCAGAATAATGAGGTTGAAAAGAAAAAAAGCATTTTTGGATCAGATGAAGTTATAATGACAAATCAGAATGTTATTGCAGAATAAGTGATGTCAGATTCTTCTGAAGATAGTCTTGATGTGAATTTGAATGATTCTTTTAAGGAAAGTTTGATTGAAAGTTCTGAAGTGAATACTTGTACATAAATTGTTCCTTATGCCAGAGTTGAACTTCTTAACTCTGAGATAGAAGAAAGAAGGTTGAATGAGATTCTGATAAGGAGAATGCATAGTGAGTTGGTCAGAGCTCTTAATGTTCAGAAAGTTCAAAGAGTTATCAGAACTGTGAGGCCTATTGATTTGTTGGGAGAAGAGGATCACTCAGTTGATTATTCATAGAAGTTTCAAAATGAGTTTCAACTACATTTTAGTGAGGAACTGGGAGCAAATAAAAGGGAGTTTGACAGAATTGAGGATTATTTTATGCCTGAGGAGTATGTATTCAGAAAGCCTATTGAAATTTCAAAGTTTGAGTTACCAATTCTGAAAGAACCTGTATGTGACTTTATTCTTGAAATGAGTGACACTCCACTTGTCAATCATTTTTTCAAAGATGTATTTCCAGAAGAAACGTATGAATATCTTTACTGCACAGGAGATGACTCAGTGATTATTGAGAGCTTTATTGATGGGTTCTTATATGAAAGAGTTCAGATGATTTATGTGGAAGCTTCTAACAGATTCAGAAAACCTGATGAAAGACTACATGTTCAGAAAGCAATTTGAAAGTACTGGAGTTTCAGATTAATGAATTTGATGGACTGAAATATGTGAGCTTAACAGTTCAGAAGGAAGGGAATCTGAAAGTGAGTATGACGAATTTTGACTTCCATAGATTGTTTCTAAATGATCAAGTGTTTCTGGTGAAGTTCTTTGCTTGTACTGAAGAATCTTGGATAGAACTTGAATGCAGAAGAATTCTGGGGATTTATGTAATAAATATGTACTTCTATGATTTTCAGTTGGCAATTGAAGCAGGGAAAGAGAAGTGTAACTTGAGTCATCCAATCAAAAATCCTATTGTTGAAATTGGAGGTCGTGGATTTATTACTGAAGGAGTTGAGAATGAATGATTTTTATATATAGTTTCTGGAGTAAGAGAGTTTTTCAGATTAAATGATCTGGTAAAGTATAGTAATGCTACTTTACAATGGTTGTTAGTAGAAATGGCAGTAAATACTGAAGGTGAAGAGGCAATTCTAAAAAGAAAATGCAAAAGACACATCAAAGAAAGATTGGATCTCAGAAAAAGAGTCAAAGATTGCGATGAATGGATGCTCTCAGAAGAAAACCCAAAGAAGTTGCTACACAAAGACTTTGTATTTCCTGCTGAATATGAAGTAAATGGAGTTTATTCAGAAAGAGTTGAAGAAGAAATTCCAGATGTGTCTTCACAAGATGTTCAAATGAAAGATGCAGATCAACCAGAAAAATATGAGGCTAATGAAGAAGTAATACCTATTGATGTTAATGGTTATTTTCTGGAGTATGATCTACCAAACTTCTTTCAACCAAGAGAAGTCAACTTTCTTAGTGTGTATCATGATAAGCCAAAAATCTCTCATTTGTTTTGTGGAGAATTGTCAAGATGCATAGGAAAACCAAAAGAAGCAATATACTCAGATTTCTTAATCACTGGAATAAGAGAATTGATGGTAAAGAAATTCAGGAAGAATGAGTATTATGCATTTGAGGTTTTGAGAGAATATGGAAAAGTTTATTATTTCACTGAGGCTGATTTTGACAAGATTTCAGTAACAGATTTCTACAGACTGTATAGTCTTTTGGCAAATAAAGACTGTAGTAAATACAAAAAGGAGAGAGGAGCATTGGATGTGTTAAGAAGTGCTATGTTTTACATTTTGAGATGGTATGGATATACAGATTTTCAAATTGCTCTATATTTACAAAGACCATATGTATATCTCTCCAAGCCAAACAATGATCATGAACAGTTGAATCTTCTGAAGAGTGGAAATATTGTAAGATATCCAGAGTTAGGAGTTTTCCTGAGGAACAACAGAAAAGAAAAGATTTTCTTCAGACCAGATGAAGTGGCTAAATATTGTTCTGGAACTTTGAGGTTTATCAAACACAATCTGGAGAAAAGGATATCAAGAGGAAAACTAGTTGAAGAGATACAAGAAATCATAGAAAAGATTGATAGAAGGCTTACTCTGAGAAATGTACTTCTTCTAAAGATTGTTCATGCTTTAAAAGAATATGATGATGCAAAGTACCAGTTTATTTGACAAAAAGGTGTTGGTTCTATATGCTCAAGAATGATTATAAAATAATATTACCGGTAATATATGATCCTATAAGGTCACACCATATAACAAGTAAACACCGAATTGATATTTATAAGAATTTGATTCTTTATAAATATTAATTATATTCTTGATAAATATTATTAATTATATTATTGAATATAATTTATAATATTAGATGCAAATGATAAATATTAGTTTGTTAATACATATGATGGATTTATTATGTAACAAAAATTGTAAGGAGGGACTTGAGGAGAAAGTTTAAGATAGTTAAAATGTGATTTTAACTATCTCAAACTAGAAGGGTTTGTTTGGTATTTACGCATGGCCTTCCTCCCTTTGATTGGTCATATTGGGTGGCAAAAAGGAAGAGCACATGCTCTTGATTTAAAATAAAGTAAACATGCAAAATCACCAACATACTTGTAAAAAACAAAAAGGAAAAAAGCTCTCTCTCTCTCTCTCCTCTCCTTGGTTTCGGCCAAACTCAAGCACATGCTTTTTTTGGTTTTTGGAAACCATGGATGAATTTCATATTGCATGAAAGGTTCATACATGTTTTTCTTTTTTGGCAACTTGTTGTTTTATAGTTAAAAAGTATTATTTTATGTGACCAAAATTTTGCATGCATTTTGGTCATAAAAGTTGCCTTTAAAATAAAAATCTTGATGTTTTGTGTTTTTTATTTTTATGGATGTTTGTGCATAAACAAGCCATGGACCCTTTGTTGTTGGTTGTGTTGTTTTATTCAAAAATATGTAATATTTATTATTCATAAGGTATGTAATAGTAAATAGGTTTTGTTTCATCTTTGTAATTTTTTATGTAAAAGTTGAATGATAGATTAGTATTTTACATAAATGTACAAAGATTTAAGAATGGAAGCCTCTTGGTGAAGTTCACTACCATTTCTCGGAATCGATGAGGAGCTATACAACACTTCATAGAGTCTTGAAGATCTTGCATGCATATGGATGTTTTTGCAAGTGGGAGCATCAAGTTTTTTTTGGTCCCTTGTCCCTTAGGAATAGACTTGATAATTCATGCATGTGGTTGCAAGAATTGTCATTAGTTAAAATGGCTTGTTTATTGCACTTTTACATTATGTTTGTTGGTTATTTGCTTTATTGTTATCTTGCATGGTTGAAATAGGACTTTAATTGCTAGATAATAATTTATATGCAATTGGAAATCAACATATGGAGTTTGTCTTTTCAAAAGTTACATTTTAAAGGAAAAATGGTTAAAATGGGTTTTATAAATAAAATGAGTTATATTCTAAAACCCGTAAAATTTTGAAATATCAAAGTAAGTTAAAATGACGATTTTAAAACTCATACAAACTCCAAGTGTCATGTATTATTAGTTGCATGCAATATACGTGACATATTATGTTCTTTTTGATGCGTTAAAATATAGGATATTGCATGCTAGTAAAGAACATAAAATTGGTTCAAACGCGCTTATTTAAAATTGTTTAAAATGAAGCGACAAATTTTAAAATTAGATTTTAAATGAACATGTTTTTAAAATAGAGATTTTAAATTAACCAAATTATTTAAAATAGAGATGTTAAATTTTGAGAAATAGTTTCTTAAAAGAGAACTTTGAATATTGGATGCATACAATAATATGGTACTAAAAGTTTTTGAGATTTAAAATAGGGATTTCAAAACTCATACAAACTCATAGTCTAAATTAATAAAAATGTTTATTAATAGACTATAAGTGGTTCTTATAGTGCTCAAACTCAAACTCAAATATCAATATTTGATATTAATAATTGATGACACATAATTAGTTGATAAAATAAAGATTTTATTTAAACTAATAGGAACCATTTGAGGAGAAATAAGTTTCAAATTATCAAAGTGCCATGTATCTTTGAATGCATGCAATAAAATGTTTTAAAACTAGAATTATAAAACATTATAAATCCCTTTTTTCAAAATGCAAGTCTATGCCGTCCTTTTGAGAAACACTCAATACGTCACTATGACACCCTTGTGGGATAAAGGTCACCTAACCACTTGGATTGTCTAGAGATGGATGAGGTGATTCTTATGTCCTTGTGGGAAGAAGGTCACCTAACCGCATGGATGTAAGTTTCACACGTTGTTTAAAGTCGGATGACTTGATTGGGAATCTTTTGTGATAAAGGTCACCTAAGCATTAGAAACCCAAGGCATAGATGGGATCAAACATGCCAATTAACAAACAAGTTGTTAAGGATCCCATAATGCTAGGAATTACATTCGATGTAATCGATAAACGTTATCTACCTTGTTGGATTAAATGGACGGGATAAAGGTCACCTAACCGTTTCATTTGTTTTGCAATATTGGATCCTAGATTATATGCAAATTAATGTTTTTAGAAAACGAAAGGGTAATTAATTTGCTTAATAATTAATATTGAAAATACTATATTAACTTTGTTAAATTTTGTAGATTGCCCAAAATGAAAACACTACGATTGACATAACCCTAAGAGCTTTTCTTAACAAAGAAAAGTTAAACACTCAGAACATCCCGATTTGGTTTCACAAATTGAGACACGTTCTCAGACGTGAAAACAAATCACACGCACTTATTGTACCTCGTCCTCAAGAACCTCCTCTTACCTCCATAGAAGCTCACGATACTTGATTGAAACATAATGATGACTCAATCGATGTATCACGTCTTATGCTTGAAACCATGGTTCCATCCTTAATAGAAAGAATGGAAACGTTTCCACTGAGGGCATTTGACATGGTAAACCCATTAAGGGTCTATTACCAAATGTATATAGTCTGTGAACGCTTCGATACAATTGGAGGAAGGCCAAAACGTAAGCTCTCATATTCACAAAATGAGGACACACCTTGACTATTTGGATAGACTTGGCTATCCTTATTCCAATGGGAGAGCCGTAGATGTGATCCTCAAATCTCTGACCAACGCATTTGATGTTTTTGTCGAGAATCTGAATGTAGTGATAGATGAGGCAACATTGGTCATAGAAGAGGAGATTGTCCTTCTGAAAAATAAATGTTTTTCTAACGAAGGAAAGTCCTTCAGATATCAATATTTAAGATAGAACTTTTACCTGTCTATCTTACACTTGTGTATTTAATACTAAGTGTAGAACTCACTTTTGTAATATGTTACAGATAATCAAGAAAGGTAAATGACTGAAAGACAAGCAATATGGTGATCCATATAAGCAAGGAAGCAAGATTGCGTACCAAGCTTATAGGAGATTTTATTATGAAACCATATGGCTTGTATTGTTTAACAAGTTTGTTTCGAACAATGTTTAAATTTAGTTTGACTAAATTATTATTTTTCAGTCACATGTTTATTGATTGAATGAAATTCACTTAACCGTTTTGGAAACGATTATATTCATATTCAAAATGAATTATTCTATTTCGAGAACTAGTCCTCTTAATTGAATAATAAAGTGAATCTCAAAAGCCTTTAAAACATAGTTCTATATAAACACCATAAGACTCAAATGTGATTTGAATCAAGTCGACACATGAAATAATCAACTTAATCAAGTAAATATTAAACGCATATCTAAATTTCAAAACTGTGGTATTTTGAAACTAAATATAAATATTTTCATTTGATATATGCGATCTTGATAAAGTTGAGTATAGCTCCTTTTCTCTAGTTCATAGAGAAGAAAAAAAAGGTTTTGTTAGAATTGATACATGCTGATGTATGTGGATTTTCAAAACCAAGTCTAAACATGGTGATAGGAAATACAAAGTCTTCACTGACGAATTTGGAACATAAAGATAAAGCATTTGATGTAATTCAAGTTGTTTCAAAGTGAAGATTAAGAAAACAACTCAGCATGACCATTAAAGCTTTTTTCTAATATAGGAGGATAGTGACTAATCCAAGAACTTTTGGATCATCTTAGAAATTGTGTGTATCCGAAAGGATG
This sequence comes from Saussurea involucrata, assembly GCA_033807775.1. Taxonomy (NCBI): domain Eukaryota; kingdom Viridiplantae; phylum Streptophyta; class Magnoliopsida; order Asterales; family Asteraceae; genus Saussurea; species Saussurea involucrata. The sequence continues at coordinate 61,511,440 of CM066313.1, read as the reverse complement.
AACCGAACCTTATTCAATATGGTTCGCTCTATGATGAGTAGAAGTACTATTCCTATATCAAATCGGAATTTTATGCCCTAGTTACCATAAACCATATGTTATGGCACCAACCAAAAGGTAGACAAAACACCTTATAAGATTTCGTATGAAAAGTTTTTTCATCCTTAATCTTAGTTGAAGGTGTGGGTTTATGAAGCTCATCTGAGACAATAAACTTCAAGTAAACTCGACCCAGAATCTACTAAATGCATATTTTGTAGAATATACCATAAATTGTTTAAGATACTGATTCTACAATCCCACAAATAATAAAATTGTTTATTGTTCCAAAGCCAAGTTCTTAGAAAAGCAAGTTTTTTATAGGCAATGCAAATGGGAGATTTAAGGAACTTGAAGGAAATCTAGAACCTCGTAACCTAATGCACTTATTGGTTGGCACTAGTTATCAAACAAAGGTTGTTGAAACTGAGCAATTTGATTGATCAGAAACTTAGTAAAAACACCAAGTGTTCGCAAATCTAGTAGAATCATTCAGAAATTCGAGAGATATCGATTTCTTATAACTAATAAAGAATGATGTATGACTGGGATCTAGTAAACCCATCAACTGCTAAAGTGCTATGTTAGATTCTGAATCTGGTAAGTGGCTTAGAGTCATGAACACTTAGATACAATCCGTTCATGGATCAGTACAAGTATCACAAAGCAGAATTCTTCATTTTGACAGAAAAATTAAAAGTTTAATTTTCATCAAAATAAAAGATGACTCATGCATTTACTAAAACTAGTGGGAGCGCAGTAAAATTCCTAAACCTGTATGAGCAAGACATACTAGTATTTGGAAATTAACTTTCCGACATAGCAAAGCACCATGTTGTGGCTCAGACAATATTTCCTTAATAAAAGACTTAGAAAGGGCTAATTTTGTTCTTGAAATAGAGATCTTTAAAGATTGAATCAAGACGACTTATAGGTTTAAGTCAAAGTGCATATGTAGACATGATCTTGAAAGGTTTAAGATGCAAGGCTCTAAAGGTAGTTTCTTGCAAGTATGATATCACATCATTTTTAGCATGTCTCAATATTCTAGCACAAAGGTTGAGCTAGATAAAATGATTAGTATTCCATATGCTTCGGCAATTGGATCTATCATATATACCATGACATGCACTAGATCGAGTGTATCATAATGCTTTAGAGCATTAGAAGGAGATACCAACGAAATACGAGGGAAGGTCATTGGATGACTATAAAGAACGATTTAAGGTACTTACAAAGAACCAAGGAAGTGTTCCTTAACTGAGGGTTGGAAGAAGATCATAGTAAAATGTTGCACTGATGATAGCTTCCATAAAGATCGAGAAAGTTCTCGATCACAAAAGGGGAAATGTCTTCATCATAAATGAAGAAGTAGTTCGTTTGAAAAAAGGTTCCAAGCGAAGGTAAAATTGCATAATACACTACAAAATAAGAATACACCGCTGCTTTAGAAGCTGCAAAAGAAAGATGCTTGGATGAAAGAGTTCATTGAAAAGCTAGGTAGATACCTCCCATTCAGGATCATCTAGAAATCTTTTGTGAGTATGTGGGTGCCATTACGCAAGCTAAAGGACCCGATGTCACATCAGAGTACCAAGCACCTACTCCAAACTTTTGACTATATTCGAAATAAAGTTAAAAATGGAGAAGTTAGTATTCACAAAGTTCACCCAAATCAATTTGATTTGGAATTAGTATTTGGATATTGGAACAAGTTAAGCAACAAGTATATTTTTTAAGTTACATATATAGTATATGATTATTTACATATTTGTTGTGTTCTATATTAGCATGTTTTTAATCCATGAATAAACCAGTTATTCTAAAATGTCCATAGTCGATCATAGTTGTAGGAGAAACCATGAAGTAAGACTAATATGAATTGGATTGGTTGACTTTTAAAAGTAAAAGTGGCAAAGTGTTGCAACCAAGTTCATATGCACTTGTTAGGGAACGAGTACTGGACCTGACCCGCTTCAAGATCACTTCATGGATCGTCGTCATAAGTGATTCTTGAATAAAAGGTAGTATCTTTGTATCCTTCGACCTGAGATGCATATTTGGGACTCAAGTGTAGGGAGTATTATGCTTTGATATGGTTAACCGTTGTTCTTGAAAAAGACAGCTATAAAGGCCATTATTGGGCATGGCATAAACTGCACGAGAGGCGTATGAAGTCAAAATGGGATTTGTTTCTCTTAATGTGTTAAGAGTGAGACATCTAAGGCGCCTTACCAAAAGTTGAACAATAGATGAGAATGATAGTGATCCATGTCTCATGTTCAACATGATGTCTAAACAAGGGATAACTGATACCACACCTTATACGTCAATTGAAGCTATGAGCTTATGGGAATTGGATGTTGTTGAATGACACTTACAGTCATACAATGCTGGGGGCAGTGAGATGTTGCTAGACGTCCACCACTGTCTATATCATCCTATAATGCAATCTTGAGCAAGTGGGAGATTGTTGGTTCTATATGCTCAAGAATGATTATAAAATAATATTACCGGTAATATATGATCCTATAGGGTCACACCATATAGCAAGTAAACACCGAATTGATATTTATAAGAATTTGATTCTTTATAAATATTAATTATATTCTTGATAAATATTATTAATTATATTGTTGAATATAATTTATAATATTAGATGCGAATAATAAATTTTAGTTTGTTAATACATATGATGGATTTATTATGTAACTAAAATTGTAAGGAGGGACTTGAGGAGAAAGTTTAAGATAGTTAAAATGTGATTTTAACTATCTCAAACTAGAAGGGTTTGTTTGGTATTTATGCATGGCCTTCCTCCCTTTGATTGGTCATATTGGGTGGCAAAAAGGAAGAGCACATGCTCTTGATTTAAAATAAAGTAAACATGCAAAACCACCAACATACTTGTAAAAAAAACAAAAAGGAAAAAAGCTCTCTCTCTCTCCTCTCCTTGGTTTCGGCCAAACTCAAGAACACACACAAGTGTGTGTTTTTCTTTTTGCTTCTTCTCATCTTCAAGTATATTGTACACTTGGAGTAGAAGTTGCCTTTTGCAAAAGGTTCAAGAAAGTACTAGCATACAAAAGGTGTTGGAGCTTGTTGGTGGACTTCTCTAGAGGAACTCATCCTTGAGTTCTTGCCATCACCATCTTCATCAAACTACAAGACTTTGCAAAGGACTACAAAGGTTGTATTTTCTAAAACCCCCTATGTATGTGTTTTAATCTTTCATGTTCATGCAAATGGATCCTTGGTAGGTGTTAAAATGTTTTAATGTTGTTCAAAGATTTTAAGCTTCCATTGCAAATATTATGATTTTTGAAATCTTGTTTTGAACAAAACCCAACAAAAGGGGGAGATTGTTAGATCTGAAGTTTTGTCAATAAACACAAGTGTTGGATCTGAATAGAAGACTCAGAGTTATGAGTAAGAAGACTCAGAAGCTCTGACTGAAGAATCTTCGAAAGATTACTAAGTGTGAAAGTCTGAATAGAAAGGTCAGAGTTCTGAGAAGAAGACTCAGAACTTCTGATGATGAAGATGAAATTGTCCAAGTGCTGAAGTGTATGTTCTGAGAAGCTTTATCAGATGAATGTTCAGAAGTTTTGAACCACAAGTTCAGAACTCATGATAGGATATTTTCCTTTATATTCTGTTATCTAATTAGGACACGTGTATTAGTTCTATTAGTCTTTCATATATGTACCGTAGCTTTAGTGTTTCCTTTACAGTATATATAGTTGTTAGCACTGTTTGGCTAACTAACTTTCCCGCATAACTTTGTATTCACTTTGTAATCTTTGAGAGATTCTCTCTCTAAGATCTGTAATCTGTTCTTGATTGAATACAAGTTTGTTTGATCCAATTGTCTATCATTTACTGTTTGATTGTTCATAATCGATTGTAAGATTGAATCCTGGTTTCTACAAAGACACTATGGAAGTTCCGATCGAGTCACGAAGAGCATCGATTTGGTGAGTCTCATCATGTGTCCTAGCCGAAGAAGTAACATTTACAAATGGCTCTAGACTCAATAGTGCACTCAAAGAAGTCGAGACCGGGGGCTGATAGTCTCTTGTTTCAGTACCAGTACTCTCCGATTGAGAGACCGGTTGAAGTTGTGCTATATCCCTGTGTGAAGTTGAAACACCCGTCTTTTGAGAGACGAGTGAGTGGCTGGGGAGGTCGTGCAATTGCGCCGCTGGGTCCATGGCGGCTTCTTCAATATCCTGTCCCAACGGATGAGACGGGATAGCAGATGTGGCTACCTGGGCTACACTCGGTTGGATTTGCTTAGAAGCCTCTTTATTTTTTCAGCTTATTCTCTCTTGGTTCTTTTTCGACCTGACTTCACTCAGTGTCACCTTCTCTGCATTTTCAACTAATACTCCCTCCGTTCTCCTTATGTCTCCCATATCAGTCTGGGTAGAAGGGATTAGAGGGATTGTGGGTGAGTCAAAAGTGGTACCTTCTGTAAAATCTGGGTTCGGTTCGATACGGGTAGGTATAAGTGATAATCGAATGGCGTGAGCCGTATCGGATTCTGTGGAGTCAGATTCCACGTCTTCAACTTGTCGGGAAGGTGAAGGAGGGTCAGATATGTAAGGTTCGGGGTCATGGTGGAGCATCGGTCTCGATGATGGTCCGGCTTGGGAAGTACTGGCTCGCGTATCCACTGCACCACCCACGCCTGTTCCCCTCCCATGAATTCTCAACACACCCCGCTCGGGAGCCCCTTCTGCTCGGGCCCTTCCTCCTCTTGTCCAAGGACGCTCACGTCACTCAGGTCTAAGTCCCTGGGAAGGTCCCTCCGGCGCTGGCTGGACCATGGGATTCCCTAACTCTCGCCTATATTCTACTACACTCGGTGCAGTGGGGTCCGCGTGTGCCAGTAAAGCTTCAGGTATAGGCATGGCTGGAGTAGTAGGTGGATTAAGAATCACCAAGTATTGAAGGTTATTGTAAGGACATACCGGATGATTGATACGTCTCGGGATCAGGGGATTCGCATCCATGTGTTGTCGAACGGCCAGAGAGAAGAATCTCGGAAACGGGAGGAACTTCTTTTTTGTTCCGCCGGTCTGTCTGATGGTTTGCACCATTTCACGCCAAATGACTGCTGCGTAGTCTATGTGCCGATTGTAGCACACCGCGTGAAATAAGCGCAGAAAGTCTACGGTGCACTGGTCTATCCCCTTCCATCTTGAGGATAGACACCGGTTTAAGATAGAGAAAAGAGTGTACCAGACCGGGGCGATGTGTTTGCTGGTGAATGCGGATGGACGTTCGAGATCGTGATGATAGCCAAGCGCACGAACTTCAGCACAGAGTGTGACATTATCGATGGTTGGTGCGTAAGCGGCATGGCCTCCAGCATTCAGTTCCGGAAGGGACAGTAATCGGCGGAAGGACTCCAGTGTTAGAGTGAACGGATGGTGATCGATGTTGGCAGTGATGGTCTGAACGTTGTTGACAGTGACCACCCTCACCGTGTGCCATACTTGATGTACATATATGAGAGGCACATCAGTTGTCGCGGTCAGTGCTCGGTGAAGCGGGTGGTCGAGCATTATGTCAAGTACCACCCGATGATCGGGTCTTAATGCGGTAGCATCAAGGTGGTGATTATTCGGATTGATCTCTAGTTCCTAATCCGCGGGAACCAAGGCATTGTCGGCCTCGTCGTCTATGATGTCCTCAGGTGGTTGGATGTTCTGCTGTTGCCCCTGTTGTTGTTCCGCCATGTAGAATACCTGTAAAGTATAGAGTTAGATAATGGACGGGATAACACCACCTTCAAAGCGTACCTTAGCATGTGAATGGCTCAATCATCGGTTGATTGAGTACTGGATGTAACGGCATGACATTGGGATTGCCAATGTGTGTAAAATGCAGAGGTATTAGACTCGAGCAGTGTCCGGAGAAACATGGTATCCAGAAAAGCAAAACTTACTGGACAGACAGAGGTTACCGGGTAACTTAGAGGTTACCAGGTATCATATGGTTACCGGATCAAGAGGGTTACCGGATGAAAGGAACTGACCGGATAAAAAGGTCTTACCGGGTAAACATGATAGTTACCGAATGGATATGACATACCGGATCAAGTAGGTTACCGAATCATACCGGATAGTCGAACTTACCGGATACCAGGTATCCGGACGACTGGGGTTACCCGGGATCGATGTGTCCGGTTTGTTTGGTAAATGATACTTACCGGGCGTCTTAGGGTTTAACGGATAACTTGCTAGTTACCGGGTAACATGAATGTTACCGGGTAACTAGGGTTTTCGGGTGAGTTATCGCAGCAACCAAATCGACCCAAAGACACAATCAAAACCAAATCAACGTGGTTTAAAACATCTTAAATCCAACGAAATAGAATAGTGCATGATATAGTGGGGTCTAGAACGCGTAAACGACCCGAAATTTCGTCGACGTAATCGTAGGGTTTTAAAAATCCTTTGCCGACACTGTAGATAACGAAACACTATCGATTAATGGATGGATGACTGCGAAATCGATAGATGAGCATCTAGGAGTAATAATGAGATCATACCCGAGTTTAGAGAGCGTGTAATGGTCTAGATGTAGTCGAGCCGAGAGATACAGAGCCGAGAGGTTGGGGGGAGGTTGTTGAGGAAGTGACCGGGTAATTTGAAATGAATGAGAATGAAGTTCCCGGATAGCTTTAAATACGGGGGACACATACCGGGTGAGTGGTCCGGTAACTTACCCGGTCCGGTAAGTGTACCCGGTAACAATGGTTACACGGTAAGTACCCAAAACCCACAAATTTGAAAAAAATGGACTCTTGCTTAGGAAAAATTTCCCGCTCCCCCTCGACCTTTGCACAAGTATTTCCTTGCTCCCCCTCAGAACAGGAATGCCAGGGCTTTAGAAGACGTAAACACCAAATAAACTTGTATACTTTTAAGAAAAAAAGTTGACGCTCCCCCTCAAAATGTGCACAGAGTGTGATGTGAAGTGCACTCGGGAATGGCCACACAAAAAAATTTTTTTTGAGGCATTTTAAGGAAAAAAATAACGTTTTGGACACTCCCCCTTAACAGTAGAATAACTTACCTGATAGCTGATCATGATCCCCCTGAACACATGAACACTTGTCAAAGCACATATATATATATCCAATGAAACTAGACGACAGTATGAGATAAAAGAAACACACGTAGAAAGAAATTGTACAAACGAAATCTACCTAATAAATACAGAGACTCAATCTAACTGTGTAACTGATACAAGTAGAATACAGGTGCGAGAAAGTGTATGCTCAATCATCAGGAGTGTGAACAACAGATGATTTGAAGACAATTTCTTGTAGATGTATGGAACGTGTATCGGGCACCCAAACAGATCAAGTCTTCAAATTTAGCATACCTAACTTGGACACTAGAGTATTAAAACATTTTTCGTCCAAGGGTTTTGTAAACAGGTCTGCTAACTGATGATATGTATTTACAAAATAGAGTTCGAGTGTGCCCTTTCAACGTAATCCTTGATAAAATGATACCGAACGTCAATGTGCTTTTTCTTAGTATGCTGGATCGGATTGCTGGATATGGCAATTGCGCTCTTTGAGTCACAGTAGATGGGAACCTTTACATAAGTGAAGCCGTAGTCATTGAGTTGCGTGCACATCCATATGACTTGTGAACAACAGCTCGCGGCGGCCACGTATTCCGCCTCGGCAGTCGACGTTGAGACGCACTGCTGCTTCTTGGATGGCCAACTCACCAGGCTATCTCCCAATAACTGCACATGCCCCGATGTGCTCTTCCGGTCCATCATGCTACCCGCGTGGTCCGCATCAGAATAAGCGGATAGTTCAAAACCTGTCTCTTTCGGGTACCACAAGCCAAGATCAGCAGTACCACGTAAATAACGAAAGATTCATTTGACAGCTATTAAATGAGACACTTTTGGTTTTGATTGAAAACGGGCGCATAGAAAAGTTGAAAACGTGATATCCGGCCTACTAGCTGTTAAGTACATCAAGGAGCCAATCATTCCCCGATACAGTTTAGTATTCACGTCCTTTCCGTTAGGATCGGCGTGAAGCTTTGTACCGGGTGCCATGGGAGTTTTCATTGGTGAGGACTGTTCCATCTGGAATTTCCTAAGAATATCCTGAATGTACTTAGCCTGGTTTATGAATATCCCTGTCGACAGTTGTTTAACTTGAAGACCAAGGAAGAAATTCATCTCACAAAGCATACTCATTTTAAAAATCTGTCCCATAAGTTTGGCAAAGTTCTTTGCATACTGAGGATTAGTTGAACCGAAAATTATGTCATCGACATACACTTGAACTAAGACAATATGACCTTTTTTGTTCTTGATAAACAGAGTTGAATCTATCTTACCTCGTGTGAATTCTGATTTTAGCAAGAACTCGGACAGAGTGTTGTACCAGGCTCGCGGAGCTTGCTTTAGATCATAAAGCGCCTTGTCTAGAACATAGACATGATCAGGCTTCGAATCGTCCACGAATCCTTCCGGTTGCAATACGTACACTTCTTCCTTGATATCGCCGTAGAGGAATGCGATGTTCACATCCATTTGGAAGACCGTGAACTTTTTGTGCGCGGCGTATGCAAGGAACACACGTATGGCTTCGATTCTTACCACTAGAGCGTAGGTTTCGTCATAGTCGATCCCTTCTTGCTGACGGTATCCTTTGGCCACGAGACGCGCCTTGTTGCGTACGACGATGCCGTCTTCGTCCTTCTTATTCTTGAAGATTCATTTAGTGCTGATTACCGTCTTATAAATTGGACGTGGAACAAGTCGCCATACCTTGAGAGCCTCGAATTGGTTGAGCTCCTCTTGCATGGCTATGATCCAGTCCGGATCTTCAAGTTCTTCGCGTACATTTGCCGGCTCGATCTTACTCAAGAAGCCAGTGAAGAGGCAAAAATTGGCTGAAGCGCCTCGTGTTTGAACAGGTGTGGAGGGATCATCAATGATTTGGTGCAGGGGATGCTCTTTCGTCCATTTAGTGGTGTGTGGAAGCGGCTGCTGAGTTGAATGTGATGCGTCCGGATCCACGTAGTCACGAGATGGAAGATCTTGAACAGCTTCAAGCGTCGCAGGTTGGTTTCTCGGAGGAGACGGGGGAGGATTCATCGAGGGTTGAGCAACTTCTGGTTCTGAGGAATGCAGAGGCAGATCATCGATTGTGGCAGATGACGAATCATTAGGAGCGATCTCCGGGTTTATTACAGGTAGTATCAGATGTCGTTGATGATGACGGTTGAGATATCTCCACAGTGATGGAAGGAGTGCTTGTCGAAGGCGGTGGACATGATAGATTCGCCGAATCCTCAATACGAGCAGCTTCAAGCCGTGGTTGTGCTGAGACATGAGGAGTAGAAACGTTAAATATGTCATCATAAAAATATTTGAACAGTAAATCTAAATCTGAAAGATCAGCATCTGATGAAGATGCATGATTCGGATTTACTATCGCTTGTGCAGATCCCTAACTTGGAAGTTCGGAAGCTAGCACGCCAGTTAAACCGGGTTCTGAATTGATTTGTTCAGAAGCAAATCTGCGATTTCGTTGAATGTCATGTTTACACTTTCAGTAACTGTTTTAGTCTGTTTGTTGTAAACGCGATACGCCTTAGCCTGCATGGAGTATCTAATGAAAACTCCTTCGTCCGCCTTTGGGCTGAATTTGCCGAGATCGTCTTTGTCATTTAGGACGTAGCACGTACATCCGAATGCATGGAAGTACTTGATGTTCAGAATGCATTTGTTGATGATCTCGTACGGTGTCTTGTTGAACTGCTTGTTGATGATGGAGCGGTTTTGCGTATAACAAACAGTAGACACCGCTTCGGCCCAGAGAATTAGTGGCAGTTTGGACTGGGAAAGCATGGTGCGAGCTGCTTCGACGAGGGTACGGTTGCGTCTTTCCACCACTCTATTTTGCTGAGGAGTGCGTGCAGCCGAGAAAGTTTGCGAAATACCGACTGAAGTCAGATAGTCGTTCACCGTTTGATTCTTGAATTCCGTCCCGTTGTCGGTCCTGATAGTCTGAACTTGACTTTGAAGGTTCAGTTAGATGGTCTTTAAGTGATTGATGATCAGTTCCGGAGTTTCGTCTTTCGAACGAAGAAACTTGACCCAAGTCACCAGGACATATTTGCGCTTGTTGATGCTTTAAACACGCATCGGTCCACACAAATCCATATGGATAAGTTCAAGGGACTGAGACGTGCTTGGAGCGGCCTTCGGCTTGTGCGCCGCTCGCTTCATCTTTCCCATCTCACATGCCCCACGTAGTCGATCATTCACGAATTGTAGATCGGGCATGCCTTTCACGTGTCCGCCCAACACCAGTTTGTTGATACTTTTGAAGTTCAGGTGCGAAAGACGTCGATGCCAAATCCATGCTTGTTTGGAATTAGCCTTTGACATGAGGTAGACAGGGTTATCGGTCTTTAGGGCTGCGAGTCGATGGTGTAGAGGTTGGTCTTGCGCTTTCCAACCAGTAGCTCCACTCCGTCGTCATTGAGTATTCTACACCTTTTGGCTTTGAATCGGACCTTGAGATCTTTGTCGCAGAATTGGCCGATACTGAACAGATTGTGTCCCAATCCCGCGACGTGTGATACCTTTTTGATAGTGATCTTGTCTTGGACAATGAAGTCGTAGCCCAAAATCGGCGCCTTGTCGTCGTTCCCAAATCTCACGTCTCCGCCATATTCTTCTTTGTAGTTAGTGAGAAGCTCCCTCCTTCCGGTCATGTGCTTGGAGCATCCAGAGTCTAAGTACCACACATGACCGTCCTGCAAAAACAAGTTTAGCGGACTTTTGGTACCCATATTTGCATGGGTCATGGAGGGTTCGGTTTGACACCTTTCGGAGGAACTTGCTTTGAAACAACTTGTCTCTTGGGTGTAGGATTTACACCTTTTGGAGGAGCTTGTTTTGGAGCAGGTTGCCTCTTAGGTGTAGGTTTACCCTCAGTAGGAGGAACCCTTTTTGGAGTGGGTTTCCTATCTTGTTTGGGTTTCACCTCAGATTGGGTGCCCCATTGAGTATGGTGTTTCTTTTTATTATTACGGGGTTTGCTCTTGGGTGAATGATTATATATGTGATATGACCCAAACCAATCATTATTATTAATATCATCAAAGTCATTCCAACCACAACTAGAACAACACAAACAATCATGCGATAATTGAATCAACTGCTGAATGGAATAAAGTTTAATCGGAAAATTAACATCAAGTTTAACAAAATCATTCCTATGATTCCAAGCACAATCGTTTTTGTTCATTCTAGGATAAAAAACTGTATTGAAAGACTTTGATGCAGCATCCTCGACATATTCCTTAGCTAGCCACTTTGGTTTTTCTTGTTTAGCGCGACCGGTTTTATCTGAAACAACATGGACAGCATGGTCTGTGGATTTTGATGAAGCATAATTTTTGGTAGGCAATCGCTCAGTCTTTTTCCTCGGCTGTGATTGTTTTTGAGAAACAGGCTTCGTTTTTGAAATCTTAATCACAGCTGGGGTCTTTGTTTTAGAACAATCACCCTTTAGAAAATTGACCGGTCGATTAACTACTGGTGACATAAAATCAGCATGATTTGGAAGAGGTTTGTCGAAGGGGAACGACTCAAACTCTTCATCATAATTTCCTTCAGAGTTTATGAATTCAGAAAATCGACATCCGGAATTACATGACTTGTATCGATCGAGGAAGGCGAGGAACACTTAGTGTGAGTGTGTTTTGGTGAATTTGGTTCGGAAGCTAGGAAAAAATCAGAGTTCAAATTCCTTAAAACACTCTCATCTTGAGAGTCTTTACCGTCTTGTGTAGAAGATATTTTGCTTATGAAAGCTTTACACGAAGACGTATCAGATGAGCTTGAGGAAAGTTCGGGTGAAATCTGCTTTTCAGTTTGCAGTTGGTCACTCTGCTCTTGGAGTTGACCATTTTTCGTGTGCTCCTTCATCGCATATGTTGCCAAGGCAGCCAGTTTTGATGTGAGCTTAGTGATTTCACACCGAAGGATTTCCTGTCCATCATAAGACACAGCTTCGGTTTTGACTGATTTTTGATTCTCAAGTTCTGTTACAAGTGCTTGCTTTTCCTTTTGAAAATTCGACCTTTCTTTCTCGAGTGACTCCTCCAACTCGACTATCTTTTCTTCCAAGATGAGAGGGGGAAGATAGATTTTGAACTCATCCATCTCAGTCTTGGTTTCGGTTGCTTGGACCTCATCCTTGGGCGGTGCAACCTTATAGCAATTGAAGTAGTCATTCGAGAGGTACTTCTTGTTCTTTTGATAAGAATAATTCAAAGGTTCATAACAAAATGGAAGTTGCATTTTGGATGTGTTTGTGCGCTTGTATTCCTCAGTTTCCTCTTCCTTTTCAAGTTCAAGAGGACCAGTCCATTTGATCGCTTATTCCGGATACTTTAAGTCTATTCCGAAACAGCCAAAATCATACAAAGTCGGTGTTGTGTAAATACCCTTTTTCAAATAATCACGGTTATCATATCCGATTCCCCATTCTTTGTTAAAATACGTGAACTCTTTGGGTTTATTCATATAGATGGTCTGATCAGATTGACATCTTTTATGGAGTTTGGTTTCAAGATCAAGTATTTTAGGGACAAACTCCTTGTGCTGAATTTGAAGAGCAGAACATTGATAAACAATTTTTGCTTTCTCGTTCATACACTAATCAAGCTGTGACTGAAGTTCAGATATTTTGGCCCTTAAGTCTTTAGGTGCTATTGAAAGATTTTTGCATTTTTCCTTTAAGTTAGCATTTTTTGACTTATATTTCTCAGTTATTCGCGTTTGAACATCTAGCTTTTCAGATAGTGATCTAATTTCAAGCAGTTGTTCATTAGAGGTGGCCATAAAGGAATCTGCCCGTTCAGCAAGAGATTGCATTTGATTAAAGAAATCTTGAGGGGTAGGTTCACATACCTGATTTGACTTTGCCTTTTCATCATCGGCAGGAGAGTGACATCCCATGAAAGCATCAGCACCATCCGACTCGCTTTCATCATCAGAATGACCCAACCAGTAGTCGTCTTCCACAAGCAGAGCTGCTCCTGCCTCTTTCTGTTCTGCCAGAGCGAGCTTAGCCTTATAGTAATGAGAATTCTTTACAACGGGCTTCCGGCAATCTTTCACAAAGTGACGAAGCTTCCCGCAGTTATAACAAGTAACGGGTTCGTCTTTCTGCTTGCCGTCTTCTTTCTCTGACTTCTCCTTCTTTTCAGATTGATCGGGCTCATCGGCTTTCTTCTTTCCTTCATACTTGTCCTGATAATCATGGCGCTTATTGGAGGAGGTGGAGTAGCGCTGATTATTGGACGACGGCTTCTTGTAGAACTTCTATTGTTAGAAAGATCTGGAGAGCAGGACCATCGCTTTCTCAATTTCAGCTATTTCAGGATCAGAATCACTGTCTTCTTTTTCTTCAGGTTCTGATTCAGACTCGCTTTGCTTTTGGGCACGTTTGGAGTGACAGCCAGAAGATTTCCCTCATTTGGAAGACATGAGTGCTAGAGGATCGGCAGCTGGCTTGGATGCAACTTTCTTCTTGTTCAGAATTTCCATTACCTCATCTTCATCTTGGAGAATCATCTCATACAGCTCATGGATGCCGACTTTCTCCATTAAGTGGTTATGCTTGACATGTGATGCACACATTTTCCACTCAGGCAGAAGATGGTTGAGGAACTTTAGTGCGTTCTCCGTGTTAGAATGTCACACCCCGCTAAAGCGGAAACACGGAATGTGCAGCTCAAGTTTCATAGCAAAAGTTACAAGATCACAACAACCATCAAAATACATTCAGAGGTTAAACCTTGTCTTTTACAATTGTTTTTACGGAAGGGAAATGAACATGAAATTTAAAGATAGTAAAGAAAAGCTTCATCACGTGTAGCCTTCCTAAGTTCCAACCTTAAGGACGTTCTCCTGAAAAGCATGTAAATGAGAGTGTCAACTAATGCACTAGTTGGTGAGTTCACATGTTTAATGAGTATAACATTGTTTGCCATCACAAAATAGTTTAAATCCACACATGGGATAAAATAATACGGTTATAAAAACCACTTGTTTGCCATTGCAAAATAGTTTAGATCCACACAAGGGATAAATAAAACGGTTATCAGAACCACTTGCTCGAGGTAATCATATGTAAAATGCTAAGTTATTGAGCCCGTTACCCGACCTATACTGACATAATTTGCCCCTACCACAACGGTGGAATCATTCCACATACGCGCATGTTCTATCACCAACAATACGCAATACAACAATAATTATGCACTCAAACAAGCGCTACTTGTGAGTGGGGGTGTCAACCCAAATAACGTTATTCATAATTACCAACGGCTCACACTCGTGAGTTAAACGGGTAACGTATACGTGAACGGGGACTTTATACATGATAGCAAAAGAAACTCAAACTTACAACATTCGCAACAACATAGATACCATAGAGCATAAATAAGCAAGCTTCGTATTTTCAAGAAAACGAAATAATCGGTGTGTAAAATAGTTGTAGTAACCACATGCTTTTCACCCCAAAATATGTAAAACATTGAAAAAGGGGCTGTGAATACTCACTTGATACGTGATAGAATCCAGGAATCTCCCACAAATACTCCGAGATGATCCTACTTCAAACCTATGAACGTAAGGTCACTAGTGAGTTCTCAATCTCGAAGGTTCGGTACTAATTATCCAAATCATCATAAAATGCCTTGCGTGTTTTATTATTAAAACGTAATAAGCGTATGCATTGTTCTTATTATATTAACGATTCCACAATTTCGTCCCAATAGGTAACGAAAAGGGTTTTAAAGAACATAAATATATATGGTACATATATATATATAAACCGAAATTTTATCGTAACGACGATAAAATTAGGGGTCGTAAACGAAATGACAAATATTTAAATGTATAAATATATAGACATAATATATATTTATACTCCACTAAACGAAATGACAAATATTTAAATGTATAAATATATAGACATAATATATATTTATACTCCACTATTTCATCATAAAGTGATGAAATGGGATCAAGAATAAAATGCATAAATATATATATAAATATATTATATATATAAACATTCCACAATTTCATCATAAAAGATGAAAAGTGATAAAGAATAAATAAAATGCATAAATAAAAGACATAAATAAATTGCATAAATAAAAGATATACTTATATACTCCACTATTTCATCATGAAATGATGAAATGGGATTAGAAATAGTCCTTATAATAAATAATAAATTGTCCTTTACTGTCCAGAATTTGATGTCACTTTGTGTCCAACTTTGGGTAACTTCCAGGTATTATTTGATCATGAAATTTTATGTCCAGTTGGTTCAATGAGTTAGGAAACTTTTGACATCAGTTTAATAATTTTTGAAAGAGTATAAGTACATGAAATAATACACGACGTAAAATCCGACAGAATACTTTGCTGTTTGCACCCGGATTTTGTGAGGACTGTTTGATAAATTAAATCTTTGAGTTTTTAAATGAAACCACTTGGGTTTGAATCTTAACACACCAAAATGAATTCCAGAATATTTATGATCCATTTAAAATGCATGCAAAACAACCATCAACTCAAGATTTGAATACTTTTTGTAAAAGACCCAATATTGAAGATTGTTGATGTTCTTGCCAAGAACATCAACATGCAACTAAAAATTCAGTATTTTGAGCTCATGCATGTGGGTTTAAATGTGGTTTTAGGGGTTTTCAAAGATACATTCATAAGACTCTTGAACAAAAATGATGGATCTTTCAAGATTACTACATGCATGTGTTTAAAAAGTTCATCTTTGATCTTAACTTTTGTTTGATTTTGGATTCGCCATCTTTTACTAACAAAAGATGTTATGATGGTAAATCTACAAACATTAAGACCCATAAAGATGATTTTAAAAGATGTGAAGAAAGTGTAACAAAAAGATGAAGATCATACTTTTAAAAATGCAAGAATATGAAAAAGACTTAAAAGAATGTGTGTGGATTTTACCCAACACACTTATGTTTACCTTAGATTGTCTTGGACTCTTGTAGTATAAGTGTTTAGGGGCTGGAGTTGTGATGAAGGTTTGAAGATTTGAAGATGAAGATATGAAGATTTGAAGGTGGAGAGAGAGAGAGGGATGATACTTGAGAGAAAATGCAAGTAAAAGAAATGATTCAAAAATGAAATGTAAGGTTTATTTTATAGAAATAGGGAGAGAGGGGGGGGCGGATTTCACATGGGGGGGGGGGTTTATTAATAAAAAAATATAAATACTAAAGATAAATGTTGTATTATTGGTTAGATATAAAAATACTTGTATTCTCCTAAACTTAAAATACCAAGTAATTATAAAACAAAGTACTTTCATATATAATATGATTGAAATATATAAATTATCAATTACATAAATACTTGTAGTATATAAATATTTTAGGTTGGCATTTTATGAGATTTATGGATAATTTCCTAATTCAAGGATTTCTTAGGCAAAATTTCTCAATTTTTCCTATTGTACCGGGTTTACTGCTACAATTGCACTGTGTAAACTATGTCATAAAAAAAAATAAGGTTTCCAAAACAGTTCTAACCTGAGATGTGAATTTGACAGTTGTCACAGTCTCCCCCGGTTAGAAGAATTTCATCCCGAAATTCAAGTGTTACTAGCGTTAACAGGTTTGCTTGCAAAGAGGTGAGGATACTTTTGTAACATGTAATCCTCCCGCTCCCAAGTATATTCAGGCCCACGCCTTGTGTTCCAATGGACTTTTACTATCGGGATTTTGCTTCTCTTAAGACGCTTGACTTCCCTATCGAGTATTTCCATTGGTTCCTCTACGATGTGCAGTTTATTGTTGATTTGGACTTCTTCCAAAGGCACGGTTACCGCTTCATCAGCTAAACACTTTTTAAGGTTCGATACGTGAAACGTGTTGTGAATAGAACTTAACTCCATTGGCAATTCCAACTTATAAGCTACTGGTCCAATTCTTTCCGTGATCTTGAATGGTCCAACATACCGTGGACTCAACTTTCCTCTTTTCCCAAAACGGACTGTTCCCTTCCAAGGGGATACTTTTAAAAAGACTCGGTCACCCACTTGGAATTCTAAAGGCTTTCTTCGATTATCCGCATAACTCTTTTGACGATCTTGAGCTGCTTTAAGTCTATCCCTGATGATTGCGATCTTGTCGGTGGTTTCTTGAACAATGTCCGGACTAGATAGTTGTCTATCCCCAATTTCCAACCAACAAAGAGGTGATCGACACTTGCGACCGTATAGAGCCTCATATGGTGCACACTGAATACTAGTATGATAGCTATTATTGTATGAAAATTCGACTAACGGCAAGTGGTTATCTCAACTTCCTCCAAAATCTATTACACATGCCCGAAGCATGTCCTCCAACGTCTGAATGGTCCGTTCACTCTGACCATCCGTTTGAGGATGATAAGCCGTGCTTAAGTTTAACTGCGTTCCTAATGCTTTTTGGAGTGATTGCCAAAATCGAGATGTAAAACGACTATCTCTATCCGATATAATGGAAATTGGAACTCCATGCCGCGTAACGATCTCCTTGATGTAGATCTGAGAAAGCTTTTCCATCTTATAAACTTCTCGAATAGGTAAGAAATGTACAGACTTCGTAAATCGATCTACTATAACCCAAATCATGTCATGCCCTTTGGCAGTTCTTGGGAGTTTGGTTATGAAATCCATAGTGATTTGTTCCCATTTCCACTGGGGAATCTCCGGTTGTTGTAACAGTCCCGATGGCTTTTGATAAACTGCCTTGACTTTTGCACACGTTACGCATTTTCCTACATATATGGCAATATCCTTCTTCATTCCTGGCCACCAATAGTATTCCCTTAAATCCTTATACATCTTGTCCGCTCCTGGGTGAATTGAATACTTCGATTTATGAGCCTCCTCTAAAATCATTTCCCGTAGGTTATCAGCCTTTTGGGATCCATACTCCGCCTTTAAAGTAACGTACTCCATCAATCTTAGTTTCAAAACTAGACTCTAAACCATGAAGAGTCTCTTCCTTCAGGTTTTCAGATTTCAATGCTTCGATCTGAGCTTCAAAAATTCGGGTTTTCAAACTTGTTTGAACCAGTGCTCCTAACGCTCGGACTCGTGAAGGTTTTACCCTTTCTTTCCTACTCAGGGCATCGGCTACCACGTTGGCCTTACCTGGGTGGTAACGTATCTCGCAATCGTAATCGCTGAGCAGTTCTACCCATCTTCTTTGCCTCATGTTCAGCATCTTTTGATCAAAGATGTGTTGAAGACTTTTATGATCGGTGAAAATAGTACACTTGGTACCATATAGATAATGTCTCCATATCTTCAGGGCGAATACCACAGCTCCGAGTTCCAAATCGTGTGTGGTATAGTTCTTTTCGTGAACTTTTAATTGTCTCGAGGCATATGCTATCACCTTATCATTTTGCATCAATACGCAACCTAATCCTTGATGTGATGCGTCACAATACACTACAAAATTCTCCGTTCCTTCCGGTAAAGCTAAAATCGGTGCATTGCACAACTTTTTCTTCAGAAGTTGAAATGCTTCTTCTTGTGGAATTCCCCAAATGAATTCCTTCTCGTTTTGGGTTAACGTGGTAAGGGGTTTAGCGATCTTAGAGAAGTTCTTGATAAAACGTCGATAATACCCTGCCAAGCCTAGAAATTGGCGAATTTCCGTTGGAGTCCTTGGGGCTTCCAATTTCTTAATGGCTTCCACTTTAGCCGGGTCCACGTGAATCCCTTTCTCTCCGATTACGTGACCTAAGAAATGTACTTCCCGAATCCAAAATTCGCACTTAGAGAATTTGGCATATAATTTATATTCCTTAAGAAGCTCTAAAATCACTTTTAGATGCTGCTCGTGATCCTTCTTACTCTGAGAATAGATTAGTATATCATCGATGAACACAATCACAAACTTATCAAGGTATGTCCTACATACTCTATTCATTAGATCCATAAACACCGCTGGCGCATTCGTCAATCCAAAAGGCATAACTAAAAACTCGTAGTGTCCATAGCGAGTTCTAAAAGCTGTTTTAGGGATATCTTCCTCTCGGACTCTCAACTGATGATATCCCGATCGAAGATCAATCTTAGAGAAGTAAGTTGCACCTTGCAACTGGTCGAACAAATCGTCTATTCGAGGGAGGGGATATCGGTTCTTGATTGTTAACTTATTAAGCTCCCTATAATCGATACACATTCGGAATGCTCCATCCTTTTTCTTGACAAAAAGGATCGGTGCTCCCCAGGGTGATGAACTCGGTCTAATAAATCCCTTATCCAAAAGTTCTTGAAGTTGATTCGATAACTCTTGCATTTCCGCAGGTGCTAGGAGGTACGGGGCCTTGGCTACAGGCGCCGCTCCAGGTACAAGATCGATCTGAAATTCGACTTGTCTAAACGGTGGAAGTCCAGGCAAATCGTTTGGAAATACTTCTGGGTGATCCTTCACCACAGGAATATCTTGAACTCGCTTCTCCTCAAGCTTCTTCTCAATTACTTGCGCCAAGAACGCAACATACTTCTTCCTCAAATACTTATGGACCTTCATACATGATACTATCTTCAGATTCCTTCCAACTCTATCTCCTTGAACGACTAGGGTTTCTCCGCCTTGTAATGGTAACCTAACCGTCTTTTCAAAACAACTAACCTCTGCTCGGTGCTTAGATAGCCAATCCATGCCTATTACTACATCAAAACTCCCCAATTCAATTGGAATAAGATCAACACTAAACAGTTTATCCGCTAAATTCAAAGTACAACCTAAGATTACATCCTTAGCTTCTAATTCAAATCCATTAGCAACCTCAACAATATAAGCATTCGGCATTTTCTTAGATTCTAGATTGATCAAAGGCCTAAAATCTAACGAAACAAAGCTCTTATCGGCACCAGTGTCGAATAATACGGATGCATAATAATCATTTAGAAGAAACGTACCTGTCACTACATTGGGGTCTCGACGTGCTTCTTCTGCTCCTATGACAAATGCCCTTCCTCGAGCTTGTCCTCCTTGGTTTCCCTGATTGGCTTGCCTTGCTTGATACCCAGCGTTGTTATTGTTTGGTCCTCTTCTCAGCCTTGGGCACACGTTTCGGAAGTGATCCGGACTTCCGCACTCAAAGCATACCCTTTCTTCTTCCTTCACATTCTTTATCGTCTTACAAAATCGAGCTAAGTGACCCTTTTGCTTACAAACGCTACAAATGAGACAGGCTCCCTCGTGATGTGAACTACATTGGTTACACTTTGGTTGAGGCCTATTGTAACGTCCTACTTCCTTAGCATTCATCCCAAAATTTCCCACTACTTTCTTGTTTCCACTTGAACTACCTCCACTTGCCTTTCCCGAATAATTCTCCGGCCTTCTCTTAATACCGACACCTTTCTGAGTTAGAGTTCCCGCTCTGACCGCATCATGGGTCAAACTAGTTGCTAAGGCTATGGCGACTTGGATCGTAGTCGGACTTGATGACTTAACCATCCCTCGGATCTCCGGGGTTAATCCGTACAAATATCGGTCGATCTGTTTGCTCTCCGGGGTAACCATGTTAGGTACTAGCTTCGCAAGTTCGTGAAAACGAGCGGTGTAGCAATCTATGCCCGAACCAACCATGGTAAGATCCCAAAGTTCAGTCTCTAATTTCTAAACCTCGCTTTTGGGACAGTATTCCTCCATGAGCAATTCCTTAAACTCAGTCCAGGTCAGTTTGTATGCATCTTCCCTTCCACGGGTCTGCACTTGAATATTCCTCCAAGTTAGAGCTCGCTTTTGCAATTGACAGGCCGCATACTCTACCATACGATCTTCCGAGCACTTACAGATATGAAGTACTGACTCCATACTATCAAACCATGAGAGTAGTCCTATAGCACCTTCCGTTCCATGAAACTCCTTGGGCTTACAAGTCATGAATGTCTTGTAGCTACATCCCCTATTGTCTTGAGTGTTATTAGGAGTTCCTCCTCCTACATTCACATTTCTTTGACTCTCATTAATACCCGCGGTAACTTGAGCTATGATGTTAGGTATCGCCTCTTGGATACCTTGAGCTATGAGTTGGGCGATATCGGGGTTTTGATCATCAGGATTTCCTCCCATGTGACGTGTGGATCTTCGTGGTGGCATTTTTCTAAAACACAATTGCAAAAATCGAGTTGATTAAAAATTTGAGTAATTAACGTCGGATGTTTTTGTAAAGAATTCATTTGAAGTTTCGAAGTGTTGGGAAAATAATTGAATAAGTATTGCACGTTCCACATATAATTAAAACATAAAAATGAATTTTCATTGAAGTCATTAATAATAGCCGACTACTTACAAAATTTCTGATGTGAATCGCACATCAGTATAGAATTACAAACTGAAATTTAAGATTGAAACAACTAGAAATTAAAAAGTTCCATTTTCTAAATTTTCCACCGTCCACGTCAATATCCGCCCGATGTACTTCAATCGAAACCCATAACACCAATAGCGTCAACATCTTCACTACTACTATGCTCATTATCTCGGCTCGTAAAGCTATCCTCCGAGCTACTTTAGCTCTATTCACGGCATCGGACGACATGTTGGTAAAAAGGTGGCTTAATTCCACTAGCTCGGTTATCACTTGACTCTGATGGCTAACTCTTGTTTGACATCCGTGCAAGTCCATTGCCACGGCCCTAAAGCGTTGCTCTTCGGCCCAAGTCATGCCAGGCGCTCGGCTAATCGGCACTCCCTCGATCACTCGTGAAGGTTCCGGTGCGTCTCGCTGATCAGACCTAAAAGACACTCGTCTAGGTATTGGCACGCTCTTCCTAGCGGTTTGCCTCGTACGTGGACCCCTAGGATTGGGTTGTGGAGGAGCCACAACCGGAGGCATCCTCGGCTCATCATAAGGGTCTCGTTCCACGTCGGACGTACGCTCACTTGATGGCGTGTAGGAAGGTTCCGAGCTCGATGACGATGACGACATGGTATTGCTGAAGTAAGAGTGTGATGAGGATGTTGACATAGTGATACTGAAGTATGAGTGTATAACATTACTACCGCGCAAGATAAAGACTAAGCGTACTATACTATTGCATACTATAGGTAATAACTACGCTCCTACTAGGCATACAACGTGAAGCATCAAGTGTGAAAACACACATCTTCCTAGTATATCCATTTCCGGTCTCGCATTACTCTTTCTTTAATTAAACATAGGTGATCAGGCTTTGTTTAATTCAAGACAAATGATGCAATACCCGAATTAGTTATACTAGCAACATGTTTAGCAAATTAAATGTTCATTCCCGTTTTTGGTTATAGTTGCAGTTTTCCAAAGGAAAACCGGTATTCTCTATAACCTTTAGCTCTGATACCAAATCTGTCACACCCCGCTAAAGCGGAAACACGGAATGTGCAGCTCAAGTTTCATAGCAAAAGTTACAAGATCACAACAACCATCAAAATACATTCAGAGGTTAAACCTTGTCTTTTACAATTGTTTTTACGGAAGGGAAATGAACATGAAATTTAAAGATAGTAAAGAAAAGCTTCATCACGTGTAGCCTTCCTAAGTTCCAACCTTAAGGACGTTCTCCTGAAAAGCATGTAAATGAGAGTGTCAACTAATGCACTAGTTGGTGAGTTCACAGGTTTAATGAGTATAACATTGTTTGCCATCACAAAATAGTTTAAATCCACACATGGGATAAAATAATACGGTTATAAAAACCACTTGTTTGCCATTGCAAAATAGTTTAGATCCACACAAGGGATAAATAAAACGGTTATCAGAACCACTTGCTCGAGGTAATCATATGTAAAATGCTAAGTTATTGAGCCCGTTACCCGACCTATACTGACATAATTTGCCCCTAACACAACGGTGGAATCATTCCACATACGCGCATGTTCTATCACCAACAATACGCAATACAACAATAATTATGCACTCAAACAAGCGCTACTTGTGAGTGGGGGTGTCAACCCAAATAACGTTATTCATAATTACCAACGGCTCACACTCGTGAGTTAAACGGGTAACGTATACGTGAACGGGGACTTTATACATGATAGCAAAAGAAACTCAAACTTACAACATTTGCAACAACATAGATACCATAGAGCATAAATAAGCAAGCTTCGTATTTTCAAGAAAACAAAATAATCGGTGTGTAAAATAGTTGTAGTAACCACATGCTTTTCACCCCAAAATATGTAAAACATTGAAAAAGGGGCTGTGAATACTCACTTGATACGTGATAGAATCCAGGAATCTCCCACAAATACTCCGAGATGATCCTACTTCAAACCTATGAACGTAAGGTCACTAGTGAGTTCTCAATCTCGAAGGTTCGGTACTAATTATCCAAATCATCATAAAATGCCTTGCGTGTTTTATTATTAAAACGTAATAAGCGTATGCATTGTTCTTATTATATTAACGATTCCACAATTTCGTCCCAATAGGTAACGAAAAGGGTTTTAAAGAACATAAATATATATGGTACATATATATATATATATATATATATAAACCGAAATTTTATCGTAACGACGATAAAATTAGGGGTCGTAAACGAAATGACAAATATTTAAATGTATAAATATATAGACATAATATATATTTATACTCCACTAAACGAAATGACAAATATTTAAATGTATAAATATATAGACATAATATATATTTATACTCCACTATTTCATCATAATATGATGAAATGGGATCAAGAATAAAATGCATAATTATATATATGAATATATTATATATATAAACATTCCACAATTTCATCATAAAATATGAAAAGGGATAAAGAATAAATAAAATGCATAAATAAAAGACATAAATAAATTGCATAAATAAAAGATATACTTATATACTCCACTATTTCATCATGAAATGATGAAATGGGATTAGAAATAGTCCTTATAATAAATAATAAATTGTCCTTTACTGTCCAGAATTTGATGTCACTTTGTGTCCAACTTTGGGTAACTTACAGGTATTATTTGATCATGAAATTTTATGTCCAGTTGGTTCAATGAGTTAGGAAACTTTTGACATCAGTTTCATAATTTTTGAAAGAGTATAAGTACATGAAATAATACACGACGTAAAATCCGACAGAATACTTTGCTGTTTGCACCCGGATTTTGTGAGGACTGTTTGATAAATTAAATCTTTGAGTTTTTAAATGAAACCACTTGGGTTTGAATCTTAACACACCAAAATGAATTCCAGAAAAAGAATCACTCCATTTGGAGTTAAAATGAGTGAGATATGACTCTTTGAAGTGAGGTGTAATTTCTGGCAGCAAGCTGTCCAATCGACACCTTGTGCATGTGCACCCAACTAGACTTTTAAACCAAAATTCTTATTCCTTTGCATGCAAAATCCGATTTGACTCTCATCCATACAAATATTTTCAGTTCCCAAACATATTTATGATCCATTTAAAATGCATGCAAAACAACCATCAACTCAAGCTTTGAATACTTTTTGTAAAAGACCCAATATTGAAGATTGTTGATGTTCTTGCCAAGAACATCAACATGCAACTATAAATTCAGTATTTTGAGCTCATGCATGTGGGTTTAAATGTGGTTTTAGGGGTTTTCAAAGATACATTCATAAGACTCTTGAACAAAAATGATGGATATTTCAAGATTACTACATGCATGTGTTTAAAAAGTTCATCTTTGATCTTAACTTTGGTTTGATTTTGGATTCGCCATCTTTTACTAACAAAAGATGTTATGATGGTAAATCTACAAACATTAAGACCCATAAAGATGATTTTAAAAGATGTGAAGAAAGTGTAACAAAAAGATGAAGATCATACTTTTAAAAATGCAAGAATATGAAAAAGACTTAAAAGAATGTGTGTGGATTTTACCCAACACACTTATGTTTACCTTAGATTGTCTTGGACTCTTGTAGTATAAGAGTTTAGGGGCTGGAGTTGTGATGAAGGTTTGAAGATTTGAAGATGAAGATATGAAGATTTGAAGGTGGAGAGAGAGAGGGATGATACTTGAGAGAAAATGCAAGTAAAAGAAATGATTCAAAAATGAAATGTAAGGTTTATTTTATAGAAATAGGGAGAGAGGGGGGGGGGGGGGGGCGGATTTCACATGGGGGGGGGGGGGGGGTTTATTAATAAAAAAAATATAAATACTAAAGATAAATGTTGTATTATTGGTTAGATATAAAAATACTTGTATTCTCCTAAACTTAAAATACCAAGTAATTATAAAACAAAGTACTTTCATATATAATATGATTGAAATATATAAATTATCAATTACGTAAATACTTGTAGTATATAAATATTTTAGGTTGGCATTGTATGAGATTTATGGATAATTTCCTAATTCAAGGATTTCTTAGGCAAAATTTCTCAATTTTTCCTATTATACCGGGTTTACTGCTACAATTGCACTGTGTAAACTATGTCATAAAAAAAAATAAGGTTTCCAACACAGTTCTAACCTGAGATGTGAATTTGACAGTTGTCACATAGAACGAGTGATCTGATTCTTGTGGAGCTCATTGAGAAGGAGACAAAAGCGTTCATAGGTTTGAGAGAGGGATTCGCCGGTGCGCTGCTTAAACCCATCGAACTTGGTTATGGAGCTGTTGATCTTCAATTGATTCCCGACTTCGCTCCCGCGCATCATCTTCTCCACCTGACCCCACATGCCCTTAGCTGTCTTTTTATAGCTGTCGATGGCAGTATGGATCGTGTTTGGCAGAGCTTGAACAAGGTACCTTTTAGCATGCTTTTCTCCCTCAATCATGCCTCTTTCGTCATCAGTCATCTCGGAGACCGTCTTTTTCTCGACACAAGCTTCAACGTTTGCAGTTGCTTGTATGGTCTTCATCGGTTAAGGAATTGGCCCATCTCTTAGAGCTCGCCAGATATACTCGAAGTTATCCTTCGACTCGATGAAGATTATGAATCTATCCCGCCACTGGCTGTACTCACCTTGGTAGAGGCAAGGTGGTTTGGAATCGGTGCCGATGGCAAAAGCGTCGCGTGAAGACATCTTTAGTTGCACTTACTTGATCGTCGGACGATTTGTGATTCAAAGTGATAACCTAACGCAAGGCACTAAGAGTGAAGTCCTAACGCAGGTTCTATGAGTGGATTAAACTAGGAACATGTAAGAAATGACCAAACAGAGCTTACCAGATAGGAATCCGGATGAAAGCTATCTGATTTGAAGGTGTCCGGATCAAATTATTAAAAGCAGGTAAGTTTGCAGTAGGTTACCGGATGGGCTTGTGTTACCGGATAACAGAGGTTACCGGATAGGACAAGCTTACCGGATGAAATAGAGTTAAGCAAAAAAAATGAACTTACCTGGTGTAGAAACTTACCGGAAGATTGATGTTACCGGAAGAGAAGATTACCGAATGTGGATAGATACCGGATCAAACAAATAACACAAGGGTTACCGATAGCAATATAAAACAAATGTAAGGCTTACCGGATGAGATGACTTACAGAATGGAAAATCACTTACCGGATGGAAGTTTACCGAATGTGAGGGCTTACCAGTATCTAGGACTTACCGGGAGATATATCCGGTAAGTACTGAGATTATCCGGTAACTATTGAATATCCGGTAACAATAGGGAATGAAGACTTACCCGGTAACTACTGTGTGAACCCGGTAACCACGACTGTGGTATCCGGTAACTGTGGCTGTGGTTTCTAATTCGATTGGAAATTGATTAGGGTTGCTTAAAATTGATCCTGAAAGATTAGGAACTCGACCAAACCCAAAAATAACAATACCCAAATCGATTTTGAAGCAAAAACAACAAGTTTTGATGTAAAAATTCAATTTTTCTCAAGAACACAACCAAAACTTTTGAACTTAATTTTGCTTAAAGAAAACCACTAAGATGATCGAATTAGAGTATGAAATAGTGCATATTCGTTTATAAAGATGATACGAACAGAATGTGATAAACGAAAACAAACAATTTTGAGTAAATCAAAATATGAATTTTAAGCACCAAGAACAAGTCGACTGTGTTCAGAAACTTACCAGAAATCAAGAATCACTTTAAATCGTTTCGTCCGTCTGCTCTGATACCAATTGTGAGTCTCAGATCCGTGCAACGAACAATAAAAAATCAATAGATGAATAACAAACGATATGATTTCAATAGGTCATCCAATTAGCTTTCAATATTGAGGGAGTGTTTACAATAAGTTTAGGAAAGCAAAATAGACCACTAGCTTATTTTTCTATGCTAATGAACTTTATATACTAATGGGCCCGTGGCAACAAGCCCACGACCCTTTCACTAACAAGGCTCAAAATAAAGAATTAACATTTAGCCCTTGAACTTCTATTCAACCAAATATTGCCCTAACAGCTTTGCAACTTTGTCATAGAATTGGTCACAGAGGTCACAAATGTTTGGAACTCATCCTTTGCAACATACGAACCGGGGGTGACCTCTGGGTGAATACATGCATCCCCAGAGTGTGTCTCCATTCCTGAGACGCCTACTTTTGTTCCTGTTTTTATTTTGAGAATGGTAGGGCTTCCTTCTGATTCTCGAGCAGAGGTTTTTAAGGCCTCAGACTCTACAGAAGTTATGGTAAGGACCTTGTTCTTATCCATTTTAGAGATGGGGACAGAAGTATCCTTAAGTTTGCTCGGGGACTTGTCTAGAGTCCCTTCGCTGTCGTGCACTCTATGTTCCTCTGAAGAGCTGTTTGTTTCTATGTATTCGTGTGCCAGAGGAAACGAATTCCTCTGCTGGGATTTCAAATCTGATCTGGGACCTGGTCTTTCAAATTCTCTTCTATTTTTGAAAGCTCTTGTATTTTTAAATGATAGTTTTTAAGCTGTTTAGTTAAATCTAGGTTTTGTTGTTCAGCTTTAGTCTTGCCATTCATGGCATCGTATAAATCAACAGTCAGCATATTGATAGCCCGACGTCTATCAGCTTTAGTGATAGCTGAAGTAGAGGTAGAACAGATTGATACCTGAGAGTTAGAAGTAGAGGGAATTTCAGTTTGTTCTTCCTCATCTTCTATTTTGGCCATGAGACAGTGATTGGCCTCATCTTTTTCATCTGAATCTGATTCTTCATCAGACTCAGCCCAGTCATGATATTCAGCGATCAGACCTTTTCCCTTCTTTTTGTATTCTTTCAGCTTAGCATACTTTTCTTTAAGCTTTTGGTACTTGTCATCTCTAGCCCTTGGGTTAGAGGATTTCTTGAAGGATGAAGAAGGCTTGAAAACTTTATTTGACCTGCATTGACTTGCAAAGTGTCCTACGTTTTCACAGTTAAAGCAGGTAGCAATAGCCTTATCAACAAGAGTAGATTTAGGCTTGTCAGTGAGTGAAAGAGACTTATTTCTTCTGAAGTTACTCTTTCTAGCAAACCTCCTGAAAGAATTTGGCAGGAGTGCCAGAGATTCATCAAGTTCTGAAGGATCAGCGTCTGATGAATCATCAGAGTTAGAATCCATTTCAGTGATCGTGACAATGGATCGCTGAGCAGGTACTGACTCTGAGGAGAGTAAAGCAACATATGTGCTTTTTGAATCTTTGACAAGATTCTTCTTAAGTTGACACGACTGCTCATGATTGAGCATAATGCCAATTAAGGTAGATAGGGTCATAAATTTAAGATCTTTAGATAGCTTAAGACACATGGTATAGTTGTCCTAGCTTTCAGGAAGACATTCCAAGAATTTTGTCAGAATCTCGGAGTTAGAGTAAATCTTACCAGCAGTTTTTAAATCAATAATTAAACAATTAAAACGTTGGTGAATTTCAGAGAGAGTTTCATTCTTACCACAGATGAAACTTTCATATTGTCTTACCAAGTTTATTCTCCTGGATTCTTGTTCATCTTCAGTACCTTCATACTAAACGCAGATAGTGTCCCACATGTCTTTGGAACTTTTCAGGTTCATTATGGAATGGTAGACTTCATCAGGAAGTGCCATGGAGATGATGGAGCTGGCCTTTGTGTTAATGGCCACCTTCTTTTTATCTTCGTCAGTCCATTGAGAAACTTGCTTAACGATAAGTCGAGGTGGTTTGGCAAGAGAGCCATAAGGTCCAGTTTCAACATAGTAAGGTATAGTGGGATCTACACCTTCCAAGAAGAGCATCATTCGGTTTTTCCAAAGATTGAAGTTGTCTTTGCTAAATCGAGGTGGTTTGGCAAGAGAGCCATTATCTATGTAATTCGTGTTTCTAAAATTTGCCATATTGAAGAAATAGCAAGGACGAGAGTATAAGCAAGATCTTGTTTATTAGATTAAACAGTCTGCTCTGATACCACTTGTTAGTCCTAAAGGGTTATACAAGTTTGTAGAAGGGGGGTTGAATACAAACACGTATTTTTATCTTTAAAATTGTTTATTGGTATATATCAAACAATTTACAGTTTGTTGCGGAATAAGATCAAGTTAAAAACCTAATCTAAACAAACTAGAGAATCACACAGAATTCTTGCACTAAGAAATAGAGGGAAAGATAAGAAAACTAGAGAGAGTTTTCTTGCACTAAGTAGTTCAGCGAAGGAAAAGCTTCTTCAGGAGTTAAGTAGGGTTTCCTTGCACTAAGAGAGAGTTTTATACTGCATGCATTTAATGCAAGTCAGTACAACTTTACACGTGGCACCGTCTGGTTGGTTGCATGAATTTGACTTTAGCAAACATCCTAGTGGCCGCATGATGAACAGTGTAGTTGCAGAGTGGTTTGTACGATCCTGGACAAGGGATGTCCTTTCTGACAAATCCTACGGGGTATGCAAAGAGATAAGACAAAAGTAACTTGTAGAACAGGCTTCATGATCAGCGAACACTGAAATGATCTTTATCAGCGTGTTAGCCCCAAGTATACCAGATGTAAAAGTATTGAAAATATTACAAGTCAGAATACCACCAGAGATACAACAAAATACTTAGAAGAAAATCAACAAGAAGACCATCAGAGCTCTACAGAGCTCTGGCAGAAGACTTCTTCTATTCTACCAGAAGAACTGTTCACACCAGAAGACCATCAGAGCTCTGGCGTAAGACCTCTGTGAAGCTTAAGTCTCGTAGAAATCTCTAGGTGTCAGACACGTGTCCGTACTTTCCACGTAAGCCCTAAAAGGACGGAGACACATTTTCCACGTGTCATCCCAGGGTTGATAGTACACTGTCTTTCACTTTATCAGGCTATAAATAGAAGGGTAGTGGAACACACATTTGTAAGCTTTTGGAAGAATTGTTTTCCACAATTGTGACAGCACACACTGCATCATTCTATTCCACTACCACTGTAAGATTTGTTTCCAGAGAGATTTCAGAATACACACACTTGAACTAGTTCTTGGTGTTATTCAAATATCAATATACGAGCAGCTTATTTACTTGATCTTGCTATCATTTACTGTTCATTATTGATACTCTCACAGTTACATTATCGTCTACACAATCACTCACATTTAATGGCTTTATATAATGCTTCTGCTATCTGTTTTATGCTGTTTATGTGATACAACTTGAATCTGGGAACCTACAATTGTTATCAGAGCTGATTGATTTGCTCAAATCAAACAATCCAATCTAACCAGGTTGATTCATTGTTGTTGATTGTGTCTGTTTTCAAAAGCTTCAAAGTATACTCTGTTTTTCCTGTTCAAGAGTTTAAAACAAGTTTTCAGAGTCCATTTAACATCTGTTTAAGCTCTCAAGATAGTTTTAATATATTCTCTACTTAAGTTACTGTTTCATTGGTTACTATTCATCTACTTTCAGTTTAAAACTCTTTCAAAAAAATTTGAAATCTTCGTACTCTATTTTCTGAAAAGATGGCTAAAAACAACATTAACGCTATCTACACAGCTGGTTCTCTAACCAAACCTCATAATCTTCTGAGAGTTGAATATCCTCAATGGAAGACTAGGATGGTTAACTTCTTTGATGGGATGGATAGAGACTTAATGCGATCTGTCACTGATGGACCATTCGAACCTATGGTTTTGGTTCCTCGTGTACCCGCAATAGAAACTACTGTTGAGGTTCATGCTCACTTCGAGGTTAAAACCACCGGGTTTACTGAGGAAGAGAAGCTCAAAATGGAAAATGTCCTCAAGGCAATTAGACTTCTGATTATGGCCATTCCAAACGCTATTTTCCAAGAACTAGATTCATATGTTACTGCGAAAGAAATCTGGGATCAACTTCTTAATCAACTTGAGGGTGGTATCAAAACCCAAAAGAACAGAAGGACCCAATGTATTAATGAATAAAATGATTTCAAGGCACTTCATGAGGAAACCTTACAACAGACCTACAAGAGATTCAATGTTTTAATAAACAAATGTAAGAAATGTGCGGTTGTTAGGTCGAAGGAGGATAACAAGGTCTTTGATATCTGACTCAAAAACTCCCACTGAAGGGAAGTCCAACAGAGAAAGCTCTAGCAGAGAGAAGAAGAAAGAGAAGGCCGTGAAAAAGAAGGGTAATAAGAGTTTGGTTGCTGAAAGTGATGCAAAGGAAAGTTCATCAGATGATGATGCGAATATCAATGCTTTCGCTCAATCTCTTGCTCTAATAACTCAAAAGTTTAACAAGATATTTGGGAATAAAGTATTTGATAGAAGAGGAAGATATGAGAAAGAAGAGAAAGACGAGAAAAGAGGTTATGCTGCACCTCACCATCAGAACAACAGCAGAGCTCCACCAGAGCAGAGACCACAACAGAAGTACAATCCTCTAGCTCCCTAGAAGCAAGCTGATGCTGCCCAACCCATCAATCAGAGTGATGGAAGATCCTTTCGATGTGGCAAACCCGGCCATTTCTCTGCAAGTTGTAAGGGTAGACTGGTAAAAGACCAGGACTACTATAAGAACAAATACAAGTACAACTACAGAGAAAGAAGCTATGTTGATGAGATGGAAAATTGGATCTCTGATTCGTCCTCTGATGACGAACCAGAGCAAGCCAATTTTTGCAAGGTTGCTGTAGATGATGAAAGTTTAGAAGAGGTAGCTGACTGGATGACTAGAGAGATTCCAGAGAGAACAACATAGGTAGATGTGTCTCAGAATGCATGTGCTCTTTCTGTAACAGAGCCGAATGACAGAGCGCTGGAGACCAACAAATCCAGTGCCAAGGTATGTTCTACTTCTGAATCAAAATTTGACTCTAAGTTGGAAATACATGTATCTTTACTTACAGAGGAATTTCAACTGTTAAAACAAAAGCTTTCAGAGGAAAAAGAATTAAGAAAGCTATCTCAGAAGGATCTGTCCTTCTACAAGAGAGAGAAAACTCTCTTAGAACAAGAGAAGGAAGAGATCTCCAAAGAAAAAGCTGAGCTAGAATCTTTACAAAAACAGAAGGAAAATTCTTTTTCTGAAAAAGTTAAGGAATATGAGGAAGTGTTAAAGCAAAAGGCAGAAGAGGTTAAGAAATCTGAATATGAAAGGCTTAACTCTATTGCTCTAAAGGACTATTTTCAAAGAGATAGTGAGAGGTTTTGCACCAATCTTTACAAAAGAAAGAAATCTTGATTAAAAGTACCATGATGCACAAGATGTGCATATCAAAATCAATTCTCAAAAGGATATGCAAGGTCTGGGTTTCAGTGACCTTGCTCCCTACACTAGAAAAAAGAAGACATCTCTGTCCTCTGCCTTCTGTGTTGGGAAAATCCAAGAAAATGTGATCGCTGGTACTGTAGTTTTTAAAAGAGCTAAAACCTCAGATGTTTCAAAGACTGGAAGGCTGAATTTCAGGAATGTCAGCTATGACTCATTGGATCATGAAAATGTTACAAAACCATCTGCAAAGTTCATTCTTGATCAAGGAAAAGCTGAGAACTCGTTTCCTGATTCTATCAAAAGTCTAGATCCTAAAGAAAATTTTCACTTCAACTCTTTTAAGGGCCAGAAGTCTGTTACTTCTGTGGCTGAGTCCTCTGGTGTTAAAACACAGAGTGAGCTCAACCTTGAAGCCCCAGTCTTCTCCCTTACCTCTGAATCAATAAGAACATCTTTTGATGAGGATATTTAAAGAGTTTTTGAGGAAAATGCTGCATCTGATGTTTTGAAACCAAGATTAAGAAAGTTCAAGTCCACCAGAGCAAATATCTCTGATTTACCCAAAGAGTCTCACACCTCCACCAGAGCCACCAGAGACTTTCTAGACTCTGACAGTGACTCTGATTCTGAGGTAGATGAGCAGATTTTCTATGCTCAAGAAAACGTTATGCACAAACCCAATCACGTACTTGTTGAATCTGGAGCTTTGAAAATTGTCTCATTCTTTAAGAACCAATCCAGATTAATACCAGTTCCTGATTTCAAAAATAAGGGTATCAGAATTCTTTCTTCTGATGAAATAGAAGAGAAGACAAGAGAGAAAGCAAAAAGTGTTTCTGTGAACCAGACTTCTGTTCCCAAGAACAATGCTAACTTCAAGAAACCAATCCAGGAGAGAATTTATGTGAAGACATCAGATCCTAAGGTTTTTCAAAATCAAGTGCCATTTAATCACGAGATGTTGAAAAGAAACAACAATTTGCACCAATCATCTTCATGCTCCATTAACTGTAATTGCATTCAACTTCTGTTAAAGTTGCAGAATCACCTGAGTGGTCCTCACTGTATTCTAAATCAGTCATTTGAAAGGAAAAATTCTAAGACTGTTCAGGATACACAGAGAAAATCCTCTGGCACACCATCACAGAATGAAAAGCCAGCAGGTAAGTCTAACACCCCTAAGCCTAACAAGAAAGGACCCATTATGAAATGGGTACCTAAGAAGAACTAATTTGTCTTGCAGAAGCCTCATGTGCATATCTGGTATTTAGATTCAGGATGTTCCAAGCACATGACAGGCAATAAGGAGTTGCTGACTTCATTCAAGAACAAAATGAGAAGTGTTGTAACCTTTGGAGGCGATGGACAGGGACAGATTAGAGGCTATGGTATCTTGAATAATGGTGGTGTTTCAGTTTCTAAGGTTGCTTATGTTGAAGGTTTAAATCATAATCTGCTCAGCATAAGTCAACTATGTGATCATGGATTCGATGTCAATTTTAAGAATAAATATTGTTCTTTGTTACTTTCCGAGTCTGGTCAAGAGCTTTTAAGAGCCGACAGAAAAGGCAATATGTATAAAATGAATTTTAATCCAAATCAAAGTTCTACAACAGAAAAACTCTGTTTAGTCTCTTTGAAAAAGGAAGATGCCTGCCTCTGGCATAAAAGATTTGCTAATTTGAAATTTTCAAACCTTGACAAGCTCGTGAAACTTAACTTAGTGAAAGGTCTGCCTTCACTTAAATTTGAGAAAGACCATCTTTGTTCTGCTTGTGAATTGGGTAAGCTGAAAAGAGCTTCACACAAAACAAAGAGTGATCACAATTGCCCTAGACCTTTTCATATGCTTCATGTGGATCTTTGTGGTCCAATTTCTGTGCAAAGTCTATCTGGTAAAAAGTATATTCTTGTGCTTATAGATGAATTTTCTAGATATACTTGGGTTGAGTTCATCAGAGTAAATTCTGATGTCCCAGAAATTCTGATAAGTTTGTTGAAAAGAATACAGGTTCTGTTAGGTCTTAAAGTCCAAAAGTTGAGAAGTGATAATGGGATAGAGTTTAAAAACAACAGAATCGATGCCTACCTAACAGAGGAAGGAATCTCCTAGAACTTCTCAGCGGCCAGAACTCCCCAACAGAATGGTGTTGTGGAGAGAAAGAACAAAACTCTGGTAGAAGCCGCCAGAACTATGTTGGAAGGTTCTATTCTTCCAATCAACTTATGGGCATAGGCAGTCTCAATAGCCTGTTTTACCCAGAACAGAGATGTAATTGTGAAAAGATTCAAGAAGACTCCTTATGAACTCATCAACAACCGAAGGCCAAATGCTAAATATTTTCATGTTTTTGGCTGCAAATGCTACATCTTGAATGACAGAGATCAGCTGGGTAAGTTCGACAAAGGCTGACGAAGGAATCTTTATTGGTTATTCCTTAACCTCTAAAGCCTACAGAATCTACAACACAAGAACCAGAGTCATTCAAGAGAGCATAAATGTGTCCTTTGATGAAAATACATCAAGTTCCCCTGATTACAAATCACGAGAGGTACACATACAAAAAAGAAGCCTAGTTCTTCAAAGTCAAGGGAAGAAGACATCAACTTGATGTTCAATGATTTCTTCGATGATGATGATTCCTCTGATAACATAACTAGAGGCAATCAAGCTCAAAATTCTGCTGAACAGAACCTAACAGGTACAACTCTTACAGGTCCCTCCAATTCTTCACCATCGACTTCTCTGTCTACAGGTGTTATTCAGAGAAATGAGGGACTACAATCAAATGAAAGAGAACCTGAACAAGAGCCATCATCACCTCCTATGACTCATATTGGAAGATGTTCCCTGTATGAAAGCTCACCCCCTCAGAGCAATGAGGCCACTCTCCAAAGCAGTGTGCCACAGAGCCCTGGTGCCAATCCTCAGAGCTCTGATGCTGATATACATCTTTTCCTATCAGAAGCACATACTCCACCTATTGTCCATGCTCTAATGACCAGATGGACAAAGGATTACCCTTATCATCAGATTATAGGTGCTGTTGAAGATGGAGTAAAGACAATATCAGCAACAATCAATGAGGCTTTCTTTGTTAATTTTCTAAGTATGATTGAGCCAAAGAGGATCTCTGAAGCCCTGGAAGACCCAAACTAGATTGAAGCCATGCAAGAGGAGCTTCTGGAGTTTGAAAGAAATAAAGTTTGGTCCTTGGTTCCACTCCCTGAAAACAAAGATGCCATTGGAACCAAGCGGGTGTTCAGAAAAAAAAGGATGAAGATGGTATTATCATCATAAACAAAGCTCGTCGGGTTGCTAAGGACTATTGCCAAGAAGAAGGTATTGATTATGATGAAACCTTTGCACCTGTGGCTAGGCTAGAAGCAATCAGAATCTTCTTAGCCTATGTTGCCCATAAAGGTTTCAAGGTCTATCAAATGGATGTGAAATTTGCCTTTTTGAATGGAAGACTGCAAGGGGAGGTCTATGTCCAGCAACCACCAGGTTTTGAAAGCTCAGAGTTTCCAGACCACGTATACAAGCTAGACAAAGCTCTGTATGGCCCTAAACAAGCCCCCAGAGCCTGATATGAAACTCTGTCAAATTTTCTGTTGACTAACCATTTCGAGAAAGGTACTATCGATACAAACTTGTTCACTAGGAGGTATAAGAATGACATTCTTCTGGTACAGATATATGTTGATGACATTATCTTTGGGTCTACAAGGCAGGAATATTGTGACAGGTTTGAGAATTTCATGAAAAGTGAATTTAAAATGAGCATGATGGGAGAACTTTATTTCTTCCTTGGTTTACAAGTTAAACAATCTATCAGAGGCACTTTTATAAGTCAATCAAAATACATCTCTGGTATTTTGAAAAAATGTAAGCTCAATAATTCAAATCCAATGAAAACTCCTATTTCCACTGGAGTTAAACTTGACCATGATCCTCAAGGTCAATCTGTGGATGTCAAGAACTACAGAGGCATGATAGGGTCACTTATGTATTTAACTGCAAGCGGACCTGATATAATGTTTGCAACCTGTCTTTGTGCCAGATTTCAAGCAAATCCTAAAGAATCTCATTTGTATGCTGTCAAACACATCTTTAAATATCTCAAAGGGACTCAATTTTTGGGTCTCTGATATCCTCTTAATTCTGGTTTCGAGCTTATTGAATACACATATTCAGATTATGGAGGATGCAGGAATGACAGAAAGAGTACTTCTGGTAGCTGCCAATTGCTTGGAGATAAATTAGTTAGCTGGACATCTAAAAACGGAACTGCGTATCAACCTCTACAGCAAAAGCAGAGTATGTTGATGCTGCTAGTTGCTACTCTCAAGTGATCTGGATGAAAACTCAGCTCAAAGACTATGGAATGGAGTACAACAAAGTCCCAATTCTATGTGACTCAAAGAGTGCAATAGCAATTACAACAAATCCAGTCCAGCACTCGAAGACAAAGCATATCGACATAAGGTACCATTTTATAAAGGATCATGTTGAAAAAGGGACAATTGAAATGTACTTTGTTTCAACCGACTTCCAACTTGCTGAGTTGTTTAGAAAAGCCCTTGATGAAAGGAGATTTAACATCTTATACAGCAAGATGGGTATGCTGAACATGTCCTCCTAACTCAGTTTAAAAATCACCAGAGCTTCTGATGATCATACCAGCGCTCTGTCAAAATAGTTGGGTAGGACACTTCACCAGAGCCTCTGATGTTCACATCATAGCTGTGCAAGCATACTTTTTCAATATTTTCTTTCGTGATTTTCAAATCTGTATATACATTGTTTCTCTTTGTAAATATTTTTTTAATCTTTCAATAGATGAAAAGAAAAATCTGTCAAATTAGGCTCACCATTTTAGGGGAAGCTTAAGAGGATAATAAGCATGGTTTAAGGGGGAGCAAGTCAAATCAATTTCAAATCTAATTGACTTTGCTCATTCAACAAAAGGGAAAATCTTTTTAAGGATGGGAAAACCTGATCTGATGAAAACATTTTTGATAATGTCAAGAACTTACCAGAACTCTGACATTTCACCAGAGCCTCTGATGATGCTCATCAGAACTCTGTGAAATTTCTGAGTCAGTTCTGCTTTCGTTCCTTGACTATTTTCACATCAGATTCAGGATTTTTAAATGATTTTAGGGTAAAGGTGAACCATCTTGAGTTACTTGAAATGAATGAACATAGTCACTCATCAGAGGCAAAATTGTGTTGAGTTCCACCAGAGCTCTGCCAGTTTTCTGCTACGTCATCAGAAGTACTGTCATCAGAGATGCGGGTTATTTCTTGAACGCCAACCACATGTCACCCACAGATCTCTAACCGTGGCGGTTTGATAGCCTAAAAGTTGTCATAACTAAAACACACGTGGCATCCTCAGATTGAGAAACCAACCGTTAGTTGTTCCACATTCTACTGTAGAGGCTACTCCACTATCTGAAACTCGAGTACCTACAGTACCTACGATGGTTATCCAGCCACACACTTCGAGTACAAATACCCATTCCCATGACATATTTCATTTCTTACGCTTACTGAATATTCAAACCTTCAATCCTTCCCTCCTTCGTTCAAATATCCTTTGAGTTCTTCAAAAACCTAAAACATGCAACAATGGCAGAACAAGCACACTCGGAAGAATCAAGTCGAATAGGGCATGTAGATCAAATCGTCATCCTACCCCACGATTTTGTAGATAACAACTACCGTTTCGACGCCAATCCAGGCAACTATTTGCCAATTTATCATGTGTTTGTAGAGTTTTTAAAAAAATCTGAAATCTTCTGAGCCCTCACAATGTTTGACGATGACCTACCAGAGCTTTATGTCCAACAATGGTGGACTAGATGTCAGCTCATTCCAGAAAGAAAAGGGATCATTGGAAACGTTGATTCTGGATGACAAGGAGTAGCAGGAACAGTACGCATTCGTGACAAGACCTTAAGAAGAATTTTTGGGATGCAAACCCCTAGACAATTAGGAATCTCTGCATACGAAAACCCCCCAAAACTCCCTGTTCTCCTTGATTTCGTTCGTTTCTTGGGCTACAACAACACCCTGAACAAGATTTGAGATTTCAGAAGAGGAAACCTACCCCCTGTGTGCAATTTCATGATCTCCACACTCAACAAAACCCTAACTTGTAAAAGTGGCAGTCAAGATCAAGCCAGTACTAAAATCCTTCAAATCATGTATGGCTTATACTTCAAGAGGCATTTCGACTATGCCAACATCCTCTACAAAGACCTTCTGTCTGCTGTAAATACCAAGACGACAACTATAGCAAAAGGAGGTGTTGTGGGAGTCCACAGGAATCTAAAACACATCAGATATCGGCGATTTATCAGTTTGGTGATCAGAGAAGCATTCCCAAGTCTATAACAAGTTCAACAAGGCAATCCAACTCCTGTTTGGGTAATGTCCAGATTCAGCCCAACAACCACAAGGTAGTATCCTAACACCAGAAGGGTACCAAGAACCATGCTATCTTTGATAAACCCAACCCATATTTCTCTACAAAACTATAGACATTTTGCTCAACCTCAAGAACCTGAGGTGAGATGCCCAGCATAGTTAGGTCCTGAGCCATCATTAGAGTCTGTGAGTGGTGTAAGAGAAGAAGCAGAAGTAGTCAGACCATCGGTAAGAGTACCCGAAGTGGGGGTCTTCCTCTGCCCATGTAGTAAAGGAGGAAGTAGTGGACAGAGCATCCTCTTTAGAGGCTGTCCAAGAGGAAGTAGAGGAAACTGCAGAGGTGGAAGAGATTTCGTCCTCCTCTGGCAGTAGTGAGGAAGAGGAGAGTGAGGGAGAGACATCGGAGTCTTCTACATCCCTAGGAGCCGAGGGAAATGTGAGTTTAGAAGAAGATGTTTAAATGAACACACATGTTGAAACAGAGGTGCACACCTCGAACCCAACCCAGCTTGAACCACCAGAGGCAACTCTTTGTTGGTGATTTTAGTGAAATCATCAGTTCATTTTGTGTAGTTGGATTCACAAAGATAATAATGGGGTTGTTAGCTAAGCTATAACATGAGTTAGGAGGTATGGAGTGCACACTTGTGTAAGCTAACTAGAACCCGAGATTGTTGGACGGTTAAAATTGACAAGTTACAAAGTGGTTTCATGAGCTGGGCGTCGGGGCCAGTGTTGGCGCCAAGACTGGCGCCAAGCTCTGGAAGTTTTCTTCTTGTTTTGTAACTGTCGTGTTTAAACCCACAATCAATCTCATTAAATGAGATATTATTATCAGTATCAATATGGGTCGGTTACGATTCTCTAAGGTGTATAAGTATGGGTCGATTTTTGCCTTAATCGATACACTGAAAATAGAGATTATCCTCTGGCAGTATAGGGTCACAATATCTCTTACGGAAAGCGAGCTCTCACGCGATCTCTGTTTTTTATCCAAGATTAGAATCGTCACTCTGTTTCTCTCTCTCGATACTGTACCGAAATCCCCCAACAATCGTAAGAGATATTTTGTATTCGTGAAGAGAGATGGCGAGTGATCAGTCCGTGAGAGACATGACGACCAAATTCACAAAACTTGAGAAGTTCGAAGGCGTTGATTTCCGTAGATGACAGAAGAAGATGTACTTCTTGTTGACGACGTTGAAGGTCGTGTACGTGCTTAGCACCCCGATACCGGAGCTGATGGAAAACGAGACATTGGAGGTGACCCGACGTCGCGGAAAATGGGAGAACGACGACTACATTTGTCGTGGCCACATCTTAAACGGTATGTGTGACTCCCTCTTCGATATCTATCAAAACGTTGAATCCGCCAAAGAGCTATGGGACTCTCTCGAGTCCAAATACATGGCGGAGGATGCTTCTTGTTAGTAATTTTAATAATTACAAGATGGTGGACTCAATGACGGTGATGGAGCAATATAACGAGCTCCTTCGCATTCTCGGCCAATACGCTCAACACGATATGAAGATGAACGAATCCATCTCTGTATCGAGTATTATTGATAAACTGCCCCCCTCTTGGAAAGACTTCAAACATATGTTGAAACACAAGAAGGAAGAGTTGTCACTTGTACAACTCGGTAGTCACTTGCGCATAGAGGAATCTCTTCGGGCGCAAGAGGCTGAGAAACCTAAATAAAAAGAGGTTTCTTCACCTTCGATGAACATGGTGGAAGAGGGAAAGACTAACAACTTCAAGGGAAAACATAAGTTCAATGAAGCCAAGAAAGGGCCCAATAAAAAGGTTAAATTAACCTGTTGGACCTGTGGGATGACCGGTCATCTCAAGCGGGATTGTCGGGTTGTCAAGAGTAAGAATGGAGCAAGCATAAGTGGTGGTGGGCAAGGATCCAAGGATCAAAACCCACGGCAAGGTCAGAATTTTGACTTTGTTTTTAATTCAAATTTGAATTATGTACCACTAATATCCGAATCTTTTTACGTGCAGGATGATGATGTCACTTGGTGGATCGACTCGGGTGTTACAAGTCATGTGTGCAAAGATCGCCGTTGGTTCACCTCCTTGGAACCGGTTGAAGACGGATCAATGCTACGCATGGGGAACGAGTCGGTTGCTCCCATTCTTGGACGAGGCTTAGTTAGGCTAGAATTTAGTTCTGGCAAAGTAGTTGAACTTTTAGATGTTTTGTTTGTACCACGAATTCGAAAGAATTTGGTTTCCGGTAGTACCTTGAATAAGTTAAGATATAGGCAAGTTTATGAGTCCGACAAGTTTATCTTGTTGGATTTGGTTATTTGCTTAATAATATGTTTATGTTGAATTTGAATAAAATGAATGTTGTTTCAAATTCTGTTTTTGTTGCAAATGACAATTGTGTTGATTCTATTTTATGGCATGCAAGACTTGGTCATGTTAATTTTAAACGTATGGTTGAAATGTCAAAAGACGGTCTTATTCCGGCTTTTGATATTAAGACCGATAAGTGTAAAACTTGCAAGTTAACAAAGATCACTAGACAACCTTTTCCTAACGTGAAAAGGGACTCGTCGGTGCTTGAGCTTATTCATAGTGATCTTTGTGATTTGCATTCAACTCCGTCTTTTGGTAATAAAAAGTATGTTGTCACTTTTATTGACGACGCTTCACGTTTTTGCTATGTATATTTGCTACATTCAAAAGATGAAGCGTTGGTTAAATTTAAAATTTATAAAACGGAGGTTGAATTGCAAATGAATTGGCTTATAAAGTGTTTATGCACCGATCGTGGTGGGGAGTATTACGACCCCATATTTTCCAATCCGTGGGAATTATTCATGAGACTACGGCGCCTTATACACCACAGCAAAATGGTGAACTCTATGTTATCCTACTCGGGTTTGAGTGATGGATTTTTGGGTGAATCCATGCTAACGGCTTGTTATTTGCTGAATCGAGTTCCCAATAAAAGGAACAAGATTACCCCATATGAAATTTGGTTCAAGAAAAGACCTAACTTGAATTATATTCGAGTTTGGGGCTGTCGAGCGGTTGTTCGACTACCCGAACCCAAAAGGAAGACTTTGGGTGAGAAAGTTATTGACTGCATCTTTGTTGGATATGCCGAGCATTCCAAAGCTTATAGGTTCTATGTTATTGAACCA
Source organism: Saussurea involucrata (assembly GCA_033807775.1). Classification (NCBI taxonomy): domain Eukaryota; kingdom Viridiplantae; phylum Streptophyta; class Magnoliopsida; order Asterales; family Asteraceae; genus Saussurea; species Saussurea involucrata. The sequence goes on along the minus strand of CM066313.1, from coordinate 61,469,114 downwards.
AATGATTCTATAGCGATACACCGTTATAGAATCGAGAGATGTAATTTTTGATGAGACTAGATTCTCTTCAATACCGAGGCCAAAGGACATAGTTCCAAGTACTAGTGAAACTAGTGAGGTTGAAGAACAAGCAATTGTTCCAACCGAATCTCCGATGATTCGAAGGAGCAAAAGAGGAAGGATTGAAAAATCCTCTGGTCCTGATTTCCAGGTATACTTGATAGAGGGATCAAGAGATGAGATTAGATCCCAATTCCTTTACTGTTATAGTGTTGTGGAGGATCCAAAATCATTTGATGAGGCTATGAAGTCTCAAGATGTTGCTTTCTGGAAAGAAGCAATACATGATGAGATGGACTCCATCATGGGGAATAATACTTGGGTATTATCGGACTTGCCACCGGGTTGCAAACCTTTGGGATGCAAGTGGATCTTTAAAAGGAAGATGAAAGCAGATGGATCAATCGACAAGTTTAAATCTCGATTAGTAATCCAAGGCTTTATGCAAGCGATAAGACGAGTATTCAAATACTTGAAGAAAACCATTGATTATGGTTTGTCATATGTCGGGTATCCTTCAATATTGGAGGGATATTCGGATGCAAGTTGGATTACCAATTTGGAAGATCGCTCTTCTACGAGTGGTTGGGTGTACTTGCTTGGGGGATGTGCCATCTCATGGGCTTCCAAGAAGTAAACTTGCATCACGAGTTCGACTATGGAGTCGGAATTTGTGGCATTAGCTGCTGCCAGTAAACAGGCGGAGTGGCTAAGGGATTTGGTCCATGAAATTCCATTATGGCCGAAACCAATATCACCCATTTCTATCCGTTGTGATAGTGAGTCTACTTTAGCTAAAGCTTATATTCAAGTGTATAATGGCAAGTCTAGACACTTAGGTGATAGACATAGCATGATTCGTGAGCTAATCACGAATGGGGTGATTTCGGTTGAATTTGTTCGGTCGCAACAAAATCTAGCGGACCACTTGACGAAGGGATTAGCTAGGGACTTGGTTCACAAGTCGGTGATAGGGATGGGATTAAAGTCCATCTAGATCTCTAAAAGTGAGATACCCAATTCCCTTCTAATACAACGTTAGAAGTTGAATTCAATGGGAAAGCTCACTCTAAAAGAATGGAGCACAAGAAGATCATCCCACGGTATGTGGTCGGTACTGCAAGTGAAGGAGGTAATTGTTCTTTTGTAAAAATGCATGTGCAGGTGCATGAAGAAAAGAACTACCTATATGAGTGTGAAGTGGGGCCGCTTCAAGAAGCTTGGACTTGGCTTTGATGCACTCATGAATGAATAAGGACACATGGCCTGTATAGTGTCAAGTTTATACTTTAGAGAGTCATTTAAATTCATGTGTATGTTATTTTCTGGTACTCAAATAGGTTGACGGGTTCAATCCATAGGACACCCGGATTCTCGAGTATTTGAAATGTTTAATGTACTAAGATGGAAATTCAATCTTTTAGATATTTTCATTTATGCATGAGTTTGTTTACCTGTATTGAATAATTATTTTGTGAATCAAGGATTGCACTAAAATGGGGGAGGAATGTTGGTGATTTTAGTGAAATCATCGGTTCATTTTGTGTAGTTGGATTCACAAAGATAATAATGGGGTTGTTAGCTAACTAGAACCCGGGATTGTTGGACGGTTAAAATCGACAAGTTACAAAGTGGTTTCATGAGCTGGGCGTCGGGGCCAGTGCTGGCGCCAAGACTGGCGCCAGGCTCTGGAATGTTGCCCGTGCCGATTGTGGTGCCAGTTGGCTGGCGCAAAGACTGGCACCAAGCTCTGGAATGTTACCCGCGTCAGTTGACTGGCGCGGAGACTGGCGCTAGCGTCTTGATGTTTTCTTCTTGTTTTGTAACTGTCGTCTTTAAACCCACAATCAATCTCATTAAATGAGATATTATTATCAGTATCAATATGGGTCGGTTACGATTCTCTAAGGTGTATAAGTATGGGTCGATTTCTGCCTTAATCGATGTTTGTGAAAAAAATCACACCCTCGACCGACTTGGGAAATTCCCTCGACATGATCAAAGATATCTACGATGGTCATTCTCTCGACCGAGAAAGATAATACCCATTATTGCCATATCCCCAACACACGATAGTTGGTTATTAAAAGACATCTCAGGTCAATAATCATATAATGATCGCACGTGTCGCACGTCACGTATCGTTAGTCTCACGATGTTAGTCTTATGTCACTAAGTACTATGTTACTAGTCCTACGCCACTAATCTTATGTCGCTAGTTACATGTTGTCAGTTACGACTCGTCGGTCTTGCGTCGACAATCTCCTGTCATCGGTCTTATATCGTTCTGGTCCTGCGACAGCATCGTCCTGACCTACTGGTGTTACGACCTAATCCTTCGACATCATCCTGGTCTTACGATATTTCCATAAGACCATTCCTATACTAAGATAAGGTCTTACAAGACATTTACAGTCATATGCATGGTCTTATATTTCGGCAACGGTCGTATGCTCCATAAGACCGACGTCCAGAACTTAAGATGGTCTTACGATTATACTAACCACTAATGGTCAACAGCCGTTTCTCTTGTTCATTAATGCAGCTCTGTGGGCATTTATGGCACGACGACAAGTAACGGACGAATCATCAATGACATTAATGGCCCGACCGTGGTTACAAAACCAAACATTCAAAGCTCATTAATGACCAGCGAACCCTATATAAAGGCTTGCTCCATCTTCGAGGGAAAATATCAGTCTACATTTATCTGAACATCTACGCTTACAATCATTTCCACATTTCTTTTACAATACAACAGTGATCAACGAAGCATTCAAACACACATCGCTAACGCAGGTTTTGCACGACAGTAGTTCGAACCACCCGACGACGACAGTTCAAACCGCACGACAAGCATACTCTCTCTCACGATTTACGCACGAACACGTCCTTTGCACACAACTAAGTTTACTTTTTCTATAATTGTAACTTATTGTACACAAAATACTTGTTTCCAAAGGATTGTCTCCCCTGATTGGCGACCATAGTGCACTGTCGACTCTCACAAAGTCGACTGCGTTTTTTTCCCTCGTTTTGGGGTTTTCCGCGTTACCAAATCTCTTGCCTCTTTTACTTTTTTCCTCGAAATTATGTTGTTTGGCTTGAGATACATTTCTTTAGATGTTTAAAGTCCACATCGACCTTAAGTTGTACTTTTATGCGATTTTTGGCATTAACAGTTTGGCTCTATCTGTGGGACCCCATCTAGAGAAAATCTCAAGCCAACACTGATATCGCTCTAAAGATCTTGTAATGTTTATTCAGGTATATGGCAAATTGTCAAGACCCGCTGATTCAACTTCAATCGGAATTGAATACGACTCGAAGCCATATTCAAGCCCTGGAAAAAAAATGCTCAGTCAATGTATCGCATCATCCGAGGGACTCAGGGGCTCGGAACGCCCGTCACAAAATAGAAAACACCATATTTTGATTTCAAAAGTCCTTGGAAAAAGACGCTTATCGACTCCAAGTTACGTGTTGGTCCCGAAAGGCTTAAACAAGTTTGTAGAAGGGGGGGGGGGGGTTGAATACAAACACACTATTTTACTTTTCTAAATTGTTTATTGATAAATCATTAACAATTTACAGCTTGTTGCGGAAACAAGATTAAGGATAAACCTAAATCTAAACAAGTTGGAACACTAAGGTTTTCTTGCACTAAGAAAGATAAGGAGATTACTAATAAAATCCTATCTTGAGAGATTTGAACTTGTCCAGAGTTAGCAAGTTACTTCAAATGAAGTGAGTTCATCTCTTTATATACTGCATGCATTTAATGCAATTTAGTATACACTTTACACGTGTCATCAGCGGATTGGTTGCATGTCATTGACCTTTGTTGACAACCTTAGTAGCCGCATGAATGAACAGTGTAGTATCAGAGTGGTTGTACGATTTTCAGATTTTCGGAGGTTCTTTTCTGACATTTCGTACGGTGGCGTGCAAGGGAGGTTAAGACAAAAGTACTTTGTACGGAGGACTTCATGATCAGCTTTCGTTGATTCAGCGATTATCATTTACTATTCAGCAGATGATAAAGTTCAGCGATAGCTGAAGTCTTGTACTTGATACTTCACGTTGAGTGGACAAATCTGAGTCTTCGCTGATCCGCATCAGTTCATTAGGAGACTTGTCGCTGGTTCTTGAGCTTGATCTTCGACTTCAGCGTAGAACCTTTGTTGACGTGAATCTTGTCTTCAGGGATCATAAGTAAACAACTAACTTATCAGCGATCACCATAAGGACTGAACAGACTCAGCGATATGGTGAACAGTGTTCGCTTAATGTTTAATCTAAAAGTGCGAGAGTTACTATCAGCAGTACTGTAAGATCTTAGTACTTATCAGCGATAGTGAAACTCTGATACATATTGTTTACTTACAATTTTCACTAAGTATTTAAGATAGGGTCATTATCAAATCACTGAGGGTTTGGATCAACAATCTCCCCCTATTTGATTATGACATAGCAACAGAGAAAATTGCTATTTAATGAAAACATAAGGATAAAAAGAACTCATAAAATATTTGTCCCTTTTACTGTTTTCTGGGATCTTTTCAGTACTGATGGAGTAAAGTACATTCGCTGAAATCTTTCTTTAAATCTTTGAATCAGGTTACAATATGAATAAGAAAGATTACAAGTACAAGCGAAATAAATTACAAGTACTGAAGGATGACTGATACAATAGAGAAAAATGGTGATTGTTGTCAGCCTTCAAAGGGTTCTTCCTTAATGAGAAGTTCATCAAGGGTTGTCTTTTCAGTTGGAATCATCCAGTCAGGAACCTTTTCTCCTTTATTCTTTAGCTTCAGAGCAGCTTCAAAAATCAAGGGTTTTAGGTGTCGTGCCTGAATGTCTTTTCTGAAGTCGCACCAGTAGATGAGATCTTTGAGCTATTCGATTGGAGTGATTGGAAGCTCAGCGATCCGTTGAAAGCATTTACGTCCGTCGTAGTCAAGAAAGAATATTCCATAAGGATTACTGATGACTTTACCAGGGACGAAAAGTTCACATGGTGGCAAAGAGATGTCAAGGGCAGATAGATCAGGATCAGGACCAAGTACTTCAGCGCGAGAGAAACCAATTCCAGTTTCATTTCGTATGACAGGACCTGAGTTTGAATCTTGACGTTTCTTCCTTGGAGAGCCCTTTTTTCTTTTCGGCTTTAGATCAGGAACAGGAGGAATATCCACACAAGAAGATATCAAATCGATCTGTCTGTTTATCAGCTTTTCGAAATGATCCTTGTACTTAGATTTTGATGGTTGGATAGCTAACCTCATCTCCAGCCATTCAGAGAGACCATACCTTTTTACAGTGTCAGCACGAAAGGTTTCAGATGAGTCATCTTCTCTGAACAGTTTGATGTCAACAATAGGTACTCCGATGGAGGTTCTTCCAGAGATGAATACCTTGTTGATCTTCGCTGGACGATATCTGAAGTGGATTTTCTCTTTACACCAGATCAGGGTGGTCTGAGAAACTTCAGCTTTCTTTTCCACGATCTTCTGGGCTTGTTCCCAAAGCTTTCGTTGGATTTGAATGGGAATACGCTTCAGCTTGGGGTCTTTGACAGATTCTTGAGTGAGCTTGATGGCGTATTCTCTGTCTTTATCTTCAGCTTCCTTCCTTTCAGCGATGAGGCGTTCAGCTCTGAGATGATCCTGGTATTCAGCTTTTGAAATTCTGAACTTAGGAGGAACTGAAGGTAGTTGATCGCGCCTTAGGATGATTCGCTGATCCTCGAATCGCTTTATCATTTCTTCTCTCCTCTTTTGAGGAACTGAGGGTCTGTTTCTGTGCGAGAGAGGTTGTTCTTCTGATTCATCAGTCTCAGAGATTAAATCTAAGACTGGGATTATGTCTTCAGCGGTAGCTGGAATTATTGGTGAAGTCGCAATAGAAGATCTTTCAGCGATATCCTCAAACAGGGGAGAGGACTAGCTGAAACGCAGCGATCTTACAAATAAGAACTGGGTAGAAGAACTTGGGTAGAAAAGATAGAAAAAATGTGGATGTGTATGGTGTTTGTGGAATGGATAACTGATTTTTCAGAGATGATCAGGGAAGGAAAAATAAGTTTAGTGTACCTGACAAATCGGCTTTGCAAGTAGGATCGCCAGATTATCATCTTCAGCGATGCCTTTGTCTTTGCTTTTCTCAGCGCCAGAGGCTGAGTGCTTTGTCTTTGTCTTCTCCCCTGAAGGTTCTTTTATTGAAATACCTTTAAGAGCTTTGGTTCGAGGAGCAGGTTTGACAACAAAGAAATCATCGTCATCTTCATCATCATCATCATCGTTCCTTAGAGAGGAGGATGGTTCAGCTTCAGGGATGTCGAAGTCTTCGTCTTCTTCTGCTTCGGATTCCTCAGCATCTTCTTCGAGTTTCTCCCCCTCAGATACAGAGGCGAGGTTCTCGGTTCCCTCAGGGTTTTCATCTCCCTGAGGTCCAGTAATCCGATCTTCATTACCCTCTCCCCTGATAGATTCATCATGGGAAAGGTCTTCAGCGCTCTTATTTTGATCTTCAACGCTCTTCTCCTGTTCAGCGCTCTTCTCCCCCTCTTTCTCATGATGGGCGGGGGAGGAATGGGTAGATTCAGCATTGGTGTTGTCTCTGTCTTCTGGGCCAGAGACTTTCACACAACCTTCAAGCTTAGCTATTCTGTCTTCTAGGCCAGAAATAGCAGGCGTGATTTTCTTCAGCTCTTGGCGATCCTCTGCGGTGAATGAGTCCAAAATAGGTGCAGGGGCCGGAGCAGGAGCTGGATTATTTGCCTTGTTCACCAGCGTCTCGATCATTGTCTTGACAGAACTAAGATCGGTCTTCACTGAGCCTAAGTCGGTCTTGACCACTGACATATCACCTTCGAGTGTACCAACCGATTTCTTCAGCGTTGTAACCTCGCTGGAAATGGTGGAAACTGATGATTTGAGGTTGGTGTAGTCAGTGTAGATGTCGGAGAGCACTTTGGCAAAGTCGGCGAGAGTTTTATCAAGGTCTTTGATGTCATCAGAGGAGGCCTTCTTTTCCACCACAGTAGTCAGCTTCGTCAGATTCTCTCCAGCGTTTGTTACAGCTGTAGAGTTATTTGATAGACCGGTGGTGAGATCCGTAAGTTTCATCTCCATAGACTTCAGAGACTGGTTGATGTCTCCCAAATAAGGACCTGTAACATATAAGTACTTGTGAACAAAGGAAAGCTCAGAAGTTTCAGGTTTAGTTACAGTGTTTAAGGTGGGATCTGTACCTGCAGGAGCGTTGACGAACTCATCAAAGTTTCGAGTCCCTCCATAGTGTTCCATATCTCCCTCAAAAGTTCCGTGAGGGATGGAGATCTCTGCAGGTCCTTTCTTCGTCATTCGCTGAGAAGCTTCAACGGCTTCTTGAATGATGGCATCTCCAGTTTTGACTGGAGGAGTGTCCAAAGAAGTAGAGGGAGGAGCGAAGGATAAGAATTGGGGTTGGGTTTCAAGTTCAGCGTTGGATTCGCTGAGAAGTACTTCATCAGTCTTTTGAGAGACTGACGAAGGTTGGGTAGATTCCAAAGTTCTAACCTCAGCGTTTAAGGACGCTGAAGTAGGTTTAGAAGGGATGGCTTGAATTGGTGTGGCAGAGCGTACCACGGAACTTTCCTTCAGCTCTTCAGAATGAGCTGAGGAGTCTTCAGCATGCAATTGCTGGGGTTGCTCCTTGGTTTTCTTGATCCTTTTGGAATCAAGAGGGGTAAGAGATTGTTTCCTTTTCTTAGAAGGAATGGATTTTGTGGCCTGGGAATCAGCGAGGGGTATAGTCGCTGAAGGAGCCACAGAAAGCGGAGAATTAAGTAGAGTGAGAAGGGTAGAGAGACGTACCTCGTTGGCGACAGGCTTGAAGTCGAGAACTTTAGGGCCAATCTGAGAGAGTTTCAGATCACCCACTTCAGGATAGCTGTCCTTCAGGCCATATTGAAAGATGGCGCTGATGAATCGCGGGTAAGGAACCCATGCTGGTCGGTCAGCGGCAGAATCAACACGTTGAATGAGGTCTTCATAGATGATGGAGGCCCAGTCAATGTTTAGACCTTTCAGCAGTGCGTAACCCATGGCCTGCTGAGGTTGAGCGGCTTGATCAGAAGATCCGGATTTCGCTGTCATGCAGCTGATCAGGTGAGCGAAGATGAAGTTCATCTCGCTGGGCATCTTGGATTTCTTTATCAGCGTCAGCTTCTTCTCAGGTAGCTTGTCTCTTCCAGTCTCCCAGATGTAACCCATCGCATCAAGGAAAGCAATGATTTCTTCCCTGTCAGCGTGCTTCTTGTGGTCAGGAAATGGAATGAAAGGATTTTCTGAGGTAGCGTTAGGGAATTTCAGAGCTTTGCGGATTATTGCGGGGGTTATCTTGATGGTGCCATACTCAGTATCGCTGAGTATGCAGTCGATGGTTTTAGATGGATCTTTGGCTGAGGGTAGGTTGGTGTGTCTGGCAGAGTACCAGAATTGGGATAATAGACGCTGACTGGCAGGAGGTGTGATTGTCAGTGCTGTGTAGATGGGGCTATTCTTCAAAAAATTTACAGCGTCGTCTAGATGGGATACCTGCTTCCGAGGAGGAAACTCGAGAAGCGCTGAAAGGTTGTTTGCCTTTGTCCAGTCTAGTTGATCCAGCTCAAACTTAACCTGAGGAGCTTTGGTGATTTCCAGTTCCTCAGAATCAGTGGAGATGGACTCAGCGGTAACATTCAGCTTAGAAGTTGCCATTTCACTGTATTATCAGTTCAACCAAAGATGTTAACAAATAAGAAATATCTTAATGTGGAAAGAAAATTTCCATTAAGATTTTTCGAATTTTGTCCATTTCATTCAGACAAAAAAGTCTTAATGAAGATTAGGGTTTTTCTTGTTTTTAAAAAAAAACGAATATAACACCTATAAGCCTTGTATTCCAGTTTTAAAAAAAATGGATACGAAAGAAGAACAAGTTTAAGATTTTAGATTTAAAACTTGAAGAACAACCATGAAATGGTTGTGTTTATAAAACCATGAAAGAAATTGATTTTATTTTTGAGTTCTTTTGTTTGATCTTGTGTAAAACAATGATAAGATCGAAAACAAGTTATTTGCATTTGATAATAGATAAGAACATATTAACCTTGAGTTTGATGAAGAAGATGATGAACAGTGCTTTGAAGATTGAGAGCACAAAATGCAACAGTGTTCTTTTCTTGCGGAGAAAGATTGACTCGCATAAAAGACAAATATAAACTTTGAGAGCGTTTATATAGGAAGAGAGTAGAGAGAGAAAAACTTGAGCGGGAAAGTTTTTCATCATGACACGGACACGTGTTTGCATTTGATTGGATAGACAACGAAACGTGCAAACGTGTGTCAGAAAAAGAGCGTGCCTGGTGTTATCCGTTGCAATGACGTCACAACTGTCCTTTCACATTCTTTCGTTGTCTCTGAGGTTTTGAAAGAAAAACTCAGGGACTCTTTGGAAAATATGAAGCACTGAATAGAAATATCAGTGAGGGTTTTAAGAAATTTCAAAATATTATTCAGCGATGAAAGAATTTGAAATCTTGCATTTTCATGCGTTTTGTCAGAGAAAACATACCTTGATATCAGTTTAACCCAATTTATTCAGAGAGAAGATGATGAAATGGATTGTACAAGTTTATTTTATCCAGAGCTTATACAAGAATGTATAAACGTATCGCTGATTGAATGTGAACCGCTGAAGATTTATCCTTCAAAGTTCAGCATTCCAAGCTCGCTGATGAGAAAGTTGAATCTTGTCTCATCAAGAGGTTTGGTAAACAAATCAGCTAACTGATAATCAGTTGGGATAAAATGAAGTTCTATATCACCATTCATCACATGATCTCTGATAAAATGATATCTGATTTCTATGTGTTTTGTCTTTGAGTGTAGCACTGGATTGTTTGCTATAGCGATGGCACTAGTGCTGTCGCAATAGATTGGAATTTTGGAGAGCTGAAGATCATAGTCTAGTAGTTGATTTCTCATCCACAAGACTTGAGAACAGCAGCTTCCAGCGGCTACATACTCAGCTTCAGCTGTGGAAGTGGACACCGAGTTTTGCTTCTTACTTGTCCAACTTACCAGCTTTCCACCCAGGAGCTGACATCCTCCTGTGGTGCTTTTCCTATCCATTTTGCAACCTGCAAAATCACTGTCTGAATAGGCGGTTAGATCGAATCCTGAATCTTTGGGATACCAAAGACCTAGATTCGCTGTACCCTTAAGATATCGAAAGATTCGCTTTACAGCTTTCATATGCGATATCTTAGGTTCAGCTTGATATCGTGCGCACAGACATGTTGCAAACATAATATCGGGTCGGCTAGCTGTAAGATACAGTAGTGAGCCGATCATCCCACGGTACAGCGTGACATTGACAGGAACACCCTTTGTGTCCTTATCAAGTATCAGCGGTGGTGCCATAGGGGTTTTCATAGCTGAACTTTCAGTTAAGTCGAATTTTTTCAGCATATCTTTAACATACTTTCCCTGATTAATAAAAGTTCCTTTTTCAGTTTGCTTAATCTGAAGACCAAGGAAATATGTTAGTTCACCCATCATACTCATTTTATACTCATCTTTCATTCTATCAGCGAAACGAGTACAAAGCTCAGGGATAGTAGAACCAAATATAATGTCATCAACATATATTTGAACTAAAATGATATGACCTTTTATTTTTCTAAAAAACAAAGTTTTGTCAATCTTACCTCTCTCAAATTTTTCAAGGTGGAGATAAGTAGAAAGAGTGTCATACCATGCACGAGGAGCTTGCTTCAAGCCATAAAGTGCCTTATCCAGCTTATAAACATAACCTGGACGCTTAGAATCTGAGAATCCTGGAGGTTGTTCCACATAAACTTCTTCATTCAGCTTTCCATTTAGAAACGCTGACTTAACATCCATTTGATGTACAGTGAAGTTTTTGTGTACAGCATATGCTAAGAAAAGACGAATAGATTCAAGTCTTGCTACAGGAGCAAAGGTTTCGTCATAATCTATACCTTCCTCTTGTCTGTATCCCTGAGCAACAAGACGAGCTTTGTTGCGAGTTACAGTACAATGTTCGTCCAACTTGTTTCGATAGACCCACTTAGTGCCTATCACTATTTTGTCAGTTGGTCTCCGAACAAGTTTCCAAACTTTGTTTCTTTCGAATTCAGTCAGCTCTTCTTGCATAGCGCTGACCCAGTTTGGATCTCTGAGGGCATCATCTATTTTCTTTGGTTCAGTTAGAGAAATAAAGTTAACAAATAAACAAATATTACCTGCACTTCTACGAGTCTGAATACCAGCGTTGGGATCACCAAGAATTTGATCGATTGGGTGATTTACAGTCCATCGCTGAGCCGGAGCATGCGTCGCTGACTCAGTCTGAACTGGAGAAACTGAAGATGAGGCTTCAGCTACTTCTGGATAATCAGCTAAGAGAGGAATGCTTGCACTTGGATCAACTGCGGGTATAGTATTTATAGGAACAGCTGAGACCCAAGATGTTTCAGCTTCACTATTCTGCATATTGGGAATGATAGTAGGACCATCATTTTCAGTTGTATGAGTATGAGTAGTGGGAACATCTTCTGAATCACAAAGATGAGAAAACATCCATTGATTCAGTTCTTCTGTATCAGCGTTCGGTTTAGAGTTCGCTGAACAGGATTCGTCAAACGTGACGTGAATAGTTTCTTCTACAGTTTGTCTTCTTCGGTTGAAGACTCTGAAGGCTTTGGAAACTGAGGAGTATCCAAGAAAGATTCCATCATCAGCCTTAGGATCAAACTTTCCAAGGGCATCTCTGTTGTTCAGTATGAAACACTGACAACCAAAGATGTGAAGAAAGCTGATTGAAGGCTTTCTCCCATGAAAAAGTTCATAGGCTGTCTTTTTGAATCTTTTGACTATCAGCGACCTGTTTTGCGTAAAACAAGCCGTGTTGACAGCTTCTGCCCAAAACTGAGTAGGCAGGTGAGAATCGCTGAGCATTGAACGTGCAGCTTCAATAATTGTTCTATTTCTTCTTTCAGCGACTCCGTTTTGTTGTGGTGTTCTCACTGACGAAAAGTTGTGAGAAATACCCTTGCTCTCAAGGAAGGAATCAAGAGAACTGTTTTTGAATTCAGTTCCATGATCACTCCTTATTGAGCGAACAATCATATTGTTCAGAGTTTCCATCTTCCGAACAAAGGTGATGAGTTCTTCAGGGGTGTCACTCTTAGAACGGAGAAACATTACCCATGTATAACGAGAGAATTCATCAACTATGACCAGCGTATATTTCTTTCCAGCGATGGATTGTTTGTTAACGGGGCCAAACAAATCCATATGGAGTAGTTGAAGAGGAGATGACACTGAGGAAACTTGCTTGGACTTAAAGCTTGCCTTGGTCTGCTTCCCTTTTTCACACGCTGAACATAAGGATTCTTTGGCGTATGAATGTTGAGGTAGACCAGTGACTAACTCTTTGGATGAAAGAGTATTCAGTGTCTTGAAGTTGAGATGTGAAAGCCTCTTGTGCCATAGCTAGTTGACATCAGAAGATGCCTTTGAGAAGAAACAGGAGTTCTCAGTGGTTGTTGAGTCCATGTTTATAACGTAAACATTTTCCAAACGATAACCGCTGAGAGCTATCTTCTCCTTTTTGTCAGAGACAAAGCAGGATTCCTTGGTGAAAATCACTTTGTTATCCATGTCGCAAAGCTGACTGATGCTCAGAAGATTATGCTTCAGCCCTTCAACATATGCGACTCTTCTGAAGGATGTTGTACCATTTGAAAGTACACCATACCCTCGGGTGTGTCCTTTTCCATTTCCACCGAAAGTCACATAGGGACCCTTCTCTTCCTTGTATTCAGCGAGCAGGCTTTTCTTTCCAGTCATGTGTCTAGAGCATCCGCTATCGAGATACCAGATACCCTTCTTAACCTGCAATACAAAGGAAGATTAGTTTTGCTTGGGTACCCACTTCACCATGTATACGCGTTTGTCAGTGGAAGTGGTTGGAATGGGTTCAGCAGTCTTCGCAGCATTTGAAGATTCAGCTTTGTCTTTCTTCACTTTGGTCAATTTCTTGACCTCAGCGGTAGGAGTCACCTTGACCTGACTTGCAACTGGTTTGGTCTTCTTTGGTGCTATCTTCACCTTAGCTATCTTATCAGCTTTGGTGGCTGTGGGACACTTACTTGCAATATGATCGGTAAGTCCACAGTGATAACATTTCCTATAACTAAAATTAGTTCTAGGACCACTTGTGTGCTGAGCTTTTAATTTGGAATTAGAAGTGCCAGCACCAAGTACACTATTGGTTTTTGAAATAGGACGAACATTCAGTTCTTCAGATTTCTTACCAAGGATATCTACTCTGAGTCTAGGAGTAGGTCGTTGAACTGATCCAGAGGTCTGATTTCTAGAACCAGATGAATGAATCACTAAGGCTTTGGAAGCATTCAGCTTAGGTACTAAAGTACCCTTCTGAGGATTTTGATAAATTACAATTCCTTTACCTTTATCTTTAGAGACAGAGGTAGGTTTTGAATAAACCATTTTCTCCTTACCTTTTGAGGAGGTAGGAGTGTCCTCAGGGATTGGTGTAATCGACGAGGAGTACTGAGATGAAGAAGTGTCAGCTACTGAGGATACGAACGTTCCAAATTTAAGCATTGAACGTTCAGTGGTTGGTATTGGAGTATCATATTTATAACCCAGACCACGTTTATCACTCAGAGGAATCTGAGCCTTAATTATCTCAGTGATCTTTGTTGAAGAATTACACCATCCTTCAACAGTAGCTTGTTCAGCTTTTAATGCAGCGATAGCTTCCGCTCGTTCAATTTTGACTAGCTGATTTAAATGGACTTGATCTTTAAAATCTTCTTCAAATTTAGAAAGCTTTTCTATTTGAAGGTGGCAATTTTTAAGCTTTTCAGCGAGATCAAGATTTTGGTTTTCAACCACAGCTTTGCCGTTCATGGCTTCGTATAAGCTTCTAGTCAGTAGTTCGATTTTACGGAGACTATCAGCTTCATCAATATTTACAATATTGGTAAAGAAGGAGGGTGATACCTGAATAGCAGAGGTTGAAGTGGAGGGGATGTCTGAACTTTCTTCCTCTTCTTCAATCTTGGCCATGAGACATTGATTTGCTTCATCATCTTCAGAATCAGATGATGAGGCTTCTTCATCAGAAGCAGCCCAATCATAGTCAGCCATTAGGCCTTTTCCCTTCTTCTTAAAGCTTTTCAGCTTTGCATACTTCTCCTTCAGCTTTAAGTATTTGTCGTCTTTATTCCTTGGAACAAAGGATTTCTTTGTAAAGGCTGAAGGTCTCATGATTTTCTTTGACCTGCACTCGTTAGCGAAATGACCTGTCTTTTCGCAGTTAAAACAAGTAGCAGTAGACTTATCAACAAAAGCTGATGACTTAGGCTTGTCAGCTATAGAAAGAGTTTTGTTCTTTCTAAACATTTTCTTCTTGGCGAATCTCCTGAACTTTTTAGTTAGGAGAGCCAAGGATTCATCATCTGAAGAATCAGAATCTGATGATCTTTCAGAGTTACTTTCTAACTCAGTGATAGTGACCACGGGTCGCTGAGTAGAAGGTTCCTCTGAGATTAAAGCAACATGGGTGCTTTTGGAATCTTTTACAAGATTCTTCTTAAGATGGCTAGATTGCTCATGATTCAGCAATGTGCCATATAAGGTAGCAAGTGTCATTGATCTTAGATCTTTTGACAGCTTGAGACACATGGAATAATTGTCCCAGCTTTCAGGTAAACATTCTAAAAACTTTGTCAGAACTTCAAAGTTAGAATATTCCTTACCAACCGTTTTAAGATCTATAATTAAGCAATTAAAACGTTGATGTACTTCAGAGAGAGTTTCATTCTTACCAGAGATGAAACTTTCGTATTGTCTTACCAGGTTGATCTTTCTTGAATCCTGGACTTCAGACGTTCCTTCATACTGAACACATATTGTGTCCCACATGGCTTTTGAGGATTTCAGGTTCATGACGGAATGGTAGACTTCGTCAGGAAGGGCCATGGATAGTATGGATCTGGCTTTTGTATCTATAGCCACTTTCTTCTTGTCTTCATCGGTCCAATGATGGATTTCCTTTGGAATCAGCCTTTCTGGAATAGCAGCTCTAGTTGCAGTGGCTGGAACGGCAGGATCAATCGTTACAGGGATGTGTGGACCGTTTTCAAGATAGTAAGGTATAGTAGGGTCTACACCTTCTAAGAAGAGTGTCATCCTATTTTTCCATAAGTTGAAGTTGTCTCTGGAAAATCTAGGGGGTTTTGCAAGAGAACCATTGTCGATATAGTGAGTGTTTGTGTTTGAGTTGGCCATTTTCAGATAATAGCAAGGAAGAGAAATATCTTAGATTAGATCTTGTTTATGAGATTAAACAAATCTGCTCTGATACCACTTGTTGGTCCCGAAAGGCTTAAACAAGTTTGTAGAAGGGGGGGGGGGGGGTTGAATACAAACACACTATTTTACTTTTCTAAATTGTTTATTGATAAATCATTAACAATTTACAGCTTGTTGCGGAAACAAGATTAAGGATAAACCTAAATCTAAACAAGTTGGAACACTAAGGTTTTCTTGCACTAAGAAAGATAAGGAGATTACTAATAAAATCCTATCTTGAGAGATTTGAACTTGTCCAGAGTTAGCAAGTTACTTCAAATGAAGTGAGTTCATCTCTTTATATACTGCATGCATTTAATGCAATTTAGTATACACTTTACACGTGTCATCAGCGGATTGGTTGCATGTCATTGACCTTTGTTGACAACCTTAGTAGCCGCATGAATGAACAGTGTAGTATCAGAGTGGTTGTACGATTTTCAGATTTTCGGAGGTTCTTTTCTGACATTTCGTACGGTGGCGTGCAAGGGAGGTTAAGACAAAAGTACTTTGTACGGAGGACTTCATGATCAGCTTTCGTTGATTCAGCGATTATCATTTACTATTCAGCAGATGATAAAGTTCAGCGATAGCTGAAGTCTTGTACTTGATACTTCACGTTGAGTGGACAAATCTGAGTCTTCGCTGATCCGCATCAGTTCATTAGGAGACTTGTCGCTGGTTCTTGAGCTTGATCTTCGACTTCAGCGTAGAACCTTTGTTGACGTGAATCTTGTCTTCAGGGATCATAAGTAAACAACTAACTTATCAGCGATCACCATAAGGACTGAACAGACTCAGCGATATGGTGAACAGTGTTCGCTGAATGTTTAATCTAAAAGTGCGAGAGTTACTATCAGCAGTACTGTAAGATCTTAGTACTTATCAGCGATAGTTAAACTCTGATACATATTGTTTACTTACAATTTTCACTAAGTATTTAAGATAGGGTCATTATCAAATCACTGAGGGTTTGGATCAACATTACGGTAATTGTGACATCCCACTCGGATGAAATATGGTATAACAACCCTATATATATACTCTAAGTATATTCTCCTCGTTCGATTATTATGATCTAACATATAAATGTTGATTTAAGCATCAAAGGATCATTTGTCAAACCAACGACCACTCTCGATTTTTCATTTGCAGGCTCGAAAGATCATATAAATACCGATCTTACGATTCACATCTTTAGAAACAAAAGTCTCTAGGACTTACATCATAGGTCCTACGATTTATAGTCGTCGATAAGAGACGAATCACCTTTTTTTCTTACGATCGCCAGTCATGGCAAACACAGGTTAAAATTCTCGGTCGCCAATAAAAGCGACTCGCATGTTGAAATCTCATGATCGCTAGTCACGACATATGTCGTCAATAAAGACGACTTGCACATTGAATCTCACAATCACTAGTCATGGTAAGACGTATGTCAAAATGCAAAAGTCGCCACTAAATGCGACTCACATGCTTTAATCTCAGGATTGCCAATAAAGGCAAGTCGGAAGATTAACCGTATAATCACAAGCAAGAGTCAAGTTCAGAAGATCCTTCAAGACATGCACGACGGGGAGTGTGGCAATCACTCAGGAGGTCGTAGTTTGGCTAATTGTATCTCTCGACAAGGTGACTTTTGGCCAACACTGTGACGAGACGCCATCAGGTATCCCCAGGCAAATGGACTTGCTGAGTCGAGCAATAAGACCATTATTGCCTCGATCAAGAAAAGATTGAAAGCTGCAAAGGGAAAAAAGGGTCAAAGAGCTCCCTTCGATCCTGTGGGCAAATCGCACGACGCCCCGCACGTCCACAAGACAAACCCCTTTCTCTTTGGTTGTGAAGCAGTTTTGCCGGTCGAGGTCCAGTTCCTAACCTCGAGGCATACCTCCGTCGACCATAACTTGGTTGATGTAAATTATGACCTCGATGTCCTTGAAGAGCTTAGAGAATCAGCATGGATCAGAATGGCATCGCAAAAGCAAGCAGTCGAGCGACATTCCAATAAGAATGTCAAAGGAAAAGTCTTTCAAGAAGGCGACTACGTCCTACGACGAGTGTTCCAAAGCATTCAAGAGCTTAATGCAGGTAAACTTTTCACCAAGTGGGAAGGTCCTTATCGTATCTCAGAAGTCGGGGGGTAAAGGTGCCTATCGGCTCCAAACCCTCGACGGTCGAGATATCCCACGCAGCTGGAATGCAACGCATCTGAAAAGCCAACGACCAACGTCTGACATTGCTTTATCGCAAGAGCGTACGACATAAGTTATTAAGTCTATCATACGACTTCGGTAAAATCGCACGATATAGACAATCAGTTTTATTAGACTACTCGATTGTATAACTACAGGAACAGATGATTCAAGTTCATCGTATGATCAAATCATACGATCGTAAGGTCTTGCGACCCCACAATCTAAGTTCTTTAACTTAGAAAAATTTCATGTTCTGAATGAATGCTTTGATCGCCTGCGCTTATGTTTGCTTGTACGTTCTAAGCGTTGTATTATAATGGATGCCCATGACATGCATGAGTCGAAATAATACTCAAGTTCAATAGAAAGGTAAATTTTTTACCGATTATCGCTAAATCAAAACTTACACAACGTAACATAGGTCTCTAACGACCGTATCGGCTCGGAACGCCAGATCATAGGTCTCTAACGACCGTATCGGCTCGAAACGCCAGATCATAGGTTTCTAACGATCGCATCGGCTCAGAACGCCATATCATATGTCTCTAAGGACCGTATCGGCTCGAAACGCCAGATCATATATCTCTAACGACCGTGTCGGCTCGGAACGCCAAACCATAAGTCTCTAACGACCATATTGGCTATAAACGCCAGATCACAAGTCGATAACGACCATATCGGCTCGAAACGCCATAACATAGGTCTCTAGCGACTGTATCGCAAGATTCTTAAATTTTTTATCTCGGTCCGATCATCTTACAATCGTCACCAAAACTTTATTTCGACACAATCGTCTTACGATTGTCTACCATCCCATACGTCTCATTTTGATAAAGATCGTCTTACGATCACCATCGGTTCCTTACGTTTTAAGATCGTCTTACAATCGTCACAAGTAACTTGCGCATTAAAGGTCATCTTTCGATCGTCGCAACTTGCTTAACAGATGTGTCATTCGTACACTGTCGACCGGTCTCATGATTTTAGCTGACCAATTCAGTTTTCCAATTAGCAAAAGTAACACGTCTCCGTAGAAACACATTTTACTTTGGTACGAAATCTGAAATTCAAATGGCTTTGAAATTCAGATCTCGGGGGGCTAACTGTTTGGGTAAAAAATCACACCCTCGACCGACTTGGGAAATTCCCTCGACATGATCAAAGATATCTACGACGGTTATACTCTCAACCGACAAAGATAATACCCATTATTGCCATATCCCCAACACACGATAGTTGGTTATTAAAAGACATCTCAGGTCAATAATTATCTAATGATCGCACGTATCGCACGTCACACATCGTTAGTCTCACGATGTTAGTCTTATGTCACTAAGTACTATGTTACTAGTCGTACGCCACTAATCTTATGTCGCTAGTTACATGTTGTCAGTTACGACTCGTCGGTCTTGCGTCGACAATCTCCTGTCATCGGTCTTATATCGCTCTGGTCCTGCGACAGCATCATCCTGACATACTGGTCTTACGACCTAATCCTTCGACATCATCCTGGTCTTACGATATTTCCATAAGACCATTCCTATACTAAGATAAGGTCTTACAAGACATTTACAGTCATATGCATGGTCTTATATTTCGGCGACGGTCGTATGCTCCATAAGACCGACGTCCAGAACTTAAGATGGTCTTACGATTATACTAACCACTAATGGTCAACAGCCGTTTCTCTTGTTCATTAATGCAACTCTATGGGCACTTATGGCACGACGACCAGTAACAGACGAATCATCAATGACATTAATGGCCCGATCGTGGTTACAAAACCAAACATTCAAATCTCATTAATGACCAGCGAACCCTATATAAAGGCTTGCTCCATCTTCGAGGTAAAAGACGAGTCTACATTTATCTGAACATCTACGCTTACACTCATTTCCACATTTCTTTCACAATACAACAGTGATCAACGAAGCATTCGAACACACATCGCTAACGCAGGTTTCGCACGATAGCAGTTCGAACCACCCGACGACGGCAGTTCAAACCCCACGACAAGCATACTCTCTCGCACGATTTACGCATGACACACGTCCTTTGTACACGACTAAGTTTACTTTTTCTATAATTGTAACTTATTGTACACAAAATACTTGTTTCCAAAGGATTGTCGCCCCTGATTGGGGACCATAGTGCACTGTCGACTCTCACAAAGTCGACCGCGGTTTTTTCCCTCATTTTGGGGTTTTCCGCGTCACCAAATCTCTTGCCTCTTTTACTTTTTTCCTCGCAATTATGTTGTTTGGCTTGAGATACATTTCTTTAGATGTTTAAAGTCCACATCGACCTTAAGTTGTACTTTTGTTCGATTTTTGGCAATAACAATTGATACACTGAAAATAGAGATTATCCTCGAGATAATTTTGTGATACCCGGGCAGTATAGGGTCGAAATATCTCTTACGGAAAGCGAGCTCTCACGCGATCTCTGTCTTTTATCCAAGATTATAATCGTCACTCTGTTTCTCTCTCTCGATACTGTACCGAAATCCCCCAACACTTTTCATGCCTCTGGTATGCACGAAACTGGGGAATCCATTTTCGGTAATGATGGTCAATCGCCCTAGAACATCAATAGGTCACCTACACACGCTGAAGCCTCTGTGGCTTGCATAGACTTGACACAAACTAGCCCTGAGATCTTTAGAATCTCACGTAGGCTCTGCCCAACTCAGGGGCAGTGGGATGACCTAGTTTCACAAGGGAAGACCTGTCTTGATCACAGATCTTCTCAACACATCAGATTTCCTTCTCCAGAACCTGACATGGAAGAGGAAATTCGGATCAGAACGCCCAGAGATGTATCCCCTGAAAAGGAACATCAAGGATCGGGTGGAAGTCCTCCAAGAGACAACATAAAAACAACTCTTGATGGAGGCGCCTCTGAGCTCGAGGCTGACTTAGATCCATGTGTTGGAACCAAGGTTACCCCCGATGACACTCTCAACAGAGCAGAGCTCAAAAGCTTCTGTGACAGTATTAGCAACTCCTTGAATGAGTATAAACTTATCAATGAAACAAAAGAGGAGCTGATTCGTCAGGAGAATGCAACTCTGAAGTCTGAGCTGCAAGAAATCACAAGAAAATATGCAGCGACTTCCCAGAAACTTGTTGATGGGGGAAAGGGCCAGAGCATAGGAGACAACAAAGTTGACAACAGAGCTCGCTGACCTGAATAGAACCATGGCAGAGAACCACACCGCAACAATGAATAAAACTCTGCCCATGCCTTCCATTCTCCTCTCTGACTCCAACATCAGATCCTTGACAGAGATGATCAACAATTCTGTCAAGGATTCTATCAAATAGGCCACTACATCTTCTGCTACTCCACTTAATATATCTAGTCCAAGCCCCAATGAACTACCTATGATAGTTGGCCAGATGGGAGAGTTCAGCATAAATGTTCTAAGCAAGATGATGACCATGTCTTCCAAATTCGTCATGAAAACCCAAGCAATAGAGAGACATGTCCAAACATCTCTTGACTCTCACAAATTTAACTTTGTGAGTCAAGTTGATGAAATCAGAACTGCTGCGACAGAAATGGAAGATGTATTGAAGAAAGCTGACCTATCTTCACAGATGCCATCGTCCAAACTGGCTCCAGAAAAAGGCCTGCAGAAGAAACCCCAGAAGGAGAACCTTCAAAGAAGAAGGCTAAGTTTGTTGCCCCGGGCTCTCCTATCGTTACACGACTCTCTGACGAAGCAGATGATGATGATGATAATCAGGATGATAACGATGACACCCACAGAGATGCCGCAGGGCCTTCAAAAAGTCAAGCAGGAGAGTCCTCTGTGCAACAAAAGGGGGAGACAGAAAAAGGGAACGGGAAAGAGACAGAGACAGAGGCAGAGAAAGAGAAAGAAACACAAGGGGAGAAGGAGACAAAGGAAACTCCAACAGAGGAAACTTCAACAGAGATGAGGATGGTAGAGATCGATTACATGTTTAAAGACAGAGTTATCAGAACACCAGAAGAGTCGACAACTCAACCACCGGAGATCATCATCCTTGACACTCCTCCCCAATCTCCAAGAAATGTACCAGAGAGAACAGAACCATTCTCTGCTGATGAACAAATAAACCAACCCCAAATCCAAACTCAAGTCCAAACCCAAACTGCACAAGAGCCTGAAAACCTAGTTGACATACTTATGGCTGAAACTCATGATGATCAGAACCTAAACCAAAACCAACGAGAACAGAACTCAGAACCTGCACCCCGACACACCAAAAAACCTTCCCTAGACGAAGTGTTTGCATATCTCTATGCCGATAGAGATATAATTCCAATAAATGCCATACCCATCAACCCATACCTAAACCCGACCAGATCAAGCAGACTTAAAGACGCCAGACGAAGGTTCATTGACACAAAGTCACATCTGAACAGAGCAATAAACTCATCATTTGAAATTGGCAGAATTTTGAAAATAGAGCATAGAAAATTTTCCCATGACAGAGTTCTGTACCATCTGTACACTGTGGAATCAAATGACAAGAAGATAGAATCCTTCAACGACAATGATCTTGTGCTTTTGAACCCATATGATCTTGTAACTCTTCACGGCTACCGCGTCAATTTCCACGACAGATACAAAGCCGCAAGGACAACTGGCCCGAAGTTCAGTATGCTATGCAAGAGCACATCAACCTCCGAACACAGATTGATTTTCAGCCAGGCATATAGTTTGAATTAGAGAGACTGGCGATTGCACCTCCAAATGAAAACCTTGAGGGTTATGCCCATTACAGAACTGGAACCGTGGTTGGAGATCCTCCAATCTTTATCTGCCGATAGAAGGGCATCAAGAAGGCCATCAGATCTGCTAAAACCCACAAGTACTTAAGTGAGTCGCTGCAGTATCTCAAAAACGTCATTCTAAATCTTCCAAGGGAAAAGTGTCCAGAAGAGCAACTGAGGCTATACATCAACCAGATAGATCTCATGTTAGAATTCAGAGACTTGATCAGAAGATTCGACAGAATTCTAAGAGGAGAGTACTATGCTTAGTGTATCTATTCTTTTGCATTGTAATGTAATATTTTTAAAGAATAGTGCCAAGTTTCACAGAGGATAACTTTATCCTCTGTCTTTTGTTTACATCTCTGTAATTTCCATTATTTGTATTTTCAATACTTAGGGGGAGATTGTTAGCCCCAAGTATACAAGATGTAAAAGTATTGAAAATATTACAAGTCAGAAGACCACCAGAGATACAACATAAGACTTAGAAGAGAATCAACAAGAAGTCCATCAGAGCTCGACAGAGCCCTGGCAGAAGACTTTTTCTGTTCTACCAGAAGAACTGTTCACACCAGAAGACCATCAGAGCTCTGGTGAATGAAGACCTCTGTGAAGCTTAAGTCTCGTAGAAATCTCTATGTGTTAGACACGTGTCCGTACTTTCCATGTAAGCCCTAAAAGGATGGAGACACACTTTCCACGTGTCATCCCAGGGTTAGATAGTACACTGTCTTTCACTTTATCAGGCTATAAATAGAAGGGTAGTGGAACACACATTTGTAAGCTTTTGGAAGAATTGTTTTCCACAATTGTGAGAGCACACACTGCATCATTCTATTCCACTACCACTGTACGATTTATTTCTTGAGAGATTTCAGAATACACAAACTTGAACGTGTTCTTGGTGTTATTCAAATATCAATATACGAGCAGCTTATTTACTTGATCTTGCTATCATTTACTGTTCATTATTGATACTCTCACTGTTACATTATCGTCTACACAATCACTCACATTTAATGGCTTTATATAATGCTTCCGCTATCTGTTTTTTGCTTTTTATGTGATACAACTT
Organism: Saussurea involucrata; assembly: GCA_033807775.1. Lineage (NCBI taxonomy): Eukaryota > Viridiplantae > Streptophyta > Magnoliopsida > Asterales > Asteraceae > Saussurea > Saussurea involucrata. The sequence goes on along the minus strand of CM066313.1, from coordinate 61,445,568 downwards.
GAAATTGGGAACCTACACAGCGAATGATAAAGTTCAGCTCTCGCTGAAGTTTTCTATTGAAACTTCGCGTGAAATGGACAAGTCTTGGCTTCGCTGATGTCCGCATCAGGTCACTAGTAGACTTAGTCACTCGTTCGTCAGTTTGGTCTTCGATTTCATCTTTGAACTCAGTTGTCGCGAGTTTTGTCTTCAGGGATCATAAGCAAACAATTACAAGATGAACTTTCAGCGATCATCAGTGAGGCTGAACATGCTCAGGGCTCACTGATGTACATGTACCGCTGAAGTATACATTTCAAGACAGTAGTTTCTCGTCAGTGATACTAAACAGACTTAGTATATTTTCTAAGATGGTGAAACTCTAATACATATTGTTTACTTACAATTTTCACTAAGTAATTCTAAGAGTCATTATCAAATCATTGAAGGGTTTGGATCAACAATTATACTCACGACACTTGTTACTAAAGGACGTCGTCCCTGTTTGACGACCATAGTGCAACGTCGACTTCTATAGTCGACCGCGGTTGTTACCCTCGACGGGGTTTTCCGCATCACCAAATTTTGTTGTCTCTTTCTATTTTTGTTATTCGTTGTACGATTTGTCGTGAGAATTCTTTCTTTAGTTTTTAAAGGTCCACACTGACTTTAAATCTTCTTTTGGACGATTTTTAACATTAACAGTTTGGCGTCTACCGTGGAGCCTCATCTATAGAAAATCTCCAACAAAGCGTACGTCTTACTAGCCGTTTCTTGAGTTTTCTCCGTTTTTCAGAAAAATGTCGGGTCAGGAAAACCATAATGTGCCATACCAAAATGCTGAAAACTCTTTTGGCCCACAGAACGGTCCAAACCAGACTCCATCGGGCTTCTATGGTCCGTAGGGCATTCCGCACCAAAATCAAGGAAACTTTTTTAATCAACAGAATGGTCCGACTCAGAACGCTGGGAACTTCTTTGGTCTTCAAAGTAGGCCAAGACCGTTCTCCGGAGTTCCTCCCCAGAGACAATTTCCACCGTAGCATCTCATGCCACCTCCGTTATTCCAAAATCACACGATCCCGATGTTTTAGAATCAAACGATGCATATGTCATCAGCCACATTTCATACGATTCCGTTCCAGACTCCCTCCGTCCTGATCCCAGCGATGGTCATCCCGTCAATGCCTCCTCCAACCCGACTCGACTCATCGAAATGGCTTTCAGACAACGCTAGCATAACTAAGACACATGTTCTATTACCGCTATGAATGGAGGATCCAATCAAGATGACCCAGTCTCTCGACGCTTAAAACTCCTCAAGCAACAAAACGAACGGATGATGTCGCTACTTTCTAAATTACCTGGTGCGGCGCTGCTGTACCTGTCGATGTCGAGCCATGCCCTGGGTTTCAAGCGCCCCCCTTCATCGACGAATTAGCCAAAGTCGATGTCCCAAAGAAATACAACATTTCCACTTTCACGCCGAAATATTCAAGGATCACAGAACCGATAGAGCACATTTCTCAGTATAAACAATTAATGTGGACAGTATCCATACCTCACCAGTATCAAGAGGTGGCCATGTGCAGGAGTTTTGGCGCAACTCTAACTGGGGCAGCCCTCCAGTGGTTGATCAATCTTAAACCAAAGTCCATTGGTAATTTTTGCAGAACTTGTCAACTAGGTCTCCCGACAATTCGCCAGTAGTCGCAAGATGGAAAAACAGACCAGCGAGTTGTACTATGCCACGCAAAAGAAGGGAGAATCCATTCAAAGTTTTTTCAATCGATTCAATGTGGAAATGATCAGTGTCCGTAATTGCGACACCAAAACTGCGATTGAGGCTTACAAACGAGGCATGGACGACACTTCTAGACTATACACTGATCTTACGAAATACCCTCCATAGAACTTTGAGGACGTTCGAGCAAGGACGTTAGCCTACATGAGGGTCGAGGACGACGCAACATCTCGTCGGAAACATTTAGGTGACAAAAGATCACTGAGCGTGAAGAAAACTGATTTCAAAGCTAAAGTCGTCGCTAAAGCAGAACCTGCACGACACATTTCGAACATCAGGTTTGAGAAAAAGAAGAACGTCTCGACCTCCAAGTTCCCTCAGCATCCTAAGATTTCATCTTATGGATTCAAAGGCACTGCCAAAGACTTAGTCGAGGCTCTGAAAAATGTTTGGTCAACCATTCTATGGCCCAAGAAAAGCGACAAAGACGACGGTAAGAAAGACAAGTTCAAGTGGTGTGACTTCCATAGTGATCATGGGCACACGACAGAAGACTGTCTCGCGCTAGGGAAAGAGCTTGCATGGCTCGTCCTCAAGGGATTGATCGACAAGGATGAGAAGGGAAGGACAAGATGCATGACCACCATCCCCAGTACATGCAAAGGTTGTGAATTATAACTAGAGGATCAGACGTGTGTGGACTAACCTATTCCACGGCAAAGAGGCACGCCAGGCGAGGACCCGACGAGAAACCTATCTCGCGGTCGTCAAAGTCTAAACATGAGCTAGAGCTGGAAGCTATGCCGTTAACTTTCATCCAAAGCGATCTCCAAGAGCCATGGTAAAAACACCACGACGTGCTGATAATCAAGTTGACGGTCGGAAATTGGTCGACCAAAAGACTCTTGATCGATGAAGGAAGTTCAGTGAATGTCATTTTCCTTAGCACAATCAAAGAAATGGTAATCGACACATCGGAGATCACCCGACGTTCCATAGTCTTGGTCGGATTCATTGGAGACTCGACAAGCACCGTCGGGGAGATCGTTCTTCTTGTATATGCTAAAGGGGTCAACAAGCAAACCAAGTTCAATGTGATCGATTGCTTTTCGGCCTACAACATTATTCTGGGTGGACCATAGATCTACGACATGAAGGTTGTGTGTCGACATACCAGCACACGATAAAATTCCCAACATCATGGGGAATTTAGAAGATCAAAAGTGAGTAGAAGATAGCCCGTGAATGCTACAAAACAACGATGAAACCCCCAAAGAAGGATATCCAGCAATTACAGGTCCAGGATGTCCCAGAATCTGTCGACGACTACCGTTTAGAAGAAGTCGTTCTCCATAAGGACAAGCCTAACAGAATCGTCTTCATTGGATCGTCGCTTGATCCGGCCATTAAAGACAATTTAATCTCTTTTTTGCAGGAACATGCTGATTGTTTCGCTTGGACGCATGAAGATATGGTTGGCATCGATCCAGATGTTGTTTGGGTAAAAATCCACACCTCACGACCGACGAAGAAAAATGAAGATGACATTTACATAAGACAAATCTTGTATTAAGATAAGGTCTTGTAGACTAGTTACGATTGCGTCCTCCGTCGTACATTTATACGATGGTCGTAAAACTCTTCAGATCGACAACCGTGACTTAAAGACGGTCGTACGACCATGCTAACCGTTAACAGTCAACAACCGTTTTCTTTGTTTCATCAATGCAGGTCCAGGAGCAATCATTGTCCAACGGCCATAACGGACGAGCCATTAATGACAATTAAGGACCAAACAATGGTTACGACAAATCATCAAGACACATTAATTGCCATCCAAAAGCTATATAAACGAAGGCTTGCACCACATCTCAGGACAGTTCTTTCGCATATAAGCATTCTCCACAACAGAGATCATCAGAGCAATATCATTCACGAAAGCTACCCATGACAGCCGTTTTCTACGCACGATACCGCACTGTTACGCACGATGCACGTCATTAGTTTACGATTAAGTTTACTTTTATTCTTATTGTAATCTATTGTACTCACGACACTTGTTACTAAAGGACGTCGCCCCTGTTTGGCGACCATAGTGCACCGTCGACTTCTGTAGTCGACCGCGGTTTTTACCCTCGACGGGGTTTTCCGAGTCACCAAATTCCTTTGTCTTATTTATTTTTTGTCGACGATTGTATTGTTTGTCTTGATATCCTTTTCTTTAGTTGTTAAAGCTCCATATCAACCTTAAGTTATCATTTGGGTGATTTTTGGCATTAACAGGTTGGCGCCCACCGTGGGGCCCCTCTAGAGAAAATCTCAGGCCAAACATACATCGTTCTAACAATCTTGTGAAGTTTGTTGTTTCCAGGAAAATGGCAGCTCAGCAAGATCCAATCAGTCTGCTATACATGGAATTGAACATTGAATGGAGCCAGATCCATGCCTTAGGTGAACAGAATCGAAAGGCAGCCGAAGAAATTGCTTCTCTGAGGAATCCAACGATAGGCAACCCTTTCAGACCTCAGAACGGTCCACGACCTCCTTTTGGTGCGCCATTCGTAAGACCACCACTCCCGACAGGTCCAAGGCCATTTACGAAACATTCCCTTCTCGGAGCAGTTTCCCCTACAGCATTTAAGGTTGCCCCCATTGTACAACAGAGCCATGCCTTTCCATGTCCCGATGATCCCTCAGCCGACAATGACAATTCCCATGAACTTCCCCCTCAATGGAGAAACCGATGGATCATCGTATAGGAATGGTTTCCATACGACAGTCGGCATGATGTATCAGGATTCAGGAGTGATCCCTCCAACTGCTACGTTGCCGAATTCAGATGACCCAGTCGCTCGATGATTGAGGCTTCTGGAAGAGTAAAATGAAAAGATGTTATCTCTACTCTCAAAGTTGTCTGGTGTTGATGTCCCCATTGATATCGAGCCCCGCTCAGGATTCCAAGCGTCACCTTTTATCAACGAGATTGCAATTGTCGACGTCCCAAATAAATACAGTATTCCTTCCTATACGCCCAAGTATTCAAGAATAACTGACCCGATAGAGCACATCGCCCAGTACAAGCAATTAATGTGGACCGCATCGATCCCACATTAATACCAAGAGGTATGCATGTTCAAAAGTTTTGGTGTGACCCTTACAGGTGCTGATCTCTAATGGTTGATCAACCTTAAACCCAAGTCCATCAGCAACTTTGCGGAGTTGGTCAACCAGTTTTCACAATAATTCGCCAGCAGTGGCAAGATGGAGAAGCAGACCATCGAGGTTTTGTGTCCATCTGCAATTACTTCAATCATTTCAACGCAAAAATGATTTCAACGCAAAAATGATCAGTATCCGAAATTGTGATGTCAAAACCGCAATCGAGGCCTACAAGCGTGGTCTCGACGACGACAGCTCAGGATTATACTTCGATCTTACAAAGTATCCTCCAGAAAACTTTGAAGACGTCCTTGCTAGGACACTGGCGTATATGAGAGTAGAAGACGACGTGGATTTTCATCGTAAGCATTAGAGTGACAAGAAATCATTAGGGATAAAGAAACCTGATTTCAAACCCAAGGCGAATGTCAAGGCAGAGCCCGTGCGCCAAATATCAAACGTTCGAGTCGAAAAAAAAGAGCAATCCTACACCAAAGTTTCCTTAGTATCTTAATCTCTTCTTATGGATTCAATGGAACATCAAAAGACTTAGTCGAGGCTCTCAAGAATGCCTCGTTCCCAAGGGCCACGTCCAAGGTTTGATCGACAAAGAATTAATGCCTGTCGACAATACGCGACCAGCATCCCCTGTCCATGCGAAAGTTGTCAACTGTGTGACAGGCGGATCAGACGTCTGTGGCTCAACTTATTCGGCAGCCAAAAGGCACGCCAGTCAAGCATCGGACGAATATCCCATCCCTCGGTCGTCCCGATCGAACTGGGAATTGGAACTAGAGGCAATGCCCATCACGTTCGACCAGGACGACCTCCAAGACAGCTAGCAGAGACATCACGACGGTTTGATTATCCAACTTACTGTGGGATATTCCTCAACCAAAAGAGTCTTGGTCGACGGAGGAAATTCAGCTAATATGATTTTTTTGAACACTCTCAAGGCAATGGGTATCGACAAGTCAGAGATAGTTCATCATTCGACAACTATGGTAGGATTCAATGGAGATTCGACCAACACTTTGGGAGAAATCATCCTCCTAGTGTACGCCAAAGGGATCAATAAGCAGACAAAGTTTAATGTCATCGACTGTTCGTCGGCTTATAAAATCATCTTTGGTCGACCATAGATCCATGACATGAAGGCGGTCCCTTCGACCTATCACTAGACAATCAAGTTCCCGACATCGTGGGGGTACAAGAAATCAAAAGTGAGCAAAAGACCGCTCGAGATTGCTACAAGGCGACGTTGAAGCCTCAGAAAAAAGCCATCTAGCAATTACAGATCCAAGATGTTCCTGAGTCTACCGATGACTATCGACTGGAAGAAGTTATCTTAGACCAGGCTTGATCGAGTCGTCCTTGTGGGGACATCGCTAGATCCCGTCATAAGGAAAAAGCTAATTTCCTTTTTACAGGAACATGCAGACTGTTAAGATTGGACGCACGAAGACATGGTCGGCATAAACCCCGACGTCATTTATCACAAGTTGAACGTCGATCCATCGTTCAAACCTATAAAACAAAAATGTCGTATGTTCGCTCTTGAGCGAAACAAGGTAATCAACGATGAGGTCGACAACTTGCTCAAGACCGGGAAAATCAGAGATGTAAAATACCCCGACTGGTTAGCCAACGTCGTGGTCGTACAAAAGAAAAATGGCAAGTGGCGAGTGTGCATCGATTTCATAGACCTCAACAAGGCATGTCCTAAAGCTCAACTCCCACTACCCCCATATCGACGCTATGGTCGACGCAACCGCGGGACATGAACTTTTGACGTTCATGGATGCTTACTCAGGATATAACCAGATACTAATGCATGCCGACCACCAGGAGAAAACTTCTTTTATGACATAAAGGCATCTACTATTATAAGATCATGCCTTTCGTCTTGAAAAATGCAGGATCGACATATCAAAGATTCGTCAATAAGATGTTCAAGGAGCACCTTGGCGACACGATGGAAGTCTATATCGATGACATGCTCGTCATATCCAAACAGGCGATCGATCACATTGACCATCTGAAGAAATATTTCGACATCCTCCGAGAATATCAAATGAAGCTAAATCCTACGAAATGTTCCTTCGGAGTCAGTGCCGAGAAATTTCTAGGATATATGGTCACACGGCGAGGGATAGAGGATAATACTGATCAAATCAAAGCTTTGGTCGATATCAAATCACCCATAAACTTCAAAGAAGTCCAATGACCCACAGGTCGTTTGGCAGCGCTGAACCGGTTTATATCCCGATCGTCCGACAAATGCCATATGTTCTACAACGTCTTAAGAAATAACAGGGGTTTCGACTGGACGGACGACCATGAACGGGCGTTACAAAAATTGAAAGAATACATGGCCGTTCCACCACAATGAGGTCTTACAGCTGTATCTTGCCGTAAGTTCTCACTCCGTAAGTGTCGTCTTAACTAGAGAAGACGACAAGCAACAACTCCCGATTTATTATGTTAGAAAATCTCTGCTAGACGTCGAGACGCGATATACGTCTATTTGGGTAAAAAATCACACCCTCGACTGACTTGGGAAATTCCCTCGACATGACCCATAGACCTTGATTACCTAAATATCTACAACAGTCATACCGCCAACCGATAAGGGTAATACCCATTATCTTCATACGACATCTTGTGTCAATAGTCATCCGAGATAGAATCTTTGCGTCACATGTCACACGTCATACGTCGCACGTCATACGTCACATGTCGCACGTCATACGTCACATGTCACACGTCACATATCGCTAGGATAATATCGCATGTCTTATGTCATTAGTCTTATGTCACTAGTCTTATGCCACTGGTCTTATGTCACTAGTCTTACGTCATTAGTCTTGTGTCGCCAGTTATGCGTCGCTAGTTACGACTCGTCGGTCTTACGTCGATAGTCTCCTGTCATCGGTCTTATATCACTCTGGTCATGCGACAGCATCGTTCTGATATCCTGGTCCTGCGACATGGTCTTATGTTGATCCAAACCCTCAGTGATTTGATAATGACCCTCTCTTAAATACTTAGTGAAAATTGTAAGTAAACAATATGTATCAGAGTTTCAGAATCGCTGATAAGTACTAAGATCTTCCAGTACAGCTGATAGGAACTCTCGCTCTTTAGATTAAACATTCAGCGAAACTGTTCATCATTAATGCTCTGAGTCTGTTCAGTCATTATGATGATCGCTGATAAGTTAGTTGTTCACTTATGATCCCTGAAGACAAGTTTCACGTCAACAAAGGTTCTACGCTGAAGTCGAAGATCAAGCTCAAGAACCAGCGACAAGTCTCCTAATGAACTGATGCGGATCAGCGAAGACTCAGATTTGTCCACTCAACGTGAAGTATCAAGTACAAGACTTTAGCTATCGTTGAACTTTATCATCTGCTGAATAGTAAATGATAATCGCTGAATCAACGAAAGCTGATCATGAAGTCCTCCGTACAAAGTACTTTTGTCTTAACCACCCTTGCACGACTCCGTACGAAATGTCAGAAAAGAACCTCCGACTGTCTGAAATCATACAACCACTCTGATACTACATTGTTCATCCTTATGGCTACTAAGGTTGTCAACAAAGGTCAATGACATGCAACCAACCAGCTGATGACACGTGTAAAGTGTATACTGACTTGCATTAAATGCATGCAGTATATAAAGAGATGAACTCACTTCATTTTGAAGTAACTTGCTAACTCTGGACAAGTTCATATCTCTTATCTCAAGATAGGTTATTATTAGTAATTTCCTTATCTTTCTTAGTGCAAGAAACCTTAGTGTTCCAACTTGTTTAGATTTAGGTTTATCCTTAATCTTGTCTCCGCAACAAGCTGTAAATTGTTAATGATTTATCAATAAACAATTTAGAAAAGTAAAATCTGCGTGTTTGTATTCAACCCCCCCCCCTTCTACAAACTTGTATAGGCCTTCGGGACCAACAAGTGGTATCAGAGCGGATTTGTTTAATCTCATAAACAAGATCTAATCTAAGATATTTCTCTTCTTTGCTATTATCTGAAAATGGCCACCAACTCAAACACACATTATATAGACAATGGTTCTCTTGCAAAACCCCCTAGATTTTCCAGAGACAACTTCAACTTTTGGAAAAATAGGATGACACTCTTCTTAGAAGGTGTAGACCCCTCCAAAACCATCGATTGCATACTCAGCAATACTGAGTATGGCACAATTAAGATAACCCCCGCAATCATTCGAAAAGCCCTGAACTTTCCCAATGCCACCAAAGAAAAACCCTTCGTTCCATTCCCTGACCATAAGAAGCAAGCTGACAAAGATGCCATCATTGCTTTTTTCGACACAATGGGTTACATCTGGGACATTGGAAGGGACAAGAAGCCCGAGAAGAAGCTGACGCTGATAAAGAAGTCCAAAATGCCCAGCGAGATGAATTTCATCTTCGCTCACCTGATCAGCTGCATGACAGCGAAATCCGGCTCTTCTAATCAAGCCGCACAACCTACGCAAGCTATGGGATACGCACTGCTGAAAGGTCTAAACATTGACTGGGCCTCTATTATATATGATGACCTAGTACAATGCGTGGATTCTGCCGCTGACCGACCAGCATGGGTTCCCTACCCCCGTTTCATCATCGCCATCTTCCAATATGGCCTGAAAGACAGCTATCCTGAAAAGGGTGACCTGAAACTTTCTCAGGTTGGCCCTAAGGTGCTCGATTTCAAACCTGTCCCCAACGAGGTACGTCTCTCTACTCTTCTCACTCTTCTAAATTCTCCACTTTCTGTGGCTCCTTCAGCGACAATACCTATCGCTGATACCCCGGCCACACAATCCTCTCCTTCTAAGAAAAGGAAACCCTCTCACACCCAACTTGATTCCAAATGGATCAAGAAAACCAAGGAGCAACCCCAGCAATCCCATGCTGAAGACTCCTCAGCTCATTCTGAAGAGCTGAAGGAAAGTTCCGTGGTACGCTCTGCCACACCCGTTCAAGCCATCCCTCCAATCCAGACTTCAGCGTCTCCAAACGCTGAGGTTAGAAACTTGGAAACTACCCAACCTCCCTCAGTCTCTCAAAAGACTGATGAAGTGATTGTCAGCGATTCCAACGCTGAACTCAGTACCCGAATCCCAATCTTATCCTTCGCTCCTCCCTCCACTTCTTTGGACACTCCTCCAACTAACACTGGAGATGCCATCATTCCAGAAGCCACCGCTGACGCTTCTCAACAAATGATGAAGACAGGACCTGCAGAGATCACCATACCTCACCGTACTTTCGAAGAGGATATGGAACATTATTCAGGAGTCCGCAACTTTGACGATTTCGTCAATCCTCCTGCAGGTACAAATCAACCCATATACACTGTAACTAAACCTGAAACTTTATAGCTTTCCTTTGTTCACAAGTACTTATGTGTTACAGGTCCTAATTTGGGAGACATCAACGAGTCTCTGAAGTCCGTGGAAACTAAGCTGACTGATCTCACTACCACACTCTCCAACAACTCTACGGCTGTAACAAACGCTAGAGAGAATCTGACAAAGCTGACAACGGTGGTGGAAAAGAAAGCTTCCACAGACGACATCATGATTCTTGATAAGACGCTCAGCGATTTTGCCAAGGTGCTCTCTAACATCTACACAGACTACACCTCACTCAAACAATCAATTTCCTCCATGTCCGGCGAAGTAACAACGCTGAAGACATCGGTTGGAGCACTAGAAGGTGATATGTCTGCTGTGAAGACAAATGTTCAAACTCTGACGACTGACTTAGGCTCTGTAAAGACCGACGTTGGTTCGATGAAAACAATGATTGAAGAGCTGCTCAACAAGGCAAGAACTCCAGCTCCTGCTCCTGCCCCTGCCCCTATTTTGGAATCTTTCACAGCGGCGGATCGCACAGAGCTGAAGAAAATCACGCCTGCTATTTCTGGCCTAGAAGACAGAATAGCAAAGCTTGAAGGTTGTGTGAAAATTTCTGGCCTAGAAGACAGAATAGCAAAGCTTGAAGGTTGTGTGAAAATCTCTGACCCAGAAGACAGAGATAACACCAACGCCGAGTCTACCCATTCCTCCCCCAGTCATCATGAAAAAGAGGGGGAGAAGAGTGCTGAACATAACGCTGAGAAGAGCGCTGAAGATCTGAACAAAAGCGCTGAAGACCTTTCCCATGATGAATCTATCAGGGGAGAGAGGAATGAAGATCTGATCACTGAAAAACCTCAGGGAGATGAAAACCCTGAGGGAACCGAGAAGCTCGCCTCTGTATCTGAGGGGGAGCAACTCGAAGAAGATGCTGAAGAATCCGAAGCAGAAGATGATGAAGCCGTCGACATCCCTGATGATGAACCATCTTCTTCTCCAAAGAATGATGATGATGATGACGAAGATGACGATGATTTCTTTATCGTCAAACCTGCTCCAAGGATCAAAGCTCTTAAGGGAATCTTGATAAATGAACCTTCAGGGGAGAAGACAAAGACAAAGCCCTCAGCCTCTGGCGCTGAGAAAGGCAAAGGCCTCGCTGAAGATGAAAATCTGGCGATCTTGCTTGAAAAGCCGGTTTGTCAGGTACACAAAACTTTACTTATATTCCTTCCCTGAACATCTATATACACAATCAGTTCTCTACTCCACAAACCTATCTACACATCCACATACGTTTTCTATCTTTTCTACCCAAGTTCTTCTACCCAGTTCTTATTTGTAAGATCGCTGCGTTTCAGCTAGTCCTCTCCCCTGTTTGAGGATATCGCTGAAGGCTCCACAACTGCGACTTCACCAATAATTCCAGCCGCCGCTGAAGAAATAATCCCAGTCTTGGATTTGATCTCTGAGACTGATGAACCTGAAGAACAAACTCTCTCACACAGAAACAGACCTTCCTTGGCTCCTCAAAAGCTAAGAGAAGAAGAACAGAAGAAAAGAGAAGAAATAATAAAGAGATTCGAGGATCAGCGAATTATTCTAAGGCGTGATCAACTGCCTTCAGTTCCTCCTAAGTTCAGAATTTCAAAAGCTGAATACAAGGAACACCTCAGAGCTGAACGCCTCATCGCTGATAGAAAGGAAGATGAAGAAAAAGACAGAGAATACGCCATCAAGCTTACTCAAGAATCTGTCAAAGACCCCAAGCTGAAACGTGTTCCCATTCAAATCCAACGAAAGCTTTGGGAAGAAGCCCAGAAGATCGTGGAAAAGAAAACTGAAGTTTCTCAGACCATCCTGATCTGGTGTAAAGAGAAAATCCACTTCAGATATCGTCCAGCGAAGATCAACAAGGTATTCATCTCTGGAAGAACATCTATCGGAGTACCTATTGTTGACATCAAACTTTTCAGAGAAGATGGCCAATCTGAAACCTTTCGCGCTGACAATGTAAAAAGGTATGGTCTCTCTGAATGGCTGGAGATGAGGTTAGCTATCCAATCGTCACAATCTAAGTACAAGGATCATTTCGAAAAGCTGATAAACAGACAGATCGACTTGATATCTTCTTGTGTGGATATTCCTCCTCTTCCTGATCTAAAGCTGAAAAGAAAAAGGGGCTCTCCAAAGAAGAAACGTCAAGATTCAAACTCAGGTCCTGTCATACGAAATGAAACTGGAATTGGTTTCTCTTGCGCTGAAGTGCTTGGTCCTGACCCTGATCTATCTGCCCTTGACATTTCTTTGCCACCATGTGAACTTTTCGTCCCTGGTAAAGTCATCAGTAATCCTTATGGAATATTCTTTCTTGACTACGACGGAAGTAAATGCTTTCAACGGATCGCTGAGCTTCCAATCACTCCAATCGAACAGCTCAGAGATCTTATCTACTGGTGTGACTTTAGAAAAGACATTCAGGCACGACACCTAAAACCCTTGATTTTTGAAGAAGCGCTGAACAAAAGAAAACAAGGCGTAACGGTTCCTGACTGGATGATCCCCACTGAAAAGACGACCCTTGATGAACTTCTCATTAAGGAAGAACCTTTTGAAAACTGATATAATCTCCTTTTTCTCTATTGTATCAGTTATCCTTCTGTACTTGTAAATTATTTCGCTTGTACTTGTAATCTTTCTGTTCTTCATTGTAACATGATTCAATATTTTAAAGAAAGATTTCAGCGAACGTACTTTACTCCATCAGTACTGAAAAGATCCCAGAAAACAGTAAAAGGGACAAATATTTTATGAGTTCTTTTTATCCTTATGTTTTCATTAAATAGCAATTTTCTTTGTTGCTATGTCATAATCAAATAGGGGGAGATTGTTGATCCAAACCCTCAGTGATTTGATAATGACCCTCTCTTAAATACTTAGTGAAAATTGTAAGTAAACAATATGTATCAGAGTTTCACTATCGCTGATAAGTACTAAGATCTTCCAGTACAGCTGATAGGAACTCTCGCTCTTTAGATTAAACATTCAGCGAAACTGTTCATCATTAATGCTCTGAGTCTGTTCAGTCATTATGATGATCGCTGATAAGTTAGTTGTTCACTTATGATCCCTGAAGACAAGTTTCACGTCAACAAAGGTTCTACGCTGAAGTCGAAGATCAAGCTCAAGAACCAGCGAAAAGTCTCCTATCGAACTGATGCGGATCAGCGAAGACTCAGATTTGTCCACTCAACGTGAAGTATCAAGTACAAGACTTTAGCTATCGCTGAACTTTATCATCTGCTGAATAGTAAATGATAATCGCTGAATCAACGAAAGCTGATCATGAAGTCCTCCGTACAAAGTACTTTTGTCTTAACCACCCTTGCACGACTCCGTACGAAATGTCAGAAAAGAACCTCCGACTGTCTGAAATCGTACAACCACTCTGATACTACACTGTTCATCCTTACGGCTACTAAGGTTGTCAACAAATGTCAATGACATGCAACCAACCAGCTGATGACACGTGTAAAGTGTATACTGACTTGCATTAAATGCATGCAGTATATAAAGAGATGAACTCACTTCATTTTGAAGTAACTTGCTAACTCTGGACAAGTTCATATCTCTTATCTCAAGATAGGTTATTATTAGTAATTTCCTTATCTTTCTTAGTGCAAGAAACCTTAGTGTTCCAACTTGTTTAGATTTAGGTTTATCCTTAATCTTGTCTCCGCAACAAGCTGTAAATTGTTAATGATTTATCAATAAACAATTTAGAAAAGTAAAATCTGCGTGTTTGTATTCAACCCCCCCCCCCCTTCTACAAACTTGTATAGGCCTTCGGGACCAACATCTTACGACATTTTTGTCCTGGTCTTACGACATTTTCATAAGATCATTCTTATATTAAAATAAGGTCTTACGAGACATTTACGGTCATATACTTGGACATGTATTTCGGCGATGGTCGTATGCTCCATAAGACCGATGTCCAGAACTCAAGACGGTCTTACAATTACACTAACCATTAATGGTCAACAACCATTTCTTTTGTTCATTAATGCAGGTCTACAAACAATTACGGTGCAACGGTCAGTAACGGACGAGCTCTTAATGATATTAAAGACTCAACAGTGGTTACAAAACCAATCATCAAAGCGCATTTAATGCTGACACCGGTTACAAAACCAACCATTAAAACATATTTATTACCAACAAAAGTTATATAAAGGCCCCCGGTGATTAATCTGGAGGAGGAGGCTACATACATTCAAACTAAGACTCAAATTCTACATTTCTTTCAAGACATTGGAACATACCTCACTTACACAAAGTTCCGCACGACGGTAGGTCGAAGCACCCGACGACAGCAATTCGAACCACACGACGACAACTCATTTCGCACGTTTTACGCACGACACACGACTTTTACACATGTCTGAGTAGATTTTATCTCTTATTGTAATCTGTTGTACACATATCACTTGTTACAAAAGGATTATCGCCCCTGTTTGGCGACCATAGTGCATTGTCGACTCTAACACAGTCGACCGCGGTTTTTTCCCCCGTTTTGGGGTTTTCCGCGTCACGAAAATCTCTTGTTTCGTCTACATTTTCTTCGTTATTTTTCTTGTTTATTTCTATGGTACAATCTTTAGTTGATAAGGTCCGAAATCAAACCTTAAATCGTATTTTTATACAATTTTCTGAAAAAGACAGTTTAGTGCGATTTTTGAAATTAACAGTTTGGCGCCATCCGTGGGACCCAACTAAGGATTTCCTTAGAAATAAACATCGTATTACTAACGTTTCCTCTTATGTAGATCTTCGTTTTCTATTTGTCGACTTCAAGTCTTGACCATACGATGAAGATCCAAGCGAAGTTGGAAGACACTGGTAAAAAAAATGCGCAGTCAATGTATCGCATTTATCGCATCATCTGAGGGGCTCGGAACACCCGTCACAAAATGGGAAACACCATATTTTAATTTCAAAAGTCCTTGGAAAAAGGCGTTTATCGACTCCAAGTTACGGTAACTGTGACATCCCACTTGGACGGAATATGGTACAACAACTCTATATATATACTCTAAGTATATTTTCCTCGTTCAATTATTATGATCTAACGTATAAATGTTGATTTAAGCATCAAAAGATCACTGGTCAAACCAACGACCACCCTCGATTTTACATGGCAGGCTCGCAAGATCATATAAATACAAGTCTTACGATATACATCGTGAGAAACAAAAGTCTCTACGGCTTAAAACGCAGGTCTTACGATTTATATCGTGAGAAACAAAAATCCCTATGACTCAAAATGCAGGTCTTACGATTTATATCGTGAGAAACAAAAGTCTCTAAGACTTACATCGCACGTCTTACGATTTATATCGTGAAAAACAAAGTCTCTACGACTTAAAACACAGATTGCAATTTATAATCGTCAATCAAAGACGACTTACATTTTAAATCTTATGATCGCTAGTCATGGAAAAAGCAGGTTGCAATTTATAGTCATCGATAAAAGACGACTTACATTTTAAATCTTATGATCGCTAGTCATGGCAAAAGCAGGTTGCAATTTATAGTCATCGATAAAAGACGACTTACATTTTAAATCTTATGATCGCTAGTCATGGCAAAAGAAGGTTGCAATTTATAGTCATCGATAAAAGACGACTTACATTTTAAATCTTATGATCGCTAGTCATGGCAAAAGCAGGTTGCAATTTATAGTCATCGATAAAAGACAACTCACCTTTTTAATCTTATGATCGTCAGTCATGGCAAAAACAGGTTAAAATTCTCGGTCGCCAATAAAAGCGACTCGCATGTAGAAATCTCATGATCGCTAGTCATGACGTATGTCGTCAATAAAGACGACTAGTACATTGAATCTGACAATCACCAGTCATGGTAAGACGCATGTCAAAACGCAAAAGTTGCCCATAAGTGCGACTCGCACATTTTAATCTCATGATTGCCAATAAAGGCAAGTCGCAAGATTAACCGTATAATCACGAGTAAGGTAAAAAATTTACCGATTATTGCTAAAGCAAAACTTACACAACGTAACATAGGTCTCTAACGACCGTATCGGCTGTAAATGCTAGATCACAAGTCTATAACGACCGTATCAGCTCGGAATGCCATATCATAGGTCTTTAACGACCGTATCGACTCAGAACGCCAGATCATAGGTCTCTAACGACCATATCGGCTCTAAACGCCAGATCACAAGTCTCTAACGACCGTATCAGCTTGGAACGCCAGATCATAGGTCTCTAACGACCATATCAGCTCTAAACGCCAGATCACAAGTCTATAACGACCGTATCGGCTAGGAACGCCAGATCATAGCTCTCTAACGACCATATCGGCTCTAAACGCCAGATCAAAAGTCTATAACGATCGTATCGGCCCGGAACGCCAGAACATAAGTCTTTAACGACTGTATCACAAGATTCTTAAACTTTATCTTGGTTCGATCATCTTATGATCGCCGCCAAGCTTTATTTCGGCCCAATCATCTTACGATCGACTCCCGATCCATATGTCTCATTTTGATTGATCATCATCAGTTATTTGTGTTTTAAGATCGTCTTACGATCGTCGTTAGTTTTTCATCCTTCACATTAGTGGATGAATACTGTTTGGGTAAAAATCCACCAGCCTCGACCACGACCCAGACGTTAAAGACGTTTATTACACTTCTCTTGTAACAAAGATCAATCATCAACACTTTGTCCTTGGACCGAAGCCATAGTCGAAAGTACCTCTCGACACTCGACCGACGTATGGAAATACACGACCTCGACTGACTAACATGCGACATTTCTGTTATGTTTTCATCGTTTAATGTAGGTCAAACTTCATTTATGATCAACGGCTATAACCGACGAGGTAAGTTATGAGCATTAAAGTCAGCAAACCGTTACGATAGTTACATGAAGTATTCAACGAATCAATTAAAGCACTCGAAGACTATAAATACAAGGACAAAGCTATCATTTGTGGGGCATCTATCACCATCGAATTCTAGAAGGACACTGCGTACTCAAGGACATCCGAAGCAAAGGAATTTCTCTCAAGTGATCGCTCTCGACGCACGACTTACACTCTCGACCAGCAGTCTTAGCACACGACACACTTATTTTACACTCGATACAGTTGTTATTTTTACATTTCAAGTCATTTGTATTGTAATCATTGTACGATCGACACCTGAAACAAAGGACATCGCCCCTGTTTGGCGATCATAGTACAGCGACGACTTCCACAGTCGTCCGCGGGTTTTTTCCTCATAGAGGTTTTTCTCGCGTCACCAAAATTCTCTGTCTCTTTACAATTTTTTGTCCTTGTCGCACGCTTTGTCGTAAAATTCCTTTCTTTAGTTGTTAAGCTCCACAATCAACCTTAAGTTATCCTTCTGGACGATTTTTGGCATTAACAGTTTGGCGCCCACCGTGGGGCCCCATCTAGAGAAATTTTTTGACAAACGTGCGTCCTACTAATGGTTTTTGGGGTCTCTTTTGTTTTCTGTTTCAGGAAAATGGCAGCCCCAGGAAATCAAGAGCATGTCATTGCCTGGATGTATCAGGAGTTAGAAGTTATGCGGAATCAAATCAATACCATGGCTGAGCAAAGTGGAAGAGCAACTGAAGAAATCGCGCGGCTAAGAAATCCCTTCGGACCTCAGAGCGGTCCTAGACCATTCGTTTAGAATCCCGGTCAAGGATCACACGGGAAAAATCCAAGGTCCGCTCCTTTCATGCAGAATCCAAGACCAGGACCATTCGGTCAAAATCAGCATCCAGGTCCATTCATGCAAAATCAGCAACCAGGGGCGTTCAATCCAAATCCCCAGTTCGGGATGGTTCCTCCTCAGCATCTGAGACCGCCACCCATGAATAATGGATCGCAGCCGTTTCCGAATGGATCACAGCCGTTTCCGAATGGATCGTAGCCGTTTCAGAATGGGTCACAGCCATATTCAATCCCTTTCAACAGGGACGCCAATGGTTCGTCGTATGGCAATGGCACTAGTTCAGGAATCGACCCTATGGCAGGTACAAATCCCGATCCTAGTGACCCCATCACCCAGCGGTTGAAAATGCTAGAGATCAGAACTAGCGTGTCCTGTCCCTGCTCGCTAAGCTACCTGGGGCAGCCGTATCCATCGACGTCGAACCTCGCTCAGGATTCCAAGCGTCGCCTTTCATCAACAAGATTGCGACGGTCGACGTCCTGAAGAAATTCAATATCCCCGCCTTCACACCCAAGTATTCGGGGGTGACCGATACGACGGAGCACATCGCGCAGTATAAGCAGCTCATGTGGACGGTCTCGATCCCACATATGTATCAAGAAGTATGCATGTGCAAGAGTTTTGTGGCAACTCTCACTGGTCTTGCCCTTTAATGGTTGATCAATCTCAAACCCTAATCCATCGGGTCATTCGCTGAGTTGGTCAATCAATTCTCCCAGCAGTTCGCCAGCAGTCGCAAGATGGAGAAGCAGACCAGTGACCTGTATTATGTCGTGCAGAAAGCTAATGAATGTATCTGAAGTTATTTCAACAGGTTCAACGCATAGATGATCAGTATCCTCAATTGTGACGTCAAGACCGCGATCGAAGCTTACAAGCGTGGTCTGGACGACAGTTCAGGTTTGTATACAGATTTGACCAAGTATCCCCCAGAGAATTTCGAAGATGTTCGAGCTTGAACCCTAGCGTATATAAGGGTGGAGGACGATGCTGCCTTTCGTCGCAAGCATACCGACGACAAGAGGTCGTTAGGTGTGAAGAAGCCAGAGTTCAAGACAAAGGCAGTATCCAGGCCAGAGCTCGCGCGCCAAATTTCGAACGTCCGGTTCAAGACAAAAGCGGAATCCAGGACCGCGACCAAATTCCCTCAGTACCCTAAGATATCCTCCTATGGATTCAAAGGGTCTACTAAGGACTTGGTCGAAGCGCTGAAAACCGCCCATGCGACTGTTAATGCCAAAAATCGCCCAGAAGGATAACTTAAGGTTGATTGTGGAGCTTAACAACTAAAGAAAGGAATCTTTAGACAAAGCGTGCGACAAAGACAAAAAATTGTAAAGAGACAGAGATTTTGATGACGCGGGAAAAACCTCAACGAGGAAAAAACCCGCGGACGACTATGGAAGTCGTCGCTGCACTATGGTCGCCAAACTGGGGCGAAGTCCTTTGTTTCAGGTGTCGATCGTGCAATGATTACAATACAAATGACTTGAAATGTGAAAATAACAAGTGTATCGAATGTAAAACTAGTGTGTCGTGTGCTAAGACTGTAGGTCGAGAGTATGAGTCGTGTGTCGAGAGCGATCACTAGAGAGAAATTCCTTTGCTTCAGATGTTCTTGAGTACGCAGTGTGCTTCTGGAGTTCGGTGATGATAGATTGTCTGCAAATGATAGCTTTGTCCTTGTATTTATAGTCTTCGAGTGTGTTTAATGGCTTCATGAATGCTTCATGTAACTATCGTAACGGTTTGCAGATTTGAATGCTCATAACTTACCTCGTCGGTTATAGCCGTTGATCATAAATGAAGTTTGACCTGCATTAAACGATGAAAAACATAACAAAAGTGTCGCATGTTAGTCAGTCGAGGTCGTGTATTTCCACACGTCGGTCGAGTGTCGAGAGGTACTTTCGCCCATAGCTTTGGTCCAAGGACAAAGTGTTTGATGATTTAACTCTGTTACAAGAGGAGTGTAATAAATGTCTTTAACGTCTTGGTCGTGGTCGAGGCTGGTGGATTTTTACCCAAACAGTTTGCCCCCAAAATTTGAATAAGTGGAGTGACAAATTCAAATTTCAAAAGTTTTTTAAATTTTTCCATTGACGCGTGTAAAAAATCCTTTCAGTTACCTTGGAATTGGATTGGTCCAATTCTAACCGAATGGGAAGTCGAAAATGGGACATAATCGTGACGTCATGCTGACGCATAATCGTGCAAAACAGTTGTATCCGCCGGGTGTCTGCGATCCGTGGGTCATATGAAAAGACGAGGACTCGTGTTTATCATCGAGGGATTCGTTCTGACACGATCATTTATATAAATAGAGACCTCGATAGATCCTTTCCTTTTACGATTTTGAAGAGCTTTTTTAGGAGAGATTTTTCTGGATTCACTTGCTTGTTCGTCGCCGAATCTTTTCTAAACATGCGAAAGATCTTCGATTGGTTTAGATATTTTGAAGGTTAGGCACCTATATAAGGTACGATTTCTCTAATCTTCTCAAGTCCGTTTAGAAATCTTTGAGAAACTTATTAGGTTTTAGAAATATCGACAGGACCTGTTAGTTCTATTGAAGATCTTGACGATCTTAGGAGTCTAGCCAAAATCCCTACGGGGATAACATTGATTAAAGCAGGTCAGACTCGACCTGATTTATGCTCCGATAGGTTCGTAGTTATCTATGAATATCCTTTTAAGATAGGATTTGAATGGCCCTACTCGCCTTTAGCCAAGGCCTTCAGGACCATGTTAGATTTGTCGCCAGCTCAATTAATGCCCCAATTTTGGAGGGTGATACAAGTGATTGAACGCCTCTCTGAAAAATGGGAATCTCCCATGAACGTGCGCGATCTTCTCTTAGCCTACCAAGTCAAGAGAGATAAATGTCACTGTTATAGCTTGTTTTCTAGGTATAAAGGCGATAAAACCTTGGATTTACAGACCGCTGTGAACGGTCGTAAGTGGAAAACTAGGTATGCGTTTGTGCGCAAGTCGACTCTCGACTCTGAGAGCCACTGGATTAGGGCTGGCTGGAATACGTCGAGTGAGGTTTAATAGTTGTATTGTTGGTTCCTATTTTCTTAACAATGATCTTAACTTTCAGTTAGTTCAGATTTAGATATGGTGCGGAAGCGAATTTAAGAACTGAAAGATAATGTAAAGGTAGAAAAACACACAATATCAAATAAACAGTATGTAAGAACAGATGAGTATCTCCAAGATTACTGTATTTGATATATATTAAGAACACCAAGAACTTTAAAGGATTAACAAGAAATATGCAGTTAATGGTGTGTGTGTGAAGAGCAAAGCTTAATGATATATGTGTATTTTCGTGGTATTAAGCTTAATAGAAGAACTCAACATGAGTCTTCTATTTATACTACTTCTAAAGGGGACATACTTTAGACAATAAGGACTAATCTACAGTAGACAGGATCGTATGAATAGTAGCAGGTACGATGTTCATTTAATGCGCATGTTCCAATTCTGACAGAGCCCTATCAAAGTTTGACACGTGTAGTTGATGTAGGGCACACCTGGAACAAGTGGATGAACGGATCCTGGAACAGTAGAAAGATATTTGTAAATCTTCTAAGTCTTCAGTATAAACCGCAGAGGCTCTATCAAGGATGACAGAGGTTATGCAGCTCGGTCCTCTGTGAGAAGTACTTCTGCAGATTCTTGCCTTCGGTATTCTTGAGATCTTCTGCAGAGCCTCTGTGGGTTACTTCTGTACTTAGACTATTTTCACTACTTTCACAAACAGAAAGATTGGAGCTAACAATCTCCCCCTAAGTAGTGAAAATTAAAAATTTGAAAGTTCACGGATTTTCTAAGTACAAGAACATTTTTCTTTTCACATTTGATTATGCCAGAGGCATTTACACTTGATTGTATTGAAAAGAAAAAAAAACTACAGAGGTTTTGTTTGACTGACTCAGACATTGGCATCCGTGAAGTCATTGAAACTTCTGCGGTCGAGTCCTTCTAGTATGAGCTCATGATAGAAACAGATGCAGAGTTTTCTGAAGTTGATTGTTTCATCGATAACCTCTATCAGTATATCGGCAAGACTTTGATTCATTAGCTCTGTTCCTTCGTGTTCTACTAGGATCGCTCTGAACTCTGTCAGAGTACTTATCGCGTACTTCTGACAGTCCATCTCTACGAACAACTTTGATTTACGAGAAGGATATAGAAATACTAACCCGACCCTTGGATTTGTGATGAATGAGCTTGGTGTAGCAGAGGGAGGGCAGTAGTCTTCTGGTGGTTGAACGTTTAAGCTTTTTACTCCAAGATCTCGAGCCAATTGGAAATCTACCATGCTGTATAGAATAAGCTTTTCGCGTATGGCCTATCTAATCACCCTGTAGGCTCTGCGAACTTCGTCGGTTGTGAAGTTCTCTTTCGTCCATTCCAGAAGATCAGGTATATCATAAGGATTGAGATTCCTAAGATCTGCATCTGCAAATTGGTTCTCTGATCTGTCCTCTCTTTTGACCTTGTAGATGTTGTAAGAGAGTTTAGGCCAGGTTCTGGTTTTGGAGAACTTACAATAGATGACTTTGATGATCTTGGATGTTGAGAAGACTTCGTGTTTAGGCTTGGGTTTTGTTCTGGTGAATAGGTTTTCGAGGTCAGCACGGAAGTCAGGGTCTTGAATGGTTGGTTCTGATTGATCCATTATGCCCATTCTGCTGTATAAGTACCTATATACCACCTCTTCCATTTGTGGTGGTGGTGGTTGAGGTATGGTTCTGTGCAGAGAGTCTAATTGGTTCTTGACTTCTGCTACTCGATCCTCTGTTGGTGTACCCTTTGGATCCAGAACAGGAATATTTGACAGAGGTGTAGCGCCGAAAGCCCAGTCTTCTTCTTCAGGATTTGGTGTCTTATACGCATCGAAAGAGCTCTTCATCAGTTTTTCTATGGAAGGTTGATGCTTGGGCTTTTTCTTCTGCGGTTCTTCTGTCATAATCTCTTTACCCTTGTCTTTTTCCTTCGGCTGATCTTCTTATAGAGATGGAGTTGCCTCTTCAGGTTTTGACGCTTGAGTTTCAGAGGGCTTTGTTGTTGTTGTTTCTGCTGGTTTGGGGATTGCCTCTGCAGGTTTTGTCACTTGAGTTTCAGAGGGCTTGATTGGTGATTTGGGTTCTGTTGGAGAGGTTTCAGGTGTTTTGCTCAGATATTTTCTTTTTTGAGCAATGGTTTTGGTTCTTGGGTTGGTTTTAGGTGTTGGGGAAGGTAGTTCATCTTCGGAGGATGTCAAGAGTTGGAGCACTTCTTGGATTTGGACATCTTCTCCAAATACAGAAGGAACTTCCACAGAGGTTGGTGTTGCCTCTGTGGTCTTCTGTTGTTGAACTTGGGTTTCTCCAGTAATGGATTCTACAGAGATGGTTGTTGTCTCTGTGGTTTTGTTTCTGCTTTGGGTTTCAGGTGTTTGGGTTGTAGCAGGGGTTTCTTCAGAAATTATTTCCACAGAGGAGGTTGTTTTCTCTGTGGACTGTTGTTGTGTTCCTTGTTGGGTTTGAGTTGGGGGTGCAGAGGATATTGGTTCTGCGGATACCGGTGAAGCGGGTAGACCTCTGCTTACAGCTGTTTCTCTTTGCTTCTTCCCTTGAGTCTCCCCCTCAGGATGATCTGATGGACCATGATGGTCATCATCAGAGTCATCCTGACCCTTATCTTTTGTACCCTCTGCCCTGCAAGATGTATCTTGTTTCTTTGGTGGAAGAGCCCCTGCAGCAATCATCTTGGCGCATAAGTCATCACGGAGGCCGAGTAGTGTTTCAACCTTTGCTTCTTTGTTGAAGCGCATTCTGCCGACACTTGCTTGAAACTCTCTGACATAGTTTGCGTTGGCAGCGGTGAAAGCTCTGATGAATTCGGTCATCTGATCAAGTATTCCTTGGCCGAGTTCTGTCACTTGAGCTCTTGTCATGTAGTCAGAAGGCTTCATGGCCTGAGTGCTTCTGGTTGTTTGCTCTTGAACTTCGTCTAAGGCCTTCTTCAGGTCTTCAGGTGTAAGACCCTTAGATTTTGATAATTGTTCTTTCAGTTGTTGAAGGAAGTGCTTGACAGAGTCTTTGAATGCAAAGATTGTGGCTTTTCCAAATTCAGTTGATGCAGAGGTGGCAGTGGTAGTAGCAGTGTTTGATGCAGTGGACTTCATATGAGCTATGGCATTTTGTACCTCTGTAGACAGATTGTCCATTTTGGTATTCAGTTTAGAGATGGTCGTAGATGTAGTTTCTGCAAAAGATTTGAAAGAGCTTTGCAACTCCTTCATTGTTTGGTTCACATAGGTGACAAGGGTTTGGAACTCATCCCTTGATACATGTGAACTCGTTGTAATCTCTGGGGGAACACATTCGTCCCCAGAGTGAGTCTCTGTTCCTGAGACACCTTCTTTCGCCCTTGTTTTGATGTTGGGGGCGGAAGGATTTCCTTCTGATCCTCGAGCAGAAGCATCTAGTGCTTCAGACTCTACAGAAGTTCTGAGAATGACATTGTCTAGATCCACTTCAGAGGTGGGTACTAGATTATCCTTCTGTTGACTCAGAGACTTGTCTATAGTCTCTCCGTCTTTGTGCTCTCTAATCTCATCTGAAGAGATGTTTGGACCTAGTTGTGTGCGTATGGCAGAGGAAACAAATTCCTCTGCTAGGATTTCTGTTGTGATCTGGGGCAATAGATCACGAACTAAGGGTAAATCCTTTTGAGAGGATTCCCCTGGAATGGTTTCCCCGGTTATTAATGGTACATAGGATGAAAGAATTTCCTCTGTCCGGATGGTTTGGGTTGGGGTCGAGCTGTGCGGCTCTTTTTCAATATTACTTTCTACTGCTAGACCAGCGGTAATAGAAGTGTGGGTTGCACTGGGAGTTAGTTTTGGTTGAGAGCCTCTATTATTCCAGGCTTCTGTTCTAGTTTCTCCCTCTGTTAGGCATCCAAGCACTACTTCACCATCTATGGTTTCAGTCTTTGTTGCTACCCTATGGCTTGGTGCTTCTTCCCTAACTTCTGTTGTAGCTCCTGCCCCAGTGACTAAGAAGTCGTACTGGATGAGAGCCAAATAATTGCATGACATGTGGATGATAGAGACCTTTTCGTATTTGGTCAACTTCTTCTTCATCTGAATCTACCTCTGAGACCTCTATCCTTGTATCCCTAGTTTCAATCATCTCCTCTGTTGGATTTTCTAACATGGTGTCCATGTTATGGTCTTCTGCAGCTATTTGTTCCTCTGGACTTGCCCTTTGTGCATCAAATCCGGGTTGGGTGAAGGGGTTCTGTAGCACTTCTGGTGTCTCAACCTGATGATCCCTAGGAGTTTGGTCATCATCTTCTAAGTCAGAAGAGATTCTGAAGTCAAGTTCTTCTGTGGACCGATGGGAGAAAGGTTCTGCAGTCCATCCAACAGTGTTTAGAGTATGGACGAATTCTGGGTTTTGGAGGAAGTCAGAGAAATCCCCGTGATGTGCATAGTTGAGGGGATTGGGGGATTGCAGAGGTGATTCTTGTGTTTGTTCTTCTGCTACTTCTTCTGTTTCCTGTTCCTCTACGTCTTCTGCTACTCCTTCCTCTGTAAATTTTTGCATAGGAGACAGATGTTTCCCAGTTTTCTTCTTGCTCTTTCTCCTCTAGGGTTTAGGTGCCCCTTCCTCTGAGGCTTTGGATTTTCTCTTCTTCTTTTCCTTTGGGGGAAGGGGAGGAGCAGAAGATCCAACTTCTGTGGCATGAGTTGGAGAGGTTTGAGTTTTGTCAGCAGAAGTTGAAGTACCCTCTGTGGTTTTCCTCTTTGTTTTCTTTTTAGGAGTTGAGGCAGAGGGTTTTTGTTTCTTTGAAGCTGAGTAGATGGATTTCCTCTGAGCACGGAACTTGTCTTGTACTTCTGCATGCTTCTGGAAAGCAATAGCCCATTCTTCATCTGTCATTATTTCAACTACCCTAGTTTCTAAAGGCATACCTAAACGCGGGGGTGATACAGGACTCGGTTCTGGAGTCCTATGATCGCGTATGTAAGCTAACCTTAGGGTTTTATCTGTAGCATATGCCAGTAGTCTTGGTGGCAGAGGTCTGCAGAAAGGGTATCCATCGACGTTCTCAGTTGGAACGTTTTTTCTCATGGCATAAATTTTGGCAGTTGGACCTTCTAAAGACCAATTTTGCAGAAGGAGTAGGGGCTCCAGAAGTACTCCAAGTATTCGTTGATACTGCAGAGGAGGTAGAGATGGCTTTGAGCGTTCTTTGGCTTTTTGGGTGGAGATTCTTCTGTCAATGGTATTTATCATTTCTTGCATCATCAAGGTCGAGTAGTCCAGAGGCAGATCATAATATATTTCGTACATTATGGATAGAATCTGATGGGAGGTTTGATCTGGACTACCAATTTTGCCAGTGAGACATCTGTTTAGAATGGAGAAGAGGGTGTTCCACAGAGGGGGTAATCGACCTCTTCTGAAGTCGTTCCCTTTTCTTAGGGTTGTGTTGTACCCTAACAATTCAACAAATCGACAGAGTTCTTCGTCTGTAGGGTGCTTCAGCGTACTTCTTTATACCTAGCAGACCTCTGGTTGGAAGACTGAACTCAAGCCAACTAATTATCGTCACTGTACAATACAGTCGACTCCACTATAATTACATACAGCTCCGCTGTAATTTCATACAGCTCCACTGCAATTCTATGCAGCTCCGCTGTAATTCCATACAGCTCCACCGACTAATAGTTCGGCTAACATATACTCGTGTTGTATAAGATAAATACAATATGATATATCTATATATTTCTTAACGTAAACAAATAACCAACCATATGTCATATTCACAATCCATAGTATCCATCTCATATATATATATATGTATCCCAATTGAAGATGTTTTTAAAAGTAAAACTCACATCGATCGCTTATCCAAAAACACTTGCAAGCTCCTTTCAAAAAGATCCTATCCTTCACCTTGACTCCACAGAATCTGAAACCATTTAAGATACATATATCGCTTTACTAGCCAAACACATAAAGCCTACTAAGTTCCGGCCCACCAATGTTTTACTTATACTCTTACCCTTCTGACTTAACAACAAAACATAACAAGGTACCGGTACTACCCAGAGTACCGGGAGACAACACTACCGGGACTTCATGGTACCGGGAGTTCCTATACCGGGAGTTCACATTACCGGAACTCTACACTACTGGAAGTCTGCAATACCGGGACTCACATTATCGGGAGTCGCATTACCAGGAGTCGTCAGTACCAGGAGTCGTCAGCACCGGGAGTCTTCAGTACCGGGAGTCTACCGAGACTTCCCCGGGACTCTCAAGAACACAGTCGGTCGCTTTTCTAATCCAGAACCCAAATCAAATCTATACAACTATGATTTAAACTTTCTAATCCGATAGAAACTGTCTATTGATGATTACAAACATAAAACCTAAAGGGTACATACCTTAAAATCGACTCAAACCCGTTCAATCGATGCTCAAACCGAACCTTTCCACTTCTACTCCTTTTTCGCCTCACGAACACACACACACACACTGTCTTTCTATATTTAGGTTTTTTTGAAAGGATAACTGAAGTGTGAGAGATATTTATATCTCCATTTACACTTTTGGCACAAACTACCCATTAATGACCAACCCACCCCAAATCTTATAACTTATCTCAAGCTTCCCCTTAATATCAAAATCCCTTAGTTAAATAAATTTAACGGACTTACCCAGGGTATTACATTATCTCCCCCTTAAAAGAATTCCGTCCCGGAATTCGGTTAAGCGAAAAGATACAAATACTTATCACTACAACTTCGAACTCAATCAAACCCATAGAAACTAACTGAATAGCCACCCCACACCCACCTATGTCTCTAACACAGATCAGCAATATAAGCACAGAAATACCAAGACCCACCTCGTACCGAAGTCAGATAACACCTTAGCACGTATAGAGTTTATTAGAAATGTACCTGTATCCTCATCCGGAATTTCTTCCTCATCTTGCGTTGTCATTTGGAATACTCGTCCCTTTGCTTTCGGTTCATCAGACCCTTGTATCTCTCCCGTCTTGACGCTTATTGGTTTCCCCGTCGTACTACCCTGTTGTATTTTCCTTTGTGGACAGTCTGACTGAATATGATCAGGGGAATTGCAAATGAAACATAATCGATTTGTGCGACAATTTTTAGCGACGTGTCCAGCTCTTCCACATCTGTAACAACTTCTAGGATCAACATAACAATTTCCTTGATGTACCCGGTTGCATTTTGGACATAGTCTTTCATTTGATATAAAAGGTAAGCGACTATTGAACCTCTGAATTTCGTACTCCGTTGAATCATGCGTCATCTCTTCCGATTTTCTTTTCCCATCACTCTTATCATTTGCATCTCTCTTAATATCTCGCTCTACATTTTCCGCGGCATTTACTGCGGCTGAGAAGTTATCAGGTCCTGTTGCAGTCACTAACTTTCTGACTTCTGAATTTAACCCGAAGATAAACCTTTCCGTCTTCATCGCCTCCGTAGCAACGTAGTATTCTGCGAACCGAGACTTTTCCAGGAAGCTAGCGGTGTAGTCTCGAACGGATAAGTTTCCTTGTTGTAAGTTCATAAATTCCCCTTCCAGATGTTTGACGACTGCTTGGGGATAAAATGCGTTCCTGTAGGCTATCACAAATTCTTCCCAAGAGAGGGTAGAATAAACATCAGATCCCTTAGAATGAATAAAGGATTCCCACCAATACAAAGCATCCCCCTTTAACATTGCTGCTCCATACAATACTCTATCTTCGTCAGCGCACTTACTCGTCTAGAAGATAGCTTCTATTTCCTTCATCTATCTCATTGCTTTCACTGGATCCCTGCCTCCTGAGTAGGTTGGAGGTTTACAGTTTAAGAACATTTTGTAGTCGCACCTCCTTGGCACCTGTACAACAGTGGGTGTAATTAGCATTTCAGCTTCCCGTTCAGGATCCGGTGTTTCAGCTTCACCGTGACGATTCTGATCAAACATTGCCTGAATACTGGCTTGTAGCCTTCCCATTTCTGCCATTAAGTCACCTCTCGTAACGAACTCTGTATCTTGTTGCTAAGTTCTGCCTCCAGTTCGGCCTCCAGTCCTACCCCCGATTCTGCCCCCATTTCTGCCTCCCCTTTCCCCCGTTCCTATCGGCGGATTTGTACTATTCGGATTTACTCTCCCCCTTCGGTTCGTTCGTCTAGTACCACTTGCCATTCTGTTGATTCAACAAAATTAATATACACATAAGCACATACCCCATATAACAAGGTATTCAGGTTCAAACATGTACTTGTAAGTTCATGCTTACACTGGCCAGGTGTAATTTGAACATACCTTACATGATGTTCCTTCTACCTTTTTATACTTAACATCCCAAGGTTCTACAATATTAGGGACATCCTACTTCACATGCAGTTTAAGTCTAGGTACCAATACTAATACCTAAATCCCTTAAACTAGGGCTCTGATACCATTTGTAACAACCCAATTCCCATAACATACATCATAATACATAACATGCATACATATCATTGATTTACAACAAAAGTTACATAGCAAACCAAGTACGGTCTCTTTTAGTCTCGAAATTACAAAATATATAATATCTTCCTAATCATCGTCGGTCCACGAAGGCAGTCTACACCTTATTCTTTCCTTTGCCGCTATCGGATCCTCGACCTGGAAAACATATTTTTGAAAACAAAATGAGGGTTAGACCAAACGGGTCTAGTGAGTTAATCCTGGTCTTTTCAAAAATCAATATAAAACTCTTTTCACATAATACTTTGTATCAAAATAATTTACATGAAACCTTTCGTATAAGCACACATATACCACATGTATATAAATACCACGTTTGGACTCGTACACCGTGTATCTCTCCTCATCTCTTCTTCTTTCTCCTGGCCACATTAGTCGGTAGCAAGCCAACTAATTATCGTCACTGTACAATACAGTCGACTCCACTGTAATTACATACAGCTCCGCTGTAATTCCATACAGCTCCACTGCAATTCCATGCAGCTCCGCTGTAATTCCATACAGCTCCGCCGACTAATAGTCCAGCTAACATATACTCGTGTTGTATAATATAAATACAATATGATATATCTATATATTTCTTAACGTAAACATATAACCAACCATATGTCATATTCAAAATCCATAGTATCCATCTCATATATATATATGTATCCCAATTGAAGATGTTTTTAAAAGTAAAACTCACATCGATCGCTTATCCAAAAACACTTGCAAGCTCCTTTCAAAAAGATCATATCCTTCACCTTGACTCCACAGAATCTGAAACCATTTAAGATACATATATCGCTTTACTAGCCAAACACATAAAGCCTACTAAGTTCCGGCCCACCAATGTTTCACTTATACTCTTACCCTTCTGACTTAACAACAAAACATAACAAGGTACCGGGACTACCCAGAGTACCGGGAGACAACACTACCGGGACTTCATGGTACCGGGAGTTCCTATACCGGGAGTTCACATTACCGGAACTCTACACTACCGGAAGTCTGCAATACCGGGACTCACATTACCGGGAGTCGCATTACCGGGAGTCGTCAGTACCGGGAGTCGTCAGTACCGGGAGTCTACCGGGACTTCCCCGGGACTCTAAAGAACACAGTCGGTCGCTTTTCTAATCCAGAACCCAAATCAAATCCATACAACTATGATTTAAACTTTCTAATCCGATAGAAACTGTCTATTGATGATTACAAACATAAAACCTAAAGGGTACATACCTTAAAATCGACTCAAACCCGTTCAATCGATGCTCAAACCGAACCTTTCCACTTCTGCTCCTTTTTCGCCTCACGAACACACACACACACACACTGTCTTTCTATATTTAGGTTATTTTGAAAGGATAACTGAAGTGTGAGAGATATTTATATCTCCATTTACACTTTTGGCACAAACTACCCATTAATGACCAACCCACCCCAAATCTTATAACTTATCTCAAACTTCCCCTTAATATCAAAATCCCTTAGTTAAATAAATTTAACGGACTTACCCGGGGTATTACATTATCTCCCCCTTAAAAGAATTCCGTCCCGGAATTCGGTTAAGCGAAAAGATACAAATACTTATCACTACAACTTCGAACTCAATCAAAACCATAGAAACTAACTGAATAGCCACCCCACACCCACCTATGTCTCTAACACAGATCAGCAATATAAGCACAGAAATACCAAGAACCACTTCGTACCGAAGTCAGATAACACCTTAGCACGTATAGAGTTTATTAGATATGTACATGTATCCTCATCCGGAATTTCCTCCTCATCTTGCGTTGTCATTTGGAATACTCGTCCCTTTGCTTTCGGTTCATCAGACCCTTGTATCTCTCCCGTCCTGACGCTTATTGGTTTCCCCGTCGTACTACCCTGTTGTATTTTCCTTTGTGGACAGTCTGACTGAATATGATCAGGGGAATTGCAAACGAAACAGAATCGATTTGCGCGACAATTTTTAGCGACGTGTCCAGCTCTTCCACATCTGTAACAACTTCTAGGATCAACATAACAATTTCCTTGATGTACCCGGTTGCATTTTGGACATAGTCTTTCATTTGATATAAAAGGTAAGCGACTATTGAACCTATGAATTTCGTACTCCGTTGAATCATGCGTCATCTCTTCCGATTTTCTTTTCCCAGCACTCTTATCATTTGCATCTCTCTTAATATCTCGCTCTACATTTTCCGCGGCATTTACTGCGGCTGAGAAGTTATCAGGTCCTGTTGCAGTCACTAACTTTCTGACTTCCGAATTTAACCCGAAGATAAACCTTTCCGTCTTCATCGCCTCCGTAGCAACGTAGTATTCTGCGAACCGAGACTTTTCCAGGAAGCTAGCGGTGTAGTCTCGAACGGATAAGTTTCCTTGTTGTAAGTTCATAAATTCCCCTTCCAGATGTTTGACGACTGCTTGGGGACAAAATGCGTTCCTGTAGGCTATCACAAATTCTTCCCAAGAGAGGGTAGAATAAACATCAGATCCCTTAGAATGAATAAAGGATTCCCACCAATACAAAGCATCCCCCTTTAACATTGCTGCTCCATACAATACTCTATCTTCGTCAGCGCACTTACTCGTCTTGAAGATAGCTTCTATTTCCTTCATCCATCTCATTGCTTTCACTGGATCCCTGTCTCCTGAGTAGGTTGGAGGTCTACAGTTTAAGAACATTTTGTAGTCGCACCTCCTTGGCACCTGTACAACAGTTGGTGTAATTAGCATTTCAGCTTCCCGTTCAGGATCCGGTGTTTCAGCTTCACCCTGACGATTCTGATCAAACATTGCCTGAATACTGGCTTGTAGCCTTCCCATTTCTGCCATTAAGTCACCTCTCGTAACGAACTCTGTATCTTGTTGCTAAGTTCTGCCTCCAGTTTGGCCTCCAGTCCTACCCCCGATTCTGCCCCCATTTCTGCCTCCCCTTTCCCCCGTTCCTATCGGCGGATTTGTACTATTCGGATTTACTCTCCCCCTTCGGTTCGTTCATCTAGTACCACTTGCCATTCTGTTGATTCAACAAAATTAATATACACATAAGCACATACCCCATATAACAAGGTATTCAGGTTCAAACATGTACTTGTAAGTTCATGCTTACACTGGCCAGGTGTAATTTGAACATACCTTACATGATGTTCCTTCTACCTTTTTATACTTAACATCCCAAGGTTCTACAATATTAGGGACATCCTATTTCACATGCAGTTTAAGTCTAGGTACCGATACTAATACCTAAATCCCTTAAACTAGGGCTTTGATACCATTTGTAACAACCCAATTCCCATAACATACATCATAATACATAACATGCATACATATCATTGATTTACAACAAAAGTTACATAGCAAACCAAGTACGGTCTCTTTTAGTCTCGAAATTACAAAATATATAATATCTTCCTAATCATCGTCGGTCCACGAAGGCAGTCTACACCTTATTCTTTCCTTTGCCGCTATCGGATCCTCGACCTGGAAAACATATTTTTGAAAACAAAATGAGGGTTAGACCAAACGGGTCTAGTGAGTTAATCCTTGTCTTTTCCAAAATCAATATAAAACTCTTTTCACATAATACTTTGTATCAAAATAATTTACATGAAACCTTTCGTATAAGCACACATATACCACATGTATATAAATACCACATTTGGACTCGTACACCGTGTATCTCTCCTCATCTCTTCTTCTTTCTCCTGGCCACATTAGTCGGTAGCAAGCCTACTAATTATCGTCACTGTACAATACAGTCGACTCCACTGTAATTACATACAGCTCCGCTGTAATTCCATACAGCTCCACTGCAATTCCATGCAGCTCCGCTGTAATTCCATACAGCTCCGCCGACTAATAGTTCAGCTAACATATACTCGTGTTGTATAATATAAATACAATATGATATATCTATATATTTCTTAACGTAAACATATAACCAACCATATGTCATATTCAAAATCCATAGTATCCATTTCATATATATATATGTATCTCAATTGAAGATGTTTTTAAAAGTAAAACTCACATCGATCGCTTATCCAAAAACACTTGCAAGCTCCTTTCAAAAAGATCATATCCTTCACCTTGACTCCACAGAATCTGAAACCATTTAAGATACATATATCGCTTTACTAGCCAAACACATAAAGCCTACTAAGTTCCGGCCCACCAATGTTTCACTTATACTCTTACCCTTCTGACTTAACAACAAAACATAACAAGGTACCGGGACTACCCAGAGTACCGGGAGACAACACTACCGGGACTTCATGATACCGGGAGTTCCTATACCGGGAGTTCACATTACCGGAACTCTGCAATACCGGGACTCACATTACCGGGAGTCGCATTACCGGGAGTCGTCAGTACCGGGAGTCGTCAGTACCGGGAGTCTACCGGGACTTCCCCGGGACTCTCAAGAACACAGTCGGTCGCTTTTCTAATCCAGAACCCAAATCAAATCCAGACAGCTATGATTTAAACTTTCTAATCTGATAGAAACTGTCTATTGATGATTACAAACATAAAACCTAAAGGGTACATACCTTAAAATCGACTCAAACCCGTTCAATCGATGCTCAAACCGAACCTTTCCACTTCTGCTCCTTTTTCGCCTCACGAACACACACACACACTGTCTTTCTATATTTAGTTTTTTTTGAAAGGATAACTGAAGTGTGAGAGATATTTATATCTCCATTTACACTTTTGGCACAAACTACCCATTAATGACCAACCCACCCCAAATCTTATAACTTATCTCAAACTTCCCCTTAATATCAAAATCCCTTAGTTAAATAAATTTAACGGACTTACCCGGGGTATTACATTATCTCCCCCTTAAAAGAATTCCGTCCCGGAATTCGGTTAAGCGAAAAGATACAAATACTTATCACTACAACTTCGAACTCAATCAAAACCATAGAAACTAACTGAATAGCCACCCCACACCCACCTATGTCTCTAACACATATCAGCAATATAAGCACAGAAATACCAAGAACCACTTCGTACCGAAGTCAGATAACACCTTAGCACGTATAGAGTTTATTAGATACGTACATGTATCCTCATCCGGAATTTCCTCCTCATCTTGCGTTGTCATTTGGAATACTCGTCCCTTTGCTTTCGGTTCATCAGACCCTTGTATCTCTCCCGTCCTGACGCTTATTGGTTTCCCCGTCGTACTACCCTGTTGTATTTTCCTTTGTGGACAGTCTGACTGAATATGATCAGGGGAATTGCAAACGAAACAGAATCGATTTGCGCGACAATTTTTAGCGACGTGTCCAGCTCTTCCACATCTGTAACAACTTCTAGGATCAACATAACAATTTCCTTGATGTACCCGGTTGCATTTTGGACATAGTCTTTCATTTGATATAAAAGGTAAGCGACTATTGAACCTATGAATTTCGTACTCCGTTGAATCATGCGTCATCTCTTCCGATTTTCTTTTCCCAGCACTCTTATCATTTGCATCTCTCTTAATATCTCGCTCTACATTTTCCGCGGCATTTACTGCGGCTGAGAAGTTATCAGGTCCTGTTGCAGTCACTAACTTTCTGACTTCCGAATTTAACCCGAAGATAAACCTTTCTGTCTTCATCGCCTCCGTAGCAACGTAGTATTCTGCGAACCGAGACTTTTCCAGGAAGCTAGCGGTGTAGTCTCGAACGGATAAGTTTCCTTGTTGTAAGTTCATAAATTCCCCTTCCAGATGTTTGACGACTGCTTGGGGACAAAATGCGTTCCTGTAGGCTATCACAAATTCTTCCCATGAGAGGGTAGAATAAACATCAGATCCCCTAGAATGAATAAAGGATTCCCACCAATACAAAGCATCCCCCTTTAACATTGATGCTCCATACAATACTCTATCTTCGTCAGCGCACTTACTCGTCTTGAAGATAGCTTCTATTTCCTTCATCCATCTCATTGCTTTCACTGGATCCCTGTCTCCTGAGTAGGTTGGAGGTCTACAGTTTAAGAACATTTTGTAGTCGCACCTCCTTGGCACCTGTACAACAGTTGGTGTAATTAGCATTTCAGCTTCCCGTTCAGGATCCGGTGTTTCAGCTTCACCGTGACGATTCTGATCAAACAATGCCTGAATACTGGCTTGTAGCCTTCCCATTTCTGCCATTACGCCACCTCTCGTAACGAACTCTGTATCTTGTTGCTAAGTTCTGCCTCCAGTTTGGCCTCCAGTCCTACCCCTGATTCTGCCCCCATTTCTGCCTCCCCTTTCCCCCGTTCCTATCGGCGGATTTGTACTATTCGGATTTACTCTCCCCCTTCGGTTCGTTCGTCTAGTACCACTTGCCATTCTGTTGATTCAACAAAATTAATATACACATAAGCACATACCCCATATAACAAGGTATTCAGGTTCAAACATGTACTTGTAAGTTCATGCTTACACTGGCCAGGTGTAATTTGAACATACCTTACATGATGTTCCTTCTACCTTTTTATACTTAACATCCCAAGGTTCTACAATATTAGGGACATCCTACTTCACATGCAGTTTAAGTCTAGGTACCGATACTAATACCTAAATCCCTTAAACTAGGGCTCTGATACCATTTGTAACAACCCAATTCCCATAACATACATCATAATACATAACATGCATACATATCATTGATTTACAACAAAAGTTACATAGCAAACCAAGTGCGGTCTCTTTTAGTCTCGAAATTACAAAATATATAATATCTTCCTAATCATCGTCGGTCCACGAAAGCAGTCTACACCTTATTCTTTCCTTTGCCGCTATCGGATCCTCGACCTGGAAAACATATTTTTGAAAACAAAATAAGGGTTAGACCAAACGGGTCTAGTGAGTTAATCCTGGCCTTTTCCAAAATCAATATAAAACTCTTTGCACATAATACTTTGTATCAAAATAATTTACATGAAACCTTTCGTATAAGCACGCATATACCACATGTATATAAATACCACATTTGGACTCGTACACCGTGTATCTCTCCTCATCTCTTCTTCTTTCTCCTGGCCACATTAGTCGGTAGCAAGCCATCTAATTATCGCCACTGTACAATACAGTTCACTCCACTTTAATTACATACAGCTCCGCTGTAATTCCATACAGCTCCACTGCAATTCCATGCAGCTCCGCTGTAATTCCATACAGCTCCGCCGACTAGTAGTTCAGCTAACATATACTCGTGTTGTATAATATAAATACAATATGATATATCTATATATTTCTTAACGTAAACATATAACCAACCATATGTCATATTCACAATCCATAGTATCCATCTCATATATATATATATATATATATATATATATATATATGTATCCCAATTGAAGATGTTTTTAAAAGTAAAACTCACATCGATCGCTTATCAAAACTCACTTGCAAGCTCCTTTCAAAAAGATCCTATCCTTCACCTTGACTCCACAGAATCTGAAACCATTTAAGATACATATATCGCTTTACTAGCCAAACACATAAAGCCTACTAAGTTCCGGCCCACCAATGTTTCACTTATACTCTTACCCTTCTGACTTAACAACAAAACATAACAAGGTACCGGGACTACCCAGAGTACCGGGAGACAACACTACCGGGACTTCATGGTACCGGGAGTTCACATTACCGGAACTCTACACTACCGGAAGTCTGCAATACCGGGACTCACATTACCGGGAGTCGCATTACCGGGAGTCGTCAGTACGGGGAGTCTACCGGGACTTCCCCGGGACTCTCAAGAACACAGTCGGTCGCTTTTCTAATCCAGAATCCAAATCGAATCTATACAACTATGATTTAAACTTTCTAATCCGATAGAAACTGTCTATTCATGATTACAAACATAAAACCTAAAGGGTACATAACTTAAAATCGACTCAAACCCGTTCAATCGATGCTCAAACCGAACCTTTCCACTTCTGCTCCTTTTTCGCCTCACGAACACACACACTGTCTTTCTATATTTAGGTTATTTTGAAAGGATAACTGAAGTGTGAGTGATATTTATATCTCCATTTACACTTTTGGCACAAACTACCCATTAATGACCAACCCACCCCAAATCTTATAACTTATCTCAAACTTCCCCTTAATATCAAAATCCCTTAGTTAAATAAATTTAACGGACTTACCCGGGGTATTACACTTGGAGTCCGAGGAAGAAAGTTAATTCTCCCATCATACTCATTTCAAACTCACTCTGCATGAGTTTTTTGAAATTTTTGCACTCTTGTGCATTTGTAGACCCAAAAATTATGTCGTCCACATATATTTATACAAGCATAATTTCATCACTTTTTCGTTTATAAAACAAAGTTGTATCCGTCGTACCTCTGTCGTAACCATTATCGAGAAGAAAGGTAGAAAGTCTTTCGTACCATGCTCTTGGAGCCTGTTTTAGTCCATACAGAGCTTTGTCGAGGTAGTATACGTATTTTGGGTACTTTGAGCTTTCAAACCCTGGTGGCTGTTGGACGTATACCTCTTCTTGGTTTTCACCGTTTAGAAAAGCGGATTTTACGTCCATTTGAAACACTTTAAAACGTCTGTGGGCTGCTGTGACAACCGTCAAATTTACACCTCAGGTTAGAACTACACTGGATATATCATCTTCTCATGACATAGTTCACACAGTGCAATTTTAGCAGTAAACGCGGTATGATAGGAAAATTCGAGAAATTTTGCCTAATAAACCTTTGAATTAGGAAATTATCCATAAATCTCATAAAATGCCAACTTAACCTACATTTAGACTACAAGTATTTATATATTTTATTTCAATCATATTATATATATAAATACCTTATTTTATATAATTACCTTGTATTTTTAATTAATATGAAAAATACTTGTATTTTAAATTTTAATCAAAAAGACAAGATTTGACAAATTTATTTTTATCACCATCACCCCCCCCCCCCCCCCCCTTATGAGAGCCCCCCCCCCCCCCCCCTCTCTCCCTACTCCATATGTATGCAACTAAGTCTCTCATTTTCATTCACAAACTCATCTAACTCTCTCTCACTAAAAGAATCCTCTCATTTCTTTCTCTCTCCATCTTCAAATCTTCATCCTCATCTTCATCAAGATCTTCAAATCTTCAACCCAAACTTCAGCCCCTAAATCATCTTCCTTCAAGGGATAAAAATATTTCAAGGTAAAAATAAGTGTGTTGGGTAAAATCCACACACATTCTTTCAAGACTTTTTCATCTTCTTGCATTTTAAAGTATGATCTTCATCTTTTCTACACTTTCTTCATATCTTTTAAAATCATCTTTTATAGGTCTTAATGTTTGTAGATTTACCATCATAACATCTATTGTTAGTAAAAGATGGTGAATCCAAAATCAAACCAATGTTAAGACCAAAGATGAACATTTTAAACACATGCATGTAGTGTTCTTGGGAAATCCATCATTTTTGTTCAAGAGTCTCATGAATGGATCTTTGAAAACCATAAAAAACGTACTTAAATAAACATGCA
Organism: Saussurea involucrata; assembly: GCA_033807775.1. Taxonomy (NCBI): domain Eukaryota; kingdom Viridiplantae; phylum Streptophyta; class Magnoliopsida; order Asterales; family Asteraceae; genus Saussurea; species Saussurea involucrata. Next base: position 61,406,458 of record CM066313.1, on the reverse strand, counting down.
TGAGCTCAAAATACTGAATTCTTAGTTGCATGTTGATGTTCTTAGCAAGAACATCAACAATCTTCAAAATGGGTCTTTTATAAAAGTTTTCCAAGTTTGAGTTGATGGGTAAATTGCATGCATTTTTAATGGATCACAAATAAGTTTTGGGAACTGAAAATAAGTGTATGGGTGAGAGTCAAATCGGATTTTGCATGCAAAAGAATAAGAATTTTGGTTTAAAAGTCAATTGGAGAGCACATGCACAAGGTGTTGTTTGGACAGCTTGCTGTCAGATTTCACACCCCACTTCAAAGAGTCATATCTCACTCATTTTAACTCCAAATGGAGTGATTCCTTTTCTGGAAATCATTTTATTGTGTTAAGATTCAAACCCAAGTGGTTTCATTCAAAAACTCAAAGATTTTATTTATCAAACAGTCCTCACAAAATCCGTGTACAAACAGCAAAGCCTTCTGTCGGGTTTTACGTCGTGTATTATTTCATGTACTTATACTCTTTCAAAAATTATGAAACTGATGCCAAAAGTTTCCTAACACATTTAACCAACTGGACATAAAATTTAATGATCAAATTATACCTGGAAGTTACCCAAAGTTGGACACAAAGTGACATCAAATTCTGGACAGTAAAGGACAAATTATTATTTATTATTAAGGACTATTTCTAATCCTATTTCATCATTTCATGATGAAATAGTGGAGTATATAAGTATATCTTATATTTATGCAGTTTATTTATGCATTTTATTTATTCTTTATCCCTTTTCATCTTTTATGATGAAATTGTGGAATGTTCATATATATAATATATTTATGCATTTTATTCTTGATCCCATTTCATCATTTTATGATGAAATAGTGGAGTATAAAAATATATTATATCTATATATTTATACATTTAAATATTTGTCATTTCGTTTACGACCTCTAATTTTATCGTCGTTACGATAAAATTTCGGTTTGTACATATATATGTACTATATATGTTTACGTTCTTTAAAACCCTTTTCGTTACTTATTGGGACGGAATTGTGGAAACTTTAATCTAAGAAGAACAATGTAGACGTTTATTACGTTATAACATTAAATCACAACAAGGCATTTTATGATGATTTGGATAGTTAGTATCGAACCTTCGAGATTGAGAACTCACTAGTGACCTTACGTTCAAAGGTTTGAAGTAGGATCATCTCGGAGTACTTGTGGGAGATTCCCGGATTCTATCGCGTATCATGTGAGTATTCACAGCCCCTTTTTCAATGTTTTACATATTTTGGGGTGAAAAGCATGTGGTTACTACAACTATTTTACACACCGATTATTTCGTTTTCTTGAAAATACGAAGCTTGCTTATTTATGCTCTATGGTATCTATGTGTTGCAAATGTTGTAAGTTTGAGTTTCTTTTGCTATCATTCAAAAGTCCCCGTTTACGTATACGTTACCCGTTAACTCATGGATTGAGCCGTTGGTAATTATGGATAACGTTATTTGGTTTGACATCCCACTCACAAGTAGCGCTTGTTTGAGTGCATAATTATTGTTGTATTGGCGTATTGTTGGTGATAGAACATGCGCGTATGTGGAATGATTCCACCACTGTAGTAGGGGCAAAGTATGTCGGTATAGGTCGGGTAACGGGCTCAATAACTTAGCATTTTACATATGATTACCTTGAGCAAGTGGTTTTTATAACCGTATTATTTTATCCCATGCGTGGATTTAAACTATTTTGCGATGGCAAACAATGTTATACTCATTAAACCTGTGAACTCACCAACTATTCATTAGTTGACACTCTCAATTACATGCTTTTCAGGAGAACGTTCTTAAGGTTGGAATTTAGGAAGGCTACACGTGATGAAGCTTTCTTTACTATGTTTAAATTTTATGTTCATTTCCCTTTCGTAAAAATGATTGTAAAAGACAAGGTTTTAACCTTTGAAATGTATTTTGATGGTTGATGTGATCTTGTAACTTTTGCTATGAAACTTGAGCTGCATATCCCGTGTTTCCGCTTTAGTGGGGTGTGACAGATTTGGTATCAGATCCAAAAGTTATAGAGAATACTAGTTTTCCTTTGGAAAACTGCAACTATAACCAAAAACGGGAATGAACATTTAAATTTCTAAACATGTTGCTAGTATAACTGGTTCGGGTATTGCATAATCGGTCTTTAATTAAACAAAGCCTGATCACCTATGTTTAATTAAAGAAAGAGTGATGCAATATCGGAAATGGATATACTAGGAATATGTGTGTTTTCACATTTGATGCTTCACGTTGTATGCCTAGTAGGAGCGTAGTTATTGCCTATAGTATGCAATAGTATAGTACGCCTAGCCTTTATATTGCGCGATAGTAATGTTATACACTCTTACTTCAGTATCACTATGTCAACATCCTCATCACACTCTTACTTCAGCAATACTATGTCGTCGTCATCATCATCAATCTCACAACCTTCCTACACGCCATCAAGTGAGCGTACGTCTGACGAGGAACGAGACCCGTATGATGGGCCAAGGATGCCTCCGACTGTGGCTCCTCCACAACCCATCCCGGTAGTAATGCCACCTAGGGATCCACATACGAGGCAAACCGCTAGGAAGAGCGTGCCCATACCTAGACGAGTGTCTTTTAGGCCTGATCAGCGAGACGCACCGGAAACCTCACGGGTGATCGAGGGAGTATCGATTAGTCGAGCGCCTGGCATGACTTGGACTTAAGAGCAACGCCTTAGGGCCGTGACAATGGACTTGCACGAATGTCAAATGAGGGTCAGTCACCAGAGTCAAGTTGTGACCGAGCTAGTGGAATTAAGTCACCTTTTGACCAACATGTCGTCCGACGCCCTAAATGGAGCGAAAATAGCTCGGAGGGTAGCTTTACGGGCCGAGATAGTGTGCATAGTAGTAGTGATGCTACTGTCGATGTTGGTGTTGTGGGTTCTGATCAAGGTGTATCAGGGAGGATATTGACGTGGATGGTGGAAGATTTCCAATAAGATCCATACGTCGCATGGGAGAAAATCCTGATGATCAAAACCCCGATATTGCCCAGATCATAGCTCAACGTATCCAAGAGGCGATACCTAACATCATAGCCCAAGTTACCGCGGGTATTAATGAGAATCAAAGGAATGTTAATGTAGGAGGAGGAACTCCTAATAACACTCAGGACAATAGAGGATGTAGCTACAAAACGTTCATGACTTGCAAACCCAAGGAGTTTCATGGAACGGAAGGTGCTATAGGATTACTCTCATGGTTTGATAGTATGGAGTCAGTACTTCATATCTGTAAGTGTTCGGAGGATCGCATGGTAGAGTATGCGGCCTGTCAGTTGCAAAAGCAAGCTCTAACTTGGTGGAACATTCAAGTACAAACCCGGGGAAGGGAAGATGCGTACAAACTGACCTGGACTGAGTTTAAGGAATTGCTCATGGAGGAATATTGTCCCAAGAGCGAAGTTCAGAAATTGGAAGCTGAACTTTGGGATCTTACCATGGTTGGTTCGGGGATAGATCGCTACACCACTCGTTTTCATGAACTTGCGAAACTAGTACCTCACATGTTTACCCCGGAGAGCAAACGGATCGACCGATATTTGTACGGATTAACCCCGGAGATCCGAGGGATGGTTAAGTCATCAAGTCCGACCACGATCCAAGCCGCCGTAGCCTTAGCAACTAGTTTGACCCATGATGCGGTCAGAGCAGGAACTCTAACTAAGAAAGGAGTCTGTATTAAGAGAAGGCCAGAGAATCAGTCGGGAAAAACAATTGGAAGTAGTTCAAGTGGGAACAAGAAAGTAGTGGGAAATTTTGGGATGCATGCTAAGGAAGTAGGACGTTACAATAGGCCCCACCCAAAGTGTAACCAATGGGGTTCACATCATGAGGGAGCCTGTCTCATTTGTAGCATCTGTAAGAAAAAAGGTCATTTAGCCCGATTTTGTAAGACGATGAAGAATGTGAAATAGGAAGGAAGGGTATGCTATGAGTGCGGAAGTCCAGATCACTTCCGAAACATGTGCCCAAGGTGGAAAAAGGAACCAAACAATAACAACGCTGGGTATCAAACAAGACAAGCTAATCAGGGAAACCAAGGAGGACAAGCTTGAGGACAGGCATTTGTTTTAGGAGCAGAAGAAGCACGTCGAGACCCCAATGTAGTGACAGGTACGTTTCTTCTAAACGATTATTATGCATCCGTATTATTCGACACTGGTGCCGATAAGAGCTTTGTTTCTTTAGAATTTAGGCCTTTGATCAATCTAGAATCTAAGAAAATGCCGAATGCTTATATTGTTGAGGTTGCTAATGGATTTGAATTAGAAGCTGTTGGGTCTAGAAAGCCCCAATTAATATAGAAAGTTTTATAAAGTCCAAGTAAAGTCAATGAAAGTCAAATGTATTGTAATTAGCTTTGTTAGTATTTTGGGCTTTGGGAGTTTAATGGGAGTTAAATGGGCTTGGGCCCATGTCTTGTAATATGGACCTATAAATAAAGGTCTTGGGCTAGTTTTATCATTTGAGATATTTTGTGATCACACACACTTTACAGTGAGTTGTGAGATACGTTTGTAATTGAGAAATTCTCCCTCCATTGTATTCAAAGCTTATGAGTAGGGATCTTCAATAATATGATCTACTTTCCTATCTCCATTCTACATTTATGGAGTATTCTTGATTGTTGCTTCAATTATGGGACTTACAATTGGTATCAGAGCCACATCGAATCAATTTTAATTCGATACGATCATTTTTGCAACAATTCAAGATTTCAAGATCTAGTTTCAAGATTTGGTGATTCAAGATCGTTCTTAATCGTGTGCTACAATTCAAGGTAATATTCTGTGATCTTATACATCTTGAAGAGCTATTTTCTATTTTGAGGAAGATTTTATAGATCTTGATGCTTCTTGATGAAGAGAAGAAGTTAGATGTTCATGATCTACTTCTAAATCAGTTTCTGCACGCCAAATGCTCGATGAATTGTCTGTGAAAGGTTTGATGATGTGTTAATTGTTCAAAGTCAGATCTGAAACGAGTTTTAGATCTTTGATTGCTTAAATTCAACTTTCTGAATTGATCAATCAGAAACTTGACACTTTGCAATCATTGTTCTAAGAAGATAATTATGGAGATCGGCTTATCGTTCTACATCAAATTAAATTGGTGAACATTTGATTAGAGTGGAGGATTTCACAAGGAGAATAAGGAGTTTGTATTGATGATGAACAACCAGATTTGTTCAAAAGATTAATAGTGATCGATTTGTTCTTCTTCATCAAATAAATTTGATGAGCATTTGATTTCATTTGAGGATGTTGATCAGAGAAAGGTAATATGATAATAATTGGAAGATGTTATCAACTGGAAAGAATTTATTGTTGATCATGCCAAAAGCAAAAGCTGTTGATTCAATTCAAGATGGTTGTTATCAAGATCAGTTAGAGTGTTCAAAGTTGAAGTAAAACAGAAAGCAAGAAGGGGCTGTTTGTTGCTGTCAAAAATAAAAAAAAAACTGTTGTCCAAAACAGAAAACAGCTTAATGATGTTGCCGTAATGGAATGTTTGCTGTTTGGTGCTGAAAATTCAGAAAATTAGCTGTTTAGTTGCTGTCTAGATGCCGTCATAACAAGCCACAAGGTTGCTGTCAATGCCATTTTGCTGTCAAAAAGTTGCTGTAAATATTTTGCTGTCAAAGTAGGGCTGTTAAGTATTTTTTGCTGCTGTCAAAGTGCTGTCAAAACAGAAAAAATTGTTGTTGTCAAAATGGGTTAACGCAGAAAATTGTTGTTGGAAACCGAAAGCTGTCAAACCAGAAAATAGCAAACTGTTAGGCTATTTCTTTGCTGTCAAAAATGGCGAAGTTGCTGTCAAAAAAGTGCAGTATTCTGATTCAAGACTAAAATGTAGCAGTTCTGATCGATCAAAGACTAGTCAGAGTCATATTTGTTCAGAAATCGATCAAAGGATGATCAGAACTTTGTTCAAGACAAGTCAGAAGTCTGATCATGAGTGTTCAGAACTATGATCAAGGGTGATCAGAATTACACTTAAGCCTTCACAGAACATTCTTGTTAAGTCAGAACTTTAACAAAAGGCAATTCAGAAGTATGATCGGAGGTTAATCAGAACTTTGATTAAGCTGTTCAAATTTCAGCTTAATCAGATTTGTTCATAACTGATATTAAGCCTATTCAGAAGTTGAAGTGATTTTATTCAGTTACAAGGCAATTCAAATATCTGATCATGAGGCTCAGAAGGATCAGAATGTTCAGAACTTTGTCGAAGCTTAATCAGAAGTTTGACTCTAAAAGTCAGAACTTTATCGTGAAGAGTCAGAACTTTCAGACTTAGAATTTTTTTTTAAAAAAAAATTCTTTAAGGATCAGATATTTGATTGACTTACTCAGAGGTCTGAGTGGTCTTCTCAGAAATTTCACTTAGTATTTTTCTGAGTAAAGGTGCATTTCAGAATTTTTCAACAGCTTTGCGCACCTGTCGTATTTTGATCATAACTCCCTCCTCGAAGCTCGAAATTTGACAATTTCAGATGCGCTGAATTCCTAAGACACAGATGAACACTTTTCATGTTTTGAGTTTGTTCTGAATCAATGTGCTTATTTGTCAGATTCTGTGTCGAAGTCAGTGTATAGCTGCTGGACCGAAGCAACGTTTTTCACGATATTTCTCCCAACTTTCAGAAAGATGTTCTGTCTTCTATTTTTTTGTGGATCCAAGCTGAGTTATTGAAGTGTATGAAGACACTCCCTCCTATGATCTTAATGGATTAAGCTATTGAGCTTAATGATCATACAACTCAAATTTCAAGGACGAATTCCTTATTATAAACTGAGGTTGTTTCAGTCGAGCTTATTGCACATGGGATTCGATTTTAAAGTTGTAATTTGTGAAGAAGAAGAAGAGCAAATTTTGAGGGGGAGCTTGGATAGTTTTGCAAGGCATGAAGATATGCAACATCAAAGTTTTCAAAGAAATAAAGGGGGAGATCATTTGAAGATGTTTTCTTTATAAAACTTTAGGGGGAGATTGTTGGGTCTAGAAAGCCCCAATTATATAGAAAGTTTTATAAAGTCAATGTAAAGTCAATGAAAGTCAAATGTATTGTAATTAGCTTTATTAGTCTTTTGGGCTTTGGGAGTTTAATGGGAGTTAAATGGGCTTGGGCCCATGTCATGTAATTAGACACTATAAATAGGTGTCTTGGGCTTACATTGTCATTTGAGACATTGAGAGTTATTTGAGAGATCAGTATACTTTGAGAGAGTCGTATACTTTCAATTCTCCCTCCATTGTATTGTAAATCATATGAGTAGAGATCTTCAATAATATGATCTACTTTCCTATCTCTATTCTACATTTATGGAGTATTCTTGATTGTTGCTTCAATTATGGGACTTTCAATTGGTATCAGAGCCACATCGAATCAATTTTAATTATGGGACTTACAGAAGCTAAGGATGTAATCTTAGGCTGTACCTTGAACTTAGTTGATAAACTGTTTAGTGTCGATCTTATTCCAATTGAATTGGGGAGTTTCGATGTAGTAATAGGCATGGATTGGTTATCTAAGCACCGAGCAAAGGTTAGTTGTTTTGAAAAGACGGTTAGGTTACCATTACAAGGCGGAGAAACCCTAGTTGTCCAAGGAGATAGAGCTGGAAGGAGTCTGAAGATAGTATCATGTATGAAGGTCCAGAAGTATTTGAGGAAGAAGTATGTTGCATTCTTGGCGCAAGTAATTGAGAAGAAGTCTGAGGAGAGGCGAGTCCAGGATATTCCTGTGGTGAAGGATCACCCAGAAGTATTTCCAGACGATTTTCCTGGACTTCCACCGTTTAGACAAGTCGAATTTCAGATTGATCTTGTACCCGGAGCGGCGCCCGTAGTTAAGGCCCCGTATCGCTTAGCACCTGCGGAAATGCAAGAGTTGTCGAATCAACTTCAAGAACTTTTGGATAAAGGATTCATCCGACCAAGTTCATCACCCTGGGGAGCCCCGATTCTCTTCGTCAAGAAGAAGGATGGATCGTTTCGAATGTGTATCGATTATAGGGAGCTAAATAAGTTGACAATCAAGAACTGATATCCCCTCCCTCGAATAGACGATTTGTTCGACCAGTTGCAAGGTGCAACTTACTTCTCTAAGATTGACCTTCGATCGGGATATCATCAGTTGAGAGTCCGAGAGGAAGATATTCCTAAAACAGCTTTTAGAACTCGCTATGGACACTACGAGTTTTTAGTTATGCCATTTGGATTGACGAACGCGCCAGCTGTGTTTATGGATCTAATGAATAGAGTATGTAGGCCATACCTTGATAAGTTTGTGATTGTGTTCATCGATGATATACTAATCCATTCTCAGAGTAAGAAGGATCATGAGCAGCATCTAAAAGTGATTTTAGAACTTCTCAAGGAGCAGAAGTTATATGCCAAATTCTCTAAGTGCGAATTTTGGATTCGGGAGGTACATTTCTTAGGTCACGTAATCGGGGAGAAAGGGATTCACGTGGTCCCGGCTAAAGTGGAAGCCATTAAGAAATGGGAAGCCCCAAGGACTCCAACAGAAATTCGCCAATTTTTCGGCTTGGCAGGGTATTATCGACGTTTTATCGAGAATTTTTCTAAGATCGCTAAACCCCTTACCACATTAACCCAAAAGGAGAAGGATTTCGTTTGGGGAATTCCACAAGAGGAAGCATTTCAACTTCTGAAGAAAAAGTTGTGCAATGCACCGATATTAGCTTTACCGGAGGGAACGAAAAATTTTGTAGTGTATTGTGACGCATCACATCAAGGATTAGGTTGCGTATTGATGCAAAATGATAAGGTGATAGCATATGCCTCGAGACAATTAAAAGTTCACGAAAAGAACTATACCACACACGATTTGGAACTCGGAGCTGTGGTATTCGCTCTGAAGATATGGAGACATTATCTATATGGTACCAAGTGTACTATTTTCACCGATCATAAAAGTCTTCAACACATCTTTGATCAAAAGATGCTGAACATGAGGCAAAGAAGATGGGTAGAACTTCTCAGCGATTACGATTGTGAGATTCGTTACCACCCAGGTAAGGCCAATGTGGTAGCCGATGCCTTGAGTAGGAAAGAAAGGGTAAAACCTTCACGAGTCCGAGCGTTAGGAGCACTGGTTCAAACAAGTTTGAAAACCCGGATTTTTGAAGCTCAGATTGAAGCATTGAAACCTGAAAATCTGAAGGGAGAGACTCTTCATGGTTTAGAGTCTAGTTTTGAAACTAAGATTGATGGAATACGTTACTTTAAGGGCAGAGTGTGGATCCCAAAGGCTGACAACCTACGGGAAATGATCTTTGAGGAGGCTCATAAATCAAAGTATTCAATTCACCCAGGAGCGGATAAGATGTACAAGGATTTAAGGGAATACTATTGGTGGCCAGGAATGAAGAAGGATATTTCCATATATGTAGGAAAATGCATAACGTGTGCAAAGGTCAAGGCTGTATATCAAAAGCCATCGGGACTGTTGTAACAACCAGAAATTCCCCAGTGGAAATGGGAGCAAATCACTATGGATTTTATAACCAAACTCCCGAGAACTGCCAAGGGGCATCACATGATTTGGGTTATAGTAGATCGATTTACGAAGTCTGCACATTTCTTACCTATTCGGGAAGATTATAAGATGGAAAAGCTTCCCCAAATCTACATCAAGGAGATCGTTACGCGGCATGGAGTTCCAGTTTCCATTATATCGGATAGAGATAGTCGCTTTACATCCCGATTTTGGCAATCACTCCAAAAAGCGTTGGGTACTCAGTTGAACTTAAGCACGGCTTATCATTCTCAAACGGATGGTCAGAGTGAACGGACCATTCAGACGTTGGAGGACATGCTTCGGGCATGTGTATTAGATTTTGGAGGAAGTTGGGATAACCATTTTCCATTAGTTGAGTTTTCCTACAACAATAGCTATCACACTAGTATCAAGTGTGCGCCATATGAAGCTCTATATGGACACAAGTGTTGATCACCTTTTTGTTGGTTGGAAATAGGAAATAGTCAGCTATCTAGTCCGGATATCGTACAAGAAACCACCGACAAGATTGCAATTATCAGAGATAGGCTTAAAGCAGCTCAAGATCGTCATAAGAGCTATGCGGACAATCGAAGAAAGCCTCTAGAATTTCAAATTGGTAATAGAGTCTTTTTAAAAGTATCCCCTTGGAAGGGAACAGTCCGTTTTGGGAAAAGAGGAAAGTTGAGTCCACAGTATGTTGGACCATTCAAGATCACGGAAAGAGTTGGACCAGTAACTTATAAGCTGGAATTGCCAATGGAGCTAAGTGCTATCCACAACACGTTTCACGTGTCGAACCTAAAGAAGTGTTTAGCTGACGAAGCAGTAACCGTGCTCTTGGAAGAAGTCCAAATCAACAATAAACTGCACATTGTAGAGGAACCAATGGAAATACTCGATAGGGAAGTCAAGCGTCTTAAGAGAAGCAAAATCCCGATAGTAAAAGTCCATTGGAATACAAGCCGTGGGCCTGAATACACTTGGGAACGAGAGGATTACATGTTCCATAAGTATCCTCATCTCTTCGCTAGCAAACCTGTTAATGCTAGTAACACTTGAATTTCGGGACGAAATTCTTCTAACCGAGGGAGACTGTGACAACCGTCAAATTTACACCTCAGGTTAGAACTACACTGGATATATCATCTTCTCATGACATAGTTCACACAGTGCAATTTTAGCAGTAAACGCGGTATGATAGGAAAATTCGAGATATTTTGCCTAATAAACCTTTGAATTAGGAAATTATCCATAAATCTCATAAAATGCCAACTTAACCTACATTTAGACTACAAGTATTTATATATTTTATTTCAATCATATCTATACTACATATATAAGCATTTAAGCAAAATGTCTTAAAGACAAGTTTTTATGCAATGTGTACAACAAATTAAAGCACAAAATTTGAAAAACTCTTAATTGAAAACTATAAAGCACAACTTACAACTCTTTTTAAGCAAGGGTTCAGTACAGTTCAGTCCCTTACCTTACTTCCTCACTTCCTCACAGTACAGCCATACCCTGCCATACCAACTCTTTCACGCTTCACGTCTGGTTTAAGAAGTTTTCACACTCCAAAAAATGTTTCTTCCCCATTTCAACCCCTCTTCACATCTGCCCCTCACTCTGTACCGAGAGTACTTCACCATACCCTACCTCTACACGTCTGCCCCTCACCCCCATACCGAGAGTACTTCACGACACCATACCTACAAAGCCATACCCACCATCCCTTCATATTGCACGCTTTCTTCCTGGATGCATATAAATCAAGAAATTAGGGTTCAGATTCATTTTCATCTCCACTCTCAAACACATCACGATTTGGTTCACGATATACAGCTCAACATCTCAGCATCAGTTGATTTGGATTCACGATTTGCAGCTCAACATCTCAACATCTTCACGATTTAGGTATGTTTAATTTCAAGCTTTCATTTGTTCAGCTTTCATCTTGACTTCCTTCTATCTAAGAAATAGACAAAAGTTTTCAAGGGTTTTAGTTATCTCAGGGGTTTTGAGGTTATAATGATTGTGCTCTTTGATGATCTGGTGTCTCTTTGATTCAATCTTGCATGTGGGTATTGATTTGGGTATCTGATTCTCTTTTCGAATTGGAAAACATGTAGTTTAAAACTTTGCACTCAAAGTGTTTGATGTTTTGCTCGTATGAATCACCAATATAGAAATTTTGCACTCAAAGTGTTTAAAACTTTGCACTCAAACTTTGCACTCAAACTTTGCACTCAAAGTGTTTAAAACAATATAGAGTTCCCAAGTTTGAAGTTACGATCATGAGAAATTAAAAGGCCAGGTTTCATTTGGTTCGGTGGTCCAAAAGCAATAAATAGTGTGAAAATGGCACCTTTATTGATGGTGGATGATGCTTCTTTTTCAAAGAAATTGTTCCTCCAGGTTTCATACGTGATTTTAGTTAAAAATAACTTTTTGTAATAATTAATTAACGATTAACTATTTTTATAATTATTTATAATTTCTTTCTATAAAAAATGTAATTCAAACCATTCCATATCATGCAAACCATACATCAAAAATCCCAATTCCTACTAAAAATTCCACACAATTTGAACAAAAAAGGAGTTGAATTTAGAGATCAAACAGCACAATCTTGAGAGAAGAAGACAACAAATAAGAGATTTTGAGCAGCAAACAGAAAAAGTTGCAAATGGTCATTGAGATTCCAAATGCTACTTTTACACAAAAATTTAAAGAACAGTGATTTTCCCAGAAATAAAGCAAACAGCAAGTCAATTGATTTGTTGGATAAATTTAGGTATATAACCTTATCAACTTTTTGATGCAGAAATGAGCTTAATGGACTCACACCCTGTTACATGATTGTTTGATAATGACTTAATGATATAGAAAGTGGTTTATTCAGTAAGCTTCTAGATAATGACGCATTTTAATTGAATTAAAAAGCAGTTGTTGGAAAATCATTTAGCTAAATAACCCCCAAAATTAGATTGTAGAGATGAAGAAAATAACCTTCATAACTGAAGTCATCTGCATGGAAATAAAGCAAACAGCAAGTCAATTGATACCTAGGATCAATTTAGGTATATAACCTTCTCAACTTTTTTGATGCAGAAATGAGCTTAATGGACTCACACCCTGTTACATGATTGTTTGATAATGACTTAATGATATAGAAAGTGGTTTATTCACTAAGCTTCTAGATAATGACGCATTTTAATTGAATTAAAAAGCAGTTATTGGAAAATCATTTAGCTAAATAACCCCCAAAATTAGATTGTAGAGATGAAGAAAATAACCTTCATAACTGAAGTCATCTGCATGGAAATCCTCTGCTTTGTTCTTGACACTGAACCATTTCTTGAGTGTTTTAGGCCATGAAACCTTCACCATCATCAACATAAACTCAAATTCTTGAAAAATTTCAATAACATGAACCCAATTCAATATTAAATGTAAAAAAAGCTACATTTTGATGGAAACAAACCTTGCTTTTCTTGCAGATTTCATCTCTCATTGTTTTACAAAAATTTAAAGAACAGTGATTGATGCAGAAATAAAGCAAACAACAAGTCAATTGATTTGTTGGATAAATTTAGGTATATAACCTTATCAGCTTTTTTGATGCAGAAATGAGCTTAATGGACTCACACCCTGTTACATGATTGTTTGATAATGACTTAATGATATAGAAAGTGGTTTATTCACTAAGCTTCTAGATAAATTTTAATTGAATTAAAAAGCAGTTATTGGAAAATCATTTAGCTAAATAACCCCCAAAATTAGATTGTAGAGATGAAGAAAATAGTCTTCATAACTGAAGTCATCTGCATGGAAATAAATCAAACAGCAAGTCAATTGATTTGTTGGATAAATTTAGGTATATAACCTTCTCAGCTTTTTTGATGCAGAAATGAGCTTAATGGACTCACACCCTGTTACATGATTGTTTGATAATGACTTAATGATATAGAAAGTGGTTTATTCACTAAGCTTCTAGATAATGACGCATTTTAATTGAATTAAAAAGCAGTTACTCGTAAATTATTTAGCTAAATAACCCCCAAAATTATATTGTAGAGATGAAGAAAATAACCTTCATAACTGAAGTCATCTGCATGGAAATAAAGCAAACAGCAAGTCAATTGATTTGTTGGATCAATTTAGGTATATAACCTTCTCAGCTTTTTTGATGCAGAAATGAGCTTAATGGACTCACACCCTGTTACATGATTGTTTGATAATGATTTAATGATATAGAAAGTGGTTTATTCACTAAGCTTCTAGATAATGACGCATTTTAATTGATCTGGTGTCTCTTTGATTCAATCTTGCATGTGGGTATTGATTTGGGTATCTGATTCTCTTTTCGAATTGAAAAACATGTAGTTTAAAACTTTGCACTCAAAGTGTTTGTAGTTTAAAACTTTGCACTCAATTTGTGGATGCACCAATTAATCTGGCTAGCAGTCCTATTTATTTAGTAGTGCATGCATTTCCGTTTGATTTGATTTAGGAAATGGTCTTTTTTTTAATTCCAAATTGATGGTGTGAAAAAAGTTTTGTATGAATACTTGGTTGTTTTTACTGTCCCTCTGTTCCAGGAAAGAGATGCTTAGATAGTTAGATGTTAAACAAGGTAGTTTTCAAGTTTAAGTTGATAAGGGTTTTAGATCTTTAAGGAGAGAATTGCTAACTGCATCATGCTTGCTATATATCGAGTAACATAGGTGTTAAATGTGCTCTCAATTCACTCCGATTTAAGTAATAGTTGAAAACTTGAAATGCATCTCCAACTTTTCAGAAAGTAGATAAAGTCCAACCACAAAGCAAGGGAGTTAATGGCCACTTTAGGAACTCATTATTCTGGAATGACTTACTGTAGTGAGAATTTTGTGTTTGTTTATTTAGTATGAATCTTAAAAGATTTAGGAATTTAGTATCTTGAAAAGATTTAGTATTATGAGGATGGTGTTATTTAGTATATTTACTTTCTTGTATTTGGTCATCTTACTAATCGTATTTGATTGGGTAATGATTATCTTTCGCTATACTATTTGATTTGGGTTTGTAGAATGACGATTATGTTTATTCATTTGACTTAGATATAGGATGATGGTTGTGTTGTCTATCATATGTGTCTATTGATATAACCTTTCTTCAATGATAAAACCAACCGGTCATGTTATTGCTTTGTTAATGAGCCTGACTTCTGTAGGTGATCCCTTCAGGTTGCAATAGTAGTCATTACCCTTCTCATCCTATATCACAAGCTGTTCGTTTATTCTTTACTTTCCAAGTTCGTAGGTGTTGTTAGTGTCTTCTGTTTACCCTTTGATTTATCTTGATAACTTTATTCCGTTTAGATTTTTTTTTGTAACATTAATGGGCCTGTCATCTTTGTTTCACAAAAAAATTGTAACGAGTTAGAGTTTGGAAAATAGCGTCTTAATGGTTTGAACCCTCAACCTCATTAAAGTCAAATAGTCAACACTTTTTTTTGGTTAACTGATTTTGGTTTCCTGAAGTTTTTATCAAACACCGTGTTGTTAGGCTTACGTATTCTAGAAAATTCAAATGCTAAAATAGAAAACAAACACGTTACCAAACAAGGGCGTATATTTCCTATAGCTACATAATCTGACCTGCAGCAATCGCAGCTGTCCAGTGTACAGCTATTTGGAATTTACCACCTGGTGTGAGCATACCCATCTGTTAGTGCTTAAATGTTATTGTACTAAGTAAAGGGACGGAAAACTGAAGAACACTCCGGCAACTCTTCCTTCATCTGGACGGTATACACTTGTACAAATAACTTGTAACATGCATATTTGGAGCTTGTATTTCTTGCATTTCTTGCATATCCTTCTTTTGCAAACATATCAATTTGTGGCTGCACCAATTAATCTGGCTAGCAGTCCTATTTATTTAGCATATCTTTTGCATATGTACACAATAAATTACATTAAATATGCAATTTTACAACAGAAGTGAAATCTTGTTAAAAACGTTCTGTAATCCTTCTTCGTTCACTATCTATTTTCTATGTTCTATTTTTTAGATGACATGTGAATACTGTAAACAAGGGTCACATTTTGTGATGCCATATACATTTTTTATTTTCTATGTTCTATTTTATCGATGATAGGCTCTACCATAGTCTCCAAGTCTGTCAAGTCTTGCTTCAGATCACCAACCTATCAGGAAAACACTCTGTTAGCAAATGGGATGAAAAATTTACCAACAGAAATTGGTTAAGCTCTCACCGGGTAAAAGTGCAGTCTGGGTAAGTGCTGACTGAGTAAGAGATAACGTTTCATCCTTAACGAGTCAGCATCATTTGTCAGTCAGAGTTTATAGTAAACAACCTCACCTGTTACCAGGTAAGCATCTCTTAGCCAGTAAGAGGTGGCCATCAATTAGTAAACACCCCCTAAGTTCAGACCTACTCTTAAGTACCTTGTGGATGAAATCTTGAGTCATATGGATGCAATACGTTAATTGAAATATCATAGTAGCTGTTTATATGCTACACCATTGGCAGTTGCGACCATAAAACATCAACAATTACAATTGCACATCACTTTTGCATCAACATGATGACAATTTGAAGTTGCTTGATATAACAATCAGCCATGGTTATGCTTTCTCTATCAACCGACTACGAAACGAAGTAGTATCAGTTAAACTCACTTAGTCTATATGTAAATTCAGAGCCAAAAAAGAACATATAATTAATTTAATGTGTAAATTAAATAAACCATAATTGCAAGTATCGATCATATTAAATTTCATCTCACTCTTTAATCTAGGAAATGGTGAATTTGACCATCAAAGGTCAAACATAGAGATTAACGGTAATTAATCCAGACAACATTAGCAGCTTGCTATAAGGCTTTTCAACAATTGGATCGATTTGCGTGCAAGACGTTAATCTTAGTCAACAAATGAAAATGTCGAGATGCAAATTGTCTACTTGCTATTAGTTGGTACTCAATGTAAAAGCATATGAGCCTTAAAGTAATAAACCCCAAACATATATGGCAATTTTTTTCCTTTAGATTCCATAAAACTTTCAGACTATTGTGAACATTAATCAGTCTATATTTTAGGGTTTGTTTGCTGTCAGAAAACTGTTACCTTTGCTCTGTTTTATGGGTTCAGCAGATTTCATTGTTGTCTATAAAAAGCATACCAATATCCAAACCCATAAAACGTGGCTTCTTTCCTTCTTCTATGTTTGGCCAAAGTTTTTGAAATATATGTATTTTATATAGGTAATCGTTTTCCAACTGAGTGAAACTAGACTAATATTGGTGCAAGTGAAACTAGACAGTTTTTGAAATATATGTATTTTATATAGGTAATCGTTTTCCAACTGAGTGAAACTAGACTAATATTGGTGCAAGTGAAACTAGACAGAACATCTTTTAATATATTTTTCTCACATCTGATACTGGTTTTGATTTTATTGTCACTTCTTTTGTGTAGTGGTGTCATTCATGTCTCTCAATTATATTTTAATTATTTAATATCAGTATAATTAAAGTAGTAAATTTTGTATACTTTTACAATCTTGTATCTATTTATCTACCGTTTTTTAAGATATACTATATAAATAATAATACGTTATAATATACTTTAAGATAATTTTAAATAAATAATAGTTTCTAATTAGTGCAACAAAACTTGTAGAAAATAGACTCTCCATATAATATTGACGCGTTTTCATTGCTAAACGACGTTCATGCAACATGGAGCGTGACACGTGTTCGTGTGGAGGCCATTTGGGAAGATGTTAGGGATCAAAGACTGTTCATTTTTTTACATGACCTAACCGTAAGTTACAAATTTCGTATATTAAATTCACGGATTATTTTAAAAATCTATTTAACTGTATTTTATTGTATGTTAGAGAACACAAATGGTAGCAATTGTTCATCATATTTGGTAAATTCAAAGATACACACAAATGAACTTGGTGGGAGGCGTTTTCCAAATGAATCGTTTCAGACTTGGATATAATCTCAATGATTGGAGGTATGAAGGTTATGGTTTCGCCTCTGGTGAATGGACAATCCTAATTGAACCATACACAACCTTCATACCATTGATGATGGATGTCGATTTTGCCTTTCCGTTCTATCCATTCGTACATTCTATAACAACACCGGTGGAAGATCGCAATAGGAAAAAATTCATGATCGGTACATTTAAGTTATTTGTTACATTTATCTTTCTAAAACAATAAAATCATATTTGATAAAACGATTCTAATTTTGAAAAAATGATAATTTTTGTTTTAGATGTTGTTGGAAAAATCATCTCGGGTCGACGAGTAAGATCTTTCCGATTTCATGGCTTTTTGCGATTTGCATGCTTTGAAATATTTCTCCAAGATGAACCGTAAGTTTTTATATTATAAACCATTAACAAATTATCATAGTCACTAACATTTTATTACTCATAATAGGGGAATTATTATAAAGATGAGGTTGTATGATTCGACACCATATCGTTTTACGGAGATAGCTCGTGCAATCGTAAATAAATCTATAATATATGCATCCCGAGTAAAACTCATCCATTGTTACGCAAGTACGTAACAAGTTACTTTTATGATTTAATAAACTATTTTATTATTTACATATTCTATTTTATTTAAAATGTATATGCGATTATTTTCAGATAATGTTTTGAATTCTACGGAGTTAACTACAATCGTGGTAGAACCGCATATGCCGGAAGCAGATGCCGTTAGAATTATGATGACATAAAATATTGGAGGGCCAAGTATATTAGTATTATCATGTATTTTTGGTATATTGAAGTGATTTTGGGAACTTGTATGTATCTTTTATATGTATTATGATGGCGGTTTACGTTAAATTGTTGTCTCTACGTTGTCTAATAATGATATATTTTCAATTGTTAATTAAACCGACTAAGAAAATTATTAGATATCCAAAAATTGAATCAGTGAAGTGGTTGGGGGGAAATTTTCTATTAAATCAACTTTTATCCAAGACAACACGGAAAATTAACAAATGAAAATATGATAAATGGATAAGATTTGTTACACTAACTTAGTTCATTCCAATTCCAACATTTACACATCATTTTATAGATAAAACCATATTATTCTATGACCATCATTTTACAGTGTCCAATGAGGATGAGTGATGACAAAATTGCAAATGGTGATGTAACGCAAGTTGATGGAGATATAGCAAAAGGTATATGGAATACTCGCTATAAATATCATTATATTTGGTATTAATTCGTGATATAGTCACTCATAATATAATATATTTATCTAAAATAACATCGTTGCAGAAAAAAGAAAGGAATACAACAGACGATATTATGAACAACAAAAGGAGAAGAAAAAATTGAGAAAAATAGCTAACAATGAAGGAAGTAGTCAATCTACGACACTTATGGAGACGTCGTACGTAAACGTCAATGAAACAACCCCTGTCAGTGCTGTGACGGCTGAAACAAGAAAAATTGTTAACAGAAATTATTATCATCGAAATAAAGAAAATAACATAGGCAGAGCAAGTGTTGACACACAAGGAACAAGTGTTACACGCAAAGAAGGAACGACTCCAATATGTTCGGAGTTAACACATGAAAACTTCAACGGTAAAACCGTGCATTTATTATTTTTTGTTTTTTTACCATTTTTATTAATTAAAATCTCCTTCAAATTATGTTTTTTTCTACATAGGCATTCGAAGTAGGCGTGGTATACTCCTACCTCTTTTTGATGAAGTTACCAGTCATGTATTCAGAGGTTAGTTTTACTTCTTAATTTCACATCCTCTAGAGAAAAAATCATTAACTACTACTGTAAACATTTATGTGTCTTATCATGTAGGAGGTTGTTCCGGGGATGTCAATACTTCGAACCAACATGACATCCTCCAGGGGGATCCGTACGATTTTGTTTATGATGGTATACCTAGAGAACATCGTGTCTTGAAGGAACAAAATCCATGTAAATTTTGTGGAGAAAAAAGGATAAAATTTGAATTCGCTTCCTTTTGTTGCATGAAAGGGAAGACAAAGTTGGCATACTCACCTATTCCGCAAGAATTATACAATATTTTCTCATCAGAATCTCAATTAGGCAAAATGTTTAGGCACAACGTACGTGCATACAATACGAACTTTTCATTCACGTCAATGGGTGTAAACTTGGATACTTCAATGGCAAACATGACTGATGGAGTATATACATTTCGTGCGCATGGAGCTGTATATCACAGAATCGATCAGTTACTGCCGAGGGATGGACAACCTAGGTACTTACAGTTGTACTTTTATGATTCAGAATCAGAGTTATCACATAGACTCCAGTGGCCAAATCTTGATAGAAATGTTATTGAAATTTTGAGTCGTGTCCTTTCTATCAACCCATACGTGAGAACATTTCGAAGCCTTGGTGAGCTCGGACCACTCGAGAACTATAGAGTCACTTTGAATACTTCGGTGGAACTAGACCAAAGGGTGTACAACCGACCGACCACATCAGAGGTTTGAATACAAATATTTTGGTTTATGTTTTTTGAAATAAGATTAGATTATACACTAAATAAATTGAGTTCCAAAATTATGTCAATTATGCCAAGTTGATGGTATTTGGGTTGAAGGAAATGACGACATAACTGCATACAAGAGAAGTATTGTGGTGTATGGGAGGTCAGTTGTTATGACCCGTTGTCCTATCCTTTGTTCTTTCTCAACGGTGAACCTGGATGGCATTCTAATATACCTAGACATGGAGTGTGCATGAATCAAAGCTTTAATGATGATGAAAACATGGGGGAAGATTTAGAAGGTATGAACCATGTTGCAATTTGTTTACATTTTAATTAAGGTATAAAATATCATCTTTAACATATATGTCATCAGTTTATATTTAGTTCATAACATTCACATTACACAGAGGTTGATGTGAGAAGCAACAAGAACATTGTAACGATGCGGGAATACTATTGTTATAAGTTCCAGATTCGTAAAAATGACAACGTAATTCTATTAGGGGGAAGGTTGTTACAACAGTTCGTGGTAGATATCTACATCAAGATTGAGACTTCACGTTTGGATTTTTGTCGTAAAAACCAAGCCAAAATAAGATCAGATTTATACCAAGGTGTTGTGGATTGCGTCAATGCTGGTGAAGTGATACCAAGTAGAATCGGACAACGGGTTGTGTTGCCTGCAACTTTTATCGGAGGCCCACGTGATATGCGACGACGATTTCTTGATGCCATGACTTTAGTGCAAGATGATGGGAAACCCGATATATTCTTGACAATGACGTGCAATCCAAACTGGCCTGAAATCGTTAGAGAGTTGTTGTCTGGTCAGACCGCAACTGATCGGCCCGACCTTGTTGCCAAAGTTTTTCGTGCCAAACTAGAGGATATGAAACACCAACTCTTCAAGAAGCACATCCTCGGTAAAGTCGGGGCATATGTTTATGTCATCGAGTTTCAGAAGCGTGGTTTGCCGCATGCACATTTTCTTCTGATAATGACACCCGAACACAAAATGACCAATCCAGATCATTACGACAAGAGTGTGTGCTGAAATTCCAGACCCAACAAGGTATCCCCAAATGCACCAATTGGTCGTCCAACACATGATGCATGGTCCTTGTGGTCATTTAAAACCGGCCAATTCGTGTATGCAAGGTGAGCCGAAAAAATGTCGTTCCAGATATCCTAAACAGTTCAACGACAACACGGTGCAGGCCGATGACTCATATCCATTATATCGACGGAGAAATAATGGAATAAATGTGAATGTACGAGGCAGTGTCTTGGATAATAGATGGGTGGTCCCATAAAACCCAAAGCTGCTAATGATGTTCAATTGTCATATCAATGTTGAGGCTTGCTCGAGCATAACATCTGTGAAGTATATCTTCAAGTATGTTTACAAGGGTCACGACAAACAAGTTGTTCATATCGATTCAGAGGAAGAAAGGGTCGTTATTAACGAAATTAGAAGGTTCCAAGATGCACGTTATGTCTCCCATCCCGAGGCGATATGGCGAATTTTTAGCTTCGCACTTTCTCAAATGCACCCTTACGTGATGGCATTGCAACTCCATCTCCCTAACAAACAGATGGTTAGGTTTAGAGATGATGATATAATGACAGATATTATTGACAGAGAGAGAGATAAGCGAACAATGTTGACTGCATTTTTTGATAGAAATAAAACTGACAGGGGTGCAAGGAAATATTTGTACAAAGATTTTCCAACACACTACACGTGGAATTGGAAGTTACGTCGATGGAATCCTCGACAACGAGGATCAATGAAAGGGCGTCTGGTTTTTGCAAATCCAGCTGAAGGAGAGCGGTTCTACTTACGCCTACTTTTGTCTCATATTACAGGGCCTACTTGCTTTGAAGATCTATACACTGTCAATGGCTTATTGCACCCTACATTTCGTAAAGCATCTCTGGAGAGAGGGTTAATAGAGAACGATGATAACTTATCCCACTGTCTTGCAGAGGCCTCCTTATTTCAATTTCCCGCTGCTCTTCGGAGGTTATTTGCGACGATGTTGATTTTTTGTGAGCCAGGAGATGTTCGCAAGTTATGGGATGACCACTATGATTCGCTTTCTGAAGATTATACGCGACAATATGAAAGTGTTAACCGAGTCCGTAATATGGTTCTAACTGATATCCTTGTTTTTCTACAATCTATGGGTAAGAGTCTTGCTGATTTCGATCTTCCAATGATAGATGCAGATGCCAATTTTCAATCTGGAGAATTTCGTGAGGTACAAGAGGAATGCTCTATAGTTGTGGAAGACGAACACTTGTGTGCCCGAGACTCTCTCAATTCCGACCAAAAATACGCATATGAGGAGATCATGAGGCACGTAGACGATGATTGTCCAGGAGTGTTCTTTATAGATGGTCCGGGTGGAACCGGGAAAACATTTTTGTACAAAGCTTTGCTTGCCAACATCCGTTCCCGTGGTCTTATTGCTCTTGAAACTGCTTCGTTGGGTGTTGCTGCCAATAATATGCCTGGAGGAAGAACAACTCACTCTAGATTCAAGATTCCTCTCAACCTTGATAATAACTCAATGTGCAACATAAAAAAACAAAGTGGGGCTGCTCAATTGATTCGAGATGCAAAAATAATCATTTGGGACGAAGCGACGATGGCAAAGAGGCAGGCGGTGGAGGCGCTCGATCGAACAATGCAAGACATCATAGGGGTGGCACTCCCATTTGGCGGAAAGATAATGGTTTTGGGGGGTGATTTTAGACAAGTATTACCGGTCGTGAGGCGTGGAACCCAAGCACATATTGTAGATTCTAGCCTACGGATGTCACCTCTTTGGTCAAGAATTAAAAAGATACGGTTAACGCTCAATATGAGAGCACGCACTGATCCGTGGTTTTCAGATTTTTTATTAAGAGTCGGTGATGGAGATGAAGAAGCGTTGGACCAAAGCTTTATTCGCATACCGGATGACATGACCGTTCCCTATACTGATAAAGTTAAATCAAAAGATGATTTGATTGACGCAATATTTCCATCTCTGCAAATCAATGGAGCTGATTCAGAATATATTATTTCGAGGGCGATATTATCCACTAAAAATGAGAATGTCGATGAGATTAATGATCAGTTGATCGACAAGTTTTCTGGAGATGAAAAAATATACTACAGTTTCGATGAAGCGGAAGATGATAGGAATAATATCTATCCGATAGAGTTCTTAAACTCTCTAACTGTTAGTGGTTTGCCTCATCATTACCTTCGTCTCAAGATTGGATGCCCAATAATATTGTTGCGGAATATCGATCCCTCGAATGGATTATGTAATGGCAGTAGATTGATATGTAGAGGCTTTCAACAAAACGTCATTGATGCAGAAATAGCTGTTGGTCAGCATGCTGGCAAGAGAGTATTTCTACCAAGAATTCCCTTATGTCCTTCCGAAGATAACATGTTCCCATTTAAGCTAAAGAGAAAACAATTTCCACTTCGGTTGAGCTTTTCTATGACAATCAATAAAGCTCAAGGCCAGACAATTCCTAATGTAGGTGTTTATCTACCGGAATCAGTATTCTCACATGGGCAACTTTACGTGGCGTTGTCCAGAGGGATTTCACGGGGCAATACGAAGGTGTTAGTGAAGCCTGTGAAAAAAATCAATCGTGTCGGAGTCTACACCTCAAACGTCGTTTATCAAGAAGTTTTACATGATGAATAAGGTATAATCAACAATTATATTATTACACATTTGGTACCATATATTTATACTAAAATCATTGCACGTTTTTTGCAGAAAATATTTACGGATGAATGCATCATGAAAACTAAACAACATTCTGGATATATGGATGACCATTATATACAGATGATTGTATTTCTTTGTTCAATCAAGAATTTCAAGTTTTGTAATGAATTCTGAGTATATGGGTTTAGAAGCCCCATTAGGTGTGCAATGAATATTCCATTCGATCTTGTTAATACACCGTATTAACCTTCAACTTCATATATTAGATGACTTGCAAATTAACCACACAATCTCATGAAATAAAATTGAAAGTGATAAAGAAACATGATTCAGGCTAAACTAATGTTTCGGAATTGTGATTTACCCGCGCTGCATCGCGCGGGTACACCACTAGTTATATATATAAATACCTTATTTTATATAATTACCTTGTATTTTTAATTAATATGAAAAATAATTGTATTTTAAATTTTAATCAAAAAGACAAGATTTGACAAATTTATTTTTATCACCATCACCCCCCCCCCCCCCCCTTATGAGAGGCAGGGCCCCCCTCTCTCCATACTCCATATGTATGCAACTAAGTCTCTCATTTTCATTCACAAACTCATCTAACTCTCTCTCACTAAAAGAATCCTCTCATTTCTTTCTCTCTCCATCTTCAAATCTTCATCCTCATCTTCATCAAGATCTTCAAATCTTCATCCATCTTCAACCCAAACTTCAGCCCCTCAATCATCTTCCTTCAAGGGATAAAAATATTTCAAGGTAAAAATAAGTGTGTTGGGTAAAATCCACACACATTCTTTCAAGACTTTTTCATCTTCTTGCATTTTAAAGTATGATCTTCATCTTTTCTACACTTTCTTCATATCTTTTAAAATCATCTTTTATAGGTTTTAATGTTTGTAGATTTACCATCATAACATCTATTGTTAGTAAAAGATGGTGAATCCAAAATCAAACCAATGTTAAGACGAAAGATGAACATTTTAAACACATGCATGTAGTGTTCTTGGGAAATCCATCATTTTTGTTCAAGAGTCTCATGAATGGATCTTTGAAAACCATTAAAAACGTACTTAAACAAACATGCATGAGCTCAAAATACTGAATTCTTAGTTGCATGTTGATGTTCTTAGCAAGAACATCAACAATCTTCAAAATGGGTCTTTTATAAAAGTTTTCCAAGTTTGAGTTGATGGGTAAATTGCATGCATTTTTAATGTATCACAAATATGTTTTGGGAACTGAAAATAAGTGTATGGGTGAGAGTCAAATCGGATTTTGCATGCAAAAGAATAAGAATTTTGGTTTAAAAGTCAAATGGAGAGCACATGCACAAGGTGTTGTTTGGACAACTTGCTGTCAGATTTCACACCCCACTTCAAAGAGTCATATCTCACTCATTTTAACTCCAAATGGAGTGATTCTTTTTCTGGAAATCATTTTATTGTGTTAAGATTCAAACCCAAGTGCTTTCATTCAAAAACTCAAAGATTGTATTTATCAAACAGTCCTCACAAAATCCGTGTACAAACAGCAAAGCCTTATGTCGAGTTTTACGTCGTGTATTATTTCATGTACTTATACTCTTTCAAAAATTATGAAACTGATGCCAAAAGTTTCCTAACTCATTGAACCAACTGGACATAAAATTTCATGATCAAATTATACCTAGAAGTTACCCAAAGTTGAACACAAAGTGACATCAAATTCTGGATAGTAAAGGACAAATTATTATTTATTATTAAGGACTATTTCTAATCCCATTTCATCATTTCATGATGAAATAGTGGAGTATATAAGTATATCTTATATTTATGCAGTTTATTTATGCATTTTATTTATTCTTTATCCATTTTCATCTTTTATGATGAAATTGTGGAATGTTCATATATATAATATATTTATATATATTTATGCATTTTATTCTTGATCCCATTTCATCATTTTATGATGAAATAGTGGAGTATATAAAAATATTATATCTATATATTTATACATTTAAATATTTGTCATTTCGTTTACGACCTCTAATTTTATCGTCGTTACGATAAAATTTCGGTTTATACATATATATGTACTATATATGTTTACGTTCTTTAAAACCCTTTTCGTTACTTATTGGGACGGAATTGTGGAAACTTTAATCTAAGAAGAACAATGTAGACGTTTATTACGTTATAATATTAAATCACAACAAGGCATTTTATGACGATTTGGATAGTTAGTATCGAACCTTCGAGATTGAGAACTCACTAGTGACCTTACGTTCATAGGTTTGAAGTAGGATCATCTCGGAGTACTTATGGGAGATTCCCGGATTCTATCGCGTATCATGTGAGTATTCACAGCCCCTTTTTCAATGTTTTACATATTTTGGGGTGAAAAGCATGTGGTTACTACAACTATTTTACACACCGATTATTTCGTTTTCTTGAAAATACGAAGCTTGCTTATTTATGCTCTATGGTATCTATGTGTTGCAAATGTTGTAAGTTTGAGTTTCTTTTGCTATCATTCAAAAGTCCCCGTTGACGTATACGTTACCCGTTAACTCATGGATTGAGCCGTTGGTAATTATGGATAACGTTATTTGGTTTGACACCCCACTCACAAGTAGCGCTTGTTTGAGTGCATAATTATTGTTGTATTGGCGTATTGTTGGTGATAGAACATGCGCGTATGTGGAATGATTCCACCACTGTAGTAGGGGCAAAGTATGTCGGTATAGGTCGCGTAACGGGCTCAATAACTTAGCATTTTACATATGATTACCTTGAGCAAGTGGTTTTTATAACCGTATTATTTTATCCCATGTGTGGATTTAAACTATTTTGCGATGGCAAACAATGTTATACTCATTAAACCTGTGAACTCACCAACTATTCATTAGTTGACACTCTCATTTACATACTTTTCAGGAGAACGTTCTTAAGGTTGGAATTTAGGAAGGCTACATGTGATGAAGCTTTCTTTACTATCTTTAAATTTTATGTTCATTTCCCTTTCGTAAAAACGATTGTAAAAGACAAGGTTTTAACCTTTGAAATGTATTTTGATGGTTGATGTGATCTTGTAACTTTTGCTATGAAACTTGAGCTGCATATCCCGTGTTTCCGCTTTAGTGGGGTGTGACAGCTGCGAAGGCTAAGAAGATTCTTATGGCTTCGAGCCGTGCGACAGGGACAAAAGTTTCATCGTAATCTATGCCTTCTTCTTGTCGATATCCCTTGGCCACCAATCTTGCTTTGTTTCGTATGACCACCCCATCTTCATCCTTCTTATTTCTGAAGACCCATTTAGTTCCTATGGCTTGTTTTCCTCGTGGCCGAGGAACTAAAGTCCATACTTTGTTTTGTTCAAACTGTAGAAGCTCTTCTTGCCTAGCGTTTACCCAGTTTGGGTCGTCAAGGGCTTCAGAGATCCTTTTTGGCTCGATCATACTAATAATGTTTGTAAAGAAACAAAAGTTAGCAGTGGCAGATCTTGTTTTTACCTTTTCAGAAGGTTCGCCGATTATTAGATTTGGAGGATGGCTTTTTGTCCACTTTGTTGTCCTTGGGAGATGGTCATCGATTTCGTCAAGTTGATCTTCAGAGGTTTCTAATTGTTGTTCTGGTACAGCCTCTGTCGTAGGTTTTGTGCTTGATCCTACAACTTGTGGGATGATTGGAATGAATGGTGAGGTGTAGACTGAGTCTTCTTGTTCCTCTGTTATTGGTTCCTCTGTGGTTTCTGGAGTTGGCTCTTCAGTAGCTTCTGTGGTTGTTTTCCTTGGTGTATCATCTTCTGTTGGCTCCCCATCGGCATTTGCATCTTTATGATTAACAGAGGAAGATTAATTATTTAAGGGACCAGTTAGAGAGATACCTATCGCGTTCTGGCTGGCAGAAGATGGTTCTCCAGAGGCTCTGTTGGCTCCAGCAGAGGGATCAATGTCGTCATGGAACATCTCTTCAAATAGAAGATTTAAGTCTTCTTCTCTTGTTTTTGAGATGCCAGAGGATTCCCCTTTTAGATCGAGTTCTGAACTGATTTGTTCAGAAGTCTTTTGGAAGGTGTCGTCAAAAGAAACATTTATACTTTCTACGATCGTTCGAGACCGCAGAACATAAACTCTGTAGGCCTTGGAAGTTGTAGATTATCCTATGAACTTGCCTTCATCTGCCTTTACTTCAAACTTTCCTCTTGCTTCTCTATCATTTAAGACGAAGCACTTGCATCCAAATACATGGAAGAAATTGATGTTTGGTCGTCTTTTGTTGATCAAATGATATGGTGTTTTGATGTGTCTCTTTACGATGGTTGATCGATTTTGGGTATAGCAAGCCGTTGATACTGCTTCTGCCCAAAATGTCATTGGTAATCCACATGCGGTTAGCATAGTTCTGGCGGTCTCCACAAGCGTGCGATTCTTTCGTTCAACCACGCCATTCTGTTGTGGGGTGCGTGCAGCAGAGAAGTTCTATGAAATTCCTTCTTCTGTAAGATAGGCTTCAATGACAGAGTTTTTGAATTCTGTGCCATTGTCGCTTCTCAGTTTCTGAATCCTGCACTCATACATAACTTGAATTCTCTTCATTAAATTTATCAGAATGTTTGGAACATCTGATTTCTTTCTGACAAATTCAACCCATGTAAATCTTGAGAATTCATCGATCAAAACAAGCAGATATTTCTTGCCACCTAGGCTCTGTGTAGATATTGGACCGCAGAGGTCAACATGTAGCATGTACAGAGGTCTAGGTCAAGATACATCAGTTTTGCCTTTATGGGAAGCTCTTTTGATTTTTCCCATTTCACAGGCAAGGCATAAATGATCTTTATTAAATTTAACGTTTGGTAGACCTTTGACTAGATCAAGTTTATCAAGAGTATGAAAGTTTAAATGGCAGAACCTGTTGTGCCATAACCAGGCTTCTTCGCTTTCGCATGCAACAAGGCAAATTTTGTCTTTCTTTGTCTTTGCATTGAAGTTCATGAGATATAGATCTCCTCTTCTTTCGGCTCGCAAAAGTTCAATTCCCGTGTCCTCGCTCTGTAGAGAGCAAAAGGTTCTCTTGAACATTACGTCGAATCCCGTATCGCAGAGTTGACTAACACTGAGAAGATTGTGTTTAAGGCCATCAACATATGCAACTTTGCATACGGTTATATTTTCCTTCTTTATGACTCAGTAGCCTTTGATGTACCCCTTTTTATTGTCTCCAAAGGTCACAGATCTACCATCGTTCTTTTCTTTGTATGTGGATAGAAGACCTCTGTCGCCAGTCATGTGCCTCGAGCATCCGGAGTCTAGATACCAGATCGGCACATACTGCTTCTACAAGATAATCAGAGAGTTTTAGGTACCCATATCCACATGGGTCCAGTTTTGTTAGGGGTTTTCAAGTTTGCCTTAGCCTTCTTGGTATTTGTTTTAGCTTCTGTTGAAGAAACATTTTTCTTCTTCTTACCCTTGGATTTATCATTTTCTTTGGGTACAGTAAGATGACAGTGTGGACTTTTGAAGTGTTGGTTTAACTTAAACATAAGATCAAAGCAATGACAGTATTGAATGTGCGAAGAGATTTGCTTGAACTTTTCATTAAAAACATTAAATGGGGGCACAGAGGCATTACAATTTATCCTAACATTAGACTTTCTATTACAAGAAGGTTAATGTAGGCTAGATCGTTGTTTGCAAAATCCTTTATTGAGTGCGGCCTTCTGTGTTCCCCTTCTGTTGCCATGTTAGTTTTTCTTTAACAGGTTTTAAGGGTTTTAAAATCTTTGAATTTGTTGGAATTTGAGTGGACATTAACTTCTGTTGTTTGAAATTTTCAAGCTCAAGAGAGGTTTTGGCTTGTATGCACATATCCAAAAAGTCTGGACAGATAGGAATTCCAGTGATTTTCTCCTTGGGAGGAATAGTTCTGTTAAGAACTTCAGAAGTTTGTTTAAAAACCTCTGTGTCACTAGGTCCGATCTTTGACTTAGAGTCAGTCTCTGATTCGTCAGAGGATGAATCGTCCTCATATACAGAGGTTGAGTCACTTGGTTCTCTTTCGACAGAGGTTGGACTTTCAGAACATGTGCCATACTCACTTTCTTCCTTTTCTAAGGAACTATCTTCTAAGTTAACAGAAGTATCTGTTAAGTTTTCTTCAGAGAGATCTTGATCGCAGGAAGATGTACAGAGGTTTTCTTCAGAGATATTAAGTTTTTCTTCTGTAATACTTGGCATGAACTCAGGTGCCTCTGTTGATAATTTTTTTTTCAGAATTCATCATGCAGACAAATGCAACTTGGGTTTGAGTCTCTGGATTACCAAACTTAAAGATTCCTATCTGATCTCGAGTTTTCAGATACCTCTTAGGTTAGGATTCTCTTTTGACAGAGATTGAAGGTGACAAATCAGTGTTTTCAAACCACACATTTGTCATCTTCAGAGGCTTCCTCTTGTGAGGTTCCCCAGAGACTTTTTGCCTTTTACTTACAGAGAGAAGATTTGGAAATCCAGGTTTTCTTGTATCTCCAATGTGAAATAGAGAGGACAAAGACTTGTCTCTTTTGGTTCCGGTATAAGGATCTATATCACAGAAGCCAATTCCCCGTCTCCCTATTTGTGTGTTTATTTTTTCGTACACCTTCTGAGCATCTTGAAATTTTTTAATTTGAAGATCTCTTCTGAGTAAATATTGACAGAGGACTTCTCTTTCTTTTTGAAAATAATTTTTAAGAGTTAGGATGTTCATTCTGTCGCACTCAACGTCCATTAGTTCGTTAGACTTTGTTTTTAAAGAAGAATTAAGTTCATAAATCTTTTCTTTTAAAAGATTTAACTTTTTGTTCCAGTTCATTTCAAATTCTTCTTTTTATTTAAAGATTTTAGCTTTTTCTTGAGTGAGAAGACTAGCTTCTCTCTCATAGAAGGTGAGCTTTTTCTGAATATTTTCACATGTCTTTTTCATTTCAGTGTATTCAATGTTAAGTTTAATCAAACCATCTTCTGCTATTTTAGAGTTAGAGGTAGAAGTGGATACCTCACTGTCGGAGTCGGAGCTGACTTCTGCCATGCCACATAATAGAGCATTCTTTGTTTCGCCTTCGTCAGAGGATGTGTTTGACTCCCAGATTTCTTTGTTCATCATTAGTGACTTCTGAGAATAGTATTCAGCTTTCTTTTTGTAGAAAGCCGCATCCCTCTGAGGACGATTTGACTTGCTCCTGCATTCGTTGTCAAAGTGACCTGGCTTTCCACAGTTGTAGCATCCTTGGTTCTGTGTGGAGTTTCCAGCTCTGTCGTCTGACCTCTGTCGGTCACCACTTCTTTCGGTTCGGCATTCATTTGCGTAGTAGCCTGGCTTACCACATTTGTAACACTCTTGAATCTGTGGAGTGTTGCCAGCTTTGTCTTCCGACCTCTGTCGGTCATTTCCTCTGTCATTTCTGTCACTTGTCCTCTGTCGGTCACCACTTTTGTCGTTTGACCCTTCTCTTTCTCGATTATCTCTTTCATATCGTTCATTACCAGATTTCTTCTGGTATCCTCTGCTGAATTCCCTAGTCAAGAGAGCTAAAGATTTAGCTATCGAGGCCAGGTTCGTTTCTTCTTCTTCGTCTATTTTCTCTTCTTCTTCACTTTCTACCATCATGATTTTCTTCTTCTTCTCTACTGCTCTCTCTTTCTTTGGTTTCTCTATAGTCTCTGTAGTCTTACCAACCAATGCAAGAGGTGCAATGATCTGGGCTTTTGCTTGTGCTACCTGAGGCTCTTGTGCTCCCAATGTTCCATAGAGGTCTGATAGGGTCCAGGAATCTAAGTCTTTATTTGTTTGCAGAGACATAGATAACTGAAGCCATTCTTCATTCAGAGATTTCAGGAACATAACGTTATTTTCTTCAGAGGTTATGTGGATGCCGAACTTCTTGCACTTGTTTATTAGAGAGTGAACCTATCATACGTAGTCTGCAGAGATTCGGTTGGCAGCGCTTTAAAGGCATAGTATTCATTTATGTATTGAGCTCTGCGGTTCTTCTGGGTTTTGACTCCTCCATCTAGTTTTTTTTCTAGTTCTTTCCATAGATCATATGCAGATTCACATGCATCCATGGACTGGAAAAGGTCATTTGGAATGGCCATAATCAGAATTCTCTTAGTTTTCTGAGCAACTTCGTATTTAGCCCAATCAGGATCAGACCAATTATCCTGGGTCTTTGGATTCGTGTGTTCTGGGATTTCTGGTGTGTTGTCTGTGCTAGGAACACGAGGTACAGTTATCATGGGAACGAAAGGAGGGTTACGGATATAATAAACCAATTCTTTGTCAGTACCCTCAAAGAAGTGAATCATTCGAATTTTCAATTGAGGGTATTCTTCTATAAGAAGTGTGGGAGGTTTGGTTAAGGAACCCGCAGAGAGGAAGTTGTTTGTACTCGTCATTTTAGAGAGAGAAATTATCCAGAAAAGGGTTTGAACAGCGAATTTTTTCTGAGTATGAAGTGGATATTTTGTATGTAGTTTTTAAGCTTAAAAGCTTTAAGCTGAGCACTAAAATGGAGTTTTCAACCAGAATAACAGATTCTATACTTTTACCAGAGTTCGAATGAATCGAAAAATGGCAGAAAAACAGAAACTGTTTGTTTAATATGAAGACTAGGTTAAAAGTCCAAGTTTCTACCAAAGATCATAATTTAGAGTGGATCCCTTGATATTAAAGATCAAGGGTTGCTCTGATACCAATTGTTGGTTCCTATTTTCTTAACAATGATCTTAACTTTCAGTTAGTTCAAATTTAGATATGGTGCGTTAGCGTATTTATGAACTGAAAGATAATGTAAAGGTAGAAAAACACACAATATCAAATAAACAGTATGTAAGAACAGATGAGTATCTCCAAGATTACTGTATTTGATATATATTAAGAACACCAAGAACTTCAAAGGATTAACAAGAAATCTGCAGTTAATGGTGTGTGTGTGAAGAGCAAAGCTTAATGATATATGTGTATTTTCGTGGTATTAAGCTTAATAGAAGAACTCAACATGAGTCTTCTATTTATACTACTTCTAAAGGGGACATACTTTAGACAATAAGGACTAATCTACAGTAGACATGATCGTATGAATAGTAGCAGGTACGATGTTCATTTAATGCGCATGTTCCAATTCTGATAGAGCCCTATCAGAGTTTGACACGTGTAGTTGATGTCAGGGCACGCCTGGAACAAGTGGATGAACGGATCCTGGAACAGTAGAAAGGTATTTGTAAATCTTCTAAGTCTTCAGTATAAACCGCAGAGGCTCTGTCAAGGATGACAGAGGTTCTGCGGCTCGGTCCTCTGTGAGAAGTACTTCTGCAGATTCTTGCCTTCGGTATTCTTGAGATCTTCTGCAGAGCCTCTGTGGGTTACTTCTGTACTTAGACTATTTTCACTACTTTCACAAATAGAAAGATTGGAGCTAACATGTATTGTCGTACGTCATTTGTAATCTTTGACTGATTTCTAACTTGCTTTTTATGTGCCAACAACTATAAAATTTGAGGACGTGAAGCCTTATGCCAACTCTCAAACAAAGGTTGAAGCGTTTTTAGAGTTCAGTATTGTCGAGCGATCATTCGTCGCACAACCATTGGCGGGCGACGAAGAGGATCTGGTGTTCCTAGAAGAGAACCGAGGAGAGACGCGTACGGAGGAGGAAGAAGAAGAGACAAAGGAAGAGTCAAAAGGAGAAGAAGAGATGACTGGTAAGTGTACCTTCATATCGCTTGATTCTGATTTTTTCTCCTATGTTCGTCGTGTAATATTTCTGTCTCATATGTTTCTAGGAGAATCTCAGACGAAGGTGTCGACGATCTCGACTAAAAGAGCAGCTCAACTCGAGCTCGCCCGTAAGGGCAAGGAGAGGAGACTTCAGGCCTTGACAACTGAGTCGGGGTCTTTAACGAAGACGCGGATGACGATCCCCAGGGAACTGTCTTCGAAGGTTGATGGCTCATCGAGAGTCAATACGCCTGAGAAGGCGAAGGTCGCATCGCCTATGAAGATGAAGACGTCTTCTAGTCCGATTGCTGCGACACCTGTTAATTCTGCGCCACCGGCGACGACAGCGAAGTCGAGGAAGTCCCCATCTGCCACGTCGGTTCTTTTCTCGACCGACAAGGGTAAGGAGTACGCGACGGGAGAGGCTAAAGTCACGAAGGTTAACTTTACGTTGCCTTCGTGCTTCATGGTCGATGACGTCCTATCCAGGATGGATTTGTTTCCCCATCTGGGGAAGTATTTGCTCCCTTCTTTCAGGGAGCGTTTTGAAGGATTCCCTCTCGTGGAGACGGGATCCCATGTAGACGGTCGGCCTACCCCGCGTTCAAACGCCTAACGATCGGCCTATCCCGCGTTCATCAAGACCAAAAGAAGCTCTGGAACTAGAAGCTATGAAGATCACGTTCGACCAAGACAACCTTGGAGAATCGTATCAGAAACATCATGACGGGTTGATCATTCAACTCACGATTGGTAATTGTTTAACCCGACGAGTCTTGGTCGATGGAGGCAGTTCAACGAACGTCATCTTCCTTGATACCATTAAGGCCATGGGAATCGACCGATCGGAAATCACCCGACGCTCGACGACCTTGGTCAGTTTCAATGGGGAAGCGACGAGCACCTTTGGAGAGATCATCTTGCCAGTCTATGCCGGAGGAATCAACAAACAGACCAAGTTCAGCATCATCAATTGTGCGTCGGCCTATAACATCATCTTAGGTCGACAATGGATCCATGAAATGAAAGTCATTCCCTCGACGTATCACCAGATCATGAAGTTTCCTACGCCGTGGGGAATCCAGGAGATAAAAAGTGAGCCAAAAGTCGCTCGTGATTGCTATAAGACCACTCTGAAGCCGGGGAAATAAACCGTCTATTGTGGCGACTCACGACGACATATCCTAGATTTCGTGTATCGTCTTAAAATCGCCACAAGGGGGCAAGATGGTATCAATAATCAAGACGTCCCACGTAGTTGGGACGCGACACATCAGAAAAGGTACGTCTTCAAAGCCCTTTTCTATTTTTTCATACGATTTTTCACAGTGACAAATACTGACTTAAGCATCGGAGGTTCGTTGGTTAGCCAATGACCAACCTCTGACATCGTTTTAACGCAGGATCGCACGATATTAGTTACTAAGTTTTCTATACTACTTTAATCTCGCAAGGTCGCACGACATAAATGATCAAGACTGTGAGTTGCTTATTCTGTCACAGGGACACACGATCCAGGAACATCATACGATTTAATTATACGATCGTAATACTCAACAGTCACCTGATCTATGTTTCTGGACTTAGAAAAATTTGTATGTTCTGTATGAGCACATCGATTACATATGTTTTCTAATTCGATTCGAACACATGACTTATATCTTAATCGTTACATTGTTTTGGTTGTATGTACTTACGTTTGCCAATGTGATCTCAAAGTATAAAAGTTTCATGTCTTACATACTAGTCTTTATAATCACAATGGACGCCTAAGTCGCACGATCCATTGTTTATTTATCTATAGCCAAATACGAATACGCAAGTTCAACAACAAAATTTCATTCATAAACGAACGACTACATCAGATAACTCGATCACTAACGATCGAGCATGAAGATAGAAGTTATACAAATTTATCCTAAGACTGAGGAGGAACGTCGATAGCATGAGGAGTGTCGGTCGCATCCTTTCCCGAGGCCTCGACCACCTCTTCCTCTTCGGCCTCCTTCTCGTCGTCAGAGTCGAGATCTCTTGCGGACCCGACCTTTTGGCAAAAGTAAGCAAGCTCGACCGACGCCTGGGCCAAAGGGTTTTTTCCCGACAAGTGTTACCACATTATGGCAGCTCGAGCGATCAGTCGAGCCAGGGAAAAGGTAGACGCAGCCTCTTCATTTAGTTTTCCTACCTCCTTCTCCAGACTGGCCACCTTAGCCTCGGAATCCTCAACTTCCTTCTCCTTCGTGACCAAGGACTCCCTCACCTTGATCAGCTCGTCCCTTTCACCATCGATCATTGACAAGGACTGCTTTAGACGATTGTTTACCTCGTCTTTCGCACGACCGACAATCTCCAATTCCTTTTTGGCCTCGTCGAGCTGCCGGGACATAGCCTCTTCACGTTCTACGGCGACGTTCGCCCTGGCCAACGCCGCGTTGCCCCTCTCATGGGCAGAAGATTCTAGATCCTTAATCTTCTCTGTTTCCGCACGCAAGGCAAGAGAAGATTGAGGTATCTGTGCAAAGAAACATGTCAGTAAACATTCGACAAAAGTTAAGAAAACATCGAAAACACAAGTTTTGAAAGAAAAACTTACAAGGAACGTCAGGCCGGCAACATGGGATCCCGTCTCCTCGGGAGGGAATCCTTCAAAACGCTCCGTGAAAGATGGGAGCAAATACTTCCCCGGGTTGGGAAACAAATCCGTCCCGGACAGGACGTCATCAACCATAAAGTTCGAAGGCAACGTAAAGTTAACCTTCATAACTTTAGCCCCTCCCGTCACACGCTCCTTGCCCTTGTCGGCCGACGAAGGGATCGACGTGGTAGGTGGAGACTTCGACGACTTCCCTGTCATCGACGGTAGCACAGAACTGATGGGTGTCGCAGCAATCGAACTAGAAGATGTCTTCGTCTTCATAGACGATGCGACCTTCGCCTTCTCAGGCGTAACGACTCTCGATGAGTCATCAACCTTCGAAGACGGTTCCCTCAGGATTTTCACCTTCGTCTTCGGTAAAACCTCCGTCTCGGTTGTCTTTTGTCTCCTCTCCTTGCCCTTACGTGAGAGCTCGAGTTGAGCTTCTCTTTTAGCCGAGATCGTCGGCACCTTCGTCTGAGACTCTCCTAGAAACAGATGAGACAGAAATATTACACGGCGAACATAGGAGAAAAAGTTCAGAATCAAGCGATATGAAGGTACACTTACCAGTCATCTCTTCTTCTCCTTTTGACTCTTCCTCAGTCCCTTCTTCTTCCTCCTCTGCACGTGTCTCTCCCCGGTTCTCTCCTAGGAATACCAGATCCTCGTCGTCGTCCGCCAATGGTCGTGCGACGAACGATCGTTCGACAGTGCTGAACTCTAAAAACGCTTCAACCTTTGTTTGAGAGTTGGCGTAAGGCTTCACGTTCTCAAATTTTATAGATGTTGGCACATAAAAAGCAAGTTAGGAACCAGTCAAAGATTACAAACGACATACGACAATACAACTATAAAACCTCACCTGACTTATTCCAGCCAGCCCTAATCCAGTTGCTCTCAGAGTCGAGAGTCGACTTGGGCACAAACGCATATCTAGTTTTCCACTTACGATCGTTCACAGCGGTCTGTAAGACCAAGGTTTTATCGTCTTTATACCTAGAAAATAGGCTATAACGGTGACATTTATCTCTCTTGACTTGGTAGGCTAAGAGAAGATCGTGCACGTTCATGGGAGATTCCCATTTTTAAGTGAGGCGTTCGATCACTTGTATCACCCTCCAAAATTGGGGCATTAATTGAGTTGGCGACAAATCGAACTCGGTCATGAAGGCCTTGGCCAAAGGCGAGTAGGGGCATTCAAACCCTATCTTAAAAGGATATTCGTAGATGACTACGAACCTATCGGAGCATAAATTAGGTCGAGTCTGACCTGCTTTAATCAATGTTATCCCCGTAGGGATTCTGGCTAGACTCCTAAGATCGTCAAGATCTTCAATAGAACTAACACGTTCTGTCGACATTTCTAAAACCTAAAAAGTTTCTCAAAGATTTCTAGCGACAAACTGATTAAGAGAATCGTACCTTATATAGGTGCCTAACCTTCGAAATCTCTAAACCAATCTAAGATCTTTCTCAAAGTTTAGAAAAGATTCGGTGACGAACAAGCAAAGAATCCCAGAAAAATCTCTCCTAAAAAGCTCTCCGAAATCGTAAAGGGAAATGACCCATCGTGGTCTCTTTTTATATAAAGGATCGTGTCAGAACGAATCCCTCAATGATCGACACGGGTCCTCGTCTTTCCATATGACCCACGGATCGTAGACACCTGGCGAATACAGCTGTTTTGCACGATTATGCGTCAGTGTGACGTCACGATTACATCCCCTTTTCGACTTCCCATTCGGTTAGAATTGGACCGATCCAATTCCAAGGCAACTGAAAGGATTTGTTACACGTGTCACTGGCAAAATTTAAAAAACTTTTTAAATTTGAATTTATCACTCCACTTTTTCAAATTTTGGGGGCAAACTGTTTGGGTAAAAATCCACCAGCCTCGACCACGACCCAGACGTTAAAGACATTTATTACACTTCTCTTGTAACAAAGATCAATCATCAACACTTTGTCCTTGGACCTAAGCCATAGTCATAAGTACCTCTCGACACTCGACCGACGTATGGAAATACACGACCTCGACTGACTAACATGCAACATTTCTATTATGTTTTCATCATTTAATGCAGGTCAAACTTCATTTATGATCAACGGCTATAACCGATGAGTTAAGTTATGAGCATTAAAGTCAGCAAACCGTTACGACAGTTACATGAAGTATTCAACGAATCAATTAATGCACTCGAAGACTATAAATACAAGGACAAAGCTATCATTTGCGGGGCATCTATCACCATCGAATTCCAGAAGCACACTGCGTACTCAAGAACATCCGAAGCAGAGGAATTTCTCTCAAGTGATCGCTCTCGATGCACGACTTACACTCTCGACCAACAGTCTTAGCACACGACGCACTTGTTTTACACTCGACACACTTGTTATTTTTACATTTCAAGTCATTTGTATTGTAATCATTGTACGATCGACACCTGAAACAAAGGACATCGCCCCTGTTTGGCGATCATAGTACAGCGACGACTTCCACAGTCGTTCGCGGGTTTTTCCTCGTGGAGGTTTTTTCCGCGTCACCAAAATTCTCTGTCTCTTTACAATTTTTTGTCCTTGTCGCACGCTATGTCGTAAGATTCCTTTCTTTAGTTGTTAATCTCCACAATCAACCTTAAGTTATCTTTCTAGACGATTTTTGGCATTACCAAATACCACAAGTAACTTGCACATTAAAGGTCATCTTTCGATCGTCGCAACTTACTTAGAAAACATTTTTTTCTTAACAGATGTGTCATTTGTACACTGTCGACCGGTCTCACAATTCTAGCTGACCAAGTCGATTTTCTTTTAAATGATCCAATTAGCAAAACTAACACGTCTCCGTAGAAACACATTTTACTTTGGTACGAGATCTGAAATTCAAATGACTTTGAAATTCAAATCTCGGGGGGCTAACTGTTTGGGTAAAAAATCACACCCTCGACCGACTTGGGAAATTCCCTCGACATGACCCACATACCATGATTACCCTAATATCTACAACAGTCATACCGCCAACCGACAAGGGTAATACCCATTATCGTCATACGACATCTTGTGTCAATAGTCATCCGAGATAGTATCTTTGCGTCACATGTCACACGTCATACGTCGCACGTCATACGTCACATGTCGCACGTCATACGTCATATGTCACACGTCACATATCGCTAGGGACATATCGCATGTCACTAGTCTTATGTCACTAGTCTTATGCCACTAGTCTCATGTCACTAGTCTTACGTCATTAGTCTTATGTCGCCAGTTATGTGTCGCTAGTTACGACTCGTCAG
This sequence comes from Saussurea involucrata, assembly GCA_033807775.1. NCBI lineage: Eukaryota > Viridiplantae > Streptophyta > Magnoliopsida > Asterales > Asteraceae > Saussurea > Saussurea involucrata. The sequence continues at coordinate 61,366,879 of CM066313.1, read as the reverse complement.
TCTTACGTCGATAGTCTCCTGTCATCGGTCTTATATCACTCTGGTCCTGCGACAGCATCATCCTAATATCCTGGTCCTGCGACCTGGTCTTACGACATTTTTGTCCTGGTCTTACGACATTTTCATAAGATCATTCTTATATTAAAATAAGGTCTTACGAGACATTTACGGTCATATACTTGGACATGTATTTCGGCGATGGTCGTATGATCCATAAGACCGACGTCCAGAACTCAAGACGGTCTTACAATTACACTAACCATTAATGGTCAACGGCCGTTTTTCTGTTCATTAATGCAGGTCTACAAACAATTATGGTGCAACGGTCAGTAACAGACGAGCTCTTAATGATATTAAAGACTCGACAGTGGTTACAAAACTAATCATCAAAGCGCATTTAATGTCGACAGCGGTTACAAAACAAACCATTAAAGCATATTTATTACCAACGGAAGGTATATAAAAGCCCCCGGTGATCAATCTGGAGGAGGAGGCTACATACATTCAAACTAAGACTCAAATTCTACATTTCTTTCAAGACACTGGAACATACCCCACTTACGCAAAGTTCCGCACGACGGTAGGTCGAAGCACCCGACGACAGCAATTCGAACCACACGACGACAGCTCATTTCGCACGTTTTACGCACGACACACGACTTTTACACACGTCTGAGTACATTTTATCTCTTATTGTAATATTTTGTACACATATCACTTGTTACAAAAGGATTATCGCCCCTGATTGGCGACCATAGTGCACTGTCGACTCTAACACAGTCGACCACGGTTTTTTCCCTCGTTTTGGGGTTTTCCGCGTCACCAAAGTCTCTTGTTTCGTCTACATTTTCTTCGTTATTTTTTTGTTTATTTCTATGGTACAATCTTTAGTTGATAAGGTCCGAAATCAAACCTTAAATCGTATTTTTATACAATTTTCGGAAAAAGACAGTTTAGTGCGATTTATGGCATTAACAACGTCTATGGAAAAGTTACTACTATCGCTAGTCACAGCTGCCAAGAAGTTACGAAACTACTTCGAGTCCCACTCTATTACTGTCGTAACTAACTTTCCTCTTAAGTCTGTCTTGAGAAAACCTGAATTAACAGGACGATTGGCAAAATGGAGCATTTACCTCAGCACCTATGACATCGATTTTAAGCCTCAAACGGACGTTAAATCACAGGTCCTAGCTGACTTCGTTGCTGATTTCAGTCCTGAACTGGAAAACGAAGCACAAAGCGAAGCCTTTACTGTGGCGACTATAGACGACACAACCTGGACACTCCACATCGATGGTTCTTCAAACGCCAGAGGAGTAGGGCTTGGTGTCGTCTTAAAGTCGCCACATGGGGGCAAGATGGTGTATTCCATACGATACGATTTCAAAGCCACCAACAATGAAGCATAATACGAAGCCCTAATCGTAGCCTTGAGCATGGCCCACAACTTGGGGGCAACCGGACTTCACGTCAGAAGCGATTCCTTGTTGGCCGTAAACCAAATGAACGGGGAGTTCACAACAAAAGGCTCCAAGATGACAGTTTATCTTAAAATAGCCAAAAAAAAATCGTAAATGTTTGATCCATTCTCGATTGAACAAATCCCCAGAGATCAAAACACTTAAGCCGATGCGCTATCAAATCTCGGGTCAGCACTCAATAAGCCGTAGTTCAACGCTATCCCTATGATCCATCTGGCGACCTCGTCCACCGAGGACTCCGAGAAAATTCACGTCCTTGACGAAGAAAATGGTTGGTCTTACGACATGAAGAATTACCTTATGCACGACCAACTACCCAAAGACAGGATGGAAGCCCAAAACATACGATTCAAAGCCTCGAGATATCTTATAATGGGCAATAAACTCTGTAGAGGATCATCAACATGCCTGAACCTAAGATGTATCGATACTCAAGAGCAGGTGCAAAACATTCTGAAAGATATGCATGATGGCGAATGTGGTAACTACTCCAGTGGTCGTAGTCTTACAAATCGAATATCCCGACAAGGCTACTATTGGTCGACCCTAAGGCAAGATGCCACAAGGTATGTCCAAAGTTGAGACTCATGTCAACGACTGTCAGGTATGACACACCAGCCTTCTGAACCTTCGCATTCGACATTAATCCCATGGCCCTTCATGAGATGTGGAATGGATATCGTCGGTAAGTTACCTCCTGCCCCTAGGCAGAAAATCTTTTTATTAGTCCTTACCGATTATTTTTCTAAGTGGATAGAAGCAGCTGCCTTATCCCTGGTTCGGGGCAAGAGGTCATCTCTTTTATCCAAACTAACATTATCTGCAGGTTCGAAATTCCTTCCGAGATCGTATGTGATAATGGGTCACAATTTATAAGTGATCGTACACAACAGTTCTGCAAGGATCGTAATATCGAACTTACGACCTCAACTCCACGTTATCCTCAATCTAACTGTCTTGCAGAGTCCAGCAATAAAGTGATCATCAACTTAATAAATAAAAGACTTAAGGTTGCAAAAGGAAGATGGGTCGAAGAACTCCCGTCGGTCCTATGGGCCAATCGTACGACACCGCGTATGTCAACAAGACAAACTCCATTTTCATTAGTCTATGGCTGCGAAGCGGCCCTACCTATTGAGGTGCAGCTACCGACATCGAGGCATACTTCCGTCGACCACAATTTGGTGGATCTAAGTTACGACCTCGACGCTCTCGAAGAGCTAAGAGAATCTGCCTTAATTAGAATGGCATCGCAAAGGCAAGTCGTCAAACGACATTTTAACAAAAAAGGTTAAGACCAAAGTCTTTCAGGAAGGTGACTTCGTCTTATGGCAAGTATTCCAAAACACCAAGGAGCTGAATGCAGATAAGTTATCCACTAAGTGGGAAGGACCCTATCGAATATCCGAAGTCGTTGGAAAAGGTGCCTATAGGCTCCAAACCCTCGACAATCAAGACCTCCCACGTAGCTGGAATGCAATGCATCTAAAGAAATACTTTTTTGAATATTCGCTTTACGACTTACTTTCCTCAATGATTACTGACTTGAGCATCGGAGGGTCATAGGTCGAACCAATGACCACCCACTAACTGTCTACCTTGCAGGGCCGCAGGATCGCACGAACGCCAGTCTTACGATCTATATCGTATAAGACAAGGTCTTAGGACTGATATCTTACGATCTATATCGTATAAACGAATTCCTATGGTTATTATGATTACAACTGACATGTTACGGTCTAAGTTCAATCGGAATAAGTTTTACGACTTTGATTCCATACTTAGAAATATTTTGCCTTAGTCGCATGATCAACTCAAGAAAACATGAGTACCATTGTCGTATTGCATTTTCTGATTTGAACTATGGATTTTTTTCTGCCGTAGTCGCTTGATCCATAAGTCATGAGTCATACGATTCGTACTATTTTTGTTTATGTTGTTTATCTACGACAAAATAAATGTGTGGCGACAGTTCTCGTTCAACAAAAATATACTTGTATTCACATAATCCAAAAAATTACAAGTATAGGGCACGACCATCAACGGTCGCCCCGTCAAAAGAAATAAACATAGAAAAATAAAACTAAGGCTGACAAGGATCCTGCTCCTGAGCGACCTCCTCATCGCCACCTCCGACGACCTCAGTGTCCGCAAAATCCCCGTCTTCGAGCTTGTCTTCCTGGTCGAGGTACTCCTCGTCCGCGACCTTCTCCAAGTACGTGGAGACCTCTGCCTCGGCCCCGGCCATAGGGTTTAGCCCCCGTAGATGCCGACGCATGATCGCCGTTCTGACCTTTAAACGGGTCAGCGCCTCAAAAGACTAGAGTCGCTACTCCAAGGAGGCGACCTCCTTCTTTTCAGCCTCGACGAGCAACTTAAGGTCCTCGACCTGTTTTTCGCTCTCGGCCAAGGAAGCCTTAGTCGCTCCCACCTCCGCCTCAGACGCAGAGGTCTTCTCAAGGGCCTCCTTCAGGCGGCTCCGAAGGTCTTCCTTCTCTCTCGACGATGCCTTTAGAAAGTCTTGAGCTTCGTCAAGCTTCGCCGAGAGGACCTCAGCCCTGTCCATAGCCTGATGCTCCCGTTCCCGTACTGTGCGTGCATCGTCCTGCGTCTCGAGCATTTTCTCCAGCGCACGGGGTACAACCCTTCGGATCTTTTCCATCTGGGTGTACAGGAAGAGCGACGTCTGGAACGCCTGCAGTAGCAGGATCAAAAAAACGTAAGTCATAAAACAAACGACAAAAGTTATGTAAATAGATCGGTCGTATGTACCTTGAAAGAGAGCCCTGCGACCTGCGACCCCATGTCATCAACCGTGACCTCCTGGAAACGCTCCTGGAAGGAAGGCAAGAGAAATTTCCCCAAATCAGGGAAGATCTTGGCGCTGTCCATGTCCTCACCGGTCATGAAGTCCGACGACAATGTGAAGTTTACCGACATGGCATCGGTAGACCCTTCCGTCGCCTGTCTTTTCCCCTTGTCGATCGACGAGGAAGACGGGGAAACCATCTGAGGACCAGCCTCCTCGACCTCCGGTATCGTCGGAGGGGCCACGCTCACCGGTGTAGCATTAATAACACCCGGTGGCGTCTTCGCCTTCTCAGCAGTGGTGGCCCTAGCCGAGCCACCAATCTTCGACGACGGTTCCCTCCGGGAACCCGTCCTGGGTTTTTTCATCCCCAATGACGAGGACGGGGGAACCTTCCGCTTCAACTCCTTGGCCTTTCGGGCCAAGAGGAGTTGAGACTCCTTCAAGAGGCCATGAGTGGGTGCCAGTCCAGACCCACCTGCAGCAGAGTACATAAAGAAAGTGAGGAGAAAACCTACGACATGAAAAATACGACCATCATGGGACACGTAAGGTAAGACACAAAAGCTTATTACTTGTCGTCTCCTCATCTTCCTACTCTCTCTCTCTCTGCCCCCTCCTCCGCGAGGATCTCCGAGCCCTCGATTTAAATGACTTCGTCGCCTAAGTCCTCATCCATCAGAGCACGTTGGACAAAGAACGACCTTTCTTCCATATTGTGGGTCCGGAACTTATTGATCTTCGCTACAAACTCAAAAAGATTGTCAGCCTCAGCAAACTTGATGGCTAAAAAAAAGTCGAAGCATATATAGCTAAACATACGATCAAAAGTAAAAACGTATGACAGAAGAAGGTTAACATACGATCGGTGTTCCATCGAGCAGCGACCCAGGACGTATCCTCATCTAAAAGGTGGAGTGATTGAACTCGACCAAAGACATATCGGGCTTTCCACCCTGTGCTTGGAGAAGAGCCTGTAGCGGTGGTAGTTGTCCACCTTGACCAGGTAAGCAGCGAGCAAGTCGTCCACGGTGAACGGCGCTGCCCACTCGGCGGTGACCTTGTCGATTACATGCACGATCCGCCCGAAGTGCGACATCATTTGAGCAGGTGATAGGTTGTACCTACTAAGAAACTCTCGGGCCAAGGGAAAGAGAGGCCATTTGAAACCTGTCTTAAACGGGTACTCGTACAAGACAAAGTGCCCATCCGGGCATTCAAAAGGCCAAAATTGATTCGGCATGTACAGTTGTAAGGCATCGGGGATGCTTGCCGACATTCTAAAAGCACTGAGGGCCTCCTTGCTATCAATCGAATTAGCAGGCTCAATAGACATTGCTGATTTGGTATTGGAGCTAAATCTTACGCTCGTCTTATAAGAACTTAAAACTCGCACCTAAATACGACAATAAGATCGTGCGAAATCTCTCTCGAACCGGAAAGTATAAAAGGAAACCATCGCCAGGATCAAACCATTTATACGGTTGAGGAACGACAAGTCGACTTAGCAGGTGTACAACACTTGTCCATCGCCTTTTCACATGCCACTCTCGATGAGTGACACCTGTTAAAAACGGCTGCCATGCCTCCATAACGTCACGCAACTCTTCGTATCCCCAGTTCAAATCGAACCGAATCGGTTGAGATTCCACAAGTCTCTCTCCCCGCATGACACGTGTCCAACCCAGTGATCAGATTTGAAAATTTAAAATTAGAATTTCACACCAAATTTCAAATTTTGGGGGAAAACTGTTTGGGTAAAAATCCATACCTCACGACCGACGAAGAAAAAATGAAGATGACATTTACATAAGACAAATCTTGTATTAAGATAAGGTCTTGCAGACTACTTACGATTGCATCCTCCGTCGTACATTTTTACGATGGTCGTAAGACTCTTACGATCGACAACCGTGACTTAAAGACGGTCGTACGACCATGCTAACCGTTAACAGTCAACAATCGTTTTCTTTGTTTCATTAATGTAGGCCCAGGAGCAATCATTGCCCAACGGCCATAACGGATGAGCCATTAATGACAATTAAGTACCAAACAACGGTTACGACAAATGATCAAGACATTAATAGCCATCCAAAAGCTATATAAATGAAGGCTTGCACCACATTTCAGGATAGTTCTTTCGCATACAACCATTCTCCACAACAGAGATCATCAGAGAAATATCATTCACGAAAGCTACCAACGACAGCCGTTTTCTACGCATGATACTGCACTGTTACGCACGACGTACGACATTAGGTTACGATTAAGTTTACTTTTATTCGTATTGTAATCTATTCTACTCACGACACTTGTTACTAAAGGACATCACCCCTGTTTGGCGACTATACTGCACCGTCGACTTCTGTAGTCGGCCGCGGTTTTTACCCTCGATGGGGTTTTCCGCGTCACCAAATTCCTTTGTCTTATTTACTTTCTGTCGATGACTGTATTGTTTGTCTTGAGATCCTTTTCTTTAGTTGTTAAAGCTCCACATCAACCTTAAGTTATCCTTTTGGTGATTTTTGGCATTAACAGATGTCATTTGCCATAAAATGAACATTGATCCATCATATAAACTTATAAAGCGAAAATGAAGTAAGTTCGCCCAGAGCGAAAAAAATTTGATTAACGAAGAGGTCGACAACCTACTCAGTTTTTGAAAAATCCAGGAAGTGAAGTACCCCGACTGGCTGGCTAACGTCGTCATCGTACAAAAGAAAACCAGGAATTGAAGGGTATGCATCGACTTCACAGACCTCAACAAGGCCTTTCCGAAAGATCCCTTTCCGCTACCAAATATCGACGCAACCTCTGGTCATCAACTACTGACGTTCATGGACGCTTATTCTAGAAATAACCAGATACTGATGCATCCTGCCGACTAGGAAAAAAACCGCCTTTATGACGGAAAAAGGTATTTACTAGTACAAAGTTATGCCATTTGGTCTAAAAAATGCAGGGTCGACGTACCAGAGAGATTAGTCAACAGAATGTTCAAAGATCATCTTGGCAGCACGATAGAAGTATACATCGATGACATACTCGTCAAATCAAAACAGGCGGACTATCACATCGAGCATTTGAAAAAAATCATTCGACGCACTCAAGGAATATCAGATGAAACTAAATCCCACGAAATGTTCCTTCGACGTCAGTGCTGGAAAATTTTTGGGATATATGGTGACACTATGTGAAATCGAAGCAAATCCAGACCAAATAAGGGTGATTGTCGGCATTAAGTCACCGAGAAACTTCTAAGAAGTCCAACGACTCATTGGTCGCATAGCCGCGCTAAACAAGTTTATTTCTCGATCCTCGAATTAATGTCACCTGTTTTACAATGTTTTAGGGAAAATCAGGGGCTTGGAGTGGACGAACGACCATGAGCAAGCACTACAAAAGCTGAAGGACAATGAGATCCTGCAGTTGTACTTGGCAGTCAGTTCCAATTCGATAAGTGTTGTCTTGGCTCGAGAGGACGACAAACGCCAACTACCGATCTATTACATCAATAAGTCTTTACTAGACGTTGAAACCAGGTACTCGTCCATGGAAAAATTGTTGTTAGAACTGATAACCGCTGCTAAAAAGCTTCAACATTACTTCGAATCACATCTTATAATTGTCGTTACTAATTATCCTCTTAAGTCTGTCTTGAGAAAACCAGAGCTGACAGGTCGACAGGTCGACTGGCGTAGTGGAGCGTTTATCTTATTAGCTACGACATAGACTTCAAGCCAAGGACAGCGATCAAATCGCAGGTCCTGAAGGACTTCATCGCCGATTTCAGACCAAAATTAGACGCAAACGTGCAAGAGGATATTGTGGAGACTCTCGATGACACACCTTGGATACTCCACGTCAATGGATCATCCAACGCTAGGGGGCAAGACAGGCGTCGTCCTAAAGTCGCCACAGGGGGCAACATGGTGTACTCCATACGATGTTATTTTAAAGCCACCAACTACGAGGCTGAGTAAGAAGCACTAATTGTGGGCATGTGCATGGCACAAGACTTGGGGGCAACCGGACTACATGTCAAAAGAGATTCCCTCCTCGTCGTGGATCAAATGAGCAGGACATTCGCGGCAAAAGATTCCAAAATGACGGCATATCTTAGAGAAACCAAATCAAAATTGAAAGAGTTCAAACCCTTCTCGATCGAGCAAATTCCAAGGGATCTAATGCCTTGGCCAATCTGGGTTCAGCACTCGGTAAACCATCGTTCAACAAAATCCCCATGATCCACCTAGCAGTCTCATCTATCGAGAGTAATGAGGATATCCACGTCCTCGAAGAAGAAAATGATTGGTCGCGCGTGTTGGTCCTGAATGGTTATACAAGTTTGTAGAAGGGGGGTGAATACAAACACATATTTTTTTCTTTAAAATTGTTTATTGATATATATCAAACAATTTACAGTTTGTTGCGGAATAAGATCAAGTTAAAAACCTAATCTAAACAAATTATGAGAATCACAAAGAATTCTTGCACTAAGTAAAGAATGAAAGAAGATAAGAAAACTAGATAGAGTTTTATTACACTAAGTAGTTTAGCGAAGGAACCAGCACTTCAAAATGAAGTAGGGTTTCCTATTTATACTGCATGCATTTAATGCAAGTCAGTACAACTTTACACTTGGCAGCATCTGGTTGGTTGCATGAATTTGACTTTAGCAAACATCCCTTTTGGCCACATGATGAGCAGTGTAGTTGCAGAGTGGTTTGTACGATCCTAGACAAATGATGTCGTTCTGACAAATTGTACAAAAGCGTGCAAGCAGATAAGACAAAAGTTACTTATAGAACAGGCTTCATGATAAGCGATCGCTGAGTTGATCTTTATCAGCGAATGATAAAGTTCAGCTCTCGCTGAAGTCTTCTACTTGAAACTTCGCGTGAAATGGATAAGTCTTGTCTTAGTCACTTGTTCGTCAGCTTCATCTTCGATTTCAGCTTTGAACTTGTTTGGGTAAAAAAGCACACCCTCGACCGACCTGAGGAAATCCCCTCGACATGACACATGGACATTGATTACCCTGCCCCCGACCGACAAGGATAATACCCATTGTTATCATATCCCCCGCATACGTTAAATAACCACTATAGTTGACTTATTGGTTCAGTAGTCATCTTACATCTAGCGATAGCACATCACGTGTCGCACGTCGCACATCGCTAGTCACACGTCACTAGTCTTGTGTCGCCAGTTATGACTCACGTCGACAGTCTCCTATCATCGGTGTTATATCGCTCTGGTCCTACGGCAACATCGTCCTGACATCCTGGTCCTACGACCAAATGGTCTTATATCTTGGCAATAATCGTATGTTCTATAAGACCCACATCCGAGACTTAAGACGGTCGTACGATTATACTAACCGTTAACAGTCAAACAACCTTTTTAATGAAGGTCTTGACCACGAACAGAAAAGGTAAGACACTCGTTATGAACCATATCTTAAGATAAGGTCCCGACAAAGACCCAGAAAACATCCGTCGTCCCTCCCGAAAGGTAAGTCGAGAGTTCATCGCGACACTCGACCTCGACGTCGCCTGATCCGCACGACCTTCGCATAAAGACCATGCGACCTCAAGCGAGCTAACACATAATATAACTGTTATGTTTGTTAAAGTGTTTAATTCAGGAGTCAACGTCATTAATGGACAACGACCAGTAACGGACGAGTCATCAAGAGCATTAATGACCCGACAGTGGTTACGAAAACCGCTCATCAATGACATTAAAGCTCCACAGCGGTTACAAGACCAAACATTAAAGCATATTGTTGGTGCAAGTGTACCCAGCTTTAATATTGTGATATATTTTTGGTACACATAAAATCACATCTCCATATTTATTTTGATGATTACAAAACACACCGCATTATTTGTTATCTAATATTTTATCTGAGTGTGCAGTTATTAAATGATCTCGATAAATTTTTTATCTGAAGAATCCAAGTCTGAAGATTTGCGTCATTTTATTTTAAAATGATAAATCACCCTAAAATAATATACCACTTGGATTTTTCTAATACTGTGTTTTTAAAATAAACCAAGTCAGACATCTTATCATCTTGCTGTCTTTGAGAAGGATTTGTTTCTAGAAGAAATCTGCGATGCGTACTTCTTCCTGCACCTTTTATCTGGGCGGTATACCGCGATGGAAAGCCGGTATACCGCGGCGGCATGCTGTTTCTCTGATTGATTGGACCACCTTCTGTCAGGCGGTATACCGCCGTGTGCAACGCGGTATACCGCGGGTACCATTACCGTTTGTTCTTTGCAGGGTTGACCTTCTCTCTGACAACCGACAAGTACTCTTTGTTCTGCACGGTATACCGCGGGGGATAGCCGGTATACCGCGAATGCTTCTGCCCTGTTGCTCATCCAGTATAAATATCTTGCAACCTCCAGCATTCAAGACTACAAACCAATTCACATTAACTCCTCTGCATTTGATAAAGACTCTGCAGCTTCTTCTCTTGATATTTAAAACTGTTAAAATTATAAAACTCGTTTTTGAGTAAGAAATCTTGAGTTGATAGCAGATTAAAATCTCTCGATTAGTTGAATCAGCAACACAACTCAAGTGATCAAACTCTCTAAAAATATCCAAGTGATAAACCTTATTCAAGAGTGATTATTCATATTAAAATTATACCCTCTTGTAAGTGTTTGAATAAGAGTGAGTGATCCACATTAATCTCTCAAAGTAGAGTGATTCGCGTTTATTGTATTAAGGTTTGTGTTTCTACCGTAAAGAAGACGTTTCGTATTGGATCTCCGAGAAGTGTTATTTTCTCGAGGTGGACTAGCCAACTTTGTGTTTGGTGAACCACTTTAAAAATACCGTTGTCAAGTATTCTCTTTCCCTTATCTATTTACATTTCCGCTGTGCATTTAAATTATATCTGTTTATATAATTGTTGTATATTTATTTGTTTATACTCTGCTTTATTTTTACTGTATTGTTTGTACTGTATTTTTTTTTTTAAAGAATTTTTTGAAAGTAAAAGATTTAAAATACAACCTTACCCCCCCCTTAGGTTGTCCAACATTTGGTATCAGAGCAGGTCTTTCAAAAATATTCTGCATAAATTTCTCTTATTCTTCTAAATGGCTCAACAAACTAATATCGTGTTTTCAAAACCTCCTTTGATAGATACTGAAAAGTTTGGCATTTGGGCCGAGCTATTTGAATGTCACGTGCGTGGCAAAAATCAAAAGATTTGGAATATTATAGAAAAAGGGAATTTTAAACCCACCATTGTGAAAGATGATGTTTATATTGATAAACCTATAGATGAATGGACTACTTCTGATGAAACTCATTTTTGTTTAAACTTTGAAGCTAAGAATATATTATATGCTGCTTTAACAACTGATGAAATTGAAAGAGTATATACATATAAAACTGCAAATCAAATATGGGAAAGTTTAAATAATACTCATCGTGGAAACACAGAGGTTAAATCTAGTAAAGTGAATATTTTAGTTCACGATTATGAACTATTCGAAATGAAACAAGATGAGTCAATTGACTCAATGTTTAAAAGATTTAACCTTATTGTGACTACTTTGAAAGGTTTGGATCGCACTTATCCTAACGAGGACTATATAAGGAAAATCCTACGAGCCCTTCCTTCGGAGTGGATGCAAAAGATAACATCTTTAGAAGACTCCCGTGACCTTTCCATAATGAAGATAGATGACTTGATCGGTAATCTTAAAGTGCATGAAATTGCACTTAAAAGAAACAAAGATCGGGAGCAAGTCAAGAAGAAGTCAATCGCCCTCAATGCCTCAACACCAAAAGTCGAGAAGAAAAAGGAGAAAGCTAGCTCCTCGAAAGATCCATCCGAAACTCTCGATGAAGTCGCCATGTTGGTAAGAAACTTTTCCAAATTTCTTAATAATAATAATAAATTTTCTAACAATGGCAGATTTCAAAGAAACGGTAACTACCGTCGTGGTGGTGAAAATCGAAGTCGTAAGTTCCATAAACGAGACGAAAAAGTTAAGAAAAATGGCGACTCGAGTGAAGACGATAAAGCTAAGCCAAAGAGAGGCTTTTGCTACTCATGTGGTGACAAAGACCACTACGCCAATGAATGTCCGAAAAAGAACAAGTTCCAAAAGAAGAAGGAGAAAGCCTTCATTGGAGGCGCGTGGAGCGAGAGTGAAGAAGAAGATGACTATCAAGCCATTTGTCTTATGGCCGAAAGCGACGACGAGGTAAAATCTTCTTACTCGGATTACGATAGTGATTATGAAAGTGATAATGAAAATAATCTTGAAGAATTATATGAATCTTTTCATAAAATGGCCGCTCTTGCAAATCGTTACCAAGATGAGAATGCTATGTTAAAAGAAACTGTAAATGCATGTAAAAAGGAAATAAATAATGTTAAACAAAAATCTGAAAATGATATGGATATAATTGCTAAATTAGAAACTAAATTAGGAGAAAAAGATTTTTGTAAATCTTGTGATGTTTTAAATAAAGAAATTGCATGCTTAAATAAAAAATCACATGAAAATATTATTTGTACAAAATGTGATATTCTTGAGAATGAGATTACATGTTTAAAAGCTAAATGTGCTTCATATGAAAAAGATAACATGCTAGCTAAAGCCTTTGAAAGTAGTAATAAAAAGGTTCTTAACATGCTTAATATGCCTAACCGTATAAAATGTAGAAAAGGTATTGGTTCCGATACATGCAAAGATAAATGTTCTTGTAAACCCATCAAAAGACTTTATGAATCACCTAAAGTTAATACAAGAAATCAATATGTGCAAAAACATCCGTATGTGCGTAAAATAAATAATGTAAATACGAGAAAACCGTATGCTCGCATGTACCATGATAAATATTCTAAACCTAATAATAATGCGAATGTAAATGCTTGTTTTTATGTGTATGATAAATATAATCGCAAAATTAAAATGGTAAATAAATGGATTCCAAAAGGAATGTTTAGTAATGATAATCCCGGTGGTATGCGTTTATGGTTTTAAATGTGTTATGTATATATGTTATATATATATATAGTTTAAATATAATTTGTTGTATATATTATATATATAAGTAATATATATTACTATGTACTGTTTGTTTATATATATATACGTATTACTTATATATATATATATGGTGTTTGTTTAATATGTTATATATATATATTTGTGTTTGATGTATTATATATTAAAGTTGTTTAATATATTATATATATTTTGTCTTACTTGATATGTGTTATATATATATATTAATATGGTTTGATGTATTATATATATATATTAATATTGTGTAATGTATTGTATATATATATATTCTGTTTGACTTTATATATATGCATGTTGGTTGACATTGAAACTAATTGTCAAGGACCCACGAGAAATGGGGACCATAAAAGTTACATCTTCATTATTGTAGATTGACCTTGATATGGACTGGATACTCGATAGTGGTTGCACACGTCACATGACCGGAAACAATAATCTCTTTTCATCATATAAGTCATGTGATGGTGGACAGGTAATTTTTTGAGGAAACTCCAAAGGAAATATAATTGGTAGAGGTACAGTTTCTTGCAACAATGTTCAATTTCTTAATGTTAATCATGTTGATAATTTACATTTTAATTTGTTAAGTGTTCGCCAATTGTGTAAAAATAATACAACTGTTGTCTTCGAAGAAGATTCTTGTAAAATCATAAAAAATGGCAAAGTTCTTTTAAATGGTTTTGTAAAAGGAAATTTATATATTTGTAAAACTGTTGTATCTGAAAATGTATGCTTATCTTCTATTAATGATGTTTCTACTTTATGGCATAGGCGTTTGGGTCACGCTAATCTAAGATTAATGCAAAACTTAAAAAATAAGGAGCTTGTGAGTGACCTGCCAAAATTAAAGTTTGATAATCATTTTTGTGATGCTTGTCGTGTCGGCAAACAACATCACGTTTCTCATAAATCAAAAAATGTTATTTCTACTCAAAGAGTTTTAGAACTTTTACATATGGATCTTTTTGGCCCGATGGCTATTCAAAGTTTTGGAGGAAATTTTTATACTTTGGTTATTGTGGATGATTATTCCCGTTATACTTGGACTTTATTTTTGAGACATAAAAATGAGGCTTTCGAAAAGTTTAAAATTTTGGGAAAACGAATTCAAAACCAACAAGGTTGTACGATTGTTTCCATACGTACGGACCATGGACGAGAATTCGATAATGATGTACAATTTGGTGCCTTTTGTGATAAACATGGTATAACTCATAACTTTTCGGCTCCTCGAACTCCTCAGTCAAACGGGGTTGTTGAAAGGAAAAATCGAACGTTGCAAGAAATGAGTAGAACCATGCTAAACGAACATCAAGTTCCCCAAAAGTTTTGGTGTGATGCCGTTGCTACCGCGACCTATGTGCTTAACCGTGTCCTAATTAGAGGTATCCTAAATAAGACACCCTATGAACTTTACCGAGGTAGAAAACCTTCCCTAGCTCACCTAAAAGTTTTTGGTTGTAAATGTTTCATTTTAAACACCAAATCCTACTTAACCAAATTTGACCCTAAAGCCTATGAAGGAGTGTTCCTAGGTTACTCTTGGAATAGCAAAGCCTATAGAATCCTAAATAAGGAGACCATGGTAGTAGAAGAATCCTTAAATGTTAGCTTTGACGAGAGTCCTCCCAAACCGAGTGCACCCTTAGCAAATGACAATGTTTGTGAAGGAAATGTCTTAGCCCAACAACTTAGTACCTTGGATTTAGGTACCCAACCTTCCACAAATAATATTGAAACTAGTGATGCCCCTCCTTGTTTTATTCCACAAGGTGTAGATGATCCTAATCTTAGAACCGCTCGAGGCCATCCCGTAGATCAAATTATAGGTGACCTAAACCAAAGGACAACTAGATCACAAATCCATACCCATTGTGCTTTCCATGCCTTTATCTCAACCATAGAACCTAAAACCATAGATGAAGCTTTAGGTGATGAGGATTGGATATTGGCCATGCAAGAAGAGTTAAACCAATTTACTAGGAATGATGTGTGGGACTTAGTGCCTAGCCCTAGTAGTCAAACCATTATTGGCACAAGATGGGTCTTCCGAAATAAGGTAGACGAGAACGGTGGAGTCACACGAAACAAGGCACGTTTAGTTGCCAAGGGGTACAGTCAACAAGAAGGTATAGATTATGACGAAACCTTTGCACCAGTTGCAAGGTTGGAGTCTATTCGAATGCTTCTCGCTTTTGCAAATGCTAAAGATTTTAAATTATTTCAAATGGATGTTAAAAGTGCTTTCTTAAATGGTATTATAAATGAGGAGGTATACGTTTCTCAACCTCCCGGTTTTGAAAATTTTGAAAATCCGACACATGTTTATAAATTAAAAAAGGCGCTTTATGGTTTAAAGCAGGCTCCGCGTGCGTGGTATGATAGATTAAAAACCTTTTTAATTTCTAGTGGTTATATTATGGGTAAAATAGATAATACTTTATTTGTGAAATATGTTCAAAATGATATTGTGGTTGTGCAAGTATATGTTGATGATATTATTTTTGGTTCCACTAATGAAAAACTGTGTAATGAATTTTCTGCGAAAATGACAAGCGAATTTGAAATGAGCATGATGGGAGAGTTAAAATACTTCTTAGGATTGCAAATAAAACAATGTGAAACTGGTATTTTTATTAGTCAATCTAAATATTGTAAAGATATGTTGAAAAAGTTTAACTTTGAAAATGTCAAACCCGTTGAAACTCCAATGACCACAAACCTTCAATTATCTCGTGACGAGGAGGGAAACGATTTTAATGAAAAGATTTATCGTGGTATGATTGGTAGTTTATTATATTTAACTGCTAGTAGACCTGATATTATGTTTAGTGTATGTTTATGTGCTCGTTTTCAATCTTCACCTAAACAATCTCACTATGAAGCTGTCAAGCGTATTTTTCGATATTTACGAGGTACTACTAATCTTGGCTTATGGTACGCAAAGAAACCCGAGTTAGAAGTAACGTGTTTCGCCGATTCCGATCTTGGTGGATCTATTGTTGACCGAAAAAGTACTAGTGGGGTATGTGCCTTTATAGGTCTCTCACTTGTGTCTTGGTTCTCTAAGAAACAACAATCCGTAGCGTTATCTACTACCGAAGCGGAATATGTAGCCGCCGCAAGAGCATGTGCTCAAGTCCTATGGATGAAACACACACTTACCGATTTTGAGGTACATCTAACCAAAATTCCAATTATGTGTGATAACTCAAGTGCCATAAACTTAAGTAAAAATCCCGTTTTACACTCTCGTACCAAACATATTGAATTGAGACATCACTTTTTACGAGATAATGTTCAAAAAGGCAAAATCGTGCTTGAAAAGGTTGATTCGGAAGATAATTTGGCCGATATTTTTACAAAAGCTCTTAACAAAAAAGCCTTCTTTAAATTAAGACTTGGTTTAGGCATGCTTGAGTATAACCCTTGATAAATACTAACTCTCAAATATTTCATATTTTGAGGGGGAGCATCTTTTGAGGGGTAGCATAAGCGACTTTCTTAAACCCTTTTTGCTTCGACAAAAGGGGGAGAGAAACCGAGTATGCTCTCGTGTTTAGCGTTGTGTTTGTCATCATCAAAAAGGGGGAGATTGTTGGTGCAAGTGTACCCAACTTTAATATTGTGATATATTTTTGGTACACATAAAATCACATCTCCATATTTATTTTGATGATTACAAAACACACCGCATTATTTGTTATCTAATATTTTATCTGAGTGTGCAGTTATTAAATGATCTCGATAAATTTTTTATCTGAAGAATCCAAGTCTGAAGATTTGCGTCATTTTATTTTAAAATGATAAATCACCCTAAAATAATATACCACTTGGATTTTTCTAATACTGTGTTTTTAAAATAAACCAAGTCAGACATCTTATCATCTTGCTGTCTTTGAGAAGGATTTGTTTCTAGAAGAAATCTGCGATGCGTACTTCTTCCTGCACCTTTTATCTGGGCGGTATACCGCGATGGAAAGCCGGTATACCGCGGCGGCATGCTGTTTCTCTGATTGATTGGACCACCTTCTGTCAGGCGGTATACCGCCGTGTGCAACGCGGTATACCGCGGGTACCATTACCGTTTGTTCTTTGCAGGGTTGACCTTCTCTCTGACAACCGACAAGTACTATTTGTTCTGCACGGTATACCGCGGGGGATAGCCGGTATACCGCGAATGCTTCTGCCCTGTTGCTCATCCAGTATAAATATCTTGCAACCTCCAGCATTCAAGACTACAAACCAATTCACATTAACTCCTCTGCATTTGATAAAGACTCTGCAGCTTCTTCTCTTGATATTTAAAACTGTTAAAATTATAAAACTCGTTTTTGAGTAAGAAATCTTGAGTTGATAGCAGATTAAAATCTCTCGATTAGTTGAATCAGCAACACAACTCAAGTGATCAAACTCTCTAAAAATATCCAAGTGATAAACCTTATTCAAGAGTGATTATTCATATTAAAATTATACCCTCTTGTAAGTGTTTGAATAAGAGTGAGTGATCCACATTAATCTCTCAAAGTAGAGTGATTCGCGTTTATTGTATTAAGGTTTGTGTTTCTACCGTAAAGAACACGTTTCGTATTGGATCTCCGAGAAGTGTTATTTTCTCGAGGTGGACTAGCCAACTTTGTGTTTGGTGAACCACTTTAAAAATACCGTTGTCAAGTATTCTCTTTCCCTTATCTATTTACATTTCCGCTGTGCATTTAAATTATATCTGTTTATATAATTGTTGTATATTTATTTGTTTATACTCTGCTTTATTTGTACTGTATTGTTTGTACTGTATTTTTTTTAAAAGAATTTTTTGAAAGTAAAAGATTTAAAATACAACCTTACCCCCCCCCCCCTTAGGTTGTCCAACACATATTTAAAGCCGCAAAGACTATAAATATGAAGATGGCAGCTTCACTTTGGGGGGAGGAGCGAAGATCGGAGAGATACCAGAAAACATCGCTAAACAGCAGAGAAAATCATCCAAACACATAGCAAAGAACATTCAAACTCTGGAGATCAAATACTGAAAGCCAGAACCTTACAGCGAACTCAAGAACACCCGAAGGAAAGCTCAAGTATCGCTCTCGACGCACGAAAACAGCCCTCGACCAACAGTTGATGACACTTTGTATTCACACAACAAACACCTGTTTTTACATTTAAACACTTGTACTTTACATTTCGAAGCATTTCCTTCATTTGTATTGTAATCATCGTACGACCGACGCCAGTACCAAGGACATCGCCCCTGATTGGCGACCATAGAGCAGCGACGACACCCACTGTCGTCCGCAGGTTTTTTCCTCGTTTGAGGTTTTTCCTACGTCATCAAATCCCTTGTCTCATTTATTTTTATCTTCGTCGCACGCTTTGTCGAGAGGTTCCTTTCTTTAGTTGTTAAGTCCACATCAACCTTAAGTTGTCCCTTGGGTGCGATTTTTGGCATTAACAGTTTGGCGCCATCCGTGGGACCCCATCTAGAGAAAATCCTCGACGAAACGTGCACCTTACTAACAGTTTCTTGGAGTTTCCTCTACTTTCATCACTGGAAAATGACGGATAAGGGAAACCCAGAACGAACCGCTATCCCAGTGACTGGAGGATTCAAAAATGCTCAAAGCACTCTCGAATCAATCAATGATTATCGCATGAAAGAAGTCATCCCAGATCAAAGCAAACCTGAGAAAAAAGTCCTCATCGGATCATCCCTCGATCTCAACCTCCGAGAAAAGCTGATATCTTTTTTAAAAGGAATATTCTGTTCCCGATATCATCTCACACAAGTCCAATGTCGACCCATCGTTCAAGCTTGTCAAACAAAAGCGAACAAATCTTCAAGATACTGTGATTCAACTTCAATCGGAATCAAATGCGGCTCGAAGCCAGATTCAAACCTTAAAAAATGCTCCGTCAAAATATCGCATGGATCGCATCGTCCGACGGGCTCGGGGGCTCGGAACGCCCGTCACAAAATAGAAAACACCATATTTCAATTTCAAAGGTCCTTGGAGAAAAAGGCGCTTATCGACTACAAATTACTGTAACTGTGACATCCCGCTTGGATGGAATTTGGTATAAACAACTCTATATATATACTCTAAGTATATTTTCCTCGTTTAAATTATTTTGATCTAATATATGATCGTTGATTCAAGAATCAAAAGATCATTGGTCAAAACCAACGACCACCCCCAATTTTACATTGCAGGCTCGTAAGATCATATAGATACATGTCTTACGATTTACATCGTGAGAAACAAAAGTCTTTACGATTTAAAATACAAGTCTTACGATTTATATCGTGAGGAGCAAAGTCTCTACGACTTAAAACGTAGATTGCAATTTATAGTCGTCGATAAATGATGACTCACATTTTTTATCTTATGATCGCCAGTCACGGCAAGCACATGTGAAAATTCTCGGTCGCCAATAAAAGCGACTCGCATGTTGAAATCTCATGATCGCTAGTCATGACATATATCGTCAATAAAGATGACTTGTACATTGAACTTCACAATCACCAGTCATGATTTTAATGGACCAGAATACTCAAATCGACGCTTTAGCAAACCTTGCGTCTGCTTTGGTCGAACCAATACTCGACAGTATTCCAATCTGGCAACGTCGTCCATCGAAAATGACGATGACATCCAGATGGAAGACCAAGAAGATAATTGGTCGAATGACATCCGAAATCGTCTACGACAATGGATCCCAGTTCATAAGCTACGAGACTCGACCGTTCTGTGAAGACAGCGACATCAAGCTGACGACCGCGACACCCAGGGGCAAGCGGTCGAGCGACATTTCAACAAAAACGTCGAAGCTAAAGTCTTTCAAGAAGGTGACTACATCCCCTGTCAAGTATTCCAAAGCACTCAAAAGATCAACGCAGGTAAACTTTCCACCGAGTAGGAAGGTCCTTATCGTATCTTAGAAGTCGTAGGTAAAAATGAATATCGGCTACAAACCCTCGACAGTCGAGATATTCCATGCATCTGGAATGCAACGCATATGAAAAGGATCGCACGACATTAGTTGCATACGACTTTAGTCTCGCAGGATCGCACGATATATATTGCTAAGTCTATCGTACGACTTTAGTACACTCTCACAGGATCGTACGACATAAATGATTAGGTTTATAACTTGATTATCCTTTCGCAGGAACACATGATTCAAGTTCATCGTATGATCGAATCACACGATCGTAAGGTCTAGCGACCCTACAATCTAAGTTCTTTAACTTAGAAATATTTCACGTTCCAAATGAATGCTTTGATCGCACGCGTTTACATTTGCTGATACGATTCGAAAATATAAAAGTCTTATGACTTACGTTCTAGTCGTTGTATTACAATGTCGCACGACTTCTTGTTCATTTGTGTACTTAATGATATTTTACAGTCGACATTACACCTGTCCATGACATGTACGAATCAGGTTCAATAGAAAGGTAAACTTTTTACCGACTATCGCTAAAGCGAAATTTACAACTAGCTAAAAATGCTAGACACAACGTATCATAGGTCTCTAGCGACCGTATCGGCTGTAAACGCCAGATCAAAGGTCTTTAACGACCAAATCGGCTCGAGCGCCAGAACATATGTCTCTAAACGACCGTATCGGTTGTAAATGCCAGACCACAGGACCACGTCTACCGAGAACACCAACCCGGCGACATGGACCCCTGTCTACTCCATAGGAAAGCGTTCCCTGAAAGATGGGAGCAAATATTTCCTCAGATGAGGAAACAACGTCGTCCTGTCTAGGACACCAACAACGTCGTCCCGTCTAGGACACCGTCGGCCGATGACCCGTCCCCCTTTTCGGCAGACGCTGGGGACAACACCTTAGACACTGGCTTCGTCACTATCGCAGGAAGCGCCAAACTTGCTGGTGTCGCATCCATCGCACCAGAACGGCTGGATGACGCCATCGCCTCTTTAGGCGTAACAACTCTCGACGAAACATCAGCCCGCGAAAACGGTTCCTTCAGGACTACCGTTCTTGTCTTCTTCAAGATTCCCGACCCAGCTGTTGGGGCATTCTTTCTCCTTTCCCGGCCTCGAAGGGCAATCACAACTTGCGTCGCCTTCTCTGGCTTACCAAGTCAGTTTTCATCTGATGATCTTAGCGAAAATAACACGTCTCTGTAGCAACGCATTTTACTTTAGTGCGAGATCTGAAATTCCAATGGCTTTGAAATTCAGATCTCGGGGGGCTAACTGTTTGGGTAAAAAATCACACCCTCGACCGACCTGAGGAAATCCCCTCGACATGACCCATGGACATTGATTACCCTGCTCCCGACCGACAAGGATAATACCCATTATTATCATATCCCCCACATACGTTAAATAACCACTATAGTTGACTTATTGGGTCAGTAGTCATCTTACATCTAGCGATCGCACATCACGTGTCGCACGTCGCACATCGCCAGTCACACGTCACTAGACTTGTGTTGCCAGTTATGACTCACGTCGACAGTCTCCTATCATCAGTGTTATATCGCTCTGGTCCTAGGGCAACATCGTCCTGACATCCTGGTCCTACGACCAAATGGTCTTATATCTTGGCAATAATCGTATGTTCTATAAGACCCACATCCGAGACTTAAGACGGTCGTACGATTATACTAACCGTTAACAGTGAAACATCCTTTTTAATGAAGGTCTTGACCACGAACAGAAAAGGTAAGACACTCGTTATGAACCATATCTTAAGATAAGGTCCCGACAAAGACCCAGAAAACATCCGTTGTCCCTCCCGAAAGGTAAGTCGAGAGTTCATCGCGACACTCGACCTCGACGTCGCCTGCTCCGCACGACAGTCGCATAAAGACCATGCGACCTCAATCGAGCTAACACATAATATAACTGTTATGTTTGTTAAAGTGTTTAATGCAGGAGTCAACGTCATTAATGGACAATGACCAATAATGGACGAGTCATCAAGAGCATTAATGACCCGACAGTGGTTACGAAAACCGCTCATCAATGACATTAAAGCTCCCCAGTGGTTACAAGACCAAACATTAAAGCATATTTAAAGCCGTAAAGACTATAAATATGAAGATGGCAGCTTCACTTTGTGGGGGAGGAGCGAAGATCGGAGAGATATCAGAAAACATCGCTAAACAGCAGAGAAAATCATTCGAACACATAGCAAAGAACATTCAAACTCTGGAGATCAAATACTGAAAGCCAGAACCTTACAGCGAACTCAAGAACACCCGAAGGAAAGCTCAAGTATCGCTCTCGACGCACGACAACAGCCCTCGATCAACAGTTGATGACACTTTGTATTCACACAACAAACACCTGTTTTTACATTTAAACACTTGTACTTTACATTTCGAAGCATTTCCTTCATTTGTATTGTAATCATCGTACGACCGACGCCAGTACCAAGGACATCGCCCCTGATTGGCGACCATAGTGCAGCGACGACACCCACTGTCGTCCGCATGTTTTTTCCTCGTTTGAGGTTTTTCCTGCGTCATCAAATCCCTTGTCTCGTTTATTTTTATCTTCGTCGCACGCTTTGTCGAGAGGTTCCTTTCTTTAGTTGTTAAGTCCACATCGACCTTAAGTTGTCCTTTTGGTGCGATTTTTGGCATTAACAGAACTCAGTTGTCACGAATCTTGTCTTCAGGGATCCTAAGCACACATTTATAAATAAAGCTTTCAACGATCATCAGTGATACTGAACAGTCTCAGGGCTCACTGATGTACATGTATCGCTGAAGCATAAATTTAAAGTGCATGTTCCCATCAGCGATACTAAACAGACTTAGTATATTTTTCATAGATGGCAAAACATTAATACATATTGTTTACTTACAATTTTCACTAAGTAATTCTCAGGGTCATTATCAGATCACTGAAGGGTTTGGAGCAACAATCTCCCCCTATTTGATGATGACAAAGCAATAAAGGAAAATTGCTAAGTTAAAAACATAAGGATAAAAAGGTCTCATAAATACGTGTCCCATTTACTGTTTTCAGGGATCTTTTCTTGTACTGATGGGGTAAAGTACTTCATTGAAATTTCTCATTAACTTCGTAAACAATATTACAAGGGAAGTGGAAAAATTATAAGTACAATGAATTTAATTACAAGTAAAAAAAGATACAAGCTGATAAAATAGAAGAATACAAGGTGATCAGCTATTCAGGTTCTTCTTTGAAGAGAAGTTCATCAAGGGTGTCAGTCTTAGGAATCATCCAATCAGGGACTTTTATTCCATGTTCCCGTTTTCGGTTGGCTTCATGGTAGATATGGGGTTTTATGAACTTTCCAAGGAAGGATCGATCACACCAGTACAATAGGACTCTGAGTTGTTTGATAGCAGCGATGGGTAACTCAGATAAGCGTTGGGAGCACTTAAACCCATAGTAGTCAAGAAAGAATATGCCATAAGGTTCACTGACTACCTTTCCGGCTACGAATTCTTCAGCAGGTGGTAGTGAGATGTCGAGGCCTGAAAGATCAGCATCTGGATCGAGTACAGCTTCACGAGAGAAGTAAACACCCGTCTCGTTCCATATAGCAGGGCCTGAAGATGGCAGAGCCTTTTTCTTTAGAGCGCTTCGTTTTTGTTGGGAGACTGGAGGAATGGGCAGATCAACAACTGAAGAGACTTGGTCGATTATCTTGTTAATAGCGTTTTCAACACAAGGCTTGTAGCTTGATCGAGATCATTGATTTGCAACCCAAATTTCCAACCATTTGTTAAGCCCAAGTTTCTCCAACTCTGAGACATAATAGCTTCTCGACACTCCGTTTTCCATGTTTATTCTTGCTGGTAACAACCTGAAGTGGAGTTTCTTCTTGCACCAGGCAAGGGTGTTGTCGCTGACCTTCCTTTTCTCTTCTTTCTTCTTACCAGCATCTTAAAGCAGTTGTTGCTGGACTTTGAGAGGAAATTTCTTTAGCTGAGGATCCTTTTCTGAACGTTGATAAGTTCAAGGGCAAGGGATTTATCAGTGAGCTCAGCCTACTATTGTTCAGCGAGGATCTTCTCTGCTTTAAGAGCTTCAACGATTTCCCTAGGAGTCAGGCAGTTGAGGTGAGCAGGGATGAGTCGCTAGCTTTCGATCTTTTGGATCATCGCTGCTTTCCTTCTTCGTTCATCTTCATCTGACCTTTGAAGAATCAGAGAAGCTCTTTTTGGGTGGGAAAGAAGTTTTTCTTCTTGTTCAGCTTGCACTTCAGTCTCATCTAGAACACGGACTGGGATTATTTGGTCATCAGCGTTGAGCGATGGGATTATTTGCAGTGGTGTTGGTGGAGGTACTTTAGTTGTAGCCTTAAGCAGGGGAGAGGACTGACAAGTTGGCTTCTTTAGGAGGATAGCCAAGTTGTCATCAGCGAGGCCCTTGTTTTTGCCTTGCTGCGTCTTCTTGAAAGGATACTTTGCAGCGGTCCCCTCCCCTGGTTCGTTGATGGAGACACCCTTTAGAGCAGGGGCCTTTATTGAACATTGCTCAAACCAGAAAGGGGCATCATCATCTTTATCTTTATCATCCTTTAGAGAAGGATGGGCTGCAGGTTCCTCGTCAGCTATTTCTAACGCTTCTTCCTATTCCTCTTTTTCTTCTTCATCAGAAGGGATTTCAAAATTTTCAGATAGAAGAGAGGAAGGGTCGTCGCGTTGCTCCCTCTCAGAAGGAGAGGGTTCTTCAGCGGTTCCCTCAGGATGATCAAATTCCTGAGGGTCAGAGTTATCTTCATTTTTATATTGCTCCCCCTCAACATTCATGGGGAAGCCTTCAGCAGCAATATTCTCCCCCTCTTCCACTGAATGGGGGGAGGGAGCATTGGTAACAGCAGCAACAGCGACTTCAGGACCCCTGTCTTCTTGGCCATGGTGCCCTAAAGCTGAGGCCGTTAACACCTCCATAGTCTCTAACCTGGTTTCTAGGTTAGGGATGCGGGATGTGGCCAGGATGACAAAGTCCGCTGTCATCCCCAGAAGTTGGCGATCTTTCTGAGAGAAGTGGGAGACAGGGACCGTCGGAGCATCCATCCGCTCTAGGATCTTGGTGAGCAGGTCATTGTTTGTAGAGACCTGTTGAGTGAGGCTGTTCGCCTTAGCTTTGAGACCTGAAAGATCGTCCTTCAGCGTTCCAACCTCGCTACTGAGGCTGGAGAAATTGTTGGAGAGATCATAGACGGAGGTCTGAAGGGTGTTGATGGTGGTGGTGACGTTGGTTTCCAGTGATGTCACTCCCCCTTTCAGTGAGGAAATGTCAGTTGAGGTCGCCTTATCCGAAAGGGAGGAGGAAACACTCTTTAGTGTTTCCCGGCACTAGTGATCGCCGAGGTGTTGTTGGAGATATTTCTGGAGGGACGTGTTGATAGTCCTGGAGGGACGTGCTGATAGTCCCTAGATTAGGACCTATAAAAGAAAAGAACTTGTGAGCAAATGAAAGCCCAGAAGTTGGGTTTTCAGATATGGTTAGGGATGGTGTTTGGGTACCTGTAGGATTTGGGTTGGAGAAGGTACTGAAGTCGCGAGTTCCTCCCCAATGTTCCATGTCGTCCTCTAAGGAACGAATAAGAAATTGTTGTTGTAGATCTTACAGGTCCTATAGCATTCTGCTGAATAAAGCTATGTAGCATTTGCAGCGCTGGTGTTCGTCAGAGAATAGGGTGGAACCATCTGAGCGGTGTTGAAAGTGGGAAATACGAAAGGAAGATAAGGAATGGCTGAGATGGGGGTTGGTGTCAGTTCAGCGCAGGTGACGTTGGAAAGGACCTCCGCAGCGCTTTGAGGCGCTGAGGATGTTGGGTTCTCATCCAAGAAGGTTTCAGAGATTGTAGTCTCTTGAACAGTTGTGGAAGGGGTAGTTGTAGCAGATGTGGCAGAGTGGACCACGAAACCATCCAGCATTGCCTGTGAAGAGGACAACATGGAGTCTTGAGCCTAGGAAGGCTGAGGGTTCTCCTTTGAGATCTTCTTGGTCTTATGGGAGCCAAGTGGGGTGGTGGAGGGTTTCCTCTTTTTTAGAGAGGTGGTGGTTGCAGCCTGGGTCACAGCGGGGGGTTCTACCGCTGTAGGGATAGCTACGGAAGAAGAAGAAGTGTGATGAAGAGAGAGAAGGAATGAGAGACTTACCTCGCCGGTGATGGTTTTGAAGTCGAGTACCTTGGGGCCAACCTGGGTGAGCTTGTAGTCTCCCTTCTTTGGGTAGTGGCTGCCCAGAGCCATTTGAAAGATGGCTGAAATGAAGCGGGGATAAGGAACAGTGGTTGAGCGTTTAGGTTTCTCGACCCTTTCCATCAAGATTTCGAAAAAAATGCGGGCATAATCAACATGCATACCCTTCAGTAGTGTGTAGGCAAGGGCAACTTGAGTTTTACTGGTCTGACGAGTATAGCCAGTCTTTGCGGTCATGCAGCTGATCACATGTGCAAAGATGAAGTTTAGTTCGGATGACATCTTGTTCTTGAGAACCTTAGTGGACTTTTTGTTGTCCTCACCGTTGCGGGTTTTGTCCTAGAGGTACTTCATCTTGTCTAAGAACGCGATTAGTTTAGCCTCACCCTCAGGGGTGTCAAGGTCAGTGAGAGAGACGAATGGTCTAGATTTGGATCCACAAGGGAGATTCAGAGCTTGGCGAATAGCTGCAGGGGATATCGCTCCCTAACCCAGTTCGGTCTGAAATCCGACAGCAGTGGTACGGTGAGCAGTGTACCAAAACTGTTGGAGGAGGTTTCTCTGAGCAGGAGGTGTGATAGTCATCGTTGTAGAAAGCGGGAAGGTCCTGATGAAATTAACAACATCGGTAAGGTGGGGTGCTGGCTTCTTTTTGGGAAAATCCAGCATGGCATAGGGATTGTTTGATGCAAGAACGATTTGGTTCAACTCGACCTTGACAACATCAGCTTTCATCATCACTGCAGGTGCAGGGGGGGCAGTAGTGGTAGCGGTGGTAGCAGTGACGTTTGAGGATTCCATTTCTGTGTATAATCACAAAAGTAGAGGAACAATGAAGAAATCTTTCTTAAAATGGAAGTGTTTTCCAAAACAAGGGTTTTTTGAGGATTTTAGGGTTTTACAGTTTCTTTTTTTAGGAAAGAATTGTAAAAAGTGGGTTTTCTAGTTTTAAAGAAGTTTAAAACTAGTGAAAATCATGTTTGTTAGCTCCAATCTTTCTGTTTGTAAAAGTAGTGAAAATAGTCTAAGTACAGAAGTAACCCACAGAGGCTCTGTCGAGTAGCCGAGTAACCGAGAAGACAGAAGTCTTCGACAGAGGCTCTGCCGGGTTAATCAGGAAGACCGAAGTGAAGAAACGACTCTTCTATGCGGACAAGGCCACAGAGCCTCTGTCATACATGACAGAGCTTCTGTGGGAAAAAGGAGATCTACGCAAAAGTTCTTAACATGGACGGACATGCTTCTTACAATACCTACCATTCGAAGGTTCTAAAGATAAATCGTACAAAGGCGTGACCTGACAATTCCACGTGTCAAAATCTAATAGGTTTCTGCCTAAAGCTGAATACGGAGCATTTAATGAACGTTGCATCTACAACTGTTCCAGAACTGTGTCTTGTACCTTCCTGCTACTGTTCCAGAACAGTGTCTTGTACCTTCAGTCCTTATTGTCCCCTTTAGGAGTTGTATAAATAGAAGGTTCATGTGAACTCTTGTATTAAGTTTTTACACAACACACACACCATTAAACTGCAGATTTCTTGTTAATCCTTTAAAGTTCTTGGTGTTCTTATTATATATCAAATACAGTAATCTTTGAGAAACATATGTTATTTACTCTTTGCTTTATTTGATATTGTGTGATCTTCTACCTTACATTATCTTTCAGTTCTTAAATACGCTTCCGCACCATACAATCTGAACTAACTGAAAGTTAAAATCATTGTTTTTAGCAAAAAGGAACCAACAATTGGTATCAGAGCCTACCTTGATTTTTAATATCAAGGGATCCACTCTAAAACTATGATCTTTGGTAGAAACCTGGATTTTTAACCTATTCTTCATTTTATTCAAACAGTTTCTGTTTTTCTGCCATCTTCGATTCATTCGAACTTTGGTAAACTTATAGAATCTGTTATTCTGGTTAAAAACACCATTTTAGTACTCAGCTTAAAGCTTTTAAGCTTAAAAACTTCATACGAAGCATCCACTTCATTCTCTGAAAAATCTGCTGTTAAAACCCTTTTTCTGGATAATTTATCTCTCTAAAAATGACAAATACAAACAACTTCCTCTCTGCTGGTTCTTTAACCAAACCTCCCACCCTTCTTAGAGAAGAATACCCTCAATGGAAGATTCGAATGATTCACTTTTTTGAGGGTACTGACAAAGAATTCGTTTATTATATACGTAACCCTCCTTTCATTCCCATGATAAGTGTACCTCGTGTTCATAGCACAGACGACACACCTGAAATTCCAGAACACACGAAACAAAAGACCCAAGAAAATTGGTCTGATTCTGATTGGGCTAAATACAAAGTTGCTCAGAAAACTAAGAGAATTCTGATCATGGCCATCCCAAATGACCTTTTCCAGTCCATGGATGCATGTGAATCTGCACATGATCTATGGAAAGAACTAGAAAAACAACTAGAAGGAGGAGTCAAAACCCAAAAGAACCGCAGAGCTCAATACATAAATGAATACTATGCCTTTAAAGCTCTGCCAACCGAATCTCTGCAAACTACGTATGATAGGTTCAACTCTCTAATAAACAAGTGCAAGAAGTTCGGCATCCACAGAACCTCTGAAGAAAACAACGTTATGTTCCTGAAGTCCCTAAATGAAGAATGGCTTCAGTTATATATGTCTCTGCAAACAAATCAAGACTTAGATTCCTGGACCCTATCAGACCTCTATGGAACATTAGCAGCACAAGAGCCTCAGGTAGCACAAACAAAAGCCCAGATCATTGCACCTCTTGCATTGGTTGGAAAGACTACAGAGGTTAAAGAGAAACCAAAGAAAGAGGAAAGAAAGGAGAAGAAGAAGAAAATAATGACGGTAGAAAGTGAAGAAGAAGAGGTAGCAGCAGAAGAAGAAACGACCCTGGCCTCTATAGCTAAATCTTTAGCGCTCTTGACTAAGGAATTCAGCAGAGGATACCAGAAGAAATCTGGTAATGAACGATATGAAAAAGAGAATCAAGAAAGAGAAGGGTCAAACGACAGAAGTGGTGACCGACAGAGGTCCAGTGACAGAAATGACAGAGGAAATGACCGACAGAGGACGGAAGACAAAGCTGGCGACACTCCACAAATTCAAGAGTGTTACAAATGTGGTAAGCCAGGCCACTACGCAAAAGAATGCTGAACAGAAAGAAGTGGTGACCGACAGAGGTCAGACGACAGAGCTGGAAACTCCACACAAACCAAGGATGCTACAACTGTGGAAAGCCAGGTCACTTCGCCAACGAATGCAGGAGTAGGTCAAATCGGCCTCAGAGGGATGCAGCTTTCTACAAAAAGAAGGCTGGATACTATGCTCAAAAGTCACTAATGGTGAACAAAGAAATCTGGGAGTCTGACACATCCTCTGACGAAGGCGAAACAAAGAATGCTCTATTCTGTGGCATGGCAGAAGTCAGCTCTGACTCCGACAGTGAGGTATCCACTTCTACCTCTAACTCTAATACTGCAGAAGATGACTTGATTAAACTTAACATTGAATACACTGAAATGAAAAAGACTTGTGAAGATATTCAGAAAAAGCTCACCTTCTATGAGAGAGAAGCTAGACTTCTCACTCAAGAAAAAACTAAAATCTTTAAAGAAAAAGAAGAAATTGAAATGGACTGGAACAAAAAGATAAATCCTTTAAAAGAAAAGATTTCTGAACTTAATTCTTCCTTGAAAACAAAGTCTAAAGACCTAATGGACGTTGAGTGCGACAGAATGAACATCCTAGCTCTTAAAAATTATTTTCAAAAGGAAAGAGAAGACCTCTGTCAAGATTTACTCAGAAGATATCTTCAAATTAAAAAAATTTCAAGATGCTCAGAAGGTGTACCAAAAAATAAACACACAAATAGGGAGACGGGGAATTGGCTACTGTGATATAGATCCTTATACCGGAACCAAAAGAAACAAGTCTCTGTCCTCTCTATTTCATATAGGAGATACAAGAAAACCTGGATTTCCAAATCTTCTCTCTGTAAGTAAAAGGCAAAAAGTCTCTGGGGAACCTCACAAGAGGAAACCTCTGAAGATGACAAATGTGTGGTTTGAAAACACATATTTGTCACCTTCAATCTCTGTCAAAAGAGAATCCAAACCTAAGAGGTATCTGAAAACTCAAGATCAGATAGGAATATTCAAGTTTGGTAAACCCGAGACTCAAACTCAAGTTGCATTTGTCTGCATGATGAATTCTGAAAAGAAATTATCAGCAGAGGCATCTGAGCTCAAGCCAAAAATTACAGAAGAAAAATCTCTAAAGAAAACCTCTCTACATCTTCCAGCGATCAAGATCTCTCTGAAGAAAAAATTAACAGATACTCCTGTTAACTTAAAAGATAGTTCCTTAGAAAAGGAAGAAAGTGAGTATGGCACATGTTCTGAAAGTCCAACCTCTATCGAAAGAGAAATGAGTGAATCAACCTCTGTATATGAGGACGATTCATCCTCTGACGAATCAGAGACTGACTCTAAGCCAGAGATAGGACCTAGTGACACAGAGGTTATTAAAAAAACCTCTGATGTTTTTAACAGAACTATTTCTCCCAAGGAGAAAATCACTGGAATTCCTATCTGCCCAGACTTTTTAAATATGTGCATACAAGCCAAAACCTCTCTTGAGCTTGAAAATTTCAAACAACAGAAGTTAATGTCCACTCAAATTCCAACAAGTTCAAAGATTTTAAAACCCTTAAAACCTGTTAAAGAAAAACTAACATGGCAACAGAAGGATAAATGGACTAAAATTAACAAATCTTTTTCTTCTGTGACAGTCAAATCTACAGAAGTTCACCACAGAAGGGGAACACAGAAGGCCGCACTCAACAAAGGATTTTGCAAACAACGATCTAGCCTACATAACCCCTCTTGTAACAGAAAGTCTAATGTTAGGATAAATTGTAACGCCTCTGTGCCCCCATTTAATGTATTTAATGAAAAGTTCAAGCAAATCTCTTCACACATTCAATACTGTCATTGCTTTGATCTTATGTTTAAATTAAACCAACACTTTAAAAGTCCACACTGTCATCTTATTGTACCCAAAGAAAATGATAAATCCAAGGGAAAGAAAAAACAAAATGTTTCTTCAACAGAAGCTAAAACAAAGACCAAGAATGCTAAGGCAAACTTGAAGACCCCTGACAAAACTGGACCCATGTGGATATGGGTACCTAAAACTCTCTAATTGTCTTGCAGAAGCAGTATGTGCCAATCTGGTATCTAGACTCCGGATGCTCAAGGCACATGACTGGCAATAGAGGTCTTTTATGCACATACAAAGAAAAGAACGATGGTGGATCTGTGACCTTTGGAGACAATAAAAAGGGGTACATCAAAGGCTACGGAGTCATAAAGAAGGAAAATATAACCGTATGCAAAGTTGCATATGTTGATGGCCTTAAACATAATCTTCTAAGTGTTAGTCAACTCTGCGATACGGGATTCGACGTAATGTTCAAAAGAACCTTTTGCTCTCTACAGAGCGAGGACACAGGACTTGAACTTCTGCGAGCCGAAAGAAGAGGAGATCTATATCTCATGAACTTCAATGCAAAGAACAAGACAGACAAAATCTGCCTTGTTGCATGCAAAAGTGAAGAAGCCTGGTTATGGCAAAACAGGTTCTGCCATTTAATCTTTCATACTCTTGATAAACTTGTAAAACTTGATATAGTCAAAGGTCTACCAAACGTTAAATTCAATAAAGATCATCTTTGCTCTGCCTGCGAAATGGGAAAACTCAAAAGAGCTTCCCATAAAGGCAAAACTGACGTATCTTGCCCTAGACCTCTGTACATGCTACATGTTGACCTCTGCGGTCCAACATCTACACAGAGTCTAGGTGGAAAGAAATATCTGCTTGTTTTGATCGATTAATTCTCAAGATTTACATGGGTTGAATTTGTCAGAAAGAAATCAGATGTTCCAAACATTCTGATAAATTTAATGAAAATAGTCCAAGTTTTGTATGAGTGCAGGATTCAGAAACTAAGAAGCGACAATGGCACAGAATTCAAAAACTCTGTCTTTGAAGCCTATCTTACAGAAGAAGGAACTTCACAGAACTTCTCTGCTGCACGCTCCCCACAACAGAATGGCGTGGTCGAACGAAAGAATCGCACGCTTGTGGAGGCCTCCAAAACTATGCTAACCGCATGTGGATTACCAATGACATTTTAGGCAGAAGCAGTATCAACCGCTTGCTATACCTAAAATCGATCAACCATCGTAAAGAGACACATCAAAACACCATATCATTTGATCAACAAAAGACGACCAAACATCAAGTTCTTCCATGTATTTGGATGCAAGTGCTTCGTCTTAAATGATAGAGAAGCAAGAGGAAAGTTTGAAGTAAAGGCAGATGAGGGCAAGTTCATAGGATACTCTACAACTTCCAAGGCCTACAGAGTTTATCTTCTGCGGTCTCGAACGATTGTAGAAAGCATAAATGTTTCTTTTGACGACACCTTCCAAAAGACTTCTGAACAAATCAGTTCAGAACTCGGTCTAAAAGGGGAATCCTCTGGCATCTCAAAAACACGAGAAGAAGACTTAAATATTCTATTTCAAGAGATGTTCCATGACGACATTGATCCCTCTGCTGGAGCCATCAGAGCCTCTGGAGAATCACCTTCTGCAAGCCAGAATGAAATAGGTATCTCTCTAACTGGTCCCTTAAATAATTCATCTTCATCTGTAAATCTTACAGATGCAAATGCCGAGGGGGAGCCAACAGAAGATGATACAACAAGGAAAACAACCACAGAAGCTACTGAATAACCAACTCCAGAAACTACAGAGGAACCAATAACAAAGGAACGAGAAGACTCAGACTATACTTCCTCAGAGGAACAAACACCACCACTCATTCCAATCATTCCACAATCTGTAGGATCAAGCACGAAAGCAAAATCTACGACAGCGGCTACACCAGAACAACAATTAGAAACCTCTGAAGAGCAACTTGATGAAATTGATGACCATCTCCCAAGAAAAAACAAAGTGGACAAAGAGCCATCCTCCAAGTCTTATAATAGGCGAACCGTCTGAAAAGGTAAAAACAAGATCTGCCACTGCTAACTTTTGTTTCTTTACAAACTTTATTAGTGTGATCGAGCCGAAAAGGATCTCTGAAGCCCTTGACGACCCAAACTGGGTAGATGCTATGCAAGAAGAGCTTCTAAAGTTTGAGCGAAACAAAGTCTGGACTTTAGTTCCTCTGCCACGAGGAAAACAAGCCATATGGACTAAATAGGTCTTCAGAAATAAGAAAGATGAAGATAGAGTGGTCATAAGAAACAAAGCAAGACTGGTGGCCAAGGATGAAACTTTTGCCCCTGTCGCACGACTCGAAGCCATAAGAATCTTCTTACCTTTCGCAACCCACAGAGGTTTTAAAGTATTTCAATTGGATGTAAAATATGCTTTTCTAAAAGGCGAAATCCAAGAAGAAGTATACGTCCAACAGCCACCAGGGTTTAAAAGCTCTAAGTACCCAAAATATGTGTACTACATCGACAAAGCTCTGTATGGACTGAAACAGGCTCCAAGAGCATGGTACGAAAGACTTTCTACCTTTCTTCTTGATAATGGTTACGACAGAGGTACGACGGATACCACTTTGTTTTATAAACGAAAAAGTGATGAAATTATGCTTGTACAAATATATGTGGACGACATAATTTTTGGGTCTACAAATTCAGAATAGTGCAAAAAGTTTGAAAAACTCATGCAGAGTGAGTTTGAAATGAGTATGATGGGAGAATTAACTTTCTTACTCGGACTCCAAGTAAAACAATCATGAGAGGGAATTTTCATAAACCAAGCTAAATATGTCTCTGACATACTTTCAAAATATAGTCTCTCTGATGCCTCTGTAATGAGAACTCCAATGGCCATAGGAAATATGTTAGACTCAGATTCAAAGGGCATACCTATAGAGTGCACGCTCTACAGAAGAATTATTGGGTCTCTGTTATACTTAACTGCAAGTAGACCTGACATAATGCATGCCACATGTCTTTGTGCAAGATATCAAGCTAACCCGAAGGAATCCCATTATAATGTTGTAAAAAGGATCTTCAGATACCTCAAAGGGACCAAAAATCTTGGCCTCTGGTATCAGAAGAACTCTGGTTTTGGTCTTAAAGCTTATACAGATTCAGATTATGGAGGTTGCAAGATCGACAGAAAAAGTACCTCTGGGAGTTGTCAATTCCTAGGTGGTAAACTAGTCAGCTGGACCTCTAAGAAGCAGAACTGCGTATCCACATCTACAGCAGAAGCCGAATACGTTGCTGTTGCTAGTTGTTGCTCCCAGGTTCTGTGGATGAAAACTCAGCTTAAGGACTATGGCCACATCATATTCAAGATTCCCATCTTCTGTGACTCAAAGAGCGCCATAGCCATCTCTGCCAATCCAGTACAGCACTCAAAAACAAAGCATATCGATATCCGTTACCACTTTCTGAAACACCATGTTGAATATGGGACAATCGAAATGCACTTCGTACCTACAGAATACCAGCTTGCAGACTTATTCCCCAAAGCACTAGATGAGAAAAGATTTCTTTTCTTGGTGGGTAAGTTGGGAATGATAAACATGAGTTAAAACCCTTGTAAGTATAATATAATCTTCTGTAAATATGTACATACATTGCTTTTATTATCTGGTTAATTTATTTCTGAATGTAAGTTCTTAATCACCAAGTGTTCTGCACAAAAACAGAGCTTCTGTAGGATTGCTCAGAACCTCTGACAGTCTATACAGAACCTCTAAGAAACTTGATCTATGTCCCATATTACTTATCAAATTTTGACCCAAGCATAGATCAAGGGGGAGCAGAAGGAGACCTTGAAATAATCTACAGAAGTTGATCATTCAAGTGGGAGCCAAAGAAGAATTGTGATCAACCACAATCAACAGAGGTCAAAAATTTCGCCAAACAAAGGAAAGTCAAAATGTGAGTATCTCGTAAGAAATCTTTTTAGAAAACAGTTTTCTAGGACAAAAATTTCCAAATATTTCCTAGAAACACTGCCAAAGACATTTCAAACTTCAAATGATCAAAAAGATGCATAAATTGTGAGTTATGAGAAATTTGAGGTCATAGAGCCTCTGCTGAGCACAACAGAGGCTCTGCCAGAGAATCTCTGATCGTAAATTTAAACTCTTTTGATCGATTATGAATGTCTTCTCAAAAAGACCTCTTTTGCACAAATGCACTCTTTGAGATTCTCAAAAGGTTGTTGGTCACAGAGCTCATTCCACCAAAGAAACTATGTTGACCAACAAAGGCATTTAAAAAATAGTTACTCGCACAGAACCTTATTCAAAACAGTTTTCTAGGACACCAACTTCAAAATATGTCCTAAAAACAATTCTTAAAGAGATTAAAAACCTGGATGATCAAAAAGTTTAATAGATTTTTAGTTATGAGAAATTTCCTCTCATAGAGCTTCTGCTAGCTCTGACAGAGCTCCAAAACCTCCGTGAATGAAATTTCTTCTCTAAAATCTATCGATCCTCTCCAATGCTTTTCAAACATTTTTGGTAAAGGTGCAAGCAACCGAGGATTCAAAGAGAGTTTCAAACAACAGAGCTATATCTCTACAGAGCTTCTGTCATTTTCAAACTTGGGGACATTCTGTAACAGTAACGGCTATTTTACTCTGAGTGAAAAATATGTGGAGGAAAAGAAACACGCGCGCCAAGCATTAATGGGTCGCGCACGACGTCAAGTCGTGCTTAGACACTACTGACGTGTCACATTTTCATTGGACGTACACGGCACACATTCTCCTGGAAAGTTGAACCCGCCGTTCACACTCAAGTACGGACCCCAAAAATTATTCACTTCCATATATTTACCTCTTCAGATTCAACCCTTCACTATAAAACCCAAGTTACCACTCCTCATAAAACCTTTACGCACACTCGTCTTCTTCTACGACGAACCATTGCAAAAACCTGCAAAATTCTTATCTTTATACAAGAAATGGCCTCGTCTTCTCAAGCTATCTCCCATGCGCATTCACCGGCGAACTCCCCTGAAAACCCTGAACACTCTGAATATTCAGAAAACCCTGAAATCGCCAGAGACCTAGAACAAGATAACTCAGGCGATGAAGCATACTTTGCTCCGACAACCCATCTCCAAGACTTCCTTGCTCATGAACATTTTGCAAATGTTCTACCATTAAAACCCAATAATCACTACCTTGTTCCCTCAAGAACTGCTTTTGGGAAAGCACATGCTATACTTCTCCATATCTTGAAACAACATATTCTCTACCCTCTTCTGTCCAAAACCGTGGACAAAATCCATGCGAGATATATAAATCAATTTTGGCAAAGTTGCAGATTTGATCCAGAAGACCGACAGATCAAAGGCTACATCTCCAAACCCGATAAATCCGAGCATCTTGAACTCAAGTTCAACAGAACGATGTTCTCTCTTAAGTTCAGCCTACCCACAAGAGGTCTTCTAGGATTAAAGACTTTGCACAGGAACCTACAGATGAAGAGCTCTGCAGGTTTGTCGAAATGTTGGGGTACAACGTACCACAAAGAAAGAGAAATGACTTCCGCGGAGGCAGATTACCACCTCTGTGGAATACACTCTTTTCCATACTCAACAGATGCTTAACCGGGAAAGTGGGGAGTCCAGATCAATCCTCACACCAAATAAACATGATTTGGTAAGAATAAGATACACCGTTAAACATGACTTTCTATCTGGTTCTATAGCAGGATTTGGGTCAGCAGATCCCAGACCAGTTGGCCTTAGGTGCTAGGTGACGAGCACCCCTTAGAACTTAATTTCCCAAACCAGAAAGGCCACATCGATATATCTTAAACCCATTTGTACCAGTAGAACATGGCTTTCTATCTGGTTCTATTGCAGGATTTGGGTCAGCCGATCCCAGACCAGTTGATCTTAGGGACTAGGTGTCGAGCACCCCTTAGGACTTACTCTCCCAAACCAGAAAGGCCACAGGCACAAACTTTCAAACTAAATGATAGTCTATATAAGTTCGAATTTCCATCACAAAATATGAATGATATCTCAATCACTTGGTTCTAAAACATAGTGCTTTGCCCATATTTTCATTTTCATCCATCATTCTGACATATAGGCTTTTTGAGCATTATATTCTATATATATCCAGATTCACATAACTTTGAGCATTCAGCATAATTTCATTCATGTTTTGCTGACCTTTCGATTTATTTTAGAGGTGAAAATTGAAGCAAATCTAACTCAGATAGTACAAAGTTTCTTGTAAAATCATCTTTTAGCACACATTTAATTCATTGAATGAAAATTGAAAATTTCATCTTATTGAATTAAATTTGTAAAGTTTCAAGTTTTCAAATCAGTAGAAACAAATATAATCCAATGTTACCTTTTGCCACTTGTTCCTTGAAACAAAAATATATAGCAGTTAAGGATATTACCTGAGAAGTGTGAGTTCTAAACTGATTTGTTTAGAAGTCTTAGTCTTTAAAGTACGGGTCCTGAACTGAGTTGTTCAGAAGCCATAGTCTTTGAAGAACGGGTTTTGAACTGATTTGTCCAAAAGCCAATTACATTTAAGCACGGGTCCTGAATTGATGTATTCAGAAACCATTCATGATTTGTCTCCCCCTTAATGGTACAAATATTCTTCAAAGAAATACGCCGCTTCTCTTCTGTTTTCAGTCATGTGTGTGGTATGTATCTACAAATCAGTACAACACATGATGTACCTACAAAACAGTTTAAGCAGATTTTGGTACCCAATGGCACTTGGGTCCTAGTGGGTTAGGTGTAGATTTCTTACAAGGAATACTGTAAGAACCATACCAATAAGAAGTATAATCTTTATGCACAAAATCATTTGATCCACAGTAAGAACTCTTTTTTTTTTTTTTTAAATTCACAAGAATTCGGATGAGTAAGGGTTCGAATTCAACGAATTCGGATGAAGAAGGGTTCGAATTCACTCAATTCGGACTTAACTTGGTTCGAATTCAATGAATTCAGATGCTTAAGGGTTCGAATTCAATGAATTCGGATGCTTAAGGGTTTGAATTCAATGAATTCGGATGCTTAAGGGTTCGAATTCTATGAATTCGGATGCTTAAGGGTTCGAATTCTATGAATTCGGATGCTTAAGGGTTCGAATTCTATGAATTCGGATGCTTAAGGGTTCGAATTCAACACTTGGAAAATTTAATCAACTCAATTCGAATCTAACACAGTTCGAATTCTCCTCAATTCGAATCTAACACGGTTCGAATTCTCCTCAATTCGAATCTAGCTGGGTTCGAATTCAATCAATTCGAATCCTTCTTGAGTCGAATTCTACACTTGTATTTCCAAGAACACTCCGAATTCTTCTTTGAATGATCCGAATTCACCAAGAATGATCCGAATTCACCAAGAATGATCCGAATTCTGCACTTCGAACACGAAAATCACTAAATCAGCCATAACTTTTTCAATTCTTGATCAATTGTTATGAAATTTGCACAGATTTGTTCGAAATTTGATTCCACACACTTTCTTAGTTAATCACAAATCGTAATTCGATCAATTTAATCGAATTTTGATCCAAAAATAGTAGAAAAAGTTTTCGAACAAAAATGATATAAAATGATCAGATCTGCAAATTCTGTGCAGATTTTGGTGTTGATCCAAGAATTAAAGATGTTCAGGAATCAAATCCGAGTGCAATGATGTCAAGAATCAATCCAAAAGATCAAAAATTAAAGAAAAGATGAAATCTGGATGAATAGTAAATGAAGAAGGGTTAGAATTCTTGATGAACAGTGATGAATAGTGATGAACACCCAATCCGAATTCTTCAGCTTTAGTGTAAAAAATCTTCAATTTGGTCTTCGATCTGCTTGAATCTTCTGTTTAGCTCTGATACCAATTGTTAAATCCCAAATCTCTAGCAATAAGATATGAATGTAGTGAGAGAGAATCTAGAGAGCAAATATGTCATCCATGTATTGAGCTCAAAGGATTACAAAAGGTTTCTAAAAGATTACAAAAGCTTTCTAAAGTGTTTTTTACAAATGAACTAGACAAGTCTATTTATACCCATGACATACAAGGTATAAAGGCATTCACAATACTGTATAGACTCATACAGTACATTGACTCTACAGTAAATCTTGAATACAATAATGCTCTAACACTTAGCTCCATCTGGTCTGGTTTCATCTTCTCTTCACTTCTTATTTCCTGAAAAGTAGTGTTAGATCTGGAGTTTTGTCAAATTACCAAGTGTTGGGATCTGGACAGAAGACTCAGAAGTTCTGAGTAGAAGACTCAGAAGTTCTGATCTGAGAAGTCTCAAAAAGATTACAAGTGTGAAAGTCTGAATTGAAGGTTAAGAGTTCTGAGTAGCAGACTCAGAACTTCTGACAATGATGAAGAAAATATCACAAGTGCTTGAAGGAAGTTCTAAGGAGCTTTATCAGAAGAATGTTCATAAGTTCTGAACAACATGTTCAGAACTTATGACAGGATATTTTCCTTTATATTCTGTTACTAATTAGGACACGTGTAATTGTTCTATTAGTCTTTGATGTATATGTACTGTAGCTTTAGCTTTTCTTTAACAGTATATATAGGAGTTAGCAATTGTAAGCTAACTAATCTTCGCATAACTATCACGCATATCTTTGTATTCTGCTTTTGTAATCTTTGAGAGATTCTCTCTCTAGATTTGTAAGCTGTTCTTAATTGAATACAAGTGCGTTGATCCAAATCTCTATCATTTACTATTTGATTGTTCATATTTGATTGTAAGATTGAATCCTGGTTTCTACCACTGGTATCAGAGCTTATCAACAAACAAATTCGTTCAAGATCGAGTTCTTGAGGGTTTCCTGATCACGTTCTTGAAGTTTCTTGGTCAATTCGTCAATTGATTTCGCTGCTACGTACAATTCTTGAATTCTCAGCAATTCTTGAATTCATTCTATTTTGATCCAAGAAATCTGAATTTGTCTTTCTGTTGAACCGATTAAATTCAATTTTACTAATCATGTCTTCAAAAGAATTTCTCTCGATAGGATCTGAAACGAAGTCACCTGTTCTTATTCTGAACGAATATCAGCAATGGAAAATTCGAATGATACAATTCTTGGACAATATTGATGAGAATTTGATGATCTCAATACGAGAAGGTCCAATTGAAGTTTATGTCGATGTTGCTGCTACACCTGCAACTGATACAACTCCAGAAATTCCTGCTACTAGGGTGAAGAAGAATTATTCTAGTACTCAGAAGCACAGAAAACCAGACATGCAATTGACAAAAGAGTTGTTACGCTATTGACTTTGACAATTCCCAATGAGGTTTTTAATAGAATTGATAGTGGAACATCAGCAAAAGAAATGTGGGATGAACTTGAAAAGCAAATGCTTGGCACTGCAAAATCAATTCAAGCAATGTTAAACCAATGCATCAATGCTTATGAATGATTCAAAGCAAAAGAGTTTGAAAGTTTAAATCAAACTTATGAAAAGTTTTGCAC
This sequence comes from Saussurea involucrata, assembly GCA_033807775.1. Lineage (NCBI taxonomy): Eukaryota > Viridiplantae > Streptophyta > Magnoliopsida > Asterales > Asteraceae > Saussurea > Saussurea involucrata. The sequence continues at coordinate 61,325,774 of CM066313.1, read as the reverse complement.
TATTTTGAATGATCTCAGGAGGAATGGGTTGAAAAAGACAAAGTCTGAGATTAATTACAAATTTCTGAATTCTCTTAATTCAGAATGGTCATCTTTTGCAATAAGTCTTCAAATGAATAAAGACATGTGTGAGGAAGATTTAAATGATATATTATGTGTTCTGAATCAACATGAGGATTCGGTCAAGCAAGTAGTGGAGGAGAAGAAGAGTGTTTCTGATCAGTTAGCCCTGCTTTCTGAAAGAAAAACCAAGGTTACTAAAACTGCAAAGAAATCTGTGTATTTGTCTGAAATACCAAAGTTAGAGGAAGATTCTGAGAAAGAAGAAGAATCAGAGGAAGATGATGATATCAAACTGATTGCTGAAAAGTTATCTTTGTTGACTAATACTTTCAACAAGAGATATGGTAAGAACAAGTTTCAGGGTAAGTTCAGAAGAGAACAGGGGAGTTCTGAAGAGAGATATAAGAAGAAAGAAGATAGAGAAGAGAGTAAGTTTGAGAAGAAAGAAGAAAAGGAAGAGAGGAAAGAGAAAGATTTGTGTTTTAAGTATGGAAAACTGGCCACTTTGCCAGAGATTGCAGAGTGAAAGTAGTAAAAGATTATGAATACTACACAAAGAAGGCTCAGCAGGCTAAGAAAAGAGATAATGAGATTGCAATGTTGGCAGGACAGGAGAACTAGCTGTATTACACTTCAGATGAAGAGGATTGCATTCACTTTTCTCAAATGCAAAGTTATATGGCCAAGATGAAGAATGAGGATGATTCTGATTATGAAGATGTTGATTTTGAATCTTCTGTTGAGGTACATTCTGCACTTGAAATTGACTTAATGACTCAAATTGGCAATATGAATTATGAATTTGTTAAACTCAAAAAACAAATAAAAGGTGAAAGAATTCTGGTTAACAAGTTCATGACAGAAAAAGAGATAATTAAAGAACAGTTTGAAGAATCTGAAGTTGAGAAACAAAACGTCAAAAATGAGAATTTTGATCTTTTAAAGAAGATTTCTGAATTAAAAATTCAATTTTCAGAAATAAAAGATGAAAAGGTTGATTTACAAATTAAATATGATATGTTATTTGAGGAAAGAAAGAAGTTGTACTAAAAAAATCAAGGAGTTGGAAGACCTTAATTTGAAAAGAGGTCAAACTCAACAAACCTTGAATCTTCTCACTAGCAATGTTAAAGATACAAGATTTTATAATCCTAAAATGGGATTAGGTTTGGAAGAAAATCTTGTTTTGAAAAGAGCTCCAACAAATCTTTATGATTTTGATAAACTACAGGTTCCTAAACCAAAAATCCCAGAAATTGTTGAAGTTTTTGTAAGACCTGCTAGTTCTATAACAAGTTCAGATAGTTTACAAAAATCAAGTCCTGTAAAAGCAAAGGAAACAATTCCTGAACGAAAAACTGAGAAGTCAGAAGCTTCAGAAAACAAGGTTAAGAAAGAGATTTCTAAACCAACAGAAGAGAAACCAAAATATAATGATGCTAAATTCAAATATGATTCTTTGAATGTCAGTTACAAAAATAAACAACCAAGTTTTCCATATCTTGACATTGAAAGTATATTTGATGCAAGTAAGGTTTCTGAAACAGTTAGTCAGAAGTCTGAGTCTTCTAATCAGAATTCTGACTCCACAAGTCAGAACTCTGAGTCTGAAGGTCAGAATTCTGAAACTGTTAGTCAAAGTTCTGATTCAACTGATAATTCTCAATTCACTTCAGAAAGCTTTTCAGAACTTGAAAATAGATTTAAACTTGTTAGTCAAGAACTTGAGGACTTAAGAAAAACTTTTGATGATCTTGAAAATGATTATTGTGATGTAGATTTTAAACTGGACCAAGTTTTAAAAGAAAACAACACTTATGTCCAGAAAATAACAGAGCTTGAGAAGTTAAAGGTTGAATATGATCTTTTCAAGATTAATGCCTTAAAAGAAGATAAGAAATTCTTTGATGAATCAAGTACATTTGAAAAAGGTGAATCATCTGAATCATCTGCTAATTCTAAAAAGTTGAATGTTTCAGAAAAAGAAGAAAGCAAAAGGAAAGATGATCTGAAAAAGAATTCTGTGAAGATTGGGTTGAAAACTACTTCTGAACCCAAAGCTAGAAATTCTTGTAATAAGTGCAATTGTACTCTGAACAATATCAATAAAAATGAAAAGACTTATGTTTAAGATCTATTGTCACTTGCAAGAAAGAATCTTGAATGTGTTCAGTGTGGTAGTTAGTCATTCCAATCCCCTCAGAAAAATCTGATATTAATAACTTATGTTTCTTATATTAACAAAGCAAATCAGAATTCAGAAAAGAAGACTAAGCTGTTTTCTCAGACTCAGATAAAAGAAAAGAAGGTTGAAAATACTTCTAAATCTAAACCAAAAGAAAAGAAGAATGAAAACATGTTTCAAAATAAAGAAAAGAAGACTGAAAAAATTACTCAGTCTCAACTAAAAGTTTTCAAAAAGAAAAGACACAACTTTGTGAACAGAAAATGTTGTGACTTCATCAAAGTACAAGGAAAATGGTGCCTTAAAAGGATTTTGAATGGAAAGTGAAAGGAACTTTTGTTAAATCAGATATCAATGGTAACAAAGATGGACCCATTCCAAAATGGGTACCTAAATCTAATTGATTGTTTTTGCAGGGCTGTCATGTGTGGTTTTTAGATTCTGGAGCTTCAAGACTCATGACATGTCATAAGTCTTCTCTGACTAATTTCACAGAAAAGGCTGGAGGATCGGTTAATTTTGGTAATAACAGCAAAGGATAAGTCAGAGGTTTTGGAGATTTAACAAAGGGGGATCTGACCATTCATAAAGTTTTCTATGTGGAAGGCTTACAACATAATCTGTTCAACATAAGTCGGGTTTTGGATAGTTTCTGTCAGATTAAGTTCAGCATTACAGGTTGTATGATTTTAACTGAGAATGACATCAAAGTCTTCTGGGCCAAAAGACATATGGACTTATTTGTGGTTAACTTTTCAAAAATTAAAGCTTTAACCCCTGTTTGTCTATTGTCAAATGCAATAGCAAATGAATGTTGGCTTTGGCACAGAAGATGTTATCACTTAAATTTCAAGGATCTGAATAATCTGGTTGGCAAACATCTAGTCAAAGGATTACCAAAGATCAAGTTTGAAAAGAAATCATTATGTTCAGCATGTGAAATGGGCAAGATGAAGAAGAGTTCTCATAAGATAAAAATGGACTCATCTTGCAAATCACCATTGGAGATGCTACACACAGATCTTTGTGGTCCTATTTCAGTTCAATCTATGGGAGGAAAGAAGTATATGTTAGTTATTGTAGATGAATATTCAAGATACACATGGGTTGAATTCTTAAGAGCTAAGTCAGAGGCTGCTGAAACACTGATTAATTTCATCAAAAGAATTCAAGTCCTTTTGCAACTTCCAGTTCAGAAAATCAGGAGTGACAATGCAACATAGTTCAGAAATGAGACTCTTCAGAATTTTTTGCAAAGTCTTGGAATTTCTCATAACTTTTCTGCTGTTAGAACTCGTCAACAAAATGGTGTTGTTGAAAGGAATAACAGAACTTTAGTTGAAGCTACAAGAACCATGTTGGCATATTCAAATCTTCCAACCTTCCTATAGGCTGAAGCAATAGCCACTGCTTGTTTTACACAGAACAGAACTTTAATCAATAAAAGATTAGATAAAACTGCTTATGAACTGATTAACAAGAGAAAACCACTTATTAAATTCTTTCATGTTTTTGGTTGCAGATGCTATATTCTCAAAGATAGAGAAAATCTTGATAAATTTGATAAAAAGGAAGATGAAGGATACTTTGTTGGGTATTCACTTACTTCCAATGCATTTCGAATCTACAATAGAAGAACCAAGAGAATTATGGAAAGCATCAATGTCACTTTTGATGAGTCAAGAATGAAGACTTCTGAACAATATAGTTCAGAACTCGGACAGAATAAGACAAAAATGACTTCTGAAACAGCTTCTAATCCTAACTGTTCAGAACTCAATATATTGTTTAAGGATGCTTTTCTGGAACTAACTTCTGATTCTTATGCAGATTTTGAAAATCCAAAAATGGTTCAAGAAATGAAAAAGGGAACTTCAGAAGTGGTTCAAACAACTGTAATTTCTGATACAGGTCCATCTGAGGAATGTCCAACTTTGATCAATACAAGTAATGAAACTTCTGATCCTAGTACTCAGAATTCTGGACAAGCCAATCAGAATTCTGACCAAGTTACTCAGATTTCTGAACAAGTGTCTCAGAACTATGAACAAATCATTCAGAATTCTGACTCTACTACTCAGAATCCAAACTTGGAGGTTTCACCTCAACAAGTATCAGAACAAGAGGACAATTCAGAATTACAAGCAATCATTGATGAGAATGATACAAACAACAATTTTTCAGAAATTGATGTGCTTCCTAGTTCAAACAAATGGACTAAAGACCATCCTATTCAAACATCAGTAGGAGTTAAGACCAGATCAGCAACAACAAATGAAGCAATGTTTGTAGGATTTTTAAGTGTGATTGAACCTAAGAAAGCCAATGAAGCCCTAGAGGATCAGATTGGATTTTAGCAATGCAAGATGAATTTCTACAGTTTGAAAGAAATAAAGCCTGGAGACTAGTTCCAAAACCTGAAGGAAAATCTGTTATTGGAACTAAATGGGTATTCAGAAACAAGAAAGATTAGTCAGGTGTTGTAGTCAGAAACAAGGCAAGATTGGTTGCAAAGGGATATTCTCAACAAGAAGGAATAGACTATGATGAGACATTTGCACCTGTGGCAAGAATAGAAGCAATCAGAATATTCTTGGCCTATGTTGCACATAAGAACTTCAAAGTGTACCAAATGGATGTCAAATCAGCTTTTCTGAATGGTATACTAAATGAAGAGGTTTATGTCTATCAACCAGAAGGTTTTGTTGATCCTGTGTTTCCAGATCATGTTTATGTTTTAGATAAGGCATTATATGGTCTGAAACAAGCACCAAGAGCCTGGTATGACACTCTTACTCAACACTTATTAAAATCTGGTTTCAAGAAAGGTAAAATCAACACTACTTTATTCTTGAAGAAAAAGGGTGATGATTTAATTCTACTTCAAATATATGTAGATGACATAATATTTGGTTCTACAAGTGCAGAGTTATGTACTGAATTCTCAAAAGTCATGGAATCAGAATTTGAAATGAGCATGATGGAAGAATTGAACTTCTTTCTTGGTTTACATGTAAAACAGTTACCAAATGGTATTTTTATAAACCAAGGAAAATATGTAAAAGATATTTTAAAGAAGTTTAAGATGTCTGATTATGCTTCTATGAGAACTCCTATGGATACAAATGTCAAGTTAGATGCTGATCTCAATGGAGTTCCAGCAGATAACAAAATTTATAGAGGCATGATAGGATCTCTTCTTTATCTAACTGCTAGTAGACCAAATACCATGTTTGCTACCTGTTTTTGTGCTAGATTTAAATCAAATCCAAAAGAATCTCATTTGCTAGCTGTTAAGAGGATCTTGAGATATCTGAAAGGTTCACCAGATTTAGGCCTTTGGTATCCAAAAGAGACTGATTTCAAATTAACTGGTTTTACTGATGCTGATCATGCAGGAAGCAGGTTGGACAGGAAAAGTACATCTGGTGCTTGTCACTTTTTAGGAGATAAGATTGTGAGTTGGGCTTCAAAGAAGCAAAATTGTGTGTCCACTTCAACTGCTGAAGCAGAGTATGTAGCTGCTGCTGCTTGCTGCTCTCAAACTTTGTAGATGAGAACACAACTCATGGACTATGGATATCAACTCAACAAAATTCCCATATACTGTGATTCAGAAAGTGCTATTGCAATAACTCATAATCCTGTTCAGCACTCAAAAACCAAGCATATTGATGTAAGGTATCATTTTATTAAAGACTATGTTGAAAAGGGAACTATAGAGATTCACTTTGTGCATACAAAGTATCAATTGGCTGACTTGTTCACAAAGCCACTTGATCACAAAAGGTTTACCTTTCTCATTTGCAAAATAGGAATGCTTAATCTAACGAATTGATTATATTTGCTATTTTTCAGAAATGAAAATATTTCTAAGTAAGATTTTCTGAGTAGTTCACTCAGAACTCTGACTCTCTTATTCAGAATTCTGACTCTTGTGTTCGGAACTTCTGAGTCTTGAGTTCAGATCTTCTGAGTTAGTGTCTGAGAAATCTGACTTCATATATTTTCTTCTGAATAGGTTAATCAGAACTTCTGAATACCTTTCAGAAATCATTTCTGAGAAATACAAGTATTTCAATTTTTTAATTACACATTTTCTATATTATATTTTTACATACCTTTATATCTGATATGTGCTTGAGTGTATGCTCAAGTCAAGGGGAGCAATAATATCTTTCAGAAATCAATCAAAGATGCTAATAAGGCTTGTATTTTTTTTCATCACAAATCATTCTAAGGAGAACATGCTTTCAATGATAAAACAATTTTCTACTTGTTCAAACTACGTCTGAATTCTCAAAAGATTTCATGTTCAGATGTTAGATTTTAAATGATTTTCCAGAAATTTTAAATCATCTAAGGACAGAAACTTGATGATAAAATAATTTTCTATCTGTTCAAACTACTTCTTGATTATTAAATGTTTTATCTTAATCAGAAGTTTGATTTTAAATGAATTTTTGGAATACAAGGAAATTTCTTCTGAACTGTGTACTCAGAACTTCTGAGTATACTTTATCACACTTCTGAGCGTGTTACTCAAAACTTTTAACTTGTGTTAATTTCTATCAAGTAACACGTGTCAGCTTCTTATTCAATTGAAATTACCACATTTCATTTAATATCTTTTGTGGTATTTCAAAGTGTTTGACTCTGTTATAACTTTGACAAAAAGCGTCTTTTTCACCGTTAAACCTTTCGGCTTCGCGGATTTTAAATAGTTCTTAAAATCCCTCTTTCAAATTTTATTTGAAATCCAAGAGTGAAAAGTGAGAAACACATAAATCCAAAGTTCATTGATTATGTTTTCTTTCAATATTCCAAATTTCGATCATGTCGGGTTCGAGAAGAAGTAAGGCCATATCATTACACTCATCGAAAACCTTATTGGAATCCTCTTCAGAATCAGAAAACGATGAAGTTCAAATGCCTGTAAATCGAGCCGTAGAAGAAGGGGCTTTAGATGAAAACATTGTTTTAGAGAGAAATACATGGGATGAGGAAATGGCAGAATCTGAGGGAAACGCAGATGATTTAAATGAGAATATACCACATGAGCAGAGTGCGGCTAGGTCTATTGCCTCTGGAAAATCTAATTCATTGGAACGAGTTGTACCTGAAAGTGAGTATTTGGACATAATCGATAATAATTGTGTGTTAGTACTTGATGAAACTAGGTTCAAGGAGGAACATCGAATAATCATTGAATTACTGAAGTATCACCCATTCAAAAAGTGGTTTACAATGAAGAAATCTGTTCCAGTTCAGTATATTCAACAATGGTGGAAACATTTGGAGCTACAAGGTAACAATTTTGTGTCTGAAATAGGGGGAGTTACGGTAACTCTAAATGTGCAATTCATGAGAACAATGTTAAGGTTGCCAGAGAAAGATGATTTAGAGAGGAGGTTAGATTTTGAAGATTCCCCATTAACAGAGGAATTAATTGTTGAATTCAGAAAGTTAGGATATAATGAGGAATTGAGAAATCTAAGTCTTTTCAGGAGGAACAAATTGCCACCAATCTGGGCATGTTTTTTCAATATTGTCAACAAATGTCTTTCTGGAAAGAATAGCTCTATTGATCAAGGTTCAAGGCAGATTTTGCAGATCTTTCATGGGTTATTAAAGAATAAACATTATGATTATGCTTCAATTCTGTGGGAAGATATGAAGAACACGTTTGAGAGAAATCAGAAGGCCAAAGAAGGGAAAACAAAGGATAAAGTTCTTACATATGTACCTTATCAAAGATATTGGCAGTTGGTCATTTGGCATGCAATGGTTCAAGACACGAACATTCCAAGAAGATCAAATGAGGAACATGGGCCAATCTTCTATATGGGTAAAATGATTTCTGCTCTCAAACTTGAAAATTTTCCAAATCATAGACCTCTTCCAAGGTCACTTAGGTAGTATATTCCAAGGGAAATGAGATTTTAAAAGCTTATTGCACCTCAATGGGACTTGAACAACCTCAAGACCCTACCCATGAGGAACAACCTGAGATGAGAGGTGAGGCGTCAAATCAAAATAGAGAGGGGGAGAATGTTCAAGGGGGGGAACATTCTGAGAGAATAGAGAGGGAAAATTCAGAGAGATTGGTTAGTATGGGAGTTGAAAAACAGATAGAGTGTGGTGAGGATGAGAGATTGTTAACAGAATCTCAAACAGAAAGAGATGGTTCTGATCCAGCAGAATTAATCCGGGTAGCCACATCTACTGTTGGTTCACAACTCTTAGCAACTAACATTGAAGAAAACACCATTGACCCAGTGGTGGAACTTGAACAACCCATCCCTAGCCACTCAGAAGCATTTCAACATGCTACTGTTTCAATTCAAACAGGGGAACCATCCCAAACTCATTTGGAGGGAGGTGATAAATCCCAACCTATTTTTGAACACTTTGAGTCTGGATTACACAGTAATATCCAATTTGGGCCTGAATTATTTTTCAACACTAGCACATCACAAGAATTTCGTATTCCTGTAACAACATCCATAGACACTCCTAATATTGGTTGTCAAGGATTGGATGGAAGTCCTGGTGAATTGAACATCTTAAAAGCTTCATTACACAGTGCATCTGTTGTACATGATGTCTTTGTGGCATCTACAGGCCATGAGCTCCCTGAGCACATGAAAACTGGACCGTCTGTTGGTTCAGGTTCACAGTTAGAATCTTCTGAATTTGAAAAGATTCAGAAACAAAATCAGGTGTTGGGGGAAAAGTTGAAAAATTGGAGAGTACGGTGGATTCTTTGAAAAATGAAGTGAATAATCTCAAACTCTTGTTGGAAGGCAAAGAAAAATCTGTTGAACAAAAGGTGGATGAAATGAAACTATCCTTGAAATCTCACAAAAAGGAGATCAAGGATAGTCTGTCAGAATTTCAAAAGGAGTTAGTAAAGAATATGGATGATATGAAATCTTCATTGTTACAAGCTTTCAGTTCAACATTGGCTAGTGTTTCAAAGCCATTAGCCATCATGCCTATGTCTGTAGCTGAACCTGAAAAAGAAACAACTCAGAATTTAAAAAGGAAGTTTGATGATAATGATCCTCATGATCACCAAAAGGGAGAGAAAAGGCAAAAGCAAAATTCTGAGGTTGATGAACAAAGCACTGATGACTTAGAAAAGGTTGAAAAGTCAGCTGATATTGACTTAGCAGATTTTGAGATTTCTGATATGCAGTTAGCAGTTGGAGAGGTTCAGAATATTAGTTCAGATACTGAAGAAGATATGGAAATGGAAAAGATGGGAAGTGAAAACTCAAGTAAAACAGAGGAATTGATTTTGAATACAGAGATGGAGATTAATTCTAATGAAACTGAAATTCTTATGCCAGATATTGATCAGAATGATGAGACTGAAAAGATGGATACTTTTATAGAAGAAATGACAGATTCTTCTGAAGAATGGTGTGAAATAACTATGGCAAATATCTCTGAAGAAAGGTTGATTGAAAGAGCTGAGGTTAACACTTGTTTAGAGATAGTTCCTTATACCAGAAGGGAACTTCTTAATTCTGAACTTGAAGAAAGAAGACTGAATGATATTTTGATAAGGAGAATGCATAGTGAATTGGTCAGAGCTCTTAATATTCAGAATGTTCAATAAGTTATCAAGTTGGTGAGGCCAATTGACTTGTTGGGAGAAGAAGATCACTCTGTAGGATACACAAAGCAGTTTGTAAATGACATTGGAGAATATTTCTTTGAAGATGTATCAGAAGAAGATCTTGTGAAAGTTGAAGACTTCTTAATTCCTTTCTACACTTACAGAAGGCCAATTATGATTCCCAGAATTGATTTACCAATTCTTGAAGAACCTTTGTGTGATTTTATTGTTGAAAGAGAAGATACACCATTGGCAAGAAATTTGTATGTCAGTATTTTCCCGGAAGACAATTATGAATCTGTCTACTGCAAAGATGATGAGTTTGTTGACCTTGAAAATTTCATTGATGGTTTCTTGGATGAGAGGATTCAGATGATATATGTGGATGCTTCAAATAGATTCAGAAAGACTGATGAAAAGCTACATGTTCAGAAAAGGATTGTAAAGGTGTTAAATTTTCTGAGTGAAAAATTTGATGGTCTGAGATATGTTAATCTGAATGTATTGAAAGAAGGAAACTTGAAGGTGAACATGACAAGTTTTGATTTTCACAGATTATTCTTGGAAGATCAAACTTTCTTGGTGAAATTATTTGCTGGTACTGAAGATGCTTGGATAGAACTTGAATGCAGAAGAGTTCTGGGAATATATGTCAGAAATCTGTACTTGTATGATTTTTAGTTGGCAATTGAGTCAAGGAAAGAGAAATGCAACTTGACAAGTCCAATTAGAAATCTTGAAGTAATGAGCAACTTTGATGGCTTTGTGAGTGAAGAAGTTGGAAATGAAAGATTCATTTATTCATAATTCAACCAAGTCTTTATATTCAGATTGAATGATCTAGTAAAGTATAGTGATGCTACTCTGAAGAAGACAGTAATAAAGATGCAGGCTTATGTTGAGAATGTCAGAGTTTCTGTGAAAGAAAAATGTATCAGATGTGTCACTAAAAGACTTGAACTCAGAAACAAAATCAGAAATTGCAATGAATGGTTACTTTCAGAAGTAAATTCAAAGAAGTTGTTACACAGAGATTTTGTTTTTCCAGCTGAATATGAAGTATATGGTGTATGGTCAGATGAAATTGAGGAAGTTATTCCAGATATTATATCTCAAGAAGATGTTCAAATGGAAGATGCTGAACAAACAGAACAATCTGGAGCTGAGTTATCTGTTGATTTGAATGCTATATTCTTGGAGTTTACATTGCCAAACTTCTTTCAACCAAAAGAAGTAGACTTTATGAGTGTTTATCATGATAGGTCAGAATTTTATCGATGGATGCGTGCTGAGTTAAAAAGGTTTCTAGGAAAGAAAAAGAGATCTGTATATTCTGACTATATGATCACTGGAATCAGAGAGTTGGTGGTTAAACAGTTCAAGAAACATGATTACTATGGGTTTGAAGTGCTCAGAGAAGATGGAAAAGTTTATTATTTCACTGAAGCAGATTTTGATGAAATATCAGTCTTTGATTTCTACAAGTTGTACTCACTTCTATCAAATAAAGATTGAAGCAAGCTCAAGAAGGAAAGTGGAGCATTGGCTACAGTGAGAGAGGCCATATGTTACATTATGAGATGGCATGCATATACAGATTTTCAAATTGCTTTATATGTGCAGAGACCATGTGTATATCTCTCCAGGCCAAACAATGAGCATGTTCAGTTAGAAGTTTTGAAATCTGGATACGTGGGTACATTTCCTGAGTTGGGAATTGTGATGAAGAATAATCAAAAGCAAAAGATCTATTTTAGAGCTAGTGAAGCTGCTAAATACTGTTCTGGTACTCTCAGATTCATCAAAAACAACTTGACCAAGAAAATTCAAAAAGGAGTTAAAGATGGTAAAGTTGAAAAGACATAGGAACTTATCAAAATAATTGATAAAAGACTGACTTTGAGAAATGTTCTATTACTGGAGATTGTTCCTGCTCTCAAGGAGTTTGATGATGAGAAGTACAGAAGTATTTGACATAAAGGGGGAGATTGTTAGATCTGGAGTTTTGTCAAATTACCAAGTGTTGGGATCTGGACAGAAGACTGAGAAGTTCTGAGTAGAAGACTCAGAAGTTCTGATCTGAGAAGTCTCGAAAAGATTACAAGTGTGAAAGTATGAATTGAAGGTTTAGAGTTCTGAGTAGGAGACTCAGAACTTCTGACAATGATGAAGAAATATCACAAGTGCTTGAAGGAAGTTCTGAGGAGCTTTATCAGAAGAATGTTCATAAGTTCTGAACAACATGTTCAGAACTTATGACGGGATATTTTCCTTTATATTCTGTTACTAATTAGGACACGTGTAATTTTTCTATTAGTCTTTGATGTATATGTACTGTAGCTTTAGCTTTTCCTTAACAGTATATATAGGAGTTAGCAACTGTAAGCTAACTAATCTTCGCATAACTTTCACGCATATCTTTGTATTCTGCTTTTGTAATCTTTGAGAGATTCTCTCTCTAGATTTGTAATCTGTTCTTAATTGAATAAAAGTGCGTTGATCCAAATCTCTATCATATACTATTTGATTGTTCATATTTGATTGTAAGATTGAATCTTGGTTTCTACAAGTAGTACTGAGATGAGTATCATACTCAATCATGTAACACTTAGTCAGAAGTTAATAAATCAAATGGTAAAAATACCTGAAGTTCGGGCTTTATAGGCCTTCTGCTTCTTAATCTCTGCCAATCGGGCTGGACAAGTTTTTATTCGGTGCCCTTCATGATAACAATTGTACCATACTGAAACCTCGGGAATATTTCCTTTGCCCTTATCCATGCTGGAACTTCCAACATATACTTTACCCTTGGTTATCTCCCCCTTTTTCATGACTATCCCACTTTCAAGTTTGATCATCAAAGCGTGTTTTGGTTTGATTGAACCCAACTTGGATTTCAAGTTCCTCTCAGTAATTTTAAGTAAAATGTGAAGTTCCGTGAGAGTTTTATTCAAACATTTCTTATTATAGTCCTCAACGAACTGCTTGTATGTTTTAGATAAAGAGCTGAGAAACATATCGATTTCCAACCCTTGACCTAGTGGGGATCCAAGACGGTTCAATTTGTTAAAGTATCCTTTCATTTTTAAAACGTGGGCATTAACTGAAGAACCCTCAGTCATTTTACAAGCACACAATGCCTTGACTGTATCAAATCTCTCCCATTTTATTTGTAACCGAAACATAGACTTCAACGAAGATATCATATCCCAAGTAGTCATGTTTTCATGATCCCGTAATAATTCAGGAGTCATGGTGGCTAACACTAGGCAACCAACACTGAGAGAGTCATTTTGGTACTTATCATAAGCATCCCTGACTTCAGTTGGAGCATTTCTGGCAGGAGCATTTGGAGAGGTATTTTCAAGAACGTAGAACTTCTTCTCATACCTAAGAGTTTCCCTTAGGGATCGAAACCATTCGACGAAGTTCATTCCGTCCAGTTTTTCGTTATCAAATATTGACCGTATTGTGTATTCGGATGAATCGTTTAAGTTTGAGTTGGAGGCAGTAATAGACATCTACAAAACAAGTTTAGTTTTAGTAACTTTAATATCTCAAATAAATGAATTAACCTTTCAAAACCATTTGATTTGAGCTAAGATCCATATTTCACCTACTTCCATAAATGGTCAATTCACTGTCTATGGGATTAGGCTATATAGGTAGGCATCATCCAATTATGTTCAACATAACTCTTAGATGTCGTGGGATTCTATTCAACATATCATATATTGAATTTGGCATGTTTAATCCCACTTCAACGCCTTGAAAATACTCATAGATGGCTAGGCACTTTCTATGATATTTCCAAGTAAACTAACCATACTAAGGTATCATGATCCCACCTAAAATCTCAACTTAGGGTTTATTGGGATCAGTCGTCCAAAATACGACTATTTAAGTGAATGGCTAGGCGACTTTCCACTTAAATCTTGTTATCTTGGCACCTTGTCTTACACTACAATCATCCGATATGATTGGCTAGGCACTTACCACACCGAAAACCTGTAAGCTCGACAAGTACCTTAAATGGGCGGTGTTTAGTTTACATTTTGAAAAGGTTTAATTTTAGAAAACATTATAATTCCCTTTTAAAACGTTTTGATTTTAAAACCTCGTTCTTAAAATCTCGTTTTAAAAGTGTGTCTCAGATCCGTGCAACGAACAATGAAATCAGTAGATTAGACAATATGTTTACGATTTCAACTGGTCATCCATATATTGCTTTCAGAGAGAATTTACAATGCAGAATAGAAAGCAAATGAACAACTAGCCTATTTTTCTAAGGCTAATGAACTATATATATGGCGGGCCCGTGGTTAACAATCCCACGACCCGTTCACTAACAAAGCTCAAATTAAAGAATTACAATTTAAACCCTGAACTTTAATTCAACATAAAACGACCCTAACAATCTCCCCTTTGAATTGAAGTTCGATTTGGTGCCAATTCGCGACATATCTTTTTCGGAGCGCAAAGTGTACCTCGAACCATCTGATAGCACGGCGATAGTCGATGCGTTCTTCAACTATTTCCAAGGCATTCCGAGCAGTTGTTTCATTCGGATTTGGAAGATACGAAAGCCTTTGATTTTCAGACTCGTGCTGAATGATCATTCGAAGAGCATCTTGTACTTTGAAGAGCGTGCTGTTAATGCCAAAAATAGCACCAAAATACAACTTAAGGTCGATGTGGACTTTAACAACTAAAGAAAGGAATCATTCGACAAAAGCGTGCGACAAAGATGAAAATATAAATGAGACAGAGATTTTGGTGACGCGGGAAAAACCTCAACGAGAAAAAAAACCCGCGGACGACTGTGGAAGTCGTCGCTGCACTATGGTCGCCAAACAGGGGCGATGTCCTCGTTTTTCTGGTGTCGATCGTACAGAGATTACAATACAAATGAAGGAAAGACTTCGAAAATGTAATGTAACAAGTATTTTCTAATGTAAAACAGTGTGCGTCGTGTGTAAAAGTGAAGTGTCGTGTGCTGATGTCGTGCGTCGAGAGCGATTCTTCTGTGAGCGGTTTTTGTGCTTCAAATGTTCTCTAGAATTCGAGTGCTTGTGTCTAATGTTCTCTGTTTTCCCTTCGTTGAAATGATGATTTTCCTTGATATTTATAGTCTTCGGGCACTTTAATTGGATCATTAAGGACTTTGATAACTGCCGTAACGGTCGATGTCTTTAATGCGGGATTAGATGTTCTTAACTGACTTCGTCGGTTATAGCCGTTGTCCATTAATGGTGTTGACTCCTGCATTAAAAATTGAACAAATATAACAGTCGTATAGCGCGTTAGTTGGTCGAGGTCGCATGGTTTTAAGCGACGGTCGTGTGAACTAGGCGACGTCGAGGTCGAGTGTCGTGAGGTAAAAGACTTTCGATTTTATCTTTAATCGTGAGAGAAAGTACTATGATTTTACCTTCGTTATAAGAAAAAGGAATAGGTGTTTTCCTTACCTTGTCGTGGTCGAGACTGGTGAAATTTTTCCCAAACACGTGCCGTCGCAGAATCTGTCCACCTGACTGAAGCGTAGAAATCTTTTCTCTTTCTGTTCGTTGAGGTAGACGATCCCAAATTCAGGTTCTAGAAGCATAGCGTTCTCGGGATACATATTCAACTCAGGAGCTTGCAGATTCGGCTTTATTAGATTTACCTTCTTTGCCCTGTTCTCGACTGCCATTTGAAAGTCCGTTAGATAGGACATCATAATTGTACGAACCAGGAATCGACGAACAGCTTCGAGCGCCTTTGTAACAGGTAGCGGTCGGATGGTTCTTGAACGAAGGTCTTTCAGAATAGCCAGGAAGTCAAACGGTAGGAGGTGCTGGAAGTCGGCTTCAGAAAATTTCCATTCATTCCCATCTTCACGTCGGACAGTGAATACAGGATAAACCATTTTCATAATGCAGCTTGACTGTATATTGAGTACCTCTGTGATTTGATGCTTGGTTCTGACTTGACTGACTGGAAGACACCGCTTCATTGCGCAGATATACTGGCGTTGGTATTCGGGGTTGTAGTTGTAAATACCAAGGCAAAAGGTCGGCTCGATTGGGCGTAGCTTGTGAACAAACAACTTCTTCAGGGATTCCTCCAGGTGAGGAATAAATACTGGGATCTTCTCCCAACGGATTTGTTGCTGTTGAGGAAGTGGGAGATCAGAAACTGTCGGTTGCTGGGGAGATGTCTGAATATTGGCAGTTGAAGTCTCGGGCCTTGTTGAAGTTTCATCGGGTTGAGCAGAGTGAACGGGAGAAGTACCATATAAATTTTGGAGCAGGAACTGATCATAGTCAATGTTGTCATCGTCATCAGTAGGGAAAACCAAATTAACCTGTAGATTTGCGGCACTGGCGGCTTTTTCATACCATGCATCTTCGGTCTCCGGGTTGGTTTCACAGTTTGGATCTATCATATCCAATAACGGTCTGTCTAATGAGTCAAAATCAACCAGTTCCTGTGTTGAACCCTCAGGCTTTTCAACCGTCGGGTCTTCATCATCTGATATTTCCATGTCGATTACCATCTCGGCTAATGGCAACTCGGCTTCAGGTTCGGCGTCAGTTGTTGTTGCCGCAGTTGCTGGTTCCAGATGAACCACAGTTGTCGATTCGGTGAGGATAGGGGCGGTCTCGGTAGGTCTTAGTCGTTTCTCCCACTCACGATGATCAGGATCGTCCTGGTCATCGTGCTTGCACTTCAGACCGCCAGCTTGACTCTTGCAGGCATTTTCGAGTGAACGGACTCTCTCGGACAGCGTTGTCATCACTTGTTGGAAGTCCTTGAGAGTCGAGTCAATATTATCTAATCGAGTGGTAATGGATGATGAAGGAGCAGTGACCTGTGATTTCAGAACGGTTATCAGGTCTGCTTCCGTAGAGGCGTTGGTTTAGGATTCTTGGAGCAGTTGGGCTAGAAGCATCGTCTTTAGGGTGTCCACCGTATAGATAGGCTGAACATGAGCCGGTGGAGGTTTAGGTGCGGTTTCATTGTCGACGATATGCCCTTTGCCTTTGATTAATCGTTAGACGGTGTCGATCTCGGCGGCGACGTGCTGCTCCATTGCCTCGCAGACAGCCTTAAGGGTGCTGTCCAGGGACCCTGGTGACACAAAGTCGGGAAATATAACTCCGAGATCACTTAGATTACCCATTCACGGTTGGCGCAGGGTTAGCCGTGGAAGGATATACGTCCGATCCTCATGTTCCGCCTAACGGAGACACTACAGACGTTCCGATCGAGTCACGAATAGTCTCGATTTGGTGTTCCTCTTCATGTGTCCTAGCCGAAGAATGTATAACATCAATTGGCTCTAGACTCGATGGTGCACGAAATGAAGGCGAGACCTGGGGTTGCTGGTCTCTTATTTCAACACCAGTAGTCTCCGAATGAGAGACCAGTGGAAGTTGTGCTTGATCCCCGTGTGAGACTGAAACATCCGTCTTTTGAGAGACGGATGACTGGATAAGGGGGTTGTGAAACTGCTCCGCTGGGTCCACGGAGGCTTCTTCAATACCCCGTCCCAACAAATGAGACGGGATAGTAGATGTGGCTACCCGGATATCGCTCGGTTGGGGTCGCTCAGGAGCCTTGTTATCTTTACGGCTCAATCTTTCCTGGTTCGAATTCGAACGCAGTTCTCTCCTCCTCACATGATTTAATTCATCACCTAATACTCCCTCATTCCTAATATTTCCTATTTCAGGTTGTTCACTATGAGGAGGTGAGTCAAGACGAATGTTGCGGTCGGTATCGGATTCCGTGGAGTCAGATTCCACGTTTTCAACATGTGGAGCGGGTGAAGGTGGGTCAGAAATATATGGTGTGGAGTCATGTTGAAGCATCGGTCGTGAGGACGATGCTCCGGTGTAACACCCCATATTCCATACTTGGTGGTTTTAGTGCAGAAATAAGGAACTTTGGGGTGCTTGTGTAAAGAACTGAAAGTTTGGTGGCTGGGTTGTGAAGAAGGAAAGTTTATTAAGATAAAACCCTCCCTAAAACCCTATTCCTTCACTCATTTTGGCTGGAGAGAATTGGAGAGGAGAAAGAGCTCAAGTTTTCCCCCATTGAAGGTTTGGAAAGGTTTTGGGGCTGGAGATTGAAGGAGTTTGCTTCTAAGGTATACTTCCATCTTAATCTCTTGGTTTGTTTTGGAAATGGGGCTTTTGTGTAGGAATTTGTTGCAATCTCTTTCTTTATTTAAGTGTTTTGGAGGCAAAACCAATTGGAAGGGTGAGATTGATGAATCCCTTGAGGAGATTGAGACCTCTTGGTGATATTTCACCTTTCCAATGGAGGGTTATAGGTTTTGTCCTTCCATTTTGAGTTTGGGACTGAAATATTGTTTTGGGAGAACTAGAACTGATTTGGGGAAGTTGGGATTGAGAAATCTTTGAGTTTTGGAAAGAATTTACGCGCAGGGAAATTCAGTCCAGAGGTCCGCGCCGATGGACCGGCGCCGATGGATCGGCGCCAACCAATCGGCGCCAGGCTCTATTTCGTGATTTTTACGTTTTTGCTTCGTTGGTCGTTTGGGCTTGGGTTCGAGGCTTGGTTTAGGGGATTGTCTTAGGACAGTATGGGGAATGTTTTTGAACATAAATGGGGAGTCTAATACCTCATTTGTTAAACCCAATTCAGGTGGTCGTTTGGTGATCAAGTGAGCTTTGAGTAGGGTGTCTTTTAACCGAGTACCAGGTGAGTTCCCTTTATGCATTATTTCTATCTCCTAAAATGATTTGCGCAGAATTGATATAACTGAAAATGAGTTTAGTTGATCATCATGAATCATATGTTTTCTCATGCATGAAAAGTGTTATTTTACAAGTGGAAGGAGGATATTCCTCGAGTAAGTTTTAAAGCAGGTTTTAAATGTTTTGCAGTTACGCTTTTAAGGAGGGAATTCACTAGACCTTATGGTCTAACCCTCGCTTTCAAAACTTAAAAACCATTTTCAGGAAAGGGTGGCTTAGGTGCTTGTTGCAAGGGAAAGGAGAAGGCTTGAGACGGAGGTGCGAGATTAGAGACCGTCAAGTTCCAGTTTTTGTTTAGTTAGCATCTCGGTTGTATTTGCTTGAGGACCTTAATCAATGTAATTGATATTGGAGTTTATGATGTATTTGGGACCCTTATGGGCTTTTGGCTTTAATATTATGTGATGTGTTTTTGGGTTGTTACAAATGGTATCAGAGCCGTAGTTTAAGGGATTTAGGTGACCGATTGGGCCTAGACTTAAACTTTGGAGTAGGGACACAACCGAGATATAGGAGGACCGTAGGAGGAGACATAAGCGGTTTGAGTGGAATGGGGTGTCGAGGATCATCATGTGAGGTAAACTGGGAATTATACCTGTCCAATATAATTTCGAATTTACAGGCACGTGGGGATACTTGAATTACCTCAAGAGAGTGATACTGGTATTAAGTGTTTGTTTTTTGTGTTTTGTATCGGTTTCGTCATGACTGGAAGATCGACAAGGAGCAGGTCTGTACCGAGTGTAAGAATGGTTCCATCGGAGGAGGTTCAAGTGGACGAACCCGTGGTTCCCCCGAGGGCGCCGGCTGCCCGGGGTAGAGGAAGAGGTTGTGGAAGGGGGCATGAGACCATTCCACGTAGGGCTATTACCAATGTGGAGGGTACTCGCCCAAAGAAGAAAACTCCGGCTGCTCGTCGAACTAAGAGTGTGGAGGCACCGTCCGATCGGGAAAAGTCTCATCGAGAGGGCTCGGCAGCGGAGAATCGTGCCTTTGTGACTCAAGAGGCCTTCGCCACCGAAATGTTGAAGCTGCAGGAAAAGTTAGACCGGTGGATGAATCATCATGATGTTTCGGCAGCGGGAAGTAAGGAGAACAGTGAGAGTAAGGCAGTCACCGAATTGTCTAGTCCGCCTCCCACGGAAGTTGGTAGCCACAAACAATCCACGACGCTAGTAGTGAACGAGTCGGCAGCTAGAGGATGTAGTCACAAAGCATTCTCATCTTGCAAACCTCCTACCATTCAGGGAGAATGCGACCCGGTACTAGCCATAAAGTGGGTTCGAGAAATGGAGTTGGTCTTTGACATTTGTAAGTGTGCCGAAGAGGACAAGGTGATCTACGCCCTGTCTATGTTGAAGTCGGAGGCCATCTTTTGGTGGGATGCCGAAACCGGGGGTTTGGGATCGTCAGTGGCCAAGACCATGAAATGGGAGGAATTCGTGAGGAGGTTCAAGGCTCAGTTTTGCCCTCTAGCGGCGATTAAGAAGTTGGAAGAGGGGTTCTTGAACCTAGCTCAAGGGGACTCGACCGTGAGAGAGTACACTTCCAAGTTCATTGAGAAAGCTCGTTTTGCGGAGTTGTATGTCCCAACCGAGGAGCGTCGAGTAGAGAGGTACCTCTATGGATTGAAGAGCAGTGTACGGGAGTTGGTAATGGCAAGGAATCCTAGCACATTCCAAGCGGCTATAAATGCGGCCGAGTTGGTAGAAAGGGAAAAAGATCGTCAGCAATCTGAGAGGGCAGGGGAAAAGAGGAAATGGGATGGACCGGGGAATGATGCTCGGAAAGGGAAAGTTTCTAGGCCGGAGCCGCGTGGGAATCGGAATTTTGGTAACAAGCCGTGTGGGAAGTGTCATCGGATGCATAGAGGAGAGTGTAAGGCGGACTCGGGGACGTATTTTCACTGTGGGCTGCCGGGGCACATGTCAAGGGATTGCCCGCAGAAGCAGGGTTGTTTCCAATGTGGGTCGATGGATCATAAACGGTATGACTGTCCCAAGCTTAGGAGAGGAGGATCGGGTCAGTTTGGGAATCGTCAGGGGGTGCAAGGGGTTGAGAAGAAGGAAGAATCGGCTCGCGCGAAGGGTCGTGCATTTCGTATGACAGCGAATGAGGCCGAGGAAACTCCGGATGTCGTGACAGGTACCTTTTTGGTGAACTCTTTATGTGCCAATGTGTTATTTGATTCGGGGGCGAATCGCTCCTTTGTATCTCCTGATTTCGTGAAACGTTTGGGGGTGAGGCCTAAGCGTTTGGGTAGTGCCATAGAAGTGGAGACCGCCGATGACAACATGGTGCTAGTTAGTAGTGTGGTGGAGGGATGTTGTATAGACATAGAAGGGAGTTTGATACCGATAAGTTTGTACCCTATGCCGATGGGAGAGTTTGATGTAGTGTTGGGAATGGATTGGTTGGCGAAGAATAATGCTACCATCGTTTGCAACAAAAAGTTGATTCGGGTGCAATTGCCGGATAAGGGAATGGTAGTAATTTATGGGAACCGTCGAGATAGGAAGTCTAATCTTATTTCCTTGGTTAAGGCTACCAAATGTCTATGGAAGGGATGTCAGAGTTACCTAGCTTATGTGGTAGATGTAAAGAAAGAGAAGCGCGAGGTAGGAGATGTACCGATCGTGAGTGAATACCCGAAGGTATTTCCGGACGAATTGTGTGATCTACCACCAGATCGCCAGATCGAGTTCCGAATTGACTTGGTGCCAGGAGCTACACCAATAGCTCGTGCACCATATCGATTGGCACCTTCCGAGATGAAGGAGATGATGACACAACTCCAAGAGTTGCTAGACAAAGGGTTCGTGAGACCGAGTACCTCGCCGTGGGGTGCGCCGGTGCTTTTCGTGAAGAAGAAGGACGGGACTATGAGGATGTGTATTGATTACCGCGAACTCAACAAAGTCACTGTCAATAACAAGTATCCGCTCCCCAGGATTGACGACCTGTTCGATCAGTTGCAAGGGGATAGCTACTTTTCAAAGATAGATCTGAGATCGGGGTACCACCAACTCAAGGTACGAGGAGAAGATATTCCAAAGACGGCTTTTCGAACCCGATACGGTCATTACGAGTTTTTAGTGATGCCGTTCGGATTAACGAATGCCCCCGCCGCGTTTATGGATTTGATGAATAGGGTGTGTCAACCCTATTTAGATAAATTCGTGATCGTCTTCATAGATGATATTCTCGTCTACTCGAAGTCGGAGAAAGAGCATAGGGAGCATTTGAGAGCTGTGCTAGAATTGTTGAAGCGGGAGAAACTCTATGCCAAATTTTCGAAGTGCGAATTTTGGCTTCGAGAGGTGCAGTTTTTGGGACATGTGGTGACCCAGAGTGGAATCAAGGTGGACCCGGCGATGGTAGAAGCTATCAAGAACTGGGAACCGCCCAGAACGCCGTCCGAAGTCCGTAGTTTCCTTGGGTTAGCGGGGTATTATCGGAAGTTCATCAAAGACTTCTCGAAAATTGCTACTCCGTTGACTTCTTTGACCAAGAAGAACACTAAGTTCAATTGGACCGAAGGGCAAGAAGAAGCCTTCCAAAGGTTAAAAGAAATGTTGAGTGAGGCTCCGATTCTAACCTTACCCGAAGGAACGGAAGACTTTGTGGTGTACAACGACGCCTCTAAATTGGGCTTGGGGTGTGTCTTGATGCAGCGTGGTAAAGTGATCACTTATGCGTCCCGTCAATTGAAGGAGCATGAGAAGCGATACCCCACCCATGATTTAGAACTGGCGGCCGTTGTTTTCGCCTTAAAGATTTGGAGGCACTATTTGTATGGGACGAGGTGTAAGATCTTCACCGATCACAAAAGCCTTCGTCACATCTTCGATCAGAAAGAGCTAAACATGAGGCAACGCCGGTGGATGGAATTGTTGTCAGACTACGATTGTGAGATTGAGTACCATCCCGGAAAAGCTAATGTAGTGGCGGATGCCTTGAGCCTTAAAGAAAGAGGAGAAGCCTCGAAGATCATAGCCTTAAAGGTTGAGGTCACATTTAATCTGCGGGGTGAAATAAAGAAATTGCAAAGGGAAGCTTCTGCGGTTGAGAACCTCAAGAAAGAGCGGATGGTGGGGAACGTGAACTCCCTAGTAGAAGATAGCCGAGGACTGGAATGCCTCAACGGTAGAGTATGGGTTCCGAAGTTGGGGAACGTGAGGAAGTTGATACTAGAGGAGGCTCACAGGTCAAAGTACTCCATCCATCCAGGGACGAACAAGATGTTTGGTGATTTGCGGCAAGACTATTGGTGGCCGGGTATGAAGAAGGATATAGCTTACTTCGTGGAAAGGTGTGACACTTGTCTAAGGGTGAAGGTAGAGCACCAACGACCGTACGGAAAACTCCAACCCTTGGATATTCTGGTATGGAAGTGGGATCAAATTGCGATGGATTTCGTGACAAAGTTGCCTAGAACTCCAAAGGGCTTCGATGCCATCTGGGTAATTGTAGATCGACTCACCAAGTCGGCGCATTTCCTTCCAATAAAGGAATCATACCCGATGGAGAAATTGGCAAAGTTGTACATCGACGAGATAGTGACCCGTCATGGGGTGCCGTCGTCAATAGTCTCGGATCGCGATAGTCGATTCACGTCGACTTTTTGGAGGAGCTTCCAGCGAGAAATGGGGTCTCAAATCAAGATGAGCACCGCATATCATCCTCAGACGGATGGTCAGAGC
The DNA here is from genome assembly GCA_033807775.1 of Saussurea involucrata. Classification (NCBI taxonomy): domain Eukaryota; kingdom Viridiplantae; phylum Streptophyta; class Magnoliopsida; order Asterales; family Asteraceae; genus Saussurea; species Saussurea involucrata. The sequence goes on along the minus strand of CM066313.1, from coordinate 61,302,428 downwards.
GAGCGAACCATCCAGACCCTGGAAGACATGTTGAGAGCTTGCGCGTTAGATTTTCAGGGTTCGTGGGAGAACCACCTGCCGTTGATCGAGTTTGCGTATAACAATAGTTACCACGCAAGCATAAAAGCCGCTCCTTACGAGATACTCTATGGTAGAAAGTGTCGGACACCTCTTTGTTGGAACGAGGTCGGAGAGAAACAACTGGCTGGACCCGAAATAGTACAGTTGACTGCCGACAAAATCGACCAGGTGAGAGAACGGCTGAAAGTTGCTCGCGACCGACAAACGAGTTATGCCGACAAGAGGCGTAAGGATATCGAGTTCCAAGTTGGGGATAAGGTGATGCTAAAAGTATCCCCTTGGAAAGGAGTAATCAGATTCGGAAAGAAGGGAAAGTTGAGCCCCCGCTATATAGGACCGTTCAAGATCATTGAGCGCGTCGGAGAAGTAGCTTATAAGTTGGAATTGCCAGTAGATTTGCAAAGAATTCATAATACCTTTCACGTGTCGAATCTGAGGAAATGCTTGGCGGAAGTCGAAATGGCAATACCTCTGCACGAAGTCCAGATTGATGAGAAATTGAACTTTGTGGAGAAGCCCGAAGCTATCACCGACCGTAAGGTTCGAAGAACAAGGAACAAGGAGATTAGCCTGGTGAAGGTGTTGTGGCGTTTCCACAAGGGGAGTGAAGCGACATGGGAAACTGAGACCGAGATGAGGGCAAGGTACCCACACCTTTTCAGTGATGAGATTCCGGGGACGGAATCCTGTTAAGGGGGAGGTGTTGTAACACCCCATATTCCATACTTGGTGGTTTTAGTGCAGAAATAAGGAACTTTGGGGTGCTTGTGTAAAGAACTGAAAGTTTGGTGGCTGGGTTGTGAAGAAGGAAAGTTTATTAAGATAAAACCCTCCCTAAAACCCTATTCCTTCACTCATTTCGGCTGGAGAGAATTGGAGAGGAGAAAGAGCTCCAGTTTTCCCCCATTGAAGGTTTGGAAAGGTTTTGGGGCTGGAGATTGAAGGAGTTTGCTTCTAAGGTATACTTCCATCTTAATCTCTTGGTTTGTTTTGGAAATGGGGCTTTTGTGTAGGAATTTGTTGCAATCTCTTTCTTTATTTAAGTGTTTTGGAGGCAAAACCAATTGGAAGGGTGAGATTGATGAATCCCTTGAGGGGATTGAGACCTCTTGGTGATATTTCACCTTTCCAATGGAGGGTTATAGGTTTTGTCCTTCCATTTTGAGTTTGGGACTGAAATATTGTTTTGGGAGAACTAGAACTGATTTGGGGAAGTTGGGATTGAGAAATCTTTGAGTTTTGGAAAGAATTTACGTGCAGGGAAATTCAGTCCAGAGGTCCGCGCCGATGGACCGGCGCCGATGGATCGGCGCCAACCAATCGGCGCCAGGCTCTGTTTCGTGATTTTTACGTTTTTGCTTCGTTGGTCGTTTGGGCTTGGGTTCGAGGCTTGGTTTAGGGGATTGTATTAGGACAGTATGGGGAATGTTTTAGAACATAAATGGGGAGTCTAATACCTCATCTGTTAAACCCAATTCAGGTGGTCGTTTGGTGATCAAGTGAGCTTTGAGTATGGTGTCTTTTAACCGAGTACCAGGTGAGTTCCCTTTATGTATTATTTCTATCTCCTAAAATGATTTGCGAAGAATTGATATAACTGAAAATGAGTTTACTTGATCATCATGAATCATATGTTTTCTCATGCATGAAAAGTGTTATTTTACAAGTGGAAGGAGGATATTCCTCGAGTAAGTTTTAAAGCAGGTTTTAAATGTTTTGCAGTTACGCTTTTAAGGAGGGAATTCACTAGACCTTATGGTCTAACCCTCGCTTTCAAAACTTAAAAACCATTTTCAGGAAAGGGTGGCTTAGGTGCTTGTTGCAAGGGAAAGGAGAAGGCTTGAGACGGAGGTGCGAGATTAGAGACCGTCAAGTTCCAGTTTTTGTTTAGTTAGCATCTCGGTTGTATTTGCTTGAGGACCTTAATCAATGTAATTGATATTGGAGTTTATGATGTATTTGGGACCCTTATGGGCTTTTGGCTTTAATATTATGTGATGTGTTTTTGGGTTGTTACATCCGGCTTCGCCTGTTGTTCAGGTAATAGGAATAATGGGTTGTTGGCTACAGTCGGGACGCGATTCCACTGCACCACTTACACTAGTTCCCCTTCCCCGAATTCTCAACACACCCCGCCCGGGAGCCCCAGCTGCCCGGGACCTTCCTCCTCTCATTCTTGGACCCTCACGTCCCTCTGGTCTAGGTCCCTGGGCCGGTCCCTCCAACGCTGGCTGGACCATGGGATTTCCTAACGCTTCCCGATACGCTATAACACCTGGTGTAGTGGGATCAGCGAGTGCCAGAAGCGCTTCAGGAATGGGCATGGCAATGGCTGTAACAACCCGGTTTCCCAAACATACAACAAATAACATATATCGCATAACATCGTTACATTCATAAAAGAAAATTACATAATAATTCACATACGGTCCCATAGTCTCGAAACTACAAAATACATAAAAGCTTCCTAATCAACATCAGTCATCAAAAAGCGTCCTACTCTTTATCCTTTCCTTTGCCGCTATAATTTCTCGACCTGGAATACATATTTTTTAAAACAAAATGAGGGTTAGACCAAACGGTCTAGTGAGATAATCCATGTCATTTCAAAATCGTTATAAAACCCATTTATATAAAATCTTTTATATAAACACACATATATCACACTTAATTAAATACCAATCAAGACTCGTGCACCGTGTTCCACTCATCATCTTTCTCATTCTCATTCCCCTGGCCATATCAGTTGGTTGCGAGCCAACAACACCGCTGTACAACAATTACAGCACCGCTGTACAACAACTACAGCACTGCTGTACAACAACTACAGCAAACACCTCCGCCGACTATAGTTTCGGCTAACGTATATTCGTGTAGTGTAATGCACATATAAATACAATATATATATGTATCAATATATCATATTGTCATTTATAAACCTTTTACCACATTTCAACCACATATATATATATATATATATATATATATCTTAATATATATACACATAATCACACCATAAATCATTTTCTCAATCCACACATATCCATCTCATATATATATATATATATATATATATATCATATATATATGTATCCCAGTTGAAAACGTTTTAAAAGTAAAACTCACCTTGATCGCTTATACAGAAACACTTCCAAGCCTTTTTCAAAAGATTCAGTCTTTCACCCAAAATCCATAGAATCTTAAACGAAGTTGGTATGTAAAGCACGATCAAACGAGGTTCACGACGGAGTTGAACGAGCTCGAGCACCTATGTTAAACTATAAATTATTATTACTTGAACAACATAAAACTCTCATCATAATCATTCTAATACTGAATTTTGGCTCTAAAGGTATCTACACAACTTAAATTTCAAAACGGACAACCCGATACGCATTTCGAAAACTAAACTCAACACCATGCAGAACCGTACGTGACAGCTCCTAAGCCCCTTCTTTCCGACCGTTTTTCTCATACTTAGAGACCAAACCAGATTATAGGATCTAAATAAAAATTGTTCTATAACCTCTAACGGTTCTACTCGAATTGGAATCACCTCATTTGAACCATCGGTTGATTTTATACGGAATTTATAAAAACACTGGACTGATCCCGAGTACACAGTGATCAGTCCCAAAAACATTCTGTTTTGAGCCACTTAAAGTCAAAACTGGGTTTTAGGCCCTTCATAAGGATTGTACAACACACTTAGCACCTTCTACTTGTAAAATTTGAGCTCAGTCGGACTTACGGTTTGTGAGTTATGCGCCGTCAAAGTACGGACCTGCACATACCGTAACGTCCGATTTCCAAACTTTTCGTCATTCACTTTTACGAACCAAACTTCAGATTTTACTCAATTAATCCATTCTAAATATAAACTAACATACTAAACATCAAAATGGAGCTTAATGATTAATCCCTTAAGCTTAATCACGAAACTTTACTCTTTTAGACATTAAACCAAACACTTGGTGAGCAACTAACCGTTTAACCACAAAACTCACCATTTTGATTCTAAACTTTACTCTTTTTAGTCCTACTTCATTTTTGACAAAATCACACATTTCTAAACATATATAACAACATAACTTTGCAATAATACATCATAATCTAAACTTAAACCCAAATGGAACTAATCTCAAGAACTTAAACAAAAACTTAATAACATTGAGAGAAAATTATACCTCTATGAAGGATTTGACGAGAGGATTCCGAATATATAATTGTATCTTTGATTCCTTCACTAAATTAAGAGAAAACGTAGAGAGAAGAAGAGTTTTAGAGAGAGAGGAAAAGAGTTGAGGCGGTGGAGTTGGATGAACACAGGGACGAATTGTAGTTGTAGTTTGCTCTTAATTTGGCTTTTGGACATATATATATATATATATATATATATATATATATATATATATATATATATATATATATATATATATATATATTTAGGAAGGTTCAAACGAGGAGCGTACCAATTTAAGAGAACGTGAGGAGCACTCCCATGCTTCTGATCACATATGATTTACAACGCTAAAAAATCGGATTTAATCGAAAATTCGCGCAAAAGTGGCGCGATGTGGGTCGCGACGCGTGCAAGTCGCGGATCATTAATGATCCACAACAGCCAATCACATGTGATCCATAACTGTCAACTGCTCCTCCAGATCAGTTGTGAATCACATGTGATCCACAACTGCCAATCACATGTGATTCATAACTATCAATTGTTCCTCACGTTCTCTTAAATTGGTACGCTCCTCGTTTGAACCCGCCTCTATATATATATATATATATTAGTTATTATTATTATTTTAATAATTATAGCACTTTAGCTTAATGATGATTTTAACCCCTCAACTATCTAAAATTGACATTTTAATTACGATATATTTTTGAGACGTTAAAGTACATGTTTTTTTTAAACGGGGTATTACAACATCTCCCCCTTAAAAGAATTCCGTCCCGGAATTCGGTTAAGCAAAAAGGTACGATTGCTTTATGTTCACTACTACATCGAACTCTAATCGAGACTATCGAAATTAACTTAATAAGCACTCCACACCCATCTATATAACAACCATCCAAAAATATATTTTTAACAAAATTAATATCAATATGTCTTTATTTCACTTTGTGCCTCTTTCAACACCAAGAAAAATCTCATTGTGCCTAATTCAGCATAAAATATCTATATCACAATTCATTTCGATATATGGAAAATCTTACTAATAATCATCAACTTCAGACATAATCTAGCATCGATATCTCGGTAGAATAGTAACACGTCTTATAATAACAATAAATGTCGTTACTTAATAAATCTATAAAATTTTAATCAACCTATCAAAGGCTTAAACATTTATCATGACATTCTCTAAACATAACCAAATTTCCAACTATAATATTATCACTAAATCAAATTCTTAAACGCAACGGCAAACCCGTCATTATCTCATTGACTTACACATGAGACTTAATCATGCCAAGTCAAGCATAGGGTCTAAAACAACTCTTTAACTTAAACAACTCCATAAAGAAAGTTCTTCAACATTAACCTCACTTTACTTAACCGTAAATAAAAAAAATAGTCAACTTTTTCATATAATAATTCTACTACAATTTACACCCAAAGTTCGTCATACGACCATCAAAATGTTTATTGAACATTGCTTTCTTCCTGCTAATCATAACACTAATAATATAGATCCAATGATTACACATATCAACCATATATTCCGTTATCTTATAATAAGATCATCCTTCCATTTTCTTTTCCACTTAAAGTCAACTAATAACCCTTTGGCGAACAAGTATGCTATTCTCAATAGCACCCAAACATCAATAATTTTAATCCCATATGAAAATACCACATCTTTAATATAACGGTAACCACCAACTCATTAACGCTAACCACTCAATTTGAAATCATTAGAAATTTATATTCATCATCCAAAATTTCATTATTCATAAAATCTACTACTCAAAGTTGTCTTGGAAACTTAAAACATACACTTTCCATATATGATTTGCTAACAATCACAAGCTTTAGATCAAATACTGTAGGTTTCATAATCGTCACTTATAATCAAGATTCAATATAGAATGAACACTCAAGATCGTATTCACAGCAACTGGTCATATGATTTATTAACAATCTGTGAATTGCAAGATATTACAATGAGTTTCTCTCTCAAAAGATATGCGTGAAAAGTTATGTGAAAGATTAGCCAAAGATCTTTTAGCATATAGTTGCTAACTCCTATATATACTGTTTAAGGAAAGGCTAAAGCTACAGTACATAAAAGAAACAGACTAATAGAACATTTACACGTGTCCTAATTAGTAACTGAATATAACAGAGAATATCCCAAGATATGAATTCTGAATAAGCGCTTCAGAACATTTGTCTTCACAGTCAGAAGTTCTGAGTTTCCTACTCAGAACTCTGAACCTTCTAGTCAGAATCCAACACTTAGAATCTTTTTGAGATTTCTCACTCAGAACTTCTGAGTCTTCTACTCAGAACTTCTGAGTCTTCTGAGTCTTCTTTAGTCTTCTTACTCAGAACTCAACACTTGTGTTTTTGACAAAACTCTAGACCTAACAATCTCCCCCTTTTTGTCAAACACACTTGTACTTTTCATCATCAAATTCTTAGAGCAGGAACAATCTTCAGAAGGAGCTCTTCTGAATGCTTTGACAACTTTTGCTCAGAATTCTGAATAATCTGAGTTAACAACTTCTGGTCAGTCTTTAATCAGCAGCATCAACGATTTCCAAATTGATTTCTGTTATATATTTGCTTTTTCTTTGCTCCCCCTTGAAATGACAAATCTTATCTTCATGTGATCAAGTCGAATTTCTGTCTTTTTATGACTTTCTGACTTTCTTCTCCCTTTTTTTTAATCAATCAATCAGATTTTTCAATCATATCAATCTTCAAAATCTTTAGCTTTTCTCCCCCTAAAGTTTTGGAAAGCAAAATCATCTTCAAAATCTTTAGCTTTTCTCCCCCTTTATTTTCAAAACTTTAGCGATGAAGTCTATGCTTTTTCTCCTCCTTAATGAATAACCTTGCTCCCCCTCAAAATAAGAATTATGGAGCAATTTGTTTTCTCCCCCTGAAAGTATGCATATATTTCACTAAAATTATTCATTTCAAATATATTTATACAAGGAAAATAAGATTCACCGAATTACACTTGATAACTACTAACATTTGATCATTTGAAAATTTTACAAAAGAAATCCAACTTAATGAAATTTATCAGATTTTTCAATCAAATGAAATCAAATGCATGTGTTTGGATTCAAATACAAGTCATCATTGCATATCAAGTTAAAAATGTTCAGTTTCAATCCCTTTATTAAATCTATTTGGTGTGCTTAGCATGCGAAATATGATTAGCTTCAAGAATATGCAATTCTAAAACATATAAGAATACTTTGCTCTACTTACACTATTTGTCCAAAATCAGGATTTTCACAAATTTACATGTTTATTGCGACTTTGTATTTTCCCAAAGTTTCAAGAGATGTGTGCTCATTGGCATCTTTTAATTTTGTGCTCATTGACATCTTTTAATTTTGTGCACATTGGCATCTTTTAATCAAAAAGTTTAGTAAGAATAAGATACATCGTTAAACATGACTTTCTATCTGGTTCTATAGCAGGATTTGGGTCAGCATATCCCAGACCAGTTGGTCTTAGGTGCTAGGTGACAAGCACCCCTTGGAACTTAATTTCCCAAACCAGAAAGGCCACATCGATATATCTTAAACCCATTTGTACCAGTAGAACATGGCTTTCTATCTGGTTCTATTGCAGGATTTGGGTCAGCCGATCCCAGACCAATTGATCTTAGGGACTAGGTGTCGAGCACCCCTTAGGACTTACTCTCCCAAACCAGAAAGGCCACAGGTACAAACTTTCAAACTAAATGATTTTATATATATTTATATTTCATCTCAATCACTTGGTACTAAAACGTAGTACTTCCCCCATATTTTCGTTTCCATCCAACATTCTGTCAAATTATGCTTTTTGAGCATTATATTCTATATAAGTCTAAATTTCATAACATTGAGCATTCAGCATAATTTCATTCATGATTTGCTAACCTTTCGATTTATTTCAGAAGTGAAAGTTGAAACAAATATAGCTCAGATAATACAAAATACTTGTAAAATCACTCTTTGACACACATTTATTCATTGAATGAAAATTAAAAAAAATTCATATCATTGAATTAAATTTGTTAAGATTCAAACATTCAAAGCAATAGAAATAAACGTAATGCAATGTTACCTTTCACCACTTGTTCCTTGAAACATAAAAATATGACAGTTAAGGATATCACCTGAGAAATATGAGTTCTAAACTGATTTGTTTAGAAGTCTTAGTCTCTGAAGTACGGGTCCTGAACTGAATTATTCAGAAGCCATAGTCATTTAAGTACGGGTTTTGAACTGCTATGTTCAAAAACCTAAAACGTTGAAGCACGGGTTTTGAACTTTATCTTGAAACAATCAGATCAAATTTTGAGTCAATACTTCCTCTGAAATCAAGATAATCCTGCAAAATCAAGAGATTTTGGTAATCATCTACGATGATTCCTCATTAGATATAAAAAATCCAAATTCTGAGTAGTTGAGTCAGAATTCTGAGTAGAAAAGTCAGAATTCTGAGTAACTTGTTCAAAATTCTAAGTATCAGAGTCAGAATTCTGATTAGTTGAGTCAGAATTCTGAGTAGTAGAGTCAGAAGTCTGAGTAACTTGTTCAAAATTCTAAGTATCAGAGTCAGAATTCTGATTAGTTGAGTCAGAATTCTGAGTAATAGAGTCAGAACTTCTGAGTAAGAGAGTCTGAATTCTGATAAAACTATCCAGAGAAAATTCCTTAGAAAAATGTTTGGATTTTGTGATTTTTGAACATTCTGAACTTCAAATCACCATAACTTGCTCAAAAATCAGAATTTTTCAACCAAAATTTGCAGGGTTGCTCAAAATGTGATTCTGAACACATTATCTGGAAATGTTTGCTACTAAAAACACTCACATCTATGAGTTCGATAACCCCACAGTAAACAGAACTTTTTCAAAAAAAATCTTCAAAATCAACAAATTGATCTGTATGAATCAGAAATCCATAATCACATTCAGATCGAGTTTTGGACTGAATTATCCAAAAGTCAAAATTCTCAATTTAAGCACAGCATCGGTTTTAAGTCATGTGTCAGTATTATCATTCAGCTCTACACATGAATAACCTGCAAAACAGATTAAGTTGTCTTTGGTACCCATATGAACTTGGGTCCAGGTTTGTTAGGTGCAGTGGCATATGCAGATATTCTATAAGAACCATACCAATGCTGAATAAAATTCTTGTTCACAAAATCATTAGTCCCACAATATGAACAACAAAGTTTCTTTTGTGCAATTCTGACTAATTGATTTACAGAATAAATCACATCAGGTTTAACAAAAGATTTTCTTTGAATTGTTCTTCTTGACATTTGAATTAGGAACCTTTGATTTTGGCACTTCTTTCTTGGAGGTTGTTCCTTTAACTCTCCATTCCATTTTTATCTTTTTAAAAGAACAATTATAAGATTTATCAATAGCAGAATCATAAAACAGATTAGAAGAACGAATCTGATCTTTTGAACTATGATTTGATTTGTCAACAACTTTCGTTTCAAATTCCCTAAACTTTTTAACATACAAATCAAACCTTGACTGCAAATCAGATTTGGACTTCCTCTCTATCATGATTTTAGTTGATAAATCAGATAATTTCTTAATAAGCCTCCTTATCTCCAAATGAAAAACTTTCTTTTCCTTCTCAAACTCATCTTTTAAGCATTTTTCTTTAAAGCCATTTACCTTCTTCTTTTCAGTCTCTTTCTTTCCATCTTCTAACTCTTTCTCCAACTCATTTATTTTTACAGAAAACTCATTTAACATTCCTGTTTTCTTTTTCTCAAAACCATTCTTTTCTTTTTGAAAAACATTTTTCTTACATTCAAACTCTTTTCTTTCTTTTGCAAGAATTTTCTCCAAATCAGAAATTTTCAAAGATAATTCAACAGACTTTGTTTCAAAACCTTTCCTCTCAGTTTGAAAGTCTCTTCTCTCTTTCTCAAATTTCACTCTTTCAAGTATAAGAACTTGTTCAAAATCATAGATCTGTTTCAAGAGTTGACAGTTTTTCATTTCACATGATTTGATTCTATTTTCAGACTCTGTCAACATCTTTCTTCTAAAATGCCTTTCTCTTTCAAATCAACATTCTCTTTTTCTAACAACTTTATGTTTTCTTGAACCTTTTCAAAATCCTTTAGAAAATCAGATTTCTCTTTTTGCAAAATCTTTATAACTTTTGTATTTTCATCTTGTTTTGCTTGAAGATTAGCAATCTTGCTTAAATGAGCAATCTCAGTTTTTGTTTCAGAAATTGTTTCTTTTGCTTTTACAGGACTTAATTTTTGTAAATTTTCTGAACTGGTTATAGAACTTGCAGGTCTCACAAAAACTTCAACAATCTCAGGCATGATGAAATGACAAATTCAAATATCAACTACGAATTATGATAAAAAAAATGAGAATCAACACAAATCTAGAATATGCAAGAATTAATCAAATCTGTCACATGCATTTCATCAAACAGTTAGAGTACATGAATTAATGAAATCTTTTTTTCAACAAAAAATTTGAATACTAATCAACATGCAACAGATATAATCACTTTGATCAAGAAACCAATCAAGAATTTCGAAAACATACCTGTGATCTCTGTTTAATTTCGAGAATTAATCAGCATAGAGAGAAAATCTTTGGATGACTTGATTGTAAGATATCGATTCAACAGAAAGACAAATTCAAATTTCTTGAATCAATGATAGAAATGAATTCAAGAATTGTTAGGAATTCAAGAATTGTTAGCAGCAGCGGAATCAATTGTCGAATTGATCAAGAAACTTCAAGAACGCGATCAAACACACTCTTGGACGAATTTGTTTGTTGATTGGCTCTGATACCAATTTTAGGTTTCATAATCGTCACTTATAATCAAGATTCAATATAGAATGAACATTCAAGATCGTATTCACAGCAACTGGTCATATGATTTATTAACAATCTGTGAATTGCAAGATATTACAATGAGTTTCTCTCTCAAAAGATATGCGTGAAAAGTTATGTGAAAGATTAGCCAAAGATCTTTTAGCATACAGTTGCTAACTCCTATATATACTGTTTAAGGAAAGACTAGATCTTGAAATCTTGAATTGTTGCAAAAATGATCGTATCGAATTAAAATTGATTCGATGTGGCTCTGATACCAATTGTAAGTCCCAAAATCAAGCAACAATCAAGAATACTCCATAGAAAGTAGAATAGAGATAGACATGAAGAACAGTTTATTGAATGATCTCTATTCATATACTTGAAATATAATGGAGGGAGAAATTGATATACGACTCTCTCAAATCACACTGTGTATTCTCTCAATTGTCTCAAAGTCTCAAATGACAATGTAAGCCCAAGACACCTATTTATAGTGTCTAATTACATGACATGGGCCCAAGCCCATTTAACTCCCATTAAACTCCCAAAGCCCAAAATACTTATAAAGCTAATTACAATACATTTGACTTTCATTGACTTTACATGGACTTTATAAAACTTTCTATATAATTGGGGCTTTCTAGACCCAACAATCTCCCCCTAAAGTTTTATTAAGAAAGCATCTTCAAATGATCTCCCCCTTGATTTCTTTGAAAACTTTGGTGTTGCACATCTTCACGCCTTGCAAATCCATCCAAGCTCCCCCTCAAAATTTGCTCTTCTTCTTCACAAATTACAACTTTAAAATCGAATCCAATGTGCAATAAGCTCGACTGAAACCACCTCAGTTTATAATAAAGAATTCGTCTTTGAAATGCGAGTTGAATGACCATTAAGCTCAAGAGCTTAATCCATTAAGATCATAGGAGGGAGTGTCTCAATACACTTCAATAACTCAGCTTGGATCCACAAAAATAGAAGATAGAACACCTTTCTGAAAGTTGGGAGAAATTGCATGAAAAACGTTGCTTTCTGTCCAGCATCAGTCCACTGACTTTGACACAGAATCTGACCAATAAGCACATCAATTTAGAACAAACTCAAAACATGAAAAATGTTCATCTGTGTCTTAGGAATCCAGCGCATCTGAAATCGTCAAATTTGGAGCTTCGAGGAGGGAGTTCTGATCAAAATACGACAGGTGTGCAAATCTGTCAGGTATTAGACTTTTGTTCTAAGAAGTCTTAATAAAAGTTCTGACTTGTTCAATCAGAATTATGAGTAAGCTTGATTGCTCTGAAAAATTCTAAGCATAAATCTGATTGCTCTTAGTCAGAATTCTCAATGGCCTTTGTTGATTCTCTGATTACACAAGAATGTTCTGAGAAAGCTTGAGTATGATTCTGATCACACTTGATCATAGTTCTGAATATAAACAATCAGACTTCTGACTTGTCTTGAACAAAGTTCTGAAATGTCAAACAAACCTTGATTTCACAATGCGAATTCTGAACATTGGAATTATAATTCTAAATATTCAGACAACTTATGCTCAGAACTCTGAATAGCATTTGATAAGCTCTGATCATCCTTTGATCGATTTCTGAACAAACATGACTCTGACTAGTTTTTGATCGATCAGAACTTCTACATTTTAGTCTTGAATCAGAATTCTGAACAATATGATCGAAATCAGAACAACTTCTGAATTTCCTTGTAACTCTGAATAGTCATAAACGAAATCTGAATGCCTTTGATTTATCTCTGAACACACTAGAATCAAACTTTGAATAGCTTTTGATCGATTTCTGAATTGCAACTTCAAATGGACAGCATCCATCTGTTTGAACAATTTTCTGTTTTGACAGTAAACAATAAGCACGACAGCAGCAAAACTGTTTGACAACAACAAATTGTTTTGACAGCAACCTTTCTGCACATACTTAGAACAACAACAACGATTTTCAGCATTGACTGGAACTTGCTGTTTTGACAGCAAACAGAATCTGTTTTGACAACAAACGCAATCTGTTTTGACAGCAAGTAAACAGCACCAAAAGCGAACAACAGATCATTCGAACACAGTAGCACACAACTATCATAACTCTGAGTGGTCTTTGTGTAAACTCTGAAGTGCTTTCAACCAAACTCTGATTATATTGAGGCACAATTCTGACCAGGCTGCAGACATACGTTTCTGAATCATCAGTCTAACTTCGAATTCTGATGGCACAAATCAGAACTCTAAGTAGTCTTGGAACATATTCTGATTAGCTTGAAGCAAACTCTGAACTATCGTAAACTTCATTTTGATTTCACTCACTTATGTAAGTTGTCAAACTTTTAGAACACAATGATTTCTTCAGCAACAAACAACATGTATCAAACTTTGAGGCTTTTGTTGCACAAAAAAAAATCTTCAAACACAGCAACAAAGACAGCAACCACTTTCTGTTATAATTGAAACTGGCAGCTCTTTCTATTTTGAACAACTACTTAATTAATCTTTCTGTTATGAGTCGACTGCAGCTTTCAATTTTCTGTTATGAACTGACCATCAGCTGTAATTTTCTATTTTACATCAATAAGACAATGACAGCATTAATAGCTTTTGTTACAGCTTATTTGGAATCAGCACTAAGTTGTTTGACATCAACAAACAACAGCTTGTAGAATTCTGCTTGGACATTTTAACAACAACAATAAGCACGACTTGAACAAATTTCTGTGGACAAAACCAATCTGTCTTGGCCTCGATACAAATTCCTCCATTAATCACAAAAACCTATTAATCACAAAAACCTTCTGTCCAAATGATGATCAGATTAAACTTTTTCTTTGAATGTTGAAACTCAGATTACCAAGATATGTTCTAAACAAAACATCATCCAATTGTAGATCCCTTGAATCACCAGCATGTTTGTCTTAATACCAAACAAATCCATAAATCCTCCTCCAATAAAAACAAATAATCACCAATTGAATTTGATATAGAAATATTGAGTCGATCTCCATAACACTTTTAGAACAAAAATTGCAGAAAATCAAGTTTCTGGTTAGTTACTCCAGAAAGTTAATTGTGAGCAATTGAAGATCTAAATTCCTTTCAGATATGACTTTTATCAAATCCGAACAACATCAAATCAGTTGTAGACATTTCATCGAGCATTTGGCGTGCATAAACTGATTTAGAAGTAGATCAAGAATATCTACCTTCTTTTCTTCATCAAGAACCATCAAGATCTATAAAATCTTCCTCCAAAACTTAAAATCAATCTTCAAGATGAAAGAAATCACAAAATATTACCTTGAATTATAACATACGAATAAGAACGATCTTGAATCACCAAATCTTGAAACTAGATCTTGAAATCTTGAATTGTTGCAAAAATGATCGTATCGAATTAAAATTGATTCGATGTGGCTCTGATACCAATTGTAGGTTTCATAATCGTCACTTATAATCAAGATTCAATATAGAATGAACATTCAAGATCGTATTCACAGCAACTGGTCATATGATTTATTAACAATCTGTGAATTGCAAGATATTACAATGAGTTTCTCTCTCAAAAGATATGCGTGAAAAGTTATGTGAAAGATTAGCCAAAGATCTTTTAGCATACAGTTGCTAACTCCTATATATACTGTTTAAGGAAAGACTAAAGATATAGTACATAAAAGAAACAGACTAATAGAACAATTACACGTGTCCTAATTAGTAACTGAATATAACAGAGAATATCCCAAGATATGAATTCTGAATAAGCGCTTCAGAACATTTGTCTTCATAGTCAGAAGTTCTGAGTTTCCTACTCAGAACTCTGAACCTTCTAGTCAGAATCCAACACTTAGAATCTTTTTGAGATTTCTCACTCAGAACTTCTGAGTCTTCTGAGTCTTCTTTAGTCTTCTTACTCAGAACTCAACACTTGTGTTTTTGACAAAACTCTAGACCTAACAAATACCCACAAAATTTGTAAAAAAATCTTAACTAGTAATTAAACTTTTCTTTTATACTCTTAAGGAATAAATATACCCAACATAAGACCATTTTAAATATAGTTCTACAATTTCTATATCATCCATCACTTTCTTATTAAATCTAAACCACTTATTCCAATATATCACTTTCACTTCTTCACATTAACATCACATACCCATGATCACTTTTCATTTCTTAGACAAACCTAACACCAAATCCACATCTCTACTTGCAATATGAATTCTAACCAAATGGTTCAATCAAAATCCATCATCAAAATATTCAACAGTTGTGTCATGTCCGTTCATCACAAATAACACTAAATGTCAGACATTTCTCAATTCCCAAATGGTTTTAATCAAATCATTTCCATTTCTATACACTCACTACTTAATTCAAAATCCTGAACTTAATACCAAAATCCGAATCTGACATTTTCATTAATGTCTAATCCAAACAAAATAATATTGTCAATAAATGCATCACTATTAATGAGAACAGAGAACAGGAATCCTTCACTTAAGAAGATCAATAAATATCACAATATCGTAGAACCTTCACTTCTCACTCCAGCATAAACATATTATTTTAGATATAAATCCTAGTCCCTTAATCATTTTTCTTTTCAGTCTAAATTCCCAATCAAACATTCCATTGGAAAAATTCAGATCATAACACTTTTAGTAATAACAATCTAATGTTATAACTTAACATAAACGCAAAAGTCGATGACCAATCAAAGACTTACACATCTATATTGGCATACAATACCAACTTCTCAACCAACTAATAAACACACCACAATAATCATCAAATAATACCCCTCAGCTTAAGTCTAGGCTATTAACAACCTAGTTCTCATAAGCTAATGCAGACAACACTTTCTTGCATTATTTACACCGACCACGAAACATAGATAACAATTGATTTCCACACTTGCCACAACATCACTCTCGCACTTCTACTTTCTTCCATTTTCTTCTCAACATGAAACACGTTCAAGGACAGCTCACTAGGAAGTGTTCACTCTAGACCGGTCACACGAGCTAGCTTTCTTTCACTTCTAAATCAATCGCACACACCCAGTTTCAACGATTTCCATATTTAACCGACAATTTCACCACACCTTGTCAGGATCGAATCTTAACAAGACTAATAATACTTAGAATTCAGAATTAAAGAATCTGCGGAATAGAACTTTAATTCGCACAATCAAAGAACAATATATCAGAAAACACACAGCTGTTTGTATTCACTAATTCGACTCACAAGCTTACAACCAAACCTCAATCTTGATGAACAGGTTCAATCAAGACGACTTCTACTTCTCTAGAAATAGGGTTCTAAACCTTGAGGTTAATTCTCTCTAAACAAAATCATTAAAAATCTCTTTTTGGATTCTAGGTTTGCCACAAGATCATTAAAAATCATTGCTGAAAAATTGAACTTTCTGGCAGTGGTTAAGCAGACCAAGGCATAGGCAATGGTACTGCTAAACTCACTCCATCCAGTTGTTTTCTTTGAAATACAGTGCATAAGAGTATGAACAAGAAATCGCCATTGGGTGTAGAATTTTGACTTGAAGAATTTAAAAACGCCAATGGGACCTTCATACCCCATTCTTGGTAAGGTCGAGAAAAGTTCATCATTAGATAGATAGGTTATACCTGAGGCATCATCTAAGTGAAGAGTGATGCGAATAACCTCCTCTGTGACCTTCAAGGGTTTGTCACAAACCCTTGTTCGAATGATTTTCTGCCCATCTTCGAAAATAACAGCGGCATTCTCCCAAAATTGCTTTTGATGCTCGATATATATGGTTGAACACACTGTTAGGGCATGAGAGATGTGTGAGGACTTGAGAAAATCCACAATATCATGAAATCATGCGGCCTGCTTTGGCTTCTGAAGCATCGCAATCTCATTGTGCTCATCGACAAACTCCATTGTCGTCATTCTTCTTGAGGATTTGGATAGAAAACACAGAGATTCTAGGGAGAAAAGGTTAGAAAGAGATGAATTGAATGCAAAAAGACGTTATGAACTTTGGCGGGATGAAAGAGTATTTATAGCAGTACTAGCCCTGATTTTCTTCAAAAGCAGTATTAACGACTTAGCAGTATTAACGACTGAGCAGTATTAACTGCAAGGCAGTATTAACTACACAGCAGTATTAACTACACAAGCAGTATTAACTACTAAGCAGTATTAACAATAAAGCAGTATTAACTACTCATGCAGTATTAACTACTAATCAGTATTTACTACAAAGCAGTATTAACTACAAAGCAGTATTAACTACTTAAGCAATATTAACTACAAAGCAGTATTAACTACTAAGCAGTATTAACTACAAAGCAGTATTAACTACTAAGCAGTATTAACTACAAAGCAGTATTAACTACACATTGGCAGTAGAAAATTTGTACTAGCAGTAGTAACTCTGCATTGGCAGTAGTAACTATACTTACACTTTGCAGCACTTGTCCATCTGAGTCATACTGAGGTTTTGAGAAAATTAGTTAGTAACACCAAATAAACAAAGAAATACAGGTATATAAAAAAAATAAAAATCATGAATTTATTCAAGGTTGATTAAGCCCACACTGGCTACCAAGAAAGTGAATCGACCCACATCAAAAGATTTTGTGAATAGATCTGCAAACTGGTCATTGGTATGAACTTTAGCAACTTGAATCAATTTCTTTTCATTACAGTCTCTAATAAAGTGATACCTGATCTCTATGTGCTTTGTTTTTGAGTGCTTGACATGATTGTTAACAATGCTAATGGCACTATTGTTGTCAATGAAGATTGGAGTGTGAAGAAATGTTACCCCATAGTCCAACATCTGATTCTGAATCCATAACACCTGCGAACAGCAACTTGCAGCAGCTATATACTCAGCTTCTGTTGTGGATAAGGACACTGTGGTTTGCTTCTTACACTGCCATGATACAAGTCTTGCACCCAAAAACTGACATCCACCTGAAGTAGACTTCCTATCCATGTTAGCTCCTCCTAAGTCACTGTCTGAGTATGCAAGTAAGTCAAATGAAGATTCATAAGGATACCAAAGACCTAATCTAGGTTGCCCTCTTAGGTATCTAAAAATTCTTTTGACTGCATGAAGGTGTGATTGCTTAGGTGTAACCTGAAATCTGGCACAAACACATACTGGAAACATAATGTCTGGTCTAGAGGCTGTGAGATACATGAGTGATCCAATCATAGATCTGTAATGATGGACATCCACATCCTCCCCCTCAAGATCTGCAGTGATCTGTTTGTGTGTCTCCATTGGTGTGCTTGCTGGCTTTGAGTCTGTTAAACCATACTTGTCCCAAAAATTACAAGCAAATTTAAATTTTTAAATAAACATTTCATTTATAACAACTCATTAAATGATCCCAACATTTCGTTTGCTAACTCATAATTAATATCTTCAAAAGAAAAACCAGCGGAATAGACGTTTAATTATTAAAAACCATAAAGCAATCAGCTCTCCTCGCGCGCCAGTGTGTACCCGTCACGCCTTAGAGCCACTCGTACCTGAAACCACAGTTTATTGGGAAAGGGTAAGCACGAAGCTTAGTGAATTCAACACCATAAGTAACACAGTTATTTCCACACCACCATAAACAGATAATTGCAGATAAACAGCATAAAAGTCTACGAACAAATCATAAACATGCATACTCACACCACCCCACCTAATAGGCATACGTCGGTCCCACCGACCACACGACAATCGTTCAAACGCAACCCGGCACCCCGGGTTCATACGCCACCCGCGTATACAACCTTCGGTCCCACCGAATTACTACGCCACCCGCGTTTGTGACCCTCGGCCCCGCCGAACTCCAACGCCACCCGCGTAGTCACAACAATAAAGGTCCGACTAGACACCCCACTATTTAACCCCGCATCAAAAGCAAATAGAACTACCACATACATACACAACGTAATGCAAAAATAACCGACATTAGTTATAGTGAGAGAACTCACCTCGAATGCGCGCCTAGCTCAACAATACAATTTCAAGCTTCCCAATTATGGTCACTTCCCAGCACCTAAACGCACGTTAAAACGTATCAATACGAGACCCGGACCCTAATACACGACGCACGCTTAAACCGTCACTATAACTACCTTCCGGTCTAACCAAACAGGTCTGTTCGGGACCTGTTTCGACCCCTCTAATCCCAGCAAATTCTCAATATTATTACATGGCCAGAAAGTGCTCTGAGTTAGGGTTCCAAGGACATATTATACGCCTCCTAACGATTTTTCTACAGTTTACTATGGATTTTACAAAAACAGTTCGCGGAACAGCGAAAAACAGCACCTTACAGTACAAAACGACGATTTTGTCTATGCTACGTTCCGAACTGGATTTTTCACAAAACACAGAAACGTTGCTAGACTCATAAAGGGAACGTTTGGCACCGATTTCACCACAATCCGAGCTACGAGCAAAAGGTTATGGCTATCACAAGACAGTGACAGATTACTGAGTTTTCACATGAAATGATAACTAAAGGTTATAATCCCATTAAGTCAATGCTTAATCCAAACAGACCCGAACAGCCTACAAGCTTACTGGAAAGGGCTATACTACGCTGGACAACAACCGTGCACCACCCACATCCGACTCCGGCAGCGGTGGTGGTTGGCGGCGGCGACGATGGTTACGGTAACCCTTCCGGCGAGACCTCCCAACGTCACCCACTCTCGACACACTCGCACAACGCACCCGCACCCTGCACCCACCCCTCTGCCGCCACCACGGCGGCGTGCAGCGGCGGCCCCACCGCCGGAAGCCATGGCTGCGGCGGTGGTGGCGGCGGTTCACGGCAGAAAATTGGCAAACGACACGACAAGAAGAAAACGAACCTACCTCGGTGCGACTCTTCCTTCTCCCCGCTTCCGGCAGCCAACGATGGCGTCACTCTTTCTTCTCCGGCGTCACTCTTTCTTCTCCAGCGAACTCTTTCTCCTCCGGCGAACTCTCTATCTCTCTCTACTCTCGGCTCTCTCTTCTCTTTCTCTTTTGCGGCCGGTGTTAACAATGGGAGGGGGGGAAAAGACTTAGGGTTTCATTTTGTGTTTGGGAGAGGGAGAAGAAACCGAGAGTTACCAAAAAAAAGCCATCAGGATCGTTTCTTTAGCTAACCCATGTTCTCATGCAAACTTGATTAACAAGAAAACACATTTAGTCCCTAGGTTTTTGAAGTATTTCCATAACTTAACCTAATTTAGGATTTAAACATTTTGCCAATTCCGTTAACCCCGTTAATAACCCCGTTAAATAAAACTTTCAAACAAAGAATTAATACTAATAAATTACATACCGGGATACGGGCTTTACAACTCTCCCCCACTTGGATTAGACTTCGTCCTCGAAGTCTCTGCCTACGAATAGCTCCGGATAGTTCTCCCTCATCTCAACCTTAGGTTCCCAAATCCACTTGAAACCCCTTCTAAAACTTCTCGAATACTTTTCTTACTAACGTACTCTTTCTAGGACACCGGATTATGATCGAAAGAACACT
Organism: Saussurea involucrata; assembly: GCA_033807775.1. Taxonomy (NCBI): domain Eukaryota; kingdom Viridiplantae; phylum Streptophyta; class Magnoliopsida; order Asterales; family Asteraceae; genus Saussurea; species Saussurea involucrata. The sequence goes on along the minus strand of CM066313.1, from coordinate 61,281,738 downwards.
CCAACAACTGGATTCATTCCTAGCCAAGCGACTTCGATTGCCTCCCAACCTTAGATATTCCATGCATCCTGAGTCAACTCTCAAACTCTAACCATTCTAAAGTTGCTCACCAATATACCTACAGGATACTCGAATCCGATCATTCCTACCATTACTGCCGATTAACTTCTACGAATTCTAATAGACTCCAAAGATTTTCAATAAATTATCTTAACAAAACATCGACCCCCTGTCGAACATCGGTCCAACCGATTACAATAACAAACATCGGCCACCCGCCGAACATCGGTCCAACCGATTACAATAACAAACATCGGCCACCCGCCGAACATCGGTCCAACCGATTACCATAACAAACATCGGCCACCCGCCGAACATCGGTCCAACCGATTACAATAACAAACATCGGCCACCCGCCGAACATCGGTCCAACCGATTACAATAACAAACATCGGCCACCCGCCGAACATCGGTCCAACCGATTACAATGAATCACATAAGCGTGGTATTATCCTAGACACTATCACAAATAGATATCCCCCACAATCAAGTCAGCTAACACACACGTAGGTCATTCCCTTAACCGATACTACCCGGTCTACATTACCAACACGCGTGGAATACCCAACCTCCCACCGTCGACGTATCCCCCACACACGCTCTACAAAGCTAATTTACCTGAACCTAGGATACACCCTGACGCCTACCTCTCAGGTAACGCCTCAGGGCCCCTCACATCGGAATTACCTCCCAGGTAAGTGCCCACAACTATATCCTCCTAGCACCTACTAGAAAGCCTAGGCTATAACACCTGAACACCGGGGCCTCACCTCGAGATACCCAACCGACCACTACCAGCGACTGACTAACGTGTCTAAGGATCCAGAGCAAAACAGCCTACCCACAAGTGCCTATTCTGGATTGTCTCCCTCACCCAAACGTGTAAATACTCGACGTGCAATGAATGCCAAACGGTGCGACAAAACAATTCATTAACAAGACTCCACCTTGAGTCATTAAAACCGGGCAATTAGCCCATGACTAATTCCAAGTCAAGATCGAGCAAAATGCTCCACGCTTGCTAGACCCATAAGTCGGTCAAAAAACGCGCTTAAATAAAGTCTAAGCAAGCAATACTCTAAAATCAACATTAGTCCCAAACTCAACACGATTTAAACAAAAGAGTTTTCCCAAAGGACTCACACCCTTAAAATTCTCAAAATGACACATAACACTTAAAGGCGCATTTCCCACATGGTTTACAAAATCATTTACAAAAATGTTTTCAACGTCTAGACTTTTTATTTCAAAAAGACCGCAAGCAATAAAACTACTATTACCAGGTCGGTAGTTACGCAAAAATGGACACGCTCGTCCACATATGAAAATCATGTTGAAAATCATTTCATTGCAGCTTAGTTCACTCACAAAACGTAAAGCGAAATAAATAATTTCTTTGAAAATGAACCGTCGCGGTTCTAGTATGAATTGACTCATGACATGTATTTAAAGTAACCGCTCGACCTTCCATCGGGTGCGACAAAAATGTGCACATAATTTCAAAATCAGTTCCATGACATTTGACCCCAAAATTCCTCTTTTTCAACAAAAATGTCGTGGCACATGGTTAACTAGCAAATCTTACGCACGTCGGCTAGTCATACAAACGATAAAACGGTTTACAAATATATTTTTGTTAAAACACAACTGTCTCGTGTAAGTTTCAAACTTAAGATAAAAACCAATCCGTTTCCACCATTTGAAAATATCGACTAAAACCTCATAAAATCTCGAAAGGTGGGGTTCTTTAAATTGATTTCCAAGATTTCCCCAAATGGTCACATAAACAAATAAGATATGCACCACGAGAAATTAAACCCACACGACTCAACATGCCGTAAAACAAAACTTATCTTAACCAACTCACTCAAATAGCTTTATACAGACATCATGTAACTTTCCGCCTCAACTCTAACATATGTGGAGGAGTTCCAATGTTAAAGTCACAAGCCGTAGCCACTTGCCCAACATTTTAAACACCACAAAACACGGATATCATCTTACCCGTAAGAACCGTTGGAAAAATAAAGAAATGAGACAAATTCTAACAAAGTTTGCACCCCCATAATAAAACGATTTCATACATTTTCAAAACCATATTTCAAAATCTTGTGCGTGCGCTAAACACTTCCCAAAATTTCAAAACACCATCCATAAAAATGATTTGAAACACAAGAATTTGTTAATGCAATCTATTTCAAAATCAAACTTTGTGCATGACTTAGTCGGCATTCTACGCCTCGACTCCTACTCCTCCAAATCTCTCCGATCCACTAACGTCATCTGGACATTTAAACCTCTTAGGCAAGTTGGGAAATTACGCCAAATAATCCCTGCGATTTTTCCTCAAATCAAAGTCGGCTCTATAAGCCTATGATTCTAGCACAATCATCCATCTTGGCCCGAAACAAACATCATCCTTATCGTCACTCCAAGTGACTAATACTAGAATCGTCCTTCTATTCTAACGACTACTGGATTAGATCCTTCGCCACTACCCTCAACGATCATTTCATCTAAGCAAATCAAGTACACACCTGTACTAATAGATTTAATATGGTTGTTTCTCCTAATGATGGCCATTCTGGGTAGATAACACAACGCTTTAATAGCACATAATAACTCACACTAACAACACTCACGCTCAACTCCTCGGATTCCTCGTGACTTTACCCGACTCGAGCATTGATCCTGTGCTTCCGGTAGTAGGAGCTCTACTACTACCATCCCCACCTATCATCGCCCGTTCCGAGTCCCATCCCAAGGGGTCCAAGTAGTTCCTCGTCGAAACTAAACGCATATGCCCGCACCGGCATACGTACACACTCTTCCTAGTTCCCTAGGAGTTTCACCCAATTCCACTACCCTCGCCAAGACGAAGTTCCCACTAGTCCTGACGAGTCGCCTCGCGAATGCACAGTCGCATACAGTGGAAAACCAGATAGACATTCGAATATAAGATTCCATCCTACAACGGTTGGACTCAAACAAGAGCTGCGCAATAGAACTAAATCCAACATTCTAAGGCTATTCGGTTCCTACCGCATACAACTCATAGTGCATTCACTTAACAACCTATCATGGCTAGCATAAACTCCTATTAGCAAGCAACAAACATGCAACACAGTGTAATAAGCACCAAGGAATTTAACATACATACCCTTATGTTCTAGAAAGCACTCTAGCACACATACTCATACGTAAACACCCTTCCTAGCTCTCTAGGAATTCCATCTCCTCCCACTACCCTTGCTACTACCGAATCCCTACTAATCATAACGAGTGTCCTCGCAAATACCCGATTATATGCAGTGCGAAATAAATAGACGTTCGAATACAAGACTCTATCCTAGAACGGTTGGACTCAAACAAGAGCTGCGCAATAGAACTAAATCTAATATCCTAAGTCTATAAATCTCTTACTGCATACCACCTAGAGGGCATCCACTTAGTAACCTATCATAATTAGCATGGATTCCTAATAGCATGTAGTACCACATACAGCATAGTGTCAACAACAGGCAATCTAGCATGCATACTCTATGATCTAGAAAGCAATAAAACACTAAGCATTGTACCTTTCCCTTCGGTTCCGGCTGACTGTACACACTGCGCCCTCGATCACCGTTCCTCGAACGGGTTTTTACTTTTTTCTTTTATTTCCAAAAAGATTTAATAAAGAATTTGAAAATTTCCCAGCCGCAACTTGAGATCAAACACACCGAGATGCGTTTGATTCACTCAAGCTGTGCTCTGATACCAAGTTGTAACGTCCCAAAAATTACAAGCAAATTTAAATTTTTAAATAAACATTTCATTTATAACATCTCATTAAATGATCCCAACATTTCGTTTGCTAACTCGTAATTAATATCTTCAAAATAAAAACCAGCGGAATAGACGTTTAATTAATAAAAACCATAAAGCAACCAGCTCTCCTCGCGCGCCAGTGTGTACCCGTCACGCCTTAGAGCCACTCGTACCTGAAACCACAGTTTATTGGGAAAGGGTAAGCACGAAGCTTAGTGAATTCAACACCATAAGTAACACAGTTATTTCCACACCACCATAAACAGATAATTGCACATAAACAGCATACAAGTCTACGAACAAATCATAAACATGCATACTCACACCACCCCACCTAATAGGCATACGTCGGTCCCACCGACCACACGACAATCGTTCAAACGCAACCCGGCACCCCCGGGTTCATACGCCACCCGCGTATACAACCTTCGGTCCCACCGAATTACTACGCCACCCGCGTATACAACCTTCGGTCCCACCGAATTACTACGCCACCCGCGTATGTGACCCTCGGCCCCGCCGAACTCCTACGCCACCCGCGTAGTCACAACAATAAAGGTCCGACTAGACACCCCACTATTTAACCCCGCATCAAAAGCAAATAGAACTACCACATACATACACAACGTAATGCAAAAATAACCGACATTAGTTATAGTGAGAGAACTCACCTCGAATGCGCGCCTAGCTCAACAATACAATTTCAACCTTCCCAATTACGGTCACTTCCCAGCACCTAAACGCACGTTAAAACGTATCAATACGAGACCCGGACCCTAATACACGACGCACGCTTAAACCGTCACTAAAACTACCTTCCGGTCTAACCAAACAGGTCTGTTCGGGACCTGTTTCGACCCCTCTAATCCCAGCAAATTCTCAATATTATTACATGGCCAGAAATTGCTCTGAGTTAGGGTTCCAAGGACATATTATACGCCTCCTAACGATTTTTCTACAATTTACTATGGATTTTACAAAAACAGTTCGCGGAACAGCGAAAAACAGCACCTTACAGTACAAAACGACGATTTTGTCTATGCTACGTTCCGAACTGGATTTTTCACAAAACACAGAAACGTTGCTAGACTCATAAAGGGAACGTTTGGCACCGATTTCACCATAATCCGAGCTACGAGCAAAAAGTTATGGCTATCGTAAGACAGTGACAGATTACTGAGTTTTCACATGAAATGATAACTAAAGGTTATAATCCCATTAAGTCAATGCTTAATCCAAACAGACCCGAACAGCCTACAAGCTTACTGGAAAGGGCTATACTACGCTGGACAACAACCGTGCACCACCCACATCCGACTCCGGCAGCGGTGGTGGTTGTCGGCGGCGACGATGGTTACGGTAACCCTTCCGGCGAGACCTCCCAACGTCACCCACTCTCGACACACTCGCACAACGCACCCGCACCCTGCACCCACCCCTCTGCCGCCACCACGGCGGCGTGCAGCGGCGGCCCCACCGCCGGCAGCCATGGCTGCGGCGGTGGTGGCGGCGGTTCACGGCAGAAAATTGGCAAACGACACGACAAGAAGAAAACGAACCTACCTCGGTGCGACTCTTCCTTCTCCCCGCTTCCGGCAGCCAACGACGGCGTCACTCTTTCTTCTCCGGCGTCACTCTTTCTTCTCCAGCGAACTCTTTCTCCTCCGGCGAACTCTCTCTCTCTCTCTACTCTCGGCTCTCTCTTCTCTTTCTCTTTTGCGGCCGGTGTTAACAATGGGAGGGGGGGAAAAGACTTAGGGTTTCATTTTGTGTTTGGGAGAGGGAGAAGAAACCGAGAGTTACCAAAAAAAGCCATCAGGACCGTTTCTTTAGCTAACCCATGTTCTCATGCAAACTTGATTAACAAGAAAACACATTTAGTCCCTAGGTTTTTGAAGTATTTCCATAACTTAACCTAATTTAGGATTTAAACATTTTGCCAATTCCGTTAACCCCGTTAAATAAAACTTTCAAACAAAGAATTAATACTAATAAATTACATACCGGGATACGGGCTTTACAGATAGGTAGATAGAGTGTCATACCATGCCTTTTGGGGCTTGATGTAAACCATACAGTGCCTTCTTCAACTTGTACACTCTGTCAGGGTGCAATGGATTCTCAAATCCAGGGGGTTGACAGACATATACTTCTTCATCAATACTTCCATACAGAAAAGCACTTTTTACATCCATTTGGTATACCTTGAACTTCATGTATGATGCATAGGCTAGAAATAGCCTAACTGCTTCAATCCTTGCCACTGGAGCAAAGACTTCCTCATAGTCTATGCCCTCTTCCTGAGTATACCCTTGTGCAACCAGCCTTGCTTTGTTTCTGATCACAATCCCTCTGTCATCCTTCTTGTTTCTAAAAATCCACCTGGTGCCAATTGCTCTATGACCTTTTGGAAGTTCCACCAAGTCCCAAACATCCTGTAATTTAAACTGTAGCAGCTCCTCTTGTATTGCTTCTATCCAACTTGGATCTTTCATAGCCTCATAAGCCTTTTTGGGCTCAATTTGGGATAGAAAGCAAGTAAGTACAATATTAACTGTATTCTGCTGATCTTGTAGCTCTTGAAGTCTGCTTTGTTTCCTAGTCATCATGGGAGAAGCAATGTCTCCTATAACCAACTCAGGAGGATGATTTTTCTGAGTTCTTGATGGATGACCAGGTTCCTCAATTAAGTTCCCATCCAGATTTGACTCATTTAAGTCTGGATCTTCTTCAGCTTCTTCAGTCACTTCAGGCTCTCTTGAAGTCTGATTTTCCTCTATTCTTCTCTCTTCTTCATTCTGAATGGGTTCAGCTTCCTTTTCTTGTTCACAGAAATCAACAGGATCAATGGTAGGGAGTGGAAATATCACAGATTGAATTATGTGATCTGATGGAGGTGCATCCCTTTGTCCTGTATTTACATCACTACTGAAACCCAAAGAATTAGTGAGTGAATCAATGTCAAACAGCCAATCAGGACCTGAACCAATAGGATTTGGTGTGTTCTCATTGCATTTGACATTGTCACTTTCTTCAATTATTCTAGAAGAGGTATTAAACACTCTGTAAGCCTTACTCTAAGATGAGTAACCAACAAGAAAACCATCATCTGCTTTGCTATCAAACTTACCTAAGTGAGATTTGGTATTGAGAATTGTACAAGGACACCCAAATGGTTTGAAAAATCCAATAAATGGTTTCTTTTTCAGAAAAAGCTCATAAGGTGTCTTGTTTTTAGGCTTTATTACCAACACTCTGTTTTGAACATAACAAGCAGTATTAACTGCTTCTGCCCAAAAAGTAGTGGGTAATTTTGAATCAGCTAACAGAGATCTAGCAGCCTCAATCAGTGTCCTATTCCTTCTCTCAGCAACACCATTCTGTTGTGGAGTCCTAGGAGCACTGTATTGTCTCTCAATTCCCTTTTCCTCACAAGAGGTGTTTAGATCAAGGTTTTTAAATTCAGTCCCATTATCTGATCTAATGACTTTCACTTTTTGATTTGATTGGTTTTCAATTCTAAGAATAAAAGATTTGATCAGTCCACTTGTCTCATCTTTAGTTCTCAGAAAATATACCCAAGTAAATCTAGAGTAATCATCAACAATAACTAAACAGTATGATTTCTTGCCAATGCTCATGACATTTGTAGGGCCAAACAAATCCATATGCAACAACTGAAGAGGATTTGAGATAGTGTTTATCTCTTTGGACTTATGAGAAGTTTTGTGTTGTTTGCCTTTGAGACATGCAACACAATGATCATCACATGAATAGACTTTTGATGGTAAACCTCTAACAAGATTATTTTTAACAAGTTTATTCATTGTTTTAAAATTCATGTGACACATCCTTCTGTGCCAAAGTAATGATTCATCTATTGAAGCTTTTGAAACCAAACAATTTAGAGATGAATCAGAAGAAACACTTTCTAAATCTAGACAATACACATTATCCTTTCTAGGAGTTCTCAATAGTATCATGCTTTCATCAACTACTTTGAATCCAGGAGCAAGAATAATGCATTCAGAATCAGTAAATAATATACTATGTTTCTTGTCACAGACCTGTGATACACTTAACAGGTTGTATCTCAATTGCTCAACATAGTAAACATCCTCAAATGTCATCTTACCTTTTGACACATCACCTTTACCACTTATCTTACCTCCTGCAGGATTATTACCAAAAGCAACACGTCCTCCATCAATTCTTTTGAAATTCTTGAGGCAGGACATGTTACCTGTCATGTGCCTGGAGCAACCACTATCAACATGCCAGATGCTCTTCTCCTTGAGTTGTTGGTTGCCCTGCACATAAGATAAACCAATTAGTTTTTATTGGGAACCCAAGCCAAAGTGGTCTTGGGTCTCCCTTGCTCATCAAAGTACTTGCAATGGGTTTTGATGAGATTTTCAAACTTAGGTACTGCAGAATTGGAGTACTTGGCAATATGATTGGTCTAGCAGCACAAAAACTAGAAGCAGTATTAACCTTAGAAGAAGTACTAACAGAGTTAGCAGCACTAACAGAGTTAGCAGCACTAACTGAGTTAGCAGCACTAACTGAGTTAGCAGCACTAACTGAGTTAGCAGCACTAACAGAGTTAGCAGCACTAACAGAGTTAGCAGCACTAACACTGCTAGTAGCAGTATTGGCAGTAGTATTGCTTCTAGCAGCACTATCCTTGTCAGCAGTACTATCTGAGGTATCAGTACTAACATTAGTGCTTTTGGGGACCCATATATTGACACATTCCTTTCCAGTCTGTTTTCTCATGTGGCTTTTGGATTTAGCTTGTTTCTTAGCCACATTATTCCTTGCAGGCTTCTTATAACCAGAGGATTTTTGAAAACTTCTTTGAAAACTTTTCTTTTGGTTAATAGGATTGAAATAACAGTATTTGGCAAGATGATTCAATTTGCCACAAATAAAACAAGGTTTTGGTCTGTTAATCCTTTGCAGATCAACTCCTTGCTGTTGTGCCCACTGGTTATTCCAATTTCTTTGATTTCCCCTCTTTTTATCATGTTTTTGGGGCTTATTCTCTTGAGATTTCTTGCAAGAACAATGTTCACATGTTTTAGAGTTCACAACAGTGGTCTGTGTATAATGAACTCCCTTTCCCTTTTCAGTCCTTTTCATCTCATTGTTCTTAACACATGGACTTACACATTCCTCATCAGATCCTTCTTTTTCAGTCTTCTCCTCAACAACTACTTCATCTAATGGATCTACTTCAGTGGCTCCTTTAGGTAAGTCCTTCCTATCCTTGGTTTCTAATAGGTCTGACTTAGGAGGGATGTAGTTGTTATTGTAGGGTGGGGGTGTGGCATTGTACCCTATGCCTGGTTTCAACTTACTATGGATTTGAGAGTTGATTATGTTGTCCATGACTTTAGAGGCACAAGTAAACTTTTCTACATCAAGTTTAACTTTCTCAAGCTCTCCTTTTAGTTTCTCACACTCTTCCCTGGATTCTCTAAGCTGGAACTCTAGACCATCCTTTTCCCATTTCCAGTAGTTTGTATCATAGGAGTGTTGAAGTTCATTGGCTTGAAAAGCCCTAATCTGTTCTTCAAACTTCTCAACAATTACTACATAGTCTTTTCTGTCCTTTTCTAATCTCTTAAGGTCATCACACATCCCCTGATTGTGATCTCTATACCTTTTAACAGTGTCTATACAAGCTTGAGTACAGAGATTAGATTTTACCTCAGTGGGAAGATCTGAAACTTCAGCCATAAGTGCTTGATTTTGGATAGCCTCTTCTGCTTGATCACTCCAATCAAATCCCATTCCTTGTTGAGAGACAAGAGCTTGAATTGAGTTTCTGTTTTGATTGGAGCTTCCAGCCTGAGTTTGTTGATGGCTGTTGTGAGATGTTCCACCTCTGCATTCCCTGGCAAAGTGTCCCATCTTGTGACACTTGTAGCATTCAACTTTGGACTTGTCAAATCCAGCACCATCTTCTCTTCTTTGGGAAAAGCTGTTTCTCCCTGTCCTCTTTATGAATCTTTTCACCCTCATAGACAGCATAGCCATCTGCCACTTGATATCCATCTCTTCAAGATCATCAGCATTAATCTGTTCTAAGTCATCATTAATCAATGAGGAATTAACATGACTAGAAAAGAATGCTTCTAGTACTGAATCATTGGTCTTTTCCTGATTGACTCCTCCAGCAGCACTAACTGATTCAGGGTTAGCAGTAGAATCAGGTGATGCTGAAAGGAGTGCAGCATTATGTACATATCCAGAGGGCTTCTTTTTGGCTTCAACCTCTGCTTCAAAGACTCTAAGATCATTGTAAAGATCATCAAGCTCTTTATCTTCCAGTTGGTCATTCTGTCTGAAGGACACAGTATACATTGTCCACTCTTCACCTAATGATCTTAAGAACTTTCTGTTAACATCATCATCCTCCATCTTGACTCCTACTGTGGCCAATTCTACAATCAGCTTATTAAATCTATCAAAAGTTTGAGTCATAGACTCATTCTTAGTAGAAGTAAAGTTTTCATACTGCTGCTTGAGAATTGCCTTCTGATTCCTCTTGGTACTTTTGGTGCCAGTGAATCTCTTTTCCAATGCATTCCACAGAATCTGAGCATCAGTGCAGTGTTGAAATTGATGCTGATATTCATTGGGGATAGCCAAAAGCAGAGTGCTTAAGGCCTTCATCTCTATTTGTCTGACTTTTCTCTCTGCATCAGTTTTTGGAGGAGGTCTTTTGCCATCTGGTCCAGTTCTTCCTTCAGCACATGGACCATTCTCTATGATATCCCAGATGGAATAATCAGTAAGCAGAATGTACTGCTTGATTCTAATTTTCCACATGTCAAATTCATTGGGTCTGAGCATGGAAACCTTAGAAACAAGAGTACTGTTTGATTCAAAAGAATTGTCCATAATAATTGTAGAATTCTAAGGAACACAGGCTCTGATACCACTTGTCAGGATCGAATCTTAACAAGACTAATAATACTTAGAATTCAGAATTAAAGAATCTGCGGAATAGAACTTTAATTCGCACAATCAAAGAACAATATATCAGAAAACACACAGCTGTTTGTATTCACTAATTCGACTCACAAGCTTACAACCAAACCTCAATCTTGATGAACAGGCTCAATCAAGACGACTTCTACTTCTCTAGAAATAGGGTTCTAAACCTTGAGGTTAATTCTCTCTAAACAAAATCGAATTGTATCTCACGTATATGTCTCACTATTAGCTATCTATCAACAACTATTTATACACAATAAGTACAAGATAACTATCAAAAATAAATTGATCTTCTGAATCTTCTTTAAGCATATCTTCATCCATTCCATCTTTATCTCCAAAATCTTCGCATTCCAAACTTATCAATCAGCAGTATTAATCTTCATTCAGCATGAGCAGTACTAATATTCTCCAGCAGCACTAATTCATTTCAGCAGTATTAACTCATTCCAGCAGCATTAACTTGTTCCAGCAGTATTAACTTGATCCAGCAGTACTAACTTTGATTTAATGCATCAGCAGTACTAACAGTGTTCCAGCAGTATTAACTTGATCCAACAGTACTAACTTTGATTTAATGCATCAGCAGTACTAACAGTGTTCCAGCTGTATTAACTTTGTCTTGCAGTAGTAACTTCACTCTAGCAGTATTAATTATGCTCTAGCAGTATTAAGGTTGTTCTGGCAGTAGTAATGTAGTTCTGCCAGTACTAATCATACTTAGCAAATCTTCAGTTCCCAACAATCTCCCCCTAACTTGACTTTTCAGGTTGAGAGGTCAAGTTCTTCAGATGATGCTTCCAAAACTTAATCTTGAACACACAAGTCAGGATTTAATCCCAAACATTGATTTAAGATCCTTCTTACCAGGTATCTTGCCATCTTAGAATCTTTGTTACTCACCAACTTAGTTTTTAGCATTCCTTTCAACCTTGTCATGTTGTGCTCGTATATTTTATCCACCAAATAATACTCATGATATGCATAGTCAAGTGTTATGACATACACACCACAATTTTCACTAATTCGACTCACAATCAAAGAAAAATATATCAGAAAACACACAGCTGTTTGTATTCACTAATTCGACTCACAAGCTTACAACCAAACCTCAATCTTGATGAACAGGCTCAATCAAGACGACTTCTACTTCTCTAGAAATAGGGTTCTAAACCTTGAGGTTAATTCTCTCTAAACAAAATCGAATTGTATCTCACGTATATGTCTCACTATTAGCTATCTATCAACAACTATTTATACACAATAAGTACAAGATAACTATCAAAAATAAATTGATCTTCTGAATCTTCTTTAAGCATATCTTCATCCATTCCATCTTTATCTCCAAAATCTTCGCATTCCAAACTTATCACATCAGCAGTATTAATCTTCATTCAGCATGAGCAGTACTAATATTCTCCAGCAGCACTAATTCATTTCAGCAGTATTAACTCATTCCAGCAGCATTAACTTGTTCCAGCAGTATTAACTTGATCCAGCAGTACTAACTTTGATTTAATGCATCAGCAGTACTAACAGTGTTCCAGCATTATTAACTTGATCCAGCAGTACTAACTTTGATTTAATGCATCAGCAGTACTAACAGTGTTCCAACAGTATTAACTTTGTCTTGCAGTAGTAACTTCACTCTAGCAGTATTAATTATGCTCTAGCAGTATTAAGGTTGTTCTGGAAGTAGTAATGTAGTTCTGGCAGTACTAATCATACTTAGCAAATCTTCAGTTCCCAACACACCTTATACCCGGAATTTAACCAAGTTAATTCGAAATCACACTCAATGTTCGAAACAACCACACCTTGCACGCATGCTAATTATAAACTGCCACTATCTTATCCACATCACCCCACACATTTAAACAATACTCTTCTAAATAGCGTCAACAATCACACTTTGTATAATCTACACAACACACTAAATCGTCGCCTTCATGACAATGTCAAAACTTCACATACTACCATTACTCTCCACACACAATCATCACGTTCCACACACTACTATTATTCTTTACACTCAAGCCATCACACTCTACACATTAGCAAAATCAGAACAACAGTAATTTAGCACACCCATTTTTTTATCTCTAACATAATTATCAAATACTTTTCTAATGCAGATAAGCAACAAAAGGATGGAGACACAAATGATTGGTTTACACCGAAGTCAAATAACACTTTAGCACATGTATAGTTTATAGAAATATACCTGTCTTCGTCTCTATCAATACTTCAAGTCCGACTTGTCACTCTGTTGATTCAAACAAGGTTAATATACACATAAGCACATACCCCATATAACAAGGTATTCTGGTTCAAACATGTACTTGTAAGTTCACAATTACACTGGCCAAATATAATTTGAAATTACCTTACATGATGTTCCTTCTACCTTTTTATACTTAACATCCCAAGGTTCTAAAATAATGGGGACATCCTACTTCACATGCAGTTTAAGTCTAGGTATAAATCCAAATACCTAAATCCCTTAAACTAGGGCTCTGATACCATCTGTAACAACCCGGTTTCCCAAACATACAACAAATAACATATATTGCATAACATCGTTACATTCATAAAAGAAAATTACATAATAATTCACATACGGTCCCATAGTCTCGAAACTACAAAATACATAAAAGCTTCCTAATCAACATCAGTCATCAAAAAGCGTCCTACTCTTTATCCTTTCCTTTGCCGCTATAATTTCTCAACCTGGAATACATATTTTTGAAAACAAAATGAGGGTTAGACCAAACGGTCTAGTGAGATAATCCATGTCATTTCAAAATCGTTATAAAACCCATTTATATAAAATCTTTTATATAAACACACATATATCACACTTAATTAAATACCAATCAAGACTCGTGCACCGTGTTCAACTCATCATCTTTCTCATTCTCATTCCCCTGGCCATATCAGTTGGTTGCGAGCCAACAACACCGCTGTACAACAACTACAGCACCGCTGTACAACAACTACAGCAAACACCTCCGCCGACTATAGTTTCGGCTAACGTATATTCGTGTAGTGTAATGCACATATAAATACAATATATATATATATGTATCAATATATCATATTGTCATTTATAAACATTTTACCACATTTCAACCACATATATATATATATATATATATATATATATATCTTAATATATATACACATAATCACACCATAAATCATTTTCTCAATCCACACATATCCATCTCATATATATATATATATATATATATATATATATATATATATATATATATATATATATATATATATATATATATATATATATATATATCACATATATATGTATCCCACGTTTTAAAAGTAAAACTCACCTTGATCGCTTATCCAGAAACACTTCCAAGCCTTTTCCAAAAGATTCAGTCTTTCACCCAAAATCCACAGAATCTTAAACGAAGTTGGTATGTAAAGCACGATCAAACAAGGTTCACGACGGAGTTGAACGAGCTCGAGCACCTATGTTAAACTATAAATTATTATTACTTGAACAACATAAAACTCTCATCATAATCATTCTAATACTGAATTTTGGCTCTAAAGGTATCTACACAACTTAAATTTCAAAACGGACAACCCGATACGCATTTTGAAAACTAAACTCAACACCATGCAGAACCGTACGTGACAGCTCCTAAGCCCCTTCTTTCCGACCGTTTTTCTCATACTTAGAGACCAAACCAGATTATAGGATCGAAATAAAAATTGTTCTATAACCTCTAACGGTTCTACTCGAATTGGAATCACCTCATTTGAACCATCGGTTGATTTTATACGGAATTTATAAAAACACTGGACTGATCCCGAGTACACAGTGATCAGTCCCAAAAACATTCTGTTTTGAGCCACTTAAAGTCAAAACTGGGTTTTAGGCCCTTCATAAGGATTGTACAACACACTTAGCACCTTCTACTTGTAAAATTTGAGCTCAATCGGACTTACGGTTTGTGAGTTATGCGCCGTCAAAGTACGGACCTGCACATACCGTAACGTCCGATTTCCAAACTTTTCGTCATTCACTTTTACGAACCAAACTTCAGATTTTACTCAATTAATCCATTATAAATATAAACTAACATACTAAACATCAAAATGGAGCTTAATGATTAATCCCTTAAGCTTAATCACGAAACTTTACTCTTTTAGACATTAAACCAAACACTTGGTGAGCAACTAACCGTTTAACCACAAAACTCACCATTTTGATTCTAAATTTTACTCTTTTTAGTCCTACTTCATTTTTGACAAAATCACACATTTCTAAACATATATAACAACATAACTTTGCAATAATACATCATAATCTAAACTTAAACCCAAATGGAACTAATCTCAAGAACTTAAACAAAAACTTAATAACATTGAGAGAAAATTATACCTCTACGAAGGATTTGACGAGAGGATTCCGAATATATAATTGTATCTTTGATTCCTTCACTAAATTAAGAGAAAACGTAGAGAGAAGAAGAGTTTTAGAGAGAGATGAAAAGAGTTGAGGCGGTGGAGTTGGATGAACACAGGGACAAATTGTAGTTGTAGTTTGCTCTTAATTTGGCTTTTGGACATATATATATATATATATATATATATATATATAGGGGTGGGTTCAAATAAAAATCAAATTTCAGTTGTAAACGTGAGGACAAACCACATCCCTTGATTAAAAAATCGGAGATCAGATCAATGAATAAAAAACACGGTGGCAATTTTGTAAATAACTTGAAAACTATGTCCATGGCTTAGTGAATTTTTAGCGCGCAGGGGTAAAATTGGAATCAGCCCTCTTTTGTTGACTTTTTATTTTCTTTTTTAATTAAAAAACTTTTACCCCCTTAAATTTTAAAATAAATTATCTCAAAAACTACTAACATTTTAATCAAACAAATTACATCAAAAAAACGAGAATTTCGTGCTCTTCGATATAACATCCATCATGATATAGTTTTTTTTTCGATTTAACCGTTTTTTAAGTGAAATCATGTATATATGTTATATTCAGACTGAATATAACACATATTCAAACTGAATATGTGTTATATTCAGACTGAATATAACACATATTCAGACTGAATATAACACATATTCAGACTGAATATAATACGTATTCAGTCTGAATATGTGCGTATTCAGACTGAATATAACACGTATTCAGACCTTTCCATCATCTGCAAGTTTGGGCCAATCGTAATACGCACACTTGTTAAGCGCATCTTCGGAAGCCACTTTCCTTTTCTTGGAGGCGGCATTTTCCTTCCCATGAGCTGCCTTTTCATTTTCTTCATCGTAGTTTTCTCCATACACAGACACCTTGAATTCTTCCAATGCTTTAGCAATCCCTGGCCTGCAATGATACATCCACTCATATAAAGCCTAACAACAAGAGATAAAGAGATGGGGCATAATCGTAAATATCCTCTCTCAACCCCTTCCGACAACAAGCCTCTTATGAGAAACTAGTTGAAGTGGCCTAAAAATGAAACCATTAACAGATTACAAGAAACGTAATATATACATATACATATATCATTAAAAAATAAACAAGAAACATAAACATAAAACACTGTATGAGTACCTAGCCATGCCTTCTTCATCCGGAAGAGTCTCGTCATTAACTTCGGGCATCTCATCCTCATCAAGGGCCAGAGCCTGTACTATTGCATAGTGGCTCTGCAGTGCTGCAAAAAGTGTTTCAGTCAAATTTATCTGAGAAACTACTGGTATATATATATATATATATATATATATATATATATATGCATGTGTAAGAGTATGCATATATTAAGTACTCATAAGAAAATGAGAAGACCAGTTCATAATAACTATATCCAAAAAGAAAATCCAATCTAAGCATAACAATACCAAAAATGATGTTTCATAGTAACTATGAAATAACAAAGGGGATACCAGGATTGGCAAATTGGCAGACAGAGAAATCTCTCAAGTCCACGCGTTTCATCAAAGCAGTGGCCTTCTGTATTTGATCATCGGTAGCCGAAGGCATATTGCCACTAGTCTCTGAATGAAGCTGCAAGAAACAAAAAAGACCACTGATAACACTACATACATAGCCTTTTTCAAAACATGTTCAAGATTTTACATTTTATAAAAACAAAGGGTTTATGAAATATTAAGAAGCAACTTTGTCATTTGTTCTTGTAATTTGAACAATCATCAGTAAACTCCGCTTTTACAAAATAAGAGCAACTCTACGTAAAAAATAAATAAATAAGATCAAATTAGACCCAGGCTTTTTCTGACCTCTTCAATGAGTCTTATGTCCTCGGAATATGGAAGATATATCATGTGCATTCCTGGTGGCTCAATTTGACCACCGGCATCAACAATTTCTTCCTGCGCTTCAATGAAATTGAAAAGAATCATGACATCATAAACCGATAAACAGCATGTCAGGTGAAATACGCTCAGGTGCAGTTTTGATAGTCAGATATTCTATAATTTGTACTCGTCTACTCAGTCTGAATATGTGCGTATTCAGACTGAATATAACACGTATTACTGAATATGTGTTAGATCATCGTCCCAAAATTAAAAAGAGCACGTACGAAAAAACAAAATCAAATCAATCCAAACAACCGAACCCTAAATTGACGAGTAAAAGAACGAGGAATTAAATAAAATCAAACCAAACTGAAGATGATGATCACAACAGCAACATATCAGTTTATGCTTGAAGATCTACCTTCAACACCAAATTTATTAATTGAAAAATCATAAATCGTAAATTTTAAAAACCAAAATTGAAAGCAATCAAGCAACTGAACCATTAAATAACCAGCAAAATCAGATGCAATGATAAAAGGTATCGAGAATCAAAAACTGAAGAAGATGAACACAACAGGAACATATCAGTTTATGCTTGAGGATCAACCTTCAAGAACAAATTGAAAAATTGAAAAATCATAAATCGTAAATTTTAAAAACGAAAAGTGAAATCAATCAAGCAGTTGAACCATTAATTAACCAGTAAAATCAGATCTAAGGATAAAAGGTATCGAGAATCAAAAACTGAATATGTGTTATATTCAGTCTGAATATGTGTTATATTCAGTCTGAATATGTGTTATATTCAGACTGAATATGTGTTATATTCAGACTGAATATGTGTTATATTCAGTCTGAATATGTGTTATATTCAGACTGAATAAAGGTAGATATTCAAAACGAATAAATGTTTAAATTTTGTACCTTTATTCAGTCTGAATAACTCTATATATTCAGACTGAATAAAGGTAAATATTCAAAACTGAATGAATGTACCTTTATTCACTCTGAATATAACACATATACACGATTTCACGTAAAACGGTTAAAACGAGAAAAAAAACTATATCATGATGGATGTCATATCGAAGAGCACGAAATTCTCGTTTTTTTGATGTAATTTGTTTGATTAAAATGTTAGTAATTTTTGAGATAATTTATTTTAAAATTTAAGGGGGTAAAAGTTTTTTAATTAAAAAAGAAAATAAAAAGTCAATAAAGGATGCGCTCATTCTAATTTGACGAAAATACCCCTAAAGCTGAATTTTAGGAATGGCTTAAATATGGCTGCGATCAATGGACGAGATTTGTCCTCATGTTTACAATTGAATTTGAGTTTTCATTTGAACTTTCCTCTATATATATATATATATATATATATATATATATATATATATATATATTTATTAGTTATTATTATTATTATTATTATTATTTTAATAATTATAGCACTTTAGCTTAATGATGATTTTAACCCCTCAACTATCTAAAATTGACATTTTAATTACGATATATTTTTGAGACGTTAAAGTACACGTTTTTTTTAAAACGGGGTATTACAATGGCATTTGACGGGTTTCTAATTACCATGTACTGTAAGTGATGAGGAGGACATACCGGATGGTTTAGTCGTCGTGGTATGGTAGGATTTGCGTCCATGTGTTGACACACGGCTAGCGAAAGGAAACGCGGGTAAGGGAGGAATTTCTTCTGCTTTGTACCTCCTATTTGGCGAATTGCTTGGACTAACTCATGCCAAATGATCATGGCGAGATCGACATGGCGGTTGTAGCACACGGCATGGAAGAGTCGCAGAAAATCGCCGGTGCACTGGTCGATGCCCTTCCATCTCGATGAAAGACAACGATTGAGAATTGTAAACAAAGTGTACCATATCGGCACTAGGTATTTGTGGTTGAACCCGGATGGACGGTGAAGGCCGAAATTGTACCCGAGTGCACGTACATGAGCACAAAGTGTGTCGTCGTTGACCGCGGGGTCATATCCTTGATGTCCGCCGGCGTTGGCTTCAGGAAGTGAAAGTAGGCGGTGGAAGGAGCCCGGTGTGAGCGTGAACTGCTGGTTATCGATCTGAGCAGTGATAGTCTGTGAATTACCGACCGTGCGAACTTGTGCGGAGAACCAGACTTGAAGTACGTACAGCAAAGGAACATCGGCAGTGGCGGTTAGGGCCTCACGGAGAGGGTGACCCATGAGGATATCCACAATTACTCGGTATTGTGGTTGTGGTCTGAATAGAGCCGGATCCAGATGGTGATTGTTTGGCTCTATTTCGGTGCCATGGTAAGGTTCGACCAAGGCGTTATCAGCTTCCTCATCTATGAATTCCTCTTGAGGAATTTGTTTCTCTTCCGGGTTTTGTGGTGGATGTTGTTCCTGATCAGCCATGAGATCCGTAAAATAGGCACAAATAGTAACTGAGGCGGATGAACAATAGTCGGCGCGTACCTTTGCATTATTTGGCTCAATCTGAGACAGACTGGGGACTGGCAGTGATGAAATAGGTATTGGGTATGCAAAATGCAGAGGTGTCCGGACAAAATGATAAGAAAAAAAAACTGTCCGGACAAACGATTGTATCCGGACAATAGGTGTCCGGACACCAAGGTTTCTGGAAAATAGTGAAATGCAATACTTCCCGGACAACCACAGCTATCCGGACAAAGGGTGTCCGGACAACACACGATACCGAAGAAGATGAACGTATCCGGATAAAATGATCAATCCGGTCAAAAAGAATCCGGATGATAATGGTTTCCAGTCAAAGAGGAGTCCGGATACACTAACAAACCGGTAGTCGAACTTACCAGAAACCCTGAGGTTTCCGGACGACTATGGAGTCCGGATGTTGTGTAATTCCGGACAAAATATCGAAATTTATGAGTAAATCCGGATAAAGTTTATAATCTTGAATGTGTCCGGACATGAAGAATGTGTCCGGACGAACCTCAAATTCATCAATTCGACCAGGATAGAGAACCAACCAGTGTGAAAGCATTTAATCAGTGTCGATATAAGCAGATAAATCCATTAAGTAAGTGAAATCGACCTAGCAACTAACTACTCGACCAGAAGTCGAAGAGACCAAAACCGGGTTTTCGGATATTGTGAAATCGACCAAATCAGTGGTCGATTTGTGGTGCGATGTGTACGAAGCTCGATTACAGATAATCGAAATGTAGTTTCGAGCAACATACTTGATTTGTGGATGAAAACGAGTGCAAATCGTGGAGTTGCGGTGAGTCCGAGCGAGAGAGAGAGCTTCGAGAGGTTTTAGGGTTTTAGGTCAAGATTTCCGGATAAAAGAAATGAACGAATCCGAATGGTTTTATATGGACAAGGTTTTCCGGATGGGTCAACCCGGAAACCCATCCCGTCCGGAAAGGAAGTTATCCGGATTCATGGGTCTCCGGAAACTATCCGGATTCTTTAGTGATTTTAAAAAATTGTCCATTTTGCAAAGAAAATTGAACCCAGTCGGAACTTGACAGATTGTTCTCTCGCTCCCCCTCAGACTGAGCATGAGGAAGACTTTGCTCCCCCTCGGATAGTGCAATGGAGAAGTCGACAAAAAAACTTTTAAGCAAAGAAAAAACATTGTGTCGCTCCCCCTCAAATGATGACCTTGACATGAAATTCACACGGGAGTGTCAACACACACAAAATAAACTATTAATCATATTAAAAAAAATTGTGTGTGATGCTCCCCTCAACAAATGAGTAAACTTACCTGATACTGCATTGTGCTCCCCATGAACACAAGAAAACATCGTGAAAACACAGATATAAACAGAGAAAAGTAGACGACAGTATGAGAGAAAGGAAACACACGAAGAAAGAAAGGAAAAAAACGAAATCTACGAAACAAATACAGAGACTGAATCTAACTGTGTAACTGAAACAAGTAGAATACAAGGGCGAGGAAGTGTATGCTCAATCATCAGGAGTGTAAACACCGGATGACGAGTAGACAGTTACTCGTAGATGTATGGAACTTGTAACGGGCACACCATCGGATTAAGTCTTCAGATTTAGCATACCTAACTTGGACACCAGAGTATTAAAGCGTTTTTCGTCGAAGGGTTTTGTAAAAAGGTCTGCTAACTGATGCTAACTGATGCTCAGTATTAAAGTAGAGTTCGACTGTACCTCTTTCGACGTGATTCTTAATGAAGTGATACCGAACGTCGATGTGCTTGGTTTTAGTGTGTTGGACCAGGTTGCTTGATATGGCAATGGCGCTCATCGAGTCACAGTAGATGGGCACCTTGGTATACGTGAAGCCGTAGTCTTTGAGTTGCGTCAGCATCCAGATTACTTGTGAACAGCAGCTTGCGGCAGCCACATACTCTGCCTCGACAGTTGACGTTGAAACGCATTGCTGCTTCTTGGACGCCCAACTCACCAGGCTATCTCCCAAAAAACTGGATATGTCCCTATGTGCTCTTCCGGTCCATCATGCAGCCCACGTGATCCGCATCAGAATAAGCGGATAACTCAAAACCTGTCTCCTTCGGGTACCACAAGCCAAGATCAGCAGTACCACGTAAATAGCGAAACATTTGTTTAACGGCAGTTAAATGGGACTCTTTAGGTTTTGATTGAAACCGGGCACAAAAAATTGTTGAAAACATGATATCCGGTCTACTCGCAGTAAGATACATCAAAGAACCGATCATACCCCGATACAGTTTAGTGTCCACATCCGTTCTGTTAAGATCGACGTGTAACTTAGTACCGGGTGCCATAGGAGTTTTCATGGGTGAGGACTGTTCCATCTGGAATTTCTTAAGAATATCCCGGATGTACTTAGCCTGGTTTATGAATATGCCGGTCGACAGTTGTTTGACTTGAAGACCAAGGAAAAAATTCATATCACTAAGCATACTCATTTGAAAAAATTCTCCCATTATATTGGCAAAGTTCTTAGCATATGTGGGATTAGTAAAGCCAAAGATTATGTCATCTACATACACTTGAACTACAACTATATGACCCTTTTCGTTTTTGATAAACAAAGTAGAATCGATTTTACCTCGTGTGAATTTGGACTTTGTCAAAAATTTGGTCAGAGTATCATACCAGGCGCGTGGAGCTTGCTTTAAACCGTAGAGAGCCTTGTCCAGGATGTAGACATGATCAGGCTTCTTTTTGTCCACGAACCCGTCCGGTTGCGACACATATACTTCATCTTTGAGATCGTCGTTGAGGATGCAGTCTTCACATCCATTTGGAAGACCGTGAAATTCTTGTGCGCGACATAAGCGAGGAACATACGAATGGCTTCTATCCTTGCTATCGGAGCGTATGTCTCGTCATAGTCGATCCCTTCTTGTTGTCGGTATCCCTTGGCCACGAGATGCGCCTTGTTTCGGACAACGATTCCGTCCTCGTCCTTCTTGTTCTTGAAGATCCACTTGGTGCCGATCACCGTCTTGTGGGTTGGACGTGGGACCAGTCGCCATACCTTCAGAGCCTCTTATTGGTTGAGCTCTTCTTGTATAGCGATGACCCAGTCCGGATCTTCAAGTGCTTCACGTACGTTCGTCGGCTCGATCTTGCTTAAGAAGCCGGAGAAGAGACAGAAGTTGGCGGAAGCGCCTCGCGTTTGAACAGGAGTGGAGGGATCACCGATGATTTGATGCAGGGTATGAGCTTTAGTCCATTTGGTGGTGTGTGGAAGCGGCTGTTGAGTAGAGTGAGACGCGTCCGAATCCACATAATCATCAGGATGTAGGTCTTGAACTGCTTCAAGTGTAGCAGGATGATTTCTTGGAGGAGGTGAGGGAGGATTCGCCGAGGGTTGACCAACTTCTGGTTCCGAGTTCAGAGGTTGATCGTCGGTTGTAGCAGAAGACGAATCACTAGGAGCGATCTCCGTGTTTGTAACAGGTTCCTCCGAGGGGACAGTGTTATCAGTTGAAGTCGATGACGATGATGGTTGAGCTGTCTCCACAGTGATGGATGACGTGCTTGTAAAAGGCGGCGGACCGGATAGATTCACCGAGTCCTCATTACGAGCAGCTACAAGTCGAGGTTGTACTTAGACAGTAGGAGCATTAAAAATGTCATCATAAAAATATTTAAACAATAAATCTAAATCAGAAGAGTCAGCATTCGATGAAGATGCATGATTTAGATTTACTGTCGCTTGTGCAGATCCCGAACTTGGAGGTCCGGAAGCTAGCACGCCAGTTAAACCGGGTTCTGAACTGTTTTCTTCAGAAGCCAAATCTGCGGCTTCGTCAAATGTCACGTTTACACTTTCGACAACGGCTTTATTCCGTTTGATGTAAACGCGATACGCTTGAGCCTGCATGGAGTATCCGATGAAAACTCCTTCGTCCTACTTGGGGCTGAATTTGCCGAGATCGTCCTTGTCGTTTAAGACGTAGCACGTGCATCCGAAAGCATGGAAGTACTTGATGTTCGGAATGTGATTGTTGATGATCTCGTACGACGTCTTGTTGAACCGCTTGTTGAGGATGGAGCGGTTTTGCGTATAACAAGCTGTAGATACCGCTTCGGCCCATAGAAATAGCGGTAGATTCGATTGAGAAAGCATGGTGCGAGCCACTTCGACTAGGGTACGGTTGCGCCGTTCCACCACTCCGTTTTGTTAAGGAGTGCGTGTGGCAGAGAAGGTGTGTGAAATACCGACTGAAGTTAGATATGCGTCCACCGTTTGATTCTTGAACTTCGTCCCGCTGTCGGTCCTTATGGTCTGAATAGATTGTTGCTTGTTCAGTTGGATGGTCTTCAGGTGGTTGATGATCAGCTCCGGAGTTTTATCTTTCGAGCAAAGGAACTTGACCCATGTGTAGCGCGAGAAGTCATCCATCATCACTAGGACATATTTGCGCTTGTTGATACTCTGAACATGCATCGGTCCACACAAATCCATATGGATAAGTTCGAGAGACCTGGACGTGATCGGAGTTACCTTCGGTTGATGCGTCACTCGCTTCATCTTTCCCTTTTCACATGCCCCGCAGAGACGATCCTTCATGAATTGAAGAGCGGGCATGCCTTTAACGTGTCCGCCCAGCACCAGTTTGTTGATACTTTTGAAGTTGAGGTGCGAAAGTCGTCGATGCCAAAGCCAAGCTTGTTGGAAGTTGGCCTTTGACATGACGCAGACAGGGTTATCGGGTTTGAGGGCTGCGAGGTCGATTGTGTAGAGGTTGGTCTTGTGTTTCCCAACCAGTAGCTCCTCTCCGTCGTCATTGAGGATTCTACACCTTTTAGCTTTGAAACGGACCTCGAGATCTTTGTCGCAGAACTGCCCGATGCTGAACAGATTGTGTCCCAATCTCGCGACGTGTGATACCTTCTTTATTGTGATCTTTTCTTGGACAATGTCGCCGTAGCCCACGATCGGCGCCTTGTAATTGTTGCCAAATCTCACGTCTCCACCATATTCTTCTTTGTAGTTCGTGAGAAGCTCCCTCCTTCCGGTCATGTGCTTGGAGCATCCAGAATCTAAGTACCACACATGACCGTGCTGCAAAATCAAGTTAACGGATTTTAGGTACCCAAGTTTGTTTGGGTCCAGGAGGGTTAGGTTTGGCACCTCTTGGAGGAACTTGCTTTGACACAGCTTTCCCTTTAGGTGCACGTTGTACACCGTTTGTGGAAACTGGTTTTGGCACAGATTACCTCTTAGGTGTAGAATTTACACCTTTCAGAGGAGCAGGTTTCCTCTTGGGTGCCGGTTTAACCTCAGTAGGAGCAGCCCGTCTTGCAATGGGTTTGGTCTCCCGCTGTGGTTTAACCTCAGATTGGAAACCCCGTTGCTTATAGTATTTCTGTTTACTATTACGGGGTTTATTTTTGGGTTTATGATTATACATGTGATATGACCCAAACCAATCATTTATGTTAATTTCATTAAAATCATTCCAACCACATCTAGAACAACATAAACAATCACGCGATAACTGAATCAGTTGATGAACTGAATTAAGTTTAATTGGAAAAGAAACTTCAAAACGATTCCAATTATTCCAAACACAATTGTATTTGTTTATTCTAGAATTAAAAGCAGTAGGGAAAGACTTTGATGCTGTATCCTTGACAGGTTCCTTGTTTAGCCACTTTGGTTTTTCTTGTTTTGCACGACCATTCTTATCTGAAAAAACATGGACAGAATGGTCAGTGACTTTTGATGAAACAGGATTTTTAATAGGCAATCTCTCGGTCTTTTGCCTCGGCTATGATTGGTTTTGAGAAACAGGTTTAGATTTGGAACTCTTAATCACAGCCAGGGTCTTTGTGTTTGAACAAGCTCCCTTTTCAAAGTTGACCGGTCGATTCACCACTGGTGATAGAAAATCAGTATGACTCGGAAGAGGTTTGTCGAAAGGGAACGACTCAAACTCTCCATCAGAATTACCTTCAGAGTTCATATATTCTGAAAAGTTGACTTCCGGAATTACAGGACTCGGATCAGGTGAGGAAGGCGAGGAACATTTAGTGTCAGTGTGCTTTGGGGAATTTGGTGCGGAAGCTAGGAAAAAATCAGAGTTCAAATTCCTTAAAACACTCCCGTCTTGAGAATCTTTACCGTCTTGAAAAGTAGAAATATTGCCTATAAATGCTTTGCACGAAGACGTATCAGATGAACTTGAGAAAAGTTCGGGTGAAATCTGCTTTTCAGATTGGAGTTGGTCAATTTGCTCTTGTAGCTGACCATTTCTTGTATACTCCTGCATCGCATCTGTTGCCAAGGCAGCTAGTTTTGATGTGAGTTTGGTGATTTCATCCCGAAGAATTTCCTGTCCTTCATCAGACACAACTTCGGTTTTGACCGGTTGTAGATTCTCAAGTTTTTCAATTAATGCTTGCTTTTCCATTTGAAAAACTGACCTTTCTTTCTCGAGTGACTCCTCCAACTCGACTATCTTTGCTTCCAAGATGAGAGGGGGAACATAGAGTTTAAACTCATCCGTCTCAATCTTGGGCTTGGTTGCTTCGACCTCATCCTTCTTAGAGGAATCCTTTGGCGTTACAACCTTGTAGCCATCGAACTAGTCATTCGAGAGATACTTCTTGTTCTTTTGATAAGAATAATTTAAAGGTTCATAACAAAATGAAAGTTGTATTCCTCGTTTGTGTGCGCGTTTATATTCCTCGGTTTCCTCTTCCTTTTCAGGTTCAAGAGGACCAGTCCATTGAATAGCATATTCCGGATACTTTTTATCTAACCCAAAACAAGCAAAATCATACAAAATAGGTGTTTGGTATCTACCCTTTTTCAAATTGTGTGGGTTATCGTATCCGATTCCCCACTCTTTGTTAAAGTACGTGAACTCTTTGGGTTTATTCAGAAAAATGGTTTGATCAGTTTGACCCCTTTTGTGGAGTTTGGTTTCAAGATCAAGAATTTTAGCAACAGACTCCTTGTGCTGAATCTGAAGAGAAGAACATTGATAAACAATTTCTTCTTTCTCATTCATGCACTGATCAAACTGAGACTGAAGATCAGATAATTTAGCCCTTAAGTCTTTAGGCGCTATTGAAAGATTTTTGCATTTCTCCTTTAAAATAGCATTTTCAGACTTATATTTTTCTGTTATTCGCGTTTGAACATCTAGCTTTTTGGTTAGTGATCTAATCTCAAGCTTTTGTTCTTTAGTGGTGGCCTTAAAGGAATTTGCCTGTTCGGTAAAAGATTGCATTTGATGCAAGAAATCTTGTTCGGAAGATTCACATACCTGACTTGTCTTCTCTTCATCAGCTGGAGAATGATAGCCCATGAAAGCATTTGCACCATCAGTATCGCTTTCATCATCAGAACGACCCAACCAGTAGTCGTTTTCCACAAACATAGCTTCTCCATCTTCCTTCTGCTCAGCCCATGCGAGTTTTGCCTTGTAGTAGTGAGAATTCTTTACTACAGGCCTCGTACAATCTTTAGCAAAGTGACCAAGCTTTCTGCAGTTGTAACAGGTCACTGGTTCATCTTTCTTCTTACTTTCTACTTTCTCCGTCTTCTCCTTCTTCTCTGACTTATCCTGCTCATCAGCTTTCCTCTTTCCCTCATACTTGTCCTAATGATCATGGCGCTTGTTGGAGGAGGTGGAGTAGCGCTGATTATTGGACGAAGGCTTCTTATAGAACTTTTGTTGTTGGAAAGATTTAGTGAGCAGAGCTATCACTTTCTTGAAGTCAGATACTTCATCATTAGAATCACTGTCTTCCTTTTCTTCAGATTTCGGAAGAGTTTTTCTTTTGAGCACGTTTGGAGTGATGGCCCGAAGATTTCCCTTTCTTGGAGGACATAAGTGCAATAGGATCAGCAGCTGGCTTTGATTCAGTCTTCTTTTCGCTCAGAAGCTCATTCACTTCATCTTCGTCTTGAAGAAGCGTCTCATAAAGTTCATTGATGCCAATGTTCTCTATCAAGTTGTTGTGCTTGACATGGGAAGCAAACACCTTCCATTCTTGCAGCAGATTATTGAGAAACTTGAGCGCGTTTTCCATGTTGGAGCGAGTGATCTTATTCTTGTTCAGTTCATTAAGAAGTAAGCAGAAACGTTCATAGGCCTGGGTGAGAGACTCGCCGGTGCACTGCTTGAAACCATCGAACTTGGTTATTGCGCTATTGATCTTCAGTTGATTTCCGACATCGCTCCCACACATCATTATGGCCACTTGATCCCACATGCCTTTTGCTGTATCTTTGTAGCTATCAATGGCAGTGTAGATCGTGTTGGGGAGGGCTTGAACAAGATATCTCTTTGCATGCTTTTCACCTTCAATCATGCCTCTTTCATATTCGGTCATGTCGGCGAGAGTCTTGTCCTCAATACGAGCTTCAGCAGTTGCAGTTGCTGCTATGGTGTTCCTTGGCCAAGCGATTGGACCGTGTTTAAGAGCTCTCTTGATATACTCGTAGTTGTCCTTGGACTCTATGAAAATCATGAATCTATCTCGCCACTGGCTGTACTCACCTTGATAGAGGCAAGGTGGTTTGGTGTCGGTACCGATTGCTAGAGCATCACGCAAAGACATCTTTGTTGCAACGGAGTGATCGTCAGACGAGTTGATTGATTCAAAGTGTAAACCTAACGCAAGGCACTAAGAGTGGAATCCTAACGCAGGTTCTATGAGAGATTTGAACTAGGAACTGGTAAGATTTCAACAAACTGAACTCACTGGATAGGAATCCATATGAGATATCTGATCTGGAGGTGTCAGGATCAGAATTAAGTGAAAACAGTTCAAATCAAACAGAGGTGTCCGGATAAAATAGAAGAGTCCGGACAGCTTAATGTTTCCGGATAAGTAGAAGTGTCCGGACAACTTGAGGTCTCCAGATAACAGTGGTTACCGGAAGGCAAAAGTGTCTGAATGAAACAAAATAAAACAATACTTACCGGATGATGGACTTACCGGGTGAATGGAGATTCCGGATAAAATGTTTTTCCGGATACATGGGTTGTCCGAATAAAAACTTTTACCGGAAACCTAGGGTTGTCTGGATAAAATCTTTACCGAAAACTTTGGGTTTCCGAAACAAATTACCCGGAAAGAATGGAAATTAAGTGACTTACCCGGAAAGGAGACGTACCCGGAAAGAATAACACAAACGTCCGGAAAGTGAGGACTTGTCCGGAAAGTGCGGCTGTGTTACCCGGAAACAGCGGCTATGGGTTTTCAATCGATTGGGAATTGACTAGGGTTGCTCAAAAACGTTCCTGGATGATAGAAACACAACCAAACACAAAGATAACACTACCCAAATCGATTTGGAAGCAAAAAGAACACGTTTTGATGGTAAAAATTCGATTTTTAGTGAAGAACACAACCAAAAACTTTGAACTTAATTTGCTTAAAAAGCCACTCAATCGATCGAATTAGGTTATGAAAATTTGCAGAATCACTCAAAACAATAATGCTAACAATACCCAATAAGCGAAATCGATCAATTTTGCTTGAATCAAAATATGAATGTGCAAGCAAGAACACAGGCGTGAATAACTAGAAAACTTACCAGAATTCAATGAAAGGCTTTGAATCAATTCTGTCCGTCTGCTCTGATACCAATTGTTAGTTCCATATCCGTGCAACGAACAATGAAATAAAAATATGTAAAACAATATAGTTTATGATTTCAACTGGTCATCCCTATTAGCTTTCAATCAGAGAGAATTACAATACGAAGTAGGAAAGAAATGAACAACTAGCCTATTTTTCTAAGGCTAATGAACTATATATATGGCGGGCCCGTGGTTAACAAGCCCACGACCCGTTCACTAACATAGCTCAAATTAAAGTTTATCCAATTAAATCGGTTTGTTTTTTATAAACATATTAATTTTAAAATATCATATTTTATTTACCGATTTAAAACTTATTTTACGTTTGATTTTATTTTAAAAACGCTCGCAACTATTATAAAAATAATAAAGCTATAAAATGAATAAAATGCAAACACAAAATAAACAACCACAACAAACAGATAATATACGGTTTTGCCCCTAATGTGATGTTGTGAGCCAACACAACAACCACGGTCTTTCTAAGGACATCTTCAAACTCCCACTGCCTTCACCATCTTGGTGAACTTCGGGGACTCCATCTCGATATCTTGAAACTCCGTCTTCGGATTATTACAATTTGAAAATAGAAAATAAAACATGTCTATTCTATTTTACAATTGATCCTATCTAGGAAAATTAAAAATTACATCTCATGCAATTAATACATTTTAGTTTTCCAAACATAAAAATAAATCAACCACGGGTCTTTCGGGGCAAACCATATATTATCTAATAATTATTTTAAGCATAAAATAAACATATTGGCCATAACTTTAATTAACATAATTAAAGTGAACAAATTATTATATGGCAAATTAAAACTTAAAATCGACCCTTTTAAACGTGGGCTACTAACCCATACGATAATTTTAAACATAAAATCAACGTTATTGGCTAATTATATAAACATAAATAAATACCCATTGTAATTGTAAAAAAAACCGTAAAGAGTTTCCACAATAAAGGTTTTAGAATAACAAAATTCATCACCAAAAGAACTTGCGCCTACTAGCACGGGCCCAACTCCGAAAGTAGGGCATCGACCCAAAACAAGAATTAGGGAAAATCCAAAAACCGTGGCTCCAAGCCAATGGTGACCGGTGATAGAAAACTAACCGCGGACATGAAGAACCGCGATTGAAAACACCGTGCGAAAGAAAACAGAGTTTCTCTCTTATAAATAGTTTAAACATAAAACAATACTTTTCGGTCAAATCTAAATAACATATGTTGATCGAAACCCTCAGTGATTTGATAATGACCCTCTCTTAAATACTTAGTGAAAATTGTAAGTAAACAATATGTATTAGAGTTTCACGATCGCTGATAAGTACTAAGACTAATTCAGTACCGCTGATAGGAACTCTCGTTCTTTAGATTAAACACTCAGCGAACACTGTTCACCATAATGCTCTGAGCCTGTTCAGTCCTTATGGTGATCGCTGATAAGTTAGTTGTTTACTTATGATCCCTGAAGACAAGTTTCACGTCAACCGAAGTTCTACGCTGAAGTCGAAGATCAAGCTCAAGAACCAGCGACAAGTCTACTCATGAACTGATGCGGATATCAGCAAAGCAAGATTTGTCCACTCAATGTGAAGTATCAAGTAGAAGACTTCAGCAATCGCAGAACTTTATCATTCGCTGATAAAGATCCGACTCAACGAAAGTTGATCATGAAGTCTCCCTGCATGTTACTATTGTCTTACCTCCCTTGCACGTCTCCGTAAGAATTGTCAGAACGGACATCCCTTTTGTCTGAAATCGTACAACAACTCTGATTCTACACTGTGCACCATGCGACTACTAAGGTTGTCTACAAAGGTCAATGACATGCAACCACTCAGCTGCTGCCACGTGTAAAGCCATACTGCCATGCATTAAATGCATGCAGTATATAAAAAGAAATCCTCACTTCATTTTGAAGTAAGCTCGTAAACTCTGGTCGAGACTTCCTTCTTGAGATAGGTTATTATTAGTAATTTCCTTCTCTTTCTTAGTGCAAGAAACTTAGTGTTCCAACTTGTTTAGATTTAGGTTTATCCTTAATCTTGTTCCGCAACAAGCTGTAAATTGTTAATGATTTATCAATAAACAATTTAGAAAAGTAAAAAATTGTGTTTGTATTCAACCCCCCCCCCCCTTCTACAAACTTGTAGAGCCCTTCGGGACCAACAACATATTTACATACCAAAGATGTAAAAGATTAACTAATGAATCGATAAAATCTGATTAATCCTTTTAAATGTTTGTATTTCACCGAAACAAAATTTAGCCTAATTTGTTTTATTAGAAAACTTTGGCCCAACCAAAATTTAGGGTAAAACAGCCCAAGCCAGAAAACGATTCGAATGAACCAAAAGGGTTTGGTCGGTGGTAACTCGGAGTAACACACAACGGCCATACGCGACTGTTTCAAAACAATGGCATCAGCCCCGATGGTGTTTCTGTCGGAGACGATATATGAACCAGGACAACCAGTCGTCTGCTCCGCACAAAGCCTCGACGGTGGTCGACTAATAACAGCCACCAACAAGTCAAGCTTAGCCTCCTTTTTTAAACTTTTCACGCCAATGACCGAAAACATAAACAAGAAACTAAGCATCCGCTTTATACGACGGTGTGGAAAACCAACACCGACAACTGCCGTCGGGCCTTGTTTGTGTGCGAAGTGGATGACCACGGTGCAACAAAACAACGGTACATCAGCTCCTCGTAGACGAATGTGGCTGAGATGAGGGAAAGGGAAGCAGCCATGAAAATACGTCAGACGTCGTCAGTCGACGAATCCAAACGATCGATCAAGGGCTAATTAGGGTTAACAAACCCTTGTGTAAAATGACGATGGACCAAAAAATGGCAGCAATCGTAAAAAGGGGAAAGAGAGTGTCGACACTCCATCGACCAGAAGACGCACCAACTTGGTGTTGTAGTCGGCGACGGAAGGTAAGAAAAACGAGGAGGACAACAGTCCTCTGTCGAGTTCCGATCGACAATGGCCGGCGTTCAAATAAACTCGTGCGACTGCTTTCAAAGGGACAACAAAAAAAGGGTTGAAACCCGACGCTCAACCGAGTCGACGACATCTATCAAGGGCCGACGATGAAATGGCCGGAATAGAAAAAAAAAACCGCCGCTTTCGGCTTTTGTTTGAGGAAGAAGGCGATTAGTGAAACAAAACAATTAGGGTTTTCAAAACCCATTCATGTACCCCACTATTTCCTTTTTTTTGTTTCTTTTAATATTATCAAAAATAGAGATCATAAACTCCCAAAAAAAACTAGCCGCAATATACATACATATATATATATATATATATATATATATATATATATATATACACACATATAATATATAATATACATGGGAAAGGTTCAATAGAGAAGTGCAAATATTTAGAGAAATAGAGAAGTAAAAAAACACGGGACCGTTCATATATGAACGTTCATATATAAACAGTCATATATGACTGTTTATATATGAACGTTCATATATGAACGGTCCCGTGTTTTTTTACTTCTCTATTTCTATAAATATTTGCACTTCTCTATTGAACCTAAGGCTAATATACATATATATAAACATATAGGGGTCCATTCAAGGGAGATCCAAGTAATTTGTGATAACTATGAGATCCAATCTCATCCACCCATCTTTCTAATCAATGGTTTATAATATGGAGAATAAATTTAATCAAAAAGGGTAAAATTGTCAAACAATTTTGATTCAACATAATCTATTTTAGGAGGGTGCTATTATCATGGAATCAAATCAAAATAGTTAAAATAAAAATATTGAAAGAATCGTTCAAAATCAAACTGAGATTCTTATCCTTTACACAAGTAATCACATAACATCAAACTATTTTTTAAAAGAAACCACCATATCTAGTCTGAGAAATCGATCACGACAACGAAAGGTAACGTTGGGTAACGAAAGCTAATCACCAAGGGTATCACGACAACGACAGAGCAATCGAACTTCATCTATTTGGGTATCACAGAGCAATCGACCAAGGGCATCACAGAGCAATCGATATTCATCTATTTGGGTATCACGACGACAAGTAACCTAGGGTTTTAAAAATAATATCAATCGATGTTCTAAGGTTTTAAATCTAAAGTCGATCGATGTTCTTGGGTTTTGGGTATCACAACATCTTCATGTTTTTTGACATCGATTTGCATGTTTCATCGACTCTTAGGTTTCGATCATCACCACCACCGTTCGGTATCATCGACTGTCAACATTCTGTGGACTAAGGTTTGAAATCACGAACCTAGTGTATTTTATTTTCTATTTGTTATAACAGAATCGTACCACAACATTATCGTATAATTTTTAGGGGTTTGGTATAATCGATCATTGGACCCGTCGGAATGGATGAAAACGCTGACGGAGGTAAACTCTTAACAAAGTTACATAATGTATCACATTGAGTGATTATGTATGTTTGATTGACATTTTGTTATTGTTGAATGCTAAAACAGGAAGAAGAAGTGATAGGCTTAAGAGAAAGAGAACTTTCACCTATGTGAACAAGAAGAACGAAGCCATCGATGTTGATACTGTTGTTAAAGATAAAGGCACACTTGAACCGAACTCTGGTAAACAGTTCGTGATACACTGTGAACAACTTATGCTATTGGGGAATTGGAGTCTGAAAATTAACTATTTGTGATACACTGTGATACATTTCGTGATACACTATGATACATTTCATGATACACTGGGATACAACTTACGGCGCTCCTCGTCTACGTCACAAATTCTTTTACGACTGTTCTGTAGTTCGATCGGCATAAGATCACGTCTCCAACGTCTCAGAATATATTTTTTCAGGAATAGATTCAATACCCGCATTTAAAAGAACTTTAAAAACGTGTCTACATAAGAAACCATGTCGACAAAAATGATTGCAACTACAAACAATCGTTGACTCATTTGTGTTATGCACAACCTACACAATTAAATCGTTGAGACACGTATAATTAGCAACAACGGATATATAACAGGAAAAATACGTCACTTAACTTGAAAACAAAACGTGATATTAGATCGCACCGTATAATCAGCAATCTTCTCTTTTAGTTTATCTAAATGTTCAATTGAATATGTCTCAACTTCTCCAACCGTGTCAACACGCTTAATTGAACACGACAACGCAACCTGGTCTAACTCACGTTGGACATCAAAAAATACGGAACGAGTATACACCCCATAAGCGTGCCTTTCCAACTTACTACGAGTAACCCAATGTGGTAAGGTTGTCCTTGTTTGATAATCAAGACGACGTTGTTCCTTACGTTGTTTCTCCAACGCAAATTCAAAACCCAACATAAATTGGAAAAGATTATTACCAATCTTGGAAAATGAGTTAAAAAATGAGTTTGCACTTTCTGACCTAGACGTCGTCTTCATAAGACAACACATTGGAAGCTCCTTGAAATATGTCGGGATCCATTCTGATCTTACATCAAACATATCGTTTAACCAGTCATGTTTTTTAAGGGAGAACTCCTCAATAAGACGCCTCCATCAACTCTCGAACTCATCCGTAGATATGTGAATGTTCCACACCAACTTGAAAAATTGTTTCTTGAACGTCGTGGTATTAAGAAGATCGTAACTAAACTACAACAAAAATAGAATATATAAAAATGTAACACCAATAAACACACATTAACAAAATTTCATACTAACCTTATTTGGCACTTTAGTCATAATGTGCCACATACACAGCCTATGTCTCGCATTGGGAAAAACATCTGCAATAGCGTGCTTCATCGCAAGACATTGGTCGGTGAGTACCATCATAGGGGGTTTCGTATGGGCCTTCAGAAACGCCTGCAGCAACCACTTATAATTCGGAGCATCTTACGCCCCAACCAATGCTGATCCAACAAGGACGTTGCAGTTATGGTTGTCAACAACAGTAAATGGGACGAAAACCATGTAGTGTCTGAAAACATGTGTATGAATTAGTAAAAACATGGTAAATAAACAATGCATAATAAAATGAAAAAATCTACAAGCACCTGTTTGTACGAAATGTAGAATCAAAAGATATCACGTCTCCAAATTCAGCATAATTAAAACGTGCTACCTCATCGGCCCAGAATATAGTATGCAACTCACTACCGATACAATTGTACGTGAAAAAGAAATTTGGATCTGACTCTCGTTTCTTGCTCATCAAATCAACCAACACCTTGGCATCCCCACGACCCACAAAGTTGTCACAATCCCGCTTATAGTTCTGATAATCAACAACGGTTGGACCACCATAATCATACCCCCCCTCAATGATGTATGAAACTTATGTGCCCGTGTGGCACCCATATTAGAAGTACCGGCATCATGAACAAACCGTTGATCGGAAAATTTTAGTTGGCGTGATTTTCTGGTGAAGTCCATATCGTGACTCATTAAAAGAGCACGATTGTGTTGCTCTTTCAATCCATAACACTCATGTGTTGTGGTTCCTTTCAGTAGCTGAAATTTAATACAGGTTGTACATCATGTCGTCTTCACATTAGAGTTACGTACCTCTCTTTGACGTTTACTACGATTCAATGAATCAAACGTCTTCTTCATTGGTAACCCGAACTTGCTACATACAAAATACTTATTCTGAATTAACCCATCGTTATTAATCTTTTGTGATGATCGCCTGATCTCAAATCCCGCAATCTCAGCATACTTTTGGTACACCGATTCTGCTTCACCCAACGAAGAACATATATCACCGATAGCGGGTTTGACCGACTCATTGGCATTGGGTGTCCACCACCTAGTTCCACCAGGGGAAAAGGTGAATGAATGACTTCCTGATTGACAAATACCTGCAACTATTTGTTAAACAATCGGGCGAGAGTCGACTAAACTATGGTGTTACATAATATCACACTGTATCACAGTGTTTCACAAATCTTCAAACATTTAATTGGGAGAAAAAATATACCAATCAGTCGACAATAAATTACCAACACAAATTGATATTAAATTGTAAATCAACATGCATTTCTATTGTTTGTTGGTGGAACATAAGGGTATGTACATTTATGATACTCATGTATCACACTGATGCATAAAAACATATAGTACAAAAATAATGAAAAACACAGATTGGTCTTTCAAAATAATGGAGAATCAAACGAACCTGGAACAGTATCCACATCATGTGATACACCATGATCGATCAAGTCAATGCGTTCATCCGTTTCTTGATTATAGGTAACTTCGTCCGGCTTGTAGGGTGAAATACCAATATCAAATTCATCTAGATTCTGCCATGAATTAACATCCATATCAGATGCTATAACTTCATTGGATTCAACCGACAATGAATCATCAATAGAAACACTTTTTCCCATATCCATCTAATCGCAAAAATAGAAAAAATAGGCAAAACAGGAATAACAACGAAGAAGAATCTTGTAATCCTGGTTCGTCGATGTAAACGAATGGAGAATTGAAAGTAGAATTCGATTGTGTCAATGAAGAAGATGATTTGTGAAATAAAAACATATATGATACAAATCAGTTTGTTAGAGATAATTTAGGAAAGAGTATCAATCAGATTACAATTCCATGTTAATCGATATAATAAAAAAAGGATATTATAATTAATTTATAAGATTACTAAAATACACTCACCTATTAGTTAATTAAATAAAATTAGATAATTAAAATGAGTGGACGAGATTGGATCTCACAGAGTCACAGTTATCACATTTTATCAAGTTCTCATTTGATTAGGCCCCTAAACATATAATACATATATATATTCGTTAGGTATGGTCAGATTTGAAATTTAATTGCCATATCAATATTTGTTCTTTTAATAAAATGCAATCAAAGCGGCTCTGATACCACTGTTGGGTTTCAATTGAATTGTGACCGATAAACGCAGCGGAAAAATAAATAAAAACGGTTGCAAAATATTTAGAAAACTTTTCTAAAACAAAACCCAATCGGATCCAATGAAGCATTTTAATTAAATTAATAACACACCATATGGTGTTTAGAATTGTACCTTTTGGGATGTTGTGGTTGAACGATCGGAGCACTAAGAAACCAACGTAGGTTTCCTCTAGGGGTATCCACACACAAACAAGCGAATTCCATCGAGTGCTAGCCCAAAAGAAACCCTATTCTAATATTTGTGTATATGTCAGATCCAGAGGATTCAATCAGTCAACTGAAAATAACTGACCTGGCTTTCTATTTATATAGACAGTAAATAGGATTTATGTTTATCTGTAATTATTTGAATTCAAATCATTTGAAGCCGAATAATTATATTAATTTGAATAGTTATCTTTATCTAAACAATAAACAAATAATTATTCATGTTTATAGATAAACCCCTGTAATTATCATAATTACATTTTACACATATTATATAATTATTCTATCAAGAATAATTATTTAATTGTCAAACATGACTTTAATGGGTTTCTTTCTAATGGAAGCAAACGTGTTCTTTGTGTGCGACCCTTTAGGTTTACATACTCATTGGTAGCATTTCTGTATGACACGTGTCGTAGGCATATAATAACTTACACTATCATTCAAGTTTATTTCATAAGATCATGAAGAAGATGATCTTATGCATGAAAAACGTTTGTTTGATCCTTTAAAACAAGAAATAAGATCAAAACAAGATATAGAGAGATTTAAGATAAGAAGATATGAACCTGTTTGAGTAAAGGTTGAAGATTCGAGCAACAGGTTTTAATATCCCAAATCCAAGAACACAATGCTTAAGGATTTCTTGCTTGAGAGAGTTTATGCGCGTAAAAGGTAAAAATATAAACATGAAGAGTTTATATAGTGAGTGTAGAGAGAGAAAATGATGAGCGGGAAAGGTTACTAATCATGACACGGATACGTCCCACGAAGCTTATTGGGCAAGAATTCAAACGGACGAACGTGTCAGAGAAAAAGTCGGTTATCTGTTTTGATGACGTCACTATCAGAAATGTCTTTTCACTTTCAAAGACGTTTCCTTGAAGGTTTTGAAAACATCAGAGAGGATTTTAAAAAGAAGAGTCATTGATAAGAAATATCAATGAGCATTGTTATTTCAAAAGAATCACTGAAGGAAAAGATATTCAGCGATGAAGTTTGTTTTGAAATTCAG
This sequence comes from Saussurea involucrata, assembly GCA_033807775.1. Taxonomy (NCBI): domain Eukaryota; kingdom Viridiplantae; phylum Streptophyta; class Magnoliopsida; order Asterales; family Asteraceae; genus Saussurea; species Saussurea involucrata. Next base: position 61,243,323 of record CM066313.1, on the reverse strand, counting down.
CATGCTGAAGTAAACTTCAGCGAATGGGAATGGAAAAACATACCTTGGTATCAACGAATCATTTTATTCAGATATTAGATGATGAATAAGGAGATAGAATTTCCTTTATCACTGATCTACTACATTACAACTGAAGATTTATTCTTCAAGGTTCAACATGCCAAGCTCGCTAATGAGAAAGTTGAATCTTGTCTCACCAAGAGGTTTGGTGAAAAGATCAACTAATTGAAAGTCAGTTGGGATAAAGTGAAGTTCTATATCACCATTCATTACAAGATCTCGGATAAAGTGATACCTGATTCTGATGTGTTTGGTTTTTGAGTGTAGCACTGGATTATTTGCTATAGCGATGGCACTAGTGCTATCGCAATAGATTGGAATTTTGGAGAGTTGAAGGTCATAGTCAAATTGTTGATTTTTCATCCATAAGACCTGAGCACAACAGCTTCCAGCGTTTACATACTCAGCTTCAGCTGTAGAAGTGGACACTGACCTTTGTTTCTTACTTGTCCAACTAACCATCTTTCCACCCAGGAGCTAACAGCCTCTTGTGGTGCTTTTTCTATCCAGCTTGCAACCTGCAAAGTCACTATCTGAATAGGAAGTTAGATCGAACCCTGAGTCTTTGGGATACCAATGACCTAGGTTGGGTGTACCCTTCAGATATCTGAAAATTCACTTTCAGCGATAAGATGTGATTCTTTATGTTCAGATTGATATCATGCACATAAACAAGTAGCATACATAATATCAGGACGACTAGCTGTAAGATAAAGAAGAGAGCTGATCATCTCTCGGTACGCAGTGACATTAATAGGCTTCCCTGAAGGATCTTTGTTAAGTGTCAGCGGCGGTGCCATAAGGGTTTTCATAGCCGATCTTTAAGTTAATCAAATTTTTCAGCATATTTGACATACTTACCTTGGTGGATAAACGTACCATTATCACTCTGCTTGATTTGGAGTCCAAGGAAGTAGGTTAGCTCACCCATCATACTCATCTTATATTCAGATTTCATTCTTTTTGCAAAGCGAGTACATAATTCAGGGTTAGTAGAACCAAATATAATGTCATCGACATATATTTGAACAAGAATAATATGACCTTTTACTTTCCTGAAAAATATAGTGTTGTCAATTTTGGCACGCTCAAAATTTTCAATGAGAAGAAAAGAAGATAGTGTGTCATACCATGCACGTGGTGCTTGTTTCAGACCATAGAGTGCCTTATCCAGTTTATAGACATAACCTATATGCTTAGGATCAGAGAATCCTGGTGGTTGTTCGACATAGACTTCTTCGTTCAACCTTCCATTGAGAAACGCTGACTTGACATCCATTTGAAAAACTTTGAAGTCTTTGTGAATAGCGTATGCTAGAAATAGACGAATAGCTTTGAGTCTTGCCACTGGGGCAAAGGTTTCGTCGTAATCTATACCTTCCTCTTGTCTGTATCCCTAAGCAACTAGACGAGCTTTGTTGCGGGTTACAGTTCCATGTTCATCTAACTTGTTTCGATAGACCCACTAAGTGCCTATCACTTATGTTAGATGGTCTTGGAACAAGATTCCAAACTTTGTTTCTTTCGAATTCAGTAAGCTCTTCTTACATAGCGCTGATCCAGTTTGGATCTATGAGGGTATCATCAACCTTCTTTGGTTCAATCAGTAAAATAAAATTAACATATAAACAAATATTACCTGTACTTCGTCGAGTCTGAACACCTGCGTTTGGATCACCAAGAATTTGATCTATGGGGTGATTTATAGTACATGGATGAGCAGGAGCATGAGTCGCTGACTCAGAGTGAACTTATGGAAGCGCTGAAGAGGAAGCTTCAGCGATATTTGGTAGTAGAGGCATGATAGGCAGAACAGATGAAACTTCATTTACTGATTGCTGAGAGGTCGATGGAATATCAGATGATGGTTCAGAAACAGGCATAGTGTTGATGGGAACAGCTGAAACCCAAGATGAGGAATCATCTTCACTTGTCTGCATGCTGGGAATGATGACAGGATCATCATCAGCAGTTAGTGTGTTGACCTGAGGGTCAAGGTTAGGAATAGCTTCTGAATCCCCAAAATGAGAAAACATCCACTGGTTGAGTTCTTCGTTATCGGCAGAGGGTCTTGAGTTCGCTGAATGGGATTCGTCAAAGGTGACATGAATAGTTTCTTCCACAGTCTGTCTTTGCTTGGTGAAGACTCTGAAGGCTTTGGAGATGGAAGGATATCCAAGAAATATTCCATCGTCAGCTTTGGGATCAAACTTTCCAAGTGTATCTCTGTTGTTTAAGATGAAGAACAAACAACCGAAGATGTGAAGAAAGCTGATAGATGGCTTTCTTCCATGGAAGATTTCATAGGCAGTCGTGTTGAATCTTTTGACGATCAGCGATCTATTCTGCGTAAAACATGTATTGTTGACAGCTTCTGCCCGTAATTGAGTAAGAAGATGATAATCGTTGAGCATTGAACGAGCAACTTTGATGATCGTTCGGTATCGTCTTTCAGCGACTCCATTTTGTTGTGGTGTTCTCACTGAGGAAATATTATGAGAAATACCCTTACTCTCAAAGAAGTTATCAAGGGAACTGTTTTTGATTTCAGTCCCATGATCACTTCTTATTGAGCGAATAGTAAGGTTATTCAGGACTTCCATTTTCCTGACGAAATACATGAGTTCTTCTGAGGTGTCGCTCTTAGCACGGAGGAACATTACCCAGGTGTAGCGAGAGAATTCGTCCACAATAACCAGTGTATATTTCTTTCCAGCGATAGATTGAATGTTGACAGGGCCAAACAAATCCATGTGGAGAAGTTGAAGAGGAGATGTCCCTGAAGAAACTTGCTTTGATTTGAAGCATGCTTTAGTTTGTTTTTCTTTCTCACACGCTGAACAGAGAGATTCCTTAGCGTATGAGTGTTGAGGAAGGCCAGTAACCAACTCTTTTGAAGAAAGAGTATTCAGCGTCTTGAAGTTAAGATGAGAAAGCCTTTTATGCCATAGCCAGTTGACATCAGTAGAGGCTTTGGAGAGAAAACAAGAATTTTCAGTGGTTGTTGAGTCCATGTTTATTACATAAACATTTTCTAAACGACATCCACTGAGAGTAACTTTCTCCTTGTCAGTGATGAAACATGCTTCCTTAGTGAAGCAAACCTTGAAATCCTTGTCACACAGCTGACTGATGCTAAGAAGATTGTGTTTCAGCCCTTCAACGTATGCGACTCTTCTGAAGGTTGTTGTACCATCTGAGAGTACACCAAACCCTCGGGTATACCCTTTTCCATTTCCACCAAAGGTCACAGAAGGACCTTTCTCTTCCTTGTATTCAGTGAGCAGGTTTTTTTTTCCAGTTATATGTCGAGAGCATCCACTATCAAGATACCAGATACCCTTCGAGACCTGCAAACAAAGGAAGATTAGTTTGGAATGGGCAGCCATTTTACGATGGGTCCATACTTGTTAGTGGTGGTTGAAGAAGTGGAAGGTTCAGCGATCTTCGCAGCATCTGATGATTCAGCTTCAGTTGTAATCTACACCTTGGTTAATTTCTTAACCTTGGTGGCATTTTTCACCTTGGCTTGATTTGTATCAGGGATTGTCTTCTTTGCCTTGGGGGCATTGATCTTCACCTTGGCTAATTTCTCAGCTTTGGTGGTTGTAGGGCACTTACTAGCAATGTGATCGGTAAGTCCACATATATAACAATTCATATAGCTAAAAGTAGCTTTAGGACCATAGGCATATTTATTTGATAATTCAAATGGGCAGGGCCTGTACCAATAATACCTTTGGCATTAGATATCGGAGGAACCTTTGGTTCTTTCGATTTCTTGCCAATTACATTCACTCTGATCGTTAGAGTAGATCGCCGAAGGAATTCAGGGATTTTATCCTTTGGGGAAGAGGAATGATTAGCTGAAGGTTTAGAAGTTTTCAGTTTTGGTACTTTGGTACCCTTCTGAGGTTTTTTAACAACAATTTTTTCTTTACCTTTAAGTTTGGCGCTTAAGGTAGGTTTGTCCTCAGGGATGGAAATTTTAGAAGAAGAAGAGCACTGAGATGAAGAGGTGTCAGGAATAGATGACACGAACATTCCAAACTTTAGCATGGAACGGTCAGTGGTGGGTTCTTTAGCGTCAGCTTTGTAACCAAGATCACTTTTGTCACTAAGAGGGATCTGAGCACCTATGATCTCAGTGATCTTTGCTGAGGATTTATACCATCCTTCAAAAGTGTTCTTTTCAGCTTTCAGTTCAGCGATAGCTTGTTCTCGCTCGATACTGATGACTTGATTTACATGGACCCGATCTTTCAAGTTTTCCTCAATGTTTGAAAGCTCTTGTATTTTTAAATGATAGTTTTTAAGTTGTTCAATTAAGTCTAAATTGAGTTGTTCAGCATTGGTCTTGCCATTCATGGCATCATATAAATCAACAATCAAAATATCGATAGCTCGAAGTCTGTCAGCTTCAGTGAGAGCAGGAGAAGGAGTAGGAGAGAGAGATACTTGAGAGGTAGAAGTAGAAGTAGAGGGAATTTCAGCTTGTTCTTCCTCATCTTCTATTTTGTCCATGAGACAGTGATTGGCCTCATCTTCTTCATCTGAATCTGATTCTTCATCAAACTCAGCCCAGTCATGTTCTTCAGCGAACAGACCTTTGCCCTTCTTTTTGTAGCTCTTCAGTTTTTCATACTTTCCTTTGAGCTTTTGATACTTGTCATCTTTACTTCTAGGAGTAAACGATTTCTTATGGGATGAAGAAGGTTTGAATACTTTCTTTGACCTGCATTCACTTGCAAAGTGTCCTACTTTTTCACAGTTAAAGCATGTAGCAGTTGTTTGGGCAAAAAATCACGTCGTACGACCACGACCAGAGCAGGTAAGACGCGCGTTATAATCCAAATCTTGTATTAAGATAAGGTCTCGACAAGAACCCATAAAACATTCGTCGTCTCCCGTAAAAGGTAAGTCGTACGTCTCCCATGACGCACGACCATAGCGTCGCCCGTCCCGTACGACCACCGTGTAATATCATTGTACCTTCGACCAAAGCTAACGTTAACCTTGACTGTTACGTTTGTTAAGTATTTAATGCAGGAGTCAAAGCCATTAACAGCAAGCAGCCGTAACGGACGAAGAGCATTATGGATAATCACTCCGGCGACCGTTTCCAGCCGTTGATCAAATCATTAATGGAGCTAATTAAAGACGCAAAGACTATAAAAGACGAGCTAAAGCCTCATTTCAAAGGACATCAGTTAACATCCAGTATATATCAGTGAACATCAGCAAACAGCAGAGAAAATCATCCAAACTCATAGCAAAGAACATTCAAACTCTGGAGATCAAATACTGAAAGCCAAAACCTTACAGCGAACTCAAGAACACTTGGAGGAAAGCTCAAGTGTTTCTCTCGACGCACGGCAACAACCCTCGATCAGAAGTTCTCACTTTGTATTCACACACGACAAACACCTGTTTTTACATTCAAACACTTGTACTTTACATTTCGAAGTATTTCCTTCATTTGTATTGTAATCATCGTACGACCGACGCCAGTACCAAGGACGTCGCCCCTGATTGGCGACCATAGTGCAGCGACGACACCCATTGTCGTCCACAGGTTTTTTCCTCGATTGAGGTTTTTCCTGCGTCATCTAATCCCTTGTCTTGTTTATTTTTCCCTCGTCGCACGTCTCGTCGAAAGATCCTTTCTTTAGTTGATTAAGTCCACATCGACCTTAAGTTGTCCCTTTGGTGCGATTTTTGGCATTAACAGTTTGGCGCCATCCGTGGGACCTCATCTACAGAAAATCCTCGACGAACGTGCACCCTACTAACAGTTTCTTGGATTTTTTTCTGCTCTCTATTACAGGAACAATGGCAGCCCCTGAAAATCCGCAGTAAGTTGTTGCTCAGATGTATCAGGAGCTCGAAGTCGCCAGGAATCAGCTCAATGCAATGGCAGAGCAGAATCGCAGAGCAGCTGAGGAGATCGCGCAGTTAAGAAATCCTCTTGGGCCTCAAAATGGTCCTAGGCCGTTCGTACAGAACCCAATTCCAAGATCGTTCGACCAGAATGGCCCCAGACCATTTGTCCCGAGTCCAAGTTCATCCGCGCAGAATCAGCATCCCGGCCCGTTCATGCAGAATCAACAGCTAGGGCCGTTCAACCCAAATCCTCAATTTGGGACAGTTCCTCCTCAGCACATAAGGCCACCACCCGTGAATAATGGGTCTCAGCCATTACAAGGGTCGCAGCCTTTCCAGCAGGGGTCGCAACCATTTCAACAGCCATTTCAGAATGGACCTCAAGGTGGATCTCAGCCACTCCACGGTGGATCGCAGCCTTTCCAACAAGGATCACAGCCGTTTCAGAATGGACCGCAGCAATTCCACTATGGGTCGCAACCATATTTAGTCCCGTTCAACGGGGACACCAATGGTTCGTCGCATGGTAATGGCATTAGCCCAGGAATCAATCCCTCGACAGGGGCAAATCCTGATCTTAACGATCCCGTCGCGCAACGTTTGAAGATATTAGAAGACCAAAATGAGCGTGTCCTGTCCTTGCTCGCCAAGTTGCCTGGGGCAGCCGTGCCTGTCGACGTCGAGCCTCGCTCGGGGTATCAGGCGTCACCCTTCATCGACGAGATTGCCACCGTCGAGGTCCCAAAGAAGTATAACATTCCTGCCTTCACTCCCAAATATTCTGGTGTGACTGATCCGACTGAGCATGTCGCGCAGTACAAGCAGCTCATGTGGACGATCTCGATCCCATTTATGTACCAGGAGGTATGCATGTGTAAGAGTTTCGGAGCAACTCTCACTGGTCCAGCTCTCCAATGGTTAATCAATCTCAAACCCAAGTCCATCGGGTCGTTTGCTGAGTTGGTTAATCAATTCTCCCGGCAATTCGCCAACAGTCGTAAGATGGAAAAGCAAACTAGTGATCTGTACTATGTCGTGCAGAAGACCAATGAGTCTATTCGAAGTTATTTCAATAGATTCAATGCTGAAATGATCAGTATCCGCAATTGTGACATAAAAACTGTGATCGAAGCTTATAAGCGTGGTCTGGACGATAGTTCAGGTCTGTATATCGATCTGACCAAGTATCCCCCCAAGACTTTCGAAGACGTCCGAGCTCGAACCTTATCATATATGAGGGTCGAGGATGATACCGCCTTTCGTCGCAAGCACACTAATGACAAGAAGTCGTTAGGCGTCAGAAAGCCAGAGTTCAAGACAAAGGCTGTTTCCAGAATAGAGCCAGTACGCCAAATTTCAAATGTTCGTTTCAAGACGAAAGCAGAGGCCAAGACCACGACTAAGTTCACTCAGTACCCCAGGATATCATCTTACGGATTCAAAGGATCTGCTAAAGAATTAGTCGAAGCTCTGAAAGGTACCCAAGCTACCATTCGATGGTCAAAGAAATCCGACCTGGACGATTCTAAGAAGGACAAATCAAAGTGGTGCGACTTCCATGGCGATCATGGTCATGCGACAGACGACTGTATCGCATTGAAGAAGGAACTAACATATCATTTCTCGAAAGGAAACCTCAAGGACATCATCGACGATGTCGCTGTTCCAGCTAATGGCCATCGACCGTCGACCCCCGAGCACGCGAAAGTCGTCAATTGCATCACGGGTGGTTCAGATATGTGTGGTCTGACGTATTCAGCGGCCAAACGTCATGCCAGTCAGGCGCCCGATGATCGGCCTATTCCTCGCTCGTCTAGACCCGAAGGAGATTTGGAGCTAGAAGCTATGAATATTGTGTTCGACCACGTCGACCTGGGCGACTCGTATCAGAAGCATCATGACGGGTTAATCATTCAGCTCACAGTCGGTAACTGCCTAACGCGTCGAGTCTTGATTGACGGGGGCAGCTCAGCAAATGTCATTTTTCTCAACACTATCAAAGCCATGGGAATTGATCGCCCACAAATCACCCGACGTTCGACAACTTTGGTCGGTTTCAATGGAGAAGCGACGAGCACCTTTGGAGAGATAATCTTGCCCGTCTACGCCGGAGGAGTCAACAAGCAGACCAAGTTCAGTGTCATCGATTGTGCGTCGGCCTATAACATCATCTTAGGACGACCATGGATCCATGATATGAAAGCTGTTCCTTCGACGTATCATCAAATGTTGAAATTCCCAACGCCATGGGGAATCCAGGAGATCAAGAGTGAGCCAAAAGTCGCTCGTGAATGCTACAAGTCTACCTTGAAGCCGAGAAAATAAACTGAATTCGCAAGATCAAGCTCTCGACAGGTTCGTTCTTCTATCCCTAAATTAATATCTTTTCAACAGGGATAAATCTACTATGGTGCCTCGTCGCATGACAACATAGTCGACCGCAGGACAATATTTCTCCGTGTCATTCTGTCATTTAAAACCTATATTTTCCTCCCGAAAAGGATATGGTAATAAATGACAGGGGGAAAATAGAGAGAGTCTGAAATGGTATGATTTTTTCTCACAAAATGTTTACTGACTTAAGCATCAGAGGGTCGTTGGCTAGCCAACGACCAACCCCCGACATCGTTTTATCGCAGAATCGCACGACAGTAGTCATTAATCTACTATATGACTTTAAAATCGCAAGGTCGAACGACATAGGCGATCAGGATTTTCTCCTCATCCCTCCACAGGGACATACGATACAAATACATCGTACGATCTCGTCGTACAATCGCAAAGCCTAAAACAACTTATCTTAAAGTTTCTTAGCTTTCATACCCTGAATGGATGCTTTAATCGCGTGTTTTTTATTTGTTTTACGTTCTTGTCATTGTATTACAATGAATACCTTAGTCGCATGATTTCGTATGTATTTTATGTTCGACTTCATAATCAATATGATTTGAATAAAGCATAAGATTCAAAGCAAAAGATATATTCGTTGAGTAAACCATCATATACATACTCAACCCTCGATAGGTCAAGTGGCAAAAACAACAAGGAAAGAAAAAATTCTAGACGACAGGGGGAACATCGGTCGTATCCCTGCTCGAAGTCCCGACCTGAGGGCCTTCACCTGCCACTCCTCCAGCACGAATCTCCTGCAGTTCATATTGAGCATCGAAAAGCTGGATGGCCAGCTCATCGGCACGCGCCATGGCCAACTTCTCCCTATCTAAAGCCGCGCTCTCCCTTTCCAACGCTGCAGCTTCCCTCTCAAGAGCAGACACCACCAGATCTTCAACTCTTGACGTCTCAGCATGTAACGCCAATGAAGACTGGAACGTCTGTGAAAAATAAAAGGTGCATTCAAGAACATTCGACAAAGATTACGCAAGTGATGAAAGATTGACACTCACCGTGAACGCCAGACTGGCAACTTGAGATCTCATCTCTCCGGCCGGAACTCCGTGAAAATGCTCCCCGAAAGACGGGAGCAAATACTTCCCCTGATGAGGAAACGACGTTGTCCCGTCTAGGACACCATCCTCCATAAAGTCAGATGGCAATGTAAAATTGACCGTCATAACTTCGGCCGATGATCCCTCGCCCCTGTCGGCAGACATTGGGATCGACACTTGAGACACCGGTTTCGTCACCGTCGCCGGAAGCGCAAAACTTGCTGGTGTCGCGTCCATCACGCCAGGACGGCTAGATGACGCCCTCGCCTTCTTAGGCAGAACAACTCCCAAATAGTTATCAACCCTCGACGACGGTTCCCTCAGGACTGTCCTCTCGGTTCTCTTCTCGCTCGACCCAGCTGTCAAAACATTTTCACCCCGAAGGGCACGCATAACCTGCTTCCCTCTCGCCCTAGAGACCGATTTCCTCTCGGTCGGCACTGATCAGGAAATACATGAAGCGTCAGACAGATAGAGTAAATGAAATAAAATAAACTATGGTACACTTACCAGTCGCCTCTTCATGTACGTCTTCATCTCCTTCTTCTATCACGTCCTAATCCTCGTCCTCGACCGCCGATTGCCACGAAACGAAAGATCGGTCATCAACGCTAAGACTCAAGAACTTGTTGATCTTAGCCTGGGAATCCGCAGTCGGTCTCACTTCGTCAAACCGAATCTCTGAAGGCGACAAGAGGAGAAGGATAAATAGAAGTCGTAAAAATAAATAAAACTCATAAACAAACGAAGCATACCTGTCTCATTCCAGTCTGACCGCATCCAATTGTTGCTGGAATCCAGCGACTCGGTAAGAACAAATACATACCTCGACTTCCACCCACGATCATTGACGCCAGTTCCCAAAACCAAGGCACGATCACCCTTGAACTTAGAATAAGGACTATAATGCCAGTTCTTATCCTTTTTAACTTGGTACGCCGCCAAGAAATCATTCATGATCATAGGAGACTCCCATTTCGCGGACGCTCGCTCAATAACCAGCAAAACTCGCCAAAGTTGGGGCATCAATTGTCCCGGTGACACATCGAAATCCTGCATGAACGACTTGGCTAAACCAGAAAACGGCCATTGAAACCCTATCTTAAATGGATACTCGTACAAAACGAGATATCCCTCAGGGCAATCCTTAGAACGAACAATCCCCGGACACCGCAACTCTACATTAGTAGGAATTTTTGCTAAACTCCTAAAAACATCTAAGTCTATGTGATTCATGATAAGACTAGCAGGCTCCGTCGAAATTGTGAATCAAAGGACAGAACAAGGTCTTATATAAACGCTCTCAACTGTGGTTTGAAGATTTGCAACGATTCGAGTAAGATGAAGAATGGAAAGGAATCAAGGCGAAATCTCTTCCCAAATAAACACTTCAAAAATATATCAAGAAAAGATCCGTCGTGATCTTTATTTATACAAACGATCGCATCAAGTCGAATCCCTGGATGATTTCCCCGCGTCCGTGTCCTTTAGTATGCCCGCCCGGATCTTCGACACCTGTCCTCGACAGCTGGTAAGCATCATCGTGTGTCAGTATGACATCACGACCTCGTTCCCTTTTCGACTTCTCGTTCAGTTAGAAACGGACCAGTCTAGCTCCAAGGCGATTGAGGTAATTTCTAACTCTTGTCTTATTTCCTATGCGTTTGATTGACAACGTTTAAAACTCAAATTTGACATTCAAGTTTCAAATTTTGGGGGCAAACTGTTTGGGTAAAAAATCACGTCGTACGACCATGACCAGAGCAGGTAAGACGCGTGTTATAATCCAAATCTTGTATTAAGATAAGGTCTCGACAAGAACCCATAAAACATTCGTCGTCTCCCGTAAAAGGTAAGTCGTACGTCTCCCATGACGCACAACCATAGCGTCGCCCGTCCCGTACGACCACCGCGTAATATCATTGTACCTTCGACCAAAGCTAACGTTAACCTTGACTGTTACGTTTGTTAAGTATTTAATGCAGGAGTCAAAGCCATTAATAGCAAGCATCCGTAACGGACGAAGAGCATTATGGATAATCACTCCGGCGACCGTTTCCAGCCGTTGTAGCCGTTGATCAAATCCTTAATGGAGCTAATTAATGACGTGAAGACTATAAAAGACGAGCTAAAGCCTCATTTCAAAGGACATCAGTTAACATCCAGTATATATCAGCGAGCATCAGCAAACAGCAGAGAAAATCATCCAAACTCATAGCAAAGAACATTCAAACTATGGAGATCAAGTACTGAAAGCCAGAACCTTACAGCGAACTCAAGAACACTCGAAGGAAAGCTCAAGTGTCGCTCTCGACGCATGGCAACAGCCCTCGGTCAGAAGTTCTCACTTTGTATTCACACGCGACAAACACCTGTTTTTACATTCAAACACTTGTACTTTACATTTCTAAGAGTAAAGCAACAGGTGTGCTCTTGGAATCTTTAACAAGATTCTTCTTAAGTTGACACGACTGCTCATGATTGAGCATAGTGCCAAATAAGGTAGAAAGGGTCATAAATTTAAGATCCTTCGAGAGTTTAAGACACATGGTATAATTGTCCCAACTTTCAGGAAGACATTCTAAGAATTTAGTCAGGATCTCAGAGTTAGAATAGGTCTTACCAACAGTTTTCAGATCAATAATTAAGCAATTGAAACGTTGGTGAACTTCAGAGAGAGTTTCATTCTTACCACAGATGAAACTTTCATATTGCCTTACGAGGTTTATCTTCCTGGACTCTTGTACATCTTCAGTACCTTCATACGGAACACAGATGGTGTCCCGCATATCTTTGGAACTTTTCAGGTTCATTATGGAGTGGTATACTTCATTAGAGAGAGACATAGAGATGATGGATCTGGCCTTTGTATCGATGGCCACTTTCTTCTTATCATCTTCAGTCCATTGAGAGACTTCTCTGATGATTAGACTTTCATGAAAGGCAGGGGTAGTCGTAGTGGCTGGAACAGCAGCCTGGATCATATGTGGAACATATGGTCTATTTTCTACGTAATAAGGTATAGTGGGATCTACACCATCCAAGAAGAGCATCATTTGATTTTTCCAAGGATTGAAGTTGTCTTTGCTAAATTGAGGTGGTTTGGCAAAAGTGCCATTATCTATGTAATTTGTGTTTGTGGTATTTGCCATATTGAAGAAATAGCAAGGAAGATAGTATAATCAAGATCTTGTTTATTAGATTAAACAATCTGCTCTGATACCACTTGTTGGTCCCGAAAGGTTATACAAGTTTGTAGAGGGGGGGGGGGGTTGAATACAAACACAAATTTTTATCTTTAAAATTGTTTATTGATATATATCAAACAATTTACAGTTTGTTGCGGAATAAGGTCAATTTAAAAACCTAATCTAAACAAACTATGAGAATCACACAGAATTCTTGCACTAAGTAAAGAAAGAAAGAAGATAAGAAAACTAGAGAGAGTTTTCTTACACTAAGTAGTTCAGCGAAGGAAGCATCACTTCAAAATGAAGTAGGGTTTCCTATTTATACTGCATGCATTTAATTCAAGTCAGTACAACTTTACACGTGGAAGCATCTGGTTGGTTGCATGAATTTGACTTTAGCAAACATCCCTTTTGGCCGCATGATGAACAATGTAGTTGCAGAGTGGTTTGTACGATCCAGGACAAATGATGTCCTTCTGACAAATCGTACAAAAGCGTGCAAGGAGATAAGACAAAAGTTACTTGTAGAACAGGCTTCATGATCAGCGATCGCTGAGTTGATCTTTATCAGCGAATGATAAAGTTCAGCTCCCGCTGAAGTCTTCTACTTGAAACTTCGTGTGAAATGAACAAGTCTTGTCTTCCTTGATATACGCATTAGGTAACTAGTAGACTTAGTCACTTGTTCGTCAGCTTCGTCTTCGATTTCAGCTTTGAACTCAATTGTCGTGAATCTTGTCTTCAGGGATCGTAAGCAAACAATTATAAATGAAGCTTTCAACGATCATAAGTGAAACTGAACAGGCTCAAGGCTCATTGATGTACATGTATCGTTGAAGCATAAATTTAAAGCGCATGTTCCCATCAGCGATACTAAACAGACTTAGTATATTTTTTCTTAGATGGCAAAACATTAATACATATTGTTTACATACAATTTTCACTAAGTAATTCTCAGGGTCATTATCAAATCACTGAAGGGTTTGGATCAACAGCGCGATATCAAAAATTACCTTATACACGACCAACTGTCGAACGATCGAATGAAAGCACGCAAGATCAGGTTCAAATCTTCTAAATATCTTATGATCAGAGACAGACTCTAACGATGGTCGTCGACAGGTCTAAACTTGCGATGTATCATCAGCAACGATCAAGTGCAAACCATTCTGAAAGAAATGCACGACGGAGAATGTGGCAATCACTCAGGAGGTCACAGTCTACCAAATCGAGTCTCACGACAAGGTTACTATTAGCCAACCCTACGACAAGACGCGATCAGGTACGTCCAAGGCTGTGACGCCTGTCAACGACATTCAGTTATGTCTCATCAACCCTCAGAACCTTCGCACATGACTTTGATCCCATGGCCCTTGGGGAATGGACATTGTCGGCAAGTTGCCACCTGCCCCTGGGCAAAAGGTATTTCTATTGGTCCTTACAGATTATTTCTCCAAAGGGATAGAAGCAGCGGCTTTCTCCCAGGTTCGGGATAAAGAAGTCATCTCTTTTATCCAGACTAACATTATCTGCAGGTTTGGAATCCCTTCCGAAATCGTATGCGACAATGGTTCGCAATTCATAAGTGATCGAACTCAGCAGTTTTGCGAGGATCGTAACATCAAACTCACGACCTTGACATCGTGATGTCCTCAGTCGAATGGACTCGCTTCATCAAGCAACAAAGTCATAATCAACTCGATAAAGAAGCGATTAAAACTGCAAAAGGGCGATTGGTCGAAGAACTTCCATCGGTTCTGTGTAGGGGTGCTCAAAAACCCGATCAAACCCAACCAACCCGATCAACCCGACCCAACCAGACGTGAAATAACCCAACCCGAAGAAACCCGATGTCCAATCGTGTTGTAAAATCTTCAAACAGTATGTATTGGGTTGATATCGGGTTACGATAATTTGAACCCAACCCAACCCGATGAACCTGATATATATATATATATTCAATCTCTTATCCATCTCTATATAACTCCTTCACACACACACATACATATATATATACATATATATATAGTAAATGTTAACATATATATGCAAATTGAGAAAAATAGTTGATGACGATATGTTTAAGATTTAAGAAATATGCAAATTGGAGACGTCAAGTTATTTGATCATATTTGGTTTAGACATTTTTATATGTAGTGTCTAAATATTGTCTGAATTATTGGTTCTATTTTAAAGACATGTTTCCTTTATTTTTATGTTTTTAATTTGATTTTACCATGTTTAAACACAACCTGACTAACCCGATCAACCCGAACAGGTTGGTTTGGGTTGGGTTGTATCTTTGTTTGGGTTGGGTTGGGTTGAAATCTTTTCAAACCGCCAACATTGGGTTGATGTGTCGAAATGCCTTCAACCCGATCAACCCAGCCCGTGAGCACCCCTAATTTTGTGGGCCAATCGTACGACACCACGTACTTCCACAGGCCAAAGACAAGTGGTCGAACGACATTTCAACAAGAATGTCAAGATCAAAGTTTTCCAGGAAGGCGACTTCGTCCTTCGATGTTCATTCCAAAACACTAAGGAGTTGAACGCAGGTAAGTTATCCACTAAGTGGGAAGGACCCTATCACATATCTGAAGTTGTAGCAAAAGGCGCTTACAGGCTCCAAACCCTCGACAATAAAGATATCCCACGAAGCTGGAACTCAGTACATTTGAAAAAACATTTCTTTTAAATTATTTTTTCTTACGATTTATTCATCACGACCATTACTGGCATAAGAATCGGAGGGTCGTTGGCAACCGCTAACGATTTATATCTCGCAGGATCGCACGACCGCATAAACGCAACTCGGTAACTACACTAACACTGTGTTCTCGAAACTCATTTTAGGAAGGAAAGGAAAGGAAAGGAAAGGGAGGGAAATGGGTGGAAAGTAAAATAAACTCGTGTTCTCGAAACCTTTTTAGGAAGGAAGGAAAGGAAAGGAAACGGAAGGAAAATAATGATAAGTTTCCTTCCAAAACTTTCCTCCCAAATGTGGAGGAAAGGGAAGAAAGGAAAAGAAAGAAATTAAAAACATTTAAAAAAGTTACTGAAATTATTAAAATTACAAAACTACCCGATATTTCCTTATAAAAGATATATTTTTAAGGTTATATTAGTAAAAATGACATATTTCCTTTCCTTTCTCTCATGTTCAAGAACACGAAAAAATATTTTCTTTCCTTTCTTTTCCTTCCATTTCTTTACCTTTCAAAAACACAAATGAGAAAATTATTTTCTTTTCCTTTCTTTTCTCTCCCTTTCTTTTCCATCCATTTCCTTTCCTTTCTTTTCTTTTCTCTTGGACAAGACCACTCGTCAGTTAAAAAGTCATGAGTCTCACGATTCTAAACCTAGGACTTAGATAAAAATACTAGCCGAAGTCGCAGGATCTCTATAAAATCCTTAAGTTGCATGATCTTTGCAAAATGACTTGGATCACACGTTTTATGTTTTGATTACATCAAGGGTTCATACCTTGGTCCTAACTATGTCATCTGACACACATTCTATGTCCTATCGCATGTTTTATATATTATCGCAAGACAGTGCATCGTTAATATAGTTTTACTTCTACAACAAGTAAAATCGTTCGATAAAGGTTCGTAAGACGAAAGTAAACACTTGTATTAATTCTTTCAAAAGTTTACTAGTGCAGGGCCCGACCACCAACGGTCGCCCCAAAGAAAAACCTACGAAAGAAAAAATCTAAAAAACTAAGGCTGGGAAGGTTGCTCCTAATCCTGAGCGACTTCCTCGTCATCTCCTCCAGCTTCGGCTTCCGCAGAGTCGCCCTCTTCGAAATCATTCTCCTGGTCGAGGTCTTTTCATCTCTGATTTGCGCCACAAAAGTCATGAATTCCGCCTCGGCGTGCGCCATGGGATTCTTCCCACGGAGGTGGCGACACATGATCGTCGCCTTAACTTAAAAACGAGTTAAGGCCTCAAAAGGGAGGAGCCTTTCCTCTAAGACACTGATCGCCTCCTCCTTAGCCTTGACGACGGACTCAAGGTCCTCGACTGGTTTTTCTCGCATGGTCAAAAGGGCCCTAGTTGTCGTCACCTTTGCCTCAGACGTAGAGGCTTTATCAACGGTCATCTTCATACGACCTTGAAGGTCGCTTTGCTCCTCGATGAGGCCTCTAAGAGGTCGTAAGATTCATCAAGCCTCGCCGAGAGAGACTCGACCCTGGCCCCTGCTCCCATTACTTGTTCCCATGCCCTTCGTTCTCCCTCTTGCATTGCACGCGTTTCCTCGACGGCACGGGAGGCAACCTTCTGGGCCTCGTCCAGTTGGTTGTATAGGCACAGGGATGCCTGGAACGCCTAAAACAACGATAGAAAAATTAGAACGCACAAAACAAACCAAAAACATAAAATTTAAGATATGCAAACTCACCATGAACGACAGCCCCGAGACGTGAGACCCAGTCTCATCGACCGACACTCCCTTATAACGATCCCGGAAGGACGGGATCAAATATTTCCCCAAATGAGGAAATGTTTTCTCCCTATCCAGGACGCCATCAGCCAGGAAGTCTGACGCTAAAGTAAAATTTACCGCCGAAACGTCGGATGACACCTTAGCCACATGCCCCTTCCATTTATCGATCGTAGAGGGGGTAAGCTCATCCGACCAGGGACCTGTCTCCTCTGGTATCGTCGCCAACACCGGAGGAGTGACGCTGATCATCTCAATGTCGATTGCCCACGTAGACGCCTTCGCCTTCTTCGGTGTGGCAACCTTCGACTGACTGCCACCCTTCGAGGACGATTCCCTCCGGAGGGTAGCCGTCTTCATCTTTTTCGCCCCCGACACGGAAGTCAGGGGGGCTTTTCACTTTAACTCCCTGGCTTTCCTAGCCATGAGGAGTTTAGATTCTTTCTTTGAGAGGTCGTGCGTCGGCATTGAGCCCGATCCACCTAAAAATAAATATCAAGGAGAGAATTAGAAGAAAAACCGAAAGAGATTGAAAGTTGTACGATCAAATGTCGCACGACTGAAAACTCACACGATGTGATAAAGGTCACTTACCGGCCATTTCCTTCTCTTCTCTTCTCTTCTCTTCTCTTCTCTTTCTTCTTCTTCCTCTTCCCCCTCTCTCCCTGCGGTCGAAGCCCCAGCTGCCTCGATCACCTCAACGTCAGAATCCTCGTCGACGAGGGTATGGGCGATGAACAAGGAGCGTTCTCCGACGCTACACCTCAGGAAGATTTTTTCCTGAGTGTCAGAGCGAGGCTCGACCCTGTTGAAGTCGATCGCTGAAATACATGGAAAAAGTCAGTGAAGAGATTAAAAACAATAATACAATAAACATGAAAATATACGACAAAGCTTAAACCTACCGTCGGTATTCCACCCAGTGGTAACCCACGAAGAGTCCTTCCGTATGGTCGAGCGACTTCAGTCAACCAAGAACATACCTGGCCTTCCACACACGATCGTTGACCGTGGTATTCTGGGCAGGACTCATTCACCCCTAAACCTCGGGTAGAGGCTATAATGGTGGTTCCCATCCGCTTTCACCATGTAGGCCGCCAGAAGGTTGTTCACAGTGAACAGGGCGACCCAACCGACGGTGATCTTTTTGATCACCTGGGCAATGCCACAGAAATGTGGCATTGCCTGACCAGGGGAGAGATTAAACTCGTTCAAAAACGCCCTGGTCAATGGAGAAAAGGGCCATTTGAATCCTATCTTGAATAGATACTCATATAGAATGAAGTATCCATCCAGACATCCTTCGGGTCGAATGTGATCAGGCGTATAAAGCTCGACCACCTCAGGAATTCCGGCCAAAGTCCTAAAAGCCTCTAAACTATCGTTGATAATGGTACTATGAGGTTCGCCGGACATGATGAAGTCGGGAGGGTTCACTAAGGCTAAAAAGAGGTCTCTAAGAACCCAGTTCTTCACTCGTTTCCTCACAATCGATTTAATGCGCATAAAAGAAGAGAAATCGTACCTCTAAAAATCCCCTAGCGAAAAGAAGAAGAACTCAGTCTATCTATTTTTGGCAAAAGATCAAAGAAAATCTCTCTCTAGAATCTTCAGAAACAAGGAAAGGATCGGCTGAGTACCCCTATATATACGGTTTCCAATGTCAGGTCGAGGCGCTCGATGGTCAACACGTGTTATCAACCTTTCGCATGCCGTCGTTGGATGAACGACACATGTCACACAACTGTTATGCACACGCCACTAGGCATGGCAATTTGGCCCGACCCGGTGGGGAACCCGGTTCACCCGACCCGACCGGGGTTGGGGATTCCCCGCCAAACCGGGTACTGAGGCCGGGGCCGAGGACACCCGGTAGTTGAAAACCGGGGACGGGGCTGGGGCCGGGATGACCATCCCCCGACCCGCCCCGGACCCGGTTTATATATATTAATAAAAAAATAAATATTTTATATATTTATTAAATATATAATCAATTTTAATTTTCTAAACCCATTACATTACCAATTTACCATCGAAACCAGAGTACCAGACCTCATCGTGACCACCACCGAAACCCTAAAATCCTAAATCCCTACCAAACCTCACGTCGACCGCGACCACCACCGTCCACCGCAGCACCATCTCTTCCGGCCACCGCCGCTCACGTCAACCTCGACCACCATCGCAGCATGCCAATTGTGAGTGGTTAGTCTTCTTTCTTCCAATTTTGATTTTGTGGGTTTGCTTGTAAAGATTTTGATACGCATTAGTGAAATCTATCTCATTGTCGAGTGTGCATTGTCTTTGAAGTTTGACCCTATTCGTTGCTATGGGTGAATGTACTTCAGCCTCTCATGCTTATAATGTACAATAGCTGTTAATACACTATTAGTTTGATGAATGATTTGGCTTATCCTACAACAAGTTATTTATACTATGGGGTGGTAACAAAAAATAAACCTGGAGATTGTTGGTTGCCTCTTGTCTTTGATTTTGCTCTATTATGTTCAATGTAAATGATATGTGTTGGACTTTTTCGGTTACTGTGACTTTAATACAATGAAAACTTCCATTGGTGTAGCGTTTACTGATAGCACTAGAGGCAAGGGATTCAAGTATAACCAAAGGTGAGAATTGTTTTTGAGTATGTGTTGTATATGATAGTTAAAACAAAGTTCCAGTAAGAACCAAAATTGTTCTTTTGGAACTGGACAAGTGTCTACCATTGATTTTCTTATAGAACTGTGTTATGAAGACAACAAATTATATCAAGATGGATATTATATTTTTATAGGACAAATCAAATACAGACCTTGCAAATGTTAAAAGTTATACAAACCAATCAATTAATTATGATCAACTCTTTATATTAGAAAACAATCAATATATTTATGAAACTAAATATTTGTTAAACTAGATAAAGTAGAAGATTATTAATTTAATTGATGATCAATTAGACTTGGAAATAATTGTGTCTCTACTCTCTACAAATAGCATATGCTTTCCAAGTCTAATCGATGTTTTAATTGGTGATGTTTGTTAATGGTAATATCATTTTGAATAGATGTTTTAATTGGTGATGAACTTTTTGAGAATTTTTTAGAATTTTTCCAAGTAAATCTCTCATTAATATTAATTATAAATTCTAATTAAAGCCTGCATTAATTTTTCTTTTGTTTTAGATGGACACTGAGACTCCAGAAAATGCAAACGTTGGTGATACAGGATACACACCTACACCTACTCCTACTCCTCTTACGGAAGGTCGGACTGCCAACACCACCAACGAATCTGTAAGCATGCATGTAGGGTCGACTGCGACCATTGAAGTTGAACCACCGACCAAAAGATTAAAATCTGAAGTTTGGAAGGATTTTGAAGTAGTTTATGTAGATGGTGTTCGTAGATGGGCCAAATGTAAGTATTGCAATAAGCAGATGACTGGTAGACCAAATGATGGGACGACCCACTTGAAAGATCATTCTAAGATATGTCCTAGGAAAGGTACAAAGGACATAAAACAACATATTCTAGTTCAAGAGCAAATGGCTAAGGGTGGGAATACATCCTTGTTGAGTAATTATACTTTTAATGCTGCAACGACTAGGAATGATTTAGCCGAGATGATCGTTATGCATGACTATCCACTTTCTGTTGTAGAGCATTATGGTCTTAGAAAATTTTCAATTGGTCTTAACCCTATGTTTAAGATGCCGTGTAGATCTACCATCAAGAATGACATCATGAAGCTATATGAAACAAAAAAGGGTAGTACATTGCGTTGTTTGGAAGAGAATGAAAGTAGGATTGCTCTTACATCTGATATGTGGACCGCAGGACCCCAAAAGAAAGGCTACATGGCACTAACAGCACACTACATAGATGCCAACTGGAAGTTACAAAATAAGATTATCAGGTTTTTTCTCGTTTACTATTCTTTAAATCTTTATAATTCAATATTAATATCTATAATATTAATTTTTAATATACCTTGATGCAGCTTCATACATGTACCTTCTCCACACACGGGCACATGGCCGATGCCTTGTCTCAAGTTATGATGGAATGTTTTCTGGATTGGAACATTGACAACAAGTTGTCATCATTGACACTTGACAATTGTTCAACAAACGATGCTTTGGTCGACAAGTTGTTAGGTACTCTTATTCCTTCCTCGTTAATTTTAAAGGGTAGGTTGTTTCACATGAGATGTTGTGCACATATCATTAATCTCATTGTGCAAGATGGGTTTTCTGTGATTGAAAGGGCAATCAAGAATGTTAGGGATGGTGTCTCATTTTGGTCAATTACTCCTAAGAGATCCCAAGATTTTAGACTAATTGCACAACAACTTGGTGTAGATTGTGAAAAGGAATTGGTGCTTGATTGTAAGACTAGATGGAATTCTGTTTATACAATGTTGAATGTTGCCTTAGAGTATAAAGATGTTTTCACTCGTCTAAGCAAGAAAGACAACCATTATGTTAGTCTACCTAGTGAAGATGAATGGAAAATGGCGTCTGATGTTTGTGACAATTTGAAGTTGTTTTATACTGTGACCGAGACATTCTCCGGGACCAAGTATCCCACTTCCAACATATTCTTTCCTTTGATTTGTGACATGAAATTAGAAATTAGGAGTTGGCGAGATGATGAAAATGTGGTTATTAGGAACATGGCATCAAGTATGTCAGAAAAATTTGATAAATATTGGGGAATCATACATGATGTCATGTGTGTGGCTATTGTTTTAGATCCTAGGTATAAGTTAAAGTTGATCAATTGGTTCTTTCCAAAGATTTATGGTCTTGACTCAAAAGATGAGGTTATGAGGATACGTAGCCTATGTAATGATTTGTTTGAGGAATACAAAAGGAACCATGATCAAAAGAAAGGGAATGGGCAATCAAGCACTACTCACTCAGATGGGGGGATATCTTCAAAGGGAAAGGAAAATGCTTCATGGTTATTACAATTTGCGAATGATGTTTCCGTGGATGATATGTTTGAAACGACCGAGTTGGATCACTATTTGGAGGAGAAGTTGTTACCAAATGATGATGATGAGTTTGATATTTTAATGTGGTGGAAGTGCAACGGTGCCAAGTATCCTATCATGAAGAAGATTGCGAGGGATTTGCCAGCCATTCCAATTTCAACCGTAGCATCAGAATCCGCGTTTAGCATGAGCGGGAACAAGATAAGCAAACAACGTAGTCGGCTAAAAGCGCAAACTGTTGCAGCGTTGATGTGCACTCAAAGTTGGTTGAGGAAAGAAATTGAAGGTAATGATTATATAATTGTTATCGTAATTTGTACATTTATATAAATTTTTCTAACTCGTATTATTTTTAATTTTAGATAAAAAAAAAAGATGGAGCGCCGGAAGGATTTGATCAAACGGTTGCATACGATGAAGATGTTGAATGAAGCTGTTAGCTTCAATCTTCATAATCATAGAAGTATTTAGAAGTAGTGAAAAATAGGCTAAGTGAAGAAAAGCATCTTACAGAGGCTCTGCCGAACTTACCGAGAGATCAGAGTCAAGAAGCCACAGAAGCAACAGAGACGTCCTACAGAACCTCTGTTGGACTTAAAGAAGACCCAAGACTCGGAAACAAAAGAAGACTGCTCTACGAAGGACCAAACCGCAGAGCCTCTGTGACACTTCACAGAGCCTCTGTGGTCTTCAACAAAGACTTCAAAGATATTATTAATATCTTGCTACTATTCCAGAACCCGTTCGTCAACTTGCATGGAAACATACCATGTCCAACGTCGACGTGTCAAACTCTGTTTGGATTCAATAGGGCTTAGTACATAATAGACGTCTGCTGCATTAAATGCAATACAGCACGTCTGACTGTTCATGCCATCCTTGCCACTGTTCACGACATCCGTTCTAGTATTCATACGTACCTTTTGAATAGTAGCATATGCTTTATGGTCCCCTTTAGAGTAGTATATAAGGAAGACTCATGTTGAGTTCTTCCTTACACCTCTTCAATCGAACATCAAGAACACAAAAGCTTATTCACCTTAAAAGTCATATCTGTTTTAAAGCTTTACTTACTCTTTGTTCTTAATCTGTTCTTGATATATATATATTCAGTAAACCTTGAAGTAATTATATTCTGTTCACTGTTTATTTATATTCCGTTCTAAATCTATCAAACATATCTGTTAGTTCTTCAAATACGCTTCCGCATCAAACCTTAAACTTGAACTAATAGATCTGATAATCTTGTTTAAGCAAAACGGGAACCAACATATCTGTTAGTTCTTCAACTTTATATTCAAAGAGGAAGTCTTCTGAGGGATCTAAAGAGAAGAAGAAGAAAAAGGGAAAGAAAACCAAGACCCCTACAGAGGAACAACTTGCCTCTGCTTCTGCTATCCAACAAACTCCTGCAGAACCATCTTCTCCACCCACTGAACATCACACAGAACCCTCATCTCCACTACAAACCCAAGGTCCCTCTGCCCCTCCCTCTTCCAAAAGAAAAAGAAAGTCAAAATCTACAGAGGAGGGAGCACCAAAACCAAAGAAGAGGAAATCAAAGAATAAGAAACCATCTTCTCCTCTGCAATCAATTTCAGAGGGAATCGAAGAAGAACAACCTCAATCACAACCTCAACCTTCACCTCTGCAAACCCAAATAATTACAGAGGGTAGTGATACACTTCTGCCAAGACAAGAGACTGCAGAAGAAGAGGTCCAAATAGGTAAAGTTACTGAAAAAAGGTTAGAGGATAGGGTACAAACGTCTGGAGGAAAAGAAAATGAGAAAGAAGAAAATGCAGAAGATGAAACTTCAAGAAAAACGACCACAGAAGCTGCTGAAAATCAAACTCCACAATCCACAGAAGAACCAATTATAGAGGAAGTTGAGGACCAAGACTATACGTCCTCAGAGGAACAAACTCCACCACCACTCATACCAATCATTCAGCAAACGGTAGGATCAACTACCAAGGCACAAAAAACGACAGAGGCTACACGAGAAGAAGAAACATCAGAAGCCTCTGAAGAAAGTTTTGATGACATTGATGATCATCTTCCACGCACAACTCAGTGGACAAAAAGCCATCCTCCAAGCCAAATAATTGGAGAACCTTCTGACTCAGTAAAAACAAGGTCTGCCACTGCTAATTTTTGTTTCTTTACAAATTTTATTAGTGTGATAGAACCAAAGAAGATTTCTGAAGCCCTAGATGACCCAAACTGGGTAGACGCCATGCAAGAAGAACTTCTGCAGTTTGAGCGTAACAAAGTATGGACTTTAGTACCTCTGCCACGAGGGAAACAGGCCATTGGGACTAAGTGGGTCTACAGAAATAAGAAGGATGAAGATGGAGTGGTCATCAGAAACAAATCACGATTAGTGGCAAAGGGTTATAGACAAGAAGAAGGCATAGATTACGATGAGACTTTTGCTCCTGTCGCACGGCTCGAAGCAATAAGAATATTCTTAGCCTTCGCAACCCACAGAGGTTTTAAAGTCTATCAGATGGACGTAAAATCAGCTTTTCTCAACGGTGAAATCCAAGAAGAGGTTTACGTAAATCAGCCACCAGGGTTTGAAAGCTCAAAGTTCCCAAGGCATGTATACTACCTTGAAAAGGCTCTATACGGACTAAAACAGGCTCCAAGAGCATGGTACGAACGACTTTCCACCTTTCTTCTAGAAAATGGCTACAACAGATACTACATTATTTTATAAACGCAACAATAGTGAGATAATGCTTGTACAAATATACGTAGATGACATAATTTTTGGGTCTACAAATTCAGAAGAGTGCAAAAATTTTGAAAAACTCATGCAAAGTGAGTTTGAAATGAGTATGATGGGAGAATTAACATTCTTCCTCGGACTTCAAGTCAAACAATCTTCAGAGGGAATTTTTATAAATCAAGCCAAATATGTCTCTGACATTCTTTTAAAATATAATCTCTCTGATACCTCTGCAATGAAGACTCCAATGGCCACTGGAAATAAGTTATACTTAGATCCAAATGGTATTTCTGTAGAATGTACTCTCTACAGAGGCATGATTGGATCTCTGTTATACTTAACAGCAAGCAGACCTGACATTATGCATGCCACATGTCTTTGTCCACGTTATCAAGCTAATCCAAAGAAATCACATTATGATGCTGTAAAGAGAATCTTTAGATACCTGAAGGGGACCAACAATCTTGGTCTCTGGTATCCACAGAACTCTGGTTTTAGTCTTAAAGCTTATACAGATTCAGACTATGGAGGATGCATGCTCGACAGAAACAGTACCTCTGGGAGTTGTCAATTCCTAGGTGGTAAACTAGTCAGTTGGACCTCCAAGAGGCAGAATTGTGTCTCCACATCCACTGCAGAAGCTGAATACGTTGCTGCTGCTAGCTGTTGTTCTCAGGTACTATGGATGAAGACTCAGCTAAAAGACTACGGCCACATCCTATTCAAAATACCCATCTTCTGTGATTCCAAAAGTGCCATTGCTATCTCTGCCAACCCTGTGCAACACTCAAAAACCAAGTATATCGATATAAGGTACCATTTCTTGAAACATCATGTTGAATACGGTACAATCGAAATGCATTTCGTGCCCACAAAATATCAACTCGATGACTTATTCACCAAAGCACTAGACGAGAAAAGATTCAACTTCTTGGTGGGTAAGTTAGGAATGATTAACATGGTGTGAAAATCCTCTGTAAGTATAGCTTTATCTTCTGTAAATAAGTATAAATATCTATTATTCCTTAAGTTATTGCTTTGATAAATTTATTTCTGTATGTAATTTTTTTTTGTGCAAAAATAATTCTTGGTCACAGAGCTTCTGTGGGTCCGCTCAGATCTTCTGATAACCCTTACAGAACCTCTGGTAAACATGATCTATGCTCAATACAAATCTTACCATTCTTTGAAACAAGCATAGATCAAGGGGGAGCAAAAGGAAAATTCTTGATCTACAGAAGTGATTAGATCAAGGGGGGGCAAAAGGGACCCTGAAATGATCTACAGAGGTAAATCTTTCAAAGGAAAGCCAAAGAAGAATGTCGATAATTCTCCATCGACAGAAGTAAGACAAAACTGCCGAGAACAAAAGAACCAAAAGGTATGTCTCTCGCACAAAAGGTTTTTGGAAAACAGTTTTCTAGGACAAGAATTGTCAAATATGTCCTAAATATACTATGAATAACATTTCAAAAATCAAAAGTTCAAAAAGTTTAACAAAATTCGAAATAGGAGAAATTTAAGGTCATAGAGCTTCTGCTGAGCTCAACAGAGGTTCTGCAGGAAATATGCTTTGTGATCACAAATTAACCCTCTGTCGATCTTTTGGAATGTTATCTCGTAAACCGAAAACACACACCATGACCTTCTCGAACAAAACGTTTTTCAAAATAGTTTTCTCGGACACCAACTTTCAATAATGTGCGAAAAACATCTCTTAACACAGATCAAAAATTGGATGATCAGAAAGTTAATATAATTCAAGTTATAAGATTTTTTTTCTCTCATAGAGCTTCTGTTGGCTCTCACAGAGCTTCTGCAAGTTTCATCAGAGCCACAAAACCTCTGTGAGTCAAATTTCTTAACAAAATCCTATTTGATCCTCTCCAATGTCTTTACAAACATTTTGGTTAAAAGAAGAGCCCACAGAAGTCATGATAACAATGAGATATATGAGAGAAACATCAAGCTTTTTCAAGATCACAGAATCTGTTACGTGAGCATTTCTGTAGTAATAACGGTTACTTTTACTGAGAGTGAAACTCATGTGGCTAAAAACAACCTCACGCGCCTATCATTAATGGGCCGCGCACGACGTCCTGTCATATTCTGATAAGGCCTACGTGTCCCATTTTCATTGGGCGTACATGGAACGTTTTTATTTGGAAAGTTGAACCCGCCGTTCAAACTCGAGTACGGATTCCAAATTTTAATCCATTGCCATATATTTTACTCTTTCGAATACTACCGTTTTACCCTCCTATAAAAACCAAGCTTACCCTCTCATAAAACCTTTTACAAACTCTTATCTTCTTCTCCGGCGAAACCCTGCAAAAGCTTGCAAAAACCTTGTTCTTAAAATCAAATGGCTTCATCTTCTAAAGCTATCTCCCAAGAACTCTCTCCGGCGAACTCACCGGAACACTCACCTGCCCATTCTGAACATTCAGAAAACCCCAACCTTGCAAGAGCTATTGAACAACAAGATTCCGGGAACTCAGCAGAATTTGCTCCGACGACACACTTGCAAAACTTCATAGCAAAATATCACTTCGAAACCATACTTCCTATCAAATCCAACAACTGCTATTTGGTACCCTCACCTACTGCTTTCGGCGAAGCCCATGCTATTCTTCTGAACATAATAGAAAATCACATCCTCTTCCCTCTACTCTCAAGAATCCCAAACACAATTCCAGTCCGTTATCTGAACCAATTTTGGCAAAGCTGCCGATTTGATAAAGACGATTATCTTATCAAAGGGTACATTTCAAGACCTGATAAATCTGAGCATCTTGAAATCAAGTTCAACAGAACAATGTTCTCACTTGAATTCAACCTACCAACAAGGGGTCTTCCGGGATTGAAGAGTTATGCAGAGCAACCAACAGACGAAGAGCTCTGTCGTTTCGTGGAAATGCTTGGGTACAACACCCAACTACGGAAGATAAATGACTTCCGCAGAGGAAGATTACCACCTCTGTGGAACACTTTGTTCTCTATTCTTAACAGATGCCTGACAGGGAAAATAGGGAGTATTGACCAAAGCTCACATCAAATCTTGAGCATCATGTATGGGGTTTACTATGATCTTCCACTAGATTATGCGACCATAATGATGCAAGAGATCATAAACACCATCGACAGAAAGAACAACACGAGAAGGGTCAAAGAGAACGATCCCAACTTTCTACCACCTCTGCAATTCCAAAGAATATTGGGAGTACTGTTCGAACCTCTACTGCTAATCCAAAAATGTCCAATGGAAGGACCAACTCCCAAACAGTTCCCGATGAACAAGAATACCCCCATTGATCATACTGATGGCTACTCACACTGCAGACCTCTGTCAAAGAAGCTTCTGCGCTACGCATCGAATAAATCCCTTAAGAAAGAGTATATACGCGATCATAGAACTCCTAAACCGAGTCCTATGACACCCCCGCGTTTAGGTGTCCCCCTAGGAACAATGATAGCAAAACCTCTTTCCACTCAAGAAGAAAAGGATCAGAAGTTAGCAAAGCACATGGCTATTCAACTCAGCTTTATAGCCAAACGTGCAGAACTTATGGGAAAGAAGTCTTCATCAAGAACCTCTGCATCTACTCCAAAAGCTAAGAAGAGAAAAACTGCAGAAGGCACCTCAACAAGCGCTGCAGAAGATCAACCTTCACCTCCTCATGCCACAGAAATTGGCTCCTCTGCTCCTCCCTCTTCCCCAAAAATGAAGAAGAAAAGAAGATCGAAATCAACAGAGGAAGGGGCACCAAAACCAAAGAGAAGGAAAACCAAAAAGAAGCATGGTAAATCACTTGAAAAGTTGGTTACCATTGCAGAAGAGGAAACTGCAGAAGAAGAAGTTGCAGAAGAAGAAATGGCTACAAAACAGTATCAATCACCCTATCAATCTCCAGATAGATTTGCTCACCAAGGAGACCTGAACGACTTCTTACAGAACCCTGACATTGCCAACACCCTAAATACAGCAGGGTGGACGGCACAACCTCTCGACCACCACTCTCCAGAAGAACAAGATTTCGCCATTTCTGGCATTGACACACATCTGCAAGAAGATGACACAACACCCAAAGATCAACCAGCCAACACCCCTGTTATTTTACAAAACCCTTTCATTCAAGGATTGGACGTCCACAGAAGAAGTCCAAACCCAACTTCAGAAGAAATAGAACAAACAGAAGCTGAGTGGAATAGAGGTAAAATAACAGAGGCTTCTGAGAAAATAATGGAAGAAAAAAAAAAGAAAAAGGGGCCGAAGTTGTACAAAAAGAGGGATTTGCAACAACAGAGACATGAATAGAAATCTCAGCGGTGGATTCAGATGAAGAAGAAGCTGTCTGGATACGTAAAGGTCTCTATCATCCACATGTCATGAGATTATACGGATCTCATCAAATGTATGACTTTTTACGTCCAGAGCAAGGAACTTCAACAGAACCTAGGGAAGAAGCACCAAGCCGAAGGATAGCTACAGAGGATGAAATGATAGACAATGATGTAGTGCTTGGATGCTTAACAGAGGAAGCAGCAAGAAAAGATGCCTGGATAAATAGAGGCACACAACCAAAACCAACTCCCAGTGCAACCCACATTTCTAACTCCGCAGGTCTAGCTGCAGAAGGAGTTATTGAAAAAGAGCAGCACAGCTCGATCCTAACCCAACCCATCCAGCCAGAGGTTACTCTTTCAACCTCTGTGCCCACAGAAACCGGGGAATCCATTCCTAGGGAGTCTCCTCAAAGAGACTCACCTATTGTTCGTGATCAATCTCCCCAGATCACCCTAGAACACCCTACAGAGGAATTCGTTTCCTCTGCCACGCACACATTAGGACCAAAACGTCTTTCAGAGAGAAGTAGTGAGCACAGAGACGAAGAGACTCTAGACAAGTCTCCTAGTCAACAGAAGGACATTCCAATACCCACCTCTGGAGTGGATTTGGACACTGTTCTTCACAGAACTTCTGTAGAGATTGAAACTCAGGTTTCTTCTCAAGGATCAGAAGGAAATCCTTCCACCCCCATCGTACAAACAAGGGTGAACGAAGGTGTCCCAGGAACAGGGACTCACTCTGGAGACGAATGTGTTCCTCCAGAGGTTACACAAGGAACACAAGTATCAAGGGATGAGTTCCAAACCCTTGTCACCTCTGTGAACCAAACAATGAAAGAGTTGCAAAGCTCTTTCAAATCCTTTACAGAGACAACATCTACGGCTATCCTGAATCTGAACACCAAAATGGACAATCTGTCCACAGAGGTAAAAACCGCCATCTCAGAGATGAAGTCTTCTGCCGAAACTACTGCCAAAGCTACAGCTACTTCTGCCGCTCAAGAATTTGGAACAGCTGCAACTTCTGCGTTCAAGGACTCTGTCAAAAACTTCCTTGAACAAATGAATACGCAATCCAACAGAGCAGAGGGCATTACTCCTGCAGATTTACAGAATGCCCTATCACAAGTCCAAGCAGAAGCAATACGCAACACGACAATGATGCAACCAAAAGACTATATGACCAGAGCACAGCTTACAGAGCTCGGACAGAACGTTATTAACCAGGTCACAGAAGTCATTGTCTCCTTCACAACTGCAAATGCCAACTATGTCAAGGATTTCAGAAAGAGTGTCGGCAGAATGCGTTTCAAAACAGAAGCAGAGCTTGCGACATTGATTGGCCTCTGCGATGATGTCTGTGAAAAGTTGATGGCAGCAGGAGCTGAATTACCGAAGAAGCCCAACACTTCTTGCAGAGCAGAGGGTACTTCTGATAAAAGTCAGGATGATTCTGATGATGACCAACCTGGTCCATCAGATAATCCTGAGGGGGAGAATCTAAGAGAGAAAGCTACGAGCAGAGGAATAAAAAGTCCACCAATCGCAGCAGAACCAATCAGCCAAGCCCCTCCAGAACAAACCCAACAACAACAAACCCAAAAGACCACAGAGACAACACCCATCTCTGTGGAATCATCTCCTGACGAAACCAAAATTCCAGAAGCAGATCAGCAAACCACAGAGGCAACAACCGCCCCTAAGGTAATCATTTTGGAAGAAACAGATGAACAAACCACAGAGAAAACACCCACCTCTATGGAAACACCCCAAACCATACAAAGAAGAAAGTCGATTGCCACCAAACCAAAAAGAGCAACGACCTCTGCTTCTGACGTTCTGAAAAGGATGCACACAACAATGGGTGATCGTATGGCGCAGAGAGAAGAAGAAAGGCACAAGTTCACACTAGCATTCAAAATGGCAAGAAGATTCGATGTCAATACTTCATCAACAGAAACTGAGCTCACAGAAGAAGTCAACAAACAACCTCCAACAGAGATTACAGAGCAACTTAAGCCAACAGAACCATCGCCACAAAAGTCCTCTAAATCACAAATGTCAAAACCCACAGAGGCAACCCCCATCAAGCCAACAGAAGTGCCAACCTCCAAACTTACAGAAGCAACAGTTTCTGCCCCGCCAAAAGCCAAAGATAAGGGCAAAGGAATACTGACAGAAGAGCCTAAGAAGAAAACATTGCCAAAGCCAACAGAGAAACTAATGAAGAGTGCGTTTGATGCCTTTCAAACCCCAAAGCCTGAAGAAGTTGACTGGGCACATGGATTGAAGCCCCTGTCAGACATTCCTCTAACTGGTAGAGCTGCAGAAGTTGTTCAAGAAATGGAGAGTCTCAGAAGACGAGTACCACAACCTGGTCCAACACATGTAGAGATGGAAGAAGTGGTCTACAAATACCTCTATAAACAATCTTTTCAGACCAATCATCCAACAGATCATGTGACAGATCCAAGGATCAGAGAAGAATTTGAGAACATCTTCATAAGGACAAAGCCAAGAACCAAAGCAGATGTCTTCTCAATCCACAAGATCAAAAAGGTAATCTTCTGCAAATTCTCCATCACAAGAACCTATCCAAAGGTCAGGTACAATCTTTACAAAGTCAGAAGAGAAGACAATTCAGAAACTACCTTCGCTGATGCTGATTTAAGAAATATCAATCCTTATGATCTACCTGACCTTCTGCAATGGACAAAGGACAACTACAACACAGAGGCAAACACCAGAGCCTATCAAGTGTTGAGAAAAGCGATGAGGGAAAAGCTTCTGCTCTACAGCATGATAGATTTCCAGCTGGGAAAGGATCTTGGTCTCAAGCATCTGGATTTACGACCACCAGAGGATCGCTGGCCACCGGACGCCGTACCTAACTCAATCATCACAGAACCACGGTTTGGGTTAGTATTTCAAAACCCTCAAGGCGAAACTAAACTATTTGTATGCATGGACTGTCAGAAGTACGCAACAAGTACTCTGAACAAGTTCAGAGCAAGCCTTGTGAAATACAGAGGTACAAAGAAAATGGATAAAGATGCTGCAGATACTATCATCAGAGAGATTGACGCAACAATCCGCCTAAGAGAACTCTGCATCAGCTTCTACAAAGAGATCAGAAGAGTCGGAAGAGACAACAGAAGCTACAACGATTTCAAAGATGCCAAAATCTGATTCTCAGACCTCAAATCTCTGCAAACCAAGTCAAAGTTTATCTTTCATTGTACTCAAATGTAAAATGCCTCTGGCATATTTCTAAATGAAAGAAATTTCGAGGTATTGTTTAACCTCTGTCTTATCTAACTTAGCCTAACTTAACTCAAGTTCAAATTTTTATTTTTCACTACTTAGGGGGAGATTGTTAGCTTCAATCTTCCTAATCATAGAAGTATTTAGAAGTAGTGAAAAATAGGCTAAGTGAAGAAAAGCATCTTACAGAGGCTCTGCCGAACTTACCGAGAGATCAGAGTCAAGAAGCCACAGAAGCAACAAAGACGTCCTACAGAACCTCTGTCGGACTTAAAGAAGACCCAAGACTCGGAAACAAAAGAAGACTGCTCTACGAAGGACCAAAACGCAGAGCCTATGTGACACTTCACAGAGCCTCTGTGGTCTTCAACAAAGACTTCAAAGATATTATTAATATCTTGCTACTATTCCAGAACCCGTTCGTCAACTTGCATGGAAACATACCCTGTCCAACGTCGACGTGTCAAACTCTGATTGGATTCAATAGGGCTTAGTACATAATAGACGTCTGCTGCATTAAATGCAATACAGCACGTCTGACTGTTCATGCCATCCTTGCAACTGTTCACGACATCCGTTCTACTATTCATACGTACCTTTTGAATAGTAGCATATGCTTTATGGTCCCCTTTAGAGTAGTATATAAGGAAGACTCATGTTGAGTTCTTCCTTACACCTCTTCAATCGAACATCAAGAACACAAAAGCTTATTCACCTTAAAAGTCATATATGTTTTAAAGCTTTACTTACTCTTTGTTCTTAATCTGTTCTTGATATATATATATTCAGTAAACCTTGAAGTAATTATATTATGTTCACTGTTTATTTATATTCCGTTCTAAATCTATCAAACATATCTGTTAGTTCTTCAAATACGCTTCCGCATCAAACCTTAAACTTGAACTAATAGATCTGATAATCTTGTTTAAGCAAAACGGGAACCAACAGAAGTGTTGCTCGCTTGGTTGGAATTGGAAATTTTAGATAATGTTTGACGTATTTTGTTATTTTGATATGGAATTGTTTGATGCACCAAAACTTAATACTTTGGACTTTAGTTATGGACTTTTGTTATGGACTTGTGATTATTAAATTTTAGATATTGTTTGACCTCTTTTATTTTTAAACAGCAGCTAATTAGCAACAAAAACAGCAACAAAATAGCTGTTAAAAAGCCAAAAAAAACACAAACGGGTCGGGGAACCGTGTCCAAACCGGGGACGGGTCTTTGACCGGGTGTTGACCAAAAGTTGATCGGGGCCGAGTTGGGAATCCCCGTACCCGCCCGGGGCCGGGGTCGGGGGTCATATTTACAAACCGGGGTCGAGGTTGGGGATGGGGAACCCCGCCCCATACCCGCCCCGTTACCATGCCTACACGCCACACGTCAGCATGACGTCGCCGATCTTATCGACTTTTCGGTTACCTTCGAACCGATTCAGTTTCTTTCAAACCATAGTCGAGTCATTGATCGACACGTGTCCATCTAGTTTCCTTGAATAAAAATTTAAATTTACGCACAAAATTCAATTTTTGGGGGCAAACTGTTTGGGTAAAAAACCACACCTCACGACCGACGCATGAAACCAAGTGACTTATTTCGTACGACAATTCTTGTATTAAGATAAGGTAATGTGGCTCACGCACGACCGTAATCATAGTCTTCGTTGAGCACATCAGTCGTAGGATATCTGAGACGTGCGACCATGACTTCTGTTGATAAGAACGACCGACGTAAGATTACTCTCGACCATGATTTACTAACGATCGACGAGCGCTTTCTTTATGGTTATTTAATGCAGGTCAAGCACATTAAAAGCAACGGTCATATCTGAAGACCGTAATCAAGCACATTCAATGCCAAGAGCATTTTCCTCATTTATGAAGACTATTAATGACACCAAAGCCTATATATATCAAGCTCGAAGCCACACTCAAGAACAACAAGTTTTTTGGACACACAAGCATACACACAAGAATTTCCAGAAGCATTCTTAAAGCATTCAAACGATTACTGTCATTTTCTTCGAAGAATCTCACGACGAAGCATTTTCTCACACGACGCACGATAAGTTTATACAATTAAGTTTATTTTTCTCTATAATTGTAATATGTTGTACTCATGACACTTGTTACTAAAGGACGTCGTCCATGTTTGACGACCATAGTGCACCATCGACTTCTATAGTCAACCACGGTTATTACCCTCGACGGGGTTTTCCGCGTCACCAAATTCTGTTGTCTCTTTCTGTTTTTGTTATTCGTCGTACGATTTGTCGTGAGAATTCTTTCTTTAGTTGTTAAAGCTCCACACCGACTTTAAATCTTCTTTTTGACGATTAGGATTAACAATGTGCAACTAAGAAACCTTATTGAACGTGCTTACGGTGTATTGAAAGCAAGATTTTCAATCTTAAAGCTAATGACCTCTTTTCCGTTTACAAAACAAAGGAACGTGGTAACTGCTTGTTTTGCGATGCATAATTTCATAAGAAAATGCAATATTCATGATCAACTATTTATGGAGTCCAACGAAGACACAATGTTTACCAATGAAGAAGAGTGAATTGGAAGTAGAGAAGCAGCATTAGATGGGACACAATGAGGTGCTAATAGCACACAATATGTGGCTACTTTGCGTGAGGAAATTGCAAATCGATTAGTATCTAATGCTTAAACTTATGGATAGTATTTAATTCGTATCATTTAGTTTGATTAGTAGTTATTATTTTTGTTGCAAATGGACTTGTATCTAAACTATGATTTCTTCTATTTTAGTTATAAGTTCTTATTAAATTTTGTTGTGATTATGTTATTGAATTCATATAATTATGTTTCATGAAGTTTTTTTATTTTAAAAATTGTTTAAATTGATAATATTTGTTGTTAAGAATCAACCATTCAACACATTTACCAAACAATTATGTTAATCATAGGGGTGAGCAAAACGCAAGAACTTGTTTAAATTGATAAATATTTGTTGTTAAGAATCAACCATTCAACCACCCAACCCAACCCCTTTACATTCACTCTCTCTCTCTACGTTTCTCTTTTAATCAGCTATCATAGACGACCATCACAACGCAAGAACTTCATATCAAAACCATCTTAATCTTGTTCACTAATCGTTCTTTTGTTACTCACAACTTCTACTTCTCGCAAGGTTTCATTCTATCGATGATACTCTGGTGTTGTTTTATTATATCTTAACGAGACGGTATCGGTGGCGCTACACTTTCTAGGGTTATGGTTTTCAAGAATTGGATGAGTAAGGTGGTGCTCACATGCTTTCTTGTCGAAGATATTTGGGATAGGATACGGAAAGATTGTGGTTTGGTGATTCGTAGTCGTGGTAGGTGGGGCAAATGTGGCTGATTTTCTTTATTTATTTTTGAATTTTTCGGCCAACAACAACCACCACCATACGTTTTTCTTTCTATTATTTTTCCCCGAGTTTCGGCTTCTTTTTATCTGATTTTCATTTCAAGAAACAAGACTGTCGGAGGTTCACGATACAACAGCAAGATCGATAAACCCGAAAATCCGATCCGAGAATATCCGAGTATCCAAATATCCGAATATATCGGGTATACCCCTTATTCGGTCGAATTTTAGGTCACCATTCTTCACCCGATACCCAATAGGGTTTAGGGTGTTAGGCCCCGACCCGACCCGACTGATGCACACCCCTACCTACAATAGTTTCAGTTTTTAATTGATTAGTCCATCTCATTCTCATGGGGTTCACGAACTCCTCATTCAATATGGTTCTTTTCAAGTTCAAGTCCACATCAATCTCTTTCTCCTTCCTTCCACCTATATAAAGAGATCTCGTGAACGATGTGAGGCCATGGGGCATCAACTAGAAGTGTTTTACTATTTCTTGTATTTTCTTTTATTAGAAGCTTAGAGTAATTTTACTTTCAAGTATTTTAATTTCTAGCACTCGCCATTGTAGCGACATTGTAGCTTTTCATCTTTATTGATATTTCTCTTTGAGTACTTCTTTTTCATAATGGCTTCTTTTAAGCATGAGTTAAATACTCTATGTAACACTTGCATTACCTATTTTGCTAACTTTTCGGTTTGGTCACTCAAGTTGAAACTTTAACTCAACGCGAACAAGTCGATCACTTGTAAGTATTAGATCTTTGACTCAAATATAGATGGATTTGAAATACGGCTTAAGTGATGCAAGGAGGTTTGAGAAAATCTTCAACAATCACATAGGTATTTAGGTTTTTGAATAACTTTCACTTAGGTTCAACATGTAGGTCGAGTTGGTGTGTCATATAGATATAATTATATAAACATCTCCTCATACGTGGAACGGATACTTTCGAGATCTAATTAGTTACGTTGGCAAACCGTAAGTTTGCAGTTGTGACCACTTTATGATTGGGCCACATTAATTTACTTTCAAGAGAAAGACATCGTGATGAGTTATTTCATGGCTATTTCTTTCAACCATCCTGTTGCTACTGTACTTTTAGGGAAAGGTTAGCTACTGTGCTTTTAGGGAAAAGTTATCACCCATACCCACCTTTCATTACTTATTGTAGTTAATATTAAAAATCACCAAATCACTCTCAAGACAATTAGTTTTATAAACGCAAAACTTGTATTGGAAGTTCGTGAAAATCTCAGATTCTTAGTAGATTAGTCATGTCAATATGATCTTGATACTATATCATTATAATACTTGTGGACGAATATAGCGATTAGTGAACACTTAGGGGCTGTTTGGTTGGTTTTTCATTAAGAGCTATATGGATATAGATGTATGTCTGGATTAATTCGTCTATATAGATTGTGATATCTTACTGTTTGTTTGGTGTGCTGAATGAAAGGTCTGAATGTCAGAAATGACTATTTTGCCCTCATTGTATATTAAACAATCATTAAGTAGTGGTGTGCATTGGTCGGGATGGGGCCTAAAACCCTAAACCCTATCGGGTATCGGGTGAAGAATGGTGACCCCAAAATCCAACCGAATAAGGGGTATACCCGATATTTTTGGATATTCAGATACTTAGATATTCTCTGGTCGGATTTTCAGGTTTGTCGATCTTACTGTTGCATCGTGAACCTCCGATGGTCTTGTTTTTGAAATAAAAATCAGATCAAAAGAAGCTGAAACTCAAGGAAAAAGAAAAAGGTATGGCGGTGGTTGTTGCTGGCCAGAAAATTCAAAAATAAATAAATAAAATCAGCCACATTTGCCCCACCTACCGCGACTACGGCTCACCAACCCACAATCACTTCTTATCCTATCCCAAATATCTTCGACAAGAAAGCATGTGACCACCACCTTACTCGCCAATTCTTGAAAACCGTAACCCTAGAAAGTGTAGCGCCACCGACACCGTCTCGTTAAGATATAATAAAACAACACCAGAGTATCGTCGATAGTATGGAACCTTGAGAGAAGTAGAAGTTGTAAGTAACAAAAGAACGATTAGTGAACAAGATTAAGATGGTTTTGATATGAAGATCTGGCGGTGCGATGGTCGTCTATGATAGCTGATTAAAAGAGAAATGCAGAGAGAAGAAGAGAGAGAGAATGCAAAGGGGTTGGGTTGGGTGGTGGTCGGCCTGTGTTGTTGTGCGCCAGTGGGAGACAGAGAGTGAGTGGGCGAGAGGCAAGCAAAGACTGAGTGGGAGTTTGAGAGGGCGAGACGCGGGAAAGGGTTTACGGTTTCGTAAAAACTAAACAGAGTCTGAGAGGTCTGGTTAGGATAGGGTAAACACACACACACACACACACACACACACACACACACACATATATATATATATATATATATATATATATATATCGGGTATTCGGACGAGTCGGGTGGGGGTTTTGGATCCCCAACCTGATCCTACTTATCCGAGATTTTTATCGAGTACGGGTAGTCGGGTTTCGGGTGAAGCGGATATCGTATTTTGGGTCTTTTTCGGGGCGGGTTTTGCTCACCCCTAATTGCGGGTGTGCTTACGGTCCATGCCATTAATTTTAATTAATTTATTTGTTTTAATTAATTTAATAACTTTTTTCTCTAATCTATACTATCTTATAAAGCATATAGACTAAAAGTCTTAAAGTCATAAAGTCTTAAATCTTTTTTTATTTAAAAAGTAATTATATTCCTTTTCTTTCTATATTTAACCATGTTGATTCTGCTTTTTCTATTATTATTTTTAATAAAACTGAAAATTAATTGTTGTCGTTATCTTTTCCTATCTCTCTAACAGCTTAAACTCAAATCTTTTTTTATTTAAAAAATTAATCAAATTCCTTTTTTTCCTTTATTTAAGCCTGAAAAATATATAATTATTTTGAAAAAAAATATGATTATTCATGTTAGAGAAAAATATATTAAAATTAAAAATCCAACAAACAAATTATTAAATCATATATGAAACTTGAAATTTTCGAAAAACGATTTATGAAACATAAAAATCTTGAAGTTTTTGGAAAAACAATTTATAAAACTCAAACAAACAGTTTATGAACATGAAAAAAATCGAAAAAACGGTTTATAGAAGTTAAAAAAATTCATATAATACATTATAATTTAATAAAAATAATTAATGTGATTACATGAATATAAAACTATACTATCTTATAAAGCATATAGACTAAAAGTCTTAAAGTCTTAAATCTTTTTTTATTTAAAAACTAATTATGTTCCTTTTCTTTCTATATTTAACCATGCTAATTCTGCTTTTTCTATTATTATTTTTAATAAAACTGAAAATTAATTGTTGTCGTTATCTTTTCCTATCTCTCTAACAGCTTAAACTCAAATCTTTTTGTATTTAAAAAATTAATTAAATTCCTTTTCTTCCTTTATTTAAGCCTGAAAAATATATAATTATTTTGAAAAAAAATATGATTATTCATGTTAGAGAAAAATATATTAAAATTAAAAATTCAACAAACAGATTATTAAATTATTTATGAAACTTGAAATTTTCGAAAAACGATTTATGAAACATAAAAATCTTGAAGTTTTTGAAAAAATAATTTATAAAACTCAAACAAACAGTTTATGAACATGAAAAAAATCGAAAAAACGGTTTATAGAAGTTAAAAAAATTCATATAATACACTATAATTTAATAAAAATAATTAATGTGATTACATTAATATAAAAACAATTAATTACGATCACATGATATATTTTCAAAAGTCTTAAAGTCTTAAATCTTTTTTTATTTAAAAAATTAATTATATTCCTTTTCTTCCTATATTTAAGCATGCTGATTCTGCTTTTTTATTATTATTTTTAATAAAACTGAAAATTAATTGTTGTAGTTATCTTTTCCTATCTCTTTAACATCTTAAACTCAAATCTTTTTTTATTTAAAAAATTAATTAAATTCATTTTCTTCCTTTATTTAAGCCTGAAAAATATATAATTATTTTGAAAAAAAATATGATTATTCATATTAGAGAAAAATAAATTAAAATTAAAAATCCAACAAACAAATTATTAAATCATTTATAAAACTTGAAAATTTCGAAAAACGATTTATGAAACATAAAAATCTTGAAGTTTTTGAAAAAATAATTTATAAAACTCAAACAAACAGTTTATGAACATGAAAAAATCGATAAAACGGTTTATAGAAGATAAAAAAATTCATATAATACACTATAATTTAATAAAAACAATTAATGTGATTACATGAATATAAAAGCAATTAATTACGATCACATGATATATTTTCAAAAGTCTTAATCTTAAATCTTTTTTTATTTAAAAAATTAATTAAATTCTTTTTCTTCCTTTATTTAAGCCTGCTGATTCTGCTTTTTCTTTTATTATTTTTAATAAAACTGAAAATTAATTGTTGTAGTTATCTTTTCCTATCTCTCTAACAACTTAAACTCAAATTTTTTTTATTTAAAAAATTAATTAAATTCATTTTCTTCCTTTATTTAAGTCTGCTGATTCTGCTTTTTCTTTTATTATTTTTAATAAAACTGAAAATTAATTGTTGTATTTATCTTTTCCTATCTCTCGAACAACTTAAACTCACAAAATATTAAAAGAATCAAGTTTATCCCCAAATATAGCTCCTCTGGATCATCCCTATCAGTTATTCTATACTCATATATATACATGCATCGGGTTAAACCAGACCTTTTTTTAAACCAGGAACCATATTGCATTTTATTCTGGTGAACACGTTCCTTTTCGAGGCAACTATTCGCCTCCATTCGCCTACAAGACTCTCCGATTATACCGTGCAGATTCAATGGATTCAATCACTTTTCTTCTCAGGGTCAACCACCTTCTTCTATTCTCAGGTATGATTTCTCACTTTTCTGATTGATTTTTGGTTTCAAAATCTGGTTTAGGGTTTCACAATCGATTTCAAAATCGATGATTTCATACTTCTGTTCAAAATCGATGATTTCATACTTCTGTTCAAAATCGATTTCTGGTTTAGGGTTTCAAGTAAGAGTTTGGGGTTTCACAATCGCTTTCAAAATCGATTTCATACTTCTGATCACTTCTCAGGGACGATTTCTGTTTGATTTTTGGTTTCAAAATCGATTTCATACTTCTGTTCTTTTTTGTTTTTTCAAGGTTTTTCAAAATTGATTTCATACTTCTGTTCATTTTTGGTTTTTCAAAATTGATTTCATACTTATGTTCATCTCGGTTGTACATATTTCAGGGACCAACTGACTTGATGCCTGCATTAAGTCCCTTAAACTACTTAATAGTTCCACATGTTCAATGGGCATGCTCATTCCTGGAAAGATAAGAACAAATAAATATTATATCTTTGATTTATGCCTAATGATCATACATGTTCTTGCTTTTGCTTCTTTGGCTACAGTTCATCTCAGTTGTACATATTTCGGGACCAACTGACTTGATGCCTGCAGTAAGTCCTTTAAAGTTTAAACTACTTAATATTTCCATTAACAGGCAACATCTGAATCGCTAAGAGGTGAATCTTGTTTGGCGATAAAAAGCCTGCCTCTTAATGGTTCTAAAACCCTCTGAATCAAACATTCAGCGCCCTAATTTCATTTTGAACAATTACCAAACAACTATATTGCATTTTGCATTATACCATAAGAGCCTCTTAATCATTCTAACCACTTAATCATCCTGCACAAAACCATTCTGCCAAACAGCCCCTTATTCTCTCTACACCAGTGTTCAAAAAAAGCATTAATTACCTAAGCAGGGATTTCGCAAAAGCATAAACAATTTCTTTAAATATAGTGTCTTTTGTAAGAATTAAAATTCTGATGCAATATTATTTTGTCCATTTTTATTGGACTACTGCTTCAGTTACTTTATATTCTACTTCAAGTTGCCAATGTTTAGATCCATCTGGACTTTTTGGTCCCATTAATGTGATTTGTGTTTTGGTGCTAAAATATTCATAATATTCTGTACTGGGGATTTTTCATGTCCTTGTTACCACAAACAAACATAATGAAAAATGTGATTTCTCTTTAAAGTTCTTAATGTGATTTGTGTTTTTGTTCTTTGTTTTTGTTTTTGTCTTTCTTTTTTTTGGAAAGTTTACCCAGATGGTTTTTTGCATCAACTTTTTCATGGAAATTTATACAATGCATGTGGTGCGATTTCAATGTGAATATGACCTGCGTTTTATTCTGAGTTTGTTTTTAATTACTTCATGATCGAAACCAATCTGAGTTTCCTACAGATCTATTTTTCCGTCTCATTTAACGTTAAATGTCACTTTTTATGGGTTTCAAACTTTCTTGAATGGTATTTGGTATGCTTGTAAACGGTCTAAATGATCTATGTATGCCTTTAAATGTCACTTACCCGAGTAATAGGACTTCCCTTCTCTCTGACAGATTCTCCTGTCGTTCCTTTTACTCTTCAAGAATTAAAAGAAGGAACCATCAAGAAGCAGTGGTGGAAAATGCAATAACAATAAGAAAATGTGGCTTCTTAGAGATTGTTGATCTCATGCTAAAGCTTCAATCAAATGATCAATCTTCCTCTTCCACTGATCTGAACGACAAGAAGTTGCAGAACTCATCCAAGAACAACAAAGATGTGATCAAGCCATCAGCCAATTTTATGTTTCTCACTTTTTTCAATTTAAACAACATATACATGCATGCGTTACATACATTATATATGTGTTTGTGTGTGTCAATTTAAAAGATTGATATTCACATGTATATACAATTACTCGGCAAAAGCCCTTTTATAATTTTTTAATAGATTGAAGGAAGCCCTTTGTTCACTTTTTCTTCTTTACCTTCACAGGATTAAACAGACTGTTGGTTTGAGTAAGCAACACATCAATCAGGATGTCAATAAGGGTGTTGCAGGTTTAACCTTTAAGAGCGATCAACGAGCAGAAAGGAGAAAAGATGCAAGACTTACATTAATTATGAGTTTTAGGATACTTCATTTGTGCTTTTTTTCTTTTCTTGAAATTCCCTTCTTTACTATGGTTGGGTACATTAAGCATGAATTATATATATGTAAGTATATATATTGGTTATGTGACATCTAAAAATTTCAGGTTATATGGGCTAGCAAGACACCAAACCAAACAGACCACGAACCCCTTCTATGGCTACACGTACCAACATATTATCATTATATGTGTTTAAATATAGTTTCATTAATTTTTTGAGAGCCAGATTTATTATTATTGCACCAAAAGTTAGTGAGTTTGATGATTAGTTTTGTGCAATTTGCCAACTATACTGGCTTCAAAATAGTTGTGGTAAATACCGTTTGAAAAAGTTTGGTCAGTAAATCGAAGTATCGCTAAAATGTTATGTGTTATTTGGATGGATTGCACATACCTTTTTTCTTACATATAGACAAATTTTGCATCCCGCCGCATTGCACGGGTACACTGCTAGTAGTTTAATTAATAAGTTAATTGATTCAAGTAATGTTTTTATCAAGTAAAAATTAAGTTAATTCATCCATTATTTATACAAATTACCAATTTCGATCGAAATTATTTCGTTTTCATCTTTATTTTATACAACATTTTCCTTCAACTATTTCAATATAGATCTTAATATTCTCAATTACTATATGAACTTATTAAACTCTCATATTGCTACATAATCAACTTCGAGTATATTCGATCAAACATATTTAA
This sequence comes from Saussurea involucrata, assembly GCA_033807775.1. Taxonomy (NCBI): domain Eukaryota; kingdom Viridiplantae; phylum Streptophyta; class Magnoliopsida; order Asterales; family Asteraceae; genus Saussurea; species Saussurea involucrata. Next base: position 61,199,816 of record CM066313.1, on the reverse strand, counting down.
GAAAGGTTTATGATAATATAAAATTGGTTTATTATTGTCGCTTTTAAATTATTGTCATTTTTAAAGATTATCACTTTTAATTGTTGTCATTTTTAATTATCCTTCATTTTTGAGATTTTTAATTATTTAGAATTTTATTATTGTAATTTTTAATTGTTGCCGTATAATTATAATAACTAATTTTTAAATATTATAACTTTTATTATTGTAGTTTTTTATTATACAAACGAAGTTTCGGTCCATGATTGGGGATGCAAAGTTTATGAATATGACATATAGAGAAAACTAATATGGCAAAGTCATGAACTTATAAAGAGGTTCATGAGTGCAAATGTTGTCTTCATGCCCTCTTTGCCTTGACCTTCTTTGTCTCTTGCTTCTATTATTCTATGAATGTTCATATTTGACCTCTCAGCAAGACCGACTTTCATTTTCACAATTTTGGCCACCAAATCGCTACACTATATGCAGTCGTTGTCACCGATGTGATGACACTTGTGACCACAATGATTGTCCGGGTAACCAACTTCGAATATTACATATTTTCTCATCCTTAGGAACAATTTAGACCATGTATGGAAGGATCGAATGGTACAAAAGGGGTTAAAGGGTTTTATAAAGAATGAAAATAACTCTAAAAAATGAGGGTTATCAAACCGTGCCTCTCAAAGTGTCATGTTCGTGACCTTATTTTACTGTGGACATAGTAGGTTTCAAGGAGTAACACAGTTGTCTATCAATTAAATTTGCGATCGTAAATGCCAAGCGTTAGGGAGTAGTGGCTTTTGCTTGGAGATTTACGGTAATGTCTGGTTTTTTCGAGCCGAAAAAGGTACCCAGACGACTATGGGTTTCTTGGCCATGCGTCTTTGACAAAGTCGTTTTTCATCCGTTTGGAAGTTAATTTACGTATTTGTAAGAACATGTAGAATCCTACTAAATTAGCTTCAAATTAACCACTAAAAACACAAAATATATTCCAACATATATTGTGGAGAAATAGGTAAGAAAGACTCTTATTATAGCAAGGACTCCAATAGTACTTCTTTTCTTCCATTCTATTCTTTATCCCCAAAATATAACATTGCTTCTTTTCACATAAATCTTGTGTTGTCTTTTTTTCTCTTTATATTATTGTTGATGTAACCATCATATATGTGTATGCCTGAAGATATTGTCTTGCAAACCAAAACATTTTGGTAAGCTCAAGCTAAGTATCTATCATTGTTAAAAGGTAAGACTTTCTGGTACCAATCTTGTCATGGAACTAACTTAAAATGTTGGTTGTATAAATTTCAGATTCATAAGGACTAGTTTTGTCAAAAGTCTATAATTGAGGATACAGGGACTGTGCCTCACTTTCCTTGGAAGATAAAAGGTAGCGGAGCACTTCTACTAGAAGTTGGATGGGTTTGGATGTAATATTGGCGTGAATATATAAACAACTTATTTCTCTCATTTGTAATCGGACGACTTCATTTTCTTTTAGCTTACAAACATTTCTCTCTGTCTTTTCTCTCACTAGAATTAAGGTTTTCTATTTCTAGATATAATCTTCATGTTGGTTACTGTTTTTTAATAGTTCAAACAAGATATAATGCGAAAGCGTTTTTTAACGAACTAAGAGATATAATAAGGTAGAAGAACACACTATATCAAATACGTGAGATGTAAATAACACAGATAAATAGCTCAATAACCCACTGTATATTGATATAAATAGAACACCAAGAACACCGGTGATATAACAAGAATTATGTTCTAATGATGTGTGTATCGTGCAAAGCTTAATAGAAGAACTCAACATGAGTCTTCTATTTATACTACTTCTAAAGGGGACAAGCTCTAGACAATAAGTACTGAAGGTACAAAGACACTATTCAGGTACTGTTGCAGGTACAACGTTAATTAAATGCGCCAGCTTCTACTAAGGCTAAGACCCATCAGAGTTCGACACGTGGAGTTATCAGGTCACGCCTTGTACGAATGATCTTCAGGATCTTCGTACAGCAGAAATCGTGAGAAGCATGATTGTCCTTGTATAGAGCTCTAGTATTTTATACCACAGAGGCTCTGTCAAGTATGACAGAGGCTCTGTGGCCTTGTCCGCATTGAAGAGTCTTCTGGTGATTCTTTACTTCGGTCTTCTCGGTTACTCGGCAGAGCCTCTGTCGAAGACTTCTATGCTTCAGTCTTCTCGGTGACTCGGTAGAGCCTCTGTCGAAGACTTCTATACTTAGCCTAATTTTCAATACTTCTATAAACAGAAAGATTGGAGCTAACAATCTCCCCCTAAGTATTGAAAAATAAAAAATTGAAAAGTGCAAGGTTTTCTAGGCTAAGTACATGATAAGAGGTGTAACAATGTACCTCAAAAGTTTTTACTTTTCTTTCATACAAAATTATGCCAAAGGCACTTACACTTGATTACATTATGAAAGGAAAGATTTGCAGAGGTTGGTAGAGGATATCAGACGTTGGCGTCTTTGAAGTCGTTGAAACTTTCTATAGTGTAGTTCTCTTTCGTCCAGTTGAGAAGGTCGGGTAGGTCGTAGGGATTTAGATTTCTCAGATCAGCATCTGAGAATTGGTTTATGATTATGTCCTCCTTTTTGACCTTATATATGTTGTAGGAAACCTTAGGTGCGTTTCTGGTTTGAGAAAACTTATAGTATATGACCTTGTCGATTTTGGAGGTTGAGAAGACTTGGTGTTTTGTCTTGGGTGTTGTTCTTGTGAAGATATTTTCGAGGTCAGCACGAAAGTCTGGATCTTGAATGGATGGTGGCAGAGGATCTCTGGCAGTTCTGTTGTACAGATATCTGTACACCACCTCTTCCATCTGTTGTGGAGGTGCACCGGGTGGAGGCATGGGCCTGCGCAGAGCATCCATTTGTTTCATAATCTGGGCCACTCGATCCTCTGTGAGTTTTGCCTTTGGATCCAGAACAGGTATTTTTGACAGAGGGGTAGCACCGAAAGCCCAGTCTTCTTCTTCTGGCTTTGGTGTCACATAGGCGTCGAAGGAGCTTTTCATCAATTTCTCTGCTGGTTGATGCTTGTGCTTCTTCTTCTTGGGTTCCTCTGTCATTATCCCCTTGCCTTTGTCTTTTGCCTTCGGCTGTAGATCTTCTTGTAGAGATGGGGTTGCCTATGTTGGTTTTGTCTTTTGGGGTTCTGACGGCTTCGAAGGAGGTACTTCTGAAGTTTTGGGGGTTGCCTCTGATGGTTTTGTCATTTGTGTTTCTAAGGACTTGGTTGGTGAGGCTTCTGCGGATTTGCTCAAATATTTTCTTTTGTGAGCAATCGACTTGGTTCTGGTTTTAGGTGTGGGAGATGGTATCTTGGTTTCTTTTGGTGTTGGAGAGGGGAGTTCTTCTGGTGATTTTGGTTTTCGTGATTGGGATGGTTGATCTTCTTCGAAGGATGTCAGGATTTGAAATTGTTCACGGGTTGGCACATCTTCTCCGAATACAGAGGTTGTTTCCACAGAGGTGGGTGTTGCCTCTGTGGTCTTCTGTTGTTGATCTTCTTTGGTTTCAGGTACTTGTGGTTATGATTGGGGTTTCTTCAGAGGGTATTTCCACAGAGGTGGTTGTTGCCTCTGTGGTCTGTTGTTGGTTTTCTCCTTGGGTTTGAGTTGGGGGAACTTGGTTTAGCGATTCTGCTGATACCGGTGGAGCTGGTAGACCTCTGCTTGCAGCTTTCTCCATTTGTTTCTCCCCCTCAGGATGATCTGATGGACTATCAGAGTCATCATCAGAGTCATCCTGACCCTAATCTTTAGTGCCTTCTGCTCTGTACGAAGCTTCTGGCTTTTTGGGTGGTGTGGCACCTGCAGCGATCATCTTTGCGCATAGGTCGTCACAGAGGCCAAGTAGGGTATGGACCTCTGCCTCTGTGTTGAAGCGCATTATGCCGACGCTTCTCTGAAAGTCTTTGACGTAATTAGCGTTGGCAGCAGTGAAGGCTCTGATGAACTCGGTGACTTGATCAAGTATCCCTTTCCCAAGTTCTGTGAGCTGTGCTCTGGTCATGTAGTCGGATGGATGCATGGCCAGAGTTTGTCTAGTTGTTTGTTCTTGAACAAGCTCAAGGGCCTTCTTTAAATCTTCAGGAGTAATGCCCGTAGAAGTTGGCGTTTGAGTTGTCTTTAGTTGTTCAAGTAGGGCTTTCACAGAGCTTTAGAAAGCAGAGGTAGTAGCTTTCTCGAAGTTAGCAGCAGCAGAGGTGGCAGAGGTTGTAGCAGTTGACTTCATCTGGGCTAAGGCATTTTGCACATCTGTGGACAGATTGTCCATTTTGGTGTTCAGATCAGTAATGGCCCTGGAAGTTGTATCTGCAAAAGAATCAAAAGAGCTTTTCAACTCTTTCAATGTGGTGTCTACAGAGGTAACAAGGGTTTGGAACTCATCCCTTGATACATGTGGACTTGATGTAACCTCTGGGGGAACACATTCATCCCCAGAGTGAGTCCCTGTTCCTTGGACACCTTCTTTCGTCCCTATATTGACGTTGAGGACGGAAGAATTTCCCTCTAATCCTCGAGCAGAGGCTTTATCAGCCTCAGACTCTATAGAGGTTCTGTTAAGGACATTGTCTTGATCCACTCCAGAGGTGGGTACAAGAGTATCCTTATGTTGACTCGGAGACTTGTCTAGAGTCTCTCCGTCTTTGTGCACTCTAAGCTCCTCTGAATAGCCTGTTTGACCTATAAGTGTGTGCGTGTCAGAGGAAATGAATTCCTATGTAGGGATTTCTGTTGTGATCAGGGGCGATGGATCACGAACTAAGGGTAAGTCCTTTTGAGAGGACTCCCCTGGTCACTGCTTAGCCAAGGCCATTGTCCATTCTTCGTCAGACATCCTATCTACAACCCTAGTTCCTAAGGGGACTCCTAGACGCGGGGGTGTCACAAGACTCGGTTTTGGAGTCCTATGATCGTGTATGTAGTCTAACTTAAGGGTCTCATCTTTTGCATATCCCAGAAGAGCGGTTGGCAGAGGCCTACAGAAGTCGTATCCATCTTCGTGCTCTGTTGGAGAGTTCTTTGTCATAGAATACATTCTGGCCGTTGGTCCCTCCATTGGCCATTTTTGTAGAAGGAGCAAAGGCTCGAGAAGGACACCCAGAATACGCTGATATTGTAGAGGAGGTAGAGCTTCGGTTAATCGTCCTTTGTCCTTCTGGGTGGAGATTCTGCGGTCAATGGTGTTAACCATTTCCTGCATCATGAGGGTGGCGTAGTCCAGAGGTAGATCGTAGTACACCCCGTCTGGACTACCCACTTTCCCAGTTAGACACCTGTTGAGAATGGAGAAGAGTGTATTCCATAGAGGGGGAAGTCGATTTCTTCTGAAATCATTTCTATTCCTTAGGTGTTTGTGCGTTCCTCCGCGTATGCCTTTATCCCTAGAAGACCTCTTGTTGGTAGACTGAACTCAAGTGAGAACATTGTTCTGTTGAACTTGAGTTCAAGGTGCTCAGATTTGTCTAGTTTGGAGATGTAGCCCTTTATCTGTCTATCTTCTGGGTCAAATATGCTGCTTTGCTAGAATTGATTGAGATATCTGGCAGGGATTTTGTGGACTGTTTTGGTTAGGAGGGGGTAAAGATAATTATTTTCCAGAATGTGAAGAAGGATTGCATGTGCTTCCCCAAAAGCGCTTTTGGAGGGAACCAGGTATTGGTTATTGGGTTTTAACGGGAGAACACGTTCAAAGTGTTCATGTGCGATGAAGTTTTGAAGATGGGTTGTCGGAGCAAAATCTGCTGTGTCACCGGAGTTATCCTGTTCTAGGTTTCTTGCTATTTCAGGATTCTGGGAGTGCTCAGAATGAGAAGGGAGTTCACCGGAGCATTGGAAGTAGAAGCCATTTGAGATTTCTTGAAGAATATAGTAGAATGGGGAAGTTGCAGGTATTTGCACAGTTCGCCGGAGAAGATGATGGATATAGATTCGTAAAAGGTTTAAGAAAGAATTGGAACGGGGTTATATAGTGAGGGTAGAAACGGATAGAATTCCGTGGTAAAAGTGAATTCAATAAACATTTGGGGTCCGCACTCGAGTTTTACGGCTGGGGAGACGTTTCAGAGGGATCGTGTGGCATGCACGTCCAATAAAAATCTGCCACGTCGGATGTGTCAGAGCACGATTAGACGTCGTGCGCGGCTCATTAATGCTTGGCGCGTGGGCAATCCTTCTTTCTGGGGTCTGTCACTCGCAGTAAATAACCCGTACTGTTACAGAATTTCCTTAAAAAGTCAATTATCAGAAACGACAGAAGCTCTTTAGTGGATTGAGCTCTATGGTCTGAAACCTGCCTTTTATATCTTATGATGCTTGCACCTTTAACAAAAACGTTTGAAAAATCATTGGAGAGGATCGATAGATTTTTAGTACAAAATTTTCATTTACAGAGGCTTTGAGTCTCTGTCAAAGCCAGTAGAGGCTCTGAGAGTGAAAATTTCTCATAACTAAAATTTTAGAAAACTTTTTGATCATCCAACGTTTTACTTGTTTTAAATATTGTTTTTAGGACATATTTGGAAATTAGTGTCCGAGAAAAACTATTTGGAAAGAGGTTTTATGCGAGTAGCCTTTGAATACCTGGATTAGTCAACATAAGTTCTGTGGTGGAGTGAACTCTATGACTAGAAACCTTCTTTAAGACATTGAAGTTGATTGATAGAGTTTCCGTATTAAATTTGCGGTTTATAGTGGGTCCGGCTTACAGAAGCTCTGTTGAGCTCACCAGAGGCTCTATGACCTCAAATTTCTCATAACGGAAGGTTCAAAAATCTTTTTGATCATTACTTGTTTGAAATGTCTTAAACAGTGTTTCTAGGACGTATTTGGAAATTGATGTCCTAGAAAAAAAAAATTCAGAAAGGATTTGTATGAGATACTTACCTTTTGGCTCTTCCTTGTTCGGCAAAGACCTTTACTTCTATGAATTTGATTGATGACATATCTTCTTTGGCTCCCCCTTGAATGATCGACCTCTGTAGATCAGTTCAAGGTCTCCTTCTGCTCCCCCTTGACCTATACTTGGATCAAATGAGATATGTAGTGCACATGACATAGGTCAATCTCATCAGAGGTTCTGTGGAGATTGTCAGAGGCTCTGAGCAATTCCACAGAAGCTCTGTTGGTAACAGAACTTTTGATGATTAAGAATGTACATACAGAAGAGTTTTAAATATATACATATTTACAAGAGGATCAAGTCTTACTTACAGAGGTTTTAAACTCATGTTTATCATACCCAACTTACTTACCAAGAAGAGGAATCTTTTCTCATCGAGTGCTTTGGTAAATAAGTCTGCAAGCTGATATTTAGTGCTCACGAAGTACATCTCAATTATTCCACATTCAACATGATGCTTCAGAAAGTGGTAACGGATATCGATATGCTTTGTTTTTTAGTGCTGTACTGGATTGGCAGAGATGGCTATGGCGCTTTTTGAGTCACAGAGGATGGGTATCTTGTAGATAGTGTGATCGTAGTCCTTTAGCTGAGTTTTCATCCACATCTAGCAGCAGCAACATACTCAGCTTCTGCTGTAGATGTCGACACACAGTTCTACTTCTTTGAAGTCCAGCTTACTAGTTTACCACCTAGGAATTGACAACTCCCAGAGGTGCTCTTTCGGTCTAGCTTGCATCCTCCATAATCTGAATCTGTGTATGCCTTAAGATCAAAGCCAAAGTTCTTCGGATACCATAGCCCAAGATTTTTGGTCCCTTTAAGGTATCTGAAGATCCTCTTTACAGCAATAAGGTGGGATTCCTTTGGGTTAGCTTGATATCTTGCATAGAGGCATGTGGCATACATTATATCAGGCCTACTTGCGGTTAAGTATAACAGAGACCCAATCATGCCTCTGTAGAGCTTGCACTCTACAGATTTGCCATTTGGATCTGAGAATAACTTATTTCCAGTGGCCATTGGGGTCTTCATTACAGAGGCATCAGAGAGACTGAATTTTGAAAGTATGTCAGAGACATATTTAGCTTGATTTATAAAAATTCCCTATGATGATTGTTTTACTTGGAGTCCGAGGAAGAAGGTTAATTCTCCCATCATACTCATTTCAAACTCACTCTGCATGAGTTTTTCAAAATCTTTGCACTGTTGTGCATTGGTAGACCCAAAAATAATGTCATCCACATAAATCTGAACAAGCAGAATCTCATCACCTTTTCTTTTATAAAACAAAGTAGTATCCATTGTACCTCTGTCGTAATCATTATCGAGAAGAAAGGTTGAAAGTCTTTCGTACCATGCTCTTGGAGCCTGTTTCAGTCCATACAGAGCTTTGTCGAGATAATAGACATATTTTGGGTACTTGGAACTTCCAAACCCTGGTGGTTGCTGGACGTATACTTCTTCTTGGATTTCACCATTCAGAAAAGCAGATTTTACATCCATTTGAAAAACTTTGAAACCTCTGTGGGCTGCGAAGGCTAAGAAGATTCTTATTGCTTCGAGCCGTGCGACAGGGGCAAAAGTTTCATCGTAATCAATGCCTTCTTCTTGGCGATATCCCTTGGCCACCAATCTCACTTTGTTTCTAATGACTACCCAATCCCCGTCCTTCTTGTTTCTGAAGACCCATTTTGTCCCTATTGCTTGTTTTCCTCGTGGCAGAGGTACTAGGGTCCATACCTTGTTTCTCTCAAACTGTAGAAGCTCTTCTTGCATAGCATCTACCCAGTTTGGATCATCTAGGGCTTCAGAGATTCTTTTTGGCTCGATCACACTGATGAAATTTGTAAAGAAACAAAAATTAGCAGTGGCTGATCTTGTCTTGACCTTTTCAGAAGGGTCGCCGATTATAAGGCTTGGAGGATGGCTTTTCGTCCACTGTGTTGTTCTTGGAAGATGGTCATTTGAGTCATCCAGATGAACCTCTGTGGTTGCATATTGCGTTTCTGGTGCAACCTCTATTGTAGATGGTACTTCTGTGCTTGTGCTTGGTTCTTCAGCTTGTGGAAGGATTGGTATGGGAGTTGGAATTTGTTCCTCTGAGGAAGTAGAGACCGAGTCTTCGTTTTCCTATGGTATTGATTCCTCTGTAGTCGCTGGAGTTGGTATTTCAGGAGCCTCTGTTGTTGAGTCCTTGGTCGTATCATCTTCTGTTCGCTCCCCCTCAGCGCGTGCATCTGTATGATTCACAGAAGAGGATGAAGTATTTAATGGACCAGTTAGAGATATACGTGACTCAGTCTGGTTTGGTAGAAGATGTTTCTCCAGAGGCTCTGACGGCTCCAGCAGAGGGATCAATATCATCATGGAACATCTCTTCAAATAGAAGATTTAAGTCTTCTGCTCTTTGCTTTGGGATGCCAGAGGATTACTTCTTTAAACCGAGTTCTGAACTGATTTGTTCAGAAGTCTTTTGAAAGGAATCGTCAAAAGACACATTGATGCTTTCTACAATGGTTCGTGACCGCATAAGATAAACTTTGTAGGCCTTAGAGGTGGCAGAGTATCCAATGAACTTGCCTTCATCTGCTTTCACCTCAAACTTTCCTCTTGCTTCTCTATCATTTAAGACAAAGCACTTGCATCCAAATACATGAAAGAACTTGATGTTTGGTCGCCTTTTGTTGATCAAATGATATGGTGTTTTGATGTGCCTCTTTACAATGGTTGATCGATTTTGGGTGTAGCAAGCGGTTGATACTGCTTCTGCCCAAAACGACATTGGTAATCCAGATGCTGTCAGCATAGTTCTTGCAGCCTCCACAAGCGTGCGGTTCTTTCGTTCAACCACGCCATTTTGTTGTGGGGTGCGTGCAGCAGAGAAGTTCTGTGATATGCCTTCTTCTGTAAGATAGGCTTCAATGACAGAGTTTTTGAATTCTGTGCCATTGTCGCTTCTTAGTTTCTGAATCCTGCACTCATACAGAACTTGGATTCTTTTCATTAAATTTATTAGAATGTTTGGAACATCTGATTTCTTTCTGACAAATTCAACCCATGTAAATCTTGAATATTCATCGACAAAAACAAGTATATATTTCTTGCCACCTAGGCTATGTGTAGCGATTGGACCGCAGAGGTCAACATGAAGCATGTACAGAGGCCTAGGGCAAGATACATCAGTCTTGCCTTTATGGGAAGCTCTTTTGAGTTATCCCATTTCGCAAGCAGAGCACAAATGATCTTTATTAAATTTAACATTTGGCAGACCTTTGACTAGATCAAGTTTAACAAGCTTATCTAGAGTATGAAAGTTTAGGTGGCAGAACCTGTTATGCCATAACCAGGCTTCTTCGTTTTTACTGGCAACAAGGCAGAGCTTGTCTTCCTTGTTCTTGGCACTAAAGTTCATGAGGTAAATATCGCCTCTTCGTTCGGCTCGCAGAAGATCGACTCCTGTATCCTCACCTTGTAGAGAGCATAAGGTTCTTTTGAACATTATGTCGAAACCCGTATCGCAGAGTTGGCTAACACTGAGAAGATTGTGCTTAAGGCCATCCACATATGTAACTTTTCATACGGTTATGTTTTCATTCTTGATAACTTTGTAGCCTTTTATATACCCCTTCTTATTGTCACCAAAGGTCACAGATCCTCCATCGAGTTTATCTTTATAGGAGGATAGTATACCTCTGTCGCCAGTCATGTGCCGCGAGCATCCAGAGTCAAGATACCAGATTGGCACATACTGCTTCTGCAAGACAATCAGAGAGTTTTAGGTACCCATATCCAAATGGGTCCAGCTTTGTTAGGGGTCTTCATGTTTGCCTTAGCATTCTTGGGTTTGGTTTTAGCTTCTTTTGAAGAACCATTTTGTTTCTTCTTACCCTTGAATTTAGTATTCTTTTTTGGTGCAGAGAGGAAACAGTGTGGACTTGAGAAGTGTTGGCTTAATTGATGCATGAGATCAAAGCAATGACAATAATGAATGTGCGAAGAGATTTGCTTGAACTTTTCATTGAAAACATTAAATGGGGGCACAGAGGCATTACATTCTATCCTAACATTTGACTTCCTATTACAAGAAGACCTATGTAGGTTAGATTGTTGTTTGCAAAATCCTTTGTTGAGAGTAGCCTTCTGTGGACCCCTTCTGTGGTGAACTTCTGCAGGTTTCACTGTCACAGAAGAAAAAGATTTGTTATTTTCAGCCCATTTACCATTCTGTTGCCATGTTAGTGTTTCTTCAATAGGCTTTAAGGGTTTTGAAGTCTTTGAACTTGATGGATTTTGAGAGGACATTTTCTTTTGTCGTTTGATTTTCTCAAGCTCAAGAGAGGTTTTGGCTTGTATACACATGTCCAAAAATCTGGACAGATAGGAACTCTTGTGATTTTCTCCTTGGGAGGAATAGTTCTGTTAAGAACTCCAGAGGGTAGTTTAAAATCCTCTGAGTCACAAGGTACTATCTTTGATTTAGAGTCAGTCTCAGATTCGTCAGAGGATGAATCGTCCTCATATACAGAGGTTGATTCACTTAGTTCTCTTTCGACAGAGGCTGGACTTTCAGAGCATGTGCCATACTCCCTTTCTTCCTTTCTTTCAAGGATATCTTCTAAGTAAACAGAAGTTTTCATCGAGGTTTCCTCAGAGAGATTTTGGCCATTATTGAAAGTACTGGGGCATTCATAAAAGTTGTTTTCACCGATTTCCAATAATTCCTTTTTAGAAATATGAGTCAGTTTTTCTTCTGTTGAAGCAGGCAATAACTCAGGTGCCTCTGCCGATAGTTTCTTCTCAGAATCTATAGTGCAGACAAAGGCAACCTGGGATTGAGTCTCGGGTTCACCAAACTTAAAGATTCCTATCTGATCTTGTGTTTTCAGATATTTCTTAGGTTTGGAGGCTCTTTTGACAGAGACTGATGATGGTAGATCTGTGTTTTCAAACCACACATTTACCATCTTCAGAGGTTTCCTTCTGTGAGGTTCACCAGAGACTTTTCGTCTTTTGCTTACAAAGAGTAAATTTGGAAAACCGGGTTTTCTTGTACTTCTAATATGAAATAGAGACGACAGAGACTTGTTTCTTTTGTTTCCGGTGTATGGATCTATATCACAGAAGCCAATTCCCCGTCTCCCTATTTGTGTATTAATTTTCTCGTACACCTTCTGTGCATCTTGATATTTCTTAATTAACAGATCTCTTCTGAGTAAATCTTGACAAATGACTTCTCTTTCCTTTTGAAAATAATTTTTAAGAGCTAGAATATTCATTCTGTCGCTCTCAACGTCCATAAGTTCTTTAGATTTTGCTTTTAAGACAGTGTTAAGTTCAGAAATCATTTCTTTCAAAGGATTTAGGTGTTTTTTCTAGTTTGTTTCAATTTCTTCCTTTTCTTGAAAGATTTTAGCCTTTTCTTGAGTGAGAAGTCTAGCTTCTCTCTCAAAGAAGGTAAGCTTCTTCTGAACACTTTCGCAGGTCTTTTTAAGTTCTGTGTTTTCAATGTTCAGTTTAAGCAAATCAGCTTCTGCATGATTAGTGTAAGAGTCGGAAGTAGATACCTCACTATCAGAGTCGGAGTTGACCTATCCCATGCCACGGAACAGGGCGTTCTTCTTTTCTCCTTCGTTAGAGGATGTATCTGACTGCCAGTTTTCTTGATTCACCATAAGTGACTTCTGAGCATAATATTCTGCTTTCTTTTTGTAGAAAACAGAATCCCTCTGAGGGCGGTTTGATTTGCTCTTGCATTCATTGGCGTAGTGGCCTGGCTTACCACAATTGTAACATCCTTGGTTCTGTGGAGCGTTTCCAGCTTTGTCGTCTGACCTCTTTCGGTCACCACCTCTGTCATTCGACCTCTGTTGGTCGATACCTCTGTCGTTCTTGTCATTTGACCCTTCTCTTCCGTAGCGTTCATTACCAGACTTCTTCTGATATCCTCTGTTGAATTCCCTTGTCAAAAGAGCTAACGATTTAGCTATAGAGGCCATAGTTGCCTCCTCTTCTTCCACCACCACCTCCTCTTCACTATCAACGATCAAGATCTTCTTCTTCTTCTCCTTCTTTTCTTCCACAACTTTCTCCTTCTTCGGCTTCTCTTTAGCTTCTGTAGCCTTACTGTAACATCTCGAATTTTCCATAGCATTACTGAAAAATATAATATTAACCATAAGGGTTATTTTATATTTTGTCTAGAGTATAATTTAATAGAAATGTTAAATTGAGGGTGTTTTATGACATTTAGTTAAAGGTATGGGTTATTTGGTAAATATGGAGTATGAGTCACCATATCTAAGTATGGGGTGAAGTATGGAGGGTGTCCTGACTTTCATTATTAAAGGTTGTGTGAATACGGCTCACCCAGAAAGAAAACGGAGAAAAAAAGGGGAGAAAAAGAGAAAGGGTGTGTGCTTGATTCTTGGTGGTTTACCTCCGATCATAAGAAGAAGAAGAATAACAAGAATCGGTGGAAAGCAAATCTAGGTAACCTCTTATATAAATTCTTATGCATTTGGGTAAAGTTGTGCTTTAGAGTTTAAGAAATGGATTTGGATGTTATGATGATTTGAGAATTTTGTTTATGGGGTAATGTTCTAATAGTAGTAGTGAACTTATCTGCAAAATTTCATAAAGATTCATCGGTTAAATTTATAGATATATGGGTTTTTAGATAACCAGTGAACTGGGTGTTTTATGGTGTTCATACGAATCGCAATCGTTGGCTGCGAGGGAAAGATTTGGCTCGCAATAGAAGGCTGCGAGGTTTAGTTGATTGCGAGGCAATTTGGGTTGCGAGGTTTTGGTTGCGATCCAATTGGGTTGCGAGGAAGTTGGGGTTGCAATCCAATTGGGTTGCGATGGCTTTAATATGGATACACTGTTATTGTAAGCTACGATAGAAACTTAAGGTTATGAGATTTGAGATGTAAATATATTTCAAGCTATAATTAATACCAGCATAATCGTATATATGTGGTATTACAGTTGTTCGGAAGGGTTGAAGTCTGAAGTCAATACATCCTTATAAGAAGTAAAAGTAGTGTGACTTCTTACCAAGTAAGTTCATTCTTACCCTACTCGTTACTTACATAAATGTCTGTCTAATTGTGATAATATGTTGTTATAAATGAATTATCGAACGAAAGAGATACGTGAGCAATCACGGTAGAGATACGTGAGCAATCACGGAAGAGATACGTGAGCAATCACGGAAGAGATACGTGAGCAATCACGGAAGAGATACGTGAGCAATCACGGAAGAGATACGTGAGCAATCACGGAATAGAAATACGTGAGCAACAAGCGATGTATGTCGGATTTGTAGTCACGGTAGAGATACGTGAGCAACAAGCGATGTATGTCGGATTTGTAGTCACGGAATAGACAAGTGAACAATGAGCGACTTTATGTCGGAATCATAGTTACGGAATAAGAATATGATGTAACGATTGAACTGAGTTGGTTGGATAAATTGCTAAGTGGTAAGAAAAGAATAATTCAGGTTTGTCAGGACTTGGTTATGTTATTATGGTAAATATTATGCTGAAACTGAATGTATTATGGAGAGTTAGCCTAATCGTTTCAAATAATGTTTTCTTACCAGGATCAGGTTCGGGAAAGTAAGGGATGTGGGACGAGAGCTTTTGGGCTAGCGGAGAAGATTTTTGGAATACCGAGACTTTTGGATAGTGCACTTAGATAACCTAATTAATCTGATTATAGTGACATGATTAGATTAATAGGTTATTCGAGAATTCTTTTGTGTAAAGATAAATCCTCGGGATTGAAACTTCGCTTATGTATAAAGTTTAGAAAGTCACGATCAAAACTTGTCTTAAATTAAAGTTTAAATAAATCCTGATTTTTAGGGTGTTACAATATGGTATCAGAGCATTAGTTTAAGCGAACTAAGTATGCTGAAGAGGTACTTAGACTTAAACTGTGAAGAATTAAGTATGGTACGTGAGATGTGGGTAGAAGTACTAAGACTGGGTAGTCTTAGAGTTGACGGTCATAAGATTCTCATGTATGAATATTATACTGCGCAACCATACTTGTTTCAATTTGTTTCAGTGAATGACCAATGGTGAAGTACGTGTTGTTTATCTGGTTATGTATAAACCATTGCTGACAGATTTTCTTTCGTGCTTACCAAAGCAATGGTAAATACTCCGCCAAGGTCTCCTAATTCTCCTATGAACAGAAATTGGTTGGACGATACAGGGGAAGGGCAAACCGGAATGGGCGGAATTCAGGAAACGCCACCAGACTTTCTTTCTTTGGGAGGAATGCGTAATCGAGTACGCCGAGGGGGTACTAGTACTGCTGATCAAACACCGTCAGACTCAGGTATGGAAGGCCGTATAATGGAGAACGTAACCAGATTAATGAATGCATCGATGGAAAGGCAAGCTGAAATGATGAACGCCAATATGGGAAGACAAGCGGAAATGTTCATGAAAATGTTTAATGACTGGAGTACAGAACCGAGACGAACGGGGGTCGACACTGGTGTGATAAACCCCACTGGTAACCCAGGTACAGAGATGGAAAGAAGAGTTGAGAGGAACTGCTCCTACAAAACATTCCTGAGCTGTAAACCGCCAGAATTCAAGGGAGATGATAATCCAGTGGCTTGTATGAACTGGATAAGAGAGATAGAACAAGCCTTCCGGGCTTATGATTGCACTGATGAAAGATCTAAAGTCAGATTTGGGTCACAGATGTTACGCGGCAACGCATTGTATTGGTGGAACGTATTGTCATCATCTGTGTCGGAAGCCGTTCTGAATACAGTGACTTGGGGACAGTTCAAAGCAAAGATTCTGGAGGAGTACTGTAACGAAACTGAAATGGACCGAATTGAGGAAGAGTTCCGAAACCTCAAGAAAGGCACTATGACTGAGAGAAAGTATAAGAGTCCTTCTTGGAAAAGCTGAATCTGATAGGACATGTGGCTCCCACTGAGAAAGATAAAATGAAAGCCTATCTGAAAGGTCTACCTGCGGATATGATGACGAGGGTTCGAAGTTCAAAAGCTACTACTTTCAGGGAGATAATCGAAGAGGCGAAAGTAATAGAAGAGATGTACGTCAAAGACAGAGCAGAAAAGGCACAGGTAGGAGAGAAAAGAAAGTGGGAAGGTCGTTCGGAACCTTCTCAGAATTTGAGGTTGTTTGGCAAGAACATTCGTTACGATTCTCGTAAGGAACCAAACGAGTGTCCTAAATGCAAAAGAAAACATTCTGGTCAGTGCCGAGCGGGTGAAAATATATGTTTCAAATGTGGAAGGAGCGGGCATATTATGAACAACTGTCCTGTTCGGGGATCATTGTGCTTTGAATGTAAACAACCAGGTCATTTTCAGAGGGATTGTCCAAAGCTGAGAAAGGAAGGAGATCAAGGAAAGCAGTTGATTATCCCTAAGCCAGCTGTCCGTGCTTTCCAAATGACTGCTGAAGAAGCGAAAGGATCGAAAGATGTTGTTTCGGGTACATTCCTTGTAAACTCTATTCCTGCGCATGTGTTATTTGATAGTGGCGCAAATTTTTCATTTGTTTCCAAATTGTTCTATCGTAAGTTAGCTATGCCTGTCACTACTTTAGGAGATGCCTTAGTAGTCGAAATAGCTAATGGGGGTCGAACTTTGGTTAGTGAAAGACTTCTTGATTGTAAAATGTTGATAGAAGGGACAGAATTTCCAATCGACTTGTTGTTAATGGAAATTGGTGGATTCGATATTATTGTGGGGATGGACTGGTTAAGCAATAACAAGGCAGAAATAATGTGTGCAAAGAAACTGATTCGAATTCCAATGACCGATAAAAACGATGTATTTGTATTTGGAGAAAAACAGAAAGGAGATGTTCCATTGATTTCAGTAGCGAAGGCGCGTAAATGTTTGTCGAAGGGATGTTGGTCCTATCTAGCCTATGTTATAGACACGAAGTTAGAAAAGAAACGAGTACAAGATATCAAAGTGGTAGGTGAATTTCCGGATGTATTCCCGGATGATCTCCCAGGTTTACCAGCTGAAAGGCAAGTGGAATTTCGTATCGATCTTATTCCTGGAGCAGCACCGATAGCTCGTGCACCTTACCGTTTAGCGCCAGCTGAAATGTCAGAGATGATGTCCCAACTGCAAGAATTATTGGATAAAGGTTTTGTTAGGCCGAGTTCTTCGCCTTGGGGAGCTCCGGTATTGTTTGTTAAAAAGAAAGATGGCACTATGAGAATGTGTATAGATTATCGAGAATTGAATAAGGTGACGGTAAAGAATAAGTATCCTCTTCCAAGGATAGATGATTTGTTTGATCAACTCCATGGAGCGGGATGTTTTTCTAAAATTGATTTAAGGTCGGGGTATCACCAAGTTCGGGTAAGGGAAGAAGATGTTCCAAAAACGGCTTTTAGAACGAGGTATGGGCATTATGAATTTCTTGTGATGCCATTTGGATTGACTAATGCTCCAGCTATATTCATGGATCTGATGAACAGAGTATGTCGATCGTTCCTAGACAAGTTTGTTATCGTTTTCATTGATGACATACTTGTTTATTCAAAGAATGAGAATGACCATGAGCGCCATCTTTATGAAGTTTTAGGAGTGTTACGAAAGGAGAAGCTGTATGCAAAATTCTCTAAATGCGAATTTTGGTTAAAAGAAGTACAATTTATGGGTCATGTAATTTCTTCGGAAGGCGTGAAAGTAGATCCAGCAAAGATAGAGGCAATGATGAATTGGAATACTCCGAGAAGCGCGTCTGAAATAAGAAGTTTCTTGGGTCTCGCGGGTTATTACAGAAGGTTTATAAAAGACTTCTCAAAGATTGCTTCTACTTTGACTTTGTTGACTCGTAAGAATGTGAAGTTTATTTGGACCGAAAAGCAGGAGACATCTTTCAGAACCTTACGACAGTTGTTGTGTGAAGCTCCTATTCTTGCACTGCCAAGAGGAACGGAAGATTTGGTAGTCTATAGTGACGCATCGAAAATGGGTTTGAGGTGTGTGTTGATGCAACGAGGCAAGGTAATTGCCTATGCGTCAAGACAACTGAAGGAACATGAAAAGAACTATCCTACCCATGATTTGGAATTGGCAGCGGTTGTGTTTGCTTTAAAACTGTGGCGTCATTATCTCTATGGATTTTGTGACAAAGTTACCAAAGACACAAAGAGGTAACGATACCATTTGGGTGATCGTGGATAGATTGACTAAGAGTGCTCATTTTCTAGCTATGAAAGAGGCATCGCCAGTTGAGAAGTTGGCGAAACTGTATATTGACGAAGTGGTGTCAAGACATGGTATACCGGTGTCGATAGTGTCAGATCGTGATAGTCGGTTTACCTCGAGGTTTTGGCAATCACTGCAAGAAGAGTTGGGTACCAAAGTTAATTTGAGTACTGGTTTTCACCCACAGACGGATGGACAGAGTGAGCGGACCATTCAGACTTTGGAAGATATGCTCAGATGTTGTGTATTAGATTTTGGAGGTAACTGGGATTCACATTTGCCGTTGGTAGAATTTGCTTACAACAACAGTTACCATTCCAGTATTGGAAGAGCACCTTTCGAAGCTTTATATGGTCGGAAATGTAGAACTCCAGTGTGCTGGTTAGAAGCCGGAGAGAAACAATTCGCTGGTCCGGAACTTGTGCAACAAACCGTAGACAAAGTAAAGGAAATTCGGCAGCATATGAAAGCGGCTCAAGATAGACAGAAAAGCTATGCTGATCCGAAAAGAAGACCCAAAGACTTTCAAGTTGGGGAGCGCGTGATGCTTAAAGTATCCCCATGGAAAGGTGTGATTCGGTTTGGAAAGCGGGGGAAGTTGAGTCCTCGTTTTCTAGGACCTTTCACCATTTCTAAGAGGATTGGCTTACAAGCATATCAGTTGGATCTTCCGCCAGAATTGGAAGGGGTTCATAATACTTTCCATGTATGTTATCTTCGGAAGTGTTTGACCGAAGAGGATGATGTGATTCCACTCACTGATGTGAGGGTGGATGAAAAGAGCCGCTGTGTGGAAGAACCAGAAAAGATTTTGGAAAGAACAGTTAGAAAGCTACGTAGTGGTAAAGAGGTAACTATGTTGAAAGTACAGTGGAAACATCATCGAGGTACTAATGTGACGTTAGAAACAAAGGAAGACTTGAGAAATAGATATCCCCATTTGTTTGAATAGCCGTGATTTCGAGGACGAAATCATTTTCAAGTTGGGGAGTATTGTAACATCTCGAATTTTCCATAGCATTACTGAAAAATATAATATTAACCATAAGGGTTATTTTATATTTTGTCTAGAGTATAATTTAATAGAAATGTTAAATTGAGGGTGTTTTATGACATTTAGTTAAAGGTATGGGTTATTTGGTAAATATGGAGTATGAGTCACCATATCTAAGAATGGGGTGAAGTATGGAGGGTGTCCTGACTTTCATTATTAAAGGTTGTGTGAATACGGCTCACCCAGAAAGAAAACGGAGAAAAAAGGGGAGAAAAAGAGAAAGGGTGTGTGCTTGATTCTTGGTGGTTTACCTCCGATCATAAGAAGAAGAAGAATAACAAGAATCGGTGGAAAGCAAATCTAGGTAACCTCTTATATAAATTCTTATGCATTTGGGTAAAGTTGTGCTTTAGAGTTTAAGAAATGGATTTGGATGTTATGATGATTTGAGAATTTTGTTTATGGGGTAATGTTCTAATAGTAGTAGTGAACTTATCTGCAAAATTTCATAAAGATTCATCGGTTAAATTTATAGATATATGGGTTTTTAGATAACCAGTGAACTGGGTGTTTTATGGTGTTCATACGAATCGCAATCGTTGGCTGCGAGGGAAAGATTTGGCTCGCAATAGAAGGCTGCGAGGTTTAGTTGATTGCGAGGCAATTTGGGTTGCGAGGTTTTGGTTGCGATCCAATTGGGTTGCGAGGAAGTTGGGGTTGCAATCCAATTGGGATGCGATGGCTTTAATATGGATACACTGTTATTGTAAGCTACGATAGAAACTTAAGGTTATGAGATTTGAGATGTAAATATATTTCAAGCTATAATTAATACCAGCATAATCGTATATATGTGGTATTACAGTTGTTCGGAAGGGTTGAAGTCTGAAGTCAATACATCCTTATAAGAAGTAAAAGTAGTGTGACTTCTTACCAAGTAAGTTCATTCTTACCCTACTCGTTACTTACATAAATGTCTGTCTAATTGTGATAATATGTTGTTATAAATGAATTATCGAACGAAAGAGATACGTGAGCAATCACGGTAGAGATACGCGAGCAATCACGGAAGAGATACGTGAGCAATCACGGAAGAGATACGTGAGCAATCACGGAAGAGATACGTGAGCAATCACGGAAGAGATACGTGAGCAATCACGGAAGAGATACGTGAGCAATCACGGAATAGAAATACGTGAGCAACAAGCGATGTATGTCGGATTTGTAGTCACGGTAGAGATACGTGAGCAACAAGCGATGTATGTCGGATTTGTAGTCACGGAATAGACAAGTGAACAATGAGCGACTTTATGTCGGAATCATAGTTACGGAATAAGAATATGATGTAACGATTGAACTGAGTTGGTTGGATAAATTGCTAAGTGGTAAGAAAAGAATAATTCAGGTTTGTCAGGACTTGGTTATGTTATTATGGTAAATATTATGTTGAAACTGAATGTATTATGGAGAGTTAGCCTAATCGTTTCAAATAATGTTTTCTTACCAGGATCAGGTTCGGGAAAGTAAGGGATGTGGGACGAGAGCTTTTGGGCTAGCGGAGAAGATTTTTGGAATACCGAGACTTTTGGATAATGCACTTAGATAACCTAATTAATCTGATTATAGTGACATGATTAGATTAATAGGTTATTCGAGAATTCTTTTGTGTAAAGATAAATCCTCGGGATTGAAACTTCGCTTATGTATAAAGTTTAGAAAGTCACGATCAAAACTTGTCTTAAATTAAAGTTTAAAAAAATCCTGATTTTTAGGGTGTTACACTTACCAACCGGCGGAAGAGGTGCACTGATTTGAGCTTTTGCTTGTGCAATCTGAGGCTCTTGGGCTGCCAACGTTCCATAGAGATCTGACAGAGTCCATGAGTCTAAGTCCTGATTTGTTTGCAGAGACATAGACAACTGGAGCCATTCTTCATTGAGACTCTTTAGGAACATGACATTGTTCTCCTTAGAAGTTCTGTGGATTCCGAACTTCTTGCACTTGTTGATTAGAGAGTTGAACCGATCATATGTTGACTGTAGAGATTATGTCGGCAGAGCTTTGAATGTGTAGTACTCGTTGATGCATTGGGCTCTGCGGTTCTTCTGAGTTTTAGCCCCACCCTCCAGTTGTTTTTCCAGTTCTTTCCACAGATCATATGCAGATTCACACGCATCTAGGGATTGGAAAAGGCCATTGGATATGGCCATGATCAGAAGTCTCTTAGTCTTCTGAGCAACTTCATATTTTTCCCAATCAGGATCTAACCACTTGTCCTTGGTCTTTAGTTTCTCGTGCTCAGGGATTTCTGGAGTGTCGTCTGTGGCAGGTACACAGGGTACTGTGATCATTGGTACGAAAGGAGGATTGTTGATATAGTAGACGAGTTCTTTGTCAGTACCCTCGAAGAAGTGAATCATTCGTATCTTCCACTAAGGGTACTCATCTCTGAGTAGTGTTGGTGACTTGGTTAAGGAACCAGCGGTGAAGAAGTTGTTTGTGTTTGTCATTTTGAAAGAGGATGAGAAATCCAGAAAATAGGGTATGAACAGTAAACTTTCAGAGGATGAAGTGGATGTTTCGAATGGTGTTTATAAGCTTAAAACCTTTGAACAATGCACTAAAATGGAGATTTTAACTGAAGTAACAGACTGTAAGTTTACCAAAGTCGAACAGGTCGAGAATGGCAGAAAAACATAGGTTGTTTTGAAATAAGTGAAGAACTGGTTAAAATTACTCCAGGTTTCTACCAAAAATCACTGTAAGTGAGGATCTCTTGATATAGAAAATCAAGAACCGCTGTGATACCAATTGTTGGTTCCTGTTTTGCTTAACAATGATGATTCTATCTAATAGTTCAAACAAGATATAATGCGGAAGCGTTTTTTAACAAACTAAGAGATATAATAAGGTAGAAGAACACACTATATCAAATACGTGAGATGTAAATAACACAGATAAATAGCTCAATAACCCACTGTATATTGATATAAATAGAACACCAAGAACACCGATGATATAACAAGAATTATGTTCTAATGATGTGTGTGACGTGCAAAGCTTAATAGAAGAACTCAACATGAGTCTTCTATTTATACTACTTTTAAAGGGGACAAGCTCTAGACAATAAGTACTGAAGGTACAAAGACACTATTCAGGTACTGTTGCAGGTACAACGTTAATTAAATGCGCCGGTGCTAGGACACTGAAGTTGTCCTTTATAAAAGAAAGTTTTGTAAATCAATAGCTGTGTTAAAGGGCTTATGCTTAATTGTTGTAGCAAGTGATGAAGACTATAAATAGGTCTTTACTTGTAGTTTGTAAGAAGTGAATTCATTAATACAAGATGTAGATCTCTAATCACTTTGTGTTCTCTCTAGGTTAGATTTCCTTTTCAATAATGTTCTTCATCATCTTGTTACACAATACTTGGATTGTATGAAGATCATGGACCTAACAGCCGGCTTCTACTAAGGCTAAGACCCATCAGAGTTCGACACGTGGAGTTGTCAGGTCACGCCTTGTTCGAATGATCTTCAGGATCTTCGTACAGCAGAAATCGTGAGAAGCACGATTGTCCTTGTATAAAGCTCTAGTCTTTTATACCACAGAGGCTCTGTCAAGTATGACAGTGGCTCTGTGGCCTTGTCCGCATTGAAGAGTCTTCTGGTGATTCTTTACTTCGGTCTTCTCGGTTACTCGGCAGAGCCTCTGTCGAAGACTTCTATGCTTCGGTCTTCTCGGTGACTCGGCAAAGCCTCTGTCGAAGACTTCTATACTTAGCCTATTTTTCAATACTTCTATAAACAGAAAGATTGGAGCTAACACTTCATATCTCTTGAAGATCTTTTGTAATAGATTAGAGATTTGTTCATTTATTAATAAGATTGAAGGTTTCAACATGGTATCAGAGCGTTTGGTTCTAATCTAAACAGCTTCTCTCTCGGTAAGCTTCTATTCTCGTCTCTTCATCTTCATATCTTATGTGTTCTAAATCTTCTTATCGTTTTTGTTTTCAAAACGTATCTGTTTTCTAAAACTACTCACATAGTGTTTATTTGTGTTTTAGAAAACTTGTTTTCTTCAATATCTTTGTGGTTTGTTCTTGGTTCCTATCATATCAGATCTGGATCAGAAAACAGATTATCGAGGCCTTTTTTTGTTGTATTCTTTCTGTTTGGTTACCCAAATCTTCACTCACCATGTTAGTTGTTGCGGGTCTGATCTCTCTAGATCTGGATCTAAATAATCTCAACGTCTGTTGATTCGTCTTCCTTTTTTTTGTTCTTTTTTTAGAACAAAATCCGTCTCAAGTTTATCGTACAATTTTTTTTAAGATATGTGTGTTCTCGTTATTTTTTAGCTCTTATCTCTTTAGATATGAACTAAAATTTGTTCGAGATTCGGTTTTTAATAAGATCTGTGTGTTCTCGTTGGTTTTAGTTCTTATATCTGTAGATCTGGACTAAAATTTGTTCGTGTTCAGCGTTTTGAGCCCGTTACAAGTTTTTCACCGAAATTTGTTTAAGATTTGTGAGATCTCGTTGTTTTTTAGTTCTGATCTTTGTAGATTTGGACTGAAATCGGCTCGAGATCGAGGTCTCTTCTCTCTACTTTTCTGTACTTCTTTATTGTACCTTTTTGGTTGTTTTTCCTTAAGATCTTGTCTCTCAAGAATACAGATCATGTGCTCATTATCATCTGGTCTTTCCAGATACTGTTTCAAGTACAGATCTTGTGGTTCTCTTTTTCAGATCTTGTTGTTGTTTGTCCTTAGATCTGGTTTGTTTAAGTACAGATCCTCTTCAGGTTTTTTTTTGTTCCTCAAATAATCTTAGATGTGTGCTTTCCTTGGCTAAACCATAGCTTTAATATAGGCTATAGAGTTGCCACAATAAGGAATCACGTCATGTGCCTTTATTTGAGTGTTTCTTTCATTTGTGATTTGCTGAGGCGTGAGATTTATCCACGGATCTGGTCCTGAGTGGCAAGGAATCCTGCCTTATAGTCACTTAAACTTTACCTTATGTGTTTTTTTCTATCATGGCTGGTGGAGAAGAACCCAAGGAACCAGAACAGTAATCCTTGATTGCTAAACTAGATTTTGGAGATCCTTTCTACCTTCATCCCAGTGATACCTCTGGGGTTTCTGTTAGCTCCAAATATTCATAATAATAGAAGTATTGAAAAATAGGCCAAGTATAGAAGACTTCCACAGAAGCTCTGCGGAGTGCCACAGAAGCTCTGCCAAAGTAAACAAGAAGGTCATTCAAGGAACACCAAGACCAGACAGAACTAAAGAAGACTGCTATCAGAAGAATCAAGTCACAGAACCTCTGCCACCCTTGATAGAAGCTCTACGGAAAAGACTGAAGACTTGGAAGATATTTATAATATCTTCACTGTTACAGGAATATCTTACCACTGTTACAGAAATATCTTGCTACTGTTCCAGGGTCCGTTCGTCAACTTGTACAAGGCATGGTCTGACTCCTACACGTGTCATACTCCGATAGGACCACCTTCCAAGTTGATATTAGCGCATTTAATGCATGCAGTTTTCCAACTGTTCATACCATCCCTTCTTTCCTATAGCAATAGTCCTTTTGTCTAGAATAGATCTTTTGTAGTAGTATAAAAGGAAGACTCATGTTGAGTTCTTCCTTAACAAATATCATCACAAGACATAAGAACAACACCCACTTTTACACGCATAATCTTCTACGCAAAAACACTTACACACAATTAACGTCAAATCTGTTCTTAGTGTTCTTAATCAAATACAGTAATCTTTGAGATATTCATCTGTTCTTCATATACTGTTTATTTGGTATTTTGTGTTGTTTCTATATAAACATATCTGTTAGTTCTTCAAATACACTTCCGCAACACATCTTATTTGAACTAATAGATTTGATAATCTTTGTTAATCAAATACGGGAACCAACAATTGGTATCAGAGCCAAGCTTGGTTTTCAATATCAAGCGATCCTCGTTTAACAAGATTATTGGTAGAAACGTGGTCTGATTTTAACCGTTATTCATTCCTTCAAACAGATTCTATTTTTCAACCATTTTCGATTTATTCGATATTTGGTAAATCTAGAGAAAATGTTTCTTTAGTTAAAACTCCATAAAAGTGCACTGTTAAGAGCTTCCAAACCCAGAAAATCTGTCCACATAATTCTTTCGTACTTTTTCGTGTCATATCTTTATTCTGAAACTTTCTACTCTTAAAATGACAAACGCACAAAATTTCTTCACAGCTGGTTCATTAACCAAACCACCATCTCTTCTACGAAATGAGTATCCTCAGTGGAAAATAAGAATGATCCATTTCTTTGAGGGTACTGATAAAGAGCTCGTACAATACCTTTATAATCCTCCTCATGTCCCTATGTTAATAGTACCTCGTGTACCAGCTACAGCTGACACTCCTGAAATCCCTTAGCATCAAAAACCTAAAACCAGGGATGGTTGGTCAGATCTAGATAAGGAAAAAGATGAACTCGCGCAGAAAACAAAAAGAATTCGGATCATGGCAATCCCCAACGATCTCTTCCAGTCCTTAGATGCATGCGAATCTGCGTATGATCTTTGGAAAGTACTGGAGAAACAACTTGAAGGGGGAGCTAAAACTCAGAAAAACCGAAGGGCTCAATACATAAACGAATATTACGCTTTTAAAGCCCTGACAACTGAATCTCTGCAGACAACGTATGACAGGTTCAACTCTCTGATCAATAATTGCAAGAAGTTCGGCATCCACAGAACTTCTGAAGAGAATAACGTCGTGTTTCTCAAAAGTCTGAACGAAGAATGGCTCAAGTTATCTATGTCTTTACAAACCAATCAAGATTTAGATTCCTGGACTCTTTCAGACCTCTACGGAACATTAGCTGGTCAAAGAGCCTCAAGTAGCACAAGCAAAGACACTAACCATTGCACCTCTTGCTTTGGTTGGCAAATCTACAGAAGAAACACAGAGGCCGAGGAAAGAAAGAGCGACAGAAGAAAAAGAAGAAGGAGAAAAAGAAAAAGGTGGTGGTAGTTGACAGCGAAGACGAAGAGATTATGGACGAGGGAGAGATCACTCTGGCATCAATAGCAACATCCTTAGCTCTATTGACAAGAGAATTCAGAGGAAACCAAAAGAGTTCTGGTAATGATAGATATGGCAGAGATAATATAGAAAGAAGAGAAGATCGGAGTAGAAGGGATCAAAGAAGAAGAGAAGAATCAGCTGACCGACAGAGGTCAGACGACAGAAGTAACGACCAACAGAGGTCGAGTGAAAGATACAACAGAGGAAATGACCGACAGAGGTCAGATGACAAGGCAAGCTACACACCACAAGAATGCTACAAGTGTGGTAAGCCTAGTCATTATGCTAATGAATGCAGATCGGAAAAAGGTGGTGACCGACAGAAGTCCAACGATCGTGCTGGTAATACTTCCCAGAACCAAGGTTGCTACAACTGTGAGAAGCCAGGCCAATTTGCCAATGAATGCAGAAGCAGGCCAAATCGCCCACAGAAGGACTCAGCTTTTTACAAAAAGAAAGCTGAGTATTATGCTCAAAAGTCACTCATGGCGAACAAAGTGGTGAACAAGGAAAATTGGGAGTCAGATACAACCTCTGATGATGAATATACCAACAATGCCTTGTTCTGTGGCATGGCAGAAATCAGCTTAGACTCTGACACTGAGGTATCCATTTCAAACTCCACCTCTAGTACTACAGAAGTTGATTTACTTATAATTAAAACTGAAAATATTGAACTGAAAAAGACTTGTGATGATATTCAGAAAAAAGCTCACTTTTTTTGAAAGAGAAGCTAGACTTAAAAGAAAAAAAATCAAAGAAAAGGAAGAATTAGAAGCACACTGGAACAAGAATCTATTTCCTTTAAAAGAGAGAATTTCTGAATTAAATACATCTTTAAAATCCAAAACAAAAGAACTTTCAGATTCTGAGAGCGACAGACTAAACATTTTAGCTCTTAAGGAATATTTTCAAAAGGAAAGAGAAGTCCTTTGGCAAGATCTACTTAGAAGAGATGTTTTAATTAAAAATTATCGTGATGCACAAAAGGTGTATGAGAAAATAAATACTCAAATATGAAGGCGAGGTATTGGGTACAGTGATATTAATCAAGGTACAGAAAACAAAAAGAATAAACCTCTGTCATCTCTATTTGCTTTAGGAAAAATCAACAAACCTAATTTTCCAAACTTAATCTCTGTAAGTAAGAGAGTAAAAGTCTCTGGGGAACCTCACTTAAGGAAACCCATGAAGATGATAAATGTGTGGTTTGAAAACACAAATTTATCACCTTCAACCTCTGTCAAAAGAGGATCTAAACCAAAGAGATATCTGAAAACTCAAGATCAGATAGGAATCTTCAAATGTGGTAAACCAGAGACTCAAACTCAAGTTGCTTTTGTCTGCACAATAGATTCTGAAAAGAAATTATCTGCAGAAGCACTTGAGTTCAAACCAATCTTTTCAGAAGAAAAACTAAGAAATATAATTGAAAAAGAAATAATGGAAATCGGGAAAATAGATATTTTGAAAAATCTATGTACACCTTCTACGGATCAAAAACTCTCTGAAGAGATCTTATCAGACACCTCGGTTGACTTAGAAAGTAATTGTTCAGATGAAGAAAGCAAGTATGACACATGCTCGGAAAGTCCAGCCTCTGTCGAAAGAAATATTGATGACTCAACCTCTGTATATGAGGACGATTCATCATCTGACGAATCAGAGACTGACAGAATAGAAAAGGTTCCTCGTGACTCGGAGGTTATTAAACAAACCTCTGAAGTTCTTAACCGAACTATTCCTCCAAAGGAGAAAATCACTGGAATTCAAATCTGTCCAGACTTTTTGGATATGTGCATACAAGCCAAAACCTCTATTGAGCTTGAAAATTTCAAACAACAGAAGTTAATGTCCACTCAAAATCCAAAAGATTCAAAGTTTTTAAAACCCTTAAAAATTAAAGAGAAACCAACATGGCAACAAAAGGGTAAATGGCCAAAACCTAACAAATCTTTTTCTTCTGTGGCAGTGAAATCAACAGAAGTTCACCACAGAAGGGACACACAGAAGGCTGCTACAAACAAAGATTTTTGCCAACAATCTAATCTACATAAATCTTCTTGTAATAGGAAGCCATATGCTAGAATAGAATGTAATGCCTCTGTGGCCTAGTTTAAAGCTTTCAATGAAAATTTCAAGCAAATCACTTATGCTGTTCTATACTGTCATTGCTTTGATCTAATGTTCAAATTGAATAATCATTTCTATAGTTCAAATTGTTTTCTCTCTGCACCTAAATCAAATATTAAAGAGAAACAAACCGATTCTTCGACAAAAGATAAAATGTATTTCAAGAATGCTAAGGCAAACTTGAAAAATTCTGACAAAACTGGACCCATGTGGATATGGGTACCTAAAACTCTGTGATTGTCTTGCAGAAGCAGTATGTACCAATCTGGTATCTAGACTCCGGATGCTCAAGGCACATGGCTGGCAACAGAGGTCTTCTATCCACGTACCAAGAAAAACAAGATGGTGGATCAGCGACTTTTGGAGACAACAAAAAGGGGCATATTAAAGGCTATGGAGTCATAAAGAAAGAAAATATCACCGTACACAAAGTTGCATATGTGGATGGCCTAAAACCCAACCTACTCAGTGTCAGCCAACTTTGTGACACAGGATTCGATGTACTATTCAAGAGAACATTTTGCTCTCTACTAAGTGAAGACACCGGAATAGAACTTTTGCGAGCCAAAAGAAAAGGTGATCTGTATATCTAATGAACTTCAATGCCAAAAACAAGGACAACATGTGTCTTGTTGCAAGCAAGAGTGAAGAAGCCTGGCTATGGCATAATAGGTTCTGTCATTTAAACTTTCATACTCTAGATAAACTGGTAAAACTTGATCTAGTCAAAGATTTACCTATTGTAAAATTTAATAAGGATCATTTATGTTCTGCCTGTGAAATGGGAAAACTCAAAAGAACTTCCCACAGAGGCAAAACTAATGTGTCTTGTCCTAGGCCTCTGTACATGCTTCACGTTGACCTCTGCGGTCCAATCGCTATACAGAGCCTAGGTGGCAAGAAATATATACTTTTCTTAATTGATGAGTATTCACGATTTACATGGGTTGAATTTGTCAGAAAGAAATCAGATGTTCCATGCGTCCTGATTAATCTAATGAAAAGAATCCAAGTTCTTTATGAGTGCAGAATTCTGAAGTTACGAAGTGACAATGGCACAGAATTCAAAAACTCTGTCATTGAAGCCTATCTCACAGAAGAAGTAATATCCCAGAACTTCTCTGCCGCTCGCACCCCACAACAGAATGGCGTGGTCGAACGAAAGAACCGCACGCTCGTGGAGGCTGCAAGAACCATGCTTTCTGCATGCGGATTACCAATGACCTTTTGGGCAGAAGCAATTTCAACTGCTTGCTATACCCAAAATCGTTCAACAATCGTGAAAAGACACATCAAAACTCCTTATGAATTGATCAACAAACGGCAACCAAACATTAAGTTTCTCCATGTGTTTGGATGCAAATGCTTTGTCTTAAACGACAGAGACTCAAGAGGAAAGTTTGAAGAAAAGGCTGACCAAGGCAAGTTCATCGGGTACTCTGCCGCTTCCAAAGCCTACAGAGTTTACCTTCTGAAGTCGCGCACGATAGTAGAAAGCATCAATGTGTCCTTTGATGACTCATTCCAAAAGACTTCTGAACAACTAGGTTCAGAACTCGGGCTAAACAAGGAATCCTCTGGCATCTCAAAAACAAATGAAGATTTAAGTCTTCTATTTCAAGAGATGTTCAACGACGATGTCAATCCCTCTGCTAGAACCAACAGAACCTCTGAAGAATCACCTTCTGTAAACAACGTAAGTATCTCTCTGTCTGATCCATTTAATACCTCATCCTCTTCTGCAACTACTACAGGTACTGAAAATCGAACAAAAGATACGACAACAAAAGATTCAACAACGGAGGTAATCCAAATGCTAACAAATCCAACAGAGGAAGCAACACCAGAAGAAACACCAGAGGGAGTGAAGATGAAACCACAATGCCTACAGAGAAGGAAATTCCAACTCTAATACCCATTCCTACAGAAGCTAAACTAAACACATGGGCAGAACCATCAACCACTTCAAGCATAGAAGTTCAACTTTATGACTTAAATGATCATCTTCCACGAACAACTCAATGGACAAAAAGCCATCCTCCAAGCCAAATCATCGGTAATCCCACTGATAAGGTAAAATCAAGATCAGCTTCTGCAAATTTTTGTTTCTTTACCAACTTTATTAGTGTGATCGAACCGAAAAAGATCTCTGAGGCCCTGGAAGACCCAAACTGGGTGGATGCTATGCAAGAAGAGCTTCTGCAGTTTGAGCGAAACAAGGTCTGGACTCTAGTACCTCTACCACGAGGGAAACAAGCCATAGGGACTAAGTGGGTCTTCAGAAACAAAAAGGATGAGGAGGGAGTGATCATTAGAAACAAAGAAAGACTGGTGGCCAAGAGATATCGCCAAGAAGAAGGCATAGATTACGATGAAACTTTTGCCCCTGTTGCACGGCTCGAAGCAATAAGAATTTTCTTAGCCTTCGCAGCCCACAGAGGTTTTAAAGTATATCAAATGGATGTAAAATCTGCCTTTCTCAATGGTGAAATTCAAGAAGAAGTATACGTCCAACAACCACCAGGGTTTGAAAGCTCAAAGTACCCAAGGTATGTCTATTGCCTCGACAAAGCTCTATATGGACTGAAACAGGCTCCAAGAGCATGGTACGAAAGACTTTCTACCTTTCTTCTCTATAACAACTACAAAAGAGGTACCACTGATACAACTCTGTTCTTTAAAGGAGAAGGAAATGAGCTTATTCTTGTACAAATATATGTAGATGACATCATTTTTGGGTCTACTAATGCATAAAAATGTAAGGATTTTGAAAAGCTCATGCAGAGTGAGTTTGAAATGAGTATGATGGGAGAATTAACCTTTTTCCTCGGACTTCAAGTCAAACAAACATCAGAAGGAATTTTCATAAACCAATCAAAATATGTCTCTGACATACTTGAAAAATATAGCCTCTCTGATGCCTCTGTCATGAAAACCCCAATGGAAACTGGAAATAAACTATTTTTCAGATCCAAATGGCATCTCTGTTGAATGCACGCTTTACAGAGGAATGATTGGGTCTTTATTAAACTTAACAGCCAGTAGACCTGGCATAATGCATGCCACATGCCTCTGTGCAAGATATCAAGCTAATCCTAAGAAGTCACATTATATTGTTGTAAAAAGAATCTTCAGATACCTTAGAGGGACCAAAAATCTTGGCCTCTGGTATCCACAGAACTCTGGTTTTGAACTAAAGGCATACACAGATTCAGATTATGGAGGATGTAAACTCGACAGAAAGAGTACCTATGGGAGTTGTCATTTCCTAGGTGGGAAATTAGTAAGCTGGACTTCAAAGAAACAGAATTGTGTCTCAACATCTACGGCAGAAGCTGAATACGTTGCTGCTGCTAGCTGTTGCTCTCAAGTTCTGTGGATGAAAACACAGCTGAAAGACTTTGGTCACATCATCTGCAAAATTCCCATCTTCTGTGATTCCAAAAGTGCAATTTCCATCTCTGCAAATTCAGTACAGCATTCAAAGACAAAGCACATAGATATCAGGTATCACTTTCTGAAGTATCATGTTGAAAACCAAACCATCGAGATGCATTTTGTACCAACAGAATTTCAGCTTGCTGATTTATTCACCAAGGCACTTGATGAAAAAAGATTCCTTTACTTGGTGGGTAAATTAGAAATGATAAATATGAATTAAACTCTGTAAGTATCTACCTAATCTTCACTTTAAATTTATATATTAAGTAAATAATTTGCTTTTTTATGTAAATTCTAAAAATCTCAATTCTGAAAACAACAGAGCTTCTGTAGGATTCCTCAGAATCTCTGACAATCCTTACAGAACCTCTGATACACTTGACCTATGATATATACATTACTTCTGATTATTTGAACCAAGCATAGGTCAAGGGGGAGCAGAAGGAGAACATACTTGATCTACAGAGGTTGATTAGATCAATGGGGTGCAATAGAAGACCTTGCTAAATCTACAAGGATTTATAAGTCAAGGAGGAGCAGAGGAAGAGATGACAACTACAGAAGGAAATATCTTTACCGCACAAAGAAGAACAAAAAGGTTGGTATCTCGTACAAATTCTTTTTGAAAATAATTTTCTAGGACACAAATTTCTATATATGTTCTAGAAACATTATTAAAAACATTCCAAATAAAATTTGATCAAAAAGAATATTGAGTTTTCCATTATTAGAAATTTAAGGTCACAGAGCCTCTGCTGAGTCCAACAGAGGTTCTGCAGGCAAAAGCTCTAATCATAAATCAATAATCTTGGAAACTCTGTCAATCACCTTGGGTGTCAGATTTCAAAAAGAATCATCGCGTACTAATGCACCACAACAGAAGTCAATGGTTACAGAGTTCTTCCCATAATAGAACTTCTGTAGACCATCTCTTGTCTAAAACAGACTTTGCTGCATAAAACTATTTTTCAAAAACAATTTTCTAGGACACTAGCTTTCAAATTAGTCATAAAAACATTGTTAAAAACAATCAAAAACTTGGATGATCAAAAATGTTTATAAATTGTTAGATATGAGAAATTTCTTGTCTCAGAGCCTCTGCTGGCTCTGACAGAGGTCCAAAAACCTCTGTAAAGGAGTTTCTATACTAAATAATTTATCGATCCTCTCCATGGACTTTTCAACCATTTTTTTGTGAAGGTACAGCCTACAGAGGCAAGAAAAACAAGGTTTTCAAATCACAGAGCCTCTGTCAGTTTTTACATTGGGCATTTCTGTAACAGTAACGGTAACGGTAAATTTTCTGTGAGTGAGAATCATGTGGAGGTAAAGAAGCCCACGCGCCTAGCATTTAATAAAGCCGCCCACGACGTCTCGTCATGACTGACACAGATGACGTGTTATCTCTTCATTGGACCTACATGGAGCATGTTCCTCTAGAAAGTTGAACCCGCCGTAACCACTCAAGTGCGGACCCCAAATATTATTTACCTCAAAATATTAACCCTTTCAGATTCTACGGTTACATACTCAGTATAAAACCCAAGTTACCTTTCCTCACAAAAACTTTACTTACTTTCTTCTCCGGCGAACCTGCAACTATTCACAAATCTTCATTTTTCTTTGCAAAAATGACTTCCAGTTCCCACGCTGCTCAGAACTCTCTGGCGAACTCTCCTCAACAATCCCCAGTACATTCAGAGCACTCCCACAACCCTAACATCGCCGTAAATGCAGAAACAGAAAACTTCGGTGACTCTGCAAATTTTGCACCAACCACCCACCTTCAACATTTTCTAACCAAAGAACATTTTGAGGATGTTCTTCCCTTAAAATCCAATAACTGTTACCTGGTACCCTCACCAACAGCCTTCGGCGAAGCCCATGCCTTCTCCTCAACATTATGGAAAACCATATCCTATACCCCCTCCTTTCGAAAACCCCAACCAAAATCCCTGCTCGATATCTGAATCAATTTTGGCAAAGTTTCCGATTTGATTCAGATGATTCTCTGATAAAAGGCTATATTTCGAAGCCAGACAAATCTGAATACCTTGAACTCATGTTCAACAGAACTATGTTCTCACTTGAGTTCAACCTGCCAACCAGAGGTCTACTTGGAATAAAGAAATATGCCGAGGTTCCGACGGACGGGGAGCTCTGTCGTTTTGTAGAGATGTTAGGGTATAACACAGCCCTAAGGAAACACAATGATTTCCGCAGAGGCAGACTACCACCTCTGTGGAATACCCTCTTCTCCATCCTGAATCGTTGTCTAACAGGGAAAACTGGCAGCCCTGACCAGAGCTCACACCAGATCCTGACCATCATGTATAGGATCTATTACGATCTTCCACTTGATTTTGCCACCATCATGATGCAGGAGATAGTAAATACGATCGACAGAAAGCTTGCAACCCAAAAGGCCAAAAAGAACACACCAGGATATCTGCCACCTCTGCAATATCAGAGAATTCTAGGAGTCATATTCGAGCCTCTACTTCTAATGGAGAAATGTCCAATGGAAGGGCCAACTGTAAAACTTTTTCCCATGAACAAAACACTCCTACAGAGCATGAAGACAACTATCCCCACTGCAGACCTCTGTCGAAGAACCTTCTGACATATGCAAGCGATAAAAAGATGAAGTTAGACTATATACGCACCCACAGGACTCCAGAACCATGTCCTGTGACACCCCCGCATCTAGGAGCCCCCTTAGATTTAGATATAGTAGAGAGGATGACAGAAGAAGAATGGGCCAGAGCTTTAGAAAAATATCAATCAGTACAAGCACGGTTCAAAGCCCAAAGAGAGAGCATATACCCCTCTTCATCCAAGAGAAAAACCTCTGCAACAACACCCCAAAAGAAGAGCAAGAAAAGGAAAATCACAGAGGAAACTACAACCTCTGCAGCTCAACCCTCTTCTCCACCACATGCTACAGAAACAAGATCCTCTGCACCTCCCTCCCCTCAAAAACAAAAGAAACGAAAAACCAAATCCACATAAGAGGGAGCTCCTAAGCCAAAGAAGAGGAAGTCAAAGAAGAAGAAACCCACATCACCTTTGCAGGTCATTACAGAGGAAGTCGAACAGGAAGAGGAAGACCAGACTATACCTCTGCAACCTCCCTCCCCAATAACCTATACAGATCAAGAGGGAGACTGTAATGCCTTCCTTAACCATCCCGACATAGCTCACACCTTAGATCCATCAGGATGGATCGCAGAACCGTTGGATCAGAACATTCAAAGTCAGACTACAGAGGTTCTGTGCACAACAGAAGAAATTTCCCCACCTCATTCCAGTTTTGACACTCAACGTCGAACCCGTCAACATACAATAGAAGTCATATCTGAGGCTCAAGGTACACAACCTATGTACCCTCACGTTCGACAACTCATAGGATCTCATTTTATATATGATTCCTTAAGATCAGAAGCAGAAACGACTATAGTGGAAACTGCAGAAGAAGAGGTAGGCATAGAGATTACAATAGAGGAAGAGGTTACGGTAGAAACCACAGAGGGTTCTACAGAAAAAGATGCCACAGAAGTAGAAGGCACACATCCCCAACCCCCTCCCAGTGCAACCCACATATCTGATAACGCCGGTCTAGCGGCAAAGGGTATCATTGAAAAAGAGCAGCACAGCTCGATCCTAACCCCACCCAGCCAGCCAGAGTTTACTCTTTCAACCTCTGTGCCTATTATAACCGGGGAAACCATTCCTGGGGAATCCTCTTGAAAGGACTCACCCATTGTTCGTGATTCGTCGCCCAGAATCACATCTGACATCCCCACAGAGGAATTCGTTTCCTCTGCCACGCACACAACAATAGGGCCAAACCTCCATTCAGAGAGGAGTAGAGAGCACAGAGACAAAGAGACTCTAGACAAGTCTCCAAGTCAACAGAAGGACATTCCAATACCCACCTCTGGAGTGGATTTGGACACTGACCTTCACAGAACTTCTGTAGAGGTTGAAACAAAAGTTTCTCCTCGAGGATCAGAAGGAAATCCTTCCACCCTCAACATAAAAACAGGGGTGAAAGAAGGTGTCCCAGGAACAGGGACTGACTCTGGGGACGAATGTGTTCCCCCAGAGGTTACAACGAGTTCACACGTATCAAGGGATGAGTTCCAAACCCTTGTCACCTCTGTGAACCAAACAATGAAGGAGTTGGAAAGCTCTTCCAAATCTTTTGCAGAAACTACTTCAAGAGCCATTACAAGTCTAAATACCAAAATGGACACCTTGTCCACAGAGGTACAACAAGCTCTGTCCAAGATGAAGTCTGCTACCGAAAATTCTGTCACAACCTCTACAAGACTACATGCTACAGAATTCGAAAGAAGTGTAACCTCTGCATTCAGTGAGTCTGTCAAAAACTTCCTGCAAAAACTCAAAGATCAATCCTCTACTTCTAAGGGCCTTACAACTGAAGACCTAAAGAAGGCCTTAGAAGAAGTTCAAGAGCAAACACTACAAAACACTCAAGCCATGAAGCCTTCTGACTACATGACCAGAGTTCAGCTCACAGAACTTGGGCAAGGAATCCTTGATCAAATGACAGAGTTCATCAGAGCCTTCACAGCTGCCAACGCAAACTACGTCAGAGAGTTTCAAGCAAGCGTCAGCAAAATGCGCTTCAACACAGATGCAGAGGTTGAAAATCTACTCGGCCTCTGTGATGACTTATGCGCGAAGATGACTGCTGCATGGGCTGTTCCACCAAAGAAATCAGATACATCATGCAGGGCAGAGGGTACATCAAATATAAATCAGGATGACTCTGATGATGACCATCATGGTCCATCAGATCATCCTAAGGGGAGAAACAAAGGAAAACAGCTGCAAGCAGTCCACCAATATCAGCAGAACCAATTTCCTCTGCACCCCCAACCCAAACCCAAACTCAGGAAACTCAACAGAGACCCACAGAGGAAACACCAGCCTCTGTGGAAACCACCTCTGTCTTTGAAAAAGATGTCCCTCAAGTTCAAATCCTGACATCTTCATCCTCAGAAACTGAAAAGTCAAAAACAACAGAGGCAATCCCCATCATACCCAAAGAAACCTTTACACCCAAACCAACAGAAGCAATCCCAGAAAGTCCAAAATAGGCAACAGGTTCTGAGCCTCAAGCCAAGGGTAAAGGAAAGGGTATCATGACAGAAGAACCAAAGAAGAAAAAACCAATGCCTCAGACGACAGAGAAGTTGATGAAGAGCTCATTTGATGCCTTTGTCACTCCTAAACCTGAAGAAGACTGGGCAATCAATTTAGATCCTCTGTCAGAAATTCCGATCCTTGATCCAAAAGCAAAGGTAACAAAGGGTAGGGTTGCAGAGATAATACAAGAAATGAATGCTCTACGAAGACCAATACCACCACCGACTA
This sequence comes from Saussurea involucrata, assembly GCA_033807775.1. Classification (NCBI taxonomy): domain Eukaryota; kingdom Viridiplantae; phylum Streptophyta; class Magnoliopsida; order Asterales; family Asteraceae; genus Saussurea; species Saussurea involucrata. The sequence continues at coordinate 61,162,566 of CM066313.1, read as the reverse complement.
CACGACATGCAGAAATGGAAGAGGTGGTGTAAAGGTATCTTTACAGACAATAATATCAGAACAATCCTCCGCCACACATCGAAGATCCTCAACTCAGAGCTGACCTTGACAACACCTTCACCAGAACAAAGCCAAAAGAAAGGGCAGAAGTCTTCTCAGAGTCCTAAATTGGAAAGGTAATTTACTGCAAATTCTCTCAAACAAGAACCTTTCCAAAGATCAGGTACAACATCTACGAAGTTAAAAGAGAGAACAAGTCCGAAAATCAATTTTCGGATGCCGATATAAGGAACTTGAACCCCTACGATCTGCCAAATCTTCTACTTTGGACAAAAGAAAACTTCGACAACGATGCTAACAGAAGGGCCTATCAAGTATTCAGGAAAGCAATGAGGGAAAAGCTTCTGCTATATAGCATGATAGACTTTCAACTGGGAAGAGATCTTGGAGTCAGAAATCTAAGTCTGAGACCACCAGAGGATCACTGTCCACCTTCTGTCGTACCCAACTCAATCATGACAACACCAAGGTACGGGTTAGTATATAAGGATCCTGCTGGTCAAGTAAGACTCTTTATGGAAATGGACTGTCAGAAGTATGCAACCAGTACTCTGAACAAATTCAGATCAATCCTAGAAGAGAACAGAGGTACTGAGCTTATGGATCGAGAATTAGCAGAAAGAATGATCATAGAAATAGATGCTACAATTGGCTTAAGAGAACTCTGCATCAAATTCTATCACGAGCTCAGAGAAGTGGGATTCGACAACAGAAGTTTCAACGACTTCAAAGATGCAAATGTCTGAGTCTCATTTACATATCTCTGTAAACTTTAAAAAGAAATGAAATGAATCTTTGAGGTATTGTTTAACCTCTGTCTATTTCACTTAGCCTAATTATGCATAAAGTCAAATTTTCATTTTTCAATACTTAGGGGGAGATTGTTAGCTCCAAATATTCATAATATTAGAAGTATTGAAAAATAGGCCAAGTATAGAAGACTTCCACAGAAGCTCTGCGGAGTGCCACAGAAGCTCTGCCAAAGTAAACAAGAAGATCATTCAAGGAACACCAAGACCAGACAGAACTAAAGAAGACTGCTATCAGAAGAATCAAGTCACAGAACCTCTGCCACCCTTGACAGAAGCTCTGTGGAAAAGACTGAAGACTTGGAAGATATTTATAATATCTTGCCATTGTTACAGGAATATCTTACCACTGTTACAGAAATATCTTGCTACTGTTCCAGGGTTCGTTCGTCAACTTGTACAAGGCATGGTCTGACTCCAACACGTGTCATACTCCGATAGGACCACCTTCAAAGTTGATATTAGCGCATTTAATGCATGCAGTTTTCCAACTGTTCATACCATCCCTTCTTTCCTGTAGCAATAGTCCTTTTGTCTAGAATAGATCTTTTGTAGTAGTATAAAAGGAAGACTCATGTTGAGTTCTTCCTTAACAAATATCATCACAAGACATAAGAACAACACCCACTTTTACACGCATAATCTTCTACGCAAAAACACTTACACACAATTAACGTCAAATTTGTTCTTAGTGTTCTTAATCAAATACAGTAATCTTTGAGATATTCATTTGTTCTTCATATACTGTTTATTTGGTATTTTGTGTTGTTTCTATATAAACATATCTGTTAGTTCTTCAAATACGCTTCTGCATCACATCTTATTTGAACTAATAGATTAGATAATCTTTGTTAATCAAATACGGGAACCAACAGTTTCCATTTATAATGTCAAACTGAGTGGGACTGAGAACTATAAGGTTTGGTCTTGTGCTATGGTGCTTGCTTTGTAAACCAAGAATAAGCTTGGGTTTGTGGATGGTTCTGTTGTTCGACCCACTGATAATGTTGTGTTAGGAAAGCAGTGGGACAGATGCAATTTTGTATTATTGTCTTGGATCCTTGGATCTATTTCTGAGGAACTTTTTGCCAGTCAAGTTTTTTCAAAAATTGCTTCCGAGGTTTGTCTTGAATTAAAAGAAACTTGTGATAAAATTGATGGATCTGTTACTTTCAATTTACATCGAAAAATAAACTCTCTCAGTCAAAATGGTACTTCGGTTTCTGACTATTATCATAAACTAAATGCATTATGGAAACAATTTGATGCTTTGGTTAAGCTCCCATCTTGTTCCTATTATGCTCCCATGAGTTTTCCAAACATAATCAGTTATTAAAACTATTGCAGGTCTTAATGGGGTTAGATGACGCCTACATGCACATACGAAGTAACATTTTAACTATTGATCCCTTATCCTCTGTGAAAATTGTGTTTTCTTTTATATCTAGAGAAGAGTCACATCGTGGTGTGACTCGCCCCCTTCCAGATACCAAAGCTCAAAACTCAGCCTTTTTTAGTAAAGCTGCTGATAATAAGAAAAAATCTGGAAAACCTCATCTTCTTTGCAAACATTGTGGCATCACAGGTCATACGATTGAGAGATGTTTCAAACTCATTGGTTTTCCAAAGGATTTCCAATTTAAAAAAATAAATCCAATCAATATTTAAATCGCCTTCAAGTAATGCTTGTACTGTAGATGGTTCTGGTAAAAGCCAGAATTCCTCTAATTCTCTTATAGAAGAGCAGATCAACAAATTGTTGACTCTCATTGATCAAAAACAGTGCGAGGGCATTTCTGTCAATATGGCAGGTAAGTTCTGTGCAAATATGGCAGGTGTCACTAATTTTTCTTCCAACTTTAATCGATCAGGTTGGATTATTGATTTTGGAGCTAATCAACACATGACATGTTCTGTTACCTCTTTAGAAAATGTTGTTGATATTATCGATTTGAATTTAAAGGTTACTCAACCAAATGGTGATGAAGTTGTTGTAAATAAAATCGGAAATTTTAGGTTAAATAATAATATGATATTGCATGATGTCCTTGTTATTCCTGACTTTCAAGTTAACTTACTTTATGTGCATAAAATTGATAGAGATAGTAAAATATTTGTTGGATTTGATTAATATAAATGCTATCTACTTCAGGGTTCTCTTCCAATGAGAATTATGGGGACCGGTAGTGAACAAGGAGGTATTTATTTTTTTGATCGTTTTTCAAAGGGTGAGCCCTTTAATTCAAATGTTTCGAATCATCCCTCTAATGAATCTGTTGGTTCCCAGATTCACTTTGTCTCATATAAACAGCAAGATCAAAGGTAGCGGAAGCATTATAAAGTTGTTTATGTATGAGTGATTGTGAGTAGCATAAAACATGAGAGAATAACAATATGATGAACAGTAATAGATAACAATAATAAGTAACAAACTGCTCATATATTGATGTATTTGAATAACACCAAGAACACTTTCTTGTGTGGGTATTCTGAAATCTCTCAGGCTACTGATCGTACACTAGTAGTGGAATGGAATTGAGCAGTGATAATGTTCTCACAATTCTAGCAACGATCCTTACAATTCTCTACAAATGCACACTATTGTTTGTTCCACTAACGTTCTATTTATAGCCTGATAAAGTAACAAACAGTGTACTATCAATCCCAATGATGACACGTGGAAAGCATGTCTTCGTCCTTTTAGGGCTGGCGTGGAAAGTGTGGACACATGTCTAATACTTAGAGATTTCTCGAGACTTCAGCTTCACAAAGGTCTTCTTTCACCAGAGCTCATTTGCCAGAGCTCTGAAGGTCTTCTGGCGATCTTGGTCTCTGATGGTTCAACAGAGGTTTTCTACCAGAGCTCTGACGATCTCTGATGATTTTTTGTTTATTCTCCTGCTAAGTCTTTACTTGATCTCTGGTGTCCTTCTAACTTGAGATATTTTCAACACTTTTACATTAAACATACTTGGGGCTAACAATCTCCCCCTAAGTATTGAAAATTCAAACTAAGCTATTATCAGAGATAAGAAAAAAAAACAAAGAGGAGAAAGTCATCCTCTGTAAAACTGTTACTATTCTTCAAAAGATTAAGTACATTACATTACATAGAGAAATAGTAAAACTAATCATAATAGTTTCCTCTAAGAATTTTGTCAAGTCTCATAATTAAATCCCTGAATTCTAGAGTAAGAGTGAGATGCCTTACGAAACAATTGATGACTTCTTGTGGACATTTGGAGCTTGGAGGCATCTCTTGTACGATCTTTCGCAGATACTTCAGAGATTGTGAAGAGTACTTGTGGGCTTCTGCTGTTCTGATTGCTTTCTTGACTCCCCTCTGTCGGCATATGAATGCTTCTGGATTGGCTGACAGAGATCCTGTGGGGAAGTTTTCAAGTCCCACAAGACTCTCATCTGGAGGTCCAATGCTCACTTTCTCCAATTCGGAATCGATTCCATGTTGGAAGTCGATTTGAGTTCTGAGGTTCACGTGCTCTTCCATGGCTAGTAGGATTTCTGTTCTTGCAGTGCTAGCAGCCTTGAATCTGTCTGCGAAGTTGAGGCAGTAGGCGTATAGGGTACGAAGATCATAAGGATTCAGCAAAACAAGTTCGTTGTCGGTGAAAATTTCTTGTTCACCGTTGTGGAGTTCGACCGTATAGGTGTGATAAGCCACTCTGTTATAGGCAAAAGACTTCAGGTCTATCCTTATTATTCTTTCGAATGCAAAGGATGTGTTTATCCTACCAGTGACGTTGGTCTTCGTCCTTATGAATCTGTTCCTATCCTCTGACAGTTTGGCTACTCTCTTTGGGTTCAGATATGGGCTTAACATTGACTGGAATCAGATCATTACAGCATAGAGGAAGGCATATACTTCTTCCAGAGATGGTAGAGTAGTGTCCTTGGGTGGTGAAGGTTGTACATCGGCAGATGGCTCTTCTGGTACTTTCTCTTTTCCTTTGTCAGCCCGTGTCTCTGATGTGTTTCCTTCTGTTGGTATCTTTGTTGGGATTCCTTCTGTTAGAATTTCCATAGCTTATGCTATGTCATTCTGGTGTGGATCATGGAGAATTATAGTTGTGGTTGTGTTGGGTGGTTGGTTCAAAAATTCATCAGCAGAGGATGGGTTTGTTCTCTCAACTTCAGTTCTTGTTAGGGATGGTGAAGGAGTATCGAGTAGAATGATTTCTATTAAAGGATCTGCTGAGGTTTCGGCTGGGGTCTTGATCTGTTTGTCTTTAAAGGTGTAGTCTATGCTCTCCCCCTTTTGTTGATCAGACTCCTCTGCATCACCTATTTCATGCTCGAAGTCTGAGGGCTCAGCAGTGGCCCTTGGGGAGTCTGGTCCAACAAACCTCGGTCTTTTGAAGTCTTTGGTGCCAGAGGCTTCTCCCGCATGCCTCTTCTTTGAAGCAGCATCAACAATGACCTCACAGAAGGTCTTGGCAGCCTGTTTTAGCACATCTTCTAATTCTGTTGCAGCAGATCTTATCTCCTCCACTTGACCGTCAAAATTAAATTTGTGGGCATCCAGAGTTGTTTGAACATGCTTCTCTGAGGCCTGGGCTTTACCCACAAATTTAGCAGAGATGGTCATCATTCTGCTCAGGACTTCTCTTCTGAATTCACCCATGTGACCGATAGTCATAAGGCGATCGTTGGGTCTGGGAGCGCTGACAGAGATTGGTGTTGGCATAGCAGCTTCTGGTGTATCTGTCGTGGCAGATGTTGGTGTGGCAGAAGATGAAGGTAGGTCTATGATTGCAACAGAGATCGAGTTATGGATCATCTCTGTTAGAGTTCTGATGTTTTTCTCTGACAGAGTGACAGAGGGAATGGCTTTGGAGATGTTTTCCTTGTGAATTTCTGCCAGTTGAGTCTTCAGAGCATAAATTTCTTCTTTCAGTTTCTGGTTCTCCTCTATGCGCTTTCTCTCCCATTCATCAACCTTTTTGGAGGACTCTGCATGCTGAGTTTTGACACTTTTGAGCTCATCTTGCAGAGAGATATTTTCAGTTCGCCTCTGCTCCTCCACACCTGTGTTGATAAGTTTATACTCATTCAAAGAGGTTCTGATCTCGTCACAAAAACCTTTGAACACTGTTTTTGTGGGAAGATCAGAGATGGGAACATTGGAAACAACACATGTTTCTGTAGAATCCATATCCGTGCAACAAATATGAAATCGTAATGATAAGCAATAAGAGCAATGATTTCAACTGGTCATCCCTTTCATTAATCTTTCAGAGAGAATATTACAATACGATTTCGAAAGTAAAAGAGATGATTAGCTTGTTTTTCCAAGCTAATCAACATTAAATACATTGGGCCCGTGGTTAACAAGCCCACGGCCCGTTCACTAATAAGGCTCAAAATGAATTAATACAAAACAACCCTTGAACTTTAAATCAACTATAAAACCTGCCCTAATAATCTCCCCCTTTGATTTGAAGTTCGAGTTGGCGCTCTAGATCTCTCCAGTTGAAGACATATCTTTTGCGAAGCGCGAAGTGTACCTCGAACAATCTGATGGCGCGGCGATAGTCGATGCGATCTTCAATCATTTCCAAGGCATTCCGAGCAATAGTTTCATTCTGATTCGGAACATAAGAATACCTTGGATTCTCAGACTCGTGCTGAATAATTTTTCGAAGAGCATCTCGAACTTTGAGGAGTGTGCCGTCGCAGAATCTTTCCACCTGACTGAAGCGCATGAATTTCTTCTCTTTTTGCTCATTGAGGTAAACAATCCTGAATTCTGGTTCCAGAAGCATAGCGTTCTCGGGATACATGTTTAACTCAGGTGCTTTCAGATTCGGCTTGATCAGATTTACCTTTTTCGCCTTGTTCTCGATAGCCATTTGGAAGTCCGTTAGATAAGACATCATGATGGTGCGGACCAGGTATCGACGAACAGCTTCGAGTGCCTTTGTAATCTCTAGCGGTCGGATGGTTCTTGTACGTAAGTCTTTCAGAATAACCAGAAAGTCGAGCGGTCAGAGGTTCTTGAAGTCAGCTTCTGAAAATTTCCATTCGTTCCCATCTTCACGTCGAACAATGAAAACTGGGTAGACGATTCTCATAATTCGTCTTGAATAGATGTTGATTACCTCTGTGATCCGAAGTTTGGTTCTGACTTGGTTGACTGGAAGACACCGCTGCATTGTGCTGATATATCGACGTTGAAATTCTGGGTCAAGGTTGTAAATACCCAGACAGAAGGTCGGCTCGATCGGGCAAAGCTTGTGTATGAATAGCTTCTTCAAAGATTCCTCCAAGTGAGGGATAAGTACCATGATCTTCTCCCAACGGATTTGTTGCTGTTGAGGAGGGGGAGGAAGATCAGAAGCTGTCGTGGGAGGAGCAGTTGTCGGAAGATCGGAAGTAGTAGACTCGGGTCTTGTTGATGATGTTCCGGAGGGTTGAGCATAGTGAACGGGGGATGTTCCATATAAATTTTGAAGCAGGAACTGATCATAATCAATATTGTCGTCCTCATCAGTGGGGAAGGCCAAATTTACCTGGAGATTTACGGCACTGGTGGCTTTTTAGTACCATGCATCTTCGGTCTCCGGGTTGGCTTCACAATCTGGATCTATCATGTCCAGAATCGGTATGTCTGATGAGTCAAAATCAACCAGTTCCTGTGTTGAACCCTCAGGCTTTTCAACCGTCGGGTCTTCTTCATCTGAAATCTCCATATCTATGACCATATCTGCTAGTGGCAACTCGGCTTCGGGTGCTTCTGATGTAGTTGTCGCAGTTGGAGGTTCCTGTTGAACCACTGTTGTAGTTTCGCCAGTCATGATCTGGGCGGTCTCGGTTTGGCATAGACGCTTCTCCCCCTCACGGTGATCAGGATCATCCTGGTCATCGTGTTTACGTTTCAGACTGCCAGCTTGACTCTTACATGTGTCTTCGAGCGAGCGGACCCTCTCAGACAGCGTGGCGAGCGCTTTGTTGTAGTCGTTGAGGGTCGAGTCAATGGCGTCAAGGTGTGATGTGATAGATGAAGATGGAGCAGTGACCTGGGATCGGAGAACTGAGATCAGGTCTGCTTCGGCAGATGCGGTTGTGTTGGATTCCTGGAGCAGTTGGGCCAAGAGCATCGTCTTCAGGGTGTCCACCGAATAGATAGGTTGCGGTGTAATCGGTGGAGGTACAATGGCGGTTGCAGTATCGACGAGGTGGCCTTTTCCTTTGACAGCGCGCATCGCTTTGGCAAGTTCAGCGGCTACATGTTGTTGCATCTGTTGCTCCATATCCTGGCGGACAGCCTTAAGGGTGTTGTCCAGAGACCCTGGTGACACGAAGTCGGGTAAATTAACCCCGGGATCACTTAGATTGCCCGTTGAGGCGTCTACCACAGGGGTAGAGCCACCTACGTTCACAGTTGGCGTGATGTTAGCTGTGGTAGGATTTCCTGCCGGTCCTTGTGTTTCACCAAGATGTGAAGACACTACGGTGGTTCCGGTCGAGTCACGAAGAGTCTCGACTTGGTGTTGCTCAGCTTCGAGTGTCCTAGCCGAAGAATGTTCAATATCGAAAGGCGCTAGACTCGATTGTGCACGAAATGAAGGCGAGACCGGGGGAGGCTGGTCTCTTATTTCAACACCAGCACTCTCCGAATGATAGGTCGGTGGAAGTTGTGCTTGTTCCCGTGTAATATTGAAACATCCGTCTGTTGTGAGACGGATGAGTGGATAAGGGGGTCGTGCAATTGCTCCGCTGGGTCCACGGAGTCTTCTTCAATACCCCGTCCCAACAAATGAGACGGGATAGCAGATGTGGCTACCCGGATATGATGTGGCTGGTTTCGCTCAGGAGCCTCGTTATCTTTACGGCTCAATCTTTCTTGGTTCGCGTTCGACCTTAACACCCTCCTTTTCACATGTTCTATGTCCCGGGGAAGGTCCCTCCGGCTCTGGATGGATCATGGGTTTCCCTAACTCTCGTCTATGTGCTATCACAGGTAGGGTTTCAGGCATATGCATAGCACGGATATTATCCTGCTCTCCCTCAAAACATACATGGGGATTGACTTGCTCCCCCTCGGAGTGAGAGTGGTATCAACACAAGAAAAAATATTTAGACTTTGTAAGAAAAACAGTGTGACTCTTCCCCTCGGATTGAGGTTGATGATCCGCCATGGAATATCTGTAAAAAGACCCAAAGTTAGAAACTGAGGCGGATAAACAAGTGTCGGTGCGTACCTTTGCATTAGTAGGCTCAATTTGATAAGACATCATGAGGATTGGCAGTGATGAAACAGGTACAGGACTAAAATTAGCAGTGGCGTTCGGACATAATAATGAGATTGCAAGACATTCCGGACAACACAGGTATCCGGACAAAGGGTGTTTCCGGACAGAGTAGGGATTCCGGATAGTCCTACCCGGATACCCATCCGGCCCGGAAAGTCATCCGGACTGATGGGTGTCCGGACACTGTTACACTTTAAAGAATAATTCCATTTTTCAAAGAGATGAAACCTGTAGAATTTTGAAAAGATGGATCTCTCGCTCCCCCTCAACCTGAGAATGGGGAAAAAACTTGCTCCCCCCTCGGATAGTGTAATGGAGAGTCCGACATACATGAAAACTTTTAGGCATTGAAAGAAAAAACACTGTGTCGCTCCCCCTCAAATGATGAGCATTAGATGACATGCTCCCTCTTGGAATGTGCGCGTAGAGTGAAGTGCACACGGGAGTATCCACACACACAAAAAACTTTTTAACATATTTAAAAAAAATGTGTGTGACGCTCCGCCTCAACAGTAGAGTAACATACCTGATAGCTGATTATGCTCCCCCTAAACACATGAGCAGCTTATTAAAGCACAGGTATAGACAAACCTTACGTCTTCTTAATATTGTTCCTTATAGATCGTGAGCAGCTCCCTCCTTGCGGTCATGTGTGTGGAGCATCCAGTGTCTAAGGACCACACATGACCGTCCTGCAAAACAAGTTTAGCGGACCTTCAGTACCCAGATTTGCTTGGGTCCGGGAGGGTTAGGTTTGGCACCTCGAGGAGGAACTTGCTTTGACTCAGCTTTCCCTTTAGGTGTAGGATTTACACCGGTGGAGGGAACTGGTTTTGGCACTTATTTCCTCTTTGGTGCAGAATTTACACCTTTAGGAGGAACAGATTTTGTAGCAGCTTTCCACCTGGGCGCCGGTCTAACCTCAGTGGGAGAAGCCCGTTTTGGAATGGGGTTGGTCTCCCGCTGTGGTTTAACCTCTGATTGGAAACCCCATTGTTTATAGAATTTTCTTTTGTTATTACGGGGTTTGCGTTTGGGTGTCGAATTATACATGTGATATGACCCAAACCAATCATTGTTATGGATATCATCAAAGTCATTCCAACCACAACTAGAGCAACATAAACAATCATGTGACAATTGAATCAATTGTTGAGTGGAATAAATTTTCATTGGAAAATTAACATCTCTTTTAACAAAATCATTCCTATAATTCCAAGCACAATTGTTTTTGTTCATTCTAGGGTAAAACACAGTATTGAAAGACTTTGATGCTGCATCTTTGACAAATTCCGTGGCTGGCCACTTTGGTTTTGTTTGTTTAGCTCGACCGGTTTTATCCGAAACAACAGGGACAGTGCGGTCAGTGACTTTAGAAGGAACAATATTTTTGGTAGGCAATGGTCCGGTCTCTTGCCTAGGCTGTGATTGCTTTTTGGAAACAGGTTTCAAAGTTGGTTTTGATTGAGAAATCTTGATCACAGCTGGGGCCTTTGTTTGAGAACTGTCACCCTTTAAAAAATTGATCGGCCGATTGACTACTGGTGACAGAAAATCAGTATGACTCGGAAGAGGTTTGTCGAAGGGGAACGACTCAAAACCTTCTTCATAATTGCCTTCGGAGTTCATATATTCAGAAAAATTGACATCCGGAATTGCAGGACTTGGATTGGTCGAGGAAGGCGAGGAACTTGTCGTGTTCGTGTGTTTCGGGGAATTTGGTGCGGAAGCTAAGAAACAATCAGAGTTCAAATTCCTTAAAATACTCTCGTCTTGAGAATTTTGACCGTGTTGTGAACTAGAAATCTTGCCTAAGAAAGCTTTGCACGAAGACGTGTCGGATGAATTTGAGGAAAGTTCGGGTGAAATCTGCTTTTCAGATAGCAGTTGGTCAATTTGCTCTTGAAGCTGACCATTTCTCGTGTACTCTTCCATCTTTTCTGTTGCCAAGGAAGACAGTTGTGATGTGAGTCGATTGATTTCACACCGAAGGATTTCCTGTCCTTCACCAGACACAACTTCGGTTTTGACCGGTTGTAGATTCTCAAGCTTTGTAATTAAGACTTGCTTTTCCATTTGAAACATTGACCTTTCTTTCTCAATTGACTCCTCCAACTCGACTATCTTTGCTTCCAAGATGAGAGAGGGAACATAGAGTTTAAACTCATCCGTCTCAGTCTTGGTTGCAGGTGCTAGGTCCTCATCCTTTTTGGAGGAATCCTAGGGTGTTGCTACCTTGTAGGGGTCGAAGTAGTCATTGGAGAGGTACTTTTTTTCCTTTTTATACGAGTAGTTTAAAGGTTCATAACAAAATGGAAGTTTAATTCCTCGTTTGTGTGTGCGCTTATATTCCTCGGTTTCCTCCTCTTTTTCGGGTTCAAGAGGACCAGTCCATTGAATTCCATATTCAGGATACTTTTTATCTAACCCAAAACAAGCAAAGTCATACAGAGTTGGAACTTGATATCTTCCCTTTGTTAAGTAGTGTGGGTTATCATATCCGATTCCCTACTCTTTGTTGAAGTACGTGAACTATTTGGGTTTGTTCAAAAAAATGGTTTGATCAGTTTGACCCCTTTTGTGGAGTTTGGTTTCGAGGTCAAGAATTTTAGTAACCAACTCTTTGTGCTGAATTTGAAGAGAAGAACATTGATAAACAATTTCTTCTTTCTCATTCATGCACTGATCAAACTGACGCTGAAGATCAGATAATTTGGCTCTTAAGTCTTTGGGTGCTAATGACAAAATTTTACATCTCTCAGTTAAATTAGCACAATCAGACTTATATTTCTCTGTTTTTCTCTTTTGAACATCAAGCTTTTCATTTAGTGACCTAATTTCAAGCTTTTGTTGTTTAGAGGTGGCCTGGAATGAATTTTCCTGATCAGTAAATGTTTGCATTTTATTTAAGAATTCGGGTTGGCAAGAATCACATACCTGACTTGTAGGAGCCATTTCTTCTTCGGCGGAGGAGTGATATCCCATGAAGGCATCAACAGCATCAAAATTGCCTTCATCATCAGATCTTTCCAACCAGTAGTCGTTTTCAGCAAACATAGCTTCTCCAGCCTCCTTCTGACGAGACAATGAAAGCTTGGCCTCGTGGTAGTGAGAGTTCTTTACTGTTGGCTGGCGACAATCCTTCGCAAAATGACCAAGTTTCCCGCAGTTGTAACACTTTACGGGTTCATCTCTCTTCTTCCCTTCTTCTTTCTCTGTCTTTCCCTTCTTCTCAGCCTTGTCGTGCTCACTGACCTTCTTATTTCCTTCGTATCGATCTTTGTAGTCATGGCGCTTGTTGGAGGAGGTGGAGTAGCGCTGACTATTGGATGAGGGCTTCTTGTAGTACCTTTGTTGTTCGAAGGATTTGGTAAGCAAAGCTATGGCCTTTTTGAATTCGGCAACCTTTTCATCATCAGAATCGTCGTCTTGCTTATCTTCAGCTTCTGACTCAGAAGAACTTTGCTTTGGAGCACGTCTGGAGTGACTTCCCGATGATTTTCCTTGCTTTGAGGAAATGAGAGCAATAGGATCAGCAGATGGCTTTGGTTCAGTCTTTTTCTCGCCTAGGAGCTCATTCACTTCATCTTTGTCTTGAAGAAGTGTCTCATACAGTTCGTTGATGCTGATATTCTCAATCAAATTGTTGTGCTTGACATGAGAAGCAAACACCTTCCATTCAGGTAGCAGATTGTTGAGAAACTTGAGCGCATTTTCCGTATTAGAACGAACAATCTTGTTCTTGTTTAGTTCATTGAGAAGTAGGCAAAACCGTTCATAGGTCTGGGTGAGGGATTCACCGTTGCGCTGCTTGAACCCATCGAACTTCGTTATCGCGCTATTTATCTTCAGCTGATTTCCTACAACGCTCCCACGCATCATTCTGGCTACTTGGTCCCACATGCCGTTAGCCGTCTCTTTGCAACTATCTATGGCAGTGTAGATGGAATTAGGAAGAGCTTGAATCAGATATCTCTTTGCATGCTTTTCACCTTCAATCATGCCTCTTTCAAATTCTGTCATTTCAGCCAGAGTCTTTTCCTCATGTTGAGCTAGTGCAGTTGCAGTTGCAGCTATTTCCTTCATCGGTTTGTCAATTAGGCCATTATCCAGGGCTCTCTTGATGTACTCATAGTTGTCCTTGGACTCTATGAAGATCATAAACCTATCTCGCCATTGGCTGAACTCGTTCGGATAGAGACACGGTGGCTTGGTGTCAGTGCCAATTGCGAGAGCATCACGAGAAGAAGACATTTTTGGTTGCAACGGAGTGATCGTCAGACGTGTAGATTGATTCAAGTGTAAAACCTAACGCAAGGCACTAAGAGTGGAGTCCTAACGCAGGTTCTGTGAGTGGTTAGACAATAACTTACCTTACTGGATAGGAATCCAAATAAGTGGTCTGATCTGGAAGTGTCCGGATCAGAATTGAAGAAAGCAGTTCAATTATGCAGAGTTGTCTGGATAAGCAAGGGAGTCCGGAAAACTTGAGTTGTCCGGATAACCAAGGTTACCGGATGGTCTTAAGTTACCGGATAGAGAACAATTCAAACAGAAGCTTAACGGATGCTGTGGATTCCGGACAGTATTAAGTTTTCCGGGTACGATGGAGTTTTCGGATACTGTGCAGTTTCCGGATACCACGAAGTTTCCGGGTAAAAAATGGATTTCCGGATAAAATTTATTTCCGGATACTTTGAGTTATCCAGAACAATATTACTCGGATAGGTTTGAGATTATAGGATACTTACCCGGATGGATGACTTACCCGGAAGAAACTGGTTGTCCGGAAAAATTGGAAGAATCCGGATGGAACCACAAACGTCCGGACAAAATGAACTTGTCCGGAAACTGCGGTTGGGTTTGTCCGGACACTGCGGCTGTTTACTCAGTTCAGTCGATTTCTCAACTAGGGTTACTCAAAATTGTTCCTGAAAGATTAGAAACAATACCAAACACAAAACTAACACTAACCCAATCGATTTCTAAGCAAAAAGAACACGTTTTGATGGTAAAAATTCGATTTTTGTTGAAGAACACTACCAAAAACTTTGATCTTAAATTGCTAAATTGACCAATCAAACGAATGAATTAGGATGTGAAAATTTGCAGAAACACTTATAACGATAATGCTAACACAACCCAATAAGCAAAAACAACCAATTTCGACTGAATCAAATATTCAAGAATTCAAGAATAGTCAGACGGGTAAAAGTCAAACTAACCAGAAATTGATGAATGAAGCTTTGAATCGAATCCGTTTGTCTGCTCTGATACCAATTGTAGAATCCAGATCCGTGCAACAAATATGAAATCGTAATGACAAGCAATAAGAGCAATGATTTCAACTGGTCATCCCTTTCATTAATCTTTCAGAGAGAATATTACAATACGATTTCGAAAGTAAAAGAGATGATTACCTTGTTTTTCCAAGCTAATCAACATTAAATATATTGGGCCCGTGGTTAACAAGCCCACGGCCCGTTCACTAATAAGGCTCAAAATGAATTAATACAAAACAACCCTTGAACTTTAAATCAACTATAAAACCTGCCCTAACAGTTTCCAATTGAGCCTTGAGTCCAGAGGCTCCTTCTTTCAGAGATGTTTTGATGTTGTCTCTGGAAGGACTTCCATCCTGTCCTTGATGTTCCCTCAGAGGAGAATCATCTCGGGGTGTTTTGACTAGATTTTCCTCTTCCTCCTCAGATTCAGATAAGGAAAATCTAATGTGTTGGGAGGAGTTGTGATCAAGACTCGTCTTCCCTTTTTTCACTAGGTTATCCCACTGCCCCTGAGTTGGGCATAGACTACGTGGAATTTTGAAAATTCTAGGTCTATTTTGTGATTTGTCTAGATGTGCCACAGAGGCATCATCGTGTGTAGGTGACCTATGAATGTTCTGGGGCGAATGAACATCATTACCAAACAGAGATTCCCCGGTTATGTGCATCTCAGAGGCATGAAGAGTGTCCTCTGAGCGGTTTAGCTGGTTAGGGTTCGAGGTGTGCACCTCTGTTTCAATGTCCATATGAGCTTGATCCTCATGGACAGATAATGTGCGAGCACTGGGAGTTGGGGAAGGAAAATACACGTGTGTGTTCTTGTGAACATCTTCTTCTACTCTCACCGGACACTCGGTTTCTATGGGGTTAGAAAACTCTAGGATCTCTTGCTCTTTCTCACTTCTCTCTTTCTCACTACTATCAGAGGAGGTTGATCTCTCTATAGTATCTCTGACACCCTCTGTGACAGCCTCCTCTGGGGATGCTCTATCACGAACAATGTTCTCTTCTTCTTTCTCTGAGGCAGACCTCTCTAAGAGTACTCTTGCTCTGGTCTTACTTCTACTTCTTGTGCCTCTCTAATGGGCACATCTAAAGTAGGCTCAGAACCTAAGTATGATGGGGATCTCACCTCAGGATCTTGAGGTTGAGCAGCATGTTTATAGTTTTGAAGGGAAATATGTTCGGAGTGGATAAGAGTGAGCATTGTCCTAGGGACTCTGCGAGAGTTAGGATACGTACCAGTGATCGTCGGTCTGAAAGAGGACATGGTCCAGACTAGCATTGGAGCTCCCTGTTGAGTGAGCTGGAGAGCATCAAATGCTTCTCTGATGACTATGCTTATCAGTCTGGGAAACCTAATGGCTTTCAGGTTTATGTCTTCTCCCACTAATCTTCCCTTGGCTAGAGCATTGGTCTTGAGGTTTACCACGGTGAGAAGCTCTTTGTAAAGAATGGTAGCATAGTCGAACTTTCGATTGAAATAGAGACCATACATGATTTGTAGGATCTCTGTACTGGCTTGATCCTGACTGCCACTCTTGTAGGTAAGAGTTTTGTTAAGTGCAGAGAACATGAAGTTCCAGATGGGTGGCAATTTACCTCTTTTGAAGGTACCTAGCTTGTCCAGGTTATCATTGTATCCTAGAAATCGGATGAATTCTAGGAGTATGGGTAGCTCAGGTGCCTTTTCATAGACAGGGATTCCTAATTCTTCTGGGGTTCTAAGGCCAAAGATTCTTCTAATGGTTTTAGGCCTGATACGAATGGTACCTGCTCCAGCATTTGGTCCAGCATCAACTTTGCCCATGATACCTTTCCTTTCCTCGATATACTGGCAAGTGGTCCACCATTGTTGGACATAGAGTTGGGGTAGGTTTTCATCGACTTTGGTTAAGGCTAAGAACAGTTCAGAACATCGAAAGAACTCGACAATGATGTGGTACAAGGGTTCGTAGTTTGCAGGGTTGGTAGAAAACCTGTAGTTGTTATCGGTGAAAGCGTAGGGTTGGATGATGATCGTATCAACAGGAACAATCCTGCTTGATTCAGCTGAGTTTTCTTGTCCCATTGTTGTAGGTGAAAGAACTTGAAGAACAAGATATTTTGAGAGGGAATTTGCAGATATTAAAAGGGTAAGAAAGCGTAAGGAATGAAATGTGGATTCAAATGGGTATTTATACTCAAAGAATTTGGCAAGGATAACCATCGTAGGCACTGTAGACACTTGAGTGTCAGAAAGTGGAACATTTTCTACAGTGGAACGTGGGAACAGCTAATGGTAGTTGCCCAATCAAAAAATGCCACGTGGGTTTTGGGTCTGACAACTTTTCTGATATGGAACCATCACGGTTAAAGATTGGTTAGTGACATGTGGTTGAGGTTCAGAAATAACCCTCACTTCTGATGACCAATATCAGAGAAAGTGTAAGTCACCAAGAAAATGGCAGAGCTCTGTTGGAACTCTTGGCACATTCTTGCCTCTATTGAGTGACCTCTGACATTCTTTCAAGTAACCCAGATTCTCAAGATGTTTTACCTTTACCCTAAAATCATTTGCAAATCCTATATCTGATGATGAAAATAATCAGAGAACTAATACTACAGAAGTTTCTCAGAGGAATCACAGAGTTCTGATGATTATGTCAGAGGCTCTGGTGAATTCTCCAGAGACCTGATTCTGAGTATAGGTTCAGAGATATAACCAAAAATGTTTTCATCAGAATAGGTTTTCCCTTTCTTTAAAAAGATTGTTCTTTTGTTTATCAAGCCAAGTCATGAAGATTTGAAAGTTTTGACTTGCTCCCTCTTAAACAATGCTTATTTTCTTTTAAGCTCCCCCTGAAATGATGAGCTTATTCACAGATTTAGTTTTTCAGCTCCCCCTTGATATGTGTAACTTTTGAGAGACTTGTGTAGATTTTATACAAGAGAGTTTCAGATGAACAGAGTTGAAACTCAGAAAAACAAGAAAATATTAAATGATGGCAAAGCTCTGAGGTTAACATCAGAAGCTCTGTTTACATGAACTACCTAACTACTCTGTCAGAGCTCTGAGATGAAAGTCAGTGACTCTGATGATTTTACCAGAGTTTAGGAGGACATGTTTAGCATACCCATCTTGCTGATTAAGAAATTAAATCTCCTTTCATCAAGGGCTTTTGTGAACAGATCAGCAAGTTGGAAGTCAGTTGAAACAAAATACATTTCAATTGTCCCTTTTTCAACATGATCTTTGATAAAGTGGTACCTTATATCAATATGCTTTGTCTTGGAGTGCTGAACTGGATTTGTTGTAATTGCTATTGCACTCTTGGAGTCACAGAGAATTGGGACTTTGTTGTACTCCAGTCCATAGTCTCTGAGCTGAGTTTTCATCCATATGACTTGTGAACAACAACTAGCAGCGGCAACATATTCTGCTTCTGTTGTAGAGGTTGACACACAGTTCTGCTTCTTGGATGTCCAACTCACCATTTTATCTCCTAGCAATTGACAGCTACAAGAAGTACTCTTTCTGTCATTCCTGCATCCTCCATAGTCTGTATCTGTGTATGCTACAAGCTCAAAACCAGAGCTAAGAGGATACCAGAGACCCATGAATTGAGTCCCTTTGAGATATTTGAAAATTCGTTTGGCAACAGACAAATGGAATTCCTTAGGATTAGCTTGGAATCTAGCACAGAGACAGGTTGCAAACATTATATCAGGTCTTCTAGCAGTTAAGTACAGAAGTGACCCTATCATGCCTCTGTAGTTCTTGACATCCACAGATTGACCCTGTGGATCATGGTCAAGTTTAACTCCAGTGGCAATAGGAGTTTTCATAGGATTTGAGTTATTGAGCTTATACTTTTTCAAAATATCATAGACATATTTAGATTGGCTTAAAAAGGTGCCTCTGATGGATTGTTTTACTTGTAAACCAAGGAAGAAAGAAAGTTATCCCATCATGCTCATTTTGAACTCACTTTTCATTAAATCCTCAAACCTATCACAGTACTCTTGTCTAGTCGACCCAAAGATAATGTCATCAAAATATATCTGTACCAGAAGTATATCATTTTTATATCTCCTAATGAATAAGGTAGTATCCACGGTACCTTTTTCAAAGTGGTTGACCAACAGAAATGAGGACAGAGTTTCATACCAGGCTCTGGGAGCTTGCTTAAGCCCATACAGAGCTTTGTCTGGCTTGTATACATGATCTGGAAACTCTGAGCTTTCAAAGCCTGGAGGTTGCTGGACATATACTTCCTCTTGCAAATTTCCATTCAGAAAGGCAGATTTTACATCCATTTGATAGACCTTGAAACCTTTATGAGCAGCATAGGCTAGGAAGATTTTGATTGCCTCTAGCCTAGTCACTGGTGCAAAGGTTTCATCATAATCAATGCCCTCTTCTTGGCAATATCCCTTTGCAACCAACCTTGCTTTGTTTCTTATGATTATCCCATCTTCATCTTTCTTATTCCTGAAAACCCACTTGGTTCCAATTGCTGCTTTGTCTTTTGGAAGTGGAACCAAGGACCAAACTTTGTTTCTTTAAAATTCAAGAAGCTCCTCTTGCATAGCTTCAATCTAGTTTAGGTCTTCCAGGACTTCAGTAATTTTCTTTGGCTCAATCATGCTCAAGAAATTCACAAAGAAAGCTTCATTGGTTATGGCAGATCTTGTCTTTACACCTTCTTCAGCAGCACCTATAATCTGATGATGGGGGTGATCCTTCGTCCATCTGGTCATGGGAGCATGGACAATAGGTGGTGTCTGTGCTTCTGAAGGGAAAAGGTGAATGTCAGCTTCAGAGCTCTGAGGGTTGGCACCAGGGCTCTGAGGCACACTGCTCTGGAGAGTGGCTTCATTGCTCTGTGAGGTGCCAGCAGGGCTCTGAGAAGGTGAGCTTTCATATAAGGAATTGCTTCCAACATTGGTCAGTGGAGGTGATGATGGTTCTTGTTCAGGCTCTCTCTCCTCTAATTATTGTCTCTCATTTCTCTGAACTTAACCTGTGGACAGAGAAGTAGATGGTGAAGTAATTGAGGGACTTGTCAGAGATGTACCTGTTAGCTTCTGTTCCGCAGAGCTCTGAACTTGATTGCCTCTGGTGATGTCTTCATAGGAATCTTCATCATCAAAGAAGTCACTGAATATCAGATTGATATTCTCTTCTCTTGTCTTTGAGGAACTGGGCTCCTCTGCAATCTGTATCCTCTCTGATGATTGGCTTTCAGAGAAACTTGATGATTTTTCATCAAAGGATACATTGATGCTTTCTTGAATGACTTTTGTTCTTGAATTGTAGACTCTATAGGCTTTTGGCCTTATGTTGTTGATCAGCTCATAAGCAGTCTTTTTAAATCTTTTAAAATGACAGCTCTGTTTTGGGTAAAACATGCTGTTGAGACTGCTTCTGCCCAGAAGTTGATGAAAAGATCAGATCCTGCTAACATAGTTCTGGCAGCTTCCACCAGAGTTCTGTTCTTTCTCTCAACAACACCATTTTGTTGAGGAGTTCTAGCAGCAGAGAAGTTCTGGGAGATTCCTTCCTCTGTAAGGTAGGAATCAATTTTGGCATTTTTGAACTCAGTCCCATTATCACTTCTCAGCTTTTGAATCTTCAGACCTAGCAGAACCTGTATTCTCTTCAACAGATTTATCAGAATTTCTGGGACATCAGATTTTACTCTGATGAGCTCAACCCAAGTATATCTAGAATATTCATCTATAAGAAGTAGAATATACTTTCTGCCAAACAGACTTTGCACAGATATTGGACAACAGAGATCCACATGAAGCATATGCAAAGGTCTAGGGCAGTTGTGATCACTTTTTATTCTGTGTGAAGCCCTTTTCAGCTTACCCAATTCACAGGCAGAACAAATATGGTCTTTGTCAAATTTAAGAGAACGCAGACCTTTTACTAAGTTCAGTTTCACAAGCTTGTCAAGATTGGAAAAATTCAAATGAGCAAATCTTTTGTGCCAAAGCCAGGCATCTTCCTTATTCACAGAGACTAAACAGAGTCTCTCTGAATTAGGTTTTTGATTAGGATTGAAATTCATTTTATAGAGATTGCCTTTCCTATCAGCTTTGAGCAACTCTTGACCAGATTCTGAAACTAACAAAGAACAGTATTTCTTCTTAAAATTAACATCAAAACCATGATCACACAATTGACTTATGCTAAGTAGATTATGATTTAAACCTTCAACATAAGCAACTTTAGATACAGAAACACCTCCATTGGTCAAAACACCATAACCTTTAATCTGTCATTGTCCGTCACCTCCAAAGGTTACTGCACCTCCCATTTTATCTTTGAATGAGGTCAGTAGCTCTTTGTTGTCTATCATGTGCCTGGAACATCCTGAGTCTAAGTACCAGATCTGCACATGTTGCTTCTACAAGACAAATTAGTTTTTTTAGGTACCCATTGCATAATGGGTCCTTTCTTGTTAGGTTTGGGGGTGTTTACTGTTTTACCTGCTGGCTTTCCATTCTTTGATGGTGTGCCAGAGGATTTTCTTTGCATATTCTGAGGATTAGTCTTAGGATTTTTCCTCTCTTGTGACTAATTCAGAATGCAGTGGGGACCATTCAGATGATTTTGCAGTTTTAACAAAAGCTTAATGGAATTACAATTGACAGAACAAGGAAATGATTGACTCAAACTTCTATTTTTATTCATCATTTGGGGATTACATGCCTTTTGAGATTGAAAATTTCTAGGATCAGATGTTTTTACAAACTTCCTGTCCTGATTTGTTTTCCTGAAACTGGCATTTCTCTCTTGATGAGATTCCTTGGACCAAAAAGATTTCCCTCTTTGATTTACTGCAGAATAAGAGATAGGTTGGTCAGTGACTTTCCATTTTCCATTTTGTTCTGGAGTGAACCTTATAGGTTTGTAAGCATAAGGCACAGAGGTATTGTTCACAGGAATATTCTTCGCTTTCTCTTTTCTCTTCTCTTCTAACTCCTCAGAAGAAAGGATTCTGATACCTATATTTTTAAAACCAGGGCATGGTGGGATTCTAGATTGGTTTTTAGAAACAGGTATGACACTGTCTGTTCATGCATTTTCTACCCAGATTCGACTGTAATTACTACCAGGCTTGAAATCAACTATTCTAATCCGATAGAAACCTTCTAAATACAATTATACACAAAAAAATGTAAAGGGACATACCTTAATTTCACTTCCAAGCACACCAAATGATGTCTTAACCACAAGACTCTTTCTTTTCTTCTTCTTAGCTCCAAGAACACATACATACACTTCAAACTGATATTTTCTGATTGTGAAATATCTGATTGTCTAAATGAATAATATCTAATCCAATTTACCATTTTAGTCCCTAAATTATCCTCTAATGACTAAAATACCTTTTTCTTATAAATTAACCCATACTTACCCTAAACATCAATTATATAATTAAATAAATTTAACGGAACTAGGATTTAACTAACGAACTTACCCGGGGTATTACATCATCTCCCCCTTAAAAGAATTCCGTCCCGGAATTCGGTTTAGGCAAAAAGGTGCGGGTACTTAGTTCTCATTTCTGATTCTGATTCCCAAGTTGCATCCTGACCCTTATGATGTCTCCACTGAACTTTCACTTGTCTGATTACTTTGTTCCGCAACACTTTAACTTTGTGGTCAACTATGGCTTCAGGTTCCTCCATATAATTCAGCTTTTCATCAACTTGTATATCTGGTAGAGAAACTGCCTGATCCGGCGTAACCAAACATTTTCGGAAATTCGATACATGAAACGCGTTATGAATCCTGCTTAACTCTGGCGGAAGATCTAACCTGTAGGCTACTTCTCCGATCCTTTCTATGATTGCAAACGGTCCAATGTACCTCGGGCTCAGCTTACCTTGTTTCCCGAATCGAATGACTCCTTTCCAAGGCGAGACTTTTAACATCACAAAATCTCCAACTTGGAACTCTAACGGTTTTCGGCGTCGGTCGGCATAGCTTTTCTGTCTGTCTTGAGCTACTTTCA
Organism: Saussurea involucrata; assembly: GCA_033807775.1. Lineage (NCBI taxonomy): Eukaryota > Viridiplantae > Streptophyta > Magnoliopsida > Asterales > Asteraceae > Saussurea > Saussurea involucrata. The sequence continues at coordinate 61,140,124 of CM066313.1, read as the reverse complement.
AACGTTCCTGTTAGTCCCAAAGCATCTGATGTAAAAGTATTGAAAATAGTTCAAGTCAGAAGACCAACAGAGATCAGACAGGAGACTTGGAAGAAGTTCATCAAGAAGACCAACAGAGCTCAACAGAGCTCTGTCGGATCCAACAGAGCTCATCAGAGCTCTGTCGAAGAATTCCAGCAAGAGAACAAGTATTTCAACAGAAGATCAACAGAGCCCTTGCAACAGAGCTCTGTGGAGAAAAAGACCTATGTCAGTCTAAGTCTCACAGGAAATGAAGTGTCAGACACGTGTCCACAATTTCCACGTATGCCCTAAAGATTGGAGACACACTTTCCACGTGTCATTCAGGGGTACGACAGTACACTGTCTACACTTTATCAGGTCTATAAATAGCGAGGTAGTGGAACAACAATTGTAAGCTTTTGGAAGAATAGTTTTCCACATTTGAAAAAGCACGCACTGCAGTATTTCCATAGCACTACTTCGTACGATACTGTCCTGTGAGATTTCCGAACACTCTCTTGAACATATTCTTGGAGTGATTCATTTTATCAATATACGAGCAGTGTTCTTTGTTTTTATTTCATTATCATTTTACTGTTCTATATTTTGATCTTCACAGTTCAGTTATTGTTTACACAATCACTCACTTTAATGGCTTTGCTTAAAATGCTTCCGCTGTCTAATTATTTACCATTATCGTGATACAACGTGAATCTGGGAACCTACAATTGGTATCAGAGCTTCTTTGGTTTTCTTAAGCCAAACGATCCAATCTACCAAGGTTGATTCACTGTTGTTGATTGTGTCTGTGTGTTCTTAAAAGCTTCTCTGTATACTCTGTTTTTACTGCTTTCTAGTCCAGACAAATCTTCATAGCTCATATAACTTTGTTTAAAGCTTTCCAGTTTAGCTTAAGATCTTCTCAAAAGTTACTGTTCCATTGGTTACTGTTTGAAACTCTGTTTCTAGCCGAAAATCATTTTGCTGTAAACTGTACTCTGTTTTTCTTTCAAAATGGCTAACAACGGTATAAATGCTATCTATACTGCTGGCTCTTTAACAAAACCTCCTACTCTTCTGAGAGATGAATATCCTCAATGGAAAATCAGGATGGTTAATTTTTTCGATGGTATGGATAAAGACCTCATGCGATCTGTCACGGATGGACCATTCCAACCCATGGTTTTTGTTCCTCGTGTACCCGCAACAGGAACTACTGCTGAGATTCCAGCTCATTATGAAGTTAAAACCACAGGTTTTACTGATGAGGAAAATCTAAAAATGGAAAATGATCTTAAAGCAGTTAGACTACTGATTATGGCCATTCCAAACGAAATATTTCAAGAACTAGATTCATGTGTTACTGCTAAGGAAATCTGGGATCAACTTCTTAACCAACTTGAGGGTGGTATCAAGACCCAAAAGAACAGAAGGACCCAATGTATAAATGAATACAATGATTTCAAGGCACTTCCTGAGGAAACCTTACAGCAAACCTACAACAGATTTAATGTGTTGATCAATAAATGCAAAAAATGTGGGGTTGTTAGGTCGAAGGAAGATAACAATGTTCTTTTTTTGAAAAGTTTGAATGATGAATGGTTAAATCTGTCCATGTCTTTACAAGCTAACCAGAACTTAGATGTATGGTCTTTAACGGATGTGTATGGCACTTTGGCCGCACAAGAAAAGGAGGTTGTCAAGCAAAAAGGCAAATCCATCAGTGCTGGTCCAATCGCCTTAGTTTCTGATTCCAAGAAAACCACATCTGAAAAGTCCAACAGAGAAAGTTCAAGTAAAGAGAAAAAGAAAGAAAAATCTGATAAGAAGAAAGGAAAGAAAAGTTTAATTGCAGAAAGTGAAACAGGTGAAAGCTCATCAGAGGATGATGACATTCAAGCCTTTGCCCAATCTCTTGCTTCAATAACTCAGCAATTTAACAAGAGATTTGGCAATAAGTTCGACAGAAGAGGCAGATATTAGAGAGAAGGAAGGGAAGACAGAAGAGGATATACAGCACCAGAGCAAAGTTTCAACAGAGTTGCCACAGAAATAGGAAAACCTCCACAAAGAAGAGAAAATCCACCAGCACAACAGAAGGCCGATGCTGCCCAGCCCATCAATCAAAATGATGGACGCTGCTTCAGATGCGGCAAACCTGGACACTTCTCTATTAATTGTAGAGGCAAACTGGTAAAAGACCAGGACTACTACAAAAACAAATACAAGTACAACTACAGAGAAAGAAGTTATGTTGCTGAAATGGAAAATTGTGTCTCTGACTCATCTTCTGATGATGAACCAGAACGAGCCAACTTCTGTGGAGTCGCTGTGGATGATGAAAGTTTAGAAGAAACTGTTGACTGGATGACTGGAGAACCAGAGATAACAAAGGGAACAACAGAAGAAGAAGATCTGGCTCATGCATTTTCTCTTACCACGACAGAATCTGACGACAGAGCGCTGGAGACCACCAGACCCAGTGCCAAGGTATGCTCATCTGAATCCAAATCTGACTCAGAATTAGAAATGCACGTTTCCATGTTGAATGAGGAATTTCAGCTTCTAAAACAAAAACTTTCTGAAGAAAAGGAGCTAAGAAAACTAGCTCAGAAGGACCTATCTTTTTACAAGAGAGAGAAGACTCTCTTGGAACAAGAAAAGGAAGAAATCTTCAAAGAAAAATCTGAGCTAGAAATCTTACAGAAGAAGAAGGAAAGTCTGTTTTCTGAAAAAATCAAATCTTATGAAAATGATTTAAAACAGAAGTCTGAAAAGTTGAAACAATCTGAAACAGAGAGACTTAACTCTGTTGCTCTAACTGATTATTTTCAAAGAGAAAGGGAAATACTTCATCAATCCCTACAGAGAAAAGAAATTCAGATTAAAAAATACCAAGATGCACAAGATGTGCACATCAAGATAAATTCACAGATGGATACGCAAGGTCTTGGTTTCTCTGACTTTACTCCCTACAACGGAAGGAAGAAGACATCCCTGTCCTCCGCCTTTTGTATTGGGAAAATCCAAGAGGACGTGATATCTGGTAATGCTGTTTTCAAAAGATCTAAAACGTCAGATGTTTTCTCAAAACCAAGAAATCTTGATTTTAGGAATATCAGCTATGACTCCTTTGATCATGAAAAGGTTTTGAAACCATACTCTGAGTTTATTCTTGATCAAGGAAAAGCTAAAATCATAATTCCTAATACTGTCAAGGACTTTGATACTAAAGAGATTTTCAACTTTAATTCTTTCAAAGGACAGAAGTCTGCGTCTTCTGAGACAAAGTCCTCTGTTGAAATACCACAGAGCAAACTTAATCCAGAAGCACCAACTTTCTCTCCTACCTCTGAATCAATAAGAACATCTTTTGAAGAAGATTTATTTAAAGTTATTGAAGAAAATGCTATCTCTGATTCTTTAAAACCAAAGTTGAGGAAGTTCAGATCTGTTAAAACAAATATCCCTGTCATACCCATTGAATCGAATTCCTCCAACAGAGCCACTAGAGACTTTATAGCCTCTAATTGTGACTCTGACTCCGAGGTAGATGAACAGATCTTCTGTGGTCAAAAGAACATCTTACACAAGTCAAAGAAACTACCGGTCGGATCTTCGGATCTAAAAGAGGATGTTTCTTTCTTTAAGAAACAGTCAAGATTTATACCGGTAACAAGCTTTAACAACAAAGATTTCAAGATTCTTGCTTCTAATGCAGTAGAAGTAGAGAAGAAAGAGAAAAACAAAAGTGTCTTGGTAAACTCAAATGTTCCTCTTGCTTTCAAACCTGTAAGATTCACACCAGAACAGAAAGGAAAGTGGATAGCTAAGTCTGTTCCAAGTTTCGGTGTAAATCAAGGAAGAAATTCTTTTCGTTCAAATGAATCCATTTCCAAGAATTTCATGTCAAAAGAGGCTACTTCTAAGAGTAACAATTTCAAAAAGCAAAACCAGGACAGATTGTTTTCAAAGGCGTATGATTCAAAAAATTCTCAGAATCAAGCTCAAATCAAACAGTTTTTGAATAAAAACAATGTGCATCAGTCATGCTCCATCAACTGCAATTGTATTCAACTGTTATTAAAATTACAAAATCATCTGAATGGTCCTCACTGTGTTCTGAGTCGTTCTGTTCAAAAGAAAAATTCCACGACCACTCCGAACACACAAAGGAAAACCTCTGTCGCACCACCAAAGCCTAACAAGAAATGACCCATTATGAAATGGGTACCTAAAAGGAACTAATCTGTCGTGCAGAAACCTCATGTGCAGATCTGGTACTTGGACACATGATGCTCCAGGCACATGACGGGTAATAAGGAGCTGCTAACTTCTTTCAAAAACAAGATGGGAAGTGTGGTAACCTTCGGAGGAGATAATGGCGGACAAATTAAAGGTTATGGTACATTAGTAAATGGTGGTGTTTCAGTCTCTGAAGTTGCTTATGTTGAAGGATTAAATCATAATCTTCTCAGTATAAGTCAACTCTGTGATCACGGTTTCGATGTCAATTTTAGGAAGAAGTACTGTTCCTTACTACTTTCCAAGTCTGGTCAAGAACTCTTAAGAGCTGATAGAAAAGGCAATCTTTACAAAATGAATTTCGAACCAAACCAAAACTCTACAACAGAAAGACTCTGTTTAGTGTCTTTGAAAAATGAAGATGCCTGGCTCTGGCACAAAAGATTTGCTCATTTAAACTTTCGAAATCTTGACAGACTTGTGAAACTGAAGTTAGTAAAAGGACTTCCTTCCCTGAAATTTGACAAAGACCATCTCTGTTCTGCTTGTGAACTTGGAAAGATGAAAAGATCTTCACACAAAACAAAGAGTGATCATAGTTGTCCCAGACCCTTGCATATGCTTCATGTGGATCTCTGCGGTCCAATCTCTGTGCAAAGTCTGTCGGGCAAAAAGTATATCCTTGTATTAATTTATGAATATTCTAGATATACCTGGATCGAGTTCATCAGATTAAAATCTGATGTCCCAGAAATTCCGATAAGTTTGTTAAGAAGGATACAGGTTCTGTTAGACTTAAAGATACAAAAGCTAAGAAGTGATAACGGGACAGAATTCAAGAATGAAAGAATCAATGCATACCTAACAGAGGAAGGTATCTCCCAAAACTTCTCAGCTGCCAGAACCCCACAACAGAATGGAGTTGTGGAAAGAAAGAACAGAACTCTGGTGGAAGCCGCCAGAACCATGTTGGCTGGCTCGGTCCTTCCAATGAACTTCTGGGCAGAAGCAGTCTCAACAGCCAGTTTTATCTAAAACAGAGCTGTAATTGTAAAAAGATTCAAGAAGACTCCTTATGAACTCATTAACAACAGAAGACCAAATGTGAAATTCTTTCATGTCTTCGGTTGCAAGTGCTATATACTGAATGACAGAGAACATCTGGGAAAGTTTGACAAAAAGGCAGACGAAGGAATCTTTATTGGTTACTCCTTAACCTCTAAAGCCTACAGAGTCTACAACACCAGATGTCGGGTCATTCAAGAAAGTGTAAATGTGTCCTTTGATGAAAGCATATCAAGCTCCTCTGATCAAAACTCAACAGAGGGGACACAGACAGAACAAAAGAAGATAAATTCTTCTAGATCAATGGAATAAGACATCAATCTCATGTTCAATGATTTCTTCGATGATGATTCCTATGATAACATCAACAGAGGAGATCAAGCTCAGAACTCAACAGATCAAAATCTGACAGGTACATCTCTCACTGGTCCCTCTAATACTTCACCATCTACTTCTCTGTCTACAGGAGTAATTCAGAGAAATGAGGAACCACACCAGAATGAAAGAGAACCTGAACAAGAGCCTTCATCACCTCTGATGACAAACGTTGGAAGAAATTCCTTGTTTGAAAGTTTACCATCACAGAGTCCTGTTAATATCTCACAGAACAATGAGGACACTCTCCAAAGTGTGCCACAGAGCCCTGGTCCAAACTTACAGAACTCTGATGCCGAAGTTCGTCCTTTCCCATCAGAAGCACAAACGCCACCCGTTGTCCATGCTCCCATGACACGATGGACAAAGAATCATCCTCATCATCTTATCATTGGTGCTGTTGAAGATGGCATAAAGACAAGATCAGCCACAATCAATGAAGCCTTCTTTGTAAATTTCTTAAGTATGATTGAGCCGAAAAAGATTTCTGAAGCCCTAGACGACCCAAACTGGATCGAAGCCAGGCAAGAAGAGCTTCTGGAATTCGAGAGAAATAAAGTTTGGTCCTTGGTTCCACTCCCAAAAGGCAAAGCGGCCATTGGAACCAAGTGGGTGTTTAGAAACAAGAAGGATGAAGATGGGATTATCATTAGAAACAAAGCCCGTCTGGTTGCAAAAGGATACAGACAGGAAGAAGGAATTGACTATGACGAAACTTTTGCTCCTGTGGCTAGGCTAGAAGCAATCAGAATCTTCCTAGCCTATGCTGCTCATAAGGGTTTCAAGGTCTACCAAATGGATGTCAAGTCTGCATTTCTAAATGGCAAACTACAAGAAGAAGTTTATGTCCAGCAGCCACCTGGTTTTGAATGCTCAGAGTTTCCAGACCACGTTTACAAGCTAGACAAAGCTCTCTACGGTCTTAAGCAAGCTCCCAGAGCCTGGTATGAAACTCTGTCCAAATTTCTTTTGGTCAATCACTTCGAGAAAGGTACCGTCGATAAAACTCTATTCTTCAGGAGATATAAAAATGATATACTTCTGGTACAAATATATGTTGACGACATTATCTTTGGGTCTACACGGCAAGAGTACTGTGATAAGTTTGAATCCTTAATGAAAAGTGAATTCAAAATGAGCATGATTGGAGAACTCTCTTTCTTCCTGGGTTTACAAGTCAAACAATCTGACAGAGGGACTTTCATAAGTCAGTCCAAATACATCTCTGACATGTTGAAAAAATATAAGCTCAATGATTCAAAACCAATGAAAACTCCTATTGCCACTGGAGTTAAACTTGACTCTGATCCTAATGGTGAAACAACAGATGTCAAGCACTACAGAGGCATGATAGGGTCACTTTTGTACTTAACCGCCAGTAGACCTGATATAATGTTTGCAACCTGTCTCTGTGCCAGATTTCAGGCAAATCCTACCGAGACTCATTTAACAGCTGTCAAACGTATCTTTAAATATCTGAAAGGGACTCAATTTTTGGGTCTCTGGTATCCTCTTAACTCTGGTTTCGAGCTTGTAGCATATACAGACTCAGACTATGGAGGATGCAAGAACGACAGAAAGAGTACCTCTGGTAGCTGCCAATTGCTTGGAGAAAAGTTGGTGAGTTGGACATCCAAGAAACAGAACTGTGTTTCAACCTCTACAGCAGAAGCGGAATATGTTGTTGTTGCTAGTTGTTGTTCCCAAGTAATTTGGATGAAGACACAACTAAGAGATTATGGCCTGGAGTATGGTAAAATTCCAATTCTATTCGACTCCAAGAGTGTCATTGCCATAACAGCCAACCCAGTTCAACACTCGAAGACCAAGCACATCGATATAAGGTATCACTTTATAAAAGATCATGTTGAAAAAGGGACTATTGAGATGTATTTCGTCTCAACTGACTTCCAGCTTGCTGACTTATTTACTAAAGCCCTTGATGAAAGGAGGTTTAACTTTTTAATCAGCAAACTGGGTATGCTGAATTTATCCTCCTAACTCTGTTCAAAATTCAACAGAGCCTCTGATGGTCCTACCAGAGCTCTGTCAAAAGGTTGGGTAGGATAATTCAACAGAGCTTCTGATTGTTCTCCAGAATTCTGTCAAAGCATACTTTTTCAACAAGTCTGTTTTTTGTTTAAAAAAAAAAAAAAAAAAAAAAAAAAAAAAAACTTCAGGAGGATCATCTGTCAAGGGGGAGCTTATTAAGGGAAAATGTATGGTTTTAGGGGGAGCAAGTCAATAATCATATTTCCAAAACCAAAATTGACTTTGCTTTTTGAGGTTAAAACTAAATCTTTTGGAGAAACAGTCAGAACTCTGACATCTCATCAGAGCCTCTGTTGCTTCTCATCAGAACTCTGTTTGATCATGTAAAGTTCTGACCTTCTCACATCAGAAGCAGTTAACAAAGCTTCATCAGAGCTCTGTCTGCCACGTCATCAGAAACACGTCATCAGAGACGCGGGTCATTTCTAAACGTCAACCACTTGTAACCCACACATCTCTAACCGCGACGGTTTACTTGCACAAAAGTGGTCAGAACAAATCCACGTGGCAATCTCTGATTGAAAGACAAACCGCTAGTTGTTCCCACGTTCTCACTGTAGCAACCGTTCCACTGATCAACTCTCGAGTACCTACAGTACCTAAGACCGTGATCCAGCCACATATTTCCCATATAAATACCCATTTCCTTTAAACCTTTCCATTTCTTACGCTTTCTAAGTTCTCCAAAACCCTGTTCACCTTTCCTCCTCATTCTAACCTTCAAAAACCCTAACCTGCAACAATGGCAAGTCCTCAACACTCAGAAGATTCAAGCCGTATTGGTCCTGTCGACCAAATCGTTATTCTCCCATACGAGTTTGCTGAAAGCAACCATCGTTTAGATCCAAACCCTGCTCTCTATCTACCCACATACCACATATTTCTGGAGTTTTTCAGAAACTCAGAAATCTTCAAAGCCCTAACAGACTTCGACGACAACATTCCTGAGCTCTACATCAAGCAATGGTGGACTACTTGCCAACACGTAGAAGAGCTAAACGGAATCATCGGCAATGTGGATTCTGGACGAGATGGAGGTTCAGGAACGATCAGAATCAGAGCAACTACCCTGCAGAGAATCCTCGGAATGAAGAGCAAGCGACAGCTCGACATAGAAGCTTTCGAGAAGCCACCCAACACTGCTGTTCTTCTGGAGTTTGTACGATTTCTAGGCTACAACAAGGAAATCACTCGCATCGGAGTATTCAAAAGACAGAATCTACCACCAGTGTGGAATTTCATGTTCTCCACACTGAACCGAACCCTCACAGGTAAAACTGGTAGTCAAGATCAAGCCAGCATAGAAATCCTACAGATAATGTATGGATTGTTCTTTCAAAGAAACCTTGACTATGCCAGTATTCTCTACACCGACCTTCTCACTGCTGTCAATCTCAAAACCTCTGCCATCGCCAAAGGAGGAGAAGTTAGGCAACACAAATTTCTGAAAAACATCAAGTTCCCAAGGTTTATCGGGTTGGTGATCAGAAGAGCATTTCAGAGTCTGGAACTGACTCAACAAGGAAATACGTTCAAGAACTGGGTCATGACCAGATTCAATCCAACCACCTCAGGAGAATATCCCCTCATTCGACGCGTTCTAGGTACAATGCTCGCTCTGATAAGCCCAGATCATATTTCTATCCAAAACTATAGACATGCTGCTCAACCTCAAGAACCTGAGGTGAGAACACCAGCATACCTAGGCTCTGAGCCATCCGAGGAGAGTTCGAGTGAGGAAATAGAAGTGGAAGAAGGAAATAGACCAGAGGTAAGAGTACCCGAAGTGGGGTCTTCCTCTAGAGTGATGGAGGAGGAAGTAGAGAACAGAGCATCCACTATGGAGGCTGTTCATGAGGAAGTACGGGAGTCACCAGAGGTAGAAGTTATTTCCTCTGATACTGGTGAGAAAGAGGATAACAGAGAGGAACCCGAGTGTTCTACAGCCCTATGTACCGAGGAAAATGTGAGGTTAGAAAAAGATGTCCAAGATGACACATCTGAGGGAAATCCTAGCCAACATCCCAGTGCTTCCACACATGCTATCCCTGGTGATCAAGACCAGAGGGATATTGAAACAGAGGTGCACACCTCGAACCCTAACCAGCAAGAACCGCCAGAAGCAACTCTTCATGCTTCTGGTATGCACGAAACTGGGGAATCCATATTCGATAATGATGTCATTTTGCCCCAAGACATCGATAGGTCACCTCCACACGATGATGCCTCTGTGGATCATTTAGACTCGTCCCAAAATAGACCTGAGATCTTTGTAATCTCACGTAGCATCTGTCCAACTCAGGGACAATGGGAGACCATAGTCGAACGAGGGCAAACTTTTCTTGATCCAAATGCCCCTCATCACATCAGATTTCCTTCTTCAGAACCTGAGCTGGAAAAGGAAACTCTGATCAGAACACCTGTAGATACTTCTCCTCAAAGAGAACATCAAGGATCGGGTGGAAGTCCTGCAAGAGCCAACTCAAAAACAACTCTTGAAGCAGGCACCTCTGAACTCGAGGTTAACTTGGAAACATGTGTTGGTACCAAGGATATCCCTGTTGACACTATCACACGAGCAGAGTTCACAAGCTTCTGTGACAGTATCAAAGTTTGTTGTTCCGCAGAAGAAGCACCTGCAGAAGAACCTTCGAGCAAAAGGCATAAGGCTAACCCAAAGTTTGTTGTTCCGCCCTCACCAAAAGCTCGAATTGAATCCTCTGACGATGATGACTTTGAGGATGCTACAGAAGATCAGTCAGACAATCAGATGGGTGAGTCCTCAGAACAACAAAAGGGGGAGAAGAAGGAGAAAGAGGAGAAAGAGAAGGATAAAGAGAAAGAGAAGGAAAAAGAGAAGGAAAAGGAACCTGCAACAGAGGATGAGGGATCTGCTAAGGGAAAAGGAAAGGTAGCTGAGGCTGAGGCAACTATAGTAGGAGACCAAGGGAATACTTCTGAAGACTTACCAGAGGTGACTATGGTGGTTTTTGATTACATATTCAAAGACAGAATCATCAAGCCAACAGAATCCTCTCAACAACCACCTTAGGTCATCATCCTGGACACCCCTCCTACTTCACCTAGAACAGAACCAGAGAGAACCAACCCATTCTCTGCTGAAGAAACACTAAACTAAGCTCAACCTCAAGAATCTGCCCACATTGACATACTCATGGCAGAAACTCATGAAGACCCAAATCCCAATTCAACAGAACAGAACCCCGAATCCTCAACTCAACATTCTGGCAAACCTCCACTAGAAGAAATCTTTGCCTATCTTTATGGTGATCATGACACCATCCCCACAAATGCTGTGCCCATCAACCCACACTTGAGTCCCTGCAGGATAAATACGATCTCTGACGTTAGACGGAAGTTCATCGAAACCAAGTCCGGAATGAACAGAAATATAAACTCAGACTTTGGAATCCGCAGAATCGTAGACATCAAGCAGAAGACCTTTCGGCACAACAGAGTACAAATGAGCTATCATGAGTTCATAGTTGAATCAAATGACAACAGGGTTGAGCACTTCAATGATAACGACCTGGTACTTCTGAACCCTTATGATCTGATTCAACTCAATGCCTACTGTTACAACTTTAGTGACAGATACAAAGAGGCAAGAACAGCACTTCCTGAGGTACCCTTCGCTATGCAAGAGCACATAAATCTAAGAATTCAGATTGACTTTCAGCTAGGCATAGAGTTCGAAGTAGAAGAACTAGCGACTGCTCCACCAAATGAGAGCCTTCAAGGCTATGAGCACTACAGAACCGGAACCGTAGTTGGAGATCCACCAGTGTTCATCTGCTGACAAAGAAAAATCAAGAAGGCCCTCAGAGCTTCTGAAATCCACAAGTACTCAACAGAGTCGCTGGAATACCTCAGAGATGTCATTCAAAATCTCCCAAGAGAAAAATGTCCGGAAGAGCAACAGAGAAACTTCATCACCCAGATCTATCTTATGATCAACTTCCGAGAACTCATCAGAAGATTTGACAGAATCTTAAGGGGAGATAATTTTGCTTAAACTTGTACTTATTTCTTTTCTTTTTGCATTGTAATATCTTGAAGGAATAGTACAAAGGCTAACAGAGGGAAAAGTTCTCTGTTCTTTTGTTTATATCTCTGCTACCTTGTATTTTCTTATTTTCAATACTTAGGGGGAGATTGTTAGTCCCAAAGCATCTGATGTAAAAGTATTGAAAATAGTTCAAGTCAGAAGACCAACAGAGATCAGACAGAAGACTTGGAAGAAGTTCATCAAGAAGACCAACAGAGCTCTGTCGGATCCAACAGAGCTCATCAGAGCTCTGTCGAAGAATTCCAGCAAGAGAACAAGTATTTCAACAGAAGATCAACAGAGCCCTTGCAACAGAGCTCTGTGGAGAAAAAGACCTCTGTCAGTCTAAGTCTCACAGGAAATGAAGTGTCAGACACGTGTCCACAATTTCCACGTATGCCCTAAAGATTGGAGACACACTTTCCACGTGTCATTCAGGGGTACGACAATACACTGTCTACACTTTATCAGGTCTATAAATAGCGAGGTAGTGGAACAACAATTGTAAGCTTTTGGAAGAATAGTTTTCCACATTTGAAAAAGCACGCACTGCAGTATTTCCATAGCACTACTTCGTACGATACTGTCCTGTGAGATTTCCGAACACTCTCTTGAACATATTCTTGGAGTGATTCATTTTATCAATATACGAGCAGTGTTCTTTGTTTTGATTTCATTATCATTTTACTGTTCTATATTTTGATCTTCACAATTCAGTTATTGTTTACACAATCACTCACTTTAATGGCTTTGCTTAAAATGCTTCCGCTGTCTAATTATTTACCATTATCGTGATACAACGTGAATCTGGGAACCTACAGTTCCCGAATCTGAGAAAGCTTATCCGCGGTCAACTGAACTATATCTGGCCCTGTTAACTGTTTCTCACCCACTTCGTTCCAACACAGAGGCGTTCGGCATTTTCTACCATACAGAACTTCAAACGGTGCCCCTTGTATGCTGGAATGGTAACTGTTGTTGTAGGCAAATTCTATCAACGGTAAATGCTTATCCCATGATCCCCCAAAATCAACAATGCAAGCCCGGAGCATGTCTTCTAAAGTCTGAATCGTCCATTCACTCTGACCGTCAGTTTGAGGATGATACGTTGTACTTAACTTTATCTGCGTTCCCATTTCCTTTTGAAAACTTCTCCAGAATCTTGAGGTAAAACGGCTGTCACGATCAGAGATAATCGAAATTGGAAGTTCATGTCGTGTTACTATTTCGTTGATATACAGTTTGGCTAGTCTTTCCAATGAATAGGTTTCCTTTATTGGTAGGAAGTGAGCAGACTTGGTCAACCTGTCAACGATCACCCAAATAGCATCAAACCATTTCGGAGTCCTTGGTAACTTCGTGATGAAATCTGTAGTAATTTGATCCCATTTCCACATCGGAATTTCTAAACGTTGTAATTGCCCAAACGGCTTCTGATGTTCAATCTTCACCTTCTTACAAGTAGTACAACCTTCCACATACTGAGCAATACTCCTTTTTATTCCCGGCCACCAATAAAATTGTTTCAGGTCTTTGTACATCTTATTTGTACCTAAATGAATAGAAAAACGAGATTGATGAGCTTCTTGTAGTACCCGATCACGTAAACCACCCAAACGAGGTACCCAAATTCTGTTCCCCAGACACAATAACCCACGATCATCTTTCACTAGCAATGCTGATAACCCCACTAACCGTTCTTATTTCAAATGTTCTTCTTGAAAAGCTTCCACTTGGCACTTCTTTAGTTCATCGAATATGTTAGGTAGGAGTTCAGCTCTTAGTGCAATGGCTTTTATCGTTCCACTCCTTTCTTGACGACTCAGTGCATCAGCTACCACATTCGCCTTTCCCGGATGATAAAGAATTTCACAGTCGTAATCATTTACCAATTCTAGCCATCTTCTTTGCCTCATATTTAGTTCCTTCCGATCGAAAAGATGTTGGAGACTATTATGATCAGTATAAATTTGACATTTAGAGCCGTAAAGGTAATGTCTCCAAATCTTCAACGCGAAAACAACTGCTGCCAGTTCCATGTCGTGTGTAGGATACTGCCTTTCATGATCTTTTAATTGACGAGAAGCATAAGCAATAACCTTTCCACGCTGCATAAGTACACATCCCAATCCCAGTTTGGAAGCATCACTGTAAACAACAAAGTCTTCGGAACCTTCCGGTAGTGACAAAATCGGCGCACTGCAAAGTTTCTCTTTCAATATCCTGAATGCGTCATCATGTTATGCTTTCCATTCAAACTTTAGATTCTTTCGAGTCAGCTTAGTCAAAGGCGTCGCGATACGAGAGAAATCTTGTATAAACTTTCGATAGTAACCGGCTAAACCTAGAAAACTTCGTACTTCCGTTGGCGTCTTCGGCGGTTTCCATTTTTCAATTGCTTCCACCTTCGTCGGATCAACTTGAATGCCTTTCTCGGAAACTACATGCCCAGAAACTGAACTTCCCATAGCCAGAATTCACATTTAGAGAACTTAGCGTATAACTGTTCCTTCTTTAACAATTCCAGAATTAAATGAAGATGTTGGGCGTGCTCTTATTTGGACCGGGAGTAGATAAGGATATCATCGATAAACACAATAACGAATTTATCGAGATATGGCTTACATACTCGATTCATTAAATCCATAAAAGCAGCTGGGGCGTTCGTCAATCCAAAAGGCATTACTAAGAATTCATAGTGACCATACCGAGTGCGAAAAGCAGTTTTCAGAACGTCTTCTTCTTTAACCTTCAGTTGATGATAACCAGATCTCAGATCAATCTTGGAGAAATAGCAAGCTCCAACTAGTTGATCAAAGAGGTCATCAATTCTAGGAAGTGGATACTTGTTCTTGATCGTGCGCTTATTCAGCTCTCGGTAATCAATACACATTCTCATCGAACCATCCTTCTTTTTCACAAACAGAATCGGTGCTCCCCACGGCGAAGAACTGGGTCTAATGAAGCCTTTATGTTGATCCAAACCCTCAGTGATTTGATAATGACCCTCTCTTATATACTTAGTGAAAATTGTAAGTAAACAATATGTATCAGAGTTTCACTATCGCTGATAAGTACTAAGATCTTACAGTACCGCTGATAGGAACTCTCGCTCTTTAAATTAAACATTCAGCGAACACTGTTCACCATTAATGTTCTGAGTCTGTTCAGTCATTATGATGATCGCTGATAAGTTAGTTGTTTACTTATGATCCCTGAAGACAAGTTTCACGTCAACAAAGGTTCTACGCTGAAGTCGAAGATCAAGCTCAAGAACCAGCGACAAGTCTCCTAATGAACCGATGCGGATCAGCGAAGACTCAGATTTGTCCACTCAACGTGAAGTATCAAGTACAAGACTTCAGCTATCGCTGAACTTTATCATTCGCTGAATAGATAATGATAATGCTCTGAATCAACGAAAGCTGATCATGAAGTCCTCCGTACAAAGTACTTTTGTCTTAACCTCCCTTGCACAACTCCGTACGAAATGTCAGAAAAGAACCTCCGACTATCTGAAATCGTACAACCACTCTGATACTACACTGTTCATCCATGCGGCTACTAAGGTTGTCAACAAAGGTCAATGACATGCAACCAACCAGCTGATGACACGTGTAAAGTGTATACTGACTTGCATTAAATGCATGCAGTATATAAAGAGATGAACCCACTTCATTTGAAGTAACTTGCTAACTCTGGACAAGTTCAATCTCTTATCTCAAGATAGGTTATTATTAGTAATCTCATAAACAAGATCTAATCTAAGATTTGTTTAATCTCCAACAAGTGGTATCAGAGCGGATTTGTTTAATCTCATAAACAAGATCTAATCTAAGATATTTCTCTTCCTTGCTATTATCTGAAAATGGCCACCAACACAAACACAAATTATATAGACAATGGTTCTCTTGCTAAACCCCCTAGATTTTCCAGAGATAACTTCAACTTATGGAAAAATAGGATGACACTCTTCTTAGAAGGTGTAGACCCTACTATGCCTTACTATCTCGAGAATGGTCCATTCATCCCTGTAAAAATTGATGTTGTTGTTCCAGCCGCTGAGAATAGACCTGCTATTCTAGAAAGGCTGGTCCCTAAGGAAATCTTTCAATGGACTGACGAAGATAAGAAGAAAGTGGCTATAGATACAAAAGCCAGATCCATACTATCCATGGCTCTTCCTGACGAAGTCTACCATTCCGTCATGAATCTGAAAACATCAAAAGCCATGTGGGACACAATATGTGTTCAGTATGAAGGAACGTCTAAAGTCCAGGACTCAAGAAAGATCAACCTGGTAAGACAATACGAAAGCTTCATTTCTGGTAAGAATGAATCTCTCTCTGAAGTTCACCAACGTTTTAATTGTTTAATTATAGATCTGAAAACTGTTGGTAAGGAATATTCTAACTTTGAAGTACTGACAAAGTTTCTAGAATGTTTACCTGAAAGCTGGGACAATTATTCTATGTGTCTCAAGCTGTCAAAGGATCTAAAATCAATGACCCTTTCAACCTTATATGGCACGTTGCTGAATCATGAGCAATCGAGCCAATTTAAGAAGAATCTTGTAAAAGATTCCAAAAGCACCCCTGTTTCTTTAATCTCAGAGGAACCTTCTACTCAGCGACCCTCGGACACTATCACTGAGTTAGAAAGTAACTCTGAAAGGTCATCAGATTCTGATTCTTCAGATGATGATGAATCTTTGGCTCTCCTAACTAAAAAGTTCAGGAGATTTGCCAAAAAGAAAATGTTTAGAAAGAACAAACCTCTTTCCATAACTGACAAGCCTAGATCATCAGCTTTTGTTGATAACGCAACTGCTACTTGTTTTAACTGCGAAAAGACAGGACATTTCGCTAACGAGTGCAGGTCTAAGAAAGTTTCTAGACCCTCGGCTTTTACAAAGAAATCCTTTGTTCCAAGGAATAAAGATGACAAATATTCAAAGCTGAAAGAAAAATATGCTAAGCTGAAAAGCTTTAAGAAGAAGAATAAAGGCCTGATGGCTAACTATGATTGGGCTGCTTCTGATGAAGAAGCATCATCATCTGATTCTGAAGATGATGAAGCAAATCTATGTCTTATGGCCAAGATTGAAGAAGAGGAAGAAAGTTCAGACATTCCCTCCACTTCAACCTCTGCTATTCAGGTATCACCTTCCTTCTTTACCAATATTGCAAATATTGATGAAGCTGATAGTCTCCGTAAGATCGATCTCTTGACTAGAAGTTTATACGAAGCCATGAACGGCAAAACTGTGGTTGAAAACCAAAACCTTGATCTCGCTGAAAAGCTTAAAAAATGACACCTTCAAATAGAAAAGCTTTCTAAAATTGAAGAAGATTTTAAAGATCAAGTATATTTAAATCAGCTAGTCAAAATCGAACGAGCAGAAGCTATCGCTGCATTAAAAGCTGAAAAAGCTATTGTTGAAGGATGGTGTAATTCTTCAACAAAGATCACTGAGATAATAAAGTCTCAGATTCCCCTAAGTGATAAACGTGGTTTGGGTTACAAATATGATACTCCAAAACCAACCACTGAGCGTTCAATGCTTAAATTTGGAACGTTCGTATCCTCAGTCGTTGATACTTCATCTTCTCAGTGCTCCTCGTCCAATACACCAATCCCTGAGGAAACTCCTACCTCCTCAAAAGGCAAGGAGAAAATGGTTTATTCAAAACCTACCTCTGTCTCTAAAGACAAAGGTAAAGGAATTGTTATTTACCAGAATCCTCAGAAGGGTACCTTAGTACCAAAGCTGAATGCTTATAAAGCTTCAGTGACTCATCCCTCTGGATCAAGGAAGCAGATCTCTGGATCTATTCAGCGATCTACTCCTAGACTCAGAGTGGATGTCCTTGGTAAGAAATCTGAAGAACAGAATGTTCGTCCCATTTCTAAAGCCAATAGTTTACTTGGTGCTGGCACTTCTAATTCGAAATCAAAAGCTCAGCATTCAAATGGTCCTAGAACTATTTTTAGTTATAGGAAATGTTATCACTGTGGACTTACCGATCATATTGCTAGTAAGTGCCCCACAGCCACCAAAGCTGAAAAGATAGCTAAGGTGAAGATTGCCCCCAAGGCAAAGAAGACCAACCCTGGTGCAAATCAGGTCAAGGTGAATCCTACCACTAAAGTTAAGAAATTAACAAAAGTGAAGAAAGACAAAGCTGAATCTTCAAATGCTGCGAAGACTGCTGAATCTTCCATTCCAACTACTTCCACTGACAAATGTGTATACATGGTCAAGTGGGTACCCAAGACAAACTAATCTTCCTTTGTATTGCAGGTTAAGAAGGGTATCTGGTATCTCGATAGCGGATGCTCTAGACACATGACTGGAAAGAAAAGCCTGCTCGCTGAATACAAGGAAGAGAAGGGTCCCTCTGTAACTTTCGGTGGAAATGGAAAAGGACATACCCGAGGGTATGGTGTACTTTCAAATGGTACAACCTCCTTCAGAAGAGTCGCATATGTTGAAGGGCTGAAGCATAATCTTCTAAGCATCAGTCAGCTTTGCGACATGGATAACAAAGTAATCTTTACTAAGGAATCCTGCTTTGTCGCTGACAAAAAGGAGAAGATAGCTCTCAGCGGTTATCGTTTGGAAAATGTTTATGTAATAAACATGGACTCAACAACCACTGAGAACTCCTGTTTCTTCTCAAGGGCCTCATCTGATGTCAACTGGCTATGGCATAAGAGGCTATCTCATCTAAATTTCAAGACACTGAACATTCTTTTTTCAAAAGAGTTAGTCACTGGTCTACCTCAGTATTCATACGCCAAAGTGTCTTTATGTTCAGCGTATGAAAAAGGGAAGTAGACCAAAGCAAGCTTTAAATCAAAGCAAGCTTCATCAGTGTCATCTCCTCTACAACTACTCCATATGGATTTGTTTGGCCATGTTAACAAACAATCCATCGCTGGAAAGAAATATACGCTGGTCATAGTTGATGAATTCTCTCGCTTCACTTGGGTAATGTTTCTCCGTTCTAAGAGTGACACCCCTGAAGAACTCATCAGCTTTGTTCGGAAGATGGAAACCCTGAACAATCTGACCGTTCGCTCAATAAGGAGTGATCATGGGACTGAATTCAAAAACAGTTCTCTTGATTCCTTCCTTGAGAGTAAGGGTATTTCTCACAACTTCTCTTCAGTGAGAACACCACAACAAAATGGAGTCGCTGAAAGAAGAAATAGAACAATTATTGAAGTTGCACGTTCAATGCTCAGCGATTCTCACCTGCCTACTCAGTTTTGGGCAGAAGCTGTCAACACTGCTTGTTTTACGCAAAACAGGTCGCTGATAGTTAAAAGATTCAAAAAGACAGCCTATGAACTCTTTCATGGGAGAAAGCCTTCAATCAGCTTTCTTCACATCTTTGCATGTCAGTGTTTCATACTGAACAACAGAGATGCTCTTGGAAAGTTTGATCCTAAGGCTGATGATGGAATCTTTCTTGGATACTCCTCAGTTTCCAAAGCCTTCAGAGTCTTCAATCGTAGAAGACAAACTGTAGAAGAAACTATTCACGTCACGTTTGACGAATCCCGTTCAGCGAACTCTAAACCGTCCGCTAATACTGAAGAACTGAATCAATGAATGTTTTCTCATCTTGGTGATTCAGAAGATATTCCTACTCCTCATGCTCATCCAGTAGAAGATGATAGTCCTATCATTCCAAACATGCAGAATAGTGAAACTGAAACATCATGGGTCTCAACTGTTCCTATAAACACTATACCTACCGCTGAACCAAATGCCTCAGACATTCCATCTATCTCTCAGCAATCAGTAAATGAAATGACAAATGCAAGTATTCCTCTCTTAGCTGACACTCCAGAAGTAGCTGAAGCCTCATCTTCAGCTCCTCCAGTTCAAGATGAGTCAGCGACTTATGCTCCGGCTCAGTGATAGACCGTAAATCACCCAATTGATCAAATTCTTGGTGATCCAAACGCTGGTGTTCAGACTCGACGAAGTGCAGGTAATATTTGTTTATTTGTTAACTTTATTTCTCTAACTGAACCAAAGAAAATAGATGATTCCCTCAAAGATCCAAACTGGGTCAGCGCCATGCAAGAAGAGCTGACTGAATTCGAAAGAAACAAAGTTTGGAAACTTGTTCGGAGACCAACTGATAAAACAGTAATAGGCACTAAATGGGTCTATCGAAACAAGTTGGACGAACATGGTACTGTAACCCGCAACAAAGCTCGTCTTGTTGCTCAGGGATACAGACAAGAGGAAGGTATAGATTATGACAAAACATTTGCTCCAGTAGCAAGACTTGAATCTATTCGTCTATTCTTAGCATATGCTGTACACAAAAACTTCAAAGTATATCAGATGGATGTTAAGTCAGCGTTTCTGAATGGAAAGCTGAATGAAGAAGTGTATGTGGAACAACCTCCAGGATTCTCAGATTCTAAGCATCCAGGTTATGTTTATAAATTGGATAAGGCACTTTATGGCTTGAAGCAAGCTCCTCGTGCATGGTATGACACTCTTTCTACTTATATCCATATTGAAAAATTTGAGCGATGTAAGATTGACAAAACTCTATTTTTTAGAAAAGTGAAAGGTCATATCATTCTAGTTCAAATATATGTTGATGACATTATATTGGTTCTACTAACCCTGAGCTTTGTACTCGTTTCGCTGATAGAATGAAAGATGAGTATAAAATGAGCATGATGGGTGAACTAACATATTTCCTTGGTCTTCAGATTAAGCAAACTGAAAAAGGAACGTTTATTAATCGGAAAGTATGTTAAAGATATGCTGAAGAAATTTGATTTAACTCATAGTTCAGCTATGAAAACCCCTATGGCACCACCGCTGACACTTGACAAGGATTCAAAGGGAATACCTGTTAATGTCACGCTGTACCGTGGGATGATCGGCTCTCTCTTGTATCTTACAGCTAGCCGACCCGATATTATGTATGCAACATGTTGGTGTGCACGATATCAAGCTGAACCTATGCTATCTCATATGAAAGCTGTAAAGCGAATCTTTCGATACCTTAAGGGTACAGCGAACCTAGGTCTTTGGTATCCCAAAGATTCAGGATTCGATCTAACCGCCTATTCGGAGAGTGATTTTGCAGGTTGCAAAATGGATAGGAAAAGCACCACAGGAGGATGTCAGCTCCTGGGTGGAAAGCTGGTAAGTTGGACAAGTAAAAAGCAAAATTCAGTGTCCACTTCCACAGCTGAAGCTGAATATGTAGCTGCTGGAAGCTATTGTTCTCAAGTCTTATGGATGAGAAATCAGCTACTAGACTATGATCTTCAGCTCTCCAAAATTCCAATCTATTGCGACAACACAAGTGCCATCGCCATAGCAAACAATCCAGTACTACATTCAAAGACCAAACACATAGAAATCAGATATCATTTTATCAGAGATCATATGATGAATGGTGATATAGAACTTCATTTTATCCCAACTGATTATCAGTTAGCTGATTTATTTACCAAACCTCTTGATGAGACAAGATTCAACTTCCTCATCAGCGAGCTTGGAATGCTGAACTTTGAAGGGTAAAATTCTTAACGGTTCACATTGATCAGCGATAGGATAAAATCAACTCGTATAACCTATTCAATCATCTTCTCTCTGAATAAAACTTGGTTAAGCTGATATCAAGGTATGTTTTCTCTCTCTGACAAACGCATGAAAATGCAAGATTTCAAAACAAAATGCATCGCTGAATATCTCTTCCTTAACAGCGATATTTTGAAAATTCTTAAAACCATCACTGATATTTTCATTCAGTGCTTCATGTTTATAAAAGAGTCCCCGAGTTTTCAAAACCTCAGAGACATCCTAAAAGAATATGAAAGGACAGTTTTGACGTCATTGCAACGGATAAACCCCGGCACGTTTTCTCTTTCTGACACACGTTTGCACGTCTCGTTCAAACTTCCAATCAAATGCAAACACGTGTCCGTGTCATGATGAAAATCTTTTCCCCCTCAAGATTTTCTCTCTCTAATCTCTCTATATAAATAAACTCGTGGTTTATATTTTTCTTTTACGCGAACAATCTTCCTCCGCAAGAAAGAATCACTATTGCATTTGTGCTCTCAAAACCTTCAAGAACTGTTCATCATTTTCTTCATCAAACATCAAGGTTAATATGTTCTTATTTATTACCGAATGCGTATAAATTGTTTCCGATCTTTTCCTTGTTTTAACAAGATCAAACAAAAGAACTTCTTAAAAATGAAATCATTTTCTTTCATGGTTTTATGAACACAACCATTTCATGGTTGTTCTTCAAGTTTAAATGCAAAAATCTTAAACTTGTTCTTCATTCGTTTCCAGAATCTATTTTTTCATAGAAAACTGGATAACAAGAATAAATGGGTTTTACGTTTCGTTTCTTAAAATCAAGAAAAACCCTAATCTTCATTAAGACATTTGTGTCTGAATGAAATGGATAAAATTTGAACCATCTTAATGGAAAATCTTTCCACATTAAGATAATTCTTATTTGTTAACATCTTTGGTTGAACTGATAATACAGAGAAATGGCATCGTCTGACATTCCTGCTACCGCTGAGAACATCTCCGCTGATTCTGAGGAAGTGGAATTTATCAAGGCTCCTCAGGTTAAGTTCACTCTGGAACAGCTAGATTGGACCAAAACGAACAACCTTTCTGCGCTTCTCGAGTTTCCTCCTCGAAAGCAAGTCACACATCTGAAAGATGCTGTGAATTTCCTAAAGAATTGCTGCATTTCAACAGCCCTGACCATCTCACCTCCTGCAAGTCAGCTACTACTATCCCAGTTCTGGTACACTGCCAGACATTCTCAGTTACCGTCCGCCAAAGATCCCTCCAAACAATTGATTGTATCCTCAGCGATACTGAGTATGGCACGATAAAGATCACACCTGCCATCATTCGCAAAGCTCTGAACTTTTCCAACGCTACAAAAGAAAAGCCTTTTGTTCCTTTCTCTGACCATAAGAAACTCGCTGACAAAGAAGCTCTTATTGCATTTTTCGATGCAATGGGCTATGTATGGGAAATTCGCAGAGACAAGGAGCCCGAGAAGAAGCTGACCCTGCTGAAGAAGTCGAAAATGCCCAGCGAGATGAACTTCATCTTCGCTCACTTAATCAGCTGCATGACGGCCAAGACCGGCTCCTCTGACCAAGCCGCTCAACCTCAGCAAGCAATGGGATACGCTCTGCTGAAAGGTCTACACATTGACTGGGCATCTCTTATCTATGATGACTTGGTGCAAAGAGTAGACTCTGCCACTGACAGACCTCCATGGGTTCCTTACCCCCGATTCATCAGCGCCATCTTCCAATATGGCCTGAAGGACAGCTACCCGCAAGAGGGTGACCTGAAACTCTCTCAGGTTGGCCCTAAGGTACTTGACTTCAAACCAGTTGAAAATGAGGTACGTCTTTCTACCCTTTTAACTCTTCTCAACCCTTCTTCTTCTACTTATGTGGCTCCTTCAGCGACAATACCCATCGCTGATACCCTGGCCACAAACTCCTCTCCTTCTAAGAAAAGGAAACAATCATCTACCCCACTTGGTTCTAAAAGGATCAAGAAAACAAAGGAGCAACCCCAGCAATCTCATGCTGAAGACTCCTCAGCTCTTTCTGCAGAGCTGAAGGAACGTTCAGTGGTACGCTCTGCCACACCTGAACAACCCATCCATTCCATCCCAACTTCAGCGTCTCTAAACGCTGAGGTTACAAACTTGGAACCTACCCAACCTCCTTTAGTCTCTCAAAAGACTGATGAAGTGCTTCTCAGCGAATCCAACGCTGAACTCAGAACCCAACCTCCATTCTTATCCTTCGCTCCTCCCTCTACTCATTTGGTCTCTCCTCCAGTTCTCGCTGGAGCTGCCATCATTTCTACAGAACCTAAAGTTGATACTCCAGAAATGATGAAGACAGGACCTGCAGGACAATCCATGGGCACTTTTGAAGATGACATGGAACATTTTTCAGGAACCCGTAATTTTGACGAGTTCATCAATCCTCCTGCAGGTACACACCAACCCATAAACACTTTCACTAAACCCCAAACTTCTGAGCTTTCCTATGTTCACAAGTTCTTATATGTTACAGGTCCTAATTTGGGAGACATCAACGCCTCTCTGAAGTCCGTGGAGACAAAGCTGACAGGTCTCACCACCACTCTTTCAAATAACTCTACAGCTGTAACAAACGCTGGAGAGAATCTTACAAAGCTGACAACGGTGGTGGAGAAGAAGGCTTCCACAGATGACATGAAGCAGGTTGATAAAACTCTCAGCGACTTCGCCAAGGTGCTCGCTGACATCTATACAGACTACACCTCTCTCAAAAATTCAGTTTCATCCATGTCCAGCGAGGTCACAACGCTGAAGACATCGGTTGGACAACTAGAGGGAGATATGTCTACTGTAAAGACTGACTTAGGCTCTGTAAAAGACCGATGTTAGTTCGATGAAATCGATGATCGAGCAGCTACTACAGAAAGCGAATACTCCTGCTCCTGCCCCTGCTCCTGTCCCTGCATCTGACAATTTCACAGCGGCGGATCGCACTGAGCTGGAGAAGATCAATCCTGCTATTTCTGGCCTTCAAGACAGAATAGCAAAGATTGAAGTTTGTATAGGTATCTCTGGCCAAGAAGACAGAGAACCTACCAACGCTGCTGAGTCAACCCATTCCTCCCCCACTCATCATGAGAAAGAGGGGGAGAAGAGCGTTGAAGATCTCTCCAAGAGCGCTGAAGACCTTTCCCATGATGAATCTATCAGGGGAGAGAAGAAGGATGCTGAAGAAACCACCGCTGGACCTCAGGGAGATGAAAACCCTGAGGAAACCGAGAAGCTCGCCTCTGTATCTGAGGGGGAGCAACTCGAAGAAGAAGCTGATAAAACCGAATCCGAAGCAGAAGATGATGAAGCCGTCGACATCCCTGATAATGAACCATCCTCTTCTCCAAAGAATGATGATGATGATGACGAAGATGACGATGACTTCTTTATCGTCAAACCTGCTCCGAGGATCAAAGTTCTTAAGGGAATCTCGATAAATGAACCTTCAGGGGAGCAGACAAAGACAAAGCCCTCAGCCTCTGGAGCTGAGAAAGGCAAAGGCAACAGCGTCGCTGAAGATGACAATCTGACGATCTTGCTTGAAAAGCCGGTTTGTCAGGTACACTAAACATCTCTCACTCCATCCCTCCTCTATCATACACTATCAGTTTTACTACCCAAGCCTATACACTTGAACAAATTTTCTCTCTCTGATTCTACCCAAGTTCTTACTTGTAAGATCGCTGTGTTTCAGCTAGTCCTCTCCCCTGTTTGAGGATATCGTTGAAGGTTCCACAACTGCGACTTCACCAATAATACCAGCTGGTGCTGAAGAAATAATCCCAGTCTTAGATTTGAACTCTGAGACTGATGAACCAGAAGAACAGCTACTCTCGCACAGACACAGACCTTCCTTAGCTCCTCAAAAGCTAAGTGAAGAGGATCAAAAAAGAAGAGAGGAGATAATAAAGCAATTCGAGGATCAGCGAATCATTCTGAGGCGTGATCAACTTCCTTCAGTTCCTCAAAAGTTCAGAATTTCCAAAAAGGAATACAAGGATCACCTCAGAGCTGAAAGATTAATCGCTGAAAGAAAGGAAGCTGAAGAAAAGGACAGAGAATACGCCATCCAGCTTTCTAAACGATCAATAAAAGACCCCAAGCTGAAAAGAGTTCCCATTGATGTTCAACGTCATCTCTGGGAAAACGCCAAGAAGATAACCGAAGAAAAGATAACTGTGTTTCAGTCCACTTTAGCCTGGTGCAAAGAAAAGGTCAACTACAGACTCTCTCCTGCCAAAATCAACAAGGTATTCATCTATGGAAGAACAACCCTTGTTTCAATCGCTGAAGTCGAGATATTCAGAGAAGATAAGAAGTACGAAAAATTATATGCTGAAGCCATAACGAAGTACGGTCTCTCTGAATGGTTGGAGATCAGGTTAGCCATCCAGAAGTCCAAGTCCAAGTACAAGGAACATGTTGAAAAGCTGATCAACAAACAAATCGACTTAGTCTACTCCTGTGTGGATATTCCTCCTCCTCCTCCACCTCTTGAAAGTCAGAAAAGAAAGGCCTCGGCGAAGAAGAAGAAATCTAAATCTTCAATTGATGGCCCTGTCATACGAAATGAAACAGGTATTGGTTTTTCACGTGCTGAAGTCCTTGGTCCTGATCCTGATCTTTCCATGCTTGACACATCTCTTCCTCCTGGTGAGACTTTCATCCCTGGAAAAGTCATAAGCGAACCCTACGGGAAATTTTTCCTTGACTACGATGGTGGAAAGCATTTTCAACGCATCTCTGAACTTCACATCACTCCCATCGAACAGCTGAGAGATCTCATCTACTGGTGTGACTGCAGGAATGACCCTTAGGCACGACATCTGAAACCCTTGATTTTTTAAGAAGCGCTGATCAAAAGAAAACAAGGTGTAACCGTTCCTGACTGGATGATTCCCACCACATCAATGACCCTTGATGAACTTCTCATTAAGGAAGAACCCTTTACAAACTGATATGATCGCCTATTTCTCTATTGTATCAGTTATTCTTTTGTACTTGTAATTTATTTCGCTTGTACTTGTAATCTTTCCATTTCTCTTTGTAACCTGATTCAAAGTTTTAAAGAAAGATTTCAGCGAATGTACTTTACTCCATCAGTACTGAAAAGATCCCAGAAAACAGTAAAAGGGACAAATATTTTATGAGTTCTTTTTATCCTTATGTTTTCATTAAATAGCAATTTTCTTTGTTGCTATGTCATAATCAAATAGGGGGAGATTGTTGATCCAAACCCTCAGTGAATTGATAATGACCCTATCTTATATACTTAGTGAAAATTGTAAGTAAACAATATGTATCAGAGTTTCACTATCGCTGATAAGTACTAAGATCTTACAGTACCGCTGATAGGAACTCTCGCTCTTTAAATTAAACATTCAGCGAACACTGTTCACCATTAATGTTCTGAGTCTGTTCAGTCATTATGATGATCGCTGATAAGTTAGTTGTTTACTTATGATCCCTGAAGACAAGTTTCACGTCAACAAAGGTTCTACGCTGAAGTCGAAGATCAAGCTCAAGAACCAGCGACAAGTCTCCTAATGAACTGATGCGGATCAGCGAAGACTCAGATTTGTCCACTCAACGTGAAGTATCAAGTACAAGACTTCAGCTATCGCTGAACTTTATCATTCGCTGAATCGATAATGATAATGCTCTGAATCAACGAAAGCTGATCATGAAGTCCTCCGTACAAAGTACTTTTGTCTTAACCTCCCTTGCACGACTCCGTACGAAATGTCAGAAAAGAACCTCCGACTGTCTGAAATCGTACAACCACTCTGATACTACACTGTTCATCCATGCGGCTACTAAGGTTGTCAACAAAGGTCAATGACATGCAACCAACCAGCTGATGACATGTGTAAAGTGTATACTGACTTGCATTAAATGCATGCAGTATATAAAGAGATGAACCCACTTCATTTGAAGTAACTTGCTAACTCTGGACAAGTTCAATCTCTTATCTCAAGATAGGTTATTATTAGTAATTTCCTTATCTCTCTTAGTGCAAGAAACCTTAGTGTTCCAACTTGTTTAGATTTAGGTTTATCCTTAATCTTGTTTCCGCAACAAGCTGTAAATTGTTAATGATTTATCAATAAACAATTTAGAAAAGTAAAATCTGTGTGTTTGTATTCAACCCCCCCCCCCCCTTCTACAAACTTGTATAGGCCTTCGGGACCAACACTTTATCTGAAAGATCTTGCAGTTGAGTCATCGTCTCTTTCATCTCTGGAGGTGCCAAACGATACGGTGCACGGGCAACAGGAGCAGCTCCAGGAATCAGATCTATACCAAACTCTACTTGTCTAACGGGCGGAAGGCTAGTCAGATCTTCTGGAAAAACTTCCGGAAATTCACGAACAACCGGAATATCTCCCAGCTTATTCTTTTCTAGCTTAATATCTATCACATAAGCTAAGTAACTTGAGCAGCCTTTATTGATACACTTACGAGCTTTCAACAAAGAGATAAGGCAAGACTGATGATTTCTACGGTCACCATAAATCACTACTGGTCCCTTCTCAGGTAAGACAACATTTATCAATTTCTTATCACAAACTATATTAGCCTGATTCTCGGCTAACCAATCCATTCCCACTACCACATCAAACTCGATCAAGGCTATAGGAAATAACTGAATAGGCACTCCACACCCATCTATGTTTATTACACAACTATCAAATACCTCACTAACCGGTACTTGATTATCATTATCCGTATCTACCATTAACACATGATCTAACACTTTAGGCTTTAAATGCATATAGGCAGCAAAAGAAGGCGACACAAATGATCGGTTTGCACCGGAATCAAATAACACTTTAGCACGTGTAGAATTTATTAAGAATGTACCTGTAACCACATCGGGTGTCTCATCTGCTTCTTGCTCTGTTATTTGGAAGGCACGACCCCTTGCTCTTGGTACTTCTGGCCTTGGTACTACCGGTCTAACACCCGTTGGTCTTACTGACGTACCACCCGGTTGTAATCTCCCCAGTGGGCAATCGGACTGAAGGTGATCAGGAGAATTGCACGAGTAACAAAATCTAACTACTCGACAGTCTTTAGCAATATGGCCGCTCTTTCCACACTTATAACAGTTTCTAGGATCAACTTGACAACTTCCTTGATGAAAACGGTGGCACTTTGGGCAAGGTCTTTCAACTGGTCGGAAAGGTGGACGGTTATCAAATCGCTGAAACCTGGACTTCTTCGGATCATACTGCGGTCCTTCCCACTTTCTTTTCCCCACATTCTTATCACTAGTACTTCTCCCTTTATCTTGTTCCACGGTTTCCGCGGCGTCTACTGCGGCGGAGAAAGTTTCTGGTCCTTTAGCAATCACAAAACTTCTGATTTCTGCATTCAATCCAAAGATAAACCTTTCAATCTTCATGGCCTTCGTAGCAACGTAGTATTCCGCAAAAAGAGACTTTTCCAAGAAGCGAGCGGTGTAGTCCCAAACTGACAAATTCCCTTGCTGTAAGTTCATAAACTCCCCTTCCAACTGTTTAACTGCAGCTTGAGGACAAAACTGTTTCCTGAAAGCTATCACGATTCTTCCCAAGAATAAGTAGAATATATATCAGATCTTCCCGAGGACATATGTGCTTCCCACCAGTATAGGGCATCGCCTTTCAACATTGCAGTTCCATAGAGTACTCTATCCTCTTCAGCGCATTTACTAGTCTTAAAGATGGCTTCTATTTCCTTCAGCCACTTCATAGCTTTTACCGGATCCCGATCTCTTGAGTAAGTTGGAGGCTTACAACTTAAGAACATTTTATAGTCACACTTTCTTAGTACTGGGGTGATTGTAGGTGTAATAGGCATCTCGTCTTCCTGACCCGGATCTGGTGTATCAGCTTCATTATGACGAGTTCGATCAAACATGGCTTGTATATTGGTCTGCAGTCTTCCCATTTCGGTTGTTAAATCGTCCCTAGTAACAAATTCATTACCTCGCGGCGGAGCTCCACTCCCAATTCTACCCCCAATTTTGCCTCCAATTCTGCCTCCACCTCTTTCTCCCCCTCTTCCCCTTCCTCCGGCTGTTGGTTTTGTTCTATTCGGATTTCCTCCTCCTTCCCGGTTCGTTTGTCTAGTACCACTTGCCATTCTGTTGATTCAGACAAGGTTAATATACACATAAGCACATACCCCAGATAACAAGGTATTCCAGTTCAAACATGTACCTGTAAGATCACAATTACACTGGCCAGGTGTAAAAATGAAATTACCTTACATGATGTTCCTTCTACCTTTTTATATTTAACACCCCTAGGTTCTACAATGATAGGGACATCCTACTTCACATGCAGTTTAAGTCTAGGTACAGATACTAATACCTAAATCCCTTAAACTGGGGCTCTGATACCATCTGTAATGACCCGTAATCCCATACATAGTTCAAATAGCATACATTGCATAACGTCGTTAAAACAAGAGATACATTATATAACAAATACGGTCCCCTAGTCTTTACAAACATTCAGTACATCATTACAAACGTTTACATAGTAAATTACATCATTACTAAAACATACTGTAACTACAAAACACATCATAGTCTTCAACTACATAGTCCTCCCAAAAGCTATTCTCGGTTTAACCTTCTTATTTGCTCTTACTCGATCCACGACCTGGAATACATATTTTTAAAACAAAAATGAGGGTTAGACCTTGAGGTCTAGTGAGTAAATCCCCGTTAGTTAAAAACCATTTGCACAACATCATACACATAATCCACATAGGAATACCAAATTAAGACTCATGCATTATGTATCTTTCCATCTCATTCTCTTGGCCATATTAATTGGTTGCGAGCCAATTAATTAATTTGCACCACTGTACTAAATACAGCCAACACCACTGTCCCTCTGTACAGCCAACATACACCGGTCCTAAGCCCGGCCAACTAGCACTCATGCAGTGTAATACTCATATAAACACCATATGCACATTATTACACTTATTCCACATATATGTATTCCAGTTGAAAACATTTTAAATAAAAACTCACCTATTTGCTTAACAAAACTCTTCCCGGTCTTTTGCAACTGATTTAGCTTTCACCTCCGATTCACAGTATCTGAAACAAATAGATACATATATCTCTTTACCATATAAAACACATAAGTCTTACTAAAGCTAGGAACTCTAAAGAACTCTAATCCTCAAATGTTACCCCCAAACCCGAACTTAAGTCGAGTCCATAGTACATTTAGTCCTCATTCATCCCCTATCCAATAACTAACAAAACACAGGTTACTGGATACTCAAAAGCATCTAAACTCACCAATTTCCGGATTAACATTACCAATCCGGATAACACATCTTTCCGGATTAACATTACCAATCCGGATTAACATTACCAATCCGGACAACACTACTTTCCGGATTAACATTACCAATCCGGATAACACATCTTTTCGGATAGCAAAGCAATCCAGATACCATCCGGTATCCCATTCCATCCGGAAACTTATAACAAAAAGGAACTTACCCGGATACTTGACTCGTCCGGACACCTTAGAACATCATCTGGATACTGTTAATCAAAATCATCCGGATACATTCAACTTATCCGGAAACTACTGTCTGTTCATGCATTTTCTACCCAGATTCGACTGTAATTACTACCAGGCTTGAAATCAACTATTCTAATCCGATAGAAACCTTCTAAATACAATTATACACAAAAAATGTAAAGGGACATACCTTAATTTCACTTCCAAGCACACCAAATGATGTCTTAACCACAAGACTCTTTCTTTTCTTCTTCTTAGCTCCAAGAACACATACATACACTTCAAACTGATATTTTCTGATTGTGAAATATCTGATTGTCTAAATGGATAATATCTAATCCAATTTACCATTTTAGTCCCTAAACTATCCTCTAATGACCAAAATACCTTTTTTCTTATAAATTAACCCATACTTACCCTAAACATCAATTATATAATTAAATAAATTTAACGGAACTAGGATTTAACTAACGAACTTATCCGGGGTATTACAGAAGGATACAGGTATTTTTTTACTATTGTTGATGACTTTACCAGGTCGGTGTGGGTTTACTTGTTAAAACACAAAGATGAAGTGTGTGATAATGTCATTTCTTTTCACAGTTTATTGCACATCCAATTTGGAAAAAAATGTAAAGATTTTCAGAAGTGATAATGGAACTGAGTTTGTTAACAGCAAACTAGGTAAGTTTTTTAAATCCAAAGGAATTATACATCATACTTCTTGTGTCTATACACCCCAACAAAATGGGGTTGTAGAACGTAAGCATAGACATTTGCTAAATGTTGCTAGAGCCTTGATGTTTCAGGGAGAGATTCCATTAAATATGTGGAGTGAATGTATTCTTACTGCCACTTATCTTATAAATATGACTCCTACTTCAGTATTAAAAGGAAAATGTCCCTATGAACTTGTTTATGGATTTCCACCTTTTTGTCTCATCTTAGAAATTTTGGATGTCTTTGTTTTGCTGTTAAGCCTAATACTGTAGACAAATTTTCTTCTCGTGCTGAAAAATGTGTTCTTCTTGGTTATTCCAATTCACAAAAGGGATACCGATTATATAGTTTGGATTCCAAACAATTATCATTTCTAGAGATGTAAAATTTTATGAAACTATATTTCCTTTCAAAATGAGTGCAAACAAACAAGATCTAGACTCTAGTGGCATAAATTCTTTAAATTTCTTTGATTCTATTACTATTCAAACAGATGATTTCACTTCTGGAATGCCCAATGATGATAATAAGGATGGAACTCAAAATACAAAAACTTCTGTTAATTCTGAAAATAACAGTAACCGTGACCATTTAGGTAGCCCAGTTAGAGCTGCCAGAACTGATTCTGAAAGTACTAATATGTATAACGATCCAAGAAGATCTGTCGGATCTGATGATCCAGGTAGTACTGAAATGGCTGCCAGTGGTCAACGTGTTGTTGAGTTTCATCATTTAGGTGTTCAACACCATGATGTTCATTTGGGTTCCCCTCCTGAGGGTAATATTTCTGAACCAAGTACTTCTTCTATTAGAAAATCTAGTCGTATATCAAATTTACCTCGTAGATTTGATGACTATATTATAGAAGGGAAGGTTAAATATGGTTTAGAAAAGGTTGTTAACTATTCTTTCCTTAGTTCTGAAAATTTGTGTTTTGTAACTAATTTAAATAAATCTGTTGAACCCAATAATTTTTTTGAGGCTAGCAAGGATCAAAATTGGGTTTCTTCTATGAATGATGAGATAGAGGCCTTATATAAAAATAGGACCTGGATTTTAACTGATTTACCTCATGGACGAAAACCAATTGGTTGTCGTTGGATATATAAAATAAAATACAAGTCCTCTGGTGAGATTGAGAGATATTAGCCAGGCTTATCGCCAAGGGTTATTCACAAAGAGAAGGAATTGATTACGAAGAAATCTTCTCTCCTGTTGTGAAAATGGTGACTGTTAGATGTGTCCTTGCATTGGTTGTTCAAAATCAGTGGCCTTTGTGCCAACTTGATGTTAACAATGCTTATGTCTTTACCTCCTGGTTATTTTTCTGCTAATAACAAACGTGTTTGCAAGTTAGTTAAATCTCTTTATGGGCTGAAACAAGCCCTTGGGCAGTGGTATGAGAAATTATATCCTCATGTTTAATTGACCATGGTTTTTGTCAAAGTACTAGTGATTACTCTTTATTCACAAAGAATTCTAGTAATGTTTTCTTGGTTCTTCTTGTTTATGTTGATGATATAGTATTAACTGGAAATTGTACAACTGAAATAATCAAGGTAAAGAATCATTTACAATCAAATTTCAAAGACCTTGGTGAATTAAAGTTTTTCTTAGGAATAGAAATTTTGAAAACTGACAAAGGGGTTTGTATGTCTCGGCGAAAGTACGGTCTTGAGTTGCTTAATGATTTTGGATATTTAGGAGCTAAACCTATTAATACACCCATGGATATGAATTTAGTTGTTACTAATTCTTCTGGTTCAGCTTCTAAAGACCCTCCTTTAAAAGGTTTTACTGGATATCAGAAATTAATTGGAAGGCTAATTTATCTTCTAGCTACTAGGCCAGATATAGCTTTTGCGGTTCACTATTTGAGTCAATTTATGCATTCACCGCGTCAATCGCATTTAAAATTAGCTCTTCGAGTTCTGAGGTATTTAAAGGCTTCGCCAGGTAAAGATGTAAATTTTTCAATATCTTCTTATGCATTCAAGTTGAATGCCTTTGTTGATGTTGATTGGGGCAGGTGCCTAACAACAAGGTGTTCCGTTACCGGGTATTGTCTTTTTATTTTTTGGGAATTTGCATGATCTCATGGAGAAGCAAGAAACAAACTACTGTTTCTCGCTCCTCTGTTGAGTCAGAATACCGGGCTATGGCCGCTGCCCTATGTGAAATAATTTGGGTTCTTAGCATTCTTTCTGACTTAAAGGTTGAAAATTTACTACATGTTGGTTTACATTGTGACAATAAGTCAGCTATTCAGATTGCTAATAATCTTGTGTTTCATGAAAGGACTAAACACATAGAAATTGATATACATCAAGTGAGAAATAAAATTGTTGCTGGAATGCTTAAAACAATAAAAGTGGCCTCCTTAGAAAATCCAGCTGATATTTTTACTAAATCACTTGGTGTGAATCAGCACAATCATTTGTGCTGTAAGTTTAAATTACTAGATATGTTCTGGCGTCAAGATTCAGGGCGGGTGTTAAAAGGTAAGACTTTCTGGTACCAATCTTGTCATGGAACTAACTTAAAATGTTGGTTGTATAAATTTCAGATTCATAAGGACTAGTTTTGTCAAAAGTCTATAATTGAAGATACAAGGGACTGCGCCTCACTTTCCTTGGAAGATAAAGGGTAGCGGAGCACTTCTACTAGAAGTTGGAGGGGGTTGGATGTAATATTGGCGTGAATATATAAACAACTTATTTCTCTCATTTTGTAATCGGACGACTTCATTTTCTTTTAGCTTACAAACGTTTCTCTCTCTTTTCTCTCACTATAATTAGGATTTTCTATTTCTAGCTATAATCTCCATATCTCTTGAAGATCTTTTGTAATAGATTAGAGATTTGTTCATTCATTAATAAGATTGAAGGTTTCAACAATCATAACACTAATTTATGCCTAGTTTGACTTCGCTTAAACATTATCTAGTGACTAGATTAGTTAAAAATCTCCTATCGTTTATGAGTTATGACAAAAGCCGACACAATTCTATGAGGTGGTTGATAAGTACCTAAGGTTGGGGGTTACAATGTTAATCTAAATGAAGACAAATGCATAATCCGTACCAAAATATATTTTCAAAATGAAATAAAGACACAATTTTGAAATTGTATAATTATTATAATTTTTAATTCACTTAATGAAATTTTACCCTTAATAATGAAGGGAGTTATAATCATTTATCTATACTATATTATAAAGCATTTATGAAAAACTCTTAATAACAACTCCTAAAGCTTCATGTACCGCTATTTAATGTTAATTACTTAAAATCTCTTAAAAACAACTAATGAAGCTTTATGTACCGTTTTTAATGCTAATTATTTGATTAAAACTTATCTCTAACATCCTTCCAATTCTTAAATCATGGACCCTTATTAATTAATTCTTATCTCTAACCACTTTCAAATCCTTAAATCATGAACTCTATAAAAATCGTCATTCTTTAAACAAACTTATAAGAAAACATGACCGTTTTCTCAAAACCACACATTAAAATAAATTAGAACATTAAAATCGAGATATATCGCGCTGAATTGCACGGGTAGATTTTTAGTATTTAAGAATATAATTAAAAAGTATGTACTTATTTTTAAAAAACAGACACGTGTATTGTTTCAGGACAAAATAAACTAAAAATACATACATTTATTATGAGAAAGAGTCACTAATTGAGATTGACACTTGAAAAAAAAAGGTATTTTTTTATAATTAATTATGTAATTTTTCTCTTGATATGTTGGCTTATGTATTCCTTCAATACATAATTAAAGTATTCATGACATTAAAATATTGGATTCTAAAAGAACAAACATTGATCAAGAACTGGAACCGTAATAATAAAATCCAGAAAATATAGATAACGATAAGTTATAAAAGAATCAAAATAAGTTATGACAATTTTTCAAACTTGGTTTGTTTTGTATCTAAAAGTAACATATTCTTTACAAGACCCTTGTATCAAAGCACATGTTCTTCCCATTTGTATTAATGCAATTAGGTCCAACCGCTTTTGCTTGGTGGGTGTCTACGTGAGCTTGCACGCACATCGACTAATTCAATGGGGACTTGAATTATCAGTTAGACAGATCTCCCCGACACGACTTGAACTACTGATCTCAGAAAAGAAAAGCCAATGTCTTGACGGTTAATCTACCCCTCATGATGAGTCATGACCCCCAGCAAAACAGAGAGAAAATAGCCACAATTTTAAAGGTTTTAAATAAATAGTCATCAATTCGGCCAAATGGACAAGTGAGACGCATCTTTGATTTTTCCAACCAACAATGTGTTGACATGTGGAATTTCATCGAATTTCCACAAAATTGGCGAAACTATGAAGTTCGGGATACATGACCTATTTGACTTTTTTGCTGATTTGGCCCACCAACCAACAAATTTTGGATTCTACAAATTGACAGATTCACTTATGGAATTCATGGTTATTTCTTTAAAAACCCTTAAAAACGTCTATTTTCTCAAATTTGTTTGTCATAAATGGCTAGCTTGGTGAAAAGTCCCAAACACTAGCCAATGATGGTCTCACAAAACAAGCAATACCCTTTCTTTAACCACAAGATGCATTATTCCATGAGTTACTACCAAAATGTACCAACTTCCGGTTGAATTGCTACTATACTAGTGACTTAGTTCATTTACGGTTTTCATAATTCAGCTTAACCACCTTGAACATAGCATCTACATCGGATATCATGACTGGGTACCCTCCATTCTCATCATATTCGGCAAAGCATCCACTTGAAAAGTCAACATCCTCGAGTATCTTGGCCTCTTCAATCTAAACAATATCATTTTAGAACGAAAGTACATAAGAAATGTGCATGGTTGGTTTTTATGCTAATTAATCCCGTAACTAATTAATGCGATCGCGTTCTTTTCATTGACTTCAATAATAATAATGTAACCTATAATTACTTCCACAAATATGGATGATCGACTGTAAATCTACCACCATTTCTTTAATGCAGTTATCAAGATTACAAAGATGCCAAAAAAGAAGATGTTTCCTCCATTCATTTCATTCTCATTTTGTCATTTTCTGAAAATTAAGAAGAAAAATGAATACGGCCTAAATAGATGGACTCAATAATTATTGTTTTAAAAGCATGGTATTACATACAAAGAAAGAAATGTTGACAATATATATATATATATATATATATATATATATATATATATATATGGTGTTGAAATAGTTATTTGCTAAAAGCCAAGCTTAAAACTCAATATAATATGGTTTACAAGAAGCAAACTATATAAGTGTACCTTCAATCTTTTTTAAATTATATTTCATATCCAATCAAAAAGATTTATCCATCATATATTTATACACAATCACATCAAAAACTTTGATCTAGTTTTAATCAATTAGGCTAACAAAATCTCAACCATTATTAATGGCGATGATGTATGTTATTGTTAGGTAACTTGATTAAAACCAGACGAAAATGATGCAAGTGATATATGATTATGAGAGATGAACTTTTTGTTGGAGTATACAATAAAAAAGAGTTTCAAAGTATAATGATGTTCTTAATTTTGTTATATAACTAAGACTTACAGTTTCGGCTTTCCAGCCTCTGCTGAATACAAAATCCAATGGTTCAAAACCCCGGCAGTCGAACACCATCAAAGGAGCGTAGTCCCCATTCTCGCTGGAGTGCTTAGTAAGGGGGTGCCTAAGTCAGGAATCATAGTCACTGTTCCTACCCTTCTACAGAACTTACACTGATACACCACAAACATGTACACAGATGTATTACTCCCTCTATCCTACATATCACAATTGCAATAAGAAAATTGCTGACATTATATTTAAGTAGTGACTTTTTGAACAAGAATAAATATATCATTTAAAATATTGGTGATATTGATTTTCATATGCAATGTTCTCCTATTTTGAGTGAGGACATGATCACATGACTAATTGTTTGAAGTCAAATGTTGCAGCTTTAATAAGATGGAAGAAGCGCCAAGAGAAAAGAGAATACCTCAAAGTAACCAGATAACGGAAAATTTGGTTTCGATTTGATTCACATCTGTTCTGTTTGTGTTTGCATGATAATCATATAGTTAAAGTGCAAGAATGTAAAGAATATGTGAAACCCCCATTAAATTACTTTCCAAAGGAGCCCTTGCTTGAGGAGAAAAGGGGTTCCAACATATATTGAGGAGAAGTAATCAAAGTATAGTCGATGTAGGACTCTACCGATGGAGACCAGGCGGTTACAAATTGTCCTAGCCTAGAATGGTAGACATTGGCTTTGATACCATGTGAAAATATGTATTGGATTACTCTATACCATGTGCACAGGTTGTGTAACTGCTATAAAAGAAAAAAAATAAGGGAAGAATTTTCCACACATTCCCCTGTGGGTTCCATTCTCTTTATATAGATGATTTTGTACAAGGTAGTGATTACAACAGATCCTAATCAATCAGACCCTACCATCTAAACAGCAAATCATTCCTTGATTTAAGCTATTATGCCATAATACACTTGCCTAAAGGATAGCTACCTACCTTGTTTACATTCCCCCTCAATCTTAACCGTGACAAGGTTTAGATTGTATCGTAGACGATCTAGCATGTTGCGAGTTGCTGGCTTGGTAAACCCATCGGCTACCTGGTCACTAGAGGATATAAATCGGACATCAAGAGCACCTAATGCCACCTTCTCACTGACAAAGTGAAAATCCACTTCTATGTGCTTCGTTCGTGCATGGAATACTGGATTGGCTGTTAAATAGGTAGCTCCTAGATTATCACACCATAATACTGGCGGTCGCGGCTGCCAAACGCCCAATTCCTTAAGCAAGGATTGCACCCACGTAGCTTCTGCTGTACCATTAGCCAAGGCCTTATATTCAGCTTCTGTGCTGGATCGGGACACCGTGGGCTGCTTGCGTGAGCTCCATGAAATCAGATTGGGGCCTAGGAACACTGCAAATACTCCAGTAGACCTGCGATCGTCCATGCAACCTGCCCAATCAGCGTCCGTAAACACACTCAAGAGTGTAGAGCTGGACTGTTGAATGCGAAGCCCTGTAGTTGCCGTGCCTTTTACATATCTTAAGATGCGCTTGACTGCCTCCCAATGGACATCAGTGGGTTTTGAAAGGTATTGACATACTTTGTTAACAGCAAAAGAAATGTCTGGCCGTGTAAACGTAAGATATTGCAAGCCTCCAACCATGCTTCTATACTTGAAAGCATCATCATCACTAAGAGTTGTTCCATAATCACGGGCAAGTTTGTCCGTAATAGACATGGGGGTTGAAACGCTCTTGCAATTCTCCATGCGAGCACGGTGAAGAAGGTCAGAGGCATACTTGTGCTGCATCAAGGTGATTCCCCCTGAATTGTAGACGACTTCAATCCCCAAGAAATAATTCAGCCGTCCAAGATCCTTGATCGGAAAGGTGGAAGACAAGGCATGTACCAACTGATCAACAGCTTGTTGAGAAGAGCCGGCAATCACAATATCATCCACATATACAAGCATGTAGATAGTAATGTCCCCATGACGAAACAAGAAAAGGGAGGTGCCGGCCTTGGAAGACTGAAAACCAAGCTGATGTAGTTTGTCACTAAGTCGTGAAAACCAAGCACAGGGGGACTGTTTAAGGCCATAGAGCGCCTTCTGGAGTTTGCACACATAATGAGGTCGTTGAGAATCCTCAAATCCTGGAGGTTGTTGCATATAAACTTCCTCATCCAAGAAACCATGAAGGAAAGCGTTGCTTACATCGATCTGCCGAAGATGCCATCCTCGGGACACTACCAGCGCAAGAATCAGTCGAACTGTCGCTGGTTTCACAACCGGATTGAAAGTGTCCTGGTAATCCACGCCATATTGTTGTGTAAAACCACGAGCGACCAAGCGCGCCTTGTGCTTGTCAATGGATCCATCCGGGTGTTGTTTAAGCTTGAAGACCCACTTACAGCCGACCACGTTAACACCAATCGGCCGTGGGACAAGGGTCCACGTGTTGTTTTTCTGGAGTGCATCGAACTCAGCCTCCATGGCGCTGCGCCACGCCGGTTCAGAGAGGGCCAGCCGATGAGAGGCAGGCTCGGCGAAGAAGGCACGTCTGTTCGGATCATACCGAATTGTCCCGTCAGTGAACTTCTGGGGAACGGATTTCCTGGCACGACCACGGGTAGTGACACCAGGAGAAGGCAAAGAATGAACAACCGGAGCAGCTGCATCGCCTTCAGCAGCAGATGCGGGCACAAAATCATCGGTTGTAGGAACTTGTAACGGGGACGCGACACCCGTCGAGGATGGTTCTTGCGCACCCTGCACAGGAGGCACAAGAGGTGCTGGTGCAAGTTCAGGTATGGATGTGTCTTGGATGTCGATCGTGCATGGCCTTGGAACATCAGTCACAGGCGCAACATCAGTCACAGGCGTAGGTATTGGCGCCGGTTGCGGTGGTGCTGCAGCTGCATCAGAATTGTTAGACAACAAAAGCGATAAGTCATAATTCCGCATATGATCATTTACAATTGTCGGTTCAGATTGGGGAAAAGAAACGGCTTTAGACATATACGGTGGTGTGGCGGATAAGGATGGAGTCACAACAGGGAATCGAGATTCATCAAAAATCACATCCCGTGATATATATACCCGACCAGTACTTTTATCCAAACACTTATACCTGTTGGTCCCAGCTATTGAGTAGCAATGGTAAACAAGTATTGTAGAAGGGGGGGTTGAATACAATACACAAAATTTTTCACTTAATTTAATTCTTTTATTGAAAACTTCAAATAAGAATTACACATAGAAAACTTAAAGATTGTTGCGGAACAGAACAGATAAATCAGTTCAAACAATCTTACACACAGACACACAGAGAATGAAGAACAATTGTAAAACACTTAGAACACAAATGAACTTCTGAGAGAGAGTAATGCCAGCACTTGAAAGCTTTTTGAGAGTCTGTAAACTGGTGAGTTGCAAGTATGAAGATGATCTCCTTTTATAGTGCTTCATGCAATAAATGCAATGGACACTTGTCAAGGAGGGCTTGGAAGGCAGAACGAAAGCAGTCTTCTGAAAAGTGATTTTGTCTTTTCACTTTTGTCTTCAAGCGTTGACCTGCTTGTTGAAGCTGATGTTTCTTGAAGAAGATAAGAAGTCCAAAGAACCTTTTTCTGATCTTAGGATGATGTCTCTGCCAATGCAAGATATCCTGAATATATTCTGCAGATAAAGTTAATATACCTGCTAAAATTTCTTTGCCGAAGATGTTCCTAACATGTCTTCAAGGAATTTTCCTAACATGTTATCTTCTTCAAAGATCTTGCCGAAGATATGGTCTTCAAGGATACATGTTATCTTCTTCAAAGATCTTGCCGAAGATATGCCTAACATGTCTTCAAGATTTTGATCTTCTTCAAAGTTTTGCTTCTTCAAAATCTTGCCTAACATTTCATCTTCTTCAAAATTTTGCTTCTTCAAAATCTTGCCTAACATTTCATCTTCTTCAAAATTTTGCTTCTTCAAAATCTTGTCTAACATTTCATCTTCTTCAAATATTTGCTTCTTCAAAATCTTGCCTAACATTTCATCTTCTTCAAAATCTTGCCTAACTTTGCCTAACATTTCATGTTCTTCAAAGTCTTGCCTAACTTTGCCTAACATTTCATGTTCTTCAAAGTCTTGCCTAACTTTGCCTAACATTTCATGTTCTACAAAGTCTTGCCTAACTTTGCCTAACATTTCATCTTCTTCAAAAACTTCAAGTGAACTGGCCTAAGACTTTAGGAAAAGTCTTCAAGTAGCAGCTTAATCTTTGGTTGAGAAGTCTATCTTCAATCCGCTTTGAAGATATACTTCTACTTTGTTTCTTCGGTTGATCTTCGACTTCACCGAACATTTTTATATAATTAAGCTGCTTGTAAAGAACCTAAAATTATTCTAAGTATGAACTGTGTAAAATTGAGAGACTGAGGTCATCTTCAAATCTTTAAGTGACCCAACAATCTCCCCCTATTTGAGGATGACATCCATACTTAGAATCTGAGAGGTAAACACTGAATAATTCATTTTTGACCCTTGTTTACTCTTTTGGGTTCTTTTCACACAGTCCATTCTTTTTGGATTTTTTTTTTTTAATATATCTGACATTTACAAGTAAAAAGAAATGGTAAAGTATATTGTACAAACAAATGAAAGAAAAAGGAAAGAACTATAAACACTATGAACAAAA
The DNA here is from genome assembly GCA_033807775.1 of Saussurea involucrata. Taxonomy (NCBI): domain Eukaryota; kingdom Viridiplantae; phylum Streptophyta; class Magnoliopsida; order Asterales; family Asteraceae; genus Saussurea; species Saussurea involucrata. Next base: position 61,098,144 of record CM066313.1, on the reverse strand, counting down.
CAAATATGTACTTGTATGGGCGAGTTGAAACTTGTATCTGGCTTGAGGATTCTTCATTTTGATCAGCAACCCGTTGATGTGTTGGGAGACAAACCCATTCTGTCCATCTCTTGCATCTTCTTTCTTTCTCTTGGCACCTTCAGCTCTTCATTCAGCATCATCATCCTTGTCTTTGTTTTGCTCCCCCTCAGTTAGTCCAGCTGATCTTTGTGTTCCTCCCCCTCAGTTAGATCCGCCCGAACTGATGTGCTCCCCCTTAACCGGTCCGCCGATTTCCTTATTTTCGAGTTGGACGCTGGATATGAGTAGTAGGATTGATGTTGCTCCCCCTCAGATTAATTCTCCCCCTCAGTGGCCAACGTTGAAAAACACTAAGAAAAAAATTGGGAAATCGGCAAGTACACAAGATTATTTTTTTTCAAGAAATTCGGCAGAAGTTCGGCAAAAAAATTTTTTTTTTTTTTTTGAAGAAGTTCGGCAAAAAAAAATTTTTTGAAGAAATTCGGCAGAAGTTCGGCAAATTTTTTTTTTTTGAAGATGATGGAAACGATTTATCTTCTGAAGATTGTGGGAGAAATCTTGAAGTCATCTTCAATCTTCAAGTGTAGTCTTCAAATATAGATCTTCAAGCCATTTTCAAGTGTAGATCTTCAAGGCATCTTCAAGTAGATCTTCAAGCATCTTCAAGAGTGATCTTCAAGGTTGTTTCACATAGACCTCTTTCAAATTTAGAGAGTTCTTCTTTCATTACAGTGACCCAACATGGATCGGCCAAGCCTTTTTCAAATTTCTTTGGGTTTTATAAAAGACAAAAGATTCACATAGAAGGGAGAGAAGGAAATATTTGGTGAGCGTGAATATTTAGTGGGATGGAGGAGGGAGGTAGGGTGGAAGGTATGATGGGAAGTTAGGGAAGTTGGTAAAAGGTATGGGAAAAGAGAAGAATAGGAGAGAAAAGTCTGTAGGCAAAGTCGGTAGGCAAGAAAGAAGTTAGGATGAGGAAAATACCTGAAAGATGTAGGAGGGGATGATGGCAGTATGTTAATGATAGGATCTCCAGAAGGTGGTAGACTTGAAGAGGAGTCATCATCAGAGGAGCTTTGATGTTCAGTATGGACTTGTGGAGATGTAAGATATATGAAGAAAAGATAGACTTAGGAAATGATAGTGAGAGGTCAGGTAGAAAAGGTGAGAGGGTTAGAGTGTATAGTTAAGAAGGGTAGTGATAAGCGTTGAGAGAAGGTGAGGGAGATTGAACTAGCAGGTAATAATGGGAAGGGTGTTTTTTAAGAAAATGGAGGTAGAGTGTTTGAATGGAACAAGAAGGGTGAGGATTAGAAGTAAAGACATCTGTGAAGAAGATGAGAAGCACTTAGCTGGTACTAGAGCAGTTGAGAGGGTGTGACCTTCTGGATCATCCTTGTCATTTATCTGGCCATGAAGCACACGTTTGAGATGTCCTTCTCGCTTTCAGATGTGGGTTCATCTGCCAGATCATGAGTTTTATCAGGCAGACCCTTTGCCTTTCTGACTAGCCTTTCATATCTTTCCTTTTCTCTCTTGTATTTTTCTTTGTATCTTTCAGCCCGGTCAGAATCATATTTGGATCTTCCCGGTTTTGAAGAATATCGGCCTGAGGAAGAAGTTCTGGGTTTTTCAAAACGTTTACTCCTGCACTCAGAGGAAAAATGACCCTTTTTACCACAGTTAAAACATTCCTCATTTGATTTGTCTGAGGAGGAGTGTTTGGAGAGAGAAGATGAGGGTTTTCGACTAAACTTAGATTTTTCAGAAGAAAAGTGAGATTTGGATTTAGAATACCCATCCATCCTGGCCATTTCATATGATAATTTGTCAACTGAAGTTTCCTCACATTCATCATCATCACTAAGATATGCTTCTGAATGCTCATTGTAATCTCCTTGACTATTATGGTCAGAGTCAGATGGGTAGGTGATTCTTGGAGTACACATAGTTCTTTTGGAAGAGTCACTTAAGAGAGCTAGGGAAGAGCTCTTTATATCTGTGATGACAGACTTCCTTTGCAGCTTAGTCTGCTCATAGTTGAAGAGAGTTCCATAAAGAGCAGTGAGAGGCATGTGATCAAGATCCTTGGTTGTCTTTATACAAGTACAGATGTTTTCCCAAAAATCAGGAAGACAATCCATAAACTTGCACAGGACTTCCTCATTATCATACATGCGACCCAACAATTTAAGATCATTGAGAAGACTGTTAAAGCGATTATAGTAGCCTGAAAGAGATTCTCCTTTTTCATAAGAGAAGAGTTCATATTTTCTAACAAGAGCAATCTTTTTGCTCTTTTTCACTTCAGGCGTACCTTCATAAAGAACACACAGTGTAGACCACATTTCCTTAGCAGTAGAAAAATTTACAAGAGAATGATAAACCTCATCAGGCAAAGAGAGGGCAATGATGGCTCTGACTTTAGTGTCAAGAGCTACAAGACGTTTATCTTTATCATTGTACTTACTGGGGTCCTTTACAATGTATCTCCCAGTAGCAGGTGTTCGTTCTTCCTCAGAAGAAGACTCATCACCATCCTCATGTTTATTTTTGGCATTATAACGATCCCAAACTCTTGGGACAAGAGGTCCTTCATTGAGTATGGTAGGATATCTGCTGTCAACTCCTTCAAGGAAGAGCATCATACGACTTTTCCACAAAGAGAAGTTATTGTGGTTAAACTTTGGTGGTTTGGCTATGGAGCCATTGTCGTATGATCCAGCATTAGAGTTTTGAGAAGAAACATTGTTTAAAGAAGAAGATGAAGCCATAGCAGATCAAGTTTATTAGATTAAACTGACCTACTCTGATACCACTTGTTGGTCCCAGCTATTGAGTAGCAATGGTAAACAAGTATTGTAGAAGGGGGGGTTGAATACAATACACAAAATTTTTCACTTAATTTAATTCTTTTATTGAAAACTTCAAATAAGAATTACACATAGAAAACTTAAAGATTGTTGCGGAACAGAACAGATAAATCAGTTCAAACAATCTTACACACAAACACACAGAGAATGAAGAACAATTGTAAAACACTTAGAACACAAATGAACTTCTGAGAGAGAGTAATGCCAGCACTTGAAAGCTTTTTGAGAGTCTGTAAACTGGTGAGTTGCAAGGATGAAGATGATCTCCTTTTATAGTGCCTCATGCAATAAATGCAATGGACACTTGTCAAGGAGGGCTTGGAAGGCAGAACGGAAGCAGTCTTCTGAAAAGTGATTTTGTCTTTTCACTTTTGTCTTCAAGCGTTGACCTGCTTGTTGAAGCTGATGTTTCTTGAAGAAGATAAGAAGTCCAAAGAACCTTTTTCTGATCTTAGGATGATGTCTCTGTCAATGCAAGATATCCTGAATATATTCTGCAGATAAAGTTAATATACCTGCTAAAATTTCTTTGCCGAAGACTTCTTTGCCGAAGATGTTCCTAACATGTCTTCAAGGAATTTGCCTAACATGTTATCTTCTTCAAAGATCTTTCCGAATATATGGTCTTCAAGGATACATGTTATCTTCTTCAAAGATCTTGCCGAAGATATGCCTAACATGTCTTCAAGATTTTGATCTTCTTCAAAGTTTTGCTTCTTCAAAATCTTGCCTGACATTTCATCTTCTTCAAAATTTTGTTTCTTCAAAATCTTGCCTAACATTTCATCTTCTTCAAAATTTTGCTTCTTCAAAATCTTGCCTAACATTTCATCTTCTTCAAAATCTTGCCTAACTTTGCCTAACATTTCATGTTCTTCAAAGTCTTGCCTAACTTTGCCTAACATTTCATGTTCTTCAAAGTCTTGCCTAACTTTGCCTAACATTTCATCTTCTTCAAAAACTTCAAGTGAACTGGCCTAAGACTTTAGGAAAAGTCTTCAAGTAGCAGCTTAATCTTTGGTTGAGAAGTCTATCTTCAATCCGCTTTGAAGATATACTTCTACTTTGTTTCTTCGGTTGATCTTCGACTTCACCGAACATTTTTATATAATTAAGCTGCTTGTAAAGAACCTAAAATTATTCTAAGTATGAACTGTGTAAAATAGAGAGACTGGGGTCATCTTCAAATCTTTAAGTGACCCAACAATACCCCTTGTGCATGGAACTGTATCCTAGGAAGACGCATAGTTTGGACCGAAAGTCAAGTTTTTGGGAGTTGTATTTGCGACGGCTTGGCCAGCATGCACATCCGAAGGTACGAAGAAAAGAATAATCAGGGGTTATGTTGAGGAGGCGTGTGATGGGTGTAGAGTTATTTAGGGTACGACTAGGCATGCGATTTATGAGATAACAAGCTGTCAAGAAGGCCTCGACCCAAAATCGTAGAGGGAGAGAGGAATGCGCTAGGAGTGCCAAGCCTGTTTCAACGATATGACGATGTTTCCATTCAACCATTCCATTCTGTTGCGATGTATGAGGACATGACACACGGTGAGAAATACCCGAGCGCTGGAAATATTTATGAAGTCGGTGGTACTCACCTCCCCAATCAGATTGTACAGTGTGAATTTTAGCATTCAAAAGACGTTCAACGTGATTTTGGAAATTGTAAAAGATTTTTCAACATCAGATTTATTTTTAATAAGGTAGATCCAAGTATACCGACTATAATCATCCAAAAAACTGACATAATACTTAAAGCCTCCACTAGACACTTGAGCAGGCCCCCAAACATCGGTGTGAACAAGCTCAAGTGGAGATGAAGTAACACGAACATAATTATTATAGGGAAGTTGATGACTTTTTTCACGCTGACATGCATCACAAACAGATGACTCATTATCAAAAGAGTAACCTAATTTATTTGACTTCAAAATAGACCTAACAATTGTTGAAGTAGGATGGCCAAGACGTCGATGCCATTGCGATGAAGACACCTTAACACCGGACGAAGCATGATGAGGAGTGGTGGAGGAGAAGCGACCTATCGGCACTGGATAGAGACCTCTTTTGCTTTTACCGAGTAGAAGAGTTTTCTTCGTAGCCTTGTCCTTAACAAAGAAAGCATTAGCGTGAAATTCAATGAAGACATTGTTTTCGGAGACAAGTTTAGGAGCGGAAAGAAGATGCTTATTGATATTAGGAACATGCAAGATATTTTTAAGGGCAAGGGGTCGATCTACACCGGGAATTATAGAATGACCAATATGGGAAATATGCAAACCTGCTCCGTTGGCCACTTGCACCTAATCTTTGCCGTGGTAACGCTCCTGGATGGACAGCCGATCAAGATCACTTGTGAGATGATCCGTTGCACCGGTATCAATATACCAGTTTGTTTCGGTGTTGTAGCCTCCCGTGGTCGCGCTATTGCCACCACGATACTCCTCTGCCTGGTACGCGTGATTGAACCTGTTGCGACAATTTAATGCGATGTGGCCCGGAATGCCACACACTTGGCAGTGTGAGCCACCGTTGTTCCTGCCACGTCCGCGACCACGTCCGCGACTACCAGTGCCACCGTTGCGGTAGTTATTCCGTTGGTTGTTGATGGAGGTGTTGGACCCGTTGTTTCCGTTGTTGCGACGAGGAGCATTAGAGTCTTGGCGCGTGACATTGTTGGCGGATGAGATGAACTCTGCGGTGCCGCTCATCGAGGCGGCTTGGGCTTCATGGGCAATCAGGTAGGAGTAGAACTCCGAAAGGGTCACAGCGCGCTGATTGCTTAGCACGGTGATGGCGGTGAAGAGATCATCGTGGCCCGGCCCCAAACCAGCTAGTATATAGCCGATCACCTCTTCATCGGACATGGGATGGCCAATATTTGCCATAGTATCGGCAAATCCCGTCATCTTCAGGTAGTATTTCGACGCGCTCATGTCACCCTTCCTCGTGGTTGAGAGCTGCGTGCGGATCTGGATGGAGTTCCCGTGATGCTGAGCGGAGAACATGGTGTGGAGTGATGTCCACAACTGGCCGGACGTGTCGATGCAACGGGTGAGTTGAGAAAGAACATCCTCCGTCATGGAGGACAGGAGACCACCAATGATGGCCTGATCTTGGATGACCCATGTATTACGGGCAGGGTTAGGATTCTGCCTTGCATCAGTGCCGGTTCCCACGGTCACCGTGGCAGCAGGGATTGGTGTGGTGCCATCGAGATACCCGGAGAGCTGGACACCTCGTAAGATGGGAACGACTTGTGCCTTCCATAGAAAGAAGTTGGTGCGGGTCAGTTTGCAGGTGATAGCCATGGCAATGGTTGAAGAATTGATGAGGGAAGACATTATGGAGACGCTCTGGAAGGAGACCAGAGAGCCGAAGGTTTGTGAGTGGAGCTCGGCGGTGGAACCAGGGCTGTAGGATCTAGCTCTGATACCAAGAAAAAAAATAAGGGAAGAATTTTCTTTGTGCTTCATGCAATAAATGCAATGGACACTTGTCAAGGAGGGCTTGGAAGGCAGAACGAAAGCAGTCTTCTGAAAAGTGATTTTGTCTTTTCACTTTTGTCTTCAAGCGTTGACCTGCTTGTTGAAGCTGATGTTTCTTGAAGAAGATAAGAAGTCCAAAGAACCTTTTTCTGATCTTAGAATGATGTCTCTGCCAATGCAAGATATCCTGAATATATTCTGCAGATAAAGTTAATATACCTGCTAAAATTTCTTTGCCGAAGATGTTCCTAACATGTCTTCAAGGAATTTTCCTAACATGTTATCTTCTTCAAAGATCTTGCCGAAGATATGGTCTTCAAGGATACATGTTATCTTCTTCAAAGATCTTGCCGAAGATATGCCTAACATGTCTTCAAGATTTTGATCTTCTTCAAAGTTTTGCTTCTTCAAAATCTTGCCTAACATTTCATCTTCTTCAAAATTTTGCTTCTTCAAAATCTTGCCTAACATTTCATCTTCTTCAAAATTTTGCTTCTTCAAAATCTTGCCTAACATTTCATCTTCTTCAAAATCTTGCCTAACTTTGCCTAACATTTCATGTTCTTCAAAGTCTTGCCTAACTTTGCCTAACATTTCATGTTCTTCAAAGTCTTGCCTAACTTTGCCTAACATTTCATGTTCTACAAAGTCTTGCCTAACTTTGCCTAACATTTCATCTTCTTCAAAAACTTCAAGTGAACTGGCCTAAGACTTTAGGAAAAGTCTTCAAGTAGCAGCTTAATCTTTGGTTGAGAAGTCTATCTTCAATCCGCTTTGAAGATATACTTCTACTTTGTTTCTTCGGTTGATCTTCGACTTCACCGAACATTTTTATATAATTAAGCTGCTTGTAAAGAACCTAAAATTATTCTAAGTATGAACTGTGTAAAATTGAGAGACTGAGGTCATCTTCAAATCTTTAAGTGACCCAACAATCTCCCCCTATTTGAGGATGACATCCATACTTAGAATCTGAGAGGTAAACACTGAATAATTCATTTTTGACCCTTGTTTACTCTTTTGGGTTCTTTTCACACAGTCCATTCTTTTTGGATTTTTTTTTTTTAATATATCTGACATTTACAAGTAAAAAGAAATGGTAAAGTATATTGTACAAACAAATGAAAGAAAAAGGAAAGAACTATAAACACTATGAACAAAACAAATATGTACTTGTATGGGCGAGTTGAAACTTGTATCTGGCTTGAGGATTCTTCATTTTGATCAGCAACCCGTTGATGTGTTGGGAGACAAACCCACTCTGTCCATCTCTTGCATCTTCTTTCTTTCTCTTGGCACCTTCAGCTCTTCATTCAGCATCATCATCCTTGTCTTTGTTTTGCTCCCCCTCAGTTAGTCCAGCTGATCTTTGTGTTCCTCCCCCTCAGTTAGATCCGCCCGAACTGATGTGCTCCCCCTTAACCGGTCCGCCGATTTCCTTATTTTCGAGTTGGACGCTGGATATGAGTAGTAGGATTGATGTTGCTCCCCCTCAGATTAATTCTCCCCCTCAGTGGCCAACGTTGAAAAACACTAAGAAAAAAATTGGGAAATCGGCAAGTACACAAGATTATTTTTTTTCAAGAAATTCGGCAGAAGTTCGGCAAAAAAATTTTTTTTTTTTTTTTTGAAGAAGTTCGGCAAAAAAAATTTTTTTGAAGAAATTCGGCAGAAGTTCGGCAAATTTTTTTTTTTTGAAGATGATGGAAACGATTTATCTTCTGAAGATTGTGGGAGAAATCTTGAAGTCATCTTCAATCTTCAAGTGTAGTCTTCAAATATAGATCTTCAAGCCATTTTCAAGTGTAGATCTTCAAGGCATCTTCAAGTAGATCTTCAAGCATCTTCAAGAGTGATCTTCAAGGTTGTTTCACATAGACCTCTTTCAAATTTAGAGAGTTCTTCTTTCATTACAGTGACCCAACATGGATCGGCCAAGCCTTTTTCAAATTTCTTTGGGTTTTATAAAAGACAAAAGATTCACATAGAAGGGAGAGAAGGAAATATTTGGTGAGCGTGAATATTTAGTGGGATGGAGGAGGGAGGTAGGGTGGAAGGTATGATGGGAAGTTAGGGAAGTTGGTAAAAGGTATGGGAAAAGAGAAGAATAGGAGAGAAAAGTCTGTAGGCAAAGTCGGTAGGCAAGAAAGAAGTTAGGATGAGGAAAATACCTGAAAGATGTAGGAGGGGATGATGGCAGTATGTTAATGATAGGATCTCCAGAAGGTGGTAGACTTGAAGAGGAGTCATCATCAGAGGAGCTTTGATGTTCAGTATGGACTTGTGGAGATGTAAGATATATGAAGAAAAGATAGACTTAGGAAATGATAGTGAGAGGTCAGGTAGAAAAGGTGAGAGGGTTAGAGTGTATAGTTAAGAAGGGTAGTGATAAGCGTTGAGAGAAGGTGAGGGAGATTGAACTAGCAGGTAATAATGGGAAGGGTGTTTTTTAAGAAAATGGAGGTAGAGTGTTTGAATGGAACAAGAAGGGTGAGGATTAGAAGTAAAGACATCTGTGAAGAAGATGAGAAGCACTTAGCTGGTACTAGAGCAGTTGAGAGGGTGTGACCTTCTGGATCATCCTTGTCATTTATCTGGCCATGAAGCACACGTTTGAGATGTCCTTCTCGCTTTCAGATGTGGGTTCATCTGCCAGATCATGAGTTTTATCAGGCAGACCCTTTGCCTTTCTGACTAGCCTTTCATATCTTTCCTTTTCTCTCTTGTATTTTTCTTTGTATCTTTCAGCCCGGTCAGAATCATATTTGGATCTTCCCGGTTTTGAAGAATATCGGCCTGAGGAAGAAGTTCTGGGTTTTTCAAAACGTTTACTCCTGCACTCAGAGGAAAAATGACCCTTTTTACCACAGTTAAAACATTCCTCATTTGATTTGTCTGAGGAGGAGTGTTTGGAGAGAGAAGATGAGGGTTTTCGACTAAACTTAGATTTTTCAGAAGAAAAGTGAGATTTGGATTTAGAATACCCATCCATCCTGGCCATTTCATATGATAATTTGTCAACTGAAGTTTCCTCACATTCATCATCAGCATCACTAAGATATGCTTCTGAATGCTCATTGTAATCTCCTTGACTATTATGGTCAGAGTCAGATGGGTAGGTGATTCTTGGAGTACACATAGTTCTTTTGGAAGAGTCACTTAAGAGAGCTAGGGAAGAGCTCTTTATATCTGTGATGACAGACTTCCTTTGCAGCTTAGTCTGCTCATAGTTGAAGAGAGTTCCATAAAGAGCAGTGAGAGGCATGTGATCAAGATCCTTGGTTGTCTTTATACAAGTACAGATGTTTTCCCAAAAATCAGGAAGACAATCCATAAACTTGCACAGGACTTCCTCATTATCATACATGCGACCCAACAATTTAAGATCATTGAGAAGACTGTTAAAGCGATTATAGTAGCCTGAAAGAGATTCTCCTTTTTCATAAGAGAAGAGTTCATATTTTCTAACAAGAGCAATCTTTTTGCTCTTTTTCACTTCAGGCGTACCTTCATAAAGAACACACAGTGTAGACCACATTTCCTTAGCAGTAGAAAAATTTACAAGAGAATGATAAACCTCATCAGGCAAAGAGAGGGCAATGATGGCTCTGACTTTAGTGTCAAGAGCTACAAGACGTTTATCTTTATCATTGTACTTACTGGGGTCCTTTACAATGTATCTCCCAGTAGCAGGTGTTCGTTCTTCCTCAGAAGAAGACTCATCACCATCCTCATGTTTATTTTTGGCATTATAACGATCCCAAACTCTTGGGACAAGAGGTCCTTCATTGAGTATGGTAGGATATCTGCTGTCAACTCCTTCAAGGAAGAGCATCATACGACTTTTCCACAAAGAGAAGTTATTGTGGTTAAACTTTGGTGGTTTGGCTATGGAGCCATTGTCGTATGATCCAGCATTAGAGTTTTGAGAAGAAACATTGTTTAAAGAAGAAGATGAAGCCATAGCAGATCAAGTTTATTAGATTAAACTGACCTACTCTGATACCACTTGTTGGTCCCAGCTATTGAGTAGCAATGGTAAACAAGTATTGTAGAAGGGGGGGTTGAATACAATACACAAAAATTTTCACTTAATTTAATTCTTTTATTGAAAACTTCAAATAAGAATTACACATAGAAAACTTAAAGATTGTTGCGGAACAGAACATATAAATCAGTTCAAACAATCTTACACACAAACACACAGAGAATGAAGAACAATTGTAAAACACTTAGAACACAAATGAACTTCTGAGAGAGAGTAATGCCAGCACTTGAAAGCTTTTTGAGAGTCTGTAAACTGGTGAGTTGCAAGGATGAAGATGATCTCCTTTTATAGTGCCTCATGCAATAAATGCAATGGACACTTGTCAAGGAGGGCTTGGAAGGCAGAACGGAAGCAGTCTTCTGAAAAGTGATTTTGTCTTTTCACTTTTGTCTTCAAGCGTTGACCTGCTTGTTGAAGCTGATGTTTCTTGAAGAAGATAAGAAGTCCAAAGAACCTTTTTCTGATCTTAGGATGATGTCTCTGTCAATGCAAGATATCCTGAATATATTTTGCAGATAAAGTTAATATACCTGCTAAAATTTCTTTGCCGAAGATGTTCCTAACATGTCTTCAAGGAATTTGCCTAACATGTTATCTTCTTCAAAGATCTTGCCGAATATATGGTCTTCAAGGATACATGTTATCTTCTTCAAAGATCTTGCCGAAGATATGCCTAACATGTCTTCAAGATTTTGATCTTCTTCAAAGTTTTGCTTCTTCAAAATCTTGCCTGACATTTCATCTTCTTCAAAATTTTGTTTCTTCAAAATCTTGCCTAACATTTCATCTTCTTCAAAATTTTGCTTCTTCAAAATCTTGCCTAACATTTCATCTTCTTCAAAATTTTGCTTCTTCAAAATCTTGCCTAACATTTCATCTTCTTCAAAATCTTGCCTAACTTTGCCTAACATTTCATGTTCTTCAAAGTCTTGCCTAACTTTGCCTAACATTTCATGTTCTTCAAAGTCTTGCCTAACTTTGCCTAACATTTCATCTTCTTCAAAAACTTCAAGTGAACTGGCCTAAGACTTTAGGAAAAGTCTTCAAGTAGCAGCTTAATCTTTGGTTGAGAAGTCTATCTTCAATCCGCTTTGAAGATATACTTCTACTTTGTTTCTTCGGTTGATCTTCGACTTCACCGAACATTTTTATATAATTAAGCTGCTTGTAAAGAACCTAAAATTATTCTAAGTATGAACTGTGTAAAATTGAGAGACTGAGGTCATCTTCAAATCTTTAAGTGACCCAACAATACCCCTTGTGCATGGAACTGTATCCTAGGAAGACGCATAGTTTGGACCGAAAGTCAAGTTTTTGGGAGTTGTATTTGCGACGGCTTGGCCAGCATGCACATCCGAAGGTACGAAGAAAAGAATAATCAGGGGTTATGTTGAGGAGGCGTGTGATGGGTGTAGAGTTATTTAGGGTACGACTAGGCATGCGATTTATGAGATAACAAGCTGTCAAGAAGGCCTCGACCCAAAATCGTAGAGGGAGAGAGGAATGCGCTAGGAGTGCCAAGCCTGTTTCAACGATATGACGATGTTTCCATTCAACCATTCCATTCTGTTGCGATGTATGAGGACATGACACACGGTGAGAAATACCCGAGCGCTGGAAATATTTATGAAGTCGGTGGTACTCACCTCCCCAATCAGATTGTACAGTGTGAATTTTAGCATTCAAAAGACGTTCAACGTGATTTTGGAAATTGTAAAAGATTTTTTCAACATCAAATTTATTTTTAATAAGGTAGATCCAAGTATACCGACTATAATCATCCAAAAAACTGACATAATACTTAAAGCCTCCACTAGACACTTGAGCAGGCCCCCAAACATCGGTGTGAACAAGCTCAAGTGGAGATGAAGTAACACGAACATAATTATTATAGGGAAGTTGATGACTTTTTTCACGCTGACATGCATCACAAACAGATGACTCATTATCAAAAGAGTAACCTAATTTATTTGACTTCAAAATAGACCTAACAATTGTTGAAGTAGGATGGCCAAGACGTCGATGCCATTGCGATGAAGACACCTTAACACCGGACGAAGCATGATGAGGAGTGGTGGAGGAGAAGCGACCTATCGGCACTGGATAGAGACCTCTTTTGCTTTTACCGAGTAGAAGAGTTTTCTTCGTAGCCTTGTCCTTAACAAAGAAAGCATTAGCGTGAAATTCAATGAAGACATTGTTTTCGGAGACAAGTTTAGGAGCGGAAAGAAGATGCTTATTGATATTAGGAACATGCAAGATATTTTTAAGGGCAAGGGGTCGATCTACACCGGGAATTATAGAATGACCAATATGGGAAATATGCAAACCTGCTCCGTTGGCCACTTGCACCTAATCTTTGCCGTGGTAACGCTCCTGGATGGACAGCCGATCAAGATCACTTGTGAGATGATCCGTTGCACCGGTATCAATATACCAGTTTGTTTCGGTGTTGTAGCCTCCCGTGGTCGCGCTATTGCCACCACGATACTCCTCTGCCTGGTACGCGTGATTGAACCTGTTGCGACAATTTAATGCGATGTGGCCCGGAATGCCACACACTTGGCAGTGTGAGCCACCGTTGTTCCTGCCACGTCCGCGACCACGTCCGCGACTACCAGTGCCACCGTTGCGGTAGTTATTCCGTTGGTTGTTGATGGAGGTGTTGGACCCGTTGTTTCCGTTGTTGCGACGAGGAGCATTAGAGTCTTGGCGCGTGACATTGTTGGCGGATGAGATGAACTCTGCGGTGCCGCTCATCGAGGCGGCTTGGGCTTCATGGGCAATCAGGTAGGAGTAGAACTCCGAAAGGGTCACAGCGCGCTGATTGCTTAGCACGGTGATGGCGGTGAAGAGATCACCGTGGCCCGGCCCCAAACCAGCTAGTATATAGCCGATCACCTCTTCATCGGACATGGGATGGCCAATATTTGCCATAGTATCGGCAAATCCCGTCATCTTCAGGTAGTATTTCGACGCGCTCATGTCACCCTTCCTCGTGGTTGAGAGCTGCGTGCGGATCTGGATGGAGTTCCCGTGATGCTGAGCGGAGAACATGGTGTGGAGTGATGTCCACAACTGGCCGGACGTGTCGATGCAACGGGTGAGTTGAGAAAGAACATCCTCCGTCATGGAGGACAGGAGACCACCAATGATGGCCTGATCTTGGATGACCCATGTATTACGGGCAGGGTTAGGATTCTGCCTTGCATCAGTGCCGGTTCCCACGGTCACCGTGGCAGCAGGGATTGGTGTGGTGCCATCGAGATACCCGGAGAGCTGGACACCTCGTAAGATGGGAACGACTTGTGCCTTCCATAGAAAGAAGTTGGTGCGGGTCAGTATGCAGGTGATAGCCATGGCAATGGTTGAAGAATTGATGAGGGAAGACATTATGGAGACGCTCTGGAAGGAGACCAGAGAGCCGAAGGTTTGTGAGTGGAGCTCGGCGGTGGAACCAGGGCTGTAGGATCTAGCTCTGAAACCAAGAAAAAAAATAAGGGAAGAATTTTCCACACATTCCCCTGTGGGTTCCATTCTCTTTATATAGATGATTTTGTACAAGGTAGTGATTACAACAGATCCTAATCAATCAGACCCTACCATCTAAACAGCAAATCATTCCTTGATTTAAGCTATGCCATAATACACTTGCCTAAAGGATAGCTACCTACCTTGTTTACAATAAATAGATACAAAGCATTCTCTTTGGCATCCAAACAGGCTAGAGTTAATTTATAACAAAATATTACTCTCCAATTTCAAACTGACCAAAAGATTTTTAGTTTTGTAACTTCAAAATGTTATTCTAGTACTCATTTAACTCCATATGGTTATTAATTTTTCTGCTTGAACCATTATTTCTGTCAATTTCAAAGCTAAAAACTCAACTGACACTTGTATGGATTCCTATAAGACTATCCGCATCGGTGAAGCTGGTTGCTTCTGGTTGGGCTGGTTGGCGCTGGAACACCATCGCCGCATCATGGGATGGCGCTGGTCCGAGCCAGCTCTGGTTTGCAAACTAGTAGCTGGTTCCTCAAAAATGTTTTTTTTTATTTTTTTTGAATTCTAGACGTTAGTATTTATTTATTTTTTAATTTTTTTAATTTTTTTTTGTTTTTTCTATCCTATAATACTCATCTTCCTCACTTATTTTTTCACACCACCAAATTTTCTCTCAATCTCTCCCATCTTCCCCACTTCATTCTACTCTCTCAATATTATTTATTTCTTCAAAAAAAATTATGGATAAACAAACACAAGGGTTCACAACACCACGACGAGGTTCCAAATCGCGAGGCACGAGCTTGCAACCGTCCCCGACGGAAAATATTTTCAATCTTTCAACACCACCATCAACCTACCATGGAAGCATACAACAATACCCTATGTATTCACCCAACACCATCCCGGTTGGGTTCCAACAATTTAATTCGGGTGGATTCCAACAATATAATCAAGGCGGCTTTCAACCATTTATTCAAGGTGGCTTTCAACAATATAATCAAGGTGGGCAATTACAACAACTATTACAACAAGAAACATATCCGGAGGACGTTGAGGTCGAAGATACGGTTCCCGATACCCCACCCGATTTGGTTCCCGAAACACAACTCGATGCGGGAACCACGACACAAAGGAAAAAGAAATTTGAAAATAGAACGAAAGCGGTTTCGTGGACTTCCGAAGAAGAGGTTTTGTTGGCAAATGCATGGCTTTACGTCTCCGAAGATAGCATCGTTGGAAACACACAAAAATCGGGTATATATATTTATTAATGTATTTATCTTTATTATATATACTTATTCACATATATTTATTTTTGTAGGACATTTTTGGGGAAAAGTACTCGAGTATTTCAACACAAGGCGCCAATATCAACGCAATAAAGACCAAGTAAACTCCAAATGGGTTGACATGAACAAAAAAATGATGAAGTTTAACGGGATCTACAATAATCTAAGGGCCCAAAATAAATCCGGATGGGGTGACGCGGAGTACATGGAGAGGGCACAAACGATGTATCGGGCAAATAATAAACAAAAGCCTTTCTCCCACGAGGCGGCTTGGAGAATTGTGAAAGACCACCCTAAATGGAAGATCGTACCTTTCATGGACGATAACCCGAGGCCCTCAAAACGGAGCAAGTCCACGTCGGATTCAAACCCAAACACGACGTCTTCTGACGCACGTTTTCGGTTCAACCTTAACGAAGAAAGCCATGAGGAGGAGGATGTCCTCGTACAAGAACCGACACGACCGACTGGAAGAGATAAAGGTAAACGTGCCGCGTCAACCTCCACAAAGACGGCGGAAAAGGACGAGGTGTTGAAGGGTCTTATGGAGTATGTCGAG
The DNA here is from genome assembly GCA_033807775.1 of Saussurea involucrata. Taxonomy (NCBI): domain Eukaryota; kingdom Viridiplantae; phylum Streptophyta; class Magnoliopsida; order Asterales; family Asteraceae; genus Saussurea; species Saussurea involucrata. Next base: position 61,082,350 of record CM066313.1, on the reverse strand, counting down.
AAGTTCAACGTTGCAAATAACAAAATAATAACCGTGGAGGAGGAAAAGTTGAAAACCGCGAGGACAAAAGCGGAAGCTTTGAAACAAAGAGAAGAACGGAAGAAGATGGAGAGCAAGCGACAAGATCTCGAGTTTTACATCAGACCACATGATCATCTCACGGGTAGAGAGTTAAATGCGGTTTTAGCCCACAAAGAGTTGCTTCGACAACTATATGGTTGGTGAAATTTGTAGTTTTTTAATTTGAAATTATGTATTTTTTTATGTTTTTAATTTGGTTATGTAAGGTTAAAATTGTAGTTTCAATTTATGAAATATTTTATTAATTGTTTTATCTTATATTAAATTATAAATTATTTATAAAATTTAAATTATTTAAATTAATAAACTTGTAACAAAAATAAAAATAAAAATAAATAAAAGATGGGATGGTGGTGTGGGATGGATGTGGGGGTTTGTGGGTTAGAATGGGTTGAAATGGAAAAATGATGTGGTGCTGATGTGGCAGTGAAAAAGTGTGGGTTGGAGCAGGTTGGATGCTGATAGCCTAAGGATGAAGGGACTCTTGACTCCAGAGCCGAAACATATAACCCATTTATGTTCGTAATTATATATGCAGATCGATATGCATACATTTCCACTATATATATATATATATATATATATATATATATATATATATATATACTAGTGGTGTACCCGCGCGATGCAGCGCGGGTAAATCACAATTCCGAAACATTAGTTTAGCCTGAATCATGTTTCTTTAAACTTTCAATTTTATTTCATGAGCTTGTGTGGTTAATTTGCAAGTCATCTAATATATGAAGTTGAAGGTTAATACGGTGTATTAACAAGATCGAATGGAATATTCATTGCACACCTAATGGGGCTTCTAAACCCATATACTCAGAATTCATTACAAAACTTGAAATTCTTGACTGAACAAAGAAATACAATCATCTGTAAATAATGGTCATCCATATATCCAGAATGTTGTTTAGTTTTCATGATGCACTCATCCGTAAATATTTTCTGCAAAAAACGTGCAATGATTTTAGTATAAATATATGGTACCAAATGTGTAATAATATAATTGTTGATTATACCTTATTCATCATGTAAAACTTCTTGATAAACGACGTTTGAGGTGTAGACTCCGACACGATTGAATTTTTTCACAGGCTTCACTAACACCTTCGTATTGCCCCGTGATATCCCTCTGGACAACGCCACGTAAAGTTGCCCATGTGAGAATACTGATTCCGGTAGATAAACACCTACATTAGGAATTGTCTGGCCTTGAGCTTTATTGATTGTCATAGAAAAGCTCAACCGAATTGGAAATTGTTTTCTCTTTAGCTTAAATGGGAACATGTTATCTTCGGAAGGACATAAGGGAATTCTTGGTAGAAATACTCTCTTGCCAGCATGCTGACCAACAGCTATTTCTGCATCAATGACGTTTTGTTGAAAGCATCTGCATATCAATCTACTGCCAAGAGCATGCAACCAAATATGTTCCAATTTATGAATAAAGCCACCGACCAAAGTGAACCTAACATCATATTATTGGTTCCATTTTTAGCTTCCGGCAACATGTTTGAAACAAAACACGATTAATGTATAAATTACGGATAAAAGATTCAATGTAATAAAATAACGTTCCATTCCATGAAAGACAAAAAAGGTACTCTATACACAATAGATTGAATCGGAGGGTTACCTGATCAGTAAACAATCAACAACAGCCACAATCAAAATCAAAATCCTGTTAACAAAACCAAAAAGAACTTTATAAAAATGGTTGAAACCATAAATTGCGGTAGGAAAACAATAAAATTCTAATGAACCCATATAAACTAAACAAGCTGTTGCATATGCATTCCAAAGACAATTTGGCCAAAGGCCATTTCAGACCAAAAACCATAAATATATTGTTGGGATTTGCCCCAAATTAATATATTAATTTTGCTAACCAAAGTATGTAATCTAACCAGCAAACGAATATGGAACGATATGATTGGATCGAATTAAAAGGATGGCAAACCGAATGCTTAATAAATAATTAAAGAATCACTCACAATTAATGTGGTGTTGCAACTAAATCTGAACTCAAGGAACATAAACGACATTGAAATTGACAATGCCATACATACTTGTGGATACAGGTAAGATATTTATATACCGGTGTGTTTTCAACTGGCGTATGCTTGTGGACAGAGGTAAGATATTTAAAATTCTCATGTTCTACTTTCTAACAACACATTCTATGCTTACAAGTAATTGTTTTGCACAAACATCAACATAAGTTATTGTGTAATAGGTAAATAAATACTATGTACAAAATCATTTAGTTTATCTGATCACAAAAGGAAATGGAAGGGAATTTCTTCTTTTAATTAAAAAGAGATTTGGTGTGGACCATTGTGCATCAGATCGGGTGATAAGAGTAGTCAAGTATGAGTGCATTTTATTCATTGTTATTTTGACCAAATAATCTGTTTTTCTATGTGCATCTCCAGATTTCATTATGGCCATAAATAATCTGTGAGGCCAAACAGAGAAATAAGGGGAAATTAGGTCAAAATCTACCAAGAATAAGGGGAAATTAGGGGAAGATTGACGAAGGACATACCCAAATTAAGCATTGATGGGCACTTTTTTACATAATCATAAAATCCAAAATAACTTGACAAAATCAGGTCACAATGAATGAACTGAAAATAAAAAGCAAGTATCTATTTATTACACTAATTAAAAAAATACTTGCCTTGAACATTTATTACACTAATTAAGACCTATCATGGCATTTTTATGTATTTCCAATTGTGAAGTAGTGATCCAAGTGACAAGATATGCAGAAATCATAATGAAAGAGGCAATACTATGAAAAAAAAGTTGAGAAACAAAATGCATGTTATCATGTTATATCTTTTTGATAGCTGCATATATGGTTTAGAAAAATCTCCCATGTCACCAAAAGAAGGTAGGTAGGTACCTCCTTCTCCTACTGATTGGCCTTATGGTTAAGCATTTGAATAAGAGAACAGTGTTTAAGTTTATTCATAAAGTATAGACACAAAGCATGTTAATCATGCTACTATCTCACATGCTGCTTAATGAGACCATTATAAAGTGCTAAAGCCTGAAGTGTGAGTACTGAAATTTATCCAGACACATATATACTAAGTTGAACTAAGTTTAACTAAGAGCATAGTTTGGCACTTTTGCCTACTTTGAATGGTAATTGAAGTGATTATTGGTGATAGTTATTCCAAATTGCACACACATTAACATGTTAACAAAAGCATATGAAGGAAGAAGCTTAATATAGGTTGGACTGTATTATTAGGATTCTATTAAAAATGCTTGAAAAATGACTTTAAAAATGCATCTGCAGCCAAATTTGGTAATAAACAATATAAATGTTTTGAAAAATGTTGCTTTGGTGGATGATTCATCAGTCTCTGCATCTATGTATCACGACAGTCTGATCTAGAGAATAATAGCTTTAGGCGCAAATAAGATGTGCTTGCCAAATGAGTTATATACTGTAAGCATTACAAACCCAAACCTATCTTATTGAAATTCAAGAAACCTGCAAGCATTAAAAACCCAAACTAACAACTCAAGAAACCTGCAAGTATTACCCACCAAATTGGAATTTAAATTTAACTTCATTTCAAACCCAAATCCAAACTTGAAAATTGTGAGAGGCCAAACATGATAAAAGTGTGAAAATTGTGAGAGGCCAAATAGAGAAATAAGGGGAAATTAGGTCAACATAAATCACACACCATAGAGATCCTCCAATCCAAAAACTAAGAGAAAAGAAAGTTTTTAAAAACTGACGTGAAAAGGCGATGACAGGAGCAAACAGAGTGAAACGATGAAAAAGAATTGTTTTCCTAACTAATTCTTGGAGGTTAGTCTTTGTGACCCCGTTACTCGAGATTAAGCATGCTCTCTTTGTTAAAAGAATAAAATGTAAAACAAGCAATGCATCTAAGAAGGAAGTTAATGGTATGTGAGTAAAAACGTGTTTAGGAAAACAAACAAGCTGTAGAAGACAACTCAAACCAATGGTGATGACAGCTCCCCTATCGATTTGGGTGGTCATTCATAATGAAAAAGCCATATATTGCTTCATCATATATTGTTCTATACTTTCTATGAAAAATCTTAAGAAAAAATAGTATATAGTTGAAAATGAACAAAAACTCAAAATAAAATTGAAAATGTGGATACATGAAATAGCCTTAAGAACAGTTTTTTGAGGAAGTTCGTGGACACCTTCAATAGACAATGACTACAAGTTTTTATTATGAGAGCAAACCATAGAGCATCTGTGAAGATTGCGATCTTGGCCCCCGAACTCCACCATCAAATAAACATGACTTCAAATAGAAAAAATAAAACATGACTAACCTAATAAATTAGCTTAAAGGGTTTATCAACTAAAGAAAACTTCAAATGGACAAAAAGATTCATACCAAACCCAGTGAAAGAAGCGGATATAAAGAAGTTCTTCTAAAGAGTTAAACAAAATGCTCAATTCAAACATGAAAATCAACTCTTGAACCTGCAGTGGCAATGGAAAACCAAAATGATGGTGGATTTTGCCAAAATGTTACTTTATCATGCATTTGTTGAAATTGGCATACATTAAAATAACTAAAGATAAAAAAACAAAAAGTAAATGACGGACAAAGAAGGAAGGTTTGTTCATTTGTTCCTTGTAGTTATGTGCCTACTGAGTTTCACCATATTGTACCTCAAGTTTACATGAGTTTCCAATTGACCGTATGTTTAATGTCGTTGATTATTACGATCAATACGATGATAAATCAATAAGATCAAAGTGTTGCATATGAATTTACGATCAATATGATGGCTTCCTATAACATATACGCATGAATATCTAACGTTCCCCCAATCAATAACAATAACAAGGGTTTTATGCTAAATCATATGAAATTGACTGCAAACAGCAGTCAAATTCTTAAACTTCAAACCAGCAACCTTGCTTTTCAGAAAACAGCTACATTTTCTCTAAGAATTTCAAAATTAAGCGCTTTTTTAAACATAACAATGATAAAAATATGATGTACACTCGATCAAAAACAGGTAAAATCAGGGGATGAAAGCACCGGGGAACATTTATTAAATGGATGAAATCAAGAGTTAGGGTTTCGTACGGCTACCTGAAATCAAAATCGGAGAAGTGATGTAGGTTTCTTCAAAGAGAGAGAGGAGATTTATATGCAACATGAAGTTCTGGGAGCCATGTAGCAGGTAGAGAAAGCGAAGAAATCTTCCATACTCATGTAGCAGGTAGAAGAAGAGAAGAAATCTTTGATTTCGGTATGGCTGCAACTTTGTACTCTCAAGTCTCAATACGGTCTGGTGAAAGCAGAGGAAGAAAGCATGTGATACTCACGGTATGCGCTGAGACATTATGGGCTGAGACGTGAATAGGTAGAAGGGGATGGTCCTTTTCTTTTTTAAATCAAAAGGTTTTCAACTTGTACATTGTGCATTTCCATTTGTAATTAAGAGATTTTTAAAATTTATGCTTTAAAGGGTGGTACCTTATGCATTAGGGATTGTCTTTAAGACATTTTGCTTAAATGCTTATATATGTAGTATATATATATATATCTATACTACTTATATATGCATTCTAACCAAAAGTCTTAATTACAACCTTTATAGCATAAGGTACTTCACTTTTATGCATAATTTTCAAAAAACTCTTAATTGCAACTTCTTATGCATAAGGTACAAGTATTCAATGTATTTATTCTTCTACCTTACCACAGACACCCATACCCATTCTTCTTTTCAGATACAAACCCATATTTATTCTTCCATATCTTTGCCTCTCCACATTAACAAACACCCCTCATGACTGCAACCATACCGACTGTCTGCTTCACGATTGCAACCATACCTAAGTACAACCTACAACCATACTTTTTCTTCATACCATACCCAATTACAACCTGCTTCACGATTGCAACCATACCTTCAGTACTTTTCTTTGTCATTGAGGCTTTCTTCATCTTGCATATAAATGAAGACCATGGATTCAGAGAATTTTTCAAAAAATCTCACCAAGCTTCAACAAATTGATCTCCTTCTCTTCAATTTTGATTTTAGGTAAAAACCCTAACTCTTACATTTTGATTTTGAATTTGATTTTTATTGGGTTCACAATTTTGATTTGGATTTGGGTTCACAGATACCGATTTCAACATTTCAAAGATTTGGGTTCACAATTTCGTGAAACTTGATATGCTTCACGACCTGGTAAAACGATTTTCATTATTGTTCTCTGCCTAATCTCCACGGACCTTCTTTTATTCGATTTTGATTTGAGGTTAAAACCTAACTCTTAGATTTAGATTTTTATTTGATTTTGATTTTTATTGGGTTCACAGTTTTGATTACCTTCTGCGCATACTGCTCTGTTGAATGCAAGACCCACCGTTCACTGCGCCAGTAAAGAAGCGAAAGAATTATTTCTCTCTCTAAAAACATGCATCAAGATAGAACAGACACAAACCTGGAGGTAGAACGTTCTGGCTTACTGCTGATACCATTTAAGTACTTCAGAATTCCCAAATGAGAAGCCTTTAAGTGGTATCTGAAGGAGGAATAAAAAATGGATATATCAATGACGTTATAAGTTTTAACAGAATAATGAAAGTGAGCAATAGACAAGATTGAAATTTAAAATTTATGAACTGGACCTGTTAGGCCTTGCCTGAGATCTTGACTTGTTATTGTTCAGCATTTGTAGAAGAATCCCTCTGTGAGATTAACTACTGGTGATTAAATTGCTGCTGCATATTATACATGTTTGCTTTAAGCGGTATCATGTTTGTTTTATTTTTCAGGTTTCTTTTGATTTCTTTACTTCTTGATTTTTTAACGATCGGTTCTTTTATGTCTACATCGTTTGTAGTCAACTGTAAAATGGAAGTATGAGAAGAGGATGAAATGTGTTCTCTTTTCATCGTTTGTAGTCAATTGGAGATTTTTTTTAAATCAATGCAATATGGATGCCATTTGTATACATTGCTTATTTTTCTATGACCCATAACTACCCAGTGGGCTAAAAGGAACACAAGAAAGATGAAGAAACTGAAATAGGTGGATAGGTTTGGTGGAATGTCTCTTTGTTGTTTGCTCATGTATTGGATAGGTGGCTATTTTGGTGGAATGTCTCTTTGTTGTTTGAACTTGAGATTTCATCAGTGGTTGAATTATGTTGTGCTAATACAAGTTTACTATCTGATTATAAAAGACTGACCAGAATATTTTTAGTTTAATGAAATTTAAACTCAAATTCTTCAATTGTTAACTTTTTATTTAACTCAAATTGAAACTCAAAGATTGGAGTTTTTTTTTCTTTCTTTCAAGAGATTAATAAATTTCATAGTTTTTATGTGCAAGTTTTTAAGTTTTACATGTATTCCTTATGATCTTACTTTCTATTTTCTCTTATGCGAGGTACACACTCAAACTTTGCAACATTCTTGGAAGATGTTGCAACTGTAAAGATTATAGGCATTGTAGATTTTGCTTCAAATCAACTTTTGTGTTTGCAGATTGAAAGAAAAAACAATTTGTAAAACATATGAGAAATTTCACACTTGGAGATTTCCTACGATAAGCGACAATATGATCTGACTTGATGCAACATGGAGCATAGAAGAAACTATAAATCCATATGCAGCTTTGTATAGAACTCTTGAGTTGCATTTGATAAAGTACCAATAACTACAAAATGCTTGTTTGTTTGTTTGATTTTTAAGAAGGATAAAAAAATGCTCTTTCCGTTTATTGATATAATTTTTTTTCCTATTTTTGTTCTCTCCCAATTACTGTATTATAAGTACTATAAATGTTAGAACTCTCATTATCCTTTATTTATGTGGCTGATCATATTTAGTCTATTTTTTGTTTATGCTCATTTTTAAATATCAAAGTAGCTCTCAAATGGTGCGTCAGATTTATATACTTTCCAGTTTATCTGGATTCTTGGTGTCAAAGCTTTGGTTTCATCTAGATTTGGGCTGTTGTTTGTCCATTTCTTGCCATCAGTTGTTGTCATGGTTTCAGTCCAGACTCAAATTCTGGTCTGATCAGATTGCTCAATTTTCTTTCTCAGTTGTCCATATTAGAATGGCTTTGATTCATAATTTGTCTTTGGTTCACTTGCCTATAAAGGATGGGATTCAACATATGTTTTCCCTCTTGGATTTTCAATCCAAGATTTAAAGTTCAGATTTATCAGCTTCTAATTTGTGTATTACTTTTATTGTTTCATTCAGTTCAGTTTTTGATCAAAACCGTGGTATTTTCAATTTGTTAAGATTTTGTTTTCAAGTGGATAGTTTGCTAGCATTCAACCAAAAGGAGGTATATCTTTTTTAATTTAATGTAAGGGTTTGTTGCCATTGTTATTGGTTCTTCACATATTGACAAATCACATGTATTCCTTCTTGTTTCTCCAAATCAATATATTTTTATCCACTTTAGCTAGGAATCATATATTACGAATGTAACCTGATAGGCATGTTTTTACATACAATAATAGACACCATTATCTTTTGGTTTCGGAATTATATACTACGGCTGAACTGTCAACCCACCAAGTTTTAGGTCCATTGGTGGTTAGTCCTCAATTCTAAAAAAGAAGGAAAAGTCAATAATTTTGGTAATTAATTATGATAATTGCCGGAGAGAGAATTGCTAAATTGTATGTACTAAATATGCCATCCAATGCTATCATTTTTGCTCAATTTTGTCTATGCGGGCCTCATTTCATGAAGCTCAGTGTTTTAGTTTTAGACGAACGGGTTGGGACAAGTTCACCTCATTGTTCAAGTGCTGGTGAAACCGTTTGGCATGGAATTTTCTGCATCGGTTCTAATTGTATTTTTTGCTTTGGTAGGCCTTCTTTAGTTGTTACGGTTGTTTCGATGTATATTTGTAGTTGCATGTTATGTTATGATCTTTGATAGTGGCAAAGTTATACTTTGAAACTTAGATGGAATCCGAAGAAAAGTAGATGGAAAAGAGGAAAGCACAAGTCTTTTCATTTTAGCTTGAAAAATGAAATGTTTTGATTTATAAATTATGAAAATTGCAATATATAGTCGAAGGTTCGGTTGATAATTGCATTTCCGTTGAGAGTCTAAGTATGTGATTTATATTTTTCTGGTTTGAGGCTTTGAGCATACACCTTAAGAAAGTGTGGAATGAGAACGACATCTTTCAAGGTTTATTGGTCCTTCTGCAGATATGGAGTGAATATTTTAGAAGTACATGCCAACCCATATTGGAACTGCAGATATATGCAACTGCAGTCGCTATCACAAAATTATAGGATGGGAATAGACCTAAAATGTTTACAGGAAGGTTAACCTCATCAACCTTGTAGTACTTTGTTCATAGAATCAAAACCACATATATGCTTTATATTTTTACTCCTAACGTTCCATGTTATAGACTTAAGAGCACATAAGCTAAGAAATCTTTTATCCGAGAATATAAACTTTCTTATTTGTCAATCAACCTATGGTTCCAAAACTAGAGCTCAACTATTAAAATAAATCGCTCCCTCCGTCCTAATCGGATGCATCATCTTACTTGGTTAAGGAAATTCATAACTTAAGGGATATTTTTTAAGCCTTCATGATATGTGAAGTGATTCGTTTTGATCATTGTGAGGTCACAAATTGGGTTTTGCAAACTGCAAAACGTGTATTATGGTTGAAGTTTATGTTAGTTATGCTCCCTTTTGAGTTGTTGCCCAATATTTTTTATTTGTTGTCAAGATTTTTATGCTACCTGCGGTGTTTAGATTATAGGCGTTTTAGATTGGAAATCTTATTTGCTAAGAGCGATAGCAAAAACCGAGAGTCTTTCCCGGTAAGTGAGAGTGATGACTCCTTACTCAGTTGGCGTTTATTATATAAATTGTGGCATATGACGCCATTTTGAAGGACTAAAATAGTCGGGCCTTCCCAAGTTCACCCAGAAAGGCAAATGACCCGCACGGTCACTCTAAATCAAATTCCGTGCACCGATAATTACAATTAAAAAGGGGTTCGTTATTATACACACTCCACATAAAAGATTTGGTTTTTTAGTGATTCTTGCAAAAGCTACCAACACCAACACCTTGCATGAATGGTTATTTGAATCTAACCTAGGTACAAATGTTTAGGCTTTATGACATTTTGAAAGATTTTGATATTTCGAAATTGAACAAATCGTAATGAACCTTTTACACCCCGCCGCATTGCGCGGGTACACAACTAGTATATATATATATATATATATAGAGAGAGAGAGAGAGGGGGGGGGATGATGATGATTACCTTTTTGATAAGATTGGCGCGACGCCTTTTTGACCGACGAACTGTCTTATTCAGGCTCACACAAATCTCTTTCTGGGTCACCTCTTCACAGTAGTTACATTTCAACTAGGGAAAATAAGTAAATGTGATTTAGTAACCACTATAAGATAATCACCTAAACGGAAGTTTTTCCAGTTCCCACTGACTGGAAAAAGTGGCAGAAACCTCATTAACATGTGAAATGATAATTAATTGACTGGTTAGCATGCCAACAACAGAAATACTGTCCACCATTCTTTTTCTAAAGTGAAGTATAATCAGATTCGGAAAGATAGAATATATATTTGAAAATGGCTAATACCATAATAACTTTCACTAGGAGCAAGTAATACCAACCATAGGAAACTATACAGATTGATCTTATCATGACAAAGTATGGATATGAATCATATCATCCAAGAGGAAAAGAAACTTTAACTGAATGCGACCATAATTAACAAATACCACCTCTGCCCCAAAACAAGTGAGCATTTTGCCCAAAATGTTGCCAAAGTGTAAAACAAAAGAAATAATTTCATCTGTTGATATGTAAACCTTCAAATATTACAACTCACTATTAGTATTTATTTATAAAAGCTGAGATTCATTTTTTCACTAAAGAAGCTAAACAAACATATTACATTTGGACAAATTTTAAAGAAAAGGCTATTGAGTGAACTTCTAAAAATGTTCAAAAAAGGCTCAACTAATTTGGGACAAGAGAGGGATAAGGCACATCTAATGTGCCTTGGGGGAGTAATATTTGGGACAAATCTTAAAGAAAAGGCTATTGAGTGTGAAATTCCAGAAATGTTCAAAAATGGTTCTGAATAAAAAGGCTGATTAATTTGTACAAACCGAAAGGCATAAGGCACATCTTTGGAAGGGGGAGTAATATTTATTTTTTGAAGCAAAGGACTGAAAACTGTATTGTAGCCACAGTTAAACTCTTCAATAGTACCTTATTGTGCAAATAGATAGAGGAGCATTGGAATACAGAAAAGAGAAGCAATGTGGAAACAGAAAGAAAAAACCAATGTACATGCATATGTGTATAATGTAGATATATTCACCAAAGTAAAATGTTAAGCAGACAGAAAAACATATTTGGTAACATGCATTCATTGGTCAGTTAAACAACCTGACTTGTTATATAAATCGACTGAAATATCTAAACAAGGATTGGAGGAAATTAAGAATGATTTGAGCAATAAAATAAGAACATTGCCTACCTAAAGAGGTGATGTGATAAGCATGCTTTAGTGTAAATGTCAGGTATAATGAATAAAGAAGAGGATGCCTTAAACTTTACAAATTACATGCACTGATGCTAGCAGTAGCCAGAGTAAAAAATACGCACATCTGAGCCAATGGTGCCAGAGTATTAGAAACAATCCATAGTCTGTTATCATCCAGAAACAAATACCGATACGAGAATGTGAACTATCAATTCAATTTCATCTATCACTATTTGTATACTTAAATATTTCTATCCATGGTCGGCAGAATTGATTATCACTGTTCATTCCTAAATCATTTCCATAAATATAATTGTAATAGCTGATTCCTGCCATGAGATCAGAGTACAGTAAAAAGAATTTACAACCTACAACATTGGAACCTGAGTGGTTACCTAACACACACACACACACATGAAACAGAGACAAATTTCAAACGTAGCATGTCGATTCAGTAAAATACAACGAAAATACAAGTATTCAGTGAAAGCACGCAAAGAAAAACAACAAACAAACACTAACAGTAAATCATAATCGATTATACATGATAGATTATCGGAGTAATTAGAACTTCAATGACAAGGAACAAACACATTACATATACGCAACCACACAGAGACAAAAAACGCAAATAACTCGAAGATCTCTGCCCAAAATCAAGGAAAACGTGAAAACTGAACCACAAACATGTTAAATTGAACTTTCTCGTACAATGAACAAGTTATGATCCCGAAAGTAAAACGGAAATGCGAAGAAATTGATAAACCTTGAAGTAGTAGGTGAAGTCAGGATCATTGCAACCGCCTTTAGGCTGAAAGTTGGTGAGGTTTACGAGCTCTGCGCTGATATATAACATGAAGTTCACCATTTTTGAACACACTGTTTTCTGTTTTCTCTCTAGAAATGCATTTTTTTCTCTATCTAGAGGGTGTTTGGGAGTGCTTTTTTAGTCCAAAAGTGCTTTTGGCCAAAAGTGCTTATTGACTTATTGCTTTTGGAAAATGAGTTTTTAAAAAAGTGTTTGGATTAGCTTTTGAGATAGAAAAAGTCAATAAGTTATTTTTAAAAAAATGTTTGGCTTAGCTTATACATGTAAAATGACCAAAAAGGACATGCCTTGTTATTTAATTATACAACGCAAAACAAGATATATTACATGATATTTTATTTAAATAATTTATTTTATTTTACAATAATTATTTTATTTTTCGTACCAAATTATTTATTATTAAATTATGGTAAACATATGTATTTATAGTTTTGTTGTTATATTTTATAGGATGAGGGTATTTCTGTAAATTTGCTACCAAGAAGTCATTTTCCAATCCAAATGTCAGGTTTCCTTGACTTCTTAAAATCACGTTTCCAAGGCTTGGCCAAAAGCTATTTTAAAAGCACTTTTGGATTTGCCAAACATCATTTTTGACTTATTGACTTTTTGAAAAGCCAATAAGTCAATAAGGAGATTTAAAAAGCATTCCCAAACACCCTCCTAGAATGACGCTTTGATTTGAAGGAGAATATATGAAGCATGGGTCTCAGCTCTCAACCTCCAAGTCTCCCGCCCCGCGTTTCGTGTAACTAATCGGGCTCGGGTCCGGCCAAACCCATTTTTACCAAAGAAAAAAAAGAGCAACGTACAGTTTTGGTCCATGTAGTTTACACAATACTACAAAGAGTATCCTAAACTTTCATAAATATAAAAAATGGTCACTAGATTTTGTATTTAGATGTGAAGGTGATCCTCGACTTTAGCTCTGTTAAAAAATATTCATTAAATGAGGGGCATTTAAGTATTTTTTTTTCTTTTTTTGTCTTTCTTTTTCTTATTAAATAGTGTTCAATGTACATAATGCTTAAAACACATGTACCGTGTCTTTTTTATATATCGTGTACCAATCAATTATAATTGGTATAATGGTACGTAAAATTTATACTATGTATCAACCAATTATACTTTGTACCAACTAAATATTTCTTTTAATTGGTACGGGTTTGTACCAACATTGCAAAAGTTGAAGTTACAAATGTATTTAAATGATATTACTGACGGGATTAGATGCACCAAACCCATCAAACATTCAAATAATATAGTGATATGTATTGTAACACTTATCCCTACGTATACAAGCATTCAAATAATCTTCACATAATACAAACATTCACTAGTAGTCTAATACAAGCGGCCATTGAAAGTGGTGATGGACCATGGAGATGTGGACGAGTTACTAAGGTTGTTAGAATTAGACGAATGAATTCAATTAAGTTCTATATATCGGTTCATATTATTATTTAGCAAAATTTAAAATAAGATACATTAATTATTCAAATCCAAATGTCTTGTATTGTTGATTAAACCTTAATGAATTTATAATTAAAAAGTAAGTAGGTATGATATTATCGTGGTACACGACTTCTGATACCATATACTAACCAAGTTTAGATACTCGGTATAGTATTACCAAGAATGGATTGGTTTGCCTTGGTACAAAGTTAATAGCCGTTCAATTAATGCACTCACCTCACCCCACACGCCTCCCCTAGTGATACACTGATACCCAAAACTAGAAACCACAACCAACCACTCACACCCCTCCCTATACGATCATCTTCTCTGGTAGACCCGAATCCAAACCCCAAATCTGAAGCGTGTAGATTTTTTCCCTTCTACTTTTCTAGGACAATTGGAGAACCATATATCTTCGGTGGCCTCCGTACAAAAGAAAGCCGCCCTTTATCGTTCACCGTTCAAAACACAAATATGAAACATATGTAGAAGTGATGTAAACCCAACAAACCTAAAACCAAAATCAATGTAGGGAGCTGTTAATTACCATATTTAACTGTGAAACATCAACATGACAAATTAGGCCTCAAAATTATAAAAAAAATCAAAAAAGGGAAATTTGTAATTGGCTTATTTATGTTTGCATATTTTGTAACACAAGGAGGTTCGCAAATGATCCATCCTATATATATATATATATATATGTGTGTGTGTGTGTGTGTGTGAATGATCGTGTGAGAAATTGAGGTTACTGTGAAAAACGTGAGAAGTACACCTGAAATGTTGATCACTTTTAATAAATGTCCTCCCATGAATTGCACCTTAGAAAAGAATTGATCCCGTGTATCTTATCTCCATGCCTATATACATATATATATATATAATTTAAATAAAATAGTAAAAAGACTAGAATGCCTCAAGAGTTAACTGATTTGTTAATGGAGTTAGAGGAAGGGAATAAATGTATACAATAGAGATAAATTTCATAATTGTTTTATTTTAGGGATCTAAGATGTTATTTTGTGTAAACTACAGGGACCAAGAATGTAATTTTCTTTTTTTCAGACGCCAGAGAACCGTGGGCGGGAGACTTGCAACTTGAAACCCACGCTTCATAGCTTCACTTTCAAATCAAAGCGTCATTCAAGATAGAAAAAAAAATGCATTTCTAGAGAGAAAACAGAAAACAGTGTGTTCAAAAATGGTGAACTTTATGTTGTACATCAGTGCAGAGCTCGTAAACCTCATCAACCTTCATCCTCAAGGCGGTGGCGAATGGCGATGATCCTGACTTCCCCTACTGCTTCAAGGTTTATCAATTTCCTCTCATTTTTCACACACACACACACACACACACACACATACCGGAATTTATTCGATGATTTTATAACGCATTATCGTTTCCGTTTCACTTTCGGGATCATAACTCGTTCATTATACAAGAAAGTTCAATATAACATGTTTGTGGTTCAGTTTTCACGTTTTCCTTTATTTTGGGACAGAAATTGTCGAATTATTTGCTTTTTATGTCTGTGTGTGGTTGCGTTTTTGTATAGTAATGTGTTTGTTCCTTGTAGTTGAAACTCTAATAATTACTCCGACAATCCTTCATGTATAATGAGTTTTTATTTACTGTCAGGCCTCTTAGTGTTGGTTTAGTGGTTTTCTTTGCGCACCTTTACGGCCTTACAGTTGATTTTAAAGAAATGTGATAGAAATATTTGAGGATACAAAAGGAATCTATGTATTTCGATAATCCCAGAAGGTTTACAAGGTAGAATATATAGGAGATATCCTAACTAACAACATACTAATTTCAGAAACAATAAATTATCTACAATAAATACATTATATTTGCTATATTAGATACGACTAGTGATAGATGAATTCGAATCATTGGGAAATTAATTAAAATACCCAAAGTTTGACCCTGACTTACCAAAATACCCAAAATTTCCGCGGTGGGACCCGCGATCGCGGGCTAGGGCGCACGTGGCATCCAAGTTTGGGCAAAATGTCCCGCGGAGCCCCCCAACTATGCCCGCGGTGACAAGTTTGGCCCCTGTCCCGCGGAAATTTTGGGTATTTCGGTAAGTCAGGGTCAAACTTTGGGTATTTTAATTAATTTCCCCGAATCAATAGTTCAGTATTTGTTTTCGGTGACTATGGATTGTTTCTAATACTCTCGCACCTTTGGGTATCAGTGCATGTAAACTTGTATAGTTTAATTAAGGCAATTTTCTTATTTTATTGCTAAAATCATTCTTAATTTCTTTTATTCCTTGTTCAGAGATCAATTTATTTCACAAGTCAGGTTGATTAACCATAAGTACCAACAAATACATGTTAGCAAATATGTTTTTCTGTCCATTTAACATTTTATTTTAGTGGATATACATATACCTACATTAGACACATATGTATGTACATTGCTCCTCCTTTCTGTACAATGTCCCTCTATCTCTTTGCACAATGAAGTGTCATGGAAGAGCTTAACTTTGGTTATAATACAAATCAACCGATGCAGTTTTTTCTTGTATTTTACACTTTGGGAACCTTTTGGACAAATGCTCACTTGTTTTGGGGCAGAGGTGGTATTTGTTAAATATCTCATCTTTAGTTAAAGTTTCTTTCCCTCATGGATGATTCCTATCCCTACTTTGTCGTGATGAGATCTATCTGTGATTCTGTATAGTTTCCTATGGTCGGAATTACTTGCTCCCAATGAAAGTTCTTTTGGTATTCATTTTTTATAAATATGTATTCTATCTTGCAAAATATGTTTATACTTGACCTTAAAGAAAGAATAGCGATGGCTGTTGATGGCATGCTAACAGCAAGCCAGTTAATTATCATTCAACATGTTAATGAGGTTTCTGCCAGTGAATGGAAACTGCATAAACTACTGTTTTAGGTGATTATCTTAATAGTGGTTACTCAATCACATTTACATATTTTCCGTGGTTGAAATGTGAACATTGTGGAGAGGTGACCTAGAAAGAGATTTGTGTGAGCCTGAATGAGACAGTTGCCCTGTCAAAAAAAGGTACCACCAATCTTATCAAAAAGGTAATCATCTCTTTATCTGTCTCTCTCTATATATAATGAAAATGTATGCATATCTGCATTAATTATTGTGAACATTAAAAGGGTTATATATTTTTGCCCTGCACTCAATAGGCCATTCTAATAGGAATCCATCCAAGTGTCAATTGAGCTTTTAGCTTTGAAATTGACAGAATTATGGTTTAAGCAGAAAAAAACTGATAACCAGATGGAATTAGTAAATAAGTACTACAATAACATTTTGAAGTTACAAAACCAAAAATATTTTGGTCAGTTTTGAAATTGGGAACTAATAGGTTGAACCTCCAAAATCAGAACTGATATGCTTTTCTAGTGACACGGTAGAATAGTTCACTACAACAAAGACGGATTTTAGACAAGAAACCTTTAAGGAAGGAATTGAAAGTGTATCTAAAGATACATTTCAGAGAAGAAATTGGTCAAACATAAGCGAAAAGCGTAACTAAAGGTAGGACAACTTTAAGAGAAGATATCGAGTCAAATCATACGGTACATAAAGGTAGGACAACTTTAAGAGAAGATTTCATGTAAACTTCCTCCTCCAAGTCGCCATTCAAGAATGCCGTTTTGACATCCATTTGGTGAATCACTAAATTGTGGATAGCTCCTAAGGCTATCAACAATCTAATCGTAGAGATCCTTGCTACCGGGGCATAGGTATCAAAATAATTGATGCCTTCCCGTTGCCTAAAGCCTTGGATTACTAATCGAGCTTTGAACTTGTCGATTGATCCATCCGCTTTCATCTTCCTTTTGAAGATCCACTTGCATCCCAAAGGTTTGCACCCCGGTGGCAAGTCCGATAATACCCAAGTATTATTCCCCATGATGGAGTCCATCTCATCATGTATTGCTTCTTTCAAGAAAGCAATATCTTGAGACTTCATAGCCTCATCAAATGATTTTGGATCCTCCTCAACACTATAACAGTAAAGGAATTGGGATCCAATCTCATCTCTTGATCCCTCTACCAAGTATACATGGAAATCGGGACCAAAGGATTTTTCAATCCTTCCTCTTTTGCTCCTTCGAAGCATCGGAGATTCGGTTGGAACAATTGCTTGTTCTTCAACCTCACTAGTTTCACTAGTTCTTGGAACTATGTCCTTTGGCCTAGGCATTGAAGAGAATCTAGTCTCATCAAAAATTACATCTCTCGATTCTATAACGGTGTGAATCGCTATATAATCATTAGGTTCAATAACATAGAACCTATAAGCTTTGGAATGCTCGGCATATCCAACAAAGATGCAGTCAATACCTTTCTCACCCAAAGTCATCCTTTTGGGTTCGGGTAGTCGAACAACCGCTCGACAGCCCCAAACTCGAATATAACTCAAGTTAGGCCTTTTCTTGAACCAAAGTTCATATGGGGTAATCTTGTTCCTTTTATTGGGAACTCGATTCAGCAAATAACAAGCCGTTAGCATGGCTTCACCCCAAAATCCATCACTCAATCCCGAGTAGGATAACATAGAGTTCACCATTTCTTTGAGAACTCTATTTTTCCGTTCCGCCACACCATTTTGCTGTGGTGTATAGGGCGCCGTAGTCTCATGAACGATTCCTACGGATTGGAAAAACATGGGGTCGTAGTACTCCCCACCACGATCGGTGCGTAAACACTTTATAAAGCAATTCATTTGCAATTCAACCTCCGTTTTATAAATTTTAAATTCAGCCAACGCTTCATCTTTTGAATGTAACAAATATACATAGCAAAATCGTGAAGCGTCGTCAATAAAAGTGACAACATACTTTTTATTACCAAAAGATGGAGTTGGATGCAAAATCACAAAGATCACTATGAATAAGCTTAAGCACCGACGAGTCCCTTTTCACGTTAGGAAAAGGTTGTCTAGTGATCTTTGTTAACATGCAAGTTTTACACTTCTCGGTTTTAATATCAAAAGCCGGAATAAGGCCGTCTTTTGACATTTCAACCATCCGCTTAAAATTAACATGACCAAGCCTTGCATGCCATAAATTGGAATCAACACAATTGCTATTTGCAACAAAAACAGAATTTGAAACAAAATTCTTTTTATTCAAATTCAACATAAACATATTATTTAACAAATAACCAAATCCAACAGAAGAGCCACCATTTGACAAGATAAACCTGTCGGACTCATAAACTTGCCTATACCCTAACTTATTCAAGATACTACCAGAAACCAAATTCTTTCGAATTTGTGGTACAAACAAAACGTCTAAAAGTTCAACTATTTTGCCAGAACTAAACTCTAGCCTAACTAAGCCACGTCCAAGAATGGGAGCAATCGAATCGTTCCCCATGCGTAGCATTGATCCGTCTTGAACCGATTCCAAGGAGGTGAACCAACGGCGATCTTTGCACACATGACTTGTAGCACCCGAGTCGATCCACCAAGCGACATCATCATCCTGCACGTAAAAAGATTCGGATATTAGTGGTACATAATTCAAATTTGAATTAAAACCAAAGTCAAAAATCTGACCTTGCCGTGGGTTTTGATCCTTGGATCCTTGCCCACCACCACTTGTGCTTGCTCCATTCTTACTCTTGACAACCCGACAATCCCGCTTGAGATGGCCGGTCATCCCACAGGTCCAACAGGTTAATTTAACCTTTTTATTGGGCCCTTTCTTGGCTTCATTGAACTTACGTTTTCCCTTGAAGTTGTTGGACTTTCCCTCTTCCACCATGTTCACCGAAGGTGCAGAAACCTCTTTTATTTTAGGTTTCTCAGCCTCTTGCGCCCGAAGAGATTCCTCTATGCGCAAGTGACTACCGAGTTGCACAAGAGACAACTCTTCCTTCTTGTGTTTCAACATATGTTTGAAGTCTTTCCAAGAGGGGGACAATTTATCAATAATGCTTGATACGGAGATGGATTCGTCCATCTTCATATCATGTTGAGCATATTGGCCGAGAATGCGTAGGAGCTCATTATATTGCTCCATCACCGGCCTTGAGTCCACCATCTTGTAATTATTAAAATTACTAACCAGGAACTTCTTACTAGAAGCATCCTCCGCCATGTATTTGGACTCGAGAGAGTCCCATAGCTCTTTGGCAGATTCAACGTTTTGATAGATATCAAAGAGGGAGTCACACATACCGTTTAAGACGTGGCCACGACATATGTAGTCGTCGTTCTCCCATTTTCCGCGACGCCGGGTCATCTCCAACGTCTCGTTTTCCATCACCTCCGGTATCGGAGTGCTTAGCACGTACACGACCTTCAACGTCGTCAGCAAGAAGTGCATCTTCTTCTGCCATCTACGAAAATCAACGCCTTCAAACTTCTCCAGTTTGGTGAACTTGGTCGTCATGTATCTCACGGACTGATCACTCGTCATCTCTTCTTCACGATGAACGAAATATCACTTACAATTGTTGGGGGATTTCGGAACAATATTGTTGGTTCCTGTTTTCTCAACAATGATCTTAACTTTCAGTTAGTTCAGATTTAGATATGGTGCGGAAGCGTATTTAAGAACTGAAAGATAATGTAAGGTAGAAGAACACACAATATCAAATAAACAGTAAGTAAGAACAGATGAATATTTCCAAGATTACTGTATTTGATATATATTAAGAACACCAAAAACTTCAAAGGATTATCAAGAAATCTGCAGTTAATGGTGTGTGTGAGAAGTGCAAAGCTTAATGATATATGTGTATTTTTGTGGTATTAAGCTTAATAGAAGAACTCAACATGAGTCTTCTATGTATACTACTTCTAAAGGGGACATACTTTAGACAATAAGGACTTATCTACAGTTGACAGGATCGTATGAACAGTAGCTAGGTACGATGTTCATTTAATGTGCATGTTCCAATTCTGACAGAGCCCTATCAGAGTTTGACACGTGTAGTTGATGTCAGGGCACGCCTGGAAACAAGTGGATGAACGGATCCTGGAACAGTAGAAAGATATTTGTAAATCTTCTATGTCTTCAGTATAAACCGCAGAGGCTCTGTCAAGGGTGACAGAGGTTCTGCGGCTCGGTCCTCTGTGAGCAGTACTTCTGCAGATTCTTGCCTTCTGTCTTCTTGGGTTCTTCTGCAGGGCCTCTGTAGGTTACTTCTGTACTTAGACTATTTTCACTACTTTCACAAACAGAAAGATTGGAGCTAACAATCTCCCCCTAAGTAGTGAAAATTAAAAATTTGAAAGTGCAAGGATTTTCTAAGTACAAGAACATTTTTCTTTTCACATTAGATTATGCCAGAGGCATTTACATTTGATTGTTTTTGAAAAAGAAAAATTTCAGAGGATTTGTTTGTTTGACTCAGACGTTGGCATCTTTGAAGTCATTGTAACTTCTGCGGTCGAGTCCTTGTTGTATTAGCTCGTGATAGAAACTGATGCAGAGTTTTATGAAGTTGATGGTTGCATCGATGATCTCTATCAGTTTGTCGGCTAGGCTTTGTTCCATGAGCTCTGCACCTCTGTGTTTTACAAGAATCGCTCTGAATTCTGTCAAAGTATTTGTCGCGTACTTCTGACAGTCCATCTCTACGAACAACTTTGATTTACCAGAAGGATCTAGAAAGACTAACCCAACCCTTGGATTTGTGATGATTGAGTTTGGTGTAGCAGAGGGAGGGCAATAGTCTTCTGGTGGTTGAACGGTCAATCTTTTTACTCCAAGATCTCGAGCCAACTGAAAATCTACCATGTTGTATAACAGAAGCTTCTCGCGTATGGCTTTTCTTATCACCCTGTATGCTCTGTGAACTTCATCTGCTGTGAAGTTCTCTTTCGTCAATTCCAGAAGGTCAGGTAGATCATAAGGATTGAGATTCCTAAGATCTGCATCTGTGAATTGGTTCTGAGATCTGTTCTCTCTTCTGACCTTGTAGATGTTGTAGGAGAGTGTAGGCCAGGTTCTGGTTTTGGAGAACTTACAGTAGATAACCTCGACGATTTTGGATGTGGAGAAGACTTCATGTTTTGCCTTGGGTTTAGTTCTGGTGAAGAGGTTTTCGAGGTCGGCCCTGAAGTCAGGATCTTGAATGGTTTGTTCTGATTGATCCATTATGCCCATTTTGCTGTATAAGTACCTGTATACCACTTCTTCCATTTGAGGTGGTGGTGGTGGTTGAGGTAAGGTTTTGCGCAGAGCATCTAACTGGTTCTTGACTTATGCTACTTGATCCTCTGAGGGTATCACCTTTGGGTCTAGAAATGGAATATTTGACAGAGGAGTGACACCAAAAGCCCAGTCTTCTTCCTCAGGCTTTGGTGTCATAATAGCATCGAAAGAGCTCTTCATTAGTTTCTCTGTTGTAGGTTGATGCTTTGGCTTTTTCTTTTGTGGTTCCTTTGTCAATATCCCTTTACCCTTGTCGTTTGCCTTCTTCTGATCTGTTTGTAGAGATGGGGTTGCCTTTGTAGGTTTTGACGCTTGAGTCTCATAGGACTTGATTGTTGGAGGTTCTGTGGGGGTTGCCTCTGTTGGATTTGACACTTGAGTTTCAGAGGGCTTGATTGGTGATTTGGGTTCTGTTGGAGAGGTTTCAGGTGTTTTGCTCAGATATTTTCTTTTGTGAGCAATGATTTTGGTTCTTGAGTTGGTTTTGGGTGTTGGAGAAGGTAGTTCTTCTTCAGAAGATGTCAGAATTTGGAAGCTTTCTTGGGTTTGGACATCTTCTCCGAATATAGAGGGGAATTCCACAGAGGTGGGTATTGCCTCTGTGGACTGTTGTTGTGTTCCTCCTTGGGTTTGAGTTGGAGGTGTAGAGGATATTGTTTCTGCGGATACCGGTGGAGCTGGTAGACCTCTGTTTGCAGCTTCTTCCCTTTGTTTCTCCCCTTGATTCTCCCCTCAGGATGATCTGATGAATCGTCAGAGTCATCATCAGAGTCATCCTGACCCTTACTTGTCGTACCTTCTGCTCTGCACGATGCTGTTGGCTTTTTAGGCTGTGGAGTGGCTCCTGCGGCTATAAGTTTTACGCACACGTCATCGCATAGGCCAAAAAGAGTTGTGAGTTCTGCTTCTGTGTTAAAGCGCATTCTACCGACGCTCTTCAGAAAGTCTTTAACATAGGTGTGGTTGGCGATTGTAAAGGCCTTGATCATTTCTGTTACTTGGTTGATCACACTTTGGCCAAGTTCTGTGAGCTGAGCTCTGGTTATGTAGTCGGATGGCTGCATGATCAGAGTATCTCTTGCTGTTTGTTCGTGAACTTGTGTTAGGGCCTTCTTCAAGTCTTCAGGTGTAAGTCCAGCAGAGGTTGAGGATTGCTCTTTCATCATTTCAAGCAAGTCTTTAACAGAGCTTTGGAACGCAGAAGCCGTGACTTTTTCGAATTCAACAACAGCAGATGCAAATGTGGTAGCAGAGGTTGTGGCAGCAATTCTCATCTGGGCTAGAGCAGATTGCACCTCTGTGGACAAGTTGTCCATTTTGGTGTTCATGTTGGTAATGGCCCGAGTGGTAACTTCTGCAAAAGAATTGAAAGAGCTTTTCAACTCCTTCAATGTGGTGTTCACAGAGGTGACAAGGGTTTGGAACTCATCCCTTGATACATGTGAACTAGTTGTAACCTCTGGGGGAACACATTCATCCCTAGAGTGAGTCTCTGTTCCTGAGACACCTTCTTTCGTCCCTGTTTTGATGTTGAGGACGGAAGGATTTCCTTCTGATTTTTGAGTAGAAGCATCTAGTGCTTCAGACTCTACATAAGTTCTGAGAATGATATTGTCTAGATCCACTCCAAAGGTGGGTACTAGATTATCTTTCTGTTGACTCGGAGACTTGTCTAGAGTCTCTCCGTCTTTGTGCACTCTAATCTCCTCTGAAGAGATGTTTGGTCCTAGTTGTGTGCGTGTGGCAGAGGAAACAAATTCCTCTGCAAGGATTTCTGTTGTGATCTGGGGCAATAGATCACTTACTAAGGGAAAATCCTTTAGAGAGGATTCCCCTGGAATAGTTTCCCCGGTTATTATTGGTACAGAGGATGAAGGAATTTCCTCTGTCTGGATTGTTTGGGTTGGGGTCGAGCCATGCTGCTCTTTTTCAATATTGCCCTTTGCCACTAGACTGGCGGCAATAGAAGTGTGGGTTGCACTGGGAGTTGGTTTTGGTTGTGTGTCTCTACTATTCTAGGCATCTTTTCTTGCTTCTTCTGTGAAGCATCTAACCACTTGATCTCCATCCATGGTCTCAACCTCTGTTGCTACCCTATGGCTTGGTGTTTCTACCCTATCTTCTGGGCTTTTCCATAGATCATTGTAGCAGGGATGTGCACCAAATAATCGCATGACGTTTGAATCATAACGACCTTTTCTGATTTGGTCTGCTTCCTCTATATCAGAATCCACTTCTGAGACTTCTACCCTAGTCTCCCCTTCTTCTGTTACCTCTTCTTCCCTTGGACCTAGGAAGTCGTACATAGGATTACCAAAAAGTTGTTGTACATGGGGGTGTATAACCTGTGTACCATAAGAGGCAGAGATTACTTGCTCTGGGCTTCTTCTGTGAACATCAAGGCCAGGTTGAAGGAACGGGTTCTGCAGTATTTCTAGGGTCTCAGCCGGATGTCTCTTGGAGTTTGGTCATCATCAGCTAACTCTGAGTCAACTCCAGAGATTGTGAAGTTGGGATCTTCTGCGGCTTCTTCATTTTCATGTGACAGAGCATCTGCAGTCCATCCAGCAGTGTCAAGGGTGTTGGCAAATTCAGGACGTTGGAGGAAGTCAGAGAAATCCCCGTGATGTGCATAGTTGAGGGGATTGGGGGATTGCAGAGGTGATTTTTGGGTTTGTTCTTCTACTACCTCTTCTGTTACCTGTTCCTCTATGTCTTCTGCTACTCCTTCTCCTCTTGGGTTTAGGTGCCCCTTCCTCTGAAGCTTTGGATTTTCTCTTTTTCTTTTCCTTTGGTGGAGGGGAAGGAGCAGAAGATCCAACTTCTGTAGCATAAGGAGGAGAGGTTTGAGTTTCGACAGCAGAAGTTGAAGTACCCTATTTGGTTTTCCTCTTCTTTGTTTTCTTTTTAGGAGTTGAGGCAGAAAGTTTTTGTTTCTCTGAGACAGAGTAGATGGAGTCCCTTTGAGCATAGAATCTGGCTTGAACTTCTTCATGCTTCTGAAAATCCTTAGCCCACTCTTCATCTGTCATTCTTTCAGCTACCCTAGTTTCTAAAGGGACACCTAAACGCGGGGGTGTCACAGGACTCAGTTCTGGAGTCCTATGGTCGCGTATGTAAGCTAATCTTAGGGTTTCATCTGTAGCATATCCCAGAAGTCTTGATGGCAGAGGTCTGCAGAAAGGGTATCCATCGACGTGTTCAGTTGGAACGCTTTTTGTCATGGCATATATTTTGGCAGTTGGTTCTTCTAAAGACCATTTTTTGCAGAAGGAGTAGGGGCTCCAGAAGTACTCCAAGAATTCGTTGATACTGCAGAGGAGGTAGAGATGGCCTTGAGCGTTCTTTGGCTTTCTGCGTGGAGATTCTTCTGTCAATGGTATTTATCATTTCTTGCATCATCAAAGTCGAGTAATCCAGAGGCAGATCATAATATACCCCGTACATTATGGATAGAATCTGATGGGAGGTTTGATCTGGACTACCGGTTTTGCCCGTGGGGCATCTGTTTAGAATTGAGAAGAGGGTATTCCACAGAGGGGGTAATCGACCTCTTCTGAAGTCGTTCCTATTTCTTAGGGTTGTGTTGTACCCTAACATTTCAACAAAATTACAGAGTTCTTCGTCTGTAGGTGCTTCAGCGTAATTCTTTATACCTAGCAGACCTTTGGTTGGAAGACTGAACTCAAGTGAGAACATCGTTCTATTGAACTTGAGTTCCATGTGTTGGGTTTTATCAGGTTTCGAAATGTAGCCTTTGATCTGTCGGTCCGCTGGGTCATATCTGCTGCTTTGCCAGAATTGGTTTAGATATCTTGCTGGTATTTTGCTGACGGTTTTTGTCAACAGAGGGAAGAGGTAATAGTTGTTGGGTTTGAGAGGAAGAACACTTTCAAAGTGTTCATTTGCGATGAAGTTTTTCTCGTGGGTGGTTGGAGAGAAGTCTGCTTCATCGCCGGAGTTATCTTTTTCAAGGTCTGCGTCCATATCTAGGTTTTGGGAATGCTCAGAATGAGCAGGTGAGTCTTCTTGAACAAGGGAGTTCGTCGGTGAGTGTGCAAGGGAGATATCTTGAGAAGAGGAGGCCATTTTTTTGTATGAAGATAAGAATTTTGCAGGTTTTTGCAAGGTTCGCCGGAGAAGAAGAGAAGAGTTCGTAATGTTTATGACGATTGGTAACTTGGGTTTTATACTGAAGGGTAACGGTTAGAATTCTGAAGAGGTAAATATATGGAATTGAATAAAATTTGGAATACGTGCTCGAGTGTAAACGGCTGGTTCAACTTTTCAGAATAACGTGTGCCATGTACGCCCAATGAATGTGAGACACGTCAACAGTGTCAGAGTATGACAAGACGTCGTGCGCGGCCCATTAATGCTAGGCGCGTGGGCTTCTTTACCTCCACATGATTTTTACCCTTAGTAAAAATAGCCGTTACTGTTACAGAATTTCCCAGTTTTTGAAAATGACAGAAGCTCTGTACAGATAGAGCTCTGTCGTTTGAAACTCTCTTCGTATCCTCTGTTGTTTGTACCTTAAAAAACGTTTGAAAAGCATTGGAGAGGATCGATAGATTTTAGAGTAGAAATTGCATTCACAGAGGTTTTGGAGCTCTGTCAGAGCTAGCAGAAGCTCTATAAGAGGAAATTTCTCATAACTAAAAATCTATTAAACTTTTTGATCATACTGGTTTTTAATTGTTTTAAGAATTGTTTTTAGGACATATTTTGAAGTTGGTGTCCTAGAAAACTGTTTTGGATAAGGTTCTGTGCGAGTAACTCCTTTTAAAAGCTTATGTTGGTCAACAGAGTTTCTTTGGTGGAATGAGCTCTGTGACCAACAATCTTTTGAGAATCTCAAAGTGTGCATTTGTGCAAAATAGGTCTTTTTTAGATGACATTCATAATCGATCGAAAGAGTTTAAATTTACCATCATAGAGATTTTCTCTGGCAGAGCCTCTGTTGAGCTCAACAGAGGCTCTATGACCTCAAATTTCTCATAACTCAAAATTTATGCATCTTTTTGATCATTTGAAGTTTGAAATGTCTTTGGCAGTGTTTCTAGGAAATATTTGGAAATTTGTGTCCTAGAAAACTGTTTTCGAAAATGATTTTGTACGTGTAAACTTCAAATATCTTGATTTTGTTAGCTGAGTTTTCATCCACAGAACCTGGGAGCAACGGCTAGCAGCATCAACGTATTCGGCTTCTGTTGTAGATGTGGATACGTAGTTCTGCTTCTTAGAGGTCCAGCTGACTAGTTTACCACCTAGGAATTGACAACTCCCAGATGTACTCTTTCTGTCGAGCTTGCATCCTCTATAATTTGAATCTGTATAAGCTTTAAGACCAAAACCAGAGTTCTTCGGATACCAGAGGCCAAGATTTTTGGTCCCTTTGAGGTATCTGAAGATCCTCTTTACAGCATTATAATGGGATTCCTTCGGGTTAGCTTGATATCTTGCACAGAGACATGTGGCATGCATTATGTCAGGTCTACTTGCAGTTAAGTATAACAGAGACCCAATCATTCCTCTGTAGAGCGTGCACTCTATAGGTATGCCATTTGGATCTGAGTCTAACTTATTTTCCTGTGGCCATTGGAGTCTTCATTACAGAGGCATCAGAGAGACTATATTTTGTAAGTATGTCAGAGACATATTTAGCTTGATTTATGAAAATTCCCTCTGATGATTGTTTTACTTGGAGTCCTAGGAAGAAAGTTAATTCTCCCATCATACTCATTTCAAACTCACTCTGCATGAGTTTTTCGAAATCTTTGCATTCTT
This sequence comes from Saussurea involucrata, assembly GCA_033807775.1. Taxonomy (NCBI): domain Eukaryota; kingdom Viridiplantae; phylum Streptophyta; class Magnoliopsida; order Asterales; family Asteraceae; genus Saussurea; species Saussurea involucrata. Next base: position 61,054,445 of record CM066313.1, on the reverse strand, counting down.
GTGCATTTGTAGACCCAAAAATTATGTCGTCCACATATATTTGTACAAGCATAATTTCATCACTTTTTCGTTTATAAAACAAAGTTGTATCCATCGTACCTCTGTCGTAACCATTATCGAGAAGAAAGGAAGAAAGTCTTTCGTACCATGCTCTTGGAGCCTGTTTCAGTCCATACAGAGCTTAGTCGAGGTAGTATACGTATTTTGGGTACTTAGAGCTTTCAAATCCTGGTGGCTGTTGGACATATACTTCTTCTTGGATTTCGCCATTTAGAAAGGCCGATTTTACGTCCATTTGAAATACTTTGAAACCTCTGTGGGCTGCGAAGGCCAAAAATATTCTTATGGCTTCGAGTCGTGCGACAGGGGCAAAAGTTTCATCGTAATCTATGCCTTCTTCTTGGCGATATCCCTTGTCTACCAATCTTTCTTTGTTTCTTATGACCACTCCATCTTCATCCTTCTTATTTCTGAAGACCCATTTAGTTCCTATGGCTTGTTTTCCTCGTGGCAGAGGAACTAAATTCCAGACTTTGTTTCGTTCAAATTGTAGAAGCTCTTCTCGCATAGCCTCTACCCAGTTTGGGTCGTCAAGGGCTTCAGAGATCCTGTTTGGCTCGATCACACTAATAAAGTTTGTAAAGAAACAAAAGTTAGCAGTGGCAGATCTTGTTTTTACCTTTTCAGAAGGTTCGTCGATTATTAGATTTGGAGGATGGCTCTTTGTCCACTTTGTTGTTCTTGGGAGATGGTCATCGATTTCATCAAGTTGATCTTCAGAGGTTTCTAATTGTTGTTCTGGTACAGCCTCTGTCGTAGATTTTGCTTTCGTGCTTGATCCTACAACTTGTGGGATGATTGGAATGAATGGCGGAGTTTGTTCCTCTGAGGAAGTAGAGACTAAGTCCTCTTGTTCCTCTGTTATTGGTTCCTCTGTGGTTTCTGGAGTTGGTTCTTCAGTAGCTTCTGTGGTTGTTATCTTTGATGTATCATCTTCTGTTGGCTCCCCCTCGGCATTTGCATCTGTATGATTATCAGAAGAAGATGAAGTATTTATGGGACCAGTTAGGGAGATACCTATAGCGTTTTGTCTGGCAGAAGATGATTCTCCAGAGGCTCTGTTGGCTCCAGCAGAGGGATCAATGTCGTCATGGAACATCTCTTGAAATAGAAGATTTAAGTCTTCTTCTCTTGTTTTCGAGATGCCAGAGGATTCCCGTTTTAGACCGAGTTCTGAACTGATTTGTTCAGAAGTCTTCTGGAAGGTATCGTCAAAAGAAACGTTTATGCTTTCTACGATCGTTTGAGACTGCAGAAGATAAACTCTGCAGGCCTTGGAAGTTGCAGAGTATCCTATGAACTTACCTTCATCTGCCTTTACTTCAAACTTTCCTCTTGCTTCTCTATCATTTAAGACGAAGCACTTGCATCCAAATACATGGAAGAACTTGATGTTTGGTCGTCTTTTGTTGATCAAATGATATGGTGTTTTGATGTGTCTCTTTACAATGGTTGATACTGCTTCTGCCCAAAATGTCATTGGTAATCCACATGCGGTCAGCATAGTTCTGGCGTCCTCCACAAGCGTGTGGTTCTTTCGTTCAACCACTCCATTCTGTTGTGGGGTGCGTGCAGCAGAGAAGTTCTGTGAAATTCCTTCTTCTGTAAGATAGGCTTCAACGACAGAGTTTTTGAATTCTGTGCCATTGTCGCTTCTCAGCTTCTGAATCATGCACTCATACAGAACTTGGATTCTTTTCATTAAATTTATCAGTATGTTTGGAACATCGGATTTCTTTCTGATAAATTCAACCAATGTAAATCTTGAGAATTCATCGATCAAAACAAGCAGATATTTCTTGCCACCTAGGCTCTGTGTAGATATTGGACCGCAGAGGTCAACATGGAGCATGTACAGAGGCCTAGTGCAAGATACATCTGTTTTGCCCTTATGGGAAGCCTTTTTGAGTTTTCCCATTTCGCAGGCAGAGCAAAGATGATCTTTATTAAATTTAACGTTTGGTAGACCTTTGACTAGATCAAGTTTTACAAGTTTATCAAGAGTATGAAAGTTTAAATGGCAGAACCTGTTATTCCATAACCAGGCTTCTTCGCTTTTACAAGCAACGAGGCATATTTTGTATTTGTTTTTGGCATTGAAGTTCATGAGATATAGATCTCCTCTTCTTTCGGCTCGCAGAAGTTCAATTCCTGTGTCCTCGCTCTGTAGGGAACAGAAGGTTCTTTTGAACATTACGTCGAATCCCGTATCACATAGTTGACTAACACTGAGAAGATTGTGTTTAAGGCCATCAACATATGCAACTTTACATACGGTTATATTCTTCTTCTGTATGACTCTGTAGCTTTTAATGTACCCCTTTTTGTTGTCTCCAAAGGTCACAGATCCACCATCGTTCTTTTCTTTGTAAGTGGATAGAAGACCTCTGTCTCAAGTCATGTGCCTCGAGCATCCGGAGTCTAGATACCAGATTGGCACATACTGCTTCTGCAAGACAATCAGAGAGTTTTAGGTACCCATATCCGTATGGGTCCGGCTTTGTTAGGGGTATTTAAGTTTGCTTTAGCATTTTTGGTCTTTGCTTTAGCTTCTGTTGAAGACACATTTTGTTTCTTCTTACCCTTAGACTTATCATTTTCTTTGGGTACAGAGAGATGACAGTTTGGACTTTTGAAATGTTGATTTAACTTAAACATAAGATCAAAGCAATGACAGTATTGAATGTGCGAAGAGATTTGCTTAAACTTTTCATTAAAGACATTAAATGGGAGCACAGAGGCATTACAATTTATCCTAACATTAGACTTCCTATTACAAGAAGGTTTATGTAGGCTAGATTGTGGTTTGCAAAATCCTTTGTTGAGTGCGGCCTTCTGTGTACCCCTTCTGTGGTGAACTTCTGCAGGTTTCACTGGCACAGAAGAAAAAGATTTGTTAATTTTAGTCCATTTACCCTTTTGTTGCCATGTTGGTTTTTCTTTAACAGGTTTTAAGGGTTTTAAAATCTTTGAGCTTGTTGGAATTTGAGTGGACATTAACTTCTGTTGTTTGAAATTTTCAAGCTTAAGAGAAGTTTTGGCTTGTATGCACATATCCAAAAAGTCTGGACAGATAGGAATTCCAGTGATTTTCTCCTTGGGAGGAATAGTTCTGTTAAGAACTTCAGAGGTTTGTTTAAAGACCTCTGTGTCACTAGGTCTGATCTCTGATTCGTCAGAGGATGAATCGTCCTCATATACAGAGGTTGAGTCACTTGGTTCTCTTTCGAAAGAGGCTGGACTTTCAGAACACGTGTCATACTTACTTTCTTCCTTTTCTAAGGAACTATCTTCTAAGTTAACAGAAGTATCTGTTAAGTTTTCTTCAGAGAGATCTTGATCGCTGGAAGATGTACAGAGGTTTTCTTCAGAGATATCAAGTTTTTCTTCTGTAATTCTTGGCTTGAACTCAGGTGCCTCTGCTAATAATTTCTTTTCAGAATTCATCATGCAGACAAACGCAACTTGAGTTTGAGTCTCTGGTTTACCAAACTTGAAGATTCCTATCTGATCTTGAGTTTTCAGATACCTCTTAGGTTTGGATTCTCTTTTGACAGAGATTGAAGGTGACAAATCTGTGTTTTTAAACCACACATTTATCATCTTCAGAGGTTTCCTCTGGTGAGGTTCCCCAGTAACTTTTCACCTTTTACTTATAGAGAGAAGATTTGGAAATCCAGGTTTTCTTGTATCTCCAATGTGAAATAGAGAGGACAGAGACTTGTCTCTTTTGTTTCCGGTATAGGGATCTATATCACAGAAGCCAATTCCCCGTCTCCCTATTTGAGTATTAATTTTTTCGTACACCTTCTGTGCATCTTGAAGTTTTTTAATTTGAAGATCTCTTCTGAGTAAATCTTGACAGAGGACTTCTCTTTCCTTTTGAAAATAATTTTTTAGTGCTAAGATGTTCATTATGTCGCACTCAACGTCCATTAGTTCTTTAGACTTTGTTTTCAAAGAAGAATTAAGTTCAGAAATCTTTTCTTTTAAAGGATTTAACTTTTTGTTCCAGTCCATTTCAATTTCTTCTTTTTCTTTAAAGATTTTATCTTTTTCTTGGGTGAGAAGTCTAGCTTCTCTCTTATAGAAAGTGAGTTTTTTCTGAATATTTTCGCATGTCTTTTTCATTTCAGTGTATTCAATGTTAAATTTAATCAAATCATCTTCTGCAGTTTTAGAGTTAGAGGTAGAAGTGGATACCTCACTGTCGGAGTCGGAGCTGACTTCTGCCATGCCACAGAATAGAGCATTCTTTGTTTCGCCTTCGTCAGAGGATGTGTCTGACTCCCAGATTTCTTTGTTCACCATTAGTGACTTCTAAGCATAGTATTCAGCTTTCTTTTTGTAGAAAGCTGCATCCCTCTGAGGACGATTTGATTTGTTCCTGCACTCGTTGGCGAAATGACCTGGTTTTCCACAGTTGTAGCATCCTTGGTTCTGTGTGGAGTTTCCAGCTCTGTCTTCCGACCTCTGTCGGTTACCACTTCTTTCGGTTCGGCATTCATTTGCGTAGTGGCCTGGCTTACCACATTTATAGCACTCTTGAATTTGTGGAGTGTTGCCAGTTTTGTTATCTGACCTCTGTCGGTCACTTCCTCTGTCATTTCTGTCACTTATCCTCTGTCGATCACCACTTATGTCGTTTCTGTCGTTTGACCCTTCTCTTTCTTGATTATCTCTTTCATATCGTTCATTACCAAATTTCTTCTGGTATCCTCTGCTGAATTCCTTTGTCAAGAGAGCTAATGATTTAGCTATCGAGGCCAGGGTTGTTTCTTCTTCTTCTGCTACTTCCTCCTCTTCTTCACTTTCCACCATTGTGTTTTTCTTCTTCTTCTCCTTTCTTTCTTCTGCAACTTTTTCTTTCTTTGGTTTCTCTCTAGCCTCTGTAGTCTTGCCCACGGTGCAAGAGGTGCAATGATCTGGGCCTTTGTTTGTGCTGCTAATGTTCCATAGAGGTCTGATAGAGTCCAGGAATCTAAGTCTTGATTTGTTTGTAGAGACATAGATAGCTGGAGCCATTCTTCATTCAGAGACTTAAGGAACATAACATTGTTCTCTTCAGAGGTTCTGTGGATGCCGAACTTCTTGCATTTGTTTATTAGAGAGTTAAACCTATCATACGTAGTTTGCAGAGGTTCTGTTGGCAGAGCTTTAAAGGCATAATATTCATTTATGTATTGGGCTCTGCGGTTCTTCTGGGTTTTGGCTCCTCCTTCTAGTTGTTTTTCCAGTTCTTTCCATAGATCATATGCAGATTCACATCCATCCATGGATTGGAAAAGGTCATTTGGAATGGCCATAATCAGAATTCTCTTAGTTTTCTGTGCAACTTCGTGTTTTGCCCAATCAGGATCAGACCATTTAGCCTGAGTCTTTGGTTTCGTGTGTTCTGGGATTTCTGGAGTGTCGTCTGTGCCAGGAACACGAGGTATAGTTATCATGGGAACGAAAGGAGGGTTACGGATATAATAAACCAATTCTTTGTCAGTACCCTCAAAGAAGTGAATCATTCGAATCTCCCATTGAGGGTATTCTTCTCTAAGAAGAGTGGGAGGTTTGGTTAAGGAACCAGCAGAGAGGAAGTTGTTTGTATTCGTCATTTTAGAGAAAGATAAATTATCCAGAAAAGGGTTTGAACAACAAACTTTTCAGAGTATGAAGTGGATGCTTCGTATGAAGTTATTAAGCTTAAAAGCTTTAAGCTGAGCACTAAAATGGTGTTTTTTTAACCAGAATAACAGATTCTATAAGTTTACCAAAGTTCGAATGAATCGAAAATGGCAGAAAAACAGAAACTGTTTGAATAATATGAAGAATAGGTTAAAAATCCAAGTTTCTACCAAAGATCATAGCTATAGAGTGGATCCCTTGATATTAAAAATCAAGGGTTGCTCTGATACCAATTGTTGGTTCCTGTTTTCTCAACAATGATCTTAACTTTCAGTTAGTTCAGATTTAGATATGGTGCGGAAGCGTATTGTCACACCCCGCTAGAGCGGAAACACGGGATGTCACAGCTAAATGTTTCAAAAGCATAAGGTAGAAGACAACACACAATCATCATATCAAAAGAGTACAATTACAACGTGTTTTTAGAAATACATCTTGTCCAAAATAACAAAAGAACTTGACATGATGAAATAAAGTTGAATGTCGTTAATCTGGTGCCTTCTAGAATGCATCCTTACTTGTTGTTTCCTGAAAAGCATGTAAAGGAGAGTGTCAACTATAAAAATAGTTGGTGAGTTCATAGGTTTTCGTGTGCACTAAAAGTTTTAATGCAAGTTGAAAGTTTCGTACTTTCAAAAAAAACGCGGTAAAACTCTTGGTTGTAAAGTTTCGTTTTCGTTTTGCATGCTCATGGTATAAACAATGTAATGCCTCAGAGGTAGCAAGCTAAGCCATTACCCAAACCTCTCGACCTTGTATTAGTTGCCCCGAGTCATCATGTTCTATCACTAACATGGCGTTGTAACAATTATGCACTTACTTTACCGTAAGTGGGTGGTCAACCAAATAACGTTATTCATAATTATCATGGCTCACACATGTGAGTTAAATAGGTAATGTAAAAGTGTAGGGACTTTTTGTATGATAGCATAACTTAGAAGCTTTAACATGTGCATACGTACCGTTGAGCGTTAAACATGCGTAGTATTTCAGTAATAAAACAGTTGATTTCGAATAAAGTTTGTAACATGCTTTTCACCCCAAAAATATGTAAAACAGTAAAAGGGGCTATGAAGACTCACGGTGGATAGCGTAGATGTTTCCCAAGAGATGCGTAATGTGATCTGTAACGCGATCCTACTTCGATCCTACGAATGTAAGGACACTAGTAAGATTCTAGGCTCTAAACTGTGGTCGTTTAATTATCCAATCAACATAAAATGCCCTTGATGAGATTAAGTTTGTATGTTGTCTATAAGTTCCTTGATTTTAATAGTTCATATTCAAAATGAAACGTTACATATGATAGTTTGAGATTACCACAATTTCGTCATGAAAATGAAGAAAAGGGTTAATAATTAGGATCATATGCATAGTATGTAAATAAAGTTAGAAGTTAGGTTATATGCAATACATATATAAATACCACAATTCCATCATAAAATGATGAAAAGGGTTAATAATTATATGTTAGATTGTTAGAGTATAAGTAAAATGCGTAAGTAAGTATAGATATATTCCACGATTCCACCATGCAAATGGTGAAACGGGTATGGTTAGGATAAGTAAATATGTATATATAGTACATATATATAAATATACCACAACTTCTTTACCAAAGGTGAGAAAAAGGGTCAAGAGATAGCATATAGCTATAATACAATATAGTTGTTAGTAGTCAGAATTAGTAGTCACTTTTGGTTACTGTTTGGATAACTTCCAAAGATCATTTGGTTCTGGTATTTTATGGCCAAGTGCTTCCATGTGTTAGGAAACGTTTGCCATAAGTCCCATGATTTTTAGAGTAATATAAGTGCATGAAAAAATATTTGACGTAAACAGTGACAGAAAACGTTGCTGATGCGCACTGTTTTTGTGTATACTGTTTGAAGGTCGAAAACTCAATGTTTTTCACAGATTCCCGTTGGGTTTGATTCTTAACTCATAAAATAAAGTTCCAGAAAAGAAATCACTCCATTTGGAGTATTTTTGAGAGAGATATGGCCATGCAAAGTCAGTGGAAAAATCTGACAGATTGTTGTTGGAAATAGCTTCTTTATATAAATGCTCTTTTTCTATTGGCTCTTTAAAGATCTTGTTCTTTTTGCTTAGCCACGATTTTTGACACATAAAATTAATATTTTCAGCGGAAAAACTTGCTTTTTGTTTACACAATCTACATGCAATGGGTTTAGACAAATCATCTTGCCAAAACATTTTCAAAACTTGTTGTTCTTGAGTTTTTTTTGAGAAAACATTCAAGTAAAACATTCTTAGATCACTAATATTGGTTTGATGATGGATTCTTCACACTTTTAATGACATGCAAAGTGTCATGGTGATGAATCTACAAACATTAGGATGCCAAGGAATGTATTTAGCAAGAATAGAGTGAAAAACTAGAGTATATGAAGGTGAAACTTTGAAATATGCAAGATTGTTGTATGTAGAAGTATGAGTGTTGTTAAAAGAAGAGTTTTACCTTTGTTCTTGATGTTCTTGAGGGCTGGACTTTGGAGTTTGATGGAGAGCAAAATGGAGAGAAGGAGGAGGAAACTCTTGGAGAGAGTTGAGAGGAATAGAGTGAATGGCAAAGTGTTGAAGTGAAGAGGGTGAGGGGGTATATATGGGGGAGGGGGCCGGTTTTTGGGAGAGGGAAAAGAGAGAGTGAGGAGTGTGGGTTTGGTTAAAATGATGGTGTTTTATATAATTTTAAATTTTAATTAATTTTTATTTCTTTTAATTAGTTGAATTATTGAACTTAATTGGTATTAATAATAAAATTAGTTGAATTTGCTAGTATTTATTATTATTTTTTTGTAGGTTATATATATATATAAACTTATACATATATAAGTGTATAAAATGTTTTTAGTTGGCATTTTATGAGATGTATGGATAATTTCCTAATTTGAGGGATTTTAGACACAAATTCTAATTTTTCCCTACTGTGTCGGGTTTACTGCTAAAACTAGACAGTGTGACATAAAATAACTGTATCTGATATATTTAGTGCAGTTCTAACCTGAACGCAATTTTGACGGTTGTCACACGTATTTAAGAACTGAAAGATAATGTAAGGTAGAAGAACACACAATATCAAATAAACAGTAAGTAAGAACAGATGAATATTTCCAAGATTACTGTATTTGATATATATTAAGAACACCAAAAACTTCAAAGGATTATCAAGAAATCTGCAGTTAATGGTGTGTGTGAGAAGTGCAAAGCTCAATGATATATGTGTATTTTTGTGGTATTAAGCTTAATAGAAGAACTCAACATGAGTCTTCTATTTATACTACTTCTAAAGGGGACATACTTAAGACAATAAGGACTTATCTACAGTTGACAGGATCGTATGAACAGTAGCTAGGTACGATGTTCATTTAATGTGCATGTTCCAATTCTGACAGAGCCCTATCAGAGTTTGACACGTGTAGTTGATGTTAGGGCATGCCTGGAAACAAGTGGATGAACGGATCTTGAAACAGTAGAAAGATATTTGTAAATCTTCTAAGTCTTCAGTATAAACCGCAGAGGCTCTGTCAAGGGTGACAGAGGTTCTGCGGCTCGGTCCTCTGTGAGCAGTACTTCTACAGATTATTGCCTTCTGTCTTCTTGGGTTCTTCTGCAGGGCCTCTGTAGGTTACTTCTGTACTTAGACTATTTTCACTACTTTCACAAACAGAAAGATTGGAGCTAACAAATATCGAGAGAGAGAAACAGAGTGACGATTATAACTTAGATAAAGAACAGAGATCGCGTGAGAGCTCGCTTTCCATAAGTGATATTTCGACCCTATCTACCCGGGTATCACGAAATTCACTCGAGGATAATCTTGGTTCTCAGTTTTTGAGTTATCGATTTAGGCAGAATCGACACCTATTTAACACCTCAAGAATCGTAACCTAAACCATATTGATACTGAAAATAATATCACATTAAATGAGATTGATTGTGCATTAAAATCGGCAGCTACAAACAAGAAGAAAACTTCCAGACGTTGGCGCCAGTCTCCGCGCCAGTCAACTGGCGCCAGTATCAGCGCCGGTAACATTCCAGAGGCTGGCGCCAGTCTCCGCACCAGGCAACTGGCGCCACCATCAGCGCGGGCAACATTTCCAGAGCCTGGCGCCAGTCTTGGCGCCAACACTGGCCCCGACGCCCAGTTCATACGAACACTTTGTAACTTGCCAATCTTAACCGTCCAACAATCCCGGGTTCTAGTTAGCTTACACGAGTGTGCACTCCACACCTCATAACTCATGTTTATAGCTTAGCTAACAACCCCATTATTATCTTTGTGGATCCAATTACACAAAATGAACTTGATGATTTCACTAAAATCACCAACATGCACCATTGGATTTTGCATTCAGCAGAGGCTGGAAAGCCGAAACTGTAAGGGGGCGTTTGGTTCACAGATTCTGATGGAATTTGATGGAATTGGAATGTCGAATTCCATTAACCGAATTCCATTCCTTCGTTTGGTTCATTCTTTTTTACGAAAAAGAATGTCCAATTCCACCAGATTCCATAAATAAGTGAATTTGAAATTTCTTTAGCAATCTTGAAGGATTTTGATGGAATTGGAATTGATGGAATGTTGTATTTTTATAATTCCAAATATACCATTTAACTTAAATATAACATAATTTAATTTAATACTTTAGGTTTTTATTTTATATTTTATATTTTGATTTTGATTTTATATTTATATTTATATTTATATTCATATTTTATATTTATATTTATATTTTAATTTTATATAATATAATTTAATACATTTTTTTATTTTCTCGAAATATATTTTATTTTTTCAAAATATAATTTTGTTTGTTTGACAATATATTTTATCTGGGTTGTGTATATTATATTTTTTGCGCATTAAAGTATTTAAAAATTATTTTATTAAAGTATTTTTAGTTAAAAAATATATTTAATGATTATTTTTTAAAGAATTTTTTGTTTTAAAAAATTAAAACTTATCAAAAAGGGTATTTTGGTCATTTATAATAAATTCATTCTAATTCCAAAGCTACATTCTGTGAACTAAACAGACAAATTCCAATTCCTTTAACAGATTTCATTCCAATTCTGTCAATCGTGCTCAAACCTGACAACATTTCATTCCAATTCCTTCAAAGTCAAATTCCTTTGACAGATTCCATTCCACCCAAAAACATTCTGCGAACCAAATGCCACCAAGTCTTAGGGGGTGTTTACTTGTGACTTAATGAGCTTAATGATGTTACTGGCTTATTCGCACAACTATTTTAACCTGTTTACTTGTGACTTATTCGCATAGAGGGTGACTTATTCGCACATATGGATATGTTATGTTGTCCCCATTCAGCCAAAAAAAGACATGCCTACCCCTTATATTAAAGATACACTCCTTCCAGATTAAAAACACTACACGCCTCCTTCATTTTCATCTCTATCATCACCATCCCCAAACTTCATCTCCTACAAAAACCTTAGCTGATGTGGATCTTCGTCAACATCTTCACCATCTCCATCAAGAACCCTAGCCGATTTCAACCTGCAACTTCATCTACCACAAGTAAACAGCTCCATCTCTCTGTTGTCTCATCTTTGCTTCTCTCCGACGTTGGTTCCTCGTCGTTGCTTCTCCCAAAATCTAATACCACATCGTTGCTTCCTTTTGTGGTCTTTGCCTTTTTGCTTCCTAATCGTTTCATGAGTACATAGCCGTCAATGTATTTCATTATCATCATCACTACCAAGAATTAGGGTTATTTTTTATTAGGTTTATAAATATAAATTAGAGTAAATTACACTTTTGGTCCTTGTGGTAGTCACTTACTATCAACTATAGTCCCTATTTTAAACTAATTACAATTTTGGTTATTGTGGTTGCCATTTTATTTCAGTTTTGGTCCCTCTGACTAACTCCCATTAAATGAGTATGTTAACTCAGGGGCAATTCAGTCTTTTTATAAAATTTCTTTTATTTTTTATTTTTTTATTTGTATTAAAACCATAAATCCATAACTCTCTCTCCTTTCTTTCTCCTGCAACTGATGTGATATGGAATTACCCCATCCCTTCCATTTTTACCAATTAATTATTATTATTCTTCATCTCCCTCAATCCATAACCCTAAAACCCACAATACATCTCATTTCCCATGACATGTTCTCGTCTTATTTCCCGTCATTGGCGACCCAAAAAAGAAAAAGGAAGAGGAAGACCCTCTTCACTATCACAGAGTTTCGGCCTCAGTCTTCGAAAAAATGGGTTGTTCGACGATGACAGAACCCAACCCGTATGTGGGTTTCCTTCTCACGCTCACGATGACGATCACAAAACCAATCCTCTCTCTCTCTCTCTCGCCTATCTTCTCCCCCACCCCAGAATTATGAGCTTTGTTCAACGATCGTTAAACACAGAAGCTAGGTCTGTGGGTTTTAGATTTGTTTTTCTTCTTGGTTTGATTGCAAAACACAGAACCAGATATGTGGGTTATGTTCTCTAGAAAGATATGTCTTGGGTTTCAAATTTGACTTCACTTCTCAAAAAAAAATCTTCTAAAAGCAATCAAGAACAAGAAGAAATTTGGTTTTTCCATTTATTTTTAGGATCTAACCAGGGCAAACTTTTGTTTATTGATTTTCTTGGGTTTGATTTTGAGTTTTACATCACAAATCCACCGGAGAAGATTACTAGATAAAGATGGGGTCACCGAGAAACCCGTTGATGTGTTGAAAAAGATACCTGGTAACGATAAGTGTGCTGATTGTGGTGCACCTGAATCAGATTGGGCTTCTCTTTCTTGCAATCGTACCAGGTGGTCGACCACCTCCCTCGACAACCAATTTCTTCGATTGCATTGATTTGTTCTGGGTTTTTTTTTTATTTCATTGTGAATTATCACTGTAATTCGTTCCACCCTCCTGGTTTGTTTTTTATTTCATCATCGATGGTTCCCCTGTTTTTATGTTTAGGGTTTTTTTCAATTTGCTTGTTGTTTGGGGTATTTAGAGTTTTTGATTTAGGTTACATTTGTTTCAAATACCAGTATGACATTCCGTATTTGGGTTTCAGATTATCATTTGGATATGGGTTTTTTTGTTTTTAGATTTGGGTTTTGAGGGAATAGATGACACAGAACAGATGGAAGGGTTTTACCGGAGAAGATGAAATTTAAAGAAACAATAGCATATTTTATAGTTAATTGAAAATTAAAGAATCTGCTAAAGTGTAATTTCAAAGGTTAAATTGGACTATTTTGCCCATAGATGGGTTAGCATTTAATGGCACATAAATGGATTAAAGTCAATAAGGACTAACATTGAAATGGAATGGATACCATAATGACTATAATTGTAATTAGTTTGAAATAGGGACTACTCTTGATAGTAGGTGGTAACCAAGGGGACCAAAAGTGTAATTTACTCTATAAATTATTTGAATAAATTTAAAAACCTTTTGTTAATTGACATTTTTTGTGGCTGAAATTTAAGTTGATTTTTGTGTTTAAAATTATCAAATAGTATTTATTTTATATTAAAGGGTAAAATAGTCATTTATATAATTCAGACAATGGATTTAGGATAAAAAGTAAACAATAACATATTTTTATCTAGACAGACAAATTTATCCAAAAAGATAAATTTATTCATACATGACTTAATGAAAAATTTGGTAAACAGCCCCTTAGATAAGAAAATTGAGATAGATAAAAACATCCTTATACTTTGAAACTTTTTTTATTGTATACTCGAATAAAAAGTTCATCTCTCATAATCATATATTACTTATCATTTTCGTCTGGTTTTAGTTAAGTCACCTAACGTACATCATCGCCATTAATAATGGTTGAGATTTTGTTAGTTTATTTGATTTAAAGTAGATGAAAGTTTTTGATGTGATTGTGTGTAAATATATGATGGATAAATCTTTTTGATTGGATATGAAATATAATTTAGAAAAGATTGAAGGTACAATGATGCACTTATATAGTTTGCTTCTTGTAAACCATATTATATTGAGTTTTAAGCTTGGCTTTTAGCATATAACTATTTCAACACCATATGTATATATATATGTGTGTATATATATGTATATATATATATATATATATATAGAGAGAGAGGGGTGAGTTCATACGAGAACGCTAACTATTTAAGAAAACAACCGCTATGTACAAAATCATATATGATTCACGTACAAAATCATATATGATTACGCGACTTTTCCCGCCACTTTAAGTCGCGGTCAAAGTCGCGCGTGTCCAGTTTTTGCAGTTAATGTAAAATCACATGTGATTTTGCACATGAATTGTTGTTTTCTTGTTTTTTTAAATAGTTAGCGTTCTTGTTTAACTTTCCCCTCTCTCTCTCTCTATCTATACTACATATATAAGCATATAGACATAATGTCTTAAATACAAGAGTCTATGCATGATGTACAACATTTTTATGCATTAAATTTGAAAAACTCTTAATTACAAGTATAAATGCACAATGTACAAGCTGAAACCTTTTGATTTAAAAAACACGAAAGACTCGGCCCTTCTACCTCTACACATCTCACCCATACCGTGATATCTGACGTCCATGATTCTGAGCCCATACCGAGATTACCACACGCTTTCTTCTTCAACTCTGTCATACCATACCCACTTCTTCAACTCTGTCATACCATACCCATACTGAGAGCAAACTGCAGCCATACTGAAATGGAACATTTCTTCACTTTTTCTACCTGCTACTTGATGGCTCCCAAAACTTCACGTTGCATATAAATCAGATGATTACATATAAATCAGATGAGAGTTATATCTCCTATTTGTCTCTTAAACACATCGTCTTGATGTCTGTTTCATTTTGATTTGAAGAAACCTACATCACGATTTTGATTTCAGGTAGGTAAGAAACCCTAACTCTTGTTTGCAGTCAATTTCATATGATTTATCATAAAACCCTTGTTATTGTTATCGATTTTGGGGGAATGTTAGATATTCATGTGAATATGTTTTTGAAAGCCATAGTATTAATCGTAAATTCGTTTTCAACATTTTGATTTTATTGATTCATAGGAATGCAGCAAGGAGAGGGGTTGAACCCCTGACCTTCTTTTGCAAAGGCAAGCAATCAACCAACTTATCTACCATGATTTTTGTGAAAAGTTTCTCTAGCACCCAAATGGTCAAATGGTCCCGTCGCTTGAAAAAAAATCCGGGTCAGCCTTTGCTCTTCTCCTCCCCTTCCCAAAACACCGTGTAAGTCTCCAGAACTTCAATTAAAATATTTTTGTCCAAATTTGTAGATTTGAAAATTAAGAGACTTGAATTTTGAAGCTTTGGTAGAAAAAATTAAAATTGGACTCTTGTACTTTTTGTTTCTTATATCAGGGTTTTGTTTAGTGCTGATGGGGGGAAGGAGGGCTTGGGTTGGGTGGTTGTGGTGATGGTGAAATCGGAGGATGGGTGGGTTTGACCTTATTTTGTTATTTTTTTCCATAAACATGTAGTCTGCCATGTCATCTTTTAGCAATTGGATGTGTCATATGGCATTCCTGTTGTACACAAACATTTTAGCATGATATGGAAGTAGTTAGGTACCATGTCAATGAAATATGTAGTTGGTCAATATTGTGGTATCTGTTAAATCGGCTAATCTTATGGTTTGTCAAATTGGCAATCAGTATAATACGTTCTTCTTTTCGGTAATCAGCCCAAGATGTTATGCTCCCTTTATAGGTTTTGAGTGTTTATATCTGTTCTGGCTGTGTATCATCAGGCCAATTAGTGTTTAAAGATACAAAATTTTCAAATTAATTTGCATAGCATATGTGAAACCATGTTTTATGGCCATTAACTTGTGATCCTCTGGTCATCAGACTTGGCTTTACGTAGCTAAACTCCTGTTGCATGCAGGCTGGGCCTCACGATTCCTTAAAAGATGTTGCTTTGAAACTGTTGCAAAACAAGGTTGCTACTGTTCCAATTATATCACGGGATGGTTCAATACCCCAGCTGCTACATTTGGCTTCCCTAACCGGAGTTCTAAAATGTAAGGTTTTCTTCGAGATAAGCGATTCAATGCATATGATCTCTTACTAACAAAGCAACATATTCCAGGCATCTGCAGACATTTTAAACATTCACCTGCCTCCTTGCCAATTCTTCAACAACCAATCTGTTCAATTCCTTTGGGCACGTGGGTCCCCAAGATTGGGGAATCAAATGGACACCCGTTTGCAATGTTGAGAGCCAATGCTTCTCTTAGCGATGCCTTGTCTTTATTAGTTCAAGGTAACTTTCCTCCCACCCACCCACCCACCTGACCACCTCCATAACTTTTGTTGTACGAAATAATAGTAACTCACTTTCCTCAATGCGACCAAGTACATAGTTTTGCTGTTCGATTTACAAATTGAAGTATATTCAATAAGCTATTCATTAAGTGTTGCAATTTGCGTATTTCCTGCTACAACCGAAGTCAGTGCAGTGCCTATAGTGGATGATAATGACTCATTGTTGGACATATACTGCCGAAGGTAAATTTCAGTCTACCCCACTGGAATGGTTGATAGCTTACAGGCATCATTGCTATTCTTCATATACTTTCTGTTAAAATATATGATTATTTTTGGCATTTTACATTGACAGTGACATCACTGCTTTGGCCAAAGACAGAGCATATGCCCAGATTCACCTTAATGAACTCAGCATTCATCAGGTAGGTATTACTGGTTCAGCATATATTCTGATTTCATCAGATTCATGACTTGTTGCTCTGTAAACCTAATATATTATTCTCTGCATCCCATGCAAATTGGAATGTCTTATTGAAGTATTTGACCATATATTATTCATGACTTGTTGCTCGATAATGAAACTCTTCAGCAACAAATTATAGAATGCTCACTTGGCAAATTAAAAAACAGCAATCCTGCTCTTTGGAGCAGAGGTGTGGTTTTTTGGTTTGGTATTTAGAACTTCATTTTCTTAATCTCGCTATTGATGAACTACTTTCAGGCGTTAGGAGACTTGTTATTGTGGAAGCAGGAAGCAAGCGTGTAGACGGCATCATTTCGTTAACTGATTTATTCAGGTTTTTGCTTGGATAGCCCGATAATCATTTTAGTCCTCATCATATCCACTAAAAGAAGCAAAGGTTCTTGCGTATGCTGAGTCTTTGATTTTCGAAGCAAAAGAATATTGAGTTTTTTGTTTTTTGTTTTTTTAGTATAAAATTAACTTAGTTAAAACTTAAAAGATCTTCAAAATGATGACTGATTTATAATGCTAATTACTAATCTTTAATTTCTAACACATTTTTTTGAAAGCATTAATTATTTAAGAAAATTTCTATGAGCAGGTTAAATTGGAAAGTAACCGATAATATGGAATAGTAGAATAATCGATTTTTTTGTTGTTGAAGAATATCGAGTTTTAATTATCAAGTCTTAAAAACATATTATCATTTATTAGGTACTATTGATTAATGCACGTTTCTTAAAGTCAAAGGTATAAACTATAACTATTTTGGTACAAGTTTTTAAAGCTTCACATTTGAAGAAGAAAAAGCTAACCAATAACAAGTGATAATCATGTTTAATACATGCTTATTCCTATTAATAGGCGTTTATCCTTATTTATGCTCAATAAATATACATTTACTCCATAAATAGTTTTTAACGAATATTGACGTTAATTTTCATATTCCATTTTAACTAAAAAGATGATTACCGACAACCTTGACCGACCCTACATGAAACCCGCCCAATTTGAATCACAAGTGAGAAGACATTTCAAAGTTGACTCAACGAGTTGACGCTAGAGGAAGGGTTCATGCATGTCTTTTGTGGGATTCGAACTAAGCGAAGTCGTTTCACGCCTTTGTCAACTGAGTTACATGTGATGCCCCAAATTACATTTAAATTTCACAGCTTGCTCACCCGGTGCATTGCACGGGCACACTGCTAGTATATATATATATATAGGGTCTCCTTCTTTTGTTAACTTTTTCATGATGTGCATATATGCACATCGGGCATTGCATATATGCACATATTACAATTGCCTGATGTGCATATATGCACTGGTTAACAAAAGAAGGAGCCCATATATATATATATATATATATATATATGAATTGTCAACATTTCTTTCTTTGTATTCAACACCATGCTTTTAAAACAATGATATTTGAGTCCATCCATTTAGGCCATTTTCATTTTTCTTCTTAATTTTCAGAAAATGACAAAATGAGAATGAAATGAATGGAGGAAACATCTTCTTTTTTGGCATCTTTGTAATCTTGATAACCGCATTAAAGAAATGGTGGTAGATTTACAGTCATCCATATTTGTGGAAGTAATTATAGGTTACATTATTATCATTGAAGTCAATGAAAAGAACGCGATTGCATTAATTAGTTACGGGATTAATTAGCATAAAAACCAACCATGCACATTTCTTATGTAATTTCGTTCTAAAATGAATATTTTTAGATTGAAGAGGCCAGGATACTCGAGGGATGTTGACTTTTCAAGTGGATGCTTTTCCGAATATGATGAGAATGGAGGGTACCCGGTCATGATATCCGATGTAGATGCTATGTTCAAGGTGGTTAAGCTGAATTACGAAAACCGTAAATGAACTAAGTCACTAGTATAGTAGCAATTCAACCGGAAGTTGGTACATTTTGGTAGTAACTCATGGAATAATGCATCTTGTGGTTAAAGAAAGGGTATTGCTTGTTTTGTGAGACCATCATTAGCTAGTCTTTTGGGTTCACCAAACTAGTAATTTATGACAAGAAAATTGAGAAAATAGATATTGTTCAAGGGGTTTTAAAGAAATAGCAATGAATTCCACAAGTGAATACACCAATAGGCGGAATCCACCTTTTGTTGGGTTGTGGGCCAACTCAGCAAAAAAGTCTAATAGGTCATGTATGAAACTTCAAATTTTCACCAATTTTGGGGAAATTTGGTGAAATCCACATGTCAAGCACATGGTTGGTTGGCGAAATCAGAGATGGGTCTCAAATGATTGGTTGGAAAAATCAGAGACAGTCCCACATGTCAAGTTTGCAGGATATTTACTTTGATGGAACTCACGACTTTTTTTTAAAAGCCTTTGAAAAAGTTGCCTCTCTTATTTGTTGCTATAAATGAGTAGTCTGGAAGACCCAATGTTTGGGGGTCAAGACTCATCTCGAGTGGTAGATCAAAATGGTAAAATTTTGGGTTTTTCTTTCATCAGGTCATCAGTTTAACTTCAAGTCAAGTCTGTTGGGGATTTGTCTGATTGTTAACTTCAAGTCTTCATGAAATTAATCGATGTGCATGTAAACTGGCGTAGACACCCACCAAGCCTACTCTTGTATCATGAATGATACAAGAAAAAACGGTTGGACCCAAGTGCATCAATACAAATCTGAAGGTTATGTTCTATAGGTAACTCGGATACCGTTGGATAGTGACCCTTTGATAGGTATCTGCAACCTTAGCCCTTAGGTACGGATCCACTACCTCGTAGCATTGCATCCGCTTTTGTCGGAAAGGAGAAATCTTAAAAATAATGTTGAACCCAAGTCAAAGTAATCCTTAGCTTGAACAAACAAAAATGTTCATAGTTTGCAAGATAATATCCTAGACATACAAATATAATGGTTCACAAACTAATAATGTAAAAAGAAGGAAGAAAGACAAGATTGGGACTTAACTAGAAATCCAAGTTGAGAGGAAAGGAGAAATCAACTAATTGTAAATAAGGTCACAATACTCTTATAGGATGGGAAAAATTCTATGGTGTGTATATCTTTTTCTAAGGTGGTTTAGAAAATGATACAAATGGAGATAATAATACAAGAGATCTTTTGGAAACACATCTAGGGAACTGAAAGTTATATTTTGGGATAGAAAACAAAATGAATGGGGAATTTTATATTGGCTAACGGGTTAGGTTTAAACTATTTCTTTATAATATATCTAGGAATCTCCCTTCTGTCTTCAATGGTTATTAGAAGAATAATTTAGTGGGATTCTGCATATTTATATAAGTGCATAAATTAAACTTCTAAATGGATGAAAAAAAGACTTGGTTCGAGAAGCATGGACAAATAAACGATAGGAATGGGAGCACGATTGTAAAGCTTATCATGTGAGCATGACAAGAACAAATAATCTTACCCGGTAAGAGGCATATCAAGGACGGACAATCTTACTAGTGAGGGAGAATATTTTTACCTGGTTGGCTTCTATCGGGTAGTGGACGCTTACCAATAAGGCAATAATTCATTTTGATGACCGAGCACGGAGAATGTTATCTGATAAGGTAAGTGGTGATGACACTTGCTAGTTAGCGCTTAGTGAACGACCCCATACGATCGTGGCCGCTTCTTGAAATGTAATGTCCATAGTAGAAATAAGGTCATGATCGTCGCACTTGAGAGGCGTGGTCGTGCATAGGATGGGAGTAAAAGTTTAAGGTACAATATTTGGGCAAAGAAGTTGAGTACCGACAACCTCAACTGCCCACACAAAACTTGTGCGCCTCCAAGGACACCAATGTGTGTGGGGGGGTTAACTCCCTCAACGGCTGGTGCTAGCGAGGGGAGGGGGGAGAACCTGGCACTTGTCTTGTATTTGGACAAAATCGTTCTTCCCCTTTGCTAGGTGAGTTGTACGCCAAAGAGTTTAAGGTACAATATTAGTTAATAGTATTATAACAAATAATTATAAAAAACACCTCCAAACAAATTTTATTAAATCGATTTAATCATTACAAATGTCCTAAATTATATAGTCATTCCTCACAACACATCCTTTTCAAAAAAAATGGAAAAGGATATTGAAATTAAGAAGACTCTAAAATATTTCAATATGAATTCCAAGAATATCTTCAACAAAATTCTCAATGCGCTCAATGAAATTCATTGTCAACCTCACTCCGACTTGGTTGAACATATTTGGTCGAATCGAGATTATAAGTGATCTATATTATTATTTATTACTTATTGTTACTTTTCATAAAGATTAATATTTTAGTATTTTTGCATTTTTTAATTGTAGTATAAAATTATGTTTACATTTTAATTGTTTATCAAATATGTTAGCAAAATATATAAATTAATTTAGAAAATTGAAAAAATAAAATATATTTGAATTTAAAATATTATGATATATTATCAAATTTATATTATAAAGACATCTCCCAGATGTTGTAAATGTGGTCCAACCTACATGTGACGAAGCCTGGTTTATTTTTGTTTTTCGACGTGTGTCTCAGGATCAGGATTAGATGCTATCATTGATGGTGTTGGTGGAGGTAAGCATTGTTAGACAACACTATTAGCCGATACAGTGTTTTGATTACCGTATCGATTGGGACTGAAGATAGCTCAACATAATATTTAGTAGATTTATATATCTATACATTTGGAATATGTTTGTAAGTAGTAAATAATATACTCGGTATAATACCGTGTAACACCCTGATTTTTATCCCAATTGAAGAAATGTTGAACTGGGGCAATAAAGGAAGAATAAATTATGGAGTATGGCTATAGTGCCATGCAGTTGTGACATCTGTCACAATAGCACCAATGGTACTGAAGGTGTGGTAGTTTCAGCTATAGTGCCATGTGATTGTGACATATGTCACAATAGCAACGGCGTTACCGAGTGGTTTGTCGTTCGAACGAATGTGCCATGTAATTATGACAATGGGGTAGCACCCGTAATTTTTGGGTAAACACAATTTCAAGTTAGTGTAGAAATCGATCTTTTAAGAGAGGTAGAGTGTAACATCCCGATTTTTGGAACTTTTAAGTAAATATGAAAAATAGGATTTTGGATTAAATCCTACATTTTATAGTCTTGTTGGATGGAGAATTCAAATACGAGTCCAACGGGCCTTTCTAGAGCGAAAACGGAGCTAAAACGAAGAAGTTATGGCCAAAACAACTTTCGGTACAATCTCGGCTAAAGTGACCAGCGAAAGTGACACTTGTGTCATTCTCGCCGGTTTTGTACCGAGAGCCATTTGACCACGGCGAGAGTGCCCAGCGAAAGTGACACTTGTGTCACTCTCGCACGTCACTTTAGCCGTCGGGTACCTGGAGCATAAAAACGTGATTTTCACCATTTCAACCCATTTTTCATTTCCCACTTCTTCTCCTTCAACCCTTCTCTCCCAAACCGAAACCCTAAGCTCCCAAAGTCGATTTTGAGCCATTTAGCCACAAGATTCGAAATTTGGAAGTGATTTCTTCATCTACCATGGTTTTGGGAAACAAATCTTGAAACCCTTTCACTTCATCATCTTCACCCAAAGCTTTCTAGGGTTTCATTCAACTTTTTTGTCCATTTTGAAGAGTTGGAGCTTGTAGTGTTTTGTTGGTGATCTAGAGGTGTTTTGGTTGGTGG
This sequence comes from Saussurea involucrata, assembly GCA_033807775.1. NCBI lineage: Eukaryota > Viridiplantae > Streptophyta > Magnoliopsida > Asterales > Asteraceae > Saussurea > Saussurea involucrata. The sequence goes on along the minus strand of CM066313.1, from coordinate 61,032,293 downwards.
ATTCAAGTTATGGTTAAGGTAATCTTCTCATATCTTCATCTATGGAAATTAGGGTTTTGGGTATAAGTTGAGATTATTGATGAAAATTTTGGGGAATGGTTTTGTATGGTTGAATATGGTTTTTGATGGTTGGAAACTTATGGATCTAGGTTTTTGGAGGATTTGGCTTGAAGATTCAAGTTTCTTTAAAGGAGTTCAATTTGGGGAAGATCTAGATTTAGCCTAAATCTAGCAAGGTGAGTTCAAGTTGATTTGTGAAAACGTTGTACATGCCAAAAATGTTATTTTCCAAGTATTTGTGTGTTTTACTTAAAATTATCAATTGTTGAGTTATTTGGTAAGTTTGACCCTTTTAAAGTGTTTAACTTTATAAAGTTTGTAAAACACCCATATTTGGGATTTTTGGATATTTTGATGTGTAGAAATCATAAATATGTCCTTAAATGATTTATTGCTCAAATGAAGTTTATTCAGTGGTTTAATCATGTTGGTGTAATTGATTTTATAAACCATTTGGGAAAATGCACATTTTAGTGTCATGAGTCATTTTGAGAATTTTAAGGGTATGAGTCCATTTGGGGAAAACCTTTATTCTAACCCGTGACGAGTTTTGGGTTAATGATAATTTTGTGGTATATGTATACCTAAGCGATGTTTAAATGCATTTTATGTTATGAGGTCTGTTATTTATGGGTCTAATGAGTTTTGAGCATTTTGCTCGGTTTTGACTTTGAGGGAGTCTTGGGAACATTTTGTCCGAGTTTGATGGCTCAATATAGAGTCTTATTTATGGTTTGCATTTATTGCAACTTGATACATTTTATGGCATATTATTGATATTTACATGCTCGGGTGCTTTAGTCATTCCGGGATGGGCATGTTAATGTAGATTGTGTTGCATTGGATCCATAGGCACGTAACTCAGTCTTTATTTGATGGTCTATCTCTTTGTGCACGAGGAGTGGACTATTGGAACGCATGGTTATATGCGGTAGGCAGGTCGGGGCCACTAGCGAGTAGGCAATGCGGGACATTGAAGTCCTTGAGGTGTAACTCGTCTAGACTGGATAGGCAATGTAGTCTCATAAGTCCTTGAGGTGTAACTCGACGGAGTAGACAATAAAGGCATGGGAAAGGTTTGAGGTTGTGATGTCTTTATGGCATGTGAACTAAAACCGGGACTTGAGGTGTAATCCAGTAACATCATAAGTGACCTAACTTTGTGTGCCCGTCATTTTCGATGGAATCGGGTCTCCCCCATCACCGAAAGGTGTTGTTTTTGGGTATTTACTTTTATCCATATTTTCGGTGACACATTTTATTTATATGAGGTGTATTTCAGGGTTTATTGGCGGAGTTCTATGCCTCATCCTTACTGGATGTTTTAAATATTAGAGTTTTATTCACGTGTATAATTACTGGGGGTATTTAACGTCGAAGCACGTTTTGAGTGAGTTGGGATTGGAATTCATTTTGGAAAACGCTTTATACATTTTGAGAACTTTTCTCGTAGACTTTGTGTGCGTTGGAAAATGAGTCGTTTACATCCTTCCATAAACTCTTTTGGAAATCGTGATTTATGTCGCAAAATTTCATTCAACGAATTATATAAATCATGTTATAAACTCTTGAACTCACTAGGCGTTAGCCTAACTTTTTTATTTGTCGGCATATGCAACAGGTTTAGGTTGGGGTTAATTCTAGTGACATTGTGAATAGATGAGTGCTAGTAGTGTGCTCGAGGAGTGAAGTGCTTAGTTAAGTCTTCCGAGTTTATTTTGGGAATAACAACTTGTATCCGAGTTAAGTAACATCGATGTGAACTTAGCCATTGTAATGAGACTTGAGTTGTATATTGTTTGAGGTTAATCATAGATTTTAATTTGAGGTATTTCTCGTATTGGATTACAGGGAGAAATCCTATTATTTTGGATGTTTTATCGAAAATTTTATTTAGTTGCTCTTTTCAAATTTGAGGGTGTTACATAGAGAAATAGGATTTTGGGCTTAAATCCTAGATTTTATGGCCTTATCGAATGAAGAATTCAAATACGAGTCCAACGGTTCTTTCCGAAGCAAAAACGGAGCTAAAGCGAAGAAGTTATGGCCAAAACATTGTTCGGTACATTCTGTGCTATAGTGCCAGCGATTGTGACACTGTCACTATAACATGTCACAACAGTCGGATGCCAAAAACTCTCGGTACGACTTGTGCGATTGTGACACTGTCATAATCGCATGTCACAATAGTATGAACGTACCAGAGCCTTAAAAATACGATTTTTCAGCCATTTCTCTCATTTCTCACTTCTAATCTCTTCCTTTCTGTCCCAAGTCGACCTAACACCCTCTCATATGAACCCTAACTCATTTTAGGGCTAAGTTCTTGTAAATAAAAGTGTTCCTTCATCATCTATGCAAGTGGTTTCATCTATTGGTGCAAGATTCAAGTGTTCATCTCCATTCCTTGAGATTTCTAGGTTTTTCCACCAAAACCTAAGTGGTGAGTTCATCCTCCTAGTTTCTAAACTTTATTATGAGTTATAAATGATCTATTAATGACTTCCTAGTGTTTTAATGTCTTAAATTTCGGTTTGAATGATTTTGGGGAAATTAGGGTAAACTTAGGGTTTTTGGTCAAAGTGGAGATTTTGAGATAAGATGTTTGAGGAATGATTCTAAGCACTTGAATACGTATATTTATGGTTGGAAAATTTGTGAATCTATGTTTTGGAAGAATTGCTTGTGGATTCAAGGAGCTCGTATTGGGGTAAAATCTAGATTTAGCCTAAATCTAGCAAGGTGAGTTTAAGTTGATTTGTGAAAACGTTGTACATGCCAAAAATGTCTATTTTAAGATATTTATGTGTTTTACATGAAATTATCAAATATTGGGATATTTGAAGGGTTTTGATATTTGAAATGTTTGACTTTATAAATCTTGTAAAACACCCACATTTGGGATTTTTGAGTATTTTGGTAGATAATCATAAATGAAGTGTTTTGATGATTTATTTTATAAATGGAGGTTATTTGATAAAATGCACTTTTAGTGTGTGTTTTGGAAATGTGCATAAATTGTATTATGGAACGTTTTGAAAGTATAAACATGTGAGTAATTGGATTTTGGTCATTCTCGACCTTGGGAACATTTTAGAAATTATAAATCTTTTTGGTTTTGGGTCAAAGGCCAATGGTGACTTAATAGACAAACATTTTAGGAAAAGAAGCATTTTGGTTTATGTAACCATATTGGCTCACATATTTAGCCAAACGTTTATTATGCCTTTTGGGCTTGATTTATACTCAAATGAGTGTTTGGGGTATTTGCCCAGTTTTATTTGCTCGATAAGGAGCCTTGAATGTTTGATGCTTTTAAACTGCATCTTGATGGAAATTACATGTTATAAATGCGCTAGTTCATTTATTTGGAGTCATGTAATATTTTAGACTGTAATGCATTGGATCTATAGGCATATGAGTCAGTCATATTTGTATAGTGGAGAGTCGTGGTATTCTCACTTTGGGAAGTATGCCGTTTCGGCATTGTTGTGTCCCAGTGTTGTAGAGAGGAACCTTGTTGGGTTGTACTCCGGATTTTGTTTTTTTTGGTTTGTGGTTTGATGTTCTAACACTTGTGCACGAGGGTTGAACATCTTGAGTTATCAAGTAAAGAGTCACGACTCCAATTCTTGAATGCTAGTAAGTAGGCAATATGGGTCCAATGGAGACCTTGAGGTGTAACTTACTAAAGACTGAACAGGCAAAAAGATCGTGTATCCTTGAGGTGTAGCTGTGCACAACAGGCAATGGGGGATACGGTGGTGCCACCCGTTGTTGGGTGGTGGACTTGAGGTGTATCTTAGCTAGCAGACAATAAAGTCCGACTCGAGTTGGAGCTTATTAAAGCAGACAATATACGATCTGAGATGTAGTTCAATAACGTTGTTATGCGACTTAACTTTGTGTTCCGCCACGTATAATGGAAGCGGGTCTCCCCCGTCACGGGAAGGTGTTGTATGGGTATTTATTTTTATCCATGTTTTCGGTGACGTATTTATGGGTTGAGTGTTATGCCCCATCCGTGTTTTGGATATTTCGGGATATAAAGTTTTATCCACGTTTTCATAAATTGGGAGTTCATTTACTATTCACATTTTGGATGAGTTTTGGGTTGAGTTTACTTTATGAACGAATGTTTTGTATCGGGGCTCTCGTCGTTAAAATTGTGTGTGTTGGGAAACGTCTATTTTGGTGTTCCATCACCTAAAATACATGTTATTGGAAAACGGGTCGTTTTCATATTTAAAGTAAATCATTTTGGAAATCATGATTTAAGTTGCACCATCTCTTTTAACGATTTATATAATCATGATTGTTGATCCAAACCCTCAGTGATTTGATAATGACCCTATCTTAAATACTTAGTGAAAATTGTAAGTAAACAATATGTATCAGAGTTTCACTATCGCTGATAAGTACTAAGATCTTACAGTACTGCTGATAGGAACTCTCGCACTTTTAGATTAAACATTCAGCGAACACTGTTCACCATATCACTGAGTCTGTTCAGTCCTTATGGTGATCGCTGATAAGTTAGTTGTTTACTTATGATCCCTGAAGACAAGATTCACGTCAACAAAGGTTCTACGCTGAAGTCGAAGATCAAGCTCAAGAACCAGCGACAAGTCTCCTAATGAACTGATGCGGATCAGCGAAGACTCAGATTTGTCCACTCAACGTGAAGTATCAAGTACAAGACTTCAGCTATCGCTGAACTTTATCATCCGCTGAATAGTAAATGATAATCGCTGAATCAACGAAAGCTGATCATGAAGTCCTCCGTACAAAGTACTTTTGTCTTAACCTCCCTTGCACGCCACCGTACGAAATGTCAGAAAAGAACCTCCGAAAATCTGAAATCGTACAACCACTCTGACACTACACTGTTCATTCATGCGGCTACTAAGGTTGTCATCAAAGGTCAATGACATGCAACCAATCCGCTAATGACACGTGTAAAGTATATATTGGATTGCATTAAATGCATGCAGTATATAAAGAGATGAACTCACTTCATTTGAAGTAACTTGCTAACTCTGGACAAGTTCAAATCTCTCAAGATAGGATTTTATTAGTAATCTCCTTATCTTTCTTAGTGCAAGAAAACCTTAGTGTTCCAACTTGTTTAGATTTAGGTTTATCCTTAATCTTGTTTCCGCAACAAGCTGTAAATTGTTAATGATTTATCAATAAACAATTTAGAAAAGTAAAATAGTGTGTTTGTATTCAACCCCCCCCCCCCCCCCCCCTTCTACCAACTTGTTTAAGCCTTTCGGGACCAACAAGTGGTATCAGAGCAGATTTGTTTAATCTCATAAACAAGATCTAATCTAAGATATTTTCTCTTCCTTGCTATTATCTGAAAATGGCCAACTCAAACACAAACACTCACTATATCGACAATGGTTCTCTTGCAAAACCCCCAAGATTTTCCAGAGACAACTTCAACTTATGGAAAAATAGGATGACACTCTTCTTAGAAGGTGTAGACCCTACTATACCTTACTATCTTGAAAACGGTCCACACATCCCTGTAACGATTGATCCTGCCGTTCCAGCCACTGCAACTAGAGCTGCTATTCCAGAAAGGCTGATTCCAAAGGAAATCCATCATTGGACCGATGAAGACAAGAAGAAAGTGGCTATAGATACAAAAGCCAGATCCATACTATCCATGGCCCTTCCTGACGAAGTCTACCATTCCGTCATGAACCTGAAATCCTCGAAGGCCATGTGGGACACAATATGTGTTCAGTATGAAGGAACGTCTGAAGTCCAGGATTCAAGAAAGATCAACCTGGTAAGACAATACGAAAGTTTCATCTCTGGTAAGAATGAAACTCTCTCTGAAGTACATCAACGTTTTAACTGCTTAATTATAGATCTTAAAACGGTTGGTAAGGAATATTCTAACTTTGAAGTTCTGACAAAGTTTTTAGAATGTTTACCTGAAAGCTGGGACAATTATTCCATGTGTCTCAAGCTGTCAAAAGATCTAAGATCAATGACACTCGCTACCTTATATGGCACATTGCTGAATCATGAGCAATCTAGCCATCTTAAGAAGAATCTTGTAAAAGATTCCAAAAGCACCCCTGTTGCTTTAATCTCAGAGGAACCTTCTACTCAGCGACCCGTGGTCACTATCACTGAGTTAGAAAGTAACTCTGAAAGATCATCAGATTCTGATTCTTCAGATGATGAATCCTTGGCTCTCCTAACTAAAAAGTTCAGGAGATTCGCCAAGAAGAAAATGTTTAGAAAGAACAAAACTCTTTCTATAGCTGACAAGCCTAAGTCATCAGCTTTTGTTGATAAGGCTACTGCTACTTGTTTTAACTGCGAAAAGACAGGTCATTTCGCTAACGAGTGCATGTCAAAGAAAATCATGAGACCTTCAGCCTTTACAAAGAAATCCTTTGTTCCAAGGAATAAAGACGACAAATACTTAAAGCTGAAGGAGAAGTATGCAAAGCTGAAAAGCTTTAAGAAGAAGGGAAAAGGCCTAATGGCTGACTATGATTGGGCTGCTTCTGATGAAGAAGCCTCATCATCTGATTCTGAAGATGATGAAGCAAATCAATGTCTCATGGCCAAGATTGAAGAAGAGGAAGAAAGTTCAGACATTCCCTCCACTTCAACATCTGCCATTCAGGTATCACCTTCCTTCTTTACCAATATTGTAAATATTGATGAAGCTGATAGTCTCCGTAAAATCGAACTACTGACTAGAAGCTTATACGAAGCCATGAACGGCAAAGCTGTGGTTGAAAACCAAAATCTTGATCTCGCTGAAAAGCTTAAAAATTGCCACCTTCAAATAGAAAAGCTTTCTAAATTTGAAGAAGATTTTAAAGATCAAGTCCATTTAAATCAGCTAGTCAAAATTGAACGAGCGGAAGCTATCGCTGCATTAAAAGCTGAACAAGCTACTGTTGAAGGATGGTGTAATTCTTCAACAAAGATCACTGAGATAATTAAGGCTCAGATTCCTCTGAGTGATAAACGTGGTCTGGGTTATAAATATGATACTCCAATACCAACCACTGAACGTTCAATGCTTAAATTTGGAACGTTCGTATCCTCAGTAGCTGACACTTCTTCATCTCAGTACTCCTCGTCGATTACACCAATCCCTGAGGAAACTCCTACCTCAAAAGGTAAGGAGAAAATGGTTTATTCAAAACCTACCTCTGTCTCTAAAGATAAAGGTAAAGGAATTGTAATTTATCAAAATCCTCAGAAGGGTACTTTAGTACCTAAGCTGAATGCTTCCAAAGCCTTAGTGATTCATTCATCTGGTTCTAGAAATCAGACCTCTGGATCAGTTCAGCGACCTACTCCTAGACTCAGAGTAGATGTCCTTGGTAAGAAATCTGAAGAAATGAATGTTCGTCCTATTTCAAAAACCAATAGTGTACTTGGTGCTGGCACTTCTAATTCCAAATTAAAAGCTCAGCACACAAGTGGTCCTAGAACTAATTTTAGTTATAGGAAATGTTATCACTGTGGACTTACCGATCACATTGCAAGTAAGTGTCCCACAGCCACCAAAGCTGATAAGATAGCTAAGGTGAAGATAGCACCAAAGAAGACCAAACCAGTTGCAAGTCAGGTCAAGGTGACTCATACCGCTGAGGTCAAGAAATTGACCAAAGTGAAGAAAGACAAAGCTGAATCTTCAAATGCTGCGAAGACTGCTGAACCCATTCCAACCACTTCCACTGACAAACGCGTATACATGGTGAAGTGGGTACCCAAGCAAAACTAATCTTCCTTTGTATTGCAGGTTAAGAAGGGTATCTGGTATCTCGATAGCGGATGCTCTAGACACATGACTGGAAAGAAAAGCCTGCTCGCTGAATACAAGGAAGAGAAGGGTCCCTCTGTAACTTTCGGTGGAAATGGAAAAGGACACACCCGAGGGTATGGTGTACTTTCAAATGGTACAACATCCTTCAGAAGAGTCGCATATGTTGAAGGGCTGAAGCATAATCTTCTGAGCATCAGTCAGCTTTGCGACATGGATAACAAAGTGATTTTCACCAAGGAATCCTGCTTTGTCTCTGACAAAAAGGAGAAGATAGCTCTCAGCGGTTATCGTTTGGAAAATGTTTACGTTATAAACATGGACTCAACAACCACTGAGAACTCCTGTTTCTTCTCAAAGGCATCTTCTGATGTCAACTGGCTATGGCACAAGAGACTCTCACATCTCAACTTCAAGACACTGAATACTCTTTCATCCAAAGAGTTAGTCACTGGTCTACCTCAACATTCATACGCCAAAGAATCCTTATGTTCAGCGTGTGAAAAAGGGAAGCAGACCAAGGCAAGCTTTAAGTCCAAGCAAGTTTCCTCAGTGTCATCTCCTCTTCAACTACTCCATATGGATTTGTTTGGCCCCGTTAACAAACAATCCATCGCTGGAAAGAAATATACGCTGGTCATAGTTGATGAATTCTCTCGTTATACATGGGTAATGTTTCTCCGTTCTAAGAGTGACACCCCTGAAGAACTCATCACCTTTGTTCGGAAGATGGAAACTCTGAACAATATGACTGTTCGCTCAATAAGGAGTGATCATGGAACTGAATTCAAAAACAGTTCTCTTGATTCCTTCCTTGAGAGCAAGGGTATTTCTCATAACTTTTCGTCAGTGAGAACACCACAACAAAACGGAGTCGCTGAAAGAAGAAATAGAACAATTATTGAAGCTGCACGTTCAATGCTCAGCGATTCTCACCTGCCTACTCAGTTTTGGGCAGAAGCTGTCAACACGGCTTGTTTTACGCAAAACAGGTCGCTGATAGTCAAAAGATTCAAAAAGACAGCCTATGAACTCTTTCATGGGAGAAAGCCTTCAATCAGCTTTCTTCACATCTTTGGTTGTCAGTGTTTCATACTGAACAACAGAGATGCCCTTGGAAAGTTTGATCCTAAGGCTGATGATGGAATCTTTCTTGGATACTCCTCAGTTTCCAAAGCCTTCAGAGTCTTCAACCGAAGAAGACAAACTGTAGAAGAAACTATTCACGTCACGTTTGACGAATCCCGTTCAGCGAACTCTAAACCGAACGCTGATACAGAAGAACTGAATCAATGGATGTTTTCTCATCTTGGTGATTCAGAAGATGTTCCCACTACTCATACTCATACAACTGAAAATGATGGTCCTACTATCATTCCCAATATGCAGAATAGTGAAGCTGAAACATCTTGGGTCTCAGCTGTTCCTATAAATACTATACCCGCAGTTGATCCAAATGTCTCAGAAATTCCATCTATTTCTCAGCAATCAGTGAATGAAGTGACAAATGCAAGCATTCCTCTCTTAGCTGATTATCCAGAAGTAGCTGAAGCCTCATCTTCAGTTTCTCCAGTTCAGACTGCGTCAGCGACGCATGCTCCGGCTCAGCGATGGACTGTAAATCACCCAATCGATCAAATTCTTGGTGATCCCAACGCTGGTATTCAGACTCGTAGAAGTGCAGGTAATATTTGTTTATTTGTTAACTTTATTTCTCTAACTGAACCAAAGAAAATAGATGATGCCCTCAGAGATCCAAACTGGGTCAGCGCTATGCAAGAAGAGCTGACTGAATTCGAAAGAAACAAAGTTTGGAAACTTGTTCGGAGACCAACTGACAAAACAGTGATAGGCACTAAGTGGGTCTATCGAAACAAGTTGGACGAACATGGTACTGTAACTCGCAACAAAGCTCGTCTTGTTGCTCAGGGATACAGACAAGAGGAAGGTATAGATTATGACGAAACCTTTGCTCCTGTAGCAAGACTTGAATCTATTCGTCTTTTCTTAGCATATGCTGTACACAAAAACTTCACTGTACATCAAATGGATGTTAAGTCAGCGTTTCTAAATGGAAAGCTGAATGAAGAAGTTTATGTGGAACAACCTCCAGGATTCTCAGATCCTAAGCGTCCAGGTTATGTTTATAAGCTGGATAAGGCACTTTATGGCTTGAAGCAAGCTCCTCGTGCATGGTATGACACTCTTTCTACGTATCTCCACCTTGAAAAATTTGAGAGAGGTAAGATTGACAAAACTTTGTTTTTTAGAAAAATAAAAGGTCATATCATTTTAGTTCAAATATATGTTGATGACATTATATTTGGTTCTACTAACCCTGAGCTTTGTACTCGTTTCGCTGATAGAATGAAAGATGAGTATAAAATGAGTATGATGGGTGAACTAACATATTTCCTTGGTCTTCAGATTAAGCAAACTGAAAAAGGAACTTTTATAAATCAGGGAAAGTATGTTAAAGATATGCTGAAAAAATTCGACTTAACTGAAAGTTCAGCTATGAAAACCCCTATGGCACCACCGCTGATACTTGATAAGGACACAAAGGGTGTTCCTGTCAATGTCACGCTGTACCGTGGGATGATCGGCTCACTACTGTATCTTACAGCTAGCCGACCCGATATTATGTTTGCAACATGTCTGTGCGCACGATATCAAGCTGAACCTAAGATATCTCATATGAAAGCTGTAAAGCGAATCTTTCGATATCTTAAGGGTACAGCGAATCTAGGTCTTTGGTATCCCAAAGATTCAGGATTCGATCTAACCGCCTATTCAGACAGTGATTTTGCAGGTTGCAAAATGGATAGGAAAAGCACCACAGGAGGATGTCAGCTCCTGGGTGGAAAGCTGGTAAGTTGGACAAGTAAGAAGCAAAACTCGGTGTCCACTTCCACAGCTGAAGCTGAGTATGTAGCCGCTGGAAGCTGCTGTTCTCAAGTCTTGTGGATGAGAAATCAACTACTAGACTATGATCTTCAGCTCTCCAAAATTCCAATCTATTGCGACAGCACAAGTGCCATCGCTATAGCAAACAATCCAGTGCTACACTCAAAGACAAAACACATAGAAATCAGATATCATTTTATCAGAGATCATGTGATGAATGGTGATATAGAACTTCATTTTATCCCAACTGATTATCAGTTAGCTGATTTGTTTACCAAACCTCTTGATGAGACAAGATTCAACTTTCTCATCAGCGAGCTTGGAATGCTGAACTTTGAAGGATAAATCTTCAGCGGTTCACATTTAATCAGCGATACGTTTATACATTCTTGTATAGGCTCTGGATAAAATAAACTAGTACAATCCATTTCATCATCTTCTCTCTGAATAAATTGGGTTAAACTGATATCAAGGTATGTTTTCTCTGACAAAACGCATGAAAATGCAAGATTTCAAATTCTTTTATCGCTGAATAATATTTTGAAATTTCTTAAAACCCTCACTGATATTTCTATTCAGTGCTTCATATTTTCCAAAGAGTCCCTGAGTTTTTCTTTCAAAACCTCAGAGACAACGAAAGAATGTGAAAGGACAGTTGTGACGTCATTGCAACGGATAACACCAGGCACGTTTCTTTTTCTGACACACGTTTGCACGTTTCGTTGTCTATCCAATCAAATGCAAACACGTGTCCGTGTCATGATGAAAAACTTTCCCGCTCAAGTTTTTCTCTCTCTACTCTCTTCCTATATAAACTCTCTCAAAGTTTATATTTGTCTTTTATGCGAATCAATCTTTCTCCGCAAGAAAAGAACACTGTTGCATTTTGTGCTCTCGATCTTCAAGAACTATTCATCATCTTCTTCATCAAACTCAAGGTCAATATGTTCTTATCTTTTATCAAATGCAAATAACTTGTTTTCGATCTTATCATTGTTTTACACAAGATCAAACAAAAGAACTCAAAAATAAAATCATTTTCTTTCATGGTTTTATAAACACAACCATTTCATGGTTGTTCTTCAAGTTTTAAATCTAAAATCTTAAACTTGTTCTTCTTTCGTATCCATTTTTTTAAAAAAAAACTGGAATACAAGGCTTATAGGTGTTATATTAGTTTTTTTTTTTTTTAAAAAAAAAAAAAAAAACAAGAAAAACCCTAATCTTCATTAAGACTTTTTTTGTCTGAATGAAATGGACAAAATTCGAAAAATCTTAATGGAAATTCTCTTTCCACATTAAGATATTTCTTATTTGTTAACATCTTTGGTTGAACTGATAATACAGTGAAATGGCAACTTCAAAGCTGAATGTTACCGCTGAGTCCATCTCCAGTGATTCTGAGGAACTGGAAATCACCAAAGCTCCTCAGGTTAAGTTTGAGCTGGATCAACTAGACTGGACAAAGGCAAACAACCTTTCAGCGCTTCTCGAGTTTCCTCCTCGGAAGCAGGTATCCCATCTAGACGACGCTGTGATTTTTTTGAAGAAGAGCCCCATATACACAGCACTGACAATCACACCTCCTGCCAGTCAGCGTCTATTATCCCAATTCTGGTACTCTGCCAGACACACCAACCTACCCTCAGCCAAAGATCCATCTAAAACCATCGACTGCATACTCAGCGATACTGAGTATGGCACCATCAAGATAACCCCCGCAATAATCCGTAAAGCTCTGAAATTCCCTAACGCTACCTCAGAAAATCCTTTCATTCCATTTCCTGACCACAAGAAGCACGCTGACAGGGAAGAAATCATTGCTTTCCTTGATGCGATGGGTTACATCTGGGAGACTGGAAGAGACAAGCTACCTGAGAAGAAGCTGACGCTGATAAAGAAATCCAAGATGCCCAGCGAGATGAACTTCATCTTCGCTCACCTGATCAGCTGCATGACAGCGAAATCCGGATCTTCTGATCAAGCCGCTCAACCTCAGCAGGCCATGGGTTACGCACTGCTGAAAGGTCTCAACATTGACTGGGCCTCCATCATCTATGAAGACCTCATTCAACGTGTTGATTCTGCCGCTGACCGACCAGCATGGGTTCCTTACCCGCGATTCATCAGCGCCATCTTTCAATATGGCCTGAAGGACAGCTATCCTGAAGAGGGTGATCTGAAACTCTCTCAGATTGGCCCTAAAGTTCTCGACTTCAAGCCTGTCGCCAACGAGGTACGTCTCTCTACTCTTCTCACTCTTCTTAATTCTCCGCTTTCTGTGGCTCCTTCAGCGACAATACCCATCGCTGATACCCCGGCCACAAAATCCATTCCTTCTAAGAAAAGGAAACAATCTCTTACCCCTCTTGATTCCAAAAGGATCAAGAAAACCAAGGAGCAACCCCAGCAGTTGCATGCTGAAGACTCCTCAGCTCATTCTGAAGAGCTGAAGGAAAGTTCCGTGGTACGCTCTGCCACACCAATTCAAGCCATCCCTTCTAAACCTACTTCAGCGTCCCTAAACGCTGAGGTTAGAACTTTGGAATCTACCCAACCTTCGTCAGTCTCTCAAAAGACTGATGAAGTACTTCTCAGCGAATCCAACGCTGAACTTGAACCCCAACCCCATTTCTTATCCTTCGCTCCTCCCTCTACTTCTTTGGACACTCCTCCAGTCAAAACTGGAGATGCCATCATTCAAGAAGCCGTTGAAGCTTCTCAGCGAATGACGAAGAAAGGACCTGCAGAGATCTCCATTCCTCACGGAACTTTTGAGGGAGATATGGAACACTATGGAGGGACTCGAAACTTTGATGAGTTCGTCAACGCTCCTGCAGGTACAGATCCCACCTTAAACACTGTAACTAAACCTGAAACTTCTGAGCTTTCCTTTGTTCACAAGTACTTATATGTTACAGGTCCTTTTTTGGGAGACATCAACCAGTCTCTGAAGTCTATGGAGATGAAACTTACGGATCTCACCACCGGTCTATCAAATAACTCTACAGCTGTAACAAACGCTGGAGAGAATCTGACGAAGCTGACTACTGTGGTGGAAAAGAAGGCCTCCTCTGATGACATCAAAGATCTTGATAAAACTCTCGCCGACTTTGCCAAAATGCTCTCCGACATCTACACTGACTACACCAACCTCAAATCATCAGTTTCCACCATTTCCAGCGAAGTTACAACGCTGAAGAAATCGGTTGGTACACTCGAAGGTGATATGTCAGTGGTCAAGACCGACTTGGGCTCAGTGAAGACCGACCTTGGTTCCGTCAAGACAATGATCGAGACGCTGGTGAACAAGGCAAATAATCCAGCTCCTGCTCCGGCCCCTGCACCTGTTTTGGACTCATTCACCGCAGAGGATCGCCAAGAGCTGAAGAAAATCACGCCTGCTATTTCTGGCCTAGAAGACAGAATAGCTAAGCTTGAAGGTTGTGTGAAAATCTCTGGCCCAGAAGACAGAGACAACACCAATGCTGAATATACCCATTCCTCCCCCGCCCATCATGAGAAAGGGGGGAGAAGAGCGCTGAACAGGAGAAGAGCGCTGAACGGGAGAAGAGCGCTGAACAGGAGAAGAGCGCTGAAGACCTTTCCCATGATGAATCTATCAGGGGAGAGGGTAATGAAGATCGGATTACTGAACCTCAGGGAGATGAAAACCCTGAGGGAACCGAGAACCTCGCCTCTATATCTGAGGGGGAGCAACTCGATGAAGATGCTGAGGAATCTGAAGCAGAAGAAGACGAAGACTTCGACATCCCTGAAGCTGAACCATCCTCCTCTCCAAGGAACGATGATGATGATGATGAAGATGACGATGATTTCTTTGTTGTCAAACCTGCTCCTCGAACCAAAGCTCTTAAAGGTATTTCAATAAAAGAACCTTCAGGGGAGAAGACAAAGACAAAGCACTCAGCCTCTGGCGCTGAGAAAAGCAAAGACAAAGGCATCGCTGAAGATGATAATCTGGCGATCCTACTTGCAAATCCGATTTGTCAGGTACACTAAACTTATTTTTCCTTCCCTGATCATCTATGAAAAATCAGTTATCCATTCCACAAACACCATACACATCCACATTTTTTTTCTATCTTTTCTACCCAAGTTCTTCTACCCAGTTCTTATTTGTAAGATCGCTGCGTTTCAGCTAGTCCTCTCCCCTGTTTGAGGATATCGCTGAAAGATCTGTTGCGACTTCACCAATAATTCCAGCTAACGCTGAAGACATAATCCCAGTCTTAGATTTAATCTCTGAGACTGATGAACCAGAAGAACAACCTCTCTCGCACAGAAACAGACCTTCCTCAGTTGCTCAAAGGCTGAGTGAAGAAGATCAAAAGAGGAGAGAAGAAATGATAAAGCGATTCGAGGATCAGCGAATCATCCTAAGGCGCGATCAACTACCTTCAGTTCCTCCTAAGTTCAGAATTTCAAAAGCTGAATACCAAGATCATCTCAGAGCTGAACGCCTCATCGCTGAAAGGAAGGAAGCTGAAGATAAAGACAGAGAATACGCCATCAAGCTCACTCAAGAATCTGTCAAAGACCCCAAGCTGAAGCGTATTCCCATTCAAATCCAACGAAAGCTTTGGGAACAAGCCCAGAAGATCGTGGAAAAGAAAGCTGAAGTTTCTCAGACCACCCTGATCTGGTGTAAAGAGAAAATCCACTTCAGATATCGTCCAGCGAAGATCAACAAGGTATTCATCTCTGGAAGAACCTCCGTCGGAGTACCTATTGTTGACATCAAACTGTTCAGAGAAGATGACTCATCTGAAACCTTTCGTGCTGACACTGTAAAAAGGTATGGTCTCTCTGAATGGCTGGAGATGAGGTTAGCTATCCAACCGTCAAAATCTAAGTACAAGGATCATTTCGAAAACTGATAAACAGACAGATCGATTTGATATCTTCTTGTGTGGATATTCCTCCTGTTCCTGATCTAAAGCCGAAAAGAAAAAAGGACTCTCCAAGGAAGAAACGTCAAGATTCAAACTCAGGTCCTGTCATACGAAATGAAACTGGAATTGGTTTCTCTCGCGCTGAAGTACTTGGTCCTGATCCTGATCTATCTGCCCTTGATGTCTCTTTGCCACCATGTGAACTTTTCGTCCCTGGTAAAGTCATCAGTAATCCTTATGGAATATTCTTTCTTGACTACGACGGACGTAAATGCTTTCAACGGATCGCTGAGCTTCCAATCACTCCAATCGAACAGCTCAAAGATCTCATCTACTGGTGCGACTTCAGAAAAGACATTCAGGCACGACACCTAAAACCCTTGATTTTTGAAGCTGCTCTGAAGCTAAAGAATAAAGGAGAAAAGGTTCCTGACTGGATGATTCCAACTGAAAAGACAACCCTTGATGAACTTCTCATTAAGGAAGAACCCTTTGAAGGCTGACAACAATCACCATTTTCTCTATTGTATCAGTCATCCTTCAGTACTTGTAATTTATTTCGCTTGTACTTGTAATCTTTCTTATTCATATTGTAACCTGATTCAAAGATTTAAAGAAAGATTTCAGCGAATGTACTTTACTCCATCAGTACTGAAAAGATCCCAGAAAACAGTAAAAGGGACAAATATTTTATGAGTTCTTTTTATCCTTATGTTTTCATTAAATAGCAATTTTCTCTGTTGCTATGTCATAATCAAATAGGGGGAGATTGTTGATCCAAACCCTCAGTGATTTGATAATGACCCTATCTTAAATACTTAGTGAAAATTGTAAGTAAACAATATGTATCAGAGTTTCACTATCGCTGATAAGTACTAAGATCTTACAGTACTGCTGATAGGAACTCTCGCACTTTTAGATTAAACATTCAGCGAACACTGTTCACCATATCACTGAGTCTGTTCAGTCCTTATGGTGATCGCTGATAAGTTAGTTGTTTACTTATGATCCCTGAAGACAAGATTCACGTCAACAAAGGTTCTACGCTGAAGTCGAAGATCAAGCTCAAGAACCAGCGACAAGTCTCCTAATGAACTGATGCGGATCAGCGAAGACTCAGATTTGTCCACTCAACGTGAAGTATCAAGTACAAGACTTCAGCTATCGCTGAACTTTATCATCCGCTGAATAGTAAATGATAATCGTTGAATCAACGAAAGCTGATCATGAAGTCCTCCGTACAAAGTACTTTTGTCTTAACCTCCCTTGCACGCCACCGTACGAAATGTCAGAAAAGAACCTCCGAAAATCTGAAATCGTACAACCACTCTGACACTACACTGTTCATTCATGCGGCTACTAAGGTTGTCATCAAAGGTCAATGACATGCAACCAATCCGCTAATGACACGTGTAAAGTATATACTGGATTGCATTAAATGCATGCAGTATATAAAGAGATGAACTCACTTCATTTGAAGTAACTTGCTAACTCTGGACAAGTTCAAATCTCTCAAGATAGGATTTTATTAGTAATCTCCTTATCTTTCTTAGTGCAAGAAAACCTTAGTGTTCCAACTTGTTTAGATTTAGGTTTATCCTTAATCTTGTTTCCGCAACAAGCTGTAAATTGTTAATGATTTATCAATAAACAATTTAGAAAAGTAAAATAGTGTGTTTGTATTCAACCCCCCCCCTTCTACAAACTTGTTTAAGCCTTTCGGGACCAACAATGATGAAAACTCTTGAACTCACTAGGTGTTAGCCTAACCTTTTTATTTGTCGGCATATGCATCAGATACCGGTTGGGAAATGGTACTAGCGACACTATGGAGAGATGAGTGCTAGTGGTATGCACGAGAAAAGATTAGCTCGATGAAGTCTTCCGCACTTTGGGAAGAGCAACTGGTATTGGGTTTAGTAACACCCGACCTATTTATTTGGTATTTGTATAAGACTTAAAGTGGGTAATTGTTGAGGCTAATTATAGAACTTATTATTTTAGGTATTACAAGTATCGAATTGTAGAAGGAGGTTTTACCCTTCATTTGATGTAATATTGAAAGTTTTAAATTAGTTGCTCTTTCCAATTTTGAGGGTGTTACATATCGGATTTTGGTTTGGGATTTGTTAAGTGTATATATGCATATGATTCACATGATATGAGATAGGCATATAATGATTTTTTTCGAAGAGGTCATGCCGAAATTTCGGTAGAAATGTTGGAATAAATTTTTGGGTGTTAAAATTGGTATCAGAGCGATTGTATAAGAGAATTAGGTTCGGAACCTAGCCTTAAACCGGGGTTTATGTGCTTAAGTTTGACTCATGATTTGTACTCGATGATAAATGGGGTGACTATAGGAAAAAAAATTAACTTGAGATTGTCTGAAAGACAGTAGTTGAAAAAAAAAGATTGATAAGATTAAAATGCTAAATTAATGCTCGTGTTTTGAGTCGTATTTAGGGGCTGTTTGGTTGGTTTTCCATTAAGTCCGTATGAATAAAGTTGTCTGTGAGGATTAATCTGTCAGTATAGCCTGGAAAGGTGTTTGTTTGGAAGGGTGTTTTCATAGATGGAAGGACCATGTTTTTTAATTGGGAGAGACTGGTTTGGACAAAACTTGGCTTTCTGCATAAAGCTCCCTCCTAAAAGCTTAATAAATAAGTCACTTTTTATATCATTAAGCCACTACCAAACAGTCATGTATAGCTGGCTGAATAAGCTATGAGTCCCATTAAACTCATTAAGTTGCTAACAAACACGCCCTTGGTCTTCATTGGTTATGTCTTGATAAGGTTTAAAGAATTATATTCGTTAATGGAAGTCTTTTTAAGTGTATTTTAATGTCCCCTAAAGTTTAAAAAAATTGAATTAAATGCATGTTGGGTCTAAAGTCTAAGTCTAATTTTAAAAGCATAATCTTATGTAGTGGTGGCCAAATTGACCCGACCCGACCCGACAGGCCAACCCGAACCGAAACCGACCATGAACCGGTTCCGGCCCGACCCGGTCAAGAACTGGTTTCCAGCCCGAAAGCCGGGACCGGTTTGGGTTTTTAGGAAATTCTTCGGCCCGACCGGCCCGACCCGAAACCGGTTCGAGGCCCGGTTCTTGGCCCGACCCGATTGTTTTAAAAAAAAAAGAGCCGTTAGGTGACCGTTAGAGAGCCGTTGGGATGTGTTTGTGACCGTTTTTTTTGCTCAAAATACACCCTCCAACCCCATATAAATACTAGAGGTGTTATGGTTCATATCACCACCTTACATTGCTTACAAAACGCAAAAAACACATACAATTCTCATTTCTCGGCTCTCGCTATATTCGTTTCTCGCAAAAAACGCATACAATTCTCTAGTCTCAACTCTCAAAAAATGGCCGAACAAAATTACACCGTTCTTGCCGAGCATGGACGAAAAGCACCGGTTTGGGAGCATTTCAACTTGGTGATGTTTTTCGACGGTACAAAAAAAGCGCAATGCAAACGGTGTGGAGATTTCCTTAAACCCGAGTGAAATAGCACGTTAAAGTGGCACTTCGATGAAAGATGCAAGAGGTTGAAATCGGGTGACGATCCAAGTCAACCCATACTTGACAATTCCGGTCAAGTATGGTCGTATAATGATGATATCGCCCGACAAATGCAAATGAAATGTGTCATTCAAATGGGGTTGTGGTTCGGACATTTCGACAATCCTCACATTACGAACATGATCAAACAAGGGTTCCAACCACGCTACAATGGTTCGGTAAGTCGTCAAACTCTTCGGCGTGATGCTTTAAAACTTTGGAATACGGCTAAAAGAAATATGCGAGAAATGTTTTTAAACTTACCCAACAAAGTTTCTTTAACTTGTGATATATGGAGCGCACCATTCGGATTGCCACAATCTTATATATGCATAACGGCACATTGGATTGTGCCGGGATCGTGGCAATTATGCAAACGTGTAATCACATTTGAGCAGTTTGGTTCACCACATTCGGGTGAGCGTCAGTTTACTATAATTATGAAATGTCTTCAATATTATAATTTAAAAAATAAAGTTATTAGTATTTCGTTTGATAATGCTAGTAATAATACGACATGCGTAGAAAAATTACGCTTGGCTTTATCCCCTATTTTAGAGGGAAAATTATTTCATACACGTTGTTGCGCACACATAATAAACTTAGTCGTTCAAGACGGCTTAAGTTGCCTTAGTGAGCCTTTAACTAAGTTTAGGTTTATGTTACGCCGGATTTTCACAAGAAATAAAAAATGCAAAACGCATATAGAGAATATTGAAATCAAGTCGGTTTTAAAGCTTTGGGACCGGCGCACGATATGCCGGTTCGATGGAATTCGACTTGGAAAATGATGGATAATTTAATAAGACAACAACAATATATTCAAGCATTTTATAACGTTCATTACCCGGATAACACAATAAATGAGGATGATTGGGCAATGATTTATGGCTTTCACGATATTTTGGGCGATTTCAAAACTGCAACAACTATGTTATCCGGTGTTTATTATCCAACGAGCCATTTACTTTTAAATCAAATATATATTTTGGCAAGTAAAATTGCTCAATACGAAACGGATTTGTACTTTCACGACGTGGTGAAACCAATGAAAGCAAAATTGGTAAAATATTTTAAAGAGATCCCCTTCACTTTTCTTTGTGCCGCGGCATTAAACCCGTATTTAAATGTTACGGGTGTCGAAGTTTTAATACAATCAATATGTTTCTCGTTTGGTTTGGATTCTTCTACAAATAATTCTTTTTCAAGGAACCGCATACACAAATTTAATAATGATTTTCATCAATTATTTGAGATTTATAGAGTTAATTATGGGGGAGGAAGCCAACAAACCCCTACACCTCAAATGTTTTCACCGGGTTCTAGTAGCAGCCGTGGCCGAAACCGACAAGACTTGATGTCAACTTTAATGCAATCGGTTGCCGTGAAATCTACTAAAAAAGCTAGATATGATGGGGATAATTTGGGTGAATTCAATCAATACATACGTACTAATTTTATAACGGCATCCTCCACAAACGTCGTAGATGTTGAATCACTAGATTTATTAGAATGGTGGAAAAATAAACAACCGAGTTTCCCGATTATGGCGACTATTGCACTTGATATACTAACAATCCAAGCTAGTACCGTAGCTACGGAGTCGGCTTTTTCTCTTAGTGGCAGGATCATATCGGTGCGTCGACAAGATTAACCCCGCAATCGGTGGAGTGCTGCATATGTCTAAAGGATTACTTGGATGGAGAAGACCGCATTCAAGATCAAACGAACCTGGAGAATGATCTCGACGGCGTGGAAGAAAACTTAGCCGAAAACGAAGCCGATGAAAATCTAAGTACGCCGGGAACCGTTTCAGACAATTCTGATGTTAGTAGTGTCGGTGACGTCTCCCGATACGACGATGATGAAGAACTAGACACCGACCGCCTTGACGATCGGACGGCTATTACACGACTACAGAAGTACAATACTCTTGAACACTACAATCCAGATCAGAATCCATACTACGCTCCATACAATCCATTCAATTACAATCCATACGGATTGGGTGATGGGGGTGGGAGTTCGGGAGCGGGACCTTCGGGTGTTTAGAATTTATGTATTGTAACAATGTAACTTGTAAGTTTGTAACTTAAAATTATATATAAATTATAAAACGTAAAAAGTGTATTTTAGTGATATATATTATAAATAAAACGTATTTTTAAATTGAATTTTAGTGATCCAATCCAATTTTTTACTTTTTAAAGTTTACTAATTAATTAATTATACAAAGAAAGTAAAAAAAAAATTCGAAGGCCCGATCAAGAACCGGTTTTGGGCCCGGTCCCGGCCCGGTTTTATATACAATTAAACGGGTCAGGGGTTTTCGGGGTAAACCCGGCCCGACCCGACCTGGTTTTCGGAAGAACCGGTTTTTGCTTTCACTGTTTAGGACCGGTTTTCCCCCTGCCCGACCCGACCCCGGCCCGAAACCGAAATTTGGCCACCACTAATCTTATGTATGCTTGAGGAGAAATGTAGAGATCCAATTTATCATTTACCCACTATAAAGCGACCTCCAGTATGCTAAAACGACGTTCATCATTTTTCTTGTATATCTATCTTCTCCAACCAAATCATAGCTATAATCTGATTGATATCACATACACTAAATACTCAAAATTAAACCAAAAACCCAAATCCCCATATGATATCTATGTGATTCGGACTGACTGTGACATGATGAAAGAAACATATTCTAAATCTTCCTATGTGATTCAAAAACTCATTTGTAACCCTTGTTTGTGATTTAGAAACTCTTCCATAACCTTGGTTTGTGATTCGGATGCAGGTGGTTCTCAGGAGGAGGGAGATGATAACAGTGGTATGAACTCAGAATGGTGTTTGTGAAGATCTCAGGAGGAGGGAGAAGATCTCATAAGGGTGTTTACAGTAAAGAGAGAGAGATTTTGTCGCCGGAGCTGCATATCGGTCGTGGGGTTGGTCAACAGAGAAATGTAGGCCGACGATTTTGTGGTCCTGGAAGACGGGTACATCATCGTCGTTGATTATATGTATGTTTATATATAAATAAAAATTCTATTATATTATTATTATTTTATTTTGTACATTAGAGTAAGTTACATTTTTGGTCCCTATACTGTACATATTAATTTATTAAGACAAAATGAGATACAAATATCCATAACTTAATATTGTTTAAAGGGAAATTAATTAAAATGCCACAAGTTTGACTTTGCTTTATCAAAATACCCTAAATCTCGTTCAGTTTGTAAAAATGCCACAAATTTTCGCAGTGGGCCCCACGATCGCGGGCCCCAGCCCACGTGTCACACATCTTTGGCCAAATAGCCCGCGGAGGTCCCTCAAGAATACCTGCGGAACAGGTTTGGCCCCTGCCCGCGGAGGTTGCCCGCGATCGCGGGATAACCCTCCACGCGTCGGTATGGGGTTAACCCTAAAAATTTTTAATGCACCCAAACCCTAATTTTTTACACTCTCCGCAAGTATATAAGAGAGGGTGGGGGGACCAAACGGCCACCACTTCTCTCAACTTAAAAAAATAAGCTTCCTTTCCCAAACTCTCTCAATTTTAACGTGTGGAATACGCGCTCAAGTTTTTTGAAGATGACTCGTGTTACTCAGTTGGTAAGTTTTTCTTAAGTTTTTTGTTCTTTTTTTGTATGTTGTTATTTTAAGTTAAGATATATGATATGTATGTTGTTAGAGTGTTTATAACTTGTTATATGTTTGAATATGATATTGGATCTATGTTTAAATTTTAAAATATATGATATGTATGTTTTTATGTTTGAATGTGATATTTGTATGTTATAATTTGATATTTGTATGTTGTTATAGATGTTAGAGTATTTTTATAAAAAAATGTTAAGTGTGTTTTTATAAAAAAATGTTAAGATGGTGTTTTTATAAAAAAAAATGTTAAGATGGTGTTTTTAAAAAAAATATTTCTTAAGAGTGTTTTTATAAAAAAATGTTAAGATGGTGTTTTAAAAAAAATATTTCTTAAGAGTGTTTTTATAAAAAAATGTTAAGATGGTGTTTTTTATAAAAAATTGTTAAGAATGTGTTTTTTATAAAAAAATTTGTTAAGATGGTGTTTTTTATAAAAATATTTCTTAAAAGTGTGTTTTTATAAAAAAAATGTTAAGATGGTGTTTTTTATAAAAATATTTCCTAAAAGTGTGTTTTTATAAAAAAAATGTTAAGATGGTGTTTTTTATAAAAATATTTCCTAAAAGTGTGTTTTTATAAAAAAAATGTTAAGATGGGGTTTTTTATAAAAATATTTCTTAAAAGTGTGTTTTTATAAAAAAAAATGTTAAGATGGTGTTTTTTATAAAAAATTGTTAAGAATGTTTTTTTATAAAAAAAATGCTAAGATGGTGTTTTTAATAAAAATATTTCTTAAGAGTTTTTTTATAAAAAAAGATGTTAAAGTGTTTGTTATAAAAATAAATGTTACAGTGTTTTTTATAAAAAAAATGTTACGAATGACAACTTAGGTCCCTAAACTTTTAAGAATGACAACTTAAGTCCCTAAACTTTTAAGAATGACAATTTAGGTCCCTAAACTTTTAAGAATGACAACTTAGGTCCCTAAACTTTGGTGAATGACAACTAGGGTCCCTAAACTTTTACGAATGACAATTTAGGTCCCTAAACTTTTAAGAATGACAATTAGGTCCCTAAACTTTTAAGAATGACAACTAGGGTCCCTAAACTTTTAAGAATGACAACTTAGGTCCCTAAACTTTTAAGAATGACAACTTAGGTCCCAAAAATTTGGTGAATGACAACTAGGGTCCCTAAACTTCACATGCCACACTCAAATTCATTTTGGCCTCTTGTCAAAAACATCTATATATAACACTATTATATGTTGAAATAAAATAAACCGTAACATATCTATTTGGATTTTGTCAAACGGGTGTAAATAGCCCTAAGGTATGTCGGGATTTAAGCAATCCTTGTGATTCCCCTGCTACCTGTAAGTCCAATAGATTGAGTGGTTTCTTTTCTAAAACTAAAACAAACGAATAATTATCAACACAATAAACCAAACAAACAAAAACATCTATATATAACACTAACTATAACATCCGTGAATGACTATGTAGAGGGATTTCTTTAACATTGACTTGACGCTAAAGTGCAAAGTTGGCTACATGGAGGAGTTAAGAGAGCGCTTCAAGGGATTAGGTGATCGTGCAGATACCGTTGAGGCCATCTTTAGAGGGACACCTTTCGGGCCATGGATGGATGTGTCTTACTCTAGTGGCGACCCTACGCTAGTCCACATGTTTCTACAGTTGGAGGTCGAGGACTCCAACGCTGAGCCGGAGGAGATGCATTTTGATTTCTTCGACCATCGATTGCATTTTGGGCGTCGTGAGTTCTGTCTAATTACAGGACTAAGTTTTGGAGAGGCTCCCCCCTTCCTCCCTTAGCAGACTGCTCCTTCGTTCGTAGGGTTTGGGGCATTTCAGCATCTCGCTTGAAGCCGAAGGCAGTCCGGGAGATGATGAAAGAGGGCCTTAGTGCCCTAAGCGACGCCGATGCTGTCCGTGTATGCTTGGTGGTGATCGTGGATATGGGCTTCATGGGCCGTGAGTATAGCCAGACTGCTTCCGAGACGGTCATTAGGGCCGTCGAGGAGTTTGATGTGTTTAACAGGTACCCGTGGGGTAGCCACATCTGGACACATAGCTACACTATTTTGCACCGAGCCATTGCCAGACGCGCCGATCGACGTTCCAAGATGAATCTTTGTGGTTTTACATACGCCTTCAAGGTTAGATACGTAGTATAACATAAATAATAATACATACAAACTGTTTGGCTTTCCTTTTTACGTACTTGCTCTTCTTGTGTAATTCCAGATATGGATCTCGGAGTCGTTTCCCGCATCCATCCGTTTTTTCGTCAAGCGCGACGACATATTACTTAGGGGAACCCGTTGGGACAAGAATCTTTCCGTAAATAGGGCGCTTTGGATTGAGTTCTTTAGTCAATCTAGACATGTAAGTTCTTTTACTATGTTTACAATGTTGCATACGTTAGTCCCGCTTATTAAATTTTTTGTGTTTTATCATATATTTAGGCGCCGCTTTTGCCTTTTGATAACCTTGTGCCTACTGCCTACGAGATAGAGACGGATTGGTACAGAACCAGCGTGGCCTTTATTGACAGAGAGGCGGCAAGGTTTCGACGTCCCTCTCCTTCCACATCTGACGAAGATGAGGAAGACGACGCGAGGCCCGACCATTCTTCCATGCCTTCCGATCGATATCAGCCGCCCCCTTTCGATCCATATGAGGCCGTCCCTTCCTACGGGCCACATCGTGGCAGTCATGATCAGCTGTGGGACTACGTCCACGGGCCTGTAGACACACGTTTAGACTATCTGGAGGCATTCGCCAGACAGTTTGGCGCTGTTCATGTTAGTGTTTAACTTAATTTGTCGACCACGATCTTTTAGTTTGTATATTAATATTACGTTCTAAATTTGTTTTAGCTGTCGAGTACGACGCCGATCCACGCTCCGATGGAACAGGGGGCACAGGCAACGTTTGGCACCACATCGTATCCGTCATTCCCTGAGAATGTAAGTCACAATGACTAACCATTATAGTTATATGTTAGTTATAGTTATATGTTAGTTCCTAAGTTTGTAACTCTTTTAATGATCAATGTCACGCAGGCCGGGATGTCGGGGGCATACACCTCGCAGATGCCGCCGTTTGGCACGACATCCTATTCTACTATCCCGGAGACTGTAAGTCACATTGAGTAACCATTATATTTATATGTTAGTTCCTAATTTTGTAACTCTTATAATGATCAATGTCACGCAGGCCGGGATGTCGAGTGCAGGGGGTTACACATCCCAAATGGTGCCGTTTGGCACCCCATCCTATTCTACTATCCTGGAGAGTGTAAGTGACACTAAGTAACCATTATACTTATATGTTAGTTCCTAATTTTGTAACTCTTATAATGATCAATGTCACGCAGGCCGGGATGTCAAGTGCAGGGGGTTATTCATACCCAAATACGACGTTCGGCACCACAGCATTCACGGAAATCTTTGGCGGTTCGGACGCAGAGTATTACAGGCCGGAAATGTCGGGGTCGTCGTACGTCACACCGCCACCTTCCATGCATACTGTAAGTTATTTTGGTAGTTTTGGTTTAATTGTGAACATTTCCTAAATTGTACTTAAAACATCTAATAACTTAATTTTCAGACGATGGGGTCTCCTATTCTCGAGGAGCACTTCTCGGAGCCGGAAGATGACCCGATGGATGTTGTAGATCCACAGGGGACACCGCTCCCTGAAAAGCGGGAGCCGAAACGTTCAAAAATTTTTCGTGCCCCGTGGACACGACAAAAATCTACGACACCACCGCCCCATGAAAAGCAAGCAAAGCAAGCGGGTGTTGATCCAAACCCTCAGTGATTTGATAATGACCCTCTCTTATATACTTAGTGAAAATTGTAAGTAAACAATATGTATCAGAGTTTCACTATCGCTGATAAGTACTAAGATCTTACAGTACCGCTGATAGGAACTCTCGCTCTTTAAATTAAACATTCAGCGAAAATGTTCACCATTAATACTGAGTCTGTTCAGTCATTATGATGATCGCTGATAAGTTAGTTGTTTACTTATTATCCCTAAAGACAAGTTTCACGTCAACAAAGGTTCTACGCTGAAGTCGAAGATCAAGCTCAAGAACCAGCGACAAGTCTCCTAATGAACTGATGTGGATCAGCGAAGACTCAGATTTGTCCACTCAACGTGAAGTATCAAGTACAAGACTTCAACTATCGCTGAACTTTATCATTCGCTGAATAGAAAATGATAATCACTGAATCAACGAAAGCTGATCATGAAGTCCTCCGTACAAAGTACTTTTGTCTTAATCTCCCTTGCACGACTCCGTACTATATGTCAGAAAAGAACCTCCGACTGTCTGAAATCGTACAACCACTCTGATACTACATTGTTCATCCATGCGGCTACTAAGGTTGTCAACCAAGGTCAATGACATGCAACCAACCAGCTGATGACACGTGTAAAGTGTATACTGACTTGCATTAAATGCATGCAGTATATAAAGAGATGAACCCACTTCATTTGAAGTAACTTGCTAAATCTGGACAAGTTCAATCTCTTATCTCAAGATAGGTTATTATTAGTAATTTCCTTATCTCTCTTAGTGCAAGAAACCTTAGTGTTCCAACTTGTTTAGATTTAGGTTTATCCTTAATCTTGTTTCCGCAACAAGCTGTAAATTGTTAATGATTTATCAATAAACAATTTAGAAAAGTAAAATCTGTGTGTTTGTATTCAACCCCCCCCCCCCCCCTTCTACAAACTTGTATAGGCCTTCGGGACCAACAAGTGGTATCAGAGCGGATTTGTTTAATCTCATAAACAAGTTCTAATCTAAGATATTTCTCTTCCTTGCTATTATCTGAAAATGGCCACCAACACAAACACAAATTATATAGACAATGGTTCTCTTGCTAAACCCCCTAGATTTTCCAAAGATAACTTCAACTTATGGAAAAATAGGATGACACTCTTCTTAGAAGGTGTAGACCCTACTATGCCTTACTATCTAGAGAATGGTCCATTCATCCCTGTAAGAATTGATGTTGCTGTTCCAGCTGCTGAGAATAGACCTGCTATTCCAGAAAGGCTGGTACCTAAGGAAATCTTTCAATGGACTGACGAAGATAAGAAGAAAGTGGCTATAGTTACAAAAGCCAGATCCATACTATCCATGTGTAACGTCCCAAAAATTACAAGAAAATTTAAATCTTTAAATTAACATTTCATTTATAACAACTCATTAAATGATCCCAACGTTTCGTTTGCAAACTCATAATTAATATCTTCATAATAAAAACCAGCGGAATAAACGTTTAATTAATAAAAACCATAAAGCAACCAGCTCTCCTCGCGCGCCAGTGTGTACTCGTCACGCCTTGGAGCCGCCCGTACCTGGAACCACAGTTTATTGGGAAAGGGTAAGCACGAAGCTTAGTGAATTCAACACCATAAGTAACACAGTTATTTCCACACCACCATAAACATATAATTGCACATAAACAGCATACAAGTCTACGAACAAATCATAAACGTGCATACTCACACCAACCCACCTAATAAGCATACGTCGGTCCCACCGACCACACGACAATCGTGCAACCGCAACCCGGCACCCCCGGGTTCATACGCCACCCGCGTATACAACCTTTGGCCCCACCAAGTCACTACGCCACCCGCGTATGTAATCCTTGGCCCCCACCGAACTCCTACGCCACCCGCGTAGCCACACAATAAAGGTCCGACTAGACACCCCACGATTTAACCCCACACCACAAGCAAATAGAACTACCACACCTGCACACAACGTAATGTAAAAATAACCGACATTATTTATAGTGAGAGAACTCACCTCGAATGCGCGCCTAGCTCAACAATACAAATTCAAGCTTCCCAATAACGGTCACTTCCCAGCACCTAAACGCACGTTAAAACGTATCAATATGAGACCCGGACCCTACGACACGACACCCGCTTAAACCGTCACTAAAACTACTTCCCGGTCTCGCCAAACAGGTCTGTTCGGGACCTGTTTCGACCTCCTTAAACCCAGTAAATCCTCAATATTATTACATGGTCAGAAAGTACTATGAGTTAGGGTTCCAAGGACATATTATACGCCTCCTAACGATTTTTCTACCATTTATTATGGATTTTACAAAAACAGTTCCCCGAACAGCGAAAATCAGCACCTTTCAGTATAAAATGACATTTTGACCAATGCTACGTCCCGAACTGGGCTTCGCACAAAACACAGAAAAGTTTATAGACTCAAAAAGGGAACGTTTGGCACTGGTCTCACCCAGACACGAGTTACTAGCAAAACGTTATGGTTTTCCCAAGACAATGGCAGATTCCAGAATTTTTCACATGAAATGACGAATCACTGAACTTACGACCACTTTTCCACCTAGCTAGAGGTCGAACCAGTTTTCCGCTAAAACATGGAAAACGTGCCCGACCCCGAGCTTGAACCGTGGGCGCCAGTTTCGGCTCAATCGGAGTTACGACAGAAAAGTTATGGCCGTCGCAAAAACAGTGGCTGAACAATTACTCACAAGAAGTGACGACTCCAAAAACAACGGTTCGATCGATTTGGCTTAAGAGATTAAGTCACGGCTTAATGGGTTCAACAATGATTATTAATAAGACATGGCCACGCACCACCCTCTGCCCTCCGGCAGTGGTGGTCGCCGGCGGCGGCCGGCGGCGCGGTGGTTGTTTTGCCGGAAGAAAAACGAAAAGAAAAGGAAACGAGACGAAGGAAAACGACTTACCTTGCTACAACACCACACACCCGCACCTGCTCCTCTCTCTCTCTCAACTTCTGACGAACGGCAGTGGTGGCGGTGGTCTCCGGCGACGACAGCGGCGGACAGCAGCAGTTTCCGGCGACCTCTCTCTATCACTCTCTCTCGCGCTGTTCTCTCTCTCTACCTCTCTCTCTCGCGCTGTTCTCTCTCTCTCTCTCTCCGGCCAACACCAGCAGCGGCGCTGGTGTGGTGGTGGGGGGGTTTCACGGCGGCAACCAAAAAAAAGGAGAAGATGCTAGGGTTGTTTACGTGAGAGAAAACGAGAAGGGAAGGGGGGTAGTTTTTAGGGTTTGAATTCTTTTCTTTCTTTGATCCATCCTCAAGGTAACAACACCAACTAGAAAAATATATGGGTCTCGACATGTATCTGCATGGGCCGAAACCCAATGAGGGTTTTTGGCCCTTTGACACCATTAGCCCCTCAACTTACATTCCTCTCGCAACTAGCCAAGAATTTTAATACTTTAACGATTAGGACTAACTCGACTAACCCCGTTAACGGAAACCACATTAAATCAACCTTAAAAGAAAAGAATTAATAAAATAATTTTTACATACCGGGATACGGGATTTACAACTCTCCCCCACTTGGATTAGACTTCGTCCTCGAAGTCTCTGCCTACGAATAGCTCCGGATAGTTCTCCCGCATCTCGACCTCGGGTTCCCAAGTCTCTTTCGATGTTGCCACTGGACTTTCACTAACTGGAAACTAAATTTCTTACACCGTCTAAAAAAAAATTTCTCGGATACTTTTATTACCAACAAAACTCCTTCAAGAACACTGGGATTACGATCGAAAGAACACTCCAACAACTGGATTCATTCCTAGTCAAACGACTTCGGTTGCCTCCTAACCATAGGTATTCCATACATCTCGATTCAAATTTCAAGCTCTAACCATTCTAAAGTTGCCCACCAGTATTCCCAACTGGATACTAGGGTCCGATCGTTCCTACCATTAACCGTCGATTAACCTCCACGAGTTCTACTAGACTCCCAAAATTTACCTTACACGAATCGTCAAACCAATAAATTTAAAATCACTCACGAAGGTCATTCCACCATAACCATTCACCACAAGCAAACATCTCAGGATTACTACTACTACCATCAACATAATTTCTTTAAAATCGGCTACAATTCTCCAATTACCCTAAGGTGTTTGGCCTCAAGCCCAAAAATTGACACTTAAGTATACTATTTACTTCAAAAATTCCACGCATTTATCCTCTTTATTACAAAAGGCATCAATCCCTAGCCGATACTATTCGGCCTACAGTACCCACACGCGTGGAATACCCAACCTTCCCCCGTCGACGTATCTCCCACACTCGCTCTACAAAGCCTAGTTACACCGTATAAAGATACACCTTAACGTCTACTTCCCAGGTACGTGCTCAAGACTATATCCTCCTAGTGCCCACTGGAAAGTCAAATTCGTAACACATGAATACCGGGGTCCCACCCCGAGATACCCAGCCGACCGTTACCAACGACTGACTGACATGGCCAAGGCTCCAATGCAAACAGTCTACCAACAACATGCCTATCTCGGAATGACTCACTCCCCCAAATATGTAAGTACTCAAACTGACACATAACACTTAAAAGCGCCTTACCCAAAATTCTACAACACAATCCAAATAAGAATTGGAAACACAAGAATTAGATAATGCAATTCTATTTTGTGCATGACTCAGTCGGCATTCTACGCCTCGACTCCTACTCCTCCAAATCTCTTCGACCCGCTACGTCATCCGGACATTTAAACCTCTTGGGCAAGATGGGAAATTACGTCAAATAATCCCTACGATTTTTTCCTCGAATCAAAGTCGGCTCTATAAGCCTATGATTCTAGCACAATCATCCATCTTGGCCCGAAACAAACATCATCCTCATCGTCACTCCAAGTGACTATTACTAGACTCGTCCTTTTATTCCAACGACTACTAAATTATAACCTTCGACACTACCCCAACGACCATCCCATCAAAGCAAAACAAGTACACACCTGTACTAGTAGGTTTACTATAGTCGTTCCTCCTTGTGATGGCTATTCAGGGTAGATATTACAACGAGTTATTAGCACAAAATAATTCACACTAACAACGCTCACGCTCAACTCCTTGGATTCCTCGTGACTTTCCCCGACTCGAGCATTGATCCTGTGTTTCCGATAGTAGGAGCTCTACTACTACCTTCCACACCTATCATCCCTCGTTCCGAGTTCCATCCGATGGGTCCAAGTAGTTTCTCGCCGATAACTACACACATATGCCCGCACCGGCATATGTACACACTTCTCCTAGCTCCCTAGGAATTCCACCCAACTCCACTACCCTTGCTATGACGAAATCCCCACTAGTCATGACGGGTCGTCTCGCGAATGCACAGTCGCATACAGTGTAAAACCAGATAGACATTCGAATATAAGATTCCATCCTACAACTGTTGGACTCAAACAAGAGCTGCGCAATAGAACTAAATCTAACATTCTAAGGCTATTCGGTTCCTACCGCATACAACCTATAGTGCATTCGCTTAACAACTTATCAGGGCTAGCATGAACTCCTATTAGCAAACAACAAACATGCAGTACAGTGTAATAAGCACCAAACAATCCAGCACACATACTCCTATGTTCTAGAAAGCAATCTAGCATACATACTCATATGTAAACACTCTTCCCAGCTCCCTAGGAATTTCATCTCATCCCACTACCCTTGCTACTACGGAATCCCTACTAGCCATAACGAGTTGCCTCGCGAATACCCAGTCGCATGCAGCGCGAAACAAATAGACATTCGAATACGAGATTCTATCCTAGAACGGTTGGACTCAAACAAGAGCTGCGCAAAAGAACTAAATTGGATATTCTAAGGCTATAAATTTCTTACTGCATACAACCTAGAGGGCATTCACTTAGTAACCGATTATAACTAGTATAAATCCCTAATAGCAAGCAGTACAAACTACAGCATAGTATTAACAACTGGCAATCTAGCATGCATACCCTATGATCTAGAAATCAATTTTGCATACGTACTCATATGTAAACGCTATTCCCAGCTCACTAGGAATTTCATCTCATCCCACTACCCTTGCTACCTCGGAATCCCTGTTAGCCATAACGAGTTGCCTTGCGAATACCCAGTCGCATGCAGCGTGAATCAAATAGACATTCTAATACAAGATTCTATCCTAGAACGGTTGGACTCAAACAAGAGCTGCGCAATAGAACTAAATCAAATATTCTAAGGCTATATGATTCTTACTGCATACAACCTATAGGGCCTTCACTTAACAACCTACTATAACTAGCATTGATTCCTACTAGCAAGCAGTCATCATACAATACAGTGTAAACAACACAGGCAATCTAGAAAGCGATAAATACACTAAGTACCGTACCTTTCCCCTTTGGCTCCGGCTGACTGTACACACTGCGCCCTCGATCACCGTTTCTCCGACGGGTTTTTCCCCTTTTTTTTATTTCCCAAATACTTTGAAGAAAATTTTATAGCCGCAAACTTGAGATCAAACACACCGAAATGCGTTTGATTCACTCAAGCCGTGCTCTGATACCAAGTTGTAACGTCCCAAAAATTACAAGAAAATTTAAATCTTTAAATTAACATTTCATTTATAACAACTCATTAAATGATCCCAACGTTTCGTTTGCAAACTCATAATTAATATCTTCATAATAAAAACCAGCGGAATAAACGTTTAATTAATAAAAACCATAAAGCAACCAGCTCTCCTCGCGCGCCAGTGTGTACTCGTCACGCCTTGGAGCCGCCCGTACCTGGAACCACAGTTTATTGGGAAAGGGTAAGCACGAAGCTTAGTGAATTCAACACCATAAGTAACACAGTTATTTCCACACCACCATAAACAGATAATTGCACATAAACAGCATACAAGTCTACGAACAAATCATAAACGTGCATACTCACACCAACCCACCTAATAAGCATACGTCGGTCCCATCGACCACACGACAACCGTGCAACCGCAACCCGGCACCCCCGGGTTCATACGCCACCCGCGTATACAACCTTTGGCCCCACCAAGTCACTACGCCACCCGCGTATGTAATCCTTGGCCCCCACCAAACTCCTACGCCACCCGCGTAGCCACACAATAAAGGTCCGACTAGACACCCCACGATTTAACCCCACACCACAAGCAAATAGAACTACCACACATGCACACAACGTAATGTAAAAATAACCGACATTATTTATAGTGAGAGAACTCACCTCGAATGCGCGCCTAGCTCAACAATACAAATTCAAGCTTCCCAATAACGGTCACTTCCCATCACCTAAACGCACGTTAAAACGTATCAATATGAGACCCGGACCCTACGACACGACACCCGCTTAAACCGTCACTAAAACTACTTCCCGGTCTCGCCAAACAGGTCTGTTCGGGACCTGTTTCGACCTCCTTAAACCCAGTAAATCCTCAATATTATTACATGGTCAGAAATTACTATGAGTTAGGGTTCCAAGGACATATTATACGCCTCCTAACGATTTTTCTACCATTTATTATGGATTTTACAAAAACAGTTCCCCGAACAGCGAAAATCAGCACCTTTCAGTATAAAATGACATTTTGACCAATGCTACGTCCCGAACTGGGCTTCGCACAAAACACAGAAAAGTTTATAGACTCAAAAAGGGAACGTTTGGCGCTGGTCTCACCCAGACACGAGTTACTAGCAAAAAGTTATGGTTTTCCCAAGACAATGGCAGATTCCAGAATTTTTCACATGAAATGACGAATCACTGAACTTACGACCACTTTTCCACCTAGCTAGAGGCCGAACCAGTTTTCCGCTAAAACACGGAAAACGTGCCCGACCCCGAGCTTGAACCGTGGGCGACAGTTTCGGCTCAATCGGAGTTACGACAGAAAAGTTATGGCCGTCGCAAAAACAGTGGCTGAACAATTACTCACAAGAAGTGACGACTCCAAAAACAACGGTTCGATCGATTTGGCTTAAGAGATTAAGTCACGGCTTAATGGGTTCAACAATGATTATTAATAAGACATGGCCACGCACCACCCTCTGCCCTCCGGCAGTGGTGGTCGCCGGCGGCACGGTGGTTGTTTTGCCGGAAGAAAAACGAAAAGAAAAGGAAACGAGACGAAGGAAAACTACTTACCTTGCTACAACACCACACACCCGCACCTGCTCCTCTCTCTCTCGAAACTTCTGACGAACGGCAGTGGTGGCGGTGGTCTCCGGCGACGACAACGGCGGACAGCAGCAGTTTCCGGCGACCTCTCTTTATCACTCTCTCTCGCGCTGTTCTCTCTCTCTACCTCTCTCTCGCGCTGTTCTCTCTCTCTCTCCGGCCAACACCAGCATCGGCGCTGGTGTGGTGGTGGGGGGGTTTCACGGCGGCAACCAAAAAAAAAGGAGAAGATGCTAGGGTTGTTTACGTGAGAGAAAACGAGAAGGGAAGGGGGGTAGTTTTTAGGGTTTGATTTCTTTTCTTTCTTTGATCCATCCTCAAGGTAACAACACCAACTAGAAAAATATATGGGTCTCGACATGTATCTGCATGGGCCGAAACCCAATGAGGGTTTTTGGCCCTTTGACACCATTAGCCCCTCAACTTACATTCCTCTCGCAACTAGCCAAGAATTTTAATACTTTAACGATTAGGACTAACTCGACTAACCCCGTTAACGGAAACCACATTAAATCAACCTTAAAAGAAAAGAATTAATAAAATAATTTTTACATACCGGGATACGGGCTTTACACCATGGCTCTTCCTGACGAAGTCTACCATTCCGTCATGAATCTGAAAACATCAAAGGCCATGTGGGACATATTATGTGTTCAGTATGAAGGAACGTCTGAAGTCCAGGATTCAAGAAAGATCAACCTGGTAAGACAATACGAAAGCTTCATTTCTGGTAAGAATGAATCTCGCTCTGAAGT
This sequence comes from Saussurea involucrata, assembly GCA_033807775.1. Lineage (NCBI taxonomy): Eukaryota > Viridiplantae > Streptophyta > Magnoliopsida > Asterales > Asteraceae > Saussurea > Saussurea involucrata. The sequence goes on along the minus strand of CM066313.1, from coordinate 60,996,638 downwards.
TCACCAACGTTTTAATTGTTTAATTATAGATCTGAAAACTGTTGGTAAGGAATATTCTAACTTTGAAGTACTGACAAAGTTTCTAGAATGTTTACCTGAAAGCTGGGACAATTATGCTATGTGTCTCAAGCTATCAAAGGATCTAAAATCAATGACCCTTTCAACCTTATATGGCACGTTGCTGAATAATGAGCAATCGAGCCATCTTAAGAAGAATCTTGTAAAAGATTCCAAAAGCACCCCTGTTGCTTTAATCTCAGAGGAACCTTCTACTCAGCGACCCTCGGTCACCATCACTGAGTTAGAAAGTAACTTCGAAAGGTCATCAGATTCTGATTTTTCAGATAATGATGAATCTTTGGCTCTCCTAACTAAGAAGTTCAGGAGATTTGCCAAAAAGAAAATGTTTAGAAAGAACAAACCTCTTTCCATAACTGACAAGCCTAGATCATCATCTTTTGTTGATAAGGCTACTGCTACTTGTTTTAACTGCGAAAAGACAGGACATTTCGCTAACGAGTGCAGGTCAAAGAAAGTTTCTAGACCCTCAACTTTTACAAAGAAACCCTTTGTTCCCAGAAAAAAAGATGACAAATATTCAAAGCCGAAAGAAAAATATGCAAAGCTGAAAAGCTTTAAGAAGATGAATAAAGGCCTGATGGCTGACTATGATTGGGCTGCTTCTGATGAAGCATCATCATCATCTGACTCTGAAGATGATGAAGCAAATCTATGTCTTATGGCCAAGATTGAAGAAGAGGAAGAAAGTTCAGACATTCCCTCCACTTCAACATCTGCTATTCAGGTATCACCTTCTTTCTTTACCAATATTGCAAATATTGATGAAGCTGGTAGTCTTCGTAAGATCGATCTCTTGACTAGAAGTTTATACGAAGCCATGAACGGCAAAACTGTGGTTGAAAACCAAAATCTTGATCTCGCTCAAAAGCTTAAAAACTGTCACCTTCAAATAGAAAAGCTTTCTAAAATTGAAGAAGATTTTAAAGATCAAGTATATTTAAATCAGCTAGTCAAAATCGAACGAGCAGAAGCTATCGCTGCATTAAAGGCTGAAAAAGCTACTGTTGAAGGATGGTGTAATTCTTCAACAAAGATCACTGAGATAATAAAGTCTCAGATTCCCCTGAGTGATAAACGTGGTTTGGGTTACAAATATGAAACTCCAAAACCAACCACTGAGCGTTCAATGCTTAAATTTGGAACGTTCGTATCCTCAGCCGCTGATACTTCATCTTCTCAGTGCTCCTCGTCCGTTACACCAATCCCTGAGGAAACTCCTACCTCCTCAAAAGGCAAGGAGAAAATGGTTTATTCAAAACCTACCTCTGTCTCTAAAGACAAAGGTAAAGGAATTGTTATTTACCAGAATCCTCAGAAGGGTACCTTAGTACCAAAGCTGAATGCTTCTAAAGCTTCAGTGGCTCATCCCTCTGGATCAAGGAAGCAGATATCTTGATCTATTCAGCGATCTACTCCTAGACTCAGATTGGATGTCCTTGGTAAGAAATCTGAAGAACTGAATGTTCGTCCCATTTCTAAAGCCAATAGTTTACTTGGTGCTGGCACTTCTAATTTGAAATTAAAAGCTCAGCATTCAAATGGTCCTAGAACTACTTTTAGTTATAGGAAATGTTATCACTGTGGACTTACCGATCATATTGCTAGTAAGTGCCCCACAGCCACCAAAGCTGAAAAGATAGCTAAGGTGAAGATTGCCCCCAAGGCAAAGAAGACCAACCCTGGTGCAAATCAGGTCAAGGTGAATTCTACCACTGAAGTTAAGAAATTAACCAAAGTGAAGAAAGACAAAGCTGAATCTTCAAATGCTACAAAGACTGCTGAATCTTCCATTCCAACTACTTCCACTGACAAATGTGTATACATGGTAAAGTGGGTACCCAAGAAAAACTAATCTTCCTTCGTATTGCAGGTTAAGAAGGGTATCTGGTATCTCGATAGCGGATGCTCTAGACACATGACTGGAAAGAAAAGCCTGCTCGCTGAATACAAGGAAGAGAAGGGCCCCTCTGTGACTTTCGGTGGAAATGGAAAAGGACATACCCGAGGGTATGGTGTACTTTCAAATGGTACAACCTCCTACAGAAGAGTCGCATATGTTGAAGGGCTGAAGCATAATCTTCTAAGCATCAGTCAGCTGTGTGACATGGATAACAAAGTAATCTTTACTAAGGAATCCTGCTTTGTCTCTGACAAAAAGGAGAAGATATCTCTCAGCGGTTATCGTTTGGAAAATGTTTATGTAATAAACATGGACTCAACAACCACTGAGAACTCCTGTTTCTTCTCAAAGGCCTCATCTGATGTCAACTGGCTATGGCATAAGAGGCTATCTCATCTAAATTTCAAGACACTGAACACTCTTTCTTCAAAAGAGTTAGTCACTGGTCTACCTCAGCATTCATACGCCAAAGAGTCGTTATGTTCAGCGTGTGAAAAAGGGAAGAAGACCAAAGCAAGCTTTAAGTCAAAGCAAGTTTCTTCAGTGTCATCTCCTCTACAACTACTCCATATGGATTTGTTTTGCCCTGTTAACAAACAATCCATCGCTGGAAAGAAATATACGCTGGTCATAGTTGATGAATTCTCTCGCTTCACTTGGGTAATGTTTCTCCATTCTAAGAGTGACACCCCTGAACAACTCATCAATTTTGTTCGGAAGATGGAAACCCTGAACAATCTGACCGTTCGCTCAATAAGGAGTGATCATGGGACTGAATTCAAAAACAGTTCTCTTGATTCCTTCCTTGAGAGTAAGGGTATTTCTCACAACTTTTCTTCAGTGAGAACACCGCAACAAAATGGAGTCGCTGAAAGAAGAAATATAACAATTATTGAAGCTGCACGTTCAATGCTCAGCGATTCTCACCTGCCTACTCAGTTTTGGGCAGAAGCTGTCAACACTGCTTGTTTTACGCAAAACAGGTCGCTGATAGTCAAAAGATTCAAAAAGACAGCCTATGAACTCTTTCATGGGAGAAAGCCTTCAATCAGCTTTCTTCACATCTTTGGATGTCAGTGTTTTATACTGAACAACATAGATGCTCTTGGAAAGTTTGATCCTAAGGCTGATGATGGAATCTTTCTTGGATACTCCTCAGTTTCCAAAGCCTTCAGAGTCTTTAATCGTAGAAGACAAACTGTAGAAGAAACTATTCACGTCACGTTTGACAAATCCCGTTCAGCAAACTCTAAACCGTCCGCTGATACTGAAGAACTGAATCAATGGATGTTTTCTCATCTTGGTGATTCAGAAGTTATTCCCACTACTCATGCTCATCCAGTAGAAGATGATAGTCCTATCATTCCAAATATGCAGAACAGTGAAGCTGAAACTTCTTGGGTCTCAGTTGTTCCTATAAACACTATACCTAACGCTGAACCAAATGTTTCAGACATTCCATCTACTTCTCAGCAATCAGTGAATATAATGACAACTGCATCCATTCCTCTCTTGGCTGATACTCCTGACGTCGCTGAAGCTTCATCTTCAGCTCCTCCAGTTCAAGTTGAGTCAGCGTCTCACGCTCCGGCTCAGCGATGGACTATAAATCACCCAATTGATCAAATTCTTGGTGATCCAAACGCTGGGATTCAGACTCGACGAAGTACAGGTAATATTTGTTTATTTGTAAATTTTATTTCACTAACTGAACCAAAGAAAGTAGATGATGCCCTCAAAGATCCAAACTGGGTCAGCGCCATGCAAGAAGAGCTGACTGAATTCGAAAGAAACAAAGTTTGGAAACTTGTTCATAGACCAACTGATAAAAAAGTAATAGGCACTAAATGTGTCTATCGAAATAAGTTGGACGAACATGGTACTGTAACCCGCAACAAAGCTCGACTTGTTGCTCAGGGATACAGACAAGAGGAAGGTATAGATTATGACGAAACATTTGCTCCAGTAGCAAGACTTGAATCTATTCATCTATTCTTAGCATATGCTGTACACAAAAACTTCAAAGTACATCAAATGGATGTTAAGTCAGCGTTTCTAAATGGAAAGCTGAATGAAGAAGTGTATGTGGAACAACCTCCAGGATTCTCAGATTCTAAGCGTCCAGGTTATGTTTATAAACTGGATAAGGCACTTTATGGCTTGAAGCAAGCTCCACGTGCATGGTATGATACTCTTTCTACTTATCTCCATATTGAAAAATTTGAGCGAGGTAAGATTGACAAAACTCTATTTTTTAGAAAAGTGAAAGGTCATATCATTCTAGTTCAAATATATGTTGATGACATTATATTTGGGTCTACTAACCCTGAACTTTGTACTCGTTTCGCTGATAGAATGAAAGATGAGTACAAAATGAGTATGATGGGTGAACTAACATATTTCCTTGGTCTTCAGATTAAGCAAACTGAGAAAGGAACTTTCATTAATCAGGGAAAATATGTTAAAGATATGCTGAAGAAATTCGACTTAACTGAAAGTTCAGCTATGAAAACCCCTATGGCACCACCGTTGACACTTGATAAGGACACTAAGGGTGTTCCTGTCAATGTCACGATGTACCGTGGGATGATCGGCTCTCTATTGTATCTTACAGCTAGCCGACCCGATATTATGTTTGCAACATGCTTGTCTGCACGATATCAAGCTGAACCTAAGATATCTCATATGAAAGCTGTCAAGCGAATCTTTCGATATCTTAAGGGTACAGCGAATCTAGGTCTTTGGTATCCCAAAGATTCAGGATTCGATCTAACCGCCTATTCAGATAGTGATTTTGCAGGTTGCAAAATTGATAGGAAAAGCACCACAGGAGGATGTCAGCTCCTGGGTGGAAAGCTGGTAAGTTGGACAAGTAAAAAGCAAAATTCAGTGTCCACTTCCACAGCTGAAGCTGAATATGTAGCTGCTGGAAGCTGTTGTTCTCAAGTCTTGTGGATGAGAAATCAGCTACTAGACTATGATCTTCAGCTCTCCAAAATTCCAATCTATTGCGACAGCACAAGTGCCATCGCTATAGCAAACAATCCAGTACTACATTCAAAGACCAAACATATAGAAATCAGATATCATTTTATCAGAGATCATGTGATGAATGGTGATATAGAACTTCATTTTATCCCAACTGATTATCAGTTAGCTGACCTATTTACCAAACCTCTTGATGAGACAAGATTCAACTTTCTCATCAGCGAGCTTGGAATGTTGAACTTTGAAGGATATAATCTTCAGCGGTTCACATTGATCAGCGATAGGATAAAATCAACTTGTATAACCCATTCTATCATCTTCTCTCTGAATAAACTTGATTCACTGATATCAAGGTATGTTTACTCTCTCTGACAATCGCATGAAAATGCAAGATTTCAAAACAAAATGCATCGTTGAATATCTCTTCCTTAACAGCGATATTTTGAAATTTCTTAAAACCTTCACTGAATATTTTCATTCAGTGCTTCATGTTTTCAAAAGTATCTCTGAGTTTTTCAAAACCTCGGAGACAACCAAGAATATGAAAGGACAGTTGTGACGTCATTACAACGGATAAAACCCCGGCACGTTTTCTCTTCCTGACACACGTTTGCACGTCTCGTTCAAAATTCCAATCAAATGCAAACACGTGTCCGTGTCATGATGAAAATCTTTTCCCGCTCAAGATTTTCTCTTTCTAAAATCTCTATATAAACAAATTCTTTGTTTATATTTTTCTTTTACGCGATCAATCTTCCTCCGCAAGAAAGAATTCACAGTTGCATTTGTGATTTCAAAAACTTCAAGAACTGTTCATCATCTTCTTCATCAAACATCAAGGTTAATATGTTCTTATTATTTACCGAATGCAAATAACTTGTTTCTGATCTACTCTTTGTTTTAACAAGATCAAACAAAAGAACTTCGTAAAATGAAATCATTTTCTTTCGTGGTTTTATGAACACAACCATTTCATGGTTGTTCTTCAAGTTTAAATGCAAAATCTTAAACTAGTTCTTCATTCGTTTCCAGAATCTATTTCTTCATAGAAAACTGGAAAACAAGAAAATGGGTTTTACATTTCGTTTCAAAAATCAAGAAAAACCCTAATCTTCATTAAGACATTTTGTCTAAATGAAATGGACAAAATTCGAACCATCTTAATGGAAAATCTTTCCACATTAAGATTATTCTTATTTGTTAATCTTTGGTTAAACTGATAATACAGGAAATGGCAACGTCTAACATTCCTACTACCGCTGAGAACATCTCTACTGACTCTGAGGAAATGGAAATCATCAAGGCTCCTTAGGTTAAGTTCACTCTGGATCAACTAGACTGGACTAAGGTAAACAACCTTTCTGCGCTTCTCGAGTTTTCTCCTCGAAAGCAAGTCACACATCTGATAGATGATGTGAATTTCCTGGAGAATTGCTGCATTTCAACAGCCCTGACCATTTCACCCCCTGCAAGTCAGCTGCTACTATCTCAGTTTTGGTACTCTGCCAGACACTCTCAGCTACCATCCGCCAAAGATCCCTCCAAAACAATTGATTGTATCCTCTGCGATATTGAATATGGCACGATAAAGATCATACCTGCCATCATTCGCAAAGCTCTGAACTTTCCCATCGCTACAAAGGAAAAACCTTTTGTTCTTTTCCCTGACCATAAGAAGCTCGCTGACAAAGAAGCTCTTATTGCATTTTTTGATGCAATGGGCTATGTATGGGAAATGGGCAGAGACAAGAAGCCTGAGAAGAAGCTAACACTGCTGAAGAAATCGAAAATGCCCAGCGAGATGAACTTCATCTTCGCTCACCTTATCAGCTGCATGACTGCCAAGACCGGCTCTTCTGATCAAGCCGCTCAACCTCAGCAAGCTATGGGATACGCTCTGCTGAAAGGTCTACACATTGACTGGGCATCTCTCATCTATGATGACTTGCTACAAAGAGTAGACTCTGCCGCTGACAGGCCTGCATGGGTTCCTTACCCCCGATTCATCAGCGCTATCTTTCAATATGGCCTGAAGGACAGCTACCCGCAAGAGGGCGATCTGAAACTCTCTCAGATTGGCCCTAAGGTACTCGACTTCAAACCTGTTGAAAATGAGGTACGTCTTTCTACCCTCTTAACTCTTCTCAACCCTTCTTCTTCTACTTCTGTGGCTCCTTCAGCGACAATACCCATCGCTGATACCCTCGCCACAAAATCCTCTCCTTCTAAGAAAAGGAAACATTCATCTACCCCACTTGATTCTAAAAGGATCAAGAAAACAAAGGAGCAACCCCAACAATCTCATGCTGAAGACTCCTCAGCTCTTTCTGCAGAGCTGAAGGAACGTTCAGTGGTACGCTCTGCCACACCTGAACAAGCCATCCCTTTTATCCCAACTTCAGCGTCTCTAAACGCTGAGGTTACAAACTTGGAACCTACCCAACCTCCTTCAGTCTCTCAAAAGACTGATGAAGTGATTGTCAGCGAATCCAACGCTGAACTCATAACCCAACCCCCATTCTTATCCTTCACTCCTCCCTCCACTCATTTGGTCTCTACTCCAGATCTAACTGGCGCTGCCATCATTTCCTCGGAACCTAAAGCTGATTCTCTAGGAATGATGAAGACAGGACCTGCAGAAAAATCCATGGGCACTTTTGAAGATGACATGGAACTTTACTCAGGAACCCGTGATTTCGATGAATTCACCAATCCTCCTGCTGGTAAACAACAACCCATAAACACTGTGACTAAACCCCAAACTTCTGAGCTTTCCTCTGTTCACAAGTTTTTATATGTTACAGGTCCTAATTTGGGAGATATCAACGCCTCTCTGAAGTCCGTGGAGACAAAGCTGACAGGTCTCACCACTACTCTCTCCAATAACTCTACAGCTGTAACAAACGCTGGAGAAAATCTGAACAAACTGACAATGGTGGTGGAGAAGAAGGCTTCCACAGATGACATGAAGCAGGTTGATAAAACTCTCAGCGACTTCGCCAAGGTGCTCGCTGATATCTACACAGACTACACCTCTCTCAAAAATTCAGTTTCATCCATGTCCAGCGAGGTAACAACGCTGAAGACATCGGTTGGAACACTAGAGGGAGATATGTTTGCTGTGAAGACAAATGTCAACACTCTGACGACTGACTTAAGCTTTGTAAAGACTGACGTTGGTTCGATGAAGACTATGATCGAACAGCTGCTGCACAAGGCGAATACTCCTGCTCCTGCCCCTGTCCCTGAATCTGAACATTTTACAGCGGCGGATCGCATTGAGCTCGGGAAGATCAATCCTGCTATTTCTGGCCTTGAAGACAGATTAGCAAAGATTAAAGTTTGTGTAGGTATCTCTGGCCAAGAAGACAGAGAACCTACCAACGCTGCTGAATCTACCCATTCCTCCCCCAGTCATCATGAAAAAGAGGGGGAGAAGAGCGCTGAAGACCTCGCGAAGAGCGCTGAAGACCTTTCCCATGATGAATCTATCAGGGGAGAGAAGACGAATACTGAAGAAACCACCGCTGGACCTCAGGGAGATGAAAACCCTGAGGAAACCGAGAAGCTCGCCTCTGTATCTGAGGGGGAGCAACTCGAAAAAGAAGCTGAGAAAACTGAATCCGAAGCAGAAGATGATGAAGCCGTCGACATCCCTGATGATGAACCATCTTCTTCTGCAAAGAATGATGATGATGATGACGAAGATGACGATGACTTCTTTATCGTCAAACCTGCTCCGAAGATCAAAGCTCTTAAGGGAATCTCGATAAATGAACCTTCAGGGGAGCGGACAAAGACAAAGCCCTCAGCCTCTGGAGCTGAGAAAGGCAAAGGCAAAAGCGTCGTTGAAGATGACAATCTGATGATCTTGCTTGAAAAGCCGGTTTGTCAGGTATGCTAAACATCTCACTCCATCCTTCCTCTATCATACCTATCAGTTCTACTACCCAAGTCTATACACTTGAACCAATTATCTCTATCTGATTATACCCAAGTTCTTACTCGTAAGATCGCTGTGTTTCAGCTAGTCCTCTCCCCTGTTTGAGGATATCGTTGAAGGCTCCACAACTGCGACTTCACCAATAATACCAGCTGCTGCTGAAGAAATAATCCCAGTCTTAGATTTAATCTCTGAGACTGATGAACCAGAAGAACAGCTACTCTCGCACAATCGCAGACCTTCCTTAGCTCCTCAAAAGCTAAGTGAAGAGGATCAGAAAAGAAGAGAGGAAATAATAAAGCGCTTCGAGGATCAGCGAATCATTCTGAGGCGTGATCAACTTCCTTCAGTTCCTCCAAAGTTCAGAATTTCCAAAGCTGAATACCAGGAACACCTCAGAGCTGAACGCCAACTCGCTGAAAGAAAGGAAGCTGAAGAAAAAGACAGAGAATACGCCATCAAACTTACTCAACGATCAATAAAAGACCCTAAGCTGAAAAGAGTTCCCATTGATGTTCAACGTCAGCTATGGGATGATGCTCAAGAGATCGTTAGAGAAAAGACTAAGGTCTCCGATACGACTTTGGAATGGGCTAAACAAATGCTGACCTATCGATCTAGACCATCCAAAATCGTCAAGGCAAACATCAGAGGAAGACTGTACGCTGAAGTTCCTGTTGTTGAAGTGGACGTCTACAGAGATGACGAAACCAAGCAAACTTTCTATGCTGCTACCTTAGAAAAGTTTGGTCTCTCTGAATGGTTAGAAACAAAATTAGCCATTCAGGGATCGCGCTCAAAGTTCAAAAGCCATGTAGAGAAGATCTTAAACAAACAGATCGACCTGCTTTCATCTGCTGTGGATATTCCTCCTACTCTTCCCCAACCAAGAAAAGTCCCTGATAAGAAAAAGAAAGCCTCTGGTTCAGGTCCTCATATTCGGAATGAAACGGGCATTGGTTTCTCTCGTGCTGAAATTGTTGGCCCTGATGCCGATCTCTCAATGCTTGACACCTCTCTACCACCTGGAGAAACATTCATTCCTGGCACAGTTGTAAGTGATCCCTATGGTATATTCTTTTTAGACTACTATGGAAATCATCACTTTCAACGTATCTCTGAGCTAGACATCGCTCCCATCGAACAACTCAGAGATCTCGTATACTGGTGTGAAGTCAGACACAACATCAAAGCTAGACACCTGAGGCCCTTGATTTTTGAAGCAGCTCTGAAGAAAAAGAATCAAGGAGAAGATGTCCCTGACTGGATGATCCCCACATCAAAGACCCTTGATGAACTTCTCATTAAGGAAGAACCTTTATAAGCTGATATGATCGCCTTTTCTCAATTGTATCAGTTATTCTTCTGTACTTGTAATTTATTTCGCTCGTACTTGTAATCTTTCCATTTCTCTTTGTAACCTGATTCAAAGTTTTAAAGAAAGATTTCAGCGAATGTACTTTACTCCATCAATACAGAAAAGATCCCAGAAAACAGTAAAAAGGGACAAATATTTTATGAGTTCTTTTTATCCTTATGTTTTCATTAAATAGCAATTTTCTTTGTTGCTATGTCATAATCAAATAGGGGGAGATTGTTGATCTAAACCCTCAGTGATTTGATAATGACCCTCTCTTATATACTTAGTGAAAATTGTAAGTAAACAATATGTATCAGAGTTTCACTATCGCTGATAAGTACTAAGATCTTACAGTACCGCTGATAGGAACTCTCGCTCTTTAAATTAAACATTCAGCGAAACTGTTCACCATTAATACTGAGTCTGTTCAGTCATTATGATGATCGCTGATAAGTTAGTTGTTTACTTATGATCCCTAAAGACAAGTTTCACGTCAACAAAGGTTCTACGCTGAAGTTGAAGATCAAACTCAAGAACCAGCGACAAGTCTCCTAATGAACTGATGCGGATCAGCGAAGACTCAGATTTGTCCACTCAACGTGAAGTATCAAGTACAAGATTTCAACTATCGCTGAACTTTATCATTCGCTGAATTGAAAATGATAATCGCTGAATCAACGAAAGCTGATCATGAAGTCCTCCGTACAAAGTACTTTTGTCTTAACCTCCCTTGCACGACTCCGTACGAAATGTCAGAAAAGAACCTCCGAATGTCTGAAATCGTACAACCACTCTGATACTACACTGTTCATCCATGCGGCTACTAAGGTTGTCAACCAAGGTCAATGACATGCAACCAACCAGCTGATGACACGTGTAAAGTGTATATTGACTTGCATTAAATGCATGCAGTATATAAAGAGATGAACCCACTTCATTTGAAGTAACTTTCTAAATCTGGACAAGTTCAATCTCTTATCTCAAGATAGGTTATTATTAGTAACTTCCTTATCTCTCTTAGTGCAAGAAACCTTAGTGTTCCAACTTGTTTAGATTTAGGTTTATCCTTAATCTTGTTTCCGCAACAAGCTGTAAATTGTTAATGATTTATCAATAAACAATTTAGAAAAGTGAAATCTGTGTGTTTGTATTCAACCCCCCCCCCCTTCTACAAACTTGTATAGGCCTTCGGGACCAACAGCGGGAAAGCAAGCGGGGGGGGAACAAGGGAGGAAAGAAGGCGGGAAAGAGAAAGGGAAATGTGGCTTCATCGGAGCGTCTACCGGTATCCGATATATTGAGGATGTGCCTGACTGGTCACCTCCCCCCCATGATATTCATCCCTTACTTGAGCCTGGAAATCACCCCCCACTTTTTCCATGTATTGCTGGCGGATAACCCTTTGGAGTCTGAGTTAGAGGATGTGGTTAGTATGAAGTTTAACTATAGTCATATAATCAAATATATTTATATTACATGTCTAACCATCTATTTTTTATGTATAGCACATGGATTGTTGGGTCTCGCTGCTCCAAAAATCCCGTGGAACAGACACGAGGTGGAACATGATGCACTGTATTTTCTTTCCCTACATGATGCTTGAACATCAAGGTCCCGCCTCCGTGGCTAGCTCATGCAATGGCGTAGAAGGGGTTTCTTGGGCTCTTCTCGATGTGGTATGTAAATCGTTTTACTCTTATTTTATTTAAGTTGTTTTGTTGCTAACTAAGTTGTCTAATATGGTAATATTTCAGGTGTACATCCCTATATGCATTCATCCCAAACATTGGCTGCTCGGAGTGTTTGAGCTTGACGCTATGACCATGACCATATATGACAGCGACAGTGCCAATCTCTTCAGAGATATGCTGAATGACCAGATGGCAAGGTTTAAAGTTGTGCTATTTGACTTCTTTAGCCGGGTCAAGGACACGAGGCGTCGCGACGTTTCAGAGAACTTTCGCCATAAGTTCGCCAAGAATGCACCCCAGCAGGCCGGGATGAATGCGGATTGCGGTGTCTGGGTATGCCGTAATGCCAGCATGTTGATAAATAAGGATGTGGTAGATGTACACCCTTACCACACCGAGGCCGAGGCCAAGGCATTTCGCAAACATATGTCGGAGTATATTTATGCACATTGTCAAATACAACAACGTTAGGTTGTTTATGTAACATTAAATAATTGTTATTTTTAGTATTTGTTGGTTCCCGTTTTGCTTTAAACAAGATTATCAGATCTATTAGTTCAAGTTAATGTTTGATGCGGAAGCGTATTTGAAGAACTAACAGATAAGTTTGATAGATTTAGACCAAAATATAAATACACAATGAACAGGAAATAATATTTCAAAGTTTACTGAATATATATTAAGAACAGATTTAAGAACAATGAGTAAGAAAAGCTTCAAAATAGATATGACTCTTAAGGTGAATAAGCTTTTTGTGTTCTTATGATGGTCGATTTATGTGATTGATGGATGATCTGATAAGGAAGAACTCAACATGAGTCTTCCTTATATACTACTCTAAAGGGGACCATAAAGCATATGCTACTATTCAGACGGTACTGATGAATAGTTGAACGGATGTCATGAACAGTTGCAAGAACGGCATGAACAGTAAGACGTGTTGTATTGCATTTAATGCAGCAGACGTCTATTATGTACTAAGCCCTACTGAGTCCAATCAGAGTTTGACACGTCGACGTTGGACAGGGCATGCTACCATGCAAGTTGATGAACGGGTCTTGTAACAGTAGCAAGATATTATAAATATATTCATGTCTTTCAGTGAGGACCACAAAGGCTCTGTAATGAGTTACAGAGGTTCTGCGGTCTGGTCCTCTATGGAGCAGTCTTCACCGGATTCCGAGTGTTTGGTCTTCTTTGCACGTATGACAGAGCTTCTGTAGCGCGCCTCTTTAGCTTCTGTAGATTCTTGATCTTGATCCCTCGGTAAGTCCGGCAGAGCCTCTGTAAGAGGCTTTCTTCACTTAGCCTATTTTTCACTACTTCTAAATACTTCTATGATTAGGAAGATTGAAGCTAACAATCTCCCCCTAAGTAGTGAAAAATAAAAAATTTAACTTCGAGTTTAGTTAGGCTAAGTTAGATAAGACAGAGGTTAAACAATACCTCGAAAGTTCTTTCATTTAGAAATATGCCAGAGGCATTTTACATTTGAGTACAATGAAAGATAAACTTTGACTTGGTTTGCAGGGATTGGAGGTCTGAGAATCAGATTTTGGCATTTTTGAAGTCGTCGTAGCTTCTGTTGTCTCTTCCGACTCTTCTGATCTCTTTGTAGAAACTGATGCAGAGTTCTCTTAGGCGGATTGTGGCATCAATCTCTCTGATGAAAGTATCTGCAGCATCTCTATCCATTTTCTCTGTACCTCTGTATTTCACAATGCTTGCTCTGAACTTGTTCAGAGTACTAGTTGCGTACTTCTGACAGTCCATGCATACAAACAGTTTAATTTCGCCTTGTGGGTTTTAAAATACTAACCCAAATCGTGGTTCTGTGATGATTGAGTTAGGTACGGCGTCCGGTGGGCAACGATCCTCTGGTGATCGTAAATCCAGATGCTTGAGACCAAGATCCTTTCCCAGCTGGAAATCTATCATGCTGTAGAGCAGAAGCTTTTCCCTCATCGCTTTTCTCAACACTTGATAGGATCTGGTGTTTGGCTCTGTGTTGTAGTTGTCCTTTGTCCATTGCAGAAGGCCAGGTAGATCATAAGGATTGATATTTCTTAGGTCAGCATCAGCGAAGGTGGTCTCTGAATTGTTTTCTCTTCTGACTCTGTAAAGATTGTACCTGACCCTTGGATAGGTTCTTGTGAAGGAGAATCTGCAGAAGATTACCTTTTTGATTTTGTGGATTGAGAAGACATCTGCTTTGGTTCTTGGCTTTGTCTTTGTGAAGATGTTCTCAAATTCTTCTCTGATCCTTGGATCTGTCACATGATCTGTTGGATGATTGGTCTGAAAGGATTGTTTATAGAGGTATTTGTATATCACTTCTTCCATCTCTTCATGTGTTGGACCAGGTTGTGGTACTTGTCTTCTGAGACTCTCCATTTCTTGAACAACTTCTGCTGCTCTACCAGTTAGAGGAATGTCTGACAGAGGCTTCAATCCATATGCCTAGTCAACTTCTTCAGGCTTTGGAGTTTGAAAGGCATCAAACGCACTCTTCATTAGTTTCTCTGTAGGCTTTGGTAATGATTTCTTCTTCTTAGGCTCTTCTGTCAGTATTCCTTTGCCCTTGTCTTTTCCTTTTGGCGGGGCAGAGGCTGTTGCTTCTGTAGATTTGGAGGTTGGGACTTCTGTTGACTTGATGGGGGTTGCCTCTGTGGGTTTTGACACTTGTTTTTGAGAGGACTTTTATGGCGTTGGTTCTGTTGGCTTTCTTTGCTCTGTAACCTCTGTAGGGGGTTCTTTGGTGACTTCTTCTGTAAGCTCGGTTTTTGTGGATTGAGGTATGTCGAATCTTCTTGCCATTTTGAACGCTAGTGTGAACCTGTGCCTTTCTTCTTCTCTCTGTGACATTCGATCAGTCATTGTATTGTGCATCTTTTTCAGAATGTCAGAAGCAGAGGTCGTTGCTCTTTTTGGTTTGGTGGCAATTGACTTTCTTCTTGGTATGGTTGGGGGTTTTTCTGTTGATTTTGTTGAAGGACTTTCTTCCAAAATGATTACCACAGGGGTGGTTGTTGCCTCTGTGGGTTGCTGATCAGCTTCTGGAATATTTGTTTCTTCAGGACTTGATTCCACAGAGATGGGTGTTGTCTCTGTGGGCTGTTGAGTTTGTTGTTGATCTTGGGTTTGTTCTGGAGGAGCTTGACTGATTGGTTCTGCTGCGATTGGTGGAATTTGTATTCCTCTGTTCGTAGCTTTCTCCCTTGTATTCTCCCCCTCAGGATTATCTGATGGACCATGGTGGTCATCATCAGAATCATCCTGACTCTTATCAGAACTACCCTCTGCTCTGCAAGAAGCTTTGGTTTTCTTTGGTAATTCTGCTCCTGCGGCCATCAACTTCGCACATACATCATCACAGAGGCCGAGTAGAGTTGCAAGTTCTGCCTCTGTTTTAAAACACATTCTGCCAACACTGCTTCTGAAATCCTTGACAAAGTTGGCATTTGCTGTTGTGAAGGAGACAATGACCTCTGTGACCTGGTTTATGACGTTCTGTCCTAGCTCTGTTAGCTGTGCTCAGGTCATGTAGTCTTTTGGTTGCATCATTGTCGTGTTGCGTATTGCCTCTGCTTGTACTTGTGTTAGGGCATTCTGTAGATCTGCAGGAGTAATGCCCTCTGCTCTGTTGAATTGCGTATTCATTTGTTCAAGGAAGTTTTTGACAGAGTCCTTGAACGCAGAAGTTGCAGTTGTTCCGAATTCTTGAGCGGCAGAAGTAGCTGTAGCTTTGGCAGTAGTTTCGGCAGAAGACTTCATCGCTGAGATTGCAGATTTTACCTCTGTGGACAGATTGTCCATTTTGGTGTTTAGTTTCAGGATAGCCGTCGATGTTGTCTCTGCAAAAGATTTGAAAGAGCTTTGCAACTCTTTCATTGTTTGGTTCACAGAGGTGACAAGGGTTTGGAACTCATCCCTTGATACTTGTGTTCCTTGTGTAACCTCTGGAGGAACACATTCGTCTCCAGAGTGAGTCCATGTTCCTGGGACACCTTCGTTCACCCTTGTTTGTACGATGGGGGTGGAAGGATTTCCTTCTGATCCTTGAGAAGAAACCTGAGTTTCGATCTCTACAGAAGTTCTGTGAAGAACAGTGTCCAAATCCACTCCAGAGGTGGGTATTGGAATGTCCTTCTGTTGACTAGGAGACTTGTCTAGAGTCTCTTCGTCTCTGTGCTCACTACTTCTCTCTGAAAGAAGATTTGGCCCTAATGTGTGCGTGGCAGAGGAAACGAATTCCTCTGTAGGGTGTTCTAGTGTGGTCTGGGGCGATTGATCACGAACAATAGGTGAGTCTCTTTGAGGAGACTCCCTAGGAATGGATTCCCCGGTTTTTGTGGGCGCAGAAGTCGAAAGAGTGACTTCTGGCTGGATGGGTTGGGTTTGGATCGAGCTGTGCTGCTCTTTTTCAATAACTCCTTCTGCAGCTAGACCTGTGAAGTTAGATATGTGGGTTGCACTGGGAGTTGGTTGTGGTTGTGTGCCTCTATTAATCCAGGCATCTTTTCTTGTTTCTTCCTCTGTTAAGCACCCGAGCACTACATCGCTGTCTATCATTTCAGCCTCTGTAGCTATCCTACGGCTTGGTGCTTCTTCCCTTGCTTCTGTTGAGATTCCTTGCTCTGTGCGTAAGAAGTCGTACATTTGATGAGAGCCGTATAATCTCATGACATGTGGATGATAGAGACCTTTTCGTATCCAGACATCTTCTTCTTCATCTGAATCTACCTCTGAGACCTCTATCCTTGTCTCAGAAGCCTCTGTTACTTCACCTCTATTCCACTCAGTTTCTTTTAGTTCTTTTTCTTCTGAAGCTGGGTTTGGACTTCTTCTGTGGACGTCCAATCCTTGTCGAATGAAGGGGTTCTGTAGGATTATAGGTGTCTCACCTGGTTGATTTATGGGTGTTGTGTCATCTTCTTGTAGATGTGTGTCAATGCCAGAAATTGAGAAATATTGTTCTTCTGGGGAGTGGTGGTCGAGAGGTTGTGCCGTCCACCCTGCTGTATTTAGGGTGTTGGCAATGTCAGGGTTCTGTAGGAAGTCGTTCAGATCTCCTTGGTGAGCAAATCTATCTGGAGATTGATAGGGTGATTGATATTCCTATGTTGCCATTCCTTCTTCTGTATCTTCTTCTGCAGTTCTTTCTTCTGCGGTTTCTTCTACTGCGGGTTCCTCTTCTGCAATGGTAACCAATTTATCAAGTGATTTACCATGCTTCTTTTTGGTTTTCCTCCTCTTGGGTTTTGGTGCCCCTTCTTCTGTGGTTTTCGATTTTCTTTTCTTCTTCTGTTTTGGAGAAAAGGGAGGAGTAGAGGAGCCAATTTCTGTGGCATGAGGAGGTGAGGGTTGATCTTCTGCAGCGCTTGTGGAGGTTCCTTCTGCAGTTTTTCTCTTCTTTGCTTTTGGAGTAGATGCAGAGGGTTTTGAAGAAGATTTCTTTCCCAGAAATTCTGCACGTTTGGTTATGAAGCTAAGTTGAATAGCCATGTGTTTTGCTAATTTTTTATCCTTTTCTTCTTGAGTGGAAAAAGGTTCTGCAGTCATTGTTCCTAGGGGGACACCTAAACGCGGGGGTGTCATAGGACTCGGTTTAGGAGTTCTATGATCGCGTATTGTAACATCCTAAATTTTGTTAGTATTATTTAATAAGATTTAGAATGTATTTGTATTTGGAGTGACCTTGAATTATATAGAGTATTATAATTCGATTAAGGTTAAAATACAAATGTTGAAAGTTTAAAGATTTTTGAGAATATTAACTTAAGGGTTATTATGATGATTTTATTTACTTGGTGTGTTATGTTATTTCTTTAAAGATTGAGGGTTTGAAGTGTCATTCTATTAAAGTTGGGGGTCTACTTGGTAAATAGTCTTATGACTCATGATAATCAAGGAGGAGGTGTCATTAATCTAGTAAATATAGACTATTTGTGTTGAGTGTGAAGTTTGTTTTGTGTGTGTATTTTCGGTGAAGAGAAAAGAGAGAGAGTGCCGAGAGATAGAGAAGAAGAAAAACAAGGGAAACAAGGATTTCAGATTTGGGTTGTGATTAATCTTGAAGAATCATAAAGATTGTTGATAAGCTGCCATTAAGCTGTTCGTTAAGCTCTTACGTGAATCAGTGTATAAATCGACTTTTAAGGTGAGTTTAATTGATTCTTGCTTAAAACTTAACATGTAAACATATGTGTATGTGTTTATTGAGCTTAAATATTATTTTATGTGCTTAATGCTTAATCTGGTAAGAAACAGCTTAATGAGAGGTAGATGATGATGAACAGTGAACGAATCTCGCAGCCTTGGCTTGCGAGAATCGGATAAAGTTCGCAACCGTTGGTTGCGAAAATAAGAATTTCGCAAGTGTAGCTTGCGAGTTTTGTGAAACCCGCAACCATAGCCTGCGAACTTCTGAAATTCGCAGCTTTGGCTTGCGAATTACATGAAACTCGCAATCAGTAGTTTGCGAACTTTGATGCTTTTTGAAATAAAAATGCATGATGATTTTATGTGAGGTTTTCATGTTATTATTTATATGATCTTGACATGATTTAATGATGAAGAATATGCATGAGATATTATCATATGAAGAGTTTATATCAGTTATTAAATATAGAGATTTATCTGATGTTATTGGCACTATAGATGTGATAGAAAGAGTGATGATACATATTTATTGTGTTGCGATGGCTAGAGTTTACATTTGATCTAGTGGGCAACTTAGTACGGTCTAATGGGAACCGCATACTAACTGGAACCTATAATGTAATTCTAGTGGTGGAGTGAATTTTGAATCATCTGTGAGGGTTCCCGGTATCGATGAATAAAATCCCATTGGGAACCAGTGATTCAGGATGGTGAGGTATTGAAATGTGAGAGAATTACATAGAGGTGTAATTCGCATTTCAGGCGATAGGAAGTGTGAGAGAATTACATTAAGGTGTAATTCGCATTTCCGGTGTTTATTAAATAATGAAGTGTGAGAAAATTACATCGAGTTGTAATTTGCATTTCAGGCGATAGGAAGTGTGAGAGAATTACATTAAGGTGTAATTCGCATTTCCGGTGTTTATTAAATAATGAAGTGTGAGAAAATTACATCGAGTTGTAATTTGCATTTCATGGGTTGTTGAGTTTAATTTCTTATAAATCTGGTGGGATTATAAGTAGTTGATGTTGTTATTCTATTTAATGGCTAGGTGAAATAGTCATAGTGGTTGGAACTTGATTTGGTAAGATGAAAGATGCAGATTTGAGACACCTGATGTTTTAGTTGTTGAGTTTTAAATTTGAATTGATTAACCTCACTAGGCGAAAGCCTAATGTTTTAAGTTGAATTGTCTTATCAGGTTCAGGTTCGGGAAAGAAGTTTGGGGAGTGAATTTCATATCAAACTTTGAGGTGTTGGAGGATACAACAATTCTTTTGGAGATTTTGGGACGAAGCTTAGATAATCTAGTTAATCTATTTATGTTGTAAGAATAGATTAATAAGATTATTTAGGACAAGTTTAAATGTTGTATATAAAATGATGCTGTAGATCCTTGTTGTTATAAAAGTTTGGTATCTTTAATGATCATAGCATTTTATTTTAAGTTTTAAATTGACCCTGTTTTTAGGGTGTTTCACGTATATACTCTTTCTTAAGGGTTTTATTCGAGGCATACTTCAGAAGTTTCTTTGACAGAGGTCTGCAGTGTGAGTAACCATCTATATGACCAGTGGGGACATTTTTGCTCATTGGGAACTGTTTGGGAATTTGCCCTTCCATTGGCCATTTCTGTATCAGCAACAGAGGTTCGAACAATACTCCCAATATTCTTTGGAATTGCAGAGGTGGTAGAAAGTTGGGATCGTTTTCTTTGACCCTTCTGGTGTTGTTCTTTCTGTCGATGGCGTTGATGATTTCTTGCATCATTATGGTCGAGTAATCCAGTGGAAGATCATAGTACACCCCATACATGATGGTTAAGATCTGATGCGAGGTCTGGTCAATGCTGCCTATCTTCCCTGTCAGGCATCTGTTAAGAATAGAGAACAAGGTGTTCCACAGAGGTGGTAATCTGCCTCTGCGGAAGTCATTTCTCTTCCGTAGTTGTGTGTTGTACCCAAGCATTTCTACGAAACGACAGAGCTCGTCGTCTGTTGGTTGCTCTGCATATTTCTTCAAACCAAGAAGACCCCTCGTGGGTAGGTTGAACTCAAGTGAGAACATTATTCTGTTGAACTTGATTTCAAGATGTTCAGATTTGTCAGGTCTTGAAATGTACCCTTTGATAATAGAGTCGTCTTTATCAAATCGGCAGCTCTGCCAAAACTGGTTCAGATATCTGACTGGTATTTTCTTTGGGGTTCTTGAGAGTAGAGGGAAGAGGATGTGATTTTCCATTATGTTCAGAAGAATGGCGTGGGCTTCGCCGAAAGCAGTGGGTGAGGGGACCAAATAGCAGTTGTTGGATTTGATTGGTAGTACTTTTTCGAAGTGATCCTTAGCTATGAAGTTTTGCAGATGTGTTGTCGGAGCAAAGTCTGCTGAGTCGCCGGAATCTTCTAGTTCAATGTTCTGGGCAGGGTTGGGGTTTTCTGAATGTTCATAATGAGCCGGTGAATGTTCTGGTGAGGTCCCCGGAGAGTGTGCAGGGGAGATAGCTTGAGAAGATGAAGCCATTTGATACTGAGAATAAGAAACTTGCAGGTTTTTGCAGGGTTTCGCCGGAGAAGAATGAGAGTTTGTAAAAGGTTTATGAGAGGGTAAGCCTGGTTTTTATAGGAGGGTAAAACGGTAGAATTCGAAAGAGTAAAATATATGGCAATGGATTAAAATTTGGAATACGTACTCGAGTTAGAACGGCGGGTTCAACTTTCCACAGAAAACGTTCCATATACGCCCAATGAAAATGGGACACGTAGGCCTTGTCAGAGGATGACAGGACATCGTGCGCGACCCATTAATGCTAGGCGCGTGGGGTTGTTCTTAGCCACATGAGTTTCACTCTTAGTTA
Source organism: Saussurea involucrata (assembly GCA_033807775.1). Lineage (NCBI taxonomy): Eukaryota > Viridiplantae > Streptophyta > Magnoliopsida > Asterales > Asteraceae > Saussurea > Saussurea involucrata. The sequence goes on along the minus strand of CM066313.1, from coordinate 60,975,658 downwards.
AAAGTAACCGTTATTACTCCAGAACTTCTGTATTTTACAGAAGCTCTGTGATCTTGAAAATCTTTGTTGTTTATCCCTTTCATATATCTCATTGTTATCATGACTTCTGTGGGGTTCTTCTTTAACCAAAACATTTGTAAAGGTATTGGAGAGGATAAAATCAGATTTTTGTCAAGAAATTTGCTTCGCAGAGGTTTTGTGGCTCTGTTGGAACTTGCAGAGGTTCTGTGAGGGCCAGTAGAAGCTCTATGAGGGAAAAAATCTCATAACAAAAATTTTATTAAAATTTTTGATCATCCAATTTTTTATTTGGTTTAAGAGATGTTTTTCGGACATATTTGAAAGTTTGTGTCCGAGAAAACTGTTAAAAAAAACGGTTTGTTCGAGAAGGTCATGGTGTGTGTTTTCGGTTTCCGAGATAACATTCCAAAAGATCGATAGAGGGTTAATTTGCGATCACAGAGCATATTTCTTGCAGAACCTCTGTTGAGCTCAGCAGAAGCTCTATGACCTTAAATTTCTCCTAATTCGAATTTTGTGAAACTTTTTGAGCTTTTGATTTTTGAAATGTTATTCACAGTATATTTAGGACATATTTGACAATTCTTGTCCTAGAAAACTGTTTTCCAAAAACCTTTTGTGCGAGAGACATACCTTTTGGTTCTTCTGTTCTCGGCAGTTTGTCTGACTTCTGTCGATGGAGAATTATCGACATTCTTCTTTGGCTTCCCTTTGAAAGATTTACCTCTGTAGATCATTTCAGGGTTCCCTTCTGCTCCCCCTTGATCTAATCACCTCTGTAGATCAAGTAATTTCCTTTTGCTCCCCCTTGACCTATGCTTGGATCAAAGAATGATAAGTTTTGCATAGAACATAGGTCATGTTTTCCAGAGGTTCTGTAGGGGTCGTCAGAGGTTCTGAGTTGACTTACAGAAGCTCTGTGATTTTAAGAACTATTTAAGATTGAGAACTTACAAACAGAAATAAATTAACTTTAAGCAAAAATAAAGGAAATTTGTACATATTTACAGAAGATAAAGCTATACTTACAGAGGATTGTCAAACCATGTTTATCATTCCTAACTTACCCACCAAGAAATTGAACCTTTTCTCGTTTAGTGCTTTGGTGAATAAGTCCGCGAGTTGATATTCTGTTGGCACGAAATGCATTTCAATTGTACCGTATTCAACACGATGTTTCAAGAAATGGTACCATATATCGATATGCTTGGTTTTCGAGTGTTGCACAGGATTGGCAGAGATAGCAATGGCACTTTTGGAATCACAGAAGATGGGTATTTTGAATAGGATGTGGCCGTAGTCTTTTAGTTGAGTTTTCATCCATAGAACCTGAGAACAACAGCTAGCAGCAGCAACGTATTCAGCTTCTGCAGTGGATGTTGAGACACAATTCTGCTTCTTGGAGGTCCAACTGACTAGTTTACCACCTAGGAATTGGCAACTCCCAGAGGTACTCTTTCTGTCGAGCATGCATCCTCCATAGTCTGAATCTGTATAAGCTTTAAGACTAAAACCAGAGTTCTGTGGATACCAGAGACCGAGATTTTTGGTCCCCTTTAGGTATCTAAAGATTCTCTTCATCGCATCATAATGTGATTTCTTAGGATTAGCTTGATAACGTGCACAAAGACATGTGGCATGCATGATGTCAGCTATGCTTGCTGTTAAGTATAACAGAGATCCAATCATGCCTCTGTAGAGAGTGCATTCTACAGAGATACCATTTGGATCTAAGAATAACTTATTTCCAGTGGCCATTGGAGTTTTCATTGCAGAGGTATCAAAGAGGCTATACTTGGAAAGAATGTCAGAGACATATTTGGTCTGATTTATAAAAATTCCCTCTGAAGTTTGTTTGACTTGAAGTCCGAGGAAGAATGTTAATTCTCCCATCATACTCATTTCAAACTCACTCTGCATGAGTTTTTCAAAACTTTTACACTCTTCTGAATTAGTAGACCCGAAAATTATGTCATCTACATAGATTTGTACAAGCATTATCTCACCCTTTTTATGTTTATAGAATAAGGTAGAATCTGTTGTACCTCTGTTGTAGCCATTGACTAGAAGGAAGGTAGAAAGTCGTTCGTACCATGCTCTTGGAGCCTGTTTCAGTCCGTATAGAGCCTTTTCAAGGTAGTATACATGCCTTGGAAACTTTGAGCTTTCAAACCCTGGTGGCTGATTTACGTAAACCTCTTCTTGGATTTCACCGTTTAGAAAAGCTGATTTTACGTCCATCTGATAGACTTTAAAACCTCCGTGGGCTGCGAAGGCTAAGAATATTCTTATTGCTTCGAGTCGTGCGACAGGGGCAAAAGTCTCATCGTAGTCTATGCCTTCTTCTTGTCTATATCCCTTTGCTACTAATCTTGCTTTGTTTCTGATGACCACTCCATCTTCATCCTTCTTGTTTCTGTAGACCCATTTAGTCCCAATGGCCTGTTTCCCTCGTGGCAGAGGTACTAAAGTCCATACTTTGTTACGCTCAAACTGCAGAAGTTCTTCTTGCATGGCAATTTGGGTCATCTAGGGCTTCAGAAATCTTCTTTGGTTCTATCACACTGATAAAGTTAGTAAAAAAACAAAAATTAGCAGTGGCAGACCTGGTTTTTACTGAGTCAGAAGGTTCTCCGATTATTTGTCTTGGAGGATGTCTTTTTGTCCACTGAGTTGTGCGTGGAAGATGATCATCAATGTCCTCGAACCTTTCGTCAGCGGCTTCTTGTGTTTCTTCTTGTGTAGCCTCTGTCGTTCTTCGTGCCTTGGTAGTTGATTCTACCGTTTGTGGAAATATTGGTATGAGTGGTGGTGGGGTTTGTTCCTCTGAGGACGTATAGTCTTGGTCCTCGATTTCCTCTGTAATTGGTTCTTCTGTGGATTGTGGAGTTTGTTTTTCAGCAACTTCTGTGGTCGTTTTTCTTGATGTTTCATCTTCTGCATGTTCTTCTTCGGCAATTGCATCTGTAGTATTTATAGAAGAAGATGAAGCATTATTTGGACCTGTTAGAGTCATACCTGTAGGATTTTGTCCGACAGAGGATGGTTCTTCAGAAATTCTGATGGTTCCAACAGAAGGATCAATGTCATTGTTGAACATCTCTAAAAATAGAAGATCCAAATCTTCTTTTGTTTTTGAGATGTCAGAGGATTTCCCTTTAATTCCGAGTTCTGAACTGATTTGTTCAGAAGTCATCTGGAATGAATCATCAAAAGAAACATTAATGCTTTCTACAATCTTGCGAGACTTTGTGAGGAAGGTTCTGTAGGCTTTGGAAGTGGCAGAGTATCCAATGAATTTGCCTTCATCAGCTTTTACTTCAAATTTTCCTCTCGAATCTCTGTCATTTAAAACAAAGCATTTGCATCCGAATACATGGAAAAACTTGATGTTTGGCCGCCTTTTGTGAAGTAATTCGTAAGGCGTCTTGAGTTGTCTTTTCACAATGGTTGAACGATTCTGTGTATAACACGCAGTAGAAATTGCTTCTGCCCAAAAGTTCATTGATAATCCGCATGCAGATAGCATAGTTCTTGCGGCCTCCACAAGTGTTCGATTCTTTCTTTCGACTACACCGTTCTGTTGTGGAGTTCGAGCGGCAAAGAAGTTCTGTGATATTCCTTCTGTAGAAAGATAGGCTTCAATGACACAGTTTTTAAATTCTGTGCCATTGTCACTTCTTAAATTCTGTATTCTGCAGTCATAAAGAACTTGAATTCTTTTCATTAGATTTATCAGTATAATTGGAACATCTGATTTCTTTCTAATAAATTCAACCCATGTGAAACGTGAATACTCATCAATTAGGACACGTATGTATTTCTTGCCACCTAGGCTCTGTATAGCGATGGGACCGCAGAGGTCGACATGAAGCATGTGCAGAGGCCTAGTGCAAGACACGTCTGTTTTGCCTTTGTGGGAAGCCCTTCTGTGTTTTCCCATTTCACAGGCCGAACACAAGTGATCCTTATTGAATTTAACATTTGGCAAACCTTTAACTAGATCGAGTTTTACTAGTTTATCCAGGGTGTGAAAGTTTAAGTGACAGAACCTGTTGTGCCATAACCACGCTTCTTCACTTTTGCAGGCTACTAGGCAAACTTTGTCCTTGGATTTTGAAGTAAAATTCATTAGATATAGATCACCTCTTCTTTCAGCTCGCAGAAGTTCCATTCCTGTGTTTTCACTTTGTAGAGAGCAGAAAGTTCTTTTGAATAACACATCGAATCCTGTATCACAGAGTTGACTTACACTTAGTAGGTTGTGTTTGAGGCCATTCACATATGCAACGTTGTATACAGAGATATTTTCTTTCTGTATGACTCCATAGCCTTTGATGTGTCCCTTCTTGTTGTCTCCAAAAGTTACAGATCCACCATCATGTGTTTCTTTGTATGTGGATAGTAATCTTCTGTCGCCAGTCATGTGCCTTGAGCATCCGGAGTCAAGATACCAAATTGGCACATGTTGCTTCTGCAAGACAATCACAGAGACTTAGGTACCCATAACCATATGGGTCCAATATTGTTAGAATTTTTCAAGTTTGCCTTGGCATTCTTGAAATACATTTTATCCTTTGTAGAAAGATCAAATTGTTTCTCTCGAGGTTTTGACTTTGGAGTTTGAATTTTAGTGGAGAGTAAGCAATCTGGACTTGAGAAGTGATTATTCAATTTGAACATAAGATCAAAGCAATGACAGTATTTAATATGAGACATGATTTGTTTGAACTTTTCATTGAATTTATTGAACTGAACCACAGAGGCATTACATTCTTTCTTAACATTAGATTTCTTATTACAAGAAGATCTATGAATACTAGAATGTTGTTTGCAAAAGTCTTGTTTAGGTCCTGCCTTCTGTGACTCTCTTCTGTGGTGAACATCTTTCTTCACTGTCACAGAGGAAAAGTATATGTTAGCTTCAGGCCATTTTCCCTTTTGTTGCCAAGTGGGATTCTCTTTAATTTTCCTTAAAGGTTTTGAAAATTTTGAACTTGTAGGATCTACAGAGGTCTTCTTTAACATATCAAGCTCAGTAGAGGTTTTGACTTTTAAATACATGTTCAGAAAATCTGGGCAGATATGTATCTCTGTGATTTTCTCTTTTGGAGAAATAGTTCTGTTAAGAACTTCAGAGGAGATTTTAACATCCTCTGTGTCATAGTGAACTATCCCTGATTTAGAATCAGTCTCCGAGTATTCAGAGGATGAATCGTCCTCATATACAGAGGTTGAGTCATCTCTTTCGACAGAGGCTGGATTTTCTGAGCAAGTATCGTACGAGCTTTCTTCCTCTGTAGAATGACTTTCATAGATGGCAGAGGTATCTGATGAGATCTTTTCAGCGAAAATTTGATCTATAGAAGATGTGCTGAGATTTTCTAAAACATTTGATTTTAAAACTTCCAAAATTTATTTTTCAATAGATTTTTCAAGTTTTTCTTCTGAAAAGATGGGTTTAAACTCAGGAGCTTCTGCTGATAATTTATTTTCATCGTTTATCATGCAGACAAAAGCGACCTATGTTTGAGTCTCTGGTTTACCAAACTTAAAGATACCAATCTGATCTTGTGTTTTCAGATATTTCTTTGGTTTGATTTCTCTATTGATAGAGGTTGAAGATGATGAATCTGTGTTTTCAAACCACACATTGATCATCTTTGTATGTTTCCTTAAGTGAGGTTCTGCAGAGAGTTTAACCCTTTTACTTACAGAGAGTAAGTTTGGAAAGTTTGGTTTGTTAGTTTTTCCTAAAACAAATAGAGAAGACAGAGGTTTTAGTCGTTTATTTTCAACTCCTAAGGTAATATCACTGTACCCTATGCCTCGTCTTGCTATTTGAGAGTTTACTTTTTCATATACCTTCTGTGCATCTTTATAGTTTTTAAGTAAAACTTCTCTTCTTAAAAGATCTTGCCAAAGTACCTCTCTTTCTTTTTGAAAGTATTCTTTTAGAGCTCTTATGTCTGTAGTTTCACTTATTGAAACTGAAAGTTCTTTTGTTTTGATTTTTAAAGCATAGGTTAAATCAGAAATTTGCCTTTTTAAAGGATCTATATTTTTGCTCCAATATTTTTCGACTTTTTCTTTTTCTTCAAAGATTTTGGCTTTTTCTTGAGTGAGAAGCCTTACTTCTCTCTCATTAAAGGTCATCTTTTTCTGAATGCTTTCATTTATTTCTTTCAGTTCAATGTTAAGTTTAAATAAATCATCATCTACAGAATTAGTACTTGAGGTAGAGTTTGAAATGGATACCTCATTGTCAGTGCCGGAGTCAACTTCTGCCATGCCACAGAACAGGGCATTTGTGGGGAATTCATCGTCAGAGGTAGAATCTGACTCGAAGTCTTCCTTGCTTGCCTCAGAATGCCCTTTGTTCGCCATTAGGGATTTTTGCGCATAATACTCATCCTTCTTTTTGTAAAAAGCTGAGTCCTTCTGTGGGCGATTTTGTCTACTTCTGCATTCTTTAGCGAAATGACCTGGCTTGCCGCAGTTGAAACAACCTTGGGAGGTGTTTCCAGTTCGATCTTCGGACTTCTGTTGGTCTCCACCTTTCTCTGTTCTGCATTCGTTTGCGTAATGACCAGGCTTACCACATTTGTAGCATTCTTGTGTGTGGCCTACCTTGTCATCTGATCTCTGTCGGTCATTTTCTCTGTAGCTTCTTTCGCTCGACCTCTGTTGGTCATCATTTCTGTAGTCTGACCTCTGTCGGTCACTTGATTCTTCTCTTCTTCCTTCATCTCTTCTACCAGAATTCCTTTGGTTATTTCTAAACTCTCTTGTCAATAGAGCCATTGATTTAGCTAATGACGCAAGAGTTATTTCTTCCTCTTTCAGCTCGTCTTCTTCGCTATCAATCATTACCATCTTCTTTTTCTCCTCTGTAGATCTCTCATTTCTTGGTCTGTCCGTAGCCTCTGTAGATTTACTAACCAATGCGTATGGTACAATGGTTAGTGTTTTAGCTTGAGCTATTTAAGGCTCTTGTGCGGCTAGTGTTCCATAGAGATCAGAGAGTGTCCAGGAGTCTAGATCTTGATTTGTTTGTAAAGACATAGACAACTGAAGCCACTCATCGTTCAGGCTCTTTAGAAACATGACGTTATTTTCTTCCGTGGTTCTGTGAATACCAGACTTTCTGCATTTGTTTATGAGAGAGTTGAACCGATCGTATGTTGTTTGCAGTGATTCTGTTGCAGAGGCTCTGAAGGCATGATACTCGTTTATGTATTGTGCCCTTCGGTTCTTCTGTGTTTTAGCACCCCCTTCCAACTGTCTTTCTAATTCTTTCCAGAGATCGTGCGCTGTTTCGCATGCATCTAAGGATTGAAAAATTTCATTGGGGATAGCCATGATCAGTATTCTTTTTGTTTTATGTGCCACTTCATCTTCTGCCTTATCTTCATTTGACCATTCTTCTTTTGGCTTAGGTTTTTGATGTTCAGGGATTTCAGGAGATTCAGCAGTAGCTGGTACATGTGGCATAGTTATCATAGGAACCGGAGGAAGATTGTATAGATATTGTTTGAGAGTTTTTTCAGTACCCTCAAAAAAATGAATCATTCTTATTTTCCATTGAGGATACTCATCTCTAAGAAGAGTAGGAGGTTTGGTTAATGAGCCAGCAGTGAAAAAGTTATTTGTATTTGTCATTTTGAGGAAAGGATAATCTGATGGAGGATTTATGAGTATGAAGATCTGGAAGGTTTTCTGGGTACAACTAATATCCAGAAATATGGTGATGAAGAGAAAGAAAGTAATCTATCAAATAAAATTTGTAAAACGAGGATCACTTGATATTGAAAATCAAGCTTTGCTCTGATACCAATTGTTGGTTCCCGTTTTGCTTTAAACAAGATTATCAGATCTATTAGTTCAAGTTAATGTTTGATGCGGAAGCGTATTTGAAGAACTAACAGATAAGTTTGATAGATTTAGACCAAAATATAAATAAACAATGAACAGGAAATAATATTTCAAAGTTTACTGAATATATATTAAGAATAGATTTAAGAACAATGAGTAAGAAAAGCTTCAAAATAGATATGACTCTTAAGGTGAATAAGCTTTTTGTGTTCTTATGATGGTCGATTTATGTGATTGATTGATGATCTGATAAGGAAGAACTCAACATGAGTCTTCCTTATATACTACTCTAAAGGGGACCATAAAGCATATGCTACTATTCAGACGGTACTGATGAATAGTTGAACGGATGTCGTGAACAGTTGCAAGAACGGCATGAACAGTAAGACGTGTTGTATTGCATTTAATGCAGCAGACGTCTATTATGTACTAAGCCCTACTGAGTCCAATCAGAGTTTGACACGTCAACGTTGGACAGGGCATGCTACCATGCAAGTTGATGAACGGGTCCTGTAACAGTAGCAAGATATTATAAATATCTTCATGTCTTTCAGTGAGGACCACAGAGGCTCTGTAATGAGTTACAGAGGTTCTGCGGTCTGGTCCTCTGTGGAGCAGTCTTCACCGGATTCCGAGTCTTTGGTCTTCTTTGCGCGTATGACAGAGCTTCTGTAGCGCGCCTCTTTAGCTTTTGTAGATTCTTGATCTTGATCCCTCGGTAAGTCCGGCAGAGCCTCTGTAAGAGGCTTTCTTCACTTAGCCTATTTTTCACTACTTCTAAATACTTCTATGATTAGGAAGATTGAAGCTAACAGTATTAACTTATTTTGTTAAAGTATTGTGATTGACTTAGTGTTTACTTCATTTGGTTTTTGCTAATTTCATCCAATTACTCAACTTTGAGTATCGATATCTCTTTCACACATACTCCATTTTGGACGCATTATATATCGTTTCGAAGCTCTCATATAGGAGAACATAAACCTACTAAGAGTTTGTTATATATAACACATATATATTGTTGATCCAAACCTTCAGTGATTTGATAATGACCCTCTCTTAAATACTTAGTGAAAATTGTAAGTAAATAGTATGTATCAGAGTTTCACTATCGCTGATAAGTACTAAGATCTTACAGTACCGCTGATAGGAACTCTCGCTCTTTAGATTAAACATTCAGCGAACACTGTTCACCATAATGCTCTGAGCATGTTCAGTCCTTATGGTGATCGCTGATAAGTTAGTTGTTGATTTATGATTCCTGAAGACAAGTTTCACGTCAACATAGGTTCTACGCTGAAGTCGAAGATCAAGCTCAAGAACCAGCGACAAGTCTCCTAATGAACTGATGCGGATCAGCGAAGACTCAGATTTGTCCACTCAACGTGAAGTATCAAGTACAAGACTTCAGCTATCGCTGAACTTTATCATTCGCTGATATAAAATGATAAACCGCTGAATCAATGAAAAGCTGATATGTCAGAAAAGAACCTCCTTATTGTATGAAATCGTACAACCACTCTGATATTACACTGTTCAAACATGCGGCTACTAAGGTTGTCAACAAAGGTCAATGACATGCAACCAATCAGCTGCTGCCACGTGTAAAGTGTAAACTGCCATGCATTAAATGCATGCAATATATAGGAAGGACTCCAGCTTCATTTTTGAAGCACTCGAATACTCTAGACGAGTCACTTGCTAACTCTGGACAAGTCATCTTTCTTATCTTAAGATAGGTTATTATTAGTAATTTCCTTCTCTTTCTTAGTGCAAGAAACTTAGTGTTCCAACTTGTTTAGATTTAGGTTTATCCTTAATCTTGTTCCGCAACAAGCTGTAAATTGTTAATGATTTATCAATAAACAATTTAGAAAAGTAAAATCTGTGTGTTTGTATTCAACCCCCCCCCCCCCCCCCCCTTCTACAAACTTGTATAGCCCTTCGGGACCAACAAGTGGTATCAGAGCAGATTTGTTTAATCTCATAAACAAGATCTAATCTATACTAAGATTTCTCTTCCTTGCTATTTCTGAAAATGGCTACCAACACAAACACAAACTATATTGACAATGGTTCTCTTGCAAAACCCCCTAGATTCTCCAGAGATAATTTTAATCTATGGAAAAATAGGATGATTCTCTTCTTAGAAGGTGTAGACCCAACTATGCCTTACTATCTTGAAAATGGCCCATATATCCCTGTAAGAATTGATACTGCAGTTCCAGCCGCTGAGAATAGACCTGCTATTCCAGAAAGGCTGATTCCTAAAGAAATTCATATGTGGACTGATAAAGATAAGAAGAAAGTGGCTATCGACACCAAAGCCAGATCCATACTATCCATGGCTCTTCCTGACGAAGTCTACCATTCCGTCATGAACCTGAAAACCTCAAAAGCTATGTGGGACACAATCTGTGTTCAGTATGAAGGTACTTCTGAAGTCCAGGACTCTCGAAAGATCAACCTGGTAAGACAGTACGAAATCTTCATTTGTGGTAAGAATGAAACTCTCTCTGAAGTTCACCAACGTTTTAACTGTTTAATAATAGATCTGAAAACTGTTGGTAAGGAATATTCTAACTTTGAAATGCTGACAAAGTTTTTAGAATGTTTACCTGAAAGCTGGGACAATTATTCTATGTGTCTCAAGCTGTCAAAGGATCTAAAATCAATGACCCTTTCTACCTTATATGGCACGATGCTGAATCATGAGCAATCTAGTCATCTTAAGAAGAATCTTGTAAAAGATTCCAAAAGCACCCATGTTGCTTTAATCTCAGAGGAACCTTCCACTCAGCGACCCTCGGTCACTATCACTGAGTTGGAGAGTAACTCTGAAAGGTCATCAGATTCTGACTCTTCAGATGATGATGAATCTTTGCCTCTCCTCACTAAAAAGTTCAGGAGATTCTCCAAAAAGAAAATGTTCAGAAAGAACAAACCTCTTTCCATTACTGACAAGCCAAGATCATCAGCTCCTGTTGATAAGGCTACTGCTACTTGTTTTAACCGTGAAAAGATAGGACATTTCGCTAACGAGTGCAGGTCAAAGAAAGTTTCGAGAAACTCAGCGTTTCCCAAGAAATCCTTTATTCCCAGGAATAGAGAAGACAAATACGCCAAGCTGAAAGAAAGGTATGCGAAGCTGAAAAGCTTTAAGAAGAAAGGCAAAGGCCTGATGGCTGACTATGATTGGGCTGAATCTGATGAGGAAGAATCATCTGACTCTGAAGATGATGAAGCCAATCTTTGTCTTATGGCCAAACTTGAAGATGAGGAAGACAACTCTGACATTCCCTCTACTTCAATCTCTGCAACTCAGGTATCACCTTCTTTCTTTACCAATATTGCAAATATTGATGAAGCTGATAGTCTTCGTAAGATCGATCTCCTGACTAGAAGTTTATATGAAGCCATGAATGGAAAAACAATAGTTGAAAATCAAAACCTTGATCTCGTTGAACAGCTTAAAAATTGTCACCTTCAAATAGAAAATCTTTCTAAAATTGAAGAAGCTTTTAAAGATCAAGTACACTTAAATCAGCTAGTCAAAATCGAACGAGAAGAAGCTATCGCTGTATTGAAAGCTGAAAAAGCTACTGTTGATGGATGGTATAATTCCTCAACAAAGATCACTGAGATAATTAAGTCTCAGATTACCCTGAGTGATAAATGTGGTATTGGTTATAAAGTTGATAATCTAGAACCAACCACTGATCGTTCCATGCTCTTATTTGGAACTTTCGTATCCTCAGTCGCTGATACTTCATCCTCTCAGTGTTACTCTTCTAGACCGCCTATCCCTGAGGAAACTTCTACCTCTTCAAAAGGTAAAGAGAAAATGGTTTATCCAAAACCTACCTCTGTCTTTAAAGATAAAGGTAAAGGAATTGCATTTAACCAAAATCCTCAGAAGGGTACCTTAGTACCTAAGCTGAATGCTTCTAAAGCTTTAGTGATTCATCCCTCTGGATCAAGGAATCAGATCTCTGGATCTACTCAGCGTGGATCTATTCAGCGATCTACTCCTAAATCAGAGTGGATGTCTTTGGTAAGAAATCCAAAGAACTAAATGTTCCTCCCAATAGATTACTTTGTGCTGGTACTTCTAATTCAAAATCTAAAGCTCAGCATGCAAAAGGTCCTAGAAATACTTTTAGTTATAGAAAATGTTATCACTGTGGACTTACTGATCATATTGCTAGTAAGTGCCCCACAGCCACCAAAGCTGAAAAGATAGCTAAGGTGAAGATCACTGCCCCCAAGGCAAAGAAGGCCATTGAGGTTAAGAAGTTAACCAAAGTGAAGACTGACAAAGCTGAATCTTCAAATGTTGCGAAGACTGCTGAACCTTCCATTCCAACTACTTCCACTGACAAATGTGTACACATGGTTAAGTGGGTACCCAAGAAAAACTAATCGTCCTTTGTAATGCAGGTTAAGAAGGGTGTCTTGTATCTCGATAGCGGATGCTCTAGACACATGACTGGAAAGAAAAGTCTGCTCGCTGAATACAAGGAAGAGAAGGGTCCCTCTGTGACTTTCGGTGGTAATGGAAAAGGACATACCCGAGGGTTTGGTATACTATATAATGGTACAACAATCTTCAGAAGAGTCGCATATGTTGAAGGGCTGAAGCATAATCTTCTAAGCATCAGTCATCTTTGCGACATGGATAACAAGGTAATCTTTACCAAGGAATCCTTCTTTGTCGCTGACAAAAAGGAGAAGATAGCTCTCAGTGGTTATCGTTTGGAAAATGTTTATGTAATAAACATGGACTCAACAACCACTGAGAACTCCTGTTTCTTCTCAAAGGCCTCATCTGATGTCAACTGGCTATGGCATAAGAGGCTCTCTCATCTAAACTTCAAGACACTGAACACTCTTTCTTCAAAAGAGTTAGTCACTGGACTACCTCAGCACTCATACGCCAAAGAGTCTTTATGTTCAGCGTGTGAGAAAGGGAAGCAGACCAAAGCAAGCTTTAAGTCAAAGCAAGTCTCCTCAGTGTCAACTCCTCTACAACTTCTCCATATGGATTTGTTTGGTCCTGTTAACAAACAATCCATCGCTGGAAAGAAATATACACTAGTCATAGTTGATGAATTCTCTCGCTTTACATGGGTAATGTTTCTCCGTTCTAAGAGTGACACCCCTGAAGAACTCATCACCTTTGTTCGGAAGATGGAAACTCTGAACAACTTGACCGTTCGCTCAATAAGGAGTGATCATGGGACTGAATTCAAAAACAGTTCTCTTGATTCCTTCTTTGAAAGTAAGGGTATTTCTCACAACTTTTCATCAGTGAGAACACCACAACAAAACGGAGTCGCTGAAAGAAGAAATAGAACAATTATTGAAGTTGCACGTTCAATGCTCAGCGATTCTCACCTGCCTACTCAGTTTTGGGCAGAAGCTGTCAACATTGCTTGTTTTACGCAAAACAGGTCGATGATAGTCAAAAGATTCAATAAGACAACCTATGAACTCTTCCATGGGAGAAAGCCTTCAATCAGCTTTCTTCACATCTTTGGATGTCAGTGTTTTATACTGAACAACAGAGATGCCCTTGGAAAGTTTGATCCTAAGGCTGATGATGGAATCTTTCTTGGATATTCTTCAATCTCCAAAGCCTTCAGAGTCTTCAATAGAAGAAGACAAACTGTAGAAGAAACTATTCACGTCACGTTTGACGAATCCCGTTCAGCGAACTCTAAACCGTCCGCTGATACTGAAGAACTGAATCAATGGATGTTTTCTCATCTTGGTGATTCAGAAGATATTCCCACTCATACTCATACAGTTGAAGATGATTGTCCTCCTATCATTCCAAACATGCAAAATAGTGAAGCTGAAACATCATGGGTCTCAGCAGTTCCTTTAAACACTATACCTGCTTCTGAACCAAATGTCTCAGACATTCCATCTACTTCTCAGCAATCAGTGAATGAAATGACATCTGCACCTACTCCTCTCTTGGCTGATATTCCAGAAGTCGCTGAAGCTTCATCTTCAGCTCCTCCAGTTCAGTTTGAGTCAGCATCTCACGCTCCGGCTCAGCGATGGACTGTAAATCACCTAATTGATCAAATTCTTGGTGATCCAAACGCTGGTGTTCAGACTCGATGAAGTGCAGGTAATATTTGTTTATTTGTTAACTTTATTTCTCTGACTGGACCAAAGAAAGTAGATGATGCCCTCAAAGATCCAAATTGGGTCAGCGCCATGCAAGAAGAGCTGACTGAATTCGAAAGAAACAAAGTTTGGAAACTTGTTCGAAGACCAACTGACAAGACAGTGATAGGCACTAAATGGGTCTATCGAAACAAGTTGGATGAACATGGAACTGTAACCCGCAATAAGGCTCGACTTGTTGCTCAGGGATACAGACAAGAGGAAGGCATAGATTACGATGAAACATTTGCTCCTGTAGCAAGACTAGAATCTATTCGTGTATTCTTAGCATACGCTGTACACAAAGACTTCAAAGTATATCAGATGGATGTTAAGTCAGCGTTTCTAAATGGAAAGCTGAATGAAGAAGTCTATGTGGAACAACCTCCAGGATTCTCAGATCCTAAGCGTCCAGGTTATGTTTATAAACTGGATAAGGCACTTTATGGCTTAAAGCAAGCTCCTCGTGCATGGTATGACACTCTATCTACTTATCTCCATATTGAAAAATTTGAGCGAGGTAAAATCGACAAAACTCTATTTTTTAGAATAGTAAAAGGTCATATCATTCTTGTTCAGATATATGTTGATGACATTATATTTGGTTCTACTAACCCAGATCTTTGTACTCGTTTTGCTGATAGAATGAAATATGAGTATAAAATAAGCATGATGGGTGAGCTAACATATTTCCTTGGTCTTCAGATAAAGCAAAATGAAAAAGGAACTTTCATTAATCAGGGAAAGTATGTTAAAGATATGCTGAAGAAATTCGATTTAACTCAGAGTTCAGCTATGAAAACCCCTATGGCACCACCGCTGACACTAGATAAGGATACTAATGGTATTCCTGTTAATGTCACGCTGTACCGTGGGATGATCGGCTCTCTTTTGTATCTTACAACTAGCCGACCCGATATTATGTATGCAACCTGTTTGTGTGCACGATATCAAGCTGAACCTAAGGAATCTCATATGACCGCTGTAAAGCAAATTTTTCGATACCTTAAGGGTACTGCGAATCTAGGTCTTTGGTATCCTAAAGACTCAGGATTCGATCTAATCGCCTATTCAGATAGTGATTTTGCAGGTTGCAAATTGGATAGGAAAAGCACCACAGGAGGCTATCAGCTCCTGGGTGGAAAGCTGGTGAGTTGGACAAGTAAAAAGCAAAACTCAGTGTCCACCTCCACAGCTGAAGCTGAGTATGTAGCCGCTGGAAGCTGTTGTTCTCAGGTCTTGTGGATGAGAAATCAACTACTAGACTATGACCTTCAGTTCTCAAAAATTCCAATCTATTGCGACAGCACAAGTGCCATCGCTATAGCCAACAATCCAGTGCTACACTCAAAGACAAAACACATCGAAATCAGGTATCATTTTATCAGAGATCATGTAACGAATGGTGATATAGAACTTCACTTTATCCCAACTGGTTATCAGTTAACTGATCTGTTCACCAAACCTCTTGATGAGACAAGATTCAACTTTCTCATCAGCGAGCTTGGAATGCTGAACTTTGAAGAGTAAAATCTTCAGCGGTTCACATTTGATCAGCGATAGGATAAAATCAACTTGTATAACCCATTCTATCATTTTCTCTCTGAATAAACTTGATTCGCTGATATCAAGGTATGTTTTTCTCTCACTGACAATCGCATGTAAATGCAAGATTTCAAGACAAATTGCATCGCTGAATATCTCTTCCTTAATCAGCGATACTTTGAAATTTCTAAAACCAACACTGATATTTCTATTCAGTGCTTCATGTTTTTCAAAAAGTGTCCCTGAGCTTTCAAAACCTCAGAGACAACTTAAAATATGAAAGGACAGTTGTGACGTCATCGCAACGGATAAGCCCCGGCACGTTCTTTTTCTGACACACGTTTGCACGTTTCGTTTTACCTTCCAATCAAATGCAAACACGTGTTCGTGTCATGATGAAAAACTTTCCCGCTCGAGTTTTTCTCTCTCTCTAATCTCACTATATAAACACTTTGTGGGTTTATATTTTTCCTTTACGCGAAAAACTTCTCCTCCAAGCAAGAAAAAGAAAATTATTGTTGCATTTGTGCTCTCAAGTTTTTTTTAAGAACTTCTTCTTCTTCAACGAACCAGGTTAATATTTCTGTTATTTACGTGTTTCTTAAACTTCTTAATGATCTTCTCATTGTTTTTACAAGATCAAACAAAAGAACTTTTTCAAATGAAATCATTTCTTTCATGGTTTTATGAACACAACCTTTCATGGTTGTTCTTCAAGTTTAAAACGCAAGATCTTAAACTTGTTCTTCATACGTTTTTCCAGAATCCTAATTCTCAAAGGAAACTGGAAAACAAGATTTTTTTGGGTTTGCATTTCTTTTTCAAAACCAAGAAAAACCCTAATCTTCATTAAGACATTTTTGTCTGAATGAAATGGACAAAATTCGAACCATCTTATTGGAAAATCTTTCCACATTAAGATTATTCTTATTTGTTATATCTGTGGTTGAACTGATAATACAGAAATGGCATCTACTGACATTTCCACTGCTAAGAACACCACCGCTGAGAACACTGTTGCTGCTGCTGAGGAATTGGAAATCATCAAGGCTCCTCAGGTCAAGTTCACTCCTGAAGAACTGGATTGGACAAAAACCAACAACCTCTATGCGCTTCTCGAGTTTCCTCCTCGAAAGCAAGTCACACATCTGAATGATGCTGTGAATTTCCTGAAAAACTGTTGCCTCTCTACAGCCCTGACCATAACACCTCCTGCACATCAGCTACTACTATCTCAGTTCTGGTACTCTGCCAGACACTCTCAGCTACCATCGACCAAAGACTCCTCAAAGACAATTGATTGCATTCTCTGTGATACTGATTTTGGCACTATAAAGATCACCCCTGCCATTATCCGCAAAGCCCTGAGCCTTCCCTTTGCCACAAAAGAAAAACCTTTTGTTCCTCTCCCTGACCACAAGAAACATTCTGATAGGGAAGCCATCATTGCATTCTTTGATGCAATGGGCTATGTATGGGAAAATGGAAGGGACAAGAAGCCTGAGAAGAAGCTGACCCTCATCAAGAAGTCAAAAATGCCCAGCGAGATGAATTTCATCTTCGCTCACTTGATAAGCTGCATGACTGCAAAGACCGGCTCCTCTGATCAAGCCGCTCAACCTCAGCAAGCAATGGGATATGCTTTGCTGAAAGGTCTTCATATAGACTGGGCATCGATAATCTACGATGACCTTGTACTCAGAGTAGACTCTGCCGCTGACCGATCTCCATGGGTTCCATATCCTAGATTCATCAGCGTCGTCTTCCAAACAGGCCTGAAGGACAACTACCCACAAGAGGGTGACCTGAAGCTCTCTCAGGTTGGCCCTAAGGTACTCGACTTCAAGCCAGTGGAAAACGAGGTACGTCTCTCTACACTCTTAACTCTTCTTAATCCTTATTCTTCTATTTTTGTGGCTACTTCAGCGACAATACCCATCGCTGATACCCAGGCCACAAAATCCATTCCTCGAAAAAGGAAACACTCTATTACCACCCTTGATTCCAAAAGCATTAAGAAAACCAAGGAGCAACCCCAGCAATCTCATGCTGAAGACTCCTCAGCTCATCTTGAAGAGCTGGAGGAAAGTTCAGTGGTACGCTCTGCCACAGTTGAACAAGCCACCCATTCCATCCCAGCTTCAGCGTCTCTAAACGCTGAAGTTATAAACTTGGAAACTACCCAATCTCCTTCAGTCTCTCTACAGACTGAAGAAGTGATTCTCAGCGGATCCAACGCTGAACCCCACACCCAACCAACATTCTCAACCTTCGCTTCTTTCTCTACTCCATTGGAGCACCCGTCATTCTTCCAGAAGCTAAAGCTGATACTCAACAAGGAATGATGGATACAGGACCTGCAGAAATGACCATGCGTACACGCACTCTAGCTGACGACATGGAACATTATTCTGGTCACAGAAGTTTTGATGACTTCGTCGACCCTCTTGCAGGTATACACCAACCCATATACACTGTAATTGAACCCCAAACTTCTGAGCTTTCCTCTGTTCATAAGTACTTATATGTTACATGTCCTAATTTAGGAGACATCAACGCCTCTCTGAAGAACCTGGATACGAAGCTGACAGGTCTCACCACTAGTCTCTCAGACAACTCTTCAGCTGTAACAAATGCTGGAGAGAATCTCAACAAGCTGACGACAGTGGTGGAATAGAAAGCCTCCAAAGCTGATTTGGAGAAGGTTGATAAAACTCTTGGTGACTTTGCCAAAGTTCTTGCTGATCTCTACACAGACTACACCTCTCTCAAAACATCAGTTCAATCTATGTCCAGCGAGTTTACAACGCTGAAGACATCGGTTGGAAATCTTCAGGGAGAGATGATTGCTGTAAAGACTGACGTCAGTTCTGTAAAGACTGACGTCAGTTCAGTAAAGACTGACATGAGTTATGTAAAGAGTGACGTCAATTCAACGAAGACTGACGTAACTTCAATGAAGACAATGATGCAGCAGATCCTGAATAACATGACCGCCCCTGCCCCTGCACCTTCGCATTTTACTCCGGCGGATCATGCTGAACTCTTCAAGATCACTCCTGCTATTACTGGCCTAGAAGACAAAGTAGCAGCGATTGAAGATTATATGGGGATCCCTGGCCAAGAAGACAGGGAACCAAAACAAACTGCTGAATCATCGCATTCCTCCCCCACTCATCATGAGGAAGGGGGGAGAATAACTCTGAAGACCTTCCCCATGATGAATCTATCGAGGGGAAGAAGACTGAAGACCTTACCCTTACTGAAGAGGGTGAGATGACAAATGAAGAAACAACCGCTGGACCTCAGGGAGATGAAAACCCTGAGGGAACCGAGAATCTTACCTCTGTATCTGAGGGGGAGCAACTCGAAGAAGATGCTGAAGAATCTGAATCTGAAGCTGAAGATGAAGAAGCCATCGACTTATCTGATGAGGAACCATCCTCTTCTCCAAAGAATTATGATGATGACGATGATGATGATGATGACTCCTTTACCGTCAAGCCTGCTCAGAGAACTACAGCTCTTAAAGGGATCTTGATAAAAGAACCTTCAGGGGAGCGGACCAAGACAAAGCCTTCAGCGTCTGAAGCTGACAAAGGCAAAAACAAAGGCCTCGCTGAAGAAGACAATCTGACGATCTTGCTTCCAAAGCCAGTTTGTCAGGTACACTAAATCTTCCTTACACTACATCCCTCCTCTATCTATACACATTATCAGCTCTCTTCTCCATAAAACTTCTATACACAACCACATTCTTTCTCTATCTCTGTTCTACCCAAGTTCTTACTCGTACGATCGATGTGTTTCAGCTAGTCCTCTCCCCTGTTTGAGGATATCACTGAAGTTCCTACAGCTGCGACTTCACCAACAATAATCCCAGCTCCCAAAGCTGAAGAAATAATCCCGGTCTTGGATTTGATCTCTGAGACTGATGAACCTGAAGAACATATGCTCTCTCACAAAAACAGACCTTCCTTGGCTCCTCAAAATCCAAGTGAAGAGGATCAAAAAAAGAGAGATGCAATGATAAAGAAGTTCGAAGATCAGCGAATCATTCTGAAGCGTGATCAACTTCCTTCTATTCCTCCAATGTTCAGACTTTCTCAAAAGGAATACAAGGATCACCTCAGAGCTGAACGTCTAATCGCTGAAAGAAGGGAAGTTGAAGAAAAAGACAGAGAACTCGCCATCCAGCTTTCTCAACAATCGGTGAAAGACCCCAAGCTGAAAAGAACTCCAATCGAAGTTCAACGTCAGCTATGGGAAGACGCCAAGAAGATCGTTAAAGAAAAGAGAACTGTGTCTCAATCTACTTTAATCTGGTGCAAAGAAAAGGTACACTTCAGATATCGAACTGCCAGAATCAACAAGGTACTTATCACTGGAAGATCAACCCTCAAAGTTTCAATCGCTGAAATCGAGATATTTAGAGAGAATGGACAGTACGAAAAATTCTATGCTGAAGCCATCACGAAGTACGGTCTCTCTGAATGGTTGGATATCAGATTAGCCATCCAGAAGTCTCAATCTAAGGCCATCCGTACCCGGCTCGGGATGAGCTCGGGATGGGATGCGGGATGGGCGGGGTCGATGCGGGATGAGCTACGGCCCGGGCGGGGTTGGCGGGGCGGGATGGTATCCGGGGATGGGATCCCGATCCATCCCGAAGGTTTTTAAAAAAAAATTTTAATTAAATTTTTAAAAAAAATATATCCGTTGAACGGCTCTTTCTAAAAAAAAAATTTCTCAATTTAATCCCACTATATATTTAACCCTCAACCTCTTATTTCTCACACCTCTCAACCTCTTATTTCTCACACCTCTCAACCTCTTATTCTCTCAACCTCTTATTTCTCACACCTCTCAAACTCTCTCAAATTTTCTCAACCTCTATATATTAAACAATATGGATTCGCCACAACCCGGTTCACCATCATCCGTAGACACCGACGAGTTGTTGAATCTACAAAGGGAAATTTTTCGACATGCTGCACAATCGCTGTATGGTAGCACCGCCTCATCGTCAACAAGAGAGAGGGCCGCAAACATTGAAAGAGGTCGAGTAACTGCAAACGAGCGGCTTATGCGGGACTACTTTGGCGTCAACCCGATTTATACACCGGATATGTTTAGGCGGCGGTTCAGGATGAGCAGACAACTATTCGAACGAATAGTTGAAGATTTAGAAGTAGGGTATCCGTATTTTAGACTTCGGTTTGACGGGTTAGGCAAACAAGGTTTTTCTCCGATACAAAAGTGTACTTCCGCTATTCGGCAATTGGCGTATGGAGTAGCTGCTGACGCACTTGACGAGTACATCCGTATGGGAGAGAAAACGTCACGAGATTGTCTGTACAAATTCTGCACAGATATTATTGAACTGTATGGTCAAAAATATTTACGCAAGCCTACTTTTATTGATATTCAGAAGTTGTACGCCGCGCATGAAGCTAAACACGGATTTCCCGGCATGCTCGGCAACATAGACTGTACTCATTGGGCGTGGGAAAATTGTCCGAATGCATGGCGAGGTCAATTCATGAGAGGTGATCATGAGCACCCGACAATCATGCTAGAAGCAGTGGCCTCTCAAGATCTATGGATCTGGCACGCATACTTTGGTGTTGCCGGTTCCAACAACGACATCAATGTTCTCAATCAGTCGCCCATCTTCAACGATGTATATGATGGAAAAGCACCCGACTGCCCTTTTGAGGTGAATGGAGCCACCTACAAGCATGGATATTATCTAACGGATGGGATATATCCGGAATGGGCTACTTTCGTAAAATCATTTACGTGCCCACAAGACTCTAAACGACAAAAGTTCAAGTCCGCGCAAGAATCCGCACGTAAAGATGTTGAACGAGCTTTTGGCGTGCTTAAACAACGTTGGCATATACTTCATAACCCGGCACGCGGATGGGAACAGGCAATATTGGGAAACATTATGTACGCTTGTGTCATATTACACAATATGATACTCGAAGACGAAAACCATGCTATTTGTGGTGACGTGGAAAACGACTTTTTCACGAATGATATCGAAAGCCAAATCAGTGAGACACAACGCGCGGCAAATGTTCGAGAAGTCATAAACCGGGAAACTCATAATAACCTTCGGTCGGATTTGGTCGAACATATTTGGCG
Source organism: Saussurea involucrata (assembly GCA_033807775.1). NCBI lineage: Eukaryota > Viridiplantae > Streptophyta > Magnoliopsida > Asterales > Asteraceae > Saussurea > Saussurea involucrata. The sequence goes on along the minus strand of CM066313.1, from coordinate 60,953,884 downwards.
TATCCAAGTTCCCAACAATGACGGCGAGTAGATTTTTAAATTTATTTTGTAATTTTTAATTTTTTAATGAATGATATGAATTTTAATTTTTATTATTTATCTTATTTTTATTTATTAAAAATATATATATAAATATTTTTATTTTGTTAAATAATTAAATGTATAAATAAAAGAATTAAAATAAATGAGGTGGCAAAGGGGTTTGAGGGAATGGGGTACGGATGTTTAGGGATCGTGAGGGATGGAGTGAGGGATGGAAGAAAAGCTGATGTGGCGATGATGTGGAGGGGAATCATTGAAAGATTCCCCCCATGGGGTACTGATGGCCTAAGTACAAGGATCATTTCGAAAACCTGATAAATAAACAGACCGACTTAGTATCTTCTTGTGTGGATATTCCTCCTCCCCCTCCTCTCGCAAATCAGAAAAGAAGGGCCTCTGCAAAGAAAAAGTCTAAATCTTCAGACTCAGGTACGCGTATACGGAACGAAACAGGTATTGGTTTTTCTCTTGAGGAAGTCCTTGGTCCAGAACCTGACCTTTCTGCACTTGACACGTCTTTTCCTCCTTGTGAGACTTTCATCCCTGGGAAAGTCATAAGCAAACCCTATAGGATATTCTTTATTGACTATGATGGATGAAAACGTTTTCAACGTATCTCTGAGCTTCCCATCACTCCCATCGAACAGCTGAAAGATCTCATCTACTGGTGTGATTTCAAAAACGACATTCAGGCACGGCATCTTAAACCCTTGATTTTTGAAGAAGCTCTGAACAAAAGGAATCAAGGAGTAAATGTCCCTGACTGGATGATTCCCACATCAAAGACCCTTGATGAACTTCTCATTAAGGAAGTACCTTTATAAACTGATAGGATCGCCTCATTCTTCTATTGTATCAGTTATTCTTTTGTAATTTACTCCATCAGTACAGAAAAGATCCCAGAAAACAGTAAAAGGGACAAATATTTTATGAGTTCTTTTTATCCTTATGTTTTCATTATATAGCAATTTTCTCTGTTGCTATGTCATAATCAAATAGGGGGAGATTGTTGATCCAAACCCTCAGTGATTTGATAATGACCCTCTCTTAAATACTTGGTGAAAATTGTAAGTAAATAATATGTATCAGAGTTTCACTATCGCTGATAAGTACTAAGATCTTACAGTACCGCTGATAGGAACTCTCGCTCTTTAGATTAAACATTCAGCGAACACTGTTCACCATAATGGTCTGAGCATGTTCAGTCCTTATGGTGATCGCTGATAAGTTAGTTGTTTACTTATGATTCCTGAAGACAAGTTTCACGTCAACATAGGTTCTACGCTGAAGTCGAAGATCAAGCTCAAGAACCAGCGACAAGTCTCCTAATGAACTGATGCGGATCAGCGAAGACTCAGATTTGTCCACTCAACGTGAAGTATCAAGTACAAGACTTCAGCTATCGCTGAACTTTATCATTCGCTGATATAGAATGATAAACCGCTGAATCAACGAAAAGCTGATCATGAAGTCCTCCGTACAAAGTACTTTTGTCTTATCCACCCTTGTACGACTCCGTACGATATGTCAGAAAAGAACCTCCTTATTGTCTGAAATCGTACAACCACTCTGATACTACACTGTTCAAACATGCGGCTACTAAGGTTGTCAACAAAGGTCAATGACATGCAACCAATCAGCTGTTGCCACGTGTAAAGTGTAAACTGCCATGCATTAAATGCATGCAGTATATAAGAAGGACTCTAGCTTTATTTTTGAAGCACTCGAATACTCTGGACGAGTCACTTGCTAACTCTGGACAAGTCATCTTTCTTATCTTAAGATAGGTTATTATTAGTAATTTCCTTCTCTTTCTTAGTGCAAGAAACTTAGTGTTCCAACTTGTTTAGATTTAGGTTTATCCTTAATCTTGTTCCGCAACAAGCTGTAAATTGTTAATGATTTATCAATAAACAATTTAGAAAAGTAAAATCTGTGTGTTTGTATTCAACCCCCCCCCCTTCTACAAACTTGTAAAGCCCTTCGGGACCAACATATATATATATATATATTTAAATGTGTCCAAAGTTTAGTAAAACCCATATTTTTACTAAAATTTTCCAACACCTAGTAAGTAGGTTTATGAAACTTGCGATAATCCTAATACAGAGATTATTGGATGAACAAGCATTTATTTCTTGATTCACATGTGCATTAATCCTTTGACTACTTTGTTAGCTCCAATCTTTCTATTTATGAAAGTAGTGAAAAATAGGCTAAGTATAGAAGCCTCCAACAGAGGCTCTGCCGAAACTCCAAGAAGACCGAAGGCAAGAATCGACAGAAGTCTACTCACAGAGGACCGAGTCGCAGAACCTCTGTCACCTTTGACAGAGCCTCTGCGGTATACTGAAGACTTAGAAGAAATCAACAAATATCTTTCTACTGTTCCAGGATCCGTTCATCAACTTGTACAAGGTAAAACTCTGATAGGGATCTGTCCAAGGTGGAACGTGCGCATTAAATGAACATCGTACCAGCTACTGTTCATACGATCCTGTCTACTGTAGATCATTCCTTATTGTCTAAAGTATGTCCCCTTTGTAGTAGTATAAATAGAAGACTCATGTTGAGTTCTTCTATACACGTATTTTAACAAGCACACAAGCAAAAAGATATAAAGCTTTGCACAACTCACACACACCATTAAACAACAGTTTTCTTGTTAATCCTTTGAAGTTCTTGGTGTTCTTATTATATATAAAATACAGTAATCTTTGAGAAACATATGTTATTTACTCTTTGCTTTATTTGATATTGTGTGATCTTCTAACTTAATCATATCTCACAGTTCATTTAATACGCTTCCACACCATATCTTGTTTAAACTGTTTGATAAGATCTTCATTGTTAAGCAAATCGGGAACAAACAATTGGTATCAGAGCCATCCTTGATTTTTAATATCAAGGGATCCTCATTAACAATGATTCTTGGTAGAAACTTGGACGGTTTTTAACCTATTCTTCATTTCTTTCAAACAACTTCTGTTTTTCTGCCATTTTCGATTTATTCGAACTTTGGTAAACTTATAAAACCTGTTTCTTTGGTTAAAACTCCATTTTTGTGCACTGTTCAAGATTCTTAAGCTCAGAAACATCCTCTGACGAAGGAGAAAAGCGAATCGCAATGTTCTGTGGCATGGCAGAAATCAACTCTGACTCTGATAGTAAGGTATCCACTTCTATCTCTAACTCTAACTCTAATACAGCAGAAGCTGATTTGCTTAAACTTAACATTGAACACAATGAACTTAAAAAGACATGCGAAAGTGTTCAGAAAAAGCTCACCTTCTATGAGAGAGAAGCTAGACTTCTCACTCAAGAAAAGGCCAAAAAATTTCTAGAAAAGGAAGAAATTGAAACACACTGGAACAAAAAATTAAATCCTTTAAAAGAAAAGGTTTCTGAACTTAATTCTTCTTTAAAATCAAAATCTAAAGAACTTTCGGACGTTGAGTGCGACAGAATGAACATTTTAGCTCTTAAAAAAAATTCAAAAGGAAAGAGAAGTGCTCTGTCAAAATTTACTCAGAAGAAATCTTTTAATTAAAAAATTTCAAGATGCACAGAAGGTGTACGAAAAAATCAATACACAAATAGGGAGACGGGGAATTGGCTTCTGTGATATAGATCCATATACAGGAAACAAAAGAGACAAATCTCTGTCCTCTCTATTTCATTTAGGAGATACAAGAAAACCTGGATTTCCAAATCTATTATCTGTAAGTAAAAGGCAAAAAGTCTCTGGGGAACCTCACAAGAGTAAACCTCTGAAGATGACAAATGTGTGGTTTGAAAACACAGATTTGTCGCCCTCAATCTCTGTCAAAAGAGAATCCAAACCTAAGAAGTATCTGAAAACTCAAGATCAGATAGGAATCTTCAAGTTTGGTAACCCCGAGACTCAAACTCAAGTTGCATTTGTCTACATGATGAACTATGAAAAGAAGTTATCAGCAGAGGCGCCTGAGTTCAAACCAAATTCTACAGAAGAAAAACTTGATATCTCTGAAGAAAACCTCTGTACACCTTCCAATGATCAAAATCTCTCTGAAGAAATCTTAACAGATACTTCTGTTAACTTAGAAGATAGTGCCATGGAAAAGGAAGAAAGTGAGTATGGCACATGCTCTGAAAGTCCAGCCTCTGCCTCTATCGAAAGATAACAAAGTGATTCAACCTCTGTTTATGAGGACGACTCATCCTCTGACGAATCCGAGACTGACTCTACGACAGAGATAGTACCTCGTGACACAGAAAATTTTAAACCATCCTCTGAAGTTGTTAACAGGACTATTTCTCCCAAGGAGAAAATCACAAAAGTTCCTATCTGTCGAGATTTTTTGAACATGTGTATACAAGCCAAAACCTCTCTTGAGCTTGAGAAAATTAAACAAGAAAAAGCTATGTCCGCTCAAAATCCAACAAATTCAAAGATTTTAAGACCCTTAAAGCCTATTAAAGAAAATCTAATTTGGCAACAGAAGGGTAAATGGTCTAAAAATAACAAATCTTTTTCTTCTGTGACAGTGAAACCTGCAGAAGTTCACCACAGAAGGGGTTCATAGAAGGCTGCTCTCAACAAAGATTTTTGGAAACAACAAACTAGTCTACATAAGTCTTCTTGTAATAGGAAGTCAAATGTTAGAATAGATTGTAATACCTCTGTACCCCAGTTTAAAGTGTTTAATGAAAAATTCAAGCAAATCACTTCGCACATTCAATATTGTCATTGTTTTGATCTTATGCTTCAATTAAACAAACACTTCTCAAGTCCACATTGTTTACTCTCTGTACCCAACAAGAATGCTAAATTCAAGGGTAAGAAGAAACAGAATGTTTCTTCGACAGAAGCTAAAACACAGACCAAGAATGCTAAGGAAAACTTGAAGACCCCTAACAAAGCTGGACCTATATGGATATGGGTACCTAAATCTCTCTGATTGTCTTGCAGAAGCGATATGTGCCGATCTGGTATCTAGACTCTGGATGCTCGAGGCACATGACTGGCGACAGAGGTCTTCTATCCATGTACAAAGAAAAACACGATGGTTGATCTGTGACCTTTGGGGACAACAAAAAGGTGTACATTAAAGGCTACGGAGTCATAAAGAAGGAGAACATAACCGTATGCAAAGTTGCATATGTGGATGGCCTCAAACATAATCTTCTCAGTGCTAGCCAACTCTGCGATACAGGTTTCGACGTTATGTTCAAAAGAACCTACTGCTCTCTACAAGGTGAGGACACAGGAGTCGAACTTCTGCGAGCCAAAAGAAGAGAAGATCTCTATCTCATGAACTTCTGTGCCAAGAACAAAGAAGACAAGCGCTGCCTTGTTACATGCAAAAGCGAAGAAGCCTGGTTATGGCACAACAGGTTCTGCCATTTAAACTTTCAAACTATAGATAAACTTGCAAAACTAGATCTAGTCAAAGGTCTGCCGATTGTTAAATTTAATAAAGATCACTTGTGCTCTGCCTGCGAAATGGGAAAACTCAAAAGAGCTTCCCATAAAGGCAAAACTGATGTATCTTGCACTAGGCCTCTGTACATGCTTCATGTTGACCTATGCGGTCCAATCTCTACACAGAGCCTAGGTGGCAAGAAATATATACTTGTCTTGATTGATGAATACTCAAGATTTACATGGATTGAATTTGTCAGAAAGAAATCAGATGTTCCAAACATTCTGATAAATTTAATGAAAAGAATGCAAGTTCTGTATGAGTGCAGGATTCAGAAGCTAAGGAGCGACAATGGCACAGAATTCAAAAACTCTGTCATTGAAGCCTATCTTACAGAAGAAGGCATTTCACAGAACTTCTCTGCAGCACGCACCCCACAACAGAATGGCATGGTTGAACGAAAGAACCGCACGCTTGTGGAGGCTGCAAGAACTATGTTGACAGCATCAGGATTACCAATGACATTTTGGGCAGAAGCAGTATCAACCGCTTGCTACACCCAAAATCGATCAACCATCGTAAAAAGGCACATCAAGACACCTTATCATCTGATCAATAAAAGGCGACCAAACATCAAGTTCTTCCATGTTTTTGGATGCAAGTGTTTCGTCTTAAATGATAGAGAAGCAAGAGGAAAGTTTGAAGTGAAAGCAGATGAAGGCAAGTTCATCGGGTATTCTACCGCTTCTAAAGCCTACAGAGTTTATCTTCTGCGGTCACGAAACATTGTAGAAAGCATCAATGTTTCTTTTGACGATTCCTTCCAAATGACTTCTGAACAAATCAGTTCATAACTCGGTCTACACAAGGAATCCTCTAGCATCTCAAAAACAAGAGAAGAAGACTTAAATCTTCTATTTCAAGAGATGTTCCACGACGATATTGATCCATCTGCCGGAGCCGACAGAGCCTCTGGAGAACCATCTTCTGCCAACCAACCTGAGACAGGTATATCTCTAACTGGTCCATTGCATACTTCATCCTCTTCTGTGAATCATACAGATGCACATGCTAAGGGGGAGCGAACAGAAGATGACACAACGAAAGACTCAACCACAGAGGCTCCTGAAATACCAACTCCAGTGACTACAGAGAAATCGATACCAGAGGAAAACGAGGACCCAATCTCTACTTCCTCAGAGGAACAAACTCCACCTCTCATTCCAATAATCTCACAATCTGTAGGATCAAGCACAAGTAAAAGAGTACAATCAACAACAGAGGATGCACATCAAACACAGAACCCAACCTCTGAAAATCAACTTGATGACGTTGATGACCATCTTCCACGAACAACTCAGTGGACGAAAAGCCATCCTCCAAGCCTTATAATCGGCGACCCTTCTGAAAAGGTCAAAACAAGATCAGCCACTGCTAATTTTTGTTTCTTTACAAATTTTATCAGTATGATCGAGCCGAAAAGGATCTCTGAAGCCCTTAACGATCCAAATTGGGTAGATGCTATGCAAGAAGAGCTTCTGCAGTTTGAACGAAACAAAGTCTAGACTCTAGTTCCTCTGCCATGAGGGAAACAAGCCATAGGGACTAAATGGGTCTTCAGAAATAAGAAGGATGAATATGGGGTGGTCAAAAGAAACAAAGCAAGATTGGTGGCCAAGGGATATCGCCAAGAAGAAGGCATTGATTACGATGAAACTTTTGCCCCTGTTGCACGGCTCGAAGCTATAAGAATATTTTTAGCCTTCGCAGCCCACAGAGGTTTTAAAGTCTTTCAAATGGACGTAAAATCTACTTTTCTAAATGGTGAGATCCAAGAAGAAGTATACGTCCAGCAGCCACCAGGGTTTGAAAGCTCTAAGTACCCAAAATATGTTTATTACCTCGACAAAGCTCTGTATGGACTAAAACAGGCTCCAAGAGCATGGTACGAAAGACTTTCTACCTTTCTTCTCAAAAATAATTTCGACAGAGGTACAATCGATACCACTTTGTTTTACAAAAGAAAAGGTGATGAGATTCTACTTGTACAAATTTATGTGGATGACATAATTTTTGGGTCTACAAATACACAAGAATGCACTAATTTTGAAAAACTCATGCAGAATGAGTTTGAAATGAGTATGATGGGAGAATTAACTTTCTTCCTCGGACTCCAAGTAAAACAAACATCAGAGGGAACTTTCATAAATCAAGCCAAATATGTCTCTGACATACTTTTAAAATACAGCCTCTCTGATGCATCTGTAATGAGAACCCCAATGGCAACTGGAAATAAGTTATACTCAGATCCAGATGGCAAATCTGTAGAGTGCACACTCTACAGAGGCATGATCGGATCTCTGTTATACTTAACCGCAAGTAGACCTGACATAATGCATTCCACATGCCTCTGTGCAAGATTTCAAGCTAACCCTAAAGAATCTCATTATATTGCTGTAAAGAGAATCTTCAGATACCTCAAAGGGACCAAAAATCTTGGCCTCTGGTATCCGAAGAACTCTGGTTTTGGTCTTAAAGCTTATACAGATTCAGACTATGGAGGCTGCAAGCTCGACAGAAAGAGTACCTGTGGGAGTTGTCAATTCCTAGGTGGGAAATTAGTTAGCTGGACTTCTAAGAAACAGAACTGTGTATCAACATCTACGACAGAAGCTGAATACGTTGCTGCTGCTAGCTGTTGCTCACAAGTTCTGTGGATGAAAACTCAGCTAAAAGATTATGGTCACAACATATTCAAGATACCTATCTTCTGTGACTCAGAGAGCGCCATAGCCATCTCTGCCAATCCAGTACAGCACTAAAAAACAAAGCATATCGACATCCGTTACCACTTTCTGAAGCATCATGTTGAATATGGCACAATCGAAATGCATTTTGTGACTACAGAATACCAGCTTGCAGACTTATTCACCAAGGCACTAGATGAGAAAAGATTTCTTTTCTTGGTGAGTAAGTTGGGAATGATCAACATGAGTTAAATCCTCTGTAAGTATGATTCTATCCTCTGTAAGTATGTAAATATATATTTTTTTTGTGTGATTTATTTCTGTATGTAAATTTTCCATTATAAAAGGTTCTAAAATTCACAGAGCTTCTATGGGTCTGCTTAGAACCTCTGACAGTCTACATAGAACCTCTATTGAACTTGACCTATGTTCTATGCAAAACTTATCCAATTTGATCCAAGCATAGGTCAAGGGGGAGCAGAAGGAGACCTTGAACTGATTTACAAAAGTTGTCAGTTCAAGGGGGAGCCAAAGAAGAATTGTAATCAACAAACAACCACCGAAGTCAGAAGAGTCAAAAAGTATGTATCTCGTACAAATCCTTCTTGAAAACAATTTTCTAGGACACAAACTTTCAAATATGTCCTAGAAACCTTGCTTATGACATTCCAAACAAGAAATAATCAAAACACTTGATAAATCTTCCTTTATGATAAATTTAAGCTTCCAGAGCCTCTGTTGAGCTCAACAGAGCTTCTGTAAGACAGATCCTCTAAAACTACAAATTTCATACGGGAAGTCGATCAATCTTCTTGAATGTCTTTCAGAATGTCTTTAGTCAGAAAGTTCAAAATTCCACAGAACTTTTGCTGACTATCCTTGGTATTTGAAGTCTACTCGCACAAAATCATTTTTGAAAATAGTTTTCTAGGAAACAAATTTCCAAATATTTTCTAGAAACACTACAAAAGACATTTCAAACTTCAAATATTCAAAAAGATTAATGAGCTTTCCAAAATTAGAAATTTAAGGTCATAGAGCCTCTGATGAGCTCAACAGAGGCTCTGCCAGATAAGGGTTCTATAATTGCAAATTTATAATAAAAGCTCTATCGATCTGTTTGAATGTCCTCTGAAGAATTCTCTTGTACAATAACACGCAAAAGGTTAATCACAGAGCCCATTACATAACAGAAACCTCTGTTGATTAACCTAGGCAATAATAAGGGTTACACGCATAAAACCTTATCCCAATCAGTTTTCTAGGACACCAACTTTCATATAGGTCCTAAAAACACTGTTAAAAACAATTAAAACCTTGGATGATCAAAAAGATTCATAAATTTTTAGTTATGAGAAATTTCAACTCATAGAGCTTCTGCTGGCTCTGACAGAGCTTCAAAACCTATGTGAATGAAATTTCCACACTAAAAATCTATCGATCCTCTCCAATGCTTTTCAAACGTTTTTGGTAATGGTGCAAGCAACAGAGGATATAACAAAAAGGTCAGAAACGACAGAGCTCCTATCACTACAGAGCTTCTGTCATTTTCTGATACTTAGGGAAATTCTGTAACAATAACGGTAATATTCTGCGAGAAAAAATCTTCTGCAAGTTGAAAAGCTCACGTGCCAAGCATTAATGGGTCGCGCACGATGTCTTGTCGTGCTCTAACACTGCTGACATGTCGCATTTTCATTGGACGTACATGGCACACGTTCTTCTGGAAAGTTGAACCAGCCGTATACACTCAAGTGCGGACCCCAAATTTTATTCACTTCCATATAATTACATCTTCAAAATTCAAACCGTTATCCTTCAGTATAAAACCCAAGTTACCATCCTCTCAAAACCTTACGATCTTACACTTTCTTCTCTGGAGAACTTGTGCAAAAACCTGCAAATTCTTCATTATTCATCTTTTTCTTATCCAAGAAATGGCTTCCACCTCTCACACTCAAGAAAAATCCCCTGCTCACTCTCCGGTGAAATCCCCTGAACACTTTGAACACTCTGAAAACTCAGCAATAGCCAGAGACCTGGAACAGGACAACTCCGGCGACGAAGCAAACTTTGCTCCGACCACACACCTTCAAAATTTCTTAGAACCTGAACATTTTGATAATGTTCTACCTTTGAAACCAAATAATCACTACTTGGTTCCTTCTAAAACCACTTTTGAGGAAGCACATGCTCTTCTTCTCCATATCTTGGAAAACCTCATACTCTACCCTCTCCTAACCAAAACTAGGGGTGTACGCGGGTTGGGTTGGGCGGTTTTTGTTAATATTACAACCCAACCCAATTATGGCGGTTTGAACTTATAACTAGTTAACTCAAGTAGTTTGGGCTATGATTTATATAAAAAAATTTGTGCCTTTCTTAATATTAGATTATTAGTATTAGTTATTTAGTTATATTAATTTGTATTTTGGGTTGCACATATCATATATAATTATATATTATATTTATAATATATATAAATATAATTTTATCAAAATAATAATATTAGCGGCGGGTTGGCGGGTTGGGTTGGGTTGAGTTTTCCCAACCCAATTTCAACCCTTATAATTAGCGGTTTGGCGGTTCGGCGGTGTGGCGGTTCGGCGGTCCAGCGGGTTGGGTTTAATTGGGTTGTTAGCGGGTTGGGTTGGTCGGGTTTCGCGGGTTGACGGTTTTCTGTACACCCCTAACCAAAACCGTCGACAAAATCCCTGCAAGATACCTAAACCAATTCTGGAAAAGTTGCAGATTTGATGCAGATGATAGATAGATAAAGGGATACATTTCCAAGCCAGATAAATCCGAGTACCTTGAACTCAAGTTCAACAGAACTATGTTCTCACTTGAGTTCAGTTTACCCACCAGAGGTCTTCTAAGCATAAAGGCCTATGCAGAGGAACCCACAGACGAAGAGCTCTGCAGGTTCGTTGAAATGTTGGGGTACAACTTACCACTCAGAAAAAGAAATGACTTCCGCAGAGGCAGACTGCCACCTCTGTGGAATACACTCTTTTCCATTCTTAACACGTACCTAATAGGAAAAGTGGGCAGTCCAGATCAATCTTCACACCAGATCTTAGCCATAATGTACGCTGTCTACTACGACCTACCTCTGGACTTTGCCACACTTATGATGCAGGAAATGGTTAACACCATAGACAGAAAAATCACCTTCCACAAGAAAAAGGGAAAGAAGAAAGAAGCTCTGCCTCCTCTGCAATTTCAACGAATACTAGGTGTTCTGTTAGAGCCTCTGCTCATACTCGAAAAATGGCCTGTGGAAGGACCAACGATCAAGATATATGCCATGATCAAAAACACCCCAACAGAGCATGAAGATGGTTACCCTTTCTGCAGACCTCTACCAAACAAGCTTCTGGGATATGCAAGAGATGAACCTCTTAGGTTAGAATACGTACTCGATCACAGGACTCCAGACCCAAGTCCTGTGACACTCCCGCGTCTAAGAGCCCCCTTAGGAACAAAAGTAGTTGAAAAGTTAACAGATGAAGAATGGGCAACAACTTTTCAGAAGCATGAAGAAGTTCAAGCCAGCTTTCTTGCAAAAAGAGAAGCCATCATCCAATCTGCTAAGAAGAGCAAACCCTCTGCCTCGACTAAAAAGAAAATTCACAAGAGGAAAACCACAGAGGGCACCCCTACTTCTGCTGCTCAAATCCAACTCTCTTCTCCTCATACAACAGAAGTTGGATCTTCTGCTCCTCCCTCTCCCCCAAAGGTAAAGAAGAAGAGAAAATCCAAAACCTCAGAGGAAGGGGCACCCAAACCTAAGAGGAGGAAAAGCAAGAAAAAAACCAAAAAGTCTATCTCTCCTATGCCAACAATCGCAGAGGATGATGTGATAGAAGAAGAAGAAGTTCACCAATCACCTCTGCAATCCCCAAATCCCCTCAACTATGCACATCACGGAGATTTCTCTGACTTCATCCAAAACCCAGAATTCGCACATACTCTAAACATTGCTGGATGGACTGTAGAACCCCTCTCCCATGGATCTACAGAAGAAGCAGACTTCAGAATCTCTTCTGACTTAGAAGAGGATGATCAAACGCCACAAAATGTTCAGGGTAAGACACTAGAGGTACTGCAGAACCGCTTCACCCAAACCGGATTTGATGTAGAAAGGGCAAGCCCGGAGGAAGAGATAGCTGCAGAAGACCATCACATGGACACCATGATATGAGGTCCAACAGAGGAAATGGTTGAAACTAGGGAGACCAGGGTAGAAGTCTCAGAAGTGGATTCTGATGAAGAAGAAGCAGACCAAATAAGAAAAGGTCTCTATCATCCACATGTCATGCGACTATTTGACACACATCCCTGCTATGATGATCTAGGGAAAAGCCCAGAAGTAAGGGTAGAAGAATCAAGCCATAGGATAGCTACAGAGGTTGAGACCATAGATAGGGAAGAAGTGGTTGGATGCTCCACAGAAGCAGAAGCAAGAAACGATGCCTGGAGTGGTAGAGGCACACAACCACAACCAAATCCCAGTGCAACCCACATTTCTATTGCCGCCAGTCTAGTGGCAGAGGGCAATATTGAAAAAGAGCAGCACAGCTCGACCCCAACCCAAACCATCCGGACAGAGGAAATTCTTTCATCCTCTGTACCATTAGAAACCGGGGAAACCATTCCAGGGGAATCCTCTCTAAAGGATTTGCCCTTAGTAAGTGATCAATTGCCCCAGATCATATCAGACATCCCCGCAGAGGAATTTGTTTCCTCTGCTACACGCACACACATAAGTCCAAAAAGCTCTTCAGAGGAGCTTAGAGTGCACAAAGACGGAGAGACACTAGACAAGTCTCCGAGTCAACAGAAGGATACTCTTGTACCCACCTCTGGAGTGGATCAAGACAATGTCCTTCTCAGAACCTCTATAGAGTCTGAAGCTGAAAAAGCCTCTGCTCAAGGATTAGAGGGAAATCCTTCCGTCCTCAACATCAATACAGGGACGAAAGAAGGTGTCTCGGGAACAGAGACTCACTCTAGGGAAGAATGTGTTCCCCCAGATGTTACACCTAGTCCGCATGTCTCAAGGGATGAGTTCCAAACCCTTGTCACCTCTGTGGACAACACATTTAAAGAGTTGAAAACCTCTTTTGATTTCTTTACAGGCACAACATCCAGGGCGTTACAAAATCTGAACACCAAAATGGACAATCTGTCCACAGAGGTGCAAACTGCATTAGCCCAGATGAGAACAACTGCCGATACCTCTGCTGCTTCTGATGCCAAACAATTTGAAAAAGCTGCCACCTCTGCGTTCAAATCCTCTATCAAAGTCTTCCTTGAAACAATGAACGCCAGAGCCTCATCCTCTAAGGGTCTTACTCCTGAAGACCTAAAGAAGGCCTTAGAGGAAGTCCAAGAGCAAACAATGCAACAAAGTCAAGCCATGAGGCCCTCTGACTACATGACAAGAGTTCAACTGACAGAGCTTGGCCAAGGTGTAATTAATCAAGTGACAGAAGTCATCACAGCCTTCACTACTGCAAATGCCAACTATGTCAAGGACTTCCAGAGAAGCGTTGGCAGAATGCGCTTTAACTCAGAAGCAGAGCTTCAGACCCTTCTAGGCCTCTGTGATGATGTATGCGCAAAGCTAATAGCCACAGGGGCAGTACCACAAAAGAAACCCAAGACTTCGTGCCGAACAGAGGGCACTAAAGATAAAGGTCAGGATGACTCTGATGATGACTCTGACGATTCATCAGATCATCCTGAGGGGGAGAATCAAGGGGAGAAACAAAGGGAGAAAGCTGCAAGCAAAGGTCTACCAGAACCACCTATATCCGCAGAACCTCTTAACCAAGTTCACCCATCCCAAACCCAAGAAGAAAGCCAAAAGAAGACCATAGAGACAATACCCATCTCTGTGGAAACAACTTCTATATTCGGAGAAGATGCAACAACCCGTGAAAAATTTGAAATCTTGACATCTTCCGAAGAAGAACTACCTTCCCCAACACCACAATCTCACTCACCCAAAATCAGAATCAAATCAATTGCTCACAAAAGAAAATATCTGAGCAAATCCACAGAAGCCTCACCAACAAAACCCACATCACCAACCAAGTCCTCATAAACCCAAGTGTCAAAACCAACAGAGGCAACCCCCACAGAACCCACACCTACAACCAAACCCTCTGAAACTCAAATGCCAAAACCCACAGAAGAAACCCCATCTCTACAAACAAACAAACCAGCGGTGAAAGACAAAGGCAAAGGGATTATGACAGAGGAACCGCAGAAGAAAAGGCCCAAGCATCAACCTCCGACAGAGAAACTGATGAAAAGCTCTTTGGATGCGTATATGACACCAAAGCCTGAAGAAGAAGACTGGGCTTATGGTTTCACTCTTTTGTCAGACATTCCTGTTCTGGATCCAAAGGCACCTCCTACAGAAGATCGAGTGGCAGAAATCAAGAACATATTGGATGCTTTGCGCAAAAACCTTGCCTCAACCACCACCTCCACAAATGGAAGAGGTGGTATACAGGTACTTATACAGCAGAATGAGCATAGATCAAACGGCACCAACCATTCAAGATTCTGATTTCCGTGCTGACCTTGAAAATCTCTTCACCAGAACAAAACCCAAGCCAAAACATGAAGTCTTCTCAACCTCCAAAACCATCAAGGTCATCTACTGTAGGTTCTCCAAAACCAGAACCTGGCCCAAGGTCTCATACAACATATACAAAGTCAAAAGAGAGGACAGATCTGAGACCCAATTCTCTGATACAGATCTTAGAAATCTAAATCCTTATGACCTACCTGACCTTCTGGAATGGACGAAAAAGAACTTCACAACCGATGAAGTTCACAGAGCATACAGGGTGATTAGAAAGGTCATACGCGAGAAGCTTCTGCTATACAGCATGGTGGATTTCCAATTAGCTCAAGATATTGGAGTAAAGAACTTATGTGTTCAACCGCTAGAAGACTACTGCTCTCTGATAATGTCGTTTTCCGACATTATTTTGATCCCGAAGTCGTTCTGTTTGTTGTAAGTTCCCGAGTAAAAATAGTAGAATTTAATGGTTTCTATGAGAAAGTACAGGTTTTTATTAATAGTTGATGTTGGAAGAGTTTTGGAGCAATCGGAGCAAGTCTACAACAGTCCAGTGTAAAAAGGTGAAAAATCAGATTTTTGGACCAAACAGTGCCCTGCGCGCCTCTGAGCGCGCCTCCAAACGCCCCCACAAACGCGCACGCTGCGCGCCTCTGAGCGCGCCTCCAAACGCCCCCACAAACGCGCAGGCTTATTTTTGTAAAACATTCCAGTGCTCTGCGCGCCTATGAGCGCGCCTCCAAACGCCCCCACAAACGCGCACGCTGCGCGCCTCTGAGCGCGCCTCCAAACGCGCCCACAAACGCGCAGGCTTATTTTTGTAAAACATTCTAGTGCTCTGTGCGCCTATGAGCGCGCCTCCAAACGCGCCCACAAACGCGCCAAGCCCCTGATACGTTTTCAAAGACTTTTTCTGCTAGGGTTGAGGGGGGAATCGATCAGTTACGTTTTGGGACTCTTCCTGGGCGATTTTGGGAGCACGAGGGCGATTTTTGAAGAGAAGAAGAGGGCTAGAAACATCAAGATACGAGAATCAAAAGGCTAATCGAGTTCATTCATCGAGGGATTAAGCTTTTCAAGGAGTTTTAGATTTCATTTCTTTTAGAGCCAAACATGTTTACTTTCATTTTTGTTATGTCGTTCCTGAGTTTTGGAACCCCCAATATGAACTAATCCGTTCATGTTGGGGGGTTGGTTTGAATCATGGTTGGATGATTATTTAGCTTTACAGTAGATACGATCGATTTGATTTTTATGGATGAAACATGTGGGTTTGTTCTTAATGCTTGTAATAGTCCGATCAACTATTATTTGATTTAATGAATCTTTTAACGTTTGAGAAAAGTTTTGAGGTTTATCTAATCCTTCATGTCTTAGTCGAATTTGAGATAGAAATATGATAATTCGTGCTTTGTGGGTTTTTAATCACTGTTTGTTCAATTACCTTTGTTGAGATCGAATGATGATACAAAATGTTGAATGAATGTTACCATAGCTTGATTGAGTATAGTGATGGATTGTGATTATACCTGTCATCCTGGAGTTATGTCAATCGTGTCAAATCTGTGAGTTAAATGATTGTCTACCTGAGGAATCCAACCCTCCAGCTTTTTATCTTATCTGAATTAATTAAGTTTTAATCCGTGTTTTTAATACACAACAACCCAACTCAATTTGCGTTACTCTAGTTAATAATCTATACAGTCATTGTGGTACTTGACACCTGGTTCCTTTGGTTCGATACTCGTACTTTATAAGTACTATTACTTGATTCGACCCGTACACTTGCGGTAGATTTAGGGGGGTGTAAACCCGCCTATCAAGTTTTTGGCGCCGTTGCCGGGGAACCTGTTTTGTGTGGATATCACTACTAGCTGTAGAAATTATTACATTAGACACCCTGTTTTTATTTTATTATAATCTACTTTGAAGGTTCATATATTTTTGGGTTTTGAGATTCTATATTCTCTGTTTCAGGTTACCTCTTGGTTTATGCCAAGAAGAAGACTATTTTGGGAATTATTACCGATTGACCCGGAGATAGAACGGACTGCCAGAGACTTAAGAAGACAAGCACGGAACAGAATGGCCGACAACAACATCAATGTCGGGGAAGATTGGGGAGAAGGGTTGCCCAAGGGTAATGGTCAACCAATTCCAAATGCGAATGCAAATGCGAACAATCAGAACCACAATAACGCCAATCACGGTCTAAACAACGTCAATGACAACGTCAACAATGGTGTCAACAATGGGATCAATTATAATCTCAATCAACCACCACCGCCACCACAAAGGGTACCAATGAGGAATTTCGCCAACCCGAACATGGGCGCTGCACAACGAGGACCATATGCACCTCCGATAGCTGCTAATAATTTTGAAATCAAGCTTGGTACCATCCAATTGGTGCAGTCGAACATGTTTGGAGGTGCAGCGACTGAAGACCCCCATGCACACTTGCGCACATTTGAAAAGATTTGCAATACTTTTAAGGTGAATGGGGCTGATCAAGACTCGATCAAGATACGGTTGTTCCCATTTTCATTGAGGGATCGAGCCACTACTTGGGAAGAGAATATACCACTGGGGTCAATTCGAACTTGGAACGACATGGTTACAGCTTTTCTCAACAAGTTCTTTCCACCGGGGCGAACGGCTCAACTGTTATCCGACATCACGCATTTTTCGCAATGGGATCAAGAGTCGTTGTACGAAGCATGGGAAAGATTTAAAGCAATGCTCAAGAAGTGTCCACATCATGGGTTACAAGAATGGATGATTATCCAAACATTCTATGTGGGATTGAATCCTCAGTTTAAGAATGATCTCACAGCTGCTGCAGGTGGAGCCTTAATGAACAAGTCCTATGAGGAAGCGGTCGAATTGATAGAAAATCTAGCAGAACATAGCTATTCCAATCCAAGATCTGCTGTTAGAAAAGTTGCAAGCGTGCAAGAAACAGAAGAGTTGAAGGCTATAAAGGCACAGTTGACTGCGTTGACTAATCAAATGAGAGGAGCGACTATGCAACCGAATGTTCAGAATTCTCAAGACTATCAATCACCGAAACAAGTCCAGTTCGTTCAGAATCAGAATAATCGGCCGAGGAATGACCCATTCTCTAACACCTATAACGAGGGATGGAAGTGACATCCTAACTTTTCTTGGAGTCAACCTCAACAAGGCCCAGCTAAAGAAACAATGGGACAGCAGCAACAGCAGCAGCAGTATGGTAACCATTCTAACTCTTCGAATTCTTTTTCAGCTAACAATGTTTATCGTCCCCCAGGTTACACTCAGAAGAAATTTGATGAGGGGAAATCTTCAGAAAAGAAGCCGGGATTAGAAGACATGATGATGAAATTCATGTCAAAGATGGAAGGTGCGGTTGAAGGATTGGCAAGTACAGTGGGTAATGTGAAGGCGACAACTGACCAGAATACCGCCTCAATCAAGATGTTAGAAAGACAAGTCGGACAAATTGCGGAAGCACTACAATCCAGGACTCAAGGTCAATTCCCTAGTCAGACTGAACGAATACCAAGAGAGGAGTGCAAGGCTATTTATCTGAGAAGTGGAAAGGAGTTAATTATAGACCCTACCCGAGAACCTTTAACTGATGACAGTAAAGCTAAAGGTACTGAAATGGGTCCCATCAAGGTAGACGAGGAGATAGAGAGTGAAATGTCAAAGAATAGAGATAAGGGGAAGGAAGCCGGTGAAGAAGGTATGACGAAGGAAAACACGGAGGATGGAGAAAAGAAGAAGAAGCAACCACCAGTCAACCCGTATGTGCCACCGCTACCATTTCCAAATCGGTTGAAGGCACATAAGGATGAGGAACAACTCAAGAAATTTCTTGACATTTTCAAGAAATTACACATCAATATTCCATTTGCGGAGGCACTGGCAAAAATGCCAAGTTATCTCAAGTTCATGAAAGATATCTTGTCCAAGAAGAGAAAGATCGAGGAGCATGCCACAGTTGCACTTACTGAAGAGTGCAGTGCTATCATTCAGCACAAGCTTCCCCCGAAGCTTAAGGATCCAGGGAGTTTTACTATCCCTGTTCAAATAGAAAAATCTAATTTCAGTAAGTCATTATGTGATCTTGGTGCAAGTGTTAATTTAATGCCTTTATCCATTTTTAGGAAACTTGGCTTGAGGGAAGTGAAGCCAACGAACATGACACTTCAACTTGCAGATAGATCGGTGAAGTACCCTTATGGAATCGTGGAAGACGTTTTGGTAAAGGTTGGAAAATTTTATTTTCCAGTTGATTTTGTAGTTCTAGATGTGGAGGAAGATGTTGAGATACCGTTAATCTTGGGAAGACCATTCTTAGCCACAAGCAAGGCTTTGATAGACATGGAAGAAGGGGTAATGACTCTTAGAGTTGGGAATGAGAAAGTAACCTTCCATGTTCTCAAGAGAGTAGAAGATAGAGGTGAACCAAGAACGGGGCAAAATGGATCAGAAAATGGTAAGAATGGGAAAACGCATGTGGAGGAAATCAGGAACAATCGTATGTGTGGGAGAGTCAATTCCGCAAGCGATATCGAGCCAAATTGAGAGCCACACAGTCGTGCCACGACAGAAAATACGGCGCTAGGTGGGAGGCAACCCACCATAGGTTAAATCTTAATTTTTATTTTGGTCAGTTTCTTATTTTTGTGTGCTTTCTTTTGTTTTGTGTGTTGTTTTTATGTTTTGTGTGTTTGTGTTTAGTTTTTGACCCCTGATAGCAATTCTGATATGACCAAGAGCAAGGCAGGAGAAGGAAGGGCAGAAATAGGTGAACAGTGATCCGCGTATGCTCCCTGAAAGGTATCTACACAACATCTCTTTGCAAACCTCGGTTTCACCAAGGTTTGGGGTCCCTGTTTTCACTTGAATTTTATTGTTTTATGATTCCTTGTTGTGAAAACAAACCTAATCTAGAGATTAGGTTTGGGGTTGCGTAATTACTGTTAGTTGTACCGATTCGCTATTTCGTGATTCTTTCTTTTATATGTTATTTGGTCCATTGGGGACAATGGTTGTGTCTGGTTTGCGGTGGTTTGTCGATTATATCATTTGTTGATCTCAGTGGATTGAATAATCACCTTGTTTATAGTGAGGAATGGGCGACCAGTTGAGCATGATTTAGTGTGAGAGTTCGAAGACAATAATTTTGGGGGGAGGAGTTAAAAGGGATAATATAGCACGAGGTTGGATCTAGGTGAATGCACACATAGAGACATTAGTGGAGACCACCCGTGAGTTGTTGAGCCACACATTTGCGAACTTCGATTCTGAGAGACTACACACTACTCGATACACC
Organism: Saussurea involucrata; assembly: GCA_033807775.1. Taxonomy (NCBI): domain Eukaryota; kingdom Viridiplantae; phylum Streptophyta; class Magnoliopsida; order Asterales; family Asteraceae; genus Saussurea; species Saussurea involucrata. The sequence goes on along the minus strand of CM066313.1, from coordinate 60,933,757 downwards.
TTTCATTAGTCCTTTGATCGTTGTTGTAGCTGATCTCGCTATAACTTGCATCCATTATCAAAGACATCCATAGGAATAGGAGTGAAGCTTCTGCCTATCTTTGTGAACAAACCATGTGAAAACTCATCATGCTTATTAGTTGCTGCTAATCCCATTGCTTTTCACCACTCAAGGTTCCCAAAAGAAACCCATTGTACCCTCCTAAAAAAACGCGAACCCAATCAATCAGTCATAAAGGGTTTTGCCAAAAAAAGAGCTAAATAAAACTGAGGGGTCAGTTTAAAGAATTTGAGTGAAGTGTTAGGAAGCCCGAACGAAAGAAAGAAGGGAGGATCACCAAATATCGTCATAAATCCTTTAACGTCCACCCAAAAGCAGCAACCATACCCATTTAAAGATCTGAATTCAGCATGGAGAGTTTGTAAGGAGTGGCGAATCAACGTTTCTATAACCTAGTCTTGATAATGGATTCCTTCTGAGATCAATTTGGTTACAACTGTGCGTTATTGTTTAATTGTTGTTCATGCAAGCTTTGTGAATTCTTGTACCCAACTTCTGAAAGCATGACAACATGTGTGAAACCTAGGGCTCGAGCGAAGAGAGAGAACCGTGAGGTAGGGTCAAGGCGAAATCCTCTCTATGTGTGTTTAGTCTAGGTACACTTACGTGTGGTGTGGTCCCTGATAGATCCCTTTCCCAAGGTTTTGCTGTTTAGAATTCCATAGCTAGGTCCGCTCACTGTTCGTCCATCTCATAGATAATTCGTGGTGATTTTTGATTTAACTAGAGATCGCTAATGATATTCTCAACAACACGAAATTGCGATTGTTTGGATTGTGGTTGAATGCTTATTTGTGTCGCTATTTTGCTTGGGGACAAGCAACGCTCGGTTTGGGGTTGTTGATAATGTCGTTTTCCGACATTATTTTGATCCCGAAGTCGTTCTGTTTGTTGTAAGTTCCCGAGTAAAAATAGTAGAATTTAATGGTTTCTATGAGAAAGTACAGGTTTTTATTAATAGTTGATGTTGGAAGAGTTTTGGAGCAATCGGAGCAAGTCTACAACAGTCCAGTGTAAAAAGGTGAAAAAATCAGATTTTTGGACCAAACAGTGCCCTGCGCGCCTCTGAGCGCGCCTCCAAACGCCCCCACAAACGCGCACGCTGCGCGCCTCTGAGCGCGCCTCCAAACGCCCCCACAAACGCGCATGCTTATTTTTGTAAAACATTCCAGTGCTCTGCGCGCCTATGAGCGCGCCTCCAAACGCCCCCACAAACGCGCACGCTGCGCGCCTCCAAACGCCCCCACAAACGCGCAGGCTTATTTTTGTAAAACATTCCAGTGCTCTGCGCGCCTATGAGCGCGCCCACAAACGCGCCAAGCCCCTGATACGTTTTTAAAGCCTTTTTCTGCTAGGGTTGAGGGGGGAATCGATCAGTTACGTTTTGGGACTCTTCCTGGGCGATTTTGGGAGCACGAGGGCGATTTTTGAAGAGAAGAAGTGTTGGTCCCGAAAGGCCTAAACAAGTTTGTAGAAGGGGGGGGGGGGTTGAATACAAACACACTATTTTACTTTTCTAAATTGTTTATTGATAAATCATTAACAATTTACAGCTTGTTGCGGAAACAAGATTAAGGATAAACCTAAATCTAAACAAGTTGGAACACTGAGGTTTTCTTGCACTAAGAAAGATAAGGAGATTACTAATAAAATCCTATCTTGAGAGATTTGAACTTGTCCAGAGTTAGAAAGTTACTTCAAATGAAGTGAGTTCATCTCTTTATATACTGCATGCATTTAATGCAATTCAGTATACACTTTACACGTGTCATCAGCGGATTGGTTGCATGTCATTGACCTTTGTTGACAACCTTAGTAGCCGCATGAATGAACAGTGTAGAATCAGAGTGGTTGTACGATTTCAGATTTTCGGAGGTTCTTTTCTGACATTTCGTACGGTGGCGTGCAAGGGAGGTTAAGACAAAAGTACTTTGTACGGAGGACTTCATGATCAGCTTTCGTTGATTCAGCGATTATCATTTACTATTCAGCGAATGATAAAGTTCAGCGATAGCTGAAGTCTTGTACTTGATACTTCACGTTGAGTGGACAAATCTGAGTCTTCGCTGATCCGCATCAGTTCATTAGGAGACTTGTCGCTGGTTCTTGAGCTTGATCTTCGACTTCAGCGTAGAACCTTTGTTGACGTGAATCTTGTCTTCAGGGATCATAAGTAAACAACTAACTTATCAGCGATCACCATAAGGACTGAACAGACTCAGCGATATGGTGAACAGTGTTCGCTGAATGTTTAATCTAAAAGTGTGAGAGTTCCTATCAGCAATACTGTAAGATCTTAGTACTTATCAGCGATAGTGAAACTCTGATACATATTGTTTACTTACAATTTTCACTAAGTATTTAAGATAGGGTCATTATCAAATCACTGAGGGTTTGGATCAACAATCTCCCCCTATTTGATTATGACATAGCAACAAAGAAAATTGCTATTTAATGAAAACATAAGGATAAAAAGAACTCATAAAATATTTGTCCCTTTTACTGTTTTCTGCTGAAATCTTTCTTTAAATCTTTGAATCAGGTTACAATATGAATAAGAAAGATTACAAGTACAAGCGAAATAAATTACAAGTACTGAAGGATGACTGATACAATAGAGAAAATGGTGATTGTTGTCAGCCTTCAAAGGGTTCTTCCTTAATGAGAAGTTCATCAAGGGTTGTCTTTTCAGTTGGAATCATCCAGTCAGGAACCTTTTCTCCTTTATTCTTTAGCTTCAGAGCAGCTTCAAAAATCAAGGGTTTTAGGTGTCGTGCCTGAATGTCTTTTCTGAAGTCGCACCAGTAGATGAGATCTCTGAGCTGTTCGATTGGAGTGATTGGAAGCTCAGCGATCCGTTGAAAGCATTTACGTCCGTCGTAGTCAAGAAAGAATATTCCATAAGGATTACTGATGACTTTACCAGGGACGAAAAGTTCACATGGTGGCAAAGAGATGTCAAGGGCAGATAGATCAGGATCAGGACCAAGTACTTCAGCGCGAGAGAAACCAATTCCAGTTTCATTTCGTATGACAGGACCTGAGTTTGAATCTTGACGTTTCTTCTTTGGTGAGCCCCTTTTTCTTTTCGGCTTTAGATCAGGAACAGGAGGAATATCCACACAAGAAGATATCAAATCGATCTGTCTGTTTATCAGCTTTTCGAAATGATCCTTGTACTTAGATTTTGATGGTTGGATAGCTAACCTCATCTCCAGCCATTCAGAGAGACCATACCTTTTTACAGTGTCAGCACGAAAGGTTTCAGATGAGCCATCTTCTCTGAACAGTTTGATGTCAACAATAGGTACTCCGATGGAAGTTCTTCCAGAGATGAATACCTTGTTGATCTTCGCTGGACGATATCTGAAGTGGATTTTCTCTTTACACCAGATCAGGGTGGTCTGAGAAACTTCAGCTTTCTTTTCCACGATCTTCTGGGCTTGTTCCCAAAGCTTTCGTTGGATTTGAATGGGAATACGCTTCAGCTTGGGGTCTTTGACAGATTCTTGAGTGAGCTTGATGGCGTATTCTCTGTCTTTATCTTCAGCTTCCTTCCTTTCAGCGATGAGGCGTTCAGCTCTGAGATGATCCTGGTATTCAGCTTTTGAAATTCTGAACTTAGGAGGAACTGAAGGTAGTTGATCGCGCCTTAGGATGATTCGCTGATCCTCGAATCGCTTTATCATTTCTTCTCTCCTCTTTTGATCTTCTTCACTCAGCTTTTGAGAAACTGAGGAAGGTCTGTTTCTGTGCGAGAGAGGTTGTTCTTCTGATTCATCAGTCTCAGAGATTAAATCTAAGACTGGGATTATGTCTTCAGCGGTAGCTGGAATTATTGGTGAAGTCGCAATAGAAGATCTTTCAGCGATATCCTCAAACAGGGGAGAGGACTAGCTGAAACGCAGCGATCTTACAAATAAGAACTGGGTAGAAGAACTTGGGTAGAAAAGATAGAAAAAAATGTGGATGTGTATGGTGTTTGTGGAATGGATAACTGATTGTTCAGAGATGATCAGGGAAGGAAAAATAAGTTTAGTGTACCTGACAAATCGGCTTTGCAAGTAGGATCGCCAGATTATCATCTTCAGCGATGCCTTTGTCTTTGCTTTTCTCAGCGCCAGAGGCTGAGTGCTTTGTCTTTGTTTTTGTCTTCTCCCCTGTGGATTCGGTTATCACGATCCCTTTAAGAGCTTTTCGAGGAGCATGTTTGACGACAAAGAATTCGTCATCTTCATCATCATCATCATCATCATCGTTCCTTGGAGAGGAGGATGGTTCAGCTTCAGGGATGTCGATGTCTTCGTCTTCTTCTGCTTCGGATTCCTCAGCATCTTCTTCGAGTTGCTCCCCCTCAGATACAGAGGCGAGGTTCTCGGTTCCCTCAGGGTTTTCATCTCCCTGAGGTCCAGTAATTAGATCTTCATTACCCTCTCCCCTGATAGATTCATCATGGGAAAGGTCTTCAGCGCTCTTATTTTGATCTTCAGCGCTCTTCTCCTGTTCAGCGCTCTTCTCCCCCTCTTTCTCATGATGGGCGGGGGATGAATGGGTAGATTCAGCATTGGTGTTGTCTCTGTCTTCTGGGCCAGAGACTTTCACACAACCTTCAAGCTTAGCTATTCTGTCTTCTAGGCCAGAAATAGCAGGCGTGATTTTCTTCAGCTCTTGGCGATCCTCTGCGGTGAATGAGTCCAAAATAGGTGCAGGGGCCGGAGCAGGAGCTGGATTGTTTGCCTTGTTCACTAGCGTCTCGATCATTGTGTTGACAGAACTAAGGTCGGTCTTCACTGAGCCCAAGTCGGTCTTGACCACTGACATATCACCTTCGAGTGTACCAACCGATTTCTTCAGCGTTGTAACCTCGCTGGAAACGGTGGAAACTGACGATTTGAGGTTGGTGTAGTCAGTGTAGATGTCGGAGAGCACTTTGGCAAAGTCGGCGAGAGTTTTATCAAGGTCTTTGATGTCATCAGAGGAGGCCTTCTTTTCCACCACAGTAGTCAGCTTCGTCAGATTCTCTCCAGCGTTTGTTACAGCTGTAGAGTTATTTGATAGACCGGTGGTGAGATCTGTAAGTTTCATCTCCATGGACTTCAGAGACTGGTTGATGTCTCCCAAATAAGGACCTGTAACATATAAGTACTTGTGAACAAAGGAAAGCTCAGAAGTTTCAGGTTTAGTTACAGTGTTTAAGGTGGGATCTGTACCTGCAGGAGCGTTGACGAACTCATCAAAGTTTCGAGTCCCTCCATAGTGTTCCATATCTCCCTCAAAAGTTCCGTGAGGGATGGAGATCTCTGCAGGTCCTTTCTTCGTCATTCGCTGAGAAGCTTCAACGGCTTCTTGTATGATGGCATCTCCAGCTTTAACTGGAGGAGTGTCCAAAGAAGTAGAGGGATGATCGAAGGATAAGAATTGGGGTTGGGTTGCAAGTTCAGCGTTGGATTCGCTGAGAAGTACTTCATCAGTCTTTTGAGAGACTGAAGAAGGTAGGGTAGATTCCAAAGTTCTAACCTCAGCGTGTAGGGACGCTGAAGTAGGTTTAGAAGGGATGGCTTGAATTGGTGTGGCAGAGCGTACCACGGAACATTCCTTCAGCTTTTCAGAATGAGCTGAGGAGTCTTCAGCATGGAATTGCTGGGGTAGCTCCTTGGTTTTCTTGATCCTTTTGGAATCAAGAGGGGTAAGAGATTGTTTCCTTTTCTTAGAAGGAATGGATTTTGTGGCCTGGGAATCAGCGAGGGGTATTGTCGCTGAAGGAGCCACAGAAAGCGGAGAATTAAGTAGAGTGAGAAGGGTAGAGAGACGTACCTCGTTGGCGACAGGCTTGAAGTCGAGAACTTTAGGGCCAATCTGAGAGAGTTTCAGATCACCCTCTTCAGGATAGCTGTCCTTCAGGCCATATTGAAAGATGGCGCTGATGAATCGTGGGTAAGGAACCCATGCTGGTCGGTCAGCGGCAGAATCAACACGTTGAATGAGGTCTTCATAGATGATGGAGGCCCAGTCAATGTTGAGACCTTTCAGCAGTGCGTAACCCATGGCCTGCTGAGGTTGAGCGGCTTGATCAGAAGATCCGGATTTCGCTGTCATGCAGCTGATCAGGTGAGCGAAGATGAAGTTCATCTCGCTGGGCATCTTGGATTTCTTTATCAGCGTCAGCTTCTTCTCAGGTAGCTTGTCTCTTCCAGTCTCCCAGATGTAACCCATCGCATCAAGGAAAGCAATGATTTCTTCCCTGTCAGCGTGCTTCTTGTGGTCAGGAAATGGAATGAAAGGATTTTCTGAGGTAGCGTTAGGGAATTTCAGAGCTTTGCGGATTATTGCGGGGGTTATCTTGATGGTGCCATACTCAGTATCGCTGAGTATGCAGTCGGTGGTTTTAGATGGATCTTTGGCGGAGGGTAGGTCGGTGTGTCTGGCAGAGTACCAGAATTGGGATAATAGACGCTGACTGGCAGGAGGTGTGATTGTCAGTGCTGTGTAGATGGGGCTATTCTTCAAAAAATTTACAGCGTCGTCTAGATGGGATACCTGCTTCCGAGGAGGAAACTCGAGAAGCGCTGAGAGGTTGTTTGCCTTTGTCCAGTCTAGTTGATCCAGCTCAAACTTAACCTGAGGAGCTTTGGTGATTTCCAGTTCCTCAAAATCAGCGGAGATGGACTCAGCGGTAACATTCAGCTTTGAAGTTGCCATTTCACTGTATTATCAGTTCAACCAAAGATGTTAACAAATAAGAAATATCTTAATGTGGAAAGAAAATTTCCATTAAGATTTTTCGAATTTTGTCCATTTCATTCAGACAAAAAAGTCTTAATGAAGATTAGGGTTTTTCTTGTTTTTTTAAAAAAAACAAATATAACACCTATAAGCCTTGTATTCCAGTTTTTAAAAAAATGGATACGAAAGAAGAACAAGTTTAAGATTTTAGATTTAAAACTTGAAGAACAACCATGAAATGGTTGTGTTTATAAAACCATGAAAGAAAATGATTTTATTTTTGAGTTCTTTTGTTTGATCTTGTGTAAAACAATGATAAGATCGAAAACAAGTTATTCGCATTTGATAATAGATAAGAACATAATAACCTTGAGTTTGATGAAGAAGATGATGAACAGTTCTTGAAGATTGAGAGCACAAAATGCAACAGTGTTCTTTTCTTGCGGAGAAAGATTGATTCGCGTAAAAGACAAATATAAACTTTGAGAGTGTTTATATAGGAAGAGAGTAGAGAGAGAAAAACTTGAGCGGGAAAGTTTTTCATCATGACACGGACACGTGTTTGCATTTGATTGGATAGACAACGAAACGTGCAAACGTGTGTCAGAAAAAGAGCGTGCCTGGTGTTATCCGTTGCAATGACGTCACAACTGTCATTTCACATTCTTTCGTTGTCTCTGAGGTTTTGAAAGAAAAACTCAGGGACTCTTTGGAAAATATGAAGCACTGAATAGAAATATCAGTGAGGGTTTTAAGAAATTTCAAAATATCGCTGTTAAGGAAGAGATATTCAGCGATGAAAGAATTTGAAATCTTGCATTTTCATGCGTTTTGTCAGAGAAAACATACCTTGATATCAGTTTAACCCAATTTATTCAGAGAGAAGATGATGAAATGGATTGTACAAGTTTATTTTATCCAGAGCCTATACAAGAATGTATAAACGTATCGCTGATTAAATGTGAACCGCTGAAGATTTATCCTTCAAAGTTCAGCATTCCAAGCTCGCTAATGAGAAAGTTGAATCTTGTCTCATCAAGAGGTTTGGTAAACAAATCAGCTAACAGATAATCAGTTGGGATAAAATGAAGTTCTATATCACCATTCATCACATGATCTCTGATAAAATGATATCTGATTTCTATGTGTTTTGTCTTTGAGTGTAGCACTGGATTGTTTGCTATAGCGATGGCACTTGTGCTGTCGCAATAGATTGGAATTTTGGAGAGCTGAAGATCATAGTCTAGTAGTTGATTTCTCATCCACAAGACTTGAGAACAGCAGCTTCCAGCGGCTACATACTCAGCTTCAGCTGTGGAAGTGGACACTGAGTTTTGCTTCTTACTTGTCCAACTTACCAGCTTTCCACCCAGGAGCTGACATCCTCCTGTGGTGCTTTTCCTATCCATTTTGCAACCTGCAAAATCACTGTCTGAATAGGCGGTTAGATCGAATCCTGAATCTTTGGGATACCAAAGACCTAGATTCGTTGTACCCTTAAGATATCGAAAGATTCGCTTTACAGCTTTCATATGAGATATCTTAGGTTCAGCTTGATATCGTGCGCACAGACATGTTGCAAACATAATATCGGGTCGGCTAGCTGTAAGATACAGTAGTGAGCCGATCATCCCACGGTACAGCGTGACATTGACAGGAACACCCTTTGTGTCCTTATCAAGTATCAGCGGTGGTGCCATAGGGGTTTTCATAGCTGAACTTTCAGTTAAGTCGAATTTCTTCAGCATATCTTTAACATATTTTCCCTGATTTATAAAAGTTCCTTTTTCAGTTTGCTTAATCTGAAGACCAAGGAAATATGTTAGTTCACCCATCATACTCATTTTATACTCATCTTTCATTCTATCAGCGAAACGAGTACAAAGCTCAGGGTTAGTAGAACCAAATATAATGTCATCAACATATATTTGAACTAAAATGATATGAACTTTTATTTTTCTAAAAAACAAAGTTTTGTCAATCTTACCTCTCTCAAATTTTTCAAGGTGGAGATACGTAGAAAGAGTGTCATACCATGCACGAGGAGCTTGCTTCAAGCCATAAAGTGCCTTATCCAGCTTATAAACATAACCTGGACGCTTAGGATCTGAGAATCCTGGAGGTTGTTCCACATAAACTTCTTCATTCAGCTTTCCATTTAGAAACGCTGACTTAACATCCATTTGATGTACAGTGAAGTTTTTGTGTACAGCATATGCTAAGAAAAGACGAATAGATTCAAGTCTTGCTACTGGAGCAAAGGTTTCGTCATAATCTATACCTTCCTCTTGTCTGTATCCCTGAGCAACAAGACGAGCTTTGTTGCGAGTTACAGTACCATGTTCGTCCAACTTGTTTCGATAGACCCACTTAGTGCCTATCACTGTTTTGTCAGTTGGTCTCCGAACAAGTTTCCAAACTTTGTTTCTTTCGAATTCAGTCAGCTCTTCTTGCATAGCGCTGACCCAGTTTGGATCTCTGAGGGCATCATCTATTTTCTTTGGTTCAGTTAGAGAAATAAAGTTAACAAATAAACAAATATTACCTGCACTTCTACGAGTCTGAATACCAGCGTTGGGATCACCAAGAATTTGATCGATTGGGTGATTTACAGTCCATCGCTGAGCCGGAGCATGCGTCGCTGACTCAGTCTGAACTGGAGAAACTGAAGATGAGGCTTCAGCTACTTCTGGATTATCAGCTAAGAGAGGAATGCTTGCATTTGTCACTTCATTCACTGATTGCTGAGAAATAGATGGAATTTCTGAGACATTTGGATCAACTGCGGGTATAGTGTTTATAGGAACAGCTGAGACCCAAGATGTTTCAGCTTCACTATTCTGCATATTGGGAATGATAGTAGGACCATCATTTTCAGTTGTATGAGTATGAGTAGTGGAAACATCTTCTGAATCACAAAGATGAGAAAACATCCATTGATTCAGTTCTTCTGTATCAGCGTTCGGTTTAGAGTTCGCTGAACGGGATTCGTCAAACGTGACGTGAATAGTTTCTTCTACAGTTTGTCTTCTTCGATTGAAGACTCTGAAGGCTTTGGAAACTGAGGAGTATCCAAGAAAGATTCCATCATCAGCCTTAGGATCAAACTTTCCAAGGGCATCTCTGTTGTTCAGTATGAAACACTGACAACCAAAGATGTGAAGAAAGCTGATTGAAGGCTTTCTCCCATGAAAAAGTTCATAGGCTGTCTTTTTGAATCTTTTGACTATCAGCGACCTGTTTTGCGTAAAACAAGCCGTGTTGACAGCTTCTGCCCAAAACTGAGTAGGCAGGTGAGAATCGCTGAGCATTGAACGTGCAGCTTCAATAATTGTTCTATTTCTTCTTTCAGCGACTCCGTTTTGTTGTGGTGTTCTCACTGATGAAAAGTTGTGAGAAATACCCTTGCTCTCAAGGAAGGAATCAAGAGAACTGTTTTTGAATTCAGTTCCATGATCACTCCTTATTGAGCGAACAGTCATATTGTTCAGAGTTTCCATCTTCCGAACAAAGGTGATGAGTTCTTCAGGGGTGTCACTCTTAGAACGGAGAAACATTACCCATGTGTAACGAGAGAATTCATCAACTATGACCAGCGTATATTTCTTTCCAGCGATGGATTGTTTGTTAACGGGGCCAAACAAATCCATATGGAGTAGTTGAAGAGGAGATGACACTGAGGAAACTTGCTTGGACTTAAAGCTTGCCTTGGTCTGCTTCCCTTTTTCACACGCTGAACATAAGGATTCTTTGGCGTATGAATGTTGAGGTAGACCAGTGACTAACTCTTTGGATGAAAGAGTATTCAGTGTCTTGAAGTTGAGATGTGAGAGCCTCTTGTGCCATAGCCAGTTGACATCAGAAGATGCCTTTGAGAAGAAACAGGAGTTCTCAGTGGTTGTTGAGTCCATGTTTATAACGTAAACATTTTCCAAACGATAACCGCTGAGAGCTATCTTCTCCTTTTTGTCAGAGACAAAGCAGGATTCCTTAGTGAAAATCACTTTGTTATCCATGTCGCAAAGCTGACTGATGCTCAGAAGATTATGCTTCAGCCCTTCAACATATGCGACTCTTCTGAAGGATGTTGTACCATTTGAAAGTACACCATACCCTCGGGTGTGTCCTTTTCCATTTCCACCGAAAGTCACAGAGGGACCCTTCTCTTCCTTGTATTCAGCGAGCAGGCTTTTCTTTCCAGTCATGTGTCTAGAGCATCCGCTATCGAGATACCAGATACCCTTCTTAACCTGCAATACAAAGGAAAATTAGTTTTGCTTGGGTACCCACTTCGCCATGTATACTTGTTTGTCAGTGGAAGAGGTTGGAATGGGTTCAGCAGTCTTCGCAGCATTTGAAGATTCAGCTTTGTCCTTCTTCACTTTAGTCAATTTCTTGACCTCAGAGGTAGGAGTCACCTTGACCTGACTTGCAACTGGTTTGGTCTTCTTGGGTGCTATCTTCACCTTAGCTATCTTATCAGCTTTGGTGGCTGTGGGACACTTACTTGCAATATGATCGGTAAGTCCACAGTGATAACATTTCCTATAACTAAAATTAGTTCTAGGACCACTTGAGTGCTGAGCTTTTAATTTGGAATTAGAAGTGCCAGCACCAAGTACACTATTGGTTTTTGAAATAGGACGAACATTCAGTTCTTCAGATTTCTTACCAAGGACATCTACTCTGAGTCTAGGAGTAGGTCGCTGAACTGATCCAGAGGTCTGATTTCTAGAACCAGATGAATGAATCACTAAGGCTTTGGAAGCATTCAGCTTAGGTACTAAAGTACCCTTCTGAGGATTTTGATAAATTACAATTCCTTTACCTTTATCTTTAGAGACAGAGGTAGGTTTTGAATAAACCATTTTCTCCTTACCTTTTGAGGTAGGAGTTTCCTCAGGGATTGGTGTAATCGAAGAGGAGTACTGAGATGAAGAAGTGTCAGCTATTGAGGATACGAACGTTCCAAATTTAAGCATTGAACGTTCAGTGGTTGGTATTGGAGTATCATATTTATAACCCAGACCACGTTTATCACTCAGAGGAATCTGAGCCTTAATTATCTCAGTGATCTTTGTTGAAGAATTACACCATCCTTCAACAGTAGCTTGTTCAGCTTTTAATGCAGCGATAGCTTCCGCTCGTTCGATTTTGACTAGCTGATTTAAATGGACTTGATCTTTAAAATCTTCTTCAAATTTAGAAAGCTTTTCTATTTGAAGGTGGCAATTTTTAAGCTTTTCAGCGAGATCAAGATTTTGGTTTTCAACCACAGCTTTGCCGTTCATGGCTTCGTATAAACTTCTAGTCAGCAGTTCGATTTTACGGAGACTATCAGCTTCATCAATATTTGCAATATTGGTAAAGAAAGAAGGTGATACCTGAATAGCAGAGGTTGAAGTGGAGGGGATGTCTGAACTTTCTTCCTCTTCTTCAATCTTGGCCATGAGACATTGATTTGCTTCATCATCTTCAGAATCAGATGATGAGGCTTCTTCATCAGAAGCAGCCCAATCATAGTCAGCCATCAGGCCTTTTCCTTTCTTCTTAAAGCTTTTCAGCTTTGCATACTTTTCTTTCAGCTTTTGATACATGTCATCTCTATACCTGGGGTTAGAGGATTCTTTAGGAAAAGTTGAGATTATCATCCTATCGTTCCATAGATTTAAACTATCTTTGGAGAATTTAGGGGATTGTGCAAAAGAACCATTGTCTACATAATTTGTGTTTGTGTGGGAGGCCATTTTCAGATAATAGCAAGGAAGAGAAATATCTTAGATTAGATCTTGTTTATGAGATTAAACAAATCCGATCTGATACCACTTGTTGGTCCCGAAAGGCCTAAACAAGTTTGTAGAAGGGGGGGGGGGGGTTGAATACAAACACACTATTTTACTTTTCTAAATTGTTTATTGATAAATCATTAACAATTTACAGCTTGTTGCGGAAACAAGATTAAGGATAAACCTAAATCTAAACAAGTTGGAACACTGAGGTTTTCTTGCACTAAGAAAGATAAGGAGATTACTAATAAAATCCTATCTTGAGAGATTTGAACTTGTCCAGAGTTAGCAAGTTACTTCAAATGAAGTGAGTTCATCTCTTTATATACTGCATGCATTTAATGCAATTCAGTATACACTTTACACGTGTCATCAGCGGATTGGTTGCATGTCATTGACCTTTGTTGACAACCTTAGTAGCCGCATGAATGAACAGTGTAGAATCAGAGTGGTTGTACGATTTCAGATTTTCGGAGGTTCTTTTCTGACATTTCGTACGGTGGCGTGCAAGGGAGGTTAAGACAAAAGTACTTTGTACGGAGGACTTCATGATCAGCTTTCGTTGATTCAGCGATTATCATTTACTATTCAGCGAATGATAAAGTTCAGCGATAGCTGAAGTCTTGTACTTGATACTTCACGTTGAGTGGACAAATCTGAGTCTTCGCTGATCCGCATCAGTTCATTAGGAGACTTGTCGCTGGTTCTTGAGCTTGATCTTCGACTTAAGCGTAGAACCTTTGTTGACGTGAATCTTGTCTTCAGGGATCATAAGTAAACAACTAACTTATCAGCGATCACCATAAGGACTGAACAGACTCAGCGATATGGTGAACAGTGTTCGCTGAATGTTTAATCTAAAAGTGCGAGAGTTCCTATCAGCAATACTGTAAGATCTTAGTACTTATCAGCGATAGTGAAACTCTGATACATATTGTTTACTTACAATTTTCACTAAGTATTTAAGATAGGGTCATTATCAAATCACTGAGGGTTTGGATCAACAAGAAGAGGGCTAGAAACATCAAGATACGAGAATCAAAAGGCTAATCGAGTTCATTCATCGAGGGATTAAGCTTTTCAGGGAGTTTTAGATTTCATTTCTTTTAGAGCCAAACATGTTTACTTTCGTTTTTGTTATGTCGTTCCTGAGTTTTGGAACCCCCAATATGAACTAATCCGTTCATGTTGGGGGGTTGGTTTGAATCATGGTTGGATGATTATTTAGCTTTACAGTAGATACGATCGATTTGATTTTTATGGATGAAACATGTGGGTTTGTTCTTAATGCTTGTAATAGTCCGATCAACTATTATTTGATTTAATGAATCTTTTAACGTTTGAGAAAAGTTTTGAGGTTTATCTAATCCTTCATGTCTTAGTCGAATTTGAGATAGAAATATGATAATTCGTGCTTTGTGGGTTTTTAATCACTGTTTGTTCAATTACCTTTGTTGAGATCGAATGATGATACAAAATGTTGAATGAATGTTACCATAGCTTGATTGAGTATAGTGATGGATTGTGATTATACCTGTCATCCTGGAGTTATGTCAATCGTGTCAAATCTGTGAGTTAAATGATTGTCTACCTGAGGAATCCAACCCTCCAGCTTTTTATCTTATCTGAATTAATTAAGTTTTAATCCGTGTTTTTAATACACAACAACCCAACTCAATTTGCGTTAGTCTAGTTAATAATCTATACAGTCATTGTGGTACTTGACACCTGGTTCCTTTGGTTCGATACTCGTACTTTATAAGTACTATTACTTGATTCGACCCGTACACTTGCGGTAGATTTAGGGGGTGTAAACCCGCCTATCACTCTCCCTCTGTTATACCAAACTCAATCATCACAACTCCAAGGGTCGGGTTAGTCTATCTAGATCCTGCTGGAAAATCAAGGTTGTTCGTACATATGGACTGTCAGAAGTACGCAAGAAGTACTTTGACAGAGTTTAAAGCAAGTCTTGTGGAACACAGAGGAACAGAGCTTATGGATCAAAGTCTAGCCGACAGACTGATAGAGGTTATCGATGCGACAATCAACTTCCGAACTCTCTGCATCAGCTTCTATCACGAACTTATACAAGAAGGACTCGACCGCAGAAGTTTCAACGACTTCAAAGACGCCAAGGTCTGAGTCAATCTACAAGTCTCTGCAAATCTTTCCTTTCATAATGTAATCAAGTGTAAATGCATCTGGCATATTTTTGTATGAAAGAAAAGTTAACCTTTGAGGTACACTGTTTCACCTCTTAGTATATACTTAGCCTAAAAAATCCATGTACTGTTAATTTTTCATTTTTCACTACTTAGGGGGAGATTGTTAGATCCAATCTTTCTATTTATGAAAGTAGTGAAAAATAGGCTAAGTATAGAAGCCTACAACAGAGGCTCTGCCGAAACACCAAGAAGACCGAAGGCAAGAATCGACAGAAGTCTACTCACAGAGGACCGAGTCGCAGAACCTCTGTCACCTTTGACAGAGCCTCTGCGGTATACTGAAGACTTAGAAGAAATCAACAAATATCTTTCTACTGTTCCAGGATCCGTTCATCAACTTGTACAAGGTATGCACTGACAAAACTCCACATGTAAAACTCTGATAGGGCTCTGTCCAAGGTGGAACGTGCGCATTAAATGAACATCGTACCAGCTACTATTCATACGATCCTGTCTACTGTAGATCAGTCCTTATTGTCTAAAGTATGTCCCCTTTGTAGTAGTATAAATAGAAGACTCATGTTGAGTTCTTCTATACACGTATTTTAACAAGCACACAAGCAGAAAGATATAAAGCTTTGCACAACTCACACACACCATTAAACAACAGTTTTCTTGTTAATCCTTTGAAGTTCTTGGTGTTCTTATTATATATCAAATACAGTAATCTTTGAGAAACATATGTTATTTACTCTTTGCTTTATTTGATATTGTGTGATCTTCTACCTTAATCATATCTCACAGTTCATTAAATACGCTTCCGCACCATATCTTGTTTAAACTGTTTGATAAGATCTTCATTGTTAAGCAAATCGGGAACCAACATACTTAAAGACTAATTTTCAAGCTACTGAGTGAATTCAATGAACCGGCAAAGGGGTTTTTGTTAAATGGAAGTCTTATTCTCGAAGCCGAGTTTTCTTTGGTTGGAATGCTTAAAAATTTCATCTGAAAATTGGTGTCTTCCTTCTGATGCAAAAATTGGTATTATGTAATGTAGAACAGTATCTGTATTATAGAAACTTGCATTTGACTGTAACATATAAATCTGATCTACCATCTCATTAATTAGCTATGTTTGACTACTTAAAGACTAATTTTCAGCCTAATGAAAGACCTTTATTCAAGAGCAGACGAATATTGCAGTTACTTTTTCAATCGAATCTTACAGGCTCTTTAGCAGACGAATATTGCAATTACTTTTTCAGTCGAATCTTACACGCTCTTTTCAAACGAATCTTACAGTGAACTATTCAGACGAATCATGCAGGCAACTTTTCAGACGAAATCTTTGACCATATCCACATCCCTGATGAAGAACATACATTTTCACGGCTATAAGTAGATGGCATGATGAAGTAGTAATTCACAACTTGCTATCTATCTTTTATACATTCTCTCCTCATCGTTTACAAACATTCTCTCGCTTTTCTTAACACTATGGCTGGAGGTTCAAGATCAAGGGGGAACAGGTCGGCAAATGTGGCTGGAACTTCACGTTCGACAGCCTACCAACCACTGAACGATGGAGCTCGCCG
Organism: Saussurea involucrata; assembly: GCA_033807775.1. Lineage (NCBI taxonomy): Eukaryota > Viridiplantae > Streptophyta > Magnoliopsida > Asterales > Asteraceae > Saussurea > Saussurea involucrata. Next base: position 60,917,422 of record CM066313.1, on the reverse strand, counting down.
GAGTACCTGGAAGGTACCGGAAACAGACGAGGAGTGGAGAAACTATGGGCGAACTGCGGCCAATTATCCATTCACGGCTGAGGAGGAAGCAGACATGGAGATGGCATGTGACAATTACCACTTCGATAATCGCATGAGAAACCCACCAATGTATCATTGTACCCAGCCGACGGGTATTCCACAAAGTCAACGAATTACTCCGTTAGTGCAAAAAGCCATTGATGAGGCGAACGCCGATATCGAAAAGGTAAAGGGTATGTGGAACCATAACAGTGGGATTCAGCAGGGGAAAATGGAGTATCTAGCGGAGAAGAAACGAGAACTGGCCATGACTAGGGCTCACATTCGGCAGCTGCAATGAGAGATTAAGGAAGCTGAATAGGAACTAGAAGAACTCGAATCAGACTACATGGGAATGGAGGACGTGATCAAGGAAAAGGTTAACTTGATCACTGGACTCCAGGACGCCTTCCAGTAATAGATTTCTTTGTTTACCTGCATTGTATCCGTTTCGGTTTGGGAAGATGATTTGAAATTATTTCTAGATGATCTTCTTAATTAATTTCCTTGTTAAATAACTTTAATGGGGAAAACATTTTCTTAAATTAATTTCTATATTAAAAACATTAAAATGGAAAGGAAACAATACATTAAAAAACACATAAAATGATAACCTATAAACTATAGGGACCATTAATGTTTTTTTAAATTTGCCACAAACTTCAGGGGCCAAAAGTGTAATTTCGGCATACCGCGGGGCGATCGCAGGCAACCTCGCGGGCAGGGGCCAAACCTGTTCCGCGGGTATTCTCGAGGGACCTCTGCGGGCTATTTGGCCAAAGATGTGTGACACGTGGGCTGGGGCCCTTGATCGCGGGGCCCACCGCGGAAATTTGTGGCATTTTTTGCAAACTGAACGAGATTTAGGGTATTTTGGTAAAACAAAGTCAAACTTGTGGAATTTTAATTAATTTCCCTTGTTTAAATGGTTAGAGTAAATTACATATTTGGTCCCCGTGGTTTGGTGGTTTTTATGGTTTTTGTCTCTAAACTTCAATAATTACGGAAATGGTACCAGTGGTATGCATTTTCGGCTCTGACGGCCATCCAACTACTCTGTTAACTCCAAGGGCATTTTTGTCTTTTCACTATTTACCCATTTTCCTTTTCTTTTTTATTTTTTTCTTGAATCTTTATATTTTTAAGAACACCATATCAAGAACATGAAGAACAATCTTCATCTTCTTAAATATAAACCCAAAAACGTTAAAACAATCATTAAATTAAAATGAAAACCCTAATCTAAATCAATTCTTACTTAAAATGAAACCCCTAAATCTAAATCAAAGTATTTACTAACACCTAATGAAAAAACAAAACAAAAAACATCTGGGTTTCTTACTCTCAGAAGCATGGAAACATCTCAATCTGGGTTTCATCTTGGGTTTCTGAAATCAGAAGCATGGAATCATCTCAAGCAGTTTGTCCATGTGGTTCGTCTCTCTTTTGTCGATGCATCTGGACTCCATCTCTCTCCCTCCCTACAAATCCATCGATGTGGTATGTGCTTCATTTGGGTTTGGGTGTAGATGGGTAGACGCCAGAGGGAAAACCCCAATCGATCAGTATCTAAGCTTATTGGTCTCTTCTCTATCTCGATCTCTGTTTCTTCTCTCGTTTGGAATTTGGGTTTATTTATTTGTACAGGTTGATGTCGATTCTTGAATGTGGTTGAATCTGTACAGGTTGTTGTCGATTGTTGAATTAGGGTTTATTTATTGGTTAAATCAAAATGACAGCAGATGCTTTATCTTCGGTTTGTAATTTGGGAGTTTTAGATTCTCTCTCCGAATCTTCAATCTCTGAGATTTTGGAGAGCTGGAACAGTTTCTGTTTGATAACATAAACTATCGTGAAAGGTGGTGATGCTGACTTATCGTCATCTTATTCCAAGTTCCAATCGTATGTTTCTAGTCTATGCAAGTATGGTCTTCGATCATTAGTGGAAGAACACTTCATAATATCCCTCCACGTATAATTTGCTTTTAAAGCATCTTTCAACACTTTGTTGTTTTTTATTTGGTTCAAACTTACAACCCTCCAGGTTGGATCAATAGGATTTTTCATGGTTTTTGGTTTGGAAATTGGTTTGGTTTTGATTAAGATTCTTGATTTGCATTGAGATTTCAGGATTGTTCTTAGATTTAGGGTTTTCATTTTAAGTTGAGGATTGATTTAAAGTTTTAGGGTTTATATATAAGAAGATGAAGATTGTTCTTCATGTTCTTCATATGGTATTCTTAAAAAATATGGGGATTCAAGAAAAAAATAAAAAAGAAAAGGAAAATGGGTAAATAGTGAAAAGACTAAAATGCCCTTGGAGTTAACAGAGTAGTTGGACGGACGTCATGGGTATAGAAGTTTAGGGACAAAAAAACCGAAAGTGCATACCACTGGTACCATTTTCGTAGTTTTTGAAGTTTAGGGACGAATACCATAAAAACCACCAAACCACGGGGACCAAATCCGTAATTTACTCAAATGGTTATTAGAGAGAGGGACCAAACCCGATTTTTTTGCATACCATAATGGTTAATTTTGTAATTTTAAAACTATAGGAACGAAAAATGTTATAACCATCAAACCACACGACCAAATTTATAGTTTATTTTTTAAATTATTATTAGAAACAATTTCTATGAAATCCCGATAAAATTACATCTACCATCATGGAAAACCCATGTTTGTGGGATTTTATTAAAATCTCGGAATTTTAATTCTACACTTCCCTTTAAACCAAACAAGAGAATGAAATGAAATTCAATTTCAAGTCTTACCAAATCTCGAAAATCTAACGGACCCTAATGAGTCGCTTGGTTCGCGGAATTCGAAAGAATTAGATAGAATTGGAATGACAAATTTCTTTGACCAAATCCCAATTCCTTTGTTTGGTTCAATTCTTGAAATGGATGGAATCTTTTGACTTCCATTGAATTCCACAATTCAATGAATTCATCATTTCTTGACCTAATGGAAGAAATTGAATTCCATTCTTTTACATTCATTTTAACCAGCATCGACCACCCTCTTCCCCACCACGACGATCCAACTATTGTAACTGTCACGCCCCCATCCCCACCCCACCCTGTCCTACTACCCACCTTCCATCCCTGCTCACCCTCACCCCACCTCTGCCAACCCCCTCCTGCCACCACCCTCACCCAGTCGCGCCCCTACCCCTTACCCCACCCCTACCTAAACGTGCCCCCTGCGTGGTCGAATTCCATTCCAATTCCATCGAAGTCAAATTCTTTTGATGAATTCGAATTCCACCAAATTTCATCTTGTGAACCAAATGCCCCCTAAGGGGCAATTGGATAAAATCAAGATTTTTTAGGTAAGTAGTTTTAGGCTTTGCTACTAGATATATAACCTTAGAGAAACAATAATCAATACCGTAAAATCAACGACCAATTAACTTTTTATATTTCATTTCCAATTTAGTTAATTAATACATGCTTGGCCCTAAATATAATACAAAAACCACTTGGGTTGTGGTGTACTAGCAAAGCCCTTGGGGAATGTAGTGGAAGCTCATCTACCCACAGTTCAAATCCAGGCACTGCCAAAGCCCTTGTGGCCATGGAGGTTTATCTGTGATGACTCCAGGCCATTCGTGGTCGCCCGGGGATTAGTCGGTGCGCGTAATCGGGCCCGGAAACCCACAATTATCAACAAAAAAAATATAATACATAATTCTTTGGGTCCTATTAGATACAAAATTCTTTTGGTCCTATTTGTGTCTCTTTTATTTACCAATTTTCTTTACTAATACTTTATACTAAAAAATCTTGGGACCCTATTTCTTGTGGGCCCTAATGTATACTCGACCCGTCCTCCCCTAGGAACGACCTTGAAGATAGCATGCTCATCGGATATCATGACTAGATAGTAGATACCCTCCCTTCTTATCATACTCGGTGAAGTCTCACCTGACTTCACTTCGACTGATCAATATTTTAGAATACGGTTTCTTCAATATAAAGAAAATTGAGCAATATCATGCAAAACATATCACATGATTGAAGGTTGCTAAAATGTAGTATTTGTTATCTTGTTTAGAACCATTTACCAAATGATAATTGGGTTTAGTTACCTTATCGGGTGAAGGGTGAACTTACATGTATAGGTGTGGCGAAAAGGCCTCCTCTTAAATGTGAATTTCTTTAAGTAATCTTGGTAAGAATTTTTTATTTATGACGGTTCTTTATTGAATATATCTCAATTTCTTGTTCTTAGTTTAAAGATAAATCAATTCATCTGATGTTATTTCTATATATGCTCAAACCAATTCATCTAGAAGGAAATGACATAAACTAGATAATAGTATAATTTGTTATTTCTATATATGCTCAAACCAATTCATCTTACCCGGTAAGTAAGAGGCACGACAAACACGGATATTTTGGTGTTTTTGTTTACTTTTTGTGTAGATAAGTTGTTATTATAGCATTTAAAAAAAATGAAATACTATAGGCCAGCGAAGCGTGGTGAAGAACCTCAAGGGATTTGTTGGTGTAAAGAATTAAAGCTGGAGCGATTTGTTGTTGTAGGTAGGTAGGGTTTGGTAATTTTGTGTTGTTGCAGCCGCGGTAGGGATTCAAACGAAAATCTGAGAGAAAATGGAAATCCCCAATGTATATTATATATTATATAGGGAAATTAATTAAAATACCCTAAGTTTGAAATTGACTTACAAAAATACCCCATTTTTTTAAAAGTTTATCAAAATACCCTATTTTTCCGCGGAGGGAGCCCTCTATCGTGGGCAGGGACCAATTGTGAAATTTTTGGCAAGATATATTTACACTTTCAGTCCCCATCGCGAGCCTCGTTCGCGGACAGGAACTGAAAGTGTAAATATATGTTGCAAAATTTTTCACAATTGGTCCTCCCGCGATAGAGGGCTCCCTCCGCGGAAAAATAGGGTATTTTGGTAAAGGAAAGTCAAACTTGGGGCATTTTAATTAAATTCCCTATTATATATTATATATTATATATTATATATAGGAGTAGGAGTAGGAGTAGGAGTAGGAGTAGGAGACGAACGGAAGGTTGTTTCAAATGGTGGTTGAGAAGCAGATGAGCGGTGGCGTTCGAGGTTTTGTGACTATGAGCGAGGTGGGGGGGGAGAATGAATTTTTGAGGGAGGGGATGTGGTAAGTAACATCTTCGTCTCAAAATAATACGGATATGGATATGAATATGAATATATACACTCGCCCGTCGCTTTGGTGACATAAAAATATGGGCTTTTGTTAATTACGATTTTTAATACATATTTATATCATAAAAACTTACATTAAATTCAAAAAAACTTATTTATATTAAATTGTTTCATATTTTATACTACAAGATCAATCAATAATTATTTCTAAATTAATATTATCTATCATATCATTTTTATATAACATTGTAAATCAATTTCATCATAAAGACATATTATGATATACTTTTAATATATAGATTTGAAATCATTTGAGGTCACTATATTGACCATTCGGAATAACATTTTAAATAAATCAATATAAATCAGTTGAGTTTTCACATGTTACCTAATGTTAATGATTTTCATCACCATTTTAACCTTTTAGAGTTTAAACAAATTTTTTAAGAACAATCAAATTTAGAATCAAAAGTCAATGTTGGTTATAGTTTGAGATATTATTCTTGTTTTAGAGATAAGAGAGCATTTAAGACTCATGCACCCAATATTAGGTAATAAGGATTCAATAATGTATGAAAAAAGTAGAAGTTAGTTTTGAAATTCTAAACATAGATATAAGTTGAGTCGTCTCATATAGTTGGTAATTGTTTTCAAATGGTAGGAGTTCTCTTAGTTAATAACAAGAAATTTACTATATTCTAACACAAAAATAAATTTTATGCGGATAGAATAAAAAAAATATATGTGAAAGATGGTTAATGAAGTATATATCAAGGTTTCTAAGCAAAAATAATTTTTAGATATTAGTACTAGATAGAAAAATAGAAAAATAGAAAAATAATAAGGAATAAAACTAAAGACCAATTTTTTTTACAAATGTTATTATCTAATGTAACTAATTAATATATGTTTGAGCCCTTAATATAATGTTAAATTCTTTTTTAGATACTATTATATACTATTTTTTTTTGTCTTTTTTTATTTACAAATTTTTTTAACTACTACTATATAGTGTGTCCCTGTTTTCTTTGGGTCCCGGACGTGTGTCCGGCTTGCCCTTCCCACGAACGACCATGTGAATATATGATGAAGGATGGTGGTGGTGGGTGGTGGCATGATTAGGACTAGGGGGAATTATCCCATCTCTTTCGATTAGAAATGGGTAACTATTCACATCAATAACCCGCCCCTCTTCATTGGTGGTACGATCCGTTAAAAAAAAGTAGATTTGAATGATTATTCTTGGAAAAACGGTTTAATTTTAGGCTTTAGTGCTAAAAGTAATGGGCGTATTTCGGTAACGAAAAAAAGAACTCGTATAGGTCCACCCAGAACGTTATATTATTATACTTGATTAAAATTTATATATGATACATAACTTACTGATTTTTAAAAAGAAAAAATAGAAGTGACTTTTAGTTTGGCTCTCTTTACTGAGTACCAAACACCTCCTAAATATATATATTATACGTGATATGTGACATTGTACATCTCAAATTTTGATCTTCAAATATTAAGTGGTTAAATATTTTATTATTGGAAAACTTGAACGTTGAAATTTGATAAATCATTGAAGAGAAAATGTCCATTTTTTAGGTTTTATATTGTATTGGAAATAAGATTATGTAATTTAAAATATTTTATATGATGTTTGGTTTTAAAATGCACAAGAATAGATTCGTTAGCCCATGGAAAAGCCCGACTTGTTTACTAGCAGAGTACGGGCAAGTTCTCAAATCCAAAAAACAAGCTTGGGTTTGCTATTTTAGGATTGTTGGACAAACAAATATGTTAGCGTTAACTGGCAATTCTAAATCTGTAAATGATAACCTCCAGTATACCCTATCTATTAAAATAACGGAAACGAAACGATAATGAATAAATAGTAAGAGAAAATCACTTTGAACTTTAAATAATATTATTAAAAATTCAAATGTATAAGTAAAACATATCTCATAAGTATACTAATTTTTCACATCTTATTTGTTCAATAAATTTTGTAATGTCACTCTAAATATAAATATAATATATTATTTTAAAAATAACAATATAAAATTCAAAGACGACATTTCTTCTTGTTATATTTATTTTATTATCGATCCCATCTTTTTCTCATTTAATTATTGTGAACTTTTTTATTTGATAAATATAATTTTTTTAAATTAAAATACATATTAATATACAATAAATATGATAATATTATAAAAATATACTAACATTTATTTTTATATAATATTACATATATCGTAACAGGTAATAGATAGGAAAAATCGTTTACATATCGTTTCAATATTTTTGGAGGCCCTGTTATACTTAGATGGAAACTATTTTACACAACAAAATAGAGCAAACATCACCCGTGTACTAGAGTTCTTTTGAATTTTGGTTGAGCATTTTTATCTATTTTGTTGCTTATCCAACTAAACTTGTTACACTTTTTGAGTTTTTGTGAGATTGTTGGAGAACCAACGGTTAGAGCAATTTTGCCAGATCTTGTATAGTTTTGTTTTAGTATTTGATCTTGTTGGTATGATGGTAAGACAATACTATTGTAATTAGTCACTTTCAAGGGTGAAGTTAGGATTTGAATTTAGGGTGATCCTAATTTCTACGTTGTGTTTTTAAATTTTGGGAGAAAGGAAGCAGAGAGGATCCAGGATTTTTTCCGAGCGGATGCACCTTTAAATTAGATCAAATGCCCGCAAATTCGCTCGATTTGTTCTTAGCCAAATTCCACCTTAAAGGGATTTTTGAAGTCTTTTGGTTGATTTTCGAGGGATTTTTTTTGGGTTTTTTGTTGGTTTCGAGAGATTTTTTTGGATTTTTTGGTTGATTTCAAGAGATCGTAAATTCAAAAAAACCAAAATTTGTTATAGTACACTGAGAAAAAAAAAGTTAATTAAATTTAAAAAAATATATACTAAAAACCCAATTAAATTAAATTAATAAATAAATAAATTTATTCAATGTTGAGTGAAATGGGTTTCAAAACCAATTCTTCCTATTCTCGAGGCTATCTCTATTTAATATTTGAATTAAATATGAAAATGGATGAGAGCAGGAAAGAACACTTCTCTAATCCGCCATATACTGAAAAAAGATCCACACAATTTAGAGTGGTCTTGTGCTCATCCTTGGCCATGGGTGGCTCCGCCACTCCTTTTCTTCAAAATCTAGTAAAACTTTATATAGTTAGACCATGACTTGAATAACAATCCTTTACATCAGAACTTTAAATTATAGTCATCAAAACTTCAAAAATAAGTTTTGGATTTAACATAAAATGAAATTTATAGAAGATGAATAATTTAACATAAGGCCAAGCTTCTCAACAAAATGAAAACAACCATATAACAATTGGTGTGGGGGTGGGGGGTTCAAATGAAAACTCATTTTTCATTATCCACGTAAAGATCAATCTTAGTCATTGATCAAAATTTAGAAAACTAATCAACTGTTAAAATATAATAAAGTGGTTAGTCACAAAAAGAGAAGTTTGAATCCACAACTATCTTATTTGGTTTTTATTTTCTTTTTGAGTAAACCTCAAATTTGGTTCATGTAGTTTTCCAAAAATCTTGGTTCTAGTCTATAGAGTTCATTTGATACAAATTTGCCATTGATGTTTGCATGTTTGCTTGGTTTTGGTCCCTCCGACTAGCGGATATTAAATAAATTCATTAGTTGAGAAGTAATTAGGTCTTTTTCAGTTTTTGTCTTTTTATTATTTTCTTTAAGTAAATAGAAAACTTATATATATATATATATATATATGATTGGTCATGTGGTTTACACAAAATTGCAATATGCATCCTTAATTTGAATTAATTATGGAAAACGTCCATGTGGTTTAAAGTTTTACACTCCGTTGGTCCCTGTGCCCTAACATTGTTAGATATTTTCTATGGTGTAGGTTTACTAGGAGGGTGTTTTAGTCATTTTATGTCATTTACTTATTTCCAGTTAAGGAAAAAAAACATTTTCATACACCAATTGGAACCGCCAAGTGTAATGTAACACCCCGATTTTTGGAAGATATCGATCTTTTAAGATAAATATGAAAACTAGGATTTTGGATTAAATCCTAGATTTTATGGTCTTGTTGGATGGAGAATTCAAATATGAGTCCAACGGTTCTTTCCGGACGAAATCGGAGCTAAAACGAAGAAGTTATGGACAAAACAGTGATTAGGAAGAAACCGGGCGACCAGAGTCGTGCGCGGGTTTTGGCTCTGATCTACCCGCGCGGAGCGCTTGATCTACATAAAAACGTGATTTTCAGCCTGAAACTTCATTTCTTCGTATCTCTCTCATTTCTACTCCGTTTTTGGCGATTCAAATTGCTATGGTTTCATTTTTGAGAGCTTTTTGAGGATAGGGTGTTAGTTTTGGGAAGATCCAAGAGTATTTGGTGGTGGAGTGGAAGCAAAGATCAAGAGCTCATCATCATCACCCCATCTTCAAGAAATTAAGGGTTTTTTAGGTTTTCACCAAAATCTAAGTGGTGAGTTCATCCTCCTAGTTTCTAAACTTTATTATGAGTTATAAATGATCCATTGTTGACTTCTTAGTGTTTTATCACTCCAATTTCGGTTTGGATGATTTTGAGAAAAGTTAGGTCAAATTGAGGTTTTGGGTCAAATTGAGGTTTTGGGTCAAAATGGAGTTTTTGATGTAATTATGTTTGGGTGAACGATTCTAAGTGGTTGGATATGAATATTTATGGTTGGAAATTTACGAATCTAGGTTTTTGGAAGATTTGGCTTGAGGATTCAAATTTCTTCAAATGAGCTCAAGAAAAATCTAGATTTAGCCAAAATCTAGCAAGGTGAGTTTAAGTTGATTTGTGAAAACGTTGTATATGCCAAAAATGTTCATTTTAAAATGTTTATGTGGTTTACATGAAATTATCAATTATTGAGTTATTTGGTGGGTTTGATTATTTGAAGTGTTTGTCTTTATAAATCTTATAAAACACCCACTTTTGGGATTTTTGGTAATTTGATAGAATGAGTATAAATGGAAGCGTTTTGATAATTATTGCACAATTGAAGATTATTTGGTAAAAATTCACTTTTAGTGTTTTGTTGGAAACATACATAATTTATGTTGTGGTACGTTTTGAAAATACGAACATGTGCGTTATTGGATTTTGGTCATTCCCGGCCTTGTGAACATTTTAGAAGTTGTAAACCTTTTGTTTTGAGAAAAGATGTATTTTGGGTATTTTGAGGGAAGAATCTTAAGTATTGCTATTTTAAATGATTTATCTTACGATTGTAAATTCTTTTGGTATAAATGCTCTTTGATGTGTACTTTGGAAATGACGTGTCTTAATTTAAGAGTGTGTTGAGTAATTCGTGTCTATGGAGAATATTTCGCATAAACGTGGGTTACATACGTTTTAATGCATTATTTGTTTTTTTATGAGCGGTTATTGGTTTTGGTTGAGCTTATGGCTCGGTTTATGACTTTATTGAGTCATGAGGGCATTTTTCGGATTTTAACAATTGAATGTGGAGTTTTGGTCGTCAGTTGCATTTATTGCATTTGATTTTAAGAGTACATGTTTTAAGTGCGTGTGTCGTTCAAGTGGAGTCATGTACTTTTAGACCGTAATGCATTAGATCCATAGGCATATGAGTCTGTCATATTTATATAATGAAGAGTCTTGGAATTCTCACTTTGGGAAGTATGCCATTTTTGCATTTTGTGTCCCGGTGTTGTGGAGAGGAACCGTATTTGGGTTGTACTCCGGAACTTTGGGTTTGTGGTTTGATGTTCTAACACTTGTGCACGAGGGTTGAACATCTTGAGTTATCAAGTAAGGAGCCGAGACTCCAAATTCTTAAATGCTAGTAAGTAGATAATAAAGGTTCAATGGAAACCTTGAGGTGTAACTTACTAGAGACTGAACAGACAATAAGATCGTGTATCCTTGAGGTGTAGTTGGGCACAACATGTACTAGGGGATACGGTGGTGCCACCCGTTGCTGGGTTGGGGACTTGAGGTGTAGCTTAGCTAGCAGGCAATAAAATCCGACTTGAGTTGGAGCTTATTAAAATAAACAATAGAGTCACGATCTGAGGTGTAGTTCAATAACATGGTTATGCGGCTTAACTTTGTGTTCCGTCATATACCATGGAATCGGGTCTCCCCCGTCACCAAAAGGTGTTGTTTGGGTATTTATTTTTATCCATGTTTTCAGTGACGTATTTTATTATATGGATTGCTTTCCATATTTTATGGGTTGTGACGTATGCCCCATCCATGTTTGGGATGTTTTGAATAATAGAGATTTATTTCATGAATTTATTATTTTAGAAATCAATTACTATTTCATTTTTCAAGTGGGTTTTGGGTGGGTCCATTTTGAGAATCAATCTATATTAGAGCTTTCGTCACGGGATTTGTGTGCGTTGGAAAATGGGTGGTTTGCATTTAAAGTAAATCATTTTTTAACTCATGACTTAAATTGCGCCTTTCTAGTCTTACGAATTATATAAGCATGATAAAAAGTCTTGAACTCACTAGGTGTTAGGATAACCTTTTTATTTGTCGGCATGTGTAACAGGTTTCGGTTGGGATATAGTTCTAGTGACACTGTGAAGAGTGGATAGCTAGTTGTGTGCTCAGGAAGTAAGTGGCTTGGTGAAGTCTTCCGCACTTCGGGAATATCAACCTTGATTTGGGTTGAGTAACACCCGACCTTTGTAGTCTCGGTGCATGACTTAGGTTATGGATAATGTTGAATTTAATACGTTTTTAGTATTGTGGTGATTTCATGAATGATTTGTAGTAAGAATTTTTATCCTCATTTGTCTAAATAATCAATGCTTTTATTTAGTTTCTCTTTCCAATTTTGAGGGTGTTACAAGTTGGTATCAGAGCTTAAGTTTGAGAGATTTAGGTGTTGATTTTGGATACCTAGACACAAGCTAGCGTTCTTATAAGTGAATGAGAGTAAAATTTCACCATTAGGCACTTTAAGATAGGATAATTTGAGGTTGATGGAGTCACTAGGAATGAGAATCACGTCTAGAGTAGCAAAGATGATCATGTACGGTACGTTTATAATTGCACCTGGCCAGTGTTATGGTGAACCTACAAGTTTCATGTTTATACTTGGACTACTTTGATGTGATGACCGTTGGGGTAGTGAATGAGTTTCTAAGCAAGTAGCCGTTAGACGAGGTTGATGATTTTAGCATTTATCGCTTGGAGTGACAGTAAGCATGATGATTGCATTAAGTGGACCATTTCGGGTCGAAATTGCTGGTTGGATTAGAACCATAAGCTTATGGAATCGATCTTGTTCGATGAGAAATTATAGGCTGAACCGATGAAATTTTCAATTATTGCCTTAAGATGTTTAAGTATCCGGATGACGATAGTGTGACCGGAGGAATTTGAGAAGTGTGGTTTTGAGACGTTGAGTGCCGACTAAACTCATGCACGAAATTTATTTTTGAAATAAGTTGCATCAATTTTCTCATGTTCCCAAAGCATCATGTGGGTTAAGTTACGAAATCTTGGAAAAACATTTTAGCATGCACAAGATTTTACACCGTGATTTTAAACATGCACGAAATTATTTTATTGCAGGTGATTGCAAACTTTGTCGAGACTTTCGTTATTTTCGTTGATTGTCTGATGCTATTTTCGAATGCTGTGTTATCCACATTTTAATGTTGTTTAGAGTCTTGGACAAGTAACTCCGACTTGTGACTTTAACATTGGATCTCCTCCACATAAGGTTTGGATGGAGAGTTACGTTTCATTATTTTTGTTGTGGAACTTTATTGGGATATATTTAATGCGAGTTTTGTTGAAAAGTGTTGGTTTATATTGTATTGCAACAAAAAGGAAATTTTTGGAATTATGACATTTTAGCCATAACTTTGCTTTATGCTATTTGATTATTGGAAACGAAGACTTTGGCAATATTAACCACAAGGCTTGTGGCATACTGGTTAAGGCCTTGGGGGATGTGGCTCAGAAACCCATCTACCCCGGGTTCGAATCCAGGCGTTGGCAACTTGTGGCCACTGAGGAATTATCTCAGGGCTGCATGCTTAGCAGTCAATCAGTGCCAGGGATTAGTCTAGGCAAAGCCTAGGATACCCTTTCAAAAAAAAAAGATTTTGGCAATATTGGATTGATTGGATGCCATTGAGTTTTATGGAAGCTTTGTTGAGTATTATAGAGTTTTGTTTTACAACGTTTTGCGTCGCGTGGGTGACACTTTGTAATGTGCATACTTGAATTATTGTGTGTGTTAAGTTATGGATTTTATTGAGCATTTTGTCTCATGCGAGTTTTGCGGAGGAATGTTACTTTATGTCGTTTTGCAACCAAAAAGAGTAGTTTTCGGAATTTTGGTGTCGCTGGTTTTCTCTTTTGAGATTTGTGCTAGCCTAATTCGTTACACCTTGTTTAGTGTACGAATTGATTTATACGTGGCGTGAGTAATGCATATAAGAGCATCATGATGGTTTATCTTAATGTTTTGCTTTATGCACTTTCGGTTAATTGGTTCTTTTGTTAGCATTTCACACAAATGTGTTATATTGATTTATTGGTATGCATAGCATTGTAGCCACTATTTTGGAACATTAATGCGCATCGTTTGTAAAATTTGAAATTTGAAGTCGATTTAAATTCTTTTAAGTATCAACCAAATTACATGCACTTATCGTTTTTCTGAGTTCTGAGGAAATACATAAATGTGTATGAGTCTTGCTAGAAGATTTTGCTTCAATGTCATTATATGGCTAAACGAAAAAAATTTGGAATTTGATTTAATGAATTTTCTCTTTTGAAATTTCTTATGGACTATCTGTTGCATGTTATTTTATTTCAGGAAAACTACTAGGAGAGTGTTACAAGTTTGCATGCATATTCTAATTGGAGATTTCTTCACGATATTTTAGCCGATATTTTCGAACGATTAAAGCATATTGTTAATTTGGCTTTAAACTTGAAACCGACACAAATCTTTTCATATTTTAACTAAAGTGTATATATAGATCGTTTTGTCTTTTGTGAAATAAGCTAACGCTTGCGAATTTTGTTGGTGAATTTTATTCCATGTCGTTTTATGGTTATAAGAGAGAACTCTTGGACAAGGGCGGAGCTAGGATTTGAATTTAGGGTGATCCTAATTCCTACGTTGTGTTTTTTAATTTTTAGAGAAAGGAAGCATAGAAGACCCATGATTTTTTCCGAGCGGATGCACCTTTAAATTAGATCAAATGCCCACAAATTCGCTCGATGTGTTCTTAGCCAAATTCCGCCTTAAAGGGATTTTTGAAGTCTTTGGTTGATTTTCGAGGGATTTTTTTTGGTTTTTTTGTTGGTTTCGATAGATTTTTTTGGTTGATTTCAAGAGATCGTAAATTTAGAAAAACCAAAATTTGTTATAGGACACTGAGAAAAAAAAGTTAATTAAATTTAAAAAATATATACTAAAACCTAATTAAATTAAATTAATTAATATTAAATAAAAAATTTCAATGTTGAGTGAAATGGGTTTCAAAACCAATTCTTCCTATTCTCGAGGCTATCTCTATTTAATATTTGAATTAAGTATGAAAATGGATGAGAGCAGGAAAGAACACTTCTCTAATCCGCCATATACTGAAAAAGATCAACAAAATTGAGAGTGGTCTTGTGTTCATCCTAGGCCAAGGGTGGCTCCGCCACTGCTCTTGGAGTTTGATGTCGTTTAAATTTCTTTTTCGAAGTTTCGTATAAACATTTTGTTGCACACCATGTTAATGCAGGAAGTTACTTTACATTCATGTCATAAATAAATCCATGCTAGGACCGTAGCGGTTCATTTTAAAAGTTTGTTGAGCTTGCTTTTGCATTTGTCAGTAAATCGAGTAATTTTCAAATGATTTTCATATGTGGGACGAGTGTGCCTGTTTTGCGCAACTACTAGATAAGTTGTAGTAGATTTTATACGTACGATTAATTGTTATAAAAATCTTCATGTTGAAAAGAATCTTAAGAAATGTTCGATTGGCATAATTGTTGAGTCTGTCACTTGAAAAACCTTGAACTAATAGGCGTGGGAAGGTTAAGCAACCTCGGTTAAGGGTGAGGGCGTGTAGAACCCTTCGGTGAAAGGTTGGTTTTTTCGACGCATGATAGCATCGTAAGTCGAGTGGTATCGGTTGCAAGGTCGATGTATTTTTGTAACTGAAGGGTTAGACTCGCGGTACCTTCTGTTAATATTGGCAGTGATTGTTTATTTCGGCAACCTTGCTTTGGTCCTTGGCCTGTTTTTGCATAAGGGATGTGTAGAACCCTTTAGACACCATGCTGATAGCCTTGGTTTTGTGGGTATGCTCGACGAATGAAACTCGTGTATGGAGTTCTACAGTGGTTCAAATCTTGGTGGTATGCATACGTGTCAACTTTCGGATTTTGAGGCCTTGAACCGTTGGTGTATTTGGAGTATGGCAGTCCAATCTTAAGAAATATTTGTTTCGGTTGTAGTGGTCTTAAGAAGTTCAATTTGTGGTAAGTAAATTTAGTGGGATGACATTCTTGGAATAGTAAAAGAATATGTCGAATGGATGACTGGTAATTGGGCATATTTTTGGAGTTGTACATTCGATGGGCCTGGGACGACCGTCTGTTTTGGAATCAAATAGTGTCCGTTGTAGTTAAGTGACAGTTCAGCAGCGGGAACATGTGGATTGGAGAAAAAGTTTAAGAGTGCGTCGACACGGGCCGATTGAAAGTCAATCTGCCGTTAGGGAAGTATGGAACAGCTAAGGTTAGAAAACAACCAAAGTTTTGTGGTTGGAAGCTACTCTAATGAGTTAAGCGTTCACTTGGATGTAAGGGCAGTGTGCCTAAGCGGGCATTCATTGTGAGTATCAGCATAGGGTTTGCGAGAGCAGTTATGTCAAGAAGGAAAATCCGAATTTTGGTTGTAAGGAAACTAGATTTCGAGGACGAAATCTCTTTTAAGGCTCGGAGGATTGTAACACCCCGATTTTTGGAAGATATTGATCTTTTAAGATAAATATGAAAAATATGATTTTTGATTAAATCCAAGATTTTATGGTCTTGCTGGATGGAGAATTCGAATACGAGTCCAACGGTTCTTTCCGGAACGAAATCGGAGCTAAAACGAAGAAGTTATGGACAAAACTTTGATTAGGAAGAAACCGATCAACCAGAGTCGCGCGCGGGTTTTGGCGCTGATGTACTTGCGCGGAGAACCGCACAGAGAACCGCGTAGAGCGCCCGATCTACATAAAAACGTGATTTTCAGCCCCAAACTTCATTTCTTCATATCTATCTCAATTCTACTCCGTTTTTGGCGATTCAAATTGCTATGGTTTCGTTTTTGAGAGCTTTTTTAGGATAGAGTGTTAGTTTTGGGAAGATATAAGAGTATTTTCTGGTGGAGTGGAAGCAAAGATCAAGAGCACATCATCATCACCTCCATCTTCAAGAAATTTAGGGTTTTTTAGGTTTTCACCAAAATCTTAGTGGTGAGTTCATCCTCCTAGTTTCTAAACTTTATTATGAGTTATAAATGCTCCATTGTTGACTTCTTAGGGTTTTCTCATCTTTAAACTCTTCAAGTAAGTTATTAATGGCTATATTCCTACATCTTTATGTGAGGTTACCATATTGAGAGTTGTATCTCTTATTTCTAGGGTTTCCTTCTCCAAGACCCAAGTACTTCAACTTTCTAGGGTTTCCTTGTAAGAAACCTTAGGTGTGTGTCTAAATCTCTATATCTTATTTTGTATTTTGTTTTAGTGCTACATAGAACTTGTACAACATGGTTGGGTTTTGATTTGGAAAAGCTAGGGTTTTTCCCTAAATTGTTACTTGGAGTATGTATGCATATTTATTCATAGCTATGAGCATTTACACTTCTTGTATGCCATAAATACAAGAGTGTATATATATACATAAATATATCACTTATCTCTCAAGCCGAAGCTTTGCTTGAGGCGAACCTCAAGGAGGAATCGATGGTGAAACATCATCTTCTATTGACGGAAGATGGTAGAGGACTAAAACTTTTCCCAGGACAGATTTGGGTGCCTAAAATCGGAGGGTGCCAGGAGTTACTCATGGAAGAAGCCCACAAGTCAAAGTACTCTATACATCCCGGAAGTACCAAGATGTATAGAGATCTGAAGTTGAACTATTGGTGGCCAGTCATGAAGCTTGACGTGGCTGGTGTTGTGGAAAAGTGCATCACATGTTCGCTAGTGAAAATCGAGCACCAACGACCGTATGGTAGTTTGCAATCACTTGAAATACCGGAATGGAAGTGGGATCACATTACGGTGGACTTTGTGACGAAACTACCGAGGACTTTGAAAGGTCACGACACCATTTGGGTGATTGTGGATCGAATGACCAAAAGCGCTCACTTCTTAGCTATGAGAGAGACGTTGCCGTTGGACAAATTGGCGAGACTGTATATCAACGAAGTGGTCTCAAGGCACGGAGTACTATTGTCTATTGTATCCGACCGGGGTAGTCGCTTCACTTATCACTTTTGGAATGCCTTTCAACGAGAATTGGGAACGAAGGTAAAGTTGAGCACGACTTATCACCCTCAAATAGACGGACAAAGCGAGCGAACAATCCAAACCTTGGAGGACATGTTGAGGTCGTGTGTTATCGACTTTAGGGGAAATTGGGACTCTCATCTTCTATTGGTGGAATTCGCTTACAACAACAGTTATCATTCGAGTCTTGGTACCATTCGAGGTCTTGTATAGGCGGAAATGTAGAACACCCGTTTGTTGGCTTAAGGTGAGTGAAAAGCAATTTGCCGGACCTGAGATTGTACAAGAAACGATCGACAAGGTAAAGGGCATTCGGGAGAGACTGAAAGCCGCTCAAGATCGTCAAAAGAGTTATGCCGATAAGAAGAGACGGTCGATGGAATTCCAAGTGGGTGCTCAGGTCATGTTGAAGGTCTCCCCTTGGAAGGGAATCATTAGGTTTGGGAAGCGTGGGAAGCTTAGTCCCCGTTTCCTTTGACCTTTTCCGATATTAGAAAGGGTGGGACTTCAAGCCTATAAGCTAGAACTACCGCCCAAGATGAGTGAAATCCACCCAACCTTTCATGTGTGCTATTTGCGAAAGTGCTTGGTGGAAGAAA
This sequence comes from Saussurea involucrata, assembly GCA_033807775.1. Lineage (NCBI taxonomy): Eukaryota > Viridiplantae > Streptophyta > Magnoliopsida > Asterales > Asteraceae > Saussurea > Saussurea involucrata. Next base: position 60,899,038 of record CM066313.1, on the reverse strand, counting down.
AGGATGCCATTCCATTATCGGAAATTCGCGTAGACAACAACCGGTGCATAGAAGAACCGGAATCTATTTTGGAAAGGGAAACAAAAAAGCTTCGCCACAAGGAAATAATAATGTTGAAGGTGCAATGGAAGCACCACCGAGGGGCGAACGTCACATAGGAATCGAAAGAAGACATGAAGAGACGGTACCCTCAACTTTTCGGTTAGCGCCAAATTTCGAGGACGAAATTCTCTTCAAGGAGGGGAGGATTGTAACACTCCAACTTCCGGGTGTGTAAGCCTTTCTTTTTGTGATTTAAGCGTCATCGTAACCTCTTTTCGTTAACCACAGTTTAATCACTTATGCGTGTTCATTTTGGGTGGTTATATAATCGTTAGAATTAGTATTTCATGCGGGTTGGTCGTTTGCATGCAAACCTTTCATTCGGGATCAACTTCGGTTTAGCGGGGATCGGTTTTTGGGCAAATGAGATCGCCAAACAGTAGCATGGTGTCGCCTAGCGACTATGCCCGGCGACATTGCCCATGGCATAGTCGCCGACGGCATTGTCGCGCCTGGGGGGAAATGCAGTGAAACGAATAGAAAGGTGGCTCGGCGGTGCGACTATGACCACGACCTTGCCTTAGGGCATAGTCGCGGTGTCAAGGTGATAGGCGGGTTTACACCCCCCCTAATCTAACCGCAAGTGTACGGGTCGAATCAAGTAATAGTACTCTAAGTACGAGTATCGAACCAAGGGAACTAGGAACTGAGTATCACAATGACTACAATTGCTATTAACTGAACGATCGAGGTTTTGATTGTGGTTTAGAAAATGGTTAAAACTAAATGAAATTAAATTCAGTTGACAGCAAGTTGAATAAGACTTCGATAGAGAAAGGGTTGAGGGTTGGACTTCCTATGGTTATGCTATCGACGAACAGAAACCCGAACAACTATTACCGATTATTTCTATGAACCCTAGTTTTGAAACTCACCGTTATCCTCTCTCAAGCAATAACGGATTTTATCTTAAAACTCACTAGTTTTATCTCTCGATTTTCACCGGTGGCCTTAAAACACATTAGGTTAAACTTTGTAGAGCAAAAAGATGATTCGGCTATCTCTACCCGAATCTCCTTTCCGGCACCTGATTATCTGATCTAGTTGTTAATTAATTCTCTCGAACTTAATCAAAAACCATGAAAATCAATTGAAGATGATCAAGCTACAATTGTATAAGAAAACTGAAATCAAATGCTTCATAGGTCAAATCGGTAAAGTCATCCGGTTACATGTCATCTCTAATAAAAACCATAGTTCTTCCAACCCCAACATCTAAATATTAGTTCATGTTGGAAGTGGATAAAAACACAAGAAAAAGATAGAAGTTAATGTGTGAATGCATCGTGATCATGAACATGAATGTAGTACTGACGAAATCCCTTCTCTCGGCTCTAATCCGCAAATGGTGGTGAACTCCTCTTCAATCGCCTCTCTATCGTGGCTCAAAAGTGACAAAATCTCCTCTGAAAATCGCCTCTTCTCAGCCTCCCGTCGCACTTAAAACGATAATGCCCTAGTTCCGAAAAACGCCAAACAATATGCTGAAACAGAGGGTTGCGCGACTTTCCCCACGACATGAAGTCGCGTGGGAAGTCGTGCGTGTTGCTTTTGGCTCGGGTTCAGGCCTGGGCTGGATCTTGGGCTTGGACTTTGGGCTTGGATCTTGGGCTTCCATTTGGTCTCTCTTAGCTTCTCTTTCAATCCTTTTTCTGCTGGTTTTCTCTACTGTAGCTTCCTTTCGGGACAACTGCGCAATTCACTGGAAAACACGTTAAAGTAACACCGCTTTGCTTCAAAACAAGCCACTCTCAATGGTTTGTAGACTGAAAATAATGCCAAAAATTGGCATTATCAACAACCCCAAACTGAGTGTTTCTTGTCCTCAAGCAAAATAGCGAAAAAAAGAATAAAAGTATACGTCAAAGAATCAATAACTGCATAATTCCCAAGCGGACACCCGTATTGCACGTCTATTTTATCCATACTCGTGAACGTTTATCTCACCCTCACCGCATATTTATCTTGTTTAACCGATATCCTCCCAGTGTGGGTTGAACTCGTGACTGCCCGATCACACTAAGTTCGTACTAGGTCCAAGCATGCTAGGGAAAATATATCGCCTCTACCCTACCTCACGGGATGCTCTCTATTCACTCGAACCTAGGTTGTCGCACATGTTTTCATGTATAAGGAAGTTATGCGCAATGATACCCGAGAATTCACATGACCACTCTAATGAAAGACGCACTAATGTCCAAATAAAAATGATCTAAGAAAGGAATCAAGTAACAAGACAGGGACTATCGGTAAGAGTAGTGGTATACCATAATCACATATTCCAGAAGATCATCCAGGTCTTTTACTAGGTTGTAACGGGGCTAAGGTTATGGCTATGAAACGAAGGGTATAATGGATCACAAATCCTAAATGTGTCAATCCTTAAGCAGTTCGGAACTTTCCTTGCTTCGTTTACTATCACTTGCCCCTTTTTGTCATCAATAGAGTCGCTTTGACCCTCTTATTTAGCTGCTGTAGATAACTGTATTTTTTTGGGGCATCATTGGCCCTTTTTCCATCTCTTAGGTTAGAATTACCCAGTTCTTTTCTGTCTGGCCTGCATTTTTCCTTTGTGCTCTATCTTCCACTGTTCATTCCCGCTCATGATTGACACATTTTCGGATAAGGGTTGGCTGAGGCTTTTGGCTAGGGTTTAATGGTGGGTCTGAACTGAAAAGTTGGCGAGTGTTTGGCTGCAAAGGGGTTTTGGGTGCACACATGATAGGTCAAGGGTACGGTAGATAAAACTGGCTTCAAGTTGCACACAATGCCTGGAATCATCTCTTAAGGTCCACACGATGAGGTTACTATACCCTTACCTATTATCCTGATGGTCGTCTTTGCTACTCAATGCAAAATTATAGCGAGATCAATCTATAACCACGACAAGGAATTCGAAAAGGTGTATAAGAATTATGTGTTTTAATCCCTCGAAATGAAGCACGTTATTTTAGGCTCAAATCTCACTATTGGGTGGTCTCCACTAATGTCCCTAGTCATACTTTTTCTGGGTCTTCCCTTAATGGTCACATTGCTATCGTAAGATTCACCCCTCAATGGTCGGTTTCAATCATTCAACATAAAGATTTTGGCTTACATGATCTAGACATTCAAAATACGGAGAAATCTACGTGCAATAAGGGGCCCGATTGGGCAACCCAAAACCTTACCCACACATTGTCCCCAATGTACAAGTGTTAATTTGGAGCGGTACAAAATGTGACGAATACAAGTATGCAGTTATTACAGTTATCCAAATATGAGGAAAGCATTAACACAATACATCAAAACATCGAAACAGAACAACGACTGAAAAGCTAACAAAAAGACAAACCATGACTAATGGGGCTGTGACGAAGATGCTCCCCCCGATTGCCTCCTGCGCACTTGATAACGCCACTTTTTGGCGTTATTTTCGGTTCTCAAACCAATGAGATTGGCTTGTGTTCAAGTAAAAAGGCGTGTATTTTACGGTTTATCTAGTGAATTATACAGGTTATCTAAGAGGCGGCAATCATCGAGAAAAGAAGCTAAAAAGAGCCCAAAACGAGTCCTAACGAAAGCCCAAGAGCCAAGCCCAAGACCCACGACCGAACCAGGACCCGAACCGCGAACCAAACGACGACCCACGCAGCCAAAATGACATGCGCGACTTACCACGCGACTTGCAAGTCGCGTGGCAAGTGGCGTAACCCACTGTTTCGCGATTTTCAGTATTTTAATTCGGGTTTTAGGTTACTTTTGGGGAGGCAACTTTGAGACGACGGCCAGAGCAGTTCGGGGGGCGATTTTCAGAGCCGAGTGACACCTGTTGGAGCCACGATAGAGGGAGGATCAGATACACGTTCATCACACGAAGTAGAGACGAGCACGATAGAAGGGAGTAACCATTCCATTACAGTTGCCACGATTATCATGTTTACATACTTGTTTCCATCTTTTTCTATTGTGTTTGAATCCACCACCGACATGAACTAACCGGTTCATGTTGGGGGTTGGAATGAATGTGGTTTAAGCTTGTAAACAGATGACCTGAGACCTTTATCAGTTTTCCTATCTTAATGAATGAATGCAATTTGGTGTTTAATGCTTTTGTGAGATTAGCTACCTTACAATTATTTTATTGCTTTCAATTTATGTTCGAGAGAAGTAATTGAGAAATAGAATTAGGAATTGCATGCCTAAGGTAAGAAAGGATAGAGATATACCGAGTAAATCTTAGTCCCGTTTTAATCTTAAGCTTAAGGCGTTTTGAACCCTATATGTTGAGATCGAAAGATAAAACTTATGATTTCAAAATAGAAATCACGGTTGCTTGAAAAAGAACCATGCTTTGCAAATAAAATCGTTGTAACTTGAAAAAGAACAATGATTAGATAAAGATTGGGTGTTCATTGATAGGAATAACTGGTATTTGTTTTAAGTTTGATGTTCATATGTGAAAACCTAAGGATTTCCAACCCTCAACTGCTTTCTCTATCTGAATTCCAAAGCTGTTCATTGTCTGTCTTGTGTTTGATTTATTTTCTGCAATAGTAGTTTAATACCAACCTCTCAATTTTCGATAGTTCAGTTAATAGCAATTATAGTAATTGTGATATTTAGTTCCTAGTTCCCCGTGATTCGATACTCGTACTTCTCTAAGTACTATTACTTGACTTCGACCCGTACACTTGCGGTAAGATTCTCGGGGTGTGAAAACCTCGTATCAAGTTTTTGGCGCCGCTGCCGGGGAACTAGTTGTAGCTAATGCACTACCATCTATAAGCGCTATTAGATTGAGCATTTGTTTATTTTTATTTCTGTTATTTTATTTGATCACCTTCAGTTTTTAGATTACTGACTTTACTTTCTTTCTTTTCAGGTACCACTTGGTTTATGCCAAGGACGACCCGAGGGAAAGAGATTGAAGAATTCGATCCGGAGATTGAAAGAACCGCTCGTCGCCTACGTCAAGAGACCAAAGCTAAGCGACAATTACAAATGGGTGACGAGAGACCTGTCAACGAGAGACCACCGCGCAACGATCCTCCACCTCCTCCCGGAAGAGTTCTGATGCGGTCTTTTGCCAACCCAAATGTGGCAGCCGCACGTATAGGGATCCAACCTCTCATGACCGGAGCAAACTATTTTGAGCTTAAACCGAGCACCATCGTGATGGTGCAACAGAACCAATAAGGAGGAACGCCGACGGAAGATCCTCATGCACATCTTCGTGCATTCGAGAGGATTTGCAATACTTTTAAGATCAATGGCATGAACGAGGATGCCATAAAGCTGAGATTATTTGGTTTCTCTCTCAAAGGCCGAGCCGAGACATGGACCGAGAGCATCCAACCAGACTCGATCACCACTTGGGCGCAACTGAAGGCAGCCTTCCTTCAGAAATTCTTTCCACCGGGAAGAACCGCGCAGTTAATGGCCGAGATCACCCATTTCGCTCAATGGGACCAAGAGACGTTATATGAGGCTTGGGAGCGGTATAAAGACATGTTGAAGAAGTGTTCACACCACGGGTTACACGGCTGGGTAATTATCCAAACCTTCTATAGTGGACTCCACCCGCAGTTCAAAAACGATATCACTGCCGCATCGGGTGGAGCACTGATGGACAAGTCTTATGAAGAAGCGTGCGAGTTGATCGAAAACCTGGCCGAACATAGTTTTTCCACTCCGAGATCAGCGGTAAGAAGAGTTGCAAGTGTCCAAGAAAATGACGTGATGAAGGAACTGAAGGCTCAACTAGCCTTTATCACGAATCACCTGAAAGGAAGCAGTCCTCAAGAACCTGATCAGGTTCATTTTGTGCAAAACCAGAACCAACCGAGAAACGATCCTTTCTCGAACACTTATAACGAGGGGTGGAAGAAGCATCCCAATCTTTCATGGAATCATCCCGGTCAACCACAGCAAGGTAATTTTTCTAACCCTTCTAATTTTTCTCATACTAATAATGTGTACCGTCCTCCAGGTTTTAATCAAAGAAACGAAGGACCATCCGGAGAGAAAAAGCAGGGACTAGAGGACATGATGATGAAGTTCATGACGAAGATGGAAAGCACGGTTGAGGGATTAGCGAGCACGGTGAGTACAGTCAAAGATGCAACCGATCAGAATACGGCTTCAATTAAGATTCTCGAGAGGCAAGTGGGGCAGATTAGTGAAGCTCTACAAAACCGACCTCTCGGTACATTTCCAAGCATGACTGAAAAGAGGAACCAAGAGAACTGCAATGCCATTTACCTAAGAAGTGGCAAGGAGCTGATCAAGGATCCTACAAGAGAACCGTCATCAAGGGAGACCGAGCCCGAAAAGCAAAATGTGGAAAAGTTGGATGATGAAGAAGAAGTGGTGATTGAAGAAAGCGGGAAGAAAGAGGTGTCACCACCGACCAAGCCGGAAATCCCATGAGTGCCTTACCCGAACAGACTCAAAAAGAATAAGGATGATGTTAATTTTTCCAAGTTTATTGATGTGTTTAAAAAGTTAACAATTAACATCCCTTTTGCAGATGCGTTGGCAAAAATGCCTTCTTACATGAAATTCATGAAATAGATCTTATCCAAAAAGAGGGCGATCAATCACCAGGCCACCGTTGCACTCACTGAAGAGTGTAGCGCTATCTTCCAGAATAAGCTTCCCCAGAAGCTCAATGATCCAGGGAGTTTTTCTATCCCTATCCAAATCGGAAAGTTTTCTTTCAATAAAGTTTTGTGTGATTTAGGGGCTAGTATTAATTTGATGCCCCTTTCTATTTTCAGGAAACTCGGATTGGGTGAGGTGAGCCCGACTTACATGACGCTGAAGCTCGCAGATCGATCGATTGTGTACCCGTATGGAGTAGTGGAGGATGTGCTGATCAAGGTCGGAAAGTTCTATTTCCCGGTGGACTTTGTGGTGCTGGATATAGACGAAGATGTAGAAGTCCCGCTGATTTTGGGGAGGTCATTCCTAGCCACGAGTCGAGCGTTAATCGATGTGAAGGAAGGAGAGGTGACCTTCAGAGTCGGTGGCGAGAGGGTGACTTTCAAGATGTCCGAGAAGACGAAAGGTCGGAGTGAAGAGGCATCCGGATCTGATAAAGGAAGGCCAAAGGAGGAACAATCCGCGGGGAATCGCAAGTGTGGGCGATTCGAGTCAGCGGATACCGAGCCGAGCTGAAACCACATAGTCGTGCCACGACTTTAAATAAGGCGCTGGGTGGGAGGCAACCCACCAAGGTTTGTTTCCTTTTATTATTTTTAGTTTGAGTGTGTTTTTATTTCCGAAAAAAACCATAAAAATTGAAAAATTGAAAAATCAAAAATAGCTGGAACAGGGACATACGCGACTTGCCACGCGGTTTGCATACCGCGCAGCAAGCCGCGGGACCCTCTGTTTGTTTTCTGAAACAGTAGGTTACGCGGTTTGCCACGCGACTTGCAAGTCGCGGGCTAAACCGCGGGAGTCCCTGATGCCCTGTTCGTTTTTCGTGCAGTTGTTATTCGTTTCTTGCTTTGTGTGTTTTATTTTCATGTTTTTTTCGTCGTGTGTTTTGTGCTTTGATTTCCTTTGTTTTGCATGTTCTCCCTATCTCCTCCGATTGATGCTCAACCTTTCAAGAATCCTCCTTCATCCGGGCAAACATGTATGTTCTAACTCTTTCTGCTAAATGAGTGGTGTATGATGTTTTAGTCTATTTTAGTCACACGAGATGCAACAAACCTAAGTTTCACTTAGGTTTGGGGTGCCTCATCTTTCACATCTACACACTCAATTCTTTTATCCCTGTGCAAACCTCGGTTTCACCGAAGTTTGGGGTTGGCTTTTATTTGGCAAACCTAGGCCACGGCCTAGGTTTGGGGTGCCCATTTTAGAAACTTTGGGATTTCTTTTTGATGTTTGTAATGCCTTGCCCGTCCTTTTGATAACTGTAATAACTGCACAATGATTCGAGTCGCATCATCTACGACTTTACTTGCACATTGGGGACAATGTGTGGGTAAGGTTTGGGGTTGCCCAATCGGGCCCAAGTTATGCACATAGATTTCCGACACCTCTGAGTGTCTAGATCATTGTAGCTAAAAAAAAAAATTTTAATGATTCAGACCAACCATTGTGGGAAGAATCTTGTGATAGTGACGTGACCGTTAGGGAAAGACCGGGAAAGGACATGACTAGGGACATTAGTGGAGACCACCCGATTGTGAGTTTTGAGCCTAAAAGACGTTTTTTATTTCGAGGGATTTATACACTTAATTCACATACACTTTTCTGAATTCCTTGTCGTGAATGTAGAATGATCTCGCTACATTATTGCATTGAGTAGCAAAGACGACCATCGGGATATTAGGTAAGGGTATAGTAGACCATATCGTGTGAACCTTAAGATATGATTCCAGGCATTGTGTGTTTTGTTTTAACCCGTTTTAGCTATCGTTACCTTTTACCCTTCTGTGTGTATCCATAACCCCTTTGCAGCCAAACACGCACCTTAATTCCTTCTAAACCCCCCATTAAACCTTTAGCCAAAAGCCTTAGCCAACCCTTATCCGAAAGTGTGTCAATTAGAGACGGTAATGAACTACGAGAGATAGAGCAGAAGAGAAGAGAACAGGCCAGCCATGAGAATAAAATGGGTCAATGTAACCCAAGAAATAGAAAAGAGAACCAATGAAGTTCCAAAAAAAAGAGAGAATAAATACAGTATTTAGATAGCACTTAGAGCTGCATAATAAGTGAGTCAAAGTGACTCCAAGAGTAACAAATAGGGCCAAGTGATAGAAAGTGGAGGAGAAAGTTCATAATTGCCAATGATTGACACACCGAGGACCTTTGATCCTTTTACCCTTCGTTCTAAGCCTTAACCTTAGCCCCGTTATAACCCTTGTAAAGACCTGGATGATCTTTTGGAAAACGTGATTATAGTCTACGAATACCTCTACTGATATTCCCTGTCTTGCTACTTGATTCGTTCTGAGATCAATCTTTTGGACACTTGTGCGTCTTTCATGTTAGTTGTCATGAAATTATTGCGTATTATTGTACATAACCTCCTTAAACATGACAACACGAGCGATAACCTAGGTTCGAGCGAAACGAGAGTATCCCGTGAGGTAGGGTCGAGGCAAAATGTTTTCCCTAGTATGTTTGGACCTAGTCTAACCCGAACGTAATCGGAACAGTCACGAGTTCAACTCCCAATGGAAGGTCATAGATCAAACGAAATAAGAATGAGGCGAGATTGAGATAGATATTCACGGGTATGGGAAATCACCGATGCATCACTTGGTACCGATTGGTAATTGTGCAGTTATTATGATTTCACAAGATATATGCTTTTATTCTATTTTTATCGCTAATTTGCTTGGGGACAAGCAACGCTCGGTTTGGGGTTGTTGATAACGCCATTTTTTGGCGTTATTTTCGGTTCTCAAACCAATGAGATTGGCTTGTGTTCAAGTAAAAAGGCGTGTATTTTACGGTTTATCTAGTGACTTATACAGGTTATCTAAGAGGCGACAATCATCGAGAAAAGAAGCTAAAAAGAGCCCAAAACGAGTCCTAACGAAAGCCCAAGAGCCAAGCCCAAGACCCACGACCGAACCAGGACCCGAACCGCGAACCAAACGACGACCCACGCAGCCAAAATGACACGCGCGACTTACCACGCGACTTGCAAGTCGCGTGGCAAGTGGCGTAACCCACTGTTTCACGATTTTCAGTATTTTAATTCGGGTTTTAGGTTACTTTTGGGGAGGCAACTTTGAGACGACGGCCAGAGCAGTTCGGGGGGCGATTTTCAGAGCCGAGTGACACCCGTTGGAGCCACGATAGAGGGAGGATCAGATACACGTTCATCACACGAAGTAGAGACGAGCACGATAGAAGGGAGTAACCATTCCATTTACAGTTGCCACGATTATCATGTTTACATACTTGTTTCCATCTTTTTCTATTGTGTTTGAATCCACCACCGACATGAACTAACCGGTTCATGTTAGGGGTTGGAATGAATGTGGTTTAAGCTTGTAAACAGATGACCTGAGACCTTTATCAGTTTTCCTATCTTAATGAATGAATGCAATTTGGTGTTTAATGCTTTTGTGAGATTAGCTACCTTACAATTGTTTTATTGCTTTCAATTTATGTTCGAGAGAAGTAATTGAGAAATAGAATTAGGAATTGCATGCCTAAGGTAAGAAAGGATAGAGATATACCGAGTAAATCTTAGTCCCGTTTGAATCTTAAGCTTAAGGCGTTTTGAACCCTATATGTTGAGATCGAAAGATAAAACTTATGTTTTCAAAATAGAAATCACGGTTGCTTGAAAAAGAACCATGCTTTGCAAATAAAACCGTTGTAGCTTGAAAAAGAACAATGATTAGATAAAGATTGGGTGTTCATTGATAGGAATAACTGGTATTTGTTTTAAGTCTGATGTTCATATGTGAAAACCTAAGGATTTCCAACCCTCAACTGTTTTCTCTATCTGAATTCCAAAGCTGTTCATTGTCTGTCTTGTGTTTGATTTATTTTCTGCAATAGTAGTTTAATACCAACCTCTCAATTTTCGATAGTTCAGTTAATAGCAATTATAGTAATTGTGATATTTAGTTCCTAGTTCCCCGTGATTCGATACTCGTACTTCTCTAAGTACTATTACTTGACTTCGACCCGTACACTTGCGGTAAGTTTCTCGGGGTATGAAAACCTCGTATCAGCACTCTCTTTCGGCCTCGTGCTGGATCGGTCACCTCGGGTATGCCGTACTGAGTAAGGCGTGTGGAAAACTCATCGAGGCGCTGGTTCACATCACGAAACCCAGTCTCCATCTGTTGGACCAATCGCCGTATGTACGGGGGGATGTCGCTGAAATGCCCCTCCTGATCGGCTTGCGGTGTGGTGGGACCGAAATCCGGGTCCTCGGAATCTGAGTCGGGTAGAATCAGCTCCGACCGGGATGCTGCTCGTCGCCAACTACTCTGGTCCCTCTCTCGACGACTCTCGAGCGTTGTCGCTGCCATGATCTGTGCTCTGTACTAGCGCTCTACGAAGTCTCCCTTCGTTCTGGTCAGGTTCCCGATCTGGACCCCAACTTCCCTGCAAAAATGTGTAATAAGGCAAGGAAAGGGTAGAATCCCATCAAGAGACATACCCGCGTCTAAGATCTCCATCCAAATAATGTGGCCGACGTCCATGGGAAGATCACCTCAGCAATCTGACTATCAGTCGTGGTGTTGTGGCTGGAAGGCTTCAAGCTGGCCTTGACGAATAGCATCAGGAAGGCTAGATCGTAGTGAAGATCACTCTTGAGGATGTGTGTGTTCGTGTTATCCCAATCCATCTCTCCGTTCCGTCTGAGGGATCCAGCAATGACCGGGCTTAGTTGTACGTTGAATGCCTCATGACGGGACATCCTGTAACTCATTGCCAATTCGCGGCGTCGTGGCACTTGATGGTACGCACAAATGTCGTCCGGTGAGATCCGGACGCGCACCCTCGGACCATCACGGTGTATCGATCATGGTAGGTGGCCGGACGCATGTTGGCATAAAAGGTCTTGACTAGCTCGCCATCATACATGGGGGTGGACCGGATAAAGTAAGTCCACTGTTGTTCCCGGATGATCTCGGCTACCCGTGACCCCGCCGGTAGTCTGTCCAACCTGATGCCTCGCTCCGCAAATGGATGACAGTTCCTCTCGTACATTTGTGAGAGACGGGCATCCTTATCGTCGGCCTCGGTATTCTGCAATCTGTCTCTCTCTGGCATCCTGGTGCGAGGGTAGTCGCCGAAGTTGAGTTGCTTACTTGGGTGGTGTCTCATGATGCTGCAAGACGGTAAGACGCAATTAGAAATGATAGAATCACTTGACACCCCAAACCTAGACCTTTGCCTAGGTTGGTCCGAACTGGCACCCCAAACCTCGGTAAAACCGAGGTTTGCAATGGGGTATGTGTGGATGCTAAAAAGTGTGTCACCCCAAACCTAAGTGAAATTTAGGTTTGTTGCGTCTCCTTTAATTCACAAGACCACAAAACATCACACACGAAATAAAGAAGCAGTCAATTTCATTTTCATAACAATGCCCAACACAAGCGATTTATTCAATAAGCACATGAGCATTTAATTCCCCTAATGCATGCATCTAAAGATCATCAATGGTTTTAACCATTGGATAATTTCCACGAACCCCAAACCTTGGTGAAACCGAGGTTTGGTGATGCTTGCACAATTAATCCCACAATTAATGTAATAAAGATTTCATGTTACCCACAAAGTCCTCAAAGTACTAATTAAACATAATGGTGGGGGTGGTTCAACAAAATTATGACATCCCCAAAATGTCCCCCATATTACCTCCCACAAGTACCAATCAAGCAAGTTAAGAACAAACCCTCACAAAATTAAGCATACTTCATTGCATACCAAATGGAAAGTCTCATGTGAAGTTACAAACAACAACCAAAGACATGCATTTATAGTCCAAACATTATCTAATCATGTATGCACTAACATTTGCAAGAAATCCACACATTGGAGAGCATTTTGCAAAATTGGGAAAAACAACCATGAGAAATTGGGGAAGCATCAAGAAATTGGGAAGAATACACATAATCACCCCACTTTGTTGCAATGAAGAGTAAAAGGGGACAAGAAAGAGGAATCATACCCTGTTGGTATTGAAGAATTGGGAGAAAATAGCCTTGAAATGGAGTGGAATGGCAGAAAAAACGAGAGCAATGGAAGAGAAATGAATAAGAAATGAAAAGGGAAAGAAGAAAGAAACCGACCTAGGGTTTTAAAATCGTGCAGGTGGGTTGCGCGGTTTCCCACGCGGTATGAAATCGCGGGGAAAGTCGCGCGTGTGTGAAAGTGGGAAACCCACAGAGGGTTACGCGGTTTCCACCGCGGTTCGATGTCGCGTGGAAATCCGCGTAACTCTCTGTTTCAAAAATCAAACTGAGTGTTACGCGGTTTCCATCACGGTTTCAAACCGCGTGGAAAGTCGCAACTCACTGTTTTGATTTTCAAACAAACTGTTACGTGGTTTCCATCGCCGTTTGAAACCGCGTGAAAAGTCGCATAACTCGCTGTTTGAGACACCTTTTATTTTTTTATTTTTTTTATATATAAATCAAAAACACACTAACAAAACATGAATACGAATGAAAACAAACCTCGGTGGGTTGCCTCCCACCCAGCGCCTTGGTTTCGGTCGTGGCTCGACCTTCCCTTCCGATTACTCCTTTGGTTCATCCAAATACGTGGCGTCAGCTACCATCGTTTCTCCTCCGTAATAGCCTTGAAGGTTGCCCCGTCTTTTCCTTGCAACTCGATTGCTCCACGTGGGTAGACCTCTTTGACGGTGAACGGCCCTAACCACATTGACTTGAGCTTTCCTGGAAAAAGACGAAGACGTGAGTTAAATAAAAGAACTTGCATTCCAGGGACGATTACCTTTGGGTGAAAAATTTTGTCGTGGAACCGCTTGGTGCGTTCCTTGTAGATGGACGCATTCTCGAAGGCGTCATGACGGATTTCTTCGAGCTCGTTCAGTTGTAGTAACCGACGTTGTCCGACCGCCTTCAGATCCATGTCCAGTCACTTGATTTCCCAATAGGATCGATGCTCGAGTTCGACCAGGAGACGACATGATTTCCGAATACGAGACAATATGGAGTGGTGCCAAGAGGAGTCTTGAATGCTGTGCGATAGGCCTACAGGGCGTCGTCTAGTGACGACCAATCCTTACACGATGTGTTCACGGTTTTTTCGAGAATTTGCTTGAGTTCCCGGTTAGAAACCTCGGCTAATCCGTTCGCTTGAGGATGATAGGGCATGGTTACCTTCTGCTTGACAGAATACTTTTTCAAGACGGCATCGAGGTACCGGTTACAAAAATGACTCCCCCCGTCACTGATCTGTGTTCATGGGACTCCAAAGCGTGAGAAGATATGTTTTCGTAGAAAGTTAATCACCACCTTGGAGTCGTTTGTTGGGGTAGCGATTGCTTCCACCCATTTTGAGACGTAGTCCAAGGCTACCAGAATATACTCATTATGGAATGCGTTTGGGAACTGTCCCATGAAATCTATCCCCCACACGTCGAAGAGCTCGACTTCCATGAAAATTTGCATTGGCATCTCGTCCCTCTTCGTGATATTTCCGACCCGCTGACAGCGGTCACATCGGGAAATGAACTCTCTCGTCTCTTTGAACATGGAAGGCCAAAAGAACCCGGGTTGCAATACCTTTGCGACGGTTCTATCGGTGCTAAAGTGACCCCCACATTCGAGTGTATGGCAGTGGGTGAGAATGTCACTCTTTTCTTCTTCGGGTACACATCGTCTGATCATACCATCGGCACACAGTTTGTAAAGGTGTGGCCCATCCCAATAGTATATCTTTGCCTTAGACAAAAACTTTTTTTTGGTGGGAACTCATGTTGTATGGTGTCACTCCTCCCACTAGAAAATTTACCAAATCAGCGAACCATGGTTCAGAATGGCTAACCTTGAAGAGTTGCTCATCCGGAAAGGAATCATTGATGAGGGTCTTATCTTTGCTTTGGTATTCACTCCCCTCAAGTCTCGAAAGATGGTCCGCTGCGGTATTCTCGGACCCCTTTCTTGTCTCGTATCTCCAAATCAATTTCTTGAAGTAGGAGAACCCATCGAATGAGTCTCGGTTTCGCGTCCTTCTTAGCCATTAGATAGTTCAACGCTGAATGATCGGTGTACACAATCACCTTGGCCCCAACTAGATATGATCGAAACTTCTCGCAAGCATAGACAACGGCTAGTAACTCCTTCTCGGTAGTCGCATAGTTTATCTGAGCATCGTCCAATGTCTTACTCGCATAATAGATCACATGCATCCTCTTCTCTATTCTTTGGCCCAACACCGCTCCAACGGCGGTGTCACTCACATCACACATGAGGACAAATGGGAGACTCCAATCTGGAGCCGTGAGGATAGGTGCTGAAATCAGTTCCTTCTTCAACCTGTCAAAAGCAAGGATACAGTCGTTAGTGAAATCGAATTTAGCATCCTTAAGAAGTAAAGAGCATAAAGGTTTAGTAATTTTAGAAAAGTCCTTTATAAATTGCTGGTAAAACCCGGCGTGCCCCAAAAAGCTTCGGACTCCCTTGACGGAATTTGGATATGGAAGATTCTCGATCACCGCCACCTTTGCTTTGTCTACTTCGATTCCCGCCTTTGACACTGTGGCCAAGCACAATTCCCTTGGTCACCATAAAGTGACACTTCTCCCAATTCAATACAAGGCTTGTTTCCTTGCACCTTTGTAGCACGGCTTCCAAATGCTCTAAGCATGTGTCGAAAGAAGGACCAAACACTGAAAAGTCGTCCATGAAGATCTCGATGGTCCGTCCCACCATGTCCGAGAAGATTGCCATCATACATCGCTGAAAGGTGGCTGGAGCATTACACAAGCCGAAGAGCATATGACGGTATGCGAATGTGCCGTACGGACAAGTGAACGTCGTTTTATCTTGACCCTCGGGTGCGATAGGGATCTTGTTGTACCCGGAGTTGCCATCCAAGAAACAATAGTACTCGTGTCCAGATAATCGTTCCAACATCTGATCAATGAATGGAAGGGGAAAATGATCCTTTTTGGTTGCATCATTCAGTTTCCGGTAGTCTATACATACCCTCCAACCGGTAACCGTTCGAGAGGGGATGAGTTCGTTGTTGTTGTTCCGGATCACTGTGATGCCACCCTTCTTAGGTACTACTTGAATTGGGCTCACCCACGGGCTATCAGGGACTGGATAGATGATTCCAGCATCAAGGCGTTTCAAAAACTCCCTGCGGACCACTTCTTTCATATTTGGGTTAAGCCGGTGTTGGTGTTGAACCACCGGTCGGTGCCCATCTTCAAGATTGATGCGGTGCGTACAAAATATGGGGCTCAAACCCTTTAGATCAGCTATCGTCCATCCAATGGCGGTTTGATGCTCTCTAAAAACCCTTAGTAGTTTTTCTTTATTGTCGGGACTTAACTTAGAGGATATGATCACCGGAAGCGTATCTTTTTCTCCCAAGTATGCATACTCGAGATGATCGGGAAATGGTTTAAGTTCAAGCTTTGGAGGTGTCTTCGATGAAGGTTCGGACTTGGGAATTGGTGCTCCTAAATCCTCAACAATGGGTCATCTCGGGCCTTTGTAAGCTGATAGTGCATTGAGTTGCAATACTGGCTCACTTTCTTGATCGGTATCGATGCCAACCAACGCTTTCATGAGGTGATCATCCGATACTTGCTGGTTATACATCTCTTGAGGCATAGATCCCATCACATCCACTCGATAAGATTCATTAGGTCCCATGCCTTGCTTAGCTGCTCGGAATACATTAAAGAGTGTTTCTTCTTCGCCCACTCGAAGTGTCAGTTTGCCTCCTTTAACATCAATTAGAGCTCCTCTTGTGGCCAAAAATGGTCGGCCAAGGATCAATGGTATCTCTTTGTCTTCATCCATATCGAGGACCATGAAGTAAACCGGGAAATAAAACTTATCCACCTTGATCAACACGTCTTCAATCACGCCATAAGGGTACTTGATTGATCTGTCGGCAAGTTGCAATGTCACGTTAGTCAGTTGCACTTCTCCAAGTCCGAGTTTCCTAAAAATAGACAAAGGCATCAAGTTAATGCTAGCTCCAAGATCACATAAAGCTTTACTAAATTCATAGTTGCCAATGTGAACAGGGATAGTAAAACTCCCTGGATCCTTAAGCTTTGGGGGAAGCTTGTGCTGGATGATCGCGTTGCACTCCTCCGTAAGTGCAACTGTTGCATGCTTCTCAATCTTCCTCTTGTTCGAGAGGATATCCTTCAAGAATTTCATGTATGAGGGAATTTGTGCCAATGCATCTGCAAAAGGGATGTTAATATGCGGTTTCTTAAAAACTTCAAGAAACTTAGAAAAGTTAAGATCATCCCTGTGGGCTTTAAGCCTGTTCGGATATGGCACTTTTGGTGTGACCGGCTTAACCGGCGGTTGCTTTGGAATACTTGGTTGCTCTTTCTTTTTCTCCTCACTCTTGGACTCTTTTATCACTATCTCTTCGTCAACTTCCATCTCTTCCACTTCTATAGGGTCAACATCTTTTACCTTGGGACCGGTCTTCTTTGGTAAGGGCTCTCGTATAGGATCTCCAATCAGTTCCTTGCCACTTCTCAGATGAATGGCCTTGCAGTCTTCCCGTGGTTTCCTTTCGGTTTGACTAGGAAACTGACCAGGAGCTCGATTTTGTAGGGCTTCCGAAATTTTCCCCACTTGCCTTTCAAGGAGCTTTATTGAGGTCGTGTTTTGATCTGTAGCTGCCTTCACTGTACTTTCCGTTCCGGCTAATCCCTCAACAGTGCTATCCATCTTGGACATGAACTTCATCATCATGTCTTCCAGCCCCGACTTCTTCTCTCCAGATTTTCCTTCGTCAAACTTTCTTTTGTTGTAACCTGGAGGACGATAAACATTGTTAGATTGAGAAGCGTTAGAAAAGTTGGAATTATTACCGTATTGCTGCTGTTGTTGCTGGGCCATGGTTTCCTTCGGTTAGCCTTGTGGTTGACTCCACGAGAAATTCGGGTGTCTCTTCCATCCTTCATTGTATGTATTAGAAAATGGGTCATTTCGTGGCCGGTTACTCCGATTCTGTAGGAATTGGACTTGTTCAGGTTCGTTCACCGGTGGAGCCATCTCTGGCATACCCTCTCCCACCATAAATGTTGGTTGGATAGAAGACCCTTTCAGTTGGTTGGTGAGTGCGGCCAACTGAGTCTTGATGGTTTTCAACTCCTCATTCTCTTGTACGCTAGCAACACGTCTAACCGCAGATCTCGGAGTGGCATAACTGTGTTCGGCCAGGTTCTCAATCAACTCACATGCTTCCTCATATGACTTATCCATTAGAACTCCACCCGCTGCAGTTGTAATATCGTTCTGAAACTGCGGGTGAAGTCCACTGAAAAATGTCTGGATTACGACCCAGTCGTGTAACCCATGATGAGGGCATTTCTTTAACATGTACTTGTACCTCTCCCATGCTTCGTACAATGTTTCTTGGTCCCAGTGAGCAAAATGGGTAATCTCGGCCATGAGCCGAGCGGTCCTACCCGGTGGGAAAATTTTCTGGAGAAAAGCAGCTTTCAAATCTGCCCAGGTATTTATCTGATCCGTCAGTAGACTTTCTGTCCAGGTTTCTGCTCTGCCCTTGAGTGAAAAGCTGAACAACCGCAACTTGATTGCATCCTCATTTACTCCGTTGATTTTAAAGGTGTTGCATATCCTTTCAAATGCACGGAGGTGTCCATGAGGATCTTCTGTCAGTGCTCCTCCAAACTGGTGCTTTTGTACCACCACAATCGTGCTTGGTTTTATTTCAAAGTTATTTGCTCCAGTGTTTGGAGGTTGTATGCCCATGCGTCCGGCTGCCACATTCGGATTGGCAAATGGCCGCATCGGAACTCTCGTCGGAAGAGGCGGAGGTGGGTTGTTGACAGGGATTTCGTCGCCATTCTTAGTTGTCTTCTGACTTTGGCTGCTTTTCGTAACATGCGAGTTGTTCTTTCAATCTCTGGATCGATCGGTTATGTGCCTTTCCCTCGGGTTCCTCTTGGTATAAACCAATTAGTACCTAAAAATGAAAGTACAAAAATTAGCAACATAAAACTGAATAAAAGTAAATAAAAATAAAACAAATGTTCAATGTAATAGCGTTTATAGCTGGTAGTGCTATCAGTGCAAACTAGTTCCCCGACAACGACGCCAAAAACTTAATAGGCGGGTTTACACCCCCCCTAATCTAACCGCAAGTGTACGGGTCAAATCAAGTATTAGTACTGTAAGTACGAGTATCGAACCAATGGAACTAGGAACTGAGTATCACAATGACTACAATTGCTATTAACTGAACGATCGAGGTTTTGATTGTGGTTTAGAAAATGGTTAAAACTAAATGAAATTAAATTCAGTTGACGGCAAGTTGAAAAATACTTCGATAGAGAAGAAGGTTGAGGGTTGGACTTCCTATGGTTATGCTATCGACGAACAGAAACCCAAACAACTATTACCGATTATTTCTATGAACCCTAGTTTTGAAACTCACCGTTATCCTCTCTCAAGCAATAACGGATTTTATCTTAAAACTCACTAGTTTTATCTCTTGATTTCCACCGGTGGCCTTAAAACACATTAGGTTAAACTTTGCAGAGCAAAAAGATGATTCGACTATCTCTACCTGAATCTCCTTTCCGACACCTGATTATCTGATCTAGTTGTTAATTAATTCTCTCGAACTTAATCAAAAACCATGAAAATAAATTGAAGATGATCAAGCTACAATTGTATAAGAAAACTGAAATCAAATGCTTCATAGGTCAAATCGATAAAGTCATCCGGTTACATGTCATCTCTAATAAAAACCATAGTTCATCCAACCCCCAACATCTACAGATTAGTTCATGTTGGGAGTGGATAAAAACACAAGAAAAAGATAGAAATTAATGTGTGAATGCATCGTGATCATGAACATGAATGTAGTACTGATTAAATCCCTTCTCTCGGCTCTAATCCGCGAATGGTTGTGAACTCCTCTTCAATCGGCTCTCTATCGTGGCTCAAAAGTGACGAAATCTCCTCTGAAAATCGCCTCTTCTCAGCCTCCCGTCGCACGTAAAACGATAATGCCCTAGTTCCGGAAAACGCCAAACAATATGCTGAAACAGAGGGTTGTGCGACTTTCCCCGCGACATAAAGTCGCGTGGGAAGTCGTGCGTATTTCTTTTGGCTCGGGTTCAGGCCTGGGCTGGATCTTGGGCTTGGACTTTGGGCTTGGATCTTGGGCTTCCGTTTGGTCTCTCTTAGCTTCTCTTTCAATCCTTTTTCTGCTCGTTTTCTCTACTGTAGCTTCCTTTCGGGATAACTGCGCAATTCACAGGAAAACACGTGAAAGTAACACCGCTTTGCTTCAAAACAAGCCACTCTCAGTGATTTGTAGACTGAAAATAACGCCAAAAATTGGCGTTATCACAAGGTCGCGACCAGCCACGAGCAGCAGCAAGAAAGTACATTTTTGGGGGGCTCTTGTCCTCATTACTCTTCGAATTTCCTTCCAGCAAGTAAAGCACGATTCTCTCTTATTTTTGGGGCGATTTTTGCTCTTTTCTCTTCTCCTCTCACCTCATTTAATGTTAGGGCTCCAAGTTAATGTTTAGTGGGAGTTGGTTGTTGGTTGGACATTTATTTTTTGTTTGCTACCTTCTCTTTCCAAGATCCTAGGAGGAAAAGCTACTTGAAGAACTAGGGTTTCCTTATTTAGGGTTTTCTCACCTTCAAGCTCTTCAAGTAAGTTATTAATGGCTATATTCCTACATCTTTATGTAAGGTTACCATATTGAGAGGTGTATCTCTTATTTCTAGGGTTTCCTTCTCCAAGACCCAAGTACTTCAACTTTCTAGGGTTTCCTTGTAAGAACCCTTAGGTGAGTGTCTAAATCTCTATATCTTACTTGTATTTCGTTTTAGTGCTACATAGAACTTGTACAACATGGTTGGGTTTTGATTTGGAAAAGCTAGAGTTTTTCCCTAAATTGTTACTTGGAGTATGTATGTATATTTATTCATAGCTATGAGCATTTACACTTCTTGTATGCCATAAATACATGAGTATATATATATATATATATATATATACATAAATATATCACTTATCTCTCACATGATTGTAAGTATACATATATACGTAGGTATATATATATATATATATAGAGAGAGAGAGAGAGAGAGAGAGAGGCTCAATAAATTGTAAACCATAAAATTGGTGTAAACTATGAAACCTAATCTAGACCTTTGATTGTTTTAATCAATGGACAAGATCCTAGCGGTGGGAAGGTTGTAATATTCTATGAAATCAGTGGCAAAATGGTCCAACTTGAATTATGAAAAGGGTAAAATAGGTACTCCGGATGCGATACACTATTGGAAACAAATCACGTTACCGTGAAATCAGGGATCACCTCGATCCATTCCAGATTCCATGGACTTCAGAACATGTTTCTATGAAACCGTAATCGACTACGATCATCTGAATATTCGGTTGCTTTATTCGATTGAAGACGATGGAAGAACAAAACAGGGGCATTCGAGGTGAGGGTTTCTTCATACAATTACTTGCAATGGTTTGGATGTTCTTCATAGAATGAGAGTGACGGGATATGGAGGGGGTTGCGATTGAAGGTGAACAAACAGAATGTATGAAAATACCCATAATTTTTAATCCCTAACTTATGATTATGTATGAAACATTTTACGATTGCATCACTTTGGAGTTTAACATCTATGAAAAAAGCCCTAATTTATTGTGTGTTGTTTATTTGGGAATATTGTTCATATGAAAGTTCTTGAAAAATCTGGGTGCGTCATTGGTATGAAAATATATGTCGAGAGTGATGTGAAATTTATGGGTTCATACTCTTTTTAACAATGTATGAAAAAAAAAACCTAAGTCAGTTTTCATAAATCTGGGACTGACTTATGATTATGTATGAAACATTTTACGATTGCATCACTTTGGAGTTTAACATCTATGAAAAAAGCCCTAATTTATTGTGTGTTGTTTATTTGGGAATATTGTTCATATTAAAGTTCTTGAAAAATCTGGGTGCGTCATTGGTATGAAAATATATGTCGAGTGTGATGTGAAATTTATGGGTTCATACACTTTTTAACAATGTATGAAAAAAAACCCTAAGTCAGTTTTCATAAATCTGGGACTGATTAAGTTAGATTTCATACCAGTAGTGTATCATTAATGCATTATGTACACTGGATTTGAGAACCTAATTAATCAATGTGTATGTTTTCATATCTTTTTTATGACATTTCATAACAATATGGATATTAAACTAATAGAAAGAACGATTTTGGAACAAAATTTCTGGAACAACAACGGTTATGGAGATGATGATGGTATTCAAACGGTTGAATGAAGATGACGATGAACAAAAATCGGATAATATCAAAAAAAAAGTAAATAAAATCGGATATAATCAAAACAAATAAAAAAATTGATTAACATAAATCATTTCCTTAAATAACGGGTTAATTTAATTAATAGATAACTACCGAAAATAAACTCATATATGAAAATGACAGAATTGCCCTTTTAGATAGATTAATCAAGATTAGTAATCAAAGGCTAGGATTAGTTTACATAGTTTACACCAATTTAATGGTTTACAATTTATTACCCCTCTATATATATATATATATATATATATATATATATATATATATATATATATATCAATAAATGCTTATGGCTTGTAATGTACTTGTATTGGTAGTTCAAAGAAAGGGGAAAAGAAATGGGATTTATATACTTCGTGTGCCTCATGGATAACTCGTTACGATAACATGTAGAATTATTTACCATGCTATCTCGTGATAATTTCTAGTATGTATTCATGACATGATTTGGAGTTTGATTTTAGTCTACCTCCTTGTGCACGAGGAGTTAGACCTTTATGGACTACGTGTTCACTTTAATTGTTAGCCGTTTGTAGCTACTAGCAAGTAGGCAATAATGGGCATCCCGTCCTTGAGGTGTAACTCGTCTAGATTGGATAGACAATATGGTCCCGTAAGTCCTTGAAGTGTAACTCGACAGAGTAGACAATAAAGGCAATATTTATATGGTTTGAGGTTGTGATGTCTTTATGGCATGGGAACTAAAACAGGGACTTGAGGTGTAATCCATTAACATCAAGGGTGACCCCACTCATGTGTTTTCGTCACTCCGATGGAAACGGGTCTCCCCTGCATTTAGAGAAATGTCTCTTTGTATTATGTTCAGGTGTGGACTATCTTGGCTATATAGAATGTGGTAATGTAATACCAAGTGGAGCCGGTATCTTTACTTTATGACGCCATTATTATATTTCTTTTATACTACATCAATGATTCAAACCTTACTAGACTTTCGGTCTAACACTTTATGATGTATGTCGTGGATTACAGGTTCCACCTAGCGGCAAGTCTAGATTGCGTCGTGTTGCCGACCATGCTTAGAGGCTTGGAGGGTCGGGCTTTTGGGATTTTGCGTGACGAGAGATTTTTGGAAGATATAACGACACCCGTTTTAATCTAGATTAGTTTGTGCTAGATTAGTAAGTTGTTTTGTACTATATCTTGATACTCGTTGCTTTATTTTTGTCCAAACTATCCCGTTACTTTATTTGGGTTTTAGTTGGCATGATTTAGAAGTTTAAATTTACCCATTTTCCGGAAAAATTCCCTATATTAAATGTTTCAATTTTTAGGGTGTTACACACGATCAACCTCCATACCAAATCGTTAGAAAATCAAACGGAAGCAGATCCATCTGGCCTCCCTATTTTCTCAATCGCCGATTCAAATGCAAGCAGAAACAGATCCAAACTTACCCCATCTCATCCTTATGATCAACGTCTCTACCCCACCCTTACGCCACACCCCCATCTCATTCCTCAAACACCACCATATCCTTGATCTCTATTATTATCTACTTCAACATCTCGAAAAGCACTTGCGATGGAACTGGATTTTTTATAGACTAAGGGTGCGTTTGGTTTGCGGGAATGGATTGGAATGGAATGGATTTCATGTAAGAATTTGGATTGTAAGGATTTGAATTTGGGGGGATTAGGAATCCTTTTATGTGTTTGGTTTGTAGGATTTGGAATGGATTTGAACTCCATTCCTTTGTAAATTTTGTTTGATTTATAGGATTTGGAATGAGAATAAAATAACTTTTTAATTATTTGTTTATTTTATGAAAAAATTATTTTACTGCAATTTAAAATATATTTTTTTTGTTTATAGTGAAAGAGAGAAATGCATGTGTCGCAACTCACAATATACAACACAAACAAATATATAATAATGTTAATGAAAATGGTAAAAAAAAAATTGACAAGGGGGTGGGAGTTGAAGCTTCATACGATCAATAGTTTCACTATGATTTATGAAATCTAGGGGTGTGCATCGGGCGGGGCGGGCGGGTTTGGGTGGACATACCGAAAACCCGATCGGATTTCGGATATGAAAATCAAGACCCGAACTTTAACTTTCGGATTTCGGATTGCTTCGGGTTCGGGTTGGTTGGGTTTCGGGTTAATGTCGGTCGGGTTCGGGTATTATTATAATATAAATAGTATATATAAATTCAATCGATTATGAGGATGGATTCAATCAAACGAGAGATTGATGAAATCGAAAATAAGTTTAAAAGTTAAAAAACATTTCCACGAACTATAATTTACGATTTTCTAAAGATAATTAGATAAATAAATATAATTATATAATATTTAAAATATATATGTATATTATTTCGGGTTTTCGGACGGGTCGGGTGGCCAAAGATCAAACCCAACCCGAACCCAAATATTCCCCCAAAAGTCGGGTTTCGGATTTCGGGGTATTCGGGTATTGCAAAAACACCTTATTTTCGGTTCGGGTTCGGATTTCGGATTATTCGGATTTTGCACACCCCTAATGAAATCCACGAGGATTTGGATTTGAAATCCTGACCCTATGCAAAGGAATTCCAAATCCATCAAGTATGGGATTTTAAAAAAGTCAAAGGATTTCAAATTCGGTCAATACAATCCATTCTTATAAACACAACATTGAACTGGAATGGATTTGAAATCTAAATCCCCCCCAAATCCAATCCATTCCCACAAACCAAACTCTACCTAAAAGATTTCTTTTTCAACATCTCGAGATTCATTGGAGTTAGAACCGTGTTTTTCGACCGATTTCAAAACTGTTTTTTTACTACTTTAGGGTAGTAACCTACTAGTATCTTTGGTTATCCCTCCACCCCCGTCTTCATCTGCTTGTTTGGTTATGGAAGTAACGTACTAGTATCTTGGCCACTATTTGCAGGTTCTTATGGATAGTTTTAATCGAAGGGTTTTGATCAATTTGCAAGTTGTGGCCATTTTTTGGTAGGTTCTAATTGGGATGAAACAATCATGGACGGACCTGCAGGTAGGCATACAGTGGCATGTGCCAGTGCCACCATATTAATTCTCCGGCGAAGAGTAAAAATTTCCGTTTTCGTGAAGGTGTCGTTGTATCGATTTAGGAGATGCTACCGTATTATTTTGGAAACTACAAGGGGTGAACCTAAACTGAAAAAAAGGCCCAAATCTTATACCCATTCAACCAAAAAAAATCTCTTGAAATCAACAAAAAAATACCGAAAAAATCTCTTGAAATCGATAAAAAAAACTTAAAAATCCCCCGAATCAAGCAATAAACATTAAAAGTCTCTCGAAACGCCGGAATTTGGCTAAAAACACATCGGACGATATTGAACGTTGGTAAAAAGATGAAAGACACTTCGATAAAAACCGTACGAAAAAATATGGTGTCACCGTACGAATTTTTTTTTTGGTACGGTCGTGGAAACAATGGTTGTTTAAGGGGAGAAATGTTTTAATCATAGGTTTTGGAGGGAGGGGTTGATCAGAGAAAATAAAGGGTTTTAATTGGTGATGGTGGAGAAGAGTTTTGATGGTCATCGATGGTTTGAAGGGTGGAAGCACGAAGGGGGTGTTGGAAATTTTTAGTAAAAAATATGGTTTTTACTAAACTTTGGACGCATTTAAATATATGTATATGTGTTATATATAATTAACTCTTAGTGGGTTTATGTTCTCCTATATGAGAGCTTCGAAACGATATATAATACGTCCAAAACGGAGTATGTGTGAATGAGATATCAATGCTCAAAGATGAGTAATTGGATGAAATTAGCAAAAACCAAGTTGGGTGTGGGAAGATGTCCCACATTGGAAGAGAGAGTAAACTTTCTTTGGTTTATAATCAAAGAAGTGTGAGGAGTTGACAAGCTCCTTGATTGGTTTTACTCTAACTCTTACCCGCGGGCAGGGGGTGTGCCGATGGACGATTTCGTAAGCTAAAATCGTCGAACTTGTGTGCAGACACGAATGCAGCTCCAAATTCTCGTGCTCACGCAACTCGGTTTTGCTAAATTTTCTGTTGACCAGTTTGTATTTTGAAACGGAAACTGTATTTCGGTTACAGTTTTAAATTTCGTAATTAAGTTTTTCGGTTTCATAATCAATTTCTTAATTCCGAATTTATGAATGTCGGTTACAATATTGATTTGTTATTATGAATTCCGGTTTCACTAACCGATTTATTAATTACGAATTTATGCTTGTCGGTTTCAAATTCCAATATAAATACATGGTCTCGTTTTCATCCAAAGACACAACGAACTGAACACGTTTTCAGAACTCAACTCTCTCTCGGTATTCTCTCCATACGAAACTCGAACAGTAGCATACGAATTTATTTCCGGAGAATTTTCCGGGCAAGATTGTCATCTCCGGCAGTTCTCTAAAACTGCTTTCGCTGTTGTACCCTGGAAACAGACGGAAAATCTGTTTAAGGGAATCGTGTCCAACACGAGCCTCAGCGGTTCTCGTTTATAGGAATTCGTTTCCTTTAATTTTCTGCTTCTTCTTATTTCTGTTTCGTTTTCGTTATTTAATAATTAATCCTGTGTATGATTAATATATAGAAAAAATACCAACAATCTTAAACAGATTTATTAAAGAGATGTCTTAAACAAATTTATGAAACAGAATTCTTAAGCGAATTTGGTAAACGAAGATAATCGAGTCTGTTTCGATTTCCTGTCGTGTCTTAAACGAAAATGGTGAACGAAGTTAATCGAGTATGTTTCGATTCTCTATCGTGTCTTAACAAAATTTATTAAAGAATTCGTAAACAAAGTTAATCGAATTTGTCTCGATTTTCTGTTGTATCTTAATCAGAATCATTAACGAAATTAATCGAGTTTGTTTCGATATAATTCGTTTGTGGAAATTGTTTATTAATCGAATTTTGTTTCGATATAATTCGGTGTGTGAAAACAGTTATTAATCGAGTTAATTCGTTATGTGAAAAATTGTTTATTAATCGAGTTTGTTTCGATATAATTCGTTTTGTAAAAACTGTTTATTAATCGAGTTTGTTTTCGATTATTAGTCGTGTATAAATAGTTTATAAATTAAGTGTGTCTTAATTCGTTTTACAAACTCATAGTACGGGACTGACTGTTCTCTTGAAATTTGTTTTCAGTATGGTGGAGACTGTAGTAAACCCAACTGTTTCCATACCGGTGGCTAATAACACAACTACTACCACACCGGTGCCAAATACGATGGCAAATCACGCTGAGAGACCGAAAAAAAATTCTGGCCTGAATTTCAAAAGGTGGCAGCAAAAGATGTTCTTCTACCTGACCACGTTGAATCTGGCTCGGTTCCTTACTGAAGTTGCTCCTCAAATTGGTGAAGGAGAGGCCGACACTCAATCTGTGAGCGCGATTGAAGCCTGGAAGCACTCAGAATTTTTGTGCCGCAACTATGTGTTGAATGGGCTAGCCGATCCACATTACAATGTGTACTGTAAAGTAACCACGGCTAAGGAACTTTGGGAGTCTCTGGATCGAAAGTATAAGACCGAAGATGCGGGAACCAAGAAACACGTTGTTGCTCGCTTCTTGGATTTCAAGATGATTGACTCAAAAACTGTGACGAGTCAAGTTCAAGATCTTCAAGTGATATTGCATGATATACCTGCCGAAGGTATGATTCTTAGTGAAACTTTCCATGTAGCAGCGATGATCGAAAAGTTACCTCCTTGTTGGGTAGACTTTAAGAATTACCTTAAGCATAAGCGGAAGGAAATGTCTGTGGAGGAGCTTGTGGTGCGTCTTCGTATTGAAGAAGACAATCGAATGGCTTTGAAGAAGGACGGTTATGATGTGGTGGAAGTTGCTCAATCTTCCAAAAACAAAGGAAAAGGGAAAGCAAAAAGTCTTGGTCCTCAAAAAGGAACTTTCAAGAAGAAGTTCAAGTGCTACAATTGTGGCAAACCGGGTCACAAAGCGGCTGAATGCAAGTTGCCTAAGAAGGACAATTCGCGTCAAGCTAACATGGTGAACGATGACTTGGTGGCAATGATCACGGACTTTACAACCATGAATCTCACGACCATGGTCTCGGAGGTAAATGTGATGGATGCAAACTCTAAGGAATGGTGGGTTGATACCGGAGCTACACGTCATGTGTGTTATGACAAGAGTAACTTCAACACCTTCAAAGATGTTGATGATGGTGAAAAGCACTTCATGGGGAATGTCGCTACCGCCGATGTGAAGGGTATTGGAGAAGTGATGTTGAAAATGACTTCCGGAAAAGAACTCAAGCTCAAAGATGTTTTGTATGTATCGGAGCTTAGAAAGAACCTCGTTTCGGGTTGGTTATTGAATAAGTTTGGGTTTAAACTAGTGTTTGAGTCGGACAAGTTTGTTTTGTCCAAGAGTGGTATGTATGTGGGGAAAGGATATGCCTTGAATGGCATGTTTAAATTAAATGTTATGGCAATTTAAATGTAATGATTATTAAGAATATGAATAAACGCAAGTTCTAATCTTGTTTATATACTTGAATTTTCTAATTGCTTGGGATGGCCGTTTAGAACATGTATATGTTTATTCCATTCGACATTTAATTTAAATGTGTATACCAAAAAGTTTTGATATTGACTCAAATCACAAGTGCCCCACATGTGTAAAAAATCAAAACTTATTTAGATCATATTTTCAATCGGTTGAAAGGAAAAACCGAACCGTGATTTAACTCATACTAACGTGTATGATTTAAAATCAGTAATTTTTTTTTCACGTTCATCGATGATAGCAAGAAATATTTATTTTTAAAATAAATATGAAGTAATACACAAGTTTGTCTTGTTTAAAAATGAAATTATTTTTATACAAGTTTGTCTTGTTTAAAAGTGAAGTTGGAAAAACAACTTCATATAGACAAAAAGAAGGTCTAGATTAATTTACTCAAGTTTATCTTGTTTAAAGTTAAAGTTGAAAATCCACTTAATCCATGATGGAATTTGAATTCTTGGATAAATGTGGTGAAGTGGTAGAATGGCTACGTGAGTTTGTGAAAGATGTTCCCGGATGGCCTAAGCCGGTAACGGTCATTTGGTATACATTGTGATAACCGATCGGAAATTGGTAGAGCTCAAAGTACAATGTATAATGGGAAGTCTAGACACATTAGACGTAGACATAATATGATACGACAATTATTCTCTACTGGAGTTATCACGATTGACCATGTGAAGTCAAAAGATAACATTGCGGATCCGCTTACGAAAGGCCTAAGTAGAGATTTAGTCCATAAGTCGTCAAGAGGAATGGGACTAAAGCCCTTGAATGAATAATTCATGCAAAGGATACCTTACCCAGAAGACTGGAGATCCCAAGATCTGGGTTCAAAAGGACAACCTAGTTGTATGAATGAGGGAGGTCAATGTGAGGTCAAGAAGCTACAGAAGCAACAGAAGCAGCAGAGGCTTCCTACAGAAGCTACAGAAGCAGCAGAGGCAAGCTACAGAAGCTCTGTCATACGCACAAAGAAGACCAAAGACTCGGAATCCGGCGAAGACTGCTCCACAGAGGACCAGACCGCAGAACCTCTGTAACTCATTACAGAGCCTCTGTGGTCCTCACTGAGACTTGAAGATATCTATAATATCTTGCTACTGTTCCAAGACCTGTTCATCAACTTGCATGGAAAAGTACTGTCAAAACACGTGTCAAGCTCTGAGTGGACTCAATAGGGCATGGTACAAAATAGACGTCTGCGCCATTTAATGCATTTACCAATAGTACATCTGCTCCATTAAATGCGCATGGCTCAAACAACTGCTCACACCATCCAGTTTACTATTCATGCCGTAAAAGGAACAGTGACCTACTTCATAGTCTTCTAAGAGTAGTATAAAAGGAAGTCTCGTGTTGAGATCTTCCTAAGAACGAATACACAAGGAATCACTAATACTCTCAAGCTTTATTGTCAAATATCTGAGTGTTATATTCTCACACACACCAACAGTTCTT
The DNA here is from genome assembly GCA_033807775.1 of Saussurea involucrata. NCBI lineage: Eukaryota > Viridiplantae > Streptophyta > Magnoliopsida > Asterales > Asteraceae > Saussurea > Saussurea involucrata. The sequence goes on along the minus strand of CM066313.1, from coordinate 60,868,915 downwards.
AATCTGTTCTTCGTGTTGTTATTATATATTGAATAACAGTAACTGTTCAAGAAATCCTTTTCATTCTTTACTGTTTTCTTTATATATGTGCGTTCTAATATCTATCAAACATATCTGTTAGTTTAATACGCTTCCGCATCAAACTCTAAACTCTACTAATAGATTGTTAATCTTGATTAAGTGTATCTGGGAACCAACAATTGGTATCAGAGCCTTCCTTGATTTTCAATATCAAGTGATCCACTTATCAAGATTCGTGATAGATATTATTGAGACTTAAAATTGTGTCTGGAAACTGCTTAAACCCAGAAAATCTTCAAGTTCATCAAAGTAACTCTTTAGTCATACTTTCTTTCTAAAATCTTCAAAAATGACAAATACAAATAATTTCTTTACTACTGGTTCTCTCACTAAACCTCCTACTCTCCTTCGAGATGAGTATCCTCAGTGGAAAATAAGAATGGTCCATTTTTTCGAGGGCACTGAAAAAAATCAAGTACAATATCTGTACAATCCTCCTCCTATTCCCATGACAGTAGTACCTCGTGTACCTGCTACTGCTGAATCTGCCGAAATCCCCGAACATCAAAAACCAAAGCCAAAAGGGGAGTGGTCAACCGAAGATAAAGCAGAAGATGAAGTTGCTCAGAAAACCAAGAGGACATTAATTATGGCAATACCCAACGAACTCTTTCAATCCTTGGATTCATGTGAAACAGCGCATGATCTGTGGAAAGAACTGGAAAGACAGTTGGAAGGAGGTGCTAAAACACAAAAAAACCGAAGAGCACAGTACATCAATGAATATCATGCATTCAGAGCCTCTGCAACAGAATCTCTGCAAACAACATACGACAGATTCAACTCTCTAATCAACAAGTGCAGAAAATCAGGCATTGACAGAACTTCTGAAGAAAACAATGTCATGTTTTTAAAAAGTCTAAATGAAGAATGGCTCCAGCTGTCTATGTCCCTACAGACAAATCAGGATCTAGACACCTGGACTCTCTCTGATCTCTACGGAACATTAGCCGCACAAGAACCTCAGATCGCACAAGCTAAAACACTAACCATTGCACCATATGCATTGGTTAGTAAAACTAAAGAGGATGCACAGAGACCAAGAAATGATAAAGCCACAGAGGAGAAGAAGAAGGAGAAGAAGAAGATGGTGATAATTGACAGTGAAGAAGAAGAGCAAGCAGAAAAGGAAATAACTCTTGCGTCACTAGCTAAATCTTTAGCTCTATTGACAAAAGAGTTCAGAGGAAAAAGAAGAGGTTCCGGAAATGAAAGATATGATAGAGACAACCAGGATGACAGAAGAGACAACAGAAGAGATGACAGAAGAGGAGAAGAATCAAGTGGCCGACAGAGGTCAAGCGATAGAAATTACAGAGGGAATGACCGACAGAGGTCAGATGACTCGGTAAGCCACACGCAGCAAGAATGCTACAAGTGCGGCAAACCTGGTCACTATGCAAATGAATGTAGATCAGAGAAAGGCGGAGACCTACAGAAGTCCAATGATCGAACAGGAAACACTCCTCAAGGGTGTTTTAACTGCGGAAAACCAGGCCATTTTGCGAATGAATGCAGAAGCAGATCAAATCGCCCACAGAGGGACTCTGCTTTCTACAAAAAGAAAGCCGAATATTATGCTCAAAAATCCTTAATGGCAAAAGGACATTCTGAGGAGAACACAGAAGACTTCCAGTCAGACTCTACTTCTGACGATGAACATACCGCCAATGCCCTCTTCTGTGGCATGGCAGAAGTCGACTCCTGCACTGACTCTGAGGTATCTACTTCAAATTCCAACTCTTGTATTACCTCTGTAGATGATAATACACTTAGAATTAACATTGATTTAATTAAACTGAAAGAGATAAATCAAAGTATTCAGAAAAGACTCACTTTCAATGAGAGAGAAGTACGGCTTCTCACTCAAGAAAAAGCAAAGATTTTTGAGGAAAAAGAGAGAATAGAAAAGAAATGGAACATAACTCTAGATCCTTTAAAAAACAAATTTCTGAATTAACCAATACTTTAAAAGATAAAACAAAAGAACTTTCAGTTTCAAGGAGCGAAACTACTGACATAAGAGCTCTTAAAGAATACTTTCAAAGAGAAAGAGAGGTATTATGGCAAGATTTACTCAGAAGAGAAGTTTTGCTTAAAAACTATAAAGATGCACAGAAAGTTTATGAAAAAATAAACTCACAAATAGGGAGACGAGGTATAGGGTATGATGATATCACCCTAGGTGTTGAAGGCAAAAGAAACAAACCTCTGTCCTCGTTATTTGTGATTGGAAAAACAAACAAACCAGATTTTCCAAATCTAATCTCTGTAAGCAAACGGGCGAAAATCTCTGTGGATCCTTACTTGAAGAAACATAAGAAGATGATTAACGTGTGGTTTGAAAACACAGACTCATCATCTTCAACCTCTGTCAATAGAGGTATCAAACCAAAGAAATATCTGAAAACACAAGATCAGATTGGTATCTTCAAGTTTGGTAAACCAGAGACCCAAACACAGGTTGCTTTTGTCTGTTTGATAAACGTTGAAAAGAAGTTATCAGCAGAAGCTCCTGAGTTTAAACCCATTTTTTCAGAAGAAAACTTTAAAAATTTAATTGAAAAAGAAATTTTGGAAATATGGAAATCAAGCGTTTTAGAAAAATTCTGTACATCTTCTATAGATAAAACTCTCACTGAAGAAATCTTATTAGAAACCTCTGCAATTTATGAAAACTATTCTACAGAGGAAGAAAGCTCGTACGATACATGCTCATAAAATCCAGCCTCTATTGAAAGAATTGACTCAACCTCTGTATACGAGGACGATTCATCCTCTGACGACTCAGAGACTGATTTCAAATCAGGGATAATTCACTGTGACACAGAGGATGTCAAATTCTCCTCTGAAGTTCCTCACAGAACTATTTCTCCAAAAGAGAAACTCACAGAGATTCCAATCTGCCAAGATTTTCTAAATTTGAATCTACATATCAAAACCTCTGCTGAACTTAAAATGTTACAGAAGACCTCTATTGATCCTATAAGTTCTAGATTTTCAAAACCCAAGGTTAATAAATCTTTTTCTTCTGTGACAGTGATGAAAGAAGTTCACCACAGAAGCAACCCACAGAAGGCAGGTCCTAAACAGAGCTTTTTTAAACAACATTCGAGTATTCATAGATCTTCTAGTAATAGGAAATCTAATGTAAAGAAAGAATGTAATGCCTCTGTGGTTGAGTTTAAAAAGTTCAATGAAAAGTTCAAGCAAATTACATCTCATATTCAATACTGTCATTGCTTTGATCTTATGTCTAAACTTAATAATCATTTTTCAAGTCAAGTCTGTTTACTCTCTACGACAATTCAAAAGTCAAATCCCACAAAGAAACAATCTGACTCTTCTGCAGAGAACAAAATGTATTTCAAGAATGCCAAGGCAAACTTGAAAGACTCTAACAATATTGGACCCATATGGATATGGGTACCTAAAACTCTGTGATTGTCCTGCAGAAGAAGTATGTGCCAATCTGGTATCTAGACTCCGGATGCTCAAGGCACATGATTGGTGACAGAAGTGCACTATCCACGTACAAAGAAACACAAGATGGTGGATCTGTGACTTTTGGAGACAACAAGAAAGGACACATAAAAGGCTATGGAGTCATAAGGAAAGAAGACGTTTCTGTATACAAAGTTGCATATGTGGATGGCCTTAAGCACAACCTACTCAGTGTAAGTCAACTTTGTGATACAAGATTCAATGTGTTGTTCAAAAGAACTTTCTGCTCTCTACAAAGTGAAGAAACAAGTATGGAACTTCTGCGAGCTGAAAGAATAGGTGATCTATATCTAATGAACTTCAACTCAAAGAACAAGGACAAAGTTTACCTTGTTGCCTGCAAAAGTGAAGAGGCCTGGTTATGGCACAACAGGTTCTGTCACTTGAATTTTCACACATTGGAAAAACTGGTCAAACTTGATCTAGTTAAAGGTTTGCCAAATGTTAAATTCAACAAGGATCATTTATGTTCTGCCTGTGAGATGGGAAAACTCAAAAGAGCTTCCCACAAAGGCAAAACAGATGTGTCTTGCACCAGGCCTCTGTACATGCTTCATGTCGACCTCTGCGGTCCCATTGCAATACAGAGCCTAGGTGGCAAGAAATATATACTTGTCTTAGTTTATGAGTATTCACGTTTCACATGGGTTGAATTTATCAGAAAGAAACCAGATGTTCCAATTATATTGATAAATCTAATGAAAAGAATCCAAGTTCTTTATGACTGCAAAATACAGAAGTTAAGAAGTGACAACGGCACAGAATTCAAAAACTGTGTCATTGAAACTTATCTTTCAACAGAAGGAATTTCACAGAACTTCTCTGCAGCTCGCACTCCACAACAGAACGGTGTTGTCCAAAGAAAGAATCGAACACTTGTGGAAGCCGCAAGAACTATGATGTCAGCATGCGGATTATCAATGAACTTTTGGGCAGAAGCAATTTCTACTGCGTGTTATACTCAAAATCGATCAACCATTGTGAAAAGACACCTCAAGACGCCTTACGAATTGCTTAACAAACGGCGGCCAAACATCAAATTTTTCCATGTATTCGGATGCAAATGCTTCGTCTTAAACGACAGAGATTCAAGAGGAAAGTTTGATGTAAAAGTAGATGAAGGCAAATTCATTGGATACTCTGCCACTTCCAAAGCCTACAGAACATTCCTTACAAAGTCTCACAAGATTGTAGAAAGCATCAATGTTTCTTTTGATGATTCATTCCAAATGACTTCTGAGCAAATAAGTTCAGAACTCGAAATTAAAGGGAAATTCTCTGACATCTCAAGACCAAAAGAAGATTTGAATCTTCTATTTTTGGAGATGTTCAACAATGACATTGATCCTTCTGTCGGAACCATCAGAGTTTCTGAAGAACCATCCTCTGTCGGACAAAATCCTACAGGTATGACTCTAACTGGTCCAAATAATGCTTCATCTTCTTCTATAAATACTACAGATGCAATTGCCGAAGCAGAAGAAAATGCAGAAGATGAAACATCAATAAAAACGACCACAGAAGCTGTACAAACCACAGAAGAACCAATTACAGAGGAGATCGAGGACCAAGACTATACATCCTCAGAGGAACAAACTCCACCACCACTCGTACCAATCATTCCACAAACGGTAGAATCAACTACCAAGGCACGAAGAACATCAGAGGCTGCACAAAAAGAAACACAAGAAGCCTCTGAAGAAAGTTTTGATGACATTGATGATCATCTTCCACGCACAACTCAGTGGACAAAAAGCCATCCTCCAAGCCAAATAATTGGAGAACCTTCTGAATCAGTAAAAACAAGGTCTGCCACTACTAATTTTTGTTTCTTTACAAATTTTATTAGTGTTATAGAACCAAAGAAGATTTCTGAAGCCCTAGATGACCCAAACTGGGTAGACGCCATGCAAGAAGAACTTCTGCAATTTGAGCGTAACAGAGTATGGACTTTAGTACCTCTGCCAAGAGGGAAACAGGCCATTGGGACTAAATGGGTCTACAGAAACAAGAAGGATGAAGATGGAGTGGTCGTCAGAAACAAAGCAAGATTAGTAGCAAAAGGATATAGACAAGAAGAAGGCATATACTATGATGAGACTTTTGCCCCTGTCGCACGTCTCGAAGCAATAAGAATATTCTTAGCCTTCGCAGCCCACAGAGGTTTTAAAGTCTATCAGATGGACGTAAAATCAGCTTTTCTAAACGGTGAAATCCAAGAAGAGGTTTACGTAAATCAGCCACCAGGTTTTGAAAGCTCAAAGTTTCCAAGGCATGTATACTACCTTGAAAAGGCTCTATACGGACTGAAACAGGCTCCAAGAGCATGGTACGAACGACTTTCTACCTTCCTTCTAGTCAATGGCTACAACAGAGGTACAACAGATACTACCTTATTCTATAAACGCAAAAATAGTGAGATAATGCTTGTACAAATATACGTAGATGACATAATTTTTGGGTCTACAAATTCAGAAGAGTGCAAAATTTTTGAAAAACTCATGCAGAGTGAGTTTGAAATGAGTATGATGGGAGAATTAACATTCTTCCTCGGACTTCAAGTCAAACAATCTTCAGAGGGAATTTTTATAAATCAAGCCAAATATGTCTCTGACATACTTTTAAAATATAATCTCTCTGATACCTCTGCAATGAAGACTCCAATGGCCACTGGAAATAAGTTATTCTTAGATCCAAATGGTATTTCTGTAGAAAGTACTCTCTACAGAGGCATGATTGGATCTCTGTTATACTTAACAGCAAGCAGACCTGACATTATGCATGTCACATGTCTTTGTGCACGTTATCAAGCTAATCCAAAGAAATCACATTATGATGCTGTAAAAAGAATCTTTAGATACCTGAAGGGGACCAACAATCTTGGTCTCTGGTATCCACGGAACTCTGGTTTTAGTCTTAAAGCTTATACAGATTCAGACTATGGAGGATGCATGCTCGACAGAAAGAGTACCTCTGGGAGTTGTCAATTCCTAGGTGGTAAACTAGTCAGTTGGACCTCCAAGAAGCAGAATTGTGTCTCCACATCCACTGCAGAAGCTGAATACGTTGCTGCCGCTAGCTGTTGTTCTCAGGTTCTATGGATGAAGACTCAGCTAAAAGACTACGGCCACATTCTGTTCAAAATACCCATCTTCTGTGATTCCAAAAGTGCTATTGCTATCTCTGCCAACCCTGTGCAACACTCAAAAACCAAGCATATCGATATAAGGTATCATTTCTTGAAACATCATGTTGAATACGGTACAATCGAAATGCATTTCGTGCCCACAGAATATCAACTCGCTGACTTATTCACCAAAGCATTAGACGAGAAAAGATTCAACTTCTTGGTGGGTAAGTTAGGAATGATTAACATGGTGTGAAAATCCTCTGTAAGTATAGCTTTATCTTCCGTAAATAATAAGTAAATACATTGCTTAATTTATTGCTTTGATTGATTCTACTTCTGTATGTAAATTCTTAAAACCTTAAATAGTTCTTAAAATCACAGAGCTTCTGTAAGTCAACTCAGAACCTCTGACGACCCCTACAGAACCTCTGAAAAACATGACCTATGTTCTATGCAAAACTTATCATTCTTTGATCCAAGCATAGGTCAAGGGGGAGCAAAAGGAAATTACTTGATCTACAGAGGTGATTAGATCAAGGGGGAGCAGAAGGGAACCGTGAAATGATCTAAAGAGATAAAACTTTCAAGGGAAAGCCAAAGAAAAATGTCGATGACTCCATATCGACAGAAGTCAGATATCACTGCCGAGAAAAGAAGAACCAAAAGGTATGTCTCTCGCACAAAAGGTTTTTGGAAAACAATTTTCTAGGACAAGAATTGTCAAATATGTCCTAAATATACTGTGAATAACATTTCAAAAATCAAAAGCTCAAAAAGTTTCACAAAATTTGAATTAGGAGAAATTTAAGGTCATAGAGCTTCTGCTGAGCTCAACAGAGGTTCTGCAAGAAATATGCTATGTGATCACAAATTAACCCTCTGTCGATCTTTTGGAATGTTATCTCGGAAACCGAAAACGCGGACCATGACCTCCTCGAACAAACCGTTTTTTTTAACAGTTTTCTCGGACACAAACTTTCAAATATGTCCGAAAAACATCTCTTAAACCAAATCAAAAATTGGATGATCAAAAATATTAATAAAATTTTTGTTATGAGATTTTTTCTCTCATAGAGCTTCTGCTGGCCCTCACAGAACTTCTGCAAGTTCCAACAGAGCCACAAAACCTCTGCGAAGCAAATTTCTTCACAAAAAAAAAACGATTTTATCCTCTCCAATGCCTTTACAAATGTTTTGGTTAAAGAAGAACCCCACAGAAGTCATGATAACAATGAGATATATGAGAAGGTTAAAACTCAAGATTTTCAAAATCACAGAGCTTCTGTAAAACACAAAAGTTCTGCCATTTTGTTATCTGTGGTAATAACGGTTACTGTTACTGCGAGTGAAACTCATATGGCTAAAATCAACCTCACGCGCCTAGCATTAATGGGCCGCGCACGACGTCCTGTCATATTCTGACAAGGCCTACGTGTCCCATTTTCATTGGGCGTACATGGAACGTTTTTATTTGGAAAGTTGAACCCGCCGCTCAAACTCGAGTGCGGATTCCAAACTTTAATCCATTGCCATATATTTTACTCTTTCGAATTCTACCGTTTTACCATCCTATAAAAACAAAGCTTACCCTCTCATAAAACATTTTACAAACTCTCATCTTCTTCTCCGGCGAAACTCTGCAAAAAGCTTGCAAAAATCTTATTCTTAAAATCAAATGGCTTCATCTTCTCGAGCTACATCCTCTGAACTCTCTCCGGCGAACTCACCGGAACACTCCCCTGCACATTCAGAACATTCTGAAAACCCCAGCCTTGCAAGAAATATTGAACAACAAGATTCCGGGGACTCAGCAGACTTTGCTCCGACGACACACTTGCAAAACTTTATAGCAAAGGATCATTTCGAAGCCATTCTTCCTATCAAATCCAACAACTGCTATTTGGTCCCCTCACCCACTACTTTCGGCGAAGCCCATGCCATACTTCTGAACATCATGGAGAATCATGTCCTCTTCCCTCTACTATCAAGAACCCCGAACAAAATTCCAGTCCGTTATTTGAACCAATTTTGGCAAAGCTGCCGATTTGATAAAGAAGATTCTCTTATCAAAGGGTACATTTCAAGACCTGATAAATCTGAGCATCTTGAAATCAAGTTCAACAGAACAATGTTCTCACTTGAATTCAACCTACCAACAAGGGGTCTTCTGGGATTGAAGAGTTATGCAGAGCATCCAACAGACGAAGAGCTCTGTCGATTCGTGGAAATGCTTGGGTACAACACCCAACTACGGAAGAGAAATGACTTCCGCAGAGACCGATTACCACCTCTGTGGAACACTTTGTTCTTTATTCTTAACAGATGCCTGACAGGAAAGATAGGCAGTATTGACCAGAGCTCACATCAAATCTTGAGCATCATGTATGGGGTTTACTATGATCTTCCACTAGATTATGCGACCATAATGATGCAAGAGATCATAAACACCATCGACAGAAAGAACAACTCGAAAAGGGTCAAAGAGAACGATCCCAACTTTCTACCACCTCTGCAATTCCAAAGAATATTAGGAGTACTGTTCGAACCTCTGCTGCTAATCCAAAATTGGCCAATGGAAGGGCCAACTCCCAAACAGTTCCCGATGAACAAGAATACCCCCACTGATCATGCTGATGGCTACTCACACTGCAGACCTCTGTCAAAGAAGCTTCTGCAATACGCATCGAATAAATCCCTTAAGAAAGAGTATATACACGATCATAGAACTCCTAAACCGAGTCCTATGACACCCCCGCGTTTAGGTGTCCCCCTAGGAACAATGATAGCAAAACCTCTTTCCACTCAAGAAGAAAAGGATCAGAAGTTAGCAAAGCACATGGCTATTCAACTCAGCTTTATAGCCAAACGTGCAGAACTAATGGGAAAGAAGTCTTCATCAAGAACCTCTGCATCTACTCCAAAAGCTAAGAAGAGGAAAACTGCAGAAGGCACCTCAACAAGCGCTGCAGAAGATCAACCCTCACCTCCTCATACCACAGAAATTGGCTCCTCTGCTCCTCCCTCCTCCCCAAAAGTGAAGAAGAAAAGATCAAAATCAACAGAAGAAGGGGCACCAAATCCTAAGAGGAGGAAAACCAAAAAGGGGCATGGTAAATCACTTGCAAAGTTGGTAACCATTGCAGAAGAGGAAACTGCTGAAGAAGAAGTTGCAGAAAAAGAAATGACTACAGAAAGGTATCAATCACCCTATCAATCTCCAGATAGATTTGCTCACCAAGGAGACCTGAACGACTTCTTACAGAACCCTGAAATTGCCAACACCCTAAATACAGCAGGGTGGACGGCACAACCTCTCGACCACCACTCTCCAGAAGAACAAGATTTCTTCATTTCTGGCATTGACACACATCTGCAAGAAGATGACACAACACCCAGAAATCAACCAGCCGAAACCCCTGTTATTTTACAAAACCCTTTCATTCAAGGATTGGATGTCCACAGAAGAAGTCCAAACCCAGCTTCAGAAGAAATAGAACAAACTAAAGCTGAATGGAACAGAGGTGAAATTACAGAGGCTTCTGAGAATATGATGGAAGAAGAGAGAGAAAAAGGGGCCGAAGTTGTACAACAAGAGGGATTAACAACAACGGAAAAAGAAATAGAGATCTTAGAGACAGATTCAGATGAAGAAGAAGCTATCTGGATACGTAAGGGTCTTTATCATCCACATGTCATGAGATTATTTGGATCTCATCAAATGTATGACCAATTACGACCAGAGCAAGAAACTTCCACAGAACTTAGGGAAGAAGCAAGAAAAGATGCCTGGATAAATAGAGGCACACAACCAAAACCAACTCCAAGTGCAACCCACATTTCTAACTCCGCAGGTCTAGCTGCAGAAGGAGTTATTGAAAAAGAGCAGCACAGCTCGAACCTCACCCAAACCATCCAGCCAGAGGTTATTCTTTCAACCTATGTGCCCACAAAAACCGGGGAAACCATTCCTAGGGAGTCTCCTCAAAGAGACTCACCTATAGTTCGTGATCAATTGCCCCAGATCACAGAAGAACGCCCAACAGAGGAATTTGTTTCCTCTGCCACGCACTTGTTAAGACCCAGACTTCTTTCAGAGAGAAGTAGAGAGCACAAAGACAAAGAGACTCTAGACAAGTCTCCTAGTCCACAGAAGGATATTCCAATACCCACCTCTGGAGTGGATTTGGACAATGTTCTTCTCAGAACTTCTGTAGGGATTGAAACTCATATTTCTTCTCAAGGATCAGAAGGAAATCCTTCCATTCTCAACGTACAAACAGGAATGAAAGAAGGTATCCAAGGAACAGGGATTCACTCTGGAGACGAATGTGTTCCTCCAGAGGTTACCACCGGAACACAAGTTACAAGGGATGAGTTCCAAACCCTTGAGACCTCTGTGAACCAAACCTTGAAAGAGTTGCAAAGCTCTTTCAAATCTTTTGCAGAGACAACATCACTGGCACTGCTAAACCTGAACACCAAAATGGACAACCTGTCCACAGAGGTGAAAACTGCCATCTCACAGATGAAGTCTGCTGCAACCGCATCCACCACTTCTGCCGCAACAACTACTCCTTCTTCGATTGAGAACTCCATCAACAAGTTCCTTGATCAATTGAACAAACAGACTTCAGTGTCAACGGGCATCACTCCTGCAGATCTACAGAAGGCCCTACAAAAAGTTCAAGAAGAAGCCATGCGAAATACCATGCTGATGCAACCCAAAGACTACATGACAAGAGCACAGCTGACAGAGCTTGGGCAGAACGTGATTAATCAAGTGACAGAAGTCATACTTTCCTTCACCACTGCCAATGCTAACTTCGTCAAAGATTTCAGAGAAAGTGTAGGAAGGATGAGATTCAAAACAGAGGCAGAGCTAGCAACTCTTCTTGGCCTCTGTGATGATGTTTGCGCGAAACTGATCGCTGCTGGAGCCACAATGCCAAAGAAACCCGATGCTTCCTGCAGAGCAGAGGGTACATCAGACAAGGGTCAGGATGACTCTGATGATGATGACCATCCTGGTCCATCAGATCATCCTGAGGGGGAGAAAACTACAGAGAAAGCTGCAAGCAGAGGACTTACAGGTCCACCAATAGCCGCAGAACCTCTGAGTCAAGCACCTCCAGAACAGACCCGACAACAACAAACCCAAAAGACCATAGAGACAACACCCATCTCTGTGGAATCATCTACTGACGAAACCAAAACTCCAGAAGCAGAACAGCAAGCCACAGAGGCAACAACCGCCCCTGAGGTAATCATTTTGGAAGAAACAGATGAACAAACCACAGAGAAAACACCCACCTCTGTGGAAACACCCCAAACCATACCCAGAAGAAAGTCGATTGCCACCAAACCAAAAAGAGCAACGACCTCTGCTTCTGACATTCTGAAAAGGATGCACACAACAATGAGTAATCGTATGGTGAAGAGAGAAGAAGAAAGGCACAGGTTCACTTTAGCTTTCAGAATGGCAAGAAGATTTAATGTCAATACTTCATCAACAGAAACTGAGCTCGCAGAAGAAGTCATCAAACACCTCCAACAGAGGTTACAGAGCAAGTCAAGCCAACAGAACCATCGCCACAAAATTCCTCTAAATCACAATCGTCAAAATCCACAGAGGCAACCTCCATCAAACCAACAGAAGTGCCAACCTCAAAACCCACAAAAGCAACAGGTTCTGCCACAACAATAGCAAAAGATAAGGGCAAAGGGATACTGACAGAAGAGCCAAAGAAGAAGAAAACATTGCCAAAGCCAACAGAAAAACTAATGAAGAGTGCGTTTGACGCCTTTCAAACCCCAAAACCCGAAGAAGTTGACTGGGCACATGGATTGAAGCCTCTGTCAGAAATTCCTCTAACTGGTAGAGCTGCAGAAGTTGTTCAACAGATGGAGAGTCTCAGAAGACAAATTCCACGACCTGGTCCAACACATGAAGAGATGGAAGAAGTGGTATACAAATACCTCTACAAACAATCCTATCAGACAAATCATCCAGTAGATCATGTGACAGATCCAAGGATCAGAGAAGAATTTGAGAACATCTTCACAAGAACAAAGCCAAGAACCAAAGCAGATGTCTTCTCAATTCACAAAATCAAAAAAGTGATCTCCTGCAGATTCTCCTTCACAAGAACCTATCCAAGGGTCAGGTACAATCTTTACAAAGTCAGAAGAGAGAACAATTCAGAATCTACCTTCGCTGATGCTGACTTAAGAAACATCAATCCTTACGATCTACCTGACCTTCTGCAATGGACAAAAGACAACTACAACACAGAGCCTAATACCAGAGCCTATCAAGTGTTGAGAAAAGCGATGAGGGAAAAGCTTCTGCTATACAGCATGATAGATTTTCAGCTGGGAAAGGATCTTGGTCTCAAACATCTAGATCTACGACCACCAGAAGATCGCTGCCCACCAGACGTTGTGCCCAACTCAATCATCAGAGAACCCATATTTGGGTTAGTCTTTCAAAACCCACAACACCAGGTTAAACTTTTTGTACTCATGGATTGTCAGAAGTACGCAACCAGTACTCTGAGCAAATTCAGAGCAAGCCTTGTAAAATACAGAGGTACAGAGAAAATGGATAGAGATGATGCAGATACTTTCATCAGAGAAATAGACTCAACAATCCGCCTAAGAGAACTCTGCATCAGATTCTACAAAGAGATCAGAAAAGTCGGCAGAGACAACAGAAGCTACAACGATTTCAAAGATGCCAAAATCTGATTCTCAGACCTCCAATCTCTGCAAACAAAGTTACTTTCATTGTACTCAAATGTAAAATGCCTCTGGCATATTTCTAAATGAAAGAAATTTCGAGGTATTGTTTAACCTCTGTCTTATCTAACTTAGCCAAACTTAACTCAGGTTCAAATTTTTATTTTTCACTACTTAGGGGGAGATTGTTAGCTTCAATCTTCCTAATCATAGAAGTATTTAGAAGTAGTGAAAAATAGGCTAAGTGAAGAAAGCCTCTTACAGAGGCTCTGCCGACATTACCGAGAAATCAAGGTCAAGAAGCTACAGAAGGAGCAGAGGCTTCCTACAGAAGCTCTGTCATACGCACAAAGAAGACCAAAGACTCGGAATCCGGCGAAGACTGCTCCACAGAGGACCAGACCGCAGAACCTCTGTAACTCATTACAGAGCCTCTGTGGTCCTCACTGAGACTTGAAGATATCTATAATATCTTGCTACTGTTCCAAGACCTGTTCATCAACTTGCATGGAAAAGTACTGTCAAAACACGTGTCAAGCTCTGAGTGGACTCAATAGGGCATGGTACAAAATAGACGTCTGCGCCATTTAATGCATTTACCAATAGTACATCTGCTCCATTAAATGCGCATGGCTCAAACAACTGCTCACACCATCCAGTTTACTATTCATGCCGTAAAAGGAACAGTGACCTACTTCATAGTCTTCTAAGAGTAGTATAAAAGGAAGTCTCATGTTGAGATCTTCCTAAGAACGAATACACAAGGAATCACTAATACTCTCAAGCTTTATTGTCAAATATCTGAGTGTTATATTCTCACACACACCAACAGTTCTTAATCTGTTCTTCGTGTTGTTATTATATATTGAATAACAGTAACTGTTCAAGAAATCCTTTTCATTCTTTACTGTTTTCTTTATATATGTGCGTTCTAATATCTATCAAACATATCTGTTAGTTTAATACGCTTCCGCATCAAACTCTAAACTCTACTAATAGATTGTTAATCTTGATTAAGTGTATCTGGGAACCAACAATTGTCATCTCCGGCAGTTCTCTAAAACTGCTTTCGCTGTTGTACCCTGGAAACAGACGGAAAATCTGTTTAAGGGAATCGTGTCCAACACGAGCCTCAACGGTTCTCGTTTATAGGAATTCGTTTCCTTTAATTTTCTGCTTCTTCTTATTTCTGTTTCGTTTTCGTTATTTAATAATTAATCCTGTGTATGATTAATATATAGAAAAAATAGCAACAATCTTAAACAGATTTATTAAAGAGATGTCTTAAACAAATTTATGAAACAGATTTCTTAAGCGAATTTGGTAAACGAAGATAATCGAGTCTGTTTCGATTTCCTGTCGTGTCTTAAACGAAAATGGTGAACGAAGTTAATCGAGTCTGTTTCGATTTCCTGTCGTGTCTTAAACAGAACTTGTAAGCGAGGTGAATCGAGTCTGTTTCGATTCTCTGTCGTGTCTTAACAGAATTTATTAAAGAATTCGTAAACAAAGTTAATCGAATTTGTCTCGATTTTCTGTCGTATCTTAATCAGAATCATTAACGAAATTAATCGAGTTTGTTTCGGTATAATTCGTTTGTGGAAATTGTTTATTAATCGAATTTTGTTTCGATATAATTCGGTGTGTGAAAACAGTTATTAATCGAGTTAATTCGTTGTGTGAAAAATTGTTTATTAATCGAGTTTGTTTCGAGATAATTCGTTTTGTAAAAACTGTTTATTAATCGAGTTTGTTTTCGATTATTAGTCGTGTATAAATAGTTTATAAATTAAGTGTGTCTTAATTCGTTTTACAAACTCATAGTACGGGACTGACTGTTCTCTTGAAATTTGTTTTCAGTATGGTGGAGACTGTAGTAAACCCAACTGTTTCCATACCGGTGGCTAATAACACGACTACTACCACACCGGTGCCAAATACGATGGCAAATCACGCTGAGAGACCGAAAAAAATTATGGCCTGAATTTCAAAAGGTGGCAGCAAAAGATGTTCTTCTACCTGACCACGTTGAATCTGGCTCGGTTCCTTACTGAAGTTGCTCCTCAAATTGGTGAAGGAGAGGCCGACACTCAATCTGTGAGCGCGATTGAAGCCTGGAAGCACTCAGAATTTTTGTGCCGCAACTATGTGTTGAATGGGCTAGCCGATCCACATTACAATGTGTACTGTAAAGTAACCACGACTAAGGAACTTTGGGAGTCTCTGGATCGAAAGTATAAGACCGAAGATGCGGGAACCAAGAAACACGTTGTTGCTCGCTTCTTGGATTTCAAGATGATTGACTCAAAAACTGTGACGAGTCAAGTTCAAGATCTTCAAGTGATATTGCATGATATACCTGCCGAAGGTATGATTCTTAGTGAAACTTTCCATGTAGCAGCGATGATCGAAAAGTTACCTCCTTGTTGGGTAGACTTCAAGAATTACCTTAAGCATAAGCGGAAGGAAATGTCTGTGGAGGAGCTTGTGGTGCGTCTTCGTATTGAAGAAGACAATCGAATGGCTTTGAAGAAGGACGGTTATGATGTGGTGGAAGTTGCTCAATCTTCCAAAAACAAAGGAAAATGGAAAGCAAAAAGTCTTGGTCCTCAAAAAGGAACTTTCAAGAAGAAGTTCAAGTGCTACAATTGTGGCAAACCGGGTCACAAAGCGGCTGAATGCAAGTTGCCTAAGAAGGACAATTCGCGTCAAGCTAACATGGTGAACGATGACTTGGTGGCAATGATCACGGACTTTACAACCATGAATCTCACGACCATGGTCTCGGAGGTAAATGTGATGGATGCAAACTCTAAGGAATGGTGGGTTGATACCGGAGCTACACGTCATGTGTGTTATGACAAGAGTAACTTCAACACCTTCAAAGATGTTGATGATGGTGAAAAGCACTTCATGGGGAATGTTGCTACCGCCGATGTGAAGGGTATTGGAGAAGTGATGTTGAAAATGACTTCCGGAAAAGAACTCAAGCTCAAAGATGTTTTGTATGTATCGGAGCTTAGAAAGAACCTCGTTTCGGGTTGGTTATTGAATAAGTTTGGGTTTAAACTAGTGTTTGAGTCGGACAAGTTTGTTTTGTCCAAGAGTGGTATGTATGTGGGGAAAGGATATGCCTTGAATGGCATGTTTAAATTAAATGTTATGGCAATTTAAATGTAATGATTATTAAGAATATGAATAAACGCAAGTTCTAATCTTGTTTATATACTTGAATTTTCCAATTGCTTGGGATGGCCGTTTAGAACATGTATATGTTTATTCCATTCGACATTTAATTTAAATGTGTATACCAAAAAGTTTTGATATTGACTCAAATCACAAGTGCCCCACATGTGTAAAAAATCAAAACTTATTTAGATCATATTTTCAATCGGTTGAAAGGAAAAACCGAACCGTGATTTAACTCATACTAACGTGTATGATTTAAAATCAGTAAAAAAAAATTCACGTTTATCGATGATAGCAAGAAATATTTATTTTTAAAATAAATATGAAGTAATACACAAGTTTGTCTTGTTTAAAAATGAAATTATTTTTATACAAGTTTGTCTTGTTTAAAAGTGAAGTTGGAAAAACAACTTCATATAGACAAAAAGAAGGTCTAGACTAATTTACTCAAGTTTATCTTGTTTAAAGTTAAAGTTGAAAATCCACTTAATCCATGATGGAATTTGAATTCTTGGGTAAATGTGGTGAAGTGGTAGAATGGCTACGTGAGTTTGTGAAAGATGTTCCCGGATGGCCTAAGCCGGTAACGGTCATTTGGTATACATTGTGATAACCGATCGGAAATTGGTAGAGCTCAAAGTACAATGTATAATGGGAAGTCTAGACACATTAGACGTAGACATAATATGATACGACAATTATTCTCTACTGGAGTTATCACGATTGACCATGTGAAGTCAAAAGATAACATTGCGGATCCGCTTACGAAAGGCCTAAGTAGAGATTTAGTTCATAAGTCGTCAAGAGGAATGGGACTAAAGCCCTTGAATGAATAATTCATGCAAAGGAAACCTTACCCAGAAGACTGGAGATCCCAAGATCTGGGTTCAAAAGGACAACCTAGTTGTATCAATGAGGGAGGTCACTGTGAGGGAATAAAATTTCCTAATCAGTGATAGTGAGGCTAAGCTTATAGCTTTTAATGATTATTGAAAATCACCTATGTGAGAGAGAAGTGGGGTCGCTTCGAAGGGAATTGTGGGGGCGCAATTCCTAACTGCTCTCGCTGAACCAGGCTAGTGTTCATGACCATAACGAACACGGCTATGAGGATATGACCTTGTTAGGAAGAGTCATGTGTGAAATGTATTGTCGTCTACATAAATGGTAGTTCAGTTCAAAGACATCGAGTCTACTGACAACTAGGAGACTAAGTATGTGTCACAAGGGAAGGTTCAAAGGGTAACACCTACCTATCCTATGCAGGATTCGACTATTGGAAATTTCGTAGGAAAATTTTCGTATACATAGATTGATCTCCATTCATGTGGGGGATTGTTGGAAATTTTTAGTAAAAAATATGGTTTTTACTAAACTTTGGACGCATTTAAATATATGTATATGTGTTATATATAATTAACTCTTAGTGGGTTTATGTTCTCCTATATGAGAGCTTCGAAACGATATATAATACGTCCAAAACGGAGTATGTGTGAATGAGATATCGATGCTCAAAGATGAGTAATTGGATGAAATTAGCAAAAACCCAAGTTGGGTGTGGGAAGGTGTCCCACATAGGAAGAGAGAGTAAACTTTCTTTGGTTTATAATCAAAGAAGTGTGAGGAGTTGACAAGCTCTTTGATTGGTTAAACTCTAACTCCTACCCGCGCGCAGGGGGGTGCCGATGGACGATTTCGTAAGCTAAAATCGTCGAACTTGTGTGCGGACACGAATGCAGCTCCAAATTCTCGTGCTCACGCAGCTCGGTTTTGCTAAATTTTCTGTTGACCAGTTTGTATTTTGAAACTGAAACTGTATTTTGGTTACAGTTTTAAATTTCGTAATTAAGTTTTTCGGTTTCATAATCAATTTCTTAATTCCGAATTTATGAATGTCGGTTACAGTATTGATTTGTTATTATGAATTCCGGTTTCAGTAACCGATTTATTAATTACGAATTTATGCTTGTCGGTTTCAAATTCCAATATAAATACATGGTCTCGTTTTCATCCAAAGACACAACGAACTGAACACGTTTTCAGAACTCAACTCTCTCTCGATATTCTCTCCATACGAAACTCGAACAGTAGCATACGAATTTATTTCTGGCGAATTTTCCGGGCAAGATTGTCATCTCTGGCAGTTCTCTAAAACTGCTTTCGCTGTTGTACCCTGGAAACAGACGGAAAATCTGTTTAAGGGAATCGTGTCCAACACGAGCCTCAGCGGTTCTCGTTTATAGGAATTGGTTTCCTTTAATTTTCTGCTTCTTCTTATTTCTATTTCGTTTTCGTTATTTAATAATTACCTGTGTATGATTAATATATAGAAAAAATACCAACAATCTTAAACAGATTTATTAAAGAGATGTCTTAAACAAATTTATGAAACAGATTTCTTAAGCGAATTTGGTAAACGAAGATAATCGAGTCTGTTTCGATTTCCTGTCGTGTCTTAAACAGAATTTGTAAACGAAGTGAATCGAGTCTGTTTCGATTCTCTATCGTGTCTTAACAGAATTTATTAAAGAATTCGTAAACAAAGTTAATCGAATTTGTCTCGATTTTCTGTCGTATCTTAATCAGAATCATTAACGAAATTAATCGAGTTTGTTTCGATATAATTCGTTTGTGGAAATAGTTTATTAATCGGATTTTGTTTCGATATAATTCGATGTGTGAAAACAGTTATTAATCGAGTTAATTCGTTGTGTGAAAAATTGTTTATTAATCGAGTTTGTTTCGATATAATTCGTTTTGTAAAAACTGTTTATTAATCGAGTTTGTTTTCGATTATTAGTCGTGTATAAATAGTTTATAAATTAAGTGTGTCTTAATTCGTTTTACAAACTCATAGTACGGGACTGACTGTTCTCTTGAAATTTGTTTTCAGTATGGTGGAGACTGTAGTAAACTCAACTGTTTCCATACCGGTGGCTAATAACACGACTACTACCACACCGGTGCCAAATACGATGGCAAATCACGCTGAGAGACCGAAAAAAAATTTGGCCTGAATTTCAAAAGTTGGCAGCAAAAGATGTTCTTCTACCTGACCACGTTGAATCTGGCTCGGTTCCTTACTGAAGTTGCTCCTCAAATTGGTGAAAGAGAGGCCGACACTCAATCTGTGAGCGCGATTGAAGCCTGGAAGCACTCAGAATTTTTGTGCCGCAACTATGTGTTGAATGGGCTAGCCGATCCACTTTACAATGTGTACTATAAAGTAACCACGGCTAAGGAACTTTGGGAGTCTCTGGATCGAAAGTATAAGACCGAAGATGCGGGAACCAAGAAACACGTTGTTGCTCGCTTCTTGGATTTCAAGATGATTGACTCAAAAACTGTGACGAGTCAAGTTCAAGATCTTCAAGTGATATTGCATGATATACTTGCCGAAGGTATGATTCTTAGTGAAACTTTCCAAGTAGCAGCGATGATCAAAAAGTTACCTCCTTGTTGGGTAGACTTCAAGAATTACCTTAAGCATAAGCGGAAGGAAATGTCTGTGGAGGAGCTTGTGGTGCGTCTTCGTATTGAAGAAGACAATCGATTGGCTTTGAAGAAGGACGGTTATGATGTGGTGGAAGTTGCTCAATCTTCCAAAAACAAAGGAAAAGGGAAAGCAAAAAGTCTTGGTCCTCAAAAAGGAACTTTCAAGAAGAAGTTCAAGTGCTACAATTGTGGCCAACCGGGTCACAAAGCGGCTGAATGCAAGTTGCCTAAGAAGGACAATTCGCGTCAAGCTAACATGGTGAACGATGACTTGGTGGCAATGATCACGAACTTTACAACCATGAATCTCACGACCATGGTCTCGGAGGTAAATGTGATGGATGCAAACTCTAAGGAATGGTGGGTTGATACCGGAGCTACACGTCATGTGTGTTATGACAAGAGTAACTTCAACACCTTCAAAGATGTTGATGATGGTGAAAAGCTCTTCATGGGGAATGCCGCTACCGCCGATGTGAAGGGTATTGGAGAAGTGATGTTGAAAATGACTTCTGGAAAAGAACTCAAGCTCAAAGATGTTTGGTATGTACCGGAGCTTAGAAAGAACCTCGTTTCGGGTTGGTTATTGAATAAGTTTGGGTTTAAACTAGTGTTTGAGTCGGACAAGTTTGTTTTGTCCAAGAGTGGTATGTATGTGGGGAAAGGATATGCCTTGAATGGCATGTTTAAATTAAATGTTATGGCAATTTAAATGTAATTATTATTAAGAATATGAATAAACGCAAGTTCTAATCTTGTTTATATACTTGAATTTTCCAATTGCTTGGGATGGCCGTTTAGAACATGTATATGTTTATTCCATTCGACATTTAATTTAAATGTGTATAAAAAATGTTTTTATATTGACTCAAATCACAAGTGCCCCACATGTGTAAAAAATCAAAACTTATTTAGATCATATTTTCAATCGGTTGAAAGGAAAAACCGAACCGTGATTTAACTCATACTAACGTGTATGATTTAAAATCCGTAATTTTTTTTTCACGTTCATCGATGATAGCAAGAAATATTTATTTTTAAAATAAATATGAAGTAATACACAAGTTTGTCTTGTTTAAAAATGAAATTATTTTTATACAAGATTGTCTTGTTTAAAAGTGAAGTTGGAAAAACAACTTCATATAGACAAAAAGAAGGTCTAGATTAATTTACTCAAGTTTATCTTGTTTAAAGTTAAAGTTGAAAATCCACTTAATCCATGATGGAATTTGAATTCTTGGATAAATGTGGTGAAGTGGTAGAATGGCTACGTGAGTTTGTGAAAGATGTTCCCGGATGGCCTAAGCCGGTAACGGTCATTTGGTATACATTGTGATAACCGATCGGAAATTGGTAGAGCTCAAAGTACAATGTATAATGGGAAGTCTAGACACATTAGACGTAGACATAATATGATACGACAATTATTCTCTACTGGAGTTATCACGATTGACCATGTGAAGTCAAAAGATAACATTGCGGATCCGCTTACGAAAGGCCTAAGTAGAGATTTAGTCCATAAGTCGTCAAGAGGAATGAGACTAAAGCCCTTGAATGAATAATTCATGCAAAGGAAACCTTACCCAGAAGACTGGAGATCCCAAGATCTGGGTTCAAAAGGACAACCTAGTTGTATGAATGAGGGAGGTCACTGTGAGGGAATAAAATTTCCTAATCAGTGATAGTGAGGCTAAGCTTATAGCTTTTAATGATTATTGAAAATCACCTATGTGAGAGAGAAGTGGGGTCGCTTCGAAGGGAATTGTGGGGGCGCAATTCCTAACTGCTCTCGCTGAACCAGGCTAGTGTTCATGACCATAACGAACACGACTATGAGGATATGACCATGTTAGGAAGAGTCATGTGTGAAATGTATTGTCGTCTACATAAATGGTAGTTCAGTTCAAAGACATCGAGTCTACTGACAACTAGGAGACTAAGTATGTTTCACAAGGGAAGGTTCAAAGGGTAACACCTACCTATCCTATGCAGGATTCGACTATTGGAAATTTCGTAGGAAAATTTTCGTATGCATAGATCGATCTCCATTCATGTGGGGGATTGTTGGAAATTTTTAGTAAAAAATATGGTTTTTACTAAACTTTGGACGCATTTAAATATATGTATATGTGTTATATATAATTAACTCTTAGTGGGTTTATGTTCTCCTATATGAGAGCTTCGAAACGATATGTAATACGTCCAAAACGATATATAATACGTCCAAAACGGAGTATGTGTGAATGAGATATCGATGCTCAAAGATGAGTAATTGGATGAAATTAGCAAAAACCCAAGTTGGGTGTGGGAAGGTGTCCCACATAGGAAGAGAGAGTAAACTTTCTTTGGTTTATAATCAAAGAAGTGTGAGGAGTTGACAAGCTCCTTGATTGGTTAAACTCTAACTCCTACCCGCGCGCAGGGGGGGTGCCGATGGACGATTTCGTAAGCTAAAATCGTCGAACTTGTGTGCGGACACGAATGCAGCTCCAAATTCTCGTGCTCACGCAGCTCGGTTTTGCTAAATTTTCTGTTGACCAGTTTGTATTTTGAAACTGAAACTGTATTTTGGTTACAGTTTTAAATTTCGTAATTAAGTTTTTCGGTTTCATAATCAATTTCTTAATTCCGAATTTATGAATGTCGGTTACAGTATTGATTTGTTATTATGAATTCCGGTTTCAGTAACCGATTTATTCATTACGAATTTATGCTTGTCGGTTTCAAATTCCAATATAAATACATGGTCTCGTTTTCATCCAAAGACACAACGAACTGAACACGTTTTCAGAACTCAACTCTCTCTCGATATTCTCTCCATACGAAACTCAAACAGTAGCATACGAATTTATTTCTAGCGAATTTTCCGGGCAAGATTGTCATCTCTGGCAGTTCTCTAAAACTGCTTTCGCTGTTGTACCCTGGAAACAGACGGAAAATCTGTTTAAGGGAATCGTGTCCAACACGAGCCTCAGCGGTTCTCGTTTATAGGAATTGGTTTCCTTTAATTTTCTGCTTCTTCTTATTTCTGTTTCGTTTTCGTTATTTAATAATTAATCCTGTGTATGATTAATATATAGAAAAAATACCAACAATCTTAAACAGATTTATTAAAGAGATGTCTTAAACAAATTTATGAAACAGATTTCTTAAGCGAATTTGGTAAACGAAGATAATCGAGTCTGTTTCGATTTCCTGTCGTGTCTTAAACTAAAATGGTGAACGAAGTTAATCGAGTCTGTTTCGATTTCCTGTCGTGTCTTAAACAGAATTTGTAAACGAAGTGAATCGAGTCTGTTTCGATTCTCTATCGTGTCTTAACAGAATTTATTAAAGAATTCGTAAACAAAGTTAATCGAATTTGTCTCGATTTTCTGTCGTATCTTAATCAGAATCATTAACGAAATTAATCGAGTTTGTTTCGATATAATTCGTTTGTGGAAATAGTTTATTAATCGGATTTTGTTTCGATATAATTCGATGTGTGAAAACAGTTATTAATCGAGTTAATTCTTTGTGTGAAAAATTGTTTATTAATCGAGTTTGTTTCGATATAATTCGTTTTGTAAAAACTGTTTATTAATCGAGTTTGTTTTCGATTATTAGTCGTGTATAAATAGTGTATAAATTAAGTGTGTCTTAATTCGTTTTACAAACTCATAGTACGGGACTGACTGTTCTCTTGAAATTTGTTTTCAGTATGGTGGAGACTGTAGTAAACTCAACTGTTTCCATACCGGTGGCTAATAACACGACTACTACCACACCGGTGCCAAATACGATGGCAAATCACGCTGAGAGACCGAAAAATAAATTTGGCCTGAATTTCAAAAGGTGGCAGCAAAAGATGTTCTTCTACCTGACCACGTTGAATCTAGCTCGGTTCCTTACTGAAGTTGCTCCTAAAATTGGTGAAAGAGAGGCCGACACTCAATCTGTGAGCGCGATTGAAGCCTGGAAGCACTCAGAATTTTTGTGCCGCAACTATGTGTTGAATGGGATAGCCGATCCACTTTACAATGTGTACTATAAAGTAACCACGGCTAAGGAACTTTGGGAGTCTCTGGATCGAAAGTATAAGACCGAAGATGCGGGAACCAAGAAACACGTTGTTGCTCGCTTCTTGGATTTCAAGATGATTGACTCAAAAACTGTGACGAGTCAAGTTCAAGATCTTCAAGTGATATTGCATGATATACTTGCCGAAGGTATGATTCTTAGTGAAACTTTCCAAGTAGCAGCGATGATCGAAAAGTTACCTCCTTGTTGGGTAGACTTCAAGAATTACCTTAAGCATAAGCGGAAGGAAATGTCTGTGGAGGAGCTTGTGGTGCGTCTTCGTATTGAAGAAGACAATCGAATGGCTTTGAAGAAGGACGGTTATGATGTGGTGGAAGTTGCTCAATCTTCCAAAAACAAAGGAAAAGGGAAAGCAAAAAGTCTTGGTCCTCAAAAAGGAACTTTCAAGAAGAAGTTCAAGTGCTACAATTGTGGACAACCGGGTCACAAAGCGGCTGAATGCAAGTTGCCTAAGAAGGACAATTCGCGTCAAGCTAACATGGTGAACGATGACTTGGTGGCAATGATCACGGACTTTACAACCATGAATCTCACGACCATGGTCTCGGAGGTAAATGTGATGGATGCAAACTCTAAGGAATGGTGGGTTGATACCGGAGCTACACGTCATGTGTGTTATGACAAGAGTAACTTCAACACCTTCAAAGATGTTGATGATGGTGAAAAGCACTTCATGGGGAATGCCGCTACCGCCGATGTGAAGGGTATTGGAGAAGTGATGTTGAAAATGACTTCTGGAAAAGAACTCAAGCTCAAAGATGTTTGGTATGTACCGGAGCTTAGAAAGAACCTCGTTTCGGGTTGGTTATTGAATAAGTTTGGGTTTAAACTAGTGTTTGAGTCGGACAAGTTTGTTTTGTCCAAGAGTGGTATGTATGTGGGGAAAGGATATGCCTTGAATGGCATGTTTAAATTAAATGTTAGGGCAATTTAAATGTAATTATTATTAAGAATATGAATAAACGCAAGTTCTAATCTTGTTTATATACTTGAATTTTCCAATTGCTTGGGATGGCCGTTTAGAACATGTATATGTTTATTCCATTCGACATTTAATTTAAATGTGTATAAAAAAATGTTTTGATATTGACTCAAATCACAAGTGCCCCACATGTGTAAAAAATCAAAACTTATT
Source organism: Saussurea involucrata (assembly GCA_033807775.1). NCBI lineage: Eukaryota > Viridiplantae > Streptophyta > Magnoliopsida > Asterales > Asteraceae > Saussurea > Saussurea involucrata. The sequence continues at coordinate 60,843,563 of CM066313.1, read as the reverse complement.
TAGATCATATTTTCAATCGGTTGAAAGGAAAAACCGAACCGTGATTTAACTCATACTAACGTGTATGATTTAAAATCCGTAATTTTTTTTTTCACGTTCATCGATGATAGCAAGAAATATTTATTTTTAAAATAAATATGAAGTAATACACAAGTTTGTCTTGTTTAAAAATGAAATTATTTTTATACAAGATTGTCTTGTTTAAAAGTGAAGTTGGAAAAACAACTTCATATAGACAAAAAGAAGGTCTAGATTAATTTACTCAAGTTTATCTTGTTTAAAGTTAAAGTTGAAAATCCACTTAATCCATGATGGAATTTGAATTCTTGGATAAATGTGGTGAAGTGGTAGAATGGCTACGTGAGTTTGTGAAAGATGTTCCCGGATGGCCTAAGCCGGTAACGGTCATTTGGTATACATTGTGATAACCGATCGGAAATTGGTAGAGCTCAAAGTACAATGTATAATGGGAAGTCTAGACACATTAGACATAGACATAATATGATACGACAATTATTCTCTACTGGAGTTATCACGATTGACCATGTGAAGTCAAAAGATAACATTGCGGATCCGCTTACGAAAGGCCTAAGTAGAGATTTAGTCCATAAGTCGTCAAGAGGAATGAGACTAAAGCCCTTGAATGAATAATTCATGCAAAGGAAACCTTACCCAGAAGACTGGAGATCCCAAGATCTGGGTTCAAAAGGACAACCTAGTTGTATGAATGAGGGAGGTCACTGTGAGGGAATAAAATTTCCTAATCAGTGATAGTGAGGCTAAGCTTATAGCTTTTAATGATTATTGAAAATCACCTATGTGAGAGAGAAGTGGGGTCGCTTCGAAGGGAATTGTAGGGGCGCAATTCCTAACTGCTCTCGCTGAACCAGGCTAGTGTTCATGACCATAACGAACACGACTATGAGGATATGACCATGTTAGGAAGAGTCATGTGTGAAATGTATTGTCGTCTACATAAATGGTAGTTCAGTTCAAAGACATCGAGTCTACTGACAACTAGGAGACTAAGTATGTTTCACAAGGGAAGGTTCAAAGGGTAACACCTACCTATCCTATGCAGGATTCGACTATTGGAAATTTCGTAGGAAAATTTTCGTATGCATAGATCGATCTCCATTCATGTGGGGGATTGTTGGAAATTTTTAGTAAAAAATATGGTTTTTACTAAACTTTGGACGCATTTAAATATATGTATATGTGTTATATATAATTAACTCTTAGTGGGTTTATGTTCTCCTATATGAGAGCTTCGAAACGATATATAATACGTCCAAAACGATATATAATACGTCCAAAACGGAGTATGTGTGAATGAGATATCGATGCTCAAAGATGAGTAATTGGATGAAATTAGCAAAAACCCAAGTTGGGTGTGGGAAGGTGGCCCACATAGGAAGAGAGAGTAAACTTTCTTTGGTTTATAATCAAAGAAGTGTGAGGAGTTGACAAGCTCCTTGATTGGTTAAACTCTAACTCCTACCCGCGCGCAGGGGGGGTGCCGATGGACGATTTCGTAAGCTAAAATCGTCGAACTTGTGTGCGGACACGAATGCAGCTCCAAATTCTCGTGCTCACGCAGCTCGGTTTTGCTAAATTTTCTGTTGACCAGTTTGTATTTTGAAACTGAAACTGTATTTTGGTTACAGTTTTAAATTTCGTAATTAAGTTTTTCGGTTTCATAATCAATTTCTTAATTCCGAATTTATGAATGTCGGTTACAGTATTGATTTGTTATTATGAATTCCGGTTTCAGTAACCGATTTATTAATTACGAATTTATGCTTGTCGGTTTCAAATTCCAATATAAATACATGGTCTCGTTTTCATCCAAAGACACAACGAACTGAACACGTTTTCAGAACTCAACTCTCTCTCGATATTCTCTCCATACGAAACTCGAACAGTAGCATACGAATTTATTTCTAGCGAATTTTCCGGGCAAGATTGTCATCTCTGGCAGTTCTCTAAAACTGCTTTCGCTGTTGTACCCTGGAAACAGACGGAAAATATGTTTAAGGGAATCGTGTCCAACACGAGCCTCAGCGGTTCTCGTTTATAGGAATTGGTTTCCTTTAATTTTCTGCTTCTTCTTATTTCTGTTTCGTTTTCGTTATTTAATAATTAATCCTGTGTATGATTAATATATAGAAAAAATACCAACAATCTTAAACAGATTTATTAAAGAGATGTCTTAAACAAATTTATGAAACAGATTTCTTAAGCGAATTTGGTAAACGAAGATAATCGAGTCTGTTTCGATTTCCTGTCGTGTCTTAAACTAAAATGGTGAACGAAGTTAATCGAGTCTGTTTCGATTTCCTGTCGTGTCTTAAACAGAATTTGTAAACGAAGTGAATCGAGTCTGTTTCGATTCTCTATCGTGTCTTAACAGAATTTATTAAAGAATTCGTAAACAAAGTTAATCGAATTTGTCTCGATTTTCTGTCGTATCTTAATCAGAATCATTAACGAAATTAATCGAGTTTGTTTCGATATAATTCGTTTGTGGAAATAGTTTATTAATCGGATTTTGTTTCGATATAATTCGATGTGTGAAAACAGTTATTAATCGAGTTAATTCTTTGTGTGAAAAATTGTTTATTAATCGAGTTTGTTTCGATATAATTCGTTTTGTAAAAACTGTTTATTAATCGAGTTTGTTTTCGATTATTAGTCGTGTATAAATAGTGTATAAATTAAGTGTGTCTTAATTCGTTTTACAAACTCATAGTACGGGACTGACTGTTCTCTTGAAATTTGTTTTCAGTATGGTGGAGACTGTAGTAAACTCAACTGTTTCCATACCGGTGGCTAATAACACGACTACTACCACACCGGTGCCAAATACGATGGCAAATCACGCTGAGAGACCGAAAAAAAAATTTGGCCTGAATTTCAAAAGGTGGCAGCAAAAGATGTTCTTCTACCTGACCACGTTGAATCTGGCTCGGTTCCTTACTAAAGTTGCTCCTCAAATTGGTGAAAGAGAGGCCGACACTCAATCTGTGAGCGCGATTGAAGCCTGGAAGCACTCAGAATTTTTGTGCCGCAACTATGTGTTGAATGGGCTAGCCGATCCACTTTACAATGTGTACTATAAAGTAACCACGGTTAAGGAACTTTGGGAGTCTCTGGATCGAAAGTATAAGACCGAAGATGCGGGAACCAAGAAACACGTTGTTGCTCGCTTCTTGGATTTCAAGATGATTGACTCAAAAACTGTGACGAGTCAAGTTCAAGATCTTCAAGTGATATTGCATGATATACTTGCCGAAGGTATGATTCTTAGTGAAACTTTCCAAGTAGCAGCGATGATCGAAAAGTTACCTCCTTGTTGGGTAGACTTCAAGAATTACCTTAAGCATAAGCGGAAGGAAATGTCTGTGGAGGAGCTTGTGGTGCGTCTTCGTATTGAAGAAGACAATCGAATGGCTTTGAAGAAGGACGGTTATGATGTGGTGGAAGTTGCTCAATCTTCCAAAAACAAAGGAAAAGGGAAAGCAAAAAGTCTTGGTCCTCAAAAAGGAACTTTCAAGAAGAAGTTCAAGTGCTACAATTGTGGCCAACCGGGTCACAAAGCGGCTGAATGCAAGTTGCCTAAGAAGGACAATTCGCGTCAAGCTAACATGGTGAACGATGACTTGGTGGCAATGATCACGGACTTTACAACCATGAATCTCACGACCATGGTCTCGGAGGTAAATGTCATGGATGCAAACTCTAAGGAATGGTGGGTTGATACCGGAGCTACACGTCATGTGTGTTATGACAAGAGTAACTTCAACACCTTCAAAGATGTTGATCATGGTGAAAAGCTCTTCATGGGGAATGCCGCTACCGCCGATGTGAAGGGTATTGGAGAAGTGATGTTGAAAATGACTTCTGGAAAAGAACTCAAGCTCAAAGATGTTTTGTATGTACCGGAGCTTAGAAAGAACCTCGTTTCGGGTTGGTTATTGAATAAGTTTGGGTTTAAACTAGTGTTTGAGTCGGACAAGTTTGTTTTGTCCAAGAGTGGTATGTATGTGGGGAAAGGATATGCCTTGAATGGCATGTTTAAATTAAATGTTATGGCAATTTAAATGTAATTATTATTAAGAATATGAATAAACGCAAGTTCTAATCTTGTTTATATACTTGAATTTTCCAATTGCTTGGGATGGCCGTTTAGAACATGTATATGTTTATTCCATTCGACATTTAATTTAAATGTGTATAAAAAAATGTTTTGATATTGACTCAAATCACAAGTGCCCCACATGTGTAAAAAATCAAAACTTATTTAGATCATATTTTCAATCGGTTGAAAGGAAAAACCGAACCGTGATTTAACTCATACTAACGTGTATGATTTAAAATCCGTAATTTTTTTTCACGTTCATCGATGATAGCAAGAAATATTTATTTTTAAAATAAATATGAAGTAATACACAAGTTTGTCTTGTTTAAAAATGAAATTATTTTTATACAAGATTGTCTTGTTTAAAAGTGAAGTTGGAAAAACAACTTCATATAGACAAAAAGAAGGTCTAGATTAATTTACTCAAGTTTATCTTGTTTAAAGTTAAAGTTGAAAATCCACTTAATCCATGATGGAATTTGAATTCTTGGATAAATGTGGTGAAGTGGTAGAATGGCTACGTGAGTTTGTGAAAGATGTTCCCGGATGGCCTAAGCCGGTAACGGTCATTTGGTATACATTGTGATAACCGATCGGAAATTGGTAGAGCTCAAAGTACAATGTATAATGGGAAGTCTAGACACATTAGACATAGACATAATATGATACGACAATTATTCTCTACTGGAGTTATCACGGTTGACCATGTGAAGTCAAAAGATAACATTGCGGATCCGCTTACGAAAGGCCTAAGTAGAGATTTAGTCCATAAGTCGTCAAGAGGAATGAGACTAAAGCCCTTGAATGAATAATTCATGCAAAGGAAACCTTACCCAGAAGACTGGAGATCCCAAGATCTGGGTTCAAAAGGACAACCTAGTTGTATGAATGAGGGAGGTCACTGTGAGGGATTAAAATTTCCTAATCAGTGATAGTGAGGCTAAGCTTATAGCTTTTAATGATTATTGAAAATCACCTATGTGAGAGAGAAGTGGGGTCGCTTCGAAGGGAATTGTGGGGGCGCAATTCCTAACTGCTCTCGCTGAACCAGGCTAGTGTTCATGACCATAACGAACACGACTATGAGGATATGACCTTGTTAGGAAGAGTCATGTGTGAAATGTATTGTCGTCTACATAAATGGTAGTTCAGTTCAAAGACATCGAGTCTACTGACAACTAGGAGACTAAGTATGTTTCACAAGGGAAGGTTCAAAGGGTAACACCTACCTATCCTATGCAGGATTCGACTATTGGAAATTTCGTAGGAAAATTTTCGTATGCATAGATCGATCTCCATTCATGTGGGGGATTGTTGGAAATTTTTAGTAAAAAATATGGTTTTTACTAAACTTTGGACGCATTTAAATATATGTATATGTGTTATATATAATTAACTCTTAGTGGGTTTATGTTCTCCTATATGAGAGCTTCGAAACGATATATAATACGTCCAAAACGATATATAATACGTCCAAAACGGAGTATGTGTGAATGAGATATCGATGCTCAAAGATGAGTAATTGGATGAAATTAGCAAAAACCAAGTTGTGTGGGAAGGTGTCCCACATAGGAAGAGAGAGTAAACTTTCTTTGGTTTATAATCAAAGAAGTGTGAGGAGTTGACAAGCTCCTTGATTGGTTAAACTATAACTCCTACCCGCGCGCAGGGGGGTGCCGATGGACGATTTCGTAAGCTAAAATCGTCGAACTTGTGTGCGGACACGAATGCAGCTCCAAATTCTCGTGCTCACGCAGCTCGGTTTTGCTCAATTTTCTGTTGACCAGTTTGTATTTTGAAACTGAAACTGTATTTCGGTTACAGTTTTAAATTTCGTAATTAAGTTTTTCGGTTTCATAATCAATTTCTTAATTCCGAATTTATGAATGTCGGTTACAGTATTGATTTGTTATTATGAATTCCGGTTTCAGTAACCGATTTATTAATTACGAATTTATGCTTGTCAGTTTCAAATTCCAATATAAATACATGGTCTCGTTGTCATCCAAAGACACAACGAACTGAACACGTTTTCAGAACTCAACTCTCTCTCGGTATTCTCTCCATACGAAACTCGAACAGTAGCATACGAATTTATTTCCGGCGAATTTTCCGGGCAAGATTGTCATCTCCGGCAGTTCTCTAAAACTGCTTTCGCTGTTGTACCCTGGAAATAGACGGAAAATCTGTTTAAGGGAATCGTGTCCAACACGAGCCTCAGCGGTTCTCGTTTATAGGAATTCGTTTCCTTTAATTTTCTGCTTCTTCTTATTTCTGTTTCGTTTTCGTTATTTAATAATTAATCCTGTGTATGATTAATATATAGAAAAAATACCAACAGGGGGAAGGCAGCCGGAGGGGGAGACGGTCTATGCAGTGAAGGAGATGGTGCATACGGAGGTTTTGTAATAAAGTAAAAAGTGAATTGTGGATTTGGTCCCTGTGCTTTGATGGTTTTTGTGACTCCCTATACTATGTTTATTGTGGATTTGGTCCTTGTGGTATTCAGTTTTTCTTGGCCATGGTCCCTCGACTAACATTTTCGTTAACTTCGTTAAGTTAAGGACCATTTTAGCCATTTTTCTAAATTTTGTCTTTCTACTATAAAAAAGTAAAACAATATTTTTATACACACACAAATATATACATATATAACTATACACACAAATATATATATATATATATATATATATATAATTATACACAAATATATGTATATATATACATAACGATATATAACAGTTTAATTTTATCATTTTATTGTAATGGTGGAAAAAGATATGGGTTTATTGTTATAATGTAATTAAATAACTAAAGTTTTACTTTTGTTTTCTTAAAATAAAACGTGGGTAAAAATTTTTTATAAAAATATTAAAAAAAATGTTTAAATAAACTAATAAATGAATTAATTCTAATAAACATATTAATAATAACTAATATTTAAACAAACATATTAATAGTAACTAATATTAGTATTTGATTTGTTTAAATCAAAATTTTAATTACATTATAACAATAAACCCATATCTTTTTCCACCATTACAATAAAATGATAAAATTAAATTGTTATGTATATACATATATTTGTGTATAATTATATATATATATATATATATATATATATTTGTGTGTCTATAGTTATATATGTATATATTTGTGTGTATAAAAATATTGTTTTACTTTTTTTATAGTAGAAAGACAAAATTTAGAAAAAATGGCTAAAATGGTCCTTAACTTAACGAAGTTAACGAAAATGTTAGTCGAGGGACCATGGCCAAGAAAAACTGAATACCACAAGGACCAAATCCACAATAAACATAGTATAGGGACTTTAGTCACAAAAACCATCAAAGCACAGGGACCAAATCCACAATTCACTCTAAAGTAAAAGTACATTCTTGGTCCTCATGGTTTTCTTAAAAGTTTTAATTAAAGTATGAAAAAAAAATGACAATAATACCCTTCTAATTAATCTTACGGACATCTTCAATCCAACCACTAAAAAAATAACACTAAAAACAAAAAATAATGGGTCATTTGAACACTAAAAAATATCAACTCCAACTACACAAAAAAAAACATTTGTACTTATAAAAATAATAAACATCTTAATTTATTAAACATTTAATTAATATATAGGTATATACTTATAGAAAAACTAGTGTTACATAAATATATTTTATAGAGGTTTACTTTATTGGCCTAGAGAAATTAACTGAAATTGTCATTTTTGATTTGCGGTTTACCTGTAAGCGCATCTCCAAGAGCTATGTTATATTTTTTCTAACAACATGTATGTGCTTGATTTGATATAGTTGAACATTGGCTGTCATAGGGTAATCAGGAAGTAATCAATGATGATGGTGTTGTCTCGTCTCTTAACCTTTAGAGCATCCACACACGTCTTGCAAGACTCCTTACAAGATGACATGGCATGGCTTGCAAGGTCTTGCAAGAGAACCCACTTCTTTCATAATTAGAAAAATCTTTCACAAACAATATATATTAAACAAATACATTTTTATTTAATTTATTTAATTTATTTGTTTGTTTAAACATTAATTATTAATATGTTTATCAAACTTAATTCATTAATTAGTTTATTTGAACATTATTTTTTTAATATTTTTATTAAAATTTCTTACCCAAGATTTATTTTAAAAAATTGATATTTTTATGCAATGTTTATTGTATATTTTGTGTAATATTTGTATTTTAGTAAACGTTGCATGTTTTCAATATATCCATGTATTTTATTTGTTAATTAAATTATATTTACACAAAATATAGTACAAGAAAACAAAAGTAAAATTTTAGTTATCTATATTTTATAATTAATTTATTAGTTATATTATAATTATCTATATTATTTATATTATAATTATCTATATTATTTATATTATAATTTATTACTTTAGAAAGAAGTTTGGTCTTGCATGTGTGTGGAAAGTATTATTGCAAATCTGATGTGGCACTTTAGAAAGGAGTATTGTCTTGCAGGGATGTGGATGGTCTTACTTCATTTTACCACGATCGTTCTCTTTGTAGACAAAACACATCTTAATACATCTCGTCTTTTAATGGGTTGCGCATTTTTTGCCGGTTATGGTATTTATTTTGTATTTAGTATGTGTTGTACTAAAAAAGATTATCATCTTGAACACAATCACTAATCCTTCAGTGTTGTATTTAAGTGTTCCTCCAAAGGGTGAGACCTATGGCTGAACTTCGTAACTTATATATTGAAAGAATAAATGGAAAATGCTCACTACAAATCCATAAAAAGTTTGTTTCAGATTGGAGCTTATTATTTCACATAGAGTGGGGAATGAAATTATCCTTGCCTGCTTAAAAAGTTTAACATCGTTGCTACTGCTTTATGATCTACCTCCTAAATTTACTGTCTTGTTAGATGGTTTTGCCATTGTAAGATTAGGCATTTTTTAACATTTGGAACAGATATTGCAGTAAAATATTAGGTATACAAATCTATGCGTATCTAGATTATGTATTTTTTTTAACTCATTTATTCAAAATTTATAACTAGCTACATTGTACAGGTAGTCAGGTATACAACTAACATCAGTATGAAAAAAAAATGAAAATATGATTGACATTTTAATTTTTAAGTTATCGGTTTTAAATTAAGATACACACTGCCGCATCGCGTGGGCATATTACTAGTATATTTTTTCGGTAAGATCGGTACTAGGTAGCGTTTCGTTATACTTTTTTCGTTATTTCGTACCCCGATTAGTGTTCAAAAATTATTAGAGAGTGTGAGACATGGCTTTTTTTTGTGGGGCGGGTCGGGGAGAGAGTGAGAACGTGAGGAAAAGTCGTGCTTGGGTCAAATGGGATTTGGTGTTGGGACCTTTCGAGAGGGGGGGGGGGTAAACATTAGGCGACTTCGAGATATGAACCGGGGCTACTTGCAAAATGGTGGTGGAGGTTCCATAGCGAAAAGGAAGCTCTTTGGGTGAGCGTAATTAGAAGCATCTATGGGCGGAATGGGGGTTGGTGGAGGGTGAACATAGGGGGGGGGATTCTGTATGGGTGAACATTATTAAAATGGGGCAGGAAATCGATGGGGAAGGGGTTAAGGATGTGTTTAAGAGCTTTTCCAACTAGAAACGGATAAAGGAGTAACGGTGGCGGGTAGAAGAGGGAGAGGAGGTGAGGGGGAGTGGGAGTGGGGGTGGAGAAGGGAGCCGAGGGGGAGGGAAGTTGGTGAATTGGAGGACCTTCGGAGTGTGGTGGAAAACTATAGTAATGTAGGGGGTGCAACGACAAGGCTGTGTGGGAGCTAGACCCACACGAGGGGTTCACGGTGAAGAGACTAAGGATGTTGCTGGATGAAAAACGAGGGACGACGGAAGGAGGTACAACGGCAACACTTTGGAGTAGAGCGATACCAAAGAAGATATGCATCTTTTTGTGGCATGCAAGACTTGGAAGGATTCCCTCGCGTGTGGTCTTGGATAAAATGGGGATTGATCTCCACTCCACCATTTGTCTGAGATGCGCAAGTGAGGTTGAAACGGTGGATCACGCACTTCTTAAGTGTGTCAAGGTAAACAAGCTTTGGGAACAAGTGGGGAGATGGTGGGGCATCAACATTGGAAACGTGGGTTGTTTGGAAGACATTCTAAACAGTGGCAACAATGTTGGGCTCTCGCCAAAGGGGCAAAGAAGATGGCAAGGAGTGGTTTGGTGCGTCCTATACCTCATATGGGACAATCGGAACAGACTCGTATTCGACAAAGCTAGCGGCTGCCTGGAAGATCGTCTCTTTGATTTCCAATTGAAAGCGTTTGAGTGGGTCACGAAAAGAGAGAAAGAACTGGCGATGGACTTGTCGTCGCGGCTTGCGTGCCCAACCGCGTGGTGATTCGACTGGAGTTAAGGGGAGACCTTAAACAGGAGTACCATCGATTGAGGGCCTGCGCAGCGCAGAAGTTTCGTGTGAATAGGGTACTGACGCAGCATGATTATGGGTGGCAAAAGGTACCAGCAACCGCAATTAAGCTGTGATGTTTGGCTCCAGTTACAACAAATAAGCTATGTCGTTTGCCATCAGCTGCAGCGGTTAAGCTATGTTGTTTGCCTTCTGCTGCTACATTCGAGTAACACAGATTGGTAGGGCTGTTCGGTTTGCTTCTTGCAAGCTCGAGCAGCTGCCAAGTTTCGTTTTCCTTGTTGTTTTCGGCTAGGTCTTGTTCTGATATGCCTACTTGATGTTGCTTGATGTTGTTCTGTGGGTGATGTTCTGTTTGGTGACTCGTAGGGCTTGTATTGGCTTTTGATGTTTGGTAATAAAAGGTTTTCTGTTGTTCAAAAAAAATATTACTAGTATATTTTATAGAGGTTTACTTTATTGGCCTAAGGAAATTAATTGAAACTGTCAATTTTGATTTGCGGTTTAACCTCTAAGAGCATCTCCAAGAGCTATGTTATATTTTTTCTAAAATAGAGCATTAAAAATTGGAATCTTTAAAAAAAAATCTTTCCAAGTCCAACGGTTATGTAATTTTAGAAATTGTAGCATTGATTATATTACTAAAATAATCAATAAATTAATAAAATATTATTTATCTCTCTTAAACATTTTACTTCAATGATTCTTATTGGTGAAAATATTAAAATATAATTTTTTTTCTAAAAAAGTGGATTATAGAGATTTCTCCAAATTTGAAAAAATTTCACTTCTCTCTCATCTTTTCGCTACTTTAACATATAAAATAGTATAGCTGTTGGAGCAAAAAAAATTATAAAAACCCACCTTTTTCTATTGTAGCATAGCTGTTGGAGATGCTCTAAGCCACCTTTTCCTGAAGTTCACTAAAATAGTACCATGTCCGCAAGAATAGATTTGTATTTGCACACCTACTTTAAAAAAAACAAATCTGATTGATTTTTCAAAAAAAAAAAGATTACTTTTTTATATATTGCGGACCTAAAACTTATTTTTTAAGGCAAATCGTTTTTGGAGGTTTTTGAAGTATGTCTGCCATTGCAGATCTAAAATTGTGGACCTCGTGCTATTTTGATAAACTTAAAGAGAGTGTGACTAAAATATTAAACCACATGTAAAATAACTATTTCAATCATTGACCTCTATTTTTTTTAATGTTTAGGGTTGGATTAAAGATGAAAAGATCACTGTTTTTGTGTTTTTAATTTTTAGTGTTAGATCAGACGTTGAGAGGATTTTCCTATTAGAGCATCTCCAACAGATTCTCTATAATGTTTTTAAAATAGGGACTTAAAAGTAAAAATCTCTAAAATAAATTATATTTATCTCCAATAGATTCTCATTCTCTACTTTAGAGAACTCAACATTCATTATATTATTAAAATATTATTTAAGTTTATCATTCCAATACGTTTTTTAAAAAGAATTTATATAAAATAATGATAACTCAATCCTATTGATGGGAATGAATAAAAAGTAATTTCACTTTCCGTTTAGTAAGTTTAGAGAATTCTCTAAACTTGAGACTTTCTGTAGTTTTCTCTATTTTAGAGAACAATATAAAAAAGTTGTTGGGAGTAATATAGAGAACAAAAGTAGGATTTTCTGGAAGTTATTGGAGATGGTCTTAAAAATGGCACAATTTTGAATTGAAAACAAGTAAGCATTGGGTGATGGGGAATAAGAAAAAGGTAGGTGAATAATTGAAATAAAAAGTGATATGATAATGATGATGATTATATATGAAGGAAAAGAAAAAGAAAAAGGAGAAAATTGATAGAAAATAGTAAATACAAATGTCAATGTTTCTCCTCCTCCTCCACTCCTACTCACTTTCACCTGCTGCCTACAAACAAAAACACAAGAAAATATGTATTGTATAAATAAGACAGATAGATGATGGATGATATTTTACCTAAATTTAAATATAAACAAAAACAGATAATAATAATAATAATAATAATAATAATACTCACTTGTTTCTTTGTTTATTCGGAATCAGATTCCATACTTCCCATAGCCTTTAATCCTCTAGGTCTCTGTATATATATATATATATATATATATAGTATGTAACAAACATCAATCAAATACAATTGCTTCAGATTTTTGTTCCTTCTTCTTTAATAACCAATTTCTATTTACTTGAGAATTCAGGGTTGGGTTTGGGGAAAAGTGTCAAATTTGGTAAAAAAACGTGATATATGGTTATCAACCTTTGGATGATAAATGAAAAAACATTACGATGATATGCACCGAGGATCAATTCCCACAATTTATGGAAGGGTGTTTGATTAGAGATGATAAACCGTTTAAAAGGACTTGACACATTTATTTCTCACATGCGTTTAGAAACAATTGTTGTAGGGGTAGGGGGTGTTACCTTCTTTGAGATCTTCTTCTCTCTAACCTCGTACCGTTCCAGGGTCAGGTCGCACAGCCACCCACCAGGACTCACCAACTACACAAATCAAAATTATCATTTCTTAATTCATCCACTTTTATTAATATAATAAATAAACAATTAGCCCTCGATCAAATTATTATAATACATTTAATATTTTATTAAATTCTGCAACTCAAATAATGATTTACAATTTCACATTTCATAATAGAATTAATTATTAATTTAAATTTAAATTTAAATTTAAAATAAAATAAAAAAACTGATAGAGAGAGAGAGAGACGTACGTTGATGGTGCGTTGGATAAACTTGGCTCGTTTCTTTGGTCTTTGAGGAAGTTTAGATCCTTTAATGGCCAAGAAATCTTCTTCTTTCTCCTTGTTCGTCAATCCGATCACAAATTTTGGAGGCCACACCATCGGAACCGCTTCCGGTGATGTCCCACCTTTCTTGCTATCATGCGCCGTCTCCGATGACGCCGACCCACCACCACCACCACCACCAACGTTATTATTATTATTGCTGTTCTTCACATTATGATGGTGGCTGGTGGTGGTGGTATTATACGCACCCCTCTTATCCTGCACACCCCCTCTATCCGGTGAACAAACCCCTCTACCGCCGTTGCTCTGCCCCTTCATTCCAATTGAACTCTCCGAAGAATTCCTACAAATTTATTTATTTTTTAATGAAAACAAAAAAACAGAAAAACCTAATCACAAGTCACAACTTTTATAATTTAAATTTCAAAAACTAATATATATTAAAAAAAGAAAAGAAAAGAAGTACGGAAAAAAGACAAAAGTATGGGTGAAGAGGAAAAAGGGAGGGTAAATTACAGGAATAGCCTTGTGGATCACACAAGAAAAGTCTAGGAAATCGGAGGGTTGTTATGGGAAAGATGAGTGGAGGCGTTTGAATTATGGGTCAGGCCTTAAAAAGAGGGGGTTGTTTTTTTATTTTTAATATATTCATTTTTACTTTTCAATTTTTTCTACATCTCATGGTTGGGCAATGGAAAGAGAGAGAGAGAGAGAGAGAAAAGAGAGAGATCTGGGATGTGTGTGATAACATGCGCAGCGGCGCACAGAAGAAAAAGAATATCAAATAATAGTAAATAGGGTTAGAGCAAAAAGGTGGCGTTGGTTTCTTGGCAAGATCAAGCCGTCGGATCACAAGGGGTTAGTTGGACACGTGTCAAGATCATAAAGGTGATGACAGTACAGATGAGATGGTAGCCGTTGATGAGTGGGACCGAACGGTGGGAAATGGTGAGTTGTGCCACACGTGGTTGGATGGATAACTTCTCCTGATTGCTGTCCCCTTCTCTCTTTTGCAAAAAGGGACCATGTGTAACACCAAAATAAATTATTAATTTCAAATAATTATCAATTAAGTTAATGTGCTTATTATTAACTCATACTAAAAAACTTGTATTTCGTCTTCTAACTTTTGTCCATAAGATAAATACTTCATTGGTTTGATAATTATATCTTTCTTATCTGTGTCAAATTTCAAAGTGTAGTTTATTATAAATGATGCCTAGGTTAATTAAGAATATGACAAGTGCAAAAAATATAATACTCCATTAAATGCAAAGTTTTAAACAGGTAAAAGTAAATAAATTTGTAGCAAACAAACAAACACCTTCTCAGAAATGGAAAATATGAAAAAATAATTATCAAATGCTAGCATTAGTAAAAAAGTTATTTAAATATTATAATCTAACGTTGAATTCTCTAAAATAGGAAATATGTTAAAAATGAAGGTAAAAAATTTAACTTTTAACTCTTTTTATTTTACATAAATGTTGAGAAATATGTTAGAAAATTCTCACAATCAAAAAATGTTTTGTTTATAGAAAAGTCAAAATAATTTGTGTTTAAAAGAAAGAAAAAAGATCAAGTGGGTGTAAAATACATTAAACTACAACAACTTGCAATTTGGAGTATAAAAAAGAGCATATGAATGTCAGGTTAGAGTCGTATAAAAAGAAGTAATAAGAAATTGATGTATATTGATAGAATGAAAAATTGTGTTACAACTTTTGAGTAAAATAATAAACTTTGAAAAATCAATGAAATGTATCGTGTTTTTAAGAGTTTTTATATAATTTTTTATAATAAAGAAGTAAAAATTAAATATCCAAAAAACAATAATAATTTCTATTTATTTATTAATTAATTATATCATCAAAATAATCATAAAATTTAATTCCATATTCAAAGTAAAAATATATTTAATTGATGATAACAGGTATTTCTTTCTACTAAATTCAAAATTTCCTACTTTTTCCAGATTTGAATACAAATATAAACACTTACTTGTTCAAAAGACAAAAAGAGCATACGTCCCGTCCCTTGTATACCTTTTCAACTTTGAAAAAGTTTAATATAATGATGTTGAAGCAGCCTAAAAACCTGAAATCTCCAGCTTTACTATTTAAAAAAAATGGTTTAAAGACAATTAATTTGAACGAACAATAACCAAAACAACCAAACGTTATATTTATATTTATATTTAAAAAGAAAAAGAAAAAGGAAAAACGCTTGGTTTACATATTTTGGAAGACAGGTTGGTTAGTTTATTCAAGGGAAAAGACACATCATATTTATACCCTCCCCTTTACCCCCACCTCAATTATAAACATATTCCCCATTCCACTTCCACTTCCAAATCAAAATCAAAATAATCACTACCTTTATTCCTTCACCTAATTATTTTTATATAAATTAACCGGATTCACATTAAAATGTTCCTTCATACATTTATTTAATCAAATATAATTTACAAATCTATAAAATGTTAAATGAAAACATTTACCCAAAACTAAATCATATACCAACAATAAATAGAATACATGTTAATTTATTAAATCATAACTCATAAAAATGATAAGTACATATTTGTTGACACAACTCAATAAAATATAAAAAATTAAAATAAGGAAAAAAATATTGATGATTTTTATAATGCAAAGGAAGTACAAATATAAAATAAGAAAAATATAATTATAATTATAATTTTATTCACAAAATGGACAACAAGTCAACAACCAAAAGAATTGATTTAAAATAATTGAGGTTGTAAAATATATGTTTAGGCCAATTTATGTATTTCTCGACTCGACACTCATTTTATATGACCATAAAAATCCAACTCCCGATATATTAACAGATCAACTGTTTTTTCACATAACAAAAAGAAAATAAACACTTCCCACACCAACTATTTTAATTAAATTATCTATATTTATACTATTTATAAAATATTTTAAAAACAAATTTTTATGCATACATATTACTTAAAATTCAAGATTACAAAACAAAAACAAAATAAACATCTCTTTTAAATATATAAAATTTAAATTGTAATCAACATAATTATTAAATTCTAACAGAATACTTGGGTTTTTTTTTATAAATAAATTACATCATTATTAAACCTAAATAAAATAATAAATTATAACAATTTTATAGTAAATATCATCGTTTCTCAAAATTACAAAAATTATATTATAAAATTGATAAAAGAAAAATATAAAATAAAATATGAAAATTTAGCTGTCATGTGTACAGTTCAAGTTTATAGTATTATAAAAATTGTTGAGGGGTAAGTTTTAATTTGTTAGCATCGTCTTTTCACCGTTATTTTCAATGCTATTTTTATTCCCTCACTCTGTATGGATGACACCCACCAAAATAAAATAATTAATTCACTTATGAATAAATAAATGAAAAAGACTTAATTATGCATATAATTCAACAAATCAATTGATGATAAGGAAAAAAAAATACCTGAGAACCCGATGCGCCGGCGACGATGATCGTTGCCGGAGATTAATATAACCGTTACCGTTGACGGCTTCTTTACTTTGATGATTTGGCGACCTAACAATCCGGCGATCAACTCGTGCCGTGATGGATCGTTGACCAGCCGGCGGTGTACCGGAAACTGCCGCCGCCGTCGCCGCTTCTTTATCTTTGGCCTGTTGTTGTTGGACTTTCATACAACGCAATCGTTTCCGGTTACCCCACTGCAATACAAAGTCTGATGATGATGTCGTCGTCGTTGTGGTGGTGTTATTAGTTGCCGGAGATCTGTCTCTCAATAACAACCCATCTCTGTTAGAGTTATTCTTCTCCATTTTCCTCTTTAATAATACACCTGTTACGTTGCCAATTAACTAACCATGGTTAGATAACCTTCACTTTCCCTTAACCATAGTTAGATTAGATTATCTAAACAGAAAAAATGAAAACGATGAAATTTGAATTCGGATGATGAAATTCGATGTGAATTTTCAGTATTGTGATTTTATATATGAAGATCTAGATTGATATGGTCACATTGAACAGCAAAATAATTGAAAATTTTACGAATTTCTTTTAGTTGAATTTCTCAGAAAAAGAAGAAATAATCATTGAGATCGAAGAATATCACACCAGTTCTTTTGAAACTAAAACCATTTCAGTAAGAAAAAACTTATGAATCAAATGCAAATTCGATTATAAACATTGCGACATTGAATTTTTTGGATGATAAAAGCAAAGTGGCGAAAATTGAGATCTAAACCAAAATTGATGAAAATTTGATGATGAAGATGAACAACGGCTTATGTTCTGAGTTGATTAACATTACCTTTTAAGCTTCAATCTGTCTTTATCTCGGAAAATAGAAACCTCGATGAAGAATCAACAAAAGTAAAACGATGAAACTGCAAAAAGTAGAGAGATCAATCAAGGATTCGTTAGCTGAAATTGTGATTGGATTAAAATAACCAAAAACCACAATTGTCAACACTAATTATTTACTTTGTTTGTCCATCTTCATAGCCTTGGATCAGATTTAACGGTTTTAGACACAGCAATTCTCAAAGATTTAGGGGAATGGTGAACATTTCACAGCTAAAAACATCTTCAAATTCGATCTTCAGATTGTGAATTTTATCTCGAATCACCTTCAAATCAACCCGTCAATATTTAGAAACAATAACAATCAACCATTGATTCATCGTGTACAATAGTGTAGAAAATGATAACTAGATTTATTTGTTAAACAACAATACAATCAATACAAAACTCTCTAAGAACTACAAAAAGATAAATGAACAAACCCTAGTTTACAATGAAGAACTTGAGAAAAGAAGAATATAGAGAGAGAAATTAGAAATGTTGTCTAATGAAAATATGTAATCTGGTTGAATGAATGGAAAACGTCTAAGAAGGCATTTATATATCTATTACAAATGTGCAGCTTCAGTCCCTCAAGATAACAATAAAAGCTTCGCTACCCTTGTTCTTTCAGCAAATATGAGGAGCCATCCATATCTTCCAGCATATATCCAAACAGCCCATACTCATTATTTCTTACACTTTATACCCTACAAAATTATAAACAACTCAAGTTAGAAAGAGAAATACATTTATGTCAAGATTGGATTAATAAACTGATGTTTTAACACCCACCCTCAATCTTGACATCTAAACAAATCAATAATTTTAAGCACAAAATATCATGCTGCAACACAACTTTACAAGAAGTAAAATATCAAGCTTCAAAACAACTAAAATTTTAAGAAACCAAAAACCCATAAAATGTTGCTGCCATGGTTTGATATTCAGACTCAGCAAAAGATGACAAAATCTTGATTCTTACTTTTCCAAGAAATCATTGAGTTGCCTAAAAATAAACAGTACTTTGAAACATAACCTCTAGAAGAGAGACACTTACCATATATTGCATCTACATGAACTGCAAAACCAAATGAATTTGGCTTGATAAAACTTACCGGTGAAGACTTTAAGTACCTGAGGACCTTCAATATTGTTTTAAGACACATAAAACGACTCAACCAGTGAACAACAAAAATTATGACAAGTATTGAAGTAACCAGATAAATGAGTCTACCAACTAATCTTTGAAAAACAGAAAAATTTATTAAAGATGAATCATTAGAAACAGACCCTGTTGAGCCTGTTACAACTAAGTTCATATCCTTTTGTGTGTTTATTGACTTGCAGACCAAATATCCAAAAACAATAATGTCAATATCAAAGTACTGATAATCTGTGCCACCTAGCAACTCGTTATTGGCAGCTTTGGATGAACTCCCCAGATTTTGTTGAACATTCACATCATTATTTATAACGTTGTTGTTTTGAGACAGGTCACTTAATAAATCTTAACTGGGCAGACTATTAATAGAATCAGTTGAAAAACCAAAAATGACATCAAAGAAATTTAGACAACTATCACTAGAGCAGTTAGTACACAACTTAAAAAGAAAAACATTCTCATAAAACTGAACTTCACGAGAAACAATCACCCCTTTTAATACACTAAACAACCGGTACTCTATCTGAGAATTAGCATAACTTAGTAAGATACACTTGTCAAATATAGTTCCAAACTGATATAAAACACTTTGTTTTACTGGAAAATACAAACGCCCAAACCATTTAAGATGAAACAGAATAGGACATAACCCATACCTCAACTCATATGGACATTTTCCAGTAAGAACAGAGGAATGCGTTCTCTTAATCAAAAATGTACCATTAGCCACATTAGCAATATTAAAAAAAATAAGGGAATGGCAAATGTTGAGCAGCACAAGAGTCTATGATCCATCCATGACTTTGAAGATTTGACATAGCTGCCATGTTTGGTAACTTAGAGGACTGAAGTCCAATTAAGTTGGTTACATGTTCTTCAGCAATAGAGAAAGACACCGATTTTGCGACTTGAGATACTCCAGAAAACTTGGAAGCAAAAACAATATTTGACCACAATTCTAATTTTTGATTTAAAAATCCTTGTCTCTTTTGAAATACATTTGAAGCATTGCAGGTACAAGGAGGAAACTTAACAAAAGCATCGTATTGGATCCACAACATGCTAAGCTTATGATAACAATCAGATACAACAGTTCCATTTTGACTTAATGAATTTATTTTTGATGAAGATTGAAAATAACAAGAACATGTATCTTGTCATAAGTTTCTTTCAATTTCTCCCATACTTCAGACAATTGGAAAAACATATCCTAAAAATAATTCCCCAGTAACAAATCTTAACATCCAGAACACAACCACCGAATTGCACCTGTCCCTTTTTTCATATCAGGATCATCTTTTAAGCGGGAACAAATGCCATTGATAAGAACAAACTTGTTTTTAGTTTCCAAAGCCAAGATCGTAGCACAGAATCACAGTTTGTAGATGTCAATACCTTTCAATTTTAGACTCAAAATATGAGTGTTGCTGGTGTGAGTGAGATGCAAGTAAAAAGAGTTTCAACAACTAATGTGGCGATTTTGAGCCCTTAGAAGCAAATGAGCTTTCAGCTACACCAGAAGAAAAGAGGCCTGCCCATAGGCCAAGATCACTGACTCAATGACCTTGCTACAGACAGAAGGTGAAAAAAACAACTTATAGAGCACTTGACTACCCTTTTCTTTGATGCACAGCGGAAGCTAACCTATACAAATTAGTATAAACCAACCACAATAGAGAAAATAAACCAGGAAAAAACCTGAACAGAAGAAAATCTCACAAAACGAGACCAAGAAAGAAGAGAGAAATGATTATCGACAAGAAAATATATTCTCTCTCCAAAAGAAAAAACTCAGATACTTGAGAATTTGAAGAACACAGACAATTGAAACACGAGAAGGGACTCTTTGCTAAACAAAGATCACCATTCCCTTAAAAGGAGGATGAAAAACAAGGTTTCAGACCAAAAAACAGGCTATGTATTCATTACAGAAATACACAACCAAAAGAAGGGAGGATCTGAAGAGACAAAACAATTTTCGAAGAAAGAACCAACCACGATCTTAAAAGATAGAAGGTAACGAAGAACCACGATCTTATTAACAGTTGGTTCCAAGCACCTTACTCGAAAAAGAAGCAAACGAGAAGAATCGGCGATCCTAGCCGACCTTGCGTCGTAGACGTGAAGAGGCACTAACCGAAAACAGATAAAAAGATGATCGGTGCACCGATCTAACAGCCGATAACCGGCAACAAAAGAAGAGACCTCGATTGACCGAGAGCAAAAGAGATCTCATATCTGCACCAGAACACCGAGGAGTCAGACCACGAGTTACTAAGAACCACGAATCTGAACTGAACACGGTCTTGAAGTTAGAAACCTTAGATCAAAAACCAGCCAAAGACTCAGGTCATGCGGTATTTGAGTATCGCATATCTGAGCCGAAGGTAAGAAAAGAATAGAGAACATGAACCGAAAGGATCAGGAACAACAAACTCTTCTCAAATTTTGTTGTTTCTCCTCCGGGCCACAGATACGACCAATTTAACGAGAGCTTCGATCTGAAGAGATTTACCGGCGATCCTTGCCGAATAATGCCAACAGACTGTGAAGCGAGCTCAACCAACTCCAACGAAAAGAAAAAACAACAGATAGAAGAAAACAACTGATCGTGCAGATCGAAGAAGACTCCGAAATGTGAAAAAGGTGAAAAAGATTTATTTATAACAAGGCAGAAAACGCCGATCCTTGCTTAAGAAAGCTCACGACAAAGAACAAAGAAAAAAGGTGAGACGAACAACAGCAAAAACAACACAGATATACACAAGATATTCAACATAAACTAATAACTATCCTTGTCACCGACTCGCGGTCAATAGGTTGCCAGTCGATAACTCAAGTAAACGTGAAAAAAAAACAAGAAGGAAAGCCTAGGAAAACTAGCTTAACTACAAAGAAGACGCATGTGATATGAGGAGATCACGACGAGAGAAACACGCCCAAGATAACTAAACTAGATATGTAGATCTGGTATCTTATAAAGACAAGAGCTAGAGATAAAACTAGAAGAGAAAATTTGTAAGAAAAAAAGGAACAGTCTGAACACCAAAGATGATCGTTTAGATCTGGTGCCAAACTGAACCAAACAAAGAAACACAACATGAACGATCGTGAGGTATAACAGACCTCAGATCTGAATGTGATTTAACAACTAGACCAAGGCAGAGTAAAGACGTGATTCAAACACCACAAGAGATCAACCGATCTGGTGACAAAACAATCACACATGCTGACCGAGTAAGAATAAGCAAATGAAAAACGATTCAGATTGTTGTAACAATTCAGACGGAGAGGTCTTAAGCACCTTAGATCTGATTGCAAGAAACCTGAATACACTAGGAACTGGACAGAGACTAACGATCTGAACAAATCTCGTTTTCAATAGCAAAAAAACACCAATCAAAACACGAGACGATCTCGGTCAGAGCCAGAAACTGAAAACCATCCTAGCCAATATTCACAGATCGATCGTCGAGGATAGATCGTTCTGGACAAAACGAGGCTCACAATGAGAAAAGTGTCGAACCTACTCGACGTCAAATAAGTAAACCCAGATCACGAGATATGAACGATATGAGATCTGAGTCACTTCGTTGAAGATAAACAAAAATGAAGGCAACAATCGGTATGAACAGATAAAAGGTAGAGCACAAAACGAAAACAAGAAAAAACAGATTATTTGACACACCTTATTGTCCTCGTTGTGGATAAACAACACCACAACTCTTGTAAGTCAGAAATATGCAATCAGATCGAGATTTCTGAAAATAGCACCAAAAGTCAGCAAAAAACAAAAAACAAAAAGAGGCACAACCGAAGATCTGGACAGATATGGATTGACTGAACAGATCTCGATCTTTCACCGATAACGAACAAACTAGGAGAAGAACTCGGTCTGAAAACAGGTAGCGAAACCGATCCTTGCCACTATCCATGGATCGATCAACGAGGACAAATCAACGTGGAGAAATGGTGGCTCACGATGATAAAAAAAAGACGACGAATCAACTCGCCGCTGAAGAAAAACTACCTGGAGACCGAGATTAACCAAGAACAACGAGAACCGAGAAACGATGCGACAGAAATGTTCGAGAGCTTCGACCTTATCATTGTTGTGGTACACCACAACTCAAGTCGAACGTGTGCTAACCACATATCTATAATCATCGAGTATGGTTTCACAGTAGTAACCAAGAACAAGAAGAAAGCAAGAACTAACAACGGGATCGAGCCATTTGGGCTCTGATACCAGGTAGAAAATGATAACTAGATTTATTTGTTAAACAACAATACAATCAATACAAAACTCTCTAAGAACTAAAAAAAGATAAATGATCAAACCCTAGTTTACAATGAAGAACTAGAGAAAAGAATAATATATAGAGAGAAATTAGAAATGTTGTCTAATGAAATCTGGTTGAATGAATGGAAGACGTCCAAGAAGGCATTTATATATCTATCACAAATGTGCAGCTTCAGTCCCTCAAGATAACAATAAAAGCTCTGTTACCCTTGTTCTTTCAGCAAATATGAGGCGCCATCCATGTCTTCCAGCATATATCCAAACAACCCATACTCATTATTTCTTACACTTTATACCCTACAAAATTATAAACAACTCAAGTTAGAAAGAGAAATACATTTATGTCAAGATTGGATTAATAAACTGATATTTAACAAATAGAATCATCAAGCGAAACAATGTAAAAATTGTATCATCACAAACCTCCAGACTTGCAATATCTTCACCGATTCTCCTTCCGATTCCAAATCTAGAAGAGTAAAAAAGCTCAAAATAACATAAATTGGTAGCTCCTCAAAGCTGCATCTACTTTCACGAAATCCTTTGTTCATATAATATATCTGCGAAGGAAAATCAGGCAAATATTCCGATTAATCCCTAAAACAATCGAATTACAAAATCGATGCAAAGCTTTTAACCGCTAGAGTCTTAATCTGAATCCTACTGAAATTTCAACCATCCATCTTCTTGTGAAAATTCAAAACAAAATCATAAACAAGAATTTAAAATTCATCAACCAGATCAAATGCATCCACGGAAATTCAAAAAATGAGCTCTATTAATACTAAATGAAACGTCAATCTCTAATCTGAAATCATACAATCTACTTCAGCTGCGGGTCTTTTGAATCAAACAAAAAACAAGAAAAGAAATGCAACAACTTCAACATTTCACTCACCCAATTCCCCTTGGAAATTTCTCTATGATTTCCGATTAACCATAGAAATAGTGAAGGAAACACTCTCTGGAGAGAAGAAGAAGAGGGTGTTCTTGTGAATACGACATGTTTCTCTCTCATTTGGAACCCCTTTTTACAGCAGACTCCATGTTCAGGTTTATCGATACACTCCAAACAGAAGAGAGAATGCATCTTTGGCCGTTGATTTAAAATCCAACGGTTCATATTCTATCTTATACACGTTCAGCAGTTACGTACGGTATAAAACTCCCTACCCACACACACATCGCTAATATGTTTCGTTATGACGCCATTAGAAAACTTGATGGAATCTTAGGTGTAATTGGATGTAAAACTCCCTACCCCCACACACATCTATAATATGTTTCGACTGTTTTCATTGAAAAAGATTATTCTTTGTTGTTGATATGTGTGCTAAAATCGAAATTGATGCATAAGAGAGTCTTCTTCTTGTGTTTCTAGAGTCATATTAATTTTTGAACACTTTTGGTAAAGTCTTTGATCATCAATTTTAAAAAAATTCAATTCTGGGTTTTTGCACTCTGTTTCTTGAAAAATTCTCAATTTTTTACTCAAAAGTGGCTTTAAATCGATTTGGTTAGTTGTCTGTGCCTTCTTTAGTTGTTGGTAGTGTTACTAAAGTGTTTGCAGATGTCCCTCGAAGCGATTCAGTCCAAAAGGCGATCTTCTGCACTTCCAGGTACGTTTTATTTCAAAACCGCGTTTGAATACGGGACTCAAAAATTTGGTCCCGGATTCTTTTGGGTTTCCCGAACTCAGACACCGGACCCCGGATCAATACCGGATCCGTCTTTGATCCCGGTTGTATACCGGGTTCGTGTGTTATACTGTAACATCCTGAATTTTCATTAATATTATATTAATGAGGATTGAGATTTATTTGTATTTTGGATTAAACCTCGAATTATATGGAAATTTTATAATTCAATAGGGTTAAAATACAAGGGATTAAGTTTGGTGCTACTTTTGAAAGTTTGGAAACTAGGAGGGTATGTTTGGTAATTGATGGAAAGTGTGTATGAATAAGGTAGCTAAAATCAGATATTTTAGTTGAATCCTTGGTGTGGGTCGGTTTAGAGAAAGGAGAGAAAGGTAGAGAGAAAAGGAAAAAGGGAGAAAGAAGGAAATCAAGGTTTTGACTTCAAATTGGTAAGGAATTGATCTCGGTTTTGATAAAAGTCTGTTGTAGATTTATGTTAGTAAACAAGTCTGTTTGATGAATAGGATTTCGGAATCATTAGCAGCAGATTGAGTTGGAATCAGATTGTGCAAAAGTGGGTTTTTCTTCAAAAAGGTGAGTTCATTTGTTGTTTGCTTAAATCAGTATTTTCATGTTAAATTGGACCTTGAAATAGCTGTATAAATTGGTTATGAACTGTATGGGATGGTTTGGAATGAGCTGAATCGAACAGACATGAAAATGGATCGAATTTTAGGCTGCAGAACCGAGTTTTCAGGATAAATCGTCGTATCCGGATACCTCTGGTGATGAATGTTTCCAGACGCAATAGTATCCGGGTAAGTTTTATTTTATTGCTTTAGTTTTCTGGATGATTGTAGTTACCGGATAGTATCCGGGTTGCGTTAGTTTCCGGGTGTTATCCGGATTAGTGAAGCGTCCGGAAAACTTAAGTTGTCCGGATTAGATCAGTATCCGGAAAGTTGTTTTATCCGGGAAGTTTAGCTGTTCGGATAGTTTTGTTATCCGGAAACCCCTGTTGTCCGGACTCTTTTGGAGAAATTGAGAAAGGTTAGATTCTGAGGTCTGGATGTTGTCCTGGATGTTTTGTCTGGTTAAGTTTTCTAAATATTTTCTAGGGGCGCTGCCCCCAGACCCCGCAAGGGCGTTGCCCCTTGACCCCATCCGCTAACCGGGTAGCGGAACCCCCGTGCCAAGTCGCCGAAGGGGGGCATTTGAGGATGAAGATACGATAGGTTATCTAGTATTCTTAGAATTGAGAATATGATATGAGCCGTAATATGTTGTTATGCATATACGTTAGTAAAGTGTAATGGATCCATAGGCACTAGTGTTTGGTAATCACATGGAATAGGCGTGTGGTAATAATCGTTATTCCAGTGATGTGTGTAGTATTAATGGTTATGTGCATGTGGAATAGATGAAGTTAGTCATTATTCTGATGTGTGTAGTACTAATGGTTATGTGCACGTGGAATAGATGAAGTTAATCATTATTCTGATGTGTGTGAGAAACCCTGGAATAGGCGTGTGGTAATAATCGTTATTCTAGTGTGTGTGTGGAAATTGTGGAATAGGCGTGTGGTAATAATCGTTATTCCCAATTTCTAAGGAAGAAAATGGGATTGACATAAGTGCTTGTAATCTCTACTTCCTTTCCTAAGAAATGGGCATGTGTATATTGCGATTTCTTAGATGGGAGCATTAATCTAGAATATGAGAAAGATTCATAGTGTGGCTCTGGAATAGGATATGAATGGAAATGGGCATGTGTAATTGCGATTTCTGGAACAAGAGTATTAATCTAGAATCAGTGAAGATTCGTGGTGTGGCTCTAAGACATGATATGATGATGGAATGTGTGTCAGTCATAGTCATGGGATTGGATGAAAATCGTGTTAACGGAATAGAGTTACACATATGGTAAGAAAAGGGTAATCAGGTTTGATATAACTTGTTTACATTGATTTTGCAAATATTATTATGGAAACGAATGTTCTCACTAGGCGTTGGCCTAATCGTTTCAAATGATGTTTTCTTACCAGGTACCGGCTCGGGAAAATAAGGGTTGTGGGACGAGCGTTTTGGAATATCAAGGAAGTCAATTAACAGAAGGAAATTTTGAGGAATTGCTTAGATAACTTAGTTAATCTAATTATAGTGACATAATTAGATTAATAAGTTATTTGTAGGATCCTGTATCTGTAAATGTACTCTTGATGATTAATTCACTTGCAATTTATGTAAGTTTGAAGTTTATATTATCATAGCTTGTGGAAATTTGAGGTTCAAATTAGCCCAGAAATTTTGGGGTGTTACATATACCTGAACTCCATCCGGTTCCGGACTAATACCGGTTCCGGTTCCGGACATAGTCCCGATTTTTTATTCCGGATCCTGTCCTAAATTCCTTCCGGTTCTGGATCTCTTCGGTTCCGGACTTCTCATCTGCACACTTTGGTAATCATTTTTTTCTGTTTAATTTAATTTCCTACTTTTCTGTGTTTGCTTCATTTATTTAATTTTAGTTAAGTTACTCTTTAGCTTAGGAACTGCTTAGTTCTCACACACCCTTAGGTTTTGAGTTAGATCACTCCTTTTACCTTTGGATAACTCAAAGCGTCTTACGATCACACAAGTGTCCGAATCATGAATACTCAAGACGCGTTAGCCATAGGATCTAAACTCAAGCTACCGATCCTATACCGAGGGGAGTATAATGTTTGGAAAGACTGCTTCATGTGTTTCATTGAGACCAAGCCCCTCTACGAAGAGATTCTCCGATCATTGACCCACGGACCAATTGCTCCTCCGATGATGGATATCCAAGCGCAAGAAGGCGGACCAAACGAATGTGGGATCACCTGGCGAAAATTATGCAAGGCAGTCGCGAGGGAAATCAGCTAAAGATAACCAACTGCCTCACTCGATATGAAGCGTTTAAGGCCAAACGAGGGGAATCACTAACTGAGACTTACGAACGATTTTTCACGCTCATCAACGATCTTCACAAAAACAACATCTTTAAGACGAACACCGAGAACAACATCAAGTTCTTGAACAACCTTCAGTCTGAATGGAAGGGATTTGTCCTCCATGTTCGTTACAATCGTTCTTTAGAGAATGTTCCGCTGTACGAACTCTATGAGATGCTGTTACAAGATGAAGACAATGTTCGTGAACTCATGGGAGATCAGAAGTCTAGCGAGAAGAACAAAGAAGACCCTCTTGCTCTCACCTATCACAAAAAGGACAAACATGTCCAACGAAGTTCTTACAGAGAAGAAGCACATAGTGAGACTGAGCATGAGGATGAAGAACCTGAAAGTGATTCTGATCCACAGCTTGATGGCATCAAGAAAGTTGTTGCCTTACTATCCCGGGAGTACGCTAGGAAGAAATTCTTCAAGAAACCATCCAACAACAACCAACATTACTCTACCAACACGAAGCGCCGAGATTACCGAGACAAGTATGAAGGGAAGCGAAAGTCTGATGAAGGAAGGAAGAAGAACGATGAAGGCAAGAAGTCAGAAGGGAAGTCAAATGAGCGAGATAACGATGAACCGGTGAAGTGCTACAACTGCGGAAAGCGAGGACACTTTGCCAGAGACTACCGGAAACATGTAGTGCGCAATGTTGAGTACTACAAGAACAAAATGTTGTTGGCAAGGCAGAAAGAAGCATGTAAAGCGTTGATGGCAGAAGACGATCACTGGCTCGTCTTGACTGAAGATGAAGAGGAAGAAGTTGAAGCTCATATGTGCTACACTGGCACTCAGCCCGAAGAATCCGACACCGAAGATGAATCTTCTGGGAAGAACAAGGAAAAAGCCGAATGTCAGGTATGTGGTTCTTCTAATGCTAATCTTATTGATCATATGCAAGTTATGGTGCGTACCTTAGATACTTTTAAACTAAAGGTTAAAACCAAAGACGCCCAAATAAATAAGCTAGAAGCCGATGCTAAAATCAAATACGACACCATAGGCAAGCTAGCTATTGAAAAGGCTGAAGATAAGTGCATGATAGTAAACTATCAATACGAATGCTCAACCATTTCAAAAAGAGCATAATCCTTTGAGACCTAACTATCTGAGTTCACACAAAAGTTAGAAAAGTCTCAGGAGGAGTATTCCAAGAGTGTTGTTCTTCAAGAGAACGTTCAAAAACAAAATGAGGTGTTGACTAACAAGCTTAAGGATCTAGAATCCAAACTTTACAAACTTGGTCAATCGGAACAAACCATTCATTTGAATAAACCAAAGGAATTCAAGTATTACAACTCTCAATGGGGACTCGGATATGATAATTCGTGTTACCTTAAGAAAATCTTATCAAAGGTTCGCACCCTTTATGAGTTCAACTTCTTGGGACTAGATAAGAAATACCCTGAGTATAAGATCAAGTGGACTAAACCGTCACAGGAAGATGAGGAAAAGGAAGACTGGTTCGTGGATTATGTAACCCGAAAATCACAAATGGAATAACACGCAAGTATGCATGCCAAATCACTATCGTTTGAAACAAGTAATAAAGTGGTACAAAGTACCGGATATCGATCCACAGGGACAGGAAAGTAAGGATTTCTAACAAGTCAAAGTTAAAGTAAGATTTCAGATGATGAATTCGAAGGAATAATCTTTGTGTGAGTTAACAGCTTTGAAAATGGTTTTAAAACAGTAAAAGAAATGCAAGGGTGTAAGTTCTAGCTGGATTACAACAACAGTGTGCTTAGGTAGATTGCTACAGCATATGCTGCAGCATTGGTTCTCAACCTCACTACTGAATCGATCATCCCTCTTTCAAGGTTTAGATAAGACTAGCTATTGGTAGTACCACGCATTCGGGTAACCCAACCAATGTAGTACAGATCTTACTGAACTATTCATATAGTCACAATTTATAAAAATTGATATTATAACACTTCAGAGTTCTAAAGTTTACGTTGGCTTGCATTCAAGTCCAACTCATCTAAGTAGAACAACATATGTCACCTTGTCAAGAAAACTACTTAGATGAAACTTAGAAACAAGGGGTGACTAGTAATGATGATAGCCAATAGCGAAAGCAACCTTCCACCATACAAAGGCGTTTATCTCCCAACCATTACTTACACCCAAGCTAGGGGTATTAGCCCATCATCGCTCTAAGACACATACAAAACATGGTGATCAATAAGAAATGTAAGTATTAAGAACAAAGATGTACCAACGATGTTAGATTAAAGCAAATAAAAGATAACAATTGCCTCTAAGTAGCTAGATGAACTACTTAGCTAGTTTCCTTGTTAGAAGAAACTAGAAGTACAAAGTAAAGTAACTAGGAACTAAAAAGTAACTTGCTCAAGGCAAGGAAAAGTGTAAAAATAGCCAGGAGTTAAGCTCCTATTTATACTAGAGGGAGAGCATCTAATGTCAATAATCAAAGTACAAAAGATTCTTTAACCAATGGTTATTACACAAAGGTTAAAAGCTTTGCAAGATGTCTTCTTAAAGTAGCCTCCTTCATGATGTTATTCCCTGAAGATGCCCTGTCTTCCAGCTAGCAAAAAGGGCTGAGGTGGTGGCCAAAAGATTCCCCAACAAAAAGTTTATGAAGTGACGTCTTGTACTTTCCAGGAACTGCGATCCATGCTGTAGCATCTGCTGCAGCATACCAAACTGTTACAAATTCTTCTTAAATGGCACAAAACAGAATCTATTCCTCTTACTTAGCTCCAAACTAAATAAATGGTAAAAACAAAGTAAAAGACTCAATTATGGTGATTGGGAAACTAAAATAAAGGTAAATTTAGAAATAAGACGTGATCAAAATGTGATAAATTATGCACTTATCAAAGACCTTAAAAGAAAAACAGGAATTCCTCTACCAAAAGTAGGGGAAAAGCCTGAAACTGTTGAACCTAAATCGAAAGATGAGCCACCTCGAAAGAATATAAATATACAAGTTCATTTCGTGTACGAAACCCTTAATGCGTCTTATTTGAAAACCAAAACACCTTACCTCTCAAATGATTACTTCGACATCTGTTCTCTTGCTAAAATTGTGGAAACTCCAGTTCCAGTTACGGCAACACCACGATCTAACGATCAATCAGAGTTCAAACGATATGTTCCACCTCTGATTTTAGAAAACATCAATTTTAAACTCGAAAAATCAATTGTGAGGGACAGTGTTATTTTTTAGACTGAAAGAACTGTGTTTTTATCCACTATAAATGAGCTCAAACAAAACAAAACCGAGTCGTTATCCGAATCAGAAAGAACGAGTTATAAAACCGAGATTGCTAAATTGACTTCTAAATTTTCCGCCTCGGCATAAAAGGCTTTAACAGAAAGGATGGCTAAGGAAAATCCAATGGATACTCTAATGAAGCCTGCCTCTCCTGACACCATCTCGGTTGACCCGTCAACTACTTGTTCGGATAGTTCCTCGTGCAAAGCTTTTCTAGGTGTGTCTCGTGACACCGATAATCAAAGTTTGAGTTACCAAAATAAAGGCAAGGCGGTTCAAACCGAATCAGTTCAACGAAATCTTTTTCCAGTTTTTAAAAATCCCTTTGCGGACGATTCCTCATCCGAATCTGATGGTGAAACCCCATTTGACTCTGCACGGCGTTTTTTTGAGTTTATGAATTCCTTTGTTTGTCATGATGATAATGTTTCAAAATTTGATTTTGCTCCAAATCTTGCAAGTCACACTCAATTTTTAGAAAAAATGCCCACACCGGTAAATTTTGAAAAAGGAGAGTGTTCAAACTCCAAAAACGTTTCTGAGACCATTTCCTCAAAATCTAAATCTAAACGTCGGTCCAAGAAACGATCTAAAACCGCTAAAAGATCTAAAAGACAACCCTATTACTCCAGCTACTCCGACAATAACTCTAATGTCATTTCAGATAGAACGGGTCGGGGGAGAGTTGTTCAACAAAAGTGGGTAGAAAAGAAGCCTAAGTTATGCCACGAGAAGACTCAGTCTTTTAATTCATTTTCGCATATTAGGAAGAACAATAACAATCATGGATTTGCTGCAAATAAGTTTGTTGAACATGGTTTTGAATTTTAGTTTAAACTTACTTCCGTTCAGCAATTGATTCATATTTCTCGTGATTGTGTTTGTTGTTCTATGTGTGGTTTGAATGATTTTGTCGATAATAAACATGCATCTGATTGGTTTGGTACATATCATGTGTTTAATTCGTGTTCTTCTAAATCCCGAAAAGGACCCAAATTTAAACGAGCCCCGAGAAAAGGTGTTGGACCTAACGTATCAGGACCCATTTATAAATGGGTACCTAAGAACCCCTAATTTCTGTTTGCAGCCCGGTCATGTGTAGTTTCTTGATTCCGGTTGCTCCAAACACATGACTGGTAAACGGGAGCTGCTCACCAACTTCAAGTAGAAGACGTTCGTTTCGGGAATGACAATGTAGCCCCGATCATGGGCTATGGCGATATAGTTCAGGACAAGCTTACAATCAAATGTGTTTCCTACGTTGAAGGCTTAGGACACAACCTCTTTAGCATCGGCCAATTCTGTGGCAAGAATCTTGAAGTCAACTTCAAGGCGAAGAGATGCAACATTCGTAACGAAGACGGCACAGAGATCCTCACTGGGACTCGAAGAACGAATCTGTACACAATCAACCTTGCCTCTCTGAAGACCGATAAAGTTGTTTGCCTCCTGTCCAAAGCAACTACTCAACAGAACTGGATGTGTCATCGACGACTTTCTCATCTGAACTTCAAGAACATAAACAAGCTGGTGCTCGGCGGACTCGTCAAAGGAATGCCAGAACTACGTTTCGAGAAAGAACATCTCTGCTCCGCATGCGAGATGGGTAAGATGAAGAAGGTGTCTCACAAACCGAAGGCGGTTCCTAGCACGTCCAGGCCATTGGAGCTTATTCACATGGACCTCTGCCATAGGCGGACCCAGAAATTTTTTCTTACGGTGGCACCTTTGACGAACCTAAAAATTTTCCACATCGCCCGATGTTGTTTTAGCCTAATTCCACTGCTTTGAGAAAAAAAATTTAATTTTTTTCTCGATTTCGAGGAACTTTAAAAAAAAATCAATTTCGAGAGAACTTTTCGGGTTTTTTTGGTTGATTTTAAGAGTTTTTTTGGGATTTTTGGTTGATTTTAGGAGTTTTTTTGGAATTTTTGGTTGATTTTAAGAGTTTTTTTATACGGTTGCACCATTTAAAACGATACGGTTGCACTCTTCACACGACTAAAATGTTTTATCCTTCGCCGGACGAACGATACGGTGGCACGTGCCACCGTATGCCCAAGGCTAGGTCTGCCAATGACCTCTGCGGCCCTATGCGAGTCCAAAGCATAAATCACAAGAAGTATGTACTGGTGATGGTGGACAACTTCTAGCGATACACATGGGTCAAATTTCTCCGTTCAAAAGACGAGACTTCCGGGTTAATCATCAACCATCTGAAGGGTGTCTAGAACAACATGCAGCTGACCGTCATCTCAATTCGTACTGATAACGGCACCGAGTTCAAGAATCGCGTTATGAGTGAATATCTCACATCGGTCGGGATTTCACACAACTTCTTTCCTTCTCAGACTCCTCAACAGAACGGCGTAGTGGAACATCGCAATCGCACCTTGGTGGAAGCGGCACGAACTATGCTGACCCAGTAAAACCTTCATATGTTTCTATGGGCTGAAGTTGTCACAACTGCGTGCTATACTCAGAACAGATCCACCGTCAACAGACGCTTTAATAAGACGCCGTACGAGCTCATGAACAAATGCACCCCCAATATCAACTACTTCCATGCATTCGGGTGCAAGTGCTTCGTGCAGAATGACAAGGATGATCTCGGCAAGCTCAACCGAAAGGCAGACGAAGGGATGTTCATCGGCTACTCGACTTCTTCGAAAGCATTCTGAGTCTACAACAAGAGGACAAAGACCGTCAATGAGAGCATAAATGTGTCATTCGACGAATTGGTCGACTTGGCTTCTGAACATGTCAGTTTAGAACTCGTGCTTACAGGAGTGCTGGCCTCCGATCATTCCAGATCGGAAACCAAGTACACTACAGTAGATCCTTCCTCGTCCAATACGTCGAAGCCACACCGTTCTGATTTAGATCTACTCCTTGAACATTTTTATAATGATTTCCATATTCTCCAGTATCTACTGATGATTATTTGAATGCAGATGGAGCTGTGGTGGTGTCATCGCAGATCACTGGTCCTCCACCAACCCCCAACATAGCATCGTCGAAGGATTCACCCTCTTCAACTGTTATAGAGACGACGCCATCTTCAAGCACGAATACGGTTTCAGCGACCGCATCCCCAGTTGTTCAACCCACACATTCATCCCCCGGATCAAGCAACAGCGTATCTCACACCGATACAACTGAAGTATCTTTGTCAACTGTTGTTCCTACACAACCAGCGACCGCCACACCGTCACATCCGACTCCATCTCTAGAGGCGGTACAAGACTTACCCCTAGGCTCATATGTCGATCCCGACAATTCTCAACCGCCCATGGACCCACTACCTCACACACGGAAGTGGACTAGAGCACACCCAACTGAACAGATCATCGGTGATCCATCCCCTCCCGTCCAGACCAGAGCTACGGTGGAAACCGAAGACGCCACCCCCGTACTTCTGAGCAACACTCAAAACGGGCGGCAACGGGAAATGAGTGTATCTTTTCCATTTTCCTCAGCAACGTTGAACCTGCAACGGTTAGAGATGCCTTGAACGACCCGGACTGAGTAATAGCCATGCAAGAAGAACTGAACAAGTTTGAAAGCCTCAAGGTATGGTGCCTAGTCCCTCGCCCGAAGAACAAGACGGTTATCGGAACTAAATGGATCTTCAAGAACAAGAAGGACGAGAACTGGATCGTTGCTCGGAAAAAGGCAAGACTAGTAGCTAAAGGGTACCAACAACAAGAAGGGATTGACTATGAAGAGACGTTTGCACCATTCGCTCGAATTGAAGCCATCAGGATGTTCCTCGCGTATGCCGCTCACAAAAACTTCACCGTCTTCCAAATGGACGTGAAAACGACATTTGTCAACGACAAGCTTAAGGAAGAGGTGTACGTCTCCCAGCCAGACGGTTTCGTCAGCAACTTTCACCCCAATCATGTCTATCTCCTCGACAAAGCACTTTACGGCCTAAAGCAAGCACCGAGAGCCTGGTATGATATTGTTGAACGGTAGGTGTGTACCTGAAAATATCACAAATAAACCAGGACGCAAGTATACATCTTAGTCTATTATCGCCTTTAACAAGTAATAAATGGTACAAAGTACCGAGTATCGATCCCACAGGGAAGCGGGGAAAAGTTCTTCTTTTATAAGTCCAATAAATAAAAACAAGTTTCAGATGGCGAATGCGAAGGTGATTTTTTTGTTGGGAGTTTGGTTATCAACTAATGGGAAATTAATTCTAAAGAAGCACAGGGTATAAAGATTCATTGGGTCCTTTAGTCAGATAATTAGATTAGAGATGAGACGGTATTCCTTATTATCTCAGAGTCGATATTTTATGTGACTTAACAGTCCTTCATATAATTACCCAGTTGTCAGTTGACTAATTATAATCATCCTAAAAATATAACTTTGATTTAGATGATTCGGACAATTATACCGTACGATACACCTTTTCGTCTTTTTATCGAGACCGGTCCCAACTTCACTTTATACCCCAAGCTAAGACAATTAGCCCATTATCTCTTTATGTGCACTGAAAACTACAACGAAGATTATGAAAACAAATAATGGAGATGGACAATTCATTACACGAAACTTGAAACTTGGAAATTACGTTTTAAGAAAATTAATTGTAAACTAAAGAGATGGAAAGTCTTGTTTTAAATGTAGCAAAACACAAAACTAACTTTAAAATTCTAACGTTGATTAACGATCTAAAATTAACTATCGAGATGTTGAAAAGGTTTCTAACACGAAAACACGTTAACACTTGAAACTTCTATAATTCCTTCGTTACTACAAATCGTGAACCAAACTAGTTGGGGATCCGAAGAGATTAATTCAGACTTCCGATTTATGGTAGTAATTTAGAATTATAAGAGAGAATTAAGAGTGGTTTTAGAAAATAACATAAACCGAAATTTTAAACTATCGAGAATTATAGAAAGACGTAACTAAAAACATTAACTAAAACGATAAATGCGAGAATAATTCGAAAGCCGTAAAAACGAGAATTTGAGCTTAACCGTAAGAAGAAAAACAACGGTGCATAAACGATAACCTTAAAATTAGTAAAAATACGAGATTAATAAAAACACACTTAATTAAAACGAGAAATCAAACCCGAGCTTACAACGAGATCACTTGGGTGTGACATGTGAACCAACCCAATTGAGTTATGGGTTTTGGTTCACTTACTAAAATGGCCGAAGCCAAGAAAATGGAAACAAAGAAAGAGAGTGTCGATTCCCTCTCTCTCTCTCTACACTACCTAAACTCCAATGATTGGAGGCCAACAACTACAAATGAGAAAAGGAGAGTTTGGATGCTACTGATTGTTGCAAGCTGGA
The DNA here is from genome assembly GCA_033807775.1 of Saussurea involucrata. NCBI lineage: Eukaryota > Viridiplantae > Streptophyta > Magnoliopsida > Asterales > Asteraceae > Saussurea > Saussurea involucrata. The sequence goes on along the minus strand of CM066313.1, from coordinate 60,807,202 downwards.
TGCCAAACTAATGTGTTTTTCCATGCATACTAGACATACATATATATACTACATTTCATAAGGCTTTTTTTGGGCCCAAGTTGCATCAATATTGAAGGCCCAAGCAAGAAACCAAAATCCAGCCCAAGTCAAGTAGCAAAATGAGGTCCAAAGTTATTTGCAAGCCCAACAAGTAGTTCACCAAAAATCAGTCCAAATGGAAGAATATGTAGACTGCGATTTTTCGGCCCAAAAGATGCAGAAACGATGCCATGTCCAAAATATGAAGTCGTCCGTTTTCATCTTGCTACGTGCAATCCATATATATATATATATATATATATATATATATATATATATATATATATATCGACTTCAAAACGGCATTTTTCCACCATCCTACAATTAAGACATTTTAAATGAGTAAATTGGCTAAAATTATATAAAACATGCCACTTTGACGTTTTAAGGTCCAAAGCATTTATTTACTAAAATAGACACTAAACTTAACTAAAAAGACTCAATGGGAAATAAAAACGAGCTCAAAATTATAATAAAATGCTATAAATAGGGTTATAAAAATAACCCTATCACAACCGCAAATTCGAACTGTTGCTTGTCCTCAAGCAACTTTATTACAAACATTTTGAGCTAAAAACTTTGCTTATTCCAAAAATCGTCATCCCAATCCATTTGTCAATTCCACACGCATAAAATGTCCCAACAAAATTCAACCATGCTAACAAACAACTATTCATAAAATGCAATTCTTTCCACTAAAACATCCGATCAATTAACCATAAGCTAGCCACATAATTCAAGTTCAACTAGAATCACATATGTGCAACCAAGAAATGTTCATGCATGCGGCCTTTTCATTCTTTGTATGCATGGCCTTTTTCCAACGATGTAATGGGTTTCTGTTTATGGCGCAATTTTACCGCCATCTTCTCTTTGAGGAATTGAATTTTGGACACATTGGTCTCTTTGGTGCCTTTGACACTTTTGTAATGCACGGAAAATATTGAATTGAGCTTTGCTCTCTTGTGTATGTCTATTTTCCTTTCGTGCAATTTTTTTTTAAAATTTGACGCACTTTTTGCAAAGAGGTGTGTATTGGATGATATGGGTATGAATAAGGAGTGTTTACCATATCATCCTCCCAACCGCAAATTCGGATGGTTCAATGTCCTCACTGGACATTGTGAGCACATTACTTGTGGTTTGCATGGAAAAAGGTGGTTGTGTGTTTGGTGTTGCATGATTCCAATGATGACAGACAAGAATTCAAATGACTAGTTCTAGTAATGAACAGTGCAAAGCATCAAGAACAACAAATTTACTCAAGCTATCTCAACATGAATAGAACTTGTATCCATAAATTTTGACGTGTGTGCATGATTGCATGGATTGAAATAACAACTTTTAGGTATCACAAAAATAATCCCCGACTCATCTATTCTACAACATGCATGAAGGTAAAACAATTATTTGAAAGCAAGTAGAGGGGTTGGAAAATTAAACCTGTCCTACTCAGGGGGAGTAGGATGCTGCTCCGGTGTCATCCAAAGCAGATCAATCGGGAATGGTGGTAAGTGGCTCAACAATTGTGGGTAATCTTTGGCCCAAATTTCTCTTATCAGATCATCTCGCGATTTCTCGTACCTCAGCCAGCGTACGTTGTCATCATGGGTTCTTTTTAGATAGGTGATGATAACATCCATCTTTGCACTTAGGTCCTCACTCAATCCAGTTATCTGTTTATTAATAAACAGTCTTTGCTTTCTTAACTTTGAGTTGAGGTCTTTTCGGAGAGAACGAAAGTTGGTTTCCAAAGAAACTATCACATCGTTTTCTCGCTTGGGATGGAAATATGTATTGTTTCTCAAAAGTCTTTCCACATTCATTTTATCCATGACCATTTTATCCGTGGAAAAACGGTCAGTGGGTAAAATGGGTGCGTTTGCTCGTTCCAATAAAGAGTGTATAATGGATGGGTGTGGCATTCGTGCATTGGCTCTCTCAGCTCCACCAAAAATATTGTTGGAGATTAATTGGCCCACATTAAATTTGTGCCCTTCCATTATACAATATAGAATGAACACACGTACCATGCAGATAATAGTTTCATGTGATGTAGGATACACAGTGTGTCTCAAAAAAAAGAACCACACGTTTGCTTCAGGTAGTAGACAATGCGTACTCAAAAGCCGAGTTTGTCCTTTAAAGGACCACTCTGACCCTTCATGTGCTATTCTTTTTAGAATAGCCTGAAAGTCTTCTTCCGTAGCATTGTCTGTGAGTCTTTTTAATTCAGATTCTTCTGAAGTGAATTTCAATCCCATCATATCGTTTATTATTTCAGCCGAGAAACAAACTGTGGTTTGTCGTACTTTGATTTTAATCCCATTGGTTACTGACAATTCTGTGTAGATGTCCCGTACCCAGTCAACATTGTATGGTTTCGGAACTTCACACAAAGATTTCCAGCCTAGTTTTTCTATTGTGTGCACAAACTGTGGATATTTTAACAAAACCAAATGATGAAATCCCTTAGTTGCTTGGCCGATTTTTATTTTAAAAGATTTATATCTAGCACAGGCTTCATGAAAACTAAATAACAGTATACGAGAGATATGGGATTGCGAGAAGTTACCCACTTTTTCCTTCCCTTTGTGAGTCTGATCAGTGGATTTTTGAGCTGGAGTGGCTTTGTTTTGAGTGCTCTCTTGAACATCTTCGATCACAGGTTCTTCAATGCAAAGTCTTTTCGCCGGGGTTGGGTTCAGATTTGGGTCATACCTAGGAACATTAGGGTCATACCTTGGGTTATTGTATGATGGTGGGTTTTGACAGTGATCCACCCGAACAGACGTCGAAGTCACCGGCGGGTAACGCGGGTCTTGCTCCAAGGGACTGAGGTATGGCCTAAATGCCGAGGTTCTTGCGAGAATAGGCTGCCCTAACGAGTTCAGGACCACCGCACACGAAGGTGTCGACGGTGGGCGTATGTGCGATGGACTCGGGTGGTGAGAGGGTCGAGTGAAACCTGGAGGATACACCAAATGTTGTGTAGACATCGATTGATGTTCGAATCTACGCAAGAATGTGTCGGTAGCTACATACGTCCGATCAAATGGTTGATATGAAGAGAGATTTGAGGACTCACCCAAAGAGAGATTTAAGTTGGGGTTCTGCTGCAGATGTGACGCAGACATCGTCGCCGATGGTCCAAAGAGAGAGGTTTGCGCCCAAAGTTGCAGCGTCGCCGAAGGTGGAGAGTCTAGGCTCTCGGCGATCTGAGCGAGTGTGAGTAGCGAAGTGTATCTTGGTTTCGTCGCCGTCGAAGATGAAGCTCCGGCGTGGGTTGAGTGAGTGCGGGGGTTGGATCGGCCATTGATGTGGTTTCCGACGAGGGTTTTTGCGAAATGAAAATGGGGTTTCATGGTGGGTTAGGGTTGGTTTTAAAATAGAGAAGAAGAAGGGGGATGGAGGGTGAGGGGGTACTGTCGCTTGCAGAGAAGATGTGATGGTGAGGGAGTGACAGTCGGCGGTGGTGATGATGGTTCCTGCCGGCTGTCACTTAGAGAGAGAGAGAGAGGAGTTCGAGAGATAGAGAAGAAAATGAGAGAGGAGAATGAGAGAAAAAAATGTACCTGGTATTTTGATCGTATAAGGTTTTTTTTTCTGCATCGAAGTACACTGACTTTTCAGAGCAATTAATGTCCAATGTGTAAAAACAAAAAATATCAGTTTAAAATCCAATTAAGATATTTAAAAAGATACTGATTCTGTTTTAAACACATGCCAAATTCAAAATCTAATGGTGTACTTAGATTCCAACCAATTTAGTTCCAATGCAGCTAAACCAATCAAAACTCTATTGGGCCAATTTTTACTAATCTTGAGTATTGGATAATTTAAATGGACATGTGATCAGTTCAGTGGCTCAATTGTTGTTTTATTTCCGGTACTTGATGTCGTAAAAATTTGGCCCGAGGCCAGAAATTTTTACGTTTTCTCAGGTCTTTTTATTTTTTCGATGCTTTCTCTCGGTACACTTCTCACTGCTATTAGTCACTCATAAAAATCTCTAAATACTCATTCTTTTTTATTTTTAATTTTATTTAAACGAAAAATCAAAATTACAGATATGTATATATATCTATATAATTTATTTATTATTATTATTTTTTTTTCAAATTTATTTACCTTTTTCTTGGAAATAAATTCCAAGGGTTTTCACTGCACTCTTTCTGACAGATGGACAACCTCAACAGGTTGCTGTGTGATTGCAAATGGTTCAAGAAATGGTTTCACCCTTTGACCGTTTACTTTAAAAGTAGTTCCTTTTTCAGGGTCAATTAAATCAATCACGCCATAAGGGTAAACCTTTGCATTCTGAAATGGTCCTGTCCATCTGGAGTTTAGCTTCCCAGGAAATAACACGAGTCTGGAATTGAACAGCAGAACCTGTTGTCCTGCAGTGAACTCTTTTGGAAGGATCTTTTTATCATGCCATCTTTTTGTGTTTTCTTTGTAAAGCTTAGCATTTTCATAGGACAGATTCCTATGTTCTTCCAATTCACACAATTGTAAAGTTCTTTTCTTTCCGGCTTCATCCAGACTCATGTTAAGTTCCTTGATGGCCCAATAGGCCTTGTGTTCTAACTCCACTAGGAGGTGACATGCTTTGCCAAAAACCAACTTATATGGGGACATACCAATAGGGGTTTTATAAGCAGTCCGGTAGGCCCACAAGGCATCATCCAGTTTGGATGCCCAATCCTTTCGGTGTGGTTTAACTACCTTGGCTAAAATTCCTTTTATCTCTCTATTGGACAACTCAGCCAAACCATTGGTTTGCGGGTGATATGCAGTGGCCACCCGGTGCTGAATGTTGTATTTGTCCAAAACTTCTTCCAATAAGTTGTTTATGAAATGAGTGCCCTCATCACTAATTAAGGCACGCGGTGTACCAAATCTAGTGAAAATGTGCTTTTGCAGAAATTTAATAACTGTTTTTGCATCATTAGAGTGTCAAGCCATAGCTTCCACCCATTTAAACACATAGTCCACAGCTACCAAAATATAAGCACAGTTGTTAGAAAGTGGAAATGGTCCCATAAAGTCAATGCCCCATACATCAAACAATTCAACTTCTAAAATTCCATTTAGAGGCATTTCATTCCTTTGTGTGATATTTCCACTTCTTTGGCACTCATTGCATGTTTTTGCAAAATTATGAGCATCAGTGTTTAAAGTAGGCCAGTACAAACCTGATTGCAGTACTTTTGCAGCTGTCCTACTTCCTCTAAAATGCCCTCCACAAGGTCCTGTATGGCAATGATATAACACAGATGCCACATCTTCCTTGGGGATGCATCTTCTGATCACCTGGTCTGCACAAATCATGAATAGAAAAGGATCATCCCAAAGGAATTTCTTGGAATCAAAAATGAGTTTCTTTCTTTGGTAATTGTTCAATTCCTTTGGGATAATACCACATGCCAAATAATTCACCAGATCTGCAAACCAAGGTGTTGTAGTGTGTTGTACAGCTAGAATCCTTTCATCTGGGAAAACTTCACAGATGTCATCAGTGTGTGCAATATTTTCTTGTTTTTCTAATCTTGACAAGTGGTCAGCCACTTGATTATTGATACCCTTCCTGTCAATGATTTCCAAATCAAATTCTTGTAACAACAAGATCCACCTTATTAGCCTAGGTTTTGCATCTTTTTTGGAAATGAGATACTTGATGGCTGCATGACCAGTATGCACAATAACTTTGGCACCCATCAAGTATGATCTGAATTTTTCAAAAGCAAACACCACAGCTAATAATTCTTTTTCAGTGGTGGTGTAATTGATTTGGGCATCATTGAGGGTTTTGCTGGCATAGTAAATGGAATGGAAAACTTTCTTCTTTTTCTGCCCTAGAACAGCTCATACGGCCCAGTCACTTGCATCAGTCATTATTTCAAAAGGTAGAGACCAATCAGGTGTTACTATTACCGGTGCAGTGACCAATGCTTCCTTCAGAATTTTAAAAGCTTTTTTACAATCTTCATCAAAATTGAAAGCATGGTCATGTTGTAATAGTGAACAAAGAGGTTTAGATATTTTGGAAAAATCTTTTATAAACCTCCGGTAAAAACCTGCATGTCCCAGAAAACTTCTGATCCCTTTTACAGTGGTTGGTTCAGGCAACATTGAAATTACTTCCAATTTTGCCTTATCAACCTCAATGCCTCTGTTGGAAATGAGATGCCCTAACACAATGCCCTCTTTAACCATAAAGTGGCATTTTTCCCAGTTCAAAACCAAATCTGTTTCTTCACATCTTTTAAGACTTTTTTCAAGGTTTTGCAAACACAGATCATATGATGTCCCGTAAACTGAAAAATCATCCATGAAGATTTCCATGGATTGTTCAAGCATATCAGAAAAAATGGCCGTCATACATCTTTGGAAAGTGGCAGGTGCATTACATAATCCAAAAGGCATTCTTCTAAAAGCAAAAGTACCATATGGACAAGTGACAGTGGTTTTTTCTTGATCCTCTGGTGCAATGGCAATTTGATTGTATCCGGAGTAACCATCTAAGAAACAGTAAAACTCTTTTCCTGCCAACCTGTCTAGCATCTGGTCAATAAAGGGTAATGGAAAATGGTCTTTTTGGGTAGCTTTGTTAAGCTTCCTATAGTCCATACATATCCTCCAACCTGATACTATTCTGGTAGGTATAAGCTCATTCTTATCATTGGTTACCACAGTAACTCCTCCTTTCTTGGGTACACACTGCACAGGGCTAACACATGTGCTACTAGCAATAGGATAGATTATGCCAGCATCAAGCCATTTCAGAATTTCTTTTTTAACAACCTCTTTCATCATTGGATTGAGTCTTCTTTGAGGCTCAACTGATGAAAAGTCTTTACTTTCCAAAATGATTTTATGTTGACAAATGGTAGGGCTTATGCCCTTCAAATCAGCAATGGTCCATCCTATGGCTTTGGTGTGTTGTTTTAACATGCTAACCAATCTTTCCTCTTGTTCAGACTCTAAAGAAGATGAAATGATGACTGACAACTTCCCTGGTTCTCCTAAGAATGCATATTTCAGATGGGAGGGGAGCTGCTTCAACTCTAAATCTAGAGCACATTCTAAGGAAGGGACAAGTGTTTTCCTATCCTTATTTTCCAAAACTTCAACAACAGAGGTTACCTAAATATCTTCTAATCCCTCAAACTCTACTACATCTTCATCACTATCTGAATCTCCAATTCCCATTATTTCCCAAAGACTTTTACTTTGAGACCAAGATTCAATCAAACTTAAGGCAGAACATTCCTCTTTCTCCTCAGGATATTTCAGGGAGTCCAAAACATTGAATGTTACCTGTTGGTCTTGAACTCTCATGGTGAGTTCACCTTTTTGGACATCTATTAGAGTTCTTCCTGTAGCTAAGAAAGGTCTTCCTAGGATGATATGTATGTCCTTGTCAGCTTCAAAATCCAAGATGATAAAATAAGCAGGAAAAATAAACTTATCAACTTGAACAAGGACATCTTCAATCTTACCCTTAGGCCAAGCTATGGACATATCTGCTAATAAAAGTGAAACAGTTGTGGGTCTAGCTTCACCTATGCCTAAAGTGTTAAAAACAGATAAAGGCGTAAGGTTTACACTGACACCTAAATCACATAGGGCTTGTCCTACTTCTTTTCCTCCTATGGAACATGGGATAGTAAAACTACCAGGGTCTTTCATCTTTGGAAAGATCTCGTTAGACAACATGGCACTACATCCTTCAGTCAGAGCTACAGTCTCATACTCATTCAATTTTTTCTTTTTGCTCAAAATGTCTTTCAAAAACTTTGCATAACTTGGCATTTGTTCAATGGCTTCAACCAAAGGTATGTTGATATGCAGTTGTTTAAAAACATCTAAAAACTTTTTGAATTGCAAAGTTTCTCTCTCATTCATCATCCTCTGGGGATAAGGAATATAGAGAGGAACTTTAGTAGGAGATGCAGTCGTTTGAAGAGTAGGAGTGTTGTCGGTTTTCTTATTACTAGGATCTTTAGGACTGTCACCAGTTTGTGACACATCCACAACATGCTTGTCTGTGACTGTCTGATCTTTCTTGGGTTTTTCTGGGATCAATAGTGGGCAAATTGGAACCACAGTGGAGTCATTGGGCCCAACAGTGTTTTCTGACCCAATAGTTCCACTGGACTGAGTAGAGTCTGAAGCTGTGTTCTTCTTTTCTGGCTCTAATTTATCTGGTTTTTTTAAGATCTTTTGGTATGTTATCCAGTAAATCCTTACCACTCCTCAAAGTTATAGCTTTTACATGCTCTTTTCCGGCTCTTGGGGGTACTTCTGTATCACTTGGCAAAGTGCCGGGAGGGCATTTCCTCATTTCTAAAGCCATTTGACCCATTTGGGTCTCCAGATTCTTAATGGATGCCTGAGTTTGGGACATAAATCCCTTCATCATTGCTTCCAAAGAAGTAGATGATTCAGCATGCTGGTTGGACTTTTGAAAAGCATGTTGGTTATTTTGAGAATTTGCGTGCTGATTGTTTTGTGGTCTATGCTGAAATTGCTGGTGTTGGCCCTGCAATTTGGGTGGTGGTGGATTTAAAGCTGGACTGTGCCATGAAAAGTTTGGATGGTTTCTCCACTCAGGATTGTATGTTTGAGAAAAAGGTCCTCCTTTGTTGTTGTTGTTGTGGTGGTTGTTGTGGCTAACGTAGTTAATACGTTCAGGATTGTCTGGACAATGTTCAAAGTTGTGACCATCACCACAATATGTGCACTGTATAGATTGGACAGTAGGAGGTGGTGCCACAGGATTGACTGACACAGCATTAAGATGTGTAATTAAAGATGCCATGTCATTCAATTGTCTAGATATCAATGCATATGCATCGGGATCTTGTGTTCCTGTTGTCCTTCTTGGTGGTATAGCACGTGGATCAGCCCACTGACCATTGTTGTTAGAAATCCTCTCAAGGATGTCATATCCTTCATTATAGGTACAAGATGTGAAAGCTCCGTTTGCTGTAGCGTCGAGCATTTGTTTCGCCGTGATATTTAAACCACTGTAAAACGTCTCTAACTGAATGCAATACGGAATGCCATGGTAAGGGCATTTTCTCAAAAGCTCCTTGTACCTATCCCATGCATCAGGAACTGCTTCGTCGTCCATTTGTTTAAAAGTGCAGATTGCATTTCGGGACTTAGCATTCCTCGTGGGTGGAAAATATTTTTTTAAATTTTCTCAGCCATCTGGGCCCATTTAACTATAGAATATGGCTTCATTGAGTTGTACCAAGACCGTGCACTGTCTCGTAAGGAATACGGAAAAAGTTTTAATTTCAGTGCATCGTCTTCTACACCTGGAAGCTTGAACGAATATGTAATTTCCATGAAAGACCGCAAGTGAGAATAAGGGTCCTCAGTTGCCAAACCAGCGTACTGGTCGTTGGTTTGTAACATATGGAACATAATCGGTTTCAATTCGAAGTGGCGGGTTTGCAAAGTTGGTTTCAAAATTCCTGAATGTAACTGAGTTAAAACAGGAACAGCGTAAGACATAATACCACCATCTTTAGAATTTTCTAACCGGAAAACGGTTTGTTCCTCATCGTCAATATTATTTACTGGCTGGTTTTCTGGGCCATACTGGCGAATTTCCTCCTCATCATCTGACGAAGAAGAAAAGTGTTCAAACATTTCGGGAGAATTTAAGACTGTGTTAGCTCTTTGAATTCTTCTTCGTTGTCTAAACGTTCGTTCTATGTCAGGATCAAATTGAAAAAATTCACCGTGAGGCAACCTTGGCATACACTATATATAATTATTTTTTTTCTTTTCTTTTCTAAAAAGATGGTAGAAAAACTTGTTTTTATAAATTTTACTAAAAATAAAAACTTCTGGTGCTGCTTCCCCGGCAATGGCGCCAAAAACTTATTGAACGGTAGGTGTGTACCTGAAAATATCACAAATAAACCAGGACGCAAGTATACATCTTAGTCTATTATCGCCTTTAACAAGTAATAAATGGTACAAAGTACCGAGTATCGATCCCACAGGGAAGCGAGGAAAAGTTCTTCTTTTATAAGTCCAATAAATAAAAACAAGTTTCAGATGGCGAATGCGAAGGTAATTTTTTTGTTGGGAGTTTGGTTATCAACTAATGGGAAATTAATTCTAAAGAAGCACGGGGTATAAAGATTCATTGGGTCCTTTAGTCAGATAATTAGATTAGAGATGAGACAGTATTCCTTATTATCTCAGAGTCGATATTTTATGTGACTTAACAGTCCATCATATAATTAACCAGTTTTCAGTTGACTAATTATAATCATCCTAAAAATATAACTTTGATTTAGATAATTCGAACAATTATACCGTACGATACACCTTTTCGTCTTTTTATCGAGACCGGTCCCAACTTCACTTTATACCCCAAGCTAAGGCAATTAGCCCATTATCTCTTTATGTGCACTGAAAACTACAACGACGATTATAAAAACAAATAATGGAGATGGACAATTCATTACACGAAATTTGAAACTTGGAAATTACGTTTTAAGAAAATTAATTGTAAACTAAAGAGATGGAAAGTCTTGTTTTAAATGTAGCAAAACACAAAACTAACTTTAAAATTCTAACGTTGATTAACGATCTAAAATTAACTATCGAGATGTTGAAAAGGTTTCTAACACGAAAACACGTTAACACTTGAAACTTCTATAATTCCTTCGTTACTACAAATCGTGAACCAAACTAGTTGGGGATCCGAAGAGATTAATTCAGACTTCCGATTTATGGTAGTAATTTAGAATTATAAGAGAGAATTAAGAGTGGTTTTAGAAAATAACATAAACCGAAATTTTAAACTATCGAGAATTATAGAAAGACGTAACTAAAAACATTAACTAAAACGATAAATGCGAGAATAATTCGAAAGCCGTAAAAACGAGAATTTGAGCTTAACCGTAAGAAGAAAAACAACGGTGCATAAACGATAACCTTAAAATTAGTAAAAATACGAGATTAATAAAAACACACTTAATTAAAACGAGAAATCAAACCCGTGCTTACAACGAGATCACTTGGGTGTGACATGTAAACCAACCCAATTGAGTTATGGGTTTTGGTTCACTTACTCAAATGGCCGAAGCCAAGAAAATGGAAACAAAGAAAGAGAGTGTCGATTCCCTCTCTCTCTCTACACTACCTAAACTCCAATGATTGGAGGCCAACAACTACAAATGAGAAAAGGAGAGTTTGGATGCAACTGATTGTTGCAAGCTGGATGCCAAACTAATGTGTTTTTCCATGCATACTAGACATACATATATATACTACATTTCATAAGGCTATTTTTTGGGGCCCAAGTTGCATCAATATTGAAGGCCCATGCAAGAAACCAAAATTCAGCCCAAGTCAAGTAGCAAAATGAGGTCCAAAGTTATTTGCAAGCCCAACAAGTAGTTTACCAAAAATCAGTCCAAATGGAAGAATATGTAGACTGCGATTTTTCGGCCCAAAAGATGCAGAAACGATGCCGTGTCCAAAATATGAAGTCGTCCGTTTTCATCTTGCTACGTGCAATCCATATATATATATATATATATATATATATATATATATATATATATATATATATATATATATATATATATATATATATATATATATATCAACTTCAAAACGGCATTTTTCCACCATCCTACAATTAAGACATTTTAAATGAGTAAATTGGCTAAAATTATATAAAACATGCCACTTTGACGTTTTAAGGTCCAAAGCATTTATTTACTAAAATAGACACTAAACTTAACTAAAAAGACTCAATGGGGAATAAAAACGAGCTCAAAATTATAATAAAATGCTATAAATAGGGTTATAAAACTAACCCTATCAGATACCCTATCTACATTTCTCATAAACGCCGGCTTCTCGAAAGGTAAAATCGACACTACTCTTTTCATCAAGAGGGAAGCTAAGGACATTATTTTAATTCAAATCTACGTCGATGACATTATCTTCGGCTCTACGAACCCACAATACTGTCACAACTTTTCAGTCCTCATGAAGCATATTTTAAAATGAGTATAATGGGTCAGATGAACTTTTTCCTCGGTCTACAAGTTAAACAACTATCGACCGGGATATTCATCAATCAATATAAGTACATCGCAGATATTCTTCCGAAGTTCCAGATGGAAAATTGTACACCCATGAAGACTCCCATGTCACCAGGTACAAAGTTACACGCCGATCCTGACGGAAAGGATGTGAACACTACTACCTATAGAGGAATGATAGGTTCGTTGATGTATTTGACAGCACGTAGGCCAGATATAATGTTCTCTACCTTTTTGTGTGCTCGGTTTCAGTCTAAATCGAAGGAGTCACGTCTTATAGCAGTTAAACGCATTATACGTTATTTAAAAGGTACTGCTGATCTTGTCCTTTGGTATCCTAAGGACACAGGTTTCGAACTCACAACATTCTCAGATGTCGATCATGCGGGAAGTATGCTTGACCGGAAGAGCACCACGGGTCACGTCCAGTTCCTTGGCGACAAGTTGGTTAGCTGGGCCTCTAAGAAGCAAACGTGTGTCTTCACATCCACGGCGGAAGCGGAGTACGTGGCCACGGCTAGTAGTTGTTCGCAAGTCATCTGGATGCGTACACAACTGAAGGATTATGGGTTCCAGTACTCGAACATCCCAATATATTGTGATTCCAAGAGTGCCATGGCCATCACCAGCAATCCGGTTCAACATACGAAAACCAAACATATTGATGTGCGCTATCACTTCATCAAAGATCATGTGGAACGAGGTATAGTGGAACTCTATTTTGTAAGTACATAAAATCAATTGGCAGGCCTATTTACTAAAGCTTTGGACGAAAAACGGTTCAATGAACTCGTGTCCAAACTAGGTATGCTGAACTTGAAAGTTTGATTCACCCTTGTACTTGTCACACCATTTCTTCACCACGGGATAACTGTCTCTTCAAAAGATACACTTGTCTCGTAGTGTAGTTTCGGTGTTTCAAGCACATCGGTGACTCGTCTTTTGTATATACTTTATAGTTTTCAGCTTTATTTTTCGTTTTTATGCACGTTTCTTTATCTCTATTAGTTTCGTCTTTGTTTTCGTTTACTGTCCCGAACTAGTAACCTTTTGTTCTGAAGGATGTTCACCAAAGACCAAGTCCCCAGGGTAAGTTCCCCGCTATCCTTTGAATACGGGAGGGAGCAAGTTTGATTTCTGAAAAGTTGAGAGGGAGAAAGTATATTTTTGAAAGTTAAGGGGGAGAAAGTAAATTTTTGATAAGTTGAGGGGGAGAAAGTATAGTTTTGTAAAGTTGAGGGGGAGGATGGAAATTTTCCTAAACCTGAGGGGCCGAAATGTAAATTTTTGAAACACAAGGTTAGTTTTAAAGTTTTTAAAACTTTGGGGGTAATTTTTGCCAAACTCATAAAGTTGAGATAAGTTGGACCGGGAGTGGGATCGGATCCGGTACCGGGACTCCTTCCCGGTATCGACCAGTATATAAACCGGTTTTCCTTTGACTTCACTCATAACTTTCAAACATTCTCGCTCAAAACCTCTCCTAAACCAACTTCATCTCACATTACTCTCAAATCTTGTGTTTTTGCTCCGATCGGTCTCAGTCTTCGCTCAAATCATCAGGAAAGTATCCTAAACTCTTAAACATCCGTAATCAATTGATGTGTGGTGTTTAATTTGGAGAAAACACGATCGATTTTTTCGATTGAATGCGTCGGCGCCGCTAGGGTTCTCGAACCCTTCGGCTTCGCTCAATCGGCTTCAAATCGATTCTTGTTGGTCAATTTCGCCATCATCAATGCTGTTAGGATCGATTTAGACTTCCGATTTCGCATCGATCTTCTTCGATTTGCCTTACAGAACAATCGAAACCCCGATTTGGGTTTCCCGGATTGGATTCCGGGGTTGCGTGGTCCCGGTCTCGTATGAGATCCAGGTTCCGCCATCTCCCGGACCAGATTTCGGGCTTGCGTAGTGTCCCGGTATTGGTAGTGTCCCGGTCTGACTCCGGGTTGCGGCACCGGGGTCGTTCGACTCCCGGCTTCGCCCTCCCGAGTCGTATACCAGGTAGGATGTGTCCCGGTGTTCTTAGTGTTAGATAAGTCCTGGTCCCGACCGGTTCCAGATCCCACTCCCGGTCCTGGTCCCGGTCCCGTTCTGGATCTCGTTTCGGTTCCGATGTTGGGTCATTCCGGGAATTCCTTTTAATTTATTATTAGAATTTTGTTTGTGTGGTTGTGTATTCACTTGTTGATATACACTCACTCCGGGATCGTCAGGACCCGATAAGTGGCTTATTTCGGACCGTACTCGACTATCGGTTTATCTCAAATCTGAGAATACGAATCTCGAAACATCAGATTGGTTTGGCTACGCACATGGAAACTCAACACTATCTGCTTCTCACAGGTACACTCATGGCTCAACCAAACCAACCACAGGCTGATGCCCCACTCCTTCCCGATGGTCCGAATTTGTCAATCCAACCGAACAACTTACACTTGGACACAGAGTCCATAATCTGTCAATGCCCGGTAACCGTGGAGATTCACAAACGCCACCCACTCAACCGTGCTTTGACGATAACTGCAAATGTTCCGACAGTATACGTGCAGCAACTTTGGAGGTCTCTCACCTCAGTTACACGTGGCCAAGACATCGACCTTCACGGTCGTATTGCTGACACACCGGTGGTCATAACTCGCGATCTACTGCGCCAGATTCTCGATCTTCCGGAGGCGACATCAGTTCCAGGAAGAAATAACTTTGATGCTGTTGTGCCCGACGCTGTGTTGTGCCAAGAACCGCGTGCTCTCGGCTATGCTAGCGACCTCAACCACCCATCGCACTTCTCCAGGGTACATCTGACACCACTTTGGTACATATTTTTCACCATCCTCAAGAGGTATCTGTCATCAATCATCAAGGGCATCCATCAGACGACCGTGAATCTTCTACGACTCTTCCACGACGTGGCCTACAACAGGCACACAGATTTTGCATCCATCCTATGGACCGAGCTGCTGGACAAGGTTCTGAAGAAACGAGGCAACAAAAGACTATCGTGCCTCCCGTTCCCCAGATTCCTGTAGCTCATCGTTGCACACTTCATGGCCGCCGACCCAACTATTCCTCGACACACTGACCCTGAGGTACTACTCTCGATTCGTATGACTAGGTCCCTGACCTAGTCCCAATGGTCCTACCAACCGACTTGCTAGCTCTTGTTGACCCTTTGGCACCGAGTGTGATAGAGTATAGGCGAGAGAACAACATAGTCGCTCCGATGGTCCAACCAGATTCGGCAGGACCTGCCCAAGGAGCGCGTCCCGAGCGACGTGAGGGTCCTTGTAATAGAGGTGGTAGGGTCCGGAGAGTAGGGGCTCCCGGACAGGGCGTGTTGAGAGAAAATATTGTGAGGGGTCATGACGCGGGCGGTGCTGAAAGGTCGATACGCAGAGCTAGCTCGTCCCACCGCCAACCCACTCCACCTTCTTCACCACAACTCGATGAACCCGAATTACATGAGGTGGAAGTGGTTGACATCATGCGCGAACAAGAACAAGAAAAAGAGGCAGCCTCCTCTTCCAGCTCCGAGTCGGGCTCTGGCTTAGAGTCGGGTTCCGAATCTGGTTCTGAATCAGGTTCGGCGTCCGGTTCTGACTCCGAGTCCTTAGGATCAGATGATGAATTGACGGAATCGAATGATCAAGATGACGATCAGTTCCGCATGGAACCCATACCTCGCACCCCAGCCGAAACTGGAGAGACAAGGAGAGCAGAGGGAGTTTCAATCGAAAATGAAAATATTGGTGAGCAAGTGAGGGAAATGAGAAGCAAGAAAAATCATGAGCGATATAGAGTGGAGATGTCACTTACTCAGCTCGCCTCCACCCAGCCTCCTTTAAGCCAGACAGCCACATCCGCTACCCCGTCTCATTCGTTGGGACAAGGTATT
This sequence comes from Saussurea involucrata, assembly GCA_033807775.1. Taxonomy (NCBI): domain Eukaryota; kingdom Viridiplantae; phylum Streptophyta; class Magnoliopsida; order Asterales; family Asteraceae; genus Saussurea; species Saussurea involucrata. The sequence goes on along the minus strand of CM066313.1, from coordinate 60,791,152 downwards.
GAAACAGACGTCGTGGGCCTAGCGACGCAATTACACACCCCACCCAGCCACTCAGTGTCCTCTCAAAAGGATATTGTTTCATTTTCACTAGGGGACGTAGCACATCAGCCACCGATCTCTCACTTGGAGAGCTCCGATATTGAAACAAGAGAATACATGCCCCGGTTCTCGACTTCTTTGGATGCACGATCGAGTCTAGAGCCACTTGATGATATTATTTCCTTGGCTAGGACACAACACATCCTTACTGCTACTGTCGAGATTCTTCGTGACTCGACCGGAACACCCCGAGTGAGTCTACCTTCTGGTGGCTTACAAGGACAGGGTGGAAGTCCTGCCACGTCTATCCTTACGCCAACCGTAAGCGCATGAGGTACTGCGGTGTAATCCACCGTAGTTACTACAACTGGTAAGCTAAGTGCTGCAGGTGTTAGTATCCCGGAGTTCGTCTCCAAGGAAACTCTGGACGGCGCCTTAAAGGTTGTCCAAGCAGAGATATTGAAGAAGCTTTCAGAAGATATGGACTTCATCAAAAGGTCCAAAAAGGGTAAGGAAACTGCAGCTGATCCCCCTTCGCAACCACAAGTTATACTTCCTCACCCGACACCTAACCCGCAGAACATGAGCATCGACGCTTTAAAAGCCGCACTACTCGATAATCTCTTGTCCCAAACCAACACAGATACATCCTCTGAAGCCGATCTCGTGAGTCTACTTCGCTCATATTCACAACCCCCAGTCACTCAAACAGATGCCCAAGCCCAAATACACACTAAGCTTGATACCCTTACCTCAACCCTATCCGATGTTAAGCGCACCCTCGAAACTTTATCTGAGAGGCTTTCCAGCCTCGAAGACACCTGCAAGGGGCAAGCCCAGGGCTCGAAAAGAAAACATGATGATCAGGAGGATCCTGACCAATATGAGGGGGAGAAAAGACAAAAAATGACCGAGCTGTCAACCTCAATGACAGAACCGTTAATCGAAACTCCAGCTGAAACTGAACCACACCATTAGCCTGAAGATTAAAACATGGTTCAAGACATGGAGTTATCTACACCGGTCAGAGATCAAGTGCCAGAATCAGCAGACCCGATGGTTGAAAAGCCTGAGGGAGAACCAAAAGAAAACCTGATGCTGACAGTTCCAGAAAGACCAGTTCTAGATGTGACCGTTGAAGACTCAGGTAATAATCCGGCAACTGAACGAGAATGGAGAGAGAAAGCAGTTTTAGCCATTCAATCTGAGACAGACGCTCTGTGGGAATTCTCAGATGACGAATTCATGAACGAAGAAGACTATGATCAGTTCCTCCTTCAAAGCGAACATGTAACAGATTCTCAGCATGACACACACGACACCACAGGTACCTCTAAAATTCCAATTCTTGAACCGTAAACGGCTCAACCCCAACCTAATCAACCAGCTCATTGGGAGAGAGTCCGAATCTTCGTACCATACTTAGAAGAATCACATAAGAAGATTTTCGTCCACTGGATCAGACCACTCGACCCAGTTTTGTGTCACGGAGTTTCAGATGTAAGTGAATCGATTCGTTCTCAGTATTTGGAGGTGATGAAAAGAAGCAGAATGGTCCATGAAGTTAGAACCAACCACAGGATCACTGAAATCGTGGAAATCGTGTCCGACAAAGTCCTGAAGGTTTGGTTCCTAGTATTCACTGTCAAACGAGATGATGGGAAAGAATGAGTATTCTCGGAAGCTGACTTCAAAAATATGAACTTGAAAGATTTTCATGTTCTTCTACGAGAGTTAGAGACCCGCACCATCCGACCACTGCCTTACACCAAAGCCCTTGAAACTATAAAGAGATTCATGAAGTGCACCATTACGCTCTCGTACATTAACGACTTTCAGATGTGAATAGAAAGCAATCAGAAGAAAGTGAAAGTGTTGAAGCCCAATCTTGCTCTTCCCGATGCTGAAGACGTACCTGCACATACTCTCTTGCTCAAACCAGAGACAGGGATTGTGTATCTGAACGACAAGGGAGAGAAACATTTTATGAGGATCAGTGAGCTGCACAAGTTCAGTGAAGGGACTTTGATGAAGATTCAGAACGTGCTGAGAAAGATTATTGAAGAAGAGGAAAGAGACTCGTTAAAGAAATACGCCAACGTCAGAAAATATCTTGCCAAAGAGCTTCTCAAAGAGATTGAAGACAGTCTGGAATTCAGGAACTCCATCCGGCATTTTGAAATTCTTTTTGCGATCGGAAAGCGATATGTCCCGAACTGGCGTGAGATCGAACTTCAATTCAAAGGGGGATATTGTTAGGTCTTAAAGTCAGTTGAATAGAAGTTTAGGGACCGTTTCTGTCAAATCTTGTAACTATCCCTAATGGGATATAAATAGTTTGCTTTGCTTTAGAATTAGGGTTAATGACCTAATTACTAGTTTTGCTAATTACTTTTGTACGGCTACAGTGTTCATTTTTTCTGCAAATTTAATCAAGTGAGATCTATGACATTCATATGCTATTGTGTTGATTCATTGCATTGCACTTGTTAATATGAGATCCACAATATATAATATGCATATATACGTACACACGACACAGCCGTCGCATCCGACGGTCTTCTCCGGCGACAACACAGTTACGGTATAAACCTTTTCCTTTTTTACCATCATCTCCATCACCTCGATAATAAACTTTTTCCTTTTATTTTTACCATCATCTCCATCACCTCCATAATAAAAACTTTCCTTTTTTACCATCATCTCCAACAATTTCTTTACCATTACGGCCTCCATGGGAGTTTTCTTCACAATCATCAATTATGTTTCAACTACATAAAGACCAAATCGGTGCTCTGCATCTATCTCTGATTTCGATTTCCCTTTTAACTTTGAATTTGGGTTTTTGATTTTAGCCATCTCCGACGACTAGGATTGCCTCTCCGGCGACTGGGTTTGCCATCTCCGTTGTAAAACACACCCACAAAACCACTATCACCTCCGACTCGTAACAGAGAAAGATGAATCTAGGGATGGGACCAAACCCGAAATTCGGGCCGGATCTAAGGGATCCGCTGCTACTGTGTTGCGAAGAAGATGATGCACGGTTATGCTTAAGAACAAAGTCGCCATCTTGATTGCAATTGGAACAACACTTTTCAGGCCACTTTCATTAATTTAATTCCATTCATCCTTAATTTTAAGGTCTTAGGGTTTATTGATTTATTCTTTACAACAATTCCTGTTCTAATTCAACCGGTTCTTATATGTGTGTTGTGTGTGTGCTTTGTAGTGTGCAGTGTGTATGTATATGTGTGTTGTGTGTGTGTTTTGTAGTGTGCAGTGTGCATGTATATATGTGTGTTGGTCGGCGATGGAGATGACCATCGGAGAAGGTTGAGGGGGGAGGGGCGATGGGTGGTTCACGGGGTGGTTCACAACTTCACGATGTATATACTTATACATATATAGATATAATATAATATATAAAATATAAACTATAAACTATAAAATATTCTATTTTAGTTTTTTAACAGAAAAAGACAAAAGAAGATGTAAAAAGACAAAAATACCCCTTATTTAACTGAGTCTTTTAACGGAGTTAATGATGAGGGACGACTTTCAAAGCGAAATCCAAATAGAAGGGATGATTTTTGCACTTATTGAAGTTTAGGGACGATTTTTATAGCTAAGGGTAAACGTCTGGGACGAAATTTGTAGTTTACTCATTTTTATATTAATGGATGCTTTGCGCCTTTGCGTGCGAATTGCTATGCTCTATTCCCTTCAAATCAACATCGTTTTATTAAAATCGATGAGCTAAATATAAAATTATTTTTAATAGGTCAAAAATTTATGAATTTATTTAATATTTAATATTTAATTTAAAATTACATATTTAACTGAATGTTATATGGTTTGCTTCTGATGTGTTATATATATCTATAATATATATCGACAGGTAGGGAGACTAAAAAGAACCTTATCACACAAGACACTCCGTGCTTTATAAAATGTTTGAAAGAAAATTTAAAAAAAAATATTGTATTTATTGATGCATATTACTTAAAATTTAAGATTACAAATAAATGATGTATAGGTGTAACTTTTTATAACTACATGTTTAAAGTTATAACTAACTGATAAATATAATTAAATACAGAATAAATATCTTCTTTTAAATATAAAAATTCTAAAATTATAATAATAATTGATGTATAACATAATACTTAATTTAATTTTCATAAAAAACATTATAGTATTAAAACAAAATAAATTACATCATTATTATTAAACTTTAATCGATAAATTTGTATTGTCTATACTATTGACGCAGCCGAGTCTAACCGTTTTTGGTTAGATCTCGGCCGTTTAAACTAACTCAACTTTTAATCTCAGCCCTTTAAACTCATTTTGATGTTAATAACTGCTCATTTTCCTGGCCCGTTCATTAACCAGCCCACTCCTATCTCCTTCTTAATCGGCCCACACCTCTCTCCTCTCTAACCCTCTCACACTCGCTTAAACCTGCACACGATTTCTCTCAACTCTCTCCATGTTCATCGCTTAAACCTGATTTCTCTCCCACGATCGTCTTCAACCTTCTCCTACACGATCAGGGTCACTCCTCATTTTGCGCCTTCTTCTTCTCCAACTCTTCCCACGTTCAGTCAACCTCCAACTCTCCCATCTTCAAAGGAGTTTCTCTGCAGGTTTCTCTTCAAAGTCCTCCTATAAATAGATGGTTTCAACTCCCACTAGAGTTTGTTTGGTATCGAACACATCTTCCAACCCTACCCATTGCTCTCCAGGTTTGAACTCTCTCTTCTAACTTTAAAATTATTTTGATTGTTTGGTATGATTATTTTGTCTGTAATAGTTAAAACGTCCAGGAACCCGTGTTGGTCTTCTACTCTTCTTGTGATAGATAGTCACTAATCGTTTTCGGCGAGACTTCAAGAGAAAGGTGTGTAAACCCTATCATGATTTGTAATTTCCATCCTTTTCTCTACATGTAAACTCTCAACTAATCGGAATTTTGTTCTGTTACGATCTTTGATTTGTTTTTTCCGCTTGGAAATTTTAAATAATGGCATCGATTTTGGTGCGGATATTGATAGGGCTTGCGATTGATTTGCAATTGAGATGACTGAGTGCGGTGGATGCTGTAGGAGAATCGATTCCGACATCGGCGATGTTAATGTCTGCGTCGAAGCACATAGCAGGTAGATGCAGAGACGAAAATATAGCTTTCCTCAAGTGCAAGAAGGACGATCCCAATCCTGAGAAATGCTAAGTCACCCGTTGTGTCCTCTCTCTGTAAGTATGCATATTTATGCATATCTGACTGGATGGGATGATGTGAGAAGTGCTATTATTTGGTGAGAAGTACTTTTAGGTATTATTTTGTTTGGGGTGGTTTATTGGAGACGAGTGATGGGTTATTTTATATAGCCATTTCAGCTTAATGGCTTAACGATTAAGCCATAAAGGAACACTCGATGTATAGATGAGCGATAAAGCTGGCCAGATCATGTAGCTCATTAAGCTGTAAGTAAACAACCCCCACGTCATATACATTCTTCTTGCCAAAGTTGTATTCGAGTCCAACGGTTTGTACCCTTATAGGTTCTAGCGAAGGATAAATCCGTCTAGATTTTAGATACGGTCAGTTGATAGTATTAATCTACATTGTCTATGCTTGTATGAGTGTTTTCTTCACCTTCTAGAGTTCATATCTGGTTTTACTTTTTGTAGTATGCTCCTCGCAGATGTGTTCAAAGATGGTGCAACGAAAAGGGTGATATCGTGTGCGAAATATGCCATCAGGTGGCCTTTTATCTTGGCAACTTTTTTGAGCTATAAATGCCCATAAATCTTTCCTCTTTTTCATATAAAGAGCACAAGTATTCAAAGTAAGCTTATTTTGAATATGGCTAATTGCAACAATTTAGACCAGGGCATACAACACCACCTCATGTGTTCAAGTTAGGAGGTATTCAAGCAAATTTCAGGTACATTACTCCTTTTTTCAAATTGAGGACATGAACATGTTTGTGAAAGATTTTGAGTCAATTTGGGTGTTTTTTAAGTACCAGAGTTTTTTAATCCCAAGACGAAATCATACTTGAAGTTTTGGATTCACTTTAAGTTGTATTTGAATATGAGTAAGGGTTTTCACCAAGTGAGTTGAGCTCCACTTCCTACATGATTCATTTTGGCTGGTGTATATCCATATCTTTAGGAGACTAAATAAACAGTCTGGGTTTCACTCAAAAGTGTACAGTGCATTCTCATGCCTTCTTTATGCGTATCAAACTATCAATTTTTTGAAGCTTATTTGAGAATGTTACCTCACACTGATCTGCAGTTTAACAGGTTAAGCATCACTAAGCTCATTTACTTTTGAATAGAGGTGATTTTAATGTTTACCCAGTCAATATCCTTTTAGTATATAGGCGTGAAGTATCCAACCAATGATGTGCATATGTTAAGGCTTGTTCTTGCGAAAAATTGTTACATCGCATCCGGTAATTAAACTCGTCTAGAATATAATTCCTACAGATGACCCTTGGTTCATCTTTTAGTCCTATATAAGATCTCTGGTATAAGGAGGATTATTTTGCCAGCTTTTTGTTTTATTTGATGTTTTGTTTGTAGGTGAGTTTGATTTTGTTGGCTTTTGCATTATCTTCGTACAATCATCAATTTTTGCGTTACAAATATTTTTTAGAGAATTCCTGTGCAAACTGCATATTTAATATTACAAATTACATTTGAGGTTTGTATATGTTGATTAATCTCACCCGTTTTTACATATAGATCGGGTGTTTGGGCCTACAACCACAACACGTCATGTATATGATATTGTGGCACATCATGTTGTTGGTGGTGCTATGGAAGGCGTTAATGGTATGTTATATTCTATTTTTAAGTAGCTTCTTTGTTCTAATAACTCCTTCAAGGTATTAATACCTAGTGGTTTGGCTGTATAATATTCAAGCTAAATGCTTAGTGGTGTTAACATCATGAAAATGGAGTTTTTTAGATTTCAGGAATAAGTGTGAAGTGAACTTTCGCAGAACCCATATTATATTTTTTAGATGGAATAAACATGAATCTTTCAAGTTGTGTTATCTTTGATGTTTGGGAAGTATTTCACCCTTGATCTCTTCCAAATTCAGTCTATATCACATATATAGCTATGGCATTTGAAGATAAAACCATTGGAACTTTAAGTGTGCACGAGTTTACTTGAAAAGATCATGAGTTACCATCTATCATGATAGTTATAATGTTTAAGATATTTGAAGCTTCTGTGCAGAGAAAGTTTTGGTTATCTTATCAATTAAACCGACAATAAGATGTTTGGTTGCCATGTATCTTTGACTAAAGCATCCTAAGATTAGTAATAGTTATTGTATGAAAACTAGTGGTCTTTTCTTCTTAATTATCGTTAATTCTCTCTCTATATGTTTACATATTTTCTTGGAAGTCATCATTACCATACATATATCTTATATGACTCATTTCAATATCAGGGGCTATCTTTGCATATGAGTACGTAGACCAGAAGCATTTTATGTTTCCGTTCAGTTGCTGTCATTGTAATCTCTCTTCCTAACTCTTTTTCACGCCCGCTTATACTATTTTTCACTTTTTTGTAACAATGTAATAACCGAGATTTTTTAATTGAAAAGGTTAAGTTTCGTGGAGAAATTGGTAAAGTTGAAGGTTTCGGGGTCGGTTTTGGAAATTAAGGAAGAAGGTATAAAAACCCTTTTTATAGCACAAAGCCCTAGAAACACTGGTAGCAGGGAAGAAGAAGACGGTTCCAATCGTTTTGGGATTCAAGCAACGAATCAGCACAAGGTAATTTCTACCATATTCTTAGTAATCCTATGTTCTTAGCATCAGAGTATTTGGAGACAGAAATTTAGAAAGCTGATAATTTGATTTGTTACGGCTTATTAATCGTAATAAGAGATTTATGGAGTTAGAACAAACGATTGATCGGTAAAAAGACCTAATAATTGGTAGTTAAGGATTAATAGTACCATTGAATATCGCATTGCCTAATGGCGATTGCGAGGGTTCGTAATGCCGAGTCCGGAAGTTAAATCCGGAATTTTATAGAACCGGAGTCCTCCAAAGAGAGATCCGGAATTTGGTTGAGTCGAGAGGATCCGGAATCCCCAAGGTGGGATCCAAAATTGAGATAGGCTAGATAAATCTGGAACCGATGCATTGATCCGGAACTCCAATTAGATCCGGAACTTGTTTGAGGTGAAGATCCGGAATAAACTCAAATTATGGATCCGGAACCAAGCATGCATGATCCGGAATTTTCTTTTTGGGGCCATAAGTTCCGGAACTGGGTTGTTAAATGCCAAACCTGTAGTGGACTTTTAAGTGCAAACCAAAAGTGTTGTGCCACATGTTTGGTGGTAAACCTTTATTGGACCGAATGTTACTAACTAAGCCACGTGGGCCGATCTTGTTGTTATTAAAGTAAAACAAATTTGTTTAATTGGCCCGTGAGATTTTGTAGTTAATCTGGAATCCACTTGGGCTAGTCACGTGACCGGAAGATTGTTTGTTTTCTTGGGCTGTGAACCAAGTATGGTTTTTAGAATTAATAATCCGGTATTGCTTTAAAGTGGGCCGTAGTTCGATATTTAATACAGTTACGGGATCGGGTATTTAATTATAAGATCCGGAAGTTTATGTCTTGGGTCGGTAGGCAGAGTCCATTAATTATGATGTTTGACTAGAAGTGTAACTTACCAAAATAGATAAATTTGGTTAAGTTCGGGAGCAAGCTCGAGTAACAAATTAAAGACTTATGACGTACGTGTATTAAATTTTAGGTGTTCCATCTAGAGATCGGAAGCCTAAGTAAGAGGTCGTGAAACGAGAAGAACAGGTGAGTTCCCTAAACCCTTTTTACATGAAATGATATGCAAAGTATTTTACTGATTATGGTTCCTTTATAAGCATGAATTGTTTATCAACTATTACGTACGCTTTCCATGAAAAGTATGTTTTAATTAAAGAACTATTTAGCAGCATGCAATGATTTATAAAGATTTATAAGGTTTCACGTTTCATGATTTATGATGAGTTATGTGTTTGTTATGTGGAGTCGGTCTGCACAGTGGGATCTGAGTACCTCGGGATCCGATGATCCCTTGGGCATTTGTGACGAGCTTGTAGGAGGAAATTCGTTTCCTTCCTACTCGGATTTGTGACGAGCTCGTAGGAGGGAATTCATTTTCTTCCTACTCGGATAGAGGGGAGTCTGCTTGGGCCCCGATATGAGGCGAGAGGGGAGTCTGCTTGGGCCCCAATCGCGGTTAGCTTATGCGATCCTTAAACACTGTGCAGTACCATGATTGATGCTCTGTGGAGAATGTTATGAGTTTTATGAAATGAATTTTATACAAATGTTATAAGTTTTATGAAATGAATTATATACGAATGTTATGAGTTTTATGAAATGAATTTTATACCGTTGATGTATGATGTTTACGGAGGGAATTCACTAGACCTTTTGGTCTAACCCTCGCTTTTCAAAACTAAACCATTTTCAGGTGAGCAAATAGTAGGAGGCTCAGGTAAGTGAGCAAGAGCAGGATAGAGTACAGATGCAGATAGAGACAGTGCGTGTGCCACTTATAGAAGCTAGTATGTTCTCAGTTGTGTATAGGTTGTTTATGCCAACCTAAGTTTCGAGACTGATGTAATGAAATTTTGGGACCTAGTTTTGTAATGTTTTGATTTAATGCTATGCATGTCCTGTTTAGTTTTGGGTCGTTACAAATGGTATCAGAGCCATAGTTTAAGAGATTTAGGTGACCGGACGGGCCTAAACTTAAACTTTGGAAGTAGAAATCACAACTGAGAATCAGGAAATGCGTTAGGAAGACACTATTGTAGATATCGGAAATGCGTTAGGATGGCACTATTGTAGAGATAGGACTAATAGGGTACCGAGGACAGTCATGTAAGGTAAGTTTGGGATTACACCTGGCCAGTGTAACTGCGAACTTACAGGTACATGTATGTGCTTAACTTGCCTTATTATTCTGATGTTGTAGTCTTAAACTAGTTTATGTGTCATGTTCCAGTAATCTAGAATGTTAGCAAGACCCCTGAGGGGTAGACTGAGAGCCATTGTGGGGAAGTATCATGAGAGATCAGTTATGATGTATGTATACATCGTAGAGAAGAAATGTGGTTTAGAACGTTATGAGTCGTCTAGAGGTAGATCTTCGTGGATTCGAAGAAGATGAATGATTGATTTTGAGTAAGACTCTTGTTGCGGGAGAGTCCCAGTTCTAGAAATCGTGGGGTAGATCAGTAGAGGATTGAAAACATGTAAAGGTAGAACGTGAGGTAATTGGTCAAGATGAAGATAGTATGAAGTGGTCGAGTACGTGGGCCCATAACCCACAGGTCGAAAGTAGAGTGTCAATGATAAGTTGCGTGAGTAAAACGGTTGACCTTGTTTGAGTGAGTAGCCTTCATTTGCAAATAGAATTTCATGCATTACGTCCTTGTGTGTGTTACATGAGTTTTTGTGATTAACAGCAAATGCGTAAATAGCAATTTTTGGTCGGGATTGAGTCAGTGTGGCAAGCGTGTATTTAAAGAAAAAGGCAATTCCATTTACGTCGCACAATGAAATTTTGAGCTTAGCAATTTGCAAAATACTTCACACTTTTTCATGATAAGTTAAATTGTTGCAAAAAGTCAAGAAAACGCTTGCTAGCAAAACTTTTATAACCAAAATGAGTATTGATATGTTGAAGTCATATAAATGGGTGTGAGCCGACTGGTTTATTTCGTGTCGGTAATTTCTTTCAGAATTTTGTCGTAAGGAAGATTTTCATTCCATATGTCACTGTCGTAACAACGTCGTTTTGGTAGAGTAAGATTGAGTTTTACAAAAAGGGTGCATGCGAACGATTCTCGAGAATCGTTGTGCAGGGCATTGGAGTTATGAGAATGTTGGGGTCATGTGTACCCAAGTTGTTTCCAAGTGTTGTTCTTTAAAGTGGTAAAATGGGCGAAATGATTTATTTATCGCATTGTCATGCATGAAGGCTATGAACTCACTAGGACGTAGAGTATTACATGATAAGCTAAGGAAGAACTCTGAGAGTAGAGAGGGGTCGGACAAACCAGGAGTGAAAGTTTATAGTTCTGGTATTTGTGTTCAAGAAGAGAGGTGAACATCGGAAGAGTCGGAAGTGGACCGTGGTGTCAGTTGTATGAGGGTCTGTACCCTGTTTGATAACTAGAAATACGGTTGTCGAGGGACGGTTGCGCCCGGAGGAAGGAATTGAAGCCTTCAAGGTGTTGGTATTAACAACTCGTTATGAGTAGCGTGGTGAAGCAGAAATGAAATATCCTCGACGTCGAATAAGAGTTTTAAGGTGATCTTGTAATATTGATGTTACATGATTAAGTTTTGAAATGAGGGTGACGGATTATGAAGTTGATTATGACATATCGGTAGTATTAGGCCCGTAAGGAACCCATGTTAAAGAATAGGTTAAGAAAGTTTTAACATGTTGACTATTGATGTTGGAGTCGGCAGCTGTGTAAGGTGGTTGAGGCCGAAGACTTGAACCAGAAGGTTGAAAGTTGTTAGAGCACCTTGTAGGGGTGTTAAGATGATGAGATACTGTCGTTTTGGATAAGCGTTCTACTTACGAGGTGGAGGGTTCATAGAAGGATAAGGTATGTAGCACGAACGAAGCGAGTATGTAGCTTATATCATTCAGTGAGGGAATGTGCCCTGTCTATGTAAGGGCTCGGATCGTAAAGAGCTAGCAAGAGCGATTATGTTTGAGCTAATTAGGAACTCGTGAGTTATAGTTCAACTAGAGTTGGGGAAGGACAAGTAGCGAGACATACTCGATTATGTATACGGGAGAATATGAATGAAAGTTTGAATTGTGTACGAATGAGTAGTGCTTCAATTGCCAAAATAAATGTGCCAGCCAGTGTTGTAGTAATGTGACGTTAGAAATAGGAAGCATCAAAGGGGAGTCTTTTCATGGGTTTCGGATGAGGTGTACGATTTGTTAACTATGTGGTTTGTAAGTTGGCTTGTGATATGGCTATTATCGGAATGGAACGTCGAAGCGGTAGTGGGTGGTTACCCAAATGAGGAAGCAAATGTTGTTGGTTGTAAGAGTCACTAAGTAAGCATACTTTGGGATCATTAAAAGTTTAAAGAAGGTGATGGGAAAATTAGTTAAAAATGTGGTGTAGTAGATGTGAAATCTTTTAAAGAATATAAATTGTTTCTTAGGAGTGAAAGAATTATCCGAGAAGGTAATATTTGGAGATCAAAAATGTGTAATGACCTCGAACACTTGTGTCATTTCGAGATGACTTGGTCGAATGCCTTAAGTTAGAATTTTTGGTGCAACCGTTTGGTTATGTATAGCAATGAGAAAGTATTTTCAGCACATGGAAAGACCGGAGGAGAGGGGCAAGTAATGTTTGATGGACGGTGCTCCACGCTAACGTGGGGAGGTGAAGATCGTACGTCGGAATAAGTGAGTAGGTTGGAAGTAATAAGCTTGACAGTAACACCGAAAGGTGGAGTAGTGTGTGTACATCGCCACCGATAAGGGTGCGTTTGGTACGCAGACTGGGTGGGACAGGACGGGACAAAAAAAATAGTCCCATGTTTGGTAAGCCATGGGACAAAAGTTAAGTGGGACAACATGGGACAAAAAGTTGATTTCATGGGACAAAACTTACATTTTTTTGTTCCGCCAAAATATGTGGAACAACATGGGACTAAACCACTAGATTACCATTTTACCCTTATTTTACACATTTGATATGTTAACCCAGTCTGATTCTCCATCCAGTCTACTCCATCCACCTCGTGAACAAGCTCTTTTTTGTTAACCCTAATCCAAATCGATTCCCCAGGCTTCATCGCATCCATCTCAGTGTTCTCCATCGACTTCGTCCCCTCCATCTCGTGTTCTCCATCTCGTCGATTTCTTAAGACTACACAGGTATGATTTCTTCAACTTCTCTTCTTTGATTTCTCGTTAATTCCATGGTCGATTTCTCCAGATTTGTCGATTTCTTCAACGTCTCTGCTTGCTATTGATTTACAATGGCAGTCGATTTTTTGATATTGATTTACATTGGGAGCCATCTTTTTCTATTTTGGTCCCTTCTATATCTGATTCTTGTCCTCTGTTTACAATGGCGGCCATCGTTTTCTTGCTAATGTGACTTGCTATCATTTTGAATGCTTACTGTATTGAAAGGTTGTTCCAAATGCTTACCATCTTCTTCTCAGGGTTCTCATCTTCTTCTATGGTTTAAGAATTACATATTTGATGGAAAAAATAAGTTTAGGATTTCTGTGGTTTACTCTATCGCATAATTAACTAATTAAAATCAAAGGTAGTTGAATTACACATTAGTATCAACCAAATAAACCAGAGGTTTTCAAGTTCATGATATAAAATAACATTAAACAATGTTTAAGGGTAATTTGGTCATTTTAACAGTTTTTTCCTGTCCTGTCCAACTTACCAAACGTAAAACAGACAATTAGTCCCGTTCTGTTCTAGTCGTACCAAACGTAGGACAGACAATTAGTATTGTCCTGTCCAGTTCTGTCTTGTCCAGTACTGTCCTGTCCAGTCACATCCAGTCTGTGTACCAAACGCTACCTAAGTGTGCGAACTCCTAAAAAGAGTATTGAGGAAGGGGATTTGTGTATGTTTTTGTGTGCAGGGAAGAAGTGGATAAGGCAGTTGAATGAGTTGAGTTAGTGACATTGAGAGAAATGTTCAAATGAATTGGTTGTTCAGTGACTAGGTTATTGAGAATAGCATGGTGTGACCATGGTTACTCCTCCCAGTTGAGTGAGTATAACCGAAGTTATGTTATATGACTAGACACTTGTGGCAAGAAGTGAGAAATCGATGTGTTTCTAGAATAAGTTAAATTCGGGTAAGTGAACACTTCAGTAAGGGAGCATGGAGGTTTCCTGCTTTTAGTTAAGTAGAAGTATGGGTGATTAAGTGGTGAGGCCGTATGAAATGGTTGATGAGCGGTAGCCGATCTGTCCCGAAGAAAAGTGAGGTAGATTATGTTTCGAAGGTCCGTCGAAGTTTTGAAGAGTGGATAGATAGTGTACGAACTTGGGGTGTCTGATGAGATTGTAGAAGAATCCGTAGTGCGATGCACGTCTCTATTTTGGAGAGCAAATATTGGGAGTGAGGTGGTGACGACCTTGCAAGAAATACTGGTGAGAAGGAGTTGATTTTCGCCGTCATTGAACGAGTTGGAGCCGAGGCTTACAAGTTAGACCTGTCGGAAGAACTAAAAGAAATTCATCCAACGTTCCCTGTCCCGAATCTAAAGAAGTGTTTGGCAGGAGTAGATGTGGCTGTTCCTTTAGTGGGTCTCAACATTGGTGAGAAGTTGACTCATGTCAAGAAGCAGGTAGAAATCGTGAACAGTAAGAGTCGCAAAACGAGGAAACTCGAGAGGTAGAAGCGGATACGAGGATCAAGTACCCGCATCTTTCCCAATAAGGAATTCCGGGGACAATTCTTTTAAGGAGGGAGTGTTGTAATAACCGAGATTTTTTTTAATTGAAAGGTTAAGTTTCGTGGAGAAATTGGTAAAGTTGAAGGTTTGGGGGTCGGTTTTGGAAATTAAGGAAGAAGGTATAAAAACCCTTTTTATAGCACAAATCCCTAGAAACCAGTCATGTGTGTGTGTGGTGTGGCGGCTGGTAGCAGGGAAGAAGAAAGACGGTTCCAATCATTTTGGGATTCAAGCAACCATTTAGCACAAGGTAATTTCTACCCTATTCTTAGTAATCCTATGTTCTTAGCATCAGAGTATTTGGACAGAATTTTAGAAAGCTAATAATTTGATTGACTCATAAGAGTGCAGGTTACGACTTATTAATCGTGTTAAGAGATTTATGGAGTTAGAACAAACGATTGATTGGTAAAAAGACCTAATAATCGATAGTTAAAGATTAATAGTACCATTGAATATCGCATTGCCTAATGGCGATTGTGAGAGTTCGTAATGTCGAGTCCGGAAGTTAAATCCAGAATTTTATAGAACCGGAGTCCTCCAAAGAGAGATCCGGAATTTGGTTGAGTCGAGAGGATCCGGAATCCCCAAGGTGGGATCCGGAATTGAGATAGGCTAGATAAATCCGGAACCGATGCATTGATCCGGAACTCCAATTAGATCCGGAACTTGTTTGAGGTGAAGATCCGGAATAAACTCAAATTATGGATCCGGAACCAAGCATGCATGATCCAGAATTTTCTTTTTGGGGCCATAAGTTCCGGAAGTGGGTTGTTAAATGCCAAACCTGTAGTGGACTTTTAAGTGCAAACCAAAAGTGTTGGGCCACATGTTTGGTAGTAAACCTTTATTGGACCGAATGTTACTAACTAAGCCACGTGGGCCGATCTTGTTGTTATTAAAGTAAAACAAATTTGTTTAATTGGCCCGTGAGATTTTGTAGTTAATCTGGAATCCACTTGGGCTAGTCACGTGACCGGAAGATTGTTTGTTTTCTTAGGCCGTGAACCAAGTATGGTTTTTAGAATTAATAATCCGGTATTGCTTTAAAGTGGGCCGTAGTTCGATATTTAATACAGTTACGGGATCCGATATTTAATTATAAGATCCGGAAGTTTATGTCTTGGGTCGGTAGGCAGAGTCCATTAATTATGATGTTGGACTAGAAGTGTAACTTACCAAAATAGATAAATTTGGGTTAAGTTTGGGAGCAAGCTCGAGTAACAAATTAAAGACTTATGACGTACATGTATTAAATTTTAGGTGTTCCATCTAGAGATCGGAAGCCTAAGTAACAGGTCGTGAAACGAGAAGAATTGGTGAGTTCCCTAAACCCTTTTTACATGAAATGATATGCAAAGTATTTTACTGATTATGGTTCCTTTATGAGCATGAATTGTTTATCAACTATTACGTACGCTTTCAATGAAAAGTATGTTTTAATTAAAGAACTATTTAGCAGCATGCAATGATTTATAAAGATTTATAAGGTTTCACGTTTCATGATTTATGATGAGTTATGTGTTTGTTATGTGGAGTCGGTCTGCACAGTGGGATCTGAGTACCTCGGGATTCGATGATCCCTTGGGCATTTGTGACGAGCTTGTAGGAGGAAATTCGTTTCCTTCCTACTCGGATTTGTGACGAGCTTGTAGGAGGGAATTCGTTTCCTTCCTACTCGGATAGAGGGGAGTCTGCTTGGGCCCCGATATGAGGCGAGAGGGGAGTCTGCTTGGGCCCCAATCGCGGTTAGCTTATGCGATCCTTAAACACTGTGCAGTACCATGATTGATGCTCTGTGGAGAATGTTATGAGTTTTATGAAATGAATTTTATACAAATGTTATAAGTTTTATGAAATGAATTATATACGAATGATATGAGTTTTATGAAATGAATTTTATACTGTTGACGTATGATGTTTACGGAGGGAATAGACCTTTTGGTCTAACCCTCGCTTTTCAAAACTAAACCATTTTCAGGTGAGCAAATAGTAGGAGGCTCAGGTTAGTGAGCAAGAGCAGGATAGAGTACAGATGCAGATAGAGACAGTGCATGTGCCACTTATAGAAGCTAGTATGTTCTCAGTTGGGTATAGGTTGTTTCCGCCAACCTAAGTTTCGAGACTGATGTAATGAAATTTTAGGACCCAGTTTTGTAATGTTTTGATTTAATGCTATGCATGTCCTGTTTAGTTTTGGGTCGTTACAAACAGTCTTTTTTATTTTCTGTATGCAGTTCATTGTTCTTCTGATTTTGCGTCACACAATACCCATATTTGCAAACGGAGTGGAAAATTACCCGTTACCTGGGCGTGAATGATCATCCTCAGATAATTACCGTTGTTTTATAGCTTAACTTTCATTTACACTTCAAAAGTTAAACTTGGGTTACAAATTTCTGGGTTTTTTGCATCTAAAAACATATTTTTTAAAGCGCTACTTGGCTTCTGTTCCTTTTGCTCCTTAAAATGTTCGAGTGGGTATCAAGACGAAGGAGGAGGGAAGAGGGCCTGCTTTATCCATGATGCAGGTGCTGTTCGTGGTGGCTTAATTCCTTCAGCAGGTATGAATGAGTTTGCAGGTGTTGTTCGTGGTGGCTTAATTCACTCAGCAGACTAGTCGCTTCGTGAGAGCTACAGGGTGCTGGATCCAGCAGCTTTCTGCATTAAGCCGTATGCATTAAGCTGTCTGGGAACAGCCCTGCGATCGGTTCAGATTCAGTTGCTGGGATGGTCTGTTTGAGTTAGCACTCTGAAAGTCTGTGTTGGTTGGGTTCAATGGCTTATATAATGGCTGTTGCGGTTGTTAGCTTCTCGCAAATGCAAAATTCATGCGGTGGTTAATTTATTCGGATGCATCGCATCTTACGTTTTTGGTTTCGGTTTACTTTCCTGTTTGGTGTGGTTTGGATCGTTTGTTTAAAACTGTTTTAATGTTGGTGGTAATAAAATTGGTTGCTTTGCCGTTCAAAAAAAACATATTTTATAATATTCTTTTTAGAAGGATTTTACATTTGTATAGTTTTAAACATCTCTTATCTATCAAAAATATTTAGGGGATGCCTTTTGTATTAATATTTTTGATAGATAAACTCATTATCCTTTTGTAGATGTCCTTTTCCGTTTGTAATAAAAAAAATACAGATCTTATTCCATATATCCATTCTTTTATATTTTGCTGCATTTAGGGGTGTGCAAAACTCGAATAGTCCGAAATCCAAATCCGAAACCAAACTAAAAATAAGGTGTTTATTGTAAAACCTGAATACCTAGAAATCCGTGATCCAAATATATTGGAGTGGGGGACTAATATGCATCATTATTCATGTTTGGCCAATTTTTTCTTTGAGTTAATGTATTACTCCATCACGGGATGGTAAACCTGTAACAGTTGAGTTTATTGATGCATAGATTAAAGTCATGTCGTATACCCGACCAACGGACGGATATAACACTAGTTATGAAATTGACAAGACAAAAAAGTAAAACAAAAAATATAAAAAGAAAGGTTGGTTACAGTTATTTTTAAATTTTTAAGAGCTATACAATTTTATGTTCGATGTATACAATCTCCCACTTCCTGATAAAATTCAAAATCAAATTATTTTTAATTTTTAAATTACACTTTGTATCATTATAATTATTTATTTAAGATAATTTACATTTCTTACCTTTTCAATTTTTCATTTTACACCTTTACCATATTAATATAAAAACGTATATGAACTAAAATAAAATTAAAAAAATATGTGTAAATTTTTATAAATTATATTAGGGAAAAGTCCAAAAAACTCAATAGACTTTAGGGTGCGTTTGGTACGCATACTGCATGGGACGGGATGAGACAAAAAAAATAGTCCCATGTTTGGTATGCAATGGGACAAAAATCAGATGGGACAACATGGGACAAAAATAAGTTTTCATGGGACAAAACTTAAGATTTTTTGTTCCACCAAAATAGGTGGAATAACATGGGACTAAAACATAAGATTACTAAAATACTCTTTTTTTTCCAACATCAGATAGCTAAACCTAGATTAAAATCATCTCCTCCAGTCTTGTCCAGTTCCGTCCCGTCCTGTCCTGTCCCGTCCCATCCAGTCTGCATACCAAACGCTATCTTAGTGTTTGGAGTGATTAAGTGATTGGACAAATTTTTGGAACAAATAAATCACTGGACATTTCAAAACACACTAAATAAATCTTTGGACTTTTAGAAACCTATTAAATACATCTTTATTACTTAAAAATATAATTTGCAACTTACATAACAGGTAAAACCACAAATCGAAAAGAAAAAAAATGTCACCTATTTATCCCCTTACAAATAAAAAATGAAAATTAACTAAAATAGCTAAACTCGTCAATCAAGTTCACACTGCAAGAAAACTGGGCATCAGTGACGAAAATTAGCGAGGGAAAAAATCCCTCACTAATTAGCGAGGGATTGACCACTAACCCAATCCCTCACTAATTAGCGAGGGATTAGCAAGGGATTAATGACATATTAATCCCTACCCCAATCCCTCGCTAATCCCTCGCTAATTAGCGATGGATTAGCGAGGGATTGGGTTTGTGATTAATCTCTCATTAATCTGTAACACCCTGAATTTTGGAACGAGCAACTAACTTTAATTTCAATAAAATAACCAAAAGTAGATAAATCATCTCTACAATTCATTCATTAAAATACCTCGGAATTTAAAACATTATAATTCCCCCAATAAAATAACTTAAACGGGTGTTACTTAACACAACACAAGTTGCTAATTCCAAATACGTGCGGAAGACTTCACTAATTCAAGTCACCTCTCGTGCACTATACTAGCACTCGCCACTCCACAATGTAGCTAGAGCTACCCCAACCTGAGCCTGTTGCACATGCCGACAAATAAAAAAAAGGGTTAGGCTAACGCCTAGTGAGTTCAAGCATTTTATCATGACTATATAAAATCATAAATCGGGAGATAGTAGTTTTAGTCATGATTTGAATAAACCTTTAAACGAGATTTTGCGACAAAGATTATTATGAGCAAATCATTTGATAAATCGACAGCTTCAACTTAAATAAATGATTTTCTAAAAGAGTTTGTATGAAAGACATCGACAACCCATTTTCCAAACGCATACAGTTTCTGAGAGGAAAACTTCCAATGAAAATCGTCTCTCTGTAAAGGACTCAAATCCAAAACTCACATCAAGAGTTAATTTATAATAATTTCTCAAATAATCGCCACTGCGAATAAAACTCCAGCAGTTAAAACATCCAATAAGAATGTACATAAATCCGTTCATCAATCATGGAAAACAATCCATATGCATGTAATATAACCTCAACAATGTAAATAGATAAATTACCCGAAATCAACACCCTTCGGTGACGGGGGAGACCCGACCCCATCGAATGTGGCAAACACATAAATCAAACCACGATTAAATAAATACAAGTAAGCTTCTTGGATGTGGAAAAACAGATGACATCAACCATACTAGGTCTTTAGTCAATCATCGACATCAATCATACTAGATCTTTAGCCCATCTTAGACATCAACCAAAACTAGGTCTTTAGTCCATATCCGGCATCAACCAAAACTAGGTCTTTAGCCCATCTCCGGCATCAACCAAAATTAGGTCTTTAGCCCATTTCCGGCATCAACCAAAACTAGGTCTTTAGCCCATTTCCGGCATCAACCAAAACTAGGTCTTTAGCCCCTCTTGGACATCAACCATACTAGGTCTTTAGTCCAAGCCCTCAAGTTCAACCATACTAGGTCTTTACCTTGGAAAACCCAGCATCCAAAACAAGCTTACTTAACTTAAAAATTCATACATGACCTCAAAAGAATAACTAATGCATTCAAATCATGTAAACTTCAAATATGATGCAACTCATGAAATGCAAACCCCAAGCCCACGTCGAGCTTATAAAAAAAAACCCGGGCGAATGCCATCAAGACCCAATCGAGTCCAAAACCGAGCCCTCTGCTCAAAGATCTAATGATCATTTATCGATGCCAAATCATGCAAATGAAATGAAATTAAGCATGTAACACATCCTAGACTCCACCCCGGGCATGTAAATATCAACGACATGCAAAAATGCAACACGGTGCAATAAAAGCAACCCGTAAATAAGACTCCACATCAAGCCATTTAAACCGGACAAATGTCCCAAGACTGTCTCAAAGTCAAAACCGAGCAAAGTGCTCCAAACTTGCTAGACCCATAATGTCGGTCAACATCGCATAAAACGCGTTTAAACATTGTTTAAGAAAACACGTATCCCAAAATCATCATTAACTCCAAAACTCAACACGGGTTAAACAAAAGGGTTTTCCCATAGGACTCACACCCTTAACATTCTCAAAATGACCCAGAACACTAAAAGTGCATTTTCCCAAATGGTTTATTAAAATCATTTACACCAACATGATTAAACCATCAAATAAACCTCATTTTGAGCAATTAATCTTTTAAAGACAAAATATGGTTTCTATCCATCCAAATAACCAAAAGCCCCAAATATGGGTGTTTTACACATTTATGAAGATAAACACTTCCAAAAGAGTTAAACTATCCAAATAACTCACCATAGATATTTTCAAGTAAAACACACACAAATATTTGGAAAATGTCATTTTGGCATGTACAAAGTTTTCGCAAAGTAACTTGAACTCACCTTGCTAGATTTAGCTAAATCTAGGGTTTCTCCAAACGTAAGCTCCATTGATGAAGTTTGTATCCTCAAGCCAAAACTTCCAAAACCTAGATCCATAAGTTTCCAACCATGAATATTCTTATCTAACCATAAGAAATCATCCTCCAACATTTTATAACCCAAACCCAATTTACATCAAAACCCTAACTTCATAGGTGATGAGATTAGGAGATTTTCTTAACCAAATACCACCAATATCACCCAAAACACTTCAATATGGAAGAGAAAGTAAAAGACAACAACAATATAACTAGAAATTACCTCAATCACTTGATTCCTCCAAAAGAGAGCTCCTAGACTCCCAAAAAGCTTCAAACTCCCAAGTGTTCAACAATGGTGGAAATTGGTTGATTTAAGTGGAGAAGATGAAGAGGAGAGGAGAGGGGTTGTAGGGTTTCTAGTGAGAGAAACCAATTTTTAGAGAGAGAGTAGAGAGAGTTGAGAGAGATGAGTGAAAATGGGGAAGAAGAAAGAAGAAAAGGGTTTAAAACACCTTGGAAACCGTCGGCTATAGTGACACGGCGATAGTGACAGTGTCACTATTGCCAGGGCACAACACGTCCCCCAACTCTCGGTACATTATGGGCGATAGTGACACGACGATTGTGACAGTGTCACTATCGCTGGGCACAATAGCTCAGAGTGTACCGAAAGTCGTTTTGGCCATAACTTTCTCGTTTTAGCTCTGTTTTCGCTCCGGAAAGGACCGTTGGATTCGTATTTGAATTCCTCATCCAATAAGACCAAAAAATCTAAGATTTGACCCAAAATCTTGTTTTTCATATTTTTCTTAAAGATCGGTTCTACACTGATTCGAAGTCGTACTTATCCGAAATTACGGGTGTTATATAATCCGTTGCTAATTAGTGAGGGATTAGCGAGGGATTGGGTTAGTGGTCAATCCCTCGCTAATCTCTCGCTAGCGAGAGATTAGCGAGGGATTGACCACTAACCCAATCCCTCGCAAATTAGTGACGGATTAATGAGAGATTAATCACAAACCCAATCCCTCGCAAATTAGTGACGGATTAATGAGAGATTAATCACAAACCCAATCCCTCGCTAATTAGTGAGGGATTAGTGAGGGACTACTGTAATCCGTCGCTAATTAGTGAGGGATTGAGTTTTTTTTCTTGTTTTCCCATATATATATATATATATGGGTTATATGTATATATAGCTAATGTGTGATATTTGGAAATCGCAAATGATGTATATATGTGTTATATATACATGTATGTGTATATATGAATGATATATGAACCACAATACACCACATAGTTAATTAAGAACCACTGTAACCCATAAAACATCTATTGGACTTTAAAATATGTGTATAGAAAATGTGTATGTATTGTTTGGTAACCACATATGATGTGTATATAGGTTTATATGCATGCATATATGATGATAACCACATATAATGTGTATGTGTTGTTTGGTAACCGCATATGATGTGTGTATCTAGGTTTATATTCATGTGAATGTATAGACAATGGTGATACATATGTTTATGTGTGCTTGTTTGTCTATGTAGTTCATTAAGAGTTACTATAACCCAATAAGGTCTAATACAAATTCATTAAGAGCCAATGAAGACCCAATACAATTCATTAAGAGCCATTGAAGTTCATAAATGTCCAATATAGTTCATTAAGGTACATTAGAGTTCATTAAGAGCCGTTAAAGCCCATCTAGACCAAATCAAGTATAGAAACCACTAAACCCCATGAATGTCCAATATATATATATATAGGTAAAAATCAAATACAAACCATGTATTTGTTGCACCCCTTACAAACCAATTTGCATATATGCATAATCTGAGATGCATATATGCATTATCTCATATGAATGTATGTCAATTATATGTATATTCTTGCACGTATGCATATGCACATTGTTTATATATGCACAATGGTTCTGCACATATATTGTGGTTTGTAAGGTGTGCAACAAATGCAAGGTTTGCATTTTACGGAGCCTCTCTCTCTCTCTCTCTCTATATATATATATATATATATATATATATATATATATAGAGAGAGAGAGAGAGAGAGAGAGAGAGAGACTTGAGATCATGTGACACCAGACTATTTCCGTGAGACCAAAAAATTAACACTAACGAGTCGAGTCGAGCTACCTGATACTCGACTCGATAAACTCGTGAGATACTCGATTAATTTTATATATAATAAAGTTTATATTATTACTTTATATATAATAAAGTTTATATTATTACTTATTATATTTATTAATTATAATTAATAGAAAATTTAAATTTAAATTTGAAATATAAGTATGTACTATATGTAACCCGCCTAAATCTTTTAAAAACAAATTATTTTTATTTTTGATTAAAATTCAGTTAACTAAAATAATTTAAGGGGTGTTTGGGATTGCTTATATTTTTAACTTATGCTTATTTTTTAAAAGTGCTTATTTGCTTATGTGGCGAAGAAAATGAGTTTTTAAAAAGGTGTTTGGATTAGTTTATTGTGGTGTGGAAACATGATAAGCAAATAAGGAGTTTTTTAGTGTTTGACAAATTTTTGCTTATTTATGTAAAATGACCAAAAAAATTAACGTCAATAATTTAAAAAATAATAATATTACCTTAAATAACATTAATAATTTAAAAATAAAAATAATAACTTATAAACATTCATAATTGAGGGTAAAAAGGTAATTTGGATGCAAATAAGTAGGTTATGATTGACTTCTAAAAACAACTTATTTATGGTGAGTAGAAGTCATAAGCAGTTTTTAAATTCTCCTATCCAAACACTCCAAACAGCTTATATGTGGTGAGGAAAAGCTATAAGCAAATAAGTAAAAAATATAAGCAATCCCAAACACCCCCTAAGAAACCCTAAAACCTTTTCTTCCATTTCCATTTGAAGAAAAGTGACGGCTGACCTCTTCCTCTCTCAGACAACACTCCATCGATCCCTCCTCCTTCCTCTCTCAGACTTCGGCCGACGACGACACGACTAGAGCCGCCGCCGACTCCATCTGATTCATCTTATATTATGGTTTAGATCTTATCTATACGCTTTTCCTCACTCTATTCTTTGTGAATCAGACGAACACACGCGACTTCATCTCCTCTTCGTGAATCAGAATCGACGAATCGTGAACGCCATTGCCCACTGAACGGTTGTGGCCTGTGGGCACTCCGGTCTCCGCCTGTGAGCCTGTCGATCTTCATCTCTTCTTCGGCTCTTCGCCTGTCGGCTGCCGATTTCACGATATGCGATTTGTGGGTCCGTCTGTCAAAGACTCAAAGTGTTAATTGCCCTCTGTCGATTTGTGGTAACTTATTCTTACTAAGTTTCTATTTCAACAGTTTAAATTGAATGTTTTATATTAATATTAGGTTTATTTTATGATTTGTTTCATGTTTAGATTGATTAGGGATTTAGCCATTTAGGGCTTATTTTATGTAATTATGTTATTTTAGGATGGTTGTTACTTGTTAGAATCTCGATTATCATACACACTAGGTCAATTTCAGGAAATAGAAAACATGGTGATCTTAGGGTCAACAATCACACAAACCAATCGCAAGAACCAATGAATAGAAACATTTGTCCTAACTGGGGACTGTTGCAATTTAAGTAGGATGGGTGCTATATATTTTTTCAAAAGCTTGCTAATTTTGGTGATTGCTTTTTCATTGTTAATGCAGTATTTGATTTAGAATTTATGCTTCTTGACCTGTTCTCTTGCTTTTGCACCACATTTTCAAAATCTTTGGAATTCATGGAATCGTAAATTACATTATGTTCTACTCAGAAAGATTTATCGTCGTACTTTGTTGGTAATTATGGTTTTTGCTTTCTTGTAATCTAAAGTAGGTATTCCCATTATAGGTTATCATTTTGTATATAAATTGCAATCCTTTCTCATGAAAACTAATATATGATTCCCTAAATCCAATTGCACTAATATTCGGTCTTTCCCCAACATGGGAACTTTGAGCAGGTTGACCTTTCGTATTATGATCTATTTGGAAGTCTAAAAGTTGTTTTACTGAATACCGATAAGCTCCCGCAGAAACAGGAGGTAAATCTATTTTGAAGTTCTGTTTGTCATTTTATGGAACGGTAAATGAAAGGGAATACCTATTTGTGTCTTCCTTCTAGGCACTGAAGGAGTCATTAGTTGAAATATTCCAGTGCCAAAAGGTCAGAAGTTACTTGATTACATTTGCCAGTGGTCTTTTATATATTTAAATTAAGCTCTTCCATTACGTGACTTGTGATCTGTCATACAGGGTGGTTTTGCTCATCCTTCAGACGATACTGGTGTTCACGAACAGGTAAACACGTAAACACTTACTGCCTCTTACCAACAATCTTACCGGGCCATTTTGCAAACTTAGAATCTTACCCGGTAAGCGTGGCTGGTGAATCTTACCCAGTTAGATCTTACCGGGTAAGAGACGCAACCAGGAAGAACCTCAAAAAGAAGAACCGAAGAACCAATTTAATTAAAAAGTGTAATAATTACACATTCGTAAAACTGTGTGCTTTTTTCATTGTGGACATTTATTTTGGGACGGAGGGAGTAGTATTTATGTGACTAGAGAAGTATGGTCTTTGGCATGACATGGCTCTTCATGTTGTGCAGTTATCGCTGAGAAGTTTGCATTGACATCACCCGAGATATTGGTGGGGAAAGGTTTCTCCCGCCTTCTACGTATGTCTTCTATTATCTTTAAGTATTCATTTTTTGATATGAAGACATAAACATTTATTTTGAGCAAAAAATTAGCCCGAAACTCCCAAATCCATTTTTTCATTTTGGAAAATCTGTTGTAGCTGCATGATACATAATCCTATCATTACTATGTAGCATGCACCTCTTTATTCCATTACCATACCCTTTTGGGCTAATCTGTTGGATATTGGATACAAAAATATTGTCCGTGTGACATGATGGAATTAGGTTTTGCTCAAGAATTATTCAAAATTTTCTGTTTTCGAGATAAAATTATCTACTTGTGAGTTGTTGTTGCAGCTAGCAGGCATCCTCTTGGATACTGGAAATTTGACAAGTCCTCAGTGTACTTCCGTAGATAGGTACATGTCAACGTTATTAATTAACGGGGCTGGTCGATTTGGATGCAATGGTCTTTATGAGATCTGTAAGCTTAAGTATATTCATTTAGTTATGTGTTTCATTTCACTTCTCTCTCGCTTGTCTTTGTTTATTTAGGACTGCTTCTAATGTTGTTTGGTGATTGCATTTTCATTGATCTTCCCAGGGATTGAATGTCAAACAAGTATATATTAGGTCTCTACTTGCACCAATCTGCTTCCATGCTTATCAGTAGGTAGGTAATCATCTAATCTCTTGTGACATTGCATGATTGTTAAATTGTTGGTGACAAGGACCACATGGAGTTTATAACTTTATGTTCATTCTTTTTTCATCATGACTCAGGTACACATTAGTGACAAGGGTGATTTGTGGAATTCTCGATTACAAAGTTTTGAGGATATGATAGCTAGAATATCCCCTCCCCTTTCTAGCTAGTTATTGTTATGTACGAACATTGATTTGTTGATCTAACACCAATTTTATAAAATTGAACTTGTTGTTTAATATGTATTTTATAAATTTGGTTATTTTTAGTTTTTTGGACAATTTTGGTTTGTTATTTTCAATTTATGGTCAGGTTTCGTATTATAAAATACAGGAAATACAAAATTTCATTTTTTTTATTAAAATAACTAAAAATCAGCGAGGGATTACTGATAGAAATCCGTCGCTAATCCGTCGCAAATAAGTTCCGTCGCTAATATAAGCCCTCGCTAATCCGTCGCTGATATTAATCCCTCGCTAATCCGTCGCTGATTATAATCCCTCGCTGATACAAGTCCCTCGCTAATCCGTCGCTGATAGCATCAGCTACGCCCGTTTGACTCGCGAACCATCAGCGACGGATTAGCGACGGATTCGAGCTTTAGCGAGGGATTTGTTCCTCGCTGATACTGGTTATTTTTGTAGTGTCAATTTTCAAGCTTTTTTCAAAGTCTCTTTTTAAATAAAATAGGTAAAGCTTATGCATAAATTTTTTTGGCCTTAAGAATTGATTTTGGCAAAAAAAAAAAAACATAAAAAGCATTTTTGTAATTTGTTATTTATTTTATTTTGTATCTTCTATTTTTTTATTTTCATTTTACCCCTTTACTATATTAACACACATAATCATATATTAACTAAAATATATAAAAAACAAGCCTAATATATATAACTTTATAAGGATGCAAAGTGTACATTTTTTCTAAAGTTACAAACAAAAAGTGAATCTTTACACATAATATTTTTTTTACGTAAATATGTTTTTAAAATTTTGTTTTGAAAAAAAACAAAAAATAAATTTGGTTGATAATATTGACTATTCTAGAAATAACCTTTGGAAAGTGGTTAAAAATGAATTTGGTTGATGATATTGAGTATTTTAGTTAATTTCCCAAATTTTAATTTGTAGGCGTACAAAGTAGGTGACATATTTTTTTTTAATTTGTAGTTTTATCTGTTATGTAAGTTGCAAGTTACATTTTAAGTAATAAGAATGTATTTAATAGGTTACCAAAAGTCTAAAGATTTATTTAACAGGTTTTGAAATGTCTAATGATTTATTTGTTCCAAAAAATTGTCTACTCCAAACACTAAATTACATTGGGGTTTTTAAACTTTTCCCATTATAACTTCACAATAGGTCTAATATTGAGTACTTTTTGATTTAATCATGAATACATACTAAGAGCATCTTCAAAATGGAGAAAATTGGGATTGAACTATAATTTTGCTCTTACCTAAAACTATCTCCAAAATGGATAAAGTAGGAGAGGGAAAGAGTTTTTCTCCTATGAAGATAACCCAAAAAATGATTACCAAATGAAAGCACTAATAGAAAACTTTGAAAGTAAATATTTAAAAAGATAAATAATAAGATGAATGTAATTTTTGTGTTTTGGAGATTTTGACTTTTGGTTCTCCATTTTAAAGAATCTGTTGGAGATGCTCTAATTAAGTTATTTTATATTCAAGTAAACTATGATTTTCGTCTCTATAATTTGGTAAAGATTACGATTTTATTCTCTGTGGTTCTTAAATTTCATTTTTCATCTTTATGGTTTGTAATTTATTATTGATTTCATTTCTACGGTTGTAATTTATTGTTGTTATCGTTATAAAATTAAATTATTAGAAATCCTATATTTAAATGAGAGATTTTAGTTTTTTGAATTTTGAATTTTGGTTTATTAAATATTTTTTATGTTATATGAGTCTTTTTTATTTCATAAATCTCATAATTTTTGATAAAAGAATTAATACATACCAAAGAATTAACACCATGATTTATTCCATACACTAGATATGTACCCGCACGTGATGCGGCGCGAAGTATCTTGAATCTAAAACCTTGAATTCGAAAAAATAAGTTTGTTTCATGTTCATATTTATTTGCTTTTAAATCGCATATTAAATGTATAAAATTAAAGGTCAATATGGTTAGTTGGTCAAAAAAACGAAAAATATTCGTTCGATAGTGGGGTCTTCAAACCCATAACATTTGTGCCCATTTTGAAGGTTTTGATGAACGGTTATAATGGTATAATCTATACTATATTATAAAGCATTTATGAAAAACTTTTAAAAACAATCCATAAAGCGTTATGTACTGCAATTTAATGCTGATTATTTAAAATCTCTTAAAAACAACTAACAAAGCTTTATGTACCACTGTTAATGCTCATTACTTAATTAGTCTTTATCTCTAACTACTTCCTTTTATTTCTTTTAGTTATTATCTCTAACTCCCTACAAATTCTCAAATCGTAAACCCCTAAAAAAACATCATTCTTTAATCCTCAT
Organism: Saussurea involucrata; assembly: GCA_033807775.1. Taxonomy (NCBI): domain Eukaryota; kingdom Viridiplantae; phylum Streptophyta; class Magnoliopsida; order Asterales; family Asteraceae; genus Saussurea; species Saussurea involucrata. The sequence goes on along the minus strand of CM066313.1, from coordinate 60,761,954 downwards.
TAGTTACCTAATTAATTCTTATTTTTTAATCCCTTTCAAATCCTCAAATCATGAACCCCTCAAATAATAAAACAAAAATTAAAATCAAGATATATCGCGCTGCATTGCACGAGTACACTTCTAGTTTATAAAAAAAGAAAAACATATTTGTTTAATGTATTTTAATTTATGTATGTTGATATGATATAAATGTAAAATGAAAAATGAAAGAAGAAGGATATAAAGTAAATTAAATAACTAATTATAACGGTATAAAGTGTAATTTAAAAATAAAAAATAATTTTATTTTTAATTATCATGTTGAACGTTGGAGGTTTTAATGCTTTTAAACTTGTACATGATGTATTGAGATCTGTACTTCTTAAAAATTCAAGAATAACCGGAAACGGAATTAATTTTTAAAGGAGTATAATAGATAAATATAGATAAGATTAAAAAAAAATCTCGGTACGTCATTCTTGAAAAATCTTGATACGTATTTATGATATTTCACAATATTATTAAGTTAAAAAAAATATTCAATAATAAACTTATTTTGAAATTATTGACGAGAATATTGTAATAATATAATTTGTAAAAAAATGTGTTTATTAATATGTTTTAGTTAAACTATGATCATGTATTTTTACTATTATAAGGGTGTAAAATGAAAATGAATAATGTAAGAGATATAAAACAAATTAATTCGTACATGTTTATGATATTTAATAATATGATTAAATAAAAAATATTCAATATTGGACTCATTTCGAAGGTATTGACGAGACGATTACAATGGTGTAATTTGTAAAAAAAGAAATGTATTTTTAATGCATTTTAGTTCATATACATTATTTATGTTTATATGATAAGAGTCTAAAATGAAAAATAAAAAAGTAAGAGATTAAAAGTAAACTACATATCTAATTACAAGGGTAGTAAATGTAACGTATAAATTAAAAAAATTGAATTAAGGAGAGATTTAAGGAGGAGTGAATGTGAGTGTGCTAATTGAACTTATAATGTAAACTGCGTCCAGATACATGTTTAGGCGGGAAAATACTGAAGTCGGCTCACCAAAAGTCGACACGTGGCATGCTAGTTACTTATTTATTATATGTATAGATTTAATATGTAACACCCTAAAAATCAGGGCTAATTTAAACCTCAATTCGTAACAAGTTATGACAAAATAACATCCAACTTTTATATAAGAAGAGAATCAACTATGAGGTTTCATAATTACAAACATGGAATTCTCTCAATAACTTATTAATCTAATCATGTCCACTATAATTAGATTAACTAAGTTATCTAAGTAATCCATCAAAAAGTCCCACTGCTTTAGCTGACATCCTCCGTTTATCTCTTAAGTTGGATACTTCAAAAGTTCTCGACACACATCCCATTTACTTCCCCGAGCCTGTACCTGGTAAGAAAATTAATTTGAACAATTAGGCTTAAGCCTAGTGAGAACATCCAAATTCAATTTAAACGTTAACAGTTTGGGAATATCCAATACATATAAACAAACATGTTTTCCACCATTCTTACCGTACACGTGCCCACCTCAATGACGGGAACATGCCCGATCTCACGAATATGACTAACCTTCAGTAAGTCATATTATCACAAACAAGAGCCTACTACGAATAATCACAGATTCTAGATTAATGCTCCTACTCAAGAAATTACAAGTTGCTTTATGCCTATTTCTTGGCCCGGAAGTAGAGATTACAAGTTACCTTATGCCTATCTCTGGTCTTCCCCTAGAAATCAGGAATTACAATTTACTTTATGCTTATCCCTCGATTTCTACACTATGAAATAGAAATTACAATTTCCTTTATGCCTATTTCTCGTTTCATAACACCTTTGCGAAATGGGAATTACAAATTACTTTATGCCTATTCCTCACTTCAGGTCAACGGGAATTACAAATTACTTTATGCCTATTCCTCGTTACAATACATAACAGTGCCTATGGATCCATTACACTTACTAGCGTATATGCCTAACAACCTATCACATCCCATCTCATATCATATTCTCAACACTAAGAATACCAAATAACCTATCGTATCCTCATCCTCAATTGTCCCCCCTTCGGTGACTTAGCACGGGGGTTCCGCTAAGTATGTTTCCGGACACCACATCTATCCGGACGTCATCACTTACCGGACAACCTAACTTTCCGGACAACATAACAATCCTGATAGCATATGCAATCCGGATGACACCCGGAAACCAATGTAATCCGGATACCATCCGGTATCTATTTCATCCGGAAACTACATAATAAATAAAACTTACCGGATAATTTTGCCTTGTCCGGAAACCTTCAACCAGGGGTTTCCGGATACTTTTCTTTTATCCGGAAACTACGACCTGCAGCCTATTTTTACAGTCCAAATCCATATCTGTTCTAATCAGCTTGTTTCGACACTTTCATTCAGTCCCAATACAGTTTATACACATGTCTTAATGTTTAATTTAACAGAAAACAAGGATTTAGGTCAAAATAGAGAATGAACTCACCTTAAAGAAATAAACCCACTTCTCTTCACAATCTGATTCCAAGCTGTTGTTAATGATTCTGGAAACCAAATTCAACAAGCAGATTCGTCCACAACCAAGCATTTTCAACAAGTTTATACCTGAATCCAAGATGAATTTCTTACCAAATTGAAGACCAAAGCTTTGATTTTTCCTCTTCCTTTCTTTCTTTCCTTGCTTTTCTCTCTGATTTCTCTAACCGACCTCAGCCCAAATAGATGAGATATTTGTTGGTTCCCAAATTCAAGTAACAATATAGAAACAAACAGTTGTATTGAATGATTTGAGAATAGTTTACAATATAGGAATTAAGAACACTCTCTCTTTGAAGCTCTCTCTCTTAGTGAACGTATATGTGTAAAATAGAGTTAGGAGGCTTAACCTAAAATTCTCACAAACAAGACTTTATAACCAATACAACAATTGGTTATTTACAATTTTAGCCCTTGACACTCAACAAATACAAATAAGTCCTTGACACTATTTCTTTATAAAACATTCATATAAATTAGGGGCTAATTAAAGCTAACAATTTCCCCCTAATGTTTTATAAAGAAAGCATCATCTTGTAGTCTCCCCCTTGCTTTCTTTAGAGGCGTTGGTGTGTCAATCTTCAAGTCTTGTGAGTATTCTTTTCCTGATCTTCCACAATGTCAGTTGCTTTAGTTCATTTTTTTAACTCCCCCTTGATCTTTGCCTACTCCCCCTTGAATGTTGCTTTACTTTTCAGATCCCAGTTATCTCCCATAGATTAAACTCAAACAATCAGAGAACGATTTAAAGTGCGGAAGCTTGTATAACCATTTTGAGTAATAGTCGTTGGTAGATAAACTGATAAGATGGTTGAGTAGCAAGCATATTCGGCTCATGAGAATCAGCATTAAAGAATAAGTAACCAGGGGTAATCATCTAACATAGAAGCACAATAGGAACTATTATCACAACAATTTAAAAAAAATTGTGTGGCCTATGCTCAGAGTTGGCAATGATGAAGCTCTGACAGGACTTCCAGTTATCATTGAAGTAAATTAAAAAATAAACTTCTCAAACTGTTCTTGGCAATATCACATAGATAAGCATGTGGAATCACAAAGATTCGTGATATTGTGTGGAAGAAAATAGAATATTATCTATTAAGCTCAAAAGTGTGTAAACTGTTTGGACATAACAGGTTTCCACATACTCAATGTGCATGAGTGAAGTGTGAAGGTGGGGCAACTTTCCTTCTTTTAAATATCCAACCTTCCAAAGAAAGACCAGATAGCATATGTGCTGCTTCCCCGTGGAAAAGTGAAACAGTTCCTTGTGGAGAAGGAAGTGAGTAGCTGGTGGGGTTAAGACAAGAGTTGGCATGGGCTCACTGCCTGTTTCAATGACAATCACCAAAAATTTATGATAAATCAGAAATGTGGTTTGCCTGGCTCAGAAAAGAGATGGTGCAGAGTTGTATAAATCTTTTGACTCTGTTCTCACACCCTCTTTCTTTTTATCATGTAGCTCACATCTAACTAAACTCTCTTTTTAAATTTTACCTCTTAAGCACAATGAGAAAAACTCATATAGTTATCTCCCCCACTCTTTGATGTAGACCCTTCACCTCTCAAACACTCAAGGTTTACTTCTTTGGTAGGAAACACAGGTTTAAGTGATCCATAGAAGTTCTATAAAGTTCACACATTGATCCCATGAAATTATTGTCCTAGAGGTTGGATTGTTCCACACACTGACTACTTGTAGTCTCAGAAAAGCATTTAAAATCCAAATTTCTATAGCAGATAAAGCATTTTAGCATGTAGAAGTGGTTTGACCATTTGAAAGAGGTTTTATCATTCTAAAGATGGCCTTTCTCTAAAAATGATGAGTTTAAAGGTTTAGAAATTTTACCTTTACACGAACATGGTCAGATCTGATTTGTTTCCTCCCCCTCAAATTGAGCAGTAAATCTCATTTAGGATCAATTTGTAATCAGATATCCTGTAAGAATCAAAAAGTGTTGGTAATCATCTTTGATGATTCCACATTTGTTAGGAATATCCAGAAGCACAGTTAATTCAAATTAAAAGGAAACATGGTGCTGGGGGTTAGAGATTAGAAATACCAGTCAAAGTCTGATCTGTTGAGGTACTGGTCCTACACTGATGTGTGTAGAAACAATATTCAGTTGAAGTCCTGGTTCTATACTGAAGTGTATAGAAGCAACCTCAATCTGATCTGATTATGGCAATGGAGAGAGTGAAGTGATGCTTTCGATCCAGCAAGTATCCGCTAACTTTGACAGTGAATTAGGCATATCAGATCACTGAATTTGAGAAAACTCAGACCTTCAAAGTCGTACATCAGTGTTTTAGCGATTTAATGCAACTGGATTAGAGTCGATTGGAGCACCGAGTAGAAAGATGTGCGCGTTTTTCTGAAGCAGCGCAAAGCTGTCAAGAAAATCCAAATTTTCGGTCTCCGGGCTTTTGGTTCATCGCGACTTCTGGACCATCAGCTTCTGATAGACATACATTGAAATACCTATGGTCCCTTCTGGTCATTTTTCTTAAAACGTAGATTTTGGTCCACAGAGGTGTATGCTTCTGTACGGCTAACAGAGGCTCTGTGTATACGTCTTGTGCATACCTTTCGATCATCATCTTACAGAGGCTCTGTACGTCCCTCTGGATATCCTCTGTGACACCTTCTGAGCTTCTGAACATGCATAGAAGTTATATGTATTACATCCGTATGAATTAAGCACAATTAAGCTCTGTCCAGCAATGGCTTAATCTGGACAACCACATCTTAACAACCTATAGAGGCTCTAGATAGCCTCACAAAGCTTATGTTCACTTCTTGCACAATATTTATGTACCAATTAAGCATTTGACAGCTTAAAGCATCAATAACAACTTAGTAGCTTAATAGCAGCGGCTTAATCATCAGTTTGGACGACTTCTGCTTCTGGATAGCCGCAGAGGCTCTGTGGTTTGCCTCAGAGGCTCTGTGGTTTGCCTCAGAGGCTCTGTGGTTTGCCTCAGAGGCTCTGTGCATAAGAGCTCTGTATATTTTGATTTTTGCAGCAGATAAGAGCTTCTAAGATCTCTTCTAGACAACAACTTTCTGAACTTTTGCACGTGCACAGGCTTTGGATTAGCTTTGATTTGCCTCTGTTGTTTTCCAGTCAGCAGCAGAATCAGCTATTTGACAGCTTACTAGCAGCAACATGTTGTTCTCCTTGAACCTGTTTAGATCGCTTAATGAATCAGCTGCAACCTAACACAAGATAACAACATCTTAGTCAATGAGCAGCTTAACGGCTGCCTCTGCTCGTTAACAAGCTCTGTCGATAATCAGTCTACAGAAGCTCTGATCATCCTCTGTGATTAACCTCTGGACATCTTCTGTAAGTGCACAACTTGAGTCACAGAAGCCCTGTGCAAGTTCGCAGAGGCTCTAGACATCCTCACAGAGCTTCTGCACATTCTTACAGAGCTTATGTGACTTCTGGACTGCAGTCACTTGGATAACCTCTGTCATGACATCTTCTGCAGGAAAACAGTCTACACAGCAGTCGCTTTGCATCTGCTTCTGCCCGTTCACAACATCCTCTGTGTATTCTAAACCATCTGGACAGCAGCTTAATCTGATCACATAGGCTCTGCACTATTTCAAAGAGGCTCTGTGATTAAGCTCTGTATGTGTAGCTTCTGCATTTTTCTGAAGTGCAATCGGACAACTTCTTTGATGAAGCTCTTGGTTCAGCGCAGAGGCTCTATGCACTAGCCTCAGAGGCTCTGTGCATTACCCTCTGTATATACCTCTGACAGCTTCTGGACAACCCTTAATCATGCACAACAACAAACTCTGTATGTTCTATGCTTTATGCACAGATTCTGGATACAGTGAACCACCTCTGTGGTTAGCCTCTATGATTTGCAGAGTATCTCTGTAGACAAGTTAAGCTTAGCAGTTGTGATTAAACTAGAAATGAACACTGCACGTTTGGAACATCTTCTGTGTTTGTCCTTTTGATCACAACCACGCAGCATCAGCTTAATCAGCTTCTTTACAACAGCAATTTTCTGATTTTGGCTGCACAAAACAGAAGCTTAAAGGCAGTTGTAGCTTAACAACAACATCACATAACTTAATCTGCACATAATACAAGTCTGAATCGTCACAAATTAACTCTGTTGAAGATGATTGAAAATCTGAACCACCATGAATAAACTCTGGATGCTGTTGCACTACTTGAACACAAACAACATCAACTCCTCTGGACTGTCTACAGAACATCAGCATCAAACAGTTTGAACAGACTTGAAACATTGTTTGCATAACATCTGCAGGTTTGCAGATTCTAGACAACTTAAGAACACGTTCTGGACCAATATGGACAACCCTCTAAAATTCTGAGTAATCCCAACAGCAACATTCAGCACAGATCTGAATTGGAACATAACAGCAAACAACAACTTGTTTTCTGTTTTCCACAGCAAAATCAGCAGGACAACATCTATATATATATATTTTTAATCAAAACAGCAACAATTTTCATCTTTGACAGCAAGAATAATCTGTTTTGACAGCAATCAAACATCAATTTTCAGCACTGACAACACATTTTTCAGCATTGACAACAACAATTTTTGACAGCAACTTGCTATTTTGGTAGCACTAAGATCGAAACAGCAGCTTGAAACAGATTAACACTTCAAAGTCTGTTTGCACATTAAGCACTGCAGGTCTGTATGGCTTATCTGTGACCTGCATAAATGAATTGTTGGAGAAATATTAAATCTGTTATTACAACAACAAACAACAGATAAAATCATTTAACAACAAACAACAGTCAACAAATCATTTTACAACTTGGGTTTTGCGATTTTTGAACTTTTAGAACTTCAAATGACCATAACTTGCTCAAAAATCAGAATTTTGCAATGAAATTTTACAGGGTTACTCGAAATGTGATTCTGAACACATGAAATGTTTTCTACTAAAAACACCTACAAGTATGAGTTCGATCACACCACAGTAAACTGAACTTTTTCGAGATTTTTTTTTAAATCAATAAATTGATTTATAAACAGTTATGAACAATAAACCCTGTCTTGATCTGAATCCATTATCCACTGAAGTGTGAGTCCTTAACAGATGTATTAAAGAGTCCATTTACCTGCAAGACAGATCAAAGAACTTTTGGTACCCATTTCCAAATGGGTCCTATTTTGTTAGGATTTGGAGCTGTCTTCAGGTCCTCTGGTTTGCCAGTCTTTGCTGGTTTGCCAGGTTCCTTCCTGTTACTTTTCTCACTTTGGGTCCTTTGAATTTTCTTTTGAAATGACCCATTTTGAACACAGTTTGATCTAGAAAAATGGTTCTTTAATTTAAACATAAGATCAAAGCATTTACAGTTATGAGAATGAAGAGATGAATGCTTATCAGAAACAAATGGCTTTGAGGCATTTTTGACAGGAGTAGAGCTTTTGACTTTCCAAACCATTTTCACTCCATTGAAAACAAGATTATCTGTATTATCAGCACAAGAGTTTGCTAATTCAAAATCCTTAATCCTTTTAGCTAAAACAACCTTTTCTTTTAAATTCACATCAAACATCTTTTGAAGATTAGATTTATACCTCTTCTCCAACATGATCTTAGTTGTCAAAAGAGAAAGTCTTTTTGTCAATTTGGACATTTCAGCTTTAAAAACCTTTCATTCTTTCTCATAATCATCTTTCAAACACTTTGTTTGAAATCCTTCAACCTTCAACATTTCAGACTCTTTTCTTTCAAAATCATGCTCTTTCCTCTCCTTTTCAAGAGTTTTCTGTAATTTTGAAATTTTACAAGAAAATTCCATAGATTTTGTTTCAAAAATAGTTTTCTCCTTTTCAATCTACTCTCTTTCACAAATCACAAGTTTTTCAAAATCAAAAATTAGTTTAGAAAAACTTAAACATTTAACTTCAAGTCGTTTCTTCTCTTTTTTCAAAAACAGTCTTAACTTCGTCAAACTTCTCTTTCTTCTTTTCACAAAACTTTTCAGACTCAAATAGTTTCCTTTTCAGTTCAATATTCTCATTGGTTAAGAGTTTACCTGCCTCTTCTAGCTTGGTAATTTTTTTTGAATCAACAAGAATGTTCTTGTTCCTTTCTTCTAGTTCTTTCTCAAGAGTAGGAATTATCTTGCGAAAATTAGTACTGAGTTTAGAGTAGTAGTGAAAATCAGCATCAACACTAAATCTTAGTCTTGACATATTGTTACTTGATAGATCGTTAGACAACATGGTATTGATTAAAAAACACAGAAATTAATACAAACACAGAGGTTCAAATACCTAGTTCAGATTAAGTATTAAAAACTTAAAAACTGATTTCAAACACAGCAGGTCAGATCAGTTAAAATCTGAAACCACAACAGGTCAAGTATGAGAGTATGAACTGATAAACCTGTATTAGAAGTCGTAAGAATCAAACAGGGACTGTTTGAAGTCTTCTGCAGAATCTGTATGTGCTGCTGGAAGAACCGATTGACAGCAGCAAAATCGATCAAGTAAATTTTTTTTAATCAACAAAAATTGTCTTTTGCTCTGATACCAATTGTTGGTTCCCAAATTCAAGTAACAATATAGAAACAAATAGTTGTATTGAATGATTTGAGAAGAGTTTACAATATAGGAATTAAGAACACTCTCTCTTTGAAGCTCTCTCTCTTAGTGAACGTATATGTGTAAAATAGATTTAGGAGGCTTAACCTAAAATTCTCACAAACAAGACTTTATAACCAATACAACAATTGGTTATTTACAATTTTAGCCCTTGACACTCAACAAATACAAATAAGTCATTGACACTATTTCTTTATAAACCATTCATATAAATTAGTGGCTAATTAAAGCTAACAATATTTCTCTATCTCATCTCTTTTATCCATACACACTTTCAATAATTGACCCAACACACCCTCTAAATTTGATAATACCAAAATTAGCTCTAACTTTAACTTCTCATGCTTTTAACCCCAATGCTTTATAAACTTGTAAAGATAACACAAACTTACAACATAATTACAAAACAACTTTACTTATATAAAACATAACATAACGAAATTTCGAGATGTTACATAATATCCGACAAAACTATCATTCATAAATGTCTATAGCTGGTAATTGTTGTATAATTATACTTCATAATAAACAAATAGGATTTTTACTGTAAAAGTCTTGTTACTGTCTATATTGTTCCAAGAGTAAAAAGACTTCAGCAAAATCGAAGATTAGTTAAGGAGTGATCAGATTGTCACCAAAGCGGATTGGTTTGTCGTCCAGCAACAAAAGATCAATACATGATACAATAGGTATGTACTCTGACAAATAGTACTACTGACAAGCCAAATTTGAAGTGCAAACTTGACCAGTAAGTTTGGTTCACCAACTCTTCCCGACTTTCATCATAAGGTATAGGAACATGTAAAACTGTGTCCGTATTAAGTATGTTCCAAAGTATTATTTAATTATTTGTCATGCTTTACTGTTTTGTGTGCACACAAAAGATGAGAAGGGTTAATAATACTAGTCTACATCAACTCAAAAGGCTGAAGTGAAAAGTACAAGCATACATGGATCAGCAAATTCGATGGGTTTGAAGGAATTGCTTGTGGATTCAAGTTTCTTCAAGGATCTCTCATTGAGGTAAAATATATATTTAGCATAAATCTATCAAGGTGAGTTCAAGTTGATTTGTGAAAACGTTGTACATGCCAAAATGTTTATTTTAAAGTGTTTAGGTGTTTTACATAAAATTATCAATTGTTGATTTATTTAGTGGGTTTTGATTGTTTGAAGTGTTGAGCTTTACAAATCTTGTAAAACACCCACATTTGGGATTTTTGGGTAAGTGATAAATAATTCACGAATGAAAGTGTTATGTTAATTTATTGCACAAGTGGAGGATGTTTGGTCAAATTACACTTTTAGTGTTTATTGAGATTATGCAAAGTTTATGATATGTTACGTTTTGAAATGTGAACATATGAGTTGTGGATTCTGGTCAATCTCGACCTTATGAACATTTGGGGAAATGTAAACCTTTTGATTTTGGGCCGAAGGCCAAGTGAGAGTCAGGAGACAAAGATTTTGGGTAGGGGTGTTCGCGGTCCGGTTTGGGCGGTTTAACCCTTCAAACCACAAACCAAACCATAAGTGGCGGTTTGGTAAATTTTCAAACCGAGCGGTTTGACATCAAGTGCCCAGACCGGTCAAACCGGACCGCGGTTTAGGCGGTTTGGTCTTACCGGTTTAGGCAGTTTGAGCCTTTTATGGGCTTTAAAACATAAACACACATACAACCATTGTTAAGTACATAAGTTAATAGACATCTAAATTAAACTTGCTACAACCATTGTTAGTGTTTATTGAGATTATGCAAGTTTATGATATGTTACGTTTTGAAATGTGAACATATGAGTTGTGGATTCTGGTCAATCTCGACCTTATGAACATTTGGGGAATTGTAAACCTTTTGATTTTGGGCCGAAGGCCAATTGAGAGTCAGGAGACAAAGATTTTGGGTAGGGGTGTTCGCGGTCCGGTTTGGGCGGTTTAACCCCTCAAACCACAAACCAAACCACAAGTGGCGGTTTGGTAAATTTTCAAACCGAGCGGTTTGACATCAAGTGCCCAGAACGGTCAAACCGGACCGCGGTTTAGGCGGTTTGGTCCGACCGGTTTAGGCAGTTTGAGCCTTTTATGGGCTTTAAAACATAAACACACATACAACCATTGTTAAGTACATAAGTTAATAGACATCTAAATTAAACTTGCTACAAAGTCTACTTGTAATGTTGTCCTCTAAATCTTCTCAAAACTAAGGGGGTTAACGTGGCGGCAAGGCCAAGCCTTGGTGCCATGGTGGCACCAAGGCGAGTTTTTTAAAACATTGGTATTATTGTTTACAATTACTCAAAACTTACATTTACATTGTACGGGTATACAACAAGCATCAAATAGAAACAAAAAGAGACAAATGTAAACATGATTGACATTTTAAGTCACCCCCTTTAAATCAAGATGCATACTGCAGCATCGCACAGGTATCGTAATAGTATTACAAAAATATATCAACAAATTGAATTTTTCAATTTTATAAACTAGACAGACCACTAAATAGATACTTCTGTAAATTACAAGAACATATTTATATAATGCAGTGCAATACATCTCAATTTTGAAGCCAAAAACTCAATCCATTAATCATGATTTACAATTCATTATATATTGTATGTTTCGATTTTATTTCATGGTTTTGAGTGTTTTTGAGAGATCAGGTAGTATTTGGTTGGTTATCAGTTTTGTAGAGTATATTTTGTGCTCAACGTTTATCTTATATTTTAATGTGTTAAGAAACTTTGAAATTTATGAGATATGTGATATCCATTTTAAGCCACTAATTGAAGATAATTAATGTTATTCTTTAACTAATACTGGAAGGGTAATTATGTAATTTTAATGTGGATCATTAAAAACTATGAAATTTGTGAAATTCGTGAGATCCATTTTAAGCCACTAGTTGAAGATAATTAATGTTATTCTTTAATTAATATTAGAAGGTGTAACACCCTTAAATTTGGAAAGAGCAACTTAAACAAAAGTTCGATTAAATAGCCAAATAAATGATATAATCCCTTATACAATCCGTCCTTGGAAAAACCTTAACCCTAAAATAGAAATAACTTCAACATTCATTAACTCAATTCATACAACAAGACTACATAAGGTCGGGTATTACTCAACCCAAATACAAAATTGTTATTTCCAATATGCAATATGCGAAAGATTTCACCAAGCTATTCATTTATCGAGCACACAACTAGCACTCATCTCTTCACAGTGTCACTTGTACTATTCCCCAACCGAAACCTGTTGCACATGCCGACAAATATAAAAGGTTAGGCTAACGCCTAGTGAGTTTAAGAGTTTTCATCATGATTAAACAATTCGTTAAACAAAAAGAATGCAACTTAAATCATGATTTCCAAAAATGATTTATATTAAATGTGCAAACAACCCCATTTTCCAACCCACCCAAATCCCTGACGAAAGCTCCAATATAAAGCATTTCTTAATAATGAACTCAAATCCAAAACTCACTTAAAACATGAATAAATATTAAAGTTTTAAATAATATAAACGCGAATAAAACACCATTATTCGAAACATCCAAACAAGTATGAGGGATAATACTCAGCCCAAAAATCATAGAAATCAATCCATATAAATGTAATATAACAACCCAAAATTTTAAACATGCAAAACATAAAATATCCCAAAAACGGGTCCCAAAATTTCATTACAATGGTCATAAATAGGTTTGCGGAACAACCTACTCAACTGAGAATTTAACTACAGTGCTATAGTGCTTCTACACTATATAGCTCCCTCTTGCTAACGCCCTGCTTACTTGCTAGAGCCTTTCAATACCTGCTTACCTGAAAAGGTTTTTGTTTGAAAATGCGAGGGTTAGACCATGAGGTCTAGTGAGTCCCTCCTAACAGTTCTCACAGCATTTAACACAGTTTATCAAATTCAACATAAATCATTCATAAATCTTCTCATTAAAACAATCACGGATATAAGGTCCGCCCCTCGTAAATTGGCACCCTGAAGTCACCCGTGGATGACAACGAGTCAGTCTCATTCTGCCATATAGGGTCACCACCCTGGCATAAACGGGACACACCCCCCGGCATGATCTGGCGGGCCACACCCCCGACTTAGCCAATTCACACCACAATCTATGTATGCATACATCCCATCAAAACTTTAAACAACATTCATGCAATTACAAGCATAATTATAAATCATAGCATTTCTCGTCATGTACTCGCATTTGAAAACACCTTGAAAATCATACGTTTTAGTTTAGAAAACTCACCTGATGGAATTTTCTTCTCTATCTCGAGTCTCGTACCGACCGCACACCTAATACATAATTTATCACTTTATTAGGCGCGTCTCAAGTTTCCGATCCTAAGTCCTTCTCTTAACTTAGTCTCGATTAACACATTTCTAAATTTACACCAACACTTCGACTCGTAAGCCTTAATTCCTACTCGGCCCAAACCCTCACACGAACTGGGCCTACTAACCGGGGCCCAAAAGCCCGGACCTGAACTGAATTTGCGCCACCCTTAGGTTTGCGCCAGCCAAGGTTTGCGCCAAATAGGGTTTTGCGCCAAACAGGGTTTTGCGCCAAACAGGGTTTTGCGCCAAACAGGGTTTTGCGCCAGCCCAGGTTTGCGCCAACACAGTTTGCGCCAGCTGCCATCGAGTAGTTGCAGGTCCAACAGAAAATTACAAGGAGAAATACATCGTTTCACCCACTCCTTCCTGACAGTTCCAAATAATGAGGTTTTACGCAAAATCCCTTATAACCCAACTTCAAAACATTACCTAATTAAATACAATCTTAATAATCAAAACTTGATTCCAAAAAGGTGAACAACTCCACAAAACTAAGCTTGCAAACCCCAAAACTCAGTTTCTAAATACTGGAACAGAAAACTAAGGAGAAGAGAGTCTTGGATTGCTTACCTGAAATTGACACTAGAAGGTTTCTCCTTTTCTTCTCCCAAAACCGTAAGAATCGCCCAGAATTCTTCTCCCTCTCACTCTGCGTTTCTTTCCCAGCCGCCACACACCAAATTCTGATTTTAGAAAGTTTCTCCTAGGGTTTTATGCCCTCTTAAATGCTCTTTCTTTTAATTACAAACTGGTCCCTCAAGTTCCATTATTTTAAACCTTGCACCAAAACATAATAGTATTTTATTTTTTTTATAAAAAGATCTCGGTCGTTACAATACTCCCCCCTCAAAAGAATTCCGTCCCCGGAATTCCATTTTCGAAAAGGTGAGGGTACTTGGTCCCCATGTCCGAATCCACTTCCCACGTTGCTTCTCGTCCCTTGTGATACTTCCACTGAACTTTACCCAAACGAACTTCCCTATTCCTCGTTTTGCAAATTTTACTGCTCACGCTTTCTAACAGTTCTTCTACATAAGTCAACCGTTCATCTATACTATTGACCCCCAAAGGAACAGTCACCTCGGATTCTGATAACCATTTCATTGAGTCCGAGACATGAAATGTAGGATGAACACCCTTTAATTCCTCCGACAAGTCTAACTTGTATGCCGCTGTTCTAACTTACTCACTAATGACAAAAGTCAACCTCTTATCGTCTGAACTTCTTGTAAGGTCGCTACTAACTCACTTCTCACTTCGGCTCTCCATAAGAGACGTGCACCACACTATGAATTTCTTCTCAAAATCTCATCGAGTATTTCAAGATTGCTCACTATCTACTCAACTTCATAACTTCGTCGGATCCACAGGCTTAGTCCACTTTACATATCTCTCAAACCTCAAGGTTCAACAGTCTTATGTTTTCAATTCAACCACTCAGTTCTACTCGGTTACCCCAAACCATTCAGATGAGAAACATAACCGCACCCCATACTTTGCAACCGCCCTCGGTGAGTCACCACTTTGCTAAAACGTGCCATCTTGCACTATTTACTTGTACCCTCTTCGATCAGCATACTCGCTTACACTACCTGATAAACCAAGGCCAACCGCACATTCATTTGCTCGTTTCCGCTCACACAACGGAACTCACGGTTTTAGAACACGACCAAATAAGGTCTCTCATACATTTATACTTCCTTAAGAGAAAGAACTTGGCGGAAATTTCCCGCCACAACAACAAGAATCTTTAACTAGGAAAAATTTACTCACTAACCACTTGGCGCAAGGCCAACCTTGAACCTCCCGACAAACTTACACCTAGGAGTTCCCTCCTCGGGTACGTAAATTTTCTAGATTACTTCCTCCAATCGACATATGACTAAGTCGATTATACTCCCTTCCCGAATCATATCGGCTACAGCTTGACAACTATTTCATACGTTCTCATCACTTCACCCTTAACGTGCCCATAAATAGAAGAGCTTCCATGATTCCTCATTGAAGCATTCACCTATCCGAATTGACTTATCCTGAAGGCTCATCAATTTCTTACTGCTAGCTACAAACGTCCAGATATATAACATAACTTCGATTTCCCCCACTCACTAGGAGGAGTAGCCATGACCACACTCTACTGTTCTCAATAGCTTACACTGAACGATCGGTTCATTTGAACGTTTCTCCCAAGGTCACTAACTTAACTCATACAGTTGTCTTATCCACTTCTTTCCTGCACCACAATCATATACAATTTCCTTTCTCAATACTCTTTCCCAAAAGTTCGCACACTTATCAAGGACAATCTACGCAACACTGCACCTATCGGCATTACTGTCAAGTCTACTACTTCTGACTTACTTACTTATTCAGACGTACCGTCTTCACCTCCCCACGTTAGTGTGGAGCACTGCCCACCAATATTACTCGTCCTTCTCTCTCGACAATTCCCAAGCTACAAATGCTTTCTCATCACTATACACCACCAAACGGTTGCACTAACATTCTAACTTAAGGCTTTCGACCAATTTACCTCGAACTGACACCAGAGTTCGATGTCACTATACATTCTTTAAACTCCAACTTTTACTTTCTCAGACAATTCGTTCACACATAAGCAACATTTCATGTTCTTTAAGGATTCCACATCTATTCCACCACATTCTGACTAACACACCCATCATCCTCTTTAACTTCCAATGATTCTGAGATTATACTTACTTGACGACTCGCACAACCAAAAACACTTGGTTTCTCATCCGAGTAACCACCCACTACCGCTCCGACATTCTATTCCGATAATCGCCATATCACAACGCCAACTTCCAACCACGTGCTCCAATAACTTGATTAACAAATCATACACCTCATCCGAATTCTCGAAAAGGTTTCTATTCAATACTTCATCTTTCTATCATTACGCTACTATGACACTGGCTGGCACATTTATCTTGGCAATTGTTACCACTATTTATCCGTTCATTCTCCACTTATAACATCACACTGCCCACCAGGTCTCTCATGGTCATTCGTACACGACTCAAACTTACTTACATGTTCTCCCGCATAAATAACTGAGTCTATCTCGCTACTCGTCTCTTCCCAACTCTAGTTGAACCACAACTCATGAGTTCCTGATCAACTCTAACATACTCGTTTCTTACTAGCTCTTTTGCGAATCCCCAAACTATTACATAGACATGGCACAATCCCACACAGATCGACATACTCTATACCTTCACTTCGTTCGTGCTACATACTTCATCCGTCAAGAACCATCCAAACCTCGAAAGTAAAACGCTTATCTAAAACATCAATTTTCCACCATCTTAACACCCCTACCAGGTGCTCCCCCAACTTTCAACCTTCTGGTTCAAGTCCTGACCTCAGCCACCTTACACAGCTGCCGACTTCAACATCAAAGTCAACCTGTTGCTACTTTCTTAACCTCTTCTTGAACATGGGTTCCCTACTGATCCTAATCCTTCCATCCTATCATAATCGACTTCATTTTCCCGGCGCCCTCATTTCAAAATTTACTTATGCAACGTCAACATTACGAGATTACTTTAAAACTCTCATTCGACTTCAAGGATATTTCATTCCTACTTCACCACACTACTCATAACGAGTTGCTAATACCAATACCTCGATGACTTCTAGTCCTTCTTCTGAACACAATCATCCCTCGGCAACTGTATTTCCAGTCACCGCACGAGGGTATAGACCCTCACACAACCGACACTAAGGCCCACCTCTGACTCTCCCACTGCTTATCTCTCCAATTGAACACTAATACCACAGCTACAAACATTCTCCCATGATCTGTCCAACACCTCTCCACTCTAGGAGTTCTTCCTTAGCTTAAAATGTAGCACTCTACGACCTAGTGAGTTCATAGCCTTCATGCATGCCAACACGACAAAAATCATTTCGCACCCTTTATTATTTTTAAAGAACAATACTTGGAAACAACTTGGGTGCACACAATCCCAACATTCTCATAACTCCAATGCCCTGCACAACGATCTCGAGAATCGTTTGCATGCAACTTTCCGCGAAACTTAACTCTACTCAACCAAAAATATGTTGTTACGACAGTAATGCTTTGAATGAAATCTTTTCATACGACAAAATTCTGAAAGAATTTACCGACACGAGGTAAACCAGTCGGTTCTCACACTCATTCATATAACTTCAACATGTCGATACTCATTTTGGTTATAAGAGTTTTGTATTCAAACGTTTTCTCGACTTTTTCGCAACAATTTAACTTATCATGAAAAGAGTGGAATATTTTGCAAATCGTAAACCTCTAAGACTTCATCGTGCGATGTACATGGATTTGTATTTTTCTTTAAACATACGCTTGCACACGCCGACTCATATTCGATCAAATTTGATATTTACACATTTACTTTACTTATTAAAAAAAAGAACTCATGTACACATGTACGAACTCAATGCATGAAACTCTACTTGCAATTGAAGGCTACTCACTCAAGAAAGGTCAATCATTTTACCCACGCAACTTATCATTGACACTCTATTTTCGACCAGTGATCGCCCTCTCGGCCTTGCAACAACTTACCATACATACATCAACGGTCCACTTACTCAACCATTTCATACTCTTCTCGTCTTGGCCAATTCATCTCATATTTACTTCTACATGCTTTCATTTCACTAAAGGGTCTTATTTCATTTATCCTGCCATTAAAAGCTCGACTAAGAAGTCAGGGCTCTAATTCTCTACTCGCTCTTGAATTGGCACTTCCAAGATCCCGACACTGTCCTTCCTTACCATCCAAACTGATCTATCCCACGATTTCTAGAACTGGGACTCTCCAGAAACAGGAGTCTTACTTACAATCGATCGTTCAACCCCTTCGAATCCACGTAGATCTACTTCTAGACGACTCATAACATTCTAAACACATTTCTGCTCCACGATGTATACATACATCGCATCATGAACGCTCTCTCATGGTACTTTCCCAACAATGGGTCTCAATCTACCCCTCAGGGATTTTGCTGACATTCTAGAGTACTGGAACACGACACCTGACTAGCTTCAGACTACAACTTCGGAATAATAAGGCAGATCAAGCACATACATGTACCTGTAAGTTCACAATTACACTGGCCGGGTGTAATCCCAAACTTACCTTACATGACCGTCCTCGATACCCTACTAGTCCTATTTCCACTATAGTGTCCTCCTAACGCATTTCCTGATTCTCAGTTGTGATTTCTACTTCCAAAGTTTAAGTTTAGGCCCGTCCGATCACCTAAATCCCTTAAACTATGGCTCTGATACCAACTATAACAACCCAAAATTTTAAACATGCAAAACATAAAATATCCCAAAAACGGGTCCCAAAATTTCATTACAATGGTCATAAATAGGTTTGCGGAACAACCTACACAACTGAGAATTTAACTACAGTGATATAGTGCTTTTACACTATATAGCTCCCTTTTGCTAACGCCCTGCTTACTTGCTAGAGCCTTTCAATACCTGCTTACCTGAAAAGGTTTTTGTTTGAAAATGCGAGGGTTAGACCATGAGGTCTAGTGAGTCCCTCCTAACAGTTCTCACAGCATTTAAAACAGTTTATCAAATTCAACATAAATCATTCATAAATCTTCTCATTAAAACAATCACGGATATAAGGTCCGCCCTTAGTAAATTGTCACCCTGAAGTCACCCGTGGATGACAACGAGTCAGTCTCATGCTGCCGTATAGGGTCACCACCCTGGCATAAACGGGACACACCTCCCGGCATGATCTGGCGGGCCACACCCCCCGACTTAGCCAATTCACACCACAATCTATGTATGCATACATCCCATCAAAACTTTAAACAACATTCATGCAATTACAAGCATAATTATAAATCATAGCATTTCTCGTCATGTACTCGCATTTGAAAACACCTTGAAAATCATACGTTTTAGTTTAGAAAACTCACCTGATGGAAATTTCTTCTCTATCTCGAGTCTCGTATCGACCGCACACCTAATACATAATTTATCACTTTATTAGGCGCGTCTCAAGTTTTCGATCCTAAGTCCTTCTCTTAACTTAGTCTCGATTAACACATTTCTAAATTTACACCAACACTTCGACTTGTAAGCCTTAATTCCTACTCGGCCCAAACCCTCACACGAACTGGGCCTACTAACTGGGGCCCAAAAGCCCGGACCTGAACTGAATTTGCGCCACCCTTAGGTTTGCGCCAGCCAAGGTTTGCGCCAAACAGGGTTTTGCGCCAAACAGGGTTTGGCGCCAAACCAGGTTTGCGCCAACCCAGGTTTGCGCCAACACAGTTTGCGCCAGCTTCATCTTCTCCATCGAGTTGTTGCAGGTCCAGCAGAAAATTACAAGGAGAAATACATCGTTTCACCCACTCCTTCCTGACAGTTCCAAATAATGAGGTTTTACACAAAATCCCTTATAACCCAACTTCAAAACATTACCTAATTAAATACAATCTTAATAATCAAAACTTGATTCCAAAAAGGTGAACAACTCCACAAAACTAAGCTTGCAAACCCCAAAACTCAGTTTCTAAATACTGGAACAGAAAACTAAGGAGAAGAGAGTCTTGGATTGCTTACCTGAAATTGACACTAGAAGGTTTCTCCTTCTCTTCTCCCAAAACCGTAAGAATCGCCCAGAATTCTTCTCCCTCTCACTCTGCGTTTCTTTCCCAGCCGCCACACACCAAATTCTGATTTTAGAAAGTTTCTCCTAGGGTTTTGTGCCCTCTTAAATGCTCTTTCTTTTAATTACAAACTGGTCCCTCAAGTTCCATTATTTTAAACCTTGCACCAAAACATAATAGTATTTTTTTATTTTTTTTATTTTTATAAAAAGATCTCAGTCGTTACATGTAACATGCCACTGAAAACAATGGATAAAAGTAAGTACCCAAAACAACACCTTTCGGTGACGGGGGAGACCCGTCTACATCGAATGAGGCGGGTACACCAAGTTAAACCACAATATGTGTTACAAGCATGTTTCATGGATGGAAAAACATATGACATCAACAATATCCAGGTCTTTAGTCAATCTTGGACGTCAACCCAAACCGGATCTTTAGTCCATGGAGACATCAACTCAAACCGAGTCTTTAGTCTATAAAGACATCAATCCAAACCGGATATTTAGTCTATCGTGAGATCAACCCAAACCAGATCTTTAGTCAATTGAGGCATCAACCCTGACTGGATCTTTAGTCAATTAATGCATCAACCCAAACCAGA
This sequence comes from Saussurea involucrata, assembly GCA_033807775.1. Lineage (NCBI taxonomy): Eukaryota > Viridiplantae > Streptophyta > Magnoliopsida > Asterales > Asteraceae > Saussurea > Saussurea involucrata. The sequence goes on along the minus strand of CM066313.1, from coordinate 60,741,134 downwards.
ACTTTAGCCTAGTGAGACATCAACCCAAACCGAATATTTAGTCCACGAAGACATCAACCCAAACCGGATCTTTAGTCTATTGAGGCATCAATCCAAACCGGATATTTAACCTAGAACCACCAGGGTCAACCTAAATCGGATCTTTACCTTGAGATCTCACCATCCAAAACAAACTTGTTTAATTTAAAAGTAATACATGACCCTAAAAGAATAACCAACACATTCAAATCATGTAATTCCCCAAAGAAGATGCAATGCCTGCAATCATAACCAAAGTTCTACTTTGAGCTATTAAAATCCGACAAATGTCCTCAAGGCCCAACAGTGTCTAAAACCGAGCCATAAGCTCAAAAGATCGAAAGACTATTTGTTAAAGTCAACATATGCAAATGAAATGTATTTAACCCATATTATGCAAATACATGCTCCAAGACATGACTGACTCAAAACCCTTTCATTGAAATTTTCCAATGAAGACAAACCATTTATATACCCAAATACTGTATAACTCGATAACGTATATCTTTCACAATGGGTTATAAAACCAAAAACACCAAGAGTGCATAAATGTCAAATGATATTCATTTATGATATAGAGCACCTAAAAGGGCGTACTCTCAAAATTTATTTAACAAAATGTCCAAAAACCCAACGATGGACCTCCCATGAGATTTATAAGAATGAGACGTACAAATATGCAAACTCATTAAAAGACCCACTTATACGTATTTTCAAAACGTCACTTAACATAAACTTTACACATTTCCATCAAACACGAAAAGTGTATTTTTATCAAATAACCCTCATTTATACAATAACTCATCAAAACACTATCATTTATGATTTATTTATCAAGTTACCTAAAAATCCCAAATGTGAGTGTTTTACAAGATTTGTAAAAAGCAACACTTCAAATAATATATGAGTATAGATGAACGATAACTGATAGGGTAATTGATAGGGATGATCCAGACCGATTTAGGAGGAGCCATATTTAGGGATAAACTTGAATTTTTTTATTGAGTGAATTCTTTTTTATTTGAGCAACTTTCGTATACTGGGAGTTTAGAGCTTAGAGATAAGCATTTGTGAGTTTAGCTTAAAGATAAGCATTTTGTAAGTTTAAGTTGTTAGAGAGATAGGGTTCTTTTTAGAGAAACATTTGTGAGTTTAAAAGGTGATTTACAATATTATGAGACATTATTTAATTGAAACTGATACAATTAATACATATACGTGAATAAAATGAATAATGATGAATGTAAAATAATCAATTTCATTTTTCATAAATTTCAATTATAATAAATCACAAATGCTTAAGTCATAAATATTTTTTGGAAAAACAATATTGTAAGACATTATTTAATTGAACGGTCAAATAATTATAAATAAGCTCTAATAATTAAATTTTTAATTATTAGAGTTTAAGAGTTGGATTAATTTTTTAAATAAAAAAGATTAAGACTTTAAGAGTTGGATTAATTTTTTAAATAAAAAGAATTAAGACTTTAAGACTTTTGATCTAGATGCTTTATAAGATAGTATAGATATAGATATAGATAGATAAATCATTATAATTATAGAGTATATAGAGGGAGCTTCAAATGTAAACATTTTTTTATGTAAACTTTGTAAACCCATCTAGGCCATCCGATTTTTTGATCAACGGTTGAGGAATTTTTGAATTTAAATTTATTAAAAAAATAGGGAAAGGATATTTTGGGAATAGTTTTTAGGTATTTAAATTTAAAATCTATTAATTAATTTGAATTAATCTAATTATGGTTAGATTATTTCCTTAACTCTCTTCATAATTACCTCAATCTCTTTCTCTCTCACAAAATTCCAGCCACCATGATGATCCAAACCACCCACGATAGAAGGTGGAGGAAGTACGGTGATCAACCGCTATCAGCTTTCGTTTTTCCGGCGGGTTTTTGTAATTCCTTTAACGAAAAAAAGAACCGTAAGAAGCACATTCACGTGAGCGTCGGTTACGGCGTATCTGAAAACACCACAAGCATCCCGAAGGTCCTGGTAACGTTGCAGGAATGCACCACCATCGTATCCTGTTTGACAAGTATTATCCAGGCTACCTTTCGGTAAGGTTATCGGCGATCTGGTCTCTTCTACCGATTTCATCTACTGCCATATCGATTCATATTCTAGGTTTCATATCGATTTCATATCGATTCTGGGTTTCATTATGATTCATGATTCTGGGTTTCATATCGATTTTCATCTACTAAAAACTGTTTTTTATCTCCTATGAAACGTGAAAATTTCGAAAAAATGATTTATGAAACTTAAAAAACTTGAAACTTATGAAAACACTGTTTTTTCTCCTATGAAACGTGAAAAATTCAAATAAAACGGTTTATGAAACTTAAAAAACTTGAAACTTAAGAAAAAAATGTTTATGAAACTCGAAAAAATTATGAAACTCGCCGGAATTTGGGGGAGGTCGCCGGAGTGGGAGGAAGTCGCCGGAGTGGGAGGAGGTCGCCGGAGTGTAGGTCGCCGGTGAGAGAGATGAAGATAATTGAGAAAATTAATGAAGTTTGTTTGTTGCTAAAATTATGAATATTCCTAAAATTACGAATTTAGAGAAAAATACCCAAATACCCTTGGTTTACAAAGTTTACATAAAAAAAGTTTACATTTAAAGGAAACTCTATAATTTATAAATATATAACTATTAAAATGCTTGCCATTGAATGATGAGTTAAGGCTAAGGGTACTCGTGTAATTTCGGCTTACATGGAGATGAAGCTTCGACGTAGTTTCCAATACTCACGTTGCGGGCCGGACCCAACAAAACACTTTTTAATCTTTTTTTAAATAAATTAAAAGGTGCAAAAACTATATAGCCTTTTGGTTTAAATTAGGGAAATTAATTAAAATGCCACAAGTTTGACCCAAACTTATCAAAATGCCACAAATCTCGCCCATCTTACCGAAATGCCACAAAAATCCGCGGTGGGCCCCGTGATCGCGGGCCCCAGGCCCACGTGTCACCCAAGTTTGCCCACTTTGCCCGCGTTGGTCCCTCAAGAATGCCCGCGGTCCATCTTTGCCCCCTCAAGAATTCCCGTGTTTACAGTTTTGGTCCCCGCCCGCGTTGGGATCCCGCGATCGCGGGCTAACCCGCTACTTTTTGAATTTACTGTTTGGTCCCTGAAGTTTGTTGCAAATTTAAAAAAACATTAATGGTCCCTATAGTTTTTAGGTTATCATTTTATGTGGTTTTTAATGTATTGTTTCCTTTCCATTTTAATGTTTTTAATATAGAAATTCACTTAAGTTATTTAACAAGGAAATAAATTAACAACATCATATAAAAATTATTGCAAATCATCTTCCCAACCGAAACGGATACAGTGCATGTAAACAAAGAAATCTATTACTGGAAGGCGTCCTGGAGTCCTGTGATCAAGTTAACCTTTTCCTTGATCACGTCCTCCATTCCCATGTAGTCCGATTCGAGTTCTTCTAGTTCCTCTTCAGCTTCCTTAATCTCTCGTTGCAGCTGCCGAACGTGAGCCCTAGCCATGGCCAGTTCTCGTTTCTTCCCCGCTAGATATTCCATTTTCCCCTGCTGAATCTCCCTGTTATGGTTCCACATACCCTTTACCTTTTCGATATCGGCGTTCGCCCCATGAATGGCTTTTTGCACCGCGGGAGTAATTTGTTGACTTTGTCGAAGACTCGTCGGCATAAAATCATACATTGGTGGGGTTCTCATGCCATTATCGAAGTAGTAATTGTCGGATGTCATCTCCCAGTCTGCTTCCTCCTCAGGCGTGAATGGAAAATCGGCCGCAGTTCGCCCACAGTTTCTCCACTCCTCGTCTGTTTCCGGTACCTTCCAGGTACTCCGGTGAGCTCCATTGTTCAGTGGTTGGTAGGCTCCCGAACGTGAAGTTCCAGCCACATTCGCCGACCTGTTCCCCCTTGATCTTGAACCTCCAGCCATGGTGTTAAGAAAAGCGAGAGTGTATTTGTAAACGGTGAGGAGAATGTCTAAAAGATAGATAGGAAGTTGTGAATTACTACTTCATCTTGCCATCTACTTATAGCCGTGAAAATGTATGTTCTTCATCAGATATGGTCAAAGATTTCGTCTGAAAAAGTTGCCTGCATGATTCGTCTGAATAGTTCACTGCAAGATTCGTTTGAAAAGAGCCTGTAAGATTCGACTGAAAAAGTAACTGCAATATTCGTCTACTCTTGAATAAAGGTCTTTCATTAGGCATTAATTTTTGCATCCAATAATCTCTGTATTAGGATTATCGCAAGTATACTTACTAGGTGTTGGAAAATTTTGGTAAAAATATGGGTTTTACTAAACTTTGGACGCTTTTAAATATATATATATATATACGTGTTATATATAACTGACTTTTAGTAGGTTTATGTTCTCCTATATGAGAGCTTCGAAACGATACATAATGCATCCAAATTGGAGTATGTGTGAAAGAGATATCGATACTCAAAGTTGATTAATTGGATGAAATTAGCATAAACCAAATGAAGTAAACAGTAAGTCAATCACAATAATTTAACAAAATAAGTTAATAGTAAAAATAACAATTATTTAATGTTACATAAACAACCTAACTAATTAGACAATGCGCATAAATTGACTTCGCCATATGTCGGCGGAAATTCATTGCCTCATCGTCGGTTTCGTTAGGGGGTACCCATATCTCCTCGTTATTTATCAACTTTTGGACATTACGGCATACCCATACACCGCAATCCGCATATAACCCGGTCTGCTGGGGTACTTGGCCGGCCATCTCTGTGCGAAAGATACTTGACACTTCGCGACGTCTATGATCCCCTATCAATGAAAAGAACGTATATAGTTTTGTTTTAAACGATTGCATCTGCTCTGTCAATTGTTGTTTGCAGAGACCGTCCTTTTCGCTGTCATATAGGGTCATGACCATAGTGTCTAGTTCAAACACTCCAAGCAGCCAATGTCTGGGATGCAAGCATATGGGGATGTACACCTGAAATATTACAATATATGTCATATATGTTATTAAATAAAATAACAGTAAAACGATTTACATACCCTATCGAGGAGAGTCCAAGAGGTCCCTTCCGAGCCATTGCATATTTCGATCACGGAGGCGGGACCTTGATGGTCCATCAGTATGCACTGAAAGAACATAGTGTGCATGATGGTCCACCTCGTGTCTACGCCACGATGTTTTTGCAACAGGCTAACCCAAGAATCGACGTGCTATGCATAAAAAATAGATGGTTAGACATGTAATATAAATATATTTGATTATATATGACTATAATTTAACTTCATACTAACCGTATCGTCTAAGTCAGAGTTCACAGGGTCATCCGCAAGCAATGTTTCGAAAAACGAGGGGTTGATTTCTAAGCCCCCGTAAGGGGTGAATGTCAACTTGTGGAGGCGACCAGTCTTACACATCCTCAATATTTCTGGTCCCTCAAGAGGCTCCGGTGAAGGCTCCTTTCCCTTGATGTTCTTTCGTCCCTTCTTTCCCCCCGCTTTCTTTGCTTGCTTTTTAGCGGCCGGTGGTGTCGTAGATCCTTGTTGCCCAAACGGGAAACGAAGAAATTGAGAAATGAAGTGCGGCCGCTTTTGAGGGAGCGGGGTCACCTGTGGTGGATCTACAACATCCATCGGGTCATCTTCCGGATCCGGCTCCGAGAAGTGCTCCTCGACAATAGAAGACTCCATCAGCTGAAAATTAAGTTATTAGATGTTTTAAGTACAATTTAGGAAATGTTTACAATTAAACCAAAATAACTTACAGTATGCCTGTGCACTGGCGGTGTGAGGTACGACGACGGCCCCGACATTTCCGGCCGGTAATACTCTCCGGCCGGAGCGCCAAAGATGTCCGTGAATGCCCCTGACATCCCGGCCCCCGATATTTGGGAGGTGTATGCCCCCGACATCCCGGCCTGTGTGACATTGATCATTAGAAGAGTTACAAAATTAGGAATTAACATATAACTATAATGGTTACTCAGTGTGACTTACACTCTCCGGGATAGTAGAATAGGATGTCGTGCCAAACGGCGGCATTTGGGAGGTGTATGCCCCCGACATCCCGGCCCCCGACATCCCGGCCTGCGTGACATTGATCATTATAAGAGTTACAAAATTAGGAACTAACATATAACTATAATGGTTACTCAGTGTGACTTACACTCTCCGGGATAGTAGAATAGGATGCCGTGCCAAACGGCGGCATCTGGGAGGTGTATGCCCCCGACATCCCGACCCCCGACATCCCGGCCTGCGTGACATTGATCATTAAAATAGTTAGAAACTTAGGAACTAACATATAACTATAACTAACATATAACTATAATGCCATAAATAAGTGTGACTTACACTGTCCGGGAATGACGGAAATGATGTGGTGGCAAACGTCGCCTGTGCCCCCTGTCCGAACGAAGCGGGGATCGGTGTCGTATTCGACAGCTAAAACAAATTTAGAACGTAATATTAATATAAAAACTAAATAAACGTGGCCAACAAATTAAGTTAAACACTAACATGGACAGCGCCAAACTGTCTGTAGACTCCCTCCAGAAACTCTACACGTGACTCTAGCGGCCCGTGGACGTAGTCCCACATGTACTCATGACAGCCACGTTGTGGCCCGTAGGAAGGGCCCGCCTGATATGGATCGTAAGGGGGAGGCTGGTAGGAGGAGGTAAGGGGCCGCGGATAGGGGAGGTCGGGGGCGGCGGATAGGGGGAGGAAGGGGGCGGCGGATAGGAGGAGGAAGGGGGCTGCTAATATCCACCGGAAGGGGTCCTGTCGTCGTCTTCCTCATCTTCGTCAGATGTGGAAGGAGAGGGACGTCGAGCCCTTGCCGCCTCTGCATCAATAAAGGCCACGTTGTCTCTGTACCAAGCCGTGTCCATCTCGTCGGCAGTAGGCTCAAGGCGAGCGAAAGGCAAGAGTGGCAGCTAAATATATGATAAAACATAAAAAAAATTAATAAGCGGGACTAACGTATGCAAATTGTAAACATAGTAAAAGAACTTACATTTCTAGATTCATTGAAGAACTGAACCCAAAGCGACCTACTTAGGGTAACATGCTTGTCCCAACGGGTTCCCCTAAGTACTCGGTCGTCGCACTTGACGAAATATCGGATTGATGCGGGAAACATCTCCAAGATCCATATCTGGAATTAGACAAGAAGAGCAAGTACGTAAAAAGAAAAGCCAAACAGTTTGTATGTATTATTAACAATTGTTATTCTACGTATCTAACCTTGAAGGCGTATGTAAAACCACAAAGGTTCATCTTTCCATGTCGATCGGAGTCGCGTCTGGTTATGGCTCGGTGCAAGATTGAGTAGCAATGTGTCCAGATATGGCTACCCCACGGGTAGCTGTTAAACAGCTCAAGGTCCTCGACGGCCCTAAGGACCGTCGAGGAAGCATACTGGCTATACTCACGGCCTATGAAGCCCATATCCACGATCACCACCAAGCATACACGGACAACATCGGCGTCGCTTAGGGCACTAAGGCCCTCTTTCATCATGTCCCGGGCTGCCTTCAGCTTCAAACGAGATGCTGGAATGCCGAAAACCCTAGGAACGAAGGAGCAGTCTGCTAAGGGAGGAAGGGGGGAGCCTCTCCAAAACGTAGTCCTGTAATTAGACAGAACTCACGACGCCCAAAATGCAATCGCTCGCCGAAGAAATCAAAATGCATCTCCTCCGGCTCAGCGTTGGCGTCCTCGACCTCCAACTGTAGAAACATGTGTACTAGCATAGGGTCGCCAGCAGAGTAAGACACATCCATCCATGGCCCGAACGATGTCCCTCTAAAGATGGCCTCAAGGGTATCCGCGCGACCACCTAATCCCCTAAAGCACGCTCCTAACCCCTCGATGTAGGAAACTTTGCACTTTAGCGTCAAGTCGATGTAAAAGAAATCCCTCTACATAGTCATTCACAGATGTTATAGACTTATAGTTAGTGTTATATATAGATGCTTTTGCTTGTTTGGTTTATTGTGTTGATAAGTATTCGTTTGTTTTAGTTTTAGAAAAGAAACCACTCAATCTATTGGACTTCCAGGTAGCAGGGGAATCACAAGGATTGCTTAAATCCCGACATACCTTAGGGCTATTTACACCCGTTTGACAAAATCCAAATAGATATGTTGCGGTTTATTTTATTTCAACGTATAATATTGTTATATATAGATGTTGCGGTTTATTTTATTTCAACGTATAATATTGTTATATATAGATGTTGCGATTCTTAAAATGAATTTAAGTGTGGCATGTGAAGTTTAGGGACCTAATTGGCATTCTTAAAAGTTTAGGGACCCTAGTTGTCATTCTTAAAAGTTTAGGGACCTAATTGGCATTCTTAAAAGTTTAGGGACCTAAGTTGTCATTCTTAAAACCGTAGGGACCTAAGTTGTCATTCTTAACAATTTTTTTATAAAAACACATTCTTAACAATTTTTTTTTATAAAAACACACTCTTAACAATTTTTTTTATAAAAAAACACATTGTTAACATTTTTTTTTATAAAAGTACACTTTTAAGAATTATTTTTATAAAAAAACACATTCTTAACAATTTTTTTATAAAAACACATTCTTAACAATTTTTTTATAAAAACACACATTGTTAACATTTTTTATAAAAGCACACTTTTAAGAATTATTTTTATAAAAAAACACATTTTTAACAATTTTTTATAAAAACACATTCTTAACATTTTTTTTATAAAAACACACATTGTTAACATTTTTTTTATAAAAGCACACTTTTAAGAATTATTTTTATAAAAAAACACATTTTTAACAAATTTTTATAAAAACACATTCTTAACAATTTTTTTTATAAAAACACACTCTTAACAATTTTTTTATAAAAAACACATTGTTAACATTTTTGTTATAAAATCACACTTTTAAGAATTATTTTTATAAAAAACACATTGTTAACATTTTTTTATAAAAGCACACTTTTAAGAATTATTTTTATAAAAAAACACATTTTTAACAATTTTTTTTATAAAAACACATTTTTAACAATTTTTTTTATAAAAACACACTCTTAACAATTTTTTTATAAAAAAAACACATTGTTAACATTTTTTTATAAAAGCACACTTTTAAGAATTATTTTTATAAAAAAACACATTTTAACAATTTTTTATAAAAACACATTCTTAACAATTTTTTTTTATAAAAACACACTCTTAACAATTTTTTTATAAAAACACTCTTAACAATTTTTTTTTATAAAAAAACACATTGTTAACATTTTTTTATAAAAGCACACTTTTAAGAATTATTTTTATAAAAAAACACATTGTTAACAATTTTTTTTTATAAAAGCACACTTTTAAGAATTATTTTTATAAAAAAACACATTTTTAACAATTTTTTATAAAAACACATTCTTAACAATTTTTTTTATAAAAACACACTCTTAACAATTTTTTTATAAAAAAACACATTGTTAACATTTTTTTATAAAAGCACACTTTTAAGAATTATTTTTATAAAAAAACACATTTTTAACAATTTTTTATAAAAACACATTCTTAACAATTTTTTTATAAAAACACACATTTTTAACAATTTTTTATAAAAACACATTCTTAACAATTTTTTTTATAAAAACACACTCTTAACAATTTTTTTATAAAAAAACACATTGTTAACATTTTTTTATAAAAGCACACTTTTAAGAATTATTTTTATAAAAAAACACATTTTTAACAATTTTTTTATAAAAACACACTCTTAACAAATTTTTTTATAAAAATACTCCTATAACAACATACACATTATAACATACAAATATCACATTCAAACATAAAACCATACATATCATATATCTTAAAAATGTTAAACATAGAACATATTCAAACATAACAAAAGTTATAAACACTCTAACAACATACAAATCATATATCTTAACTTAAAATAACATACAAAAAATTACAAAAAACATAAGGAAAACATACCACAGAGGTAATACGAGACATCTTCACAAAACTCGAACACGTGTTCCACACGACAAAATTGAGAGAGTGGGAGAAAATTGAGAGAGAGTTGATATTAAAAAATTGAGAGTTATAAAATAATGAGTGGGACGGTTTTGGTCCCCCCCACCCCTTATATAGTGCGGCCGAAGAAAAGAAAGGAAAAGAGAATTAGGGTTTTGGTCTTCAATTAATTTTTAGGGTAAACCCTGGGCCGACGCGTGGCGGGTTAGCCCGCGATCGCGGGGGCCCAACGCGGGCAGGGACCAAAACTGCCAACACGGGCATTCTTGAGGGGGGAAAGCTGGGCCGCGGGCATTCTTGAGGGACCAACGTGGGCAAGGGCCCGCGATCGCGGGGCCCACCGCGGATTTTTGTGGCATTTCGGTAAGATGGGCGAGATTTGTGGCATTTTGGTAAGTTTGGATCAAACTTGTGGCATTTTAATTAATTTCCCTTTAAATTATACTGGTAAATTGTTTTTCTCCTTACTTTATATAATTGAAATTTTCCTTTAATTAGTATAGCAAACTTTTGAAAATTCATAATTATTACCAATTTTAAGACATAAGATCAGTATCATTTTTGTTGAGAAGTGCTTTTAAACCGTTGATCACTTTTAATTACAAATCCTTCCACGAATTGTGGCTTAAAAGAGAAATTAATCAGGTGCATCTCAGCCCAATGTTCTCATCTAATGGTTGATAACCACTTCTCACGCTTCTCATCAAATTTAACACTTATCACCGGAACGAACATGAATACTGTTTATGGAATATTTATGAAAAGGTTATGGCATCATGGTCCATAAATTTGGCAGAAATTTCTTTTTTTTTAAATATGAACTTTTGAAACTTTATAATATTAATATAGAAATTATAAACTAGGTTAATAGCTGAGAAAAATATTATTAAATTAAGTGTCCCGTTTAGCCTATAATATTTGGAATTGAATTTCATTCCAATTCTATGTTTCGTTTGCAAAAATGTTTGGATTTGACATGGATTTCATTGAAATCTTACAAATATAAGATTTTAAAATCCATTGCGAGCCGTTGATATTTCACGGAGTTTGTAGGATTCGTTTAATAGTGTACGCTTGTTCTATAACAAAATAGGGGTTTTATTTGTTTGATATAGATTTAGGGGTTTTATAATTTTATTTGCTTGAGTTTTATATCAAACTTTTACGATGGATTTTCTGTTTTCATAAACACGTAGTTGTGTACACAATGTATTTTGGGTAGAGGTGAGCAAAACCCGACCGACCCGAAAAACTCGGCCGACCCGAAACCCGACCAAGCCGATTTTGGCTCACTCGACAACCCGAAGTACCCCGAACCCGACTTGCAACCTCGGATAAAACGGATCGGGTTGGGTTGGGTTTTCCCAAACCCGAACTAATTAAATTTTTTTAAAAAAAATTTACAATATGTTACCATGGAGATGATACCTACTTGAATCTATTAGAGACATACCATCCAACAGCACACCAACAAAACCAAAATTAAAAACCTCCTTCCACTAGAAAGTGACAGTGGGTGTCTAGCCACTGTTTGCGAGCAACAAACGTGGGATAAACATGCACACTCTCCTATCGCAATTGCCTTCAATCGACCACACAACTAGGGTTTGTACTGATGAAGATGATACATAAGAGTTAGGTAACATATTGTAAAAAAAATCTGGGTTGAAAACATATAAAAAAACTGGGCTGAAAATGGGCTTGGGATCAGGCCCAACCCGATAGACCCGACCGACCAACCCGAAACCCGAACATTAGTTAGGATGGGTTTCGGGGCATGTTTTATCCACCCGAAACCCCGACCGGGTTGGGTTTTTTGGGCCCGACCCGACCGATGCACACCCCTAATTTTGGGACTCAATGCGTTATAAAATGCAAACCACAAGGTTTTAAGATGGGAATTTGATTTTAAGATCACATGAGGTGGTGGGTGTTTTAAGAAATTTACCTTTACTCGGATTAAGATGGCAATTTGATTCCCAAAATGATTAAAAGTAAAGTTGGTTGAAGGAATTGACTATTTTTGATTGATCAGTTTTTTAGAAACTAATTCCATCAAATTCCATTCCAATTCTTTTAAAGTCAAATTCCTTGATGAATTCCAATTCCATCGAATTCCATTCCGCGAACCAAACACCCCCTAAGGGTGCATTTGGTTTGTCGGAATGGATTGGAATTGGAGGGATTTGGATTTCAAATCCATTCCAATCCCATGTTTGGTCTGCCATAGGATTTGGAATTGGAGGGTTTTGAAATCCTTGGATTTTGTTGAAATCCCATGTATGTATGATGGATTTTGAAATCCTTTAGTGAAGGTTGGGATTTGAAATCCAATCCGGACTGGATTTCATGAATAGAATTTAGTTGGGTTTTTTTTGCTTCCCATGTCTGATGATGATGATGAGGGAGAGAGCACGTGAGGCATGTTTGTGAAGCACGTGAGGCATAAGTAATAATTAATTATTATTAAGTTGTTTTTTTTGAAGACTATTATTAAGTTGTTTTAATACTAATAAACTATTGTTACTAATAAATTACATATTAAATTAAATACCAATTGGTTTAACATATATATATATATATACTAGTGGTGTACCCGCACGATGCAGCGCGGGTGAATCACAATTCCGAAACATTAGTTTAACCCTGAATCATGTTTCTTTATCACTTTCGATTTTTATTTCATGATTTTGCGTGGTTAATTTGCAAGTCAAATAATATATATAAAGTTGAAAATTATATAGCTTGTGTTTGTTCATTTTGCTCTTGAATTGTTGGTAACGGTGTGCATCCTAAAACTCTTCTGTAATCTGCATCATTTATCACACCTCAACGTTGAAGTCTTTCTTTCATTCATCTTGGTACTTAGTTTTCTGTGATGTGGAAATTGGTTTGTGTTTGTGTGCATTGGAAATTGGCTTAGCGAATAAGTTCATTTAATCCAATGGCTTAATGAATAAGTTAATACTGAGCACTTAAAAATGGCTTAGCGAATAAGCTATACAAGTCATTAAGCCCAATAAGACGATACCAAACAGCCCGTAAATCATTTTTACAGACGAGAGCTGAAAGGAAAACACTTTTATCATGTAGAAACGATGCTCCAGTTACATATCTCTTCCAGAACACCAACCTTAACCATCTGAAAATTACCTAGGAATTCCGCTAATTTCTTTTGAGCATAGAATACAACCAAAGTTCTAAAACAAATAGCTCACACAACATATCATTCCATAATATGCAGCCACTGCATTCCGTAGCCATTTGATAAACACTACTTATTTGTGCTCTATGTAATTCACAGTGCAGTAATGGGACAAACACACTAATACCCAAACTTATTATCAACAACTGCAACTACAAAGTTTTGCATCTCTCTTTTCGAAAATTTATATAGCATTATATAAAAGTATATTCCATACAAGTTTCATTTAAATTTAGATTACAATAATAGTTCTAATGAAACAACACTTAAATAAAGCTACCCAACAAGCCATATTCTAGAACACACAGACTATGGCATCACATATTTGTTAACATTTATTCAATGCTTCTCATTTTTTAAGGTAAATTTATTGGTACATCGATGGAATACTGAAACTATTGTTTGAAATTATAATGATCTAGTTGATGTAGTGTTAATTTCTTATTATTTGGTATATAACAGTAGATGATAATCTCATAACAACAGAAGAAAAAGAAAGACAAGGTGAAATTCACAATAGTGATGATCTACCTTTTCTTTATATGTGGCAGAGCAATATCACAAGAATAATCTTTCATCTATAAGATAGATTCTACACATAACACCTTAATATGTAATAATACTATATAACTTACAATTCTGCGGAAAAGAGGCTCTAAAGATGAGCAAAGTCTTTGCAAGCTATCAACTTTGAGAGCTTCTCAAACATCGACTGTAGAGGAGTATTCATCTGCATTTGTTATCATGATAGGAGATTGTTATTCAAATTTTAAAGTAATTAACAATATTTCTGATAGATGTATTTCTTAGATAAAAACGAAAATAAATAATTCTCTACTCTCTTCTCACTCAAAATCAACATTACTGGAGCTCATATTCAATTTGACCGTGCATCTGGATGTTTTGAAAAGGTAGTGGAAGAGGTATTGTTCATTTTCTTTTTGCATCAGGATATGCAAAAGTTTAATATGATCTCAGAAACATCAGTTGGTTGTTTAGATCTAGTTATTACATCCATAATTTTGTTCAATAACTAAACCATACCCACTTCACGCTTTTAAAGATGCCTTCCTACATCCTATTGTTCAATGGGTTTTTACAATCTCTCTTTCTGCTTTTACCAAAATATGCGACAATAAATTATAAAAGCAGCAGTCAGCTTCCTACTGCCAACTTCTCAGATTTAGTTGTATTATTATTGTTCTAATAAAGCCATAGGTTTCAAAATTTGGAGGCAAAACTTTAGCAAAATGGTTTCAAACGAGAAGAGATGGGTGAGAATTTCCAAATCAAATGTGATTCTATAGCATATCACATGTGATTACCAAAGGGTTGCATGACCAGCCATTGAAGTGTTGCAAGTCACATGTGATTTACTGTATAATCAAAGAGGGTGTTAATCCCAAATCAATCAAACAACCATGAAATCCATACAAGATCTAGAGAGAGAGTAGAGAGAGAAAATTTAATCTGATTAAGTCGGCTCTCTTTGTTTACAAGATATGAGTTATGCCCTAATTGTTCTCTCAATTGTTTCAAGATAAGACTAAACAAAAGCTATTTATACCTAAGGACTAAATAAGGCTAATAAGCAACTTTGACTTTCTCACAAGACTTAATACATTGACTTTGACTTTGACAATAATATTAAATCTTGAAGACATATTTAGACCTAACAATCTCCCCCTTGGATTCAAAATTTAAACATTTGAGAACAGCAGTCTTCGGCTTCTTGAATCTTCAAAACTTCGGTCTTTATCAAGGCTTGTCAAAGTCAAATCGTCACAAAATCTTTAGACGAAGATTTTCTTTCTTTGATATGGAGAATTTGTTTCTTCACACAATTCATTTTGATACAATGTAGCACAAATCTAAGAAAAAAAGATTTTCTTGAGAAACCAAGATGATCAATCGATTTTTCCTAAACTCTTGAAGAATTCTCCCCCTTTTCTTTCTTTGACTTGAGAACTTCAAACTTCAGTAAGGATATTCACCATATAGCACAAGTTTAAGAAAAAGATATCACAAGATGATCAATCGATTTCTCTTAAACTCTTGAAGAATTCTCCCCCTTTTTCTTTCTTGAGACGGAATCTTCTTTTCTCGAGTCTTTGACTTGAAAGCTCTTTGACATGAAATTGAATTAAACATTTCTCCCCCTTTTTCGATGATAGTGAGCATCACGATCATCAAAAACCTTCTTCAATTTCAGTCGCGTCTCTGAGTATCACAAACAATCTCCTCCTTTATGAATAACCTTGCTCCCCCTCAAAATAAGAATTCTGGAGCATGTTGTTTTCTCCCCCTGAAAGTATGCATATATTTCATTAATAGC
Organism: Saussurea involucrata; assembly: GCA_033807775.1. Classification (NCBI taxonomy): domain Eukaryota; kingdom Viridiplantae; phylum Streptophyta; class Magnoliopsida; order Asterales; family Asteraceae; genus Saussurea; species Saussurea involucrata. Next base: position 60,725,532 of record CM066313.1, on the reverse strand, counting down.
ACAATAGTTGAAAATTTTATTCAAGGAAAATAAAATTCATTGAACTACATTTTATAACTACTAACATTTGATCATATGAAAAACTGTACAAAAGAAATCCAACTTAATGAAATTTAACAGATTTTTCAATCAAATGAACTCAAATGCATGTGTTTGGATTCAAATACAAGACATCATTGCATATCAAGTTAAAAAAATGTCCAGTTTCAACCCCTTTATTAAATCTATTTGGTGTGCTAGCATGCGAAATATGATTAGCAACAAGCATATGCAATTCTAAAACATATCAGAATACTCTGCTCTACTCACACTATTTGTCCAAAATCAGAATTTTCACAAATTTACAGGTTTATTGCAACTTTGTATTTTCCCCAAGTATCAAGAGATGTGTGCTCATTGGCATCTTTTATTTTGTGCTCATTGACATCTTTTGATTTTGTCATCATTGACATCTTTTGATTTTGTGCTCATTGGCATCTTTTAATCAAAAAGTTTAGTAGGAATAAGATACACCGTTAAACATGGCTTTCTATCTGGTTCTATAGCAGGATTTGGGTCAGCGGATCCCAGACCAGTTGGCCTTAGGTGCTAGGTGACGAGCACCCCTTAGAACTTACTTTCCCAAACCAGAAAGGCCACATCGATATATCTTAAACCCATTTGTACCAGTAGAACATGACTTTCTATCTGGTTCTATAGCAGGATTTGGGTCAGCCGATCCCAGACCAGTTGGTCTTAGGGACTAGGTGTCGAGCACCCCTTAGGACTTAATCTCCCAAACTAGAAAGGCCACATGCACAAACTTTCAAACTAAATGATTAGATTTAAAACTTAGAGCATCTCAATCACTTGGTTCTAAAACATAGTGCTTCCCCCATATTTTCGTTTCCATCCATCATTCTGACATCTAGGCTTTTTGAGCATTATATTCTATATAAGTCCAGAAATCCATAATTTTGAGCATTCAGCATAATTTCATTCATGTTTTGCTGACCTTTCGATTTATTTCAGAAGTGAAAGATGAAACAGATGTAACTCAGATAATACAAAAACGCTTGTAAAATCACCCTTGACACACATTTCATTCATTGAATGAAAGTTGAAAAAAAATTCATCTCATTGAATTAAATTTGTAAAGATTCAAACATTCAAAGCAGTAGAGATAAAACATAATGCAATATTACCTTTCACCACTTGTTCCTTGAAACAAAAAGATATGACAGTTAAGGATATCACCTGAGAAGTATGAGTTCTAAACTGATTTGTTTAGAAGTCTTAGTCTTTGAAGTACGGGTCCTGAACTGAATTGTTCAGAAGCCATTGTCGTTGAAGCACGGGTCCTGAACTGATGTATTCAGAAACCAACTATGAAGCACATATACATCTTCTTCCGAGAGTTCAACGCATTGCCTCTAAATCTGCAAAAACAGATTAAGTAGATTTTGGTACCCAACGCGTCTTGGGTCCTGACTTGTTAAGCGGAGCTCTATAAGAAGGAAAATGATAAGTGCCATACCAAAATTGAACATTATTATTTTTAATAAAATCATTAGTTCCAAAATAAGAACAGCAAAAATTCTTTTGTGGTAACCTGATTAAATGATTTGCGGAATATAATGAACCAGGTTTAGCAAAAGATTTACCTTTCAGGTTAGTGTTCTTGTTGGGAACATATGATTTTGGTACATCTTTTTGAGAAATCGTACCTTTCACTCTCCATTGCATGTTGACTTTCTTATATGAAGGAAGATCGACAGATTGATACTTGGAAGAATTATCCACTGAATGATCATAGAAGAGATTAGAAGGTCGAATCGGACTTTCTGAATAGCTTTTGGATTTGTTAAATGACTTCACTTTGTAAGCTAAGTCATTCCGTTCTTTGGTCACAAAATCAATCTTCTTCAGAATATCACACTTAACCCTCTTTTCTATCATGATATCAGTTGATAACACAGCCAAATTCCTTGTCAGCTTACGTATTTCTTGCTGAAATATCTTCCGTTCAACAGAAAATTCATCTTTAACGCTCCTAGCTTGAAATTCAGCTTTCTTCCTCTTTTCTAGCTCTTGTCTTTCTTCATCTAATTCCTTTTGAAGCTCAGAAATTTTCTTTGACAGTTGCACATTCTTCGCTTCAAAGCTTTTCCTTGTCTTTTCATACTCAACCCTTTCCTTCTCCAATTTCTCCTTTTCAAGAAATAAAACCTTCTCAAAATCTGCATTTTGTCTAGAAAGTTTTATGCATATGAGTTCAAGGGCTTTCTTTTCTTCATTTTCTTTCTTCTTAGAATTTGAAGTCTTTTCTAGTTCAGAAACTTTCTGAGAAAGAGAAAGAACTTGCTTTCCATAACACTTCTTGTCATTCAAACGATCAGCTTTTTCTTTTCTGAACTTTTCTCTTTCCTCTTTTAGCAACTTTTCCATGTCAGACAGCTTCTTCGTAAGCTCAATAACCTTTTCCTTAAGATCTTCATTTTCAGCTTCTGACATGTTCTGTTCAGTATCCTCTTTCTCAACTTTCTTTTCTTCTTCCTTTCTCTTAGTAAATGCAACTTCAGATCCATGCATTCGCTTAGATAATTCGTTCCACATAAGCATTGGATTGTGTTTGAAACAGTCAACACTTTTGTAGATGTGTTTTGGAAGTGCAAGAATCAAGTTGGACGAAGCTTCCGTATCAGCTTTCAACCTTTTCATCTCTTCTTCAGTAAAATCATTCTCCATTTTATTTCTGCTCATTGGACCTTCGGAGAATGATTTTATCATATTCTCTCCATTTTCTCTACTCGCAATAAAATCGAAGAACGAAACCCTCCATTGTTCAAAATCAGATTCTTTGATCAGCACTGGAAGTCGGTTCATGTTCGCTTGACGAAAAAAGATCTTTATAATGAAAAATCCACTGAATCTACGGAAAAAGAACAATCAGGAAAAAAATTATATAAAACTTTTTCTTGAAAAACTCTTAAAGTGTATGAAATACACTATAGAAAAAAATCCAGTATAAAACATTTTCTCAAAATACTCGGGTTTTTTTTAATACTCCTCGCAAGTGGCGCAAAGTGAGGTTTGCGCGAGACGAGGGTGGCGCAAAGTGAGGTTTGCGCTAGAAGAGGGTGGCGCAAAGTAGAGGCTGGCGCAAAGTGAAGTTTGCGCTAAACGTTGGTGGCGCAAAGTAGGTTTGCGCTAGAGGAGGGTAGCGCAAAGTTGGGGTTTGCGCTAGAGGAGGGTGGCACAAAGCTTCAGGTTTTCTTTATATGTGGATGGCGCAAACTTCAGATCTGGTTCAAGACGATGATCAATCTAAAAAATCCTTCAAAACTTGATCAAATCTTCGAATTAAGCTTCCAAATTTTGCAGAAATGTTAGAAAACAAGTTTCTAACACGATTATGTAGAACAATTTCGCTGAAAATCGCTGAATTGAAATCTGAATGATTGATCAGACTGTTCGTGATCGAACTGATCAGAAACTGAAAAATCTTCAAATTGAACCTCAAATCTTTGAAATTAGCCTTTGATCCTTGAATGAGAATTGTTCCTCTATCAAAAACGAATCCAACGAACTATAATTCCAGTAGAATAAATCTCAAAATTGCAAGAATTTGAGAAAAATAGATTTTTTTGAAAAAATCAAGAAAATCGATCGATTTTCCTCAAAAACCTAACAAATTTGATCTCAATTCGTGCAAATTCTTCAGCAGATCTTCATTAACTTGCTCTGATACCAATTGTTAATCCTAAATCAATCAAACAACCATGAAATCTGTAGAATCCATATCCGTGCAACAAAATAAGAAATCGAAATATATGAACAGTATGCGTATTGATTTCAACTGGTCATCCTTTTCTTATTAGCTTTCAGAGAGAAATTACAATACAATGTGGAAAGCAAAAGAGATGATTAGCTTGTTTTTCCAAGCTAATCAACATTAAATATGATGGGCCCGTGGTTAACAAGCCCACGACCCGTTCACTAATAGGCTCAAATTAAACTATTACAAATCAACCTTTGAACTTTAAATCAACTATTAAAACCTGCCCTAACAATCTCCCCCTTTGATTTGAAGTTCGAGTTCGCGCTCTAGCTCTTGCCAGTTGAATACGTATCGTTTGCGCAACGCGAAGTGAACCTCAAAGAATCTGATAGCACGGCGATAGTCGATGCGGTCTTCAATCATTTCCAAAGCTTCCCGAGCAGTTGTTTCATTTGGATTTGGGACATACGAATGCCTTGGATTCTCAGACTCGTGTTGAATAATCTTTCGAAGAGCATCTCTGACCTTTAGAAGCGTGCCGTCACAAAATCTGTCTACCTGACTGAAACGCAGAAACTTCTTTTCGTTCTGTTCGTTGTTGTAGACTATCCCGAATTCAGGTTGTAGAAGCAGAGAGTTCTCGGGATACATCTTCAGTTCAGGAGCTTTCAGATTTGGTTTTATCAGATTGACTTTCTTAGCCCTGTTCTCGACAGCCATTTGAAAATCCGTTAAGTATGACATCATGATAGTACGGACCAGGTGTCGACGAACAGCTTCGAGCGCCTTTGTAATCTCTAGCGGTCGGATGGTTCTTGAACGTAAGTCTTTCAGTAATACCAGAAAGTCGAGCGGTCGGAGGTTCTTGAAGTCGGCTTCAGAGAATCTCCATTCATTACCATCTTCGCGGCGAACGGTGAAGACTGGATAGACGATCTTCATGATGCGGCGTGAATGGATGTTAAGAACATATGTGATCTGATGCTTTGTTCTGACTTGACTGACTGGAAGGCACCGCTGCATTGCAAGTATATAACGCCGTTGGTATTCGGGGTCGAGGTTGTAAATACCAAGGCAAAAGGTTGGCTCGATCGGGCGAAGTTTATGGACGAACAACTTTTTCAAAGATTCCTCCAGATGAGGGATAAGTACCTTGATCTTCTCCCAGCGGTTTTGTTGCTGTTGAGGAAGGGGAGGAAGATCAGAAGCTGTCGTAGGAGGAGTAGTTGTCGGTTGATCGGAAGTAGTAGACTCGGGTCTAGTTGATGATGTTCCGGCGGGTTGAGCATAGTGAACGGGAGTTGCTCCATATAAATTTTGGAGCAGGAACTGATCGTAGTCAATATTGTCGTCCTCATCAGTAGGGAACACCAAATTTACCTGGAGGTGTACGGCACTGGCGGCTTTTTCGTACCATGCGTCTTCGGTCTCCGGGTTGGTCTCACACTCTGGATCTATCATGTCCAGTATCAGTCTGTCTGACGAGTCAAAATCGACCAGTTCCTGTGTTGAACCCTCGGGCTTTTCAACCGTCGAGTCTTCTTCATCTGAAATCTCCATATCTATGACCATATCTGCTAGTGGCAACTCGGCTTCGGGTGCTTCTGATGTAGTTTCCGCAGTTGGGGGTTCCTGTTGAACCACTGTTGTAGTTTCGGCAGTCATGATCTGGGCGGTCTCGGTTTGGCGTAGACGCTTCTCCCCCTCACGGTGATCAGGATCATCCTGGTCATCGTGCTTGCGTTTGAGACCGCCAGCCTGACTCTTACAAGTGTCTTCTAGTGCGCGGACCCTCTCAGACAGCGTGGCGAACGCTTTGTTGTAGTCGTTGAGGGTCGAGTCAATGGCGTCAAGGCGTGATGTGATGGATGAAGATGGAGCAGTGACCTGGGATCGGAGAACTGAGATCAGGTCTGCTTCGGCAGATGCGGTTGTGTCTGATTCCTGGAGCAGTTGAGATAATAGCATCGTCTTTAATGTATCCACCGAATAGATAGGTTGAGCAAATGTCGGTGGATGTGGTTGTGCGGTTTCGGTTTCGACAATCTTTGCTTTGCCTTTGATGGCTTTGGCGATCTCGTCGGTGACATGCTGTTCCAGTGCCTCGCGGACAGCCTTGAGGGTGCTGTCCAGGGACCCTTTCGACACGAAATCTGGGTGAATAACTCCGGGACTACTTAGGTTACCCGTTGAGGCGTCTACCACAGGGGTAGAGCCACCTACGTTCACAGTTGGCGTGATGTTAGATGTGGTAGGATTTCCCGCCGATCCTTGTGTTCCACCAAGAGGTGAAGACACTACGGTGGTTCCGGTCGGGTCACGAAGAGCCTCGACTTGGTGTTGTACCTCTTCAAGTGTCCTAGCCAAAGATTGATCTATTTCAAGTGGCTCTAGACTCGATTGTGCACGAAATGAAGTCGAGACCGGGGGCTGCTGGTCTCTTATTTCAACACCAACACTCTTCGAATGAGAGGCCGGTGGAAGTTGTGCTTGTTCCTCGTGTAATATTGAAACATCCGTCTGTCGTGAGACGGATGAGTGGATGAGGGGGTCGTGCAATTGCTCCGCTGGGTCCACAGAGGCTTCTTCAATACCCCGTCCCAACAAATGAGACGGGATAGCAGATGTGGCTACCCGGATATCACTCGTTTGGGTCGCTCATGAGCCTCTTTTTCTTTACGGCTCGTTCTTTCCTGGTTCAACTTTGAACGCAGTTCTCTCCGTCTCGCATGATCTAACTCCTCTACGTTTTCTCCCTCAGATGTCCTAGTATTATGTCCGGTTCCAGAATGAGGTGGTGAGTCAATAGGGATTGGGACATTGTGTGATGGGTTGGGTCCGATACCGGGAGGTATGTGTTGCAGGCGGATGGTACGGGTGGTATCAGAGTCCGTGGAGTCATATTCCACGTCTTCAACATCGTGAGATGGTGAAGGTGGATCGGTGATATAAGGCTCGGTCGAATGATGTAGAGTTGGTCTAGATGATGGACCGGCTTGGGCTGAGCAGGAACCGGGTTGCGATTCCACTGCACCACCTACTCTCGTTCCCCTTCCTCTCACAACTAACGTTCCCCGCCCGACAGCACCTGCTTGTCGGGCCCTTCCACCTCTCACTCTTGGACCCTCACGTCTCTCGGGTCTAAGTCCCTGGGCAGGTCCCTCCGGCGCTGGCTGGACCATGGGATTACCTAACGCTTCCCTATATGCTACTACCCCTGGTGCAGTGGGATCGGCGATGGCCAGTAGTGGTTCAAGGATGGGCATGGCTACCGCATCAGATGGATTGCGGATAACCATGAACTGTAAGTGGTGATGGGGACATACCGGATGTTTCAGGCGGCGAGGAATGGCAGGATTCGCGTCCATGTGATGACGCACCGCAAGCGATAGGAAACGCGGATACGGAAGAAATTTCTTCTGTTTAGACCCTCCGATTTGGCGAATGGCCGCGACGAGCTCCCTCCAGATAATCATCGCAAAGTCTATGTGTCGGTTGTAGCACACAGCATGAACTAGGCGCAGGAAGTCGCCGGTGCACTGATCAATGCCTCTCCATCTCGATGAAAGGCAGCGATTTAGGATCATAAAAAGTGTGTACCATATCGGAGCGAGGTACTTGCGATTGAAAGCAGATGGCCGGTTGAGGTCATGGTTGTATCCAAGGGCGCGGATTTGAGCGCAAAGCGTGTCATTATTTACGGCAGGATCGTACCGTTCATGATTGTTGGCGGTGGCCTCCGGAAGAGACAGAAGGCGGCGGAACGAGTCCGGTGTAAGTATAAAAGGTTGGTTATCGATTTGCGCAGTGATCGATTGCGAGTTGCCGGCTGTGACGACTCGAGCGGTGAGCCATACATGTAGAACGTACAGGACTGGGACGTCGGCTGTGTTGGTAAGGGCTTCACGGAGAGGGTGATTCGCGAGAATGTCCAGGAGCACTCGATGAAGTGGTTGGGGGCGGAACAAGGTCATGTCCAGGTGGTGATTATTGGCCTCCAGTTCAGTGCCATGGTCAGGGTGTACCAGGGCAGCATCGGCTTGCTCGTTAATGATATCCTCCTCTTGAGGTATTTGCTCTTGAGGAGGCGGTTGTTGGTCTCTTGGTTGTTCATGAGGGTGTTGTTGTTGATCTGCCATAGATTATCTGTAGAAAACAGCACAGTTAGTAATTTAGTCAGATAAACAAGTGTCGGTGCGTACCTTCGTCGCTCAATCGGAGATAGATCGAGGACTGGCAGTGACAAAGCAGGTACGGAAAGGACACAACAGCAGGACTTTCCGGATAAAAAGGCCAAGGTGTCCGGACAAAACATGGTGTTCGGACAACACATGGTGTCCGGATAAGGTAAGCAAGTGTCCGGATAAAATGGGATTATCCGAAAATGGCCGGACACAATGATTGTCCGGGTGGTCAAGGAGTCCGGATGAAGAAGGTTTCCGGGTGCACTACTTTTCCGGTAAACATTAAAATCCGGACACCAAACTACCCGGTAGTTGAACTTACCGGAAACCCTAAGGTTTCCGGACAACTAGGTTTCCGGGAGTTGAGTATGTCCGGATGCAATGAAGTTTCCGGGTAAAATGGATTGTCCGGATAAGATATGTCCGGAAACACTGGGTTTCCGGATACAAATGTTACCCGGATAATATAAGGAATAGTGACTTACCCGGATTGCAGAACTTACCCGGAAAAAATGAGGAGTCCGGATGGTATTGGAGTTGTCCGGATGGATTTCACACAAACGTCTGGACACTATCAACTTGTCCGGAAACCGCGGCTGGTTTATCCGGACTATGCGGCTGTTTGCTTAAATTGATCGACTTTTCGATTAGGGTTGCCCAAAATCGATCCTGGAGGATTAGTAACAATGCAAAACACAAAAATAACACTAATCCAATCGATTTCAATGCAAAAACAACAAGTTTTGATGGTTAAAAATCGAATCTTTGTCAAGAACACTACCAAAACTTTTGATCTTAAATTGCTAAATTGACCACTCAAACGATCGAATTGGAATGCGAAAATTTACAGAAATACTAACAAGTATAATGCTAACACAACCCAATAAACATAATTGAACAATTTAGTCAGAATCAAAGATTTGAAAATTCAAGAATAGTCAAACGTGAAAAAGTGAAACTGACCAGAAATTCGTGAATGAATCTGTGAATCGAATCCGTCTGTCTGCTCTGATACCAATTGTAGAATCCAGATCCGTGCAACAAAATAAGAAATCGAAATATATGAACAGTATGCGTATTGATTTCAACTGGTCATCCCTTTCTTATTAGCTTTCAGAGAGAAATTACAATACAATGTGGAAAGCAAAAGAGATGATTAGCTTGTTTTTCCAAGCTAATCAACATTAAATATGATGGGCCCGTGGTTAACAAGCCCACGGCCCGTTCACTAATGGGCTCAAATTAAACTATTACAAATCAACCCTTGAACTTTAAATCAACTATTAAAACCTGCCCTAACAAAATCCATACAAGATCTAGAGAGAGAGAGTGGAGAGAGAAAATGTAATCTGATTAAGTCGGCTCTCTTTGTTTACAATATATGAGTTATGCCCTAATTGTTCTCTCAATTGTTTCAAGATAAGACTAAACAAAAGCTATTTATACCTAAGGACTAAATAAGGCTAATAAGCAACTTTGACTTTCTCACAAGACTTAATACATTGACTTTGACAATAATATTAAATCTTGAAGACATATTTAGACCTAACAGAGGGTATTAAGAGGTATTAATATGTATTAAAATGTATCGAGTGTATTAAGAGGTATTAAGTGTATTAAGAGTGTATTAAAAGGTACTAAGAGGTAAAGAGTGTATTAAGAGGTATTAAGTGTAAGAGTGTATTAAGAGGTATTAAAAGGTATTAAGAGGCATTAAGATGTATTAAGAGTATTAAGAGTGTATTAAGAGGTATTAAGAGGCATTAAGAGTGTATTAAGAGTATTAAGAGGTATTAAGTGTACTAAGAGTGTATTAAGAGATATTAAGAGTGTGTGTCCCAATATGATCAAACAATCAAGAATTCACACAAGATCTAGAGAGAGAGAGTGTAGAGAGAGAAAGTAGAGAGAGAAAGTAGATCTTGATATTCAATAAGCTCCATTTTACAAGATGTGAATTATGCTCTAAGTGTTATGTCATCCATCTCTAAACAAAGCTTATATACCTAATACTAACTAAGGCATTAAGCTACTTTGACAACTCTAATTATAAAGACTTTGACTTTATACAATGACTTTGACTTTCTATATTAAATCTTGAAGACATATTTTAGCCTTAACAATCTCCCCCTTGGATTCAAGATTTAATCATTTTGAGAACAGCAGTCTTTGGCTTGTCAAAGTCAACTTGTCACAAAATCTTCAAACGGGGATCTGGCGGATATTTTCTTTCTTCGAAATGGAGAATTTGTTTCTTCACACAAGGCATTTTGGAGCAGATAAGCACAAATTTAAGAAAAAGAAATCTTCTTGAAAAACCAAGATGATCAATCGATTTTTCTTAAACTCTTGAAGATTGATTCTCCCCCTTTTACTTTCTTGAGACGGAATCTTCTTTAAACATTTCTCCCCCTGTCATGAAATCGAATCTTTGACTTAAAAGCTCTTTGACATGAAATTGAATTAAACATTTCTCCCCCTTTTTCGATGAAAGTGAGCATCATGATCATCGAAAACCTTCTTCAATTTTAGTTGCGTTTCTGAATATCACTAACAATCTCCTCCTTAATGAATAACCTTGCTCCCCCTCAAAATAAGAATTATGGAGCAATTTGTTTTCTCCCCCTGAAAGAATGTCTGATATTTGGGTATCATGTGACAGGCCGTATATTTTGTGTTTCTATTTGAACTCAAGATCTTGAGATATGTTTGATTGGAGTTTTTATTTTTGAAATGCAGATTACATCTATGTTAAAGAGTAATAATACCATGGTTAATACCAATTAAGTGATGTTTGCTTTTGGTGGGTCTTTTTCCCAATACCGCCGTAATGGTCTCTCAATTTGTTTACTTTTGGTGCGTCTTCAGTGTAACATTTGCAGATACTAATCTATTTGCAAGAGCTACAAATCAGCTCCCTTCTGCATTTTTTCAATAGATTTTTTTTTATCAAGATGGCAATGTTACTTAGGTTCTAAATATGAACTATAAAATAGTTTTCGTCTTTTCGATATTTGATTGTGATGCAATAGTCTCATAACAAATATTACTTAGATTCTGGATGATCTCTTTACAACAACCCTTGTTCAATCAGATTGGCCTTCAGCTATTTTATGCTTCTATCAGGTTCAATGTATACCCTCTTCAGTTTGTTTATGTGCACAAAGGTTTAATCTTTATAATGGTGTTGTTGATCTTCTTCTTGTTGGTGAACTAAAATAGTTCACCAACTGTTGCTTTCTTTCTCATATTTTGGTCTATCTTCTTGGTTTCAAAAGTGTGTTTGTTTGTATGGGAAAAGTGAATTATAATATCCTCACCTTAATCTTCTTAAATATGTCTCTGAACCCAACCTCCCTGAGGATAAGCTCATGGATAAGCTGCAATAATCAAAACAAAATAAATAAATAAATAAAAACGCCAGGTTCTTACAATTTCATCAAGTATATAGAAGAAAGGAAGTTTTTGCAAGCTATGCAATCAGGTGGTCCACTATGGCTTTCAGGATCTTTTTTTAAGTCCTCTAGTATTTCAGCATACCTTAATTGGTTTAAGGGGAAGGAAATGCGTCCACAACTAACGAACTTGCTATAACAACTATGAAGAGCTTTTCCAAGACAAAATAGTAAGTTTCACTACTTTGGAAATACAATAATGTGTTTTCAATTCAGAGAACTATGATTAACAAATCATGAGGTAATTACTGTTTATTGCTCTGCCTATGGCAATCATCTCATCTCAGATGAACTTGTCTTCATTTAGTTTTGTTATTAAACAGTACACTAAGTTCAATCAAGTACATTAAATCATAAATTCTCAAGTTTGTCTTAGGATTAAAGCTTACACAAGAACATTATTAATAATAAGTAAACTATTTGAGGAACAAAAAAACATGTATGTACTACTCAATCCAGAGGTTAGTTGCCTAAAGAGAATTACAATTGAAGGGAGGAGCATTCCACGACATATATATATATATAGGTAGCAGCAACACCCAACCAAATTCCTCTTTCGTTAAAAACCTAATTGGAATACAACGGTTTCAACGAACAGAAACTTTCTTAGGTAGCAACAACACCCAACGGAATTCCTCTTTCGTTAAAAACCTACAGACCAACATCCTCACAAACCACATATGAAACAAAAAACAGAAGACTTCAACGAACATACATACTGATTCAGACCAATCAATGAACAAAGAACAAGACTAAATCACAATTAAAATCGTTAGCATACCAAAGGCCGTATACCGGTTTTGAAGAAATTTGTAGGGTTTTGAAAGCACAAGACTAAATTTAAATTAAAATCGTTAGCATACCTCCAGAAATTTTTAGGGTTTTGAAGAAGCTTTACACCAAAGGCCGTATTTATATGCAATTTGGGTCGTCGACTTGGGAGCCAGGTCTGAGAAATTTGATTTCTCAAATCTTCCATTTTAGCGATTAAAGCTTAAGGTAGCAGGAGAAACAGGAATAAAGCATTGTTGGAAGACATGGAAACAGGTTTGGGATCAGATGAGACGTGAAATTAAAAGGAGAAGGGTTCGATGTGGAAAAGCAAAGGAGTGCAGTGTCTCTCTTGGGTAGTGACCGGTTTTAAGCCCCTGTGTGGTTTAAGTTGTTGTACACAATGCCTTATAAGTTGCACTTAAGAGATTTTTCAATTGTGCGCTTTAAGTTGTTGTACATTATGTTTTAAGAATTGTAATTAAGACAATTGGTTAAAACCAATATTAAGATAGTAATATATATATATATATTCCTCTATAAATTAAGTACGAAATTTTTATATTAATTTTTTTAAAATAAACTTTAATTTTAAAATAAAATGTGTAGTTTTCAATTGTATATTAAATATGAGATAAAAGAAATTCAAAGAAAATGATTAAAAAATTTTAAACTAGGTTTTTTTCCACTTACTAAGAAGAAAGTAATTTACCAATAAAAATAAGAGAATTTAATTAAAATACCCAAAGTTTGACTTTGACTTACCAAAATACTCATTTTCTAAACCATTTTACCAAAATACCCATTTTTTCCGCGATTGGGTTCGCGATCGCGGACCAGGGCCCATTTTGAAAATATTGCATCCCGCGATCCAGGAGTGTCCCGCGAATAGTCCCGCTACCTTTCCAAATTTGTGATTTGTAATTGAAATTTACACTTTCAACCCCTATACTTATTTACTTACTTTACTTTATACTTTTGTTAGTCCCAGATGGCTTAACAAGTATTGTAGAAAAGGGGGGGGGGGGGTGAATACAATACTCAAAATTTTCACAATTTTAATTCTATTATTGAAAAACTTTCAACAAGAATTACACATAGAAACTAAAGACTGTTGCGGAAAAGAACAAATAAACTATTCTAACAATCTTTCACAAAATATACTAAACAAAACAACTTAGAACACTTAGAACAAAGCTATAAAGTTATTAAGAAATATGGAGAATTCTTGCACTGAGTGAGATTTCCAGAAAGCGTGGTTTGCATGGGAACATCTTCTTCCTTTTATAGTGTGAAAAGTGTGATAAGCAATAAATGCTTGGGACACTTGTCATCAGGAGATTTGCTTGAAGATGTTGACTTCTGAAAAGTTGATATGTCTTTATCACTTTATTCTTGGTACTAGGTATAGAACCCATGCTGAAAGGGACTTTAACTGAAAATGGATAAAACGAGAAATAGTCACTTTTATCTGGCAAAGGATATTGTCCCATAATAAATGATCTTCTTGATGTGTATTCCAAGACAATCACATCGATGGTGTTCCACCGATATAATTGATATTGGACATTAAAACCATCTGCAAAGAAAACCATTGAAACAAAGATCCCACCGATTTGAGCAACAAGATCGGTGGGAAGCTTCTGCCGACGAGAAGAAGGTCGATGGAGAGGATGTCCACCGATGTGTGAGGACACAATCGGTGGAAAATGACTTGTATGAATGTTGAGAAGAGTCTTCTTATTTCCACAATGAGAATGTCTTCAAGCTTGGTTTCGGTTGATCTTCGACTTCACCGAACAATTGATATATTGTACAAGTCATTACAAAAGAATCATGCTAAAATATTCTAAGTAAGATATAGGGAAAAACATCGGTGAGTCAATTTCAAATCTTGGTGACCCAACAATCTCCCCCTATTTGAATTTGAGCTCTTTCCTTAGAATATTAAAGAGTATTGAAAAGTAAAATGCATTTTGACCCTTTTTACTCTTTTTGGGTTCTTTTCACATAGACCATTCTTTTTGTTCTTTTTGATCTATTTTTCTTTTGTATGAGTATGTATGCTATAGACAATATTTACAAGTAAAATAATTATGTGCAACAAGGAAATTCAAATAAAAGAGTACTTGAATTACCGAAATTTTCATACATTTGGAAATGAAGAAAATTTTACAAGTACTTGAACAGAGAAAATGAATACACTTAGATCATTTTCTCATCTTCTGACGGCGCTGGATTTCGGCAACGATGTTCTGGTAGAAAGGTTGTGCCTCGGGGATGTACGGCATCAGATTGGATATGCCTTCAAGAAGAATGATGTCGGCCAAAGGGATTTGAGAAAACCTGAAGAAACATAGGTGGCCGAGTCCATCATTGAAGTAGAGCCCGGGAATCGGTGAGAAACTTATCGTGGTTGAGGGATAAGTGGTTGAAGTGGGAAGAGACAAATTGAGATTGTCCACATAGGGAATCCTTCCTTTCGCGGCTAACTCTTTGAAGATGTGATCGGTGACCTTTTGGTTCTTGGTCTTCGGTAGGCGGATGTCTTCCTTGAGGGATTGAAGTTTGGCTCTTTCATCGGTGGAGAGGACGATGTTATGTTTCTTTTTCACTTCTTTCATTTTATCCATCAAGCCTTCAATGTACTTGATGAATGCATCTTTCTTTGGATTTACGCTCTTCACTAGAAGTTTAGAGAGTTCAAACCATTCGGAGAGGTCGAATTGTTTCAAGTGGTAATCTCTAATACTTCTAGTCATGCCATCTTCTCTTTCAATGATCAACCTTATGTCGGCAGGATTAGTTTTAGTGGTGACAATTTTGATACCTGTGATTGGAGACTTGTTGGTTCGGTAGTGCATCGCCTTTTTGTACCAAGAAATTTCCTCATTCTTTTCTTCTGTTATGGCACCCAAGAAAGATTCTTGGGTCTTGATGGGGTCGGTGGATTTTTCTTTAGTGGCTTCCTCCTTGGAAACTTTTAGAGAAAGAGCCTTTGAGTCATCAATGGCTTTCTGAGCAAGTCTAGCCTCCTCAATTTCTTGAGGAGATAGACCGAGATCCGTGGTAGTTACTTGGGATGGAGGCTTGAGTTTTAGAGTTTGGGCACCCTCAGGTCGGGCCCCATACTTAGCCAATTCCTTCTTTTTCTTTTCTTTTTGCGCCTCTTCTTCGGTAGATAGAATTTTCTTTCCTTTGTCTTTGGGAGCCTTGCTAACTTGCTCCCCCTCAGACTTTGCAGGGGTTTTCTCCACCGATGGAGATTTCGGTGGTGGTGAAGACTTTGGTGGTGGTGAAGAATTCGGTGGTGGTGAAGACTTCGGTGAAGATCTCTCCACCGATTGTTGAGGAGAAGGAGAAGAAGTACCAAAAGGTTTCGGTGGAGTACCTGGAAGATCGGTGGTTTTCTTTGAGATGCGGATGTGTGATTGATCGGTGGAAAGTGAAGGCTGATTGCTGTTTGTTCGTTTGATCGAAGGCATTTTCGGTGGTGATTCAGATTTCTCCCCCTCAGCAACAGGCCGAACTGTCAAACCCAATAGTGTGAAGACCTGATCAAGTTTGGAGTGAAGAAGGTTGATACTGGCAGGATCAACACTAGTCAAGTTAAAGTCACCCAGATCCAAATCCCAATCCAGGCTCCGTTCAAGTAGATCAACCTTTTGATGAAGACGTTCATATGAATGAGATAAAGAAGTCCGAAGAGCTTGATGACGAGTTTCCCGATCAATAAGACGAAAGAGCTCGGAATCTTTGACATCAATAGAAGCTTTGATGGAGGCAAGAGACATGGCTAAGTCGTTGTGGGAGTTGGTCAAATTATCCACCTTTGTAGATAAGGTAGCCATATTATCGGTGAGAGGTCGAAGAAGATCTTGAAGAGTCGAGGCCAAGAACTGAAGTTGATGAGATTCCAAGGCCGAAATACGCTCGTTTGCCTGAGCAGTCATAGAAATAGTGGAGCGCTTGAACGACTCAAACTGAGTACCCACCATCCTACATTGACGGGCACTCTCTTGGACCTCTGTGATTAAATCACTCGGCAGCCGAATACCTGTAATAGGAGGATCACGAACCTCGGGTAGATGGAATCGGGGATGTGTCGGTGATAACCGGGTATGAGGTAGGATTCTTTCCTCAACATAATTAGAAGAGGATGGAAGATTGCATGAAGGGTCGGGGTAACAGATTCTTCGTCGGGGAGAATGTGGCCTCGGTGGGGTGAAGGAGGTCGTCGGGAAGGTGATTGAGAAGAAGACGAACTACCTTCAGATTGGTCAGATCGGTGGGGGGGGGGGGGGGTGGGGGATCGGTGAGGAGAGCTGATCGGTGTCGGTATTTTCGGTGGGGGAGATGTTTGTTTCGGTGATGGTACTTTCGGTGGAGAAGGTGGATCGGTGGTGAGATCGTCGGTGATCATGGCAACAATTGACTCGTTTGAAATATTTCTAGGAGAGCCAGTGTCCTCCAACAAAAATTCAAAGAAATCAACCGGTTTTGAAGTATTTGGAGAATCCTCGGTTTGTTGTGCATCATCGATCGTAAAATCGGGTGTTAGGCCGTGCAGTGCGAACTCAGAACCTTCGAGGGGAGAGACCTCGAAGTCATCTCCACCACCCAAGGAAGTAGGTAAGGAGGTAAGTTGTGGGTTCTCCAAATGTACAACCGAGGCCTGTGGAGAGGCAACGGAGGAGTCAGTAGGGATTACAACAGATTCCCGTGGCCCAGATGGGAGAATTTCAACAACTGTCGATTTTTTAGAATCGTCAATTGGCTTAGATGGCTTGGCCAAAGGTTTCCGAGACCTCTTTAAAGGAGATCTCGAAGGGGATTTTGAGCGCCTCCGCTTTTGAGACGGGTTTTGAACCGGGGAAGCCTCCGAGGGATCTCTCGGTGGCGTAGTTCTAGAAGCGGGTGCGGAGGTGTCGGGGGCCTTCGTTTGTTTCCTTTTAGCACCACCCGACTTTGCTCGGGGACGGGGAGAAGGGGCCACTACAACTTGGGGTTCCTCGGGAACTTCCGGATGTAGAAATCCGGGAGCTTCCGCGTCACTCCAGTGAAGATCGGGAGAAAGAGCAAAGGAGATCATACCTTGGCGCAGTGGCAGATCGGTGGTACGTGGTGGAATATCGAGCGTTTTGTGTCCAACCACCGGAGAGGACTAGTCGAAGACAAATCTTGGTGAGGCAGATTTGCGATTAGTGTCCAAGGCCGCACTAAGTTTGTGTTGAGGAATCATAGAGATAAAGCGCGGGTAGGCCACCTGACTACGCTTCGGGTGTCGGACCACTTCAACCAACTCAGTAAAGAAGTACTGAGCAAAATCTATCTTTCGTTGAAATAGGAGTGCATGGGAAAGAGAGGTGATATAGGAAGCAGATTGATCGTGCCCACTCGTTTTGCGAGATAGACAATAGATGATGTGAGCGAAAAAGAAATTACAAATACCTCCTATGTTGCTACGAATCAGTGTTCCAGGACCCTTGGAGGATTTGGAGCCGGATTGTTGAGGGTAGCCAATGGCCTGGACTACTTCGTCTAAAGCATGGTCTGGATGCATAAGATCATATGAAGGAAAAGCTGTGATCTTTAGAGCATTGCGAACATCGTCGACTCCGAAGATGAGATCGTGATCACCCTCCTCATCAGTAAGAATGGAGGCATGAATGGCCTCGTTGGAGGGATCATACACGCTGGTGAGCCAGAATTTACCAATGAGCACCTTGCTCATCTTGGGGTTGCATGAGAAAGCATGTAGAAGAGGAGAGCGGGTCAAGAACTTTATTACAGTATTGAATTCGGGATGAGCGGAATCGGATTCAAACCTTGCAACGTGATTGCAAGGATTGAACTTCAGGTCTTCAAAACAAGTGGGGATGTCTTTGACGACCTTTGTGGGTGCCATTGTTGCAGGTTTGGATGTAGAAGAAAGAGAGATGGTGTAGGTGTTGAAGTAAGAGGAGTGAAGAAGATGAAGTGTTGTATTTATATGGGAAATAGAGAGGGTTTATGGATTCAAAATCGAGAGGGAACGGCTATGTGGGTGTGAGAGAAGAGGTTTAAATAAAATAATATAGTTTTTTTTAAAATAGTAATGATGAGGGTATTGGAACGTGTGGTCAAAACGGCTTTACACGAAAGGGGAAGGGTCAAAGACGTCTGATACTTAGGGTTTTAGGGGTGATGTGATCATAGGTGCATGGGGAATCGTATGTGATAAGCTTCGAAGAGTCTGTGGTAGATTTCAGTGGGGAATTCTCACCGATGGGTATGAATTGGTTGAAAGGAATCGGTGGAGACACAAGAGTGTGTGGACTTGTTCTACCGATAGGATACAATTGAGTGTATCGGTGGAAAGAGTATCGGTAGAGAATATGGTAGAGGCGTCGGTGGACTCAGAGTATACGTATGAGAAAGAACACACCGATTTATAGAAAACACCGATTTAAGTGTCGGTGATAAAGGAGAACACAGATGTAGAGGTCGGTGTAGAAGAATCGATCGTCGATGTAGAGAGTGACTTCGGTGGAGATCAAATCCACCGATGGAGGTGACTACCGACGTAGGCTTTGGTGTTGAGCAAATCCACCGATGGAGGTTCGGTGCACTTATTTGAGAGATTTGTCGGTAGAGAAGGTTTATACAGGGATGAAATCGATAAGAGCATTGGGGCAAAGGGATCAAAATGATGACATTTTTAAGATAATGTCATCGGTGTAGTGAGGTCGGTGAGAAGAAAGAGAGAGGGTACCGATGTGATATCGGTGAAGACTGTCACAGAAGGTTGCACATACCAAGTTCACTTATTAGAAAATTGAATCTGGCTTCATCTAAAGGTTTGGTGAACAAGTCAGCAAGCTGTAAATCAGTAGGAATGAAATGCAGCTCAATGTCACCTTTTGAGATGTGATCCCTGATAAAGTGATATATGATGTCTATGTGTTTTGATCTGGAGTGAAGAACAGGATTATTTGCAATAGCTATTGCACTTGAATTGTCACACAAAATGGGAATCTTTGAGTAGATTTGATTGTAGTCCCTTAGTTGATTTTTCATCCACAGGATCTGGGCACAGCAACTTCCAGCAGCAACATATTCAGCTTCAACAGTTGAACTTGAAACTGAGTTTTGTTTCTTGCTGGACCAGCTGACTAATTTTCCACCAAGGAGTTGGCAGCTACCTGTGGTACTCTTTCTATCAATCTTGGAACCTGCATAATCTGAATCTGAATACCCAATTAGTTCAAAACCTGAGTCTTTAGGATACCAAAGACCCAGATGCAAGGTACCTTTGAGATACCGGAAAATCCGTTTTACAGCGGCCAAATGAGATTCTTTTAGATTGGCTTGATAACGGGCACAAAGACAAGTAGCAAACATAATATCCGGTCTGCTAGCAGTTAAATAAAGAAGAGAACCAATCATCCCTCGATAATTTGTTACATCAATAGATTGACAATTCAGATCAGCATGAAGTTTCAGAGGTGGTGCCATGGGAGTCTTCATAGGAGAGCTATCTAAAAAGTTGAATTTCTTCAGAAGGTCACGAATATATTTACTTTGATTTATAAAAATCCCTTCTGAAGATTGTTTGACCTGAAGGCCCAAAAAGAATGTAAGCTCTCCCATCATGCTCATCTCATATTCACTCATCATGAGAGAAGCAAACTCATCACATAGTGATTCATCAGTGGCACCAAAAATGATGTCATCAACATAGATTTGAACAAGAATGAGATTACCTGAGGTTTTCTTGATAAAGAGAGTGTTGTCAATTTTACCTCTGGAATATCCATTCTTTAGAAGAAAATCAGCAAGAGTGTCATACCAAGCACGTGGAGCTTGCTTGAGACCATAGAGATCCTTGTCTAATCTGTACACATAGTCTGGATGAGCTGGATCTTCAAAGCCAGGTGGTTGTTTCATATAGACTTCCTCTATAAGTTCCCCATTGAGGAAGGCACTTTAAACATCCATCTGAAAGACCCTGAAATTTCGGTAGGCAACATGAGCCAGAAAGATTCTTATGGCTTCAAGTCTTGCAACAGGGGCAAATGCTTCATCATAGTCAATGCCCTCTTCCTGTCGGTATCCTTGAGCAACCAGTCTGGCCTTGTTTCTGATAACTGTACCTTCTTCACCCATCTTGTTTCTGAAGATCCATTTGGTTCCAATGATTGTCTTCTTTGGAGGTCTGGGAACCAATCTCCAAACTTTGTTTCTCTCAAATTGAGAAAGCTCTTCTTGCATGGCAGTGATCCAACAGGGATCTGCTAGAGTTTCATCAATCTTCTTGGGTTCAATAAGAGAGAGAAAGTTCACATAGAGACAAATATTTCCAACTCCTCTGCGAGTTTGAACACCAGCTAGTTGATCACCAATGATTTGATCTATGGGGTGATCTTTGGTCCATTTTGTGGCAGGAGGTAAAGGTGGTGGAATGTTTTGTGTGTAGTAAGTTGAAGTGGTGGGATCAGAGGTTCGGTGAGAAACTGTATTATCGGTGCTAGGTATAGGATTGGTGGAAGGTTGTGTATCTGTGGAGGGATGAATTTCGGTGGGAGAATTTACATCGGTGGGAGAGTTCATGTCGGTGGGAAGATGGTCAATTTTGGTAGAAGAAGGGTCAGGAACTATAGAAGGTGACCCAACTTGGTTATTGGAAGTAGATGGATTTGAATGGATGGAGGATGCATCGGTAGGATTGACAATAGAAGCATCACCTATGCATGAAGAGATCCATCTGTGTAGTTCATCATCATCATTTGAAAACGATGATGATCTTAGATCATCAAATTTGACATGAATAGACTCATCAATGCATTTTCTCCTGAGATTGTACACACGATAAGCTTTGGAGGATAGAGAGTATCCAACAAAGATTCCTTCATCAGCTTTGGGATCAAACTTCCCAAGATTATCACGATCATTTAGAATAAAGCACACACAACCAAAAACATGAAGAAAGCCAATATTTGGTTTTCTGCCATAGAAAACTTCATATGGGGTCTTATCATGTCTTTTAGATATCACCGACCTATTTTGGGTAAAACAAGCAGTATTAATAGCTTCAGCCCAGAAATATGTAGGTAGGTTTGATTCACTTAGCATGGATCTAGCAGCCTCATACAGAGTTCTATTTTTCCTTTCCACCACTCCATTTTGCTGAGGAGTCTTGACTGCAGAGAAGTTTTGAGAAATTCCTTTCTCATTGAAGAAGTCTTCAAGAGCACTGTTTCTGAATTCAGTGCCATTGTCACTTCTTACAGAACGTACAAGTTGTCCATTAAGAACTTCATTTTTCTTGACAAAGTTGATGATTTCTTCAGTTGCATCACTTTTGTACCTGAGAAAAGACACCCAAGTATATCTAGTAAATTCATCAACAATTACAAGAATGTACCTTTTGCCTCCTAGACTGGGAGTGCTGACTGGTCCACATAGATCAATGTGCAGCATCTGGAGAGGAAGAGTGATGGAAGAGCATTGTTTGGTCTTGAAGGAAGTTTTGGTGAGCTTCCCTTTTTCACAAGCATCACACAGCTTCTCTTTGACAAAGTTTAACTTTGGCATGCCAGTAACCAGCTCTTTGTTTGAAATTTTATGGAGAGTCTTGAAATTAAGATGAGAAAGACGTTTATGCCACATCCAGTTTCTTTTGGCTGTGTCATCTGACACAAAGCAAACTTTGGATGAATTGTTACTTTGTCCCATATCGATGATATAGACATTTTCCATCCTTCTTCCGGATAACACCACTTTCATGTTTTTGTCAACAACAGTACAGATACAAAGTTCGAAGATAACTTTATATCCCAGATCACATAATTGACTGATACTGAGGAGATTGTGTATGAGACCTTCAACAAATGCCACTTTATTGAAAGTGACAGGTCCGTTTGTGAGAGTTCCGTAACCTTTGGTGTAGCCTCTAGAATTGTCTCCAAAAGTTACAGAAGGACCTTTTCCAAACACATAGTTAATAAGAAGAGATTTGTTTCCCGTCATGTGGCGTGAGCACCCACTATCCAGATACCATATTTGATGGTGCTCAAAAACCTGAGAGTATGATGTCGAGCACCCAGTTGACACCAGAGCCATTGGAGAGGTAGCTTTTTCAGAGTCTTCCATATCTTCTGAGATGGCCATAAAGCACATGTTGGGAGAGTTGTTGTCACTGTCAGATGTTTCTTCTTCCCAATCATGTATTTCGGCCATGAGACCCTTTCCTTTTCTAAGGAGACCCTCATTTCTCTCCTTTTCTTTCTTGTACTTGGCTTTGTACTTCTCAGCCCTTTCTTGATGATCTTGGGAAGAAGATTGAGTATCTTTCTTGGCAAGATTTGATTTGAAAGAGTTATTTTTGGGTTTTTCATACTTGGAGGGAAACTTGTCAGAAGATGAATTCCTAGATTTCATCACACGCTTACTTCTACACTTAGATGCGAAATGTCCTTTCTTTCCACAATTAAAACATTCCTCATTTGTCTTGTCAGACGAGGAAGTTTTTGCAGAAGAAAAGGGTTTTCTGAAAGATTTGGATTTGTTAGAAAAATGAGATTTGTTTTTGAAACCAGCCAGCATGGCTAGCTCATCAGACATCTGCTTAACAGATATTTCTTCACCTTCATCATCGGCATCACTTAGATATGCCTCCGAAGAGTTGTTGTGACTTTCATTGCCAGAGTATGATGAAGGATAGGTGATACGTGGAACACTTTGAAGTTTCTTGAAATTTTCACTGACAAGGGCTATAGAAGAGCCCTTTATCTCTTTAATGAAAGATTTCCTTTGTAACTTGGTTTGTTCAAAGTTGAAGAGAGTTCCATATAAGACAGTTAAAGGCATGTACTCAAGGTCCTTGGAAGTTTTGATACAAGTGCACATGTTCTCCCAAAATTCAGGGAGACAATCCATGAACTTGTTTAGAACTTCCTCATTATCATAGACTCTGCCTAGTAACTTCAGATCATTCAGAAGAGAGTTAAAACTATTATAGTAGCTAGGAAGGGTTTCACCTTTTTCATGAGTGAAGAGCTCATACTTTCAGATGAGAGAGATCTTTTTGCTTTTCTTCACTTCCTCTGTACCTTCGTACAGTACACAAAGTGTAGTCCACGTCTCTTTAGCAGTTTCAAAGTTAACCAGAGAGTGATAGACTTCATCAGGAAGTGAGAGTGCAATGATTGCTCTTAGCTTAGAATCAAGAGAAACCAAACGTTTTTCCTCATCAGTATATTTCTTAGGATTTTTGAGGATATAACGACCAGTACCTTTGGCTTTCTCTTTGTCAGAAGGCTCAGAATCATCGGAGTCACTAGAGTCCTCCTTATCAGCAGTTTCTTTACCGGGCCTCTGCGTTTCATAGCGAGCCCATACTCTAGGGATAATAGGTCCCTCTTTGAGAATGGTTGGATATCTAGTATCCACTCCTTCCATGAATAACATCATACGGATTTTCCAAAGAGAAAAGTTGTTAGGATTAAACTTGGGAGGTTTGGTTATGGAGCCATTTTCTGAAAAATTGTTTTGAAGAGAGTTTTCATTTGTTGAAGATGAAGAGGCAGCCATCGCAGATCAAGTTTATGAATTAAACTTTCTGCTCTGATACCACTTGTTAGTCCCAGATGGCTTAACAAGTATTGTAGAAGGGGGGGGGGGGGGGTTGAATACAATACTCAAAATTTTCACAATTTTAATTCTATTATTGAAAAACTTTCAACAAGAATTACACATAGAAACTAAAGACTGTTGCGGAAAAGAACAGATAAACTATTCTAACAATCTTTCACAAAGTATACTAAACAAAACAACTTAGAACACTTAGAACAAAGCTATAAAGTTATTAAGCAATATGGAGAATTTTTGCACTGAGAGAGATTTCCAGAAAGCGTGGTTTGCATGGGAACATCTTCTTCCTTTTATAGTGTGAAAAGTGTGATAAGCATTAAATGCTTGGGGCACTTGTCATCAGGAGATTTGCTTGAAGATGTTGACTTCTGAAAAGTTGATATGTCTTTATCACTTTATTCTTGGTACTAGGTATAGAACCCATGCTGAAAGGGACTTTAACTGAAAATGGATAAAACGAGAAATAGTCACTTTTATCTGGCAAATGATATTGTCCCATAATAAATGATCTTCTTGATGTGTATTCCAAGACAATCACATCGATGGTGTTCCACCGATATAATTGATATTGGACATTGAAACCATCTGCAAAGAAAACCATTGAAACAAAGATCCCACCGATTTGAGCAACAAGATCGGTGGGAAGCTTCTGCCGACGAGAAGAAGGTCGGTGGAGAGGATGTCCACCGATGTGTGAGGACACAATCGGTGGAAAATGACTTGTATGAATGTTGAGAAGAGTCTTCTTATTTCCACAATGAGAATGTCTTCAAGCTTGGTTTCGGTTGATCTTCGACTTCACCGAACAATTGATATATTGTACAAGTCATTACAAAAGAACCATGCTAAAATATTCTAAGTAAGTATAGGGAAAAACATCGGTGAGTCAATTTCAAATCTTGGTGACCCAACAACTTTTTACTTTCATAATTTTAATTTTACATTTAACACATATAATCGTTTATTAACTAAAATACGTTAAAAAAATATGTTTTAATTTTAACAAGTTACACCATTATAATCGTCTCTTCTATACGTTCGAAATGAGCCCAATATTGAATATTTTTTGATTTATTTATTTTAATATATATCATATATACTACATAAAAATATTTTTTATATTTAAAATTCATATTGTTATAGTTAATTATTTAATTTATGGTACTCTTATAGTTAAAATACGTTTTATTTATTTTATTATTGATGGTCCAATTGTAAGTATTAAAAATTGGTGGAGGCTTTGTGATGGATAGACATCGATCCTTTTGTGTATACTCTGTAACTGCAAATACTTCAGCTCCAAACACACATGAATCATCATTCGCCAAATACTCATTTTTACAATTCTTAAATGAGTCAAGTGATATCAACTTGTCAAAACCCCATTTCATATTCTTCTCGTGAAACCTTGTCCTATTGTCATTCACGATATCTATAAACACATACAAATAATAATAATTTAAAACGATTTAATGAATTAGTTAATATATGATTATTATGTTAATGCGATAGGAATGTAAAACAAAATTGAAAAAAATAAGATGTACCATAAATTAAATAATTAACTATAAGGGTATGAATTGTAAATATTAAAAATATTTTTATGTAGCATATATAATAAAATAAATAAATCCAAAAATATTCAATATTGGGCTCATTTCGAACGTATCGAAGAGACGGGTACAATGGTGTAACTTGTTAAAATTAAAACGTATTTTTTTAACGTATTTTAGTTAATAAACGATTATATGTGTTAAATGTAAAATTAAAATTAAGAAAGTAAAATGTATAAAGTAAAGCAAGTAAATAAGTATAGGGGTTGAAAGTGTAAATATCAATTCAATTTCACAATTTTGAGTGGTAGTCGCGGGACACTCCCTCGATTGCGGGATGCAATATTTTCAAA
Organism: Saussurea involucrata; assembly: GCA_033807775.1. Taxonomy (NCBI): domain Eukaryota; kingdom Viridiplantae; phylum Streptophyta; class Magnoliopsida; order Asterales; family Asteraceae; genus Saussurea; species Saussurea involucrata. The sequence goes on along the minus strand of CM066313.1, from coordinate 60,699,822 downwards.
ATGGACCCTGGTCCACGATTGCGAACCCAAAAAAATGGGTATTTTGGTAAAATGGTTTAGAAAATAGGTATTTTGGTAAGTCAAAGTCAAACTTTGGGTATTTTAATTAATTTCCCTAAAAATAAAGTCTTTATAAAACAAACAAATAATTACAAAAAAAATCCCAATCTAAATCCTACAAACCAAACACATGAAGGGATTGCAAATCCCCCGAAATCCAAATCCCTCCAAATCCAAATCCAAATCCTTACATAAAATCCAATCCATTCCCGCAAACCAAACGCACCCTAAGTATCGAAATGGAAACTATCAAGAGAATATTGAAGAAACGAAAACCCTAAAAAGAGGAATAAGATATTAAATTACAAATCGATATCATCAAATTAAATATTACCTATTTATATTGCTATATGATATATTTCTTGAAAAAATTATAATGAATGTTTGTTTATTTTATGCAAAAACATGTCTCGTGAGGCCATTCACTACAATACGATTATAACATAATTTCTTAAGTATGTCACGTTAATTTTAGAAAGTATCAACAAATTACCTTCATTTTAATGATTTCTTAAGTGACACACTCACACCTCATAACAAAAAGACTAATAAAATATTTACCAAATAATTTATTAATTAAACAATTATATAAAGTAAAATTGTTGGTTCTAGATTTCACAATTCAAAGATCTAGTTTAGAAAGTTAAACGGAAGCACAAATAAGATCTAAATGACAAGCACATTAAATAATGAGTAAGAACGAAATCACGAGGAGATTATAGTCAACATCATCATCATCATCATCATCATCATCATCATCATCATCATCATCATCATCAGTATTGATTAAAAGATTTAATTACACTAGAATGAATTGATCGTCACAATACTCACATATCTCTCAAAGCTTAATTGCACAACATGAAAGAAGATATATTTATAGACCTAAGGAAGCTAAGCCAATGCACCATCCTATGAGAAAACATCCACGTTTACAGGTTCACCAACAAACTTTACGGAGGAATGGTTGACCTTTAAGAGTTCTACCCTTGTGTAAACAGGTTGTGTTGAGTCCAGAGGGTGTGTTCCATATATGGCAGGGGCTCTGGTTTGTCGGACTTGATCAATTGGGCATCTATAGGTGTTCTCCTGGTAGCCTATCGTTGGAACTCAAACAACTTCTTTTACAGTACGTTTATATGTTAAAAAGAGACTAACAATCTTCCCCTAAGTATTAAAAAAATAAAAAATCAATGTTAATTGGAAAGTAAAAGGATAACATGCTCACCTGGAAAAATATTCGTTGAAAAAAAATATTCAAGTACTTGAAGAAAATTCACAAGAGAAAATTGAAATTACAGAGCTTAACTACAAAAGTTACATTTTTGCATCATCGACATCAATATAGATCTTCCAAAACCGGATTAGGAGATCTCTACAATTCTACACGATAGATAGCCCTCGGATAAATTGATGACTAGGCTCTGTAGGAACCTTTTCAGAACCTATTCTCCTTTCCACCTGTACACTAACCTTTTGTTCGAGTATTTGAAACTCTCCGTAATTATGAAGAACTTTTTCTTTTTACGTTCGTTTTGATACACAAGTCCAAGTTCTAGATCAGTGAGGATTGTGGTCGGTCGATGTTCATCCACGTTCTCTAGGACTCATTGGTAAGAGGCACTAATATCTTCTCAAATGTGAATTGCATAGCTAACTGGAAATCAACTTTGGCTCTGCTGTGCACTACATCATCCATCACCTTCTTTATCTTTCCCACTACCATGCTGAATTTTCTCTCTTTGTCACAATAGTTGATAACATGAGCTAAGAGGGTAGGAAGATTCCAAGGTTCACATTCACCAACTCATTATCGATCAACACCCAAATATACTCCTGATAAGTGATTTTTCATTGTGTGAAGGTTCTTTTATCTGGTGCACCCTTTTGATCCCATCATTTGACCAAACTTTCTCTTTGGGTTGAACCATTTGTACAAACCTTACATGACCTCGATCAAGTACCTTTGGATCAAAATATGAGGGTTGGAATTCAACATCATCATCTTGAATCAACAAAGTACATGAACATTTTCCTTGTAATACGATCAAAAGTAGTAATACATCTAATAGAAACATATGCTATATGTTGGTTTTGAGTTTAAAGAAACATCCTTTCGATCATGTTTGAATGATGAGACTAGGAGGACTTTTCCTCTATTATTGCATCTTTGGAGTTGGAGATTGTTGGTGCAAGTGTACCCAGCTTTAATATTAAGATATATTTTTGGTACACATAAAATCACATCTCCATATTTATTTTGATGATTACAAAACACACCGCATTCTTTGTTATCTAATATTTTATCTGAGTGTGCAGCTTTTAAATAATCTCGATAATTTTATCTGAAGAATCCAAGACTGAAGATTTTCGTCGTTTTAATTTTAAAATGATAAATCACCCTAAAATAATATACCACTTGGATTTTTCTAATACTGTCTTTTTAAATAAACCAAGTCAGCTCTCCTCAACATCTTATCATCTTGCTGGATCATTTAATGTGAAAGATTTGTTTCTAGAAGAATCTGCGCATGCGTACTGCTTCCTGCAACAATTTTCTGGGCGGCATACCGCGAAGGTACAGGCGGTATACCGCGGCAGGCATGGTGTATATCTCTGATTGGTTGGAAGCTCCCTTTGTCTGCACGGCATACCGCGAAGATTAGCCGGTATACCGCTGGTACAAGTTTACGTTTTGTTTTGCAGGGTTGACCTTCTCTTCTGCAAAGTACTTTTCTTCTGCACGGTATACCGCGAAGGATTGCCGGTATACCGCGAAAGCCCGTGGACTGTTGCTCATCCAGTATATAAATGCAACCTACCAGCATTCAAAGCCACCAATTTACAATAACTCCTCTCTGCATTTGATAAAGACTCTGCAGCCTCTTCTCTTGATAATTAAACTGTTAAAATTATAAAACACGTTTTTGAGTAAGAAATCTTGAGTTGATAGCAGATTAAAATCTCTCGATTAGTTGAATCAGCAACACAACTCAAGTGATCAAACTCTCTAAAAATATCCAAGTGATAAACCTTATACAAGAGTGATTATTCATATTAAAATTATACCCTCTTGTAAGTGTTTGAACAGAGTGAGTGATCCACATAATTCTCTCAAAGAAGAGTGATTCGCGTTTGTTGTACTAAGGTTTGTGTTCTACCGTAAAGAACACGTTTTCTTATTGGATCTCCGAGAAGTGTTTTTCTCGAGGTGGACTAGCCAACCGCGTGATTGGTGAACCACTTTAAAATTCCGGTGTCAAGTATTCTCTTTCCTTTATCTCTTTATTTTTTCCGCTGTGCTTTATTATATCTGTTTATATAAACTGCTTTGCATTTATATTTATTTATACAATCTCTGTGTATCTGTTTGTATTTATACTCTTCTGTATTGTACTATATTTACTCTGTATTTATTTACAAAAGAATTTTTGAAAGTAAGATTTTTTATAATACAACCTAACCCCCCCCCCCCCCCCCCCCTTGGTTGTCCAACAATTGGTATCAGAGCAGGGCTTTCAAATTTTTCTGCTTAATTTTTTTTTCTAAAATGACTCAACAAACTAATATTGTGTTTTCAAAACCTCCTTTGATAGATACTGAAAAGTTTGGCATTTGGGTCGAGCTATTTGAATGTCACGTGCGTGGCAAAAATCAAAAGATTTGGGACATAATTGAAAATGGGAACTTTAAACCCAAAATTGTTAAAGATGATGTTTTTATTGATAAACCTTTAGATGAATGGACTACTGCTGATGAATCTCATTTTTGTTTAAACTTTGAAGCTAAAAATATATTATATGCTGCTTTAACAACTGATGAAATTGAAAGAGTATATACATATAAAACCGCTAATCAAATATGGGAAAGTTTAAATAATACTCATCGTGGAAACACGGAAGTTAAATCAAGTAAAGTAAATATTCTAGTTCACGATTATGAACTATTCGAAATGAAACAAGATGAGTCAATTGACTCAATGTTTAAAAGATTTAACCTTATTATGACTACTTTGAAAGGTTTGGATCGCACTTATCCTAACGAGGACTATATAAGGAAAATCCTACGAGCCCTTCCTTCGGAGTGGATGCAAAAGATAACATCTTTGGAAGACTCCCGTGACCTTTCCCTAATGAAGATAGATGACTTAATCGGAAATCTCAAGGTGCACGAAATTGCACTTAAAAGAAAAATAAAGAAAGGGAGCAAGTTAAAAAGAAGTCAATCGCTCTCAATGTCTCAACACCAAAAGTCGAGAAGAAAAAGGAGAAAGCTAGCTCCTCAAAAGATCCTTCCGAAACTCTCGATGAAGTCGCCATGTTGGTAAGAAACTTTTCCAAGTTTTTTAATAATAATAAATTTTCTAACAATGGCAGATTTCAAAGAAACGGCAACTACCGTCGTGGTGGTGAAAACCGAAGTCGTAAGTTCCATAAACGAGACGAAAAAGTAAAGAAAAATGACGACTCAAGTGGTGACGATAAAGCTAAGCCAAAGAGAGGATTTTGCTACTCGTGTGGCGACAAAGATCATTACGCCAATGAATGTCCGAAAAAGAACAAGTACCAAAACAAGAAGGATAAAGCCTTCATTGGAGGCGCGTGGAGCGCGAGTGAAGAAGAAGATGACTATCAAGCCATTTGTCTTATGGCTGAAAGCGACAACGAGGTAAACACTTCTTATTCAAATTACGATAGTGATTATGATAGCGATAGCGAAAACAATCTTGAATTATTGCATGAATCGTTTCATAAAATGGCTAATCTTGCAAATAATTATAAAGACGAAATTGCTATGTTAAAAGAAACTGTAAATGCATGTAAAAAGGAAATAAATAATGTTAATCAAAAATCTGCAAATGATATGAATATAATTGCTAAATTAGAAACTAAATTAGGAGAAAAGGATTTTTGTAAATCTTGTGATGCTCTAAAGAAAGAAATTGCATGCTTAAATAAAAAGTCACATGAAAATATTATTTGTACAAAATGTGATATTCTTGAAAATGAAATTGCATGTTTAAAGGCTAAATGTGCTTCATATGAAAAAGATAACATGTTAGCTAAAGCTTTTGAAAGTAGTAATGAAAAAGTTCTTAACATGCTTAATATGTCGAACCGTATAAATTGTAGAAAAGGTATAGGTTCAAATACATGTGTTGAAAAATGTAATTGCATGCCTATTAAAAGATGTTATGAACCACCTAAGTTTAATACACGAAAGCCGTATATGCAAAAACCTCCGTATGTACCTAAAATGCATAATGTAAATTATAATACGAGAAAACCGTATGCTCGCATGTATAACGATAAGTATTCTAAACCTAAAAATAATGCGAATATAAATGCTTGTTTTTATGTGTATGATAAATACAATCGCAAAATTAAAATGATAAATAAATGGATTCCAAAAGGAATGTTTAGTAATGATAATCCCGGTGGTATGTGTTTATGGTTTTAAATGTGTTATATATTATATATATATATATATAGTTTAAATATGATATATTTTCTTGTATATATAAGTAATATATTGTTATATGTACTTTTGTTTATATATATATATATACATACGTACTACATATATATATATTCTTTTTGATCTATTATATATATATATTTTGCTTAACTTTATATATATGTTGGTTGTTATCTTGAAACTAATTTACAAGGACCCACGAGAAATGGGGACCATAAAAGTTACATCTTTATTATTGTAGATAAACCTTGATATGGACTGGATACTCGATAGTGGTTGCACACGTCACATGACCGGAAACAGCAATCTTTTTTCATCATATAAGTCATGTGATGGTGGACAGGTAATTTTTGGAGGAAACTCCAAAGGAAATATAATTGGGAGAGGTACAGTTTCTTGCAATAATGTTAAATTTCTTGATGTGAATCATGTTGATAATTTGCATTTTAATCTGTTAAGTGTTCGCCAATTGTGTAAAAATGGTATAACTGTCGTCTTCGAAGAAGACTCGTGCAAAATCTTGAAAAATGGCAAAGTTCTTTTAACTGGTTCTGTGAAAGGAAATTTATATATTTGCAAAACTGTTGTATCTGAAAATGTATGCTTATCTTCTATTTATGATGTTTCTACTTTATGGCATAGACGTTTAGGTCACGCTAATATAAGATTAATGCAAAACTTAAAAAATAAGGAGCTTGTGAGTGACCTTCCAAAATTAAAGTTTGATAATCATTTTTGTGATGCTTGTCGTGTCGGCAAACAACATCACGTTTCTCATAAATCTAAAAATGTTGTTTCTACTCAAAGAGTTTTAGAACTTCTTCATATGGATCTTTTTGGCCCTATGGCGATTCAAAGTTTTGGAAGAAATTTTTACACTTTGGTTATTGTGGATGATTATTCCCGTTATACTTGGACTTTATTTTTGAGACATAAAAATGAGGCTTTTGAAAAGTTTAAAATTTTGGGAAAACGAATTCAAAACCAACAAGGTTGTACGATTGTTTCCATACGTACGGACCATGGACGAGAATTCGATAATGATATCCAATTTGGTGCCTTTTGTGATAAACATGGTATAACTCATAACTTTTCGGCTCCTCGAACTCCTCAGTCAAATGGGGTTGTTGAAAGGAAAAATCGAACGTTGCAAGAAATGAGTAGAACCATGCTAAACGAACATCAAGTTCCCCAAAAGTTTTGGTGTGATGCCGTTGCTACCGCAACCTATGTGCTAAACCGTGTCCTAGTTAGAAATATCCTAAATAAGACACCCTATGAACTTTACCGTGGTAGAAAACCTTCCTTAGCTCACCTGAAAGTTTTTGGTTGTAAATGCTTCATTTTAAACACCAAATCCTACTTAACCAAATTCGATGCCAAAGCCTATGAGGGAGTGTTCCTAGGTTACTCTTGGAATAGCAAAGCCTATAGAATTCTAAATAAGGAGACCATGGTTGTAGAAGAATCCCTAAATGTTAGCTTTGACGAGAGTCCTCCCAAACCGAGTGCACCCTTAGCAAATGACAATATCCGTGAGGGAGACGTCTTAGCACAACAACTTAGCAACTTGGATTTAGGTACCCAACCTTCCACAAATAATATTGAATCTAGTAATGCCCCTCCTTGCTTTATTCCACAAGGTATAGATGATCCTAACCTTAGAACCGCTCGAGGCCATCACGTAGATCAAATTATAGGTGACCTAAACCAAAGGACAACTAGATCACAAATCCATACCCATTGTGCTTTCCATGCCTTTATCTCAACCATAGAACCTAAAACCATAGATGAAGCTTTAGGTGATGAGGATTGGATAATGGCCATGCAAGAAGAGTTAAACCAATTTACTAGGAATGATGTGTGGGACTTAGTTCCTTGCCCTATTAGTCAAACCATTATTGGCACAAGATGGGTCTTCCGTAACAAGATAGACGAGAACGGTGGAGTCACACGAAACAAGGCACGTTTAGTTGCCAAGGGGTACAATCAACAAGAAGGTATAGATTACGATGAAACCTTTGCACCGGTTGCAAGGTTGGAGTCTATTCGAATGCTTCTCGCTTTTGCAAATGCTAAAGATTTTAAATTATTTCAAATGGATGTTAAAAGTGCTTTCTTAAATGGTATTATAAATGAGGAGGTATACGTTTCTCAACCTCCCGGTTTTGAAAATTTTGAAAATCCGACACATGTTTATAAATTGAAAAAGGCGCTTTATGGTTTAAAGCAAGCTCCGCGTGCGTGGTATGATAGATTAAAAACCTTTCTAATTGTTAGTGGTTATATTATGGGTAAAATAGATAATACTTTATTTGTGAAATATGATCAAAATGATATTGTAGTTGTGCAAGTATATGTTGATGATATTATTTTTGGTTCCACTAATGAAAAACTGTGTAATGAATTTTCTGCGAAAATGACAAGCGAGTTTGAAATGAGCATGATGGGAGAGTTAAAATACTTCTTAGGATTGCAAATCAAACAATGTGAAACTGGTATTTTTATTAGTCAATCTAAATATTGTAAAGATATGTTGAAAAAGTTTAACTTTGAAAATGTCAAACCCGTTGAAACTCCAATGACCACAAACTTACAATTATCTCGTGACGAGGAGGGAAACGATTTTAATGAAAAGATTTATCGTGGTATGATTGGTAGTTTATTATATTTAACTGCTAGTAGACCTGATATTATGTTTAGTGTATGTTTATGTGCTCGTTTTCAATCTTCACCTAAACAAACTCACTATGAAGTTGTCAAGCGTATTTTTCGATATTTACGAGGTACTACTAATCTTGGCTTATGGTATGCAAAGAAACCCGAGTTAGAAGTAACGTGTTTCACCGATTCCGATCTTGGTGGATCTATTGTTGACCGAAAAAGTACTAGTGGGGTATGTGCCTTTATAGGTCTCTCACTTGTGTCTTGGTTCTCCAAGAAACAACAATCCGTAGCGTTGTCTACTACCGAAGCGGAATATGTAGCCGCCGCAAGAGCGTGTGCTCAAGTCCTTTGGATGAAACACACCCTTACCGATTTTGAGGTACATCTAACCAAAATTCCTATTATGTGTGATAACTCAAGTGCTATAAACTTAAGTAAAAATCCTGTTTTACATTCTCGTACAAAACATATTGAATTGAGACATCACTTTTTACGAGATAATGTTCAAAAAGGCCAAATCGTGCTTGAAAAGGTTGATTCGGAAGATAATTTGGCCGATATTTTTACTAAAGCTCTTAACAAAAAGGCTTTCTTTAAATTAAGACTTGGTTTAGGCATGCTTGAGTATAACCCTTGAGAAAATGCTAACTCTCAAATACTTCATATTTTGAGGGGGAGCATCTTTCAAGGGGGAGCATAGCGTCTTTCCTAACCCTTTTTGCTTCGACAAAAGGGGGAGAGAAACCGAGTATGCTCTCCTGTTTAGCGTGTGTTTGTCATCATCAAAAAGGGGGAGATTGTTGGTGCAAGTGTACCCAGCTTTAATATTAAGATATATTTTTGGTACACATAAAATCACATCTCCATATTTATTTTGATGATTACAAAACACACCGCATTCTTTGTTATCTAATATTTTATCTGAGTGTGCAGCTTTTAAATAATCTCGATAATTTTATCTGAAGAATCCAAGACTGAAGATTTTCGTCGTTTTAATTTTAAAATGATAAATCACCCTAAAATAATATACCACTTGGATTTTTCTAATACTGTCTTTTTAAATAAACCAAGTCAGCTCTCCTCAACATCTTATCATCTTGCTGGATCATTTAATGTGAAAGATTTGTTTCTAGAAGAATCTGCGCATGCGTACTGCTTCCTGCAACAATTTTCTGGGCGGCATACCGCGAAGGTACAGGCGGTATACCGCGGCAGGCATGGTGTATATCTCTGATTGGTTGGAAGCTCCCTTTGTCTGCACGGCATACCGCGAAGATTAGCCGGTATACCGCTGGTACAAGTTTACGTTTTGTTTTGCAGGGTTGACCTTCTCTTCTGCAAAGTACTTTTCTTCTGCACGGTATACCGCGAAGGATTGCCGGTATACCGCGAAAGCCCGTGGACTGTTGCTCATCCAGTATATAAATGCAACCTACCAGCATTCAAAGCCACCAATTTACAATAACTCCTCTCTGCATTTGATAAAGACTCTGCAGCCTCTTCTCTTGATAATTAAACTGTTAAAATTATAAAACACGTTTTTGAGTAAGAAATCTTGAGTTGATAGCAGATTAAAATCTCTCGATTAGTTGAATCAGCAACACAACTCAAGTGATCAAACTCTCTAAAAATATCCAAGTGATAAACCTTATACAAGAGTGATTATTCATATTAAAATTATACCCTCTTGTAAGTGTTTGAACAGAGTGAGTGATCCACATAATTCTCTCAAAGAAGAGTGATTCGCGTTTGTTGTACTAAGGTTTGTGTTCTACCGTAAAGAACACGTTTTCTTATTGGATCTCCGAGAAGTGTTTTTCTCGAGGTGGACTAGCCAACCGCGTGATTGGTGAACCACTTTAAAATTCCGGTGTCAAGTATTCTCTTTCCTTTATCTCTTTATTTTTTCCGCTGTGCTTTATTATATCTGTTTATATAAACTGCTTTGCATTTATATTTATTTATACAATCTCTGTGTATCTGTTTGTATTTATACTCTTCTGTATTGTACTATATTTACTCTGTATTTATTTACAAAAGAATTTTTGAAAGTAAGATTTTTTATAATACAACCTAACCCCCCCTTGGTTGTCCAACAGAGATACTTTAAGGAATTATGATTTCATTTGAAGAACAACTTTGTGATTGCTTCAAAGTAAATTTGGCATCAATATCTGAGAGCTATCTTAGTCTCTCATATATGAAAGATAACCTTCTTCTTCTCTCTTTCAGTGTGTAAATTTGTCACCTTCTATAGCTTAGGATAAAGTTCATGCCTCCTAGTTTTCGCAATATATCTGTAATTTTATGTTTGAAATAAACTAAAATTAAAATAAGCAAATTTATTGTGTTTGTATTCAACCTCGCCCCTTACAAACATTTTTTGTGTAAGTCATTTTGGTCCAGGACCAACTATTGGTATAAGAGCAAACCAATGGAAATGTATATATGGACTTTGAGCAAACCAAAGCCTTGGGCCTGTTTCAAGAAACTAAAAGCAACAATATGGATTTTGTTTCATCTTATTTCAAAAGGGTATGTCATTCTTCTAAATCTATCTATGAAAATGAATTAGGGATTGGTGAATATCATTCTAAAAATTTCACCTCTGATCCCAATAAAGGATCAGATGGTGGGATGGAAAATTTATCCATGAATGATCTAAATGACTCTCTCTCTCTTTCTCTCTCTCTCTCTCACACACACACACACACACTCTTCTCTCTCTTGATGCCTCAAACTTTAACATAATCTCTAGAAAAAATAACTTTCGAAGAGGATCAAAAAGTTTCTCAAAGAACCATCATATGTTTCACATGTTGAAAGAAAAGACATTTTGTTGTTGATTGTAGATCTAGAAGACAAGTACCATCTTTCTCCAAGTCCTCTCATGGTTCCCAATCCTCCTATAAAGAAGCAAAAGAGGATAGAAGTGATGCAAGACTAAACTCCAAGGACAGAAAAGAAAGAGGAATGGTGACTGAAGAATATGTGTAGAGAGAACAGTCATTTCCATTCAACAATGAACAAGATGATAAGGCAAACATATGCTTCATGAATCATCTATCTGAACTAAATGACGCTGAAAAGTTTAAACTGAAAGTGGCTTCTACCAAAGGTGAGTCTTCTGCACCATTAACCAAACAAGTATGTCTTTATCTTCTCTCTTATGACAATATCTATTTTAAGATGTGTAATGCTCTTGAAGCCAAAGATAAGGCTGAATGTGATGTTGAAAAATTGACTGTCAATCCGTCTAAAAGTCTTGAAAAACTTAAAAGTCTTGATAAAATCAAACATGAGTTGGCAGATCTCAAAATCGTTTGCAAATATCTTAACAGGGAAAGACACGATCTTACCAAAAGTCTTGCAAAAGAAAAGGCCATCTTAAAAAGCTGAAATCAATATTCTTTAGATCACAAAATGATTTTAGTTTCGCAAATTTCAAATCCTGCTCATGGCTTGGGATATCTTTCCTCTTCCCTTGAATCTAAAAAACCTTTCTCAGAGTTCACATATCCGATAATGATTTCTCCCTCTAGACCTCATTCTTATGAATCTCTTAATTCTACAGGAAAGAAAAAGATTGAAAATCCTATTCATAAAAATTGGGGTGATAGTTTATCTGGATAAAATAAGTGTGAGTCACTTGGTTCCTCATCTTATCCTTCTCAAAAGATGATGGACAAAAAGAATAAAAATCCTACAAACTCTTTGTTCCTAAAACGACAAATGAAAATGGAATATTTGGATCATCTCCCTTCTATCAAAATAATTCCTATAAACCAATTCGATTTTAAAAAATTTCTCAAAAGAATTTTCATGGATTTCAAAAACTGCATCTGCTAGAAAAATGCTACAACTGTGGAAAATCTTTTCACCGTGTTAAAGATTGTCCCTATAACAAAATTATCAGATTTTCTGACAGGGTATTTTTCTAAAAAGAACCAATTCAAAGATGGGTGTCTAAGAACTAGATCTCCTAGGAAGGAACTAGTGGTTATCTATATAAAGAAAATTCTTCTTTAAACAACTGGTTATAAAAAGGGGCTGCTAAATGCACCCCCTTAAAATAAGTTTTTAATTGCTAAAAATTCCGAACCAATCATTACTTTATTTAAATAATATATATATATATATATAATATATTTATATTATTATTTATTTGTTTTATATATATATATATATATTATAAATATAAATATATATATATATATATATTTGACATATATTTATATTATTATTTATTTGTTTTACATATATATATATATATTAGAAATATAAATATATATATATTAGAAATATAAATATAAATATATATATATATATATATATATATATATATATCGTAATATATATATTACTATCCGACAAAATTGTGATTTTTATTTGAATTTTACATTTTCACCCCCTATACTTATTTACTTACTTTGCTTTATACCCTTAACTTTCATAATTTAAATTTACATTTAACACATATAATCGTTTATTAACTAAAATACGTTAAAAAATACGCTTTAATTTTAACAAGTTACACCATTATAATCGTCTATTCGATACGATCGAAATGAGCCTAATATTGAATTTTTTTGATTTATATATTTTAGGGAAATTAATTAAAAAGCCAAAAGTTTGACCATCTCTTACCGAAATACCATAATTTTTTTCCATTTTGCAAAAATGTCATAATCCCCCGCGATATACTCTTAATCATCCCGCGATCGCAAATTACTTTATGAATTTTAAATATAAAAAATATTTTTATTTAGTTTATATGATATATATTAAGATATATAAATCCAAAAAAATTTAAGATTGGGCTCATTTCAGACGTATCGAAGAGACGATTATAATGGTGTAACTTGTTAAAATTAAAACATATTTTTTTAACATGTTTTAGTTAATAAACGATTATATGTGTTAAATGTAAAATTTAAATTATGAAAGTAAAAGGTATAAAGTAAACTAAATAAATAAGCATAGGGGTTGAAAGTGTAAATATCAATTTATTATTAGATTTTTGTCGGACGTCTTTTATCTCCCGATTCATTTCTTTTCTCTCATAGTTCTTCTTCTTTTTTCTTCTGATTCATTTTCTTTTCTCTCATACTTCTTCTTCTTTTCTCTCATACTTCTTCCTCTTTTCTCTCTTGATTCATCTTCTTCTTTTATCTCCTTAAAAACCTCGACTGAAATTCTTCCAACATCTGTAAGTTACTTCTTAATTTATTACTTTTCTTTTCGTTTTACAGTTTACAAATGTGAGTTGGCCTCAAAACTTCAAGATTCTCATCTCCACTTTAATTTCCAGTTGATGCTAATTTTGTGTTAATTACTAGTTTATTCTTCTAAGATAGGTACATTTTATTTTTAAACATAATATCAGTATTATCGAAGTACATTTATGATAAACTATCGATCAAATTGATGATATTGGCTGTGAAGATGAAATCAAAAACTTTACCAAGGAATTTAAAAAACAATCAAGATCTGGTAAGTTTAGTTTTCTGAGGAAGATAAAAGAGATAACGAATGCATCAAAAACATGGGTTCGAGAACCTGCTGTTAACAAGACTACTCGTGGACGTCCCTCGTTAAAGGATAAACTTTTCAGAAAACCTCATGTTGACCCGTCTTTTACAGCTCATGTTGAACCGTCTTTTACAGCTCATGGTGAACCGTCTTTTACACTTTCAACCCCTATACTTATTTATTTATTTTCCTTTATACCTTTTACTTTCATAATTTAAATTTTACATTTAACGTTGAACCGTCTTTTACAGCTCATGGTGAACCGTCTTTTACACCTCAAGGACCCCTTACACGTAGTTAATCGAACGCATCAACATTTGTTGACCCGTCTTTTACAGCTCATGGTGAACCGTCTTTTACACTTTCAACCCCTATACTTTTTATTTATTTTACTTTATACCTTTTACTTTCATAATTTAAATTTTACATTTAACGTTGAACCGTCTTTTACAGCTCATGGTGAACCGTCCTTTACGACTCAAGGACCCCTTAGACGTAGTTCTTCGAACGCATCAACATTTGTGGGAAAGAATTATAATGTACATCCATACGTTAATCAATTTCCAGAAATGTTTCACCGTTACATCACACATGTACATGATGTGATAGGGGATGGAAATTGTGGATTCCGAGCAATAGCTGTATGGCTGGGTCTTCATGAAGATGCATGGCCCACAATTCGGTTTCAATTGATGGAAGAGTTGGACGCATACAAGGCAGAATACCTCGACATGTTTGGAAGTGAACATTGGAATACAACTTATAACACTTTAAACTTCTTTCGAACAGATCAAGGTGCACCATTTGACCACTGGATGACAATACCTGAAATACCCGTCTTGATTGCTTGCAAATATAATGTGATATTACACGTTATGTCGTCAGGTTGTCAGACGTACTTACCGCTTAGATCTACTCCGCCGGCGTGGTATAAACATGTTGTTTATACAATTGGGTATGTCAATGGTAACCATTATGTGAAACTAGTTTTAGCAGAAGGATACCCGTTTCCTACCATTTCATCAATTTTCTTCCGTTACAGTTATCTGTGTGCTGCTGCATGGGCTACCCCGTATAAAGATCGAATACAGAAGTACAATCGTCTTTTACGTGTTAATTGTACTACAGATAATGTTATTTTAGAATAAGTAAAAATGTAATAAACAATATGTTATGCTTTATTTATATGTAAAATCTCAATGTTTACTTTTTATTTTTCTAATTATTTTAGTTTATGTATGTTGATATGAGAAAGATGTAACATAAAAATGAAAGAAGAAGAGATAAAGTAAATTAAATAACTAATTATAATGGTATAAAATGTAATTTAAAAATAAAACAAAATAATGGTATAAAATGTACAAAAAAAGAATAACTATATATATATATATATTTCTAATATATATATATATAACAAAATAATAATATATATATATATATTTAAACAAAAAGAATAACAATATATATATATATATATATATAAACATATAAAACAAATAAATAATATATATCAAATAATATATATATATATATATCTTATTATATTATATATATATATTATTATTTAAATCAATATTATATATATATATATTATTATTTAAATAAAAAATGATTGGATCAAATGATTGGCACGGAAAAAAAACTTTAAGGGTTTGCTAAAGATTTCGAACCAATCATTACTTTATTTAAATAATATATATATATATATAATATATTTATATATATATATATATATATATATATATGACATATATTTATATTATTATTTATTTGTTTTATATATATATATATATTAGAAATATAAATATATATATATTAGAAATATAAATATAAATATATATATATATATCGTAATATATATATTACTATCCGACAAAATTGTGATTTTTATTTGAATTTTACATTTTCACCCCCTATACTTATTTACTTACTTTGCTTTATACCCTTAACTTTCATAATTTAAATTTACATTTAACACATATAATCGTTTATTAACTAAAATACGTTAAAAAATACGTTTTAATTTTAACAAGTTACACCATTATAATCGTCTATTCGATACGATCGAAATGAGCCTAATATTGAATTTTTTTGATTTATATATTTTAGGGAAATTAATTAAAAAGCCAAAAGTTTGACCATCTCTTACCGAAATACCATAATTTTTTTCCATTTTGCAAAAATGTCATAATCCCCCGCGATATACTCTTAATCATCCCGCGATCGCAAATTACTTTATGAATTTTAAATATAAAAAATATTTTTATTTAGTTTATATGATATATATTAAGATATATAAATCCAAAAAAATTTAAGATTTGGCTCATTTCAAACGTATCGAAGAGACGATTATAATGGTGTAACTTGTTAAAATTAAAACATATTTTTTAACCTGTTTTAGTTAATAAACGATTGTATGTGTTAAATGTAAAATTTAAATTATGAAAGTAAAAGGTATAAAGTAAACTAAATAAATAAGCATAGGGGTTGAAAGTGTAAATATCAATTTATTATTAGATTTTTGTCGGACGTCTTTTATCTCCGGATTCATTTCTTTTCTCTCATAGTTCTTCTTCTTTTCTCTTCTGATTCATTTTCTTTTCTCTCATACTTCTTCTTCTTTTCTCTCATACTTCTTCCTCTTTTCTCTCTTGATTCATCTTCTTCTTTTATCTCCTTAAAAACCTCGACTGAAATTCTTCCAACATCTGTAAGTTACTTCTTGATTTATTACTTTTCTTTTCGTTTTACAGATTACAAATGTGAGTTGGCCTCAAAACTTCAAGATTCTCATCTCCACTTTAATTTCCAGTTGATGCTAATTTTGTGTTAATTACTAGTTTATTCTTCTAAGATAGGTACATTTTATTTTTAAACATAATATCAGTATTATCGAAGTACATTTATGATAAACTATCGATCAAATTGATGATATTGGCTGTGAAGATGAAATCAAAAACTTTACCAAGGAATTTAAAAAACAATCAAGATCTGGTAAGTTTAGTTTTCTGAGGAAGATAAAAGAGATAACGAATGCATCAAAAACATGGGTTCGAGAACCTGCCGTTAACAAGACTACTCGTGGACGTCCCTCGTTAAAGGATAAACTTTTCAGAAAACCTCATGTTGACCCGTCTTTTACAGCTCATGTTGAACCGTCTTTTACAGCTCATGGTGAACCGTCTTTTACACTTTCAACCCCTATACTTATTTATTTATTTTCCTTTATACCTTTTACTTTCATAATTTAAATTTTACATTTAACGTTGAACCGTCTTTTACGGCTCATGGTGAACCGTCTTTTACACCTCAAGGACCCCTTACACGTAGTTATTCGAACGCATCAACATTTGTTGACCCGTCTTTTACAGCTCATGGTGAACCGTCTTTTACACTTTCAACCCCTATACTTTTTATTTATTTTACTTTATACCTTTTACTTTCATAATTTAAATTTTACATTTAACGTTGAACCGTCTTTTACAGCTCATGGTGAACCGTCCTTTACGACTCAAGGACCCCTTAGACGTAGTTCTTCGAACGCATCAACATTTGTGGGAAAGAATTATAATGTACATCCATACGTTAATCAATTTCCAGAAATGTTTCACCGTTACATCACACATGTACATGATGTGATAGGGGATGGAAATTGTGGATTCCGAGCAATAGCTGTATGGCTGGGTCTTCATGAAGATGCATGGCCCACAATTCGGTTTCAATTGATGGAAGAGTTGGACGCACACAAGGCAGAATACCTCGACATGTTTGGAAGTGAACATTGGAATACAACTTATAACACTTTAAACTTCTTTCGAACAGATCAAGGTGCACCATTTGACCACTGGATGACAATACCTGAAATACCCGTCTTGATTGCTTGCAAATATAATGTGATATTACACGTTATGTCGTCAGGTTGTCAGACGTACTTACCGCTTAGATCTACTCCGCCGGCGTGGTATCAACATGTTGTTTATACAATTGGGTATGTCAATGGTAACCTTTATGTGAAACTAGTTTTAGCAGAAGGATACCCGTTTCCTACCATTTCATCAATTTTCTTCCGTTACAGTTATCCGTGTGCTGCTGCATGGGCTACCCCGTATAAAGATCGAATACAGAAGTACAATCGTCTTTTACGTGTTAATTG
Source organism: Saussurea involucrata (assembly GCA_033807775.1). Lineage (NCBI taxonomy): Eukaryota > Viridiplantae > Streptophyta > Magnoliopsida > Asterales > Asteraceae > Saussurea > Saussurea involucrata. The sequence continues at coordinate 60,681,932 of CM066313.1, read as the reverse complement.
TACTACAGATAATGTTATTTTAGAATAAGTAAAAATGTAATAAACAATATGTTATGCTTTATTTATATGTAAAATCTCAATGTTTACTTTTTATTTTTCTAATTATTTTAGTTTATGTATGTTGATATGAGAAAGATGTAACATAAAAATGAAAGAAGAAGAGATAAAGTAAATTAAATAACTAATTATAATGGTATAAAATGTAATTTAAAAATAAAACAAAATAATGGTATAAAATGTACAAAAAAAGAATAACTATATATATATATATTTCTAATATATATATATATATATAACAAAATAATAATAATAATAATATATATATATATATTTAAACAAAATTATCAGATTTTCTGACAGGGTATTTTTCTAAAAAGAACCAATTCAAAGATGGGTGTCTAAGAACTAGATCTCCTAGGAAGGAACCAGTGGTTATCTATATAAAGAAAATTCTTCTTTAAACAACTGGTTATAAAAAACGGATTTTGTGTCAGTTCTTTTTATTAAAACAAATTCCTCTCTGATTCTCCTTTCTATCAGATTTTCTCGATCCGACATCCTTCTCATCCAACAAGCCTTTTAATGACTTTAAAATCTGACACTCGACTACATCTCCATCAGATTTTCTCTGCTAAAAGCTTCAATCCATTCTATCTTTTGGATTCTCTTCTTTGAACTATCGGATTTCTAACTTATCTGATTTTCTCAATCCGATGACTCTAAGATAATGATAAATCGTGATAACTCCTACCAGCTGTCACATCAGACGTGGGTAGAAGGTTTTTGTAAAAACCGTCTCTTCGACCGCCATAATCAGTCAAATTGTATAGGTATCATCATTACTCGTTACTACTTTTACTCCACCTTACCCTATATTAAACCAAAAACCCTAAACCTTTCCTCGCGCCACTCTTGTTTTCTCTCTCAAGAAATCAAAACCCTCAAACCTCTAAAACATTTTCAATCCTTTTTCATCTTCAATGGCTTCTCAACCTGTTGGAAATACTCTCAGCAAGGTCAAGTTCACAACGTCCAACTACATTGGATTGTTTGACAAACAGGATGACATTCAAGACTATCATACTATGATAGATTTTCTGGTAAAGAGCCCTCTGAACTATGCGCTTACTGTTTCACCTGCTCCATCTCAGATGAGCACGTTTCTTCTGGGAAACTTCTGGTGCTCATGCATTCTCTCAACGAACGATAATACCATTGTCGCCTTCGTTTTGAGTGACAAAGACGTCATCATTATTGTCGATGATGTTGCTAAAGCCCTCCATCTACCAACTTCATCCTCTGTCGAATATAAAGATATGTGCAAAGATGAACTCGAAGAAGTTCTGCACATGTGGAATACCGAATATTTGAAGACACCAAAAATGCAAATGTTGTTGGAACCGTTCTTATGAAGCACATGTCTAGGGTATGACATTACTTTTTCACTCATCTCGTTCAATTCTTGAGCACTAAAACTGGAGGTTTCGATCAATCTCCTAGCATTGTTACGAAACTAGCTCATGCTCTCATCTCCAAAGAAACATTAACTTTGGAAAACACTTCTTCGAGGAGCTAGTTAGAAAGGTAACCATGAAAACTGAGAAGAAAAATCAGGTTCCACGTGTTTGCTTTTTGGCTCACTTAATTGCTAACAATTGGAGAAAGGTCACCATTCCAAATAATGCGTTAGCCCCCACTACCTCTAACGAGAAAAATCTTGCCATCAATCAGATTTCTTCCACTATCTTCAAAAATAGATCTAGTCCTTCTGAACCAGCGATGCCCCGGGGTATGATTTCTTTTGCTCAAACTCAAAGATCATCGTGGAACTCTTCTTATGATAGAGAAGCAACAAGGCAAATCTTACTGCCCAAAATTGCATCTTTAAAGAAGAAAAGATCCACCTTGGCCTCTTCTCGATCTCTTTTTTCTCGGCCATCCAAGAAATCTAAGAAATCCAACCCCTCTTCTAAAAAGGGTTTGGATCTCACTAGATCTCTCTTGGTAGCTACTTTCGTATCAACTTCTGCAGAGACTACGAATCCGAAAGAACCTTTGGAATCTACCCATGTCTCTAAGGCTTCTACCAAAAAAACGGAAGTTAAAATCTTTAGCCAAACTGGGAACTTCAAAGAAGACCCCTTTAACTCAAAGAACCAAACCAACCAAACTATCCAAGGATTCTAATAATCCTTGGATACTAAAATAAACCACTCATGGTCTATGACATCTGTTCAACCATCCAACTCCTCAATATCTTCATAACAAGATATTATTATACAAACGGGACACCCAGAAGCATCACTCACAGTTCCTTTGACAACTGAAGATGTGGTTATGGATTCATCCCAAATTCAAACACTCATGATATCCACACCTCTTAGAGCAACAAACACAAACTCCTACACAATCCGATGAGCCTGTTACAAGCTATGCATGGTCCTGACTTCAAAGTAATATTAACAATCAAACTCAATCAACTGCTGATACCTCAACAATAGTCCTATTTTCCTCATCAGCAAAGGACAATTGAAGTACATCTGGACCCCATTTACAAGCATCTCTCATTGTACCGAAATTCAGGATATGATCAGATTATCTCTACCACTATCATCTACTGTCGGACCATCGCCAATCTTCACAACTTTAGATATAGTCACTCAAATTCGATTTCTTGACAAATCTCAACCATCGGAATCCAATGATCCCGAATGTGGCCACCCCTAACTAGTCAAGTTTCTGCATGCTCTACCTAAATAGGTCATCGATCAACTATGTACCTCAAACAAGAAGCATAAGCAGACTCTATCACAACTCACTTCCATAGCCAAGGATCTTACAACTCAGAACCAATGTGCGTCCATTTCTCATCCAATGGCTGATAACCACTTTTCACACTTCTCACATTGACCTCACCTTCTCTACGAAACCCAACCCGATTCAATAAATGCTATCCTTCCCACGATGGAGAAACTAATCTTAACAATAAGCGAAAGAATTTGAATGCTATGAACAAAACAGAAATCCCCCATTGCATTAAAAAACTTTTGTACAAACCAACCCAACCCAACAAGCCCACATAGAGTAGAGTATGAAAAGGTAAGATGTACGTAAAATTTACCACTAACCCTTGCAGTAGAGATATTGTTTTGTTAAAGACTCTCGACTTGAAAGAAATACAAAAAGCAAGAGAAACAGTTCCAAAAGTTTAATAGATGAAAGAGATCAAACATGAATAGCAGGAAACAAAGGTAGCAACCACCAAAAGAGTCACTGGCCCAACGATACCCAATAACCCACCTTTTGGAAGCCAAGGGTTCAAGTCTAGTGAAAAGTGTGTGAGTATTCACGACATATATATAAAAAACAAAAAGAAAAAGAAAGAAAGGTAAGAATATTTAGTTAGCATTATGTATATATACAAAGAAGCTAGCATTAGAAGCTGATGCCCAAAGATGTATATGGGAGATATGTTGGTATTCAAAGATGGAATTGAATAGACAAGCCATGAAACATATATATATATATATATATATATATATATATATGTATATATATATATGTATATATATATGTATGTATATCCATTGAATCCAAATCAATAATTAAGCACTGAAACCGTTGGTAAGTGAGCTCCAAGAATTTGATGGAAAGTTGGGGCATGCTTGCGATGATGCCTCCATCATCTGTTCCTTGCTGATTCCGGCATTGCAAAAGTTGGCTATGGAACGCATGTGTTTCATACCATACTGTGATAGGGATCCACAGTGTGTCTCGAAACTCCTCACCTGAAAACATTATTCCATTCACACAACAAACTACTCAACCCATTTGTTTCGCATAACAACTCACTACAACAAAATCAGGTTATAGGATGCCAACAATGTCTAAACATACTATATACTTTATAGAACCGAAGAATTGTGTGTCCCAAGTACTAGTGTTATAGTAAGTTTATAGGATGCTTTTGGGTGTCTTGACAAGTTTTACAGTACGCTTTTGTCCTATTAATTTTAATTTTTTTTATATAACATAGTTTGAAAAGTATTTTATTAAAACGAGTGTCTAGTAAAAAGATGTGTTCATAGTCCAAAGTATCCTGTAGAGAAGTTATACTACACTTTATTTTAGAAGTGTACTAAAAATTTGTTAAGACGCCCAAAAGAGTCCTAACTTATTATAACACTTATACATAGAGGAGACACAATGTTGTAGTGACTACTATTCTGTCACAAACAAAATGCAACATTTCCTATTTTAAATATCAGTTGTAAATGCCACATTTTTTTGCAGGCCATAAAATAGTTGGACTTTTTTCTCCATGAAAGTTGATAGATACTCAATTTTACCGTTGCAATAACAGCATAAGGTTTATGTAATGAATTTATAATGCATGTTTGATTTAATGATTGATGCAATTAAATTGGGTTGAATATAAAACAGGCCAGAGGAGGAAAGATATAGTTACCAATGTTTTAAGGCAGTCCCAGTCATCGACAAGCGGTTGACCTGCAGGTCGGACACCATCCAGGATCTCCACACCCTTCTCCATTCCAAACAAAACCTTCCCCACCAGTTTTATACTGCTGTCAACGTGCATTCTGTGAGACATTGCTTCAGCAAACTGTTTCCCAGATTCCGTCTTCCTTCTAGATCCTTCTGGCGCCTTCCAGTACTGTCATCAAAATAAGTTATTACTAAAGTTCAACAAAAAATTAAAAAAAAAAGGAATTATTGTCACAAGAAACATACAAGCCAAACTATAGGGCCATTGACATAGCGTTAATTTGCCACATATAAATATTATATACTTAAAAGAAAAGGAAAAAGAAAAAAGAAACATACAAGTGAAGCTGAAGCATGAGGATGGTTGGACAAACCTTATGCCAGAAATGTAAGAGATCAGCATCACGTTGGTTGACAGCTTTTGAAGCTGGTCGTAGGGAGTTAGTATCAAGAAAAGTGAGGTTTTCGTTTGCAGGATTTGTACCCAAATACAGGTACAGTTCATCCATGCTAAGCTGCAAGTCCCCATACTGCATTACATGGGATCCATAATTGGAGTTTCCATTTGAAGTTCTTTCCTTAACCTGCTCGAGCCAATATAGTGATTCAAAAATTATTATTGAGATAATATGTGAAATGGAAGTTCCAACTTTTTGCCATAATAACTTCAAAACCAATTTTAATTTATATGCTCATCTTCTATGCATGCAGACAAGATATATAAATATATATATGTATATATATATAGAGAGAGAGACAAAGGACCATGTGAGAAGAGGAGTTGAGGTGAGAAGGTAAGAAGGAATCTAGACCCTTGATCACTTTTAATCTCAAGCCCACCCATGAATCACGCTAGATAGTTGATACTGGGATTGATCCGGTGCATCTCGGTGCATCGGATCTCGGTGCATCTCATCCTAATTTGCATCCAAGGGTGGAGATCCCTTCTTACACTTCTCACCATAACTTTCACTCTCACTGGAACCCAACCCTATATATATATATATATTATAGGGTGGTAATCATTTGAGAACCCGGTTATTTATGAGAACTGTGAGATCCAACCGTATGTATGGGTTCAGTGAGTAATCACAGTGTGAATTACCATGTCTTAGGTTTAATGTTTGAAACATAAAACACTCATGCGTTGGATCAATGAGTATTAACGGTGTGAATTACCATGTTTGAGTTTAATGTTTGAAGTAGAAAACACATTGGATTGGGTTCAGTAAGTAATCACAGTGTGAATTTCCATGTATGGGTTCAGCATGTGTGGTTGTGAATGGATCTCACAGTTTTCACAAAATACAGAGTTCTCCCACAAATAGCCCCCTATATATAGGTGTATATATATATAGTTTCTCATCCACACAATTGAGAAAATATGAAAACAAACATACTTTATATTTAACTAGAAGTGTACCTCTGCCACGTAGCACAAGGTAAAATTTAATTTTAACCCGAAAATTGAATTGTTCTAAATCAATTACTTGTTTTTTTGGAAATGGATAAAGTATGAGATGAGGTTTCCAAACATATCAAAAATACTGTCGTTTATTTGGTTCATTGACCTTATATTTGGGAAGGGTGGTAGAGGTTTCCATAAATTCTCTTCATAAAGAAGAGCACAATAAGAATATTTTAGAAATTGACTTTTTTGTATGCATTAATAATTATACTTAATGTTTGATAAGTTGTACCCTTGAAAAATTAACAGTTTTTACGAATATAAACCTAAATACTTTATGATAGAGCATTAGATATGATTGGAAATATCTTTCATATTCATTATGGCTCTTACCAGATGATATTGCTGCATGATTGTTTCTGCTTGCAGGTTGTGTACTTCACTGCCAGTAAGAAAAGAGAATCAGTTAAACAGGCGAAAGATATGATGAATCACAAGCTGATTACGTATGATTTCCAGAAATAAAAAGAGCTACAACCCACATTAATGCAACCAAGAGCATACAATAGACTATAAAGACAGCAAAATAGTGAAGGAAACTTAAGGTTGAATGATTAAAAGAGGAGAATCCAAGCATTCTAGAGTAGTGCATCTAAGTTATCCTACCCTTCCACCTGGTTGAATCTGATCCAAAAATCCCCTTCCTGCGGAATATGTTTTCAGTGTGCCTTCAGAACATTCCAATGAAGGATCCCCTTTCAAGGTAACAACTACCCATTTCACATTGAACTTCATAAGTAGTTTTCCAATTGGTTGCGACTGCCCTGAGTTTCTCAAGCCACTAGATATCCAAAATCACCTTCGAGTTTCCTAATGTCAAGGGTAAAAACTCCTCCTAGACACCCACCCCTTGTAATCAGATAACTCTGTCTAGTTGCTGAGAGGCCTTCTGCTAAGCCTTTCATCTTCAAAACGTAATCATGGAGGGTCATTCCTCCCTTTTTGAAAGAATGCATCTGGAACCTCAGTTGCAAAAACAAACCTTAGAACTTGTTTGAACACAGATTCAAGGTTGTCCAAACATTTTGAGAACCGGTACAGTTCACAACATTACCAAACAAATTTATAGATATGGAGTGGAGAAGCCAACTCAGTATAGCTTGATCTGTACTTATACATGAGGTGTAGGTTGGATTGACTAGAGGAACTGAAGATGTTGAGGACATACTTTTTAGCCCAAAATGAATCCTTCGAGGTTTTGTGCATGCAGATCCAGATGGTGAAACTGTACCTGTTGAGCTTTATGGTAATGAGAGGAAGAAATGATGAGGAATGACCAAGAAATGGCCAAAAGAGGATAGAATAATAAGAGTGTTGCTGTTTGGTGAGTGTTGCTTGTATTACTCATAGGAGATGACACAGGCGTGGTATTAGCCATGATAGGTTCTAATACCAAGTTTAAAATTAAGAAAATGTAGAGACAGGGAAAAGACGATAGAATCTTTTCTTCTTGATTGAAAAGATTGAATGCACAGGGGGGATACTATTGGATAACATAAAGAATAAAAGTAGAAAATACTCCTCGATAGGTACACACGTAGACCTTTTTGCCAGAATTGCCTAAGGGTAGTACAGGAAACGTTGGAAGATGTCTGCACAGAGGTGACAATACCAGCTGAGTCACATATGAGCTGTCACCATTATATACTTCTTTCAACATGTTGCAACTCCTTTTCAGTTAAAAGATGAATTTCCTGCATGGGTTTACTATTGTATTTCTCATATGTCACAAGATGATCAAGTACCATTCCAGAAATGAAAAGAACTTCAATATAAGGCCGAAAGACTGAAAGAAGAATAATCCCTAGGATTCGAGTCTCCCAAGGATACTAATCACTCTATTTTCTGCCTACCTCCCTTTATGCTACTCTCTTCTATTTATCACCATATGTAATAGGCTCCTAATTATAAACTCTCCCTTTACCCCTGTGCTAACAAACTTAACAATCTAGCTCAACATTCCCTGAATTGCCCTTCTTTCCCCTTTTAGAATATGTGAAACAAACAGGTAGGCTGGTTTGAGGGTGTGTAGCATGTGACCAACTCTAAACAGGGTTAAGGAGCTTCAAATATCATATTTCCTCCATCCAAAAAAATTGTGACTTCTGTTTTGGGTTGCAACCCAAAAACATGCAACATTTCCTTTTTCCGTAAGTTTCTGATCCAAATTTACAATTTTACCCCATTAGTAATCAGTAATTGCTACTTGATATTTGTAACTTTGACTTTTACTCTAAGTTTTCTTTGTTTTCTCTCAATTAGAGTCATTTTAGACATTTGACCAATAGCAAAACATTTTTGTTATTTGTATTCACTTCCCTTACTTTTTACATACATTAAAAGGCATCACAAGAACTCAAATGTACCTGTCTTCCATCCATGCAACACTGTACAAGTCACCCAGACAGGTGTCATATTCTGGGGGTGCACTAGGAGTATCTCCAGGACAGTATGTACCCCAGCTGTTCTCATCTGGGCCAGATGCTGTCGTTGCATAGATATTTAAACCCACGGGGAGAAGACCCTCGAAAATACTTCCAGATTCACACGCTTCAAGGTAAAATACCTACAAATAGAAAATATTCTTCCCTGTTTAAGCTGATATACAAGAGCATCTGCAACAGATTTTACCAAATGGAGAAAACGAAGATTTTGAGGATTTTGGGCTAATTTTTTTTGTTTTGCTCCAAACAGATTCTTGAAATACATAAAGTAGGAGAGAGATGGTAAAATTCTTCAAATTTGGAAAACTCCCTAAAAATGATTGCTTAGGAGTTAAGAGAGAGAAAATGACCTTTTATTATTCACAGCAATAAGAATTCTTGAAGTGAAACGTTTAGGAAGGAGAAATAATATTTTTTAAAGTGAATTGAATACTTTAATAATATAACTAATGTTGTAATCTCCAAAATGGAGAAGCTGTTGGAGTTGAATGTAAATTTTTTGGAGATTTTGATTTTTTGATTCTCCATTTTGAAGAAATTTTGGAGAATCTGTTGGAGATGCTCTATCCATTTGATGGTACAACAAACCAGACGAAAAAATTACCAAGCTTTTGTATGTTCCAGAAGCATGTTTTTTTTTCAAGACGTCAATCAGATCATTTGCATACATGTATGGACTTGTTGGCATCCCTACAAATATGCACAGCATAACCAGTAAACAAGTGTATGAGTTTCAACTTTAGTAATAATATAGATACAGAATAGAGCATCCCAGTTGATGTGGGGAGATTTCATTATTTCAACAATTACTCTATTATTAGAATTTACTCTCTGAGCTTACAAATTAGAATGCAACTTACATACCAAACAGACCAAGCGGCCTTTGACCAAACAGAACAAATTAGTAGGATGAAGTAGCTTACCAAGCACACCTGGACCACCATGATCAGAATAGTATATAAAAATGTGATCATTGGGACCGCTATTCACAACCTTTCCGCTGCCACCTCTGACTGCAGTTTTATTTCCTAGCAGAACAGCAAAAAAGTTGTCAACAGTGACATCTTCCCCGGTGTAATCCTGCAAATAAACAAAATGCACCACATGAGAATAAAAAATATCTCACAAATATTGAAACGAGTGAGTTTCTGATAACGAAACGTAAACCTTTGGCACTCCATGATATACATCAGCGCCATGCGGGCTATTAATAATGACTCCAGATCTGGGGTTCTCTTCATTATTTGCAATGTCATCATACATGAAAACCACAATGTTTTCATCCTTGAGGCCACCGTTTTTCAGGATTTGATATGCATGACATACATCCGCCTGAAGCAGAAAATGAAGGGATTTTAATAAATGAACAAACAATCAAAAAGAACAAAACAAAAACATGATTGGCTTTTAGCTAATATTATTTAACAGAATATAAAAATCACTAAGTATAAATGTAAACATCATTACGAACAAAACAAATAACAATTCTAAGCATATAAATAACTAGTTTAAGTAAATTATTCGTACTTCCATTCCAATTCCACCACTAATGTCTAAGGAGTCAACAACACAAATGTTATACTAACTCTCTCTCCCTGAGAATAGAAACAATCTTTTGATTGCAACTTCTGGGCCTCACTATTTAGTCTAAGTATATTTCTTACAATTCTAAACAAGAATGGCCGCAACTTTCATTCACCGAGGATAGAAATCACTACCCTACCATTGCCATTTACTTCATGAAAATTTAATTCAGTTTTCTTCTCTGTTGCACCATCCGTACTCATATATATCTTCTTTCTATTTTTCTAATAGAATGATTGAATATCAACATTTCAATCTTACTTCATTTATCGACAAATATTCCAAACTAAAAGAACTTAATATGCTTAAACTCGCCATGTTTTTTATTTACGAAAAGTGATAGACCCCATCAAACATGCCACCAAATTCACAACAATTATTTTTCATAGATAAAACATCTTAGTTTCTCTCTTTGAGAAAGGAAACCAAACCAAACAGACCCAATGCCGAATCATAGATAAAACATCTTAGTTTCTCTTGGAGGAAATCTATGTTAGGACACTGAAGTTGTCCTTTATAATAGAAAGTTTTGTAAAGCAATAGCTGTGTTAAAGGGCTTATGCTTAATTGTTGTAGCAAGTGATGAAGACTATAAATAGGTCTTTACTTGTAGTTTGTAAGAAGTGAATTCATTAATACAAGATGTAGATCTTTAATCACTTTGTGTTCTCTCTAGGTTAGATTTCCTTTTCAATAATGTTCTTCATCTTCTTGTTACACAATACTTGGATTGTATGAAGATCATGGACCTAACAAGTGGTATCAGAGCCAAATCGAAGAATTTTTCATCGATACGATCATCGGATCTTCACAATTCAAGTGTTTTTAGCCCTATTTTGCTCAGATTTCGGATTCTTATGGTGTTTGTTCAAGAAAAAGTCGAACTCACTTTTTGGATCAAAAGTATGCCAAATCGATCAAATTACAAGTTTTGATCAACTAGAAATCTGTTCATCTTCATTTTTCGAATAAGTCTGCGAAAGAATCACTGAAATTGGTCAAGAATTGAAGAAGTTATGATGATTTTAGTGATTTTCGGATGCTGTTACTTGAATTCGGATTATTCTTGATGAATTCGGATTATTCTTGATGAATTCGGATCCTTCATCGTTTACTGTTCATTGATGATTTCGGATCCTTCATGTTTTACTGTTCATGGTTTCGGATGCTACTATTGTTTGGATGGCTTAGATGGTTTCGAACTGTTCAGAGTTGTTGGTTTCGGATCTTGTGAAGTCCGAAATATTGCTGAATTTGGTCATCTTAGTTCTGAATTTCGGAATGTGCTTACACCTAAAGGTTCAAAGGTATGGATGGCTTCGCATCTTTCTAATCCTCATTCTAATGGTTTCGAATTCCATTTATTCAAGATAGGCATGGTTTCGCATCCAACATGATACGAAATGGCTTGATTTCGAACCCTACATGATCCAGATTCATTGATTTCGAACCCTTCACGATCCGAATTCATTGATTTCGCACTCTACATGATTCGAATTCCCTGATTTCGCACCCAACATGATCCGAATTGAGTGATTTCGCACCCAACATGATCCGAATTGAGTGATTTCGCACCCAACATGATCCGAATTGAGTGATTTCGAACCCTTCATGATCCGAATTCCCATGATTTCGGACCCTTCTTGTTCCGACTTCCTTGATTTCGAATCCTCCTTAATCCGAATTGAGCTGATTTCGCACCCTACTTAATCCGGATTCATTGGTTTCGGATGCTTCATGGTCCGAATTCTGATGGTTTCGGATCCAAGAAATTTATTGAAAAATACTATTCATTAAAAAAAAAAAACCGCTAACCGGGTAGCGGAACCCCCATGCTAAGTCTCAGGAGGGGGACATTGTTCATGGACTTTAGCATAACGCGTGTGTGACATCACTCTGATATTCAGCTTGCCACATACATCTAGCAACTGTCAAAGTTTAAAAGGGCTCCAGTCTTTCAAGATTTTCAGAAGTTGATTGTTGGAGTTCAGTCTTTGATTGGATTGGAAGAGACGCTTGAATATTTGCAATCATTATTCTGAAGTTTTGTTGACGATGCTAGACCTTTGAGTGCTCTTTATCATTCCTCTGACTTGATCAACCAGAATTGTGAGAGCTTGCAATCATTGTTCTGGTGCTTTGGTTGTGATTCAGACTTTTGAGTGCTTATAATCATCCAGCTATTTCTTGAAGATTGAAGTTCTGGATTCTCTTCATTCAGTGGCTTGAAGTATTTTGAAGATGAGCATTTCTCTACAGTTGCTGAACAATGTTATTTGCTTGGGTCGTCTCATCCCTACCTAGTAGTGCGTGCTTATTACCGTTCCTCCTTCAAGCAAGACGGATTCTTTGTTTTTCACTAAATGCATACACTTTGAAGATGATTTTAGTGCATTTAGTCGAGGCAAAGAGCAACTTTCAAGGGGGAGCCAAGCCTACATTTGAAGAATGCACCGCTAAAGTTTTTACAAGGAAATCAAGGGGGAGAGGAGCTAATGTTTTGAAGATGATTTGCTTTCCAAAACTTTAGGGGAGAATGTTAGGACACTGAAGTTGTCCTTTATAATAGAAAGTTTTGTAAAGCAATAGCTGTGTTAAAGGGCTTATGCTTAATTGTTGTAGCAAGTGATGAAGACTATAAATAGGTCTTTACTTGTAGTTTGTAAGAAGTGAATTCATTAATACAAGATGTAGATCTTTAATCACTTTGTGTTTTCTCTAGGTTAGATTTCCTTTTCAATAATGTTCTTCATCTTCTTGTTACACAATACTTGGATTGTATGAAGATCATGGACCTAACAAGCTAGTTTCTTGGAAAAGCAAGAAACAACATACTATCTGTCGATCAAGTGTCGATTAAGACCAGGACAGATGTGTCATGCGAAATGACGCGGGTAATGAGACTCCTAAGTGAGCTTGGAGTGATTACAGACGACTTGATGAGACTATATTGTGATAACCAGTTAGCTATTCATATAGCCAAGAATCAAGTCTCCATACGAGGATTAAACATATTGAAGTTGATTGTCATCTTATCAGAGACCGTGTTGTACGAACTTAGATAGACCCTTCATCGATTCAATGGGTGCACATTAGGACCAGTTTGCCGACATTTTGAAAAGCCATTACGTAAAGCACAAATGAATTTTATTTGTAGCAAGATGGGCGTGATTAACACCTTCGCTAAAACTTGAGGAGAAGTGTTAGATATAGTAAATTAGAGCTTCTCTTTCTTAGTGTGATAGTCTGTTTTCCTTAAATAGGTTCCTTTGTTGTATATATAGTAGTGTAAAGCATAGTTTTAAAAGGCGGAATCGAGCCTCGAGGCGTTTTCCTCCAATGAGGCGAGGCGTAAGCCTCGAGGCGTTCGAGGCGTAAGCCTCGAGACATGTATATATATAATATATATAATATATAATTCCATACAAAATAAAATTGATAAATACTAATAATAAGCAAAAGTGCAAAACATAATTCCATACCAAATTTTAAACGTCATAGCTTAACAAAATTACTAGTCATAAGTTCACAAAAATACTAGTCATAAGTCCAAAAACATAACAATTTACAAGTTATAGTTCCCCGTAACATGATCAAATTGCATAGCTCCACCATCGTATTCGTATCCATGATCACTATCATCTTCATCTTCCAACTCAGAAACAACTCAGAAAAGTGCAGTTTCTTGACAGAGTAAAATGTGAGAATAGGAGAAGAGAAAAAATGAAGTTTGATTGTAGGAGAAACCGAGAGAGAAGAAAAAGATGGTCACCCCCTTTATCTCTAGAAAGGACACCCCAAATAGACAAAATTAATAAAAGTATATTTGCTTTTTGACTTTTTCTACTTTTTTTAAAAGACAGGGGACAAAAACTCAGAAAATATAGAAAAGGAGCTGAGGCTAGCCACTTTTTTTAAAAGACAGGGGACAAAAACTCAGAAAATATAGAAAAGGAGCTGAGGCTAGCCTCACCAGCGCCTCACGCCTCACAGAACCGCCTCAGTTATCAAGGCGTAAGCCTCGTCCAGATCCCTGAGGCTTAAGCCTCAGAAGCGGTTTTGGACCGCCTCGCCTCGAGGCTTACGCCTCAAACGCCTTTTAAAACCATGGTGTAAAGTTTCCTTTAGAAAATGAGAAATACATCACTTTATTAGAGTGATTACAACATACATAACTCAACATATATGATGTATTTCATAAAAAATATATAAGGATAATGATGTCCAAGTCCAATTAAAACTAAGTAATCAAGAGGTCAAACATGAGTCCAAATCCAAAAAAATAAGAAAAATGGTGTTCAAGTTCAATTTTTTTTTTAAATGGTGTCCTAGTCCAAAAAATAAGGATAATGAAGCGTTGATATTGTTGGGCTAAAAGAAAACCAAATGCAAATCCTAAATAAAAGCCGATATAATTATTTTATTAACACCAAAACAACCTATTTACAAATAGAGGTTATGTGGCTGCTTTTTTGCATTCAAAATGCTGTCATTTAGCGGTAAACAGTGCCACTAATCGAGGGATCGCTATTTGTCCCATGACCACTAACCGCGATAGCACCGCTATGGCGGTGCGATTGGTAAGGCAATATGTCACGTCGCAAGTACGGCAAAGGCACATCTCCACTCTAAACTACCAGCCCTCTACCCCCCTCCTAACCTGTCCAACTCCCTTCTCCCCGACTATGGTAGCTATAGGTCTATAATGCTAGTTTGCTACACTAATCCTCCTATCAAAGGTCATGTGCTCGTAAATATCTAGGGCTGCCATGTCCAACCTTAACTGCTTGTCCCACATCCTCCTTGGCCTTCCCCTCCTCCTCACTCCCTCTACAGTCACTCCTTATACTCTACTTCTAGTCGTCATCGATCTCCTACGAAAGTGCCTAGACCAATGCAATCTCCCCTCCCTCAGTTTATCCGTTCTTGGGGAAACTCCCAACTCAGCCCAACTCTTTGAGAAAGGAAAAAGTGGTAAATTTGGTAGTACGATTCTCTTTATTTTTACTTGGACCATATAAGTGATCCATATACTGTGCTATAATCAAGGTTCTAAATGGCGTGAGGCGTAGCGTGGCGGCGAACCCAAGCCTCAAGCCTTAGGAGCCACGACGAGGCCATGGCGTTTATCAAGGCGTGACTTACAGCGGCAAATCTCTATTTCATATATAATATTATATATAAAACATATGTTTTGTACTATTAATCGACAAGTCAAAGATAATAAACATGTTAAATTATGTTATGTATTAAAACCTAGCAAATAAGACATTAAAAACGTAAGAAAAATCAAATACCGTGTAACAAAAGACCGCACATTAGGTTATGGCGTGCCACATGCATAGCATGGCATGAGACACAGGCCTTGAGCCACAGCGTGCCATGGCGGCCGTTGCGGCGAGCTTTTTAGAACAGTGGCTATAATCCAGAATCCAGATAAGTTGCTTAGGGATATATATATATATATATATCCCTTATAACAAGTATGACTTCCCAAAGACTTATTTTGCCAAGTCAACTAATTCAAATGAGAGCTTAATTTTGTTGGCACAGATATACATCAATCAAAGGGATCCTACTGAAATACAACACCATGACTATCAACAGGACAAATTTGCCGGTAAACTAATGCTACATTGCTACATACTCTAGCGGATGGACATAATAAAGGAAAGAGTCAAAACATCAGTGACTTCATATGAAGGAGAAAAACAAAGAAGTGAAAGCTGTTACAGCATGACACAAACAAAAGGTGAATCAATTTTCAGGAAAAAAAAAACTGGCCAATTTTCTTAAAACCCTGTAATTGCAATAAAACTGAACCAATTTTGTTCTCATTCCTATATTGCAAACCACTTTCAACCTTCGTATTGGAAACCAAAACTTTGTTAACGACTTTCATTTTCCAAAATAGGATCCAAGGTGAATTTGGTTCCATTTTGGTTTACAAATATGTAAGTTAAAATTTTCTTTCAGAATTGGATATTTAGAAAGTTGCTCCAAAAACCAAACTTTTGGAAGTTTATTTCTAACAAATGAAGTTCTGCAAGCAGGTTATCACGTTTTAAAAGTTGGTTTTAATTGCATAATTGACTCCATGTAGGTGAAATTTGGCCAACATTATATACTACAAGTAAAACAATACATAAAAACTTGCAGTAAATCCTTGACGGAAATTCAATCAGCACGAGAATCTACTCATCTAGTTCAGTTGTCAACAGTAAACCAAAAGGAAGAGCCCAAATTAAGAATCAATTAAAAGGTCTGAAATCGTGATACCTGATGCCTGTAATTCCAGTAACCGTTAGATCCGGCAAGCAAGACGGCCCATCGAGTACCAACTAAGTCATCGGAGTCACGTTTCTCCGATGGTAATCGGATGAATTCGTCGGCCGTAATACGAGCGTGAACAACTCCGGCGATCGAGAGAGCAAGTAGAAGGAGGGTTCCGTAGCGTTTCATTGAAGTAGTTAGCGATCTTCAATCCAGCTTTACCTTTATCTGTATCTATATATGTATATGTATATACGAAAAGAACGTTTGTGTGCGTGGTAACTATGTTTCTTTTCTTTATAATTCCGTTTAAAGTCAATTATTTGGGTCTCGTTTTGTTCCTAAATTTAAAATTATTAAATGCAGAATTTATTTATAGAGTAAATTACAAATATGGTCCTTGTGGTTTGTCATAAATAACACTTTTTTGTTTCTACGGTTTCGAGTTTACAAGCTAGCCATCATGGTTTGTAAAGTCGTTTAGATATGATTTTTATCTTTAACAGTTATTAAAAACTTCGTTAAATAAGCGATATTTCATTGAAATTTTTGTCTTTTACTTGATCAAAAACCATAGGGACCAAATCATAAAATTGATCGTGATTGAGTAAAAGATATAAAAAATAATAGAAAACAAAAATGTGAAATAAGGAGTTTTTTAACTGTTGTTAGAGGGATGACCAAATTCGAATGTTTTTACAAATCATGATAACTATTTTATAATTTCCAAACTGTCGAGATAAAAACGTTATCTGTGACGAACCATAAGGACTATATTTGTAGTTTACTCTTTTTTATATTCAAATAATATTAAATTATCGGTTAAAAACGTAAAAGATAAATTTTAATGTTAATGTATATACAAAAAATTGTAGGTAGATGTGAATTGAACTATAACTATTTTAACATTTTTTAATATTTTTAAATTTATTAAAATTGATAGATTTTGAGTAATTCGTGAAGTTATTATAATAAGTCATTATTGTCTTAAGTAAATGGGAAATTAATTAAAATGCCCCAAGTTCAAAAATCGGTTACTAAAATGCTCCAAATTTCTTCCAATTTGCCAAAATGCCCCATAATCTCGCGATTGGGCCCTCTATCGCGGACCTGGCCCAATTGGCCCGTGATGGGAGGCCGCGATGGGAACATTTGTCCCGCGATCCATACTAATTTCAAAGTTTACTTTATACCTTTTACTTTTTTAATTTTAATTTTACACATTCATCATATTAATACATATAATCGTATATTAACTAAAATACGTTAAAAATACGTTTTAATTTTAACAAGTTACACCATTATAATCGTCTATTCGATACCTTCGAAATGAGTCAAATGTTGAATATTTTTTTATTTAAATTATAACGTATTTTAGTTAATATACGATTATATGTGTTAATATGATGAAGGTGTAAAATTAAAATTAAAAAAGTAAAAGATATAAAGTAAACTAATTAATAATTATAGGGGTATGAAATGTAACTTTGAAATCAAAACATATCAAATTAGTGTGGATCGCAGGACAAATGTTCACATCGCAGCCTCCCATCGCGGGCCAATTGGGCCAGGTCCGCGATAGAGGGCCCAATCGCGAGATTATGGGACATTTTAGTAAATTGAGAGAGATTTGGGGCATTTTGGTAACCGATTTTTGAACTTGGGGCATTTTAATTAATTTCCCTAATACATATCAATTTTAATATTTTATTTTATTATTTGTATTCGTTGATTTTATAATACGATTTTGTATGATTTTAAGAAAATCATTTAATATTCAGTTATAGTTTAGAGTAAATTACGGATTTGGTCCCTGTGGTTTAAAAAATATAACGAAAATGGTCCCTATAATTTTTTTATTCCAAATTAGGCCACGTGGTTCGTATTTTCGTAACGATTTGGTCCCTGGCGCTAACGGACGTTAACTTCAGCCATTAAGTGAAGGGCATTTTAGTCATTTCGATATGTTTGCCTTTTTTTAGTTAAATTATAAAACCACAGGGGCCCGACTTGTAATTTACTTTATTATTATATTCGTCTTCTACCAAGAACAAACCCATATTTTCTCTTGAACATTCATCTTCTACCAAGAACAAACCCATATTTTCCTTGAATCTTCCTCTTGTTAATTTAATCAACCAAGAACAACCAAGTGTATCAGAATTTTGTTTTACATTAAATCATATAACTTAAAAATCTAACCTAGTTGGTATTAAAAGAACCAGATGAGAAAAAGAAAGAGAGTTAGAGATCGAGAGAAGAGAGAGCATATCATCCTCCATTGCATATCATTTTCCCACACCTCCTGGATCTGGTATGTTTTTTCGACAAAGGTGCCACCGTAGCTGCACCATATCATCCTCCAACGACGCCCTCCTCATCCCTCACCTCCGGCCCCCTGTGTCTTCACTCTTCACCGACTTCGCTCCCACATTGAGTTCTTCAGATTCATAAAAGGGTGGGTAAATCGAAGGTTCCAAATCCATCAAGTTCATGAGATCCATCGACTTCCCAATCAATTGATTTCATCAAGTACATCAGATCCATCGAGTTCCAGATCCATCGATTTGACAGTGGTCGGTGGTTGGTCGTCGTTGGAGGTGGTCGGAGCATATCTCTTCCAGATCTATCTCTCTCTCTCTCAATCTCTCAGATCTCTTCTCTCGATCTCTATCTCCTCTCAGATGTCTTCTCTCGATCTCTATCTCCTCTCAGATCTCTTCTCTCGATCTCTATCTCCTCTCAGATCTCTTCTCTCGATCTCTATCTTTTTTTTTTCCTCATCTTCTTCACAAAAGTATGATATTAATTTAGGTTTTTCAATCTATGTTTGATTTAGTTTTTAAATCTGGGTTTAATTTAGGATATTCAATGTTATTAATGTTCTTGAGATTAGATTTGAATTTAGGGTTTGATTTATATTGGGTTTTGGTTTTTTTTTCTTGGTGTTTATGTTCTTGGTGTTCATCATGGTGTTCCTGTAGAAGATGAATGTTCAAGAAACAAGAAAACCTATCAGAGCAATAAAGTAAATTACAAGTTGGGTCTCTGTGGTTTTATAATTTAACTTAAAAAAGGTAAACATATCGAAAGGACTAAAATGCCCTTCACTTAACGGTTGGAGTTAACTCTTGTTAGCGCCAGGGACCAAATCGTTTCGAAAACACGAACCACATGGCCTAATTGGAATAAAAAAATTGTAGGGACCATTTTCGTTATATTTTTTAAACCACAGGGACCAAATCCATAATTTACTCTATAATTTAATTTAAGTTTATATGATGTAATTTATTTTTGGTTTAATAATGTATGTTTTTATGAATTAATAATTGACTATTTTATTAGAATTCAATGGTTATTTTAATGGGAATTTTATTAAAATGCCCCAACTTTGACTAAATCTTACACAACTGCCCCTTCTCTCTCCCATTTTGCAAAAATGCCCCGTATTTCCACGATATGGGCCACGATCGCGGACCCTCTAATTTTGGCCCGCGAAACTGGTCCGCGATGGGCCGTGATGGGTCCCAAATTTTCACTTTTGGTCCCTGTCCGCGATATGGGCCACGATTTGGGCCGTGATTTTCATGTTTTTGGAGTTTTCACGTGTTTTTGCATGTTTTTACTAGTTTTTTTCAACACATATTGTCTGAGTTGCTTCAATTATGTTCAATTATTGTACTGGGAAGATGAATTTGTGGTTGCAATTCATCTTCCCCACTGAAATTTCATCCATAAATATCAGTAAAATGCATTCCATAATCGTTCATCCATTCCATTGTGGTTGCAATTCATATCCATTCCATTCTTCTTTCTTGCTTTCTTTCTTCATCATTTCAGTATTTTCTTTCTGAGATACTACTGAAAAAATGAGTTCAATTGTTGCAAAAGCTAAGCTATATTTCTGTTGCGATGGTGAATGGGTGTAAGACAACAATCAGTAGAATTTTGCTTATAAATCTAAGCATGGTTTAAAATTGCCAGTAAACTTTACACATAAGAAGTTTCTTGCATACGCCATGCAAAAATGTGGAATCGAACCTTCTGCTGTTCGCAACTTAGTGTACAAGAATGATGATGGATCAATGGTGGATGAGAGTCTCAGTTTAACAGGTAACAACGATAACAGAGATGTTTAATGATTTCAACTTGTCATCCCTCTCATATTCATTCAAAGTATTAATCGTTCAACAATATTACAATGGAAGTAAAGGAACGACTTAATCTCTCTAAGCTCTAATGAATGTGTTAGTGTCAATTTTGTATATTGTATTCAAGTTGAGGGGCTAATTCTGAAAATATGTGTCTAGGTATAAATAGCCTAGATGAATTCATTTTACAAAACACTTTCACTTTCATATCTTAGAATTCACTGTGCATTTCTCTCTATATTGTAATCTTTGTGTTCTTGATGTTAATGAGAGATGGACAGCACTTTGAGTAAATCTTGATTACATTACTTGCAAATTGGGATTATAGAATGATAATAAATCGCTAATGAAAACTCTAACCTAATTCTAAGGTTAAGACTAACCTTATATACTAAGGCTTTTAGGCAAACAAGGCCTAAGCCCATTAGGCTAATCTAAGCCCATTTAACAATAATGGCTTTTACAATTAATAAATTAAACTAATTAATCCTATATAATTATTTATATATCTTTCTAATATGTAGGACATTTATGGTCCTAACAATCTCCCCCTAAAGATATATAAATAAAAATCGGTCTTGAAGTCTTCAGATCTTGATCTTCTCTTCCTTTAGTGTTGGTTCCAGTTTTCTCAACAATGATCTTAACCTTCAGTTAGTTCAGATTTAGATATGGTGCGGAAGCGTATTTAAGAACTGAAAGATAATGCAAGGTAGAAGAACACACAATATCAAATAAAAAGTATGTAAGAACAAATGAATATCTCCAAGATTACTGTATTTGATATATATTAAGAACACCAAAAACTTCAAAGGATTATCAAGAAATCTGCAGTTAATGGTGTGTGTGAGAAGTGCAAAGCTTAATGATATATGTGTACTTTTGTGGTATTAAGCTTAATAGAAGAACTCAACATGAGTCTTCTATTTATACTACTTCTAAAGGGGACATACTTTAGACAATAAGGACTTATCTACAGTTGACGGGATCGTATGAACAGTAGCTAGGTACGATGTTCATTTAATGTGTATGTTCCAATTCTGACAGAGCCCTATCAGAGTTTGACACGTGTAGTTGATGTCAGGGCACGCCTGGAAACAAGTGGATGAACGGATCCTGGAACAGTAGAAAGATATTTGTAAATCTTCTAAGTCTTCAGTATAAACCGCAGAGGCTCTGTCAAGGGTGACAGAGGTTCTGCGGCTCGGTCCTCTGTGAGCAGTACTTCTGCAGATTCTTGCCTTCTGTCTTCTTGGGTTCTTCTGCAGGGCCTCTGTAGGTTACTTCTGTACTTAGACTATTTTCACTACTTTCACAAACATAAAGATTGGAGCTAACAATCTCCCCCAACTAGTGAAAATTAAAAATTTGAAAGTGCAAGGATTTTCTAAGTACAAGAACATTTTTCTTTTCATATTAGATTATGCCAGAGGCATTTACATTTGATTGTTTTTGAAAAAGAAAAATTTCAGAGGATTTGTTTGTTTGACTCAGACGTTGGCATCTTTGAAGTCATTGTAACTTTTGCGGTCGAGTCCTTGTTGTATTAGCTCGTGATAGAAACTGATGCAGAGTTTTCTGAAGTTGATGGTTGCATCTATGATCTCTACCAGTCTGTCGGCTAGGCTTTGTTCCATGAGCTCTGTACCTCTGTGTTTTACAAGGATCGCTCTGAATTCTGTCAAAGTACTTGTCGCGTACTTCTGACAGTCCATCTCTACGAACAACTTTGATTTACCAGAAGGATCTAGAAAGACTAACCCGACCCTTGGATTTGTGATGATCGAGTTTGGTGTAGCAGAGGGAGGGCAGTAGTCTTCTGGTGGTTGAACGGTCAATCTTTTTACTCCAAGATCTCGAGCCAACTGAAAATCTACCATGCTGTATAACAGAAGCTTCTCGCGTATGGCTTTTCTTATCACCCTGTATGCTCTGCGAACTTCATCTGTTGTGAAGTTCTCTTTCGTCCATTCCAGAAGGTCAGGTAGATCATAAGGATTGAGATTCCTAAGATCTACATCTGTGAATTGGTTCTGAGATCTGTTCTCCCTTCTGACCTTGTAGATGTTGTAAGAGAGTGTAGGCCAGGTTCTGGTTTTGGAGAACTTACAGTAGATAACCTCGACGGTTTTGGATGTGGAGAAGACTTCGTGTTTAGGCTTGGGTTTTGTTCTGGTGAATAGGTTTTCAAGATCAGCACAGAAGTCCGGGTCTTGAATGGTTGGTTCTGATTGATCCATTATGCCCATTATGCTGTATAAGTACCTGTATACCACTTCTTCCATTTGTGGTGGTGGTGATTGAGGTAAGGTTCTGCGCAGAGCATCTAACTTGTTCTTGACTTCTGCTACTCGATCCTCTGAAGGTTTTGCCTTTGGATCCAGAACAGGAATATTTGACAGAGGAGTGACACCAAAAGCCCAGTCTTCTTCTTCAGGCTTTGGTGTCATAATAGCATCGAAAGAGCTCTTCATTAGTTTCTCTGTTGGAGGTTGACGCTTTGGCCTTTTCTTTTGTGGTTCCTCTGTCATTATCCCTTTACCCTTGTCTTTTGCCTTCTTCTGATCTGTTTGTAGAGATGGGGTTGCCTCTGTAGGATTTGACGCTTGAGTCTCAGAGGGCTTGATTGTTGGAGGTTCTGTGGGGGTTGCCTCTGTTGGATTTGACACTTGAGTTTCAGAGGGCTTGATTGCTGATTTGGGTTCTGTTGGAGCGGTTTCAGGTGTTTTGCTCAGATATTTTCTTTTGTGAGAAATGGTTTTGGTTCTTGGGTTGGTTTTAGGTGTTGGGGAAGGTAGTTCTTCTTCAGAAGATGTCAGAATTTGGAAGCTTTCTTGGGTTTGGACATCTTCTCCGAATATGGAGGGGAATTGGGTTGTGGCTGGAGTTTCTTCAGAGATCATTTCCACAGAGGTGGTTGTTGCCTCTGTGGACTGTTGTGTTCCTCCTTGGGTTTGAGTTGGAGGTGTAGAGGATATTGGTTCTGCGGATACCGGTGGAGCTGGTAGACCTCTGTTTGCAGCTTCTTCCCTTTGTTTTTCCCTTTGATTCTCCCCCTCAGGATGATCTGATGAATCATCAGAGTCATCATCAGAGTCATCCTGACCCTTATCTGTCGTACCTTCTGCTCTGCACGATGCTGTTGGCTTTTTAGGCTGTGGAGTGGCTCCTGCGGCTATAAGTTTTGCGCACACGTCATCGCATAGGCCAAAAAGAGTTGCGAGTTCTGCTTCTGTGTTAAAGCGCATTCTGCCGACGCTCTTCCGAAAGTCTTTCACATAGGTGTGGTTGGCGATTGTAAAGGCCTTGATCATTTATGTTACTTGGTTGATCACACTTTGGCCAAGTTCTGTGAGTTGTGCTCTGGTTATATAGTCGGATGGCTGCATTATCAAAGTATCCCTTGCTGTTTGTTCGTGAACTTGTGCTAGGGCCTTCTTCAAGTTTTCAGGTGTAAGGCCAGCAGAGGTTGAGGATTGCTCTTTTATCTTTTCAAGCAAGTCTTTTACAGAGCTTTGGAATGCAGAAGTCGTGACTTTCTCGAACTCAGTAGCAGCAGATGCAGATGTGGTAGCAGAGGTTGTGGCAACAATTTTCATCTGGGCTAGAGCAGATTGCACCTCTGTGGACAAGTTGTCCATTTTGGTGTTCATGTTGGAAATGGCCCGAGTGGTAACTTCTGCAAAAGAATTGAAAGAGCTTTTCAACTCCTTCAATGTGGTGTTCACAGAGGTGACAAGGGTTTGGAACTCATCCCTTGATACATGTGAACTAGTTGTAACCTCTGGGGGAACACATTCATCCCAGAGTGAGTCTATGTTCCTGAGACACCTTCTTTCGTCCCTGTTTTGATGTTGAGGACGGAAGGATTTCCTTCTGATCTTCGAGCAGAAGCATCTAGTGCTTCAGACTCTACAGAAGTTCTGAGAATGACATTGTCTAGATCCACTCCAGAGGTGGGTACTAGATTATCCTTCTGTTGACTCGGAGACTTATCTAGAGTCTCTCCGTCTTTGTACACTCTAATCTCCTCTGAAGAGATGTTTGGACCTAGTTGTGTGCATGTGGCAGAGGAAACAAATTCCTCTGCAAGGATTTCTGTTGTGATCTGGGGCAATAGATCACTTACTAAGGGCAAATCCTTTTGAGAGGATTCCCCTGGAATGGTTTCCCCGGTTATTAATGGTACAGAGGATGAAAGAATTTCCTCTGTCCGGATGGTTTGTGTTGGGGTCGAGCTGTGCGGCTCTTTTTCAATATTACCTTCTGCTGCTAGACCAACGGTAATAGAAGTGTGGGTTGCACTGGAAGATGGTTGTGGATGTGTTCCTTCTTCTTTTTCGGCATCTTTTTCCTTTTCATTTTCTTTTTCTCCTTCTGCTCTAACCACATCTTCTGTGATCCCTTCTGTCAATACATTTAACCTAATCACTTCCTCTGTCTTTTCTTCTTCTGTTACCTCTTCTTCCCTTGGACCTAGGGAATCGTACATAGGATGAGTACCAAAAAGTTGTTGTACATAGGGGTGCATAACCTGTGTACCGTGAGAGGCAGAGATTACTTGCTCTTGGCTTCTTCTGTGAACATCAAGGCCAGGTTGAAGGAAGGGGTTCTGCAGTATCTCTAGGGTCTCAGCCAAATTGGCTCTTGGAGTTTGGTCATCATCAGCTAACTCTGAGTCAACTCCAGAGATTGTAAAATCGGGATCTTCTGCGGCTTCTTCGTTTTCATGTGACAGAGCTTCTGCAGTCCATCCAGCAGTGTCAAGAGTGTTGGCAAATTCAGGACGTTGGAGGAAGTCAGAGAAATCCCCATGATGTGCATAGTTGAGGGGATTGGGGGATTGCAGAGGTGATTGTTGGGTTTGTTCTTCTGCTACTTCTTCTGTTACCTGTTCCTCTACGTCGTCTGCTACTCCTTCCTCTGTAATTGTTTGCATAGGAGACAGATGTTTCCCAGTTTTCTTCTTGCTCTTTCTCCTCTTGGGTTTAGGTGCCCCTTCCTCTGAGGCTTTGGATTTTCTCTTCTTCTTTTCCTTTGGGGGAGGTGGAGGAGCAGAAGATCCAACTTCTGTGGCATGAGGAGGAGAGGTTTGAGTTTCGACAACAGAAGTTGAAGTACCCTCTGTGGTTTTCCTCTTTGTTTTCTGTTGAGGAGTTGAGGCAGAGTAGATGGATTTCCTCTGAGCACGGAATCTGGCTTGATTGTCTTCATGCTTCTGAAAAGCAGCTGCCCATTCTTCATCTGTCAACCTATCTAATACTTCTGTTCCTATGGGGGCTCCTAGACGCGGGGGTGTCATAGGACTTGGTTCTGGAGTCCTATGATCGCGTATGCAATCTAATTCTAGTTCTTCGTCCCTTACATATCCCAGAAGTTTCTTTGGCAGAGGTCTGCAGTGTGGGTATCCATCAGCATGTTCTGTTGGGGAGTTTTTGGTCATAGCATATATCTTGGTTGTTGGTCCCTCCATTGGCCATTTTTCAAGCAAGAGTAGAGGCTCTATCAGAACACCTAGAATTCTTTGAAACTACAGAGGAGGTAGAGCTCCTGTTGTCTGTGACCTTTTCTGCTGGAAGGTGATCTTTCTGTCGATGGTGTTCACCATTTCTTGCATCATGAGAGTGGCGAAGTCCAGAGGTAGGTCAAAGTAGACTCCATACATTATGGCTAGTATTTGGTGTGAGGTTTGATCTGGACTCCCCACTTTTCCTGTTAGGCACCTGTTGAGTATTGAAAAGAGTGTATTCCACAGAGGTGGTAATCTGCCTCTGCGGATATCGTTTCTCTTTCTCAGGGTTGTGTTGTACCCTAACATTTCGACAAACTTGCAGAGTTCTTCATCTGTGGGTTCCTCTGCAAATCTCTTTAAGCCTAGAAGACCTCTGGTAGGTAGACTGAACTCAAGAGAGAACATAGTTCTGTTGAACTTGAGTTCAATATGTTCAGATTTATCAGGTTTAGAGATGTACCCTTTGATTTGTCTATCCTGTTGGTCAAATCTGCAGCTCTGCCAGAATTGATTTATGTACCTGGCAGGGATTTTATCAACGGTTTTGGTAAGGAGAGGGTAGAGTATATGTTGTTCCAAAATATGGAGAAGTATAGCACGTGCTTCTCCAAAAGCAGTTTTGGATGGAACAAGGTAGTGGTTATTGGGTTTTAAAGGTAGAACATTTGTAAAATGTTCATTTTCTAAGAAGTTTTGAAGGTGGGTGGTCGGAGCAAAATCTGCTTCATTGCCAGAGTTATCTTGCTCCAGGTTTCTGGCGATTTCAGGATTTTCTGAATGCTCAGAGTGTTCAGGGGAGTTCGCCAGTGAGTGTGCAGGGGAGATATCTTGAGAAAAGGAGGCCATTCTGTGTATGGAGATAAGAATTTTGCAGGTTTTTGCAAGGTTCGCCGGAGAAGAAGATAGGAGTTCGTAATGTTTATGAGGATTGGTAACTTGGGTTTTATACTGAAGGATAACGGTTAGAATTCTGAAGAGGTAAATATATGGAAGTGAATAAAATTTGGAATCCGTGCTCGAGTGTAAACGGCTGGTTCAACTTTCCAGAATAACGTGTGCCATGTACGCCCAATGAATGTGAGACACGTCATCAGTGTCAGAGTATGACAGGACGTCGTGCGCGGCCCATTAATGCTAGGCGCGTGGGCTTCTTTACCTCCACATGATTTTTACCCTTAGTAAAAATAGCCGTTACTGTTACAGAATTTCCCAGTTTTGAAAATGACAGAAGCTCTGTAGAGATAGAGCTCTGTTGTTTGAAACTCTCTTTGTATCCTCTGTTGCTTGCACCTTTACCAAAAACGTTTGAAAAACATTGGAGAGGATCGATAGATTTTTAGAGAAGAAATTGCATTCACAGAGGTTTTGGAGCTCTGTCAGAGCTAGCAGAAGCTCTATGAGAGGAAATTTCTCATAACTAAAAATCTATTAAACTTTTTGATCATCCAGGTTTTTAATTGTTTTAAGAATTGTTTTTAGGACATATTTTGAAGTTGGTGTCCTAGAAAACTGTTTTGGATAAGGTTCTGTGCGAGTAACTCCTTTTAAAAGCCTATGTTGGTCAATAGTTTCTTTGGTGGAATGAGCTCTGTGACCAACAACCTTTTGAGAATCTCAAAGTGTGCATATGTGCAAAAGAGGTCTTTTTGAGATGACATTCATAACCGATCGAAAGAGTTTAAATTTACGATCATAGAGATTTTCTCTGCCAGAGCCTCTGTTGAGCTCAGCAGAGGCTCTATGACCTCAAATTTCTCATAACTCAAAATTTATGCATCTTTTTGATCATTTGAAGTTTGAAATGTCTTTGGCAGTGTTTCTAGGAAATATTTGGAAATTTGTGTCCTAGAAAACTGTTTTCGAAAATGATTTTGTATGAGATACTCACTTTTGGACTTTCCTTTGTTCGATGAGATTCTTGACCTCTGTTGATTGTGGTTGATCACAATTCTTCTTTGGCTCCCCCTTGAATGATCAACTTCTGTACATCATTCAAAGTCTCCTTCTGCTCCCCTTGATCTATGCTTGGGTCAAAATTTGATAAGTAATGTTTTAGGACATAGATCAAGTTTCTCAGAGGTTCTGAGCAATCCTACAGAAGCTCTGTTTTTGTGCAGAACACTTGGTGATTGAGAATTTATATTCAGAAATAAATTAAACAGAAACAATAAAAACAATGTATGTACATATTTACAGAAGAGACGACTCATACTTACAGAGGTTTTAACTCATGTTTATCATTCCCAACTTACTCACCAAGAAAAGAAATCTTTTCTCATCAAGTGCCTTGGTGAATAAGTCTGCAAGCTGGTATTCCGTGGACACAAAATGCATTTCTATTGTGTCGTATTCAACATGATGTTTTAAGAAGTGGTAACGGATGTCGATGTGCTTTGTTTTTTAGTGCTGTACTGGATTGGCAGAGATGGCTATGGCGCCCTTTGAGTCACAGAGGATGGGAATCTTGAATATGATGTGGCCATAGTCTTTGAGATGAGTTTTCATCCACAGAACCTGGGAGCAACAGCTAGCAGCAACAACGTATTCGGCTTCTGATGTAGATGTGGATATGCAGTTCTGCTTCTTAGAGGTCCAGCTGACTAGTTTACCACCTAGGCTTTTGCATGGGGACTTCTTTACTCCCCCTCGACTCTACTCCCCCTCGGCTTTTGCTAACTCTCCCTCAACTTGATATTCGGTGTCTTTGAATCTGTACCCTTTCTCCCCTCATAATGAGTAGGAGCATCCGGAGCATCATGCACGTTCAAAGACAATAGTAACGAGTAGCAAAAAATCCAGATAAAACAGTAAGTAACCAGAACGGGGTAAAAAGCTAACACAGAAACACGTTAGTAACTGTTATCACAACAATTTAAAAATTGTGTGTCCTATGTTTAGAGTTGGCAATGGGGTATCTCTGATAGGACTTCCAGTTATCACTGAAGAAAATTCAAGAAATTAACTTCTCAAATTGTTCCGGCAATATCACAAAGATATGCAATTGGAATCACAAAGACTCGTGCATGTGTGAAAGAAAATAAATTCTATCTGTTTGGCTCAAAACATTGTTTAACTCGGGACGCAAGTTAAAATCAATTGACACAGTGAATAGAATATGAAGTTCGAAGACCGGAGCTGATGTCTTCCTTTTTCAATATCTAAGACCTCCGAGTGAGGAATAGATAGATTATGTGCTAATTCTCCGTGAATATATGAAACAAGCATCTGATGTGAGATACTTGAGTGGCTGGGTGGGGTGACACGAGTTATCGACACTGGGTCCATGTCTGTTTCAATATTCATCTCCAAAGAACGAGAATGAATAGATTGTGTGGTTACTCGGATAACTGACTCGGTTTGGTAAGGACCAATAATTCTTTTAAGTCCTGTAACAGCCTCACCGTATTCTTTTCTCTCCAAACTCATCTAACAATCTAGACCCCTCACTGTTGTCTATAAAAGATGTGTTTCTTGGGTAGGTCCTTCCGGTTCTGGCTTGACCATAGAAACAATGTAAATCCTAACACTCCTTTCATGTATCGAGTAGAACAGTTTAGTAACACAGTTGAAGTACGAGTTCTAAACTGAAATGTTTAGAAGTCAAAGCTTTTAAGAACGAGTCCTGATCTGAGGTGATAAGAAGTCATTCAAATTAAGTCCGAGTTCTGATCTGAAGTAATCAGAAGTCAACAAAAAAACATTTGAAATATGGAATATCAAGAAACAAAATCAAGCGCAAAACAGAATGACTCAGTAAGCACAGTATTTTTCAATAAATGAGACAATGATCAGAAAGTTTAATTGTGAGAAACAAGTCACAATTAATATATCAGATAAGAATTGAATCATTAATATGAAATGATGAACTATGAACACAAAGTGGAATTCAAAAACCGAGTGTATTTCCATCGAAAAAGCAACAAACATTTGAGACATGGAAATAACTAAATCAAGAGAGTTTTGGACATGGCAATCATGGAAGTTAAACTTAGACAATAACAAACGCAAGTAAGTTATTCAGAATGAATTGCCAATGTCTTTGAATTCACTTAGAAGTTCACTTACCTTTCATGAGATAGTACTCCCCCTCAAAATTGGCATAACCTTTGAATGCTCGTCATGTGATGTGAATAATAGAAATTAAAACCCGCACATGACATTCCTGCAAAACAGATTAGACAGATTTTGGTATCCATCTTTTGATGGATCCTTGTTGGTTAGTTGCCCTCTGAGGACCAGGGATACTATAAGTACCATACCAATACTTAGCATGGTCTTTCTTTACAAACTCACTTGTTCCACAATAAGAGCAACACAACTTCTGTGTAGATAAGCTGATCAGTTTATTAACAGAGTAAACTCGATCAGTTTTCACAAAAGGTTTAGCGTGGAAAGCTGTGTTGTTCTTTTCACTCTTAACAGGGACAAATGGCTTTGGAGTAGGAGCGGATCCTTTAACTCTCCAAACCATGTTTACTTTCTTGAAAGATGGATTATCTTTATTGTCAACACGAGAATTATAGAAAAGATTGGAAGGTCGAATCTGATCTTTTGAAAAAACATTTGATTTGACAAAATTCTTTGAATCAAATTTAACCATTTGTTTCTTCAAAGTCTCGGTTGCTAATCCAGATAATCTCTGTGTAAGTTTAGAAATCTCAGTCTGAAAGATTTTTCTCTCTTTTGCAAAATCATCTTTCAGACATTTAGTTCTAAAGCCTTCAACCTTCTTTTTCTCAGTCTCTTTGCTTAGAATGTCTAATTCTTTCTCCAGATCGGATATTTTCAAAGAAAGTTCTCCATTCTTTTTAGAAAACGATTTGCGTTCAGATTCAAACTTCTCTCTTTCTAAAATTAAAACTTTTTCAAAGTCAGAGATTTGTTTTGAAAGTTTTAGACACATAAGCTCAAGACTCTTCTTCTCTTCAAGAGATTTGGTTGAAAACCCAGATTGCTTTTGAATAAGCAATTGTCTTTCTTTTGCAAAACATTCTTTCTCCTTTTCAAAAACCTTTTCAAGAGTAGTTAGTTTACATTTAAGCTCAAGGTTTTCACAGTTCAGGAGTTTACTTTTCTCTTCTTCTTCAGCCAGCTTCTCAGAACTATTCCAGATTTGAGATTTCAGTTCCTTCAGTTCTTTGATGTACTTGTTGCACAAGTCATCTGATCGCTTGATATTCTTTTCATGTAGTCTTGCTTGCTCTTTCTCAGTATCCTTGATGTCACCTCGTGATGATAGATCAGATAGCTTCCTTTTCAGCACAGTGTTTTCAGACTCTAATGCTGTTGCCTTTTCTTCAGATTTAGTAAGCTTCTCAGAACCTTCAATTGTTTGCAATTT
This sequence comes from Saussurea involucrata, assembly GCA_033807775.1. Classification (NCBI taxonomy): domain Eukaryota; kingdom Viridiplantae; phylum Streptophyta; class Magnoliopsida; order Asterales; family Asteraceae; genus Saussurea; species Saussurea involucrata. Next base: position 60,650,653 of record CM066313.1, on the reverse strand, counting down.
GAGTTCCTCCCGTTCTTTGAGGATCTTGTCTCTAAATTCATATGCAGACTTGATATTGAAATCATACATTTCTTTATAGGCTTTACACGCAGGATTAAAGCAATGCAACATTGTTACCTGAAAAAATGATCGTTAATCGGTGTTATTTTGAAGAATCAAAAATTGCGGAAGAAAATCAAAAATTAAACCAGAAAAACAAATTTATAAAATAAATTCGTTTTAAAATTTTGAAATCTGATTATTATAGGAGCGAACGAAATCAAACTTCGATGGTGAAACCTGCAAGATAAACAAAACAAATTAGATCGAACAACGACAACTAAAATCATATAAAATGATAATAGTCGCAAATTATCTCAAAGATCACAAAAAATTGCAAATCAATCGTTAAGAAAAATTGCAACTTTTGATAAAAACTTTCAGTCACGAGACGTTCGGTAACTCGGGTACCGACGAGAAATTACCAATCAAAACTTATCAAACACAACTTACCGGATAATTGGATGTTACCGGATGATGTGAGAACTTACCGGATGAATGTGCTTTCCGGATGAACCTTGGTTACCAATAAAAAACTTACCGGGTGGTTGAGATTCTTACCGGACAAAAACCAAATTGTGACTTACCGGATAAAAAGGAACTTACCGAAACACAACTTACCGGACAATTAAGTTGTGACTTACCGGACGAAAAAGATTTACCGGAAAATTAAGTTGTGACTTACCGGACGACAATTCAAACTTACCGGGTGACGAATACTTACCAGGTAAAAGAGATTCTCGCAAAAAAAATAACTTACCGGATGGAATTATGGCTAATTAATAAATGGATGCAACCTTCAAAATGAGTAACGAGATTCAAATTTGGAGTGCACAAAAATTGAAATATGTATGCATTATTTAATAAGGGACACGTACCTAGCTGCTAAAAATGATGGATCAAAAGTGATGGTCAACCAATGAAGGGAAGTCAAAGATTACTGCTAAGAATGAGTTTCATGCGGAAAAATAGGGAAATTAATTAAAATACCCTAAGTCAAACCAAGTGTTACCAAAATACCCAAAATCTCTCCCAGTTTGCAAAAATACCCCTTTTTCCGCGATGGGAGCCCGCGATCGCGGGCCAGGGACCATTTCTGACACTTTTTTAAACTTGCAGGGACCATTTTTGAAAAATGGAATCCCGCGATCGCGGGCTCATCCCGCGCTGGGGTTATTTTTGTGACTTTTCAATTGCAAGGGACCATTTTTGAAAAATTCCAGGGACCATTTATGAAAAATTGAACCGCGATCGCGTAGAATCCCACTGTTCACCCCCGCTTTCTTTCAATTTGATGAATTTAAAATAAAATGTTACACTTTCAACCCCTATACTTATTTACTAAATTTACTTTATACCTTTTACTTTCATTATTTTAATTTTACATTTAACACATATAATCGTTTATTAACTAAAATACGTTAAAAAAATACGTTTTAATTTTAACAAATTACAACATTATAATCGTCTCTTCGATACGTTCGAAATGAGCCCAATCTTGAATTTTTTTGGATTTATATATTTTAATATATATCATATACAGTTATACACTACATAAAAAAAATATTTTTTATATTTAAAATTCATACTCTTATAGTTAATTATTTAATTTATGGTACATCTCTTATTTTTTTTTCAATTTTGTTTTACACTCCTATCGCATTAACATAATAATCATATATTAACTAATTCATTAAATCGTTTTAAATTATTATTATTTGAATGTGTTTATAGATATCGTGAATGGCAATAGGAGAAGGTAGAATTGTTTATAAATGGGGTTTTGACAAGTTGGTATCACTGGACTCATTTAAGAATTGTGAAAATGGGTATTTGGCGAATGATGATTCATGTGTGTTTGGAGCTGAAGTATTTGCAGTTACAGAGTATTGCAAATCATCTTCCCAACCGAAACGGATACAGTGCATGTAAACAAAGAAATCTATTACTGGAAGGCGTCCTGGAGTCCTGTGATCAAGTTAACCTTTTCCTTGATCACGTCCTCCATTCCCATGTAGTCCGATTCGAGTTCTTCTAGTTCCTCTTCAGCTTCCTTAATCTCTCGTTGCAGCTGCCGAACGTGAGCCCTAGTCATGGCCAGTTCTCGTTTCTTCTCCGCTAGATACTCCATTTTCCCCTGCTGAATCCCCCTGTTATGGTTCCACATACCCTTTACCTTTTCGATACCGGCGTTCGCCTCATCAATGGCTTTTTGCACTGCGGGAGTAATTCGTTGACTTTGTCGAAGACCCGTCGGCATAAAATCATACATTGGTGGGGTTCTCATGCCATTATCGAAGTAGTAATTGTCGGATGCCATCTCCCAGTCTGCTTCCTCCTCAGGCGTGAATGGAAAATCGGCTGCAGTTCGCCCACAGTTTGTCCACTCCTCGTCTGTTTCCGGTACCTTCCAGGTACTCCGGCGAGCTCCGTCGTTCAGTGGTTGGCAGGCTCCCGAACGTGAAGTTCCAGCCACATTCGCCGACCTGTTCCCCCTTGATCTTGAACCTCCATCCATTGTGTTAAAAAAAGTGAGAGTGTGTTTGTATAAAAGATAGATAGGAAGTTGTGAATTACTACTTCATCATGCCATCTACTTATAGCCGTGAAAATGTATGTTCTTCATCAGATATGGTCAAAGATTTCGTCTGAAAAAGTTTCCTGCATGATTCGTCTGAATAGTTCACTGCAAGATTCGTTTGAAAAGAGCCTGTAAGATTACACTGAAAAAGTAACTGCAATATTCGTGTGCTCTTGAATAAAGGTCTTTCATTAGGCAGAAAATTAGTCTTTAAGTAGTCAAACATAGCTAATTAATGAGAATTTAGATCAGATTTATATGGTACTATCAAATGCAAGTTTCTATAATATAGGTATTGTTCTACATTACATGATACCAATTTTTGCATCATATGAATCACTTCCAGACAACAAGAACCAATACCCCAATAATCAAGAAATAAATGCTTGTTCATCCAATAATCTATGTATTAGGATTATCGCAAGTTTCATAAACCTACTTACTAGGTGTTGGAAATATGGGTTTTACTAAACTTTGGACGCATTTAAATTTATATATATGTGTTATATATAACTAACTTTTAGTAGGTTTATGTTCTCCTATATGAGAGCTTCGAAATGATATATAATGCGTCCAAAATGGAGTATGTGTGAAAGAGATATCGATACTCAAAGTTGAGTAAATGGATGAAATTAGCAAAAACCAAATGAAGTAAACGGTAACTGTATCACAATACTTTAACAAAATAAGTTAATACTAAAAATAACAATTATTTAATGTTACATAAACAACCTAACTACTTAGACAATGCGCATAAATTGACTCCGCCATATGTCGGCGGAAATCCATTGCCTCATCGTCGGTTTCGTTAGGGGGTACCCATATCTCCTCGTTATTTATCAACTTTTGGACATTACGACATACCCATACACCGCAATCCGCATATAACCCAGTCTGCTGGGGTACTTGGTCGGCCATCTTTGTGCGAAAGATACTTGACATTTCTCGACGTCTATGATCCCCTATCAATGAAAAGAACGTATATAGTTTTGCTTTAAACGATTGCATCTGCTCTGTCAATTGTTGTTTGCAGAGACCGTCCTTTTCGCTGTCATATAGGGTCATGACCATAGTGTCAAGTTCAAACACTCCAAGCAGCCAATGTCTGGGATGCAAGCATATGGGGATGTACACCTGAAATATTACAATATATGTCATATATGTTATTAAATAAAATAACAGTAAAACGATTTACATACCCTATCGAGGAGAGTCCAAGAGGTCCCTTCCGAGCCATTGCATATTTCGACCACGGAGGCGGGACCTTGATGGTCCATCAGTATACACTGAAAGAACATAGTGTGCATGATGGTCCACCTCGTGTCTACGCCACGATGTTTTTGCAACAGGCTAACCCAAGAATCGACGTGCTATGCATAAAAAATAGATGGTTAGACATGTAATATAAATATATTTGATTATATATGACTATAATTTAACTTCATACTAACCGTATCGTCTAAGTCAGAGTTCACAGGGTCATCCGCAAGCAATGTTTCAAAAAACGAGGGGTTGATTTCTAAGCCCCCGTAAGGGGTGAATGTCAAGTTGGGGAGGCGACCAGTCCGGCACATCCTCATTATTTCTGATGCCGGGTGAGGCTCCGGTGAAGGCACCTTTCCCTTTTTCTTTCCTCCCTTCTTTCCCCCCGCTTTCTTTGCTTGTTTTTTAGCGGCCGGTGGTGTCGTAGATCCTTGTTGGCCAAACGGGTAACGAAACCATTGTGAAATTGATCGCGACCGCTTTTGAGGGAGCGGGGTCACCTGTTGTGGTGGATCTACAACATCCATCGAGTCATCGTCAGGCTCCGAGAAGTGCTCCGAGAAGTGATCCTGGATAATAGGAGACCCCGTCTGAAAATTACGTTACTCAATGTTTTAAGTACAATTTAGGAAATGTTCACAATTAAACCAAAACTACCAAAATAACTTACAGTATGCATTTCCGGCCTGTAATAGTCATCGGCCGAACCGCCAAAGATGTTTGTGATTGCTGTGGTGGCGAACGACGGCATGTGCTGTGCCCCCGACATCCCGGCCTGCGTGACATTGATCATTAAAATAGTTACAAAATTAGGATTATCGATATATAACTATAATGGTTACTCAGTGTCACTAGCACTCTCCGGGATAGTCGAATATGATGTGGTGGCGAACGGCGGCGGCATCTGCGAGGTGTATGCCCCCGACATCCCGGCCTGCGTGACATTGATCATTAAAATAGTTACAAAATTAGGAACAAACATATAACTATAATGGTTACTCAGTGTCACTTACACTCTCCGGGATAGTAGAATAGGATGTGGTGGCGAACGGCGTTTGGGACATCCCGGCCCCCGACATCCCGGCCTGCGTGACATTGATCATTATAAGAGTTACAAACTTAGGAACAAACATATAACTATAATGGTTACTCAATGTCACTTACATTTTCAGGGAATGACGGATGGGATGTGGTGGCAAACGTCGCATGTGCCCCCTGTCCGAACGGAGCGGGGATCGGTGTCGTACTCGACAGCTAAAACAAATTTAGAACGTAATATTAATATACAAACTAAATAAACGTGGCCAACAAATTAAGTTAAACACTAACATTGACAGCGCTAAACTGTCTGTAGACTTCCTCCAGATAGTGTACACGTGTCTCTAGCGGCCCGTGGACGTAGTCCCACAGGACTTCATGTGAGCCACGCTGTGGCTCGTAGGAAGGGGCCGCCTGATATGGATTGTAGGAGGAGGAAGGGGCGCCTGGTAGGAGGAGGAAGGGGGCGCCTGGTAGGAGGAGGAACGGGGCGCCTGGTAGGAGGAGGAAGGGGGCGCCTGGTAGGAGGAGGAACGGGGCGGCTGGTATCCACCGGAAGGGGGCTTGTCGTCGTCTTCCTCATCTTCGGAAGTAGGGGGACGTCGAGCCCTTTCCGCCTCTGCGTCAATAAAGGCCACGCTGTCTCTGTACCAATCTGTGCCCATCTCGTCGACAGTAGGCACAAGGCGACCGGCGGGCAAGAGTGGCTTCTAAATATATGATAAAACATAAAAGAAATTAATAAGCGGGACTAACGTATGCAAATTGTAAACATAGTAAAAGAACTTACATTTCTAGACGCTTTGAAGAACTCAATCCAAAGCGACCTACTTAGGGTAACACGCTTGTCCCAACGGGTTCCCCTAAGTACTCGATCGTCGCGCTTGACGAAATATCGGATTGATGCGGGAAACATCTCCAAGATCCATATCTGGAATTAGACAAGAAGAGCAAGTACGTAAAAAGAAAAGCCAAACAGTTTGTATGTATTATTAACAATTGTTATACTACGTATCTAACCTTGAAGGCGTATGTAAAACCACAAAGATTCATCTTTGCATGTCGATCGGCGCGTCTGCCTATGGCTCGGTGCATATTAGAGTAGCAATGTGTCCAGATATGGCTACCCCACGGGTAGCTGTTAAACAGCTCAAGGTCCTCGACGGCCCTAAGGACCGTCGATGAAGCATGCTGGCTATACTCACGGCCCAGGAAGCCCATATCCACGATCACCACCAAGCATACACAGACAGCATCGTTGTCGGTTAGGGCACTAAGGCCCTCTTTCATCTTTTCCCGGGCTGCCTTCAGCTTCAAACGAGATGCTGAAATGCCGAAAACCCTAGGAACGAAGGAGCAGTCTTCTAAGGGAGGAAGGGGGGGAGCCTCTCCAAAAAGTATTCCTGTAATTAGACAGAACTCTCGACGCCCAAAATGCAATTGAGAGCCGAAGAAATCAAAATGCATCTCCTCCGGCTCAGCGTTGGCGTCCTCGACCTCCAACTGTAGAAACATGTGTACTAGCGTAGGGTCGCCACCAGAGTAAGACACATCCATCCATGGCCCAAACGGTGTCCCTCTATAGATGGTCTCAAGGGTATCTGCGCGATCACCTAATCCCCTAAACAGCGCTCCTAATTCCTCGATGTATGAAACTTTGCACCTTACCGTCAAGTCGATGTTAAAGAAATCCTTCTACATAGTCATTCACAGATGTTATAGTTAGTGTTATATATAGATGCTGCAGTTTATTTTATTTTATATAGATGTTGCGGTTTATTTTATTTCAACATATAATAGTGTTATATATAGATAAAGTGCGGTTTATTTTATTTCAACGTATAATAGTGTTATATATAGATAAAGTGCGGTTTATTTTATTTCAACGTATAATAGTGTTATATAAAGATAAAGTGCGGTTGTATTTTATTTCAACGTATAATAGTGTTATACATAGATAAAGTGCGGTTTATTTTATTTCAACGTATAATAGTGTTATATATAGATAAAGTGCGGTTTATTTTATTTCAACGTATAATAGTGTAATATATAGATAAAGTGCGGTTTATTTTATTTCAACGTATAATAGTGTTATATAAAGATAAAGTGCGGTTGTATTTTATTTCAACGTATAATAGTGTTATACATAGATAAAGTGCGGTTTATTTTATTTCAACGTATAATAGTGTTATATATAGATAAAGTGCGGTTTATTTTATTTCAACGTATAATAGTGTTATATATAGATAAAGTGCGGTTTATTTTATTTCAACGTATAATAGTGTTATATATAGATAAAGTGCGGTTTATTTTATTTCAACGTATCATATTGTTATATAGAGATAAAGTGCGGTTTAGGGACCCTAGTTGTCATTCTTAAAAGTTTAGGACCTAATTGGCATTTTTAAAAGTTTAGGGACTTAAGTTGTCATTCTTAAAACCGTAGGGACCTAAGTTGTCATTCTCAACATTTTTTTATAAAAAACACATATTTAACAATTTTTTTATAAAATGTGTTTTTTTTTATAAAAAAATTGTTAAGAGTGTGTTTTTATAAAAAAATTGTTATAGTTTTATGGTTTTATGTTTGAATGTGATATTTGTATGTTATAATGTGTATGTTGTTATAGTGTGTTTTTTCATATAAAAATTGTTAAAAATGTGTTTTTTTTTATAAAAACACACCCTTAACAATTTTTTATAAAAACACACTCTTAACAATTTTTTTATAAAAAACCTGTTTTTATAAAAAATTGTTAAGGGTGTGTTTTTATAAAAAAATTGTTAAGAGTGTGTTTTTATAAGAAAAACATTGTTAACAATATTTTTATAAAAACACACTCTTAACAATTTTTTTTATAAAAAAACTCTTAACAATTTTTATATGAAAAAACACACTATAACAATATACACATTATAACATACAAATATCACATTCAAACATAAAACCATAAAACTATAACAATTTTTTTATAAAAACACACTCTTAACAATTTTTTATAAAAAAAACACATTTTTAACATTTTTTTTATAAAAACTGTTTTTATAAAAAAAAATTAACAATTTTTTTTATAAAAAAACACATTATAAAAACCATAAAACTATAACAATTTTTTATAAAAACACACTATTAAACATTTTTTTATAAAAAAACTGTTTTTATAAAAAATTGTTAAGGGTGTGTTTTTATAAAAAAATTGTTAAGAGTGTGTTTTTATAAAAAAAACACATTGTTAACAATTTTTTTATAAAAACACACTCTTAACAATTTTTTATAAAAAAACACTCTTAACAATTTTTATATGAAAAAACACACTATAACAACATACACATTATAACATACAAATATCACATTCAAACATAAAACCATACATATCATGTTAAACATAGAACATATTCAAACATAAGTTATAAACACTATAACAACCTACAAATCATATATCTTAACTTAAAATGACATACAAAAAATAACAAATAACATAAGGAAAACATACCAAAGAGGTAATACGAGACATCTTCACAAAACCCGAACGCGTATTCCACACGAGAAAATTGAGAGAGTGGGAGAAAATTGAGAGAGTTTGATTAAAAATTGAGAGAGTGATTAAAAAAATTGAGAGTGGAGAGTGGCCGTGTCTTGGTCCCCCCCCCCCCCCTTATATAGTGCGGCCGAAGGAACAAGGGAATTAGGGTTTAGGGTTCGTCAAAGGGATTTTAGGGTTAACCCTGTGCCGACACGTGGCACAGGAGCCCGCGATCGCGGGAGGTCAACGAAAGTCAATCGCGGGCAGGGACCAAAAATGCACACGCGGGTATTCTTGAGGGGGGAAAGTTGTACCGCGGGAATTCTTGAGGGACCAACGCGGGCAAAGTGGGCAAACTTTGGTGACACGTGTAGCCCGCGATCGCGGGGGTCAATGAGTCAATCGCGGGCAGGGACCAAAACTGCACACGCGGGCATTCTTGAGGGGGGAAAGCTGGACCGCGGGCATTCTTGAGGGACCAACGCGGGCATTCTTGGTGACACGTGGCCTGGAGCCCGCGATCGCGGGCTCCATCGCGGATTTTTTGGGTACTTTCGTAAACTGGGAGAGATTTTGGGTATTTTGGTAAGAGATGGTCAAACTTAGGGTATTTTAATTAATTTTCCGGAAAAAAATATGTACCCGGAAAGTGGAAATTAAAATACCCGGAAAGTGAAAATTAAAGTTACCAGGAAAGTTGAAACCAATGTTACCCGGAAAGTGGGATCTTCTGGCAACTTTGGATATATCCGGTAACTTGAGATAATAGTGAACTTACCCGGTAAACTTCCGGACACTGCGACTGTGGTTGTAATTCGGATTTGAGATCGATAGGGTTGCTTGATTTCACTCCTGTAGGGTTAGATTTTGACCAAAAACACAAAAACAAACATACCTAAATCGATTTCTAAGCAAAGTATGTCCTATTTTTCAAAAATCACCACAAAAAATTGAAGAACACCAAAAACTCAAGAATTAATTTTTAAATTGAAAAATTAAAGCCTTTGAGAATTGATGTAAACGTAGATAACAGCAGATATAAACGAGTAAACAATCGAGATTTAACAAACGAATTATTAAATCAATGAAAAAGCTTTGCAAACCCGATTGAAGAACGATTTCACCCCAAGAAAAACTGCAGTATTACGAAAATTAAACAGATGCCTTCTGGACGTCAAACGATTAATCCAACCGTTCAGAATGTAAAACGGAATGTCGTGGAGCTACTGTCCAAAACTCGTGACGATCCGACGGTTCAATCTTTGGGAATAGGCAAAATGGCTCGCTGCGTTTTCCAAAAAAATTCAATACGAATTTTATACTTTTTCTCGCTTTCGTTCGATTTCTTTCGTATCTTCAAATCACCGATTCGGCTCTGATACCAATTGAGAGTCTCAGTTTAACAGGTAACAACGATAACAGAGATGTTTAATGATTTCAACTTGTCACCCCTCTCATATTCATTCAAAGTATTAATCGTTCAACAATATTACAATGGAAGTAAATGAACGACTTAATCTCTCTAAGCTCTAATGAATGATAATAAATCGCTAATGAAAACTCTAACCTAATTCTAAGGTTAAGACTAACCTTATATACTAAGGTTTTTAGGCAAACAAAGCCTAAGCCCATTAGGCTAATCTAAGCCCATTTAACAATAATGACTTTTACAATTAATAAATTAAACTAATTAATCCTATATAATTATTTATATATCTTTTTAATATGTAGGACATTTATGGTCCTAACAGTGGAGTTATCCGACGATGGAGATATCTCTGGTTTTCTGCAATTTGCAGCCCAGTCAGAAAGACCTCCAGCACTTTTTGTGTATGTTGATTCATTGATGTGCGACGAAGGAGATGACGAAGATGATGACGAAGGTGATGACGACGGTGATGACGAAACCCAACTGGAGCCTGATTCTCAATTTCAGGCGTCCTACGCCCCAACAGTTTATTCGGATCATACATATGGTCTTAACGACTGTTATCCTGATTTTGTTCCGGAGACGCATCAATAAGAAGAAGAAGAAGAAGAAGACTAAGAAAGACGGTTTACTGGAGTTGCTGATGACGAAACCCATGTTTTCACAATGGGTAGATATGATATAGACAGATCATATACCGATAGTGATGAGGACGAAGAAAAAGAAAAATATACCCCTAGTAATAAATCATTTGGTGAGTTAAATGATTATTTTGATATGCTCCTCTCCTTCCACCCCCGGAGACCCATATACAACCCTACGAACCCGCACCTTATAATCGCAGTTCAAGGATACGTGAAGGTCAAATATTTGATACGAAGGATAAATTGGCCACACAGCTCGGAATTAAGTTCATAGAAGAGGGTTTTGAAAGTAAAACGAAGAAATCCGACAAAGCCAAATACGTGGTTGTATGTAGGAGAGAAAGTTGTAATAGGAGAACGTCCGCGAGGTCCGTGGGCCCTAAAGGAGGGATGTTTAGCGTTAGAAAGTTGCACGACGTACACACTTATTCGAGGACGCAACTGAATCCCACCGAGCGACAAGCCAACAAAAGGACTTTGGGCTACATATTCAAAGGCAAATTTCTTGATGCTAGCAGGGCATTTCGTCCAAACGACATTAGCAGTACGGGATCACAATTGGTTACCACCAAGGTTGGTGTGCGCGATGCAGGGCACTACTAATGGTGAGAGGCACTCCCGAGGAGTCGTATGAACGACTCCCTACATATTTATATAATTTGGAGCTACGTAATCCAGGTACAGTCACCAGGATAAGGACCGATTCAAATGGACGTTTTGAGTTGTGCTTCGCTGCCCTTGGATGTGCGGTACGTATATTAACATGTCATATGTTTACACATTATAAATTATAACATTTATAAAGGGAAACCACCTAGGTTTTTGCAGATCCGCGCATTTCTGGCAAATCTGCGTCGTGTCCTGGTAATAGACGCTGCCTATTTAAAGGGGCGTTACTTGGGTATGATGTTCCTGGCGGTTGCCTTGGACGGGAATAACAACAACGTGCCCATTGCTTTCGGAGTAGGCAAGTCCGAGACCTGGGAAGAGTGGAGTTGGTTTCTGTCCATGTTGAGAGAATGTGTCGGAGACCCGGAAGGGTTGGTGTTTATGTTCGACAGGGCTGCTTCCATAAGCGCCGCAATCTCTGCCACGTACCCAAACACCCTTCACTTCCTATGTTGTCGACATTTGGAGATGAACGCCAAAAGCCAGGACAAACGTATTACAACACACCACACCACCTACTGGAAGGCATGCAAAGCGTATACGGTTCAGGAGTTTGACCGGTACATGAATGCACTACGAGTTAGTGCCAATCGTGCAGCACAAGTTATGGACAATGCTGGACCGAATGTAATACCCCGCTTTAAAAACGTGTACTTTAACGTCTCTGAAATATATCGTATTTAAAATGTCAATCAATTATAGTTGAGGGATTAAAAGTGTCAATTAACCAAAGTTTTATTAATTAAAAAAATTAAAAATTATTACAATAAATATATATATATATATATATATCAAAGTTTACGTATTATTAAGAGGAAACTACACTTTCATTTTGCTTAATCCACCGCCATCACCATACCTTCTCTCTCTCTCTCTCTCTCTCTAAAATCTCTCTTTTATCTAAATTTTTGTTTCAAATTCGTTGAAGGAATCAAAACTACAATTACATATTCGGAATCCTCTCGTCAAATCCTTCGTAGAGGTATAATTTCTCTCTAGTTTGCTAAGTTTCTATGTACTCTTGAGATTGATTTCTATTTTGGGTTTAGTTTAAATTATGGTTTGAAATTGCAAAGTTATGATAATATATATGTTTAGAAATGTTTGGTTTTGTCAAAAGTGAAGAAGGATTAAAAAGGGTAAAGTTTAGAATCAAAATGGTGGATTTTATGTTTATACGGTTAGTTGATCACCAAGTGTTCGGTTAAACGCTTAAGAGAATAAAGTTTCATGATTAAGGTTAAGAGATTAATCATTAAGCTCTATTTTGACGTTTGGTCTGTTAGTTTATATTTAGAACGAGATTAATTGAGTAAAAATGGAGTTTTGAACATTAAGAAGTGAATTGGAAAAGTTTGGAAACCGGACGTTACGGTATGTGCAGGCCCGATACTTCGACAGCACATAACTCACAAACCGTAAGTCCGATTAAGCTCAAATTTTACAAGTAGAAGGTCCTACGTGTGTTCTACAATTCTTATGAAGGGCCTAAAACCCAGTTTTGACTTTAAGTGGCTCAAAACAACATGTTTTTGGGACTGATCAGTGTGTACTCGGGATCAGTCCTGTGTTTTTATAAAAATCATATAAAATCAATGGATGATCCAAATGAGGTGATTCCAATTTGGGTAGAACTGTAAGAGGTCATAGAACAGTTTTCATTAAGATCTTATAATCTGTTTTGTTCTCTAAGTATGATTAAAATGCTTGAAAAATGGGGTTTAGGAGCTGTCAAGTGCAGTTCCGCAATATATGTCGAGTTTAGTTTCGAAATGTGTATCGGGCTGTTCGTTTTGAAATTTAAGTTTCTTGGATACCATTAGAACCAAAATACAGTATTATAATAACTATAATGTGAGTTTTATGTTGTGCGAGTGATAACAATTTATGTTTTAAATAGGCACTCGAACTCGTACAACTTCTTCGTGAATCTCGTTTGATCGTGCGTTACATCTCAATTCGACTAAGGTATGGATTTCACTTCCTTTGACTCGTGGGCAACTATTTGATGTAGTTGACCCTTCCTAAAGGTGGTTCACCGCCTTACAATTGATCACGTGAACGTGGTCAATAAGATGAATATATATATATATATATGAATTATGAAAGTTTTATCGTAAAACATTGATGTTGATTTATTGAATCATTTGTTTGAATCTTTGACGTTTCATTAAAACGTGTCTTATTTGAAAGTGATTATGAACTTGTGAACTATATTGAACTTGATTTATGAACGCCATTCGGGTAAGTGGCATTTGTGTTTTTCGATGATTTTAGAACAACCCAATTAATGGGCACATTATTTGGGATGACTTCTATGGCGGCTTTGTAGTCATGGCGTCCTGCAGGTGAACTCGGTCCACTAGAGTTAAGCCCGATAGTGTCTTCCGTGAACCCAACTCTGTGGACTAGGCCGACTTTGTTGGCTCCAGGGCGGATGGATCGATCCTAGAATTTTTACCCACATAACATGTGACCGTGGTTAAATTCACGGGGGACTCGGGTGTGTGTGCCCGCACGCCGGCCCAATAGTTCGTGTGGGTTGGCCACCCCACGAACACTTGAACATGAATTGACAGAATTGATTTATATGACGTTTTGAAGTTAAAGTGTGAACCTTTATTGAGATTCTTGCTTTCGAATATTACTGATCATCTCTTTTGCATTAAATGAATTACCGTCTTAAGTTTTATAAAACGTTCTTCAATTGAATTTTAAGTCTTCCGCTTTATTTTTTATGTGTTTATTATTATTCCGAAATTATATTATAATCCATTCACTGAGCCCATGCTCAGCCGTGTTTCTTGTTTTTTGACACGGCAGGTTCCAAGTGACATTCATGGGGACGGGACTTGAGATCGAGCGTGAATTTTTGGAGTTTTTAGACTCGTCTAAATATATAAGTGTTATAAGTTTATAATCTTTTTTTGAGATATAATATTTTGGGATGTAAATCATACTTTAAAAGTTGTAATCCGTTTTAGAGTTTATTAGTAGCTCTGAATTAGTTGTGTAATTATGTTAGGTCCCGTTAGTGACATCATCCGTTCCGGACCACGTGGACGGGGGATGTTACACCGAAGAGGTGGTCGAGGGCCCATTTTCCCGCATAACGTTATGACATTCTGAGCTCCAATAGTGCAGAGTCGGTGAATGCACTCTCTCGTTTTGCTAGTAGATTACCGATTGTATACTTATGGAGTACTTCCGGACCTTTCAACAAGAGTGGTACCAACTTCGACGCCGAAAAGGAGGTGAAATGCGTAATAGACTCATACCAAAGGCGGAGGAGATAATTCTCAAAAGGGCGGGAAGGGCTGTGACATGGAGGGTAAGCGAAATTGGGTATGGGAAGTACCAGGTTCGTGATAACCGTTTTGACGCAACTGCCGATATGACCGACCATGTTTGCTCATATCTTCAATGGGAATACTCTGGGTTACCGTGCGGTCATGCCATCGTTGCTGCAAGGCATATGGGTCGTAGAGATTGCAGCAATTTGGCTGTAAATTTCTACACGTCCGAAACTTACCGGGAAACATATCGGGAGGTAATCAATCCAGCTGGACCCCTTGAATCATGGGTGTCTCCACACGCCCCCCTTCTGCCATGCTATCCACTGTTAATAACTAAGAACAGAGTCGGGAGACCAAGAAAGAACGATCGACGTCCATCTCGTGGTGAAGATCCGATACAGAGAAAATGTAGTAGGTGCCAAGCAGTTGGACATACTCATGGAGAGTGTTGGTTCCCGTATTTGATTAACAAAGATTATCTAATCTATTAGTTCAAGTGAGATGTGTTGCGGAAGCGTATTTGAAGAACTAACAGATATGTTTATATAGAAACAACACACAATATCAAATAATCAGTATATAATGAACAGATGAATATCTCAAAGATTACTGTATTTGATATATATTAAGAACACCAAGAACATGTGAAGAACTGCTGGTGTGTGTGTAAGTGCAAGACTTAATGATATATGAGAAGTTTTGTGTGCTTAAGCCTTAATAGAAGAGTTCACATGAACCTTCTATTTATACTACTTCTACAAGGGACAATAAGGACTGATCTACTGTTGACAGGATCGTATGAACAGTTGCAAGGTACGATGTTCATTTAATGAGCATGTTGGATGAACAGTAGTAGGTACGTTGTTCATTAAATGCGCATGTTCCACATTTGACAGAGCCCTATCAGAGTTTGACATGTGTAGTTGATGTCAGGGCACGCTTGAAGCAAGTGGATGTACGGATCCTGAAACATTAAGATATTTATGAATCTTTCAAGTCTTTGGTATAAACCGCAGAGGCTCTGTCAAGGGTGACAGAGGTTTTGCGGCTCGGTCCTCTGTGAGAAGTATTTCTTCAGTTCATTCTTTGGTCTTGGCATTTCTTGAATGATCTTGGTTACTTCGGCAGAGCTTCTGTGACACTTCGCAGAACTTCTGTGAGCACTCGGCAGAGCTTCTGTCGAAGTCTTCTTTACTTGGCCTATTTTTCAATACTTCTAATATTGTGAATATTGGAGCTAACAATCTCCCCCTAAGTATTGAAAAATGAAAAATTGAATTATGCTTGATTAGGCTAAGTAAATAAAACAGAGGTTAAACAATACCTCAAAGATTCATTTCTTTTCATTTTGAATTATGCCAGGGGCATTTTACAGTTTACAGAGGTATGTAAATGAGACTCAGACATTTGCATCTGTGAAGTCGTTGAAGCTTTTGTTGTCGAATCCCACTTCTTTGAGCTCGTGATAGAATTTGATGCAGAGTTCTCTTAAGTTGATGGTTGCATCGATTTCTCCGATCATTCTGTCTGCTGATTCTTGATCCATAAGCTCAGTACCTCTATTTTCTTCTAGAATTGATCTGAACTTGATCAGAGTACTGGTTGCATACTTCTGACAGTCCATTTCCACAAAAAGTCTTATTTGACCAGCAGGATCCTTATATACTAACCCATACCTTGGTGTTTTTATGATTGAGTTGGGCATGGCAGAAGGTGGGCAGTGATCCTCTGGTGGTCTTAGACTTAGGTTTCTGACTCCAAGATCTTTTCCCAGCTGAAAGTCTATCATGCTATATAGCAGAAGCTTTTCCCTCATTGCTTTCCTGAATACTTGATAGGCCCTTCTGTTAGCATCGGTGTCGAAGTTTTCTTTCGTCCAAAGTAGAAGATCTCGCAGATCGTAGGGGTTCAAGTTCCTTATATCGGCATCTGAGAATTGATTTTCGGACTTGTTCTCCCTTTTGACTTTGTAGATGTTGTACCTGATCTTTGGAAAGGTTCTTGTTTGAGAGAATTTGCAATATATTACCTTTTCAATTTTGGATTCTGAGAAGACTTCTGCCCTTGCTTTTGGCTTTGTTCTTGTGAAGGTGTTATCAAGGTCAGCTCTGAGTTGAGGATCTTCGATGAGAGGCAGAGGATTTTTCTGATTATGCTGTTTGTAAAGATACCTATACACCACCTCTTCCATTTCTGCATGTCGTGTACTCGGTGGTGGTATTGGTCTTCGTAGAGCATCCATTTCTCGTTTTATCTCTGCAACTCTACCTTCTGTTACCTTTGCTTTTGGATCAAGGATTGGAATTTTTGACAGAGGATCTAGATTGAATGCCAGTTGTCTTCAGGTTTAGGAGTTACAAAGGCATCGAATGAGCTCTTCATCAACTTCTCTGTTGTCTGAGGCATTGGCTTTTTCTTCTTTGGTTCTTCTGTCAGGATACCCTTTCCTTTATCTTTGGCTTGAGAAGACTCAGAACCTGTTGCCTGTTTTGGATTTTCTGGGATTGCTTCTTTTGGTTTGGGTTTCGGGGAAGGTAGTTCGTCATCGGAGGATGTCAGAAGGTGGACTTCTTGGTTTTGGACATCTTTTCCAAGTACAGAAGTAGATTCCACAGAGGTTGGTGTTGCCTCTGTGGTCTTCTATTGAACTGGTGATTTGGGTACTTGGGTTTCTTCAGGAGTAGATTCCACAGAGATGGTTGTTGTCTCTGTGGTTTTGCTTCTGCTTTGAGTTTCAGGTGTTTGGGTTGTAGCAGGGGTTTCTGAAGACTTTGGTGATGATTGTTCTGTTGGTTTGATTGGAGATTTGGTTTATGTAGATGGTTCTTCTGTGAGCTCGGTTGTGGTTTGTAGAGGGATATCAAAACGTCTTGCTGTTCTGAAAGCATTTACAAATTCCATTCTTTTTAGAACATAAGTAGCAGAGCATTTTGGTCCTCTTGGTTTGTGGGCAATTGATTTTCTTCTGGGGTAGGTTTTGAGTTGGGTTGTTGGTTTTGGTGTAGTAGTGGAAAGTTCTTCTGAGGAGGAAGATGTTAAGATCTGAATCTTTTCTTGAGTAGAAGCATCTTCTCCAAAGACAGAGGTGGTTCCCACAGAGGCTGGTGTTTCCTCTGCGGACCTCTGTTGATTTCCTTGACTTTTGGTTGGGGGATCATGAGTTTCAGACTCTGTGATTGTCGTAGTTTCTGCAGCTTTAGCCTCTGTTGTTTTCTCAGATTGGTTCTCCCCCTCAGGATGACCCGATGCATCATCATTATCAGGGTCATCTTGCCTCCCTTCTTTAGAACCTTCTGCCCTGCAAGTGTTGTCTTGTTTCTTTGCAGCTTGTTGCCTCATCTTTTCAAGATAAATCTTGATGGAGTTTTTGAATGCAGAGGTTGCACTTCTTTCGAATTCGACAACATGTATTCTGGCAGAGGTTGCGACAGAAGATTCATCATTAGACTTCATCTGGGACAGAGCTTGTTGTACCTCTGTGGACAAGTCGTCCATTTTGGTATTTATCCTTGTAATTGCTCCTGAAGTAGTCTCTATAAAATAAGAAAAGGAGCTTTGCAACTCCTGTAGTTTTTGATTCACAGAGGTTACAAAGGTTTGGAACTCATCCTTTGTCACATGAGAGTCAGTGGTAACCTCTGGAGGAACACATCCATCCCCAGAGTGAGTCCTTGTTCCTGGGACACCTTCGTTCACCCCTGTTTTTACGTTGAGGGTGGAAGAATTTCCTTCTGATCCTTGAGGAGAAACTTGTGTTCCAACCTCTACAGAAGTTCTGTGAAGGTCAGTGTCCAAATCCACTCTAGAGGTGTGTATTGGAATGTCCTTCTGTTGACTTGGAGACTTGTCTAGAGTCTCTTCGTCTTGGTGCTCTCTACTCCTCTCTGAAAGGAGGTTGGGCCCTATTGTTGTGTGCGTGGCAGAGGCAACATATGCCTCTGTTAGGTGTGCGATTGTGGTCTCGGGCGAATGACCACGAACTACGGGTAAGTCCTTTAGAGAGGACTCCCCTGGAATGGTTTCCCTAGGAATAAGTGGCACAGAGGTTGAAAGAGTAACCTCTGGCTGGTCGGTTTGGGTAGGGATCGAGTTGTGCAACTCTTTTTCAATAATACCTTCTGCTGCTAGACCAGCGGTGTTAGATGTGTGGGTTGCACTGGGAGGGGGTTGGAGATTTGTGCCTTCTTCTTCTGCGGCATCTTTTTCTGTAGGACCCTCTGTGGTTTCTACCCTAACCTTTTCTGTAGTATCCACTGCCTTAGTCGGTTCTCCTTCTTTTGTGCATGTAGGGGTTGGTTTCCCAGTGTTAAGCTCTGGATGGAGGAAAGGATTGCGCATAACCTCTGGAGTCTAACATTGGATGTTCTGAGGAGTTTGATCATACTCATCCAAGTTCGATGCTATTGTGTAGTTGGGTGTCTCTGACGATTCATGAGACAATGGTTCTGCGGTCCATCCTGATGGATCTAAGGTGTGGGCTATGTCGGGTTGGTTGAGGAAGGCATTAAAATCTCCCTGTTGATCTGCATAGTTTATTGGGGAGGGAGATTGCAGAGGTATGGTTTGGTCTTCCTCTTGTTGTTCGACTCCCTCTGCAATTGATTGCAGAGGTGATGTGGGTTTCTTCTTCTTTGACTTCCTCCTCTTTGGTTTAGGGGCTCCCTCCTCTGTGGATATGGTTTTTCGTTTCTTTTGTTTTGGAGGGGAGGGAGGTGCTGAGGATCCTGTTTCTGTTGCAGGGGGTCGAGATGGTTGAGCTGCAGAGGTTGAAGTTTCCTCTGTGGGTTTCGTTTTCTTTCTCTTCTTTTGGGGTGTGGTTGCAGAGGTTTTTCTCTTGGATGAAGAGGGGTATATGTCTTCTCTTTGGGCATGGAACCGATCCTGTATTGAGTAATGTTTTTCTAAAGCTCTGGCCCATTCTTCTTCTGTCATCCTCTCCACTACTCTAGTACCTATGGGGATACCTAAACGTGGGGGTGTCACATGACTTGGTTCTGGAGTGCTGTGAACGCGTATATACTCTTCTTTTAGGTCTTCATTTGTGGCATATGTCAGAAGATTCTTCGGCAGAGGTCTGCAGTGAGGATAGTCGTCTTCATGCTCTGTAGGAATGTTTTTGTTCATGGGAAAAAGTTTTACAGTTGGCCCTTCCATTGGCCATTTCTCCATAAGAAGTAGAGGCTCGAATAAGACTCCTAGAATTCTTTGATATTGCAGAGGTGGTAGATATCCTGGTGTCTTTGTTTTGGCTTTCTGGATTGCAAGCTTTCTGTCGATCGTATTTACCATCTCCTGCATCATGATGGTTGCATAATCAAGTGGAATATCGTAATAGATCCCATACATGATGGTCAGGATCTGGTGTGAGCTCTGGTCAGGGCTGCCAATTTTCCCTGTGAGACAGCGGTTTAGGATGGAGAAGAGGGTATTCCACAGAGGTGGTAGTCTGCCTCTGCGGAAATCATTGCGTTTCCTTAGGTTTGTGTTATACCCTAACATCTCTACGAAGCGACAGAGTTCCTCGTCCGTCGGTTCCTCAGCATATTTCTTTATTCCAAGTAGACCCCTGGTTGGTAGATTGAACTCAAGCGAGAACATAGTTCTGTTGAACTTGAGTTCGAGGTGTGCAAATTTGTCTGGCTTCGAAATATAGCCCTTAATCAGAGAATCATCTGAATCAAATCGGCAACTTTGCCAAAATTGATTCAGATATCGAACGGGGATTTTGGTTGGGGTTTTGGAAAGGAGGGGGTATAGGATATGGTTTTCCATGATGTTGAGGAGAAGGGCATGGGCTTCGCCGAAGGCTGTTGGTGAGGGTACCAGGTAGCAGTTATTTGATTTTAATGGAAGAACATCCTCAAAAAGTTCTTTGGTTAGAAAATTTTGAAGGTGAGTGGTTGGTGTAAAATTAGCAGAGTCGTCGGAGTTTCTGGATTTCCGGCGACGTTAGGGTTGTGTGAGTGCTCTGAATGTACTGGGGATTGTCGAGGAGAGTTCAAAGCATCGTGGGAACTGGAAGCCATTTTTGCAAGTAGGAATAGATGAAGTTTTGAGAGTAGTTGCAGGTTCGCCGGAGAAGAAAGTAAATTCGTAAAGTTTTTGTGAGAAGAGGTAATTTGGGTTTTATACTGAGGGGTAACGGTTATAATCCGAAAGGGTTAATATTTGGAGGTGAATAAAATTTGGGGTCCGCACTTGAGTGGTTACGGCTGGTTCAACTTTCCAGAAAGACGCGTGCCATTTACGTCCAATGGAAATTTGACACGTCAGCAGTGTCAGAGTATGACTTGACGTCGTGCGCGGCCCATTAATGCTTGGCGCGTGGGTTTATTTCTCACCACTTGTTTTTCACTCGCAGATATGAACCGTTAAAGTTTCAGAATTGCCCAAAGTAAAAACTGACAGAGGTTCTGTTGTTTTACAGAAGCTCTGTGATTTGAAAACCTTGTTTCTCTTTCCTCTGAAGGTTGTACCTTGACTTAAAATGGTTGAAAATTCCATGGAGAGGATCGATAAATTTTTAGTATAGAAACTTCTTTACAGAGGTTTTTGGACCTCTGTCAGAGCCAGCAGAGGCTCTGAGACAAGAAATTTCTCATATCTAACAATTTATAAACCTTTTTGATCATCCAGGTTTTTGATTGTTTTAAACAATGTTTTTAGGACCTATTTGAAAGCTAGTGTCCTAGAAAATTGTGTTTGAAACAAAATTTTATGCAGCAAAGTCTTTTTAGACAAGTGATGGTCTACAGAAGTTCTTAATAGTGGGAAGAACTTTGTAACCATTGACTTCTGTTGCAGTGCATTTGTATGCGATGATTTCTTTTGAAATTGACACCCAAGGTGATCGACAGAGTTTCCAAGATTATTAATTTATGATCATAAAGCTTTTGCCTGCAGAACCTCTGTTGGACTCAGCAGAGGTTCTATGACCTCAAATTTCTAATAATGGAAAACTCAATATTCTTTTTGATCAAATTTTATTTGGAATGTTTTTAATAATGTTTCTAGAACATATTTAGTAATTTGTGTCCTAGAAAATTATTTTCAAAAAGAATTTGTACGAGATACCAACCTTTTTGTTCTTCTTTGTCCGGCAAAGTTCTTTTCTTCTGTAGATGTTATCTCTTCCTTGGCTCCCCCTTGACTTATAAATCTCTGTAGATTAAGCAAGGTCTCCTATTTCTCCCCCTTGATCTAATCAACCTCTGTAGATCAAGTATGTTCTTCTTCTGCTCCCCTTGACCTAATCAACCTTTGTAGATCAAGTATGTTCTCCTTCTGCTCCCCCTTGACCTAATCAACCTTTGTAGATCAAGTATGTTCTCCTTCTGCTCCCCCTTGACCTATGCTTGGTTTTAAAATGTGAAGAAAAGCATATAACATAGGTCAACCTTATCAGAGGTTCTGTGGGGATTGTCAGAGGTTTTGAGCAATTCCACAGAGGCTCTGTGAAGTATAGAACCTTTGAAGTTTGAGTCTTAAACTGAGTGTTTTAAGAGTCATTGTTAATTTTGAAGCCCGAGTCCTTAAGGAGTACATTTTTCTTCTGAAGATTGAGTCCTAAACTGATGTGTTTAGAAGTCCTTGTACCTGCAAGACAGATTAAAGACATTTTGGTACCCATATCCAAATGGGTCCTAGAATGTTAGGATTTGGAGCTGTCTTCAGGTCCTCTGGTTTGTCAGTTTTTGCTTGTTTGCCAGGTTCCTTTCTGTGACTTTTCTCACTTTGGGTTTTTGGTATTTTCTTTTGAAATGATCCATTTAGAACACAGAAGGATTTAGAGAAAAGGTTTTTTAATTGAAACAGAAGATCAAGGCATTTATAATTTTGAGAATGAAAAGATGAATGCTTAGTAGAAACAAATGGCTTTGGAGTGTTTTTGTCAGGCATAGAGCTTTTGACTTTCCAAACCATTTTTATCTTTTTGAAAACAAGATTATTTGTATTATTCGTACAAGAGTTTGCTAAAACAAGGTTTTTAAGCCTTTTAGCTAAAACATCTTTTTCTTTAAGGTTTAAATCAAACTTCTTTAGAAGATCTAATTTATACCTCTTCTCCAACATAATCTTAGTTGACAAATCAGATAGTCTCTTTGTTAAATTTGACATTTCAGTTTTAAAAACCTTTCTTTCTTTCTCAAAATCATATTTCAAACATTTTGTTTGAAAACCTTCAACCTTCACCTTTTCAGTCTCTTTTCTTTCAAAATCCTGCTCTTTTCTCTTTTTTTCAAGAGTTTTCTGTAATTCTGAGATTTTGAAAGAAAGTTCCACATTATTTGTTTCAAGAATAGCTTTCTCTTTTCCAAATTTTTCTTTTTCGCTTATCACAAGCTTTTCAAAATTGGAAATTAGTTTAGAAAAGTTTAGACATTTAAGTTCAAGGCTTTTCTTCTTTTCTTCAGACTCAGATAAAATTCTTTTCAGTTCAAGATTTTCACAGTTTAGGAGTTTACTTAATTCTTCAAGTTTAGTAATTTTATCTGAATCAATAAGAATGCCCTTGTTCCTTTCTTCTATTTCTTTTTCAAGAGTAGGAATTATCTTTCGAAAATTTGTACTGAGTTTTGAATAATAATGAGAGTCAACATCAGCACTAAATTTTAGTCTTGACATATTGTTACTTGAAAGGAAAAGATTGGATCGGCAGACTTTCTGAAGATGAAGTGGATACTTTGAAAAGAGTTTACAAGCTTTAAACAGTGCACTAAAATGGAGTTTTAACCAAAGAAAACAGGTTCTATAAGTTTACCAAATATCGAATAAATCGAAAATGGCTGAAAAACAGAATCTGTTTGTAGGAATGAATAACAGGTTAAAAGGACCAAGTTTCTATCAATAATCTTGTTAAACGAGGATCACTTGATTAAAAATCAAGCTTTGCTCTGATACCAATTGTTGGTTCCCGTATTTGATTAACAAAGATTATCTAATCTATTAGTTCAAATGAGATGTGTTGTGGAAGCGTATTTGAAGAACTAACAGATATGTTTATATAGAAACAACACACAATATCAAATAATCAGTATATAATGAACAGATGAATATCTCAAAGATTACTGTATTTGATATATATTAACACCAAGCACATGTGAAGAACTGCTGGTGTGTGTGTAAGTGCAAGACTTAATGATGTATGAGAAGTTTTGTGTGCTTAAGCCTTAATAGAAGAGTTCACATGAACCTTCTATTAATACTACTTCTACAAGGGACAATAAGGACTGATCTACTGTTGACAGGATCGTATTAACAATTGCAAGGTACGATGTTCATTTAATGAGCATGTTGGATGAACAGTAGTAGGTACGTTGTTCATTAAATGCGCATGTTCCACATTTGACAGAGCCCTATCAGAGTTTGACATGTGTAGTTGATGTCAGGGCACGCTTGAAGCAAGTGGATGTACGGATCCTGAAATATTAAGATATTTTTGAATCTTTCAAGTCTTTGGTATAAACCGCAGAGGCTCTGTCAAGGGTGACAGAGGTTCTGCGGCTCGGTCCTCTGTGAGAAGTATTTCTTCAGTTCGTTCTTTGGTCTTGGCATTTCTTGAATGATCTTGGTTACTTCGGCAGAGCTTCTGTGACACTTCGCAGAACTTCTGTGAGCACTCGGCAGAGCTTCTGTCGAAGTCTTCTTTACTTGGCCTATTTTTCAATACTTCTAATATTGTGAATATTGGAGCTAACAGAGAGTGTCCAACTCCCTCCCCTTCAAGCGTGACAAGGAGTAGACGTTCCGTTAGTCAAAGAAGTAGCACGCAGGGCCCATCGGAGCTAGAATCACATGGAAGTCTAAGATATGATAGCATTGACCTGGACATTGATTTTCCTTGATTTTAACGACTAAATCTTGTATGCTAAGTGCTCTTGCTTTTATATAACATGATTTTATCTACTTTATCGTCCCGTGTAATTTAGCAAACATAAGGGATCTAATGTGTAATTTAGCAAAGTTTAGGGACCTAAGTTGTAATTTAGCAAAGATAAGGGACCTAAGTTGTAATTTAGCAAAAATAAGGGACCTAATGTGTAATTTAGCAAACATAAGGGACTTAAGTTGTATTATAGCAAAGATAAGGGACAAATGTTGTAATATTAGCAAAATTTGGGACCCATCGCAGACCAATTTCGCTGGCCAAAAGTAGAGGGTCCGCGACCGCGACCTACATCGCAAAAATACGGGGCATTTTTTGCAAAATGGGAGACAGAGGGAGCAGTTGTGTAAGATTTGGTCAAAGTTGGGGCATTTTAATTAAATCCCCTATTTTAATTATGAATTCAAACATTCGGCTTTAAAAATTGTAGTCATATATTATTAATTGTAATTTTAAATTTTAAGTAATATACACCGATAAATCATATTTGATGCATAAAAGATTGTTTTTTAGAATTTTTCTTTGATATTTTATAATATAATGTAGACACGTCATAGCTCCTTCTATAGTCCCTATTATTCATTGGCATTTTCAAAGCACTATTTATTTCAATCTTATGGGTTTCAATTATTTTTTTAGAGTAAACTCTACTTTTAGTCCTTAAGGTATACCGATTTCTTTGAAACAAGGACCTATGGTTTCATAATTAGACTTTTCGTCCTCATGGTTTTGATTTTGCTTTGAAATAAGGACCTGGCTACTAACCCCGTTAAAAACCCCCGTTAGAGTCAGGGGTATTTTCGTCTTTTCACCATTTTGTCCCATTTTTGCACTTTTTGTTTTTTTGTTATTGTTTTTGTTTAAAAGGTTGAAGTGTAGGGACTTGTTATGTATTTTACTATATTATATATATATGTATATATATATATATACATCACACAGAGGGGGTAGCAGGTCATTGATTGAACCTCTGTACTCGAACTCCACATGAGTTGTATCAGCCAATTGAGCCAATTTCCAACCCACTGTACCATTTCCGATGACAATATGCCGTCATTGTTGTTGTTGGAGCTCGATGAATCCCAAAACAACGAATTCGGAGTCGAGTTGTCGAGGGGATTAACATTATTGGCATGGTGGTGCAGCCAAATTGGTAATTTGGGTTTCATCTCGTTTCCATCTGGACTTTTTTGGTTGTAATTTGTTCATATTAATCATCGACTGTGGGGATCGATTTTGTGTTTTTGGTTGTAATTTGTTCATATTAATCATCACATATTGATTTCTCTCTTGATTTACAGCTGATTGAAACTTCCAGATTCGAATTCCAGCAACATTTATTCGAGTTTGAAGAAGATCTGCTTCGACATAAAGGTTTTGTTCATCGTGAAGAATGATGATCGATTCATGATTTTGAATGTGTTTTTGTTCGATCTAAGGACACAGATATGTTCGTTTCTTGATTTCGATCATATTGCTATTTTTAGATATGAAAAACAACAAGAAATCGAGTGTTTTGAGGCGCTGAAAAGTCGCTCGCCGAAAAAACGAGAGTCACCGGATTCTGCAGATTCGCCGGAAAACTCAAATCTTCAAGACACCCCACCCACCCACCCACCCCCTCCTTTCTTGTTTCTTGTTTCTGTTTCTTGTTTCCTCTTCTCTTTTTTGATTTGGTGTTTTAATTTTATTGAAAGCTGAAAAAGCCCAAAACATTTCCAAGATTGGGATTAATCTTTGCATTTACACAAGGGAAAGCATCAAACCTGCATATTGTCTTCCTTTTTTTTAAACAGTAAACAAACCAAACTTTTATTAAAAAGAGCAATCACAACTACGTCAATCAGGTTGTAGCGCAGTGGTTGATCGCCTGGGGTGATGTGGTGGAATATCCCATCTACCCAGGGTTCGATTCCAGGCATCCTCAACATTGATAAGACATCTTTAAGTTTCAAAATTGCCAGGGATTAGTCCGGGCTATGCCTGGAATACCCTTTCCAAAAAAAAGCAATCCCAACTACACCCACAATCCATAAGGCAAACAAAGAAAGTGGTTACCAAAACCACCAAACAGCATGGACCCACAGTGGCCAAAACTCACCAACTCACAACTAAATAAGACATTGCTATGAATCAGTGGGGGGACACCCCTGTTTGTGAGGGATGAACCTGGTGCCACCACAGAACAACACAGCAGCTTTGTCCGATAATACAACCACACGTAGCCAGCCCTTTCAGCCGCTTTAATCTTCCCTTCCCTCTTACGTCGCCACCGGTTCTACGAGCCATTCCTTGTTGGTAGATACACACAGAATATATATATACATATATATATAGAGTCAAGTTATTATCCTAACTATACAAAAGGTGTTAACTTTGTTAACCCTTTTCCACCAATGAGAGCTCTTCTTTTGAGTTGGTTGTTAGTAACATATGAATTAATGCTCAAGGGTATATTTGGAATTTTATAAATAGATTTTTTTTATAGTTTTTAGTTTGGAGTTACAAATTTTAATAATTAATTGGGATTTGGGAGTTACAAATTTAAATTAGGAATTCATAATTTTTTAGTTAATAGCTTGGTGTTTTGAATTTTCTATTGTTCATCAAAATCGATCCTTCAATTAAAACGTCTAAAATTGATCCAACCTTTTGCCAAATAAAACCTATTATTACATGAACAAACCCTGCTATTCCGTGAACATTTGTGTTTCGCACAGATTGTAATATGGTGAACACAGAATTTCACAAATGTGCATAGACTAATATGATATTTTAGGATATTCATGAGGGTGAAACATGGTGAACACAGAATTTCACAAATGTGCATAGACTGATATGATATTTTAGGATATTCATGAGGGTGAAACATGGTGAACACAGAATTTCACAAATGTGCACAGACAAATATATTCATGAGGGTGAAACTTGATATGATATTTTAATGGAGTTGAAGCATTAAATGTTTTGGTTAATTATTAGAGAATATACTCACAATATAATTTCCTATTTTGCCCCTATCGTGATGGTTCACATATCATCATTAAAATTTCAGCATTTATTTTAAGAGTTTAATGATTATTTAATCTCAACCATTGATCTAAATAATCAAGGGATGAGATAGGGTTAATATGGTTAACACCAAAATTTTGGTTAATAAAATAACTTGACCATATATATATATATATATATATTAGGAAGCACCCTAGATTTTACCACTGTTGGAGTTCTTTTTGTTTCACACAAGCACCCTAGATTTTAATATAATATGAAGGCCAAGCCAATTCTAAGTATACCCTCTGCCACATTTTTGTATAGGGGGAGGCTAATGGTATCAAAAATGATTGCATTGTTTTCATAAACAATCATTTTTTGATTTAAATATATATATATATATATATATATATATATATATTATTTGACACATATATATATTATTTATTTGTTTTGTATATATATATATATATTAGAAATATAGAAATATATATATATATATTATTCTTTTTGTTTATATATATAGGGGTGTCAATTTTATACTGAGACAAACCAACCAATTCTCATACCAACCGTACCAATTTAATTGGTACCAATTTAGTTGGTACCGACCTAATTGGTTGGTATATCGTACCAACTATTTAAACTTGGTTGGTACGTGGTATTAGAAGTCGTGTACCACGGTAATACCGTACCGTACCGACTTAGAAATATATAGATATATATATATATATAGGGTGAGTTTCTTTTGCAAACCAAACAATTTGTAGAAACTTTGCAAACCATTATATTAGGCAACAACATATATATTTATGGTAATTATTATCATTAATTAATAATGATAATAATTATATATGGAAAATGATTAAGTTCATTAATTATGATCATGACTTTATATTAGGAAATATAATAAAATCAGATATTTATTAGACTTGATGAACGTCTAAGATTGGTTTGTATAGTTTCTATGAATTGCTTGGTTTGCAAAAGAAACCAACCATATATATATATATATATATATATATATATATATATATATATATATATTTTAATATATAAATCAAAAAAATTCAATATTAGGCTCATTTCGACCGTATCGAAGAGACGATTATAATGGTGTAACTTGTTAAAATTAAAACGTATTTTAGTTAATAAACGATTATATGTGTTAAATGTAAATTTTAAATTATGAAAGTAAAAGGTATAAAGTAAAGTAAGTAAATAAGTATAGGGGTTGAAAGTATAAATATCAAATCAAAATCACAATTTTTGTCGAAAAGGCCTAGGGCCTATAAAGGGGGTAAATTATTATGGGAAAAGGCCTAGCTATGTCTGACCTTATTATAAAAAATAAATACAATGATATAATTTATAAAAAGAATATAAATATATATATATACGGTACGGTATTACCGTGGTACACGACTTCTAATACCACGTACCAACCAAGTTTAAATAGTTGGTACGCTATACCAACCAATTAGGTCGGTACCAACTAAATTGGTACAGTTGGTATGAGAATTGGTTGGTTTGTCTCGGTATAAAATTGACACCCATATATATATAAACAAAAAGAATAATAATATATTTCTATATTTCTAATATATATATATATATATATATATATATATAAATGTGATCCCAGAAATCAACAACAATTCAAGTATTTAGAGAGATCGAGATACAAACGTCATCCTCATATTAGATTCAATATCATTTTAGTACAAGATGACTCTCTCTTTCTCTCACAAGATTAGCTCTCTACATTGTGCCTCTTTTTTCACAAATGAGCTCCTAACACCTATTTATAGGGACATACAAGCTTTACACAAGCTTTACAAAACTTTCATATATTTAGTACATTTTCGGTACTAACATTCTCCCCCTAAAGTTTTGTAAAGCAAAATCATATCAATCTTCAAAAGCTTTAGCTCCTCTCCCCCTTGATTTTCTTGGAAAAACTTTAGCGATGCTTTTTCTTCGAATGAAGTCTAGGCCCCCCTTGAAAGTTGCTCTTACTCATCATATTTTCAACCTTGAAAAAATCGGATTCGATGTGCGCCATAACCTCGACTGGATGCACGAGCACATCTTCAAAAAGTAGAAACTCGATCTCGTTCCGATAAGCCCACAAGAAAGATAACGAGAGAGTTTTGAGTGACAAACCGAGTGCAATCACAGTGTATAACAAAGAATCCGTCAATGAACCGCGGGTTGAGTAGGAATTCGGCTTAAGAGCTTGGTTCGGATTCGCTCGAAAGAGGAAGCTTCATGTAGCACCCACGCTTTATACACAGTTCCAAGAAAAATGTCCCGAGACTTAGCACGGGGGTTCCGCTACCTGGTTAGCGGATGGGGTCAAGGGGAAACGCCCTTGCGGGGTCGAGGGGCAGCGCCCCTAGAGAACATTTTTCTCACTCTTTAAATGGGCTAAAATCAACTCAGAATCTGTGCGACTAGAAGTGTAATCTGCCATCTTTTGTGCGAAAACTTCCAGTGAACAGTAACTATCGGACATGTCTTGTACGACTTTGATCAATGAACAGTAACTGTCGTAGGAGTCTTGTACGACTAACTCGGGTGAACAGTAACTGTCGTAGGAGTCTTGTATGACTAACTCGGGTGAACAGTAACTGTCGTAGGAGTCTTGTACGACTACACAGATGAACAGTAACTGTCGCATGGGTCTTGTACGACTAGCACTAAAGAACAGGCGAAGTCGTATACCTCTTGTACGACAAGCGCGAAAGAACAGTCGTAGTCGTATGCCACTCGTACGACTAGCGCACATGAACAGTAGAAGTCGTATGCTTCTTGTACGACTAGACCCAATGAATAGTAACTGTCGTATAAGAGTCGTGCGACAGTCGTGCATGAACAGTACTGTCGTATGTGTCTTGTGCGACTAAAATTTGAAGTCGGTCCAATGTTGTATGACAGTTATGAGTTTTAGCTATGTACGACAGTTATGAGTTTTAGTGTCATACGACAGTTATGAATATGATGAACAATTAAGCGTACGACAGTTATGAGTTTATGAAGACCTTTGTTGTCCGACAGTTATGAGTATCATCGTGCGACAGTTACGAACATTTCCGACGAACACTTTAATCAACCCAAAAACCTCGATTTATTGCTGAATTTCACCCCAAATTACTGCAAACAGGTCGTTACGTCAACTCGAATAGATCTGAGAGCATCTAACATCAAAACTTCGGTGAAAAATTCAGAATTCCGGCCAAATCGTTTTTCCGGCGAGGATAGGCACTATTCATTCTAGAAAATCGTAACTCGCTCAATTCTTCATCAATTTTGGATCTGATTGTTGCAATCTCTTCATAATCAATGCAGAAAATGATCTGATTGGCTAAAATCAATCCATGCACATCAAAATCTTCTAGATCTAAGATTTTCGTGAAAAACTTCAAAAACTTTCTAAATCACCGAATTGTTCACGTTGATCGATTCTGAATATAGGAATGGATCTGGAATCGAACAACGAACAGATCTTTAATATATCAAGTGATTAGAACACACTTACTTGAAGATCAAACTCCAAAATCTTCAATTTTCTTCAAATTTCGGCACTTTTTCACTTGAATTGTCGAGATCCGATGATCGTATCGAAGAAATGTCTTCAATTCTGCTCTGATACCACTTGTGATCCCAGAAATCAACAACAATTCAAGTATTTAGAGAGATCGAGATATAAACGTCATCCTCATATTAGATTCAATATCATTTTTGTACAAGATGACTCTCTCTTTCTCTCACAAGATTAGCTCTCTACATTGTGCCTCTTTTTTCACAAATGAGCTCCTAACACCTATTTATAGGGACATACAAGCTTTACACAAGCTTTACAAAACTTTCATATATTTAGTACATTTTCGGTACTAACAATAAAACAAATAAATAATATATATATATATGTCAAATAATATATATATATTATATAAATATATATATTATATATATAGAGTAAACTTCACTTTTGGTCCCTGTGGTTTGCAAAAAATAACGAAAATCGTCCCTACAGTTCATTTATTCCAAATTTGCCCCTGTGGTATGCGTTTTTGCCCGGATTTGGTCCCTCTGACTAACGGAGGTTAACCCCCATCCATTAAACGAAGGGTAAATCTGTCTTTTTATACAGTTCTTTACTTTAACATTATTTTTATCTTTTTAATTTTTGTCTTATATGAATTTATTTATTATACTTTAATATTATATACACATATAATATATATACATATATACACACTCACACACAGCCTCATCTATCCCTCTCTCTCTCTCTCTCTCTCTCTCTCTCTCCTACTTCTTCCCCACACAACCTCTTTCATTAAACAAAATCCCACAAACCCTAATGAAAGTATGAAACAAAGGAAAATTTGCAGGTCAAATATAACCAAATTGGTCATTTGCAGCTAAACAAAATCCCACAAACCCTACCAGTCGATTTCTACCTTCGTTCTCACCTTCAATCGTCTCATACCAAAGGATTTCTGCAGGTCGATTTCTCATACCAAACGATTTCTGCAGGACTCAGTCGATTTCTCATACCAAACGATTTCTGCAGATTTGCCCTAATCGATTTCTACAGATTTGCCCTAAGCTAGCGATTTCTCATACAAATTTGCCCTAAGCTAGCGATTTCTGAAGATTTGGTATACGAAATTGGTTCAAAGTGATTCAGCTCCTAATAAAGCGACATTCGCGATTCTGATTCGGTTTGCTTGTAAAATGGGTGATCTTGATTGGGGTGTTGAGCTTTTCAAGCAAACGTTTCGAGAAAAGTGTCTTCTTGATGCGAGTGTGATGCAGCTCGTGATCGATGGGTTGGTGAAGGAGTCGAAAATTGAAGAAGCTAAGAAGCTTGTGGGAATTGGGAACTCGAATAAGTTTCGATGCTACAATTTGATCATTCCTGCTACTGAAGGTGAGTAATAATGTATGAAGTGCATTCTTGTTTTTATGTAATGTTTTCAAGATTATGATGATCACTGATGAAAAAGGGAATTGATTTGGGTTTTAGTTGGGTTTTTGGTGATCTTAATTTAGGGATGTTCTTGTTCTTATAGTTTTGATTTTAATCAAAAGAATGTTATATCTTTTAGTTTTTTATTTAGTTTCTTTTTATTCTGTAATGGAGTTTGAGTATATATCTTGAGATGGTGGTTTTGTGGTTATGGCATTGTAGTACATCCATATATTTAGTTTCTTTTTATTCTGTAATGGAGTTTGAGTTTATATCTTGAGATGGTATTTGTCATCTCTATCATTAGGGTTTGTGGGATTTTGTTTAATGAAAGAGGTTGTGTGGGGAAGAAGAAGTAGGAGAGAGAGAGGGATAGATGAGGCTGTGTGTGAGTGTGTATATATGTATATATATTATATGTGTATATAATATTAAAGTATAATAAATAAATTCATATAAGACAAAAATTAAAAAGATAAAAATAATGTTAAAGTAAAGAAATATATAAAAAGACAGATTTACCCTTCATTTAATGGATGGGGGTTAACCTCTGTTAGTCAGAGGGACCAAATCCGGGCAAAAACGCATACCACAGGGGCAAATTTGGAATAAATGAACTGTAGGGACGATTTTCGTTATTTTTTGCAAACCACAGGGACCAAAAGTGAGGTTTACTCTATATATATTTAAATCAAAAAATGATTGTTTATGAAAACAATGCAATCATTTTTGGTGCCATTAGCACCTTTTGGTGCAAATAGCACCCCCTTTTGTATACCCCATCTCACACACTTTATTTTTTTTATTTTTTATTTAAAACTTACATTTTACACCCATAGACTTATTTAATAAATTTACTTTATACCTTTTAGTTTTCTATTTTTCATTTTACATATTTATTATATTAACACATATGATCGTATATTAACTAAAATACGTTAAAAAAGATTTTTTAATTTTAATAAGTTACGCCATTATAATCGTCTCATCGATACCTTCGAAATGAGCCAAATATTGATTTTTTTTGATTTAATTATATTATAATATGTCATACGTTTACGTTATTTTTTTATATTGTTATTCGTCGATAGTTTCTTATTTTTTATTTAATTATATTATTTCGAAATGAGCCCAATATTAACTAAAATACGTTAAAAAAATACTGTTTATTTACTTTATATCCATTCTCCTTTAATTTTCGGGTCGGAATGATCAGTTTCGGGTTAATGTCGGGTCGGAATAAGTTTCAAATCCTTAAATCGTGGACTCTTATTAATTAATCCTTACCTCTAACCACTTTCAAATCCTCAAATCATGAACTCCTCAAAAAACGTCATTCTTTAAACAACTTTATAAAAAAACTTTGATCGTTTTCTCAAAACCAATTAAAATAATTTAGAACATTAAAATTGAGATATATCACGCTGTATTGCACGAGTAGACTTCCAGTATAAATTTAAAACATATTAAGATTTCGTTCTAAAACGTTAGCGAACTATGATTAACAAGATCTCTTGATATATATTAAGATTTCTTATAAATATTTTGTTTATAAATGCGACATCACGGGTTGGCGGGTTGGGTCGGTTTGGCTTCAAATTCCTTAATGTATTTTATAAACAAAATATATATATCGAATTCCTTAACGTATTTTAACGTAATTATGTATGTTAATGTGATATGTCAAAACATATTTTTTAAAAATCTATCATCATCGAATTCCAGAAGCACACTGCGTACTCAAGAACATCCAAAACAAAGAACTATCTCTCAAAGTGAACGCTCTCGACGCACGATTTACACGGGTTAGAGCATCCAATGTTCATCTAGGGGTGCTCACGGGTTAGGTTGATCGGGTTGAAGGCATTTCGACAAATCAACCCAATTATTCATTTAAATCAATATATCCATGAGTACAAGTACACTCTATATAGCTAATTATTTAATTTATGGTACATCTCTTACTTTTTCAATTTTCGTTTTACACTCTTATAGTCAGTCTTCGGCCGAGCCTTGTGATGAAAATCGTAACTAGTTAAGAATCGTCGCACCATAACCGGTCCCGTATCGAGTCGGTCAGTCTCGGTTCCCAAATACCTTTTAATGTGATATGTTAAAACGTATTTTTTAAGACTAATATGGAAGATGATTAAGTTCATTAATTGCTTGGTTTGCAAATGAAACGCGCCCTATATACGTGTATATATATATATATATATATATATATATTGTTAAAGCATTATTGTATTCAAGATTTATTGTTAAAGTCTTGTAATGGTCAAACAATGTAAAAGTCAAAGATAGTCAAAGTCAAAGTAGCTTTAATTAGAAAGTCAATGTAATTAGATTTAATGCTTTGTAATCCTAGGTATAAATAGGATTAGTTAGCTTAGATGTTAAGAAAGTAAAAAAGAAAGCAATTCATTAGAGATATTAATTGTAATATTCTAGAGAGAGAAGTGAGAGCATTCTAGAGAGAGAAAGTGCATAATTCCTATGTAAATCTCTATTATGTTCAAGATCAATGGATGATTTAATGATTACCTAATAGAAACTGGTTTCACAATTGGTATCAGAGCTTTGGGAGATTGAATTGTGTGCAAATTCGTCCAAATTCGTGAAGATTTGAAGATTTTTTGAAGATTTTTGAAGAAAATCTCCATTTTTGAAGAACTTGAAGAACACAAATGGGTTATGCATTTCTTGATTATTTTTGTGTTTGATATTGATTGCAAAGTGTTTCTCCATCATTCTAAATCTGTTTTGCATCATCAATTTCGCAAAAACACATCAAGATTTGATCAATTTGAAGATTTTTGAAATTTTTGTGTTCTTGAAGAAAGTAAGCTGTGAAAAATTTTAGAGATTGATTTTGCAATTTATTGGTGATTTAATTCATTTTAGTGCAAAATCGTTTCTAAAAAGTGTTTTTAGACATGAAATACTCAAAAATTTCAAGTTTTCATTCATAAATTTGAGTTTTGAAATTTTTGATATTCTTCATGTTCTTGATGATCTTCAAAGTGTTCTTGATGAAAATTCTAGATCTTGAATTTTGATCCAGAATTTTTAATTGAGATGTTTTAAAATGTGTTGTTGATTATTTTTGATCTTAAAATTCCAAATCTAATTTTTTTGTAAGTTTGTTGAATTGCAGAAAGTCATCAGAATAGAAGAATTGGTGAGCTGTGTGTGAGTATGTTTGTGTTTGTTTACGTGATAAATAAGGTGCATGTGTGTGTGTTTGAGTGTGTGACGTGGCAAAGGAGAGTGTGTGTTCACGTAAAGTATTTTTGAGCTAGGTGTGTGCATGTGATGACGTGGTGATTAAAAGTGTGAAGAGAGTGTGTTATGCGTGTGTGAGCGTGTGTTAGTGTGTGTAATGCATGTGTTAAAAGTGTATTTGGTGTCAGTGTTGAATATGTGTGTGTCAGTGTCTTTGTAAGAATTCATAACCAAGGTTTCGCACCACAAAGAACAGGGTTTCGCACCTCTCTTTGATACAAAACCTTCAGATTTCGAACCCTACATGAAACCTTCTGAATTCGAACTCCACTGATACGAAACCCATCAGATTTCGGACCTCACTTGGTAAGCAACCTTCAGAATTCGAACCAACAAGCATACGAAACCAGGGTTTCGCACCACTGATTGAACAACCAGGCATACGAAACCAGGGTTTCGCACCAATCTTGAAACGAAACCAAGCATACGAATCCCATCAGGGTTTCACACCACTCTTACGTACGAAACCAGGGTTTCGGACCCTTCTTGACACTAGCTTACGAAACCAACAGGTACGAAACCATCAGGTACGAAACCATCAGCTTACGAAACCAGGGTTACGGACCCTCTTGACATCAGATTTCGCACCCTCTTGACACAGGGTTTCGGACCATACAGAACACAAAAATCTCAAATTTTTCGGCTTCGCCGGAGCCTCGCCGGAAAAACGGGGTCGCCGGAATATCGTGCATGATCGAGGTTGATTAGTCTCATTCGATTGTATTTCGTTCAAGGATTGCAACGCAACAAATGTTACTAGTTTTGGTCGAGAATTGAGCAAGAAAACTGAAATCGAAATTCTCAAATCGTGATTTGCGTTTTTTTGTGAAGATGATGAACAGTACTAACGGAGGTCGTTAGTACTCCGTTAGTTTTCTGACAAATTCGGTCCTTTTTCCGTTAAATCAGTCAGAGTCAGTTAGTATTGTTCCGTTAGTTGGTTAGTTTTGTTACATTTTGAGTCCTTTTTCGTTAAGTTCCAGTTTGAGTCAGTTAGTGTCATTTTACTAACGGTCAGTTAGTTTTTCTGTTAGTTTGTCTTACTTTTCTAGTCCTTTGTTAAATATTTCGTTAAGTCTGTTAGTCTAGTATTAGGTTTTGTCGAGTTCAGTCCTTGTAGTTTAGTTTTAAATTTTTTACATTTTCAGTCCTTCTAGTTTTAAGTTTTAGGTTTTTATATTTTCAGTCCCTAGACTTGTTAGTTTCTAGGTTTTTACACTTTTAGTCCTTAGAGTCTTAAGGTTCAATTTTTATCAATTTTAGTCCTTGTTTTAGTTGAGTCTTAGTATTTTTCACTTTTAGTCCCTATATTTTGTATTTTTGACATTTTTAGTCATTTTAGTGTCGAAGTTTTGTTATTTTACCTGCTTTTATTCGTAACTGACATATTTTTCTCTTGTTTTGCAGGTTTATCAATTAAAGTCCAATATTTCCGCGCAAATTTTTCAGAATTAATTTTTGGAAGACAAATTTATAATTTGTTTTTCAAATTTTATCTTTGAAAATTTTTCTGACTTTAATTGTGTTTTTCTGATTTTAAGAGTGTGCACATAATTCAAACTTCTAAGCGAAGTTTCTCTTGACGATCACTCTATTAGGTATATTCTTGTTATTATTTTTGGTATTTTTCATCTAAATTTTTTTTTGCTCAATTTTTTAGGATTTTATCAAGATGTCTGACATAGAGGATTTAAGTGGGAGAATATGGAATCAGTTAGGAAAAGAGAGAAAATGGACTCTTCCTGAAGCTAAAGATGAGATCAAGCGTCTTGAAGGTTTTCTTTCTAGATATATAAGACATTCTGATGAAGATGCAAGAAAAAAAATACAAAACTCAAGTTTGAGAAAGCTTTATTAGAAGACAAAGTCTCTTCTCTTGAGTCCGAACTGAAAGATTTGAATGACAAGATTGTAGTGCTTGAAGTTACTCAAGAGAAAAATAAGACACTTGAGATCTCAACTCATCAAGATAACATAAAGGAGTTTCAAGGGAGTATAAAAGCATTAGAAGAAGAAAATGCTGATTTGAAGAGACACATTTTTGACATTTCTTCTTCAAATGAAAAATCTATTTTGAAAGAACAAAATGCTGAACTTACTAAAAGAATTACTGATCTTGAAGTTTATATTGCAGATCTTGAAACAAAGAGAGACAACTCGAGTCTGCACGATCAAATCAAGAAACTCCAAGAGAAAGTAACAATCTTTCAAAAAGAAAATGCTGATCTGAAGAGCATTGAAGAAAAGAGAGTAAAGGAGAACTCATATCTACAAGATCAAATACAAAGAGTTCAAGAAAAGAAAACAACGTTGGAAAGTGAAAACGTTAATTTGAAGAAGAAGCTTTCTGAATGTGAAAGAGATTCGCTATCTTCAAAGAAAGTTTTTGAAGACAAGAAAGCTATTGAACTGAAATGTATAAAACTTTCAAAACAAGTCTCTGACTTTGAGGAAGTTTTATTTTTTGAAAAAGAGAAGCTCGAAAAAGAAAGATCTGTTTTTGAAACTGAACGAAAATCTTTTGAAGAAAAGTCAACTAAGCTTTCACACAAAATATCTGATTTGGAAACAGAACTTGAAATAAACAGAAAAGAGCTTGAAACAATGAAAGTTGAAAGCTTTAGAGCAAAAAGTGTGAAAGATAATTTTTCTGAGGAACGAAAGATTTTTCAAACGGAAATAAAGAAGCTTACAAAGAATTTATCTGGTTTATCAACAGATATTATGAAGGAGCAAAAGGTAAAATCTGCTTTTCAAAGGAAATATAATCTAATTTTTAAAGAGAAAAATGGTTTGATTAACAAAATAAAAGAACTTGAAGACATCATTTTTAAAGTTGATGTTTCAAATCAAGCAAGTCCTGAATCAATTATTCAGACTCCGCTTGTAGATTCAAATAATTCTGAATTCTCTTTTAAAACTGCTTCAAGTTCAAGTTTTCAAAACATTTTTTCAAAAGTATCCGATAAATCAAATGTTTTCTCAAAGGATCAGATTCATCCTTCTAATCTTTTCTATAATCATCTGTTTGATAAATTGGATGATATTCCTAAGGTGCCTAAAGCTAATACTTCCAAATCTGAAGAAGTTCCAGTCTTCAAGAAAGTGAAGATGGAATGGAGAGTCAAAGGCACAACAGTTCCGAAGAAAGATATTCCAAAATCAAAGGTTCCCACTCCAAATGCTAAGAAGAGCAATACATTTCAAGGTAAATCTTTTGTTAAACCTGATTTGGTTTACTCTGTAAATCAATTAATCAGGTTAGCTCAAAAGAAAATTTGTTGTTCTTACTGTGGAACAAATGATTTTGTGCATAAAAATTATACTTCTTTTTGGTACGGTACTTATAGTATTCCTTCAAAGAGATCTACACCTAACCCACTAGGACCCAAGTGCCATTGGGTACCAAAATCTGCTTAATCTGTTTTGCAGGTTTATCATGTGTTGTACTGATTTGTAAATACATACCACACACATGACTGAAAACAGAAGAGAAGCGGTGGATTTGTTTTTTGAAGAATATTTGTACCATTAAGGGGGAGACAAAGAATATTGGCTTCTAAACATCTCAGTTTAGAACACGTGCTTCAACGTTATTGGTTTTTGAACATATCAGTTCAAAACCCGTGCTTCAAAGAAATTATGGTTTCTAAACATATCAGTTTAGGACCCGCACTTAAAAGAGATTTTGGTTTCTGAATACATCAGTTCAGAACCCGTGCTTCAATGACTATGGCTTCTGAACAATTCAGTTCAGGACCCGTACTTCAAAGACTAAGACTTCTCATACTTCCCAGGTGATATCCTTTAACTGTCATATCTTTTTAATTCAAGGCTCATGTGGTGAAAGGTAACATTGCATTATGTTTTATTTCTAATGCTTTGAAAGTTTGAATCTTTTCAAATTTAATTCAATGAGATAAATTTTTCAATTTTCATTCAATGAATTAAATGTGTGCTAAAAGATGATTTTACAAGTATTTTTGTATTATCCGAGTTATATTTGTTTCAACTTTCACTTCTGAAATAAATCGAAAGGTCAGCAAAACATGAATGAAATCATGCTGAATGCTCAATGATATGTAAATTCCGACTTATATAGAATATAATGCTCAAAAAGCCTATTTGTCAGAATGATGAATGGAAACGAAAATATGGGGGAAGCACTATGTTTTAGAACCAAGTGATTGAGATATCATTCATATTTTGTGATGGAAATCCGAACTTATATAGAATATCATTTAGTTTGAAAGTTTGTACCTGTGGCCTTTCTGGTTTGGGAGATTAAGTCCTAAGGGGTGCTCGACACCTAGTCCCTAAGATCAACTGGTCTGGGATCGGCTGACCCAAATCCTGCTATAGAACCAGATAGAAAGCCATGTTCTACTGGTACAAATGGGTTTAAGATATATCGATGTGGCCTTTCTGGTTTGGGAAATTAAGTTCTAAGGGGTGCTCGACACCTAGCACCTAAGGCCAACTGGTCTGGGATCTGCTAACCCAAATCCTGCCATAGAACCAGATAGAAAGTCATGTTTAACGGTGTATCTTATTCTTACTTAACTTTTTGATTAAAAGATGCCAATGTGCACAAAATCAAAAGATGCCAATGAGCACAAAATCAAAAGATGCCAATGAGTACAAAAGAAAAGATGCCAATGAGCACACATATTTTGATACTTGGGGAAAATACAAAGTTGCGATAAACCCGTAAATTTGTGAAATTCTGATTTTGGACAAATAGTGTGACTTGAGCAAAGTATTCTTATATGTTTTAGAATTGCATACGCTTGATGCTAATCATATTTCGCATGCTAGCACACCAAATAGATTTAATAAAGGGGTTGAAACTGAACATTTTTAACTTGATATGCAATGACTTGTATTTGATTCCAAACACATGCATTTGATTTCATTTGATTGAAAAATCTGTTAAATTTCATTAAGTTGAATTTCTTTTGTCCAGTTTTCAAATGATCAAATGTTAGTAGTTATAAAATGTAGTTCAATGAATTTTATTTTCCTTGTATAAATGTTTTCATTAACGCACTGTATTTGAAATGAATATCGTTATTGAAATATATGCATATTTTCAGGGGGAGAAAACAAATTGCTCAATAATTCTTACTTTGAGGGGGAGCAAGGTTATTCTCTAAGAAGGAGATTGTTAGCAATACTCAAAGACACGACTGAAATTGAAAATGGTTTTCGATGATTATGATGCTCACCATCATCGAAAAAGGGGGAGAAAAGTTTAATTTCAATTTCATGTCAAAGAGCTTTCAAATCAAAGATATTTCAAGTCAAAGATTCGTGAACAAAGACTGAAGATTAGGGGGAGAAGGATCATGTGAAGTCCAAATGTTGCTGAATTTGGTTATCTTAGTTCTGAGTGGTTCTCGGAATGCGCCTACACCGAATTTGGTTATCTTAGTTTTGAGTGGTTCTCGGAATGCGCTTACACCTAAATGTTCAACAATGTGGAGGGTTTCACATCTTTCTGATCCAAACTCTAATCGTTTCTGATTCATCTTGTTCCGAATTGATGGTTTTATACAAAGATCGGAATTTCATGTTCAAGACTTGAAGACAATCTGTTGAAGATTTTATTGAAGAAGATTGATTTTTCAAAGAGAAAGACAAAGACTTTTCATGTTTGACTGAAGATTCTTCAAAGCTGAGTTCTTAAAGAATGTCAAAGCATATAGTTCGCCGTGAACTAATGAAGATAAAGATGTTTGAAGATTATCTTAGCTTCAAAGTTTAAAGTGATCAAAGTTAAAGTTTTGAAGATCAAAAGAGCTTAAGACTACTGTCATATTTTTTAAATCTTGAATCCAAAGGGGGAGATTGTTAAAGCATTATTGTATTCAAGATTTATTGTTAAAGTCTTGTAATGGTCAAACAATGTAAAAGTCAAAGATAGTCAAAGTAGCTTTAATTAGAAAGTCAATGTAATTAGATTTAATGCTTTGTAATCCTAGGTATAAATAGGATTAGTTAGCTTAGATGTTAAGAAAGTAAAAAAGAAAGCAATTCATTAGAGATATTAATTGTAATATTCTAGAGAGAGAAGTGAGAGCATTCTAGAGAGAGAAAGTGCATAATTCCTATGTAAATCTCTATTATGTTCAAGATCAATGGATGATTTAATGATTACCTAATAGAAACTGGTTTCACATATATATCAAAAGAAACAAATGAGAAAATGTAATGAAATACTTTCATATCAAGTGTAATATATATTTATATTAGTTTAATATCAAATATGTGGTTATCAACTCATTTAACTTCAATATTTTTTTTAAAAGGATATCGTCATCGCGCAACGCACGATGTCGAACACTAGTAATAATATAAGGGATTTTCTATCCCTACCCCCTGCCACATTTGTATACCTTTAAGAATCGTCGCACCATAACCGGTCACGTATCGAGTCCCGTATTTGCTTATTTTTTTGACTTATTTGCTTATTGTTTTTTCTCACCACAATTAAGCTATTTTAAGTGGTATATATGATGAGGGTGTAAAATGAAAATTAGAAAAAAAAGAAAAGTGTTTATGACTTTTCTCCACCACAAATAAGTTGTTTTTGTTAAGTTAATCCATTTTAATTTATTTGAAAGTGATTATAACTTATTTGTTCAAATTACATTTTTATGTCCAACTCATTATTAACACGACATAAGTTGATAAACACTTTTAAAAATAAGCATAAGTTGTTTTAATAAGCAATCCCAAACACCCTTTAAGATTTCGTTCTAAAACGTTAGCGGATTATGATTAACAAGATCTCTTGATATTTATTTGTTCAAATTACATTTTTACGCCCAACTCCTTGTTTGCACGACATAAGTTGATTAACACTTTTAAATACAATTGATGTAATAGCTTTTAATATATATATATATATATATATATATATATATATATATATATAGTTTGGACATCTTAATAGTTTTCTATAATCATTGGCGTTACAAAAATAAACGAGACAAAAAAAACTCTCCTAAAAGCTATTACAGTAAAGTTTTGTATAAATTTTTAACTTACTGAGTTAGAACGATAAGAGACGTACCATAAATTAAATAATTAACTATAAGGGTATGAATTGTAAATATAATTTTTTTTATGTGGTATATATGATATATAATAAAATAATTAAATCAAAAAATATTCAGTATTAGGCTCATTTCGAACGTATCGAAGAGATGATTATAATGGTGTAATTTGTTAAAACTAAAACGTATTTTTTAAACGTATTTTAGCTAACATACAATTATATGTGTTAATATGATGAGGGTGTAAAATGAAAATTAGAAAAGTGAAAGGTATAAAGTAAAATAATTAAGTAATTAAAAGGGTATAAAATGTAAATGGTTTAATCGGTACCTCTAACCCGGTGACAACCGAGTCTACGATGGAATCTCGCATGATGGAGAATATGATGCGAGTGCTGAATACATCACTGGCACAACAATCCGAAATGTTCATGAAAACGTTAAATGATCGAAGTACTGAGCTACGACGACCGGAGACAGGCACTGGTGTAGTAACTCCACCTCGTAATACTGTAGTGAATGTAAACATGAGGGTGGAGAAAGTTTGCTCATATAAAACGTTTCTAAGTTGCAAACCGCCAGAGTTTACTAGAGCAGACAATCCAGTAACATGTATGAACTGGCTTAGAGAGATGGAACAGGCCTTTCGAGCTTGTGAATGTGACACGGAGTCGAAGGTCAGGTTCGGTTCTCAGTTGTTACGAGGCAACACTTTAACCTGGTGGAATATTGTAACGTCGACTATAACAGCTCCAGTCTTGGCTGCCATGATGTGGGATTCATTTAAGAAAAAGATTTTGGAAGAGTATTGTAATGAAAATGAAATGGATAGAATAGAAGAAGAGTTCCGAACTCTTAAGAAGGTTACTTCTTCTGTTCGGGAGTACACTCGTTCATTCATGGAAAAGTTGAATCTGGTGGGGCATGTGGCTCCAACTGAGAAAGAAAAGATTAAAGCCTATCTGAAGGGCTTACCAGCGGATATGATGTCCCGGGTTCGAAATTCTAAAGCCTCGACACTGAGAGAAACAATTGAGGAGGCGAAATTGATAGAGGAAGTGTATGCCAAAGACAAAGAGGAAAAGGTTCAGGGGGAGAGAAACGAAAATGGGAAGGCTGGTCAAAGTCTTCTCAGAAATCTAAATCGTTTGGCAGAAATATTCGCTACGAGCCTCGTCGGGAGCCGAATTGGTGCCCGAAGTGTCGAAATAAGCATTACGGACCGTCTCGCGTGACCACACCGAAATGTTATAAGTGTGGTAAAAGTGGACATACTTTGAGTAACTGTCCTATTTAAGGGTCAACATGCTTCGAGTGTAAACAAACCGGTCATTTCCGCAAAGATTGCCTAAAGTTGAAAAAGGGTGGAGATCAGGGAAAGAAACCAAATGCTCCCAAGCCGATGGGTCGAGCATTTCACACGATGGCTGACGAAGCCAAAGAATCAAAAGATGTTGTTTCCGGTACATTTCTCGTTAATTCTATTCTCGCACGTATATTATTTGATTGTGGCGCCAATCTATCGTTTGTATCAAAATCGTTCTATCACAAGTTAGCTATGCCTGTCACTACCTTGGAAGATGCCTTAGTAGTCGAGATAGCTAACAGAGGTCAAGTCTTAGTTCATGAAAGACTTGAGGGTTGT
Organism: Saussurea involucrata; assembly: GCA_033807775.1. NCBI lineage: Eukaryota > Viridiplantae > Streptophyta > Magnoliopsida > Asterales > Asteraceae > Saussurea > Saussurea involucrata. The sequence goes on along the minus strand of CM066313.1, from coordinate 60,606,318 downwards.
TTGATTTTGATAGAGGAAAAGAAATTTCTGATCGACTTGATGTTGATGGAAATTGGGGGGGTTTGATTTAGTTGTGGGTATGGATTGGCTGACAATCAACCAGGCAGAAATACTTTGTGCAAAGAAATTAATCCGGATTCCTATGTCTGATAATGATGATGTTTTCATCTATGGTGAGAAGAGAAAAGGGGAAGTTCCGTTGATTTCTGTTGTAAAGGCGCGTAAATGTTTGGTAAAAGGATGTTCATCCTACTTAGCATATGTTCTAGATGTGAAGGCAAAAAAAAAACAAGTGGAAGACATAAAGGTAGTACGTGAATTCCCAAACGTATTCCCTGATGATCTCCCAGGTCTACCGTATGAACGACAAGTAGAGTTTCGAATTGATCTTATCCCTGGATCGGCACCGATAGCGCGTGCACCGTATCTCTTAGCGCCAGCCGAAATGAAAGAGATGATGTCCCAGCTGCAAGAGCTGCTTGACAAGAGATTTGTTAGACCAAGTTCTTCACCTTGGGGAGCTCCAGTATTGTTTGTAAAGAAAAAAGGATGGCACTATGAGAATGTGCATCGACTATCGGGAGCTGAATAAGGTGACTATTAAGAATAAGTATCCGCTTCCAAGGATTGATGATTTGTTTGATCAACTCCAAGGTGCGGGATGCTTTTCAAAGATTGATCTGAGGTCGGGGTATCATCAAGTTCGGGTAAGAGATGAAGATGTTCCCAAGACGGCGTTTAGAACGAGGTATGGGCATTATGAATTTCTTGTAATGCCATTTGGTTTGACAAATGCTCCTGCCGTGTTCATGGATCTGATGAACAGAGTATGTTGACCATTCCTAGACAAGTCTGTCATTGTATTAATTGATGACATATTTGTTTATTCAAAGAATGAAGCCGATCATGAATACCACCTTCGTGAAGTCTTGGAAGTTCTAAGGAAGGAGAAATTGTACGTGAAATTTTCAAAATGCGAATTTTGGTTAAAAGAAGTACAATTTCTTGGCCATGTGATTACTTCGGAAGGGGTTAAAGTAGATCCGACAAAGATAGAAGCAATGACGAACTGGGAAACACCGAAGAGCGCATCAGAAATAAGGAGTTTCTTGGGTTTAGCAGGGTACTACCGGAGGTTTATCAAAGACTTCTCAAAGATTGCTTCTGCTTTAACCGTATTGACTCGGAAGAATGTCAAGTTTTTATGGACTGAAAAACAAGAGTCAGCTTTCAGAACGTTACGACAGAAGCTATGTGAAGCTCCTATTCTTGCATTACCAGAAGGAACGGAAGATTTGGTGGTATATTGTGACGCATCAAAGATGGGTTTGGGGTGTGTGTTGATGCAACGGGGCAAGGTGATTGCTTATGCATCAAGACAACTCAAAGAGCATGAGAAGAATTACCCTACCCATGATTTAGAACTTGCAGCGGTAGTGTTTGCATTAAAACTGTGGCGACACTATTTATATGGAACAAAGTGCACTCTTTTCACTGATCATAAGATCTTGAAGTATGTCTTTGATCAGAAGAAGTTGAATATGAGGCAGCGGCGTTGGTTAGAACTACTTAAAGACTATGACTGTGAATTGCATTACCATCCCGGTAAGGCAAATGTTGTGGCTGATGCTTTAAGTAGAAAGGAATATAGGGGTGCTTGAAACCAACTAACGCCCGAATTGATGTGACGTCAAGTTTGATTGAAAGGATAAAAGCGGCACAAGCGAAAGCTTTATTAGAAGAAAATTTGAAAAATGAAATCATGATCAAACAATATCTTCAACTGCCTGAAGATAGTCGTGGAGTCAAACTGTTCCAGGGCCGTGTTTGGGTGCCAAAGGTGGGAGGAAATCGGGAGTTAATCCTCAAAGACGCCCACAAGTCTAAATATTCTATACATCCTGGAAGTACTAAGATGTATAGGGATTTGAAGTTACACTATTGGTGGCCAGCTATGAAATTAGATGTGGCACAGATTGTTGAAAAGTGTGTGACATGTTCGTTAGTAAAGGCTGAACATCAAAGGCCCTATGGAAGTCTGCAATCTTTGGAGATTCTGGAATGGAAATGGGATAAGATTACTATGGATTTTATAACAAAGTTACCAAGAACGTCAAAGGGTAACGATACCATATGGGTAATCGTGGATCGATTGACTAAGAGTGCTCACTTCTTGGCAATGAAAGAAGCATCACCGATAGACAAGTTAGCGAAGCTTTATATTGACGAAGTGGTTTCAAGACATGGCATACCTGTGTCTATAGTTTCTGATCGTGATAGTTGATTTACTTCGAGGTTTTGGCAGTCACTACAAGAAGAACTGGGTACAAGAGTAAACTTGAGTACTGCGTACCATCCACAAACGGATGGGCAGAGTGAAAGAACCATTCAGACTTTGGAAGATATGCTCAGGTCATGTGTGTTAGACTTTGGAGGTAACTGGGATACGCATTTACCTTTGGTAGAGTTTGCATATAACAATAGTTATCATTCCAGTATTGGACGAGCACCTTTTGAAGCTTTATATGGAGGGAAGTGTAGAACTCCAGTGTGTTGGTTAGAAGCTGGAGAAAAACAATTTGCTGGTCCTGAATTAGTTCAACAAACGGTTGATAAAGTGAAAGAGATTCGGAAGCACATGAAAGCGGCTCAAGATCGACAAAAGAGCTACACCGATCCAAAAAGAAGGCCGAAAGAGTTCCATGTTGGGGTGCGTGTAATGCTTAAAGTATCCCCGTGGAAAGGTGTGATAAGGTTTGGTAAACGTGGAAAGTTGAGTTCTCGTTTTCTAGGACCTTTCACCATAACTAAGAGAGTTGGACTGCAAGCATATCAGTTGGATCTTCCACCTGAATTGGAAGGAATCCACAATACTTTTCATGTTTGTTATCTTCGGAAATGTTTAGCCGAAGAGAATGATGTAATTCCACTTTCTGAAGTAAGAGTGGATGAGAAGAGTCGTTGCGTGGAGGAACCGGAAGCGATTTTAGAAAGATCGGTTAAGAAACTACGACATAAGGATGTGGTTATGTTAAAAGTACAGTGGAAACATCACCGAGGTACTAACGTGACGTTAGAAGCGGAAGAGGATATGAAGATTAGATATCCTCGTTTATTTGCCTAACTTTGATTTCGAAGACAAAATCATTTTCAAGTTGGGGAGATTTGTAACACCTCGATTTTTATAAGTTTTACGATTAGTTTTATTGACGAATGATGTATAATTATTTGATAGATTAATTTTAGAGTTTATCCCCGAGTAAGTTTTGGTTATTTATTTTATTGGAGTTATAAGTTAAGGGGTAAGCTTTAATTTTAATATATAAGTTGGAGGGTTAAATTTGCCAATTGATGGATGTGTGGGGTTAGTTTGGTTAAGGTGATGAAACTTAAATCTCATCCCACCGCCTCACTTTATTAAAATTAGATATTTTTGCACTTTGCTTTTGGGAGGAAAAAGAAATACTTTTTGGTCTTTGGTGTGTCTCGTACGGAAGAACCAAAAGAGAGAGAGAGAGAGAGAGAGAGAGAGAGAGCCGAAAATAGAAGAAAGAAATCAGAAATTATTTGAAGAAGAAGGGACTGAAATTCTGCTGGAGATTAAAGGTGAAACTGGAAGATTGAAGGTATGTTTCTATATATAATCATGTTTATATATATAGAAATATTGTTATTGGTTTAGAATTGGGTTATAGTATTTTTGGAAGATATGGAAAATCTGAGTTTATGAGTCTCTTCTACTAGTAGTTTTAAGCATATCTGCAAGTTTATAGATTCAGACATGGCTTAAAAGTATCATTTTGGCTTAATTACGATTCCTGTTAGTTGAGATAAGTATGATTGTCGCAATACGTTGGTTGCGATAAAATTGATTGTCGCAACAGTAGGTTGCGATAAAGGAGTATGTCGCAACAGTTGGTTGCGATAAGTGTGATTGTCGCAAGCTTTGGGTTGCGACAAAGTAGCTTTGAGGTTCTTTGAGTTGAGACAAGTCAGGGTGTCGCAAGTAGTTAATTGCGACAAACATGATTGTCGCAAGAAGTGGATTGCGACAAGTGTTGTCGCAAACAGTGGGTTGCGACAAGTGAAGATGCGTTTCCTTTGGGTTGCGATAAGTGATGGAATTTTGGGTTATTTAGGATTCTTAGTCTTTAAAGAGTCCTATTTAATAGATTGATACAAGTACAATATGTATTTGGTTATTTCAGACTTTGTGAAGTTTGGTGACGGAAATCCTTACTGTTAGGTCTAAATATGTCTTCAAGATTTAATATTATTGTCAAAGTCAAAGTCAATGTATTAAGTCTTGTGAGAAAGTCAAAGTTGCTTATTAGCCTTATTTAGTCCTTAGGTATAAATAGCTTTTGTTTAGTCTTTTCATGTAACATTTGAGAGAACACTTAGAGCATAATTCACATCTTGTAAAATGGAGCTTATTGAATATCAAGATCTAATTTCTCTCTCTCTACTCCCTCTCTCTAGAATATTGTATGAATTCTTAGTTGATTGATCATTTTGGGACACACAATTGGTATCAGAGCAAGTGATCGAGTGTTTTTCTGCAGAGATTTCACAAATTCATCAATCAAATTTGTAGAATTTCTTGAAATCGATCGAGTTTCTTGAAGTTCTTCAAGAAAATCTCTTTTTCTAGTATTTTTACAAGTTTGTGTGAATTTGGATTGGTTTTTGTGATCGCTGGATTCAGTTTTGTAAGAAGAACATATTTAATTCAAGGATCATGGACTAATTTTGCTGTTTTGATCATCGATTTGAGGTTTTTCAAGGATTTCTTTTTGTTCGACTTCTCAGATCTGTTCGAACGAATTAGGCCTTTTTCCGAGTTCTTCAATGGATTTGCTTTTCTTGATTGTGTTAGAATCCGTTTTTCCTTCAAATTTGCAGAATTTGGAAGTGTATTTCTGCGTTTTGTGAGATTTGGATCGTTTTTGGGTCACACAATTGGTATCAGAGCAAGTTAATGAAGACATGCTGAAGAATCTACACGATTTGAGATCAAAATTGTTGGATTTTTGAGGAAAATCGATTGATTTTCTTGATTTTTTTAAAGAAAATCTCTTTTTCTCAAATTCTTGCAATTTTTGAGTTTAATTCGACTGGAATTTGTGTTCTTGATGTTAGAAATCTGATTTGCAACAATTTTTATTCAAGAATCGAGGGCTAATTTCAAGTTTTTAGAGGTCAATTTGAAGAAATTGGAAGTTTCTGTTCGGTTCGATCATTTCAGTCTGTTCGATCATTCAGACATCGATTAAGTGGTTTTCAGCGAAATTGGTTCACCTAATCATGTTAGAAACTAATTATCTAACATCCCTGCAGATTTTGGTTGATTAATTCGGAGATTTGATCAGTTTTTGATGAATTTTTGGTCACTTTGCGCCAGATCCACAATTTGCGCCAGTTCATCTTCGTTTTTGAGAATTCTGCCAAGTCTACTTTGCGCCACCAACGGGTAGCGCAAACTCTACTTTGCGCCATCAACGTGTTGCGAGAACCTCACTTTGCGCCATTGTCTCTTAGCACAAACCCCACTTTGCGCCAGCCACTACTTTGCGCCACTCTCGTCTAGCGCAAACCTTACTTTGCGTCACTAACGTCTAGCGCAAACCACACTTTGCGCCATTCACTTCTAACGCAAACCAGACTTTGCGTTTCTGACCTTTGCTACTGTTCACTGTTCACTACTGTTCATCATGAATCTTCAAGCAAGTTTGTATAGGAATGATATTCAAATGTCTCTTGGAACAGATACCAGACCACCGGTATTAATCAATGAAAATGAATTTTCACAATGGCAAGACAGGTTTATTGATTTTATCGAGAGACAACCAAATGGGGATAACATGATGTTAGCTTTCACGGAAGGTCCTTTTGTGCGACCTTACAAAGAAATTCCCACAACAACAAATGTGCCTGCTTCAAGAGAATTAAAAAGAGTCGAAGAATACACTGCTGAAGAAGCAATGAGAGCTAAAGCCGACAAGGAAGCTTTATCCAACTTGATCTTTGCACTTCACAAACTTCCGCAACACATCTACAACCGTGTCGAATGTTTCAAAAATAACCCAATGCAGATGTGGAACAAGTTATCAAAGCAAATGCTTGGATCTGAAGTTGCTTTTAAGAGAAATGAAGAAGAAAAGAAAGCTAAAAAAGAGGATACGAAACAGAAATTATCAAATGCTGAAAATGATGAACTCAAGGAAAAGGTTATAGAGCTTACAAAGAGACTTTCTGACACGGAAAAGTTGCTAAAAGAGGAAAGAGCGAATCGTACAAATGACAAAAAGTGCTATGCAAAGCAAATTTTGTCTCTTTCACAGAAAGTTTCTGAACTTGAAAAGAATGGGAAAAATGAGAAGAAAGAAAATGAAGAAAAGAAAGTTCTTGAACTCAAATGCAGAAAACTTTCCAAACAAAATTCAGATTTTGAGAAAGTTTTATTTCTTGAAAAAGAAAAATTGGAGAAGGAAAGGATCGAGTATGAAAAAGAAAGGAAAACCTTTGAAGCGAAAAATGTGAAATTGACAAAGAAGATATCCGAGCTTCAAAAGGAATTGGATTTAGAAAGACATGAACTGGAAAAGAGAAAGAAAGCTGACTTTCAGGCCAGGAGTGTTAAAGATGAATTTTCCGTTGAAAGGAAGATATTTCAGCAAGAAATAAGTAAGCTGACAAAGAATTTGGCTGTGTTATCAACTGATATCATGAAGGAGCAGATGGTTAAGTCTGATATTCAGAAGAAACTTGATTTGGTGACCAAGGAACGTAACGACTTATCCTACAAAGTGAAGTCACTTAACAAATCCAAACGCTATTCTGAATGTCCGATTCGTCCGTCTAATCTTTTCTATGATCACCCAGTGGATAATTCTTCCAAGTTTCAATCTGCTGATCTTCCTTCATTTAAGAAAGTCAACATGCAATGGAGAATCAAAGGTACAACTCCTGAAAAAGATGTACCAAAATCATCGGTTCCTAACAAGAACACTAAACTGAAAGGTAAATCTTTTGTTAAACCTGGTTCAATATATTCCGCAAATAATTTAATCAGGTTTGCACAAAAGAAAATTTGTTGTTCTTATTGTGGAACTAATGATTTTGTTACAAATAATAATGTTCAATATTGGTATGGCACTTATCATTTTCTTTCTTATAGAGCTCCGCTTAATAAGTCAGGACCCAAGACCCGTTGGGTACCAAAATCTACTTAATCTTTTTTTTGCAGATTTAGAAGCAAAGCGTTGAACTCTCGGAAGAAGATGTATTTGTGCTTCATCTTGGTTTCTGAATACATCAGTTCAGGACCCGTGCTTCAATGTTTTTGGCTTTTGAACTTATCAGTTCAAAACCCGTGCTTCAACGACTATGGCTTTTGAACAATTCAGTTCAAGACCCGTACTTCAAAGACTAAGACTTCTAAACAAATTAGTTTAGAACTCATACTTCTCAGGTGATATCCTTAACTGTCATATCTTTTTGTTTCAAGGAACAAGTGGTGAAAGGTAACATTGCATTATGTTTTATCTCTACTGCTTTGAATGTTTGAATCTTTACAAATTTAATTCAATGAGATGATTTTTTTTTCAACTTTCATTCAATGAATGAAATGTGTGTCAAGGGTGATTTTACAAGCGTTTTTGTATTATCTGAGTTACATCTGTTTCATCTTTCACTTCTGAAATAAATCGAAAGGTCAGCAAAACATGAATGAAATTATGCTGAATGCTCAAAATTATGGATTTCTGGACTTATATAGAATATAATGCTCAAAAAGCCTAGATGTCAGAATGATGGATGGAAACGAAAATATAGGGGAAGCACTATGTTTTAGAACCAAGTGATTGAGATGCACTAAGTTTTAAATCTAATCATTTAGTTTGAAAGTTTGTGCTTGTGGCCTTTCTGGTTTGGGAGATTAAGTCCTAAGGGGGTGCTCGACACTAGTCCCTAAGGCCAACTGGTCTGGGATCGGCTGACCCAAATCCTTCTATAGAACCAGATAGAAAGCCATGTTCTACTGGTACAAATGGGTTTACGATATATCGATGTGGCCTTTCTGGTTTGGGAAAGTAAGTTCTAAGGGGTGCTCGACACCTAGCACCTAAGACCAACTGGTCTGGGATTCGCTGACCCAAATCCTGCTATAGAACCAGATAGAAAGCCATGTTTAACGGTGTATCTTATTCCTACTAAACTTTTTGATTAAAAGATGTCAATGAGCACAAAATCAAAAGATGTCAATGATGACAAAATCAAAAGATGCCAATGAGCACAAAAGAAAAGATGCCAATAAGCACATATCTCGTGAAACTTGGGGAAAATACAAAGTCGCGATAAACCTGTAAATTTGTGAAAATTCTGATTTTGGACAAATAGTGTGAGTAGAGCAGAGTATTCTGATATGTTTTAGAATTGCATATGCTTGTTGCTAATCATATTTCGCATGCTAGCACACCAAATAGATTTAATAAAGGGGTTGAAACTGAACATTTTTTAACTTGATATGCAATGATGTCTTTTATTTGAATCCAAACACATGCATTTGATTTCATTTGATTGAAAAATCTGTTAAATTTCATTAAGTTGGATTTCTTTTGTACAGTTTTTCATATGATCAAATGTTAGTAGTTATAAAATGTAGTTCAATGAATTTTATTTTCCTTGAATAAAATTTTCAACTATTGTGCTATTAATGAAATATATGCATACTTTCAGGGGGAGAAAACAAATTGCTCCAGAATTCTTATTTTGAGGGGGAGCAAGGTTATTCATAAAGGAGGAGATTGTTCGTGATACTCAGAGACGCGACTGAAATTGAAGAAGGTTTTTGATGATCGTGATGCTCACTATCATCGAAAAAGGGGGAGAAATGTTTAATTCAATTTCATGTCAAAGAGCTTTCAAGTCAAAGACTCGAGAAAAGAAGATTCCGTCTCAAGAAAGAAAAAGGGGAGAATTCTTCAAGAGTTTAAGAGAAATCGATTGATCATCTTGTGATCTCTTTTTCTTAAACTTGTGCTATATGGTGAATATCCTTACTGAAGTTTGAAGTTCTCAAGTCAAAGAAAGAAAAGGGGGAGAATTCTTCAAGAGTTTAGGAAAAATCGATTGATCATCTTGGTTTCTCAAGAAGATCTATTTTTCTTAGATTTGCGCTACATTGTATCAAAATGCCTTGTGTGAAGAAACAAATTCTCCATATCAAAGAAAGAAAATCTCCGTCTGAAGATTTTGTGACGATTTGACTTTGACAAGCCTTGATAAAGACCGAAGTTTTGAAGATTCAAGAAGCCGAAGACTGCTGTTCTCAAATGTTTAAATCTTGAATCCAAGGGGGAGATTGTTAGGTCTAAATATGTCTTCAAGATTTAATATTATTGTCAAAGTCAAAGTCAATGTATTAAGTCTTGTGAGAAAGTCAAAGTTGCTTATTAGCCTTATTTAGTCCTTAGGTATAAATAGCTTTTGTTTAGTCTTTTCATGTAACATTTGAGAGAACACTTAGAGCATAATTCACATCTTGTAAAATGGAGCTTATTGAATATCAAGATCTACTTTCTCTCTCTACTCTCTCTCTCTAGAATATTGTGTGAATTCTTAGTTGAATGATCATTTTGGGACACACACTTACAAATTTAAGAAGTGAAGTAAGAGTGACGTTGTTGCTATCAGGTGAGTTCATTCTTACCTTACCTTTTAAAAATATATTTAAATTATGGTATGGTATTTTTATGATGGGATGTTTCCCGGATAAATTTTGATGAATATTTGTACGAAATAAGATTGTCTTTGAATTAATGGTTTTGCTTAATTTCATTCACGATATTTGAAAATAAATTATATTAAGCAATAACCTGCACGAGTACGAATATGTGTAATGGATCCATAGGCACTAGTATTATATGAACACGTGGAATAGGCGTGGACTAATCGTAATTCCCGTGTGTTTGATAAACGTGGAATGGGCGTGGACTAATCGTAATTCCCGTTTAGGTGAAATGAGGAATAGGCGTGGACTAATCGTAATTCCCATTTCATACTGAGATGAGAAATCGTGGGATAGGCGTGGATTAATCGTAATTCCAGATTTCTATAGGAAGGAAAGAGATAGGTATGGCTTAATTGTAATCTCTACTTCCTTTCCAAGATATAGGCATGGAATAATTGTAATTTCTTGGATATGAGCAATGATCTAGAATCCGTGGAGATTTGTAGTGGGCTCATAAAACGTGATGTCATGACTGACTCAGTGTTTGTCATATTCATAGAATCGGGTATGATCCCATCATCGCAAGATGTTTATACGTATGGTAAGAATGATGGTAAATCAGGTTTGTTATGCCTTGTTTACATTAATTTCTAAAAGTATTATTTTGAAATTGAATGTTCTCACTAGGCGTTTGCCTAATCGTTTCAAATTAAATTTTCTTACCAGGTACTAGCTCGGGGAAATAACGGGATGAGTGGAGAGTATATGATAGGGACAAGCTTTGTTGTAAATATCTTTTGAAGATCCGATAGTCTTTTGGAGATCCTTTAGACAACTCAGATAATCTAGAAACATGTATGAATGGTTTAGATTAATAAGTTGTCATTTAGTGATCCTTTAATGTAATCTGAATTTTGTCACTATTTCCAATCATTATGAATGAATATATTATGGATATTAGATACGTAAACCCTTTTAGTTCAGGTTTAAATTTGCCCTGATTTTTAGGGTGTTACAAAAATTATGGGTGTTATAGAAATCATTGAGATCACTATGTTGACCATTCAGAGTAACACTTTAAGGATATCAACATAAATCAGTTGAGTTTCCACATGTTACGTGATGTTAATAGGTTTCATTACCATTTTAAAGTTTTAATGAATCATCAATCTTTGAATCAAAAGTCTATGTTAGTTATACTTTGAGATCTTATTCTTGTTTTAGAGATAAAATAGTACTAAGATTCATGCACTCAATTTTAGGTAAGAAGGAGTCAATATTATATGAAAAAAGAAGAAGATCGTGTTGAAATTCTAAATATAGTTGGTAATTGTTTTCAAAAAAGTTTTTTCTTAGTTAATAATAAGAAATCTAATATATTCTAACAAAAAAAAAAATTCATGTGGATGGAAATAATCATTAATAAAAAAAAGTATGTGTAAAATGAGTAATGGAGTATATATATCAAGGTTTCTACGAAAAAACTGTTTTTAGATATTAATACTAAATAAAAAAACTTAGAGAAATAATAAGCAATATTATAAAATGAAAGACCAAATTTACAAATTTTATTGTTAATGTAATTAATTAATACATGTTTGGGCCCTTAATATAATGCTAAAAGTTTTTTGGGTCGTGTTATATACTAATTTTTTTATCATTTTTATTTACAAGTTCTTTTAACAACTATATAATATATAGTTAAAAAATTTGGGTCCCTATTTTCTTTGGTCCTGAATGTATGTCCGGACTGCCCTCCCCAAAAACGACCTTGTTTGAGTGTATTGACTTATTTAGAATAGATTAAATTACTGTTTGGTCCCTTAGGTATGCGAAAAATTACGAAATTAGTTCTTTAACTTCAAAAATTACCATTTGGTACCTTAGGTATGCAGTTTGTTACGAAATTGGTCCCTCGAGCTAACGACTGTCTATTTCCTCCGTTATGCTTGAGGGTAAAATGGTCTTTTTACCCTTTATTTTTTAATTATTTATGCCCCCTTTTTTCCTTTTTCTTTTTGGATCTTCATCTTCTTAAAGAAGATTATGAAAAACATATGAACACCATGAAGACAAAACTTTAAATCCAATTAAAAGAACCCAGTAACAATTAACAAATTTCAATCCCAAAAACATGTTTTAAATCAAAACCCTGAATCATAATCAATAAATTTAAACTTAATCAAACTCTTGGATGTATCATCCCATCCCAAGCACCCAAGCAAGTAGGCTTTTAAGGTCTCCTAATATTTGAATTTCTAGACCTCTTTAGACTTCCCTAAAGAGGGTTCGAAAACAATCAACATTGCACATCCATCAAATTCATCATCTATTGCCACTATGTACCTTTGCTATTAAAACGTATCTACAAGGAAGTGCTCCAGATTCTTAGTTTCATTCTTTGGTTTTGCAGCGAAATAGCCACAATGGCTTGCATCCTGATCATTCTCATGCTGCAGAAAGTAACCAAAAAGTCGTAAGTATACAGTTTTTCAAGCACATAAAGTTTAAGAATTTGGAAGCTTACTGTAACAACCCAGTCTAAAATAGAACATGCATAGCATTAAATCATAAGTATTACAAAAACTGGGTCCCAAAATTTCATTACATCTGATTCGAAATTTAGGTTGGCGGAAACATCCTATACACAACTGAGAACATACTAGTTTCTATAAGTGTCAATGGCACTGGCTCTATCTGCATATGTACTCTATCCTGCTCTTGCTCACTTACCTGAGCCTCCTACTATCTGCTTACCTAGAAAGGTTTAGTTTGGAAAATGCTAGGGTTAGACCATGAGGTCTAGTGAGCTCCCTCCTGACAGTTCTCAAATCATTTAAAAACAGTTTATAACTTTCAAATATCTTTGCATAAAACTTTCACATAACTTTACATAAAACTTTCACATAACTTTACATAAAACTTTCACGGATAAATCCGCTCCCGTAAATGGCACCCTGAAGTCACTCAAGAGTGACAACGAGTCAGTCTCACGCTGCCTTACTGGGTACACTCTCCCATGACATAAACGGAACCTCCCCCCTGACATGAGCACTGGCGGAACCTCCCACCGACTTAGCCAATTTACGTATACCACAATGTATGCATACATCTCATATAACTTTCAACAAGTAAAAATCATATAAAATAACATGGCATTTCTACTCAATCACTTTCTTTGGAAAACACGTATAAAATAACGTATTTTTAGTTAGAAAAACTCACCTGGCGCTTTAACAATTTCTTCTCGTGAATACTTCCGATTTTACGATGAGCACCTATGATATTACGAGAATAAGAATAGTGAGTCTTGGTTTAATCTTAGTCCCGTCTGAACAATTTTCTACCCAACTTGGCTCCCAACAAACTCTGGAATAAACTAATAAAATACCGGATCTTTATTTATTACCGACCCAACCCAATCTAATAAAAAAATACAGGGTCCACATAAAATTTCCGGATCAGTCCACCTAATTAAATTCCGGGCTTTCGGTCCAAAAGGAAAACTTCCGGTTCTTTAAAATTCCGGATCATGGTTTAGCTAAACTTCGGATCTCCTTTACCAAGTTCCGGATCTATATCATTAAATCCCAACTCCGAATTCCATTCAATTAGGTTAAGTTCCGGACTTTAATGTTTTAGGCCCAAAGAAATTAAACTCCGGATCCAAAACTAACACTGGATCTTTATTTAGGGCCCATCACCGGTTCTTGCTTCATTTAAAACTCCAATCCGGATATGATATTACATACCGGAACTATGACCTATTATATAATTAAATTCCGGATCAGATTTCAATAATCAGATTCCGGTTCCTTTTGTCATTTATGGCCCAAGTCCGGTTCTTTTTAATTAAATCCCGGAACCATATAAGGCCCAATTCCGATTCTTATAAAAAGTAATATCGGATCCCTTAATTAGGTCCAATACCGGATTTGATAATTAACTTCCGGATTTTAGCCCAAGACAATTCCGGATCTACAAACAGATTCCGGATCTACAATAAAATTCCGGATCCTATCTTCTGGGACCCAATTTCCGGTTCCGGTCCATTCCAAATCCGGTTCTGATTCTTGATCAGACCTCGATTCTAGTTGTTAAGTCTCGATTTCATTAGATGCATAATGATCGAAAACTATGAGGAATGATTGTAAGGGTCTCTAATACGCTTCTAATCATTTTAACTTTATTAAGCATAACTTACACGCCGATTGCCCCTTGAATATACTAAAACTTGCCAAAAATAAAACCCACTAATCAGACTTCCCAAATTAAACATAGAATAGGGATGAGAAAGTAAGATTACCTGAATGAATTAGATTTCAAATCCCTTTCTTCTTCCAATTTGATGATGGAATAAACCTTCTTCTCCAATTAAATCTTGAGACCAAAACTCTCTCTTTCTCTGCCATTTCTCTCTAAGCCGTCTCACACAAATGGTATGCTTCTAGGGTTTTGAGCCCCATTTAAGAGTTTTTATACTCTCTCAAACTTTACAGTTTGGCCCCTGAATTTACAACTTATCACATTCTCCCACGAAACTTTTAATCTTTTCAAATAAGATCTCGGTTATTACAACGAGTGTACCCAGTAATGCAACGTGAGACTGACTCGTTGTCACTCTTGAGTGACTTCAGGGTGCCATTTACGGGAGCAGATTTATCCGTGAAAGTTTTATGTAAAGTTATGTGAAAGTTTTATGTAAAGTTATGTGAAAGTTTTATGCAAAGGTATTTGAAAGTTATAAACTGTTTTTAAATGATTTGAGAACTGTCAGGAGGGAGCTCACTAGACCTCATGGTCTAACCCTTGCATTTTCCAAACTAGACCTTTTCAGGTAAGCAGATAGTAGGAGGCTCAGGTAAGTGAGCAAGAGCAGGATAGAGTATAGATGCAGATAGAGCCAGTGCCATTGACACTTATAGAAACTAGTATGTTCTCAGTTGTGTATAGGATGTTTCCGCCAACCTAAATTTCGAATCAGATGTAATGAAATTTTGGGACCTAGTTTTTGTAATACTTATGAATTAATGCTATGCATGTTCTATTTTAGACTGGGTTGTTACAATTGGTATCAGATCCATAGTTTAAGGTATTTAGGTGACCGGACTGGCCTAAACTTAAACTTTAGGAGTAGAAATCACAACTGAGAATCATGAAATGCGTTAGGAGGGCACTATTGTAGAGATAGGACTAAGAGGGTTCCGAGGACAGTCATGTAAGGTAAGTTTGGTATTACACCTGACCAGTGTAATTGCGAACTTACAGGTACATGTATGTGCTTAATCTGCCTTCTAATTCCGAAGTTGTAGTCTTAATCTAGTTTTTATGTCGTGTTCCAGTAATCTAGAATGTCAGCAAGATCCCTGAGGGGTAGATTGAGACCCTTTGAGGGGGAAGTATAGTGAGAGATCATTTATGATGTGATGTATGTATACATCGTAGAGAAGAAATGTTGTTTGGAATGTTAGGAGTCGTCTAGAGGTAGATCTTAGTGGGTTAGAAGAGGATGAGTGATTGCTTTTGAGTAAGACTCCTAGTTCAGGGGAGTCCCAGTTCTAGAAATCGTGGAGTAGATCAGTTGGGATGGTAAGGGAGGACAATGTCGAGATCTTGAAAGCGTCAATTCAAGAGCGAGTGGAGGATTAGAGCCATGACTCTTTAGTCGAGTTTTCCAGTGGCAGGATCAATGAAGGGAGATGTCAGTAGTAGATTGAAGACGTGTAGAGGTAGAATGTGAGATAATTGAACAAGACGAAAATAGTATGAAATGGTTGAGTAAGTGGGCCGTATAATGCATGTGTAGCAAGTCGTTGCAAGGCCGAGAGGGCGACCACTGGTCAAAAGTAGAGTGTCAATGATAAGTTGAGTGAGCAAAGCGGTTGACCTTGTTAGAGTGAGTAGCCTTCAATTGCAAGTAGAGTTTCACACATTGTGTTCTTATACGAGTTACATGAAATTTTCGCGATTAAAGTAAATGTGTAGATATCAATTTTGATCGGAAATGAGTCAGCGTGTGCAAGCGTATGTTTAAAGAAAAGGCGATTTCATTTACGTCGTACAATGAAATTTTGAGCTTAGCGATTTGCAAAATATTCCACTCTTTTCATGATAAGTTAAATTGTTGCAAAAAGTCAAGAAAACGTTTGCCAGCAAAACTTTTATAACCAAAATGGGTATTGACATGTTGAAGTCATATAAATGGGTGTGAGAGCCGACTGGTTTACTTCGTGTCAATAATTTCTTTCAGAATTTTGTCATATGAAAAGATTTTCATCCAATATATTACTGTCGTAACAACATCGTTTTGGTTGAGTAAGATTAAGTTTTATGGAAAGTTGCATGCAAACGATTCTCGAGATCGTTGTGCCGGACATTGGAGTTATGAGAGTGTTGGGGTCATGTGTACCCCAGTTGGTTCCAAGTGTTGTTTATTTAAAATGATAAAATGTGCGAAATGATTTATTTATCGCGTTGTCACACATGAAGGCTATGAACTCACTAGGTCATAGAGTATTACATTTTAAGCTAAGGAAGAACTCCGAGGGTGGATAGGTGTTGGACAAATAAGGGGAGAATGTTTGTAGTTTTGGTATTTGTGTTCAAGAGGAGAGGAGAACAGTGGAAGAGTCGAAAGTGGACTTTAGTGTCAGTTGTATGAGGGTCTGTACCCTTGTTCGGTGAATGGAAATACAGTTGTCGAGGGACGGTTGTGTCCGAAGGAAGGACTAGAAGTCATCAAGGTGATGGTATTAGTAACTCGTTATGAGTAGTGTGGTGAGGCAGAAATGAAATATCCTCGACGTCAGATAAGAGTTTTAAGGCGATCTTGTAATATTGACGTTGGACGAGTAAGTTTTGAAATGAGGACGACAGAATATGAAGTTGAATATGATATGTTGGAAGGATTAAATTTAATAAGGAACCTTGTTGACGAAAAGGATAGGGAAGTATCCTCAGGTCGACTATTGAAGTTGAAGTCGACAACTGTGTAAGGTGTCTGAGGCCGAAGACTTAAATCAGAAGGTTGAAAGTTGAGAAAATCGTTCTGGTGTGTTGACGCAGGAGGTCATATAGGAAAGATAGGTACATGCATGGTGGTGGACCACCTTGTATGGGTGTTAGGATGGTTAAAGACTGTTGTTTGGATAAGCGTTTTACTTACGAGGCTTGGACGGTTCGTAAAAGGATGAGGTATTTAGCACAAACGAAGTGAGTGTGTAGATTATATCGATCTGTGAGGGATTGAGCCCTGTCTATGTACTAGTTTGGAATTGCAAGGAACTAACAACAAACGAATATGTTTGAGTTAATTGAGAACTCGTGAGTTGTGGCTCATCTAGAGTATTGAGGAGTTAGTGGAATCATTTGCCAAGATAAGTGTGCAAGCCAGTGATATGGGATGTGTTGTTTAGAAGATGTGAAGCATCAAATGGAAGCCTTTTCGGGGATTTCGGATGAGGTGTACGATTTGTTAATCAAGTTGTTGGAGCACACGGTCTGTAAGTTGGCGTTGTGGTATGGCTATTATCGGAATAGAATGTCGGAGCGGTAGTGGGTGGTTACCCAAATGCGAAACCAAGTGTTTTTGGTTGTGTGAGTCACTAAGTAAGTATATTTTTGGAATCTTTGGAAGTTTAAAGAAGATGAGGGATGGATTAGTAAAAAAATGTGGTGTAGTAGATGCGAAATCTTTAAAGAATGAGAATTGTTTCTTATGTGTGAAGGAATTATCTGCGAAGATAATAGTCGAAGATCAAAGAACGTGTAGTGACTTCAAACACTGGTGTCATTTCAAGATAACGTGGTTGGATACCTTCAGTCAGAATTTTGGGTGCAACCGCTTGGTTATGTATATTAATGAGAAGATGTTATCAGCATGTGGAAAGGTCGGAAGCGAGAGACAAGTAATGTTTGGGAGGCGGTGCTCCACGCTAACGTGGGGAGGTGAAGATAGTACGTCAGACTAAGTGAGTAGGTTAGAAGCACTAAGCTTGGTTGTAACACCGGAAAGGTAGAGTAGTGTGTGTGGATTGATATCGGTAAGTGTGCGAACTCATGGAAAGAGTATAGAGGAAGGGGATTTGTGTATGTCTTTATACGGGAAAGAAGTGGAAAAAGGCCGTTGAATGAGTTGAGTTGGTGATGTTGGGAGAAATGTTCAAACGAACTGGTCGTTCAGTGCTAAGCTATTGAGAATAGTATGGTGTGACCCTGGTTACTCCTCCTAGTTGAGTAAGGGTAACCGAATTTATATATGACTGAACGCTTGTGGCAAGCAGTGAGGAATTCTGTTTTCAGGATAAGTTCAATTCGGATGGGTGAACACTTCAATGAGGGATCATGGAGGTTTTCCTGCTTTTAGTTACGTATAAGTGTGGAGTGATGAAGTGGCGAGAACGTGTGAAGTGGATGATGAGCTGTAGCCGATGTGTTTAGAGAAAAGGAGGTGTTATCCGCATGGACGAATGTCGGTTGGGAGAAGTAATCTAGAATTGCATGTAATCCGATGAAGGAACTCTTGGTTGTGAGTTTGTCGGGATGTACAAGGTGGGCCTTGTGCCAAGTTGTCAAGTGAGAGATTTTCCCGGGAAAAAGATTCCCGTGTTGTGGCGGGGAATTCCGCCAAGTTTCTTCTTTTAAGAAAGTAAAGAGGTATGAGAGACCTTAATTAGACATGTTTTAAAACCGTGAGTCCCGGTGTGTGAACGAAAGCGAGCAAATTGAGGTGCGACTGGCCTTGGATTTATCAGTTGGTATTCATGCGAGTATAATGATCAGAGAGGTTGCAAGTATTTGGTGCAAGATGGCACGATATAGCAAAGTGATGACTCACCGAGAGCGGTTCCGAAGTATGGAGTACGGTTATGTTTTCCATCAGAACAGTTTGGGACAATCGAATGGAACTAAGTTGGTTGGACTGAGAAACATAAGAATTCTGGACCCCGAGTTTGAGAAAGGGGAAGCTTGATGTGGGGGACGACCCGTAGTTGCAGTGGTGCATTTGAGAGAAAGTGAAGTGGACTACGGTTTTGGAACCGTCGAAGTTATGGAAGTTGGATAGATAGTGTACGTTCTTGTGGTGCCAGATGAGATTTTGGGAGAATTCATAGTGTGATGCATACCTCTATTTTTGGAAGAGCATTTGATGGAATTTTAGACGACGGCAACCGTGCAAGAAATACAGACGATAATGAGTTGACTTTCGTCATTATAGAGCGAGTTAGAGTAGTGGCTTTTTGACAGAAGCATGTTAGGGTTAATTTATGTTGATTAGAAGTTCAAGGGTCTGTTTTGTTATTCTTTATTTTGAGCTTAGTTATTGAACGGGCCGTGGGCTTGTTAACCACGGTCCCGTTATATATAATGTGCTTTAGCCTTAGAAAATAGGCTAGTTGTTCATTTTGCTTTCCTACTCTCATATTGTAAACACTCTGATTGAAAGCAATATATGGATGGCCAGTTGAAATCATAAACATCGTATTATTATCTGTTGATTTCATTGTTCGTTGCACGGATCTGGAACTCACAATTGGTATCAGAGCAGACGGACTACATCGATTCAAAGTGTTCAATTCAATTTCTGGTAAGTTTTCTGAAAAATACGGCTATGTTCTTGAGTGACAATCTCGTTTTTGATTCTGTTAAAATTGATCGATTTCGTTTATTGGGTTTTGTTAGTATCATTGTTATTAGTGATTCTGCAAATTTTCACATCTTAATTCGATCATCTGAGTGAGTTTTAATCAAATCAAAGTTCAAAAGTTTTGGTTGTGTTCTTGATAAAAATCAGATTTTTAGCCATCAAAACTTGTTGTTTTTGCTTCAAAATCGATTTGGGTAGTGTTATTTTTGTGCTTGATAGTGTTTCTAATCTTTCAGGAACGTTTTTAAGCAACCCTAGTTGATTCCCAATCGAACTCATCTCTCCAGCCGCTCTTTCCGGGTAAAACAACCGCGGTTTTCGGATAGTTCTAAACTTTCCGGATAATTGCGTAAATCTTCCGGACATGTCTAAACTTTCCGGGTAAGTCTTCTAATTCCATACTCTCCGGGTATATTTGTTCCGGAAACCCAAAGTTTCCGGTAAAATAGTTTATCCGGATAACTCAACGTTTCCGGTAACCTATTTTGTCCGGATAACTCGAAGTTTCCAGTTATATTGATTTTACCCGGAAACTCATTCCATCCGGAAAGTTTTGTATCCGAAATCTCTTGTCACCCGGTAAGTTCCTGTATTTAATCTTATCCGGAAACCAGTGTCTTCCGGTAACCTATAGTTATCCGGAAACATCAGTTTGTCCGGACTCTTTCGTTTATCCGGGAACTTTTGTGATATTTGAACTGTTTTCATTTAAACCTGATCCGGACACTTCCAGATCAGACTTCTTATCCAGATTCCTATCCGATAAGTTCAGTTTGTTGAATCCTTACCATTTTCTAGTTCATATCAGTCGTAGAACCTGCGTTAGGATACCACTCTTAGTGCCTTGCGTTAGGTTTACACTTTGAATCAATCAATTCGTCTGACGATCACTCCAGTGCAACTGAAGATGTCTTGTTCACCTCAGTCAAAGGAAAAGACAAGTCAGGTATATGAATCTAACCAACAAGATCTCCTTAATAAAGTGCAATCACTTACTGAACGGGTAGATTACTTTAAGGCCACCTCTAAAGAACAACTGCTTGAGATTAGATCTTTAACTAAAAAGCTAGATGTTCAAAAGAGAATAACTGAAAAATACAAGTCCGAAAATGCTAATTTAAAAGACAAATACAAAATCTTTCATTAGCACCTAAGAACTTAAGGGCCAAGTTATCTGAACTTCAATCTCAGTTTGATCAGTGCTTGAATGAGAAAGCAGAAATTGTTTATCAATGTTCTGCCCTTCAAATTCAGCACAAAGAGTTTGTTAATAAAATCACCGATCTTGAAACAAAACTCCACAAAAGAGGTCAAACCGATCAAACCATCTTTATGAATAAACCCAAAGAGTTCACGTACTTTAACAAAGAATGGGGAATCGGATACGATAACCCACACTATTTGAAAAGGGGTATCTACAAAACACCTACTCTGTATGACTTTGGGTGTCTTGGTTTAGATAAGAAATACCCAGAATATGCTATTAAATGGACTGGTCCTCTTGAACCTGAAAAGGAAGAGGAAACCGAGGAATATAAGCGATCACACAAACGAGGAATACAACTTCCATTTTGTTATGAACCTTTAAATTATTCTTATCAAAAGAACAAGAAGTATCTCTCGAATGACTACTTCGATGGCTACAAGGTTGCAAAGCCCAAGGATTCCTCCAAAAAGGATGAGGACCAAGCAACCGCAACCAAGACTGAGACGGATGAGTTTAAACTCTATGTTCCCCCTCTCATCTTGGAAGCAAAGATAGTCGAATTGGAGGAGTCACTCGAGAAATAAAGGTCAGTTTTTCAAATGGAAAAGCAAGCGCTAATCTCTGAGCTTGAGAAACTCAAATCTGAGAAAACCGAAGTCGTGTCAAATAAAGAAAAGGAGACTCTTCAGTGTGAAATCAATAAGCTCTCATCGAAACTGTCTGACATGACAAGAGAAACGATGAAGGAGCACATAAGAAATGGTCAACTCCAAGTGCAGATTGACCTACTCCAAAATATCACACAGATTTCACCTGAACTTTCCTCAAACTCATCTGACACATCCTCGTGTAAAGCTTTCATAGGAAATATATCTTCACTAGAAAATAAAGTTTCTCAAGATGAGTGTGTTAAAAGGAATTTAAACTCTGATTTTTCAACCGCTTCCGCACCGAATTCCCCAAAGCACACTGACACTAAGTGTTCCTCGCCTTCCTCGACTGATCCAAGTCCTGTAATTCCGAAAGTCGATTTTTCAGAATATATGAACTCTGAAGGTAATTCTGATGGAGAGTTTGAGTCGTTCCTTTTCGACAAACCTCTTCCGAGTCATACTGATTTTCTGTCACCAGTAGTCAATCGACCGGTCAACTTTCTAAAGGGTGACTGTTCTGAAACAAAGACCCCGGCTGTGATTAAGATTTCCAAATCTAAACCTATTTCTCAAACACAATCACAGCCGAGGCAAAAGACCGAGCGATTGCCTAGCAAAAATACCGCTTCTTCAAAAGTCACTGACCGTACTGTCCCTGTTGTTTCGGATAAAAACGGTCGCGCTAAACAAGAAAAACCAAAGTGGCTAGCCAAGGAATCTGTCAAGGATGCTGCATCAAAGTATTTCAATACTGTGTTTTACCCTAGAATGAACAAAAACGATTGTGCGTGGAATCATAGGAATGATTTTTTTTAAAAGAGATGTTAATTTTCCGATGAAAATTTATTCCACTCAGCAATTGATTCAATTGTCGCATGATTGTTTGTGTTGTTCTAGTTGTGGTTGGAATGACTTTGATGATATTAATAACAATGATTGGTTTGGGTCATATCATATATATAATCATACACCCAAACGCAAACCCCGTAAAAACAAAAAGAAACACCATTTTCAACGGGGTTCCCAATCAGAGGTTAAACCAAAGCAGGAGAGGAAACCTAATTCAAAGCAGGTTCCTCCCACTGAGGTTAAACCTACACCCAAGAGGCAACCTGCGTCAAAACAGGTTCCTACGAAAGGTGTCAAATCTAACCCTCCGGGACCCAGGCAAATATGGGTACCCAAGGTCCGCTAAACTTGTTTTGCAGGACGGTCATGTGTGGTACTTAGATTGTGAATGCTCCACACACATGACCGGAATGAGGGAGCTGCTCACGATCTACAAGGAACAATATTACGAAGATGTGAGGTTTGTCTATACCTGTGCTTTCACGAGCTGCTCATGTGTTTAAGGGGAGCATGATCAGCCATCAGGTAAGTATACTCTACTGTTGAGGGGGAGTGTCACACACAATTTTTTAACTGATGAAAGTTTTTTTTTGTGTGTGTGGATACTCCCGTATGCACTTCACACTATGCGCACATTCTGAGGGGGAGAATATACCCTTATGTTCATCATTTGAGGGGTAGCGACACAATTTTTTTTAAATGTAAGAAGTTTTTTGTGTGTTGGACTCTCCATTGCACAACTCTGCATCATCCGAGGGGGAGCAAGTTTCTCCCCAAGCTCAGTTTGAGGGGGAGCGAGAGAAGGTTCATTTTACCTCTTCATAGTCCTAATTTTTGCAAATTTTTCAAGGACAGGACAATCTGTTTGAAAATCACAAAGTATCCGGACAGGTATCCGGAAACCCTATCTTTCCGGATAGGTTTCCGGACCTGGGCCTTATCCGGTTTGGATAGGATCCCGGATACCACACCCGGATTGCTTGGAACGTATAAAAGGATCCGGATACCTCTCATTTCATTTTTCCGGCAACCTCTGTCCGGAAACCTCTGAGTTTGTCAGTTCTGTACCTGTTTTCTCACTACCAGTCCTCAACCTTTCTCAGATTGAGCCATTAAATGCAAAGGTATGCACCGGAACTTGTTTATCCGTCTTGTTTACTAACTTTGGGTCTTTTACAGATATTCCATGGCGGATCAACAACCTCAACAAAATCCGAGGGGAAACGTCACACTGTTTTTCTTAAAAGTCTAAAAGTTTTTTCCTTGTGTTGATGTCTCCCACGTAAATAACACTCTCACTCCGAGGGGGAGCAAGTCAATCCCCATGTATGTTTTGAGGGGGAGCAGGATAATATCCGTGCTATGCATATGCCTGAAGCCCTACATATGATAGCATATAGACGAGAGTAAGGGAATCCCATGGTCCAGCCAGCGCCGGAGGGACCTTCCCTGGGACATAGAACATGTGAGAAGGAGGGAGTTAAGGTCGAAAACGAACCAAGAAAGATTGAGCCGTAAAGATAACGAGGCTCCTGAGCGAACCCAACCACGTGTAATATGGTTAGCCACATCTGCTGTCCCGTCTCATTTTGTGGGACGGGGTATTGAAGAAGCCTCCGTGGACCCAGCGGAGCAATTGTACAACCCCCTTATCCACTCATCCGTCTCTCAAAAGACGGATGTTTCAGTTTCTCACGGGGATCAAGCACAACTTCCACCGGTCTCTCACTCGGAGAGTACTGGTGTTGAAATAAGAGACCAGCAACCCCCGGTCTTAACTTCTTTCAGTGCATAGTTGAGACTAGAGCCAATTGATATTATACATTCTTCGGCTAGGACACATAATGAGGAACACCAAATCGAGACTCTTCGTGACTCAATCGGAACGTCTGTAGTGTCTCCGTCTGGCGGAACACGAGGATCGGATGGAAATCCTACCACGGCTATCCCTGCGCCAACCGTGAACGTAGGTGGCTCTGCCTCTCAGGTAGATGCCTCAATGGGTAATCTATGTGATCTTGGAGTTATTTTACCCGACTTTGTGTCACAAGGGTCCCTGAACAGCACCCTCAAGGCTGTTCGCGAGGCGATGGAGCAGCACGTCGCCGTCGAGCTCGACACCGTTAGGCGCTTAATCAAAGGTAAAAAGCATATCGTCGACACTGAAACCGTTCATACACCTCCACCGGGTTCTACTCAACCTACCTACTCGGTGGACACCCTCAAGACGATGCTTCTGGCCCAACTGCTCCAACAATCTGAAACCGACACCTCCACCGAAACAGACCTGCTATCCGTTCTGAAATCTCAGGTCACTGCTCCTTCATCGTCCATTACCACTCGATTGGATACCATTGACTCGAATTTCAAGGACTTCCAACAAGCGATGACAACGCTGTCTGAGAGAGTCCGTTCACTCGAAGAAACCTGCAAGAGTCAAGCAGGCGGTCTAAAGCGCAAGCACGATGACCAGGATGATCCTGATCACCGTGAGGGGGAGAAAAGACTAAAACCTACCGAGACCGCCCATATCCTCACCGAATCGACAATTGTGGTTCAACTGGAACCAACAACTGCAGCAACAACAACCGACGCCGAACCTGAAGCCGAGTTGCCTCTAGCCGAGATGGTAATAGATATGGATATTTCATACGATGAAGACCCGGCGGTTGAAAAGACTGAGGGTTTAACACAGGAACTGGTTAATTTTGACTCATCAGATATGCTGATACTGGATATGATTGATCCAGACTGCGAGACCAACCCGGAGACCGAAGATGCATGGTATGAAAAAGCCGCCAGTGTCGTAAATCTCCAGGTTAATGTGGTCTTCCCTACTGATGAAGACGACAACATCGACTACGACCAGTTTCTGCTCCATAATTTGTTTGGCACACCCGTTCACTCTGCTCAACCCGCTGAAACTTCTGAAAGACTCGAATCTACAACTTCCAACATCCCGACATCTCCTCAACTACAACCGACAGCTTCTGACCTTCCCCCTCCTCAACAGCAGTAGATCCGATGGGAGAAGATTCCGATCTACATTCCTCACCTGGAGGAATCACTGAAGAAGTTGTATGTTCACAGGTTACGCAACATCGAGCCTACCTTTTTCTTTGGTATCTACAGTTCCAATCCGGAATACCAACGCTGGTACATCAGTGCAATGAAGCGGTGTCTATCAATTAGCCAAGTCAGAACCAAGCATCAGATCACAGAGGTACTCAACATCCAGTTAAGCCGCATTATGAAAATCGTTTATCCTATATTCACTGTCCGACGTGAAGATGGGAATGAATGGAAATTTTCCGAAGCAAACTTCCAGCACCTCCGACCGTTCGACTTCCTGATAATTCTAAAAGACCTTCGTACAAGAACCATCTGACCCCTACCTGTCACAAAGGCGCTCGAAGCTGTTCGTCGATTCCTGGTCCGTACTATTATGATGTCTTATCTCACGGACTTCCAAATGGCAATCGAGAATAGGGCAAAGAAGGTAAATCTGATCAAGCCGAATCTGAAAGATCCTGAATTGAAGATGTATTTCGAGAACGCTCTGCTTCTAGAACCTGAATTTAGGATAGTCTACATCAACGAACAGAAAGAGAAAAGATTTCTGCGGTTCAGTCAAGTAGACAGATTCTGCGACGGCATGCTTTTTAAGGTTCGAGATGCTCTTCGAAAGATCATTACGCACGAGTCTGAAAATCCAAAGTATTCATATGTTCCGAATCCGAATGAAACAACTGCTCGGAATGCTTTGGAAATGGTTGAAGATCGCATCGACTATCGCTGCGCTATCAGATGGTTCGAGATTCACTTTGCGCTTTGTAAAAGATATGTTTATAACTGACGAGAGCTAGAGCGCGAACTCGAACTTCAAATCAAAGGGGGAGATTGTTAGGGTCAATTTATGTTGATTAGAAGTTCAAGGGTCTGTTTTGTTATTCTTTATTTTGAGCTTAGTTAGTGAACGGGCCGTGGGCTTGTTAACTACGTGCCCGTTATATATAATGTGCTTTAGCCTTAGAAAATAGGCTAGTTGTTCATTTTGCTTTCCTACTCTCATATTGTAAACACTCTGATTGAAAGCAATTTATGGATGACCAGTTGAAATCATAAACATCGTATTATTATCTGTTGATTTCATTGTTCGTTAATCCAAAGTATTCATATGTTCCGAATCCGAATGAAACAACTGCTCGGAATGCTTTGGAAATGGTTGAAGATCGCATCGACTATCGCCGCGCTATCAGATGGTTCGAGATTCACTTTGCGCTTCGTAAAAGATATGTTTATAACTGGCGAGAGCTAGAGCGCGAACTCGAACTTCAAATCAAAGGGGGAAATTGTTAGGGTCAATTTATGTTGATTAGAAGTTCAAGGGCCTGTTTTGTTATTCTTTATTTTGAGCTTAGTTAGTGAACGGGCCGTGGGCTTGTTAACCACGGGCCCGTTATATATAATGTGCTTTAGCCTTAGAAAATAGGCTAGTTGTTCATTTTGCTTTCCTACTCTCATATTGTAAACACTCTGATTGAAAGCAATATATGGATGACCAGTTGAAATCATAAACATCGTATTATTATCTGTGGATTTCATTGTTCATTGCACGGATCTGGAACTCACAAAGCAGATGTGGCTGTTCCTTTGGGGGATATCAGCGTTGTTGAGAAGTTGACTTACGCGGAGAAACCATTAGAAATCGTAGACATCAAGATTTTCAAAACGAAGAACAAAGAGGACCGACTTGTAAAGGTCCAGTGGCTGTATCACCAAGGGCAAGAGACAACTTGGGGGTTAGAAGCGAACATGAAGTCCAAGTACCCTAATCTTTTCGATAATGGAATTCCGAGGACGGAATTCTTTTGAGGAGGGAGTGTTGTAATAACCGAGATGTTATTTGAAAAGATTTAAAGTTTCGTGGGGGAATGTGATAAGTTGTAGAGTTTGAGAGAGTATAAAAACTCTTAAATGAGGCTCAAAACCCTAGAAGCATACCATTTGTGCGAGGCGGCTTAGAGAGAAAGGGCAGAGAAAGAGAGAGTTTTGGTCTTAAGATTTAATTGGAGAAGAAGGTTTATTCCATCATCAAATTGGAAGAAGAAAGGGATTTGAAATCTAATTCATTTAGGTAATCTTACCTTCTCATCCATATTCTATGTTTAATTTGGGAAGTCTGATTAGTGGGTTTTATTTTTGGCAAGTTTTAGTATATTCAAGGGGCAATCGATGTAAGTTATGCTTAATAAAATTAAAATGATTAGAAGCGTATTAGAGACCCTTACAATTATTCCTCATAGTTTTCGATCATTATGCATCTAATGAAATCGAGACTTAACAACTAGAATCGAGGTCTGATCAAGAATCGGAACCGGATCCGGAACGGACCGGAACCGGAAATTGGGTCCCGGAAGATAGGATCCGGAATTTTATTGTAGATCCAGAATATGTTTGTAGATCCGGAATTGTCTTGGGCTAAAATCCGAAAGTTAATTATCAAATCCGGTATTGGACCTAATTAAGGGATCCGATATTACTTTTTATAAGAATCGGAATTGGGCCTTATATGGTTCCGGAATTTAATTAAAAAGAACCGGACTTGGGCCATAAATGACAAAAGGAACCGGAATTTGATTATTGAAATCTGATCCGAAATTTAATTATGTAATAGGTCATAGTTCCGGTATGTAATATCAGATCCGGATTGGAGTTTTAAATGAAGCAAGAACCGGTGATGGGCCCTAAATAAAGATCCGGTATTAGTTTTGGATCTGAAGTTTAATTTCTTTGGGCCTAAAACATTAAAGTACGGAACTTAACCTAATTGAATGGAATTCGGAGTTGGCCTTTAATGATATAGATCTGGAACTTGGTAAAGGAGATCCGGAGTTTAGCTAAACCATGATCCGGAATTTTAAAGAACCGGAAGTTTTCCTTTTGGGCCGAAAGCCCGGAATTTAATTAGGTGGACTGATCCGGAAATTTTATGTTGACCCAGTATTTTTTTATTAGATTGGGTTGGGCCGGTAATAAATAAAGATCCGGTATTTTATTAGTTTATTCCTGAGTTTGTTGGGAGCCGAGTTGGGTAGAAAATTGTTCAGACGGGACTAAGATTTAACCAAGACTCACTATTCTTATTCTCGTAATATCAGAGGTGCTCACCGTAAAATCGGAAGTATTCGCGAGAAGAAATTGTTAAAGCGCCAGGTGAGTTTTTCTAACTAAAAATACGTTATTTTATACGTGTTTTCCAAAGAAAGTAATTGAGTAGAAATGCCATGTTATTTTACATGATTTTTACTAGTTGAAAGTTATTTGAGATGTATGCATACATTGTGGTAGACGTAAATTGGCTAAGTCGGGGGGAGGTTCCGCTAGTGCTCATGCCGGGGGGAGATTCCGTTTATGCCATGGGAGAGTGTACCCAGTAAGGCAGGGTGAGACTGACTCGTTGTCACTGTTGAGTGACTTCAGGGTGCCATTTACGGGAGCGGATTTATCCGTGAAAGTTTTATGTAAAGTTATGTGAAAGTTTTATGTTAAGTTATGTGAAAGTTTTATGCAAAGATATTTGAAAGTTATAAACTGTTTTTAAATGATTTGAGAACTGTCAGGAGGGAGCTCACTAGACCTCATGGTCTAACCCTCACATTTTCCAAACTAAACCTTTTCAGGTAAGCAGATAGTAGGAGGCTCAGGTAAGTGAGCAAGAGCAGGATAGAGTACATATGCAGATAGAGCCAGTGCCATTGACACTTATAGAAACTAGTATGTTCTCAGTTGTGTATAGGATGTTTCCGCCAACCTAAAGTTCGAATCAGATGTAATGAAAATTTGGGACCCATTTTTTGTAATACTTCTGATTTAATGCTATGCATGTTCTATTTTAGACTGGGTTGTTACACTTACCATTCGTTTGCTAGACTCCATATATACTGAAACGTAATCTAACAAAACAAAAATGATGTTCAAGTTGATTTGTGAAAACTTTGTACATGCCAAAAATGTTATTTTCCAAATGGTTGTGTGTTTTACTTTTAAATATCTATTGTTGAGTTATTTGATGAGTCTAACTCTTTTGAAGTATTTATCTTCATAAATGTTGTAAAACACCCATATTTGGGATTTTTGGGATATTTGATGTGTAGAAATCATAAACATATCCTTAAAAGATTTATTGCTCAAAATGAAGTTTATTTGATGGTTTAATCACATTAGTGTAAATGATTTTATAAACCATTTGGGAGAATGCACGGTTTAGTGTCAAGAGTCATTTTGAGAATTATAAGGGTGTGAGTTCTTTTGAGAAAACCCTTTTTGTTTAACCAATGTCGAGTTTTGGGTCAATAATGATTTTGTGGTACTTGTTTACATGATTGATATTTAAATACATTTTTATGCTATATGACCGTTATCTATGGGTCTAATGGGTTTTGACTTTGAGGAAGTCTTGGGGACATTTGTCCGACTTTAATGGCTCGATGTGGAGTCTTATTTATGATTTGCTTTTATTGCACCATATTGCATTTTATTGCACGTTATTGATCTTTGCATGTTGTTATAGACAGTGTTGCATTGGATCCATAGGCACGTGAGTCTGTCTCTATTTGATGGTCTGCTGGGTGTCGCGGGATTTGACCGGGCCCCATGCTAAAAGACCTTTACTTTCAAGGGTACGATAGGAGGGCTGAGTCATGGATGAGCACGGTGGGCGAATATGACCTTCACCAAGTGCAGCAATGCCGTGGTTGTATGCCCTTTGGGCCGAGCCTTTGGCGGTATTCTTGGTAATATTTCGCTAAGGTCACCCGTCTCTTGGTCGTAACTTGAAAGGCGTCGTATGGGACACTTGGGCTTTTATGCAGTAAAGTGTCGTACGATTAACATTGTATGAGTGGCGGACTTTTGTGTTTATCCAATCTCAATGGATACGGGTCTCCCCGGTCGTTGGCCAACCTATTTGGGATTTTATATTGTCCCTGTTTTATTATTATTGTTGGTCTTATACGTTTGACTGCGGTTGGATGACTTTAATATTGGATTCCCCTCCATGTGTATTAAAGTCTAAATGAAGCAGGTCATTTCCATATTTATGGTATTTGGAACTTCGTTACATTTTACGGTTGCGTGAGTATTGATTCGTATTATGTTTTCAGTGAAGTGTTATAATTAAATGGATGGTTTTCCATGATTTATGGGTTGAGTACTTATTATCAACCGTATTTGAAGGTTTTGCCTAATATAGAATTATTCACGTATTTGAGTGAGTTGGGATTGATATTCATTTTGGAAAAACGCTTTATACCTTTTGGGAACTTTTCTCATAGATTTTGGGTGCGTTGAAAAACGAGTCGTTTATATCCTTTTGTAAACTCTTTTGGAAATCTTAATCTATATTGCAAACTTTCATCTAAAGGATTATTTAAATCATGCTATAAACTCTTGAACTCACTAGGCGTTAGCCTAACCCTTTTTATTTGTCGGCATGTGCAACAGGTCTCAGGCTGGGAGTAGTTCTAGTGACACGTGGGAGAGGTCGTGTGCTAGTAAAGTGCTCGAGAGGTGAATAACTTAAGTGATGTGTTAGACCCAGATTTAACAGGTAACAACGATTCAATGAGGAATAACAATAACAGATAATGATTTCAACTTGTCATCCCTCTCACATTCAATAATCAAGATAGTTACAAAGGTTTGAATGAAAATCCTAACTATCTCTCTCTAAACAGTTTAGCTCTCGATGAATGTATGAATGAATCGCTTAACCCTAAAACTAAGGTTAA
The DNA here is from genome assembly GCA_033807775.1 of Saussurea involucrata. Taxonomy (NCBI): domain Eukaryota; kingdom Viridiplantae; phylum Streptophyta; class Magnoliopsida; order Asterales; family Asteraceae; genus Saussurea; species Saussurea involucrata. The sequence goes on along the minus strand of CM066313.1, from coordinate 60,575,438 downwards.
CAACACCTTATATACCTAGGCCTTTAACCAAAAAAGGCCTAAGCCCATTAGACAATTAAGCCCAAATAACCTAATCTAAGCCCTTTTATAATTAAAGGCTTTTACAATGAATTAATTAAACTCTAATTAAGCTCTAATAAATTATTTATATATCTTTATAATATGTAGGACATTTATGGTCCTAACAATCTCCCCCTAAAGATATATAAATAAAAATCGTTCGTGAAATCTTCAAGTCTTGAACTTCTCTTCCTTTTGAAACATTGAAACACTTTGGCGTTGTTTGTCTTCATGTCTTTTACCACTCCCCCTTGAATAAAGCTCTTAGTCTTCAAATCTTCAACTTTAAGAACTTGTAGAACCAGTATGCTCGATGGAGGAAATAGTGAATTGAACACCACTTGATACGGATGGGAAGAGTTGATCACTTGTAAGCACTTTGAAGTCTTTTCGCTTTGATAAAATCTTGGAACTGATCAAACAACAGTTACTCCCCCTCGGCTTTTGCATGGGGACTTCTTTACTCCCCCTCGACTTGATAATCCGGTGTCTTTGAATCTGTACCCTTTCTCCCTCTCATGATGAGTAGGAGAATCCGGAGCATCATGTATGATCAAAGACAATAGTAGCGAGTAGCAAAAAAATGCAGATAAAACGATAAGTAACCAGAATGGGGTAAAAAACTAACACAGAAACACATTAGTAACTGTTATCACAACAATTTAAAAATTGTGTGGCCTATGTTCAGAGTTGGCAATGGGGAATCTCTGATAGGACTTCCAGTTATCACTGAAGAAAATGTAAGAAATTAACTTCTCAAACTGTTCCGGCAATATCACGAAGATATGCAATGGGAATCACAAAGACTCGTGCATGTGTAAAAAAATTAAGTTATATCAATTAGGCTCAAAAATTGATTTAACCTGGGACGCAAGTTAAAATCAATAGACACAGTGAATAGAATATGAAGTTCGGAGACCGGAGCTGATGTCTTCCTTTTTCAATATCTAAGACCTCCGAGTGAGGAATAGATAGATTATGTGCTAAATCTCCGTGAATATATGAAACAAGCATCTTTTGTGAGATACTTGAGTGGCTGGGTGGGGTGACACGAGTTATCGACACTGGGTCCATGTCTGTTTCAATATTCATCTCCAAGGAGCGAGAATGAATAGATTGTGTGGTTACCCGGATACCTGACTCGGTTTGGTAAGGACTAATTAATTCTTTAAAGTCCTGTCACAGCCTCACCATATTCTTTTCTCTCCAAACTCATCTATCATGTAGACCCCTCACTGTATTCTATAAGGAGGTGTCTCTTGGGTAGGTCCTTCCGGTTCTGGCTTGACCATAGAAACAATGTAAGACCTATCACTCCTTTCATGCATCGAGTAAATCAGTTTAGTAAAACAGTTGAAGTACGAGTTCTAAACTGAAGTGTTTAGAAGTCACTCATTTAAGTCCGAGTTCTGATCTGAGGTAATTAGAAGTCAACGAAAAACATTTGAAATATGGAATTTCAAGAAAACAAGATCAAGCGCAAAACGGATTGACTCAGTAAGCACAGTATGTTAAAAAATCAACCAATGATTAGAAAGTTTAATTGTGAAGAACAAGTCACAATTATTATGTCAGATAAGAATGAATCATTAATATGAAATGATGAACTGTGAACACAAAGTGGAATTCAAAACGAGTGTATTTCCATCGAAAAATTAACGAATATGAGAGACATGGAAATAACTAAGTCAAGAAAAATTGACACGTGGCAGTCATGGAATTTAACATTGGAGAATAACAAACACAAGTAAGTTATCCAGAATGAATTACCACGGTTTTTGAATTCAGTTAGAGTGCACATACCTTACATAAGTTAGTACTCCCCCTCAAAATTGGCCTATCCTTTGAATGCTCGTCATGTGAAAAGAATCTTCTAATTTAAATGTACTTGACGTTCCTGCAAAACAGATTAGAGGGACTTTGGTATCCATCTTGGGATGGATCCTTGTCGGTTAGATGCTCTATGAGGACCAGGGATACTATAAGTACCATACCAATATTGAGCATGGTCTTTCTTCACAAAGTCACTTGTTCCACAATAAGAGCAACACATCTTTTGTGTAGAGAAGCTGATCAGCTTGTTAACAGAGTAAGCACGATCAGTTTTCACAAAAGGTTTAGCATGGAAAGTTGTGTTCTTCTTGTCACTTTTAACAGAGACGGGTGACTTTGGAGCCGGAGTGGTTCCTTTAACTCTCCACTCCATTTTAACCTTTTTGAAAGATGGATTATCTTTATTATCAACACGAGAATTGTAGAAAAGATTGGAAGGTCGAATCTGATCTTTTGAAAAATTATTTGATTTGATAAAAATCTTTGAATCAGATTTAACCTTTTGTTTCTTCAAAGACTCGATAGTTAATTCAGATAATCTCCTTGTAAGCTTAGAAATCTCGGACTGAAAAACCTTTCTCTCTTTTGAAAAATCATCTTTTAAGCATTTGGCTCTAAAACCTTCAACTTTCCCTTTCTCAGACTCCTTGATTAGAACGTCTAATTCCTTTTCTAAATCAGATATTTTCAAAGAAAGTTCTCCATTCCTTTTAGAAAAAGATTTGCGTTCATTTTCAAACTTTTCTCTTTCAAAAAGCCAAACTTTTTCAAAGTCTGAGATCTGTTTAGAAAGTTTTAAACACATAAGTTCAAGTCTCTTTTTCTCTTCAAGAGAGGTGGTTGAAAAACCAGATTGCCTTTGAATAAGCAAGTGTCTGTCTTTTTCAAAAATTTCCTTTTCCTTTTCAAAAGCCTTTTCAAGAGAGGATAATTTACCTTTAAGTTCAAGGTTTTCACGGTTCAGGAGTTTGCTTTTCTCTTCTTCTTCAGCCAGCTTCTCAGAACTGTTCCAGATTTGAGATTTTAGCTCTTTCACTTCCTTGATGTACTTGCTGATCAAATCATCTTTCTGTTTGATATTCTTCTCATATAGTCTTGTTTCCTCTTCTTCAGTCTTCTCCTTCTTATCAGACTGCTTGTGCTCATCTACCTTCTTCTTACCTTCGTTTTTATCATGGAAATGCTGCTGGACGGATCTGGAGAACTCAGCCAGTTCATTCTGAAAGGCTATGATTTTAAGATCATCTTCATCATCAGAATCACTGTCTTCTTTTCCCGCAGATGACTTGGACGCAAACTTCTTTTCGCTCAGAATCTCCATCACCTCATCTTCGTCCTGACAATTTGCTTCATACTGAGATGAATAAGACATTTGTTACCTGAAAAATTATGATCGTTAATCGGTGTTGATTTTGAAGAATCAAAAATGCGGAAGAAAAATCAAAAATTAAATTTGAGAAACAAATTTAAAAATTAAATTCGTTTCCAAGATTTAAGATCTGATTATTATCGAATTCGAACGAACGAGATCACTCTTCGAGAGTGAAATCTGCAGGATAAACAAACCAAGTTAGATCAAACACGACGAAAAATAGATCACAAAAAAATTGATAAGCGTTGCGAGCAAGATCAAATCGTAGCAAAAGTTCTCAAGCGTCACAAAAATTACAAATTGATCGCAACTTTCGTTTAAAAAAAATTATCAATCAAGAGACGTGTGGTAACTCGGGTACCGACGAGAACTAACCAACCGAACTTACCAAACACAACTTACCAAAACACAACTTACCGGATAAAAGTGATGTTTACCGGATAAAATTGTTTACCGGATGAAATGGAGTTTCCGTATAAAAATCACAACTTACCGGGAGATAAAGTTGTGACTTACCGGATGATAACGTTCTCGCAAAGATTAGCACTTACTGGATAAAATTGGTTTACCGGATAAAGTAAGTTACCGGAAAGAAAAACTTACCGAATGAGATTGTTTCCCGGATAAAATTAAAAACAAGTGGACTTACCGAGTAAAATTATTTTCCGGAAAGGTGGAGTTTCCGGTCGAATGTATTACCGGATGAAAATGATTTCTCAATCAAATTGAAATCTATGGATTTGATGACCATAAAAACTCCATTTTAGCTTGAAATCAAAATATATATCTACAAGCCACGTGGACCAATTAAAGAAAGATGACCAACCTTTCTTTTTCAACTTCACTTCTCTTTGCTGAATAGTATGATAGGGAAAGGTTCAATAGAGAAGTGCAAATATTTAGAGAAATAGAGAAGTAAAAAAGACGGGACCGTTCATATATAAATAGTCATATATGAACGTTCATATATGAACGTTCATATAACAGTCATATATGAACGTTCATATATGAACGTTCATATATGAACAGTCATATATGAACGTTCATAAATGAACGTTCATATAACAGTCATATCTGAACGTTCATATGAACGTTCATATATGACTGTTTATATATGAACGTTCATATATGAACGGTCCCGTGTTTTTTTACTTCTCTATTTCTCTAAATATTTGCACTTCTCTATTGAACCTAAGGCTAGTATGATATACGTATGTGTGTGAGGCAAAGGTCAAACAATTACAAATTGGTCAACAAAGGCATGAATGGTTAAATCTGGTCAACAAGTGCGGCTGAAGTTAAGGAAATTAGTGGTTTCCGGGAGATTTTGTCCGGAAAGGTGAACTTTTGACCGGAAAGTGTGGTTTTGTCCGGAAAATATAAATTTGACCGGAAAGTTAAGATTTTGTCCGGAAAATGGGTTATGTCCGGAAAGGAATATTTGACCGGATAGTTTGGTTTGACCGGACAATTTTGAAAAATCAAAGCGGACAGTTTTGAAAAATCTCCCGGACACTTAAGAAAACAGGAAACTTACCCGGACACTGCGGCTGTGGTTGGAATTCTGATCTGAGATCGATAGGGTTGCTTGATTTCTCTCCTGTAGGGTTAGATTTTGACCAAAAACACAAAAACAAACACACCCAAATCGATTTCTAACCAAAATATATCCTTTTTATCAATAATCACCACAAAAACTTTTAGAACATCAAAACTCAAGATTTGATTTTTTTAAAATTGAAAGATTAAACTTTGAGAATTGATGATATCGCAGATAAACACAGAAAAAAACAGCAAGTAAACAATCGAGATCAAACAAACAAATTAAAAAAATCAACGAAAAGCTTTTCTTACCCGATTGAAGAACGATTTTAACCAAAAACTTACTGCACTATTACGAAATCCTTTTGAATGCCTTCTGAACCTCGAGTGATTAATCCAACCAGTCAGAATGTGAAACAAGGTGTCCCGAAGCTGCTGTCCAAAAATCACGATGATCCGACGGTTCAATCTCCGGCAAAAGGCAAAACGGCCGGCTGTGTTTTCCAGAAAAATAAGCTGCGAATTTTCTTGTTTACTCTTGCTTTCGATTGGCTTTTTCTTTCTTCAAATCACCGATTAGGCTCTGATACCAATTGTAGGATCCAGATCCGTGCAACAATTGTGTTTATGTGATTAAGAGATATGAATAAATAAACTAATCACAAAGGCTGCCCACTTAGCTATTTGATTCAGAGAATAATCGTTACAATACTGAAAAGCTAAATGAGACAACTAGCTATTTTCTAAGCTAATTGTACATTATATATGCTGGGCCCGTGGTAACAAGCCCACGGCCCGTTCACTATGGACTATGTTTAAACAAATACAAATTACACCCTTGAACTTTAAATCAACATATAAAACTTGCCCTAACAATCTCCCCCTTTGATTTGAAGTTCAAATTCGCGCTCTATCTCTTGCCAGTTGTAGACATAACGTTTGCGAAGAGCGAAATAAACCTCGAAGAATCTGATGGCGCGGCGGTAGTCGAGACGATCTTCAACAATATCCAAAGCAGTCTGAGCAGTTCTTTCATTCAGATTTGGTACATAGGATACCTTTGGATTTTCGGATTCGTGCTTGATGATCTTCCGAAGAGCGTCTTGAACCTTGAGCAGTGTGCCGTCGCAAAATCGATCTACCTGACTGAACCTCATAAACTTCTTTTCTTTCTGAGCGTTGAGGAAGACGATCCCAAATTCCGGTTGAAGCAGCATTGCATTCTCGGGATACATCGACAGTTCAGGAGCTTTCAGATTCGGTTTGAGCAGATTTACCTTCTTCGCTCGGTTCTCGATTGCCATTTGAAAGTCCGTAAGATAAGACATCATAATAGAACGGACGAGGAATCGACGAACCGCTTCGAGCGCCTTTGTTACAGCAAGCGGTCGGATGGTTCTGGTGCGAAGGTCTCTCAGAATAAACAGGAGGTCGAACGGATGGAGATGCTTAAAGTCAGCTTCAGAAAAAATCCATTCTTTTCCGTCTTCACGTCGAACAGTGAACACGGGAAAGACGATCTTCATAATTCGGTTTGACTGAATCTTTAGCACCTCTGAAATTTTATGCTTAGTTCGTACCTGGTCTCTCGGGAGACACCGCTTCATGGCTTCTACGTATCGGAGTTGGCGTGCTGGATCAGGACTGTAGATGCCAAGACAGAAGGTCGGCTCGATCGGGCGAATTCGGTGAACAAACAGCTTCTTCAGAGATTCCTCCAGATGAGGAATGAGGACCTTGATCTTCTCCCAACGGTTTTGTTGCTGAGGAGGGGGAGGAAGATCTGTAGTCGTGGCGGGTGGAGTCGTGTGAACGGGAGGCGCACCATAGTAGTTCTGAAGCAGAAATTGGTCGTAGTCTATGTTGTCGTCTTCATCAGTAGGAAACACCAAATTTACCTCGAAGTTTACGGCTCTGGCAGCTTTTTCGTACCATGCGTCTTCGATTTCCGGGTTGGTTTCACATGCAGGATCAATCATGGTGAGCGTCGACATGTCTGATGGTTCTTGTGCGACCAATTCCTGTGTTGTACCCTCGGGCTTTTCAACCGTTGGGGCTTCGTCATCTGAGATATCCATGTCGATGACCATCTGAGCTAATGGCAACTCGGCTTCGGGTGCTTCTGTTGAAGTTGCCGCAGTTGGGGGTTCCTGTTGAACCACTGATGTAACTTCAGGTTGGATCAGGGAGGCGGTCTCGGTTAGACGTTGTTGCTTCTCCCCCTCACGGTGATCAGGATCCTCCTGGTCATCGTGTTTGCGTTTTAGACCGCCGGCTTGACTCTTACAAGTGTCTTCTAGTGAGCGGACCCTCTCAGACAGCGTGGCAAGCGCTTTGTTGTAGTCGTTGAGGGTCGAGTCAATGGCGTCAAGGCGTGAGGTGATGGACGAAGAAGGAGCAGTGACCTGGGATCGAAGAACTGAGATCAGGTCTGCTTCGGTGGATGTGGTTGTGTCGGATTCCTGGAGCAGTTGGGCTAAGAGCATTGTCTTCAGGGTGTCCACCGAATAAGTAGGTTGCGGTTGAGGCGGCGGAAGCACAGAGACAGATTCAGTGCTAACGAGGGGGCTCTTTCCTTTGAAAGCATGCATCGCTTTGGCAAGCTCAGCGGCTACATGTTCCTGCATTTGGTGCTCCATAACCTGGCGGACAGCCTCAAGGGTGCTGTCCAGAGACCCTTTTGACACGAAGTCGGGTAAAATAACGCCGGACTCACTTAGAGTACCCGTTGAAGCATCTACCGTAGGGGTAGAGCCACCTACGTTCACAGCTGGCGTGATGTTAACTGTGGTAGGATTTCCGTCCAATCCTCGTGTTCCGGCAGTCGGAGACACTATAGACGTTCCGGTCGGGTCACTGAGAGCCACGACTTGGTGTTGTTCCTCATCAAGTGTCCTAGGCAAAGAATGTTCAGTAACAATAGGCTCTAGACTCGATGGTGCACACAAAGAAGTCGAGACCGGGGGCTGCTGGTCTCTTATTTCAACACCAACACTCTCCGAATGAGACGCCGGTGGAAGTTGTGCTTGTTCCCCGTGTAATATTGAAACAACCGTCTGTTTTGAGACGGATGAGTGGCTATGGGGGGTGTGCAATTGCTCCGCTGGGTCCACGTAGGCTTCTTCAATACCCCGTCCCAACAAATGAGACGGGATAGCAGATGTGGCGACCCGGATGTCACTCGGTTGGGGTCGCACTTGAGCCTCGTTATCTTTACGGCTCGATCTTTCTTGGTTCTCTTTCGACCTTAACTCCCTCCTTCTCACATGTTCTATGTCCCGGGGAAGGTCCCTCCGGCTCTGGTTGGACCATGGGATTCCCTAACTCTCGTCTATATGCTATCACAGGTAGGGCTTTAGGTATGTGCATAGCTGGGGTATTATCCTGCTCCCCCTCAAAACATACATGAGGATTGACTTGCTCCCCCTCGAAGTGAGAGGTTATTGATCCGCCATGGAATATCTGTAAGAAGACCCAAAGTTAGTAAACTAGACGGATAAACAAGTATAAGCGCGTACCTTTGCATTCAATGGCTCAATCTGAGACATATTGAGGACTGGCAGTGACTAGACAGGTACTGGATAGACGGAGCAGGGGTGTCCAGACAAAATGATGCAATTGCAAGACATTCCGGACAAAACAGGTATCCGGACAAAAGGTGTCCGGACAGAAGAGCATACCGGAGATGATGAAAGTTTCCGGATAAAATGAGCAATCCGGACAAAAGAGAATTCGGATGACATTTAAGAGAGACCAAGAGTCCGGAAAAGGTACCCGGGTTCCTTTCCAATCTGGATAAGGACCCGGTCCGGAAACCTGTCCGGATACTTCTGGATTTTCAAGAATTTCCTTGATTCTTGACATTTTGCAAAAATAAAGCTATATGGATTTCAGAAACGAACCTTCTCTCGCTCCCCCTCCAACGGAGCATGGGGAAGAATTTGCTCCCCCTTGGATAGTGCAATGGAGAGTCCGACACACATAAAAACTTGTAGGCATTGAAAGAAAAATTTGTGTCGCTCCCCCTCAAATGATGAGCATTAGATGACATGCTCCCCCTCAGAATGTGCGCGTAGAGTGAAGTGCACACGGGAGTATCCACACACAAAAAAAACGTTTTAACATGTTTAAGAAAAAATGTGTGTGACGCTCCCCCTCAACAGTAGAGTAACATACCTGATAGCCGATCATGCTCCCCCTAAACACATGAGCAGCTTGTTAAAGCACATGTATAGACAAACCTCACGTCTTCTTAATATTGTTCCTTGTAGATCGTGAGCAGCTCCCTCCTTGCGGTCATGTGTGTGGAGCATCCAGTGTCTAAGTTCCACACATGACCGTCCTGCAAAACAAGTTTAGCGGACTTTGGGTACCCAGATTTGCCTGGGTCCCGGAGGGTTAGATTTGGCACCGTTTGGGGAAGCTTGCTTTGTCCCAGCTTTCCCTTTAGGTATAGGATGTACACCGTTAGAGGGAACTGGTTTTGGCACTTGTTTCCTCTTCGGTGCAGAATTTACACCTTTAGGAGGAACATATTTTGTAGCAGCTTTCCACCTGGGTGCCGGTTTAACCTCAGTAGGAGCAACCCATCTAGGAGCAGGTTTGGTCTCCCGCTGTGGTTTAACCGCTGATTGGTAACCCCGTTTTTGATAGTGTCTTTGCTGGTTATTACGGGGTTTTTGTTTGGGTGTATGTTTAAACCTTTGATATGACCCAAACCAATCATTATTCTGAATATCATCAAAGTCATTCCAACCACAACTAGAACAACGCAAACGATCGTGCGATAATTGAATCAATTGCTGAATGGAGTAAATTTTCATCGGAAAATTAATATCTCTTTTAACAAAATTACTCCTATGATTCCAAGCACTATCGTTTTTGTTCATTCTCGGGAAAAAGACAGTATTGAACGACCTTGATGCAGCACCTTCGACAGGTTCCTTCTTTAGCCACTTTGGTTTTTCTTGTTTAGCGCGACCGGTTTTATCCAAAACAACAGGGACAGTGCGGTCAGTGACTTTTGAAGGAACATGATTTTTAGCAGGTGGTTGACCGGTCTTTTGCTTCGGCTGTGATTGTTTTTGAGAATTTGAAGCATTTTTAAGATTCTTGATCACAACCGGAGTCTTGGATTGAGAACAGTCGCCCTTTTGAAAATTGACCGGACGATTAACCACTGGAGACAAAAAGTCAGAATGACTTGGAAGAGGTTTTTCAAAAGGGAAAAATCAAACTCTTCATCACAGTTACCTTCGGAGTTCATGTACGCTGAGAAATCTATCATGTGAGTATCAGGAACGAAAGCAGGTGAGGAAGGCGAGGAACACTTTGTGTTTGTGTGTTTAGGGGAACTTGGTGCGGAGGCTTTTGAAAAATCAGAGTCTAAATTCCTTTTAACACAGTCGTCTTGAGAAACGTTACTTTCTTGAGAAGAGATGTTTCCAATGAAAGCTTTACACGATGATGTGTCAGATAAGTTGGAAGAGGGATCAGGGGAATTCTGTTTTTGAGCTTGGAGAAGGTCAATCTGTTCTTGGAGTTGAACACTTCTCAGGTGCTCTTTCATCGTTTCTCTTGTCATTTCAGACAATTTGGATGAGAGCGTATTGATTTCCCACTGAAATTTTTCCTTTTCCTCACTTGACATACCATCGGTTTTCTCAGATTTGAGTTTCTCAAGATCCTTAATTAACTCATTCTTCTCATTTTGAAAAACCAACCTTTCCTTTTCCAGTGACTCCTCCAACTCGACTATTTTGGCTTCCAAGATGAGAGGGGGAACATAGAGTTTATACTCATCCGTCTCAGTCTGGGTCGCGGTTGCTTGATCCTCATCCTTCTTGGAGGAATCCTTGGGCGGAGCAACCTTATAGCTGTCGAAGTAGTCATTAGAAAGATACTTCTTGTTCTTTTGGTAGGAATAGTTCAAAGGTTCATAGCAAAACGGAAGTTGGATTCCTCGCTTGTGTTTACGCTTATATTCCTCAGTTTCCTCTTCCTTTTCAGGTTCTAGAGGACCAGTCCACTTGATTTTGTACTCCGGGTACTTTGTAGATAAACCATAACAGGCAAAGTCATAGAGAATGGGTACATGCCATCTTCCTTTTTTGAAATAGTGTGGGTTATCATATCCGATTCCCCACTCTTTGTTAAAATATGTGAACTCTTTGGGTTTATTCAGAAAGATGGTTTGATCAGTTTGACCACTTTTGTGGAGTTTGGTTTCAAGATCAAGAATTTTCGCAACAAACTCCTTGTGCTGAATCTGAAGAGAGGAACATTGATAAACAATATCCTCCTTCTCATTCATGCATTGATCAAACTGAGACTGAAGTTCAGATAATTTGGCCTGTAAGTCTTTAGGTGCTATAGAAAGATTTTTGCATTTCTCCTTTAAAATAGCATTTTCAGACTTATATTTTTCAGATATTTTCTTTTGAACATCTAGCTTTTCGGTTAGAGACCTAATCTCAAGCAGTTGTTCTTTAGAAGTGGCCTTAAAGGAATCTACCCGTTCAGCAAGAGGTTTCATTCGGACATAAAGTTCTGAAAAGATAGGTTCACATACCTGACACGGCTTTTTCATGTCTTCTTCAGCAGGAGACATCTTCAGTTGCACTGGAGTGATCGTCAGACGATTGTTCGATTCAAAGTGGAATAGTATCCAAGATACTTAAATGTCCCCCTCCTGCGACTTAGCACGGGGGCCCCTAGAAAAAATTTGAAAATTGAGGTTTCAGAAAGCTCCCAGATTGTGGAATCCGGGTGGTTTCCGGATAAGCGAAGGAGTCCGGATAACTTGAGTTGTCCGGATAACAAAAGCTTACCGGATGCAGAAGATTCCGGATAGTATGAAATTTCCGGGTACAATGAAGTTTCCAGATACTGTGAGGATTTCCGGATAAAATGAATTCCGGATACTTTGAGTTATCCGGAACAAGATTACCCGGAAAGATAGAGATTAGAAGAACTTACCCGGATGATTGACTTGTCCGGATGACTGACTTGTCCGGATGGAACCACAAACGTCCGGACACCTTGACTGACTTGTCCGGAAAACGCGGCTGTTTTGTCCGGAAAAGTCGGCTGTTTTTGCTAAATTCGATCGAAACTCGACTAGGGTTACTCTAATGTGTTCCTGAAAGATTAGAAACAATACCAAGCACAAAACAACACTAACCCAATCGATTTTAGAGCAAAAACAACACTTTTTGGTAGCAAAAATCGGATATTTGAGTAAGAACACAACCAAAAGTTTTGAACTTGATTTGCAAAATTGACCAATCAAACGAACGAATTAGGATGTGAAATTTTGCAGAAACTCTTAGAATGATAATGCTAACACAACCCAATAAGCAAAAACAACTGATTTCGATTGAATCAAAAAAATCAAGAATTCAAGAAAAGTCAGACGAGTGAAAGTCAAACTAACCAGAATTTGATGAATTCAAACCTTAGAATCAATCCGTCCGTCTGCTCTGATACCAATTGTTAGACCCAGATTTAACAGGTAACAACGATTCAATGAGGAATAACAATAACAGATAATGATTTCAACTTGTCATCCCTCTCACATTCAATAATCAAGATAGTTACAAAGGTTTGAATGAAAATCCTAACTATCTCTCTCTAAACAGTTTAGCTCTCGATGAATGTATGAATGAATCGCTTAACCCTAAAACTAAGGTTAACAACACCTTATATACCTAGGCCTTTAACCAACAAAGGCCTAAGCCCATTAGACAATTAAGCCCAAATAACCTAATCTAAGCCCTTTTATAATTAAAGGCTTTTACAATGAATTAATTAAACTCTAATTAAGCTCTAATAAATTATTTATATATCTTTCTAATATGTAGGACATTTATGGTCCTAACATGATGTTTCCACATTTACCCCTAGGAGTAGCATTTGTGTTTGAGTTAAGTGATACCCGAAGTGAGTTTAGTCTTGGTAATAAGACTTGTTTTATATGTATTGTTTGAGGATAATCATAGTTTGTAATTTGAGGTATTTTACCTATTTGATTATAGGAAGAAATCCTATTATTTAGGATGTATTATCGAAAATTTTAATTAGTTGCTCTTTCCCAATTCGAGGGTGTTACAAGTTGGTATCAGAGCATAGGTTTGAGAGAATTAGGTGTTGATTTTGGATACCTATGTTGATCCAAACCCTCAGTGATTTGATAATGACCCTCTCTTAATACTTAGTGAAAATTGTAAGTAAACAATATGTATCAGAGTTTCACTATCGCTGATAAGTACTAAGACCTTACAGTACCGCTAATAGGAACTCTCGCTCTTTAGATAAAACATTCAACGAACACTGTTCACCATAATACTCTGAGTCTGTTCAGTACTTATGGTGATCGCTGATAAGTTAGTTGTTTACTTATGATCTATGAAGACAAGTTTCACGTCAACATAGGTTCTACGCTGAAGTCGAAGATCAAGCTCAAGAACCAGCGACAAGTCTCCTAATGAACTGATGCGGATCAGCGAAGACTCAGATTTGTCCACTCAACGTGAAGTATCAAGTACAAGACTTCAGCTATCGCTGAACTTTATCATTCGCTGATAAACAATGATGAAGCGCTGAATCAACGAAAAGCTGATCATGAAGTCCTCCGTACAAAGTGCTTTTGTCTTAACCACCCTTGCACGACTCCGTACGATATGTCAGAAAAAGAACCTCCTTATTGTCTGAAATCGTACAACCACTCTGATACTACACTGTTCATTCATGCGGCTACTAAGGTTGTCTACAAAGGTCAATGACATGCAACCAATGAGCTGCTGCCACGTGTAAAGTGTAAACTGACATGCATTAAATGCATGCAGTATATAAAGAGATGAACTCACTTCATTTTGAAGTAACTTGCTAACTCTGGACAAGTTCATCTTCTTATCTCAAGATAGGTTATTATTAGTAATTTCCTTATCTTTCTTAGTGCAAGAAACTTAGTGTTCCAAGTTGTTTAGATTTAGGTTTATCCTTAATCTTGTTTCCGCAACAAGCTGTAAATTGTTAATGATTTATCAATAAACAATTTAGAAAAGTAAAATCTGTGTGTTTGTATTCAACCCCCCCCCCCCTTCTACAAACTTGTATAGGCCTTCGGGACCAACTAGTGGTATCAGAGCAGATTTGTTTAATCTCATAAACAAGATCTAATCTATACTAAGATTTCTCTTCCTTTCTATTTCTGAAAATGGCTACCAACATAAACACAAACTATATTGACAATGGTTCTCTTGCTAAATACCCTAGATTCTCCAGAGATAACTTTAATCTATGGAAAAATAGGATGATTCTCTTCTTAGAAGGTGTAGACCCTACTATGCCTTATTATCTTGAAAACGGCCCATATATTCCTGTAAGAATTGATGTTGCAGTTCCAGCCGCTAAGAATAGACCTGCTATTCCAGAAAGGCTGATTCCTAAAGAAATTCATATGTGGACTGACGAAGATAAGAAGAAAGTGGCTATCGACACAAAAGCCAGATCCATACTATCCATGGCTCTTCCTGACGAAGTCTACCATTCCGTCATGAAACTGAAAACCTCAAAAGCTATGTGGGACACAATATGTGTTCAGTATGAAGGTACGTCTGAAGTCCAGGACTCAAGAAAGATCAACCTGGTAAGACAGTACGAAAGCTTCATTTCTGGTAAGAATGAAACTCTCTCTGAAGTTCATCAACGTTTCAACCGTTTAATTATAGATCTGAAAAACGTTGGTAAGGAATATTCTAACTTTGAAGTGCTGACAAAGTTTTTAGAATGTTTACCTGAAAGCTGAGACAGTTATTCTATGTGTCTCAAGCTTTCAAAGGATCTAAAATCAATGACCCTTTCTACCTTATATGGCACGATGCTGAATCATGAGCAATCGAGTCATCTTAAGAAGAATCTTGTAAAAGATTCCAAAAGCACCCCTGTTGCTTTAATCTCAGAAGAACCTTCCACTCAGCGACCCTCGGTCACTATCACTGAGTTGGAGAGTAACTCTGAAAGGTCATCAGATTCTGACTCTTCAGATGATGATGAATCTTTGGCGCTCCTCACTAAAAAGTTCAGGAGATTCGCCAAAAAGAAAATGTTTAGAAAGAACAAACCTCTTTCCATTACTGACAAGCCAAGATCATCAGCTCTTGTTGATAAGGCTACTGCTACTTGTTTTAACTGCGAAAAGATAGGACATTTCGCTAACGAGTGCAGGTCAAAGAAAGTCTCTAGACCCTCAACTTTTCCAAAAAAAAAACTTTATTCCCAGGAATAAAGATGACAAATACGCAAAGCTGAAAGAAAAGTATGCGAAGCTGAAAAGCTTTAAGAAGAAAGGCAAAGGCCTGATGGCTAACTATGATTGGGCTGCTTCTGATGAAAAAGTATCATCATTTGACTCTGAAGATGATGAAGCCAATCTCTGTCTTATGGCCAAGATTGAAGATGAGGAAGAAAGTTCAGACATTCCCTCCACTTCAACCTCTGCAATTCAGGTATCACCTTCCTTCTTTACAAATATTGCAAATATCGATGAAGCTGATAGTCTTCTTAAGATCGATCTCTTGACTAGATGTTTATATGAAGCCATGAATGGAAAAACAATAGTTGAAAATCAAAACCTTGATCTCACTGAACAGCTTAAAAACTGTCACCTTCAAATAGAAAATCTTTCTAAAATTGAAGAAAATTTTAAAGATTAAGTTCACTTAAATCAGCTAGTCAAAATCGAGCGCGAAGATGCTATCGCTGCATTAAGATCTGAAAAAGCTACTGTTGATGGATGGTATAATTCCTCAACAAAGATCACTGAGATAATTAAGTCTCAGATTCCCCTGAGTGATAAACGTGGTCTTGGTTACACAGCTGATACTCAAGAACCAACCATTGATCGTTCCATGCTCTTATTTGGAACTTTCGTATCCTCAGTTGCTGATACTTCATCTTCTCAGTGTTCCTCTTCCAGACCGACTATCCCTGAGGAAACTCCTACCTCTTCAAAAGGTAAAGAGAAAATGGTTTATCCAAAACCTACCTCTGTCTTTAAAGATAAAGGTAAAGGAATTGTTTTTAACCAAAATCCTCAGAAGGGTACCTTAGTACCTAAGCTGAATGCTTCTAAAGCTTCAGTGACCTACCCCTCTGGATCAAGGAATCAGATCTCTGGATCTACTCAGCGTGGATCTATTCAGCGATCTACTCCTAGACTCAGAGTGGATGTCCGTGGTAAGAAATCCGAAGAACTGAATGTTCCTCCTATTTCAAAATCCAATAGCTTATTTGGTGCTGGTCCTTCTATTTCAAAATCTAAAGCTCATCATTCAAATAGTCCTAGAACTACTTTTAGTTATAGGAAATGTTATCACTGTGGACTCACTGATCATATTGCTAGTAAGTGCCCCACAGCCACCAAAGCTAAAAAGATAGCTAAGGTGAAGATCACTGCCCCCAAGGCAAAGAAGACCACTGAGGTTAAGAAATTAACCAAAGCGAAGACTGACAAAGCTGAATCTTCAAATGCTGCGAAGACTGCTGAACCTTCCATTCCAACTACTTCCACTGACAAATGTGTATACATGGTTAAGTGGGTACCCAAGAAAAACTAATCTTCCTTTGTAAAGCATGTTAAGAAGGGTATCTGGTATCTCGATAACGGATGCTCTAGACACATGACTGGAAAGAAAAGCCTGCTCGCTGAATACAAGGAATAGAAGGGTCCCTCTGTGACTTTTGGTGGAAATGGAAAAGGACATACCCGAGGGTTTGGTGTACTTTCAAATGGTACAACCACCTTCAGAAGAGTCACATATGTTGAAGGGCTGAAGCATAATCTTCTAAGCATCAGTCAGCTTTGTGACAAGGATAACAAAGTAATCTTTACTAAGGAATCCTGCTTTGTCACTGACAAAAAGGAGAAGATAGCTCTCAGCGGTTATCGTTTGGAAAATGTTTATGTAATAAACATGGACTCAACAACCACTGAGAACTCATGTTTCTTCTCAAAAGCCTCATCTGATGTCAACTGGCTATGGCACAAGAGGCTCTCTCATATGAATTTCAAGACATTGAATACTCTTTCTTCAAAAGAGTTAGTCACTGGTCTACCTCAACACTCATACGCCAAAGAGTCTTTATGTTCAGCGTGTGAAAAAGGGAAGCAGACCAAAGCAAGCTTTAAGTCAAAGCAAGTCTCCTTAGTGTCATCTCCTCTACAACTTCTCCATATGGATTTGTTTGGCCCTGTTAACAAACAATCCATCGCTGGAAAGAAATATACACTGGTCATAGTTGATGAATTCTCTCGCTTTACATGGGTAATGTTTCTCCATTCTAAGAGTGACACCCCTGAAGAACTCATCACCTTGGTTCGGAAGATGGAAACCCTGAACAACTTGACCGTTCTCTCAATAAGGAGTGATCATGGGACTGAATTCAAAAACAGTTCTCTTGATTCCTTCTTTGAGAGTAAGGGTATTTCTCACAACTTTTCATCAGTGAGAACACCGCAACAAAATGGAGTCGCTGAAAGAAGAAATAGAACAATTATTGAAGCTGCACGTTCAATGCTCAGCGATTCTCACTTGCCTACTCAGTTTTGGGCAGAAGCTGTCAACACTGCTTGTTTTACGCAAAACAGGTCGCTGATAGTCAAAGGATTCAACAAGACAGCCTATGAACATTTTCATGGGAGAAAGCCTTCAATCAGCTTTCTTCACATCTTTGGATGTCACTGTTTCATACTGAACAACAGAGATGCCCTTGGAAAGTTTGATCCTAAGGCTGATGATGGAATCTTTCTTGGATATTCTTCAATATTCAAAGCCTTCAGAGTCTTCAATCGTAGAAGACAAACTGTTGAAGAAACTATTCACGTCACGTTTGACGAATCCCGTTCAGCGAACTCTAAACCGTCCGCTGATACTGAAGAACTGAATCAATGGATGTTTTCTCATCTTGGTGATTCAGAAGATATTCTCACTCCTCATACTCATACAGTCGAAGATAATAGTCCTGCTATCATTCCAAATATGCAGAATAGTGAAGCTGAAACATCATGGGTCTCAGCTATTCCTTTAAACACTATACATGCTTTTGAACCAAATGTCTCAAACATTCCATCTATTTCTTAGCAATCAGTGAATGAAATGACAACTGCAACCACTCCTCTCTTGGATGATACTCTAGAAGTTGCTGAAGCCTCATCTTCAGCTCCTCCCGTTCAGTTTGAGTCAGCGTCTCACGCTCTGGCTCAGCGATGGACTGTAAATCACCCAATTGATCAAATTCTTGGTGATCCAAACGCTGGTGTTCAGACTCGACGAAGTGCAGGTAACATTTGTTTATTTGTTAACTTTATTTCTCTAACTGAACCAAAGAAAATAGATGATGCCCTCAAAGATCCAAACTGGGTCAGCGCCATGCAAGAAGAGCTGACTGAATTCGAAAGAAACAAAGTTTGGAAACTTGTTCGAAGACCAACTGATAAAACGGTGATAGGCACTAAATGGGTCTATCGAAACAAGTTGGACGAACATGGAACTGTAACCTGCAACAAGGCTCGTCTTGTTGCTCAGGGATACAGACAAGAGGAAGGCATAGATTACGACGAAACATTTGCTCCAGTAGCAAGACTAGAATCTATTCGTCCATTCTTAGCATACGCTATACACAAAGACTTCAAAGTACATCAGATGGATGTTAAGTCAGCGTTTCTAAATGGAAAGCTGAATGAAGAAGTCTATGTAGAACAACCTCTAGGATTCTCAGATCATAAGCGTCCAGGTTATGTTTATAAACTGGATAAGGCACTTTATGGCTTAAAGCAAGCTCCTCGTGCATTGTATGACACTCTCTCTACTTATCTCCATATTGAAAAATTTGAGCGAGGTAAAATTGACAAAACTCTATTTTTTAGAATAGTGAAAGGTCATATCATTCTAGTTCAGATATATGTTGATGACATTATATTTGGTTCTACTAACCCTGATCTTTGTACTCGTTTCGCTGATAGAATGAAAAATGAGTATAAAATGAGCATGATGGGCGAGCTAACATATTTCCTTGGTCTTCAGATAAAGCAAAATGAAAAAGGAACTTTCATTAATCAGGGAAAGTATGTTAAAGATATGCTGAAGAAATTCGATTTAACTCAAAGTTCAGCTATGAAAACCCCTATGGCACCACCGCTGACACTAGATAAGGATACTAATGGTATTCCTGTTAATGTCACACTGTACCGTGGGATGATCGGTTCTCTTTTGTATCTTACAGCTAGCCGACCCGATATTATGTACGCAACCTGTTTGTGTGCACGATATCAAGCTGAACCTAAGCAATCTCATATGATCGCTGTAAAGCGAATTTTTCGATACCTTAAGGGTACTGCGAATCTAGGTCTTTGGTATCCCAAAGACTCAGGATTTGATCTAATCGCCTATTCAGATAGTGATTTTGCAGGTTGCAAAATGGATAGGAAAAGCACCACAGGAGGGTGTCAGCTCCTGGGTGGAAAGCTGGTGAGTTGGACAAGTAAAAAGCTAAACTCAGTGTTCACCTCCACAGCTGAAGCTGAATATGTAGCCGCTGGAAGCTGTTGTTCTCAGGTATTGTGGTTGAGAAATCAACTACTAGACTATGTACTTCAGTTCTCAAAAATTCCAATCTATTGCGACAGCACAAGTGCCATCGCTGTAGCTAACAATCCAGTGCTACACTCAAAGACAAAACACATCGAAATCATATATCATTTTATCAGAGATCATGTGATGAATGGTGATATAGAACTTCACTTTATCCAAGCTGATTATCAGTTAGCGGATTTGTTCACCAAACCTCTTGATGAGACAAGATTCAACTTTCTCATCAGCGAGCTTGGAATCCTGAACTTTGAAGAGTAAAATCTTCAGCGGTTCACATTTGATCAGCGATACTATTATACAAACTTGTATAGCTCTCAGGATAAAATCAACTTGTATAACCTATTCCATCATCTTCTCTCTGAATAAACTTGATTCGCTGATATCAATGTATGTTTTTCTCTCTGACAATCGCATGTGAATGCAAGATTTCAAAACAAATTGCATCGCTGAATATCTCTTCCTTAATCAACGATATTTTGAAATTTCTAAAACCATCACTGATATTTCTATTCAGTGCTTCATGTTTTCAAAAGTGTCCCTGATTTTTTCCAAACCTCAGAGACATCCTAGAATACGAAAGGACAGTTGTGACGTCATTGCAACGGATAAACCCTGGCACGTTCTTTTTCTGACACACGTTTGCACGTTTCGTTCATCTTCCAATCAAATGCAAACACATGTCCGTGTCATGATGAAAATCTTTTCCCGCTCAAGATTTTCTCTCTCTAATCTCACTATATAAACACATTCTTGGTTTATATTTTCCTTTTACGCGAACAACTTCTCCTCCAAGCAAAGAAAGATTTACTGTTGCATTTCGAACAATCATATTTTCAAGAACAACTGTTCATCTCCTTCTTCATCAAACATCAAAGGTTAATATGTTCTTATTATTTACCTATTGTTTATAACTTGTTTCTGATCTTCTCTTTGTTTTTTACAAGATCAAACAAAAGAACTTTTTCAAAAATAAAATCATTTCTTTCATGGTTTTATGAACACAACCTTTCATGGTTGTTCTTCAAGTTTAAACGCAAAATCTTAAACTTGTTCTTCATATGTTCGTTTCCAGAAACTGGAAAACAAGACTTTTAATGGGTTTGTATTTCTTTTTTCAAAACTAAGAAAAACCCTAATCTTCATTAAGACATTTTTATCTGAATGAAATGGACAAAATTCGAACCATCTTATTGGAAAATCTTTCCACATTAAGATTATTCTTATTTATTAAATCTTTGGTTGAACTGATTAATATAGAAAATGGCATCTGCTGCCATTCCTACCGCTGAGAACATTGCTGCCGCTGATGCTGAGGAATTGGAAATCACAAAAGCTCCTCAGGTCAAGTTCACTCTAGAAGAACTTGATTGGACTAAGTCAAACAACCTTTATGCGCTTTTCGAGTTTCCTCCTCGTAAGCAAGTCACACATCTGAATGATGCTGTGAACTTCCTGAAGAATTGTTGCCTTTTAACAGCCCTGACCATAACACCTCCTGCACATCAGCTAATACTTTCTCAGTTCTGCTACTCTGCCAGACACTCTCAGCTACCATCAACCAAAGATCCTTCAAAAACAATTGATTGTATCCTCTGTGATACTGATTATGGCATGATGAAGATCACCCCTGCCATCATCCGCAAAGCCCTCAGCCTTCCCACTGCTACAAAAGAAAAACCTTTTGTTCATCTCCCTGACCACAAGAAACACTCTGACATGGAAGCCATCACTGCATTTTTCGATGCAATGGGCTACATTTGGGAATCTGGGAGGGACAAGAAGCCCGAGAAGAAGCTGACCCTCATCAAGAAATCTAAAATGGCCAGCGAGATGAATTTCATCTTCGCTCATTTGATAAGTTGCATGACAGCAAAGACCGGCTCCTCTGACCAAGCCGCTCAATCTCAGCAAGCAATGGGTTATGCACTGTGATAATGTCGATTTTCGACATTATTTCGGCTACTAAATCGAATAGTTGTTGGGTGTTTTCAAGTGGAATAGTGGATTTTACTGATGAGTTTATGAGATGCGCAGTTAGTCGGCCTGGAAGGGAATTGAAGAGGTTCGCGAGTAATTTGTCCAAAGAAGAGCTCAAAATCCGGAAAAAGACGAAAGTGGAACAAGCAGTAGCTGGCGCGCCTTTTGGCTCTACGTTTCTAGCGCCGTTTCTAGCGCGGGTGTTTATGGCTAAATCATTCCAGAAGGTGGCGCGCCTTCTGGGGCCACTTAACTAGCGCGGATGTGAGCGCGAGATTTTAAGGCAAACATTCCAGAGGGTGGCGCGCCTTGTGGCGCCACTTAACTAGCCCCATAACTAGCGCAAACTATCAGATACGATTTAAAAGCCCTATTTTCTAATTTTAGGGTAAGGAGTCAGACTAGGCAGCGGCTGGAGTGGACGGGCGACTTTTGGGAGAAAATCGGGAGCACGAATACAGAGGTGACGAGGGATCGATTGGAAGACAACAACGATTGAGTACGTGATCGTGGAAGAGATTCTTCTCAGGGAGTTACTTATATTTTTCTGCAGAACTTTCAAAACATGATTTCTTCTACTTTGTTTGTAATCTTTCACTTTTCTTTACACACCCCCAACATGAGCTAAACTTCATGTTGGGGGGTTGGATGATGGATGTTTCATAGATGTAGACTTTGAACGACTTTTATTTCAGTTTTAATAGATGGATGACGACTTTGAATTCATGCTTAATGCGTTTGATAAACTGATCACTTGTTAAATGATTTAAAAACATCTTGAGTGTTCGAGGGAAATCTCAAGATTTAGTTCGAATTCAATGGCCACCGAAGGGAATTAGTTAGAGATAATCCATTTCCTTTGGTGTTGTGGTAAAAACCAATCGCTTTAACTTAAAACAACTGTGAGATCGGAAGATAAGCAACTTCGATTAAGTTAAGTCTCGATGCAGCTTGAAGAAGCGTAACGAGTTTAGGTTTTACAAGTCATAAATCGATTTAACTATTTAGAAGTAATTTCAAAGTCTCATTAATTGAATTCATTCGGAGTCCAACCCTCCATTTCTCTCTTTGATATTAAGCCCAATTATTTGTCCTGTTTTCATACGTTGCTAGTCAAGACATCTTAACAATCAACCCAAATCAATTTGAATCGCTCAGTTAATAGTAACTATAGTCATTGCGGTACTTAACACCTGGTTCCTGTGGATTCGATACTCGTACTTACGTACATATTACTTGAGACGACACCGTACACTTGCGGTTAGTCAAGGAGGGTGTAAACCCGCCTATCAAGTTTTTGGCGCCGTTGCCGGGGAACTTGTTTTGTGTTGATATCACTACCAGCTGTAGGAATTATTACATTGAGCATTTTTATTTTTATTTTATTTTATTTATTTTTATTTTTATTTTTTATTATTATTATTTTTTTTTGTGTGCAATTTATTTTTATTTCATTTTTCGTATTCAAGATTTTGACCCAAGTTCTTGTTACTTCATAGCTGCAAGATCTGATTGGTGACTTGCTTTCTGCTGCAGATTGCTTCTAGTTTATGCTAAGAAGGAGTTCCTCTGGTGAACTCGAACCGTTTGATCCTGAAATCGAAAGGACTGCAAGGAGATTAAGGAGGCAAGCCAGACTCAGAAGTCAGCAAGAAATGGAGGGTCTAGACAACGACGACATCAATGATGGGGAAGATTGGGGAGAAGGGTTCGCCATGGGTAACGGGGAACAAATTCCAAACGTGAATGCAAACAACCCCAACAACCAGAACCATAATGTTAATCCCGGTCTCAACAACGTTCACAACAACAATGTTAACAATAACAACGTTAACAACAATGGTGTTAACAACAATGTGAATCATCCGCCACCACCACGACAGAGAGTGCCTATGCGGAATTTTGCTAATCCGAACATGGGGGCCGTCCAGAGAGGACCTTATGTTCCTCCAATTGCAGCAAACAATTTTGAAATCAAGACTGGCACCATCCAATTGGTGCAAGCAAATATGTTTGGAGGAGCAGCATCTGAAGACCCGCACAGCCATCTGAGAACTTTTGAAAAGATTTGCAACACTTTCAAGGTGAATGGGGTTGACCCAGGTTCGATCAAACTCCGACTCTTTCCGTTTTCATTGAGGGGTCGAGCAGCTGAATGGGAAGAGAGTCTACCAAACGGGCAGATTCGTACATGGAATGATATGGTGACGGCTTTCTTAAACAAATTCTTTCCACCGGGGCGAACAGCCCAACTGCTGTCAGATATCACCTATTTTGGTCAATGGGATAGCGAGTCCTTCTATGAGGCTTGGGAACGATACAAGGGTATGCTAAAGAAGTGCCCTCATCATGGTCTGCAAGAATGGATGGTTATCCAAACGTTCTATCAAGGATTGCATCCACATCATAAGAATGACCTCACTTCCGATGCTGGTGGCGCACTAATGAATATGTCATATGAAGCTGCATATGAGTTGATTGAGAATCTTGTGGAACATAGTTATGCCACTCCTCGGTCAGCCACTAGGAAGGTGGCAAGTGTGCAAGAAAGTGATGAAATGAAGGTTATCAAGGCACAATTGGCAGCTATCACGAATCAGCTGAAAGGGACAATGATTCAGCCAACTCTCCAAGGGGATATGGGCTGTCAAGAGTCATTTGGTTCACCTCAAGAGTTTCCTCCGCCGGAGCAAGTGCAATTTCTTCAAAACCGCAATAACCTGCCGAGGAACGACCCGTTCTCAAATACTTATAATGAAGGGTGGAAACGACATCCCAATTTCTCATGGAGCCAGCCTCAAAATGCTCAAAAAGAGCCCATGTTTCAGCAGCAACAAAATCAGTACGGTAACACTTCTAACTCTTCTATTCAATCTTCTAATGTTTATCGTCCTCCAGGTTACAATCAAAGGAGGCAAGAAGAATCACAAGGAGGGGAGAAAAAGTCCGGATTGGAAGAAATGTTAATGAAGTTTGTGTCAAAGATGGACAATGCGGTTGGAGAGTTGACATCAACTGTTGGTACACTGTCAAGCTCAGTCGGAATGATAAGAGCTGCGACGGAACAGAACACCGCATCTATCCGAATTCTTGAGGGTCAAATGGGACAAATGGCAGAGGCGTTAGCTGTTCGGAGTCAAGGTACGTTTCCGAGCCAGCCCGAGAAAAAGAATAGAGAAGATTGCAAGGCAATCCAGCTGAGGAGCAGGAAAGAGTTAGCCAAGAACCCACGTCTAGAGGCGAGAGAGGCAGAAAAAGAAACCAATGGTCATGCGACGGGAGAAGAAGACGAAGAGAAAGTGGATGAGGAGCTGGAAATGGAAGGTAAGAATGCTTCCAACGCTGAGACACCAAAACCTGCACCGAAGGCAACCATACCACCGGAGGCACCGAAAGTCCCATATCCGAACCGGTTGAAAGCGCAAAGGGATGACGTTCAGTTTTCTAAATTTTTAGAAGTATTTAAAAAATTGCACATTAATATTCCTTTTGCAGAAGCATTAGCGCAGATGCCATCTTACGTGAAGTTCTTAAAGGATATCCTCTCTAACAAGAGGAAAATTGAGGAACACGCAACCGTGGCGCTCACTGAAGAGTGCAGTGCAATAATCCAGCACAAACTTCCACAGAAATTGACAGATCCAGGGAGTTTTACGATTCCTGTTCATATAGGAGGTGCCGATTTTGGTAAGGCACTTTGTGATTTTGGTGCAAGTATTAACTTGATGCCTTTGTCCATTTTCAGGAGACTTGGATTGGGAGAGGTGCAGCCTACAAACGTGACACTCCAATTGGCGGATAGATCCATCAAATATCCGTACGGAGTCATTGAAGACGTTTTGGTGAAGGTCGACAAATTCTACTTTCCAGTAGATTTTGTGATTCTAGATATGGATGAAGACAAGGAGATCCCTCTCATTTTGGGCCGACCATTTCTGGCCACCGGAGGGGCATTAATTGATGTGCAAGGCGGAAAGTTGTCTCTTAATGTTGGCAAGGAAAGAGTTGTGTTCAATGTCTTTCCAACAGCTCGAGTCGGGGTAGAGAGAGGTACTTGTTATCGGGTTGAAGTGATAAATGAAGCTGTAGAGGAGACTTCCCGAATTAATTATAGCAATGATCCACTTGGGAATGCCTTAACCGGAATGTGCACCGATAGCGGGAACGAGAGCGTGAAGCAACTGAATGCCTTGTCCGAGTATCGAGGCCCGAAAAGATCAACGAAAGAAGATTTGGGTGAGCCAATTGCTAAATCACAGCCATCATCGAAAGTGCCACCCAAGTTAGAGCTTAAAAAGTTACCGGCACATTTAGAGTATGCCTTTTTAGGCAAAAATTCAACACTACCGGTAATCATCGCTGCACACCTCACTTCGGTAGAGAAAGAGAAGTTGATCCGAGTTTTGAGGGCTCACCAATCTTCCATCGGGTGGACCATAGCAGATTTGAAGGGGTTGAGTCCAACTTTTTGTATGCACAGAATTAATCTGGAAGAAGAGCACAAGCCTAGCGTTCAGCACCAACGTCGGCTGAATCCAAACATGAAGGAAGTAGTCCGGAAGGAAGTGTTAAAACTTCTAGATGCTGGAATCATTTATGCAGTGGCCGACAGTCCGTGGGTAAGTCCGGTACAAGTTGTACCCAAGAAAGGAGGAATTACAGTCGTGAAAAACAACAACAACGAGCTGATTCCATCGCGAACAGTGACCGGGTGGCGTGTGTGTATCGATTATAGGAAGTTGAATGACGCCACCAAGAAAGACCATTTCCCACTTCCATTTATCGATCAGATGTTGGAGCGACTTTCGGGACACGCCTATTATTGTTTTCTTGACGGGTATTCGGGATACAATCAAATTCCAGTTGCACCAGAAGATCAGGACAAGACGACTTTTACTTGTCCATATGGCACGTTCGCATATCGGAGAATGCCCTTCGGATTATGTAACGCACCGGGTACGTTTCAGCGGTGCATGATGGCGATTTTCTCCGACATGGTGGAGAAAACTATTGAGATATTTATGGATGACTTCTCAGTGTTTGGGGATTCATTCGATGCGTGTCTCGATCACTTAGAAGAAGTTTTGAAGCGGTGTCAAGAAACGAGCCTAGTACTCAACTGGGAGAAGTGCCATTTCATGGTAACGGAAGGCATCGTACTTGGACACAAGATTTCAAGGGAAGGAATAGAGGTGGATAAAGCTAAAGTAGCCGTGATAGAGAATCTGCCATATCCAACAATAATGAAGGGAGTGAGAAGCTTCTTGGGACACGCAGGGTTTTACCGGCGTTTCATCAAGGACTTCTCTAAAATTGCTAAACCTTTAAGCTCTTTACTTTTGAAGGATGTTAATTTTGATTTTACTAATGAATGTATTGCTGCGTTTGACAGGTTGAAACAGGAACTCATTTCAGCCCCTATCTTGAATGCACCCGATTGGAGTCTTCCATTCGAGTTGATGTGTGACGCGAGCGACATTGCTGTTGGAGCTGTCTTGGGTCAACGAAAGGAGAAGAAATTGCATGTGATCTATTATGCCAGCA
Organism: Saussurea involucrata; assembly: GCA_033807775.1. Classification (NCBI taxonomy): domain Eukaryota; kingdom Viridiplantae; phylum Streptophyta; class Magnoliopsida; order Asterales; family Asteraceae; genus Saussurea; species Saussurea involucrata. The sequence goes on along the minus strand of CM066313.1, from coordinate 60,548,459 downwards.
AAACGCTAGATGAGGCACAGATCAACTATGCAACCACCGAAAAAGAGTTATTGGCGGTGTTGTACGCTTGCGAGAAGTTCCGATCATACTTGGTTGGATCCAAGATTATCATCTATATTGATCACTCGGCGTTGAAATACCTAATGGCGAAGAAAGACGCAAAGCCGAGGTTAATTCGATGGGTACTGCTGTTGCAAGAGTTCGACATTGAGATCCGGGACAAGAAAGGGTCCGAGAATTTAGTGGCCGATCATTTATCTAGACTTGGAGAGGAGTCGGCAGAAACAACCGAAACTATCCCTATAAATGATTCTTTTCCAGATGAGCAGTTATTTTCCATTAAGTCTTCTGTTGACCCTTGGTATGCTGACTTAGTTAATTTTCTTGCAGGTGATGTGAAACCTTTTGGACTGAACTCACATCAACGGAAGAGGTTCTACGCTGAAGCCAAACGGTACTATTGGGATGAATCGTTCTTGTACAAAAGATGTGGAGACGGGATGATCAGACGCTGTGTACCCGACGAAGACAAAGAGAGTATCCTCACATTCTGCCATACTTTGGAATGTGGAGGTCATTTCAGTGCTGATCGAACAGTTGCAAAAATGCTACAGTCGGGATTTTTCTGGCCGACAATGTTCAAGGATACTCGCCAGTTCATTGCCCGATGTGATAGATGCCAGCGAGTGGGAAATATTTCAAAGAAGGATGAGATACCGATGCAGGTATTCATGGAGGTAGAACTATTCGACGTTTGGGGCATTGACTTCATGGGGCCTTTTCCCCCTTCTTTCCGGAACGAATACATACTAGTCGAAGTTGACTATGTATCGAAGTGGGTAGAGGCAATTGCAACACCCACCAATGATTCGAAGGTGGTTATCCAATTTCTCAAGAAATACGTCTTCTCAAGGTTTGGGGTCCCAAGGGCATTAGTTAGCGACGGGGGAAGTCATTTCTGTAATAAGTATCTCGACATGCTACTCAGGAAGTATGGAGTAAAACACCGAGTTACTACCCCCTATCATCCGCAAGCAAATGGATTAGCGGAAGTATCGAACCGTGAGTTGAAAAGCATCTTGGAGAAAACGGTGAACTCATCAAGAAAAGACAGGTCAACAAAGCTAGACGATGCATTATGGGCATATCGTACGGCTTTCAAGACACCAATTGGGACTACACCATATCGGTTGGTGTTTGGGAAGTCGTGCCACTTACCAGTCGAGTTGGAACATAGAGCATATTGGGCAGTGAAGCAGTTGAACATGGAGCTAGACGCGGCAGGTAAGAAAAGGTTGTTGGAGCTGAATCAATTGGAAGAAATTCGATTAGACGCGTATGAGAGCGCTTCCATCTACAAGGAACGGACGAAGAAGTTCCACGACCGCCGGATTCGAGAGAAGGTATTAGTTCCTGGTATGCAAGTTTTATTATTTAATTCTCGTTTGCGTCTATTTCCAGGTAAGCTGAAGACCAAGTGGTTGGGACCGTTCAAAGTGATTGAAGTATTTCCATATGGATCGGTGGAACTAGAGGGAACGGATGGCCAAAAATTCAAGGTGAATGGTCAACGGGTAAAACCGTATCTGGGTGGCGAAGTTCCAAAAATCTCGAGCAGCTATATAGATGAGATCAAGGAGTAATTGCATGAGACGTCGTGCCACGACATTAAACACGGCGCTGGGTGGGAGGCAACCCACCATAGGTTAGTTTTATTTTATGTTGGTGTGTTTGGTTTCGTTTAATTTTTATGTTTTTGTGCGTTTTTCCCTGAGGAGTATACCTTCGAGACCAAGAATCGACAGAAGAAGCGAAAAGAAAAAAAAAGAAAAGAAAAGAAAAGCCAAAGGAACAGGAAGTGGCGCGCCTTTTGGCGCCACTTTTCTAGCACGAAACTAGCGCCGAGTACTGAGGTGTAAAAACAAACAGAAGGCCGCGCGCCTTTTGGCGCTACTTTTCTAGCACGGGTTCTAGCGCGGCTTACCTGATGGGTATAAAAACTCACTTTCGGGTTTTAGCTTCATTTTTGTAAACCCTAAGTGCTTCTAGCGCCGATTTCTGCTCTTTTTACACATCATTCTTCATTTTTTTCGATCCCTACTACAAGGTCCTTCCAAATCTTCACCTACCAATCCTCCACAACACATCAAGGTACGACTTCCTAACCCTAATTTCGCATTGGGTTCAGTTTCTGGTGCATAAATCCGAAGGTATGGCTTTTGTTTGTTCCCTCTGTTGTTCTTCATCTGAAAATACATAATTCTTGTTTAAAGAGTGATGCCATGAGATGGACCTACCATGTTTTTCCTTGAGTTTTTCACTTAAGAACATATTTTCTCATGTAACTGTGTGAGTCATGTCTGTGCTCTCTATATGGAACTTCTTCTTCTTGGTTTTATGATGGTCATGGTACAAGAGGAATTTTTGGATGTTATTCTTGAATAGATGCATTAGGGGAGGTTAGTAGTGTTGAGCACTCTAGTATCTTCATGTTTTGACCTGCACTAAACTGATAATGCATATGATTTATGTGGAAGATGAGCAAGAATGTTTCAATTTTATGGATGATGAATGCTTTGTGATTAAGTTATGTGGATTTGAGAATATGAATCTGATAGGAAAAAAAGGCTTTGGTGTAATTTCCTTGTATTTCTTAAAGCCTAAAAGAATGGTGGAATTCTGCTGCAAGAGTTGTGCTTAATGATTAAGCTGCTGAGTGTGTGTGGTTTATGTACTTGTGTGTGATTCTGGGTTATTCTTTCATTAGACAAAAAGACCAAACAAACCTAAGTTTCACTTAGGTTTGGGGTGGCTAATTTCGTTATTTTCACACATGTTACTCCGTTGCAAACCTCAGTTTTACCGAGGTTTGGGGTAGTTGTTCCTGCTACAGTTTGTATAATCTTTGCATTAGAAGGTTGAATTCTAATAATATTTTATCTTTGCAGAAAATGGTGCACACAAATCCTGACGCTGCAGGGCGGTTCTTCCACTATTACAATCTGCCACAGCAAGATCGGGTTCAATGGAGTCAGCGACGGAACCCGACTTACGATTCTCAGTTCCAGAGTTTCGCACCCCGACCTATTCTGGTGGAAAGGGGATTAGATTTGTCAAGAGTTGATAATGCGCGAGCGGTACAAATTGCAGAAGAAAGAGGGTGGCAGAACTTCATCCGGAACCCAGACTCGTATGATCTAGCCCTCGTATTGGAATTCTATGCGGCAATGGTTCCACCCTCATTCGAGGAATTCTCAACAGTCATTGTACAAGGCCAACCTATCCGGATGACAAACGATGACATCTGCAATTACTCCAGAGTGCCGAGACACGAAGATCTCGATGCGACCTTCGGGATTCCACCCATCCCTGGGGTGGGACAAGATGAGACGCATAGTGAGTTAATTTCATCCTCCCTTCGCCGGAATAGTAGAGAACGGTGGGAGGTGCGCCGAGCCGAAATAAAGAAAAGTGAGATGGAACCGGAGCTGGGGCTGTGGCTATTGTTCGTGAAAGGAAGTCTGGCGCCGTCATCTCATTACACGACCCTGAATCCATATGTGGTGCGGATCATGTATTGTATTCAGCATAGCATGCCATTGGATGTCGGACACATTATCCGACTGCACATGATCGACGCGGCTGCTGAAAACTGTACCGGGGTACTCCCTTTCCCTTGCTTAATCACTCAATTTTGCAGGAATGCAGGGATCGCAAAGAGACTAACCATCCCATCATTCGCACCGTACAACCGAACTGCCTATCGCCAACAAGTGACAGCTGCTAACAGGTTAACCAGTCAAGAGGCAGCTGGCCGCGAGAGGATGAACATTCCTCAAGGTGTTGATGATCAAGATGCGGATGATGTAGATTATGATCCCGTACAGGATGAGGGCCACCAGCCTACTGGCTCAGACTCACGACTGCATGCACGCCTGGATGAGGCCATATTGGAGATGCGGCAGGGATTCGCAAGAATAAACAGGGGGCTCCGAAATTTGGGTGTACCAGATGACGAGGAAGAGAATCCGGACGGGGCAGGAACGTCGAACCCACCACCGGCACAGCGAGCAAGGAGACGGAACCGCGATTAGGGAAGGCGGTTTGATCTCTTTTTCCCCTTTATAATCGTTGATTTTTTATTCATTTGGGATGACTGTACTTAATTGCATGATTTTATTTGGGATGAATGTAATTAATTCGCACGCATTTTTGGAACACTATCATTGATTTTATCACATTGGGGACAATGTATAGATTGGTTTGGGGTGGAAGTAAGTCAATAGTGTCATTCTGATCTTTACTGTATTTTAGGCAAGTAACGGAATTATAGTTGTTATGATGGAACTTGTTTCGAGTCACCATTAGCAGTAAGTTAAATACTTCTTGTTGAGGAATGAACTGGGACAGATAATGGTGCATCAAGTAAGACTTGACAGATTGCATGTATTAGGGACATTAGTGGAGACCACCCGACAGTGAGATTCGAGCCTAACATAACGTACTTTCATTGCGAGGGAATTAAGCGTGAAATCTGATACACTTTTTCAATTTCCTTGTCGTGAGTATAGATTGATCTCGCTATACTTTTGTGTCGAGTAGCAAAGATAACCATCAGGATATTAGGAAAAGGTCTAGTAAACCGTATTGCATGAACCTAAAGAGATGATTTCAGGCATTGTGTGTTTGTTAAACCAGTTTTTAGCTATCAGCCCTTTCCAACCCATTGTGTGTGTAACCAAAGCCTGTTTGCAGCCAAACACTTTCAAAAGTTTTCAATTCAAAACCCACAATCAACCCTTAGCCAAAAGCCTTAGCCAACCTTGATCCGAAAGTGTGTCCATCATGAGCAGTAATGAACAGTCAAAGAAAGAGCAGAAAAGAGAAATGCATGTCAGCCATAGAGAAAAAAGGGGCCAGTGTAGTCCCAAATAAATAAAGAAGGCCAATGATGCCTCAAAAAAAAAAGAAAAAGAAAAGAAAAAGAAAAAAAAGGGCTGTCCAAATAGAATAGACACGAGTAAATAAAATGGTCAAGCAACCATAGCAAGAACAGAAGGACCAAGTGATAGAAAAAAAAAGTCGTAAAGTTTAGAAAGTTTAGAACTGTTTCAAGATTGACACACTCAGGATTTTTGATCCATTTTACCCTTCATTTCCTAACCATAACCCTAGCCCTGTTACAACCCTGTTAAAGACCTGAATGATCTTTTGGAAAATGTGATTAGAGTTTACGACCACCTCTACCGATATTCCTTATCTTGCTACTCGATTCCTTCTGAGATCATCTTCTTGTACATTTGTGCGTTTTTCATAATTAGTTGTTCATGCATTTATCTCGTGAATTTGTGTACATAAACTCCAAAACATGAGCAACATGAGCGTCAGCCTAGGTTCGAGCGAGTTGAGAGCATTCCGTAAGGTAGGGTCGAGGCGAAATCCTCCTTGATCATGCATGAAATTGGGTTAAAGTTGATGCAGTGGGGTCCCGACCAGTTTTATTCTCAACGAGTTAGTACTTTAACCTCTGCGGACTGGGGGTGATTTGGAAAAGGGTCCGGATTAACCGAGTAATTTCGTTAGTTGAATAAGATTTGTAAAGATCCATAATGACACCACGGACCTCCCATGTGTGCGAATTATGTTTTAACTCTGGTTTTTGATTAATGTTATCGCTATTTTGCTTGAGGACAAGCAACGCTCGGTTTGGGGTTGTTGATAATGTCGATTTTCGACATTATTTCGGCTACTAAATCGAATAGTTGTTGGGTGTTTTCAAGTGGAATAGTGGATTTTACTGATGAGTTTATGAGATGCGCAGTTAGTCGGCCTAGAAGGGAATTGAAGAGGTTCGCGAGTAATTTGTCCAAAGAAGAGCTCAAAATCCGGAAAAAGACGAAAGTGGAACAAGCAGTAGCTGGCGCGCCTTTTGGCGCTACGTTTCTAGCGCCGTTTCTAGCGCGGGTGTTTATGGCTAAATCATTCCAGAAGGTGGCGCGCCTTCTGGGGCCACTTAACTAGCGCGGATGTGAGCGCGAGATTTTAAGGCAAACATTCCAGAGGGTGGCGCGCCTTGTGGCGCCACTTAACTAGCCCCATAACTAGCGCCAACTATCAGATACGATTTAAAAGCCCTATTTTCTAATTTTAGGGTAAGGAGTCAGACTAGGCAGCGAGTGGAGTAGACGGGCGAACGCATTCGCGCTGCCAGAGAGAACATAAGGCATTTGGAGGAGAGGCTGCAAGCGCTGCAGTAAGTAGATCGAGAGGTCGTTTCGCCCCTTGTCCCCGAATATGGGTAATATGTTCTCATACAATGTTGCTCCAATCTGACCTAGCTGGCGAGCGATCCCAGTTCGCGACAGAGACTCCCTTATAGGCTAAACAACCCTCTTTTATGATTATTGAGCAACCCTGCTTCTCTTAATACAAAGTAGTTTAAATACCAATCTGATGGGGGGCTTTGTGATCATTGTTGTTGGGAGAAAATCGGGAGCACGAATACAGAGGTGACGAGGGATCGATTGGAAGACAACAACGATTGAGTACGTGATCGTGGAAGAGATTCTTCTCAGGGAGTTACTTATATTTTTCTGCAGAACTTTCAAAACATGATTTCTTCTACTTTGTTTGTAATCTTTCACTTTTCTTTACACACCCCAACATGAGCTAAACTTCATGTTGGGGGGTTGGATGATGGATGTTTCATAGATGTAGACTTTGAACGACTTTTATTTCCGTTTTAATAGATGGATGCGACTTTGAATTCATGCTTAATGCGTTTGATAAACTGATCACTTGTTAAATGATTTAAAAACATCTTGAGTGTTCGAGGGAAATCTCAAGATTTAGTTCGAATTCAATGGCCACCGAAGGGAATTAGTTAGAGATAATCCATTTCCTTTGGTGTTGTGGTAAAAACCAATCGCTTTAACTTAAAACAACTGTGAGATCGGAAGATAAGCAACTTCGATTAAGTTAAGTCTCGATGCAGCTTGAAGAAGTGTAACGAGTTTAGGTTTTACAATTCATAAATCGATTTAACTATTTAGAAGTAATTTCAAAGTCTCATTAATTGAATTCATTCGGAGTCCAACTCTCCATTTCTCTCTTTGATATTAAGCCCAATTATTTGTCCTGTTTTCATACGTTGCTAGTCAAGACATCTTAACAATCAACCCAAATCAATTTGAATCGCTCAGTTAATAGTAACTATAGTCATTGCGGTACTTAACACCTGGTTCCTGTGGATTCGATACTCGTACTTACGTACATATTACTTGAGACGACACCGTACACTTGCGGTTAGTCAAGGAGGGTGTACACCCGCCTATCACACTTCTGAAAGGTCTACACATAGACTGGGCATCGATAATCTACGATGATCTGGTACAAAGAGTAGACTATGCCGCTGACAGATCTCCATGGGTTCCTTATCCCAGATTCATCAGCGCCGTCTTCCAAACTGGCCTGAAGGACAACAACCTACTAGATGGAGACCTGGAACTCTCTCAGGTTGGTCCTAAAGTCCTCGACTTCAAACCGGTGGAAAACGAGGTACGTCTCTCTACACTTTTAACTCTTCTCAACCCTACTTCTTCTACTTCTGCATCTCCTTCAGCGATCACACCCCTCGCTGATACCCAGGCTGCAATCCCCATTCCTTCTCATAAAAGGAAACACTCAGCTACCCAACTTAGTTCCAAAAGGACTAAGATAACCAAAGAGCAACCCCAACAATCTCATGCTGAAGACTCCTCAGCTCATCTTGAAGAGCTGAAGGAACGTTCAGTGGTACGCTCTGCCACACCTGAACAAACCACCCATTCCATCCCAACTTCAGCGTCTCTAAATGCCGAGGTTACAAACTTGGAATCTACCCAACCTCCTCCAGTCTCTCAAAAGACTGAAGAAGTACTTCTCAGCGAATCTAACACTGAACTCCGCACCCAACCAACATTCTCAACCTTCGCTTCTCTCTCTACTCCATTGGTCTCAAATCCAGTTATCACTGGAACGACTATCATTCCTCCAGAAGCTAAAGCTGATACTCAAGGAATGATGGCCACAGGACCTGCAGAACTGACCATGCGTGTACACACTCTCGCTGACGACATGGAACTCTTTTTAGGACACCGGGATTTTGACGAATTCACAAATCCTCCTGCAGGTATACACCAACCCATAAACACTGTTACTGAACCCGAAACTTCTGAGTTTTCCTCTGTTCACAAGTACTTATTTGTTACAGGTCCTATTTTGGGAGACATCAACGCCTCTCTGAAGAACTTGGAGACGAAGCTGACAGGTCTCACCACTACTCTCTCTGACAACTCTTCAGCTGTAACAAACGCTGGAGAGAATCTTACAAAGCTGACAACAGTGGTGGAAAAGAAAGCCTCCAAAGATGACTTGGAGAAGGTTGATAAAACTCTCAGCGACTTTGCAAAGGTGCTCGCTGACATCTATACAGACTACACCTCTCTCAAGACTTCAGTTTCATCCATGTCCAGCGAATTCACAACGCTGAAGACATCGGTTGGAAAACTCGAGGGAGATATGTCAGCTGTAAAGACTGACGTTGGTTCATTAAAGACTGACGTTGGTTCTATGAAGACTATGATGCAGCAGATACTGACTAACACGACCGCCCCTACCCCTGCACCTGAAAGATTTACTATGGCGGATCGTGCTGAACTCTTGAAGATCAGTCCTGCTATCTCTGGCCTAGAAGACAGAGTAGCAGCGATTAAAGTTTATATGGGAATCCCTGGCCAAGAAGGCAGGGAACCTAAAACAGCTGCTGAGTCAACACATTCCTCCCCCATTCATCATGAGGAAGGGGGGGAGATGAACACTGAAGACCTTCCCCGAGATGAATCTATCGAGGGGGAGAAGACTGAAGACCTTACTCTTGCTGAAGAGAGTGAGAAGACAGCTGAAGAAGCTGTTGCTGGACCTTAGGGAGTTGAACACCCTGAGGGAACCAAAAAGCTTACCTCTGTATCTGAGGGGGAGCAACTCGAAGAAGATGCTGAAGAAACTGAGTCTGAAGCTGAAGATGAAGAAGCCGTCGACATCTCTGACGATGAACCATCCTCTTCTCCAAAGAATGATGATGATGACGATGATGATGATGACTTCTTTATCGTCAAGCCTGCTCAGAGGATTAAAGCTCTTAAAGGGATCGTGATAAAAGAATCCACAGGGGAGCGGACCAAGACAAAACCTTCAGCGTCCGAAGCTGACAAAGGCAAAAACAAAGGCCTCGCTGAAGAAGACAATCTGGCGATCTTGCTTGAAAAGCTAGTTTGTCCGGTACACTAAATCTTCCTTACTACATCCCTCCTCTATACACTTTATCAGTTCTACTATCCACAAGCCTATACACTTAAACCAATTTTCTTTCTCTGATTCTACCCAAGTTCTTATTCGTAAGATCACTGTGTTTCAGCTTGTCCTCTCCCCTGTTTGAGGATATCGCTGAAGTTTCTACAACTACGACTTCACCAACAATAATCCCAGCTGCTGCTGAAGAAATAATCCCAGTCTTGGATTTGATCTCTGAGACTGATGAACCTGAAGAACAGATGCTCGCTCATACAAACAGACCTTCCTTGGTTCCTCAAAAACCAAGTGAAGATGATCAGAAAAGAAGAGAAGAAATAATAAAGTTTGAGGCTCAGCGAATCATTCTGAAGCGTGATCAACTTCCTTCCGTTCCTCAAAAGTTCAAACTTTTACAAAAGGAGTACAAGGATCACCTCAAAGCTGAACGTCTAATCGCTGAAAAAAGAGAAGCTGAAGAAAAAGACAGAGAATACGCCATCCAGCTTTCTCAACAATCAATGAAAGACCCCAAGCTGAAAAGAGCTCCTATCGAAGTTCAACGTCAGCTATGGGAAAATGCCAAGAAGATCACTGAAGAAAAGAGAACTGTGTCCAAATCTACTTTGATCTGGTGCCAAGAAAAGGTTCACTTCAGACATCGACCTTCAAAAATCATCAAGGTACTCATCACTGGAAGATCAACCCTCAAAGTTTTAATCGCTGAAATCGAGATATTCAGAGAGAATGATCAGTACGAAAAATTCTATGCTGAAGCTATCACGTAGTACGGTCTCTCTGAATGGTTGGAGATCAAATTAGCCATACAGAAGTCTCAGTCTAAGTACAAAGAACATTTCGAAAAGCTGATACACAAGCAGATCGACTTAGTATATTCTTGTGTGGATATTCCTCCTCCTCCTCTTGAAAGTCAGAAAAGAAAGGCCTCAGCGAAGAAGAAGTCTAAATCTTCAAATGATGGTCCTCGTATACGAAACGAAACAGGTATTGGTTTTTCTCTTGCTGAAGTCCTTGGTCCTAAACCTGACATCTCCGAACTTTACACATCTCTTCCTGAAGGTGAGACTTTCATCCCTGGGAAAGTCATAAGCGAACCCTATGGGATATTCTTTATTGACTATGATGGACGAAAGCGTTTCAACGCATCTCTGAGCTTCCCATCACTCCCATCGAACAACTGAAAGATCTTATCTACTGGTGTGACTTCAAGAATGACATTCAGGCACGACATCTGAAACCCTTGATCTTTGAAGAAGCGCTGAGCAAAAGAAATCAAGGAGTAACAGTTCCTGACTGGATAATTCCCACATCAATGACCCTTGATGAACTTCTCATTAAGGAAGAACCTCTATAAGCTGATAGGATCGCCTAAATTCTTCTAATGTATCAGTTATTCTTCTGTACTTGTAATTTATTTCGCTTGTACTTATTATCTTTCCACTTCCCTTTGTAATCTGATACGATGTTTAATGAAATATTTCAGCGAAATTACCTTACTCCATCAGTACAGAAAAGATCCTAGAAAACAGTAAAAGGGACAAATATTTTATGAGTTCTTTTTATCCTTATGTTTCCATTAAATAGAAATTTTCTCTGTTGCTATGTCATAATCAAATAGGGGGAGATTGTTGATCCAAACCCTCAGTGATTTGATAATGACCCTGTAACACCCGTAATTTCCGGATAGTACAACTTCGAATCGGTGTGGAACCGATCTTTAAGAAAAATATGAAAAATAGGATTTTGGATTAAATCCTAGATTTTATGGTATTGTTGGATGGGTAATTCGAATACGAGCCCAACGGTTCTTTCCGGAGCGAAATCGGAGCTAAAACGAAGAAGTTATGGCCAAAACAACTTTCGGTACAATCTCGGCTAAAGTGACCAGCGAAAGTGACACTTGTGTCACTCTCGCCGTGTCACTCTCGCCGTTGGACTCCAGAAGGTTTTAAAACCCCTTTTCTTCTTTCTTTTTCCCCATTTCACTCATCCCTCTCAACTCTCTCAACTCCCTCTCTAAAAAGTCATCTCTCTCTCAAGAAACCCTAAACCTCCCCTCTCCTCCCTCATTTCTTCACCAAATGCAACCCATTTCCCACCATTGATGAAGATAGGAGAGCTTGGAGCTCATGTGGGTGGTTGGAAGCTTTTAGTTGGAGGTTCATACGATTAAGGTAACATTTCTTAACCCAAATGCTAGGTTATTGTGGATTTCCTCTTTCTTCTACCTTGAGGTTATTGTTAGATGATTTTGTTGGTGATTGGTTGAGATAATCTTCACCTTCTTCATTATTGAAGATTAGGGTTTATAATATTTGGGGTTTTTGGATGAAACTGTTTAAGGAATGATTTCTTATGGTTAGACTTCGGTATTGATGGATGGAAACTCATAAACCTAGGTTTTGGAACTTTTGGCTTGAGGATGCAATCTTCATCAAGGGAGCTTACGTTGGAGAAACCCTAGATTTAGCTTAATCTAGCAAAGGTGAGTTCAAGTTGATTTGTGAAAACTTTGTACATGCCAAAAATAGTATTTTCCAAATGAGTGTGTGTTTTACTTGAAAATATCAATTGTTGAGTTGTTTGGGTAATTTAACCTCTTTGTAGTATTTATCTTCATAAATGTGTAAAACACCCATATTTGGGATTTTGGGATATTTGATGTTTAGAAATCATAATTATATACTTAAAAGATTTATTACTCAAAATGGAGTCTATTTGATGGTTTAATCATAGGTGTATAAATGATTTTATAAACCATTTGGGAGAATGCATGTCTTAGTGTCAATAACCATATTGAGAATTATAAGGGTGTGAGTCCTTTTGGGAAAACCCTTTTTGTTTAAACCGTGTTGAGTTCGGGATTGATAATAATCTTATGGTACTTGTTTACCCGATGGATGTTTAAATGCATTTCTATGTTATTTGATGACCGTTATTTATGGGACTAATATGTTTGAGCATTTTGCTCGGTTTTGACTTGAGATAGTCTTGGGACAATTGTCCGGTTTGAAGGATTCAATGTGGAGTCTTGTTATGGGTTGCTTTTATTGCACCATTTTGTATTTATTGCACGTTTGGATATTTACATGCTTGGGTGAGTGAGTCATTCCGGGATTAGCATGTTGTTATAGACTGTGTTGCATGGAATCCATAGGCACGTGAGTCAGGCTTTATTTGATGGTCTGCTAGGTGTCGCATTTATGCTGAAGGCACCAACGTATCACAAGGTGTCGCATTTATGCTGAAGGCACTAAGGTATCTCAAAGTGTCGCATTTAGCTGAAGGCACTAAGGTATCTCAAAGTGTCGCATTTATGCTGAAGGCACTACGGTATCCCAGGGTGTCGCATTTATGCTAAAGACACTAAGGACCTCGACTCCTTGGTTAGAACTATTAATGCTGCGGGTCTCCCCCGTCAATGACCAACCTATTTGGGACCTTATGTTGTCCCTGTTTTATTATTATTGTTGGTCTTATACTTTGACTGCTTTTGGATGATTTCAATATTGAATTTCCCACATGTATGTTGGGGTTTAAATAAAGCAGGTCACTTCCGTATTTACGGTATTTGGAACTCCTTTACATTTTACGGTTGCGTGAGTATTGCTTCGTATTATGTTTTCATTGGAGGGTTATAATTAAATGGATGGTTTTTCATGATTTATGGGTTGAGTAATTTGTTGTCAACCGTATTTGAAAGTTTTGCCTATTAAAGGTTTATTCACGTATTGAATGAGTTTTGGATTGTATTCATTTTTGGGAAAACGTTTTATACCTTTTGGGGAATATTACTCATGGATTTTGGGGTGCGTTGAAAATGAGTCATTTATATCCTTTGTAAACTCCTTTGGAAATCAAAACCTTTATTACAAACTTTCTTTCAAAGAATTGTTTAATTCATGCTATAAACTCTTGAACTCACTAGGCATTTGCCTAACCCTTTTTATTTGTCGGCATGTGCAACAGGTCTCAGGTTGGGAGTAGTTCTAGTGACACGTGTGAAATATTGTGTGCTAGAAGTGTGCTCGAGAGGTGGATTGTCGTAGTGATATTTTCCGCATCAACCCTTGGGAATAGCACTTGTGTTCGGGTTTAGTGACGTCCGAAGTGAGTTTAGTCTTGGTTATAAGACTTGTTTTACTATATTTTGTTTGGAGACAATTATAGTTTGTATGTTGAGGTATTTCACCTATTGTTTCGGATGTAATTATATATTTTTTTAATTAGTTGCTCTTTCCAAATTTGAGGGTGTTACAAGTTGGTATCAGAGCATAAGTTTGAGAGATTTAGGTGTTGATTTTGGATACCTAGACTCAAACTAGTGTTTGTTTAAGTAAATGAGAGTGAAATTCACCACTAGGCACCTTAAGATAGGATGTTTTGAAGTTGATGGAACTGTTAGAAACGAGAATCACGTCGAGAGTAGCAAGGATAATCATGTACGGTGCGTTCATAGTGACACATGGCCAGTGTCATGGTGAACCTACTAGTACATGTGCATACTTGAATTGCTTTCATGTGATGATCGTTGGGGTAGTGAAGGAGGTTCTAAGCTAGTAGTCGTTGGAATAGATGGACGATTCTAGTATTGGTCACTTAGAGTGACGATAAGCATGATGTTTGCTTTAAGTAGACCATTTCGAGTCAAGATTGATGGTTGGACTAGAACCATAGGCTTATTGAGCCGACTTTGATTTGAGGAAAATCCGTAAAGTTAAGTGATGTATTTCCCAACTTACCTTAAGAGGTTTGAATATTCGGGTGACAATAGTGGACCGGAGGATTTTGGAGGAGTATGAGCTGAAATGTTAACTGCCGACTAGGTTTTGCATCAAGTTTGTTTTGGAAATAAATTGTATCAAATATTTTGTGTGTTCAAATCCTTATGAGAATTGTGTTACGAATTTTGGAAAATGTTTAGCAAACACAATATTTTGGATTTTGGTTTTGGACGTACATGAACCATCTTATGTCGGGGGTTGCAAACTCCGTCAGAATTTATTTCATGTTGTTGTTGTCCAACGTTTCTTTCGGGTATAGTGATATCCGTGTTTTATGTTGTCTAGGATGGTAGACAAATAACTACGGCTTGTGACTTTAACATTGGATCTCCTCCACATATGTTAGAGTTTGGAAAGAAAGTTATTTTCCATTTTGTTTATGTGAAGTTATTTTGGGGGTTTTGTTTAATGAGAGTTGTTAAATAATGTGGATTATGTGGTATTACCCTAGAAGGGGGATTTTTAAGATTTTGGCGTCTCATTTATAATTTTGCTTATAGCAATTTGCCTTTGGAAGCATGGTGTTTAGCGCCGTTTTATTGACTTGGAGTCATTGAGTCCATGGAGGTTCATGGAGCTTTATTTTACGACATGTTGAGTCGTGTGAGTATAATTTCACAAGGTGCAAACTTTAATTACTTATGTGAAAGGTTTATAAGTTATGTTGGGCATTTGGTCCCACTCGAGTTTTGTTGAGAAAAGTTAATTTTATGCCATAAGGCGACTAAAAAGAGATGAGTTTGGAACTCTAGTGTCGCGTAACTTTTCTTTCAAAAGATGTTTGTTACTAAGTATTTCATTGCAAATGGTTCGGTGTATGGATTGATTTATACGTGGCTTAAGTGATGCATGAAAGAACATTTTGGTGGCATTTTATAATAAATTGCTTGGTGCACTTTTGGTCAGTTAAATGTTTATTACCGTTTTTATGTGAAACGTATTATATCGACTTAGGGGTATGCATAGCTTGGTAACCATTGTTTCTCGTCACTTTGTTGAACGAATTGTGAGTGAAAATGTTTTATAGACTCTTGTTTAAATGATGACCATTCGGTCAAAGGGTGTTTTGGTGTTGTAGAAATCATGCACAGTTCGCAATGCTTTGCATTTTGAAAATGAAAATGTGTTAGTTGTTGACATTTGGTTAACTTTGAATTGCCGATTATTTTGGAAGAATTGAAAACCTTTTTGGTTTTGGAGAAATGTGTGTTGGGAGTATTTGGACAAATGCATTTTTAGCAATTACGTTTTGACGTTTTGTGTCCCAAGTACGAAACCTTGAGAAAATGCTTCGTGAGGAAGATTTTAGAAATTTTTTTGTATAAAATTATAGTACGCGGGATTTCTTATGTTTTGAACATTGATACGCACCGTTAGTACAATTTGGGATTTGAAAATAAGTTGAACCCTTTCGATGTCAAATAATTATTAACACCTATTTCCTCATGTATTTTGGAATAACGCATTGTTGTGTGCAAGTTTTACCAGAAACGTTTTACTCAAATGGCATTATAGGACCGGATGAGAGATTTTGAGAAATTGATTTAAAGAGTTTCATTTGTCGAAATTTGGTCACGAACCATTTGATGCACGTTATTTAGTTACAAGAAAATTTCAATTAGAAGTGTTACAAGCTTGCATGCCTACCCCAATGTGAAGTTGTATGATGTTTTAGTCGATATTTTCAAGTGATGGAGACGTATGAGTTTTTGTATTAACTAGGGAATTTGCACAAGCCATTTTGTGTTTTGACTAAGAATGTTGGTAAACCGCTCCATCGTTTTGTGTAATAAACTGGCGCACGCAAAATTTTGTTGGTAAACCTTGCCTCATGTCGTTTTATGGTTGGCAAGGAAATGTTGGAGTCAATGTCATTTGGATCGCTTTTGAAATACGTGCACACCTTGTGTTGCACCCGTTTTAGGTCGAGCTGTCACTTTACATGCATGTCATGTGTCAATCCATACTAGAACCGTGGCGGTTCGTTTTTAAAGAAATTGTTTATTACGCTTTTGCGTTTTGTGGGTAAACTGAACTGCAATGAAATGATTTTCAATATGATTTTCATATATGGGACGAGCGTGTCCAGTTTTACGTAACTACCGATTGATAAGTAGTAGTTTTATGCGTACGGTGTATTCGATATGAAAATCTTAGTATTGAAAATATTTTGTGAATGGTTTTGATTTATTGACATATTTACTGAATAACACACTCGAAAACCTTGAACTCGTTAGGACCTTGAAAAAGGGTATGTACCTCAATTAAGGGTAAGTGTGTGTAGCACTTCGACGGTGGAAGGGTGGGTATTCCATGCGTGTTGGTATTATGGGCCGGAGGATAGCGGTAGCGAAGTAATTGTTTTTGTGGTAATTGTAGAGTTAGACTTGCGGTAACGTATTTCGAGGTTGATACAGCCGTTTTGTTGGCAACCTTAGTTGTATGGAAACCTCGGTAAATGGAACTCGTGTGTGGGGTCCTATTAGAGTTCCGAGTTTGGTGGTAAAACTAGGTGTCAACCTTTGTGGTCTTGAAATCGGAAACCGTTAGTGTAAACGGGGGTTTGTAGCCAAGTTTGAAGGATGACGACAATGGTAGCGGTAACCGTAAGATGCTCATTGTGATGAGTAGTTTTGGTGGAATAGTCTTAGTGTACGGTTAAAGGACTTGTCGGTCTTATGATTGTTCTTTTTGGAATGGATTTTTGGAGTTATTAGAACTCGTGGAGTTATTTGACAATTAATGGTAGGGATGATCGGAATTGATAATTCTGTTGGGTTCGTTAGTGATTAAATCGTGAAATGATTTAGAGTTGAAAACTAAAATTGAGGAAGATGGAACACTTTAAGGTTGGGAGACAACATGAGTCGTTTAACTAGGAGTGTTACCGGTGGTTGGAATGTTCTTCCGGACAGAAGTACGGTGTACTTGAAGGAGTTTTGTTGGTAAGAAATTATTCGAGGAATTGCCTTTATAAGACTGTGTGGGGGAATTTAGATTCCGGTTAGGAATTGATTAATTATGGTCGACAGTAAGTCGGTTGGTTTTGGATTGTAAAGGATGTAGATTTCGAGGACGAAATCATCCTAAGGTTGGGAGGATTGTAACACCCGTAATTTCCGGATAGTACAACTTCGAATCGGTGTGGAACCGATCTTTAAGAAAAATATGAAAAATAGGATTTTGGATTAAATCCTAGATTTTATGGTATTGTTGGATGGGTAATTCGAATACGAGCCCAACGGTTCTTTCCGGAGCGAAATCGGAGCTAAAACGAAGAAGTTATGGCCAAAACAACTTTCGGTACAATCTCGGCTAAAGTGACCAGCGAAAGTGACACTTGTGTCACTCTCGCTGGTTTTGTACCGAGGGTTTTTGAGGTTCAGCGAATATGACACTCGCGAGAGTGACATGGTCACTCTCGCCGTGTCACTCTCGCCGTCGGACTCCAGAAGGTTTTAAAACCCCTTTTCTTCTTTCTTTTTCCCCATTTCACTCATCACTCTCAACTCTCTCAACTCCCTCTCTAAAAAGTCGTCTCTCTCTCAAGAAACCCTAAACCTCCCCTCTCCTCCCTCATTTCTTCACCAAATTCAACCCATTTCCCACCATTGATGAAGATAGGAGAGCTTGGAGCTCATGTGGGTGGTTGGAAGCTTTTAGTTGGAGGTTCATACGATTAAGGTAACTTTTCTTAACCCAAATGCTAGGTTATTGTGGATTTCCTCTTTCTTCTACCTTGAGGTTATTGTTAGATGATTTTGTTGGTGATTGGTTGAGATAATCTTCACCTTCTTCATTATTGAAGATTAGGGTTTATAATATTTGGGGTTTTTGGATGAAACTGTTTAAGGAATGATTTCTTATGGTTAGACTTCGGTATTGATGGATGGAAACTCATAAACCTAGGTTTTGGAACTTTTGGCTTGAGGATGCAATCTTCATCAAGGGAGCTTACGTTGGAGAAACCCTAGATTTAGCTTAATCTAGCAAAGGTGAGTTCAAGTTGATTTGTGAAAACTTTGTACCTGCCAAAAATAGTATTTTCCAAATGAGTGTGTGTTTTACTTGAAAATATCAATTGTTGAGTTGTTTGGGTAATTTAACCTCTTTGTAGTATTTATCTTCATAAATGTGTAAAACACCCATATTTGGGATTTTGGGATATTTGATGTTTAGAAATCATAATTATATCCTTAAAAGATTTATTACTCAAAATGGAGTCTATTTGATGGTTTAATCATAGGTGTATAAATGATTTTATAAACCATTTGGGAGAATGCACGTCTTAGTGTCAATAACCATATTGAGAATTATAAGGGTGTGAGTCCTTTTGGGAAAACCCTTTTTGTTTAAACCGTGTTGAGTTCGGGATTGATAATAATCTTATGGTACTTGTTTACCCGATGGATGTTTAAATGCATTTCTATGTTATTTGATGACCGTTATTTATGGGACTAATATGTTTGAGCATTTTGCTCGGTTTTGACTTGAGATAGTCTTGGGACAATTGTCCGGTTTGAAGGATTCAATGTGGAGTCTTGTTATGGGTTGCTTTTATTGCACCATTTTGTATTTATTGCACGTTTGGATATTTACATGCTTGGGTGAGTGAGTCATTCCGGGATTAGCATTTTGTTATAGACTGTGTTGCATGGAATCCATAGGCACGTGAGTCAGGCTTTATTTGATGGTCTGCTAGGTGTCGCATTTATGCTGAAGGCACCAACGTATCACAAGGTGTCGCATTTATGCTGAAGGCACTAAGGTATCTCAAAGTGTCGCATTTATGCTGAAGGCACTAAGGTATCTCAAAGTGTCGCATTTATGCTGAAGGCACTACGGTATCCCAGGGTGTCGCATTTATGCTAAAGACACTAAGGACCTCGACTCCTTGGTTAGAACTATTAATGTTGCGGGTCTCCCCCGTCAATGACCAACCTATTTGGGACCTTATGTTGTCCCTGTTTTATTATTATTGTTGGTCTTATACTTTGACTGCTTTTGGATGATTTCAATATTGAATTTCCCACATGTATGTTGTGGTTTAAATAAAGCAGGTCACTTCCGTATTTACGGTATTTGGAACTCCTTTACATTTTACGGTTGCGTGAGTATTGCTTCGTATTATGTTTTCATTGGAGGGTTATAATTAAATGGATGGTTTTTCATGATTTATGGGTTGAGTAATTTGTTGTCAACCGTATTTGAAAGTTTTGCCTATTAAAGGTTTATTCACGTATTGAATGAGTTCTGGATTGTATTCATTTTTGGGAAAACGCTTTATACCTTTTGGGGAATATTACTCATGGATTTTGGGGTGCGTTGAAAATTTGTCTACAAAGGTCAATAACATGCAACCAATGAGCTGCTGCCACGTGTATAGTTTAAACTGACATGCATTAAATGCATGCAGTATATAAAGAGATGAACTCACTTCATTTTGAAGTAACTTGCTAACTCTGGACAAGTTCATCTTCTTATCTCAAGATAGGTTATTATTAGTAATTTCCTTATCTTTCTTAGTGCAAGAAACTTAGTGTTCCAACTTGTTTAGATTTAGGTTTATCCTTAATCTTGTTTCCGCAACAAGCTGTAAATTGTTAATGATTTATCAATAAACAATTTAGAAAAGTAAAATCTTTGTGTTTGTATTCAACCCCCCTTCTACAAACTTGTATAGGCCTTCAGGACCAACAACCTAGACTCAAACTAGCGTTCTTTTAAATAAATGAGAGTGAAATTCACCGTTAGGCACTTTAAGATAGGTTGTTTCGAGGTCGATGGAGTTTCTAGAAATGAGAATCACGTCTAGAGTAGCAAGGATAATCATGTACAGTATGGTACGTTCATAATGATACCTGGCCAGTGTCATGGTGAATCTACTAGTTACATGTGCGTACTTAAACTACTTTAATTTGATGATCGTTGGGGTAGTAAGGAAATTTCTAAGCTAGTAGTCGTTGGAATAGATGGACGATTCTAGCATTAGTCACTTAGAGTGACGACAAGCATGATATTTGCTTTAAGTAGACCGTTTCGGGTCGAGATTGTTGATTGGATTAGAACCCTAGACTTATTGAACCGACTTTGATTCGAGGAAAAATCGTAAGGTTAATTGATGTAATTCCCAACTTTGCCTTAAGAGGTTTGAACATCCGGATGACAATAGTGGACCAGAGGGATTTAGAGGAGCATGGGTTGAGACGTTGAGTGCCGACTAAGTTATGCACAAAATTTATTTTGAAAATAAATTGCATCAATTATTTCTTGGGTTTCAAATCCTTATACGGATTGTGTTACAAATCTTGGAAAATGTTTAGCACACACACAAGATTTTAAATCATGGGTTTTGAACCAGCATGAAGTTATTTTATTGCGGGAGTTGCAAACTCCGTCGGGACTTGATTTACTTTTACTATTGTCCAACGTTACTTTCGGATACCGTGATATCCATATTTTTCTGATGTCTAAGATGTTGGGCAAGTAACTACGGCTTATGACTTTAACATTGGATCTCCTCCACATATGTTAGACTTTGGACGGAAAGTTATCTTCCATGATGTCTATGTAAAGCTATTTTTGGGAATTTGTTTAATGTGAGTTTGTTAAACAATGTTGTTAATATAGTATTACAACAAGAAGGGGATTTTTGGAATTTTGGCATTTTAGTCATGATTTTGCTTATTGCAATTTGACTTTTGGAAGCATTATGTTTGGTGCTATTTTGTTGACTTGAGGTCATTGAACTCATTGAATTTCATGGAGTTTTGTTTTACGACGTTTTGAGTTGTGTGAGTGTAATTTCGCAATGTGCATACTCCACTTAATTATGTTAAAATTTATGAGTTTTGTTGGGCATTTTGTCCCACTCAAGCTTTGTTGAGAAATTTTGATTTTATGCCATAAGGCGACCAAAGGGAATGAGTTTTGGAACTTTAGTGTCGCGTAATTTCTCTTTCAAAGATTTGTGTTAGCACATTTTGTTGCAACCTGTTCAATATGTGGATTGATTTATACATGACATAAGTAATGCATGAAATAACACTTGATGGTATTTCATAACAGTTTACTTAATGCGCTTTCGGTCAGTTGAATGTTTTACTATCATTTTCATGTAAATGCATTATATCGACTAGGGGTATGCATAGCTTGGTAACCATTGCTTCTCAACTCTTTGTTAAACGAGTCGTGCATGAAAACGTTTTGTTAACTCAATGTATAAATGAAGGCCTTTTGATCAAAGTATGCGTTAGTGTCGTGGAGATCATGCATAGTTCACAATACGCTACATTTTGAAAACACAAATGTGTGAGTCGTTGATATTTGGTCAATTTTGGTTCGAAGAACATTTTGGAAAATTGTAAACCTTTTTGGTTTTGGAGAAAATGTGTATTTTGAGTATTTCTAACGAATAAACGTTTAAGTATTGACGTTTTAACGTTTTAAGTTACGAGTACGAAACTTTTGATAAAAATGCTCCGTGATGAGGATTTTGGAAAATTATTTGCTTAAACCTAAGGAGCGTGGAAATATTTATGTTTGAACATTGATGCGCATCGTTGGTGCAAATCGGGATTTGAAATAGGTTTGAACCCATTTTGGTGTCAACAAATTACTAACACTTATTTTCTCCTAAGTTTTGGGAAAGCGCATTGATGTGAGCGAACCTTGTCAGAAACATTTTACTCATGAGTCGTTATATGACCGGATGAGAAAATTTTGGAAATTGATCTAAAGAATTTCACCTTTTGAAATTTTGACGTGAACTATTTAGTGCATGTTATTGCTTTTCAAGAAAATTACTAAGAAAGTGTTACAAGCTTGCATGCCTACCCCAATTTGAGGTTCCCTTATGATGTTTTAGTCGATATTTTCAAATGATGGAAACGTAATAGTTTTGTCTTTAAATTTGGAGCTTACATAAGTCACTTTATGTTCTGACCAAAGTATATTTATGAATCGTTTCATCGTTTTTGTAAAATAAACTGACGCGCACAGGTTTTGTTGGTGAACCTTGTTCCATACCATTCTATGGTTAGAAAGGAATTTTAGAGTCAAATGCCGTTTGAACTTCTTTTGAAGTACGTGCGAAACTTTTGTTACACACCACTTAAAGTGGGCAGTTACTTTACGTGTATGTCATGAGTCAATCCATACTGGGACCGTAGCGGTTCATTTAAAAAGAAGTTGTTTATTATGCCTTTGCGATTTGCGGATAATCTGAACTGCAATGAAATAATTTTCAATATGATTTTCATATGTGGGACGAGCGTGTCCATTTTTGCGCAACTACCAAATTGATAGTAGTAGTTTTTATGTGTACGTTTAATTTGATATGAAAATCTTTGTGTTGAAAATTTTCTATGAAAAGCTTTCGTTGATTGGCATATTTGTAAAAAAAAATTCACTTGAAAACCTTGAACTCGTTAGGGCCTTGGAAAGGTTAAGCAACCCCGGTTAAGAGTAAGTTGTATGGAACCTCGACTATGAAAAGTTGGGCGTTTAGGCACGTGATGTGACTATAGGTCGGATGATATCGGTAGCAGAGTCGATGTGCTTGTGGTAATTGGAGGGTTAGATTTGCGGTAACGTATTTTGAGGTTAGGATAACCGTTTCTGTCGGAAACCCGGTAATGGGTCTTGGACAATTATCGCATGAAGGACCCTTTAGAAACCGTATTGATAACCTTAGTCTTGTGGAAATGCTCGGTAAACGGAACTCGTGTATGGAGTCCTGTTAGAGTTCAAAACTTGGTGGTATAAGTAGGTGTCAACCTCTTGGGTTCGAGGTCGAGATCCGTTAGTGTTTTCGGAGGGTAGTAGTCCGATTTTAAAGAAATAATGATAACGGCCGTAGTAACCTTAAGATGCCCAATTGTGATGAGTGGTTTTTGGTGGAATAACCTTCGTATGTGGTTAAAGAACCTGTCGATTTGATGATTAATGTTGGGATGGATTCTTGGAGTCTGTTAGGGCTCGTTGGAATTAAACGACAATTAATGGTAGGAACAATCGGAATTGGAGATTTTGTTGGATTTGTTAGTGAACAAACCTTGGATTAACTTAGACTCTGGACCGCAATCGGGAATTATGAAACATTCTAAGGTTGGGAGACAACCAAAGTCGTCTAATTGGGAATTACCCCAGTGGTTGGAGTGTTCTCCCGAACATAAGTATTGTGTACTTGATGGGGCATTGTTGGTAAAAATTTGTTTGAGGATTTGTCTTAATAGATTGTGTGGGGGAAATTTAGATTCCAGTTAGGAACTGATGAATCATGGTCGGCGTTGAGTCGGTTAGCCTTTGGTTGTAAAGGATATAGATTTCGAGGACGAAATCATTCTAAGGTTGGGAGGATTGTAACACCCGAAAATTTGGAAAACAGAAATTGGGGTTCACGGACGTTCGCGGGGCACAAGGCCGGACGTCCGCGATGCGCGGAATTCCGCGGATCGTCTGTGGAAGCAACAGAGTATTTTAAGGTTTTCGGCCAAAGCGAGTCGGACGTCCGCATAGGACCATGCGGACGTCCGTGAGCGGTCTGATGGAATAATTTGGTTTCCTTTTTAAGACCCCTCTCTCTCATACCCCTCATTTTAATCCTCAACCCAAATCAGCTTCTCTCTCTCTCTCAAAACCGACCCCCTCTCAAGACAAACCCTAAATCACTTCTCTTCTTCTTCATCCTCTCCACCCAAACCATACCCACTTCCACCATTGTTGTGCATATGGGAGCTTGGAGCTTTTTTGGAGACTAGGAGCTTTTATTTGGAGGATTCAAGTGGTTAAGGTAATCTCTCCCTACCCAAAAGCTAGATTGTGGTTGTTTTTACTTTCTCTTCCATATTGGTGTATTTTGGGTGATTTTGGGTGATTTTGGGGATGTTTGGTTAAGGTGAACTTCTAGACTCTTCACCTATAAAGTTAGGGTTTTGATATAAGTTGAGATTTGGATATAAATTATTTGGGGTATGATTCTACATGTTTAGATCTAAATATTTGTTGGTTGGAAACTCTGGATCTAGGTTTTGGAAGTCTTGGCTTGAAGATTCAAGCTTCTTCAAAGGAGCATACGTTTGGGGGAAATTCTAGATTTAGCCTAAATCTAGCAAGGTGAGTTCAAGTTGATTTGTGAAAACTTTGTACATGCCAAAAATGTTATTTTCCAAATGGTTGTGTGTTTTACTTGAAAATATCTATTGTTGAGTTATTTGATGAGTCTAACTCTTTTGAAGTATTTATCTTCATAAATGTTGTAAAACACCCATATTTGGGATTTTTGGGATATTTGATGTGTAGAAATCATAAACATATCCTTAAAAGATTTATTGCTCAAAATGAAGTTTATTTGATGGTTTAATCACATTAGTGTAAATGATTTTATAAACCATTTGGGAGAATGCACGGTTTAGTGTCAAGAGTCATTTTGAGAATTATAAGGGTGTGAGTCCTTTTGAGAAAACCTTTTTGTTTAACCCGCGTCGAGTTTTGGGTTAATAATGATTTTGTGGTACTTGTTTACCTGATTGATATTTAAATGCATTTTTTTGCTATATGACCGTTATCTATGGGTCTAATGGGTTTTGACTTTGAGGAAGTCTTGGGGACATTTGTCCGGCTTTAATGGCTCGATGTGGAGTCTTATTTATGGTTTGCTTTTATTGCACCATATTGCATTTTATTGCACGTTATTGATCTTTTCATGCTTGGGTGCGTTAGTCATTCCAGGATAGGCATGTTGTTATAGACAGTGTTGCATTGGATCCATAGGCACGTGAGTCAGTCTCTATTTGATGGTCTGCTGGGTGTCGCGGGATTTGACCGGGCCCCATGCTAAAAGACCTTTACTTTCAAGGGTACGATAGGAGGTGTTAGGGTCAAAATATGTTGATTTAAAGTTCAAGGGTCTGTATTGTATTTCTTTATTTTGAGTCTTATTAGTGAACGGGCCGTGGGCTTGTTAACCACGGGCCCGCCATATAAATAGATTGCTTAGCTTAGAAAAGTAGCTAGTTATCTCATTTGCTTTTCTGAATTGTATTGAAAACACTCTGATTGAAAAGCTAATACAGGGATGACCAGTTGAAATCGCATACTTCATTGTTTATCATTTGATTTCATTGTTCGTTGCACGGATCTGGAACTAACAATTGATATCAGTGCAGACGAACAGATTCGATTCAAAGTTCTTCTCATTGATTTCTAGTAAGTTTGACTTTTTCACGTCTGCATTAATATTGAAAAATCAAAATCTTGATTCTGGTAAAATTGTTCAAATTCGTTTATTGGGTTGTGTTAGCATTATTGTCATTAGTGTTTCTGCAAATTTTCACACCCTAATTCGATCGTTTGAGTGGTTAATTTAGCAAATTAAGTTCAAAGTTTTTGGTTGTGTTCTTCAATAAAAATCAAAATTTTACCATCAAAACGTGTTCCTTTTGCTTAAAAATCGATTGGGTTAGTGTTAGTTTTATGCTTGTTAGTGTTTCTAATCTTTCAGGAACTTTCTTGAGCAACCCTAATCGAGATTCGATCGAATTGAAAAAGTCAGCCGTGGTTTCCGGATAGATCAGCCGTGGTTTCCGGACAAGTTCACACTTTCCGGACATTTGTGTTATTCCATCCGGATTCATCCAATCTTTCCGGGTACATCACTCTTTTCGGGTAAGCAAACCATTCCGGGTAAGTTTCTTAAACTCAATTCTCTCCGGGTAAGATTGTTCCAGATAACTCAAAGTATCCGGTAATCAATTTCATCCGGAATCCTATTTTATCCGGTAAGAACATTCTCCCGGTAAGTTCGTGTTTCTTATTTTCCGGACACTTAATCTATTCGGACACTTATACTTTCCGGTAACCTTTGTTATCCAAAAAGCTAATTCTGTCCGGACTCTATTAGTTATCCGGACACTTCTGCATATTTGAACTGTTTTCACTAATTCTGATCCGGACACATCCATATCAGACTCTTATTTGGATTCCTATCCAGTAAGATCATTCTTAGTTCATATCAGTCGTAGAACCTGCGTTAGGATTACACTCTTAGTGCCTTGCGTTAGGTTTACACTTTGAATCAGTCAACTCGTCTGACGATCACTCCGTTGCAACCGAAGATGTCTACTTCGCGTGAAGCTCTCGCAATCGGTACCGACACCAAACCACCTGTCCTATTCCAAGGTGAGTATAGCCAGTGGTGAGATAGATTCATGATGTTCATTGAATCCAAGGACAACTACGTGCACATCAAGAGAGCCCTTGATCATGGTCCACTTGTTTGGCCGATGAAGAGAATAGTGGCAGCTGAAGGTGATGATCCTCGCAGTGAGAGAAAGACTTTTGCCGAACTGAACGAAGATGAAAGAGGTTTGGTAGAAGGAGAAAAGTGTGCACAGATATAGCTTGTTCAAGCCCTTCCCAATCTGATCTAGACTGCCATCGATAGTTACAAAGAAACAGCAAAGGGCATGTGGGATCAAGTGGCCAGAATGATGCGTGGGAGCGAAGTGGGAAATCAACTAAAGATCAACAGCGCAATAACCAAGTTCGATGGCTTCAAGCAGCGCACCGGCGAGATCCTCACCCAGGCTTATGAACGTTTTTGTTCACTTCTTAATGAACTGAACAAGAACAAGATCACTCGCTCCAACACAGAAAATGCTCTTAAGTTCCTCAACAATCTGCTACCTGAATGGAAGGTGTTTGCTTCCCATGTCAAGCACAACAACTTGATAGAGAACATTGGCATCAACGAACTTTATGAGACACTTCTTCAAGACGAAGATGAAGTGAATGAACTTCTGGGCGAAAAGAAAATTGCACCAAAGCCTGATGCTGATCCTATTGCTCTCATGTCCTCAAACAAAGGGAAATCGTTGAGCCGTCACTTCGAAGGTGCTCAAAAGCAAAACTCCTCTGAGTCAGAACCTGAAGAGAAGAAAGAAGATGATTCTGATGCTGAAGTCTAGGATTTCATGAAAGCAATTGCCCTTCTGACCAAATCTTTCAAACAACAATAGTTTTATAAGAAACCATCGTCCAATAGTCAGTGCTACTCCACTTCCTCCAATAAGCACCATGACTATAAGGATCGGTATGAAGGAAAGAAGAAGATCGATGAGCAAGATCAGTCTGAGAAGAAGGAAAAGACAGAGAAAGGTGACCGAAAGAAGAAAGATGAACCCGTAAAGTGCTACAACTGCGGGAAACTCGGTCATTTCGCGAAAGATTGCCGCCAACCCACTGTAAAGAATTCCCACAACTACGAGGCCAAGCTCGCTCTGTCTAGACAAAAGGAGGCTGGAGAAGCTATGTTTGTTGAAAACGATTACTGGCTGGGAAGATCTGATGATGAAGGCAATTCTGATGGTGCTGATGCCTCATGGGATATCATTCTTCCGCTGATGAAGAAACGGAAACGACAAGCCAGGTATGTGATTCTCTTGAACAAGACTTCTTGAATAAAATGCAATCCTTTACCGATCAGGCAAATTCCTTTAAGGCCACCTCTAAAGAACAAAAGCTTGAAATTAGATCTCTAACTGAAAAGCTTGATATTCAAAAGAGAATAACTGAGAAGTATAAGTCTGAAGTTGCTAATCTAAACGTCAAATGCAAAAATCTTTAATTAGCACCTAAAGACTTAAGGACCAAATTATCTGATCTTCAGTCTCAGTTTGATCAGTGCATGAATGAGAAAGAAGAAATTATTTATCAATGTTCTTCTCTTCAATTTCAGCACAAGGAGTTTGTTGCTAAAATCCTTGATCTTGAAACCAAACTCCACAAAAGGGGTCAAACTGATCAAACCATGTTTTTGAATAAACCCAAAGAGTTCACGTATTTTAACAAAGAATGGGGAATCGGATATGATAACCCACATTACTTGAAAAAGGGAATATACAAACAACTCACTTTGTATGATTTCGCCTGCTTTGGGGTAGCTGAAAAGTATCCGACATATGCAATAAAATGGACTGGTCCTCTTGAACCTGAAAAGGAAGAGGAAACCGAGGAATATAAGCGCAAACACAAACGAGGAATACAACTTCCATTTTGTTATGAACCTTTAAACTATTCCTATCAAAAGAACAAAAAGTATCTCTCGAATGACTACTTCGACGGCTACAAGTTTGCTACGCCCAAGGATTCTTCCAAAAGGGATGAGGACCAAGCAACCGAGATCAAGACTGAGACGGATGAGTTTAAACTCTATGTTCCCCCTCTCATCTTGGAAGCAAAGATAGTCGAATTGGAGGAGTCGTTCGAGAAAGAAAGGTCAGTTTTTCAAATGGAAAAGCAAGCTTTAATTGAAAAACTTGAGAATCTACAACCGGTCAAAACCGAAGTTGTGTCTGATGAAGGACAGGAAATCCTTCGGAGTGAAATTAATATGCTCACATCAAAACTGGCTGCCATGGCAACATATGCGATGGAAGAGCATGTGAGAAATGGTCATCTCCAAGAGCAGATTGACCAACTCCAATCTGAAAAGCAGATTTCACCCGAACCTTCCTCAAGTTCATCTGATACGTCTTCGTGCAAAGTTTTTATAGAAGATTCTCAAGACGAGAGTGTTTTAAGGAATTTGAACTTTGATTTTTTCCTAGCTTCCGCACCAAATTCCTCAAAGCACACAAGCACAACGTGTTCCTCTCCTTCCTCATCTGAACCAAGTCCAGTAATTCCGGAGATAGATTTTTCAGAATACATGAACTCCGAGGGTAATTTTGAAGGAGAGTTTGAGTCATTCCCTTTCGACAAACCTCTTCCAAGTCACACTGATTTTTTATCACCAGTGGTGAATCACACGGTCAATTTTGAAAAGGGTGCATGTTCAAACACGAAGCCCCCGGCTGTGATTAAGATTTTTCAACCTAAACCTGTTACTAAAAACCAATCACAGCCGATGCAAAAGACCGTGCGATTGCCCAACAAAAATCCTACTCCTTCAAAGGTCACTGATCATACTGTCCCTGTTGTTACAGATAAAAATGGTTGAGCTAATCAAGAAAAACCAAAGAGGCTAAAGAAGCAACCTGTCAAGAAGGATGCATCAAAGTCATTCCCAAATGCTTTTAATTATAGAATAAACAAAGACAATTGTGATTGGAATCATTGGAACCGTTTTGAAGTTTCTTTTCCCATTAAACTTAATTCTTTTCATCAATTGATTCAATTATCGCGTGATTGTTTATGTTGTTCAAATTGTGGTTGAAATGATTTTGATGATATTCAGAATAATGATTGGTATGCGTCATATCACATGTGTAATCTATTTCCTAAACGCAAACTCCGTCATAACCAGAAAAGATAATTTAAAAAACGGGGTTACCAATCAGCGGTTAAACCACAGCGGGAGACCAAACCCATTCCCAAACGGGTTGCTCCTACTGGGGTTAGATCGGCTCCCAAGAGGCAACCTGCTACAAAACCTGTTCCTCCCAAAGGTGTAAATTCCACACCTAAGAGGCAGCATGTGCCAAAACCAGTTCCCTCAAACGGTGTAAATTCTACACCTAAAGGGAAAGCTGTGTCAAAGCAGGTTTCTTCAAGAGGTGCCAAACCTAACCCTCCAGGACCCAAACAAATTTGGGTACCTAAACTCCACTAATCTTGTGTTGCAGGGCGGTCATGTGTGGTACTTAGATTCTGGATGCTCCAAACACATGACCGGAAGGAGGGAGCTTATCACGAACTATAAGGAAGAATACTATGGAGACGTGAGATTTGGCAACAACGAGAAGTCGCCGATCGTGGGCTACGGTGACATTGTTCAAGACAAGATAACTATCAAGAAGGTATCACACGTTGCGGGATTGGGACACAATTTGTTCAGCATAGGTCAATTCTGCGACAAAGATCTCGATGTCAGCTTTAAAGCCACAAAGTGTAGAATCCTCAACAACGACGGAGAGGAGCTACTGGTTGGGAAACGCAAGACCAACCTCTACACCATTGACCTCGCAGCCCTCAAGACTGAGAAACCTGTCTGCCTCATGTCAAAGGCCAATTCCGACCAAGCTTGGATTTGGCATCGAAGACTCTCGCACCTCAACTTCAAAAGTATCAACCAACTGGTGCTGGGTAGACACGTAAGAGGCATGCCCGACCTTCAATTAGTAAAGAATCGTCTCTGCAGGGCATGTGAGATGGGAAAGATGAAGAGAGTACCGCATCAGCCGAAGGCAACTCCGAGCACGTCCCGGACCTTCGAACTCATCCATATGGATTTGTGTGGACCAATGCGTGTTCCGAGAATTAATAAGCGCAAATACGTTCTCATGATGGTGGACGACTTCTCGCGCTACACTTGGGTGTTGTTTCTACGCTCAAAGGACGAAACTCCAGAGCTAATCATCAATCATCTGAAGACTGTCCAGCTGAACAAACTACAACAAGTTCAGTCTATTAGAACCGACAATGGGACGGAATTCAAGAACCGAACGGTAGACGATTATTTGACGTCAGTTGGTATCTCGCACACCTTTTCTGCCGCACGCACTCCTCAGCAAAATGGAGTGGTGGAACGACGCAACCGTACCCTGCTCGAAGCTGCTCGCACCATGCTTTCCCATTCCAACCTACCACTATTTCTATGGGCCGAAGCGGTGTCTACGGCTTGTTACACGCAAAACTGCCCCATCATCAACAAGCGGTTCAACAAGACGCCGTACGAGATCATGAACAACCACGTTCCGCACATCGGCTACTTTCATGCGTTCAGATGCACGTGCTATGTCCTGAATGACAAAGATGATCTCGGCAAATTCAGCCCCAAAGCGGACAAAGGAGTCTTCATCGGATACTCCGTGCAGGCTAAGGCGTATCGCGTTTACAACAACCGGACCAAAACCGTTGTTGAAAGCATAAACGTGACATTCGACGAAACCGCAGATTTGGCTTCTGAACAACGCAGTTCAGAACCCGATTTAACTGGCGTGTTAGCTTCCGAACCCTCAAGTTCGGGATCTGCACAAGCGACAGTAAATCCAAATCATGCATCATCATCGAATGCTTATTCTTCTGATTTAGATTTAATGTTTCAGTATTTTTATGATGACTTGCTTAACGTTTCCCCTTCTGTCTCAGCACAACCTCGACTTAAAGCTGCTCGTATTGAGGATTCGGCGACTCTATCCGGTCCGCCGCCTTCTACAAGCATGCCATCAACCACTATGGAGATAACTCAACCATCATCAACAACCTCTACTGATACTGTCATCCCCCCGGAGGAACCAATCCCTATCATGGAGACCGCTCCTATCGATTCGTCATCTTCCACAACCAACGATCAACCTCTTAACCCCTCGGAACCAGAAGTCGTTCAATCCTCGGCGAATCCTCTCCCACCTCCTCCGAGAACCCAAACTGCTACTCTTGAAGCAGTTTAAGACCTACCATTTGGTTCGTATGCGGATTCGGACGCCTCTCACTCTACACAGCAACCGCTTCCGCACACCACCAAATGAACGAAGGCTCATCCACTACATCAGATAATCGGTGATCCCTCTACTCCTGTTCGCACGCGCGGCGCTTCCGCCAACTTCTGTCTTTTCTCCGGCTTCTTAAGCAAGATCGATCCGGCGAACGTACGCGAAGCGCTTGAAGATCCGGACTGGATCATAGCCATGCAAGAAGAGCTCAATCAATTCGAAGCTCTAAAGGTATGGCGACTGGTTCCACGTCCAAAACACAAGACGGTGATCGGCACCAAGTGGATCTTCAAGAATAAAAAGGACGAAGACGGCATTGTTGTTCGCAACAAGGCACGTCTCGTGGCCAAGGGGTACCGTCAACAAGAGGGGATTGACTATGATGAGACCTACACTCCGGTAACACGAATCGAAGCCATCCGCATGTTTCTTGATTATGCCGCGCACAAAAACTTCACGGTCTTTCAAATGGATGTGAAGACCGCCTTCCTCTACGGTGATATCCAAGAAGAAGTATATGTGTCACAACCAGACGGATTTTTGGACGACTCGAAGCTGGATCATGTCTACATCTTAGACAAGGCGCTTTACGGACTAAAGCAAGCTCCACGAGCACGGTACAACACTCTGTCCAAGTTCTTGTTAGAATCCAAATTCACACGAGGTATGATCGATTCTACTCTATTTATCAAGAACGCAAAGGGTCACATTGTCCTAGTTCAGGTATACGTCAATGACATCATTTTCGGTTCTGCTAGTCCTTTATATGCAAAGAACTTTGCCAAACTTATGGGACAATTTTTTAAAATGAGTATGCTTTGTGAGATGAATTTTTTCCTTGGTCTTCAAGTTAAACAACTGTCGATAGGAATATTCATAAACCAGTCTAAGTACATCCGGAATATTCTTCGGAAATTCCAGTTGGAACAGTCCTCACCAATGAAAACTCCCATGGCACCCAATACAAAGCTTCACGCTGATCCTCACGGAAAGGATGTGAACACTAAATTATATCGGGGAATGATCGGTTCTCTAATGTACTTAACTGCCAGTAGACCGGATATCATGTTTTTGACCTTTCTATGCGCCCGTTATCAATCCAAACCTAAAGAGTCTCATTTAATAGCCGTTAAATGAATTTTTCGTTATTTACGTGGTACTGCTGATCTTGGCTTATGGTACCTGAAATAGACAGGTTTTGGATTATCCGCTTACTCTAATGCGGACCACACGGGATGGATGTTGGACTGAAAGAGCACCTCAGGTCACATTCAGTTTTCGGGAGATAGCCTGGTAAGTTGGGCATCAAAGAAGCAGCAATGCGTATCAACGTCAACTGCCGAGGCGGAGTATGTGGCCACCGCAAGCTGCTGTTCCCAAGTCATCTGGATGCGGACACAACTCAAAGACTATGGCTTCATGTATGTCAAAGTCCCGATCTACTGTGACTCGAAAAGCGCCATTGCCATATCAAGCAACCCGGTTCAACATACCAAGACGAAGCACATCGACGTTCGGTATCACTTCATTAAGGATCACGTCAAAAGAGGTACAGTCGAACTCTACTTTGTAAATACTGAGCATCAGTTAGCAGACCTCTTTACCAAAGCGTTGGACGAAAACGATTTAAAACTCTTGTGTTCAAGCTAGGTATGCTAAATCTGAAGACTTAATCCGAATGTGTGTCCGTTACAAGTTCCATACATATACCAGTAAATGTCAGCTCATCATCTGGTGTTTACACTTCTGATGGTTGAGCATACACTTTCTCGTACTTGTATTCTACTTGTTTCAGTCACACAGTTAGATTTAGTCTCTGTATTTATTAGGTAGATTTCGGTTGTTTTCTGTCTTTCTTTGTGTGTTTTTTCTTTCCTTTAAATACAGTCGTCTGAATTTCATGTACCCATTTCTGTGCTTTCACCATGTTTCTTGTGTTCAGGGGAGCACAAAGCGGTAACAGGTAAGTCTACTCATCTGTTGAGGGGGAGCGACACACACAATTTTTCTTAACATGATAAAAGTTTTTTTTTTGTGTGTGGGCACTCCTGTGTGTCAGTCAGTTTATGGTCATCATCTGAGGGGGCGCGACACAGTATTTTCCTTTAATAGCCTAGAGTTGTTTTGTGTCGAACTTCTCACAACACAAATATGCACTGCCCGAGGGGGAGCAAGGTTTTCCCCATGCTAAAGTTGAAGGGGAGCGAGAAAAGGTCCTCTTACAGTTCCAAACTCCTTGTAAAATTCCCAGGAACAGGACAGTTTTTTTTGAGAATCAAGAGGTATCCTGAAACCTCGAAGTATCCGGATGAGTTTCCGGACCGGACCAGAACCCGGATACCATATCCGGGTTATATATAGCGTCCGGGTTCATTCATTTCATTATCCGGAATTTCGCGCAAAAACCCTAAACCCTCACCATTTTTCTCTCTCGCTCGGACAACTCTCTACTCCTCGATTTCACTCAAAATCTCACTCACGAATCAGGTATGAAGTTCGCTTTTCATCCTCGATCACTCTGCTACTCGTTTTACGCTCTGAGATGTACGCCTCGACCTCTTGGTTGGTCGATTTAACAACACCCGTAACCCATCTTAAAGTCCATACGACTTGGGGTTGTTTCGAGGTGTCATTGGGAGATTTAGAAGTGTCTGGGCCCTAGTATGTGTCAATCGATAATGTATATATGCTTTCACACACATTAGGAATTCCAGTTTGGACTCTTATGTTTTTGAAATTTGTCCGGATTCGTCTAACACCCGGAAACTCTAGTTGTCCGGAAACCTCATGGTTTCCGGTAAGTTCAACTACCGAGGTGTTGCGGTATCCGGAATCCACTTTGTCCGTAAACTCTCTCTCAATGAAGCGATTTTATCCGGACTGTCTTGTTGTCCGGGCACCTTTTGTCCGGACACTTTTGGTTATCCGGATTCTATTGTGGGTTATTCATGTTATCCGGACACCCCTGTTGTGTCAATTCAGTACCTGAATAATCCCTGCCAATACCTCTTGTGAAATAAGAGGCGCTCAGAGCTTTTAAGCTCTTGTTTTAAAAAAAAACGGTCTTAATGGCCAAAAGTCTGACCGTGTTGGTCCCGAAGGGCTATACAAGTTTGTAGAAGGGGGGGGGGGGGGGGGGGGTTGAATACAAACACACAAATTTTACTTTTCTAAATTGTTTATTGATAAATCATTAACAATTTACAGCTTGTTGCGGAAACAAGATTAAGGATAAACCTAAATCTAAACAAGTTGGAACACTAAGTTTCTTGCACTAAGAAAGATAAGGAAATTACTAATAATAACCTATCTTGAGATAAGAAGATGAACTTGTCCAGAGTTAGTGTAACAACCCAATTCCCATATACACAACCATTCACATTACAAGTAACTTAACATTGATATAACAAACGAAACATCATATTACAAATTCGGTCCCGCAGTCTTTTACAAATAAAAGAAACCATTCTACTACAAACTTTGTACTAAATACATACATAACATTTAATATTGTGATACAACTGCTAAACAAGCCAAAATCTTCATCTTATAATCCTTCACAAAAGTCGTCCATCGGTTACTCTAATTACTTGCTCTTACTTGATCCACCACCTGGAATACATATTTTTAAAACAAAATGAGGGTTAGACCTGATGGTCTAAGTGAGAAATCCCAGTTAGTTTAAAAACCATTTATATAAACTTCATTCATATAAATCACGCAACACAATCATATATTTCCAATTAAGCTCACATATCATGTACCTTCCCTTCTCCTTTCTCCTGGCCATATTAGTTGGTAGCAAGCCAACTAATAATTTACAACGCTGTACAACATCTACAGCCAAACAACGCTATACGGATTCTATAGCCAAGCACACCGGTCCTAAACCCGGCCAACGTATTATAACACATTATAATATTCATGTAAATATAATACCTCAATATATTATAATTCACATATAAACACATAGTCATCAACTATTACATTCCCAATCCACATATATACGTATTCCAGTTAAAAACGTTTTTAAAGTAAAACTCACCTGATTGCTTATTAACATGTTTCCAAGCCTTCTAAACCGGTTCAGCCTGTTGGTCCCGAAAGGCCTATACAAGTTTGTAGAAGGGGGGGGGGGTTGAATACAAACACACTATTTTACTTTTCTAAATTGTTTATTGATAAATCATTAACAATTTACAGCTTGTTGCGGAAACAAGATTAAGGATAAACCTAAATCTAAACAAGTTGGAACACTAAGGTTTCTTGCACTAAGAAAGATAAAGAGATTACTAATAAAATCCTATCTTGAGAGAGATTTGAACTTGTCCAGAGTTAGCAAGTTACTTCAAATGAAGTGAGTTCATCTCTATATATACTGCATGCATTTAATGCAAGACAGTATATACTTTACACGTGTCATTTGCGGATTGGTTGCATGTCATTGACCTTTGGTGACAACCTTAGTAGCCGTATGAATGAACAGTGTAGTGTCAGAGTTGTTGTACGAATTCAGATAATCGGAGGTTCTTTTCTGACATTTCGTACGGAGTCGTGCAAGGGTGGTTAAGACAAAAGTATTTGTACGGAGAACTTCATGATCAGCTTTCGTTGATTTAGCGCTTCATCATTGCTATTCTGCAAATGATAAAGTTCAGCGATAGCTGAAGTCTTGTACTTGATACTTCACGTTGAGTGGAAAAATCTGGGTCTTCACTGATCCGCATCAGTTCATTAGGAGACTTGTCGCTGGTTCTTGAGCTTGATCTTCGACTTCATCGTAGAACCTATGTTGACGTGAAACTTGTCTTCAGGGATCATAAGTAAACAACTAACTTATCAGCGATCACCATAAGGACTGAACAGACTCAGCGATATGGTGAACAGTGTTCGCTGAATGTTTAATCTAAAGAGCGAGAGTTCCTATCAGCGGTACTGTAAGATCTTAGTACTTTATCAGCGATAGAGAAACTCTGAAAATATTGTTTACTTACAATTTTCACTAAGTATAAAGATAGGGTCATTATCAAATCACTGAGGGTTTGGATCAACAATCTCCCCCTATTTGATTATGACATAGCAACAGAGAAGATTGCTATTTAATGAAAACATAAGGATAAAAAGAACTCATAAAATATTTGTCCCTTTTACTGTTTTCTGGGATCTTTTCAGTACTGATGGAGTAAAGTACATTCGCTGAAATCTTTCCTTAAATCTTTGAATCAGGTTACAATTTGAATAAGAAAGATTACAAGTACAAGCGAAATAAATTACAAGTACAGAAGGATGACTGATACAATAGAGAATAAGGTGATTGTTATCAGCCTTCAAAGGGTTCTTCCTTAATGAGAAGTTCATCAAGGGTCTTGTCAGTGGGGATCATCCAGTCAGGGACTTTTACTCCTTGATTCTTTAACTTCAGAGCAGCTTCAAAAATCAAGGGCTTCAGATGTCTAGCTTTGACGTCGCGTCTGACTTCGCACCATTGTATGAGATCTCTGAGTTGTTCGATGGGAGCGATTTGGAGCTCAGAGACACGTTGAAAGTGAGGATTTCCATCATAGTCTAAAAAGAATATACCATATGGATCACTTACCACTGTGCCAGGGATGAACGTTTCTCCAGGTGGTAGGGAGGTGTCAAGCATTGAAAGACCAGCGTCAGGGCCAAGAACTTCAGCGCGAGAGAATCCAATACCTGTTTCATTTCGGATGATTGGACCTGAGTCAGAAACTTTCTTCTTCTTAGCAGAGGCTTTCTTCGGTTGAGGAAGAGTAGGAGGAATATCCACAGCAGATGAAAGCAAGTCGATCTGTTTGTTTAAGATCATTTCGACATGGCTTTTGAACTTTGAGCATGATCCCTGAATGGCTAATTTCGTTTCTAACCATTCAGAGAGACCAAACTTTTCTAATGAGGCAGCATAGAAAGTTTGCTTGGTTTTGTCATCTCTGGAGATATCCACTTCAACAACAGGAACATCAGCGAATAGTTTTCCTCTGATGTTGACTTTGACAATTTTGGATGGTCTTGCTCGATAAGTCATCATTCGTTTAGCCCAATCCAAAGTTGTATCAGAGACCTTTGTCTTTTCTCTAACGATCTCTTGAGCATCATCCCAAAGCTGACGTTCTTTTCAGCTTGGGGTCTTTGATTGATCGTTAAGTAAGCTTTATAGCGTATTCTCTGTCTTTTTCTTCTGCTTACTTTCTTTCAGCGATGAGGCGTTCAACTCTGAGGTGTTCCTGATACTAAGCTTTGGAGATTTTGAACTTTGGAGGAGCTGCAGGATGTTGACTACGCTTTAGAATGATCCGCTGATCCTCGAATCGCTTTATCATTTCCTCTCTTCTCTTTTGATCCTCTTCACTCAGCTTTTGAGGAGCTGAGGAAGGTCTGTTTCTGTGTGAGAGAGGTTGTTCTTCTGGTTCATCAGTCTCAGAGATCAAATCTAAGACTGGGATTATTTCATCAGCAACAGTTGGCTTTATTGGAGAGATCGCAGTAGTTGAGCCTTCAGCGAAATCCTCAAGCAGGGGAGAGGACTAGCTGAATCACAGCGATCTTACAAATAAGAACTGGGTAGAAGAACTTGGGTAGAAAAGATAGAAAAATAATGTGGATGTGTATGGTGGTTGTGGAGTAGATAACTGATTGTTTAGAGATGTTCAGGGAAGGAATATAAGTAAAGTTCAGTGTACCTGACAAACCGGCTTTGCAAGCAAGATCGCCAAGTTTTCGTCTTCAGCGACTTCTTTGCCTTTGCCTTTTTCAGCGCCAGAGGCTGAGTGCTTTGTCTTTGTCTTCTCCCCTGTGGATTCAGTTATTACGATTCCTTTAAGAGCTTTGGTTCGAGGAGCAGGTTTGACAACAAAGAAATTGTCATCTTCATCATCATCATCATCATCATTCCATGGAGAGGAAGATGGTTCTTTATCAGCGATGTCGATGTCTTCATCTTCTTCTGCTTCGGATTCCTCAGCATCTTCTTCGAGTTGCTCCCCCTCAGATACAGAGGCGAGCTTCTCGGTTCCCTCAGGGTTTTCATCTCCCTGAGGTCCAGCGATCAGATCTTTATTTCCCTCTCCCCTGATAGATTCATCATGGGAAAGGTCTTCAGCGCTTTTCTCCCCGGTATGTTCAGCGCTCTTCTCCCCCTCTTTCTCATGATGGGGGGAGGAATGAGTAGACTCAGCGTTGGTGTCATCTCTGTCTTCTGGGCCAGAGATTTTCACACAACCTTCAAGCTTTGCTATTCTGTCTTCAAGGCCAGAAATAGCAGGCGTGATTTTCTTCAGCTCTGTGCGATCCTCCGCTGTAAATGAATCCAAAATAGGGATAGGGGCAGGAGCTGGAGCTGGATTATTTGCCTTGTTTACCAGCGTCTAAGTCAGTCTTGACCGCTGACATATCACCCTCGAATTTTCCAACTGATGTCTTCAGCGTT
Organism: Saussurea involucrata; assembly: GCA_033807775.1. NCBI lineage: Eukaryota > Viridiplantae > Streptophyta > Magnoliopsida > Asterales > Asteraceae > Saussurea > Saussurea involucrata. The sequence continues at coordinate 60,509,445 of CM066313.1, read as the reverse complement.
GTTACTTCGCTGGACACGGTGGAAACTGATTGTTTGAGGCTGGTGTAGTCAGTGTAGATGTCAGAGAGCACTTTGGCAAAATCGGCGAGAGTCTTATCAAGTCCCTTGATGTCTTCAGTGGAAGCTTTCTTCTCCACCACCGTTGTCAGCTTTGTCAGATTCTCTCCAGCGTTTGATACAGCTGTAGAGTTATTTGATAGAGTGGTGGTGAGACCTGTAAGCTTTGTCTCCACGGACTTCAGTGAGGCGTTGATATCTCCCAAATTAGGACCTGTAACATATAAGTACTTGTGAACAAAGGAAAGCTCAGAAGTTTCAGGTTTAATTACAGTGTTTAAGGTAGGATTTGTACCTGCAGGAGGATTGACGAAATCATCAAAGTTGCGGGTTCCTGCATAATGTTCCATATCTTCCTTAAAAGTTCGGTGAGGGATGGTGATCTCTGCAGGTCCTGTCCTCATCATTTTTTGAGAAGCTTCAGCTGTGGCTTCTGGAATGATGGCATCTCCAGTTTTAGCTGGAGGAGTGTCCAAAGATATGGAGGGAGGAGCGAAGGATAAGAATTGGGGTTGGGTTCCAAGTTCAGCGTTGGATTCGCTGAGAAGTACTTCATCAGTCTTTTGAGAGACTGAAGAAGGTTGGGTAGGTTCCAAAGTTGTAACCTCATCATTAAAAGACACTGAAGGTTGGTTAAAAGAGATGGCTTGTACGGGTGTGGCAGAGCGTACCACGGAACGTTCCTTCAGCTCGTCAGAATGAGCTGAGGAGTCTTCAGCATGGGAGTGCTGGGGTTGCTCCTTGGTTTTCTTGATCCTTTTAGAATCAAGAGGGGTAGTAGAGAGTTTCCTTTTGTTAGAAGGAGTGAAGTGTGTGGCCGGGGTATCAGGGATGGGTTTAGTCGCTGAAGTAGCCACAGAAAGCGGAGAATTTAGAAGAGTGAGAAGAGTAGAGAGACGTACCTCGTTGGCGACAGGCTTGAAGTCGAGAACCTTAGGGCCAATCTGAGAAAGTTTCAGATCACCCTCTTCAGGATAGCTGTCCTTCAGACCATATTGAAAGATGGCGCTGATGAATCGTGGGTAAGGAACCCATGCTGGTCTGTCAGCGGCAGAATCGACACGTTGAATCAGGTCATCATAAATAATGGAGGCCCAGTCAATGTTTAGACCTTTCAGCAGTGCGTATCCCATGGACTGCTGAGGTTGTGCGGCTTGATCAGAAGAGCCGGACTTTGCTGTCATGCAGCTGATCAGATGAGCGAAGATGAAATTCATCTCGCTGGGCATCTTGGATTTCTTTATCAGCGCCAGCTTCTTCTCAGGCTTCTTGTCCCTTCCAATATCCCAGGTATAACCCATGGCGTCAAGGAAAGCAATGATTTCTTCTCTGTCAGCGTGCTTCTTGTGGTCAGGGAATGGAACGAAGGGTTTTTCTTTGGTAGCATTTGGGAAGTTCAGGGCTTTTCGGATTATGGCGGGTGTGATCTTGATGGTGCCATACTCAGTATCGCTGAGTATGCAGTCGATGGTTTTGGATGCATCTTTGGCAGAGGGTAGCTCAGTGTGTCTGGCAGAGTACCAGAACTGGGATAAGAGCCGCTGACTAGCAGGAGGTGTTATGGTCAGGGCTGTGTAGATGGGGCTGTTCTTCAGAAAACTCACAGCATCGTCCAGATGTGATACATGCTTCCGAGGAGGAAACTCGAGAAGCGCTGAGAGGTTGTTGGCCTTAGTCCAATCTAGTTGATCCAGCTGGAACTTAACCCGAGGGGCTTTGAAGATTTCCACTTCCTCAGATTCCGAAGAGATGGTTTTAGCGGTAACATTCAGCTTTGAAGATGCCATTTCACTGTATTATCAGTTCAACCAAAGATATTAACAAATAAGAATTATCTTAATGTTGAAAGAATTTCCATTAAGATGGTTCGAATTTTGTCCATTTCATTCAGACAGAATGTCTTAATGAAGATTAGGGTTTTTCTTGTTTTTGAAAAACGAATTTTACACCCATTAAGTATTGTATTCCAGTTTCTTAAAAAAAATCTGGATACGAATGAAGAACAAGTTTAAGATTTGGATTTAAAACTTGAAGAACAACCATGAAATGGTTGTGTTCATAAAACCATGTGTAAACCCCGTATTCCGATACGGTTTCGGTTTTTCGTTTCTATTTATTTTTATATAATTCTTTAATTGATCTTGTATTATTAAGTCTTGTCGGGAAAAAAAAACCTTATTTGTAAACATTTTGGTCCTAAAGGGTAAAAGATTAAAATCCTAAATGATTGTGGAATAAATTTGGCAATGCTTTAAGTTGAGGGACCAAATGTGGCATTTCTTGGAAAATTGCATGGATCGGCCCATGAAGACCGATCCCACCCTACCTCTCTCGTTTCCTTCCTGCGATGATAAAAAAAAACACAGCAAACCCTATTATTGTTTTTTTTGTTTTGATCGTTACTTCTTCCTTGCTGCGCCGTGAAGCCCCCAACCAAGCCGCACCTCCTTTTTCCTTGTTTCTTGCTGCTGCCGTGAACCACCCACCGTCATCGACGCCGTTGTGGCTGTTTTGCCGGCCAGAGAGAGAGAGAGAGCAGCGAGGGAGAAGAGAGCAGCGAAAGAGAGAGTAGCGAGGGAGAAAGAGGACCAGCCGGTGATCGGAGTCCCCTTCGGTTGCTGCTGAGTTTCGTCGCAAGGTAAGTTCCCCCTCGTTTGTTCCTTTTCGTTGCCACCGAAAACCACCACCACCGCCGTCGGCCTTGGCTGCCGGCGGTGTGATCATCGACGTGCACCACCAGACCTGGTGGTGGCTTTGTGCGTGGTCGGGTCTGCGAGGTTGAGCAAGGGTGTAGGGAGGTCGAGAGAGTTTTCGGGTTGTTTTACTTGTCTCGCCGGAAAAACAGCCGGCGGCCGCCGCCGGCGACCACCCCTGCCGGAGGTGGCAGTGAGTGGTGCCGTGTGTTGTCCAGTTTCCGTTAAACCGTGATAGCTAAACCCTAACCCGAAACCTTAATCGCGTTACCATTTATAAAATCGTCATTTTATGTGAAACGTCGTATCTGCCACTGTTTTGCGTAAGCTGTAACTTTTTCCGTCGTAACTCCGTTTGAGCCGAAACTGGCGCCCACGGTTCAAGTTCGGGGTCGGGCACGTTTTCCGTGTTTTAGCGGAAAACTGGTTCGGTCTCTAGCTGGGCGAAAAAGTGGTCGCAAGTTCGGTGATTCGTCATTTCATGTGAAAATTTCTGGAATCTGCCTTGATCTTGCGAAAGCCTTAACTTTTCACTCGTAACTCGTTTTGACGTGAAATTGGTGCCCAAAGTTCCCAATTTGAGTTGGGGAGGTTTTTCGTGTTTTGCCGAAAGTGTGATTAAGCCCGTAGCTAGGCTGTTTTGGGCTGTTGGCGCGGCTGGTCCGAAAACGGACAGTTTTGTGGTCGTTCGTATTTAATTCGTAATAAATTGTAGAAAAATCGTTAGGAGGCGTATAATATGTCCTTGAAATCCTATCTCAGAGTACTTTCTAATCATGAAATAATATTGGGAATTTTCTGGGTTTAAAGGGGTCGAAACAGGTCCCGAACAGACCTCTTTGGCGAGAACGGAAAATAGTTTTAGTGACGGTTTAAGCGTGTGTCGTGTCGTAGGGTTCGGGTCTCGTATTGACACGTTTTAACATGCGTTTAGGTGCTGGGAAGTGACCGTAATTGTGAAGCTTGAATTGTATTGTTAAGCTAGGCGCGCATTCGAGGTGAGTTCTCTCACTATATCTAATAACGGTTGTTTTATCATTGCTGTAGTACGTGTGTGGTAGCTTTATGTGATTGTGTTGTGGAACTAGATAGTGGGGTGTCTAGTTGATACTATGTTGTCATGTTAACTCGGTGGGACCGAGGATCCGGCGGGGCCGGAGATTTTATACGCGGGTGGCGTAGAGACTCGGTGGGACCGGGGATTCGGCGGGGCCGGAGATGTTATCATGTGGTCGGTGGGACCGACATGTGGGTGGGTGTGGATATACATGTTTATGATTTGTTCGTAGACCTGTATGATCGTTTATGTGTCACTATCTGTTTTAGGGGTAGTGTGGAATAACTGTGTTATTTATGGTATTTGAATTCACTAAGCTTCGTGCTTACCCTTTCCCAATAAATTGTGGTTTCAGGTACGAGTGGCTCTAAGGCGTGACGGGTACACACTGGCGCGCGGGATGAGCTGGCTATTATTAGTTTTATTTATTAACATTATTTCCGCTGGTTTCTGGTTACATGAACAATATTTATGATTTTGCAACTGATATGTTGGGATTATTTAATGGGTTTTATATACGAAATGTTTAATTAAAAAAATTTAAATTCCTTGTAATTTTTGGGACGTTACAACTTGGTATCAGAGCACGGCATGAGTGAATCAAACGCATTTCGGTGTGTTTTATCTCAAGTTTGCGGCTATAAAATTTTCTTTAAAGTTTTTGGGAAATAAAAAGAAAGGGAAAAACCCGTTGGAGAAACGGTGATCGAGGGCGCAGTGTGTACAGTCAGCCGGAGCCAAAGGGGAAAGGTACGGTACTTAGTGTATTTATCGCTTTCTAGATCACAGGGTATGCATGCTAGATTACCTGTTGTTGACACTGTACTGTATGATGATTGCTTGCCAGTAGGAATCAATGCTAGTTATAGTAGGTTGCTATGTGAAGGCCCTATAGGTTGTATGCAGTAAGAATCATATAGCCTTAGAATATTTGATTTAGTTCTATTGCGCAGCTCTTGTTTGAGTCCAACCGTTCTAGGATAGAATCTTGTATTCGAATGTCTATTTGATTCACGCTGCATGCGACTGGGTATTCGCGAGGTAACTCGTTATGACTAACAGGGATTCCGTTGTAGCAAGGGTAGTGGAATGAGATGAAATTCCTAGTGAGCTGGGAATAGCGTTTACATATGAGTACGTATGAAAATTTGCTTTCTAGAACGTAGGAGTATGTATGCTAGATTGCTTGGTGCTTAATACACTGTATTGTATGGTTGTTACTTGCTATTAGGAACTTATGCAAACTTTGATAGGTTGTTAAGCGAATGCACTATAGGTTGTATGCGGTAGGAGCCGAATAGCCTTAGAATGTTGGATTTAGTTCTATTGCGCAGCTCTTGTTTGAGTCCAACCGTTGTAGGATAGAATCTTATATTCAAATGTCTATCTGGTTTCCACTGTATACGACTGTGCGTTCACGAGGCGACTCGTTAGGGTTAGTGGGGGTTCCGCCCTAGCAAGGGTAGTGGGGTATTATGTTTATTCCTAGGGAGACTAGGGAGAGTGTGTATATGCGTCAGTATGGACATACGTGTATGGTTTTGTTTGGGCGAGCAACTACTTGGTATCTCGGGATGGGACTCGGAGCGGACAGTGATAGGTGTAGATGGTAGTAGTAGAGCTCCTACTACCGGAAGCACAGGATCAAGGTTCGAGTCGGGGAAAGTCACGAGGAATCCAAGGAGTGAGCGTGAGAGTTGTTAGTGTGAGTTATTATGTGCTAATAACTCGTTGTAATATCTACCCTGAATAGCCATCACAAGGAGGAACAACTATGGTAAACTTACTAGTACAGGTGTGTACTTGTTTTGCTTTGATGGGATGATCGTTGGGGTAGTGTCGAAGGTTACAAATTATTAGTCGTTGGAATAAAAGGATGATTCTAGTATTAGTCACTTGGAGTGACGATGAGGATGATGCTTATTTCGGGCCAAGATGGATGATTGTGCTAGAATCATAGACTTATAGAGCCGACTTTGATTTGAGGAAAAATCGTAGGGATTATTTGACGTAATTTCCCAACTTGCCTAAGAGGTTTAAATGTCCGGATGACGTTAGTGGATCAGAGAGATTTGGAGGAGTAGGAGTCGAGGCGTAGAATGTCGACTGAGTCATGCACAAAGTTTGATTTTTAAATAGATTGCATTAACAAATTCTTGTGTTTCAAATCATTTTATGGATGGTGTTTTGGAATTTTGGGAAATGTTCAGCACACACACAAGATTTTGAAATATGGTTTTGAAAGTGTATGAAATCGTTTTATCACGGGAGTGCAAACTTTGTTAGAATTTGTCTCATTTCGTTATTTTTCCAACGGTACTTTCGGGTAAGATGATATCCGTGTTTTGTGGTGTTTAAAATGTTGGGCAAGTGACTACGGCTGGTGACTTTAACATTGGAACTCCTCCACATATGATAGAGTTGAGACAAAAAGTTACATTCCACGATGTCTGTATAAAGCTATTTGAGCGATTTCGTTAAATAAGTTTTGTTTTACGGCATGTTGAGTCGTGTGGGTTTAATTTCACGAGCTGCATATCTTATTTTTTATGTGACCTTTTGGAGAAATCTTGGAAATCAACTTAAAGAACCCCACCTTTTGAGATTTTATGAGGTTTTAGTCGATATTTTCAAATGATGGAAACGGATTGGTTTTTATCTTAAGTTAGAAACTTACACGAGACAGTTGTGTTTTAACAAAAATATAATTGTAAACCGTTTTATCGTTTTGTATGACTAGCCGACGCGCGTAAGATTTGTTAGTGAACCCTGTGCCACGACATTTTATGTTGAAAAAGATAAATTTTGGGGTCAAATGTCGTGGAACTGATTTTGAAATTATGTGCACACTTTTGTCGCACCCGGTGTAAGGTCGAGCGGTTACTTTAAATACATGTCATGAGTCAATTCATACTAGAACCGTGACGGTTCATTTTCAAAGAAATTATTTATTTCGCTTTACGTTTCATGAGTAAACTAAGCTGCAATGAAATGTTTTTCAACATGATTTTCATATGTGGGATGAGCGTGTCCATTTTTGCGTAACTGCCGACCTGGTAATAATGGTTTTATTGCATCCGATCTTCTTGAGATGAAAAATCTTGACGTTGAAAATATTTTGTAAATGATTTTGTAAACCATTTGGGAAGTGCGTTTATAAGTGTTATGTGTCATTTTGAGAATTTTAAGGGTGTGAGTCCTTTTGGGAAACTCTTTTGTTTAACTCGTGTCGAGTTTGGGACTAATATTTTTTTAAGAGTATTGCTTGCTTAAACTTTATCTAAACGCGTTTTTGACCGACTTATGGGTCTAGCAAGCGTGGAGCATTTTGCTCGGTTTTGACTTTGAGATAGTCATGGGTCAATTGCACGTTTTTTAATGGCTCGATGTGAAGTTTTGTTGATGGGTTGTTTTGTTGCACAGTTTTGCACTTATTGCACGTTGCGTATTTACATGTTGGGTGAGTGAGTCATTCTGGGATAGGCATGTTGTTGGTAGACTGTTTTGCATTGGATCTTTGGTCATGTCAGTCAGTCATTGGTAATGGTCGGTTGAGTATTTCGGGGTGGGACCCCGGTATTCATGTGTTATGACCTTGACTTTTCAGTAGGCACTGGGAGGATATAGTCTTGGGCACTTACCTGAGAGGTAGTTCCGACGTGTCGGGCCTTGAGACGTACCTGGGAGGTAGGCGTTAAGGCGTATTTTGATACCGTGTAACTAGGTTTCTTAGAGCGAGCGTGGAGGATAAGTAGACGGTGGAAGATTGGGTATTCCACACGTGTTGTTAGTGTAGACCAAATTGTGTCGGTTAAGGGATTGATGCCCTTTGTAATTAAGAGAATAAATGCGCAGTAATCTTTTTGAAGTAAGTAGTATATTTAGGAGTCGACTTTTGGGCTTAAGGCCAAACACATTTAGTGTAATCGGAGATTTGTAGCCATTTTTAAAATAATTATGGTGATGGTAGTAGTAACCCTGAGATGCTTAATTGTGATGAATGGTTATGGTAAAATGACCTTCGTGGGTGATTATAAGTTTACTGGTTTGATGATCCGCGTGAAATAAATTTTGGGAGCCTATAGAACTCGTGGAAGTAATCGGCAGTAATGGTAGGAATGATCGGATTCGAGTATCCTGTAGGGTATATTGGTGAGTACCTTTAGAATGGTTAGAGCTTGAAAGTTGAATCGGGATGTATGGAACATCTAAGGTTGGGAGACAACCGAAGTCGTTTGGCTAGGAATGAATCCAGTTGTTGGAGTATTCTTCCGGTCATAATTTCAGTGTCCTAGAAAGAGTACGTTAGTAAGAAAAGTATTCGAGTAGTTTTAGAAGGGGTTTCAAGTGGACTTGGGAACCTGAGGTTGAGATGAGGGAGAACTATCCGGAGCTATTCGTAGGCAGAGACTTCGAGGACGAAGTCTAATCCAAGTGGGGGAGAGCTGTAAAGCTCGTATTCCGATACGGTTTCGGTTTTTTGTTTCTATTTATTTTTATATAATTCTTTAATTGATCTTGTATTATTAAGTCTTGTCGGGAAAAAAACCTTATTTGTAAACATTTTGGTCCTAAAGGGTTAAAGATTAAAATCCTAAATGATTGTGGAATAAATTTGGCAATGCTTTAAGTTGAGGGACCAAATGTGGCATTTCTTGGAAAATTGCATGGATCGGCCCATGAGGACCGATCCCACCCTACCTCTCTCGTTTCCTTCCTGCGATGATAAAAAAAAAACACAGCAAACCCTATTATTGTTTTTTTTGTTTTGATCGTTACTTCTTCCTTGCTGCGCCGTGAAGCCCCCAACCAAGCCGCACCTCCTTTTTCCTTGTTTCTTGCTGCTGCCGTGAACCACCCACCGTCACCGACGCCGTTGTGGCTGTTTTGCCGGCCAGAGAGAGAGAGAGCAGCGAGGGAGAAGAGAGCAGCGAAAGAGAGAGTAGCGAGGGAGAAAGAGGACCAGCCGGTGATCGGAGTCCCCTTCGGTTGCTGCTGAGTTTCGTCGCAAGGTAAGTTCCCCCTCGTTTGTTCCTTTTCGTTGCCACCGAAAACCACCACCACCGCCGTCGGCCTTGGCTGCCGGCGGTGTGATCATCGACGTGCAACACCAGACCTGGTGGTGGCTTTGTGCGTGGTCAGGTCTGCGAGGTTGAGCAAGGGTGTAGGGAGGTCGAGGGAGTTTTCGGGTTGTTTTACTTGTCTCGCCGGAAAAACAGCCGGCGGCCACCGCCGACGACCACCCCTGCCGGAGGTGGCAGTGAGTGGTGCCGTGTGTTGTCCAGTTTCCATTAAACCGTGATAGCTAAACCCTAACCCGAAACCTTAATCGCGTTACCATTTATAAAATCGTCATTTTATGTGAAACGTCGTATCTGCCACTGTTTTGCGTAAGCTGTAACTTTTTCCGTCGTAACTCCGTTTGAGCCGAAACTGGCGCCCACGGTTCAAGTTCGGGGTCGGGCACGTTTTCCGTGTTTTAGCGGAAAACCGGTTCGGTCTCTAGCTGGGCGAAAAAGTTGTCGCAAGTTCGGTGATTCGTCATTTCATGTGAAAATTTCTGGAATCTGCCTTGATCTTGCGAAAGCCTTAACTTTTCACTCGTAACTCGTTTTGACGTGAAATTGGTGCCCAAAGTTCCCAATTTGAGTTGGGGAGGTTTTTCGTGTTTTGCCGAAAGTCTGATTAAGCCCTTAGCTAGGCTGTTTTGGGCTGTTGGCGCGGATGGTCCGAAAACGGACAGTTTTTGTGGTCGTTCGTATTTAATTCGTAATAAATTGTAGAAAAATCGTTAGGAGGCGTATAATATGTCCTTGAAATCCTATCTCAGAGTACTTTCTAATCATGAAATAATATTGGGAATTTTCTGGGTTTAAAGGGGTCGAAACAGGTCCCGAACAGACCTGTTTGGCGAGAACGGAAAATAGTTTTAGTGACGGTTTAAGCGTGTGTCGTGTCGTAGGGTCCGGGTCTCGTATTGACACGTTTTAACATGCGTTTAGGTGCTGGGAAGTGACCGTAATTGTGAAGCTTGAATTGTATTGTTAAGCTAGGCGCGCATTCGAGGTGAGTTCTCTCACTATATCTAATAACAGTTGTTTTATCATTGCTGTAGTACGTGTGTGGTAGCTTTATGTGATTGTGTTGTGGAACTAGATAGTGGGGTGTCTAGTTGATACTATGTTGTCATGTTAACTCAGTGGGACCGAGGATCCGGCGGGGCCGGAGATTTTATACGCGGGTGGCGTAGAGACTCGGTGGGACCGGGGATTCGGCGGGGCCGGAGATGTTATCATGTGGTCGGTGGGACCGACTTGTGCCTTTCAGGTGGGTGGGTGTGGATATACATGTTTATGATTTGTTCGTAGACCTGTATGATCGTTTATGTGTCACTATCTGTTTTAGGGGTAGTGTGGAATAACTGTGTTATTTATGGTGTTTGAATTCACTAAGCTTCGTGCTTACCCTTTCCCAATAAATTGTGGTTTCAGGTACGAGTGGCTCTAAGGCGTGACGGGTACACACTGGCGTGCGGGATGAGCTGGCTATTATTAGTTTTATTTATTAACATTATTTCCGCTGGTTTCTGGTTACATGAACAATATTTATGATTTTGCAACTGATATGTTGGGATTATTTAATGGGTTTTATATACGAAATGTTTAATTAAAAAAATTTAAATTCCTTGAAATATTTGGGACGTTACACCATGAAAGATATGATTTCATTTTAAAAAGTTCTTTTGTTTGATCTTGTTTAAGCAAAGAGAAGATCAGAAACAAGTTATTTGCATTTGAAAAAGAAGAACATATTAACCTTGAAGTTGATGAAGAAGATGATGAATAGTTCTTTGAAGATTGAGAGCACAAATGCAACAGTAATTCTTTTCTTGCGGAGAAAGATTGTTCGTGTAAAAGACAAATATAAACGATGAAATTGTTTATATAGGAAGAGATTAGAGAGAGAAAAACTTGAGCGGGAAAGTTTTTCATCATGACACGGACACGTGTTTGCATTTGATTGGAAGTTTGAACGAACGTGCAAACGTGTGTCAGAAAGAAGTCGTGCCGGGTGTTGTCCGTTGCAATGACGTCACAACTGTCCTTTCACATTCTTTTTAGGATGTCTCTGAGGTTTTGAAAGCTCAGAGACTCTTTTTGAAAAACATGAAGCACTGAATAGAAATATCAGTGAAGGTTTTAGAATTTTCAAAGTATCGCTGTTAAGGAAGAGATATTCAGCGATGAAGAACTTTTGAAATCTTGCATTTTCATGCGTTTGTCAGAGAGAGAAAAACATACCTTGATATCAGCTAATCAAGTTTATTCAGAGAGAAGATGAGAATGATTTATACAAGTTGATTTTATCCTATCGCTGATCAATGTGAACCGCTGAAGATTTTACCCTTCAAAGTTCAGCATTCCAAGCTCGCTGATGAGAAAGTTGAATCTTGTCTCATCAAGAGGTTTGGTAAAAAGATCAGCTAACTGATAATCAGTTGGGATAAAATGAAGTTCTATATTACCATTCATCACATGATCTCTGATAAAATGATATCTGATTTCGATGTGTTTCGTCTTTGAGTGTAGCACTGGATTGTTTGCTATAGCGATGGCACTTGTGTTGTCGCAATAGATTGGAATTTTGGAGAGCTGAAGATCATAGTCGAGTAGCTGATTTCTCATCCACAAGACTTGGGAACAACAGCTTCCAGCGGCTACGTACTCAGCTTCAGCTGTGGAAGTGGACATTGAGTTTTGCTTTTTACTTGTCCAACTTACCAGCTTTCCACCCAGGAGCTGACATCCTCCTGTGGTGCTTTTCCTATCCATTTTGCAACCTGAAAAATCACTATCTGAATAGGCGGTTAGGTCGAATCCTGAGTCTTTGGGATACCAAAGGCCTAGATTCGCTGTACCCTTTAGATATCTAAAAATTCGCCTTACAGCTTTCATATGAGACATCATAGGTTCAGCTTGATACCGTGCACACAAACATGTTGCAAACATAATATCAGGTTGGCTAGCTGTTAGATATAACACAGAGCCGATCATCCCACGGTACAGTGTGACATTAACATGAATTCCCTTTGAATCCTTGTCAAGTATCAGCGGAGGTGCCATTGGGGTTTTCATAGCTGAACTATGTGTTAAGTCGAATTTCTTCAGCATATCTCTAGCATATTTTCCCTGATTGATAAAGGTTCCTTTTTCAGTTTTCTTAATCTGAAGACCAAGGAAATATGTTAGTTCACCCATCATTCTCATTTTATACTCATCTTTCATCCTTTCAGCGAAACGAGTACAAAGCTCAGGGTTAGTAGAACCAAATATAATGTCATCAACATATATTTGAACTAAAATGATATGACCTTTCACTTTTCTAAAAAATAAAGTTTTGTCAATCTTACCTCGCTGAAAATTTTCAATGTGGAGATAAGTAGAAAGAGTGCCATACCATGCACGAGGAGCTTGCTTTAATCCATAAAGTGCCTTATCCAGCTTATAAACATAACCTGGACGCTTAGAGTCTGAAAACCCTGGAGGTTGTTCCACATAAACTTCTTCATTTAGCTTTCCATTTAGAAATGCTGACTTAACATCCATCTGATGTACAGTGAAGTTTTTGTGTACAGCGTATGCTAAGAAAAGACGAATAGATTCAAGTCTTGCTACTGGAGCAAAAGTTTCGTCATAATCTATGCCTTCCTCTTGTCTGTATCCCTGAGCAACAAGACGAGCTTTGTTGCGAGTTACAGTACCATGTTCGTCCAACTTGTTTCGATAGACCCACTTAGTGCCTATCACCGTTTTGTCAGTTGGTCTCTGAACAAGTTTCCAAACTTTGTTTCTTTCGAATTCAGTCAGCTCTTCTTGCATAGCGCTGACCCAATTTGGATCTCTGAGGGCATCATCTATTTTCTTTGGTTCAGTTAGTGAATTAAAATTAACAAATAAGCAAATATTACCTGCACTTCGTCGTGTCTGAATACCAGCGTTTGGATCACCAAGAATTTGATCAATTGGGTGATTTGCAGTCCATCGCTGAGCCGGAGCATACGTCGCTGACTCATCTAGAACTGGAGGAACTGAAGATGAGGCTTCAGCTACTTCTGTATTATCAGCTAAGAGAGGAATGCTTGCATTTGTCACTTCATTTACAGATTGCTGAGAAATAGATGGAATTTCTGAGACATTTGGATCAACTGTAGGTATAGTGTTTATAGGAACAGCTGAGACCCAAGATGTTTCAGCTTCACTATTCTGCATGTTTGGAATGATAGTAGGACCATCATTTTCTACGGTGTGAGCATGAGGAGTGGGAACTTCTTCTGAATCACCAAGATGAGAAAACATCCATTGATTCAGTTCTTCAGCATCAGCGGACGGTTTAGAGTTCGTTGAACGGGATTCGTCAAACGTGACGTGAATAGTTTCTTCTACAGTTTGTCTTCTACGGTTGAAGACTCTGAAGGCTTTGGAAACTGAGGAGTATCCAAGAAAGATTCCATCATCAGCCTTAGGATCAAACTTTCCAAGGGCATCTCTGTTGTTCAGTATGAAACACTGACAACCAAAGATGTGAAGAAAGCTGATTGAAGGCTTTCTCCCATGAAAAAGTTCATAGGCTGTCTTTTTGAATCTTTTAACTATCAGCGACCTATTTTGCGTAAAACAAGCCGTGTTGACAGCTTCTGCCCAAAACTGAGTAGGCAGGTGAGAATCGCTAAGCATTGAACGTGCAGCTTCAATAATTGTTCTGTTTCTTCTTTCAGCGACTCCGTTTTGTTGCGGTGTTCTCACTGACGAAAAGTTGCAGTATCTACTAATAGAGCATGTTCTAACAATTTAGGTTTCAAACACAGGCAAGCAGACAATGTAGGTGACACAAACGATCGGTTTGCACCGGAATCAAACAACACCTTATCACGTGTAGAGTTTATCAAAAATGTACCTGTGACCACATCCGGAGTTTCCTCCGCTTCTTTCTCAGTCATTTGAAAGGCGCGACCCCTGGTTACTGGCGGTTCCAGTCTTGGTATTACTGGCTTAACAATCGCTGGCCTGCCCGATGACCCACCTTGTTGTATCCTCCTCCGCGGACAGTTTGACTGAAGATGATCCGGAGAATTACATAAGAAACATAACCGCGTTACCTTACAATCCTTGATGACGTGTCCGGTCTTCCCATACTTATAACACGCTCGTAAATCACCTTGGCAGTTTCCTTGATGGACACGGTTGCACTTTTGACATGGTCTTTCCGCTGGTCGAAACGGTGGACGGTTATCATACCTCTGAAATCGGGACTTCTTTGGATCATATTGTGGTCCTTCCCACTTTCTCTTCCCGATACTTTTATCGCCAGCATCTCTTCTAATATCTCGTTCAACATTCTCCGCGACATTAACTGCAGCCGAGAAGGTATCGGGTCCTGTTGCGGTCACTAACCTTCTAACTTCTGAGTTCAGCCCAAAGATAAACCTTTCCGTCTTCATCTTCTCCGTAGCAACATAGTATTCTGCGAACCGAGACTTTTCCAGAAAGCTAGCAGTATAATCTCGAACGGATAAGTTTCCTTGTTGCAAATTCATGAATTCTCCTTCCAGTTGTTTGACGGCTGCTTGGGGACAAAATTGTTCCCTGTAAGCTATCACAAATTCTTCCCAAGAGAGGGTAGAATAAACATCAGATCCTTTAGAATGAATAAAGGATTCCCACTAATACAAAGCATCCCCTTTTAACATTGCCGCCCCGTACAATACCCTATCTTCATCCGCACACTTGCTTGTCTTGAAAATAGCTTCTATTTCCTTCATCCATCTCATTGCTTTCACTGGATCCCGATCCCCTGAGTACGTAGGAGGCTTGCAACTAAGGAACATTTTGTAATCACATTTTCTCATTACCGGTAAGACCGTAGGGGTGATTGGCATCTCCTCTTCATGAGCAGGATCTGGTCCTTCTGTTTCAGTATCATGAGTTTGGTTGAACATAACTTGAATATTGGCTTGTAATCTTCCCATTTCTGCCATTAGATCAGCCCTGGTAACGAACTCTGTACTATTTGGCGGGACTCTGCCTCCGGCTCGACCTCCAGCTCTACCCCCAGTTCTACCCCCGATTCTGCCCCCAGTTCTGCCTCCCCTGTCCCCTGTTCCTATTGGCGGATTAGTTCTGTTTGGATTTCTTCCTCCTCCTCGATTTGAATTTCGTGTACCGCTTGCCATTCTGTAGATTTAAACAAAATTAATATACACATAAGCATATACCCCATATAACAAGGTATTCCAGTTCAAACATGTACCTGTAAGATCACAATTACACTGGCCAGGTGTAATCTGAAATTACCTTACATGATGTTCCTTCTTCCTTTTTATACTTCCTCATCCCAAGGTTCTATGATGATAGGGACATCCTACTTCACATGCAGTTTAAGTCTAGGTACAGATACAAATACCTAAATCCCTTAAACTAAGGCTCTGATACCATCTGTAACATCCCAGGCAACCGTACCAGATATTGTCCGCTTTGTCCACACATCTGGACTCACGGTTTTAAAACGCGTCTGATAGGGGAGGTATCAAGTCCCTCTTATAAGGCAACATTTGTTCCCCTCCCCAACCAATGTGGGATCTTACAATCCACCCCCCTAGGGATCCCAACGAGGACGCTGGCACACCAGTCAGGTTCCCGGCTCTGATACCATTTGTAACAACCCAATTCCCATATACACAACCATTCACATTACAAGTAACTTAACATTGATATAACAAACGAAACATCATATTACAAATTCGGTCCCACAGTCTTTTACAAATAAAAGAAACCATTCTACTACAATCTTTGTACTAGATACATACATAACATTTAATATTGTGATACAACTGCTAAACAAGCCAAAATCTTCATCTTATAATCCTTCACAAAAGTCGTCCATCGGTTACTCTAATTACTTGCTCTTACTTGATCCACCACCTGGAATACATATTTTTAAAACCAAATGAGGGTTAGACCTGATGGTCTAAGTGAGAAATCCCAGTTAGTTTAAAAACCATTTATATAAACTTCATTCATATAAATCACGCAACACAATCATATATTTCCAATTAAGCTCACATATCATGTACCTTCCCTTCTCCTTTCTCCTGGCCATATTAGTTGGTAGCAAGCCAACTAATAATTTACAACGCTGTACAACATCTACAGCCAAACAACGCTATACGGATTCTATAGCCAAGCACACCGGTCCTAAACCCGGCCAACGTATTATAACACATTATAATATTCATGTAAATATAATACCTCAATATATTATAATTCACATATAAACACATAGTCATCAACTATTACATTCCCAATCCACATATATACGTATTCCAATTAAAAACGTTTTTAAAGTAAAACTCACTTGATTGCTTATTAACACGTTTCCAAGCCTTCTAAACCGGTTCAGCCCTTTACCCAGAATTCAAAGGATCTGTAATACATAAATACAGACATCTCTTTACCACATAAAACACATAAGTCTTACTAAGGCTAACAACTCTAAAGAACTAAAACTCTCAAATGTTGCCCCCAAATCCGTACTCAAGTCAAGACCACAGGATAGACAGTCCTCATTCATTCCATATCTAATGGTTAACAAAATACAGGTTACAGGATGCTCGACAGCATCTAAACTCTCAATATTGGCCTAACAGCAAAAGTATCCGGACACAACAGAGTTTTCCGGACAACACCAATAATCCGGACAGCATGCCTTTTCCGGACAGCATAAGTAATCCGGACACTATCCGGAAACATACTTCATCCGGACAATCAAGAAAAGAGAACTTACCCGGAAAAAGACTTGTCCGGACACCTTCAACTATCATCCGGACACCAACAACAAAACTATCCGGACACATTCATACTGTGTCCGGATACTACTGTCGATTTATTCCTTTTTGCCCAGAAATCCGACAGAAATCAACCCTAGACTAGATGTGATGATTCTAATTCGATAGATACTTCCTACTAACCATTATAAACATAAATTGTACTAGAAACATACCTTAATCAGTTCAAATAACTCCAATTTGAGCCTTTACCCTTCTTTCTCCTTTCTTTCTTCTTCTTTTTGCTCCCAACACACACACACACCTTAATCTGAGTTTTGTTATTATGAAGACATATGTATCCCTAATTCAGATATTATCAACTAATGTTACCCTTTTAGACCCTAATCTATTCAATAATATGCAAAGTACCCTTAACTTAATAATTCATCTCAACTTACCCAAAATAGTAACTTTAAAGTTAAATAATTTAACGGAATAATATTTTTAACTAACGGACTTACCCAGGGTATTACAGTTAGCAAGTTACTTCGAAATGAAGTGGGTTAATCTCTTTATATACTGCACGCGTTTAATGCATTTCAGTTTACACTTTACACGTGTCATCATCTCACTGGTTGCATGTCATTGACCTTTGTAGACAACCTTAGTAGCCGCATGAATGAACAGTGTAGTATCAGAGTGGTTGTACGATTTCAGACAGTAAGGAGGTTCTTTTCTGACATTTCGTACGGAGTCGTGCAAGGGTGGTTAAGACAAAAGTACTTTGTACGGAGGACTTCATGATCAGCTTTCGTTGATTCAGAGCATTATCATTTTATATCAGCGAATGATAAAGTCCAGCGATAGCTGAAGTCTTGTACTTGATACTTCACGTTGAGTGGACAAATCTGAGTCTTCGCTGATCCGCATCAGTTCATTAGGAGACTTGTCGTTGTTTCTTGAGCTTGATCTTCGACTTCAGCGTAGAACCTATGTTGACGTAAAACTTGTCTTCATAGATCATAAGTAAACAACTAACTTATCAGCGATCACCATAAGGACTGAACAGGCTCAGAGCATTATGGTGAACAGTGTTCAGTGAATGTTTTAATCTAAAGAGCGAGAGTTCCTATCAGCGGTACTGTAAGGTCTTAGTACTTATCAGCGATAGTGAAACTCTGATACATATTGTTTACTTACAATTTTCACTAAGTATTAAGAGAGGGTCGTTATCAAATCACTGAGGGTTTGGATCAACAATCTCCCCCTATTTGATTATGACATAGCAACAGAGAAAATTACTATTTAATGAAAACATAAAGATAAAAAGAACTCATAAAATATTTGTCCCTTTTACTGTTTTCTGGGATCTTTTCTGTACTGATGGAGTAAGGTACTTTTGCTGAAATCTTTCATTAAACTTCGTATCAGATTACAAAGGGAAGTGGAAAGATAATAGGTACAAGCGAAATAAATTACAAGTACATAAGAATAACTGATACAATAGAAGAATATAGGCGATTCTATCAGCTTATAGAGGTTCTTCCTTTATGAGAAGTTCATCAAGGGTCAGAGATGTGGGAATCATCCAGTCAGGAACTGTTACACCTTGATTTATTTTGTTCATCGCTTCTTCAAAGATCAAGGGCTTCAGATGTCGTGCCTGAATGTCATTCTTGAAGTCACACCAGTAGATAAGATCTTTCAGCTGTTCGATGGGAGTGATGGGAAGTTCAGAGATGCGTTGAAAACGCTTTCTTCCATCATAGTCAATGAAGACTATCCCATAGGGTTCGCTTATGACTTTCCCAGGGATGAAAGTCTCACCTTCAGGAAGAGATGTGTCAAGTTTGGAGAGATCAGGGTCAGGACCAAGGACTTCAGCACGAGAAAAACCAATACCAGTTTCGTTTCGAATGCAAGGACCATCATTTGAAGATTTAGACTTTTTCTTCGCTGAGGCCTTTCTTTTCTGATTTTCGAGAGGAGGATGAGGAGGAATATCCACACAAGAATAGACTAAGTCGATCTTCTTGTTTATCAGCTTTTCGAAATGTTCTTTGTACTTAGACTGAGACTTCTGTATGGCTAATCTGATCTCCAACCATTCAGAGAGACCGTACTGCGTGATAGCTTCAGCATAGAATTTTTCGTACTGATCATTGTCTCTGAATATCTCGATTTCAGCGATTGAAACTTTGAGGGTTGATCTTCCATTGATGAGTACCTTGATTATTCTGGAAGCTCGATGTCTGAAATGAACCTTTTCTCTGCACCAGATCAAAGTAGACTTGGACACAGCTCTCTTTTCTTCCACGATCTTCTTGGCGTCTTCCCATAGCTGACGTTGAACTTCGATAGGAGCTCTTTTCAGCTTGGGGTCTTTCACTGATTGTCGAGAAAGCTGGATGACGAGTTCTCTGTCTTTTTCTTCAGCTTCTCTTCTTTCAGCGATTAGACGTTCAGCTCTGAGGTGATCCTTGTATTCCTTTTTAGAAATTCTGAACTTTTTAGGAATGAAAGGAAGTTGATCACGCTTCAGAATGATTCGTTGAGCCTCAAACGCCTTTATTATTTCCTCTCTTCTTTTCTGATCATCTTCACTTGGTTTTTGAGGAACCAAGGAAGGTCTGCTTGTATGAGCGAGCGTCTGTTCTTCGGGTTCATCAGTCTCAGAGATCAAATCCAAGACTGGGATTATATCTTCACCAGCAGCTAGGATTATTGTTGGTGAAGTCGCAGTTGTGGAAACTTCAGCGATATCCTCAAACAGGGGAGAGGACTAGCTAAAACACAGCGATCTTACGAGTAAGAACTTGGGTAGAATAAGAGAAAGGAAATTGGTTTAAGTGTATAGGCTTGTGGATAGTAGAACTGATAGTGTATAGAGGAGGGATGGAGTAAGGAAGATTTAGTGTACCTGACAAACCGGCTTTTCAAGCAAGATCGCCAGATTGTCTTCGTCTTCAGCGACACCTTTTCCTTTGCCTTTGTCAGCTTCAGACGCTGAAGGCTTTGATTTGGTCCGCTCCCCTGTGGATTATTTTATTACGATCCCTTTAAGATCTTTGATCCTCTGAGCAGGTTTGACGATAAAAGAGTCATCATCATCATCATCGTCATCATCACCCTTATTACTGGATGATGGTTCATCTTCAGAGATGTCGACGGCTTCATCGTCTTCAGCTTCAGATTCGAGTTTCTCCCCATCAGATACAAAGGTAAGCTTCTCGGTTCCCTCAGGGTTTTCAACTCCCTGAGGTCCAGCGGTGGTTTCTTCAGCTGTCTTCTCACTCTCTTCAGCGAGGGTGAGGTCTTGAGTCTTCTCCTCCTCGATAGATTCAACGTGGAGAAGGTCTTCAGAGCTCTCATTCTCCCCCCCTTCTTCATGATGAATGGGGGAGGAATGGGTTGATTCAGCAGTTGTTGTAGGTTCCCTGTCTTCTTGGCCAGGGATCCCCACACAAACTTCAATCGCTGCTAATCTGTCATCTAGGTCAGAAATAGCAGGATTGATCGTCAAGAGCTCAGTACGATCCGCCGCAGTAAAATTTTCAGGTGCAGGGGCAGGGGCGGTCGATTTGTTCAGTAGCTGCTCCATCATAGTTTTCATCGAACCAACGTCAGTCTTTACAGAGCTTACGTCAGTCTTTAAAGAGCCAACATCAGTCTTTACAACGAACATGTCTCCCTCGAGTTTTCCAACCGATGTCTTCAGCGTTGTGACTTCGCTAGATATGGATGAAACTGAAGTCTTGATAGAGAGATAGTCTGTGTAGATGTCAGCGCGCACCTTGGCGAAGTCGCTGAGACTTTTGTCAACCTTCTTCAAGTCATCTTTGGAGGCTTTGTCTTCCACCACCTTTGTCAACTTGTTCAGATTCTCTCCAGCGTTTGTTACAGCTGTAGAGTTGTCAGAGAGTGTAGTGGTGAGACCTTTCAGCTTCGTCTCCAAGTTCTTCAGAGAGGCGTTGATGTCTCCCAAATTAGGACCTGTAACAAATAAGTACTTGTGAACAGAGGAAAGCTCAGAAGTTTGGGGTTCAGTTACAGTATTTATGGGTTGGTGTATACCTGCAGGAGGATTTGTGAATTCATCAAAATCACGATGTCCTGAAAAGAGTTCCATGTCGTCTTCGAGAGTGCGTGTACGCATGGTCAGTTCTGCAGGTCCTGTGGCCATCATTCCTTGAGTATCAGGTTTAGCTTCAGGAGGAATGACAGTTGTTCCAGTGATAACTGGATTTGAGACCAATGGAGTAGAGAGAGAAGCGAAGGTTGAGAATGTTGGTTGGGTGCGGAGTTCAGCGTTGGATCCGCTGAGAAGTACTTCTTCAGTCTTTTGAGAGACTGAAGGAGGTTGGGTAGATTCCAAGTTTGTAACCTCAGCGTTTAGAGACGCTGAAGTTGGGATGGAATGGGTGGCTTATTCAGGTGTGGCAGAGCGTACCACTGAACGTTCCTTCAGCTGTTCAGAATGAGCTGAGGAGTCTTGAGCATGAGATTGTTGGGGTTGCTCCTTGGTTACCTTAGTCCTTTTGGAACTAAGTTGGGTAGTTGAGTGTTTCCTTTTAAGAGAAGGAATGGGGGTTGTAGCCTGGGTATCAGCAATGGGTGCGATCGCTGAAGGAGCTGCAGAAGTAGAAGAAGTAGGGTTGAGAAAAGTTAAAAGTGTAGAAAGACGTACCTCATTTTCCACCGGTTTGAAGTCGAGAACTTTTGGACCAACCTGAGAGAGTTTCCGGTCTCCATCGATTGGGTAGGTGTCCTTCAGGCCAAATTGGAAGATGGCGCTGATGAATCGAGGATAAGGAACCCATGATGGTCGGTCAGCGGCGGAGTCCACTCTTAGCACAAGGTCATCGTAGATTATCGATGCCCAGTCTATGTGTAGACCTTTCAGCAGTGCATATCCCATTGCTTGCTGAGGTTGAGCGGCTTGGTCAGAGGAGCCAGTCTTTGCAGTCATGCAGCTGATCAAATGAGCGAAGATGAAATCTCACTGGGCATTTTGGATTTCTTGATCAGGGTTAGTTTCTTCTCGGGCTTCTTGTCCCTTCCAGTTTCCCATATGTAGCCCATTGCATCGAAGAATGCAATGATGGCTTCCCTGTCTAAATGCTTTTTGTGGTCAGGGATAGGAACAAAAGGTTTTTCTTTTGTAGCAGTGGGAAGGCTGAGGGCTTTGCGAATGATGGCAGGGGTGATCTTCATCGTGCCATATTCAGTATCACAGAGGATACAGTCGATTGTCTTTGAAGGGTCTTTGGCTGATGGTAGATGAGTGTCTGGCAGAATACCAGAACTGAGCAAGTATTAGCTGATGTGCAGGAGGTGTTATGGTCAGGGCTGTTAAGAGGCAGCAATTCTTTAGGAAATTCACAGCATCTTTCAGATGTGTGACTTGCTTACGAGGAGGAAACTCGAAAAGCGCATAAAGGTTGTTTGACTTGGTCCAATCAAGTTCTTCTAGAGTGAACTTGACCTGAGGAGCCTTGATTATTTCCACTTCCTCAGCGGCAACAACAATGTTCTCAGCGGTAGGAATGTCAGAAGATGCCATTTCTCTGTATTATCAGTTCAACCAAAGATGTTAACAAATAAGAATTATCTTAATGTGGAAAGATTTTCCAATAAGATGGTTCGAATTTTGTCCATTTCATTCAGACAAAAATGTCTTAATGAAGATTAGGGTTTTTCTTAGTTTTGAAAAAGAAATGCAAACCCATTAGAAGTCTTGTTTTCCAGTTTCTGGAAACGAATATATAAAGAACAAGTTTAAGATTATGCGTTTAAACTTGAAGAACAACCATGAAAGGTTGTGTTCATAAAACCATGAAAGAAATGATTTCATTTGAAAAAGTTCTTTTGTTTGATCTTTTAAAACAATAAGAAGATCATTAACAAGTTATATCGACAGGTAAATAATAAGAGTATATTAACCTTTGATGTTTGAAGAAGAAGATGAACAGTTGTTCTGGAAAAATTCGAGAGAAAAATACAACAGATAATTCTTTCTTTGCTTGGAGGAGAAGTTGTTCGCGTAAAAGGAAAATATAAACCAAGAATTTGTTTATATAGATAGATTAGAGAGAGAAAATCTTGAGCGGGAAAAGATTTTCATCATGACACGGACACGTGTTTGCATTTGATTGGAAGTTTGAAAGAAACGTGAAAATGTGTGTCAGAAAAAGAACGTGCCGGGGTTTATCCGTTCCGATGACGTCACAACTGTCCTTTCATTTTCTTTTAGGATGTCTCTGAGGTTTTGAAAGCTCAGGGACTCTTTTGAAAACATGAAGCACTGAATGGAAATATCAGTGATGGTTTTAGGAATTTCAAAATATCGCTGATTAAGAAAGAGATTCAGCGATGCAATTTGTTTTGAAATCTTGCATTCACATGCGATTGTCAGTGAGAGAAAAACATACCTTGATATCAGTGAATCAAGTTTATTCAGAGAGAATATGATTGAATAGGTTATACAAGTTGATTTTATCCTGAGCTATACAAGTTTGTATAATAGCATCGCTGATCATATGTGAACCGCTGAAGATTTTACTCTTCAAAGTTCAGCATTCCAAGCTCGCTGATGAGAAAGTTGAATCTTGTCTCATCAAGAGGTTTGGTGAATAAATCAGCTAACTGATAATCAGTTGGGATAAAATGAAGTTCTATATCACCATTCATCACACGATCTCTGATAAAATGATATCTGATTTCGATGTGTTTTGTCTTTGAGTGTAGCACTGGATTGTTGGCTATAGTGATGGCACTTGTGCTGTCGCAATAGATTGGAATTTTTGAGAACTGAAGGTCATAGTCTAGTAGTTGATTTCTCATCCACAAGACCTGAGAACAACAGCTTCCAGCGGCTACATATTCAGCTTCAGCTGTGGATGTGGACACTGAATTTTTCTTTTTACTTGTCCAACTCACCAGCTTTCCACCCAGGAGCTGACATCCTCCTGTGGTGCTTTTCCTATCCAATTTGCAACATGCAAAATCACTATCTGAATAGGCGATTAGATCGAATCCTGAATCTTTGGGATACCAAAGACCTAGGTTCGTTGTACCCTTAAGGTATCGAAAAATTCGCTTTACAGCGGTCATATGAGATTCCATAGGTTCAGCTTGATATCATGCACACAAACAGGTTGCGAACATAATATCGGGTCGGCTAGCTGTAGGATACAAAAGAGAGCCGATCATCCCACGGTACAGCGTGACATTAACATGTATTCCCTTTGAATCCTTGTTTAGTGTCAGCGGTGGTGCCATAGGGGTTTTCATAGCTGAACTATGAGTTAAATCGAATTTCTTCAGCATATCTTTAACATACTTTCCCTGATTAATGAAAGTTCCTTTTTCATTTTGCTTTATCTGAAGACCAAGGAAATATGTTAGTTCACCTATCATGCTCATTTTATACTCATCTTTCATTCTATCAGCGAAACGAGTACAAAGATCAGGGTTAGTAGAACCGAATACAATGTCATCAACATATATCTGAACTAGAATGATATGACCTTTCATTTTTCTAAAAAAATAGAGTTTTGTCAATTTTACCTCGCTCAAATTGTTCAATATGGAGATAAGTAGAGAGAGTGTCATACCATGCACGAGGAGCTTCCTTCAAGCCATAAAGTGCCTTATCCAGTTTATAGACATAACCTGGACGCTTAGGATCTGAGAATTCTGGAGGTTGTTCCACGTAGACTTCTTCATTCAGCTTTCAATTTAGAAACGTTGACTTAACATCCATCTGAAATACTTTGAAGTATTTGTGTACAACATATGATAAGAATAGACGAATAGATTCTAGTCTTGCTACTGGAGCAAATGTTTCGTCATAATCTATGCCTTCCTCTTGTCTGTATCCCTGAGCAACAAGACGAGCCTTGTTGCGGGTTACAGTTCCATGTTCGTCCAACATGTTTCGATAGACCCATTTAGTGCCTATTACTGTTTTGTCAGTTGGTCTTCGAACAAGTTTCCAAACTTTGTTTCTTTCGAATTCAGTCAGCTCTTCTTGCATGGCGCTGACCCAGTTTGGATCTTTGAGGGCATCATCTATTTTCTTTGGTTCAGTTAGAGAAATAAAGTTAACAAATAAACAAATATTACCTGCACTTCGTCGAGTCTGAACACCAGTGTTTGGATCACCAAGAATTTGATCAATTGGGTGATTTACAGTCCATCGCTGAGCCGGAGCATAATTCGCTGACTCATCCTGAACTGGAGGAGCTGAAGATGAAACTTCAGCAACTTCTGGAGTATCAGCCAAGAGAGGAGTAGGTACAGATGTCATTTCATTCACTGATTGTTGAGAAATAGATGGAATGTCTGAGACATTTGGTTCAGGAGCAGGTATAGTGTTTAAAGGAACAACTGAGACCCATGATGTTTCAGCTTCACTATTCTGCATATTCGGAATGATAGTAGGACTATCATCTTCAACTGTATGAGTATGAGGAGTGGGAGTATCTTCTGAATCACCAAGATGAGAAAACATCCATTGATTCAGTTCTTCAGTATCAGCGGACGGTTTAGAGTTCGCTGAACGGGATTCGTTAAACGTGACGTGAATAGTTTCTTCTACAGTTTGTCTTCTACGATTGAAGACTCTGAAGGCTTTGGATATTGAGGAATATCCAAGAAAGATTCCATCATCAGCCTTAGGATCAAACTTTCCAAGGGCATCTCTGTTGTTCAGTATGATACACTGACATCCAAAGATGTGAAGAAAGCTGATTGAAGGCTTTCTCCCATGAAAAAGTTCATAGGCTGTCTTATTGAATCTTTTGACTATCAGCGACCTGTTTTGCGTAAAGCAAGCAGTGTTGACAGCTTCTGCCCAAAACTGAGTAGGCATGTGAGAATCGCTGAGCATTGAACGAGCAGCTTCAATAATTGTTCTATTTCTTCTTTCAGCGACTCCATTTTGTTGTGGTGTTCTCACTGAAGAAAAGTTGTGAGAAATACCCTTGCTTTCAAAGAAGGAATCAAGAGAACTGTTTTTGAATTCAGTCTCATGATCACTCCTTATTGAGCGAACGGTCAAGTTGTTCAGGGTTTCCATCTTCCGAACAAAGGTGATGAGTTCTTCAGGGGTGTCACTCTTAGAACGGAGAAACATAACCCATGTATAGCGAGAGAATTCATCAACTATGACCAACGTATATTTCTTTCCAGCGATGGATTGTTCGTTAACAGGGCCAAACAAATCCATATGGAGTAGTTGTAGAGGAGATGACACTGAGGAGACTTGCTTTGATTTAAAGCTTGCTTTGGTCTGCTTCCCTTTTTCACACGCTGAACATAAAGACTCTTTGGCGTATGAGTGTTGAGGTAGACCAGTGACTAACTCTTTTGAAGAAAGAGTATTCAGTGTCTTGAAATTCAGATGAGAGAGCCTCTTATGCCATAGCCAGTTGACATCAGATGAGACCTTTGAGAAGAAACAGGAGTTCTCAGTGGTTGTTGAGTCCATGTTTATTACATAAACATTTTCCAAACGATAACCGCTGAGAGCTATCTTCTCCTTTTTGTCAGTGACAAAGCATGATTCCTTAGTAAAGATTACTTTGTTATCCTTGTCGCAAAGCTGACAGATGCTTAGAAGATTATGCTTCAGCCCTTCAACATATGCGACTCTTCTGAATGTGGTTGTACCATTTGAGAGTACACCAAACCCTCGGGTATGTCCTTTTCCATTTCCACCAAAAGTCACAGAGGGACCCTTCTCTTCCTTGTATTCAGCGAGCAGGCTTTTCTTTCCAGTCATGTGTCTAGAGCATCCGCTATCGAGATACCAGATACCCTTCTTAACCTGCATTACAAAGGAAGATTAGTTTTTCTTGCATACCCACTTAACCATGTATACACATTTGTTAGTGGAAGTAGTTGGAATGGAAGGTTCAGCAATCTTCGCAGCATTTGAAGATTCAGCTTTGTCATTCTTCACTTTGGTTAATTTCTTAACCTCAGTGGTCTTCTTTGCCTTGGGGGCAAAGATCTTCACCTTAGCTAACTTTTCAGCTTTGGTTGCTGTGGGGCACTTACTAGCAATATGATCAGTGAGTCCACAGTGATAACATTTCCTATAACTAAAGGTAGTTCTAGGACTATTTGAATGATGAGCTTTAGATTTTGAAATAGAAGGACCAGCACCAAATAAACTATTGGCTTTTGAAATAGGAGGAACGTTCAGTTCAGATTTCTTACCAAGGACATCCACTCTGAGTCTAGGAGTAGATCGCTGAATAGATCCACGCTGAGTAGATCCAGAGATCTGATTCCTTGATCCAGAGGGGTAGGTCACTGAAGCTTTAGAAGCATTCAGCTTTGGTACTAAGGTACCCTTCTGAGGATTTTGGTTAAAAACAATTCCTTTACCTTTATCTTTAAAGACAAAGGTAGGTTTTGGATAAACCATTTTCTCTTTACCTTTTGAAGAGGTAGGAGTTTCCTCAGGGATAGTCGGTCTGGACGAGGAACATTGAGAGGATAAAGTATCAGCGACTGAGGATACGAAAGTTCCAAATAAGAGCATGGAACGATCAGTGGCTGGTTCTTGAGAATCAGCTTTGTAACCAAGACCACGGTTATCACTCAGGGGAATCTGAGACTTAATTATCTCAGTGATCTTTGTTGAGGAATTATACCATCCATCAACAGTAGCTTTTCAGCTCTTAATGCAGCGATAGCTTCTTCGTGCTCGATTTTGACTAGCTGATTTAAGTGAACTTGATCTTTAAAATTTTCTTCAATTTTAGAAAGGTTTTCTATTTGAAGGTGACAGTTTTTAAGCTGTTCAGCGAGATCAAGGTTTTGATTTTCAACTATTGTTTTGCCATTCATGGCTTCATATAAACTTCTAGTCAAGAGATCGATTTTACGAAGACTATCAGCTTCATCGATATTTGCAATATTTGTAAAGAAGGAAGGTGATACCTGAATTGCAGAGGTTGAAGTGGAGGGAATGTCTGAACTTTCTTCCTCATCTTCAATCTTGGCCATAAGACAGAGATTGGCTTCATCATCTTCAGAGTCAGATGATGATACTTCTTCATCAGAAGCAGCCCAATCATAGTTAGCCATCAGACCTTTGCCTTTCTTCTTAAAGCTTTTCAGCTTCGCATACGTTTCTTTCAGCTTTGCATATTTGTCATCTTTATTCCTGGGAATAAAGGATTTCTTTGGAAAAGCTGAGGGTTTAGAAACTTTCTTTGACCTGCACTCGTTAGCGAAATGTCCTATCTTTTCGCAGTTAAAACAAGTAGCAGTAGCCTTATCAACAAGAGCTGATGATCTTGGCTTGTCAGTTATGGAAAGAGGTTTGTTCTTTCTAAACATTTTCTTTTTGGCGAATCTCCTGAACTTTTTAGTTAGGAGAGCCAAAGATTCATCATCATCTGAAGAATCAGAATCTGATGACCTTTCAGAGTTACTCTCCAACTCAGTGATAGTGACCGAGGGTCGCTAAGTGGAAGGTTCCTCTGAGATTAAAGCAACAAGGGTGCTTTTGGAATCTTTTACAAGATTCTTCTTAAGATGACTCGATTGCTCATGATTCAGCATCGTGCCATATAAGGTTGAAAGGGTCATTGATTTTAGATCCTTTGACAGCTTGAGACAAATAGAATAACAGTCCCAGATTTCAGGTAAACATTCTAAAAACTTTGTCAGCACTTCAAAGTTAGAATATTCCTTACCAACAGTTTTCAGATCTATAATTAAACAGTTGAAACGTTGGTGAACTTCAGAGAGAGTTTCATTCTTACCAGAAATGAAGCTTTCGTACTGTCTTACCAGGTTGATCTTTCTTGAGTCCTGGACTTCAGACGTACCTTCATACTGAACACTATTGTGTCCCACATAGCTTTTGAGGTTTTCAGGTTCATGATGGAATGGTAAACTTCGTCAGGAAGAGCCATGGATAGTATGGATCTGGCTTTTGTGTCGATAGCCACTTTCTTCTTATCTTCGTCAGTCCACATATGTATTTCTTTAGGAATCAGCCTTTCTGGAATAGCAGGTCTATTCTCAGCGGCTGGAACTGCAACATCAATTCTTACAGGGATATATGGACCGTTTTCAAGATAGTAAGGCATAGTAGGGTCTACACCTTCTAAGAAGAGAATCATCCTATTTTTCCATAGATTAAAGTTATCTCTGGAAAATCTAGGGGGTTTAGTAAGAGAACCATTGTCTATATAGTTTGTGTTTGTGTTGGTAGCCATTTTCAGAAATAGCAAGAAAGAGAAATCTTAGTATAGATTAGATCTTGTTTATGAGATTAAACAAATCCGCTCTGATACCACGTGTTGGTCCCGAAGGGCTATACAAGTTTGTAGAAGGGGGGGTTGAATACAAACACACAGATTTTACTTTTTTCTAAATTGTTTATTGATAAATCATTAACAATTTACAGCTTGTTGCGGAAACAAGATTAAGGATAAACCTAAATCTAAACAAGTTGGAACACTAAGTTTCTTGCACTAAGAAAGATAAGGAAATTACTAATAATAACCTATCTTGCGATAAGAAGATGAACTTGTCCAGAGTTAGCAAGTTACTTCGAAATGAAGTGGGTTCATCTCTTTATATACTGCATGCATTTAATGCATGTCAGTTTACACTTTACAAGTGTCATCAGCTCATTGGTTGCATGTCATTGACCTTTGTAGACAACCTTAGTAGCCGCATGAATGAACAGTGTAGTATCAGAGTGGTTGTACGATTTCAGACAATAAGGAGGTTCTTTTCTGACATTTCGTACGGAGTCGTGCAAGGGTGGTTAAGACAAAAGTACTTTGTACGGAGGACTTCATGATCAACTTTCGTTGATTCAGAGCATTATCATTTTATATCAGCGAATGATAAAGTTCAGCGATAGCTGAAGTCTTGTACTTGATACTTCACGTTGAGTGGACAAATCTGAGTCTTCGCTGATCCGCATCAGTTCATTAGGAGACTTGTCGCTGGTTCTTGAGCTTGATCTTCGACTTCAGTTTAGAACCTATGTTGACGTGAAACTTGTCTTCAGAGATCATAAGTAAACAACTAACTTATCAGCGATCACCATAAGGACTGAACAGGCTCAGAGCATTATGGTGAACAGTGTTCGCTGAATGTTTTAATCTAAAGAGCAAGAGTTCCTATCTGCGGTACTGTAAGGTCTTAGTACTTACCAGCGATAGTGAAACTCTGATACATATTGTTTACTTACAATTTTCACTAAGTATTAAGAGAGGGTCATTATTAAATCACTGAGGGTTTGGATCAACAGACCGAATATGATTTCAGAGTTCTTCAGACCATTTAAAAAAAAACAAATAGACCCTAAGACTTTAAGACTTTATGCTTTAATAGGTAGTACATCATGTATTAAAGCTTGTTTTTAAGACTTTTTATGAAAATGCTTTATATGGTAGTATATAGATATAGATGATGTCTGCATTAGCCTAATAACTAATAATAATAATGATGAGGATGACCATGCCTTAGCTTGCACCCTAAATCAATATTCACCAACATCCAATTCAATTCACATTCCTTGAATTAAATTTGAAATAAAAAACAGAATCAAATTGAATTCAAGAGATTTATCGAAATTCTCATTCTTCATACAATCCTGCAATAAATTGGCAGCAAAAACTTCAAAACCCCTAAAATCCCTTAGAAGAAGAAGTAAATCGAACCCGAAGAATTAAATATATAATAATCTAACCTTGCTGAATTGGAACCATCCGTAATAAGGCGTACCGATTCTGGCCATTTCTTCGTTTGAGTTCTGAAGATTTCGACCCTGGTTCGGAATCCAAGGAGGCAAAGATCCTTGGTTTTCTCGTCACAACCATATCCGAACATGAGGAGGAGGGAATGAAATTGGGATTTATATTCTGGTTCGAGAGAGAGAGAGAGAGAGAGAGAGAGGCTCAGAGAGCATGGGCTGTAGTGTAATTTAGTCTTTAGGTATTTGGCGTGTTTTAAAATTTTTGCATAAAAACTTGTACACTATGCTTTATCAAGTGTATTTAAAAGTTTTTCAATTTTTATGCTTTAAAGAGAAGTACCTTATGCATTATAGTTTGTATTTAAGACTTTAGGTATAAATGTTTATTAATGTAGTATATAGATTTGCCTAAATACTTATATATGTAGTACTAGTTGTGTACCCGCACAATGCGACGGAGGTTTACGATGATATGATTTTTACTTGGGGTCGTTTACGAAATACTTAGGGGTTGTTTGTTTACCTCTTAGTGGTTCCATTAAGAGGCAACCTCTGAATCGCTAAGAGGTAAATCATGTTTGGCAAAAAAAATGTCTACCTCTTAATGGTTCAAAAACCCTCTGAATGATTTAGCATCTTGGGCCTCACTTAACCATTCAGCACCATGATTTCATTCTAAACAATTACCAAAAAAACATATTTCATTTTGCATTATATCATAAAAGCCTCTTAATCATTCGGACCACTTAATCATTCTGCACTAAACCATTCAGCAACTGCCAAACAACCCCTTACTCGCTAAGCACTTACGAGGTTATTTACCTTACTGAATATACATGACAAGGGCCGATAATCTTACCCCGTACGAGTGATAATAAGGAAAGAGTCTTACCGGTAACGACCCATGGGTGGACCTAGGTTATGGCATACGGTGGCACGTGCCACCGTATTGTTTCTCTGTCGTAAGGTAAACAAAATTAGGTTCGTGAAAGGTGCAACCGTATCAATTTGTTTTGTGCCACCATATATATTTTGAAACTGCAGTAAGGACACAAGTTTCTCTTGGTAGGGTTGGTTTAGAAAGGCAATTATTCTACTTAATGCCCAGGTTCGAGTCTTGTTAGACCCATTTTTGTAGTTTTTAGCTTTTAATCAAATTTATTGTTTCTAAAAAAATTACAATACTAGGACTCAAACTTGAGACCTCCAGTTTGATGAGCAAGGGACTAACCACCAAACCAATATTAATTTTATGAAAAATATATCTATATTTGTTTTCTATAGTCAAATGGTACCACCGTTTGAAAAAATTTCTGGGTCCGCCCCTGTAACGACCCTTGACATTTCCAATATGGCCCAAAAGCCCAAGCAAAACATAAAACTATTGCAAATATGACCCATACATATAACCCAGAAAAACCAGCCCTAGTCCTACTCACAGCACAACACATGGTGACAGGCTGTGAGACATCAATCAATAGCAACATGGAAAACTTGCCAAAATCACCCAGCACACATGCAAAGTTGTAAGAACAAGCCCCAGAATTGGACAGTAATTTAGGCGACAAATCTCACGCTCAAAGTCGCCTAAACAAGCCACATGAATAAAACCAAGACTTGTGCAAGAGAAACAACCAAAATCGCGCAATTAGATCACATGACAAATCTGATGGATTTTGCAATCCAAAATCATCTAAGAATTTATACTAACAGTTCCCAAAACTACATTCCAAACATCAACCATCTGTTCCAGAACTTGACCTCCTTATAATCCCAAAATCAGTTGAAAAAACCCCAAGGAAACAACTTAAAATACCCTATACACACTTTTTGCGACTTTCATAATCACCGCTTTTAATAAAAAAAAACAAGAATCTAAAAGCGGAAAATGAAGGAAAAACAAAATTGATAAATGCGAAGTAAAAGGCTCTAATAAAAAATTGAATATTAATGATCATTTGAGATCATCAAAGGTGAACTGTAAACGAATAACATATTTAAGATTCAAAAGAATAAACATCTGGAATCATTGCTTGCTCAATCCCTTGTAAAAAGGTTAAAAAGATGTCACTAAAAAATGAAAAAGGAACAAAATGATACCTGATTGGAATAACTACATGATGCACAATAAATAAATAAATAAAAATAAAAAACCTTGTGAAGAATTAAGAAACAATTGTTAAAAAAGAGAGAATCTTAACCATAAGCAGCCAGCAGACGAGCATCATATGTAGAGTAAGCCACAATCAGTCATAAGGTTCTTAGTGGCAATAAACAACCCATCGACGTTTGTTGTCATCCCTGAGCTATATTAGCATACTGCATTCACTTGCCCTCAAATGAGTAGTTCCTAAAGAGGTTATGATGAATTAAAAGCCACAATCCTTGAATCCCAAAGATCCACTCAACTTGAAACAATGAAACCACATTACAAAATGCATTTGAAGAACAAGTACATGAGACTCTAGATTAAATAAACATAAAGAGAAGCCCTCCCCTGATGTTAAACATTTTCCATAAAATAGATATATGATCACCATGAGGGGGAGAGAAGTGTTAGACAAAGGGTTGAGCAAGGTAGTGGTTCGGGCGCTCATGTTACTGAGAATGTGGAAACGAATGTAGAAACGGGTACCAGTAATGTTAGTGGTACTCAAGTGGGTGAAAGTGCTGATGTTGGTGTTCTGGATGATATCAATCCTACGGTTGAAAAGCCTCAAGGATGTGATAACAGAACTGATGAGGAAACAATGGCAGATGATTTCTTACAAGAAGTAATACATGTTGAGTTGGATGATGATCAAACTGTGGTAAAGATTAAGGAGGAGATGGATGATATATTTGATGGTGGAAATGTTCAACCTGATTCTGATTCCGAGAAAGAAAGTAACCAACCTGATCCAGTGATACAAATTCCAGTGATTCCTGATCTTCCTGAAGGCAAAATCAGAGACGCAGTATCCGAAGCTGAAATCTGAAACCTTCAGATGTTGGTGGATAGAGAAGCACTGATTGTCAGAGGTAATCATAGAACAAGAATTATTACTCCATTCCAAGAAGATATAAGGGGTGATTTGTTCGTGAAAAAAGGTTCAGCCAATCGACAAGGTTAAGTTGTATTCAATTGAAAAGTTTCCACACAAAAATCAGATTGAATACTTATACATGTTGAATGACAAAGATCAAGCGCTCAGATTGGTCAGAACAGATAAGAAGATTGTTAGACTTGTGAAGATAGAATCGGAGAAGATTCTGAATGTCTTTTATCCGAGATTCTACGTCTTCAGATCAGATGAAAAAGAGTGGAACTTCAGTGAAGCAGACTTCAAATCCCTAACCTGTGCAGACTTCTTCAGACTGTATGATATTCTTGCACGGATGCCGAATAAAGACATTACCTACTCTGAAGCCTATCAAGCATTAAAACGTTTCATGAAAAACCTGATCAAGCTTTCATACTTAACCGACTTTCAAATGGCTTTAGAAAGTAATCAGATCAGAATCAACAAAAGAAGGACAAACAGAAACCTACCCGACATACAAGGTATTCCTCTTTATACCGTGTTGGAAAAACCAGAGTTCGGTATCGTTTATCACAACGGGCAAAAGAAGAAGAAGTTCTTGAGGCTGATTGAAGTCAATCTGTTTTCTGATGGGACGCTCAATATGATCAAGATTCGGCTGAATGAAAAGTTAAGATTGGATGAACAAAGAAAGGTACCTCTGAAGGAGAAGGAGAAAGTCTTGATAAACAACGCCTTGAAAGCTTTACAAGACCGAATTGATTACCGTGATTCACTCAGAAGATTTGAAAATATCTTTGGGATTAGAAAGAGATACATTCCACCAGAGCTACTTAGAGGATAAAGTTTACTTGGCTCACTTGAATACAAAGGGGGAGAATGTTAGTGTCAATTTTATATGTTTTATTCAAGTTGAGGGGTTATTTTGTAAATTGTGAGTCTAGGTATAAATAGCCTAGATTAGCCTTATTTCACCAACACTTTGATAGATTCATCCTTGAAACTCTCTGTATTTTCTCTCTACACTTTTGTACCTAGATCTTGATATCAATGAGAGATGACCAGAGATTTGCATCATTCTTGATTGTGATTACTTGTTATTTGGGATAACAAGTGGTATTAGAGCAGAATCGTTGAAGATTTCTTCGATACGATCATTCGAATCTCGACAATTTCAAGTGAAAAAGTGCCAATTTTTGAAGAATTTGAAGATTTTGGAGTTTGATCTTCAAGTAAGTATGTTCTAATCACCTGATCTCGTACATATCTGTTCGTTGTTCGATTCCAGATCAATTCCTATATTCAGAATCGATCAACGTGAACAAATTGGCGATTTTGAATGTTTTTGAGTTTTTTCGGAAAATCTTAAGATCTAGAAGATTTTGAAGTGCATGGATTGATTTTAGCCATTCAGATCATTTTCTCTATTGATTATGAAGAGAATGCAACAATCAGATCCGAAATTGGTGAAGAAATGTGCGAATTAAGTTTTTTAAAAATGAGCAGTGCGTTCCTCGTCGGAAAAGCGATTTTGGCCTGAATTTGCTATTTTTACCGGAGATTTGATGTTAGATGCTCACAGATCTGTTCGGTATAATGTAACGATCTGTTTGCAGTCATTTGGGGTGAAATTCAGCAAGATATCGAGGATTTTGGGCTGTTATAAGTGTTCGTCGAAAAAGTTCGTAACTCTCGCACGATGATACTCATAACTGTCGGACAACAAAGGTCTTCAAATATTCATAACTGTCGTACGCTTAAGTGTTCATCATAATCATAACTGTCGTACGATACTAAAACTCATAATTGTCGTACAACATTTGACCGACTTCACATTTTAGTCGCACACGACACGTACGATAGTTACTGTTCATTGGGTCTAGTCGTACAAGACTTATACGACTTCTACTGTTCATTCGCGCTAGTCGTACAAGAGGCATACGACTTCTACTATTCATTGGCGCTAGTCGTACAAGACCCATCCGACAGTTACTGTTCACCTGAGTTAGTCGTACAAGACTCATACGACAGTTACTATTCATTCAAGCTAGTCGTACAAGACATGTCCGATAGTTACTATTCACTGGAAGTTTTTTGCACAAAAGATGCCAAAACATGTGCGAAGTCTCGGGAGGGGGACATTTTTCTTGGAATTGAGCATAAAGCGTGGGTGCTACATGACGCTTCCTCCTTCAAGCAAATCCGAACCAAGCTCTTAAGCCGAATTCCTACTCGACCCGCGGTTCATTGACAGATTCTTTGTTATACACTGTGACTGCACTCGGTTTGTCACTCAAAACTCGCTCGTTATCTTTCTTGTGAGTTTATCGGAACGAGCTTGAGTTTCTACTTTTTGAAGATGTGCTCGTGCATCCAGTCGAGGTTATGGCGCACATCGAATCCGGTTTTTCATGGTTGAAAATAAGAAGAGTAAGAGCTTCTTTCAAGGGGGAGCCTAGACTTCATTCGAAGAAAAAGCATCGCCAAAGTTTTCCAAGAAAATCAAGGGGGAGAGGAGCTAAAGCTTTTGAAGATTGATATGATTTTGCTTTACAAACTTTAGGGGGAGAATGTTAGGACCGAAAAATTCCTAATTATGTGAAAGTTTTGTAAAGCTTGTGTAAAGCTTGCTATGCTTATGACTTGTGTGAGTGTCTCTATAAATAGAGGTTAGAGGCTCATTTGTAAAGTGTGGCACAATGTGAGAGCTAAAGTGTGAGAGAAAGAGAGAGTCTTCCCTTTGTACTAACTTGATTAAAATCTAACATGAGGATGACGTTTGTATCTCGATCTCTCAATATACTTGAATTTGTCGATCGATTATGGGACAACAAGTTACTTTAAATCGTTGATCACTTTTAATCAAATACCCTCCTATGAATTGCGGCTTAAAAGGGAATTGATCGGGTGCATCGTATCTCGGTGCATCTCATCCTAATGTTATACGTTTATGTGATTTTCCATTGGCCTCCGTTGTGATGACATCTCATTTCCCTTTGTATCAAACAAATAAAGCCTATAATCTCATCTTGATTCAAAATTATCATATAAACATGATTAACAAACTGCAAACGTGGAATGCCAAAATAAATAGAACCTATTAGGCTCAAATTAGGTTGATGCAAGAACTAAGCATACTAATAGTTAGGCAATTAGTGAAATGAGTTAGTGTACATGTACCGTAACCAAGTAACCAAGTTTTGAACGAATCTTGTTGTAAAAGGCTAAAAACAAACCCATTGGAAATTAAAATTATAGAGCGAATAACATATGTCACCATTTAAAAACACTTAAAACACCTTCTGTACCTGAATGCCGTCTCACAAAACTTCAACTTTGTACCTAATGGGTGCACTCGATCTCTCAACAGATGAATAGTTAAATACCCTTACTTGATTTGCAAGTGCATCGACCAACCATCAAGCTGTCAGATCTTGATGTTTTGCTTCTTCAAGTTGAATAATCTAGTGAAAATATCCAGCTTCAACCTAAATAATCCACCAAAGTAAATATATATATATATATATATATATATATATATATATATATAGTTATTTAAAGAGAGAAATAAAGGGGTACCAATGGTGGAAAAGCTTATGTGGAACAAATGTGGCCAACACCTTTGTATCCCTGCAGATGAAGATAACATCTATAAAGAACAAATGTGTTCAACACCAGAATCTTTACTCATAAGAGGGAACCTTGACTTTACAGATGAAGATAAAAAAATATAGAAGTTTCAATGAAAGGATGATAGTAGAGCAAATCAAAAATTAAAATAGTACATTGAAAGCATGTGCTAATTTACAGGAAAGGAAGACAAACATGTACCTAAATATACTCATATGAAAATTACATAATCTTTTTTTTTGAGTTTAAGTTCCATGTCAATAAAATCAGCACACAAAAAGATTTTCAGGCATTTTCTAAACTTGTGCATCTGTTATGTTCTAATCAAAACACAAAAAGTCCCTAGTGTCTAAACTTGTGCATCTGTTCTGTTCTAATCAAAATTAATTTTCAGGCATTTTCAAGACCTTAAAATTTTATTTCTTAGACATAAAACATAAATCAATCCATAATAAAACATAAAACGGAAAAACCAATGTATTACAAACATGCATAGATTATAAACCAAGGAGCTCCCTAAGGAACATGCTCATACCAGTGCAACGATTAGATTAGAGTGCTCTGTATATGCATCCCGGAGTAAGCCAAGTATTATTCTAAAACAGTCAAAGCACATCAAATAAACCATTACCAAATGTCCAATGCCCTCCACAAACTTGTTATCACCCAGAGATTTCGGATCTGCAAAAAAGGGCAAGACTTGTAACCATTATAGTGTGATTCCCATGGATTTTGGATCTCCATCAGATGGTTTATGGATACAAAATAGGAAGTAGAGTTACAATGGTAAATAGAAAGCAACAGCAAACATTGTTTCCAATCGAAACAGTGAAGAAACCAAAACCTATTTTGAAGGTTGCAGAAACCAAAAATCTGTATCGATTGCAGAAACCAAAAATATGTATCTATTGCAGAAACCAAAAATTTGTATCAACTGGAAACAATAATCTGTATCGATTGGAAACAAACCACCGAAATCAAAATCGAGAAGACAAACCTACTGTACTGATGGCTTCCTGTACTCGATCAAAACCGGATATGGACAACTATGATATATATGCAATAGCATAGCGTGCAAGAAAGAAGATGAAGAAGTACCAAGGTATGGCATCTGACTTGAATAGGTAGAAGAAAGGGTACTGGGTATGGCTTTGTGTTTGTATCGATGGCTTCCTGATAAAAAAGGACTATTATCTAAGTAATACTTTAGGTGTTTGTACATCATGCATCCAATATTGTAATTAAGAGTTTTTTGAACTTTGTGCATAAAATAGTTGTACATAATGCATCAAATGTAGTAATTAAGATATTTGGTTTAAATACATATAGGTGTTTGGGATTGCTTATTTAAAACAACTTATGCTTATTTTTAAAAGTGCATACCAACTTATGTCATGATAAGGAGTTGGGGGTAAAAATGTAATTTGAACAAATAAGTTAAAATGGATTAACTTATCAAAAACAACTTATTTGTGGTGCGGATAAGTCATAAGCACTTTTCTTTTTTTTCAATCCAAACACTCAAAATAGCTTATTTGTGGTGAGGAAAATCAATAAAGAAATTAGTCAAAAAAACTAGCAATGTGCCCGTGCAATGCACCGGGTGAGCAAGGTGTGAATCTTTTTTATCGTAAAAGAAAATGAAAAATCTCTTTAGTTGACAAAGAGATTGCGTGACTTTTCTTAATACATAATAGGTTCAAGTTCGAATCCTAGATGTGTACCCGCACGATGCAGTGTGGGTAAATCCCAATTATGAAGCAAAATATACCTTCTTGGCAGCATGCTAACCAATGGCTACTTCTGCATCAAGGACATTTTGTTGAAAACCTCTACATGTCAATCTGGTAAAGATCAGATTACTCGAGAAAATCACAAAATCAAACCTCTATAGTGATAGTG
Organism: Saussurea involucrata; assembly: GCA_033807775.1. Classification (NCBI taxonomy): domain Eukaryota; kingdom Viridiplantae; phylum Streptophyta; class Magnoliopsida; order Asterales; family Asteraceae; genus Saussurea; species Saussurea involucrata. The sequence continues at coordinate 60,470,519 of CM066313.1, read as the reverse complement.
TAGCTGTTATCATCTTTTATGATTTTTAAACTGACAGGGTAATATATCTTCAAGAAAATATACCAATTCAAAGAATTATCTAAATTCTCAACCAAAGTCCATATTCGTCAAACGTTAATTTCTTACTTTTTATTGATTTTCTATTAAAATTCTGAAAATATAATATAGTACAAGACCAATTTCGTAATAGAATGGTCTAAATAAACCTTTTAAAACACAATCTCTTTCCAAAGGTCCCATCTCTCTTAATTTTAAATATTACTTTCATTAATATTATTGTTTTACACAGTAATTGTTATTTGGACCATATAATATGGTAATAACAATATTATTATAATAATTAGTTTATAACAATTATATGTCAACTAACTAATTACTATTAACATAAAATATATAAAACTTTACATTACTTTAGAAGGCTTTAGAATAATACATAATACAATGAGATTTGAGTGTCTAATTGAAAAAAAAAGAGGAAAACATATATAAAAGATGTGAATTATTTTCCCTACCATTCAGCAGCAACAGCATTAACTATGACCCCTTCTGTAAATGAATATGAAACAACCCACTTCTACTGTGTTGATATCCCATCAACCCAAAGTCCCAAACTCCATATGATCTTACAATTAAGCCAGCAGACGTCAGTAAACGTGCTCTGTTTGGAAAGTCTCCGGCTACTACTTGGAAGATGTAGAAAAAGAAGGGACACAAATATGTTCTTCTAAAAGTAAAGAACAAGCATTCCACAGAATACCAACTCCAATGTTAGATACCAAAAATGAAATGCATCTTACCTTTTGAACAAAAAGCGTGGAAATATATATATAATCTATCTTTAACATAAAACTAACTATTTGGCTCATGCATAACATAACAAAAGTGTACGTAAGTAAGTATCTTCAGTTGAAGTTGAATCCACCAGAGGGAACGGAAATAGCACCTCCAAATTGGAAACCAGGCTGGGTTGGGTTGTGTGTCACCAGGTGGCATTGCATTTTCCTCTTCCTCGAACCAATATGTCTCGAGAAGCTTCACTGCTTTCACATCTCCTGAAAGTCCCAAATTCATCTCCGCTTCACCAACCTTTAGTGTGTTCTCAAGCCCTTCTAAGCAGACCCTCACAATTCTCGGGTCTGGACAGATGAGTAGGTCACACAACGGTATGATACATCCCTGGGTAACTAAATATCTGCAATCGTTTTATAGAGTGACACCACCAATATTCAGTAATAAACATTATATTCTTGTATAAAAAATACAACCAACACTCAGAAATAGTAAACAATCTTACTTAATTTGATCATGGCTTCCACCAGAACGAAGTAGCATTTGAGATAGCCCATACAGCCTCCTTCTTGATGTCAAATTCTGCATTCTGAAGTAAATGAACAAGAGGGCTGAATAAATTTGCTTCGATTTGATGTAGAGCGCCTAGCAACCCGATACGAAGAGCAAATGGACAAAGCCAAAGGAAATCGAAAAAGAGACAAACAGGGACTTACGCGGCCTGTCCCGTGACCTGAAGTCGCGGTCCAAACCGCGCAACCCCCTAGACGAGCAACCCAAACAGAGTCATACACGACTTCTTACGCGACTTAAAACCGCGGCCTAAGCCGCGCGATTCCTCCAGAACGCCCTATCAGCTATTTCCTTTTTTTATTGCTTTCTAGTCTTATTCCAATAAGGTTTAGGGATTGATACCAATACTAGTTTTCATAGTTATCCTATCTAGCTTAGTTATAAATAGGGTTTCCGTATTCATTGTTTATCATTCAGTTTTAATCCCAGAATTAATATTAGTTCTTGATATTCAAGGCTTCTTTATTGTTTTATCTGTTTACGTTGGTAAACTGATCCCCTTTTAGGGTTCGACGATTGTCGATCCGTTCCATGCATAATCCTACTGCGTCACGATTACAGTCTGTAGAATCACCAAATAGACAAATGAGTGAAACAATGTTAATCACCAAATAGACAAATGAGTGAAACAATGTTAATCACCTCTCTCTCACACACATATCTACACTACATAGTACTAGTAGAAGGGTATGGCTTCAGGTATAGCTGAATAAATAAGAAATTGAATATGAAATTTGTTAAATAAAAACAGTAGAACCTATGATACAACTATTATACCATCAATTTATAACTTTAAAATACAAAAGCTCTTCTGCTTCTGCATCAACATTTGATCGTAACCATCCAGAGCAGCAACAAGCTAATAGCTTTAGGCGCAAATAAGATGTGTTTGCCAAATAAGCTAATAGCTTTAGGCGCAAATAGATTTATGTATCAAGACAGTCTGATCATGAAAAAAAGTTAAAATAAAAATCTGTTGTATTTTTATACAAAAAGGTGAAAGTGATATTCCAAATGAGTTATATACCGTAAGCATTACATACCCAAACCTATCTTATTGAAATTCAAGAAACTTGCAAGCATTACAAACCCTAACCTAACAACTCAAGAAACCTGCAAGTATTGCCCACCAAATTGGAATTTAAATTTAAATTCATATTCAAACCCAAATGCATTGGACAATTTTCAGATTTTCATGTAAAACAATCATTTTTCGTAGTTGGTTTTGAAACTAAAACAATCATTGTTTAAATTTAAATTTGAAGAAGAATAATGTTAGAAAAGAAAGGATCAAACCTGGAAAGTGATGGAAAAGCCCAAATTTGTCGATGAGAATATTTTGAAGTATCTAGGCAACATCATAATAATGGTCTCTGTTCTCTTAGGCATTTTATCGAACGGTTCATCTTCATTAGACCTGGACAAAGATGCACAATAATGAGACAACAAGATTAGACCAAACAAGGGATACCTTAGGATTGATGAAATCAGTACACATCTGGAGAAAAACGATTAGCTTTAACAATTTTTTGTTCATGCTTGAAACACATTATGATAGATGCAGTGATGCACATTCAACTATGGAGATGGTGAAACCCATCTGGGTTAAATTTCCGACCAAAATTATGGAACCCAAATTGTGAACCCAAATTGGGTCAACTATAGGTTCATCATTGCTTGTTTCTTGAATTTCTTCAAGATCAATACTGCTCCCACTATCCTCTTTGGAAATGAGCTCTCTTTCTTGGAAGACTCCCCTTCTATCTACAAACACTTTGTTCTCAGAAGGTTTGTAAAATATATATCCAAAGGATTTGTAGGGATAACCAATGAACCGACACTTCTCTGCTCTAGGTTCTAGCTTGTCGTTAGTTTCGCGCCGAACGAAGACTTCACAACCCCAGACCTTTATATGTGCTAACGAGGGACGAGTCCCAGTCTACATTTCAGAGGGTGTCTTTGCAACCTTCTTAGTTGGAACGAGGTTTAAGATATGAGCTACAGTTTCTAAGGAATATCCCCAGAACAATATTGGAAGTGTAGCACGACTCATCATGGACCGAACCATATCAAGTAGCGTTCGATTTCTTCTCTCAGCAACACCATTGAGTTGTGGTGTTCTGGGAGGAGATAATTGCGAAACTATTCCACAATCCCTTAGATAGTCGTAGAATTCATGACTCAAGTATTCTCCACCCCTGTCGGACCGGAGCATCTTGATCTTCTTGCCCAGTTGGTTATCTACTTCGTTTTTGAATCCTTTGAACACTTCAAAGGTGTCCGATTTGTTTTTCGTCAAATAGATAAATCCATATCTACTGAAATCGTCAGTAAAGGTAACAAAGTATCTCTCACCGTTTCTCGTGGCAGATCTGAATGGTCCACATACATCTGTGTGGATTAAGTCCAACAGATCCTTGCCCCTTTCCATTTTTCCTTTGAAAGGTGCTTTTGTCATCTTGCCAAGTAAGCAATACTCGCATTCTTCATCCGACTTTAAGCCAAATGGTTCCAAGATCCCGTCCGATTGGAGCTTGGCGATGCGTTTCTGGTTTATGTGGCCAAGACGATGATGCCATAACGACGATTTATCCAATTCACTATTAGAGGAACAAACATTTAGAGTTAAGTTATTATTATTTCTACCAACACAAATCACACTTTCATACACGCCATTACAAGGAGAGGCTTTAAAATAAAAACAACCATGTTTATAAACCAAAATGCAACCATTATTATTATCAAATTGAAATTCAAAACCATCCTTGTACAATGCATGAAAAGAAATAATGTTTCGAGCCATTTCCGACGAGTAGCAACAATCTAATAACTTTATTGAAAAACCACTACTAAGCATGAGCTCAAAATCTCCAATCTTGGTAACAGCGGCAGTCATCCTGTTTCCCATGATCAGATTCAGCTCCCCATGCTTCATCGTTCTACTTCCCTTTAGTCCCTGAGGTGCCACTCCCTTTGACCTTGTTCATTTTCAAGTCCTCCAGATATTTTGGGCAACTTCTCTTCTAATGGCCCCTTTCTTGACAGTAAAAGCATATGGCCTCTTTAGGGTCACTTATGGGTGGTATGTCAGAAGAATCAGCTTTTCTCTTAAGGCCTTGGTTGCGAGGAACAACTTTAGCCTTTCCCTTCCCTTTGGGATGAGAAACTTTCTTCTTCTTACAGCCACCTTCCCTAATGTCCGGGACGGGAGCAGTTGAGTGAGCACTTTGGGTCTTACCCATACTTGCTTCAGCAGATCTCAACATGCCATGGAGCTCCATCAAGGTCTTGTCCATATTGTTCATATTGAAGTTCACTATGAACTGTTTATATGTCCCACTAAGAGAGTTTAGCACCATGTCAATGGCAAGCTCTCTTGGGAAATCGACACCTAGATTGCTTAACCTATCAATGTACGCTTTCATCTTTTGCACATGCGCACATACAGGGGCACCGTCCTGTTGCTTACATTCCACAAGCGATTTTACGACTTGGAACCTTTCTTGCCTCGCTTGCTCCTGAAACATTTCACGAAGCTGCTCATTAAGTTCAAACGCCCCCATGTTCTCGAAACTCTTTTGAAGTTCCGGGGACATGGACGCCAACATGAGACATGCGACTTTTGTGGATTCCGCGAATTGCTTGTTATATTCAGTTACTGCTTCAGGGCTTGCATCATCATTAAGTATAGGAAGATCCTCGTCGAGCAAATATTCTTTGTCTTCGTACCTCAAGGCAATTCTCAAGGCACAAATCCAATCCAAGTAGTTTGGCCCAGTCAGCTTATCTTTACTTAGGATAGAGAGTAACGTAAGGTTGGATGTTGAGTGAGTAGGAGGAGGAGGAATACTTTCAGCCATCTGTAGATATAGTTTTTTTTAGTTAGTTTGATATTTAACCCTTAAAAACAATTATTCAAAAATATTTAATAAGGCTAGGATCCATATTTTACTCTATGATGCGAAAAGGGATGCCGTAATCACATCACAAGGTTATTTAGGTAAACAAATGCTATTTGTTAATTTCATTCACTATGAAACTCCTAGGTCTTTTGAGATTTACTAACTTATGTCAATGGCATGTTAATCTCGATTATGCTTATCTTCTATTTGTGACTGGGATGCCGAGGATCACAAACTAGATGGTGAATCGACCATGCAAAAACACATGGACCCCTCGGCTCAAGTACGCTTGAGAATCACGAGCGCCACATCATTTTCGACTATAGTTTCACATTAACGTGCCGACAAACCGCACACGCTCCGTTAACAAACTATAAGAATATGTGTGTTCTTCTCATGGGTAGCATAAGACTTTCACATTTCTTAGTATATCTAAAACGGGATTTTGGTTTTATACTCCATAGTTAATACTTTTAACTTGTCACATTGACGTATCAAATCTTTTCGGTAATTCCACTAGTCCACACAAGAGGCAGTGAGTATGGTAACGCAGGGCGTTTTAAAAACCATTGACTCATTCGGCAACCATATTATAGGTAACCTTCTTAAACCCCCTTAGAGTGCTTATAGTGAGTACGCCTAGTCTCAGTTTGACTATCAATGTATAATTTAATTTTATATATATATAATTAAGGTCTAATATATATATAAATTGAATGGAATTTTAAACAATTTAAAATTATGATTATCTAATTAATTCTAATTAACCATGTGAGGACACATTTAATAATTAATATAATCGTTTCCATAATTAATTCCAATTAAACATGTAAGGACACATGCTAATAATTAATGTAAATATTTGACATAAAATTTATATTCACTATATAAATAATGTTAATATTTATCTTACAATATTATTCAAACTTAAATATATCTATATAAGGTATAAGAATATGTAAGATTATCTATTCAATATTTGCCAAAACTCAATATTTTTGTGTTTTTTTAGGCAAGTTAGAAAACTAGCAAAAAACAATTAGGGTATAATATTGCATAAAAAATGACTACCCTATACCCTTTAGGGATTTTGATAAAACTTAATCGCTAATAATACAAACCTTTTATGCAAGTAAAAAAATATTAGTTTTCAAAAAAAAATAGGTTTTGAGGTTATGACCATGAAACCCTAACTTAGGGATTAAGCAATCCAATGGTCACAAAAATTTTGAAATCGAATTTTGTAACCTCAAACCCTAAATTTCGAAAACCCTAAACCAACACAAACAGTTTTGCAAATCAAATTGAAACTACTTTTGAGCTAATATCTAAGAACTATGGCTCTGATACCACTGAAAGGTTTTGAGCAAACCTACAACCACATGATATAGGCAACGGAAGCATATTTAAAAATATCATCTATGGCAATACAAACTAACAACCTATAAGGATACATATGTTCTAGATAATTAACCACAAAAGAATGAACCAAGAATACTTACTTGTTTATTGTGATTGTCGAAAACCACAATGATGAATCAAACCTTTGATCTCGCTTCTTGGATGTCAAGGACCAATAGTATGAATCCCTCTAGTGGCTCACACTTAAGAACACCAAATGCCAACAATAAAGAAGAGGCTTAAACCCTAAACCCTTATTATGGTTTATGATTTGGGAGAGAGAGAGAGAGAGAGGAGGTCGACGGCCACAAGAGAGAGATGGAAAAACCTACTAGGGTTTGACCCCTAGCAGTTTATTTATAACCCCTCTTCTGCTTCTCGACTAAGTTATCTCTATTTTACAACTAGCCCCCTTGAACCGATAAGATTGTTAAAACTATTTTAACCATTTATCATTTAGTCCCTGTACTTTATATAATTAATCTAATTAATTATATTGTAGCTTATAATTAATTTATCATCAAATGACAAATTAATAAACTAATTGCTTTAACTCCCTTTTATTCTTCTGATTGTTTATTTGGGTCTTAAGGGCAACCCAAAAGGACCCTGCTATTATTAGAAATATTACCAATAGTTAATGACTACATGGCGTGAAGAAAGAATGAAGAAGAAGTACGTAGGTATGGTATCTGACGTGAATAGCTTCAAGAAATGGTATTGGGTATGGCATGTGACGTGAATAGCTATAAGAAATGGTTATGGGTATGGTTGTGGTGAAGAAGGTATGGGCTTATGGATGGTGTTTGTATCTTTGGCTTCCTGGACACGATAAAGAAAGGCCATTTATCTAGTAATGACATTATCTGCTTTGAGTGTTTGTACATAATGCATCAGATGTTGTTATTAAGAGTTTTTTGATTTTAAAGCTTTAAAGTGTTGTACTATATGCTTTAATGGTTGTCTTTAAGACATTTTGCTAGCATGTATATATATATATATATATATATATATATATATATATATATATATATATATATATAAGTAGTATAGATATAGATAAGACATTTTGCTAGCATGCATATATAAGTAGTATAGACTAGTTGGATACCCGCGCAATGCGGCGGGATGTAAATATACTATCAAGTTAACACATAACTTTAAATATCATGCAAAACAAATTTGAAATAATTGGTGGTTTACGTGTTGTATTAAAAGTTTTTCGCAATGGAATGATATGTACTTAAATCCAAAAATGAAAATCATATGCAGTTTTTCATCCAAAAAAAAATATGTTTACACAAAACAGAGACATCATATGTACCACCGCCCATATCAAAAATAAAAACATTTATCTTGTCACACCTCGCTAAAGCGGAAACACGGGATGTGCAGCTCAAGTTTCACAGCAAAAGTTACAAGATCACATCAACCATCAAAATACATTTCAAAGATGAAGACATTGTCTTTTACAATCGTTTTTCAAAAGGAGAAATGACATAATTAGAAGATAATGAAGAAAGCTTCATCACGTGTAGCCTTCCTAGATCCCAACCTTAAAAACGTTCTTCTGAAAAGCATGTCAATGAAAAGGTCAACTAATGCACTAGTTGGTGAGATCACAGGTTTAACGAGTTCAACAATGTTGTCATAGAAAATAGTTTAAATCCGCACAAGTGGATAAGGCAACCGGATATAAAAACACTTGCTCAAGGTAATCGTATGTAAAATGTTTAAGTTATGAGCCCGTTACCCGACCTATACCGACAGAATCGCCCCACCGCATGTTCTATCGCCAACAATGCGTACATACAAACAATAATTATGCACTCAAACAAGCGCTACTTGTGAGTGGGGTGTCAACCAAATAACGTTATCCATAATTACCAACGGCTCAATACATGAGTTAAACGGGTAACGTAAAAATAAACGGGGACTTTTGAACGATAGCAAAAGAAAACTCAAACTTACAACATTTGCGAAAACATAGATACCATAGAGCATAAACAAGTATAGCAAGTTTCGTATTTCCAAGAAAACGAGATAACCGGTGCGTAAAATAGTTGTAGTAACGACATGCTTTTCACCCCAAAATATGTAAAATATTGAAAAAGGGGCTGTGATAACTCACTTGATAAGCGATAGAATCCGGGAATCTCTCACAAGTACTTCGAGACGATCGTACTTCAAACCTATGAACGTAAGGTCACTAGTGAGTTTTCGATCTCGAAGATTCGGTACTAACTATCCAAATCGTCATAAAATGCCTTTATTGTGATTTAATTATTATAAATCGTATGGAGTTATCAAAATTTGTAATTGTAACATATGTATACTTTGTTCTTGTTGGATTAAAGTTACCGCAATTTCGTCGTAATAAGTAGCGAAAAGGGTTTAAAGAATATATATATATATATAAACCGAAATTTTATCGTAAGAACGATAAATAGGGGTTTTGAATGAAAAGACGAAGTATTTCAAGTGCATAAATATAAATGTATAGTATATATATATATATATATTCCACAATTTCATCATAAAATGATGAAATGGGATCAAGAATATATAAAATGCATAAGTATATATAGATATGTTATATATATGTATATTCCACAATTTCATCATAAATGATGAAATGGGATCAAGAGTAAATAAAATGCATAAATATATAAATATAAGATATACATATATATTCCACAATTTCATCATAAAATGATGAAATGGGATTAGAAGTTAGTCTTCAATTATAGTAAGACATTTGTCCTTTGCTGTCCAGATTTTGGTGTCGCTTTGTGTCCACTTTTGGGTAACCTCCAGGTATAGTTAGGTCAAGATATTTTATGTCCAAGTGGTTTAATGAGTTAGGAAACCTTTGGCATAAGTTTCATAATTTTTAGAAGTGTTTAAGTACACGAAATAATATTTGACGTAATACACGACAGAAAACTTTGTTGTTTGCGCACTGTTTTTGTGAAAACTGTTTGGTGCATGAAATCTTTTATTTTTTGAGTGAAACCACTTGGGTTTGAATACTAACACATAAAAATGATTTCCAGAAAACGAATTACTCAATTTGGAGTTTTATTGAGTGCGATATGACCCTTTGAAGAGGGGTGTGGAATCTGACAGCAAGCTGTCAAATATGCATGTGCATTCTCTTGACTTTTTTTACCCAAAATTCTTATTCCCTTTGGCATGCAATCCGATTTGACCCTTTTCCATACACTTATTTTCAGTTCCAAAACACATTTTTGAACCATTTAAATTACATGCATGTTACCCATCATCTCATCTTTTATAAAATCTTGAAAATGGTTATTTTTGAAGAATGTTGGTGTTTATGCCAAGAACTTCATCATGCATCATAAAATTGTGTATTTTTAGCTTATGCATGTTGGTTTAAACATGTTTTTAGTGGATTCAAAGACCTACTCATGAAACCTTTGAACCAAAAGATATGGATTTTCCAAGAAAACTACATGCATGTTTGTTAAAAGTTCATCTTTGATCTTAATATAGGTTTGATTATGGATTAACCACCTTTTTAATAATATGCAAGTGCTATGGTGGTAAATCTACAAACATTAAGATGTGTAAAGATGATTTTTAAGAGATTAAAGAAAATGTAGAAGAAGGTGAAAAAACATTCATAAAAAAAATGCAAGAAATGAAAACTTGACAAAAGAGAGTGTGTGGATTTCATCCAACACACTTGTAATTACCTTGAACACTTTTATCTCTTGGAAGAGATGTGTTTAAGGGCTGGAGTTGTTGGATGAAGATGGTTGAAGATGGAGAGAGAAAGGGAAGAGAGAATTCTAGTGAGAATTTAGAGAGAGAGAGAGTGAGATGTGTTGTAAGTGAAATGTAATAGCATAAGAGAAATACATAAGGAGTGCAGAGAGAGGGGGGGGGGGGGCTCTTCATGGGGGGGGGGGGGGGGGGTGTGATGCAAAAATAAAAATGTCATTTCTTGTCTTTTTGATTAAATTTTAAAATACAAGTATTTTTCTTAATAAATAAAAATACAAAGTAATTATATAAAGTAAAGTATTTATATATAATATGATTGAAATACATAAGTTGTCAAATATATAAATACTTGTAGTATATATGTAGGTTAAGTTGGCATTTTATGAGATTTTATGGATAATTTCCTAAATTAAGGGGTTCTTACTGCTAAAATTGCATTGTTCGAACTCTGATATGAATAAATGAAATATCCAGTGCGGTTCTAACCTGAGGTGTAAATTTGACAGTTGTCACAGTCTCCCCCGGTTAAAAGAATTTCGTCCCGAAATTCAAGAGTTACTAGCTTTAACAGGTTTGCTGGCAAAGAGATGAGGATACTTATGCATCATGTAATCCTCTCGTTCCCTAGTGTATTCAGGCCCATGCCTTGTGTTCCAATGGACTTTTACTATCGGGATTTTGCTTCGCTTAAGACGCTTGACTTCCCTATCGAGTATCTCCATTGGTTCCTCTACGATGTGTAGCTTATCGTTGATCTGGACCTCTTCTAAAGGCACGGTTACTGTTTCGTCGGCTAAACACTTCTTCAGGTTCGACACGTGAAACGTGTTGTGGATAGCACTTAACTCTATTGGCAACTCCAGCATATAAGCTACTGGTCCAATTCTTTCCGTAACTTTGAATGGTCCAACATACCGTGGACTCAACTTTCCTCTTTTCCCAAATCGGACTGTTCCTTTCCAAGGGGATACTTTTTAGAAAAACTCTATCTCCAACTTGGAATTCTAAAGGCTTCATTTGATTGTCCGCATAGCTCTTCTGACGATCTTGAGCTGCTTTAAGCCTATCTCTGATAACTGCAATCTTGTCGGTGGTTTCTTGTATGATATCCGGACTAGATAGCTGACTATCTCCAATTTCCAACCAACAAAGAGGTGATCGACACTTGCGTCCATATAGAGCTTCATATGGCGCACACTTGATACTAGTGTGATAGCTATTGTTGTAGAAAAACTCAACTAATGGGAAATGGTTATCCCAACTTCCTCCAAAATCTATTACACATGCCCGAAGCATGTCCTCCAACGTCTGAATGGTTCGCTCACTCTGGCCATCCGTTTGAGGATGATAAGTCGTGCTCAAATTCAATTGCGTACCCAACGCTCTTTGAAGTGACTGCCAAAACCGAGATGTGAAGCGACTATCTCTATCTGAAATAATGGAAACTGGGACTCCATGACGCGTGACGATTTCCTTGATGTAGATCTGAGCAAGCTTCTCCATCTTATAATCTTCCCGAATAGGCAAGAAATGTGCCGACTTCGTAAATCGATCTACTATAACCCAAATCGAGTCGTGCCCTTTGGCAGTTCTCGGGAGTTTGGTTATAAAATCCATAGTGATTTGCTCCCACTTCCAGTGTGGAATCTCTGGTTGTTGCAACAATCCTGATGGCTTTTGATAAACAGCTTTGACTTTTGAGCAAGTTATGAATTTCCCTACATATATGGCAACATCCTTTTTCATTCCTGGCCACCAATAGTACTCCCTTAAATCCTTGTACATCTTATCTGCTCCTGGGTGAATTGAGTACTTAGACTTATGAGCCTCCTACAAAATCATTTCCCGCAGGTGGTCAGCCTTTGGGATCCATACCCTGCCTTTAAAGTAACGTACTCCATCAATCTTAGTTTCAAATCTAGCCTCTAAACCATGAAGAGTCTCGTTTTTCAGGTTTTCAGACTTCATTGCTTCGACTTGAGCTTCAAAAATCCGGGTTTTCAAACTTGTTTGAACCAGCGCTCCTAATGCTCGGACGCGTGAAGGTTTTACCCTTTCTTTCCTACTCAGGGCATCGGCTACCACATTGGCCTTACCTGGGTGGTAACGTATCTCACAATCGTAGTCACTGAGCAGTTCTACCCATCTTCTTTGCCTCATATTAAGCATCTTTTGATCAAAGATATGTTGAAGACTCTTGTGATTTGTGAAAATTGTGCACTTGGTACCATATAGATAGTGCCTCCATATCTTTAGGGCGAATACCACAGCTCTGAGTTCCAAATCGTGCGTGGTATAGTTTTTCTCATGAACTTTTAATTGTCTCGAGGCGTATGCTATCACCTTATCATTTTGCATCAATACGCAACCTAATCCCTGATGTGATGCGTCACAATACACCACAAAGTTTTCCGTTCCTTCCGGTAAAGCTAAGATCGGTGCATTGCACAACTTCTTCTTCAAAAGTTGAAACGCTTCTTCTTATGAAACTCCCCAAACGAATTCCCTATCCTTTTGGGTTAACATGGTGAGAGGTTTAGCAATCCTAGAGAAATTCTCGATAAAACGCCGATAATATCCTGCCAAACCTAGAAATTGGCGAATTTCCGTTGGGGTCCTTGGGGCTTCCCATTTCCGAATGGCTTCCACTTTAGCCGGGTCCACATGAATCCCTTTTTCTCCAATTACGTGACCTAAGAAATGTACTTCCCGAATCCAAAATTCACACTTAGCGAATTTGGCATACAGTTTATGCTCCTTAAGAAGCTCTAGAATTACCCTTAGATGCTGCTCGTGATCCTCCTTACTCTGAGAATAGATCAATATATCATCAATGAATACAATCACGAACTTATCAAGGTATGGTATACATACTCTATTCATTAGATCTATAAACACAGCAGGCGCATTCGTCAACCCGAATGGCATGACTAAAAATTCGTAGTGTCCATAGCGAGTTCTAAAAGCTGTTTTAGGAATGTCTTCCTCTCGGACTCTTAACTGATGATGTCCCGATCGAAGGTCAATCTTCGAGAAGTAAGTTGCACCCTGCAACTGGTCGAACAAATCGTCTATTCGAGGGAGAGGATATCGGTTCTTGATTGTTATCTTATTTAGTTCCCTATAATCGATGCAAATTCGAAATGATCCATCCTTCTTCTTGACGAAGAGAATCGGGGCTCCCCAGGGTGATGAACTTGGTCGAATGAATCCCTTATCCAGAAGTTCCTGAAGTTGACTCGACAACTCTTGCATTTCGGCAGGTGCTAAGCGATATGGGGCCTTGGCTACAGGCGCTGCTCCGGGTATGAGATCGATCTGAAATTCGACTTGTCTCGGCGGGGGAAGTCCAGGCAAATCGTCTGGAAACACCTCTGGGTGATCTTTCACCACAGGAATATCTTGGATTCGCCTCTCTTCGGACTTCTTCTCTACTACATGTGCCAAGAAAGCAACGTACTTATTCTTTAAATACTTATGGATCTTCATACAAAACACTATCCTCAAGTTTCTCCCAGTTCTATCTCCTTGGACAACAAGGGTCTCTCCGCCTTGTAAGGGTAACCTGATAATCTTTTCAAAACAACTAACCTCTGCTCGGTTTTTACATAACCAATCCATGCCTATTACTACGTCAAAACTCCCCAACTCAACTGGAATAAGATCAACGCTAAAAAGCTTATCAGCTAAGTTCAAGGTACAGCCTAAGATTACATCCTTAGCCTCTAATTCAAATCCATTAGCAACCTCAACAATATAAGCATTCGGCATTTTCTTAGATTCTAGATTGATCAAAGGCCTAAATTCTAACGAAACAAAGCTCTTATCGGCACCAGTGTCGAATAATACGGATGCATAATAATCGTTTAGGAGGAACGTACCTGTCACTACATTGGGGTCTCGGCGTGCTTCTTCTGCTCCTAAAACAAATGCCCGTCCTCGAGCTTGTCCCCCTTCGTTTCCCTGATTGGCTTGCCTTGCCTGGTTCCCAGCGTTGTTATTGATTGGTCCCCTTTTTAGTCTTGGGCACACATTCCGGAAGTGATCCGGACTTCCGCACTCATAGCATGCCCTTCCTTCCACCTTTACATTTTTCCCCACCTTGCAGTACCGGGCTAAATGACCCTTTTGCTTACATATGCCACAAATGAGACAGGCTCCCTCATGATGCGAATTGCACTGATTAGATTTCAGGAAGGGTCCATTGTAACGTCCTACTTCCTTTGCATTCATTCCAAAATTTCCTACTACTTTCTTATTCCTACTTGAACTACTTCCAATCGCCTTTCCTGACTGACTCTTTGGCCTTCTCTTACTACTGACACCTTTCTGAGTCAAAGTTCCTGCCCTGACCGCATCATAGGTCAAACTAGTTTGCTAATGCCACTGCGGCTTGGATCGTGGTCGGACTTGCTGACTTAACCATCCCTCGAATCTCCGGAGCTAATCCACGCAAATATCGGTCAATCCTTTTGCTCTCTGGTGTAACCATGTGGGGTACTAACTTCGCAAGTTCATGAAAACGAGCGATGTATCGATCTATCCCCGAACCAACCATGGTAAGATCCCAAAGTTCAGTCTCCAATTTCTGAACTTCGCTCTTGGGACAGTATTCCTCAATGAGTAATTCCTTGAACTCAGTCCAGGACAACTTGTATGCATCCTCCCTTCCACGGGTTTGGACTTGAATGTTCCACCAGGTTAGAGCTCGCTTTTGCAACTGACAGGCCGCATACTCTACCATGCAATCCTCCGAGCACTTACTGATATGGAGTACCGACTCCATGCTATCAAACCATGAAAGTAATCCTATAGCACCCTCGGTTCCGTGAAATTCTTTTGGTTTGCAAGTCATGAATGTTTTGTAGCTGCATCCTCCATTGTCTTGAATGTCATTGGGAGTTCCTCCTCCCGCATTGACATTCCTATGACTCTGATTGATGCCCGCAGTGACTTGAGTTACTATGCCGGATATCGCCTCTTGGATACGTTGAGCTATGATTTGGGCAATATCGGGGTTTTGCTCTTCAGGATTTCCTCCCATGCGACGTGTGGATCTTCTCGGTGGCATTTTTCTAAAACATATTTGCAAATGTCGATTTGATTAAAATTTTGAGTAAATACAATCGGATATTTTGTAAAGAATACGTTTGTAATTCGAAATATTGGAAATCAATAAAAATAACTGTCGCATATTCAACACATATATAAAAACGTGAAATTGCCCTTTTCATTAAAAACCATTAATAATAGCCGTTTTAATACAAAATTTCTGATGTGTGCCACACATCAGTACTAGGGTGTTTTAGAAGACAGAATTACAAATCTAAATACAACGTTTAAATTACTAGAAATAAAGTTCCACTTCACGAAGCTTCCACCATCCCGGTCAGTATCCTCCCCGATACATCTCAAACATGATCCACGACACCATAAAAGTCAGTAGCATCACTACTACTATGCACACTATCTCGGCCCTTAAGGCTATCCTTTGAGCTTTCCTTGTTCCACTTAGGGCGTCAGACGACATGTTGGTTAGGAGGTGACTTAACTCTACTAGTTCTATCGTGACTTGACTCTGATGACTGACCCTCATCTGACATCCGTGCAAATCTGCTGTCACAGCCGTAAGGTGCTGCTCTTCGGCCCAGGTCATGCCAGACGTACGACCAATAGGCACTCCTTCGATCACTCGCGAGGGTTTCGGCGCCTCTTGCCGATCGGACCTCAAACTCACTCGTCTAGGTATAGGGACACTTTTCCTAGCCGTTAGCCTCATACGCGGCCCTCTAGAGTTAGGTTGTATTGCTAAGGGAGTGGGTTGTGGTGGAACCGCGGTCGGTGGTATCCTTGATCCATCATATGGGTCTCGTTCGCCTTCCGATGATCGCTCGCTCGACGACATGTAGGAGGGTTGAGAGCTTGATGATGACGATGATGACATAGTGGTACTGAAGTAAGAGTGCGATGATGATGATGACATAGTGGTACTGAAGTAAGAGTGTATAACATTACTATCGCACAAATATAAAAGCTAAGCGTACTATACTATTGCATACTATAGGCAATAACTACGCTCATACTAGGCATACAACGTGAAGCATCAAGTGCGAAAAACACACATATTCCTAGTATATCCATTTCCGGTCTCGCATTACTCTTTCTTTAATTAAACATAGGTGATTAGGATTTGTTTAATTAAAGACCGATGATGCAATACCCGAATTAGTTATACTAGCAACATGTTTAGTAATTTAAGTGTTCTTTCCCGTTTTTGGTTATAGTTGCAGTTTTTCAAAGGAAAACCGGTATTCTCTATAACCTTTGGCTCTGATACCAAATCTGTCACACCCCGCTAAAGCGGAAACACGGGATGTGCAGCTCAAGTTTCACATCAAAAGTTACAAGATCACATCAACCATCAAAATACATTTCAAAGATGAAGACATTGTCTTTTACAATCGTTTTTCAAAAGGGGAAATGACATAATTAGAAGATAATGAAGAATGCTTCATCACGTGTAGCCTTCCTAGATCCCAACCTTAAAAACGTTCTCCTGAAAAGCATGTCAATGAAAAGGTCAACTAATGCACTAGTTGGTGAGATCACAGGTTTAACGAGTTCAACAATGTTGTCATAGAAAATAGTTTAAATCCGCACAAGTGGATAAGGCAACCGGATATAAAAACACTTGCTCAAGGTAATCGTATGTAAAATGTTTAAGTTATGAGCCCGTTACCCGACCTATGACAGAATCTCCCCACCGCATGTTCTATCGCCAACAATGCGTAAATACAAACAATAATTATGCACTCAAACAAGCGCTACTTGTGAGTGGGGTGTCAACCAAATAACGTTATCCATAATTACCAACGGCTCAATACATGAGTTAAATGGGTAACGTAAAAATAAACGGGGACTTTTGAACGATAGCAAAAGAAAACTCAAACTTACAACATTTGAGAAAACATAGATACCATAGAGCATAAACAAGTATAGCAAGTTTCGTATTTCCAAGAAAACGAGATAACCGGTGCGTAAAATAGTTGTAGTAACGACATGCTTTTCACCCCAAAATATGTAAAATATTGAAAAAGGGGCTGTGATAACTCACTTGATAAGCGATAGAATCCGGGAATCTCTCACAAGTACTTCGAGACGATCCTACTTCAAACCTATGAACGTAAGGTCACTAGTGAGTTTTCGATCTCGAAGATTCGGTACTAACTATCCAAATCGTCATAAAATGCCTTTATTGAGAT
Organism: Saussurea involucrata; assembly: GCA_033807775.1. Lineage (NCBI taxonomy): Eukaryota > Viridiplantae > Streptophyta > Magnoliopsida > Asterales > Asteraceae > Saussurea > Saussurea involucrata. The sequence goes on along the minus strand of CM066313.1, from coordinate 60,452,839 downwards.
TTAATTATTATAAATCGTATGGAGTTATCAAAATTTGTAATTGTAACATATGTATACTTTGTTCTTGTTAGATTAAAGTTACCGCAATTTCGTCGTAATAAGTAACGAAAAGGGTTTAAAGAATGTATATATATAGTACATATATATATATATATATATATATATATATATATATATATACTACATATATAAGCATTTAAGCAAAATGTCTTAAAGACACATTTTAATGCATAGAGTACAAGGATTAAGCACATATCTTGAAAAACTCTTAAGTGCAAACTATGAAGCATGAGGTACAAGCCTTTTCTGCAATGATTTTCAAACCAGACCCATCCATACATAATGTACAAGCTCAGCCCATGATTTCCTTATTCACGTTGCACGCTTTCTTTCTTCCTTCCGGAAATGGAGAACCAAAAAACTATCCCCTATTCTGCTTCCTTTTACCTACTACGCTTTCTTCCTGATTTTAATCTTTTTGCTTTGCACATCACACAAGAAAGAGCGCACGCTCCAGCCATGCTCTCACACCTTACCGGCAGTACACCCTTCTCACGTCTCATGCCATACCACTTCACGTCTCACACCTTACCGGCAGTACGCATGGAAGATTTTTTCAATTTCCTTCTACCTGTTACTTTCCATCTCAAGAATTCACCATATAAACACCGATTCACAAAGTATTCTCAACCCTAAATTCGAATTGGCGACATGCTCCTTTCTGCCTCCAGCTGCTTCTACGATCTATATCGCTACCTCAATGCTTAATCTGGGTAAGTCCTTCGTCAATCTCCCACTTTTATTTCCCCTTATTTTTCTTGGTAGATTTTGATTTGAAGTAGGGTTTCTTAATTTGAGTATCTCTAATGTAGTAAACGGTCAATATCAATTGGTTTTCTCTGTTGTTTGAGATAATTTTTGGATTTCTATTGTGTTCTATATGTATGGATTGGATTTTTGATTTCTATTATGTTCTATGTGTATGTGCATAATTGCAGTTTGAAAATGAGGCAGACAATGGGATTTGATAGGAGGTTGAGAAATATAGGATAATTTTGTGAATTGATTTAGCAAATTCGTGAAATCTTTTTTTTTCTTCCAAAACTTGCAGTCATTTTCATGTAAGTTTACAAGCTACATCTCATTCAAAATGCAGGGATAATCTTTTATTGTGAACGTGGGTGTTAAAACCTGCTTCTGCATATCTCTACTAATTTCCCTTATTACCTTATATTGTTTAAACTTTAAAACACATCTCCATTTCTCTTTTATTTTCATAAAAAATATTACATTGATGACTTTCTTTATTCAAAAACCTTATTTTGAATGAGGCAGACAATGGTATGCTATAAATGTTTTAAGAATAACGAAAGATGCATTCAAATGGTGTGGTTGTAAAATCAACTATTATAAAAATATTGCATTGATATAGTAAAATCGAAGCTACATCTCATGTATATTAACTTATATTGTTTAAAACACATCTCCATTTCTCTTTTATTTTCATAAAAAATATTACTTTAATGACTTTCTTTATTCAAAAACCTTATTTTGAATGTGAAATCTTTTTTTTGTGCTTTTTGTTTCATATGTGGTTTGTATTCCATTTGGGCTTTTAACGAAAGAGGGATTTAGTGGGTGGTGCTGCTACCTATATATATGAAAGAGTATTTTGATCGAGTATTTTGTGCCTCAATTGATACATCTCCATGCTCTCTGATCTGGTTCTCGAAAAAAATGGGTGGTGCATTTGTTCCTTTTTTGAGTTTTAGGCAAAAGAAATATGCAAATTGAGTTAACAGAATGATTTATCACACCTCAATTTTTAAGTCGTCTTTCATCTATCTTGGTATTTAGTTTTCTGTGATGTGGAAATTGGTTTGTGTTTGTGTGCATTTAACTATTTAAGCAGTCCTAGAACTCCGCCTGACTAAAAAAAACAACATTTTCCTTCTTTGACATGTTTCCTGCAGAAAATAGCAGCATAGAAGCTGATGAATCATTAATAAGATAACCTAAGTTGCATACTCTCAAGTTTGTTCTAGATAGGATTTTGAGAATTCATCATGGCTTTCAATAGAATGAACCTGTGAAGCATATGAGAATTTGGAACAGAAAACCAGAAAACCAAGGTACACCCTAATAGTCCTTCATTTGGAAGCATATGAGAATTTGGAATATTTGGTTTGTAGGATTTGAAACTAAATGGAATTCCATTACTTTATAGATCAAAATATATTTCAATAACAATAACATATCAATCCAATGTTGCTATATATGGATTCTAATGACAACAATAAAAGTCTTAAAAGACAATTTATCAAGCACAATGTACCATCATCTAATTATGTTTGTTTTAGCCTTTTACAACTATATCTTGTTTTGGTTGATAATTGAGTTATTTAGCTGCTTTTCATGAGAGTTTAATCTCTGACTTTCCTGTTTTATGTAGAATGTTTTTAGAATTCCTGTTGTTTCTCGGTATAATTCACGATCAAGCCCAATGCCCATGGAAGCAAGGTTTGTACTTGATAGATATTATTGAATTGGATGGTTTTATAACTATCAATCTTGTGGAAATAATTATTTAATTATTGCTTCTCTTCCTTTCCTACATCAGAATTCCAACTCTAAAAATCGTACTAGGTGCTAAAACGGGGGCATAGACTGTGACAGTAGAGTTTGAGGTATGTATTGATGTATCATATGGTATATGCATTTACTATATCCTTTTTACTTCTAATTGTGTTTGTTGTAGCCTTTTACAACTAGATTCACACACCCATCTTTTCGTAGTTTTATTTTCTTTACTTTTCCTTTTGATGATTCCTCATTTTACTCATAAAACCTACTATTTTTACATTACTTTAATGTGTTGAATAATTTGTAGTTGATGGTAGTTTAAATTCAAAGCAAGAGGATATGTAATCTAAGTCCCTTGATCGATCACATATCAGTTACTCTTTTTGCTTTATAGCTATAAGGTGTGAAATGTGATTCAATCTACTCCTTGCATTTGCATTGTGTTTGAAATTTGATAAAAACTTAAATCTCTTGTTCTTTTGCTGCTGCCTTTATTGATGATTTTGTGGGATCATTTTACTTACGAATCTATGATCTTCATATTCATATCCTTTTTAGCATAGATTTGTCAAATTTGGATCAACATGAAAAGTGGATATAATAAACTAATTTAACATAATGTTGATTCATATCTTTTTCGTTTTGATATTTAAGTTCCATGCAGTAGGTATTTGTTGTTCAAACAGATGATTACTGATATCATCAATCACATCACCTATATTTTCAATTTCATGCAGCATGTCAATTATGGTTAGCCTCTTTGATTTATTTATAAGAAACTAAAAAACACTCATGGTGAATTATGTTGATTAATAAAAAAGTTGACTTGCCAACTTATTTATTGGTTCTTCCTTCATGCCTAATGCCTATGGCTTATGTTGAGATTTCTCTAACAACTTGAAAACAGGTTGATGGCAAGACGGTGAAGGCTCAAATTTAGGACATAATAAGGCAACTGAGGTACATGGTGATAACCTGTGCGTACTTTAGAGGTAGGGGGTGTGGGTTACAATTTCGTAAGTAAAGGTGTTGTTTACTTTTGGGGTTGTTGGACTGATATGTTGTTGACATGTTTCCGTCTTTTGATATGGTTTGGTGGATGCTGCTATTTTTTGTTTTTAGAGATGGAATTCATCAGATTTTGTTGTCATTTGGAGAGGCAATTGAGAAACCTTTTTCTATGTTGTTGGTTCAGAACTTTTATTTTTTCTGCTGTGCATTTCCATTTTATTTTTGTGGGCTTTTTAAACTGCAGATCCATATCCTGGTCTGGTGTAATACCCCGGGTAAGTCCGTTAGACATTTTCCCTATCCGTTAAGTTTATGTAACAATGATATTTAATGTTTAGGGTAAGTTTGAGATAAATTATAAGGTTAGGGGTGTTTTAGTCCTTAATGAGTAGTTTGAGCCAAAGGTGTAAAATTGAGGTATAAATATCTCAATCTCTTCAGATATCCTCATCTTTCCTCTTTTAGAAATTGTGTGTGTGTGTGAGTTCTGAGTGAAAGAAGCAGGCGAAGAAACCTACGGATAGAGCATCAATCGTTTGGGTTGGATTCGATTTTGAGGTAAACTCCTTTACAGTTTGTGGTTATAATCAGTAGTATTAGACTTCTATCGGATTAGAAAGCTTAATTAATAGCCGTATAGTTTTGATTTGGGTTCTGGATTGGAAAAGCGACCGACTGTGTTCTTGAGACTCCCGGTAGTACCAACTCCCGGTGATGTCAAGTCCCGGTGGAGTCCCGGTATGGCCGACTCCCGGTATGGCCGACTCCCGGTACCATGGAGTCCCGGTAGTGTTGTGTAACACCCCGTTTCCCAATTTACGTGAATTAACTGTCTCTTTTGAGGTTGAGTTAATTTTTGGGTCGTTATGTACGTGTTCAGGAATCTAGGGGCCAGTTTATCAATTTTGTAAGATGAGGGTGTGTTTTGGCATGTATGTAAAGGGATGGAAACCCTAAACACCCTCATTTGCAGCCATTTGTTTCTTTAGCAAAGAAGAGAGAAAAGAGAAAGGGATTTTCGGAGTTCTTGTGAGCTGCTGTGAAAGATCGACCGATTCTCCTTCGTTAACCGTTGGATCGTCGTGAAATTTGGACAGCGACTTCACGACCCTCTAATATACATTCTGACCGGAGGGATTTCGCATCGGAGTTCCCAGTAGAGAGAACCAAGTGTCCGAAGTTGCTGTATTTTTCCAGGCGGAGTTCTTGTGAGCTGCTGTGAAAGATCGACCGATTCTCCTTCGTTAACCGTTGGATCGTCGTGAAATTTGGACAGCGACTTCACGACCCTCTAATATACATTCCGACCGGAGGGATTTCGCATCGGAGTTCCCAGTAGAGAGAACCAAGTGTCCGAATTTGCTGTATTTTTCCAGGCGGAGTTCTTGTGAGCTGCTGTGAAAGATCGACCGATTCTCCTTCGTTAACCGTTGGATCGTCGTGAAATTTGGACAGCGACTTCACGACCCTCTAATATACATTCTGACCGGAGGGATTTGGCATCGGAGTTCCCAGTAGAGAGAACCAAGTGTCCGAAGTTGCTGTATTTTCCAGGCGAAAGATTTGGTGATTTTGGAAGATTCAAGTTGTGAAAGGTTCTAGGAGGATTGTTGTTCGCGGTCTAGAATTTCAAGGTATGTGTATTATGTTTAGAAATCAATAGAAATGGGGCTTATGAAATTGAATGTTTGGCAAAGTTTTATGGTATTTGGACTATCCTAGCTATGTCATTTCGGGATGAGAGATGGGATAGAATTAGAGTTCCATTTTTGGGCTTGTTATGATATGTGTATGTATGAATGTTATAGGTGGTACGAGGTGATTATTATACACTGTGAAGTACTTGGTAATTGACATCTTGACAGGTGAGTACTCTACCTATATTATGTAAGTTATGTGTATGTAGTTGGATTGCATGTGTGATTATGTGTATGTTTGGCTTTACCAAAGGAAAGAGTACCTATGGTGGTAGTAATACCCCTAGGGAATATGTTATGTATGAAGAGGCCTGGTACCAGTGTCTAGTTATGACCTTCCTTATTGGCTTTGTGCCTTGAGGAATGGAAGGATGTTACATGTATGTGATTGCTATGTTTTTGCAAGTATGTATGCATGATGATATGTGGTATAGGTGCGTGCTCACTAAGCGTAAGCTTACCCCGTTGTTATTCATCTTTTAGTGGCAGGTACATCTTCAAAGAATAAAGGAAAGGCTCCAGCTTGAAGCTTTTGGATTTGCGGCAGCTCAGCAGCCTATATTTTCTTTTGATGAATGATAGTTTTGGATTCTCTAAGCTTTTCAGTTGAATATTGTTTTTCTCAAACTTATTGGTTTTAAGTTGCAAACTTGTACTCTTTTCTATAAGATTATGGGATTTTATCTAAATGTTTTAATTACAAATCTTCCGCTGTATTTTAAGGTTACTTTCCGTTAAATGAGTGTTTTAAAGATAAGGGATGTTACAGTTGGTATCAGAGCCTTGGTTTAAGGGATTCGGGCATTCACAAGTGGTGAGTGTTTGAACTTAAACCCAAGTGCTCAAGTTTTCAAATAAGTAACCTTTAAAAAAAAAAAACTGTTTCGTGTAAGAAAATGGTTTATAAGGAAAGGGTGTTTTAAAAGAAAAAGTTTTCACGGCTGAGCTGCGGTCCAGAGCATCAAGACGGGGGTGAGCATACTATTCCATATTAGAATTTATGATAAAGCATGTTCAGTTTTTGTGAAAGACCAGTTTTATAACTGTATTGGATGAGTAATTATGTTTATGTATGCTAGATATGGTCAATGTGACAAGGTTATGGTTTCAAGTATGTTTTGTTTGATGCATAATGTGAATTAGAATATGATTATAATGTTTATATGATAAGTGGTAGATATGGAAAATGTTGTGATATATATGTTAAAGGTACCAACTAAGCTGGGAATTGGAACCTTAGTGACGGTGTTGAGTCTAAACATGGAGGGTGTAATTATAATGGTATAAGGGCCCATACCATTGCAATTACATTGTACATGCCGGGACTTGATATAGTTGCAAAAGAATTCTATGAACCAGACAAGGTTGAGGGTTGGGTAGTAACATGCTAGAAAGGGATTTTGTTAAGAGAGTATAAGCAGAAGGTTTTTAAGGAGCATGTAAGAAAGAAAGACAACTAAGCTAGGACCTCTGGACTATGCTAGGAGTTTGCTCAGGAGGGGGGGGGGATGTAGATGAATTATTCTAAAGTATCATGTTTATGTATCAGAATGTTGAACACTAGAAGGCAAGGCAAGAGACCGATTATTGAAGAGGATCAGGAAATTCCTGATCTGAGAGGTGTGATCGCTGCTGAGGTCGGGGAGGTTCTTCACGAGTTACTCCCAAGTCTCTTTGAGCAGGTAAAGCAGGAACTGGCTAATGAAATTCGTAGTCAGGTAGAGGCAGTTGTGGCCAGCAGGGCCAGTGGATCAGGGGGCTTGTCAGGCGTACAACCACGGGGGACAAGCTACAGAGATTTCTCGGCCTGTCAGCCGCCACAGTTTGAGGGGCAGAAGGACCCCGTAACCAGCACTCGTTGGATAGCTGAGGTGGAGGGTGCTTTCCGCACCAGTTTTTGTACCGAGGAAGTCAAGGTTCGCTATGCATCGAACCTTCTAAGGAAGGCAGCGAAAGACTGGTGGAACCTTATTGTTCGTGCTCGGACGCCAGAACAAGTGGATAGCATGACTTGGGAACAGTTCAAGGAACTGTTCATGGAACAGTATGTGCCCCAAATTGAGGTAGAGAGACTCACAAATGAGTTTCTATCTATGGAGCAAACTACGGAGTCAGTGAACGAGATCACTGACAAATTTTTGGAGCGGTCCCTTTTCTGTCCTGAGTATGTCAGGAATGAAAAGGCCAAAATGTACAGATATGGGAGAGTTTTGAAACAGGAGATTAGAGAATTTGTTGTTATGGCAAGGTGCACTGATTTTCAGCAGATGCACGAGGCGGCTCGGGCTAGAGAGCTCGAATTAGAGAGCCAAAGAAAGACAAGAAGGGCAGAAACGGTTCAGACTCAACCTCAGCAGACTAAGAGGTTCAAAACTGGGAGTCATAAACCGGAGGTAAAGAAAGAGTTCAAGAGAGAGCATCCCCGCTGTGGGAAGTGTGGACGACAGCATCCGGGAGAATTCCGTATGGGCTCCGGAACCTGTTACAAATGCGGACAACCGGGTCATATCAGTCGAGACTGCAAGGCGACCGCAAAGATATGTTTTAAGTGCTACAAGCCGGGCCACTTTGCTGACGAGTGCCCAATGAATACCGGGTCGGTCCAGAACTCGGGAACCGCACCGGTGAAGATGCTAGAGGGTGGATTGGGAAAGAAGAACGATGCACCCAGGACTCGGGGGCGAGTGTTCCAGATGACCGTAGATGAAGCAAAGGAGGAGCCAGATGTCGTGACAGGTATTTTTCCTGTTAATGCATCACCTGCCCTTGTCTTATTTGACTCGGGAGCTACTAAATCTTTTGTTTCTTTATCGTTTTGTAAAGACTTTGCTATTGTAAAGGACAAGTTAGAGAGTCCGCTAGAAGTAGAAATAGCGGACGAGGAGTTTCGTTTTGTGAGTGATGTGTATAAAGGTAATGTAATAGAGATAGCCGGAGTGAAGTTTAGTATAGATCTTATTCCTATTGCGATGAGGGAAATAAATGTAGTAGTTGGGATAGATTGGCGTAGTCGGAATGGAGCGCGCATTGATTGTGAAAAACAACAGGTAGTGATTCGAACCCCAAGTGGGGGAGAATTAACTATCTCGAGTGAAGGAAGAAAAGGGGTACCAAAGGTGTGCACTTTGGCCAAAGCTAGAAGATATGTGCACCATGGTGGTAGCAGTTACTTGGCGTATATTGTTGATGAGCGGGAGGAGAAAAAGAAGAGAACAGTGGCAGATGTACCAGTGGTCAGCGAGTTTCCGGATGTTTTCCCGGATGACTTGCCTGGCATTCCTCCCGAGAGGCAAGTGGAGTTCCGAATAGACTTGATTTCGGGGGCGGCACCGGTAGCAAAGGCTCCTTACCGTTTGGCACCTCCGGAGATGCATGAACTGTCTAAGCAGCTGGAGGAACTGTTGGATATGGGTTTCATCCGCCCCAGTAGTTCACCTTGGGGAGCCCCTATCCTTTTCGTGAAAAAGAAGGACGGGTCGATGCGGATGTGCATCGACTATAGAGAGCTTAACAAGCTTACGGTGAAGAACAGATACCCGTTGCCGAGGATCGACGATCTCTTTGATCAACTTCAGGGAGCCGTTTGGTTCTCTAAGATAGATCTTCGCTCAGGGTACCACCGGTTGAAGGTCAGGGAAGAGGATGTTCACAAGACAGCGTTCAGAACCAGGTACGGGCATTTCGAGTTCATCGTGATGCCATTTGGACTGACGAACGCACCGGCGGCATTCATGGATCTTATGAATAGAGTTTGCAGACCGATGTTGGATAGGTCAGTCATCGTGTTTATAGACGATATACTGATCTACTCCAAGTCGAAGGAGGATCATATGGAGCATCTACGAGAGGTTTTGGAGATTTTGCGTAAGGAGCAGTTATATGCAAAGTTCTCCAAGTGTGATTTCTGGTTATAAGAGGTTCAATTTCTTGGACATCTTGTGAACCGAGAGGGTATCAAGGTAGACCCAGCGAAGGTGGAGGCAGTGATGAAGTGGGAAACCCCGAAGACTCCCACTGAGATTAGGAGTTTCCTTGGATTAGCCGGGTACTACCGCCGGTTCATCCAGGATTTCTCCAAGATAGCAGTTCCGTTGACGAAGCTGACGAGGAAGAACGAACGTTTCGTTTGGGGAGAGGAACAGAAAACAGCGTTCGAAACCTTAAGGAGAAAGTTATGCGAGGCTCCGGTGTTGACACTACCGGAGGGAGTTGAAGACATGACAGTCTACTGTGATGCGTCTTATCACGGGCTAGGCTGCGTTCTTATGCAGAGGGGAAGGGTGATTGCCTATGCGTCTCGTCAACTGAAGACGCATGAGGTGAATTACCCGACTCACGAATTGGAGCTTGCGGCAGTGGTGTTCGCTCTCAAGTTATGGCGGCACTACCTGTATGGGGTGAAGTGTACTATCTATACGGACCACAAGAGTCTTCGTTATTTCATGGATCAACAGAATTTGAACATGAGACAGCGGAGGTGGTTGGATGTGGTGAAGGATTATGATTGCGAGATTCTTTATCACCCGGGGAAGGCAAATGTCGTAGCGGATGCCTTGAGTAGAAGAGCGAGTAGTGTTCTACTTCGGGTACTGTTGATGAGACTAACAGTATCAACGTCGCTTCACGACTTGGTAAGAAGGTCTCAAGAGGAAGCGATCAAGGGTGAGAACCAGAAGAAGGAACGGATAAAGGGACAGGTGGATCAGTTAGTGCCCGACAGTCGAGGTCTATTGACTCGGTACGGTCGGGTATGGGTTCCAGTATCGTGTGAGGCAAGGCAGACACTTCTGGACGAGGCGCATAAGTCAAGGTTCTCTATCCATCCCGGTGCTACTAAGATGTATAGAGATCTGAAGACTGACTACTGGTGGCCGGGGATGAAGAGGGACGTGGCTAAGTACGTGGAGAAATGTTTGACTTGTTTAAGGGTCAAAGCAGAGCATCAGAGACCGCACGGGAAGTTACAGCCATTAGAGATACCAGAGTGGAAGTGGGAGCATATAACAATGGATCTGATTACCAAGTTGCCTCGAACACCTAGGAATCATGATGCCATTTGGGTGGTTGTAGATAGGCTGACAAAGAGTGCCCATTTTATCGCGATCCGTGAAAGTTCATCTGCAGAAAAGTTAGCTGACATCTATGTCAGTGAAATTGTAGCAAGGCATGGGGTACCGGTAACAGTGATATCAGACAGGGATGTTCGGTTTACGTCGCGGTTTTGGGGGAAGTTCCATGAAGATTTGGGTACGAGACTTCAGTTCAGTACAACCTTTCACCCACAGACGGACGGGCAAAGCGAGAGAACAATTCAGACTCTTGAGGATATGTTGAGAGCCTGTGTTTTGGATTTTGGGGGCAGCTGGGATACGTATTTACCGTTGGCTGAGTTCTCATACAACAACAGTTTCCATGCCAGTATTGGCATGCCTCCGTATGAGATGTTGTACGGGAGAAGGTGTAGGACTCCTATCTGTTGGGGAGAGGTAGGCCAGCGGGAGTTAAGCAGCACAGAAGTGGTTCAGAAAACGACGGAAAGTATTGAGATGATTCGGGATAGGCTACGAACCGCACAGAGTCGTCAAAAGAGTTACGCCGACAAGCGAAGGTCGTATTTGGAGTTCAACGTGGGAGATAATGTTTTGTTGAAGGTGTCACCTTGGAAAGGGGTGATCCGATTCCGGAAGAGGGGCAAGCTAGGCCCTAGGTTTATCGGACCTTTCAAGGTGATAGCACGGGTTGGGAAGGTTGCGTACCGGTTGGAGCTTCCGCCGGAACTCAGTCTGATACACAACACCTTCCACGTGTCTCAGTTGAGGAAGTGTTTAGCTGACGAGTCGGCGCATGTCCCTATAGATGACATACAGGTCGACGAACGGTTGAATTATATTGAGAGACCGATAGCAATCTTGGAAGGGAAGACCAAATCCTTGCGAAACAAGGAGATTAAAGCAAGAGGATATGTAATCTAAGTCCCTTGATCGATCACATATCAGTTACTCTTTTTGCTTTATAGCTATAAGGTGTGAAATGTGATTCAATCTACTCCTTGCATTTGCATTGTGTTTGAAATTTGATAAAAACTTAAATCTCTTGTTCTTTTGCTGCTGCCTTTATTGATGATTTTGTGGGATCATTTTACTTACGAATCTATGATCTTCATATTCATATCCTTTTTAGCATAGATTTGTCAAATTTGGATCAACATGAAAAGTGGATATAATAAACTAATTTAACATAATGTTGATTCATATCTTTTTCGTTTTGATATTTAAGTTCCATGCAGTAGGTATTTGTTGTTCAAACAGATGATTACTGATATCATCAATCACATCACCTATATTTTCAATTTCATGCAGCATGTCAATTATGGTTAGCCTCTTTGATTTATTTATAAGAAACTAAAAAAAACTCATGGTGAATTATGTTGATTAATAAAAAAGTTGACTTGCGAACTTATTTATTGGTTCTTCCTTCATGCCTAATGCCTATGGCTTATGTTGAGATTTCTCTAACAACTTGAAAACAGGTTGATGGCAAGACGGTGAAGGCTCAAATTTAGGACATAATAAGGCAACTGAGGTACATGGTGATAACCGGTACGTACTTTAGAGGTAGGGGGTGTGGGTTACAATTTCTTAAGTAAAGGTGTTGTTTACTTTTGGGGTTGTTGGACTGATATGTTGTTGACATGTTTCCGTCTTTTGATATGGTTTGGTGGATGCTGCTATTTTTTGTTTTTAGAGATGGAATTCATCAGATTTTGTTGTCATTTGGAGAGGCAATTGAGAAACCTTTTTCTATGTTGTTGGTTCAGAGCTTTTATTTTTTCTGCTGTGCATTTCCATTTTATTTTTGTGGGCTTTTTAAACTGCAGATCCATATCCTGGTCTGGTGTAATACCCCGGGTAAGTCCGTTAGACATTTTCCCTATCCGTTAAGTTTATGTAACAATGATATTTAATGTTTAGGGTAAGTTTGAGATAAATTATAAGGTTAGGGGTGTTTTAGTCCTTAATGAGTAGTTTGAGCCAAAGGTGTAAAATTGAGGTATAAATATCTCAATCTCTTCAGATATCCTCATCTTTCCTCTTTTAGAAATTGTGTGTGTGTGTGAGTTCTGAGTGAAAGAAGCAGGCGAAGAAACCTACGGATAGAGCATCAATCGTTTGGGTTGGATTCGATTTTGAGGTAAACTCCTTTACAGTTTGTGGTTATAATCAGTAGTATTAGACTTCTATCGGATTAGAAAGCTTAATTAATAGCTGTATAGTTTTGATTTGGGTTCTGGATTGGAAAAGCGACCGACTGTGTTCTTGAGACTCCCGGTAGTACCAACTCCCGGTGATGTCAAGTCCCGGTGGAGTCCCGGTATGGCCGACTCCCGGTACCATGGAGTCCCGGTAGTGTTGTGTAACACCCCGTTTCCCAATTTACGTGAATTAACTGTCTCTTTTGGGGTTGAGTTAATTTTTGGGTCGGTATGTACGTGTTCAGGAATCTAGGGGCCAGTTTATCAATTTTGTAAGATGAGGGTGTGTTTTGGCATGTATGTAAAGGGATGGAAACCCTAAACACCCTCATTTGCAGCCATTTCTTTCTTTAGCAAAGAAGAGAGAAAAGAGAAAGGGATTTTCGGAGTTCTTGTGAGCTGCTGTGAAAGATCGACCGATTCTCCTTCGTTAACCGTTGATTCGTCGTGAAATTTGGACAACGACTTCACGACCCTCTAATATACATTCTGACCGGAGGCATTTGGCATCGGAGTTCCCAGTAGAGAGAACCAAGTGTCCGAAGTTGCTGTATTTTTCCAGGCGGAGTTCTTGTGAGCGGCTGTGAAAGATCGACCGATTCTTCTTCGTTAACCGTTGGATCGTCGTGAAATTTGGACAGCGACTTCACGACCCTCTAATATACATTCTGACCGGAGGGATTTGGCATCGGAGTTCCCAGTAGAGAGAACCAAGTGTCCGAAGTTGCTGTATTTTTCCAGGCGGAGTTCTTGTGAGCTGCTGTGAAAGATCGACCGATTCTCCTTCGTTAACCGTTGGATCGTTGTGAAATTTGGACAGAGACTTCACAACCCTCTAATATACATTCTGACCGGAGGGATTTGGCATCGGAGTTCCCAGTAGAGAGAACCAAGTGTCCGAAGTTGCTGTATTTTCCAGGCGAAAGATTTGGTGATTTTGGAAGATTCAAGTTGTGAAAGGTTCTAGGAGGATTGTTGTTCGCGGTCTAGAATTTCAAGGTATGTGTATTATGTTTAGAAATCAATAGAAATGGGGCGTATGAAATTGGATGTTTGGCAAAGTTTTATGGTATTTGGACTATCCTAGCTATGTCATTTCGGGATGAGAGATGGGATAGAATTAGAGTTCCATTTATGGGCTTGTTATGATATGTGTATGTATGAATGTTATAGGTGGTACGAGGTGATTATTATACACTGTGAAGTACTTGGTAATTGACATCTTGACAGGTGAGTACTCTACCTATATTATGTAAGTTATGTGTATGTAGTTGGATTGCATGTGTGATTATGTGTATGTTTGGCTTTACCAAAGGAAAGAGTACCTATGGTGGTAGTAATACCCCTAGGGAATATGTTATGTATGAAGAGGCCTGGTACCAGTGTCTAGTTATGACCTTCCTTATTTGCTTTGTGCCTTGAGGAATGGAAGGATGTTACATGTATGTGATTGCTATGTTTATGCAAGTATGTATGCATGATGATATGTGGTATAGGTGCGTGCTCACTAAGCGTAAGCTTACCCCGTTGTTATTCATCTTTTAGTGGCAGGTACATCTTCAAAGAATAAAGGAAAGGCTCCAGCTTGAAGCTTTTGGATTTGCGGCAGCTCAGCAGCCTATATTTTCTTTTGATGAATGATAGTTTTGGATTCTCTAAGCTTTTCAGTTGAATATTGTTTTTCTCAAACTTACTGGTTTTAAGTTGCAAACTTGTACTCTTTTCTATAAGATTATGGGATTTTATCTAAATGTTTTAATTACAAATCTTCCGCTGTATTTTAAGGTTACTTTCCGTTAAATGAGTGTTTTAAAGATAAGGGATGTTACATGTTGTCTCTCGGTACTCTGGGAAGTCCCGGTACTGGAGAGTCCCGGTACTAGAGAGTCCCGGTACAGTGGAGTCCCGGTGCAATGAGTTCCGGTAGTTTTGGCAGTGTCCGGATATAGTTTTTGAATGTATTGTTGGATTAAGTTGCTCCAAAAACTTCCTGGGGGGCCGCCCCCAAACCCCGCAAGGGCGTTGCCCCTTGACCCCATCCGCTATCCGGGTAGCGGAACCCCCGTAATAGGTCACTGAAGGGAGAACGGTTGAGGATAAGGTTTTAGTAGGCTTTATGTGTTTGACTAGTAAAGCGATATATGTATCTTAAAATGGCTTCAGATTCGGTGGAGTCAAGGTGAAGGATAGGATCTTTTTGAAAGGAGCTTGCAAGTGTTTTTGATAAGCAATCGAGGTGAGTTTTGATTTAAAACGTTTTGAACTGGGATACATATATATGTGTATAGATATATATATATGAGATGATTATGTGGTAGAAATATGATTATGTGTATATAAATGACAATATGATGTAATGAGTTATATATTGTATTTATATAAGCTTTGCACTACACGAGTGCACTTGTTGCCGGGTTCCGGTGTGCGGACCGGTGAGTAGCCGGGTTTCGGTGTGCGGACCGGTGAGTAGTCGGGTTCCGGTGAGCGGACCGACGGGTAACCGGGTTCCGGTGAGCGGACCGGTTGTTGATTTATTAGTTGGCTTGCTACCAACTAATATGGCCATATGTGGAGGAATAAGGTGAATGAGATGTACACGATGCACGAGTCTGGATTGGTATTTAAATACGTGTGGTATGTTTATATTTTACGAAAGGGTTACCAAAGGTTTATCTAAATTATTTTGATACAAAGGATTTACAGGAAAGGTTTTATAATGATTTTGGAAAGGACCGGGATTAACTCACTAGACCCGTTTGGTCTAACCCTCATTTTGTTTTCAAAAATATGTTTTCCAGGTTAAGGATCGGCAGGAGAGGATAAAGTGTAGGAGGCTTTTGATCGATGATGTTTAAGAAGCTTTTATATATTTTGTAATGTCAAGACTAATGAGACCGTACTTGGTTTGTTATGTAACTTTTGTTGTAAATCAATGAGATGTATGCATGTTATGTATTATGATGTATGTTATGGGATTTGGGTTGTTACATCTGGGACCATTTTGCAAATGGTTGGTCTGTTGTCTTCTGGTTTGTCTTCTGTTGTTGGCATGTTTTGAAGTATTTTTCCTCAAAGTTGTTGCTGGTTATTTTTATTGGATTATTAAGATCTGGATGAATGGAAATCGTAGTTGGTCCTGCTTAAATTTTTGGATGTTTGGCTATGGAACTGTTAATCTCTCAAGTGTCTTCAATGCTCATTGTTGCTGTTATGTTATGTTTTTGTCTGCCAAATAATGGGTCATCTTGGCTGGTCACACAGGGTAAGATCCCAAGCTGCAGATTTGGTTCAATTTTTTCTTGGTTTAAACTATGAGTTGTAGTGGTGGATGGTTCTTACCTATTTATGCTCAATAAATATACATTTACTCCATAAATAGTTTTTAACGAATACTTCCATTAATTTTCATATTCTATTTTTGAGTATAAAGTTGATTACCGACAACCCCGACCGACCCTATGTGGTACTCAGCCCCTTTGAACAATAAGTGATGAGACATTTCAGAGCTGAGTCAGCTGACTCAACAGGCTGAGGCGAAAGAAGGGTTCAAGCCTGTCTCCCATGAGATTCGAACTTGATAAAAGTCGTTTCATCCGTTGTCAACTGAGCTACATGTGTTGCCCCAAATTACAATACATGTTTGGTAAACGACCCCTTAGCATGTGATTTCACCCACGCTGCATCGCGCGGGTACACCACTAGTATATATATATATATATATATATATATATATATATATATATATATATATATATATATATATATATATATATAAACCGAAATTTTATCGTAAGAACGATAAATAGGGGTTTTGAATGAAAAGACGAAGTATTTAAAGTGCATAAATATAAATGTATAGTATATATATATATATATATATATATTCCACAATTTCATCATAAAATGATGAAATGGGATCAAGAATATATAAAATGCATAAGTATATATAGATATGTTATATATATGTATATTCCACATTTTCATCATAAATGATGAAATGGGATCAAGAGTAAATAAAATTCATAAATATATAAATATAAGATATACATATATATTCCACAATTTCATCATAAAATGATGAAATGGGATTAGAAATTAGTCTTCAATTATAGTAAGACATTTGTCCTTTGCTGTCCAGATTTTGGTGTCACTTTGTATCCACTTTTGGGTAACCTCCAGGTATAGTTAGGTCACTATATTTTATGTACAAGTGGTTTACTGAGTTAGGAAACCTTTGGCATAAGTTTCATAATTTTTAGAAGTGTTTAAGTACATGAAATAATACTTGACGTAATACACGACAGAAAACTTTGCTGTTTGCGCACTGTTTTTGTGAAAACTGTTTGGTGCATGAAATCTTTGAGTTTTTGAGTGAAACCACTTGGGTTTAAATCCTAACATATAAAAATGATTTCCAGAAAAAGAATTACTCAATTTGGAGTTTTATTGAGTGAGATATGACCCTTTGAAGAGGGGTGTGGAATCTGACAGCAAGCTGTCAAATATGCATGTGCATTCTCTTGATTTTTTTTACCCAAAATTCTTATTCCTTTTTGCATGCAATCCGATTTGACCCTTTTCCATACACTTATTTTCAGTTCCAAAATACATTTTTGAACCATTTAAATTACATGCAAGTTACCCATCATCTCATCTTTTATAAAATCTTGAAAATGGTTCTTTTTGAAGAATGTTGGTGTTTATGCCAAGAACTTCATCATGCATCTTAAAATTGATATTTTTAGCTTATGCATGTTGGTTTAAACATGTTTTTAGTGGATTCAAAGACCTACTCATGAAACCTTTGAACCAAAAGATATGGATTTTCCAAGAAAACTACATGTATGTTTGTTAAAAGTTCATCTTTGATCTTAATATGGGTTTGATTATGGATTAACCACCTTTTTAATAATATGCAAGTGCTATGGTGGTAAATCTACAAACATTAAGATGTGTAAAGATGATTTTTAAATGATTAAAGAAAATGTAGAAGAAGGTGAAAAAACATTCATAAAAAAAATGCAAGAAATGAAAACTTGACAAAAGAGAGTGTGTGGATTTCATCCAACACACTTGTAATTACCTTGAACACTTTTATCTCTTGGAAGAGATGTGTTTAAGGGCTGGAGTTGTTGGATGAAGATGGATGAAGATGGTTGAAGATGGAGAGAGAAAGGGATGAGAAAATTCTAGTGAGAATTTAGAGAGAGTGAGATGTGTTGTAAGTGAATTGTAATAGCATAAGAGAAATACATAAGGAGTGTAGAGAGAGGGGGGGGGGGGGGGGGGGTGGTGGGATGCAAAAATAAAAATGTCATTTCTTGTCTTTTTGATTAAATTTTAAAATACAAGTATTTTTCTTAATAAATAAAAATACAAAGTAATTATATAAAGTAAAGTATTTATATATAATATGATTGAAATACATAAGTTGTCAAATATATAAATACTTGTAGTATATATGTAGGTTAAGTTGGCATTTTATGAGATTTTATGGATAATTTCCTAAATCAAGGGGTTCTTAGGCCAAATTTCTTGAATTTTCCTATCGTACCAAGTTTACTGCTAAAATTGCACTGTTCGAACTCTGATATGAATAAATGAAATATCCAGTGCGGTTCTAACCTGAGGTGTAAATTTGACAGTTGTCACATATCTCCTTAGATATATCATCTTTGTTCACCAAAGAAGGAGATATATCATCTTTGTTCACCAAGCCATATGCAAATGCCAACATCTTTTGTTGCTTGGCGCTGGCAATCATTAAAACAAGCAGGAAGTGTAGCCTAAGATATTTCCTTCATCATGACAAGAACCATTGATGAAATATCTTCTGCTGAGAAACACGTCTCTTCCTTTTTGTATGTAACTAAGATCATTGGCTTGTCACCAAGTCGTTCCATAATCTTGAAAGAATACAAGTTACTGTCAACCTGCAACCATGTCATCACTATGTCTCCTTCCAATAAATTGCTTGACATCTGAAAAAATAAAACGATATAAGCAGCCACATTATCATCTATAATCCTAAATCTTTACAACATACACTCAAACACATATTCATCATGCCATCAGGCAAGGGACCATTATCTCCCACTTCTAGTCGAATAAGGGCCGTTTACCAAACGCTTACTCGGATAAGCGCTTAGCATTTACCAAACCACATTACCTTACCGGATGAATATGGAAAAGACCAAGAATCTTACCCGGTAAGCGTATGGTAAATGGCCCCTATACAACGCAAATACACAAGTCAACCCATCCTTCTCAATTGCACCCTTCTTGTTAGAATTTGTACACAAGTAAGAGCTATTTTTTGGTTGCATAAATTGTTATTTCAGGAGTAAATTAGAGCATGAATGTCTAACTTTTTGAATAAGTTGCATAAAGGGTATGATGATAAGCATCCACAACCACATCATGTAAAACTACAACCAAGTCAACTATGTTGACAGCATGTATGTAACATCCCATTTTCCACAAATACAAATAACATACATTTTATATTATAAACTGATCAAAAGATACATCGTATTTCACATTCGGTCCCATAGTCTTGCAAAAACATAATAAGTAATTCAGTACAAACTTTTTCAAATTAAATTACATGCTGACTAATAACGAAGTCTTGAGTACAAAATACATCCATAACTTCATAACCAACATCTTCACAAAAGTTATCCATCAAGAGTCCTATTTACTTGCTCTTACCCGATCCGCCACCTGGAATACATATTTTTAAAACAGAAATGAGGGTTAGACCTAATGGTCTAGTGAGGAAATCCATGTAAGTTTAGCAAGCCTTTTAAATCCAATTTATATAAACCTTTGTATCAAAATCTGTTTATATAAAACTTTTCATATAACACCCACATACCACACGTAAATAATTACCAATCAAGACTCGTGCTTCGTACACATCTCATTCCACCTTATTCCTCCACAAATGGCCAAATTAATTGGTTGCGAGCCAACTAATCTACTGTACAACAAATACAGTAAACACACCGGTCCTCTGCCCGGCCACGTATTATAGTACAATATAATACTCACGTAATTATAATATCTCAATATTTCATAATTACAATCATAGTCATATTCATACCATTTATCAAATATTCGACATCCACACAAATGTATTCCAGTTTAAAACACTTTGAAGTAATACTCACCTGTTAGCTTAACAAATGCTTCCAAGCCTTTTTTCCACAGATTCAGTCTTTTACTCAGGATTCACAAAATCTGTACAAATCCAATACATATACTTCTTTACTACAATTACACACATAAAGCTTACTTTATAGATGAAGAACTTAAAGTAACTTAATTCTTCCAACATCTCCCCCAAACCCGAACTTAAGTCGAGTCCATAGTACTTTCGGTCCTTACTCAGTCCCTATCCATGAATTAACAAGACACATGCTACTGGACACTTAAAAGCATATAGACTCAACAATTTGACCAAACAACCAAAGTATCCGGAAACCACAGTTTATCCGGACAACACCATTTTTCCGGACAGCATGCCTTTTCCGGACAACATGACTTTTCCGGACAACCTATACAATCCGGACGTCATCCGGACACCAAAGTAATCCGGATACTATCCGGTATCCAATTCTATCTGGAAAACATAGAAAAAGGAAACTTACCCGGATAAGGAAACCGTCCGGACACCTTTAGAACACCATCCGGATACCACCAAGAAAATTACCCGGATACCTTCTTATTGTGTCCGGACACTACTGCTGTTTATCCCAATTTCTACCCAGAATTCGGCTGAGGTTTACACCAGTTCGGTTTTGCTGATTCTAAACCGATAGAAACAATCTAGTAGCAGTTATAAACATAATTTGTAAAGACACATACCTTAATTTCACTTCCAAATACCCAAATGATGTCTTAACCTAGCTTTCTTCTTTTTCTTCTCCTTTTGCTCCCAAAATACATACACACAACTAATATTTTTGCTGAGTAATATGAAACATCTGGATATTCTAAGGATAATATCTATCCATATTTACCCTTTTAACCCTTACACTATTCATTAATAGCCAAAACACCCTTAACTTACAAATAAACCATTTTTTTACCCTAAATATATTATTATAAAATTAATTAAATTTAACGGAACGTGACTTTAACTAACGAACTTACCCGGGGTATTACGTCATCTCCCCCTTAAGAGAATTCCGTCCCGGAATTCGGTTAGGCAAAAAGGTGAGGGTATTTGGTTCTCATTTCTGACTCTGATTCCCACGTAGCATCCTGACCTCTATGATGTTGCCATTGAACTTTCACTTGTCTGATTACTTTGTTCCGCAACTCTTTAACCTTGTGATCAACTATTGCTTCAGGTTCCTCCACATAGTTAAGCTTTTCATCAACTTGAATATCTGGTAGAGAGACGGCCTGATCTGGCGTAACCAAACACTTTCGAAAGTTTGAAACGTGAAACGCGTTATGGATCCTACTTAACTCTGATGGGAGATCCAACCTGTATGCTACCTCACCGATCCTTTCCGTAATTGCAAACGGTCCGATGTACCTCGGGCTAAGTTTACCTTTCTTTCCAAAGCGACTCCTTTCCAAGGGGAGACTTTTAACATTACAAAATCTCCGACTTGGAATTCTAACGGCTTTCGGCGTCGGTCAGCGTAGCTTTTCTGCCTGTCTTGGGCTACTTTCAATCTTTCCCGAATCTGAGTAACCTTATCCACGGTCAATTGAACTATATCTGGCCCCGCTAATTGTTTCTCTCCCACTTCATTCCAACACAGAGGCGTTCGGCATTTTCTACCATACAGAACTTCAAACGGTGCCGCTTGAATGCTGGAATGGTAACTGTTGTTGTAGGCAAATTCAATCAACGGTAAATGCTTATCCCACGATCCCCCAAAGTCAACAATACAAGCATGGAGCATATCTTCTAATGTCCGAATCGTCCGTTCACTCTGACCGTCAGTTTGAGGATGATACGCTGTACTTAACTTTATCTGTGTTCCCATCTCTTTTTGAAAGCTCCTCTAGAATCTTGAAGTAAAACGACTATCACGATCCGATATAATCGAAATTGGAACTCCATGTCGAGTTACAATTTCATTGATGTACAACTTGGCTAATCGTTCCAATGAATCAGTTTCTTTTATCGGTAGGAAGTGAGCAGACTTCGTCAACCTGTCAACAATCACCCAAATAGCATCAAACCCTTTCGGAGTCCTTGGTAACTTCGTGATAAAATCTGTAGTAATTTGATCCCATTTCCACATCGATATTTCTAGTCGTTGCAACTGACCAAACGGTTTCTGATGTTCAATCTTCACCTTCTTACAAGTAGTACAGCCTTCTACATACTGAGCAATGCTTTTTTATCCCAGACCACCAATAAAATTGTTTCAGATCCTTATACATCTTGTTCGTACCCGGATGAATAGAAAAACGGGACTGGTGAGCTTCTTGTAGTACCCGATCACGTAACCCACCCAAACGAGGCACCCAAATTCTGTTCCCCAGACACAGCAACCCACGGTCATCTTTTGCTAGCAATGCTGATAACCCCACTAACCGTTCTGATTTCAAATGTTCTTCCTGATAGGCTTCTACTTGACACTTCAGAAATTCGTCAAAGATATTAGGTAGGAGTTCAGCCCGTAATGAAATAGCTTTTATTGTTCCATTCCTTTCTTGACGACTCAGTGCATCAGCTACCACGTTCGCCTTTCCCGGATGGTAAAGAATTTCATAGTCGTAATCATTCACCAGTTCTAGCTATCTTCTTTGCCTCATATTTAGTTCCTTCTGATCGAAGAGGTGTTGGAGACTCTTATGATCAGTATAAATTTGACATTTGGAACCATAAAGACAATGCCTCCAAATCTTCAATGCGAAGACAACTGCTGCAAGCTCCATGTCGTGCGTAGGATACTGTCTTTCATGATCTTTTAATTGGCGAGAAGCATAAGCAATAACCTTTCCATGTTGCATAAGTACACAACCCAATCCCAGTTTGGAAGCATCACTGTAGACAACGAAATTATCAGAACCTTCTGGAAATGCTAATATTGGCGCGCTACAGAGTTTCTCTTTCAATATTCTGAATGCTTCATCCTGTTCTGCTTTCCATTCAAACTTTAGATTCTTCCGAGTCAGCTTAGTCAATGGCGTCGCGATTCAAGAGAAGTCTTTTATAAATTTCCGATAGTAGCCAGCTAGACCCAGAAAACTACGTACTTTCGTTGGCGTCTTCGGCGATTCCCACTTTTCAATTGCTTCCACTTTCGTTGGATCAACTTGTATACCTTTCTTGGAAACTATATGCCCCATAAATTGAACTTCCCGTAGCCAGAATTCACACTTAGAGAATTTAGCATACAACTTTTCTTTCTTCAGCAACTCCAAAATCAAACGAAGATGTTGTGCGTGATCCTCTTTGGATCGGGAATAGATAAGTATATCATCGATAAATACAATGACAAATTTATCGAGATAAGGATTACATACCCGATTCATTAGATCCATAAAAGCGGCTGGAGCATTCGTCAATCCGAACGGCATTACCAAGAAATCATAGTGGCCGTACCTCGTACGAAAGGCAGTTTTCAGAACGTCTTCTTCTTTAACCTTCAGCTGATGATACCCAGATCACAGATCAATCTTGGAGAAATAGCAAGCTACAACTAATTGGTCGAAGAGATCATCAATTCTTGGAAGCGGATATTTGTTCTTGATCGTACGCTTATTCAGCTCCCGGTAGTCAATACACATTCTCATTGAACCGTCCTTCTTTTCACAAACAAAACTGGTGCACCCCACGGCGAAGAACTGGGTCTGATGAAGCCTTTGTCGGATAGATCTTGTAGTTGTTTCATCATCTCTTTCATCTCTGGAGGTGCCAGACGATACGGTGCACGGGCAATAGGAGCGGCTCCAGGAATCAGATCTATACCAAACTCTACTTGTCTAATGGGCGGAAGACTATTCAAGTCTTCAGGGAATACTTCAGGAAATTCACTAACAATAGGAATATCTCCCAACTTAATCTTTTCAGGCCTACTATCTATCACATAGGCTAAGTAACTCGGGCAACCCTTGCTGACACACTTACGGGCTTTTATCATAGATATTAGGCTAGACTGATGATTCTTACGATCACCATAAATCACTACTGACCTCTTATCAGGTAAAACGACATTGATTATTTTCTTATCACAAACTATGTTAGCATGATTCTCAGCTAACCAATCTATCCCTACTACCACATCAAATTCGATCAAAGCTATAGGAAATAATTGTATCGGTACTCCACAACCCTCTATATTTATCACACAGTTATCAAAAATTTCTTTTACTGACACTTGGTTATCATTTGCAGTATCTACCAGTAAAGCATGTTCTAACATTTTTGGCTCTAATTGCATGTGAGCAGCAAACGAAGGAGACACAAAAGATCGGTTTGCACCGGAGTCAAACAACACTTTAGCACGTGTAGAGTTTATAAAAAATGTACCTGTAACCACATCCGGAGTTTCCTCCGCCTCTTTAGCTGTCATTTGAAATGTACGACCCCTTGTTCTCGGCGGTTCTATTCTTGGAACTACTGGTCTAGCAATTGCTGGTTTCCCTGATGTTCCACCCTGTTGTATTCTTCTTTGCGGACAATCCGACAGCATGTGATCCGGAGAATTACATGAATAACAAAACCGTGTCACGTGACAATCTTTAACAACATGCCCGGTTTTCCCACACTTAAAACAAACTCGAGATTCCACTTGACAATTTCCCTGATGGATACGATTACATTTCGAACACGGTCTTTCCGCTGGTCGGAACGACGGACGGTTATCGAACCTCTGAAACCTGGACTTCCTCGGATCATGTCGTGGCCCTTCCCATTTACTTTTCCCCATACCTTTATCACCAGCATCTCTCCTATTATCCCGATCCACATCTTCCGCGGCATCTACTGCTGCTGAGAAGGTAACGGGTCCTTTTGCAGTTACTAGTCTTCTGACATCTGAGTTTAATCCAAAGATAAACCTTTCCGTCTTCATTGCCTCCGTGGCAACGTAGTATTCCGCGACACAAGAATTTTCTAGGAAGCTAGCGGTGTAGTCCCGAACTGATAAGTTCCCTTGTTGTAAGTTCATGAATTCCCCTTCCAATTGTTTAATCGCTGCATAAGGACAAAATTGTTTTCTGAAAGCTATCACGAATTCCTCCCATGAGTAGGTAGATTGTAGATCAGGCCCTCCTGAATGAGTATAAGCTTCCCACCAGTACAAAGCATCGACTTTTAACATTGCGGTTCCATAAAGTACTCTGTCTTCTTCAGCACACTTACTAGTTTTGAAGATAGCTTCTATTTCCTTCAGCCATCTCATCGCTTTCACTGGGTCCCGGTCTCCTGAGTAAGTAGGAGGCTTACAACTGAGAAACATTTTATAGTCACACTTTTTAAGTACTGTTGCGACAGTAGGAGTAATAGGCATTTCTTCTTCATGTGTAGGATTTGGTCTTTCTATTTCCGTATTATGAGTCTGGTTAAACATAGCCTGGATATTTGCCTGTAATCTTCCCATTTCTGCTGCAAAATCATCTCTAGTAACAAATTCCGTACCGTGCCCCTGAACTCTGCCCCCAGTTCTGCCTCTGCCTCTTTCTCCCCCTCTTCCCCTTCCTCCGGCTGTTGGATTGGTTCTATTCGGGTTTCCTCCTCCTTCCCGATTTGTTTGTCTCGTACCACTTGCCATTCTGTTGATTCAGACAAGGTTAATATACACGTAAGCACAAACCCCATATAACAAGGTATTCTAGTTCAACATGTACCTGTAAGATCACAATTACACTGGCCAGGTGTAATATGAAATTACCTTACATGATGTTCCTTCTACCTTTTATACATAGTATACTGGCCAGGTGTAATATTAAATTACATTACATCCCCAAGTTCTAAAATAATAGGGACATCCTACTTCTCATGCAGTTTAAGTCTAGGTACAGATACTAATACCTAAATCCCTTAAACTAGGGCTCTGATACCATCTGTAACATCCCATTTTCCACAAATACAAATAACATACATTTTATATTATAAACTGATCAAAAGATACATCGTATTTCACATTCGGTCCCATAGTCTTGCAAAAACATAGTAAGTAATTCAGTACAATCTTTTTCAAATTAAATTACATGCTGACTAATAACGAAGTCTTGAGTACAAAATACATCCATAACTTCATAACCAACATATTCACAATAGCTATCCATCAAGAGTCCTATTTACTTGCTCTTACCCGATCCGCCACCTGGAATACATATTTTTAAAACAGAAATGAGGGTTAGACCTAATGGTATAGTGAGGAAATCCCTGTGAGTTTAGCAAGCCTTTTAAATCCAATTTATATAAACCTTTGTATCAAAATCTGTTTATATAAAACTTTTCATATAACACCCACATACCACACGTAAATAATTACCAATCAAGACTCGTGCTTCGTACACATCTCATTCCACCTTATTCCTCCACAAATGGCCAAATTAATTGGTTGTGAGCCAACTAATCTACTGTACAACAAATACAGTAAACACACCGGTCCTCTGCCCGGCCACGTATTATAGTACAATATAATACTCACGTAATTATAATATCTCAATATTTCATACTCTCACGACTTAGAGACTGATATATCATCAGGGATAGTTCATTGTGACACAGAGGATGTTAAATTCTCCTTTGAGGTTCTTAACAGAACCATCTCTCCAAAAGAGAGAATCACAAAGATCCCTATATGTCCAGATTTTTCCAACATGTGTATACAAGTTAAAACATCTACAGAGCTCGAAAATCTGAAAAAGACTTCTGTAACTCCAAAAAGCTTAAAATTTTCAAAACCTTTAAAGAAAGAAAACCCCACTTGGCAACAAAAAGGAAAATTTCCTGAAGCTAACAAGTATTTTTCCTATGTGACAGTGAAGAAAGATGTTCACCACAGAAGAGAGTCACAGAAGGCTGGAACTAAACAAGAATTTTGCAAACAACATTCAAGTATTCATAGATCTTCTTGTAATAGGAAATCAAATGTTAAGAAAGAATGTAATGCCTCTGTGGCTCAGTTCAATGAATTCAATGAAAAGTTCAAACAAATCACATCTCACATTCAATACTGTCATTGTTTTGATCTTATGTTCAAATTGAATAAACATTTCTCAAGATCAGATTGTTTACTTTCTACAATAATTCAAAATCAAAAGTCAGAACCAAAAGAGAAACAATTTGATTCTTCAAAGGATAAAATGTATTTCAAGAATGCCAAGGCAAACTTGAAAAATTCTAACAACATTGGACCCATGTGGATATGGGTACCTAAATCTCTGTGATTATCTTACAGAAGCAACATGTGCAAATTTGGTATCTTGACTCCGGATGCTCAAGGCACATGACTGGCAACAAAAGATTACTATCCACATACAAAGAAACACACGATGGTGGATCTGTAACTTTTGGAGACAACAAGAAAGGACACATCAAAGGCTATGGAGTCATAAAGAAAGAAAAAGTCTCTGTATACAAAGTTGCATATGTAGATGGCCTCAAACACAACCTACTCAGTGTAAGTCAACTCTGTGATACAGGATTTGATGTATTATTCAAAAGAACTTTCTGCTCTCTACAAAGTGAAAACACAGGAATGGAACTTCTGCGAGCTGAAAGAAGAGGTGATCTGTACCTAATGAACTTTAATTCAAAATCCAAAGAAAAAGTCTGCCTTGTAGCATGCAAAAGTGAAGAAGCTTGGTTATGGCACAACAGGTTCTGTCACTTAAACTTTCATACCTTGGATAAACTAGTAAAACTCAATCTAGTTAAAGGCTTGCCAAACGTTAAATTCAACAAAGATCACTTATGTTCGGCCTGTGAAATGGGAAAACACAGAAGGGCCACTCACAAAGGCAAAACAGACGTGTCTTGCACTAGGCCTCTGTACATGCTTCATGTTGACCTCTGCGGTCCAATTGCCATACAAGGCCTAGGTGGCAAGAAATACATACTTGTCCTAATTGATGAGTATTCACGTTTCACATGGGTTGAATTTTATTAGAAAGAAATCAGATGTTCCAATTATATTGATAAATCTAATGAAAAGAATCCAAGTTCTTTATGACTGCAGAATACAGAAGTTAAGAAGTGACAACGGCATAGAATTCAAAAACTGTGTCATTGAAACTTATCTTTCTACAGAAGGAATATCACAGAACTTCTCTGCCGCTCGCACTCCACAACAGAACGGTGTTGTTGAAAGAAAGAATCGAACTCTTGTTGAGGCCGCAAGAACTATGCTATCAGCATGCGGATTATCAATGAATTTTTGGGCAGAAGCAATTTCTACTGCATGTTACACACAGAATTGTTCAACCGTGGTAAAAAGACACCTGAAGACGCCTTACGAATTGCTCAACAACAGACGGCCGAACATCAAATTTTTCCATGTGTTCGGATGCAAATGCTTTGTCTTAAACGACAGAGATTCAAGAGGAAAGTTTGATGTAAAAGCTGATGAAGGCAAATTCATTGGATACTCTGCAACTTCCAAAGCCTACAGAACTTTCCTTACAAAGTCTCGAAAGATTGTTGAAAGCATTAATGTCTCTTTTGATGATTCATTCCAAATGACTTCTGAACAAATCAGTTCAGAACTCGGAATTAAAGGGAAATCCTCTGTCATCTCACGAGCAAAAGAAGACATGGATCTTCTATTTTTAGAGATGTTCCATGAAAACATTGATCCTTCTGTTGGAACCATCAGAGTTTCTGAAGAACCATCCTCTGTCGGACAAAATCCTACAGGTATGACTCTAACTGGTCCAAATAATGCATCTTCTTCTATAAATACTACAGATGCAAATGCCGAAGAAGAAAATATAGAAGATGAAACATCAAGAAAAATGACCACAGAAGCTGCTGAAAATCAAACTCCACAATCCACAGAAGAACCAATTATAGAGGAAATCGAGGACCAAGACTAAACGTCCTCAGAGGAACAAACTCCACCAACACTCATACCAATCATTCCACAAACGATAGAATCAACCACCAAGGCACGAAGAACGACATAGGCTACACGAGAAGAAGAAACACAACAAGCCTCTGAAGAAAGGTTCGATGACATAGATGACCATCTTCCACGCACAACTCAGTGGACAAAAAGCCATCCTCCAAGCCAAATAATTGGAGAACCTTCTGACTCAGTAAAAACAAGGTCTGCCACTGCTAATTTTTGTTTCTTTACAAATTTCATTAGTGTGATAGAACCAAAGAAGATTTCTGAAGCCCTAGATGACCCAAACAGGGTAGACGCCATGCAAGAAGAACTTCTGCAATTTGAGCGTAACAGAGTATGGACTTTAGTACCTCTGCCACGAGGGAAACAGGCCATTGGGACTAAATGGGTCTACAGAAATAAGAAGGATGAAGATGGAGTAATCATCCGGAACAAAGCCAGGTTGGTAGCAAAGGGATATCGACAAGAAGAAGGCATAGACTACGATGAGACTTTTGCCCCTGTCGCACGGCTCGAAGCAATAAGAATATTCTTAGCCTTCGCAGCCCACAGAGGTTTCAAAGTCTATCAGATGGACGTAAAATCAGCTTTTCTCAACGGTGAAATCCAAGAAGAGGTTTACGTAAATCAGCCACCAGGTTTTGAAAGCTCAAAGTTCCCAAAGCATGTATACTACCTTGAAAAGGCTCTATACGGATTAAAACAAGCTCCAAGAGCATGGTACGAACGACTTTCCACCTTTCTTCTAGACAATGGCTACAACAGAGGTACAACAGATACTACCTTATTTTATAAACGCAGAAACAGTGAGATAATGCTTGTACAAATATATGTCGATGACATAATTTTTGGGTCTACAAATTCAGAAGAGTGCAAAAGTTTTGAAAAACTAATGCAAAGTGAGTTTGAAATGAGTATGATGGGAGAATTAACGTTCTTCCTCGGACTTCAAGTCAAACAATCTTCAGAGGGAATTTTTATAAATCAAGCTAAATATGTCTCTGACATTCTTTCCAAGTATAGCTTCTCTGATACCTCTGCAATGAAAACTCCAATGGCCACTGGAAACAAGTTATTCTTAGATCCAGATGGCATCTCTGTAGAATGCACTCTCTATAGAGGCATGATTGGATCTCTGTTATACTTAACAGCAAGCAGACCTGACATTATGCATGCCACATGTCTTTGTGCACGTTATCAAGCTAATCCAAAGAAATCACATTATGATGCTGTAAAGATAATCTTTAGATACCTAAAGGGGACCAAAAATCTTGGTCTCTGGTATCCACAAAACTCTGGTTTTAGTCTTAAAGCTTATACAAATTCAGACTATGGAGGATGTATGCTCGACAGAAAAAGTACCTCTGGGAGTTGTCAATTCCTAGGTGGTAAACTGGTAAGTTGGACTTCCAAAAAGCAGAACTGTGTCTCAACATCTACGGCAGAAGCTGAATATGTTGCTGCTGCTAGTTGTTGTTCTCAAGTTCTGTGGATGAAGACTCAACTTAAAGACTACGGCCACATTCTTCTAAAGATACCCATCTTCTGTGATTCCAAAAGTGCCATTGCTATCTCTGCCAACCCTGTGCAACACTCAAAAACCAAGCATATCGATATAAGGTACCATTTCTTGAAACATCATGTTGAATACGGTACAATAGAAATGCATTTCGTGCCCACAGAATATCAACTCGTTGACTTATTCACCAAAGCACTAGACGAGAAAAGATTCAACTTCTTGGTGGGTAAGTTAGAAATGATTAACATGGTGTGAAAATCCTCTGTAAATATAGTTTTATCTTCTGTAAATAAGTTATATTTCTATTCTTAATTAAGCTTATCGCTTTGATTGATTTATTTCTGTATGTAAATTCTCTGCAAAAATAATTCATGGGAATACAGAACTTCTGTGGGTCCGCTCAGATCCTCTGATGACCCTTACAAAACTTCTGGTAAAATGACATGCTCAATACAAAACTTATCATTTCCTTGATCCAAGCATAGATCAAGGGGGAGCAAAAGGAAGATTCTTGATCTACAGAGGTGATTAGATCAAGGGGGAGCAAAAAGGAACCCTGAAATAATCTACAGAGGTAAATCTTTCAAAGAGAAGCCAAAGAAGAATGTCGATAATTCTCTATCGACAGAGGTCAGACAAATCAGCCGAGAAAAGAAGAACCATAAGGTATGCCACTCGCACAAAAGATTTTTGAAAACAGTTTTCTAGGACACAAATTGTCAAATATGTCCTAAATATACTGTGAATAACATTCCAAAAATCAAAAGCTCAAAAAGTTTCATAAAATTCGAATTAGGAGAAATTTAAGGTCATAGAGCTTCTGCTGAGCTCAACAGAGGTTCTGCAAGAAATATGCTCTGTGATCGCAAATTAACCCTCTATCGATCTTTTGGAATATTCTCTCGGAAACCAAAAACACACAACATGACCTTCTCGAACATAACCTTTTTCAAAACAATTTTCTCGGACACCAACTTTCAAATATATCCGAAAAACATCTCTTAAACCAAATCAAAAATTGGATGATCAAAAAGTTTAATAGAATTTTTGTTATGAGATTTTTTCCCTCATAGAGCTTCTGCTGGCCCTCACAGAGCTTCTGCAAGTTCTATCAGAGCCACAAAACCTCTGCGAGCAAATTTCTTAACTAAAAATTCTATTTGATCCTCTCCAAGG
Source organism: Saussurea involucrata (assembly GCA_033807775.1). Lineage (NCBI taxonomy): Eukaryota > Viridiplantae > Streptophyta > Magnoliopsida > Asterales > Asteraceae > Saussurea > Saussurea involucrata. Next base: position 60,421,543 of record CM066313.1, on the reverse strand, counting down.
TCTTTACAATCGTTTTGATTAAAGAAGAACCAACAGAGTCATGATAACAATGAGATATATGAGAAAGGGTTAAACTTCAAGATTTTCAAAATCACAGAGCTTCTGTAAGTCACACAAGCTCTGCCATTTTGTTAATTTGGGCATTTCTGTAGTAATAACGGTTATTTTTACTGAGAGTGAAACTCATATGGCTAAGAACAACTCCACGCGCCTAGCATTAATGGGCCACGCACGACGTCCTGTCATCTTCTGACAAGGCCTACGTGTCCCATTTTGATTGGGCGTACATGGAACGTTTTTCTGTGGAAAGTTGAACCCGCCGTTTGAACTTGAGTACGGATTCCAAACTTTAATCCATTGCCATATATTTTACTCTTTCAAATTCTACCGTTTTACCATCCTATAAAAACCAAGCTTACCCTCTCATAAAACGTTTTACAAACTCTCATCTTCTTCTCCGGCGAAACCCTGCAAAAGCTTGCAAAAACCTTGTTCTTAAAATCAAATGGCTTCATCTTCTCAAGCTAACTCTCCAGTACTCTCTCCGGCAAACTCACCGGAACACTCACCTGCACATTCAGAACATTCTGAAAACCCCAACCTTGCAAGAAATATTGAACAACAAGATTCCGGGGACTCAGCAGACTTTGCTCCGACGACACACTTGCAAAACTTTATAGCAAAGGATCATTTCGAAGCCATTCTTCCAATCAAATCCAACAACTGCTATTTGGTCCCCTCACCCACTGCTTTCGGCGAAGCCCATGCCATACTTCTGAACATCATGATGAATCATATCCTCTTCCCTCTACCATCAAGAACCCCGAACAAAATTCTAGTCCGTTATTTGAACCAGTTTTGGCAAAGCTGCAGATTTGATAAAGACGATTTTGTTATCAAAGGGTACATCTCAAGACCTGACAAAACTGAACATCTTGAAATCAAGTTCAACAGAACAATGTTCTCACTTGAATTCAACCTACCAACAAGGGGTCTTCTGGGATTGAAAAGTTATGCAGAGCAACCAACAGACGAAGAGCTCTGTCGATTCGTAGAAATGCTTGGGTACAACACCCAACTACGAAAGAGAAATGACTTCCGCAGAGGCCGATTGCCACCTCTGTGGAACACTCTGTTCTCTATTCTTAACAGATGCCTGACAGGGAAGATAGGCAGTATTGACCAAAGCTCACATCAAATCTTGAGCATCATGTATGGGGTTTACTATGATCTTCCACTAGATTATGCGACTATAATGATGCAAGAGATCATAAACACCATTGACAGAAAGAACAACACAAGAAGGGTCAAAGAAAACGATCCCAACTTTCTACCTCCTCTGCAATTCCAAAGAATATTGGGAGTTCTATTCGAACCTCTGTTACTCATACAGAACTGGCCAATGGAAGGGCCGACTCCCAAACAGTTCCCGGTGAACAAGAATACCCCCACTGATCATGCTGATGGGTACTCACACTGCAGACCTCTGTCCAAGAAGCTTCTGAGCTATGCAACGAATAGATCCCTTAAGAAAGAGTATATACGCGATCATAGAACTCCTAAACCGAGTCCTATGACACCCCCGCGTTTAGGTGTCCCCCTAGGAACAATGATAGCAAAACCTATGTCTACACAAGAAGAGAAAGATAAGAAGTTAGCAAAGCACATGGCTATTCAACTCAGCTTCATAGCCAAACGTGCAGAACTAATGGGAAAGAAATCTTCATCAAGAATCTCTGCATCTACTCCAAAGTCAAAGAAGAGGAAAACTGCAGAAGGCACCTCCACAAGCACTGCAGAAGATCGAACTTCACCTCCCCATGCCACATAAATTGGCTCCTCTGCTCCTCCCTCTTCACCAAAACAGAAGAAGAAAAGATCGAAATCAACAGAGGAAGGGGCACCAAAACCTAAGAGAAGAAAAACCAAAAAGAAGCATGGTAAATCACTTGAAAAGTTGGTTACCATTGCAGAAGAGGAAATCATAGAGGAAAGAACTGCAGAAGAAGAAGATGCAGAAGTAGGAATGACAAAAGAAGGATATCAATCACCAAATCAATCTCCAGATAGATTTGCTCACCAAGGAGACCTGAATGATTTCCTACAGAACCCTGAGATTGCCAACACCCTTAATACAGCAGGGTGGACGGCACAACCTCTAGATCACCACTCCCCAGAAGAACAATTTTTCTCCATCTCTGGCATCGACACTCATCTCCAAAAAGATGATCAAACACCCAAAAATCAATCTGCGGTAACACCTGTTATTTTACAGAACCCCTTCATGCAACAAGGATCGGACGTCCACAAAAGGAGTCTAAACCCAGCTTCAGAAGAAACAGAACAAACCGAAGCTGAGTGGAATACAACTGAAGTAACAGAGGCCATGGTTGTAGAAGAAACAAGGGAGACAGGGATAGAAATCTCAGAGGTAGATTCAGATGAAGAAGAAGCAGTCTGGATACGAAAAGGCCTCTACCATCCAGATGTTATGAGATTATACGGCACTAATCCAATGTACGACTCATTACGCTCAGAGCAAGGAACTTCAACAGAAGAAGGAGCACCAACCCATAGGATAGCTACAGAGGCTGAAATGATAGACAGTGAATTAGTGCTTGGTTGCTTAACAGAGGAAGGAGCAAGAAAAGATGCCTGGATAAATAGAGGCACACAACCAAAACCAACTCCCAGTGCAACCCACATTTCTAACTCCGCAGGTCTAGCTGCAGAAGGAGTTATTGAAAAAGAGCAGCACAGCTCGATCCTAACCCAACCCATCCAGCCAGAGGTTGCTCTTTCAACCTCTGTGCCCACAGAAACCAGGGAATCCATTCCTAGGGAGTCTCCTCAAAGAGACTCACCTATTGTTCGTGATCACTCGCCCCAGATCACACTAGAAATCCCCACAGAGGAATTCGTTTCCTCTACCACACACACGTTAAGGCCAACACTTCTTTCAGAGAGAAGTAGTGAGCACAGAGACGAAGAGACTCTAGACAAGTCTCCTAGTCAACAGAAGGACATTCCAATACCCACCTCTGGAGTGGATTTGGACACTGTTCTTCACAGAACTTCTGTAGAGAACGAAACTCAGGTTTCCTCTCAAGGATCAGAAGGAAATCCTTCCACCCCTATCGTACAAACAAGGGTGAATGAAGGTGTCCCAGGAACAGGGACTCACTCTGGAGACGAATGTGTTCCTCCAGAGGTTACACAAGGAACACAAGTATCAAGGGATGAGTTCCAAACCCTTGTCACCTCTGTGAACCAAACAATGAAAGAGTTGCAAAGCTCTTTCAAATCCTTTGCAGAGACAACATCTACGGCACTGCTGAATCTGAACACCAAAATGGATAATCTGTCCACAGAGGTCAAATCCGCCATCTCAGAGATGAAGTCTTCTGCCGCAACCTCTGCCAAAGCTACAGCCACTTCTGCCGCTCAGGAATTCGGAACAACTACAAATTCTGCGTTCAGGGACTCTGTCAAAAATTTCCTTGAACAAATGAATACGCAATCCAATAGAACAGAGGGCATTACTCTTGCAGATTTACAGAATGCCCTATCACAAGTCCAAGCAGAGGCAATACGCAACACGACAATGATACAGCCAAAAGACTATATGACCAGAGCACAGCTAACAGAGCTAGGACAGAACGTCATAAACCAGGTCACAGAAGTCATTGTCTCCTTCACAACTGCAAATGCCAACTATGTGAAGGACTTCAGAAAAAGTGTCGGCAGAATGCGTTTCAAGACAGAAGCAGAGCTTGCGACACTAATTGGCCTCTGCGATGATGTCTGTGAAAAATTGAAGGCAGCAGGAACTGAATTACCGAAGAAGCCCAACACTTCCTGCAAAGCAGAGGGTACTTCTGAGATGAATCAGGATGACTATGATGATGACCATCCTGGTCCATCAGATAATCCTGAGGGGGAGAATCTAAGGGAGAAAGCTACGAGCAGAGGAATTCAATCTCCAACAATCGCAGCAGAACCAATCAGCCAAGCCCATCCAGAACAAACCCAACAACAACAAACCCAAAGAACCACAGAGAAAACACCCATCTCTGTGGATTCAACCCCTGAAGAACCCAACATTCCAGAAGCAGATAAGCAAACCACAAAGGCAACAACCACCCCTAAGGTAATTATTTTGGAAGAATCCGATCAACAAACCACAGAGAAAACACCCACCTCTGTGGAATTCTCTACAAAATCAACAGAAAAACCCCAAACCATACCGAGAATAAAGTCGATTGCCGCCAAACCAAAAAGGGCAACGACCTCTGCCAAACCAAAAAGTGCAGCAACTTCTGCTTCTGATGTTCTGAAAAGAATGCACACAACAATGAGTGATCGAATGGCACAGAGAGAAGAAGAAAGGAACAGGTTCACTTTAGCTTTCAGAATGGAAAGAAGATTTGATGTCAATACTTCATCAACAGAAACTGAGCTCACAGAAGAAATCACCAAACAACCTCCAACAGAGGTTACAGAGCAAGTCAAGCCAACAGAACCATCGCCACAAAAGTCCTCTAAGTCACAATCGTCAAAATCCACAGAGGCAACCTCCATCAAACCAACAAAAGTGCCAACCTCAAAACCCACAGAAGCAACAGGTTCTGCCACGACAATAGCAAAAGATAAGGGCAAAGGGATACTGACAGAAGAGCCTAAGAAGAAGAAAACATTGCCAAAGCCAACAGAGAAACTAATGAAGAGTGCGATTGACGCCTTTCAAACCCCAAAACCCGAAGAAGTTGACTGGGCACATGGATTGAAGCCTCTGTCAGAAATTCCTCTAACTGGTAGAGCTGCAGAAGTTGTTCAACAGATGGAGAGTCTCAGAAGACAAATTCCACGACCTGGTCCAACACATGAAGAGATGGAAGAAGTGGTATACAAATACCTCTACAAACAATCCTATCAGACAAATCATCCAGTAGATCATGTGACAGATCCAAGGATCAGAGAAGAATTTGAGAACATCTTCACACGAACAAAGCCAAGAACCAAAGCAGATGTCTTCTCAATTCACAAGATCAAAAAGGTGATCTTCTGCAGATTCTCCTTCACAAGAACCTATCCAAGGGTCAGGTACAATCTTTACAAAGTCAGAAGAGAGAACAATTCAGAATCTACCTTCGCTGATGCTGACTTAAGAAACATCAATCCTTACGATCTACCTGACCTTCTGCAATGGACAAAAGACAACTACAACACAGAGCCAAATACCAGAGCCTATCAAGTATTGAGAAAAGCGATGAGGGAAAAGCTTCTGCTATACAGCATGATAGATTTTCAGCTGGGAAAGGATCTTGGTCTCAAACATCTAGATCTACGACCACCAGAGGATCGCTGCCCACCAGACGCTGTGCCCAACACAATCATCAGAGAACCAAGATTTGGGTTAGTATTTCAAAACCCACAAGGCCAGGTTAAACTTTTTGTACTCATGGATTGTCAGAAGTACGCAACCAGTACTCTGAACAAATTCAGAGCAAGCCTTGTAAAATACAGAGGTACAGAGAAAATGGATAGAGATGATGCAGATACTTTCATCAGAGAAATAGATGCCACAATCCGCCTAAGAGAACTCTGCATCAGATTCTACAAAGAGATCAGAAGAGTCGGCAGAGACAACAAAAGCTACAACGATTTCAAAGATGCCAAAATCTGATTCTCAGAACTCCTATCTCTGCAAACAAAGTCAATTTATCTTTCATTGTACTCAAATGTAAAATGCCTCTGGCATATTTCTAAATGAAAGAAATTTCGAGGTATTGTTTAACCTCTGTCTTATCTAACTTAGCCTAACTAAACTCAAAAATAATTTTTTTATTTTTCACTACTTAGGGGGAGATTGTTAGCTTCAATCTTCCAAATCATAGAAGTATTTAGAAGTAGTGAAAAATAGGCTAAGTGAAGAAAACCTCTCACAGAGGCTCTGCCGACATTACCGAGAGATCAAGGTCAAGAAGCTACAGAAGCAACAGAGGCTTCCTACAGAACCTCTGTTGTACTCGCCAAGAAGACCCAAGACTCGGAATCAGGAGAAGACTGCTATACGAAGGACCAAACCTCAGAACCTGTGTAACACTTCACAGAGCCTCTGAGGTCCTCAACAAAGACTTCAAAGATATTTATAATATCTTGCTACTGTTCTAGGACCCGTTCATCAACTTGCATGGCAACATGCCCTGTCCAACGTCGACGTGTCAAACTCTGATTGGATTCAATAGGGTTTAGTACATAATAGACGTCTGCTGCATTAAATGCAATACAGCACGTCTGAATGTTCTTACCATCCCTCCAACTGTTCACGACATCCGTTCAACTATTCATCAGTACCGTTCTGAATAGTAACCTGCTTTATGGTCCCCTTTAGAGTAGTATATAAGGAAGACTCATGTTGAGTTCTTCCTTAATCAATCGATCAATTAATCAATCGATAACAATATCATCAAGAACACAAAGCTTAAACACTTTAAGAGTCATATTTGTTTTAAAGCTTTCCTTACTCTTTGTTCTTAATCTGTTCTTAACATATATATTCAGTAAACCTTGAGTAATTATATTTTGTTCACTGTTTATCTATATTCCGCTCTAAATCTATCAAACATATCTGTTAGTTCTTCAAATACGCTTCCGCATCAAACATTAAACTTGAACTAATAGATCTGATAATCTTGTTTAAACAAAAAGGGAACCAACAATAGTCATATTCATACCATTTATCAAATATTCGACATCCACACAAATGTATTCCAGTTTAAAACACTTTGAAGTAAAACTCACCTGTTAGCTTAACAAATGCTTCCAAGCCTTTTTTCCACAGATTCAGTCTTTTACTCAGGATTCACAAAATCTGTACAAATCCAATACATATACTTCTTTACTACAATTACACACATAAAGCTTACTTTATAGATGAAGAACTTAAAGTAACTTAATTCTTCCAACATCTCCCCCAAACCCGAATTTAAGTCGAGTCCATAGTACTTTCGGTCCTTATTCAGTCCCTATCCATGAATTAACAAGACACATGCTACTGGACACTTAAAAGCATCTAGACTCAACAATTTGACCAAACAGCTAAAGTATCCGGAAACCACAGTTTATCCGGACAACACCATTTTTCCGGACAGCATGCCTTTTCCGGACAACATGACTTTTCCGGACAACCTACACAATCCGGACGTCATCCGGACACCAAAGTAATCCGGATACTATCCGGTATCCAATTCTATCCGGAAAACATAGAAAAAGGAAACTTACTCGGATAAGGAAACCGTCCGAACACCTTTAGAACACCATCCGGATACCACCAAGAAAATTACCCGGACACCTTCTTACTATGTCCGGACACTACTGCTGTTCATCCCAATTTCTACCCAGAATTCGGCTGAGGTTTACACCACTTCGGTTTTGCTGATTCTAAACCGATAGAAAAATCTAATAGCAGTTATAAACATAATTTGTAAAGACACATACATTAATTTCACTTCCAAATAACCAAATGATGTCTTAACCTAGCTTTCTTCTTTTTCTTCTCCTTTTTCTCCCAAAACACATACACACAACTGATATTTTTGCTGAGTAATATGAAACATCCGAATATTCTAAGGATAATATCTATCCACATTTACCCTTTTAACCCTTACACTATTCATTAATAGCCAAAACACCCTTAACTTACAAATAAACCAATTTTTTTACCCTAAATATATTATTATAAAATTAATTAAATTTAACGGAACGTGACTTTAACTAACGAACTTACCCGGGGTATTACAATGTACACAGTATTACAATTTCCATCGAAACCATGATTACAAATGAAAATAAGCTAATTCAATAAACTTACAAATGAAAATCATATTTACCTCAAAAATTAAACAAAGATTGATGGGAGATTGAGGCAAAAAATATATAGAAAAAAGGCAAGGGATTCCAAAACCAATATTACGAATCAAAATCATCTAATTCAAATGTGAAGAATGAAGAACCTTTACATCAAAATCAAGAATCTTCACAAAGGAATAGATGATTAAGATATTTAAAATACAATAGATTTCATACTTATGTACAAAGATTAGCCCAACGTCTAAGAAAAGAAAATGTACACACACTATTTAATAAGATATGTTGTCAATCCCTCACTTTATCTATGAGAATGCATATATCATCATCAAAAGCCATCTTAAGAACCAGACTGATGCACTTGTTAACAATTACTACATTTAAATCTAACCATTATGTACCTTTGGCGTAAGCAATGCAGAAGGTCCCACGTCCCACGTAATATAACTTAGGCTCTCAATGCCTTAGAATGGGATTATCCCCATTGCTCTACTTGAAAGCAGATCATAAATTTAGCACGAAAAATCGAGTAAACAGAAATCGAACAAATAAATTGAATTCATGGCAAAAATCCATAACTAAATGCAAACAGAAACTGAGATAAAGTAGAGAAAAATCGAGAGAGTAGAGAGAAATCGAATAGAGCTATTCCATCTTATTCCACCAATGCTAAATCTGAATAAAGGTCCAATCATAATTACAAAATTGGAACCAAAGGGAAGACTTATCATGATAATACAGTCTTTGCCTATTCTTTTACCAACACATCTCCAACCTCCATTTTGATTCCCCATTTCCAAAAATTAAAAAACAAATAGTCAATCTCTACAAGTTACCATCCCTTGATACAATTTAGATTCAACCTAATCCATCTAAAATGACAACAACAGTTTTCTGTTTTTGTAGCTGCAACCCCCTTGTTCTATGTCTCCTCCAATACACATGCAAACATAATTTAGAAAAGATGCAAACTACTCTATCATGCATCACGTGAAGCAAACCAATATTAGCTTGTGAATTTTATGTGGGAGCCACATAAATTTACAATTTACAAACTGAAACTCACTTCATCATCATTCACTATTGTCAGAAGCCTTGGCCTTACCCACCATTTTTCCAGTTATACCATCAGCACAATTCCATCATATGAATAACATAAAAAAAACATTACGAAAATGATTATCGAGTTCTTCTATACCACTCTTCAAGCAGATCTCCAACTTGTTATTGGCATTTCCTCGTATAACAACTCTAAAATCACCCTCAAGAATGGGCAAGGAAGACAGTGTATAGAGCAAATTGGCGAGACATGTAGAATTAAGAACCCTAGTAAACAATTCAGGTTCAAAAATTACTGCTTGAAATCTTTCTTGAAACGAATTAGATCACACATTTCACTACCATAACAAAAAGCCCCCAATAATTTCTTTCAAACGCTGAACATTTCAAGGTTTATCAACAAAAATCACTTCAAAGATATAATTGTGTACAAAATTAAAACAAACAGGGGAAAACTCACCTTATGTTATCCACGGCTTAAAACCCTTGTCTGCAAAACATGTAAAAAACCTAAGAGAGATAATAAAAGAAGTAGCAGAGCATTCCATTCCTAAAACCTGATTCAACTTGTTCTCAGCCCCAAACGGTGTCTTTACCAAGTTATGATGTCTTCCAACTTGGCTAACTTTCTTCCAAACTAAAGAATCACAGGATCGGGCGGAGGAACTAACAAATGGAGCGGATTGAAGATAGAACGTAGAATAATAGGGTTTTTTTTAATAGGATAGCACGTCAATAAGTCTGAAAGGGCATGGGCTGAAAGGGCATGGTCTGAAAGCATGGAGGAGAGGTCAGAAACGGCATGGGCTAGAGTGTACTCTATATATTAGCCCATTTTAAACTCATTGCATACAAGACTTGTACATTATGCTCTTTTAAGTGAATTTAAGACTTTTAAGACTTTTATGCTTGAAAGTCTTGTACCTTATGCTTAGAATTTGGTTTTTAAGACTTTTATCTAACATGCTTTATAAGGTAGATACACAAGTCAACCCATCCTTCTCAATTGCACCCTTCTTGTTAGAATTTGTACACAAGTCAGACCTATTTTTTGGTTGTATAAATTGTTATTTCAGGAGTAAATTAGAGCATGAATGTCTAACTTTTTGAATAAGTTGCATAAAGGGTATGATGATAAGCATCCACAACCACATCATGTAAAACTACAACCAAGTCAACTATGTTGACAACATGTACACAGTATTACAATTTCCATCGAAACCATGATTACAAATGAGAATAAGCTAATTCAATAAACTTACAAATGAAAATCATATTTACCTCAAAAATTAAACAAAGATTGATGGGAGATGGAGGCAACAAATATATAGAAAAAAGGCAAGGGATTCCAAAACCAATATTACGAATCAAAATCATCTAATTCAAATGTGAAGAGCGAAGAACCTTTACATCAAAATCAAGAATCTTCACAAAGGAATAGATGATTAAGATATTTAAAATACAATAGATTTCATACTTATGTACAAAGATTAGTCCAACGTCTAAGAAAAGAAAATGCACACACTATTTAATAAGATATGTTGTCAATCCCTCACTTTATCTATGAGAATGCATATATCATCATCAAAAGCCATCTTAAGAACCAAACTGATGCACTTGTTAACAATTACTACATTTAAATCTAACCATTATGTACCTTTGGCGTAAGCAATGCAGAAGGTCCCACGTCCCACGTAATATAACTTAGGCTCTCAATGCCTTAGAATGGGATTATCCCCATTGCTCTACTTGAAAGCAGATCATAAATTTAGAACGAAAAATCGAGTAAACAGAAATCGAACAAATAAATTGAATTCATGGCAAAAATCCATAACTAAATGCAAACAGAAACTGAGATAAAGTAGAGAAAAATCGAGAGAGTAGAGAGAAATCGAATAGAGCTATTCCATCTTATTCCACCAATGCTAAATCTGAATAAAGGTCCAATCATAATTACAAAATTGGAACCAAAGGGAAGACTTATCATGATAATACAGTCTTTTCCTATTCTTTTACCAACACATCTCCAACCTCCATTTTGATTCCCCATTTCCAAAAATTAAAAAACAAATAGTCAATCTCTACAAGTTACCATCCCTTGATACAATTTAGATTCAACCTAATCCATCTAAAATGACAACAACAGTTTTCTGTTTTTGTAGCTGCAACCCCCTTGTTCTATGTCTCCTCCAATACACATGCAAACATAATTTAGAAAAGATGCAAACTACTCTATCATGCATCACGTGAATCAAACCAATATTAGCTTGTGAATTTTATGTGGGAGCCACATAAATTTACAATTTACAAACTGAAACTCACTTCATCATCATTCACTATTGTCAGAAGCCTTGGCCTTACCCACCATTTTTCCAGTTATACCATCAGCACAATTCCATCATATGAATAACATAAAAAAAACATTACGAAAATGATTATCGAGTTCTTCTATACCACTCTTCAAGCAGATCTCCAACTTGTTATTGGCATTTCCTCGTATAACAACTCTAAAATCACCCTCAAGAATGGGCAAGGAAGACAGTGTATAGAGCAAATTGGCGAGACATGTAGAATTAAGAACCCTAGTAAACAATTCAGGTTCAAAAATTACTGCTTGAAATCTTTCTTGAAACGAATTAGATCACACATTTCACTACCATAACAAAAAGCCCCCAATAATTTCTTTCAAACGCTGAACATTTCAAGGTTTATCAACAAAAATCACTTCAAAGATATAATTGTGTACAAAATTAAAACAAACAGGGGAAAACTCACCTTATGTTATCCACGGCTTAAAACCCTTGTCTGCAAAACATGTAAAAAACCTAAGAGAGATAATAAAAGAAGTAGCAGAGCATTCCATTCCTAAAACCTGATTCAACTTGTTCTCAGCCCCAAACGGTGTCTTTACCAAGTTATGATGTCTTCCAACTTGGCTAACTTTCTTCCAAACTAAAGAATCACAGGATCGGGCGGAGGAACTAACAAATGGAGCGGATTGAAGATAGAACGTAGAATAATAGGGTTTTTTTTAATAGGATAGCACGTCAATAAGTCTGAAAGGGCATGGGCTGAAAGGGCATGGTCTGAAAGCATGGAGGAGAGGTCAGAAACGGCATGGGCTAGAGTGTACTCTATATATTAGCCCATTTTAAACTCATTGCATACAAGACTTGTACATTATGCTCTTTTAAGTGAATTTAAGACTTTTAAGACTTTTATGCTTGAAAGTCTTGTACCTTATGCTTAGAATTTGGTTTTTAAGACTTTTATCTAACATGCTTTATAAGGTAGATACACAAGTCAACCCATCCTTCTCAATTGCACCCTTCTTGTTAGAATTTGTACACAAGTCAGACCTATTTTTTGGTTGTATAAATTGTTATTTCAGGAGTAAATTAGAGCATGAATGTCTAACTTTTTGAATAAGTTGCATAAAGGGTATGATGATAAGCATCCACAACCACATCATGTAAAACTACAACCAAGTCAACTATGTTGACAACATGTACACAGTATTACAATTTCCATCGAAACCATGATTACAAATGAGAATAAGCTAATTCAATAAACTTACAAATGAAAATCATATTTACCTCAAAAATTAAACAAAGATTGATGGGAGATGGAGGCAACAAATATATAGAAAAAAGGCAAGGGATTCCAAAACCAATATTACGAATCAAAATCATCTAATTCAAATGTGAAGAGCGAAGAACCTTTACATCAAAATCAAGAATCTTCACAAAGGAATAGATGATTAAGATATTTAAAATACAATAGATTTCATACTTATGTACAAAGATTAGTCCAACGTCTAAGAAAAGAAAATGCACACACTATTTAATAAGATATGTTGTCAATCCCTCACTTTATCTATGAGAATGCATATATCATCATCAAAAGCCATCTTAAGAACCAAACTGATGCACTTGTTAACAATTACTACATTTAAATCTAACCATTATGTACCTTTGGCGTAAGCAATGCAGAAGGTCCCACGTCCCACGTAATATAACTTAGGCTCTCAATGCCTTAGAATGGGATTATCCCCATTGCTCTACTTGAAAGCAGATCATAAATTTAGAACGAAAAATCGAGTAAACAGAAATCGAACAAATAAATTGAATTCATGGCAAAAATCCATAACTAAATGCAAACAGAAACTGAGATAAAGTAGAGAAAAATCGAGAGAGTAGAGAGAAATCGAATAGAGCTATTCCATCTTATTCCACCAATGCTAAATCTGAATAAAGGTCCAATCATAATTACAAAATTGGAACCAAAGGGAAGACTTATCATGATAATACAGTCTTTTCCTATTCTTTTACCAACACATCTCCAACCTCCATTTTGATTCCCCATTTCCAAAAATTAAAAAACAAATAGTCAATCTCTACAAGTTACCATCCCTTGATACAATTTAGATTCAACCTAATCCATCTAAAATGACAACAACAGTTTTCTGTTTTTGTAGCTGCAACCCCCTTGTTCTATGTCTCCTCCAATACACATGCAAACATAATTTAGAAAAGATGCAAACTACTCTATCATGCATCACGTGAATCAAACCAATATTAGCTTGTGAATTTTATGTGGGAGCCACATAAATTTACAATTTACAAACTGAAACTCACTTCATCATCATTCACTATTGTCAGAAGCCTTGGCCTTACCCACCATTTTTCCAGTTATACCATCAGCACAATTCCATCATATGAATAACATAAAAAAAACATTACGAAAATGATTATCGAGTTCTTCTATACCACTCTTCAAGCAGATCTCCAACTTGTTATTGGCATTTCCTCGTATAACAACTCTAAAATCACCCTCAAGAATGGGCAAGGAAGACAGTGTATAGAGCAAATTGGCGAGACATGTAGAATTAAGAACCCTAGTAAACAATTCAGGTTCAAAAATTACTGCTTGAAATCTTTCTTGAAACGAATTAGATCACACATTTCACTACCATAACAAAAAGCCCCCAATAATTTCTTTCAAACGCTGAACATTTCAAGGTTTATCAACAAAAATCACTTCAAAGATATAATTGTGTACAAAATTAAAACAAACAGGGGAAAACTCACCTTATGTTATCCACGGCTTAAAACCCTTGTCTGCAAAACATGTAAAAAACCTAAGAGAGATAATAAAAGAAGTAGCAGAGCATTCCATTCCTAAAACCTGATTCAACTTGTTCTCAGCCCCAAACGGTGTCTTTACCAAGTTATGATGTCTTCCAACTTGGCTAACTTTCTTCCAAACTAAAGAATCACAGGATCGGGCGGAGGAACTAACAAATGGAGCGGATTGAAGATAGAACGTAGAATAATAGGGGTTTTTTTAATAGGATAGCACGTCAATAAGTCTGAAAGGGAATGGGCTGAAAGGGCATGGTCTGAAAGCATGGAGGAGAGGTCAGAAACGGCATGGGCTAGAGTGTACTCTATATATTAGCCCATTTTAAACTCATTGCATACAAGACTTGTACATTATGCTCTTTTAAGTGAATTTAAGACTTTTAAGACTTTTATGCTTGAAAGTCTTGTACCTTATGCTTAGAATTTTGTTTTTAAGACTTTTATCTAACATGCTTTATAAGGTAGATACACAAGTCAACCCATCCTTCTCAATTGCACCCTTCTTGTTAGAATTTGTACACAAGTCAGACCTATTTTTTGGTTGTATAAATTGTTATTTCAGGAGTAAATTAGAGCATGAATGTCTAACTTTTTGAATAAGTTGCATAAAGGGTATGATGATAAGCATCCACAACCACATCATGTAAAACTACAACCAAGTCAACTATGTTGACAACATGTACACAGTATTACAATTTCCATCGAAACCATGATTACAAATGAGAATAAGCTAATTCAATAAACTTACAAATGAAAATCATATTTACCTCAAAAATTAAACAAAGATTGATGGGAGATGGAGGCAACAAATATATAGAAAAAAGGCAAGGGATTCCAAAACCAATATTACGAATCAAAATCATCTAATTCAAATGTGAAGAACGAAGAACCTTTACATCAAAATCAAGAATCTTCACAAAGGAATAGATGATTAAGATATGTAAAATACAATAGATTTCATACTTATGTACAAAGATTAGCCCAACGTATAAGAAAAGAAAATGCACACACACTATTTAATAAGATATGTTGTCAATCCCTCACTTTATCTATGAGAATGCATATATCATCATCAAAAGCCATCTTAAGAACCAAACTGATGCACTTGTTAACAATTACTACATTTAAATCTAACCATTATGTACCTTTGGCGTAAGCAATGCAGAAGGTCCCACGTCCCACGTCCTCCTAGCTCAATATAACTTGGTCTCTCAATGCCTTAGAATGGGATTATCCCTATTGCTCTACCTGAAAGCAGATCATAAATTTAGCACGAAAAATCGAGCAGACAGAAATAGAACAAATAAATTGAATCCATGGCAAAAATCCATAACTAAATGCAAACAGAAACTGAGATAAAGTAGAGAAAAATTGAGAGAGTAGAGAGAAATCGAATAGAGCTATTCCATCTTATTCCACCAATGCTAAATCTGAATAAAGGTCCAATCATAATTACAAAATTGGAACCAAAGGGAAGACTTATCATGATAATACAGTCTTTGCCTATTCTTTTACCAACACATCTCCATCCTCCATTTTGATTCCGCATTTCCAACAATTAAAAAACAAATAGTCAATCTCTACAAGTTACCATCCCTTGATACAATTTAGATTCAACCTAATCCATCTAAAATGACAACAACAGTTTATTGTTTTTGTAGCTGCAACCCCCTTGTTCTATGTCTCCTCCAATACACATGCAAACATAATTTAGAAAAGATGCAAACTACTCTATCATGCATCACGTGAAGCAAACCAATATTAGCTTGTGAATTTTACTGCTTGAAATCTTTCTTGAAACAAATTAGATCGCACATTTCACTACCATAACAAAAAGCCCCCAATAATTTCTTTCAAACGCTGAACATTTCAAGGTTTATCAACAAAAATCACTTCAAAGATATAATTGTGTACAAAATTAAAACAAACAGGGGAAAACTCACCTTATGTTATCCACGGCTTAAAACCCATGTCTGCAAAACATGTAAAAACCTAAAAGAGATAATAAAAGAAGTAGCAGAGCATTCCATTCCTAAAACCTGATTCAACTTGTTCTCAGCCCCAAACGGTGTCTTTACCAAGTTATGATGTCTTCCAACTTGGCTAACTTTCTTCCAAACTAAAGAATCACAGGATCGGGCGGAGGAACTTACAAATGGAGCGGATTGAAGATAGAACGTAGAATAATAGGGTTTTTTTTAATAGGATAGCACGTCAATAAGTCTGAAAGGGCATGGGCTGAAAGGGCATGGTCTGAAAGCATGGAGGAGAGGTCAGAAACGACATGGGCTAGAATGTACTCTATATATTAGCCCATTTTAAACTCATTGCATACAAGACTTGTACATTATGCTCTTTTAAGTGAATTTAAGACTTTTAAGACTTTTATGCTTGAAAGTCTTGTACCTTATGCTTAGAATTTTGTTTTTAAGACTTTTATCTAACATGCTTTATAAGGTAGATACACAAGTCAACCCATCCTTCTCAATTGCACCCTTCTTGTTATAATTTGTACACAAGTCAGACCTATTTTTTGGTTGTATAAATTGTTATTTCAGGAGTAAATTAGAGCATGAATGTCTAACTTTTTGAATAAGTTTCATAAAGGGTATGATGATAAGCATCCACAACCACATCATGTAAAACTACAACCAAGTCAACTATGTTGACAACATGTACACAGTATTACAATTTCCATCGAAACCATGATTACAAATGAGAATAAGCTAATTCAATAAACTTACAAATGAAAATCATATTTACCTCAAAAATTAAACAAAGATTGACGGGAGATGGAGGCAAAAAATATATAGAAAAAAGGCAAGGGATTCCAAAACCAATATTACGAATCAAAATCATCTAATTCAAATGTGAAGAACGAAGAACCTTTACATCAAAATCAAGAATCTTCACAAAGGAATAGATGATTAAGATATGTAAAATACAATAGATTTCATACTTATGTACAAAGATTAGCCCAACGTATAAGAAAAGAAAATGCACACACACTATTTAATAAGATATGTTGTCAATCCCTCACTTTATCTATGAGAATGCATATATCATCATCAAAAGCCATCTTAAGAACCAAACTGATGCACTTGTTAACAATTACTACATTTAAATCTAACCATTATGTACCTTTGGCGTAAGCAATGCAGAAGGTCCCACGTCCCACGTCCTCCTAGCTCAATATAACTTGGGCTCTCAATGCCTTAGAATGGGATTATCCCTATTGCTCTACCTGAAAGCAGATCATAAATTTAGCACGAAAAATCGAGCAGACAGAAATCGAACAAATAAATTGAATCCATGGCAAAAATCCATAACTAAATGCAAACAGAAACTGAGATAAAGTAGAGAAAAATTGAGAGAGTAGAGAGAAATCGAATAGAGCTATTCCATCTTATTCCACCAATGCTAAATCTGAATAAAGGTCCAATCATAATTACAAAATTGGAACCAAAGGGAAGACTTATCATGATAACACAGTCTTTGCCTATTCTTTTACCAACACATCTCCAACCTTCATTTTGACTCCCCATTTCCAACAGTTAAAAAAGAAATAGTCAATCTCTACAAGTTACCATCCCTTGATACAATATAGATTCAACCTAATCCATCTAAAATGACAACAGCAGTTTTCTGTTTTTGTAGCTGCAACCACCTTGTTCTTTGTCTCCTCCAATAAACATGCAAACATAATTTAGAAAAGATGCAAACTACTCTATCATGCATCACGTGAAGCAAACCAATATTAGCTTGTGAATTTTATGTGGGAACCACATAGATTTACAATTTACAAACTGAAACTCACTTCATCATCATTCACTATTGTCAGAAGCCTTGGCCTTACCCACCATTTTTCCAGTTATACCATCAGCACAATTCCATCATATGAATAACATAAAAAAACGTTACGAAAATGATTATCGAGTTCTTCTATACCACTCTTCAAGCAGATCTCCAACTTGTTATTGGCATTTCCTCGTATAACAACTCTAAAATCACCCTCAAGAATGGGCATGGAAGACAGTGTATAGAGAAAATTGGTGAGACAGGTAGAAATAAGAACCCTAGTAAACAATTCCGGTTCAAAAATTACTGCTTGAAATCTTTCTTGAAATGAATTAGATAACACATTTCACTACCATAACAAAAAGCCCCCAATAATTTCTTTCAAACGCTGAACATTTCAAGGTTTATCACAAAAATCACTTCAAAGATATAATTGTGTACAAAACTAAAACAAACAGGGGAAAACTCACCTTATGTTATCCACGACTTAAAACCCGTGTCTGCAAAACATGTAAAATCCTAAGAGAGATAATAAAAGAAGTAGCAGAACATTCCATTCCTAAAACCTGATTCAACTTGTTCTCAACCCCAAACGGTGTCTTTACCAAGTTATGATGTCTTCCAACTTGGGTAACTTTCTTCCAAACTAAAGAATCACAGGATCGGGCGGAGGAACTTACAAATGGAGCGGATTGAAGATAGAACGTAGAATAATAGGGTTTTTTTTAATAGGATAGCACGTCAATAAGTCTGAAAGGGCATGGGCTGAAACGGTATGGTCTGAAAGCATGGAGGAGAGGTCAGAAACGGCATGGGCTAGAGTGTACTCTAGATATTAGCCCATTTTAAACTCATTGCATACAAGACTTGTACATTATGCTCTTTTAAGTGTATTTAAGACTTTTAAGACTTTTATGCTTGAAAGTCTTGTACCTTACGCTTAGAACTTTCTTTTTAAGACTTTTATCGAACATGCTTCATAAGGTAGATACACAAGTCAACCCATCCTTCTCAATTGCACCCTTCTTGTTAGAATTTGTACACAAGTCAGACCTATTTTTTGGTTGCATAAATTGTTATTTCAGGAGTAAATTAGAGCATGAATGTCTAAATTTTTGAATAAGTTGCATAAAGGGTATGATGATAAGCATCCACAACCACATCATGTAAAACTACAACCAAGTCAACTATGTTGACAGCATGTACACAATATTACAATTTCCATCGAAACTATGATTACAAATGAAAATAAGCCAATTCAATAAACTTACAAATGAAAATCATATTTACCTCAAAAATTAAACAAAGATTGATGGGAGATGGAGGCAAAAAATATATAGAAAAAAGGCAAGGGATTCCAAAACCAATATTACGAATCAAAATCATCTAATTCAAATGTGAAGAGCGAAGAACCTTTACATCAAAATCAAGAATCTTCACAAAGGAATAGATGATTAAGATATTTAAAATACAATAGATTTCATACTTATGTACAAAGATTAGTCCAACGTCTAAGAAAAGAAAATGCACACACTATTTAATAAGATATGTTGTCAATCCCTCACTTTATCTATGAGAATGCATATATCATCATCAAAAGCCATCTTAAGAACCAAACTGATGCACTTGTTAACAATTACTACATTTAAATCTAACCATTATGTACCTTTGGCGTAAGCAATGCAGAAGGTCCCACGTCCCACGTAATATAACTTAGGCTCTCAATGCCTTAGAATGGGATTATCCCCATTGCTCTACTTGAAAGCAGATCAAAAATTTAGCACGAAAAATCGAGTAAACAGAAATCGAACAAATAAATTGAATTCATGGCAAAAATCCATAACTAAATGCAAACAGAAACTGAGATAAAGTAGAGAAAAATCGAGAGAGTAGAGAGAAATCGAATAGAGCTATTCCATCTTATTCCACCAATGCTAAATCTGAATAAAGGTCCAATCATAATTACAAAATTGGAACCAAAGGGAAGACTTATCATGATAATACAGTCTTTGCCTATTCTTTTACCAACACATCTCCAACCTCCATTTTGATTCCCCATTTCCAAAAATTAAAAAACAAATAGTCAATCTCTACAAGTTACCATCCCTTGATACAATTTAGATTCAACCTAATCCATCTAAAATGACAACAACAGTTTTCTGTTTTTGTAGCTGCAACCCCCTTGTTCTATGTCTCCTCCAATACACATGCAAACATAATTTAGAAAAGATGCAAACTACTCTATCATGCATCACGTGAATCAAACCAATATTAGCTTGTGAATTTTATGTGGGAGCCACATAAATTTACAATTTACAAACTGAAACTCACTTCATCATCATTCACTATTGTCAGAAGCCTTGGCCTTACCCACCATTTTTCCAGTTATACCATCAGCACAATTCCATCATATGAATAACATAAAAAAACATTACGAAAATGATTATCGAGTTCTTCTATACCACTCTTCAAGCAGATCTCCAACTTGTTATTGGCATTTCCTCGTATAACAACTCTAAAATCACCCTCAAGAATGGGCAAGGAAGACAGTGTATAGAGCAAATTGGCGAGACATGTAGAATTAAGAACCCTAGTAAACAATTCAGGTTCAAAAATTACTGCTTGAAATCTTTCTTGAAACGAATTAGATCACACATTTCACTACCATAACAAAAAGCCCCCAATAATTTCTTTCAAACGCTGAACATTTCAAGGTTTATCAACAAAAATCACTTCAAAGATATAATTGTGTACAAAATTAAAACAAACAGGGGAAAACTCACCTTATGTTATCCACGGCTTAAAACCCTTGTCTGCAAAACATGTAAAAAACCTAAGAGAGATAATAAAAGAAGTAGCAGAGCATTCCATTCCTAAAACCTGATTCAACTTGTTCTCAGCCCCAAACGGTGTCTTTACCAAGTTATGATGTCTTCCAACTTGGCTAACTTTCTTCCAAACTAAAGAATCACAGGATCGGGCGGAGGAACTAACAAATGGAGCGGATTGAAGATAGAACGTAGAATAATAGGGGTTTTTTTAATAGGATAGCACGTCAATAAGTCTGAAAGGGAATGGGCTGAAAGGGCATGGTCTGAAAGCATGGAGGAGAGGTCAGAAACGGCATGGGCTAGAGTGTACTCTATATATTAGCCCATTTTAAACTCATTGCATACAAGACTTGTACATTATGCTCTTTTAAGTGAATTTAAGACTTTTAAGACTTTTATGCTTGAAAGTCTTGTACCTTATGCTTAGAATTTTGTTTTTAAGACTTTTATCTAACATGCTTTATAAGGTAGATACACAAGTCAACCCATCCTTCTCAATTGCACCCTTCTTGTTAGAATTTGTACACAAGTCAGACCTATTTTTTGGTTGTATAAATTGTTATTTCAGGAGTAAATTAGAGCATGAATGTCTAACTTTTTGAATAAGTTGCATAAAGGGTATGATGATAAGCATCCACAACCACATCATGTAAAACTACAACCAAGTCAACTATGTTGACAACATGTACACAGTATTACAATTTCCATCGAAACCATGATTACAAATGAGAATAAGCTAATTCAATAAACTTACAAATGAAAATCATATTTACCTCAAAAATTAAACAAAGATTGATGGGAGATGGAGGCAACAAATATATAGAAAAAAGGCAAGGGATTCCAAAACCAATATTACGAATCAAAATCATCTAATTCAAATGTGAAGAACGAAGAACCTTTACATCAAAATCAAGAATCTTCACAAAGGAATAGATGATTAAGATATGTAAAATACAATAGATTTCATACTTATGTACAAAGATTAGCCCAACGTATAAGAAAAGAAAATGCACACACACTATTTAATAAGATATGTTGTCAATCCCTCACTTTATCTATGAGAATGCATATATCATCATCAAAAGCCATCTTAAGAACCAAACTGATGCACTTGTTAACAATTACTACATTTAAATCTAACCATTATGTACCTTTGGCGTAAGCAATGCAGAAGGTCCCACGTCCCACGTCCTCCTAGCTCAATATAACTTGGTCTCTCAATGCCTTAGAATGGGATTATCCCTATTGCTCTACCTGAAAGCAGATCATAAATTTAGCACGAAAAATCGAGCAGACAGAAATAGAACAAATAAATTGAATCCATGGCAAAAATCCATAACTAAATGCAAACAGAAACTGAGATAAAGTAGAGAAAAATTGAGAGAGTAGAGAGAAATCGAATAGAGCTATTCCATCTTATTCCACCAATGCTAAATCTGAATAAAGGTCCAATCATAATTACAAAATTGGAACCAAAGGGAAGACTTATCATGATAATACAGTCTTTGCCTATTCTTTTACCAACACATCTCCATCCTCCATTTTGATTCCGCATTTCCAACAATTAAAAAACAAATAGTCAATCTCTACAAGTTACCATCCCTTGATACAATTTAGATTCAACCTAATCCATCTAAAATGACAACAACAGTTTATTGTTTTTGTAGCTGCAACCCCCTTGTTCTATGTCTCCTCCAATACACATGCAAACATAATTTAGAAAAGATGCAAACTACTCTATCATGCATCACGTGAAGCAAACCAATATTAGCTTGTGAATTTTACTGCTTGAAATCTTTCTTGAAACAAATTAGATCGCACATTTCACTACCATAACAAAAAGCCCCCAATAATTTCTTTCAAACGCTGAACATTTCAAGGTTTATCAACAAAAATCACTTCAAAGATATAATTGTGTACAAAATTAAAACAAACAGGGGAAAACTCACCTTATGTTATCCACGGCTTAAAACCCATGTCTGCAAAACATGTAAAAACCTAAAAGAGATAATAAAAGAAGTAGCAGAGCATTCCATTCCTAAAACCTGATTCAACTTGTTCTCAGCCCCAAACGGTGTCTTTACCAAGTTATGATGTCTTCCAACTTGGCTAACTTTCTTCCAAACTAAAGAATCACAGGATCGGGCGGAGGAACTTACAAATGGAGCGGATTGAAGATAGAACGTAGAATAATAGGGTTTTTTTTAATAGGATAGCACGTCAATAAGTCTGAAAGGGCATGGGCTGAAAGGGCATGGTCTGAAAGCATGGAGGAGAGGTCAGAAACGACATGGGCTAGAATGTACTCTATATATTAGCCCATTTTAAACTCATTGCATACAAGACTTGTACATTATGCTCTTTTAAGTGAATTTAAGACTTTTAAGACTTTTATGCTTGAAAGTCTTGTACCTTATGCTTAGAATTTTGTTTTTAAGACTTTTATCTAACATGCTTTATAAGGTAGATACACAAGTCAACCCATCCTTCTCAATTGCACCCTTCTTGTTATAATTTGTACACAAGTCAGACCTATTTTTTGGTTGTATAAATTGTTATTTCAGGAGTAAATTAGAGCATGAATGTCTAACTTTTTGAATAAGTTTCATAAAGGGTATGATGATAAGCATCCACAACCACATCATGTAAAACTACAACCAAGTCAACTATGTTGACAACATGTACACAGTATTACAATTTCCATCGAAACCATGATTACAAATGAGAATAAGCTAATTCAATAAACTTACAAATGAAAATCATATTTACCTCAAAAATTAAACAAAGATTGACGGGAGATGGAGGCAAAAAATATATAGAAAAAAGGCAAGGGATTCCAAAACCAATATTACGAATCAAAATCATCTAATTCAAATGTGAAGAACGAAGAACCTTTACATCAAAATCAAGAATCTTCACAAAGGAATAGATGATTAAGATATGTAAAATACAATAGATTTCATACTTATGTACAAAGATTAGCCCAACGTATAAGAAAAGAAAATGCACACACACTATTTAATAAGATATGTTGTCAATCCCTCACTTTATCTATGAGAATGCATATATCATCATCAAAAGCCATCTTAAGAACCAAACTGATGCACTTGTTAACAATTACTACATTTAAATCTAACCATTATGTACCTTTGGCGTAAGCAATGCAGAAGGTCCCACGTCCCACGTCCTCCTAGCTCAATATAACTTGGGCTCTCAATGCCTTAGAATGGGATTATCCCTATTGCTCTACCTGAAAGCAGATCATAAATTTAGCACGAAAAATCGAGCAGACAGAAATCGAACAAATAAATTGAATCCATGGCAAAAATCCATAACTAAATGCAAACAGAAACTGAGATAAAGTAGAGAAAAATTGAGAGAGTAGAGAGAAATCGAATAGAGCTATTCCATCTTATTCCACCAATGCTAAATCTGAATAAAGGTCCAATCATAATTACAAAATTGGAACCAAAGGGAAGACTTATCATGATAACACAGTCTTTGCCTATTCTTTTACCAACACATCTCCAACCTTCATTTTGACTCCCCATTTCCAACAGTTAAAAAAGAAATAGTCAATCTCTACAAGTTACCATCCCTTGATACAATATAGATTCAACCTAATCCATCTAAAATGACAACAGCAGTTTTCTGTTTTTGTAGCTGCAACCACCTTGTTCTTTGTCTCCTCCAATAAACATGCAAACATAATTTAGAAAAGATGCAAACTACTCTATCATGCATCACGTGAAGCAAACCAATATTAGCTTGTGAATTTTATGTGGGAACCACATAGATTTACAATTTACAAACTGAAACTCACTTCATCATCATTCACTATTGTCAGAAGCCTTGGCCTTACCCACCATTTTTCCAGTTATACCATCAGCACAATTCCATCATATGAATAACATAAAAAAACGTTACGAAAATGATTATCGAGTTCTTCTATACCACTCTTCAAGCAGATCTCCAACTTGTTATTGGCATTTCCTCGTATAACAACTCTAAAATCACCCTCAAGAATGGGCATGGAAGACAGTGTATAGAGAAAATTGGTGAGACAGGTAGAAATAAGAACCCTAGTAAACAATTCCGGTTCAAAAATTACTGCTTGAAATCTTTCTTGAAATGAATTAGATAACACATTTCACTACCATAACAAAAAGCCCCCAATAATTTCTTTCAAACGCTGAACATTTCAAGGTTTATCACAAAAATCACTTCAAAGATATAATTGTGTACAAAACTAAAACAAACAGGGGAAAACTCACCTTATGTTATCCACGACTTAAAACCCGTGTCTGCAAAACATGTAAAATCCTAAGAGAGATAATAAAAGAAGTAGCAGAACATTCCATTCCTAAAACCTGATTCAACTTGTTCTCAACCCCAAACGGTGTCTTTACCAAGTTATGATGTCTTCCAACTTGGGTAACTTTCTTCCAAACTAAAGAATCACAGGATCGGGCGGAGGAACTTACAAATGGAGCGGATTGAAGATAGAACGTAGAATAATAGGGTTTTTTTTAATAGGATAGCACGTCAATAAGTCTGAAAGGGCATGGGCTGAAACGGTATGGTCTGAAAGCATGGAGGAGAGGTCAGAAACGGCATGGGCTAGAGTGTACTCTAGATATTAGCCCATTTTAAACTCATTGCATACAAGACTTGTACATTATGCTCTTTTAAGTGTATTTAAGACTTTTAAGACTTTTATGCTTGAAAGTCTTGTACCTTACGCTTAGAACTTTCTTTTTAAGACTTTTATCGAACATGCTTCATAAGGTAGATACACAAGTCAACCCATCCTTCTCAATTGCACCCTTCTTGTTAGAATTTGTACACAAGTCAGACCTATTTTTTGGTTGCATAAATTGTTATTTCAGGAGTAAATTAGAGCATGAATGTCTAAATTTTTGAATAAGTTGCATAAAGGGTATGATGATAAGCATCCACAACCACATCATGTAAAACTACAACCAAGTCAACTATGTTGACAGCATGTACACAATATTACAATTTCCATCGAAACTATGATTACAAATGAAAATAAGCCAATTCAATAAACTTACAAATGAAAATCATATTTACCTCAAAAATTAAACAAAGATTGATGGGAGATGGAGGCAAAAAATATATAGAAAAAAGGCAAGGGATTCCAAAACCAATATTACGAATCAAAATCATCTAATTCAAATGTGAAGAGCGAAGAACCTTTACATCAAAATCAAGAATCTTCACAAAGGAATAGATGATTAAGATATTTAAAATACAATAGATTTCATACTTATGTACAAAGATTAGTCCAACGTCTAAGAAAAGAAAATGCACACACTATTTAATAAGATATGTTGTCAATCCCTCACTTTATCTATGAGAATGCATATATCATCATCAAAAGCCATCTTAAGAACCAAACTGATGCACTTGTTAACAATTACTACATTTAAATCTAACCATTATGTACCTTTGGCGTAAGCAATGTAAAAAGTCCCACGTCCCACGTCCTCCTAGCTCAATATAACTTGGGCTCTCAGAGCAGGATTCGAGATATAGAGGAGTTTTTCTGTGATCAATCACGAAAATTTTGATGAATTCT
The DNA here is from genome assembly GCA_033807775.1 of Saussurea involucrata. Taxonomy (NCBI): domain Eukaryota; kingdom Viridiplantae; phylum Streptophyta; class Magnoliopsida; order Asterales; family Asteraceae; genus Saussurea; species Saussurea involucrata. Next base: position 60,395,240 of record CM066313.1, on the reverse strand, counting down.
ACAAGAAAATTCGATTGATTTTCTGGATTTATCAAGAAAATCTCATTTTCTTGAAATTTGATCAAAATTTTCTGATTTTTGATCGAATTGATCTGCGATTTGGTTCTTTGGATTTGGATTACTGTGTAGAGCAACTTTCATTCAAAAATCGACAACTAATTCGAAGGATTTCAAGGTCAATTTTGCTATTTTCTGAGTTTTTGGACTGTTCGAAGTTTGCTACTGTTCGATCTTCAATTTTCTGATTCAGAGGTTTTCAGAGGTTTATGTATGAAGAAGAGGTGTTCGAATTTATATTTCGAACTGATCTGCGGAGTTTGATTTCAGACATTTTGAGTTTTAAGTGAATTCTGTCATCTTTGGAAGAATCTCGCAAGATCTGAACTTCTCGCAACATTCATCCTACTTTTCGCAAGCTTCATCGATCTGAGTGTTGTTCTTCGTTCAAGTCTACATCTCGCAACCTACTGACCCGAGTTTTAGAGCTTCTCGTAACCCACTGACCCGAATTCTATAACTTTTCGCAAGCTTCTTTTGCGAAAAGTGATCTGTCAGATTTCATACTTTGCCCAAGTCTACTTTTCGCAACCCTTGCTTGCGAGTTCTCAGATTTTCGCAACCCTTGCTTGCGATTTTCCCAGCTTTTTGAAACCCTTGCTTGCGAGTTCTCAGCTTTTTGCAACCTTTGCTTGCGAGTTTCTTACTTCTCGCTTCTTCCAGTTGCGAGTTTCTGACTTGTTTACTTTTTGAGGTTTTTCAGTATTGACTTTCTGTTGACCATGGCTAACCAAGAGGGTTTTTACAAGAACGATATAATGATGTCGTTGGGTTCGAATATTCGTCCTCCGGTGCTTATAAATGAAAATGAATTCTCGCAATGGCAAGATCGTTTCATCAATTTCGTGGAATCGCAAAATAATGGTGCAAACATTATGCGATCATTGATGGAAGGTCCGTTTGTCAAACCGTATGTGAATGTTTCGGCTACCGCAACTACTCCGGCTTCAAGATCTCTTAAGAAACCCGAAGTATATACGCCGGAAGAAAATTTGCGATGTCAAGGAGATAGGGAAGCCAAGTCTTTTCTCATTCAAGCTCTTCCAAACCACATATATAATAGAATTGATTGTTATAAAAATAATATAACAATGATGTGGTCTTAACTTGAGAAAATCATGTTAGGTTCCGTGGTTGCAACTCAACTCCGACAAACGCGATTTATGAACAATTTTGAGGGTTTCAAGGCCAAGGAGAACGAGTCGTTAAAGAGTGCTTTTGATCGTTTTTGGGGGGTGATAAACGATCTTTATAAGATAAAAGTCACAAAGACGGAGTTGGAAGCTAACTTGAAGTTTCTAAATGCTTTACAACCGGAGTGGAATAAATCTTGCCACCGTCTTAGAAACGATGTGAGGATATCTACTATGCAAATTCAAGAATTATATGAAATTCTCATGACGGATGAGGAAATGGTCAAAGCAAAGAAGGAGAAGTTAGACAAGAAGAGTAAAGGGAAAGCCGTTGACCCGATAGCATTACTTGCTAGTCAACTTGCCGAAAAGACTCTTTTTGTAGAATGCTTTCGATGGTAATGTGGAAGATGATGGGGAAGAGCTCGAAAAAGCAATGATACTTCTAACACAACATTTTCAGAAAAGGTATCAGAATCATTCGGGAAGTAATAATAATTTTCGATTTACTTCGGGATCGAGGAAAGTTAATCAAGAAGGTGGAAGCTATGTCCCAAAGGTTGATACTACCAAAGTGTTTGAAAACAAGAAGGAATATGAAAAGAAGGTAGTTACATGTTTCAAATGTGGAAAAACGTGACATATAGCAAGAGAATGTAGGACGAAGGTGGTACGTGATACTTCTTATTATAAAATGAAGTTGGAGCTAGCGGAAAAGAAGGAAAATGGCACTATTCAACTCGTGGAAGAGGAGTATTTCTTGGATTATTCTGATGATGAGTCTCAAAATGAAGAGAGTGCCATGAACTGCTTTATAGGAGATGATGCGAGTGATGATGATAAGGATGACGATGAAAGCACAACCGATGAATCTGAGGTAACTTCTAAATTCGATTATGATTTTTTATATCTCAGATGAATAATGTCGTAAATGCTATTCGCACGCTTCGCTCAAAACGACTATCTGAAAAAGAAATTTATAATGATCAGTCAAAATTAATCAAAACGCTTAAAATAAATATTCAAGATGAAAATATGATTTTGATTGATACAAAAGAGAAAATGCAAAAGAGAATGGAAGAATTAGAAGAGATAAATAATTCTTACATTGAATCTTTGAAAATAATGACCGAAGAGAAAGATAATTTTTCCGACAAAATTACAGAATTAGAAGAAAAATTATATGTAAGAGGTCAATCGGAACAAACAGTACATCTAAATAAACCAAGGAGTTATAAGTCAATAAAAGAAAAATGGGGACTTGGTTTTGAAAATCCACATTTTTTAGATGATGCAAACAGGGGCAGGGCCAGGAATTGGGTGTAGGGGGAGCATCAATATATATATATATATAGAGAGAGAGAGAGAAGTTCAAACGAGAACGGTTGTTAATGTATAAAATCATACATAATTCATGTACAAAATCATATATGATTCACACGACTTTGCCCAACGACTTAAGTTGTGGCCAAAGTCGTACGCGTCCATCTTTTTGACGTTAATATATGTATATAGTATGAATGATAAATATCGTGAGAAGGGAAGAAGAGAACATTAAGAAAAGGTTCATATGTGAATCATTGAAAAAATCTAATTAAACATGCATGTGTGAACCTATATGAATAATCCGTAACGTCGATTCACATATGAACTTTTAAATAAATTTTTTCCCGATTTTTGCAATAGAATCACATATTAACCTTTTTTTTCTCTCACGGTATTTAACTTTTTATTTGGACAGACCCCTATACATACTATATATATGGTGATTCACGATTCTTTTTAGCAATTTATCACAATATGGGCATAATGCTTTATTAAATCACAATTTATTTGTTCATTGTTGAATACACTTCTTTTAGTATCACAATCTGGGCATAAAATCTTTGTTTCAAACTATACTTCTTTTAGTATCACAGGGAGCCAAACCAAATTTAAATGTCTAAACCAAGGTCTCCACTATTTTATAGAAAACAGCTATTATTATCTTTTAAAAAAATTAAAACCTTAGGGGGAGCCATTGCACCTTCTGGTGCCTTGGTGGCTCCGCCATTGGATGCAAAAACAAAAGTTCCTACTTTATATGAATATGATTTTCTACATCTTGGTAGATATGCTCCCCAATTCAAGATTAATTGGACAAACGAAGATAAAGTTTCAAAATTAAAAGAAGAGAAAAGGAAATTTACTTGTAAAATGCAACTTCCATTTGTTTATAATCGTGAAAATGCGAAGTACATTTCTATGTGTAAAAATTCTAACAAAGATTCTTTATCAAACGATTACCTTGATATATATGCTAATAATACTAATAAGGAGAATAAATCGGAAGTATTGTATGATACTAAAAGATATATTCCTCGTTTAGTATTAGAAGCTAAAATCGTAAGTCTTGAAAATAAAATCGTTGATCTTGAATCTAAGTTATATAAATTTTAGAAGATCAAAACATCTTATCTGAATTTGTTATTAATTCGGAGAAAATAGATGATTCTTTTACGATAAATACAAATTTTTACAAAACCAAACGTTGTAAAAGAAGAAGGTCAAAGAAAAAGTCAAAGATTCAATCTCATATTTCTGAAAATGTTTCTGATTCTTTTGATTCTACTTTTTCAGACAGGTCTATGAAAAAACGGCGAAAGCAAATCTGGATTGTCAAAAGTACACCTCCAGAATCTTCAACTTCTGATACGAGTGACATAGACATTGATGTTTGTAATAAGAATTCATTTGCTTGTAATAATAAGAATTGTAATAATTCTTTGCGTTATTCAATAAAGCAAATGATTCAAATTTCAAATGATGGTTTGTGTTGCTCATCAAGTTGTTATTCTAGTGGTAATTTTTATTCTTACGACACGGATTTCAATAATGAATTATTTTATAATTCACATGCTTATTATTAAAATAAAGACGTTAAAAAGAAAATAACTAACAAGAATGGACCCAAACCTTTATGGGTACCTAAATCTGTTTGATGTGCTTATGTGCAGCCAAGTCGTTTGTGGTATCTTGATTCGGGATGCACCAAACATATGACTGGCAATAAGTCTTTATTATCTAACTTTAAGGAAAAAGCATGTGGACGTGTCAAGTTTGGAAATAGTGAAACATCATCTATTCTAGGTTATGGAGATGTTGTTCAAGGAAAGGTAACCGTGAAAAGGGTGAACTATGTTGAAGGTCTAAAGTACAACTTATTCAGTATTGGTCAGTTCTGTGACAAAGATTTGGAAGTCAGTTTCAAGGCAAAAAGAGTTGCTGTTAAGAAAGATGACGGAAAAGAATTACTAGTTGGAAAGAGGAGATCCAATTTATATACAATTGATCTCACAACTGGTAATTCTTCTTCAGAAGTTTGTCTTCTTTCAAAAGCAACAATTCAACAAAGTTGGCTTTGGCGTAGAAGACTTGCTCATCTTAACTTTCGGTATATGGATAGATTGGCGAAAGGTGAATTGGTTCGAGGTCTTCCATCACATAGATTCCAAAAAGATCATCTATGTCAAGATTGCGAAAAGGGCAAAATGAAGAAAGTTCCTCACAAGCCGAAACCTGATTTCTGCACAAAGAACATTTTTGATATATTACATGTCGATTTATGTGGGCCAATGAAGACAAAGAGTATTGGAAAGAAAAGATATGTTTTGGTGGTGGTTGATGATTTTTCAAGATATACTTGGGTGAAGTTTTTGAAATCCAAAGACGAAACTCCAGAAATCTTAATCAACCTCGTCAAGATTATTCAGACTAATAAGCAAAAGGCAGTGAAAGTTGTCACATCCGACAATGGCACAGAATTCAAGAACAGTGTTCTTCAAGCGTTCTATGAAGAAAATGGTATTTCTCAACAGTTTTCTTCCGCAAGGACTCCTGAACAGAATGGTATTGTGGAGAGACGAAATAGAGCCTTGGTTGAAGCTGCTCGAACCATGATTGCTTATTCAGGTCTTCCTTTATCTCATTGGGCTGAAGCAGTATCAACGGCATGTTATACTCAAAACCAATCCATTATTCATCGTCGCTTTAACAAGACTCCCTATGAGCTTATGAACGGAATCAAGCCAAACGTCAAATATTTCCGAGCTTTTGGGTGCAAATGTTTCGTGTTGAATGATCGGGAAAATCTTAACAAGTTTAGTCCGAAAGCAGATGAAGGAATTTTTCTTGGTTATGCTTTAACTTCAGCCGCATATAGAGTGTATCTTACTTCTATAAGAAAGGTGGTGGAAAGTGTCAATGTCAAGTTTGATGAATCTAAAGAGATGGTTTCCGGCCAAACAGGACCAGAACCCGAACTATCAGGAATTTTAGCTTCTAAACAAAACAGTTTAGAACCCGGTTCACAACCGACAAATCAGGATCCAAATTTTATTTCTAATAATCTTTCTGATCTTGATTTATTATTTGAGCATTTTTATAATGATGTGCCTCCTACTAACTCGAATGTTATTTCTAATGTGTCAAATCAGGAAACTGTGATTACATCTAATTCTAATTCCGCTGAACTAAACTCTGTTAATGATGATGTTCCAGTTATTCCTGATCATGAGGCAACTGATGTTCAAACAGTGGTTACTGAATCACCACGTGTAGTTACTGAAGTTGTGGAACCGGTGACAAACGATCAAATCATTTCACCACAGACTCAAGAAGAAACTGATGTTGTTCAACCTAATGAAGGAGTGATCCAAAATCCGATTGTTGATCATCTGTCAGTTCCAGAATCTGAATCTGAGAGTGTCGTTGAGTTATCTCTACCAACTCCAGAAGTGGTACCTGTTTCTTCAAGCGAAGCAGAAATACCTGAACCTCCTTCTCAAGTTTTGGAAAGTGTTCAAGAGACAGTTGATCCTCTCCCTCACACAGCAAAATGGACACAAGCACATCCAGTTCATCAAATCATTGGTGATCCATCTTCAAGTGTTTCTACAAGATCCAAGTCCGCGACTCCAAATGAATGCTTATTCGCTTGTTTTTTAAGCAATGTTGAACCTTCGAAGGTATCTGAAGCATTGAATGATCCGGATTGGATTATTGCCATGCAGGAAGAGCTAAATCAGTTTGAAGCATTGAAGGTGTGGAGACTTGTTCCAAGGCCGAAAGGAAAAAGTATTATTGGCACTAAGTGGATTTTCAAGAACAAAAAGGATAAAGATGGCATAGTTGTGAGAAATAAAGCTCGTTTGGTAGCGAAGAGTTATCGACAACAAGAAGGTATAGATTACGATGAGACATACGCGCCGGTTGCAAGATTAGAAGCTATCAGAATGTTTTCCTGCTTTTGCAGCTTATCGAGACTTTACCGTATATCAGATGGATGTCAAGACAACTTTTCTGTACGGGGGACTTAAAGAAGAAGTTTATGTATCTCAACCAGAGGGGTTTATTTGTAATACCCCGGGTAAGTCCGTTAGTTAAAAATCTAATTCCGTTAAGTTTATTTAACCTTAAAGTTTCTATTTAGGGTAAGTTTGGATAAAATTATAAAGTTTGGGATTGTTTGGATTATTAGTGAATAGTGCAAGGTCTAAAGGGTAAAATTGAGTTAGATATTATCTTTTAGACTTGAGATATTTCACAAAATCAGAATTTCAGTGAGTGTGTGTGTGTGTGTGTTTTAAGAGAAAAGGAAGAAGAAGAAGAAGAAAAGGAGTCTTGTGGCTATAACTTCATTTGGTGTATTTGGAAGTGTTTTAGAGGTATGTTGCTTTACATTTTATGTCTATAATTGCTAGTTGATAGTTCTTATCGGAGTAGAATCATTAAATTCGTGTATGAGGTTAAAATCTGTCGAATCTGGGTAAAAATGGGGTAAACCGACAGAGGTGTCCGGATAAGATGAATGTATCCGGGTAGTTTTCTTGAAGGTGTCCGGGTAAATTCTTGAAGGTGTCCGGGTAAGTTGTTGATAGAGTCCGGACGATTTGATTGATGGTTTCCGGATGATCTAGAGTCCGGATGGCATCCGGATTCCTTTGTTGTCCGGATTAGTCTATGGTGTCCGGATTCCTCGTGTTGTCCAGATTCTTTGTGTTGTCCGGAAAGTTGTCCGGATACTTTGAGGTTTCCGGATAACTTGGCTGTTTGGGTAATTTTGAGGATAAAAGTTATGTAGATGTATCTAGAGTCCATAACCTGCTAGTAAGTCTTATACATAAGTTGGTAAGGAGATATTTGTATGTAAATGGTTTCAGATTCTGAGAATTTTGGATAAAGGATCGGATAGCTCAGAGAAAGGTTTGGAAGCATATTGTAAGCATTCAGGTGAGTTTTACTTTAAACGTTTTCAACTGGGGAACATATATATGTGTTTATATATATGAGCATGTGTGGATTGAGAATGTGTGGAATATATATATATATATATATGTGTGTTTATATATATATGAGTATGTGTGGATTGAGAATGTGTGGAATATATATATATATGTGTTTATATATATATGAGTATGTGTGTATTGAGAATTTGTGATATATATATATATATATATATATATATATATATGTTTATATATATATATGAAAAGGGTATGTGTGATGGTGTGGTATATCGTATATTGAGATACGATTGAGTATATGCTTTTAAATATAATATAATGAGATGTTATATTTATGTAAGTATTATACTGCACGAGAGCACGCCGAACTATGCCGGCTGAAGTGTGTGTCGTAGTTGTTGTACGGCGTTGTTGGTCGTAGATGTTGTACGGCGTTGTTGGTCGTAGATGTTGTACGGCGTTGTGTGTCGTAGTTGTTGTACGGCGTTGATTTATTAGTTGGCTTGCTACCAACTAATATGGCCATGGGAACGAGGATGAGGATGAGTGGAGCACGATGCACGAGTCTTGTTTGGTATTTATATACGTGTGGTATTTATATACAAGAGGTATATGTGTGTATGGGCGAAAGGTTTCATATAAACTATTTTGATACAAAGGTTTTACATGAAAAGGTTTTATCACGATTTTGGAAAAGACCGGGATCAACTCACTAGACCCGTTTGGTCTAACCCTCATTTTGTTTTCAAAAATATGTTTTCCAGGTTAAGGATCGGCAGGAGAGGATGAAGTGTAGGAAGCTTTTGACGGATGTTGATTAGGAAGCTTTTATATGTTTTGTAATGTCAAGACTATTGAGACCGTACTTGGTTTGTGATGTACCTTTTATTATGAATGTAATGAAGTTATGCAATGTATGTTATTTGTTGTATGTTTGGGAAACCGGGTCGTTACAAATGGTATCAGAGCCCTAGTTTAAGAGATTTAGGTATTTGGATTTATACCTAGACTTAAACTGCATGTGAAGTAGGATGTCCTTATTATTTTAGAACCTTGGGATGTTAAGTATAAAAAGGTAGAAGGAACATCATGTAAGGTATGTTCAAATTACACCTGGCCAGTGTAAGCGGGAACTTACAAGTACATGTTGAACCGGAATATCTTGTTATATTGGGTATGTGCTTACGTGTATATTAACCTTGTTGAAATCAACAGAGTGGCAAGTCGAACTCGACGTATGGATAGAGATGAAGACAGGTATATTTCTATAAACTTGATACGTGCTAAAGTGTTATTTGACCTCGGTGCAAACCGAATTAATTGTGTTTTCGTTCTTTTGTTAGAAAAGAATTTGATAATTGTGTTAGAGATATAGAAGGGTGTGTTTAATTACTGTTGTTCTGTTTTGGTTAATGTGTGAAGTGTGATGACCTGAGTATAAAGAATAATAATAGTGTGTGGAACGTGAGGATTATGTGTGGAGGATACGGTAGTGTGTGAAGTCTTGACCTGGTTATGAAGGCGACGGTTTAGTGTGTTGTGTAGATTATACTTATTGTGATTGTCGGCACTATCTAAAAGGTTGTGGTTTAAAGGTGTGGGATGATGTGGATAAGATGATGGCAGTTTATAGTTAGTGAGCGTGCGAGGCATGGTAGTGATGAATTTTTGTAAGTGATGAATTTGTGATGATATGGAGTGAGTATAAGTGGAAACCTCTGCTCGGAATTTTGTTTGTAACTTGTGTGAAGGTGTCAAAAGTATGTGGGGAGAGGTATGGATGTCTAGGCGGTGTGTAGTAGTGTTATTCAAGAATAAGAGAATGGAGTGGCAGTAGATGGTTAGCTAAAGAATAGAGTATTACCGTTTGAGAAATGGAAAATGTGAAGTTATTTTGAGCATTGAGTATGATTTCGGATTGACTCGATTAAGCTTCTGATAAGAGGTATGGTGAAGTTGTTAGTAAAGTATAGTAGTTGTTGAAATTAGGTGCGTGCAATTGGTTTGGAGGCGAAAGAAAGCTAGCTTATAGGATCTGTTAAGAGTGAGTACCTTCTAGTGTGCTATCCTTGGAGAAAACGTGTTTTATGTTGAGAAGAGAATGGGAGAAAATATTCGAATGTGATGATTGGGGTGAAGGACCATGGGGTAGGACGTAGTAGTGGTACGAGAATGATGTTGTGGCAAGTGTAGAAATCAATTGTAATCTAAGGTTCGTGGCCGGTGTATTTAATGCAAGAAAGTGTTGTCTGTATTAGATATGTTTTGGATTAGAGAAGTGACGGTAGAGTTGGGGATGACCTATGGAGAAAAGTTCGATTAAGGGTTAAGGTGATACTCCGAGTTGTTGTTGTAACCTATTGGGAAGTAGAATGTTGTTATTTTTGGAGTATTAGATTGTTGGGACATTTTAGAGTCGGTGATTGAAAGCGCGGTGTGTACAATCGGCCGATGCCAAGGGAAAAGGTAGAGTACTCAGTGTAAATTTTTGCTTTCTAGAACATGGGAGTATGTATGCTAGATTGCCTGGTACTTATTACACTTTGTTGCATGACTATTACTTGCTAGTAGGAATTTATGTTAGTCCTGATAGGTTGTTAAGTGAATGCCTTATAAGTGGTGTACAGTAGGAACTAAATAGCCTTAGAATAATTGATTTAGTTCTATTGCGCAGCTCTTGTTTGAGTCTAACCGTTGTGGGATAGAATCTTTATTTCGAATGTCTATCTGATTTCACACTGTATGCGACTGTGCATTCGCGAGGCGACTCATCATGACTAGTGGAGATTCTGTCATAGCAAGGGTAGTAGGATGAGGTGAACCTGGAGTCTGGATTTGTGAATGATATTGGTATGATTGATCAGGGATATTATACCTTGTTTGTATCACGCGGGTTTTCTTCTTGGAGTAAGAGTTGTTTTAAACTTGGTGCAGGACTTTGCATGTTAAGCCGTTAATGAGTTATATGATTAGTGACAGGAAATTTTTAACGGAGTTGTGATGAATTCTTTTCGGCTTAGTTTTGTAGTGAAATTATTATATGATGATTTGGTAATTATATTAGTTGGGTAAGGTGAGACCGGTGTTGATAAATTTCAAATTGCGGGGTGGTTTAAGTGAAGCAAATGTCTAAAGTTTTGTGTTAGTATTTTTGTGCTAAGTTGGAGATAGTGTTTTGCTGATATTCTATTTAGACTTTATTTTAATTTGATGAATGAATTGGTGTCAAGTGCAATTAAGTATGGTTGTGTGATTGTAGTAATTATGCTATGCTTTCATGAGAAATGGAAATGGTAGGATGAAGTTTTCAGGTTTGATAAAATTAAGAAATTTTTCCGTGTTATAAAGTGATTCGTGTTGAGTATATTCTATTCCTTGAAAGAGTATAAGAAAATAGGTTGTATTTACTAAGCAAGTTTTATATTGAAAGTATATGTTTACGTTTTAGAGTTAAAGTATAGAACACGGCGTTTGTAGTAATAGGCCGGTGAAGTTAAAATTTGTATTAGCATGGTAAATGTCCCGAGTAAGCTTATAATGTTGTGTTATTTGGATTAGATTCATATAAGTGTAAGTTATTTATTTCTAGGAGATAAGTGAATTTTTCGAGTTAATTTGAACCTTCGTGGGATCTGAATATTGAGTGTGAATCGTTGGTTTAGAGGGGCGGATTTCTTGGGAGAAATTAAAACTCTTGATGATTTGGAATGAAATTGTGAAGTGGGAACAAATGGTAAACTAGAAGCGGTAAAAAGTCCTTTGAGGGTTTCGTAAACACTTTGAGGTGTTCATAGAATTTGATATCTTTTCAATAGTAGTTATCCCAGTTCGTTGTTTAACCGAATTCCGGGACGGAATTCTTTTAAGGGGGAGATAATGTAATACCCCGGGTAAGTCCGTTAGTTAAAAATCTAATTCCGTTAAGTTTATTTAACCTTAAAGTTTCTATTTAGGGTAAGTTTGGATAAAATTATAAAGTTTGGGATTGTTTGGATTATTAGTGAATAGTGCAAGGTCTAAAGGGTAAAATTGAGTTAGATATTATCTTTTAGACTTGAGATATTTCACAAAATCAGAATTTCAGTGAGTGTGTGTGTGTGTGTTTTAAGAGAAAAGGAAGAAGAAGAAGAAGAAGAAAAGGAGTCTTGTGGCTATAACTTCATTTGGTGTATTTGGAAGTGTTTTAGAGGTATGTTGCTTTACATTTTATGTCTATAATTGCTAGTTGATAGTTCTTATCGGAGTAGAATCATTAAATTCGTGTATGAGGTTAAAATCTGTCGAATCTGGGTAAAAATGGGGTAAACCGACAGAGGTGTCCGGATAAGATGAATGTATCCGGGTAGTTTTCTTGAAGGTGTCCGGGTAAATTCTTGAAGGTGTCCGGGTAAGTTGTTGATAGAGTCCGGACGATTTGATTGATGGTTTCCGGATGATCTAGAGTCCGGATGGCATCCGGATTCCTTTGTTGTCCGGATTAGTCTGTGGTGTCCGGATTCCTCGTGTTGTCCGGATTCTTTGTGTTGTCCGGAAAGTTGTCCGGATACTTTGAGGTTTCCAGATAACTTGGCTGTTTGGGTAATTTTGAGGATAAAAGTTATGTAGATGTATCTAGAGTCCATAACCTGCTAGTAAGTCTTATACATAAGTTGGTAAGGAGATATTTGTATGTAAATGGTTTCAGACTCTGAGAATTTTGGATAAAGGATCGGATAGCTCGGAGAAAGGTTTGGAAGCATATTGTAAGCATTCAGGTGAGTTTTACTTTAAACGTTTTCAACTGGGGAACATATATATGTGTTTATATATATATGAGCATGTGTGGATTGAGAATGTGTGGAATATATATATATATGTGTTTATATATATATGAGTATGTGTGGATTGAGAATGTGTGGAATATATATATATATGTGTTTATATATATGAGTATGTGTGTATTGAGAATTTGTGATATATATATATATATGTGTGTTTATATATATATATATGAAAAGGGTATGTGTGATGGTGTGGTATATCGTATATTGAGATACGATTGAGTATATGCTTTTAAATATAATATAATGAGACGTTATATTTATGTAAGTATTATACTGCACGAGAGCACGCCGAACTATGCCGGCTGAAGTGTGTGTCGTAGTTGTTGTACGGCGTTGTTGGTCGTAGATGTTGTACGGCGTTGTTGGTCGTAGATGTTGTACGGCGTTGTGTGTCGTAGTTGTTGTACGGCGTTGATTTATTAGTTGGCTTGCTACCAACTAATATGGCCATGGGAACGAGGATGAGGATGAGTGGAGCACGATGCACGAGTTTTGTTTGGTATTTATATACGTGTGGTATATGTGGTATTTATATACACGAGGTATATGTGTGTATGGGCGAAAGGTTTCATATAAACTATTTTGATACAAAGGATTTACATGAAAAGGTTTTATCACGATTTTGGAAAAGACCGGGATTAACTCACTAGACCCGTTTGGTCTAACCCTCATTTTGTTTTCAAAAATATGTTTTCCAGGTTAAGGATCGGCAAGAGAGGATGAAGTGTAGGAAGCTTTTGACGGATGTTGACTAGGAAGCTTTTATATGTTTTGTAATGTCAAGACTATTGAGACCGTACTTGGTTTGTGATGTACCTTTTATTATGAATGTAATGAAGTTATGCAATGTATGTTATTTGTTGTATGTTTGGGAAACCGGGTCGTTACATTATTGATCAAGATAAACCTGATTTTGTGTATTGTCTTGATAAGGCATTGTATGGTCTGAAACAAGCACCGCGCGCGTGGTACGATGAATTGTCAACCTTTTTGCTTGTATCCGGATTTATCAAGGGAGCTATTGACACAACTTTATTCATTTATCGTGAAAATCATGATATCTGCTTAGTACAAATTTATGTAGATGATATTATATTTGGTGCTACTAACAAATCTTTGAGTACATGGTTTTCAGATCTCATGACCTCCGGGTTTAAAATGAGCATGATGGGGGAAATTAATTTCTTCCTTGGAATTCAAGTCAAGCAATTACCTGATGGAATCTTTATCAACCAGTCAAAGTATGTCTTTGATAGTTTGAAGAAATTCAAAATGGATAAAAGTACTACAAATCGCACCCCGATGGCTCATGATGCAAAGCTTGGTTTAGATCCAGATGGTAAAGAAGTTGATGTTCGAGAATACCGAGGAATGATTGGATCGTTAATGTACTTAACTGTAATAACCAGGTATTTTATCTAAATTAAATTTGGAATTTTATAAGTCTTTATTTTAGTATTTTATGGAGTTAGGAGTTAAGGGGTAAGTTTTAATTTTTATTTGGAAGATTGGGGGTAAGTTTTGCCAATTGAGTGAAGCTTAGGGTTTGATTGGTCAAAGTGTTTAAACCACACTCCACCACCGCCATTTTTCTACCTAAATTGGATTGTATAGATATTTAGTTCACAAAATATCCTATGTGTTGGTGTGTGTGTGTGTGTTTTCGGATAAGAAAGAAAAGAAAGAGAAACCGTGAAGAAGAAGAAGAGAAGTAATCAAGTTTTGTTGCTGGAATTAGGGGTTCAAGCTTGTATAATCAAAGGTATGTTCTTAGTTAAATTTTCTCTTTTGATGTTCTTAGATTTTCTATAAGTTTTAGAAGTTGGTTTTGTTAAAAATTGATGTTTTGGGATATCTAAGCTTAAGGTTAAGTTAGGTTCATGGTATTAAACGTATCTGCATCTTTTCAGTAACATGCATAGGTTAAAAGTACAAAAATCTGGGTTTTAGGATGAACAGAGTGGTCTGAGACTTGGATGAACATCATCGAAGTCGCAACCTTGAGTTGCGACATTCATGATTGTCGCAATAGGTAATTGTGACTCTGAAATGAAGTCGCGGTAGACCGTTGCGACTTAGAGTTGGAGTCGCAACAGTGGACTGCGACTTGGCATTGGAGTCGCAACCGTTGATTGCGACTTGGTGTTGAGATCGCAATAGAAGGCTGCGACTTGGCTTGGAATCGCAGTAGTTGATTGCGATTTGGGTTGGGATCGCAGTAGTGGATTGCGACTTAGAATTGGAGTCGCAATAGTGGGTTGCGATTTCGGGGTGAAGTCGCAGTAGGTAGTTGCGACTTGGTACTGTTCATTGCGATTCTAATGTACTTTTTAGTAGGATGCGACTTGAGTCGAGGATTCATAAGTTTAGTTTTAAAAAGAGATATTTGGTATTTTGTGTGATTTCAGATTCGGTGAAGGCTAATCATACGTGATAATTGTCTTGGAAAAGCTTTTGTGATAAACAGAACAGGTGAGTTTTACTTTAAAAAGTATTTTACTGGAATGCATTATGTGAATATTAAATGTTTGATAAAGTGTATGAATATGTCATACGTGAGTGATTATAATATATTGAGATATTATAATTACGTGAGTATTATATGAAAATATAATACGTGGCCGAGCTTAGGACCGGTGTGTTAAAATTGGCTCGCAACCAATTGATATTGGCCATTGGTGGAGGGATAAGGTGGAATGAGACAGATATGATGTATCAATCTTGATTGGTATTAATTTACGTGTGAAATATGTGTATTTATATAAAGAGTATTTTATATAAATGAAATTTTAATGATTTACAAATGTCAGGGATTTACTCACTAGACCCTTAGGTCTAACCCTCATTTTCTGTTTTAAAAATTATGTATTCCAGGTGACGGTTCCAGTAAGAACAAGTAAATAGAGTACTTGTTGGCTAGCTTTTGAGAAGATGATCATTATGATACTATGGACGCTTTTGTATTTAAAATTTTTGTTATTACTATGTAACTTAAAGTAGATCAAGTTGTACTGAATTTTTCTATGTCAGACTTTGGGGACCGAATGTGAAATATGAATTATCTATGTATTGAAAATATGTTACGAATTATATGTTAAATGTATATTTCATTAGCGGGTTGTTACAGATGGTATCAGAGCCCTAGTTTAAGGGATTTAGGTATTAGTATCTGTACCTAGACTTAAACTGCATGTGAAGTAGGATGTCCCTATTAATTTAGAACCTGGGGATATTAAGTATAAATGGTAGAAGGAACATCATGTAAGGTAATTTCAAATTACACCAGGCCAGTGTAATTATGATCTTACAGGTACATGTTGAACTGGAATATCTTGTTATATGGGGTATGTGCTTATGTGTATATTAACTCTGTTTGAATCCACAGAATGGCGAGTGGTACCAGACAAGGGAATCAGGGAAGAGGAAGGAATTCAAGTGGAGAGAATCCACCATTAGGAACAGGGGGAAGAGGAGGAGATCGTGGTAGAGGTAGAACCGGAAGAGGAACAGGAGGCCGAACTGGAGGTAGAACACAACAGCATGGTACAGAGTTTGTTACACGAAATGATCTGACTGCTGAAATGGGGAGATTACAGGATAGCATACAAGCCATGTTCGAACGTAATCGTCTTAATGAAACTGAAAGACCAGATCCGGAACATGAAGTGGAGATACCACTTACCTCTACTGTTCTACCAGTGATGAAAAGGTGCGACTATAAAATGTTTCTTAGTTGTAAGCCCCCTACATATTCAGGAGATCGGGATCCAGTAAAGGCGATGAGGTGGCTGAAAGAAATAGAGGCCATCTTCAAGACGTATAAATGTGCTGAAGAAGACAAAGTGCTTTATGGAGCTGCGATGCTGAAAGAGGATGCTCTGTATTGGTGGGAGGCTCACATAGAATCAAGAGGAACGGATGTTTATACTACTTTTGCATGGGAGGAATTTGTATTAGCTTTCACGACACACTTCTGTCCACAAGCTGCTGTCAGACAGTTAGAAGAAGAATTCATGAATCTACAACAAGGAAATCTGTCGGTTAGAGATTATACTGCACGATTTTTGGAGAAGTCTCGTTTTGCAGGATATTATGTTGCTACAGAAAAGATGAAAATGGAGAGGTTTATTTATGGGTTGAATTCCGAGGTTCGAAGATTGGTGACTGCCACAGGGCCAAATACTTTTACAGCTGCGGTGGATGCTGCCGAGAATGTGGAAAGAGATAATAAAAGAGATACTGGTGATAAGAGCTTAGGGAAAAGAAAATGGGAAGGACCACCACAGGATTCGAGGAAACCTAGATTTCAGAGGTTTGACAACCGTCTGTCATTTCCACCAACAGAAAGACCATGTCCAAGGTGTAATCGTTACCATCAGGGAAATTGTCAAGTAGAGTCGAGGGTTTGTTTTAAGTGTGGGAAAACAGGTCATGTTGTTAAAGATTGCCGAGTAACACGGTTTTGCTTTTTGTGCAACTCTCCGGATCACCTCCAATCAGATTGTCCGCGGGGTAGAATACAATCCGGGGGTACATCGGGGAAACCAGCCATTACTAGACAAGTGGTCCCAAGAATAGAACCGCCGAGAACGAGGGGTCGTACGTTCCAAATGACAGCTAAAGAGGCGGAAGAAACTCCGGATGTGGTCACAGGTACATTTTTCATAAACTCCACGCGTGCTAAAGTGTTATTTGATTCCGGTGCAAACCGATCTTTTGTGTCTCCCTCCTTTGCTGCTCACATGCATTTAGAGCCTAAAATGTTAAAACATGCTTTATTAGTAGACACCGCAAATGATAACCAAGTGGTAGTTAAAGAGGTTTTTGATCGTTGTATGATAAATATAGAGGGATGTGGAGTACCGATACAACTGTTTCCAATAGCTTTGATTGAATTTGATGTGGTAGTAGGAATGGATTGGCTAGCTGAGAATCAGGCTAATATAGTTTGTGATAAGAAAATAATCAATGTCGTGTTACCTGATAAGAGATCAGTAGTGATTTATGGAGATCGTAAGAATCATCAGTCCAGTCTTATATCTATGGTAAAAGCCCGTAAATGTGTTAATAAGGGTTGCTCTAGTTATCTAGCCTATGTGATAGATAGTAGGCCTGAAAAGTGTAAGCTGGAAGATATTTCCATTGTTAGTGAATACCCGAAAGTTTTTCCTGAAGACTTGAATAGTCTTCCTCCTGTTAGGCAAGTAGAATTTGGAATAGACCTGGTACCTGGAGCCAATCCCATCGCTCGTGCGCCGTACAGATTAGCACCACCAGAAATGAAAGAAATGATGTCACAGCTTCAAGATTTATCTGATAAGGGCTTCATCAGACCTAGCTCTTCGCCGTGGGGTGCACCAGTTTTATTTGTGAAGAAGAAAGACGGTTCAATGAGAATGTGTATCGATTACCGGGAGCTGAACAAGCGCACGATCAAGAACAAGTATCCACTCCCAAGAATTGATGACCTTTTTGATCAATTAGTTGGAGCTTGTTACTTCTCAAAGATTGATCTCAGATCTGGCTATCATCAGTTGAAGGTTAAGGAGGAGGATGTTTTAAAGACTGCTTTTCGCACAAGATACGGCCACTACGAATTTTTGGTAATGCCTTTTGGATTGACGAATGCTCCAGCCGCTTTTATGGATTTGATGAATCGGGTATGTAAGCCTTATCTCGATAAATTTGTCATTGTGTTTATCGATGATATACTTATTTATTCCCGATCCAAGGAAGATCATGCGCAACATCTTCGTTTGATATTGGAGTTATTGAAGAAAGAAAAGTTGTACGCTAAGTTCTCTAAATGTGAATTCTGGTTGCGGGAAGTTCAGTTTTTGGGTCATGTAGTTTCAGAGAAGGGTATACAAGTTGATCCAGCAAAAGTGGAAGCAATTGAAAGATGGGAACCGCCAAAGACAGCAACCGAAGTACGTAGTTTTCTGGGTCTAGCTGGATATTACCGGAAATTTATAAAAGACTTTTCTCGAATCGCGACACCATTGACCAAGCTGACTCGGAAGAATTTAAAGTTTGAATGGAAGGCAGAACAGGACGAGGCATTCAAGATATTAAAGGAAAAACTCTGCAGCGCGCCGATATTAGCATTGCCAGAAGGTTCGGATGATTTTGTGGTCTACAGTGATGCTTCTAAGTTGGGATTGGGATGTGTACTCATGCAACGTGGAAAGGTGATTGCCTATGCTTCGCGTCAATTAAAGGATCACGAAAGGCAATATCCTACCCATGATATGGAGCTTGCAGCAGTTGTCTTCGCCTTAAAGATTTGGAGGCACTATCTTTATGGTTCTAAATGCCAAATTTTCACTGACCATAAGAGTCTCCAACATCTTTTCGATCAGAAAGAACTGAATATGAGGCAAAGAAGATGGTTGGAATTGGTAAATGATTATGATTGTGAAATCCTATATCACCCAGGGAAAGCGAACGTGGTGGCAGATGCGCTAAGTCGCCAAGAAAGGAGTGGATCGATAAAAGCGATATCTCTTCGAGCTGAACTGCTTCCAAATATTTTTGACGCATTATTGAAATGCCAAATAGATGCTTATCAAGAAGAAAGTTTGAAATCTGAACGGTTGGTTGGGATATCAGCATTGCTTGGGAAAGATGACCGTGGGTTGTTGTGTATGGGAAACAGAATTTGGGTACCTCGTTTGGGTGGATTACGGGATCGTGTACTACAAGAAGCTCATCAATCTCGATTTTCTATTCATCCAGGTACAAATAAAATGTATAGGGATTTGAAACAATTCTATTGGTGGCCGGGAATGAAGAGAAGTGTTGCTAAATATGTAGAAGATTGTACTACCTGCAAGAAAGTAAAGATTGAGCATCAGAAACCGTTTGGTCAGTTACAACGACTAGATATACGAATGTGGAAATGGGATCAGATCACTACTGATTTCATTACCAAGTTGCCAAGAACTTCAAAGGGATTCGATTCTATTTGGGTGATTGTGGATAGGTTGACGAAGTCTGCTCATTTCTTGCCGATAAAAGAAACTGACTCTTTGGAACGTTTAGCTAAGTTGTACATTAATGAAATAGTAACTCGACATGGAGTTCCAATCTCGATTATTTCCGATCGAGATAGTCGATTTACTTCTAGATTTTAGAGAAGTTTTCAAAAGGAGATGGGAACACAAATAAAGTTGAGTACGGCATATCATCCACAGACTGATGGGCAGAGTGAAAGGACAATCCAGACTTTAGAAGATATGCTTCGGGCTTGTATAGTTGATTTTGGGGGATCATGGGATAAACATCTGCCTTTGATAGAATTCGCCTACAACAACAGTTATCATTCTAGCATCCAGGCGGCACCGTTTGAGGTATTGTATGGAAGAAAATGTCGAACGCCTTTGTGTTGGAACGAAGTGGGGGAGAAACAATTAGCAGGGCCAGAAATAGTACAGTTAACATCGGATAAGATTACTCAGATTCGGGATGGATTGAAAATGGCTCAAGACAGACAGAAAAGTTATGCAGATCGACGCCGGAAACCGTTAGAATTCAAAGTCGGGGAATTTGTGATGTTGAAAGTTTCGCCCTGGAAAGGAGTCATACGTTTTGGGAAGCAAGGTAAACTCAGTTCGCGTTATATTGGGCCATTTGAAATCACAGAAAGAATTGGTGAAGTAGCTTACAAATTGAATCTTCCGCCAGAATTAAGCAGAATTCAAAACGCGTTCCATGTATCGAATTTTCGAAAGTGTTTGGTGACATCAGATCAGGCAGTCTCTCTACCGGATATCCAGGTTGATGAAAAGCTGAACTATGTGGAGGAACCGGAAGCTATAGTGGATCACAAGATCAAAGTATTGAGGAACAAAGAGATTAGACAGGTAAAGGTTCAGTGGAAACATCATAGAGGTCAGGATGCGACATGGGAATCAGAGTCGGAAATGAGAGCCAAATACCCTCATCTGTTCGCTTAATCGAATTCCGGGATGGAATTCTGTTAAGGGGGAGATGTTGTAATAACCAGGTATTTTATCTAAATTAAATTTGGAATTTTATAAGTCTTTATTTTAGTATTTTATGGAGTTAGGAGTTAAGGGGTAAGTTTTAATTTTTATTTGGAAGATTGGGGGTAAGTTTTGCCAATTGAGTGAAGCTTAGGGTTTGATTGGTCAAAGTGTTTAAACCACACTCCACCACCGCCATTTTTCTACCTAAATTGGATTGTATAGATATTTAGTTCACAAAATATCCTATGTGTTGGTGTGTGTGTGTTTTCGGATAAGAAAGAAAAGAAAGAGAAACCGTGAAGAAGAAGAAGAGAAGTAATCAAGTTTTGTTGCTGGAATTAGGGGTTCAAGCTTGTATAATCAAAGGTATGTTCTTAGTTAAATTTGCTCTTTTGATGTTTTTAGATTTTCTATAAGTTTTAGAAGTGGGTTTTGTTAAAAATTGATGTTTTGGGATATCTAAGCTTAAGGTTAAGTTAGGTTCATGGTATTAAACGTATCTGCATCTTTTCAGTAACATGCATAGGTTAAAAGTACAAAAATCTGGGTTTTAGGATGAACAGAGTGGTCTGAGACTTGGATGAACATCATCGAAGTCGCAACCTTGAGTTGCGACATTCATGATTGTCGCAATAGGCAATTGCGACTCTGAAATGAAGTCGCAGTAGACCGTTGTGAAATAGAGTTGGAGTCGCAAAAGTGGACTGCGACTTGGCATTGGAGTCGCAACCGTTGATTGCGACTTGGTGTTGAGATCGCAATAGAAGGCTGCGACTTGGCTTGGAATCGCAGTAGTTGATTGCGATTTGGGTTGGGATCGCAGTAGTGGATTGCGACTTAGAATTGGAGTCGCAATAGTGGGTTGCGATTTCGGGGTGAAGTCGCAGTAGGTAGTTGCGACTTGGTACTGTTCATTGCGATTCTAATGTACTTTTTAGTAGGATGCGACTTGAGTCGAGGATTTCATAAGTTTAGTTTTAAAAAGATATATTTGGTATTTTGTGTGATTTCAGATTCGGTGAAGGCTAATCATACGTGATAATGGTCTTGGAAAAGCTTTTGTGATAAACAGAACAGGTGAGTTTTACTTTAAAAAGTATTTTACTGGAATGCATTATGTGAATATTAAATGTTTGATAAAGTGTATGAATATGTCATACGTGAGTGATTATAATATATTGAGATATTATAATTACGTGAGTATTATATGACAATATAATACGTGGCCGGTCTTAGGACCAGTGTGTTAAAATTGGCTCGCAACCAATTGATATTGGCCATTGGTGGAGGGATAAGGTGGAATGAGACAGGTATGATGTATCAATCTTGACTGGTATTAATTTACGTGTGAAATATGTGTATTTATATAAAGAGTATTTTATATAAATGAAATTTTAATGATTTACAAATGTCAGGGATTTACTCACTAGACCCTTAGGTCTAACCCTCATTTTCTGTTTTAAAAATTATGTATTCCAGGTGACGGTTCCAGTAAGAACAAGTAAATAGAGTACTTGTTGGCTAGCTTTTGAGAAGATGATCATTATGATACTATGGACGCTTTTGTATTTAAAATTTTTGTTATTACTATGTAACTTAAAGTAGATCAAGTTGTACTGAATTTTTCTATGTCAGACTTTGGGGACCGAATGTGAAATATGAATTATCTATGTATTGAAAATATGTTATGAATTATATGTTAAATGTATATTTCATTAGCGGGTTGTTACATTAACAGCTAGTAGACCAGACATCATGTTTTCTACATGTTTGTGTGCCAGATTTCAAGCAAAACCCAAAGAATCTCATCGGATGGCAGTCAAGCGAATTTTCAGATATCTGAAAGGAACTCCATATTTAGGTTTGTGGTATCCAAAGAGTTCAAATTATAAACTAACTGCTTATTCTGATGCAGATTATGGTGGAAGTCAACTGGACCAGAAAAGTACATCGGGTCATGTACAATTTATAGGAGATAGGCTGATTAGTTGGGCGTCAAAGAAACAGAACTGTGTGTCAATTTCAACGGTCGAAGCTGAATATGTGGCCGCCGCCAGTTGCTGTTCTCAGGTTCTTTGGATGAAGACACAACTACAAGATTATGGGTTGTTGTACAAGACAATTCTGATATATTGTGATAGCAAATCCGCAATCGCCATCTCAGTAAATCCGGTTCAGCACACAAAGACAAAACACATTGACACGCGATATTGTTAGCTTCAATCTTCCTAATCATAGAAGTATTTAGAAGTAGTGAAAAATAGACTAAGTGAAGAAAGCCTCTTACAGAGGCTCTGCCGAACTTACCGAGAGATCAAGGTCAAGAAGCTACAGAAGCTAAAGAGGCGTCCTACAGAAGCTCTGTCATACGCGCAAAGAAGACCAAAGACTTGGAATCAGGTGAAGACTGCTCTACAAAGGACCAAACCACAGAACCTCTGTGACACTTCACAGAGCCTCTGCGGTCTTCAACAAAGACTTCAAATATATTTATAATATCTTTCTACTATTTCTGAACCTGTTCATCAACTTGCATGGTAGCATGCCCTGTCCAACTTCAACGTGTCAAACTCTGATTGGTTTCAATAGGGCTTAGTACATAATAGACGTCTGCTGCATTAAATGCAATACAACACGTCTAACTGTTCATGCCATCCTTCCTGAATAGTAGCTTATGCTTTATGGTCCCCTTAGAGTAGTATATAAGGAAGACTCATGTTGAGTTCTTCCTAATCGAAAATCAAGAGATAAAATCATCACAAGAACACAAAATCTTATACACCTTAAGAGTCATATCTGCTTTAAAGCTTTGCTTACTCACTGTTCTTAAATCTGTTCTTGATATATATATTCAGTAAACTTTGAGATATTATTTCCTGTTCACTGTTTATCTATATTGTGTTCTAAATCTATCAAACATATCTGTTAGTTCTTCAAATACGCTTCCACGTCAAACTTAAACTTGAACTAATAGATCTGATAATCTTGTTTAAACAAAACGGGAACCAACAATTGGTATCAGAGCAAAGCTTGATTTTCAATATCAAGTGATCCTCGTTTTACAACATTTTTTGATAGATTATTTTCTTCATCACCATATTTATGGATATTAGTTTTTACCCAGAAATCCTTCCAGATCTTCATACTCATAAATCCTCAATCAGATTATCCTTTCCTTAAAATGACAAATACCAATAACGTTTTCACTGCTGGCTCATTAACCAAACCTCCTACTCTTCTTCGAGATGAGTATCCTCAATGGAAGATAAGAATGGTTCATTTCTTTGAGGGTACTGAAAAAACTCTCAAACAATATCTTTACAATCTTCCTCCGGTCCCTATGATAACTATGCCACGTGTACCAGCTACTGCTGAATCTCCTGAAATCCGTGAACATCAAAAACCTAAGCCAAAAGAAGAATGGTCAAATGAAGATAAGGCAGAAGATAAAGTTGCACAGAAAA
Source organism: Saussurea involucrata (assembly GCA_033807775.1). NCBI lineage: Eukaryota > Viridiplantae > Streptophyta > Magnoliopsida > Asterales > Asteraceae > Saussurea > Saussurea involucrata. The sequence goes on along the minus strand of CM066313.1, from coordinate 60,371,488 downwards.
CAAAAAGAATATTGATCATGGCTATCCCCAACGAACTTTTTCAATCCTTAGATGCATGCGAAACAGCGCACGATCTTTGGAAAGAATTAGAAAGACAGTTGGAAGGGGGTGCTAAAACTCAGAAGAACCGAAGTGCACAATACATAAATGAATATCATGCCTTCAGAGCCTCTGCAACAGAATCTCTGCAAACAACATACGACCGGTTCAACTCTCTCATAAACAAATGCAAAAAGTCTTGCATTCACAGAACTTCGGAAGAAAATAATGTCATGTTTCTAAAGAGCCTGAATGATGAGTGGCTTCAATTGTCTATGTCTTTACAAACAAACCAAGATCTAGACTCATGGACACTCTCTGATCTCTATGGAACACTAGCTGCACAAGAGCCTCAAATTGCACAGGCTAAAACACTAACCATTGCACCATACGCATTGGTTAGTAAATCAACAGAGGCTACAGAAAGACCGAGAAATGAGAGAGCAACAGAGGAGAAGAAGAAGGAGAAAAAGAAGATAGTGATGGTTGATAGCGAAGAAGACGAGCTGATAGAGGAAGAAATAACTCTTGCATCATTAGCTAAATCATTGGCTCTATTGACAAGAGAGTTCAGAGGAAACCAAAGAAATTTTGGAAATGACAGATATAGCAGAGGCAACCAGAGAGATAGAAGAGATGATGGAAGAAGAGAAGAATCAAGTGACCGACAGAGGTCAGACTACAGAAATGATGACCAACAGAGGTTGAGCGACAGAAACTACAGAGGAAATGACCGACAGAGGTCAGATGACAAGGTAGGCCACACACAATAATGCTACAAATGTGGTAAGCCTGGTCATTACGCAAACGAATGCCTAACAGAGAAAGGTAGAGACCAACAGAAGTCCGACGATCGAACTGGAAACACCTCCCAAGGTTGTTTCAACTGCGGCAAGCCAGGTCATTTCGCAAAAGAATGCAGAAGTAGACCAAATCGCCCACAGAAGGACTCAGCTTTTTACAAAAAGAAGGCTGAGTATTATGCGCAAAAATCCCTAATGGCGAACAAAGGGCATTCTGAGGCAAACAAGGAGGACTTCGAGTCAGACTCTACCTCTGACGATGAATTCCCCACCAATGCCCTGTTCTGTGGCATGGCAGAAGTCGACTCTGGCACTGACACTGAGAAGCAACATGTGCCAATTTGATATCTTGACTCCGGATGCTCAAGGCACATTACTGGCGACAGAAGATTACTATCCACGTACAAAGAAACACACGATGGTGGATCTGTAACTTTTGGAGACAACAAGAAGGGACACATCAAAGGCTATGGAGTCATAAAGAAAGAAAATGTCTCTGTATACAAAGTTGCATATGTGAATGGCCTCAAACACAACCTACTCAGTGTAAGTCAACTCTGTGATACAGGATTCGATGTGTTATTTAAAAGAACTTTCTACTCTCTACAAAGTGAAAACACAGGAATGGAACTTCTGCGAGCTGAAAGAAGAGGTGATCTGTACCTAATGAATTTTAATTCAAAATCCAAGGACAAAGTTTGCCTAGTAGCCTGCAAAAGTGAAGAAGCTTGGTTATGGCACAACAGGTTCTGTCACTTAAACTTTCACACCTTGGATAAACTAGTAAAACTCGATCTAGTTAAAGGTTTGCCAAATGTTAAATTCAATAAGGATCACTTGTGTTCGGCCTGTGAAATGGGAAAACACAGAAGGGCTTCCCACAAAGGCAAAACAGACGTGTCTTGCACTAGGCCTCTGTACATGCTTCATGTCGACCTCTGCGGTCCCATTGCCATACAGAGCCTAGGTGGCAATATATATACTTACTTGTCCTAATTGATGAGTATTCACGTTTCACATGGGTTGAATTTATTAGAAAGAAATCAGATGTTCCAATTATATTGATAAATCTAATGAAAAGAATCCAAGTTCTTTATGAATGCAGAATACAGAAGTTAAGAAGTGACAATGGCACAGAATTTAAAAACTGTGTCATTGAAGCCTATCTTTCTACAGAAGGAATATCACAGAACTTCTCTGCCGCTCGCACTCCACAACAGAACGGTGTAGTCGAAAGAAAGAATCGAACACTTGTGGAGGCCGCAAGAACTATGCTATCAGCATGCGGATTACCAATGAACTTTTGGGCAGAAGCGATTTCTACCGCGTGTTATACACAGAATCGTTCAACCATAGTGAAAAGACACCTCAAGACGCCTTACGAATTGCTTAACAAAAGACGGCCAAACATCAAATTTTTCCATGTGTTCGGATGCAAATGCTTTGTTTTAAACGACAGAGATTTAAGAGGAAAGTTTGAGGTAAAAGCTGATGAAGGCAAATTCATTGGATACTTTGCCACTTCCAAAGCCTACAGAACATTTCTTACAAAATCTCGCAAGATTGTAGAAAGCATTAATGTTTCTTTTGATGATTCATTCCAAAAGACTTCTGAGCAAATCAGTTCAGAACTCGGAATTAAAGGGAAATCCTCTGACATCTCACGAACAAAAGAAGACTTGGATCTTTTATTTTTAGAGATGTTCTACGATGACATTGATCCTTCTGTTGGAACCATCAGAGCTTCTGAAGAACCATCTTCCATCGGACAAAATCCTACAGGTATGACTCTAACTGGTCCAAATAAAGCTTCATCTTCTTCTATAAATACTACAGATGCATATGCCGAAGAAGAAAATGCAGAAGATGAAACATCAAGAAAAACGACCACAGAAGCTTCTGAAAATCAAACTCCACAAACCACAGAAGAACCAATTACAGAGGAAATTGAGGACCAAGACTATACGTCCTCAGAGGAATAAACTCCACCACCACTCATACCAATCATTCCACAAACGGTAGGATCAACTACCAAGGCACGAAGAACGACAGAGGCTACACAAGAAGAAGATCCACAAGAAGCCTCTGAAGAAAGGTTCGCTGACATTCATGACCATCTTCCACGCACAACTCAGTGGACAAAAAGCCATCCTCCAAGCCAAATAATTGGAGAACCTTCTGACTCAGTAAAAACAAGGTCTGCCACTGCTAATTTTTGTTTCTTTACAAATTTTATTAGTGTGATAGAACCAAAGAAGATTTCTGAAGCCCTGGATGACCCAAACTGGGTAGACGCCATGCAAGAAGAACTTCTGCAGTTTGAGCGTAACAGAGTATGGACTTTAGTACCTATGCCCAGAGGGAAACAGGCCATTGGGACTAAGTGGGTCTACAGAAATAAGAAGGATGAAGATGGAGTGGTCATCAGAAACAAAGCACGATTAGTGGCAAAGGGATACAGACAAGAAGAAGGCATAGATTACGATGAGACTTTTGCCCCTGTTGCACGGATCGAAGCAATAAGAATATTCTTAGCCTTCGCAGCCCACAGAGGTTTTAAAGTCTATCAGATGGACGTAAAATCAGCTTTTCTCAATGGTGAAATCCAAGAAGAGGTTTACGTAAATCAGCCACCAGGGCATGTATACTACCTTTAAAAAGCTCTGTACGGACTGAAACAGGCTCCAAGAGCATGGTACGAACGACTTTCTAACTTTCTTCTAGTCAATGGCTACGACAGAGGTACAACAGATACTACCTTATTCTATAAACGCAAAAACAGTGAAATAATGCTTGTACAAATCTATGTGGACGACATAATTTTTGGGTCTACTAATTCAGAAGAGTGCAAAAGTTTTGAAAAACTCATGCAGAGTGAGTTTGAAATGAGTATGATGGGAGAATTAACATTCTTCCTCGGACTTCAAGTCAAACAATCATCAGAGGGAATTTTTATAAATCAGGCCAAATATGTCTCTGACATTCTTTCCAAGTATAGCCTCTCTGATTCCTCTGCCATGAAAACTCCAATGGCCACTGGAAATAAGTTATCCTTAGACCCAGATGGCATCTCTGTAGAATGCACTCTCTATAGAGGCATGATTGGATCTCTGTTATACTTAACTGCAAGCAGACCTGACATTATGCATGCCACATGTCTTTGTGCACGTTATCAAGCTAATCCTAAGAAATCACATTATGATGCTGTTAAGAGAATCTTTAGATACCTAAAGGGGACCAAAAATCTTGGTCTCTGGTATCCACAGAACTCTGGTTTTAGTCTTAAAGCTTATACAGATTCGACTATGGAGGATGCATGCTCGACAGAAAGAGTACCTCTGGGAGTTGTCAATTCCTAGGTGGTAAACTAGTCAGTTGGACCTCCAAGAAGCATAATTGTGTCTCCACATCCACTGCAGAAGCTGAATACGTTGCTGCAGCTAGCTGTTGTTCTCAGGTTCTATGGATGAAGACTCAGCAAAAAGACTACGGCCACATCCTATTCAAAATACCCATCTTCTGTGATTCCAAAAGTGCCATTGCTATCTCTGCCAATCCTGTGCAACACTCAAAAACCAAGCATATCGATATAAGGTACCATTTCTTGAAACATCATGTTGAATACGGTACAATCGAAATGCATTTCGTGCCCACAGAATATCAACTCGCTGACTTATTCACCAAAGCACTAGACGAGAAAAGATTCAACTTCTTGGTGGGTATGTTAGGAATGATTAATATGATGTGAAAATCCTCTATAAGTATAGCTTAATCTTCTGTAAATAAGTATATATATTTCTATTTTTTTACTTATTGCTTTGATTAATTTATTTCTGTATGTAAATTCTCAAAGCAAAAATAATTCTTGGGAACATAGAGCTTCTGTGGGTCCGCTCAGAACTTCTGACGACCCTTACAGAACCTCTGGTAAACATGACCTATGCTCAATACAAATCTTATCATTCTTTGATCCAAGCATAGATCAAGGGGGAGCAAAAGGAAAATTCTTGATCTACAGAGGTGATTAGATCAATGGGGAGAAAAAGGGACACTGAAATGATCTACAGAGGTAAATCTTTCAAAAGGAAGCCAAAGAAGAGTGTCGATGAATCTCCATTGACAGAAGTAAGATAAAACTGCCGAAAATAGAAGAACCAAAAGGTATGTCTCTCGCACAAAAGGGTTTTGAAAACAGTTTTCTAGGACACAAATTGTCAAATATGTCCTAAATATACTGTGAATAACATTTCAAAAATCAAAACATCAAAAAGTTACATAAAATTCGAGTTATGAGAAATTTGAGGTCATAGAGCTTCTACTGAGCTCAACAGAGGTTCTGCCAGAAATATGCTCTGTAATCGCAAATTTAGCCTCTATCGATCTTTTGGAATGTTATCTCGGAAACCGATTACACACACCATGACCTTCTCGAACAAAACTTTTTCCATAACAGTTTTCTCGGACACCAACTTTCAAATATGCTCGAAAAACATCTCTTAAAACAGATCAAAAATTGGATGATCAAAAAGGTTAGTAGAATTTTAGTTATGAGATTTTTTCCCTCATAGATCTTTTGCTGGCCCTGACAGAGCTTCTGTAAGTTCCAACAGAGCCACAAAACCTCTGAGAGTAAAAATTCTTCACTAAAATTCTATAAATCCTCTCCAATGCCTTTACAAAAGTTTTGGTTAAAGAAGAACACACAGAAGTCATGATAACAATGAGATATATGAGAAAGATAAACATCAAGCTTTTCAAGATCACATAATTTCTGTAATCCACAGAAGTTCTGTCAATCTGTTACTTGGGCATTTCTGTAGTAATAATGGTTACTTTTACTGAGAGTGAATCTCATGTGGCTAAGAACAGCCCCACGCGCCTAGCATTAATGGGCCGCGCACGACGTCCTGTCATCCTCTGACATGGCCTACGTGTCCCATTTTCATTGGGCGTACATGGAACGTTTTCTGTGGAAAGTTGAACCCGCCGTTCTAACTTGAGTACGGATTCCAAATTTTAATCCACTGCCATATATTTTACTCTTTCGAATTCTACCGTTTTACCCTCCTATAAAAACCAAGCTTACCTTCTCATAAAACCTTTACAAACTATCATTCTTCTCCGGCGAAACCCTGCAAAAGCTTGCAAGAATCCTATTCTTCTTATCAATTGGCTTCATCTTCTCAAGTTATCTCCCCTGCACACTCTCCGACGAACTCACCAGAACATTCACCTGCTCATTCTGAACATTCAGAAAACCCCCACCTTGCCAAAAATGTTGAACTAGAAGATTCCGGCGACTCAGCAGACTTTGCTCCGACCACACATCTTCAAAACATCATAGCAAAGGATCATTTCGAAAAGGTGCTACCAATCAAATCCAACAATTGCTATTTGGTACCCTCACCCACTGCTTTCGGCGAAGCCCATGCCCTTCTTCTAAATATAATGGAAAATCATATCCTCTTCCCTCTACTCTCAAGAACCCCAAACAAAATTCCAGTTAGATATTTGAACCAGTTTTGGCAAAGTTGCCGATTTGATAAAGATGATTCTATTATCAAAGGATACATTTCAAGACCTGACAAATCTGAACATCTGGAAATCAAGTTCAACAGAACAATGTTCTCACTTGAGTTCAACCTACCAACAAGGGGTCTTCTTGGATTGAAGAAATATGCAGAGCAACCAACAGACGACGAGCTCTGTCGTTTCGTAGAAATGCTTGGGTACAACACCCAACTGAGGAAGAGAAATGACTTCCGCAGAGGCAGATTACCACCTCTGTGGAACACTTTGTTCTCTATTCTTAACAGATGCCTGACAGGGAAGATTGGCAGTATTGACCAGAGCTCACATCAGATATTAACCATCATGTATGGGGTTTACTATGATCTCCCACTGGATTACGCGACCATAATGATGCAAGAGATCATCAACACCATCGACAGAAAGAACAACACCAGAAGGGTCAAAGAGAACGATCCTAAGTTTCTACCACCTCTGCAATTCCAAAGAATACTGGGAGTTTTGTTCGAACCTCTGTTGCTGATACAGAACTGGCCAATGGAAGGGCCAATTCCCAAACAGTTCCCAATGGCTACACACACTGCAGACCTTTGTCAAAGAACCTTCTGAGCTATGCCACGAACAAAGCCCTTAATAAAGAGTATATACGCGATCATAGAACTCCAAAACCGAGTCCTATGACACCCTCGCGTTTAGGTGTCCCCCTAGGAATAATGATTGCAGAACCTCTTTCCACTCAAGAAGAAAAAGATCAGAAACTAGCAAAACACATGGCTATTCAACTTAGCTTCTTAGCCAAACGTGCAGAGCTTATGGGAAAGAAGTCTTCTTCAAAAACCTCTACATCTACTCCAAAAGCAAAGAAGAGGAAAACTGCAGAAGGCACCTCCACAAGCGCTGCAGAAGATCAACCTTCACCTCCTCATGCCACAGAAATTGGCTCCTCTGCTCCTCCCTCTTCTCCAAAACAGAAGAAGAAAAGAAAATCAAAAACCACAGAGGAAGGGGCACCAAAACCAAAGAGAAGGAAAACCAAAAAGAAGCTTGATAAATTGGTTACCATCGCAGAAGAGGAAACTGCAGAAGAAGAAATCGCAGAACAAGCAATCGCAGAAGAAAGAACTGCAGAAGAAGAAGATGCAGAAGTAGAAATGACAGAAGAGGGATATCAATCACCCTATCAATCCCCGGATCGATTTGCTCACCAAGGAAACTTAAACGATTTCCTACAGAACCCTGACATTGCCAACACCCTAAATACAGCAGGGTGGACGGCACAACCACTCGACCACCACTCCCCAGAAGAACAATACTTCTCTATTTCTGGCATTGACATACATCTGCAAGAAGATGATCAAACACCCAGAGATCAATCAGCTGAGACACCTGTTATTCTACAGAACCCCTTCATTCAACAAGGATTGGACGTCCACAGAAGGAGTCAAAGCCCAGCTTTAGAAGGAATAGAACAAACAGAAGCTGAGTGGAATAGAGATGAAGTAACAAAGGCTTCTGAGAAAATAATAGAAAAAGAAAAAGGAAAAGAGGCCGAAGTTGTACAAGAAGAGGGATTTGAAACAAGGGAGACAAGGATAGAGGTCTCAGAGGTAGATTTAGATGAGGTGGAAGCAGTCTGGATACGAAAAGGTCTCTATCATCCACACGTCATGAAATTATATGGATCTCATCAAATGTATGACTTCTTACGCACAGAGCAAGGAAATTCAACAGAAGCTAGGGAAGAAGCACCAAGCCATAGGATAGCTACAGAGGCTGAAATGATAGACATCGAAGTAGTGCTTGGATGCTTAACAGAGGAAGAAACAAGAAAAGATCCCTGGATTAATAGAGGCACACAACCAAAACCAACTCCCAGTGCAACCCACACATCTAACTCCGCAGGTCTAGCTGCAGAAGGAGTTATTGAAAAAGAGCAGCACAGCTCGAACCAAACCCAACCCATCCAGCCAGAGGTCACTCTTTCGACTTCTGCGCCCACAAAAACAGGGGAATCCATTCCTAGGGAGTCTCCTCAAAGAGACTCACCTATTGTTCGTGATCAATCGCCCCAGATCACACTAGAACACCCTACAGAGGAATTCGTTTCCTCTGCCATGCACGAAATATGGCCAACACTTCTTTCAGAGAGAAGTAGTGAGCACAAAGACGAAGAGACTCTAGACAAGTCTCCGAGTCAGCAGAAGAACATTTCGATACCCACCTCTGGAGTGGATTTAGACACTGTTCTTCACAGAACTTCTATAGAGATTGAAACTCAGGTTTCTTCTCAAAGATCAGATGGAAATCCTTCCACCCCCATCGTACAAACAAGGGTGAACGAAGGTGTCCAGGAGCAGGGACTCACTCTGGAGATGAATGTGTTCCTCCAGAGGTTACACAAGGAACACAAGTATCAAGGGATGAGTTCCAAACCCTTGTCACCTCTGTGAACCACACAATGAAAGAGTTGCAAAGATCTTTCAAATCTTTTGCAGAGACAACATCAACGGCTATCCTGAATCTGAACACCAAAATGGAGAATCTGTCCACAGAGGTAAAATCCGCCATCTCAGAGATTAAGTCTTCTGCCAAAACAACTGCCACAGCAACAACCACTTCTGCTGCTCAATAATTCGGAACAGCCACAACTTCTGCGTTCAAGGACTCTGTCAAACATTTCCTTGAACAAATGAATACGCAATCCAACAAAGCAAAGGGCATTACTCCTGCAGATCTACAGAACGCCCTAAAACAAGTACAAGAAGAGGCAATGCGCAACACGACAATGATGCAGCCAAAAGACTACATGACCATAGCATAGCTAACAGAGCTCAGACAGAATGTCATAAACCAGGTCACAGAAGTCATTGTCTCCTTCACTAAAGCAAATTCCAACTATGTCAAAGATTTCAGAAAAAGTGTTGGCAGAATGCGTTTTAAAACAGAAGCAGAGCTTGCGACTCTAATTGGCCTCTGTGATGATGTCTGTGAAAAGTTGATGGCAGCAGGAGCAGAATTACCAAAGAAACCCAAAGCTTCTTGCAGAGCAGAGGGTACTTCTGATAAAAGTCAGGATGATTCTGATGATAAGCATCCTGGTCCATCAGATAATCCTGAGGGGGAGAATATAAGGGAGAAAGCTACAAGCAGGGGAATACAAGGTCCACCAATCGCAGCAGAACCAATCAGTCAAGCCCCTCCAGAACAAACCCAAGATCAACAACAAAATCAACAGACCACAGAGACAACACCCATCTCTGTGGAATCAACTCCTGAAGAAACCAATATTCCATAAGCTGATCAGCAAACCACAGAGGAAAGAACCACCCCTGAGGTAATCATTTTGGAAGAAACAGATCAACAGACCACAGAGAAAACACCCACCTCTGTGGACTTCCCTAAAATGTTTGGAGAAGATGCTCAACATCTATCATCCTCCTCAAAAGAAGATCTTTCCTCCCCAAGGGGTACTTGGTACCTAGCCCCTAAGATCAACTGGTCTGGGATTGGCTGACCCAAATCCTGCTATAGAATCAGATAGAAAGTCATGTTTTACTGGTACAGATGGGATTAGGATATATCGATGTAGCCTTTCTGGTTTGGGAGAGTAAGTTCCAAGGGGTGATCGACACCTAGCCCCTAAGGCCAACTGGTCTGGGATTGGCTGACCCAAATCCTACTATAGAACCAGATAGAAAGTTACGTTTACAATGTATCTTAGTCTTAATAAATTTTTTGATAAAAAGATGCCAATGTGCACAAAATAAAAGATGCCAATGAGCACATATCTCTTAAATCTTGGGGAAATTACAATGTCGCGATAAACTTATAAATTTGTGGAAATTCTGATTTCAGTCATATAGTGTGAGTAAGAGCAAAGTATTCTTATAAGTTGAAGATGTGCATTTGATTGTTGCTAATCATATTTCACATGCTAGCATACCAAATAGATTTAATAAGTGGTTGAAACTGAACAAATTGTAACTTGATATGCAAGCATGACTTGTTTCTGAATCCGAAAGCATTAATTTGATGTCATTTGTTTGAAAAACATGTATACTTTCACTAAGTTGAATTTTATTTGTTCGGTGTTCAAACATTTTATAGTTAGTAGTTATGTTATATAATTTAATGTATTTCAGTTTCCATCACCGATTTGTTACGTGAAATTTTCATACTGTGATGTGTGGAGTTAATGCTAATTTTGAGGGGGAGTGAGTTCAAAAGCTAACCTAATTTTGAGGGGGAGAAAATTCTTTGTTTATCATGTTGAAGGGAAGAATTTCATAGGTTCTCATATTAAGGGGGAGAAATTTCAGGTGCCTGATTCATATCTGACAATGCATCAATATCAAATCAGATAAATTGTTCAGGTATGAGTTTCTGAGATATCTATTCAGGTATGTTCTCCAAATGCTATTTTGAATTGAAAATATCTAATGCATTTGTGTAAGGGGAGTGAAAGGATTTTAAATCTTGAGAAAATTCATTTTTTTGAAAATTCAAAATTTTTTCAAGTCAACATTGCGCAACCGTTGCTTGCGCAAAGTACACTTTGCACAACCTTCAGTTGCGCAATGCTTAAATTTTCAGAATTTTAAATTTTTTTAAAGGGGTTTTAAATATTGGGTTTGACCAATTTTTGACCTTTTACATTCCCATTTTCCCTCTGAGACTTCTCGTGAACCTTACCTCACGATTTCTTATTCTGACTTCGAATCATCAGTGTGAATCAGTGTGTTCTTCAAATCAGGTAAGATTTCGAACTCATAATCGATGTTATAACATGTTTTCGAGATCCAATTTATGATTAATTTCATCAATTACATATCTCGATTTGTTCATGCGATTGTTTATATGATCAGTTTTTCGATTTCTAGGTTTACCATGAAATTAGGGATTCTTATGTGGTTATTTTGAGTCGATTTATGCTTAAATGTATATATTACTCCATTTCGACTCTTTTAGATAGTGTATTTTAGGTTAATTTTGAAATTTGATCTGTGAGTGTAACTTTTCGCAAGATTCATAATCTGAACATGTGAGAAACTCGCAACCTTCTTCTGCGAATTTTACACTTTTCGCATCCTCAGGACCCGAAAAGTTCACTTTTCGCAACCGAGGCTTGTGAAATACTCACATCTCGCTTTAGTTGCTTGCGATTTTTCCCACTTCTCGCTTCTGTTGCTTGCGAAAAGCTCACTTCTCGTTTTAATGGCTCGCGATTTTCTACACTTAGTAAATTTTTCAGTTTTTCAATATTTTTTAAGTTTTGTTTCTTTTGTTTTTAATCTTCTAGTATAGTTTTATTGTTTTGTTTTTCATTGTTTCTCAGTGATTACTCTTACTCTATATGAATATTTTACAGAGGATAATATGGCTTCAGATGATGGGCAAGATCATCAAGTTCAGGAAGGTGAAAATGACCCTTCAGATCATGTTTCTCGAGATCAACCTCTTCCATCACACAGATCTTCAGGGGCTGATTTATCTGCACGGCGAAGTTCTCTGGTAGATGTATTTCCGCGAGCAACTTATATTCGATATCTTTCGAATAATCATTATGTAGATCTCGACCGAATTCGTATACATCCGATTATTCTATCAATTCTTCGAGGACATCCGCTTCGATATGCTTTATCTGCTAGACATGGAGTTCCAGAAGTGTATCTACAACAGGCGTGGAGTTCCAGAAGTGTATCTGCTAGATTTGTTTTAGAGATATATCAATACGAGACGTTTCTTAATTATAAACATCTTCGTTTGATTCTACGTCTTCCAGAAGCAGACTCAAGACCGGGATTTACAGAATTTGAAGATTTTCCTCCGGAAGAAGTTGTGTTAGCTGGTATTCGGGAGTTAGGCTATGTTCGTAATTTGACGATGGTAAGTGATTTTCAGAAGAATCGTCTTCCACCAGTTTGGGATGCGTTATTCTCGGTTATCAACATATGTTTGACTGCTAAGCATTCTGGTACAGATAATGCTAGTCTTCATTTCTTACGTCTTTTCTATGACATCATATATGATCTTCATGTCGATTATGCTCTTATTTTTTGGACCGAGCTGAGTGAGATTGTCCACTCAAAGTTTACGAACAAGCATCGTAGCTTCCTGCCGTTTATTCGATTTCTAGAGCTTATCGTATGGAGTATGTTAAGAAGTAACAAGGAGATTCCACGAAGATCTAACTGGCTGCTTGCTCTTGATTTTGCTATAGGATACATCAACAAGTTAAAACGATCGTTTGATCATTTCATGCCTATTCCTCCGGAGCTAATTCAGAAATATGCTGATCCAGAAGATGAAGCAGTTATTGACTACTGTGCAGAACATGGCATAGAACTTCAGCCTCAGAACGTTCAGGATGAAAACGCACAAGAAGATCAAGAACATCAAGGTGAAGAAGAAGTTGAATCGAGTAGTTCTGAAGATGATGATAATAATGAAGAAGCAGATGATGAATATGAAGCAGATGATGAAGATGATTATGATAATAATGATGGAAATGGTGGTGGTATGGATTTCGGTGAATCGGTGTTTCGAGAACCTATTGTTGAGGTCGAACATTCTTCTGAAAGAGATTTTTCGAAAGGTAACACGGTTGATACATCAGAGACTATTCCGATTAACCCAAAAGTGGTGAATATTGAAGTAGATGAGCTCGATCTTCAAGCCGCCAGGGTGTAATACCCCGGATAAGTTCGTTAGTTAAAATCCCTTTTTCCGTTAAATTTAGTTAACCTTAAAAGTTGGATGTTAGGGTAAGTTTGGGTGAAATTATAAGTTATGGGTATTTTGGTCATATTTGAATAGTCCAAGCCAAAATTGTAAATTAGGTTTGATATACATCCCTTGTAGACTTCAGATATTTCACAAACCTAAATAGAAAGAGTGTGTGTGTGCGGGAGTTCTGGAGGCGAAAAGAAGCAGTGGACGAAACCTACGGATAGGGCTTCAATTGGCTTGGGTTGAATTCGATTGTAAGGTAAGTCCCTTACATATTGTGTTTGTAATCATGTATAGAAGATATCTGTCGGTTTAGAATTTCTAATTTCGCGTCTTGATGAGATTTCAATCGATTTCTGGGTAAGTGGAAACTGACAGTGTTCTTGGAGTCCCGGTGAAGTTCCGGTGGACTCCCGGTAGTGTGAGTCCCGGTGAAGTCCCGGTGGACTCCCGGTAGTGTGAGTCCCGGTACGGTGGACTCCTGGTAGTGTGGAGTCCCGGTACCGTCGAGTCCCGGTGTAGTGAACTCCCGGTACCAAGAAGTCCCGGTACTCTGTGTAGTCCCGGTAGTTGTTAAGCTTAGTGATACAGTTGAGAACAGGAACCGGTAGGCTTTATGTGTTTGGCTAGTAAAGTGGTGTATGTACCTTAAATTGTTTCAGATTCAGTGGAGTCGTGGTAAGAGATAAGACCATTGTGAAAGGAGCTTGCGAGCGTGTGTAATAATCAAAACAGGTGAGTTTTACTTTAAAACATTATCAACTGGAATACATATATATCTGTGTTTATATATATATGAGATGTATATGTGTGGAATGGATATATGATTAAGGTGTGAATATTTTGTGTTTATAATATAGTAAGATAATATATTTATTGATGCATTACACTACACAAGTGCACAGTAGCCGGGTTCCGGTGTGCGGACCGGTGAGTAGTCGGGTTCCGGTGAGCGGACCGACGGGTAGCCGGGTTCCGGTGTGCGGACCGGTTGTTGAATTATTAGTTGGCTTGCAACCAACTAATATGGCCATTGGGAACAAGGATGAGGAGGAGTCGAGCACGATACATGAGTCTTGATTGGTATTTAAATACGTGTGGTATGTTTATATTTTACGAAGGAGTTACCAAAGGTTTATCTAAATTATTTTGATACAAAGGATTTACAGGAAAGGTTTTATAATGATTTTTGGAAAGGACCGGGATTAACTCACTAGACCCGTTTGGTCTAACCCTCATTTTGTTTTCAAAAATATGTTTTCCAGGTCAAGGAATTGATAGCGGCAAAAGGAAAGAATAAGGTGTAGGCTGCCTTCGTTGATCGATGATGTTTAAGAAGCTTTTATATATTTTGTAGTGTCAAGACTATTGAGACCGTACTTGGGTTGTTATGCAACTTCTGTTGTAAATCAATGATATGTATGCATGTTATGTTATATGATGTATGTTATGGGATTTGGGTTGTTACAAATGGTATCAGAGCCCTAGTTTAAGGGATTTAGGTATACGGATCTATACCTAGACTTAAACTACATGCGAAGTAGGATGTCCATAATATTTTAGAACCTTGGGATGATAAGTATAAAAAGGTGGAAGGAACATCATGTAAGGTATTTTCAAGTTACACCTGGCCAGTGTAATCATGAATTTACAAGTACATGTTGAACCGGAATATATTGTTATACGGGGTATGTGTTTATGTGTATGTTAATCTTGTTTGAATCTACAAAATGGCAAGCGGTACTCGAAATACGAATAGAAGAGGAGGAGGAAATCCGAATAGCGAGAATCCACCAATAGGAACGGGGGGAAAAAGAGGAGAGCGAGGGGGAGGTAGAACTGGGGGTAGAACTGGGGGCAGAACCGAAGGTAGAGTTCAGGGGCGAGGTACGGAGTTTATTACAAGAGACGATTTGATGGCAGAGATGGGAAGACTTCAAGCAAATATCCAGGCTATGTTCGACCAAGCTCGTCATGCTGAAATACCAGATCCTGGACCCGAAGACGAAATGCCAATCACACCGACTGTTATACCAGTACTAAGGAGGTGCGACTACAAAATGTTCTTAAGCTGTAAACCTCCGACCTACTCAGGAGACAGGGATCTCGTGAAAGCAATGAGATGGTTGAATGAGATTGAAGTTATCTTCAAAACTAGTAAGTGTGCTGACAAAGATAGAGTACTATATGGAACCGCAATGCTAAAAGCTGATGCCCTATTCTGGTGGGAAGCTCACATTGATTCCATAGGGTCGGATGTATACTCTACTTTTACTTGGGACGAATTCACAACAGCATTCAAAGGACAGTTTTGTTCTCAAGCAGCAGTCAGACAACTGGAAGAGGAGTTCATGAACCTACATCAGAGAAGTTTATCGGTTAGGGATTACACTGCTCGCTTTCTGGAGAAGTCTCTCTTTACGGAGTACTATGTTGCCACGGAGGCTCTGAAGATGGAAAGGTTTATCTTCGGGTTAAAGTCAGAAATCAGAAGTTTAGTGATTGCAAGGGGACCGGAAACCTTCTCAGCCGCAGTAGATGCCGCGGAAAATGTGGAACAGGATAATAAGAGAGACGTTGGTGATAAGAGTACTGGAAAAAGAAAATTGGAAGAAACGGCGTACGATTTGGAGGAATACGAATCCCTGAGGATTGATAGTCATTCACCTTATAGATCAATTGAAAGACCATGTTCTAAATGTAACCGTATTCACCAAGGAAACTGTTATGGTGATTCCCGAAATTGCTATAGATGTGGAAAGATTGGCCATATTGCGAGAGATTGTCGGGTAACTCGATACTGTTTCGTTTGCAACTCCCCTGATCATATTCAGTCAGACTGTCCACAATGAAAAGTACAACAGGGTAGTATGACGGGGAAACCAACGGGTGGTAAGTCGGGAGAAATAGAAGGGTCTGAGGTACCGAAAGCAAAGGGTCGAGTTTTCCAAATGACGACACAAGAACCAGAGGAAATTCCGGATGAGGTTACAGGTATAATTCTAATAAATTCTATACGTGCTAAGGTGTTATCTGACTTCGGTATTGATATTCCCGTGCTTTTGTTGCTTATTTGTGTTAGAAAAATAAGTGGGTGTGGGGTGTCTATTCAGTTAGTTTCTATGGTCTTTGATTGAGTTCGAAGTAGTAATGATAAGCATTCATACCTTTTCGCTTGACTGAATTCCGGGACGGAATTCTTTTAAGGGGGAGATGATGTAATACCCCGGATAAGTTCGTTAGTTGAAATCCCTTTTTTCGTTAAATTTAGTTAACCTTAAAAGTTGGATGTTAGGGTAAGTTTGGGTGAAATTATAAGTTAAGGGTATTTTGGTCATATTTGAATAGTTCAAGCCAAAAGTGTAAATTAGGTTTGATATACATCCCTTGTAGACTTCAGATATTTCACAAACCTAAATAGAAAGAGTGTGTGTGTGCAGGAGTTCTGGAGGCGAAAAGAAGTAGTGGACGAAACCTACGGATAGGGCTTCAATTGGCTTGGGTTGAATTCGATTTTAAGGTAAGTCCCTTACATATTGTGTTTGTAATCATGTATAGAATATATCTATCGGTTTAGAATTTCTAATTTCGCGTCTTGATGAGATTTCGATCGATTTCTGGGTAAGTGGAAACCGACAGTGTTCTTGGAGTCCCGGTGAAGTTCCGGTAGACTCCCGGTAGTGTGAGTCCCGGTGAAGTCCCGGTGGACTCCCGGTACGGTGGACTCCCGGTAGTGTGGAGTCCCGGTACCGTCGAGTCCCGGTGTAGTGAACTCCCGGTACCAAGAAGTCCCGGTACTCTGTGTAGTCCCGGTAGTTGTTAAGCTTAGTGATACAGTTGAGAACAGGAACCGGTAGCCTTTATGTGTTTGGCTAGTAAAGTGGTGTATGTACCTTAAATTGTTTCAGATTCGGTGGAGTCGTGGTAAGAGATAAGACCATTGTGAAAGGAGCTTGCGAGCGTGTGTAATAATCAAAACACGTGAGTTTTACTTTAAAACATTTTCAACTGGAATACATATATATCTGTGTTTATATATATATGAGATGGATATGTGTGGAATGGATATATGATTGAGGTGTGAATATTTTGTGTTTATAATATAGTAAGATATTATATTTATTGGTGCATTACACTACACAAGTGCACAGTAGCCGGGTTCCGATGTGCGGACTGGTGAGTAGTCGGGTTCCGGTGAGCGGACCGACGGGTAGCCGGGTTCCGGTGTGCGGACCGGTTGTTGAATTATTAGTTGGCTTGCAACCAACTAATATGGCCATTGGGAACAAGGATGAGGAGGAGTCGAGCACGATACATGAGTCTTGATTGGTATTTAAATACGTGTGGTGTGTTTATATTTTACGAAAGAGTTACCAAAGGTTTATCAAAATTATTTTGATACAAAGGATTTACAGGAAAGGTTTTATAATGATTTTTGGAAAGGACCGGGATTAACTCACTAGACCTGTTTGGTCTAACCCTCATTTTGTTTTCAAAAATATGTTTTCCAGGTCAAGGAATTGATAGCGGCAAAAGGAAAGAATAAGGTGTAGGCTGCCTCCGTTGATCGATGATGTTTAAGAAGCTTTTATATATTTTGTAGTGTCAAGACTATTGAGACCGTACTTGGGTTGTTATGTAACTTCTGTTGTAAATTAATGATATGTATGCATGTTATGTTATATGATGTATGTTATGGGATTTGGGTTGTTACACAGGGCATCAGTTCAAGGAGTTGCTACTACAGTTCAAGAAGTCACCGATTCAGTTCAAGAAGTCACTGATCCAGTTCAAGAAGCAACAAATTCAGTTCAAGGAACGTCAGGTATTATGACAAGAAATGAGTTCCTAAGGCAGATGCGAGAACGGATGGATGCTCAAAGAGATGAACAGTTACTTAGAACAAAAGCGATGTTGAAAGGTAAAGGGAAGATGTCAGAAATTCCTGAAATTCTTTTGAGATTCCTTTAAGAAGACCGACTGGAGTTGTTATTCAGGAACCGTCATCTCAACCGTCGGGTCATCCAGTTCCTTAACCGCCTATCATTCCTTCTGTTCAAGATCCACCTTCTTCTCATCAAAATCTTGCGGATATTTCATTGACGGAACTTTCGGATGCTTTCTATTCACGTTTATTGTCGGTTTCACCTCCGGAGCATCAAGATAAGGACTTGATTTCTCTGCTTCGGAATTTCCAACCGAATCAGCCTCGAGTTTCTTCCTTGGCAGAAGAATTTCATTCTTTCAGATCAGAAGTCCATACTAGCTTATCTGAAATTAAGACATGTATAAATTTGTTGACGGAAGCTCTTTCTACACTTTCTGATCGTGTAACAAAGCATGAAGAAACCTGTCAGACTGCCGCTCTTTCGTCTCTTAAGCGAAGACATGACCAAGATGATTCGGACCATCAAGGTCATGAGGGGGAGAATTCAAAGAGACAAAGAGTAGAAGAAATTATACATGATGAATCTGCTGAAACAGTTGTTGAAGATACGGCAAAAGAGGATAGAGCAAATGAAGAAAGAGATAAAGAAGCTCATCCAGAAAGTATAGTTGATGAGTTGTTAGATGAAATAGATTTGACGGCAATGGCTTCCGAGATTAACTATGTTGTGCCAGAAATTGTGAATAATCTGCAACTCGTGGTTTATGTAAATCCAGATTCTGCACCGGTGTCTATAGAAACTCAGGAAACTTCTCACGTGCATGAGTCTGAAGATTATGATGATATGCGCAACTTCTTCTCCAACTATGTTGAGATAGATTCTGATGATGACGTCCATAGAAAGTTTGATAAGTTCTGGAAGATAAAAGAAGAAGATCAAGATGATATAATCGTCATCTCATATACTGAAATGGATGTAGAAGTTGATGAAAAAGACATTAACATTGTTAATATGCTATATGGAGATCTTTCTGATGATGAAGATGAGAGTTATCAATCTCCTATAGTACAATCACCAGTTCAAGGTCCCGAAGTTCCTGTTCAATCAATTCCTTCAGTTGTTTCTGACTATCCAGCTCCGACCACCACTATTCCGAAAGATACTTTTGTTCAGGGTGAGTCGTCTAGAGCAAATCAAGAGGTTCCTGATCCGTTTCTGAATGTTCCACCTAGCATTCTTCAACCAGGTCCAGCTTTGGATAGACAACAACGTTTGCAAAGACTTGAAGAAAATTTTCAAGTCACCAGAATGAGATCTGCTTTTCTTGAAGACTCAGAACGCAACTTCTATGCCAAGAAAAGAAGGAGAGTTAATATTCATGTCGTTCTGGGGATTGAGAAAGAACCGGCCTGGTATCAATATGAATATCTGATGTTTATCAAATGTTTTCGTAAAGGAAGACTTCTAGTGTTCTCAAAGCATGGAATCGTAAGGGTACTTAAGGTGGAGATAGCTAGTTTTGTCAGAATTTGGTATCCTATATTTTACGTTGAACGTCAAGACTGTCAGAGATATCAGTTTTCTGAAGCAGACTTCAATGATCTTTCTATTGATGACTTTGAGGTAATGTATCATCAATTTCGAGATATGCCTGTTCGCACTGATGATATCCTCAGGGCTTTGGAAGCAGTCAAGCGTTTCTTACGAAGACAAGTTAGATTCTATAGATGCTTTGACTTCTAACTTGCTATCGAAAGCTTTCAACCAGTTGTCAATGTAAGAAGACCTGAGAGAGATTTACCAAATATTGACAGCTATCCACTATTCATTATTCATGAAGATCCTTATGGAGTCGTGTATAGAGATCAATCTGGTGTTAGACGCTTTCTCAGATTTGATGAAATTGGTAAGTATTCAGATGGTACATTGAAGATTATCCGATTACAACTAAATCAAAGATTGAAGGAAGGTTTGGAGAAGCTGTTGGAGACAAGAAGAAATTTGTACCAGGTTGATAATGCTGAGATCAGACTTTTGAGAAGAGCAATAGAGACGATTGATACAAGATTGAACTTTCGGTTGACTCTAAGACGCTTGGAGATTTTGATTGGCAAGAATCGCCAACACGGAAGATTCGAGCGCCCTTGATTACAAAGGGGGAGTTTGTTAATGCTATAATATGTTGTAATCAAGGCTTTTTATATATTAGCTTACTTTCCTTTAGTTTGACTTTGTAATAGTCAAGCCATTGAAAAATGTGGTATCAGAGCAGGTCACGGGTTCGAATCCCATGGAGTGCATTTAAAATGCCAAAGGCATGCTGCGCAGCCATTGACTTCTAGCGAAGCTCTCGTTAGTGCTGACAGATGCTGGGGGGGGGGGGATTGTTGGGTCATTGGCCAGCATCTTCCACGTGGCGATGGCTGCTACGCTATATGGAAATAAGTTGCGCCTTCTCCACCAGCAATTTCTTTTGGCGTAGTGGTAAGCGCTTGGATCCTAACAAGATCATAAATTTAGCACGAAAAATCGAGCAGACAGAAATCGAACAAATAAATTGAATCCATGGCAAAAATCCATAACTAAATGCAAACAGAAACTGAGATAAAGTAGAGAAAAATCGAGAGAGTAGAGAGAAATCGAATAGAGCTATTCCATCTTCTTCCACCAATGCTAAATCTGAATAAAGGTCCAATCATAATTACAAAACTGGAACCAAAGGGAAGAGTTATCATGATAACACAGTCTTTGCCTATTCTTTTACCTACATATCTCCAACCTCCATTTTGACTCCCCATTTCCAACAATTAAAAAACAAATAGTCAATCTCTACAAGTTACCATCCCTTGATACAATTTAGATTCAACCTAATCCATCTAAAATGACAACAACAGTTTTCTGTTTTTGTAGCTGCAACCCCCTTGTTCTTTGTCTCCTGAATACACATGCAAACATAATTTAGAAAAGATGCAAACTTCTCTATCATGCATCACTATTGTCAGAAGCCTTGGCCTTACCCACCATTTTTCCAGTTATACCATCAGCACAATTCCATCATATGAATAACATAAAAAAACATTACGAAAATGATTATCGAGTTCTTTTATACCACTCTTCAAGCAGATCTCCAACTTGTTATTGGCATTTCCTCGTATAACAACTATAAAATCACCCTCAAGAATGGGCAAGGAAGACAGTGTATAGAGCAAATTGGTGAGACATGTAGAAATAAGAACCCTAGTAAACAATTCAGGTTTAAAAATTACTGCTTGAAATCTTTCTTGAAACGAATTAGATCACACATTTCACTACCATAACAAAAAGCCTCCAATAATTTCTTTCAAAAGCTGAACATTTCAAGGTTTATCACAAAAATCACTTCAAAGATATAATTGTGTTCAAAATTAAAACAAACAGAGGAAAACTCACCTTATGTTATCCACGACTTAAAACCCGTGTCTGCAAAACATGTAAAAAACCTAAGAGAGATAATAAAAGAAGTAGCAGAGCATTCCATTCCTAGAACCTGATTCAACTTGTTCTCAGCCCCAAACGGTGTATTTACCAAGTTACGTTGTCTTCCAAACTAAAGAATCAAGGGATCGGGCGGAGGAACTTACAAATGGAGCAGATTAAAGATAGAACGTAGAATAATAGGTTTTTTTTAATAAGATAGCACGTCAATAAGTCTGAAAGGGCATGGGCTGAAACGGTATGGTCTGAAAGCATGGAGGAGAGGTCAGAAACGGCATGGGCTAGAGTGTACTCTAGATATTAGCCCATTTTAAACTCATTGCATACAAGACTTGTACATTATGCTCTTTTAAGTGTATTTAAGACTTTTAAGACTTTTATGCTTGAAAGTCTTGTACTTTACGCTTAGAATTTTGTTTTTAAGACTTTTATCGAACATGCTTTATACGGTAGATACACAAGTCAACCCATCCTTCTCAATTGCACCTTTTTTGTTAGAATTTGTACACAAGTCAGACCTATTTTTTGGTTGCATAAATTGTTATTTCAGGAGTAAATTAGAGCATGAATGTCTAACTTTTTGAATAAGTTGCATAAAGGGTATGATGATAAGCATCCACAACCACATCATGTAAAACTACAACCAATTCAACTATGTTGACAGCATGTACACAGTATTACAATTTCCATCGAAACCGTGATTACAAATGAAAATAAGCTAATTCAATAAACTTACAAATGAAAATCATATTTACCTCAAAAATTAAACAAAGATTGATAGGAGATGGAGGCAAAGAATATATAGAAAAAAGGAAAGGGATTCCAAAATCAATATTACGAATCAAAATCATCTAATTCAAATGTGAAGAACGAAGATGTTAACACCAGATCTATTAGGTAAGCATGTAATCATCCATTGATCTTCAAGAATCTAGAGTTTTACATAAGAATTCCAAGCTTTCTCTCTCTAGATTCTCTCTCTAGAAACTCTCTCTTTATATTACAATTAAGATCATTAACCTTGCTTAACAACTAAGCTAAAGCTATTTATACCTATGTGTAATCCCAAATCTAATCAAGTAACAATGTAAAACTTCATTATCTTCATAGAATTAGAGAAAGAATACAAGATTTGAGTTGAGATCTACTTTCTCTCTCTAACTTCTCTCTCTAGGAAGTCATCCCTCTTACTACACACTTCATATTTCTCTCTCACGTATGAATTGCTAGAATGAGACTTTTTCCTAATTCTATTACAAACTTCCTATTTATACAACTTTGACTTTCACTTAAATGTGTTGACTTTGACTATCAACACCCTTACTTTGACTATTGACTATTGCATTTGACTTCTTACAAATAACACAAATGCACATTAAATCTTGAATACATTTTATGCACTAACAATCTCCCCCTATGGATTCAAGATTTAAAAATTGATGACGATAGTCTTTAGCTCTTTGTTATCTTCAAATCTTCAACACTTTAAGCACTTTGAACAATCTCCCTCTTTGCTTTGAAGGAAGATCAATCTTCGAAAAAATAACTCTGAAGAATCTTCAAATAAGTGTTGTCTTCAGAAATCCAATCTGACTGCTTTAGTCTTTAACTGGATCTTCAAAATCAAATCTGACTGATATTATCATCTTAGACTTCAGATATTATTGACAACTCAGAAACAACAGATATTTAGTATAGTGTGTGTGTGTGTGTGTGTTTGGAGGCAAGAAGGAGAAAAGAAGAAAAGCTAGGTTAAGGCTTCAATTGGTATGTTTGGAAGTGAATCTGAGGTATGTCTCTTTGTATTTTATGTTTGTAATTGGTATTAAAAGGTTTCTATCGGATTAGAATAGTTAAATACACATCTGAGGTTGATTCAGTCGGATTTCTGGGTAAGAAGGACCAAACCGACAGAGGTTTCCGGACACAGTATGAATGTGTCCGGGTAGTTCTTTGGTGGTGTTCGGGTAGTTTGTTGATAGTGTCCGGATGATTTGTTTGATGGTTTCCGGATGATTTAGATACCGGATGGCATCCGGATTACTTTGGTGTCCGGATTCCTTATGTTGTCCGAAAAGGTTGGGTTATCCGGGTTAGTTGTGCTGTCCGGAAAAGTTGTCCGGATTGGTCTGTGTTATCCGGATAATTCATGTTATCCGGTTTAGTGATGCTGTCCGGAAAAGTTGAGCTGTCCGGGTTGCTTTGGGCTGTCCGGGAACTATAGTTGTTTGGTTGTTTTGATGGCGAGAGTTAGGTAGATATATCTAGAGTTCATGTGTTCAATTGGTAAGGGGATATTTGTATTTAATCTGTTTCAGATTCTGTGGATTTGGATTGAAAGACTGAATCTTTTGGAGAAACGCTTGGAAGTGTTTATGATAAGCGATCGAGGTGAGTATTACTTTTAAAACGTTTTCAACTGGGATACATATATATGTGATATATATATGAGATGGATATATATGGATTGGATACGTGATATATGGTGTGATTACGTATTTATGGTTGAGATGGATATGTGATTGAAATGTAATGAAAGGTTTATAAATGACAATATGATATATTGGTACATATATATATTGTATTTATCTGTGCATTACACTACATGAATATATGTTAGCCGAAACTATAGTCGGCGGAGGTGTTTGCTGTAGTTGTTGTACAGCGGTGTTTGTGAAATCCAGATCTCTAACAATAAGATATGAATGTAGTGAGAGAGAATCTAGAGAGCAAATATGTCATCCATGTATTAAGCTCAAAAAATTACAAAAGGTTTCTAAAAGATTACAAAGGCTTACTAAAGTGTTACTAACAAATGGTCTAGACAAGCCTATTTATACCCATAACATACAAGGTATAAAGGCATTCACAATACTGTATAGACTCATACAGTACATTGACTTTACAGTAAATCTTGAATACAACAATGCTCTAACAATCTCCCCCTTTGGATTCAAGATTTAAAAAAATATGACAGCAGTCTTCAGCTCTTTGTAAAGTCAATCTTCTCAAACAGACACTCTATCAAACCATCTTCAAATAGCTTTATCTCCACTAGTTCACGGCGAACTATATGCTTTGACACTCTTTAAGAACTCAGCTTTGAAGAATCTTCAGACAAACATGAAAAGTCATTGTCTTTTTCTTTGAAAAATCAACCTTCTTCAATACAATCTTCAACAGATTGTCTTCAAGTCTTGAACATGGATTTCATATCTTTATATTGAACCATCAATTCGGAACAAGATAAATCAGAAACGATTAGAGTTTGGATCAGAAAGATGTGAAACCATCCACATTGTTGAACTTTTAGGTGTAAGCGCATTCCGATAACCACTCAGAACTAAGATAACCAAATTCAGCAACATTTGGACTTCACATGATCCTTCTCCCCAATCTTCAGTCTTTGTTCACGAATCTTTGACTTGAAATATCTTTGATTTGAAAATTTTTTGACATGAAATTGAAATTAAACTTTTCTCCCCCTTTTTCGATGAAAGTGAGCATCATTATCATCGAAAACCTTCTTCAATTTCAGTCGTGTCACTGAGTATTACTAACAATCTCCTCCTTAGTGGATAACCTTGCTCCCCCTCAAAATAAGAATTCTGGAGCAATTTGTTTTCTCCCCCTGAAAATATGCATATATTTCAATAACGATATTCATTTCAAATTGTAGCACAAATTTTAAAACAAATTTACACAAGGAAAATAAAATTCATTGAACTTCATTTTATAACTACAAACATTTGATCATTTGAAAGCTTTACAAAAGAAAATTCAACTTAATGAAATTTAACAATATTTCAATCAAATGAAATCAAATGCATGTGTTTGGATTCAAAAACAAGTCATCATTGTATATCAAGTTAAAAAATGTTCAGTTTCAACCCCTTTATTAAATCTATTTGGTGTGCTAGCATGGGAAATATGATTAGCTTCAAGCATATGCAATTCTAAAACATATAAGAATATTTTGCTCTACTCACACTATTTGTCCAAAATCAGAATTTTCACAAATTTACGGGTTTATCGCGACTTTGTATTTTCCCAAGTTTCAAGAGATGTGTGCTCATTGGCATCTTTTCTTTTGTGCTCATTGGCATCTTTTGATTTGTGCACATTGGCATCTTTTGATTTTGTGCTCATTGGCATCTTTTGATCAAAAAGTTTAGTAAGAATAAGATACACCGTTAAACATGACTTTCTATCTGGTTCTATAGCAGGATTTGGGTCAGCAGATCCCAGACCAGTTGGCCTTAGGTGCTAGGTGTCAAGCACCCCTTAGAACTTAATTTCCCAAACCAGAAAGGCCACATCGATATATCTTAAACCCATTTGTACCAGTAAAACATGGCTTTCTATCTGGTTCTATTGCAGGATTTGGGTCAGCCGATCCCAGACCAGTTGATCTTAGGGACTAGGTGTCGAGCACCCCTTAGGACTTACTCTCCCAAACCAGAAAGGCCACAGGCACAAACTTTCAAACTAAATGATATTCTATATAAGTTCGAATTTCCATCACAAAATATGAATGATATCTCAATCACTTGGTTCTTAATCATAGTGCTTCCCCCATATTTTCGTTTCCATTCATCATTCTGATAAATAGGCTTTTTGAGCATTATATTCTATATAAGTCCAGATTCACATATCTTTGAGCATTCAGCATAATTTCATTCATGTTTTGCTTACCTTTCGATTTATTTCAGAGGTGAAAGTTGAAGCAAATCTAACTCAGATAGTACAAAGTTTCTTGTAAAATCATCTTTTAGCACACATTTAATTCATTGAATGAAAATTGAAAATTTCATCTTATTGAATTAAATTTGTAAAGTTTCAAGTTTTCAAATCAGTAGAAACAAATATAATCCAATGTTACCTTTTGCCACTTGTTCCTTGAAACAAAAATATATAGCAGTTAAGGATATTACATGAGAAGTGTGAGTTCTAAACTGATTTGTTTAGAAGTCTTAGTCTTTGAAGTACGGGTTCTAAACTGATTTGTTTAGAAGCCATTGTCGTTGAAATCCGGGTTCTAAACTGATGTGTTTAGAAACCATTGTTCTTTGTCTCCCCCTTAATGGTACAAATATTTTTCAAAAAATACGCCGCTTCTCTTCTGTTTTCAGTCATGTGTGTGGTATGTATCTACAAATCAGTACAACACATGATGTACCTACAAAACAGTTTAAGCAGATTTTGGTACCCAATGGCACTTGGGTCCTAGTGGGTTAGGTGTAGATTTCTTACAAGGAATACTGTAAGAACCATACCAATAAGAAGTATAATCTTTATGCACAAAATCATTTGATCCACAGTAAGAACAACAGATTTTCTTATGTGCCAACCTAATCAGATGATTTACAGAATGAATATGATTAAGTTTAGCAGAAGATTTACCTTTTGGCGCATTGTTCTTCTTGGCATTTGATGTGAATACAGATGATTTTGGCACATCTTTCTTTGGAATTGTTGTGCCTTTGATTCTCCATTCCATCTTCACCCTCTTGAAGACTGGAACTTCTTCAGATTTGGAAGTATTAATTTTAGGCACCTTAAGAATATCATCCGATTTATCAAACAGAGGATTATAGAAAAGATTAGAAGAACGAATCTGACCTTTTGAGAAATCTGTTGATCTATTAAATTGTTTAGAAGGAATGTTTTTAAAACTTGAACTTGAAGCAGTTTTAAAAGAACATTCAGAATCATTTGAATCAACAAATGGAGTCTGAAAGATAGAATTATGACTAGCCTGCTTTGAGACATCAAATTTAAAAATGACGTCTTCAAGTTCTTTGACTTTGTTTATTAAAACATTTTTCTCTTTAGAAATTAGATCAAATTTCTTTTGGAGATCAGATTTGATCAACTGATCCTTCATAATATCAGCTGATAAACCAGATAATCTTTTGGTAAGATTAAGAATCACATCTTCAAAATATACACGTTCCGATTCAAAATCTTTTCCAAAAACTTTCTTTTATCAGTAATCTCTTTGAAACTTTCCATATTTTTCTTTTTAAGGATTTTACTTTCCTTTTCAAAGAGATTTTGCTTTTCCGTGAAATCTTTTCTTTCCTTTTCCAAAAGATTTTCTAATTCATAGATTTTCACGGAAAGTTCAGAACTTTTATTCTCAAAATATTTTCGTTCAGTTTCAAATTTAGCTCTTTCTTTTTCGAGCTTGTCTTTTTCTAAAAATAAAACTTTCTCAAAGTCAGAAACTTGTTTTGAAAGTTTTATACAATTAAGTTCAATTATTTCCTTTTCTTTAAGAATCTTCTCTCTCCTGTCTTCAATGCTCTTCAGATCAGCATTTTCCTTTTTAAGAGTTGTTACTTTCTCTTGAAGTTTCTCGATTTGATCGTGCAGACTTGAGTTGTCTTTGTCTTTCTTTGTTTCAAGACCTGCAATATAAACTTCAAGATCAGTTATTCTTTTAGTAAGTTTAGCATTTGAAGAAGAAATGTCTAAAATTTGTCTTTTCAGATTAACATTTTCTTCTTCCAATGCTTTATTTAAAATAGGAGTTGAAGAATTTGAAGCATTATCTTTAACAGGAGTTTCTGATATAGGAGATGTTTCTGATAAAATAACTTGTTGCAAAATTCCATTATTTGCCTTAGCTTTTTCAAGTGGCTTTGGAGGTGTTTTTGTTATTATGACTTGTTGCAACACTTCATTATTTGGTTTAACAGATACATGTGAATTAACAGATGTTTCTGTTATAATGACTTGTTGCAACTTTACATTTGGTTTAACAAAAACTTTTGCAATTGGAGGAATCTCCTTTTTCAGAGTTTGCTTCAAATCTTCACCACTGCTTTTAACAATAACTTGTTGTAAAACCATTTTGAATATTGCTAGAAATTGATCGTTCAGAAGATCAAGCAGACAGTGTATGAAAATACACAAAAAAAATATATAAAATTTTTCTTGAAAAGCTCTTACAGTGTATGAAATACACTATAGAAAAAATTTCGGGATAAAAAATTTTCTCAAAAAACTCCTTTTTTTTTTTTTTTTAAATTCACAAGAATTCGGATGAGTAAGGGTTCGAATTCAACGAATTCGGATGAAGAAGGATTCGAATTCAATGAATTCGGATGAATAAGGGTTCGAATTCAATGAATTCGGATGAAGAAGGGTTCGAATTCAATGAATTCGGATGCTGAAGGGTTCGAATTCACTCAATTCGGACTTAACTTGGTTCGAATTCAATGAATTCGGATGCTTAAGGGTTCGAATTCAATGAATTCGGATGCTTAAGGGTTCGAATTCTATGAATTCGGATGCTTAAGGGTTCGAATTCTATGAATTCGGATGCTTAAGGGTTCGAATTCAACACTTGGAAAATTTAATCAACTCAATTCGAATCTAACACAGTTCGAATTCTCCTCAATTCGAATCTAACACGGTTCGAATTCTCCTCAATTCGAATCTAGCTGGGTTCGAATTCAATCAATTCGAATCCTTCTTGAGTCGAATTCTACACTTGTATTTCCAAGAACACTCCGAATTCTTCTTTGAATGATCCGAATTCACCAAGAATGATCCGAATTCACCAAGAATGATCCGAATTCTGCACTTCGAACACGAAAATCACTAAATCAGCCATAACTTTTTCAATTCTTGATCAATTGTTATGAAATTTGCACAGATTTGTTCGAAATTTGATTCCACACACTTTCTTAGTTAATCACAAATCCTAATTCGATCAATTTAATCGAATTTTGATCCAAAAATAGTAGAAAAAGTTTTCGAACAAAAATGATATAAAATGATCAGATCTGCAAATTCTGTGCAGATTTTGGTGTTGATCCAAGAATTAAAGATGTTCAGGAATCAAATCCGAGTGCAATGATGTCAAGAATCAATCCAAAAGATCAAAAATTAAAGAAAAGATGAAATCTGGATGAATAGTAAATGAAGAAGGGTCAGAATTCTTGATGAACAGTGATGAATAGTGATGAACACCCAATCCGAATTCTTCAGCTTTAGTGTAAAAAATCTTCAATTTGGTCTTCGATCTGCTTGAATCTTCTGTTTAGCTCTGATACCAATTGTGAAATCCAGATCTCTAACAATAAGATATGAATGTAGTGAGAGAGAATCTAGAGAGCAAATATGTCATCCATGTATTAAGCTCAAAGGATTACAAAAGGTTTCTAAAAGATTACAAAAGCTTACTAAAGTGTTACTAACAAATGGTCTAGACAAGCCTATTTATACCCATAACATACAAGGTATAAAGGCATTCACAATACTGTATAGACTCATACAGTACATTGACTTTACAGTAAATCTTGAATACAACAATGCTCTAACAATGTTGCTGTAATTGTTGTACAGTGGTGTTGTAGTTGTCGTACAGCGGTGTTGTTGGCTAGAAACCAACTAATATGGCCATGGGAAGGAGAATGAGAAAGAGGATGAGGAGTTGAGCACGATGCACGAGTCTTGCTTGGTAGTTAATAATTGTGGTATATGTGTATTTTATAAAAAGGGATTTCTAAACTGACAGGGATTATCTCACTAGACCTTTAGGTCTAACTCTCATTTTTGTTTTCAAAAATATGTATTCCAGTTCAAGGATCTTTTGTTAGCAAAGGGAAGAATAAAGCATAGGAGGCAGTTGCTAGCTGACGAAGATTAGGATATGTTTACATTTCTTTTGTTTTGTATAGTTTTGAGACTTTGGGACCGAATGTGAAATATTATGTATTTTGTTATGAAAGTAACGACGTTATGTATAATATGTTAATTGATGTATATTATGTATGTTATGGGGATACCGGGTCGTTACAGATGGTATCAGAGCCCTAGTTTAAGGGATTTAGGTATTAGTATCTGTACCTAGACTTAAACTGCATGTGAAGTAGGATGTCCTTGATATATTAGAACCTTGGGATACTAAGTATAAAAGGTAGAAGGAACATCATGTAAGGTAATTTCAGATTACACCTGACTAGTGTAATTGTGAGCTTACAGGTGCATGTTGGAACTGGAATACCTTGTTATATGGGGTATGTGCTTATGTGTATATTAACCTTGTTGAATAGACAGAGTGGCAAGTCGGACTCGACGTATGGATATAAACAAAGACAGGTATATTTATATAAACTCTACACGTGCTAAAGTGCTATTTGACTTCGGTACAAACCGAATTAATTGTGTTTTCGTTCTTTTGTTGCTTATTTGCATTAGAAAAGAACTTGATAATTGTGTTGGCAATATAGATGGGTGTGGAGTGCCTATTAAGTTATTTTCGATAATCTTGTTAGAATTCGAGGTAGTAGTAAGCATAGGATGGTGTTGGAACTTGATCTTGTTAAAACTTTTGATTAGGTAATGATAAGTGATCCTTGGTAATTCGGTATGAGAAGATAAAGTTGATATACTGGAATAAGTGAGGTTATGATGAAAGTAAGGAATTGTTGGGGAGTGATTTAATGTTTTCAATTGTTAGCAAATTCAAGTGGAAGTGTAAAGGAAGAGTTGCAGCATGGTATGAGTCATCTTCTTCAAAGTTTGATTTCTTCTTCTTTTCCTCTCTATATTGATTAGGCAAGTTTATGGTTGGGGATTTGATAATCCAATTGTTGGTTGAGTTTTAATCCATAAGAAAAAAGGCAAATGATTTTAGAATTGATTCCCTATGAATTTTGATCAAATCAGTAAGAAGCTTCATCATGTTTGCTTGATAGATCTTCATTTTTCCAAGGATTGAGTTTTTGAGTTTTGGAGTAATAGATTTGATGAGTTTTATGTCGTTTAAAATGATGGTTATTAGTTCTTAATGTTTATGGTATCAAAAATATCGATTTGGGAGCCTTAGAACTGATTTGGGAAGTTTAAGGATGAGAAACCCTTGATTTTTGGGAGAAGTCTTGTGAAGGGGGCAGACCAGTGCTCTACGCATCTGGCTGCGCGTCTGTAGGCGCGCCACTAGGGGCGCCAAGCCCTGTTACCAAAACCTTGTTTCCGTTTCGCCGTTCGTTCGGGTCTAGGATCGAGGTGTTGATTGGGGGTTTGGTCTTAGGGATTATTGGGAATGTTTTGAGAATGTAATTAGATGGTTTAACACCATTTTTGTAGCGCCAAATTTCGGTATTCGGTTTGAACTAAAGTGTATCCCGGAGCGTGTGTCGAAGTGCTAAGGCTAAGGTGAGTTCCCTTACCTTCTTTGTGTGAATGAAAAGTTTTACGAAAGGTTTTCATAACTGATTATGGTTACGAGCATGTTGATCGATTTAAATTATTTAAAAG
Source organism: Saussurea involucrata (assembly GCA_033807775.1). NCBI lineage: Eukaryota > Viridiplantae > Streptophyta > Magnoliopsida > Asterales > Asteraceae > Saussurea > Saussurea involucrata. The sequence continues at coordinate 60,339,750 of CM066313.1, read as the reverse complement.
GTTTTATATTATGCGATGTGAAAACGTTTATATAAACATGCGAATTGTTTACATGTTCATTTCTACGTAATTGTTGATTGCATGCTGTTGTGAGGTTGTTGTTATGTGTGCAGCTGGGTTGCACAGTAGAGAACAATTATGAATGCCGTGTCTGGCTTAATAAGATGATGAAAAGTTGAGACCACTGTGCAATACCCTTATGTGGAGTCGAGTTTTTGAATTCGGAATGTCAGTATGATTGTAGTTTGAACTATTGCTTGGTTATGTAAGAATGGTTTTATTTACGATAAGATTTGAAAGGGTTGAAGTAAATCCTTGTGGTGGAATGGTAATAAGTAGTGTTACGTTACTTGAAGTAATATTATCGGCGATGGGTCTGGGTACTGGATAGGTTGAAAATTTGATTTTTTTTACACTATGAAAAGTCTTGTGTTTTTCCTCAAGTGAGAACGGTGGGGGTATAAATTGGTTATGAAGCTTTGGATGAAGTGGGTTCTGTTAGGAAGTATGATGGGTGTGCTTAATTACTGTTGTTCTGATTTTGTTAATGTGTGAAGTGTGATGGCCTGAGTGTAAAGAATAATAGTAGTGTGTGGAAAGTGAGGATTATGTGTGGAGAATAGCGGTAGTGTGTGAAGTCTTGACCTGGTCATGAAGGCGACAGTTTAGTGTGTTGTGAAGATTATACTCATTGTAATTGTTGACGCTATAAAAAAAAGGGTATTGTTTAAATGTGTGGGGTGAAGTGGATAAGATGGCGGCAGTTTATAATTAATGAGCGTGCGAGGTGTGGTATTAATGAATTTTTTTGTAAGTTAAGTGGTGGATTAGTGATGATATGGGATGAGTGTAAATGAAAACCTCTGCTCGGGATTTTGTTTATAAGTTGTTCAGATATGACAAAAGTATGTGTGGAAAGGCAGGGATGTCTAGGTGGTGCGTAGTATTGTTATTCGAGAATAAGAGAATGGAGTGGCAGTAGATGGTTAGCTAAGGAGTGGAGTATTACCGTTTGAGAAATGAAAAATGTGTGGTTGCTTCGAGCATTGAGTGTGATTTCGGATTAACTCGGTTAAGTTCCTGGAATGAGGTGTGGTGAAATTGTTGGTTAAGTATGGTAATCATTGAAATTGGGTGTGTGCGGTTGGTTTGGAAGTGAAAGAAAGCTAGCTCGTAGGTGAGCACCTCCTAGTGAGCTGTCCTTGGGGAAACATGTTTTATATTGAGAAGAGACTGGAGGAAAGTAGTCGAATGTAATGCTCAGGATGAAGGACCATTGGATAGGATATGGTAGTAGTGCGAAAGTGATGTTGTGGCAAGTGTGGGAATCAATTGTTATCTATGGTTCGTGATCGGTGTAATTCATGCAAGAAAGTGTTGTCTGTCTTAGACGTATTTTGGGTTAGAGAAGCGACGATAGAACTGTGTATAGTCTATGGAGAAAAGTTTAACTGCGGGTTAAGGTGATACTCCAAGTTGATTCTGTGATTTATGGGGGAGTAGAGTGTTGTTATTTTTGGGAGTGTTGGATTGTTATTGTAACTTTTAGTGGAATCGTTTGATTAGACTTGGTCTTGCATGTATGAATATGATTTTGATGAATGATTTAGTGGCAAGAGTAATTAAGTATTGATGTGTGATTATCTTGGTTATGCTATGCTAGCATGAGAAATGGGAATAGTAGAATGAGGTATGCGGGTTTGTTAAAATAAAGGAACTTATCCATAATATAAAATGATTTTGTTGAGTATAATTTTATTTCATGGAAGAGTATAAGAAATAGATTGTAATTGCTAAGCAAGTTTTATATGGAAAGTGTAGGTTTATGTTTTTGAGTTAGTATTGTAAAAGAGTAGAACACGACGTTTGTCGTGAAAGATTGATGGAGTAAAAAGTAATATTAGCGTAGTAAATGTTCCGAGTAAGCATAAAATGTGGTGTTATTTGGATTAGTTTGATGTGGGTATAAGTTATTTTCTTTTTGTGATATAAGTGATCTATCGAGTTATTTTGAATATTCAGGGGATTTGATTATTGGATGATTCGGCAGAAAATTTCGATTATGATTATTTTAAAATTGGGATCGACTTTGTGGGATGGAATAATTGAGTAAATTGCGGATGATGTGTGTAAAGTGTGGTTAGTATTAATAAGTTGGTGGTTATCATTGTTTTAAAAAGGGTGGAATATTTGTGTGGAAATTAAAATTATTAGTGTTTTGGTAATATTGAGAATAGTATACTTGTTCATCAAAAGGTTAATAGTTTGATTCTAAGTGGAAAAGAGAATGGAGGGATGATGTTATTTTAAGATAGTAGAATATTTGGTTTTGATTGAATTTGAGGTAGTAGTGAAAAACTAAGTATTTATACCTTTTCGCTTAACCGAATTCCGGGACGGAATTCTTTTAAGGGAGAGATAATGTAATACCCCGGGTAAGTCCGTTAGTTAAATCCCCTTTCCGTTAAGTTAAGTTAACTTTAAAGTTGGAATTTTAGGGTAAGATTGGGTTAAATTATAAGTTAAGGGTGGTTGGGTTATTATTGAGAAATCCAAGGACCAAAGTGGTAAATTAAGTTTGATATTATCATCTTAGACTTCAGATATTATTGACAACTCAGAAACAGCAGATATTTAGTATAGTGTGTGTGTGTGTTTGGAGGCAAGAAGGAGAAAAGAAGAAAAGCTAGGTTAAGGCTTCAATTGGTATGCTTGGAAGTGAATCTGAGGTATGTCTCTTTGTATTTTATGTTTGTAATTGGTATTAAAAGGTTTCTATCGGATTAGAATAGTTAAATACACATCTGAGGTTGATTCTGTCGGATTTCTGGGTAAGAAGGACCAAACCGACAGAGGTTTCCGGACACAGTATGAATGTGTCCGGGTAGTTCTTTGGTGGTGTCCGGGTAGTTTGTTGATAGTGTCCGGATGATTTGTTTGATGGTTTCCGGATGATTTAGATACCGGATGGCATCCGGATTACTTTGGTGTCCGGATTCCTTATGTTGTCCGGAAAGGTTGGGTTATCCGGGTTAGTTTTGCTGTCCGAAAACGTTGTCCGGATTGGTCTGTGTTGTCCGGATAATTCATGTTATCCGGGTTAGTGATGCTGTCCGAAAAAGTTGAGCTGTCCGGGAACTATAGCTGTTTGGTTGTTTTGATGGCGAGAGTTAGGTAGATATATCTAGAGTTCATGTGTTCAATTGGTAAGGGGATATTTGTATTTAATCAGTTTCAGATTCTGTGGATTTGGATTGAAAGACTTAATCTTTTGGAGAAAGGCTTGGAAGTGTTTATGATAAGCGATCGAGGTGAGTTTTACTTTTAAAACGTTTTCAACTGGGATACATATATATGTGATATATATATATATATATATGAGATGGATATATATGGATTGGATACGTGATATATGGTGTGATTACGTGTTTATGGTTGAGATGGATATGTGATTGAAATGTAATGAAAGGTTTATAAATGACAATATGATATATTGGTACATATATATATATATATTGTATTTATCTTTGCATTACACTACACGAATATATGTTAGCCGAAACTATAGTCGGAGGAGGTGTTTGTTGTAGTTGTTGTACAGCGGTGTTGCTGTAATTGTTGTACAGCGGTGCTGTAGTTGTCGTATAGCGGTGTTGTTGGCTCGCAACCAACTAATATGGCCATGGGAAGGAGAATGAGAAAGAGGATGAGGAGTTGAGCACGATGCACGAGTCTTGCTTGGTAGTTAATAATTGTGGTATATGTGTATTTTATAAAAAGGGATTTCTAAACTGACAGGGATTATCTCACTAGACCTTTAGGTCTAACCCTCATTTTTGTTTTCAAAAATATGTATTCCAGTTCAAGGATCTTTTGTTAGCAAAGGGAAGAATAAAGCATAGGAGGCAGTTGCTAGCTGACGAAGATTAGGATATGTTTACATTTCTTTTGTATTGTATAGTTTTGAGACTTTAGGACCGAATGTGAAATATTATGTATTTTGTTATGAAAGTAACGACGTTATGTATAATATGTTAATTGATGTATATTATGTATGTTATGGGGATACCGGGTCGTTACACCCCTCACCCCTCAATCACTCAAGGATAACTTCTTGGGTTGGAAACACTGGTTAACGTGGATCCATAGATGTTTTGTAAATCCTCACACTGATTCTCGTGAAATTTTGTCCTAAAATGTTGCGTTGTTCAACAGTTTAGCTTGAACAATTAAGAATATCGGCATTTGATTAACATTGCCATCAGAATGTATGCTCTTCAATAATATCATGAAGATTTGAGCATTTGATCTTTGAAGATTTCTCACAACAAGAATATAGAAAGAATGAAATGAATTCGAAAGACTTGTTTGAGAATCTGACAATGTATCAATCATGTAATCCCAGATCTAATCAAGTAACAATGATAAAATCACATGATCTTCATAGAATTAGAGAAAGAATACAAGATTGGAGTGAGATCCACTTTCTCTCTCTAAACTCTCTCTCTAGATAGTCATCCCTCTCTATGCTCACCTCTCTCTATGATACGTATGAATGACTTACCTAAATGACTTCCTTCTCAATTACAACTACAAGGTATCTATATATACCTTTGACTATCACTTTAGTAAATTTGACTTTGACCATTTAAGCCTCTACTTTGACTTTTGACTATCACATTTGACTCTTTACAATTGTACAACAATACAATAAATCTTGAATACATTTTATGCACTAACAATCTCCCCCTATGGATTCAAGATTTAAAAACTTGATGACGATAGTCTTCAGCTCTTTGTGATCTTCATATCTTCAACATTTTAAGCACTTTGAGCAATCTCCCTCTTCGCTTTGAAGAAAGAACAATATTCGAAAAATAACTCTGAAGAATCTTCAAGTAGGCGTTGTCTTCAGAAATTCAATCTGACTGCTTTAGTCTTCAACTGGATCTTCAAAATCAAATAGTCATCAAAGTCTTGAAACACAATCTTCAAATCTTTGCGGTGTCGGTCAAAGTCTTCAAACAAAAACTTCGTCTCTTCGAATCTTCGAATCACTGATCTTTGTAACACGAATCTTTGAAACATCGTAGCACGAATCTTTGCATCTTTGAGATTTGAAATATATCTTCGGTCTTTGAACATGAAATGGCTTTTGAGCTTTAACGGGGTTTTGAACTTTAACGGGCTTTGAATGTCTTGAACTGTGTATCTTCACTTCTTCAACAATGGACATCTTTGAATTTTGAATCTTTGTCGAAACATCTCGAAACATCTTGAACTTTTTAACTCGAGCTTCTTGACTTCAATACAAAATCACTTTATCTTGAAATTGAAACTTTCATAGTTTCTCCCCCTTTTTGATGATTGTGAGCATCATTATCATCAAAATCCTTTTCAATTTCAGCAGTCTTTGAATATATGAATAACAATCTCCTCCTTCTGATCTGAATATCTGTCAATTCCAAAAATATTTATCCGAATCTTTTCAAATTCAGACAAAATGAAAGTGGTAACCCTGAAACAACAGATGAATCAGTTAAAATGCCTGTAAGTTGCACGGAGCCACTTAGTACAACGATTGCACTTTGGAAAGGAGCTTTTTGATGTTCACTCCTCCCGGGCTTCCATTCAATCATCGAAAAACCACAAAGGAAATTTCTATGAACGTTATGACAAGAAAACATATTCCTTGTGTGTACGTGCTTGTGTAGAAAGAATGAAGCAACATATGCTTGAATAATAATAGGCTCAAAGTGTGTAAACAGTTGAAACAACAACAAGTTTTCCACAGACTCAATGTGCATGAATGAAGAGCGAAGGTGGGGCAAACTTCCTTCTTTTTCAATATCTAGACCTTCCGAGTGAAGATCAGATAGATGATATGCTGCGTCCCCAAGAAAAATGAAACATTCCTTTGTTAAGAAAGAAATGAGTAGCTGGTGGGGTTAATGCAAGAGTTGGCATGGACTAGTTGCCTATTTCAATGATGGTCACCAAAGAATGTGAACCAATCAGTAATGTGGCTGCCCGGCTCAGAAAGTGGTTGGTGCAGAGTTCTCTTATTCTTTTAACTCTGTTCCCACACCCTCTTTCTGTTTTTAATCCGCTCACTTCTAACCAAACTCTCATTTTCATTTTACCTCAGCACAATGAGATACTCAACCGGATGAGTAATCTTCCCCACTCTTTGATTTCGACCCCTCACCCCTCAATCACTCAAGGATAACTTCTTGGGTAGGAAACACTGGTTAACGTGGATCCATAGAAGTTTTGTAAATCCTCACACTGATTCCCATGAAATATTGTCCTAAAATGGTGTGTTGTTCAACAGTTTATTTTGAACAATTAAGAATATCGGCATTTGATAACATTGCCAACAGAATGTATGCTCCTAAAAAATATCATGAATATTTGAGCATTTGATCTTTGAAGATTTCTCAAAACAAGAATATTGAAAGAATGAAATGAATTCGAAAGACTTGTTTGAGAATCTGACAATGTATCAATCAGATCAAATTACATGAATGATAATCATGTAAGGTTTAGGGTATCAAAGAATTGGATATTTTGTTTATATGAACAAATATAAACAATCTTTGAATAAAACGCTTAAGTTTGAACGCTGAAATGAATATGATGCTCAATCAAAATTGAAAAAATCAAACGGAAGTATTACCATCGAAAAATGTTTCATTTTGAGACATGGTAATAACAAAGTCAATATGAAGCTGAGCCGATGTGTATAAATACTTGAAAGTATAGAAAAGATAATACGCAAGTATTAATCTTTAGAAACACATGGTCAGAAATGATGTAACAAGAATTCGATATCTGAATATGTATATATATATATATATATATATATATATATATATATAGGAAAAACATTTAAATCGCACTTCTAAAAATTCATAAAATCTGTTTAAGAATCGAGAAGTGGTTTGAACATTTAAAAAAAACGTTTTTCATGCTTGAAAGTCGTTCTTCTTTCAAACAATCTCAGATTAAGTTCAGAAGATACGTACAGATAAACGTTTAAGCTCCCCCTCAAATCATGATAGACTGATTATCAATCAGATAAGCTCCCCCTCAAAATCTGCAAAAGATCTTAATGAAACAAAGTTAGTATATGAAACAGTCAAAGTATAAAACAATGAAATACGGCTCCTGAACTGAATTGTTCAGAAGCCATTGTTTCTTTGAAGTCCGGGTTCTAAACTGATATGTTTAGAAACCATTGTTTCTTTCAAGTCCGGGTTCTAAACTGATATGTTTAGAAACCAATGTTTCTTTGAAGTCCGGGTTCTAAACTGATGTGTTTAGAAACCATTGTTTCTTTACTCCCCCTAAATGGCACATGTAATTCTTCAAAAATTTGCCCCGCTTCTCTTCTGTTTTCATTCATGTGTGTGATATATATGTATCATTCAGCACAACACATGATGAACCTGCAAAACAGATTAAGCTGATTTTGGTACCCAATGGGACTTGGGTCCTAGTGTGTTAGGTGCAGATCTCTTTGAAGGAAAACTGTAAGTACCGTACCAATAAGAAGTGAAATCTTTATGCACAAAATCATTTAATCCACAATAAGAACAACAAATTTTCTTATGTGCCAACCTAATCAGATGATTTGTGGAATGAATAGGATTAGGTTTAGCAGAAGATTTACCTTTCGGAGCATTGTTCTTCTTGGCATTTGATGTGGAAGCAGATGATTTTGGTACATCATTCTTTGAAGGTGTTGTGCCCTTAACTCTCCATTCCATCTTCACCTTCTTAAAGACTGGAACTTCTTCAGAATTGGAAGTATTAATTTTAGGCATTTTTGGTTTATTATCGAATTTATCAAGCAGAGGATTATAGAAGAGATTTGTAGAACGAATCTGACCTTTAAAGAAATCATTTGATCTATTGCATTGTTTAGAAGAAATGTTTTTAAAACTCGAACTTGAAGCAGTTTTAAAAGAGCATTCAGAATCATTTGAATCAATAAACGGAGACTGAATGATAATTTCAGGACTGACCTGCTTTGAAACATCAATTTTAAAAATGATGTCTTCAAGTTCTTTAACTTTGTTTATCAAAACATTTTTCTCTTTAAAAATTAGATCAAATTTCTTTTGGAGATCTGATTTGATCATTTGATCCTTCATAATATCAGATGATAAACCAGATAATCTTTTGGTAAGATTAAGAATCGCATCTTCAAAATATTTGCGTTCCGATTCAAAATCCTTTTCTAAGTCAGATACTTTCTTTGAAAGCTCGGCATTGTTTGATTCAAAAGCTTTTCTTTCTATTTCAAAATCTGCTCTTTCCTTCTTAAGCTTTTCTTTTTCAAGAAATAAAACTTTCTCAAAATCATTGATTTGTTTTGAAAGTTTTATGCATTTAAGTTCAAGAACTTTCTTTTCGTTCTCCAAAACAATTATCTTTTCATCAATGAAAACATTATGGTCAGGAAGCTTTTTTAAGACATCAAATTCACAAGTTGTTCCTTTGTCACAAACTTCAGGCTTTGAATTCTCTTTACAAACAGGGGTAGGTTGAACTTTGAAATCCTTTTCAAAAGAAGCGCATTGAAGATTAAACCATTTTCTCAGAGTAAATTCTTTTCTTTCATTTTCCAAAACAATCTCTAAATCAATTACTTTCTTTGAAAGTTCACTGATCTTCTCTTCAAAAGATTGTCTTTCATTTTCAAAGTCAACTTTCTTGTTTTCAAATTGTTCGCGTTCAAGATTTAAAACTTTCTCAATATCATATATTTTTCTTTCTTCATTGGAAGAATTTCTTTCATTTTCCAATTCAGATTCTAATATCATGATCTTTTGAGAGAGTTCACGAATCTTTTCCTCGAAACAATTTGTTTCATTCATGAAGTTGACCTTTTCATTCTCAAATTGCGTATGCTCGGAGAGAAGAATATTCTCAAGATCTACCACTTTCTTTGATAGTTTGAGACATTTTTGATCAACCTTTTGTTTTCCATCAAAGATGTTCTTGGTAGATTCAGAAAACTTTTTGATCAAAGAATGTTCAATTCTACCAGTTTCCTTTTTTCACTTCGTCATTGTAACAAGAAGATATTTCCTTAAAAGTAGTTGAGAAAATAGTTGAAAGGAGATCATTTTCATAATCATATTTAATCCTTTGTTCAGCAAGAGAGATCTCAAGTTCAACAATTTTCCCTTCTAGAACCAATGTACGAACATATTTCTTAGTTACAACAACTTGATTGTTAGTAACTGGCTTTGTAGCATTTATGTCAAAATAGTTATCTGGAAGTGGTTTATCCAGATTTTTGAGAATTTTCTCCGTTTCACGAGTATAGCAAAATGGAAGTTGTATGTGAGTTGTTAAAAATCTTTTCCTATTTTCCTCTTCTTGTGTTTCCTTTTCACCAGTCCAAAAAATTTCAAATTCAGGCCAATATCGTGCATATCTCAAGCATTCGAAATTATACAGTGTTGGCAACGCACAGCTAGCTTTGGCCAAATGTTTTGGATTTTCGTAACCAAGTCCCCAATACTTGTTAACAGAATTTACTAACCTTGGCTTGTTCAAGTAAATTGTTTGTTCTGTTTGATCTCTCAAATAAAGCTTCTTTTCCAAATCTTTGATTTTATCCAAAAATTCTGTGTTTTGAGAGGTAATATTTTTCAAAGAAAGTTCGCTCTCACTATACTTTTGTTAGGGCAAGTTTTATGTGTTGATTTAAAGTTCAAGGGTGTAATTTGTATTTCCTTAAACATAGTCCATAGTGAACGGGCCGTGGGCTTGTTACCACGGGCCCAGCATATATAATGTGCAACTAGCTTAGAAAAATAGTTAGTTGTCTCATTTAGCTTTCAGCATTGTAACGATTATTCTCTGATCAAATAGCTAAGTGGGCAGCGTTTGTGATTACTTTATTCGTTCATATCTTTATTCACATAAACACGATTGTTGCACGGATCTGGATCCTACAATTGGTATCAGAGCAGACGGACGGATCGATTCCAAGGTTTGAATTCATCAAAATTCTGGTTAGTTTGACTTTTGCTCGTCTGATTTTTTCTTGAATTCTTGACTTTTGATTCAATCAAAATCAGTTGTTTTTACTTATTGGGTTGTGTTAGCATTATCATTCTAAGAGTTTCTGCAAAATTTCACATCCTAATTCGTTCGTTTGATTGGTCAATTTTGCAAAACAAGTTCTAAAATTTTGGTAGTGTTCTTACTCAAAAATTCGATTTTTGCTATCAAAAGGTGTTGTTTTTGCTCTAAAATCGATTGGGTCATTGTTGTTTTGTGCTTAGGATTGTTTCTAACCTTTCAGGAACACATTAGAGTAACCCTAGTGGAATTTTCGATCGATTTTGACAAAACAGCCGCAGAGTCCGGACACCACAGCCGCGTTTTCCGGACAGATCAAGGTGTCCGGACGTTTGTGGTTCCATCCGGACAAGTCATCTTTCCGGGTAAGTCATCCATCCGGGTAAGTCAATCATCCGGGTAAGTCTTTCAAATTTCTATTTTTCCGGGTAATCTAGTTCCGGACAACTCAAAGTATCCGGAATTCGTTTTATCCGGAAATCCTCATTTACCCGGAATCATCGAAGTATCCGGACACATCATTCTTTCCGGAAACTTCTAAGTACCCGGTAAAGTCTTGATTTTCCGGTTACTGCCATCCGGTATCTTCAGAGCATCCGGTAACCTTGGTTATCCGGACAACTCAAGATATCCGGACAACTCCTGCTTATCCGGACAACTCTGCACTTTTTGAGCTGTGTTTTCGTAAATCCAATCCAGATACTTTCAGATCACTACCTTACTTGGATTACTATCCGGTAAGACCACTGTAGTCCACTTTAGAACCTGCGTTAGGACTCCACTCTTAGAATCTTGCGTTAGGTTCTCATTTCGAATCGATATACCCGTCGGACGATCACTCCGTTGCAACCAAAGATGTCTATTTCTCGTGATGCACTTGCAATTGGTACCGACACCAAGCCCCCATGTCTATACCCAAACGAATACAGTCAATGGCGCGATAGATTCATGATTTTCATTGAATCAAAGGACAACTATGAGTTCATCAAGCAAGCTCTTGAAGAAGGTCCCATCGCGCCACCAATGAAGGATATTGCAGCTACTGCAGGTGCTGGACCCAAGAAAGAGAAAAAGTCCTTTGTCGAAATGACAGAGTTTGAAAGAGGGAGGATAGAAGGGGAGAAACAGGCAAAGAGATATCTGGTACAAGCTCTTCCCAATTCTATCTACACCGCCATCGACAGCTACAAAGCCACGGCTAAAGGCATGTGGGACCAAGTTGCCAAAATGATGCGTGGGAGTGCAGTGGGAAATCAGCTGAAGATCAATACTGCTATAACCAAGTTCGATGGTTTCAAGCAGCGTCCTGGCGAGACTCTTACTCATGCTTATGAACGTTTCTGCTCTCTACTCAATGAGCTGAACAAGAATGGGATAGTTAGGTCGAACACTGAGAATGCTCTCAAGTTCCTCAACAATCTCTTACCCGAATGGAATGTTTTTGCTTCTCATGTCAGGGATAACAACCTGATTGAAAGAATCGGCATAAATGAACTCTATGAGACACTTCTTCAGGATGAAGATGAAGTGAATGAACTGCTTGTCGAAAAGAAGACTGAACCCAAGCCTGTAGCTGATCCCATTGCTCTAATTTCCACTAACAAGGGAAGATCTTCGAGCCGACACACCGAACGGGCTCAAAAGCATAATTCTTCTGATTCTGAACCGGAAGAGAAGAAAGATGAAGATTCTGATAGTGAAGTAAACGACTTCATGAAAGCCATTGCCCTCCTGATAAAGACCTTCAAGCAACAACAGTTTTACAAGAAACCAACGTCTAATGGTCAGCGCTACTCCACTTCTGCCAACAAGCGTCATGACTACAAAGACAATTATGAAGGTAAGAAGAAGGTTGATGAGCAAGATCAGACTGAAAAGAAGGACAAGACTGAGAAAGTTGACCGCAAGAAGAAAGATGAGCCCGTGAAATGCTATAATTGCGGGAAACTTGGTCACTTTGCCAAAGACTGCCGCCAGCCTACAGTGAAGAATGTCCACTACTACGAGGCTAAGCTAGCTTTAGCAAAACAAAAGGCGACTGGAGAAGCAATGTTCGCTGAGGATGATTACTGGCTGCAAAGATATGACAATGAAGATGAAGATGAAGTTGCTAATGCCTTCATGGGATATCATTCCTCCACTGATGAGGAAACCGCAGCTGGACTTGCAAATCAGGTATGTGAATCTTGTCAACCAGATTTTTTAAGTGCTATGCAATCATTTTATGGTCAGGCTGAATCCTTTAAGGCCACTTCTAAAGAACAAAAGCTTGAAATTAAAACTCTAACAGAAAAGCTTAATGTTCAAATAAAGTTAACTGAGAAGTATAAGTCTGAAAATGCTGATTTAAAGGATAAATGCAAAATCCTTTCATTAGCACCCAAAGACTTAAGGGCCAGAATATCTGAACTTCAGCGTCAGCTTGATCAGTGCTTGAATGAGAAAGAAGACATTATTTATCAACGTTCTTCCCTTCAAGTTCAACACAAGGAGTATGTGGCTAAAATCCTAAACCTTGAAACCAAACTCCACCAAAGGGGACAAACAGATCAAACCATTTTCCTGAACAAACCCAAAGAGTTCACATATTTTAACAAAGAGTGGGGAATCGGATATGATAATCCCCACTATTTAAAAAAGGGAAGATGGCATGTACCCATTTTGTATGATTTCGCCTGTTATGGATTATCTACAAAGTACCCGGAGTACAAAATCAAGTGGACTGGTCCCCTAGAACCTGAAAAAGAAGAGGAAACAGAGGAATACAAGCGCACACACAAACTCGGAATTCAACTTCCATTTTGCTATGAACCTCTAAATTAATTTTATCAAAAGAACAAAAAGTACCTTTCCAATGACTACTTCGACCCCTACAAAGTGCCAACACCCAAGGATTCCTCCAAGAAGGATGAGGATGTAGCACCAGCAACCAAGACTGAGACGGATGAGTTTAAACTCTATGTTCCCCCTCTCATCTTGGAAGCAAAGATAGTAGAGTTGGAGGAGTTATTGGAAAGAGAACGGCTGGTTTTTCAAAATGAGAAGAACGATTTAAACAAAGCTCTTGAGAAACTCAAAGTTGAGATAACCGATGGTATGACAAGTGAAGCAAAGGAAATTTTTCTGTGGGAAATCAATACGCTTTCATCTAAATTGTCTGAAATGACAAAAGAAAAGCAAGCTTTACTTGACAAACTTGAGAAACAACAACCGGTCAAAACCGAAGCTGTGTCTGATGAAGGACAGGAGATCCTTCGGAGTGAAATCCATCGACTTACATCACAACTGTCTGCTTTGGCAACAGAAAAGATGGAAGAATATGCGAAAAATGGTCAGCTTCAAGAGCAAATTGACCGACTCCAATCTAAAAAGGAGATTTCACCCGAACCTTCCTCAAATTCATCTGACAAATCTTCGTGCAAAGTTTATTTAGACAAGATTTCCAATTCACAAACCGGTTATGCTTCTCAAGACGAGAGTGTTTTAAGGAATTTGAACTCTGATTTTTTCTTAGCTTCCGCACCAAATTCCCCAGAGCACACAAGCACGAAGAGTTCCTCGCCTTCCTCCACCAGTCCAAGTCCCGACATTCCTGAAGTAAATTTTTCTGAATTCATGAACTCAGAAGGTGATGATGAGGGAGAGTTCGAGTCGTTCCCTTTCTACAAACCTCTTCCGAGTCACACATATTTTTTATCCCCGGTTGTGACTCATAAGGTCAATTTTGAAAAGGGAGCATGCTCACACTCAAAAGGCCCAGCTGTGATCAAGATTTTAAAATCTAAACCTATTTCCCAAAATACGTCACAGCCAAGGCATAACACTAAACAAGTTTCTATTAAAGCTACAAGTCCTTCAAAAGTCACTGATCATTCTGTACCTGCTGTTGCAAATAAAAATGGTCAAGCTAGACGAGAAACACCAAAGTGGCTAAAGGAGGATTCTGTCAAGAAGGATGCATCAAAGTCCTTTCCCCATGCTTTAAATTCTAGAATAATCAAAGACAGTAGTGATTGGAATCATCAGTATTATTTTGAAGTTTCTTTTCCTGTTAAAGTGAATTCTCTTCCACAATTGGCTCGCTTATTGCATGATTGCGTGTGTTGTTCAAATTGTGGTTGGAATGATTTTGAAGCTAGTTTGGAAAAAGTAGTGTATTTTCCTGTTACACTAAACTCTCTTCAACACTTGATTCGTTTATCGCATGATTGTCTTTGCTGTTCTAATTGTGGTGGGAATGACTTTTATGACATTCTGATGAATGATTGGTATGCACCATCTTTTGTACCTAATCTCTATGAAAAACGCAGTCCCCGTAATTACAAGAACAATCCATCTCATAAACGGGGTAATCATTCAACGGTTCAACCACGGCGGGAGGCTAGATCCAATCCTAGATGGACTGCTCCTACCAAGGTTAAACCGGCTCCTAAAAGGCAACCTGGCACAAAACATGTTCCTCCCGCGGGTGTACAATCTGCACCTCAGAGGCGACAGACGCAAAACTCTGCAACCCCGAGAGGTGTAAATTCTTCACCTAAAAGGAAAACTGTGCCCAATCAGGTTTCTTCAAAGGGAGCCACTCCTAACCCTCCAGGACCCAATCAAATTTGGGTACCTAAACTTCTCTAATCTTGTTTTGCAGGGCGGTCATGTGTGGTACTTAGATTCAGGATGCTCCAAACACATGACCGGAAGGAGGGAGCTTCTCACGAACTACAAAGAAGAATATCAAGGAGACGTGAGATTTGGCAACAACGAACGGTCGCCGATTGTGGGCTACGGCGACATCGTCCATGATAAGATCACCATCAAAAAGGTGTCACACGTCCAAGGGTTGGGCCACAATTTATTCAGCATAGGCCAATTCTGCGACAAAGATCTCGAGGTCAGCTTCAAAAAGAAAAGGTGTAGAATCCTCACCGACGACGGTGAGACACTTCTAGTTGGGCATCGCAAGACCAACCTCTACACCATTAACCTCTCAGCCCTCTCAGTTGATAACCCTGTCTGCCTTCTGTCAAAGGCCTCTTCCGACCAAGCTTGGATCTGGCATCGACGACTCTCGCACCTCAACTTTAGGAACATCAATCAGCTGGTGCTCGGCAAACACGTTAGAGGCATGCCCAACCTTCAGTTCGTGAAGGATCATCTGTGCGAGGCATGCAAGAAGGGAAAAATGAAGCGTGCATCCCATCCACCAAAGGACACTCCCAGCACCTCACGGACTCTCGAACTTCTTCACATGGATTTGTGTGGACCGATGCGTGTTGCGAGTATCAACAAGCGAAAGTACGTTCTGGTGATAGTGGACGATTACTCCCGTTACACCTGGGTGATGTTTCTCCGCTCAAAGGATGAAACTTCTGAGATCATCATCGAGCATCTCAAGACGGTCCAGTTGAACAAGCGTCAACAAGTTCAATCCATCAGAACCGACAACGGGACGGAATTCAAGAATTCCAAGATGGACGGTTATCTCTCCTCCGTAGGAATTTCGCACACCTTTTCTGCCGCACGCACTCCTCAGCAAAATGGTGTGGTGGAAAGACGTAACCGTACCCTAGTCGAAGCGGCACGCACAATGCTTTCCCAAGCCAATCTACCGCTATATCTTTGGGCTGAAGCAGTGTCTACAGCTTGTTACACGCAAAATCGCACGATTCTGTACAAGCGATTCAACAAGACGCCCTACGAGATCATGAATAATCACATTCCGACTATTGGCTACTTTCACGCGTTCGGATGCACGTGCTACGTACTGAACGACAAAGATGATCTCGGCAAACTAAGCCCCAAAGCGGATAAAGGAGTCTTCATCGGTTACTCAATGCAGGCTAAGGCTTATCGCGTTTACAACACACGGACTAAATCCGTTGTTGAGAGCATAAAGGTGACATTCGACGAAGCCGCAGATTTGGCTTCTGAACATCGCAGTTCAGAACCCGGTTTAACTGGTGTGTTAGCTTCCGGACCTTCTAGTTCGGGATCTACACAAATGACAGTAAATCCGAATCGTGCATCTTCATCGAATGCAACTTATTCTGATTTAGATTTATTGTTTGAGCATTTTTATGATGACATATTTCATGCTCCCCCATCTGTCTCAGCTATTCCTCGGATTGAAGCTGCTCGTCTTGAAGATATGGACAACCTCTCGGGTCCACCGCCTTCTACGAGCTCGCCTTCCACCACCATGGAGACAGATCAGCCGTCATCACCTGAGTCACCTGATCCTGTGATTCCCCCGGAGGACCCAAAACCAGCTCCGGAGATCGTTCCTACAGATTCGTCTTCCTCGACAACCGACGATCAACCTCTGCATTCCTCGGAACCAGAAGTTGTACAACCATTGGCGAATCCTCCCCCACCTCCTCCACGAACTCAACCTGCTACTCTCGAAGCCGTACAAGACCTCCCATCTGGTTCGTATGTGGATCCGAACACCTCTCATTCCACCCAGCAGCCGCTTCCACACACCACCAAATGGACGAAGGCACATCCTCTGCATCAAATCATCGGTGATCCCTCTACACATGTTCGTACGCGAGGCGCTTCCGCCAACTTCTGTCTCTTCTCCGGCTTCTTAAGTAAGATAGAGCCAACAACTGTACGTGAGGCACTTGAAGATTCGGACTGGATAATTGCCATGCAAGAAGAGCTCAAACAATTTGAAGCCCTAAAAGTGTGGCGGTTGGTTCCACGTCCAAAACACAAGACGGTGATCGGCACCAAGTGGATCTTCAAGAACAAGAAGGACGAAGACGGTATTGTTGTCCGCAACAAGGCGCGCCTCGTGGCTAAGGGATATCGTCAGCAAGAGGGAATTGACTTTGATGAAACATTTGCTCCTGTAGCACGAATCGAAGCAATTCGCATGTTTCTAGCCTATGCTGCGCACAAGAACTTCACAGTCTTCCAAATGGATGTGAAGACGGCCTTTCTATATGGCGATCTCGAAGAAGAAGTTTATGTGTCACAACCCGAAGGTTTTGTGGACGAATCGAAGCCTGACCATGTCTACATTTTAGACAAAGCACTATATGGTCTCAAGCAGGCCCCGCGAGCTTGGTACAACACACTCTCTAAGTTCTTATTAGAGAAAGGCTTCACACGAGGTACAATTGATTCTACTCTTTTTATAAAGAATGAAGCAGGTCATATCGTCTTGGCTCAGGTATATGTTGATGACATTATTTTCGGTTCTACCAATCCTCTATATGCCAAGAACTTTGCCAAACTAATGGGAAAATATTTTAAAATGAGTATGCTTTGTGAGATGAATTTTTTCCTTGGTCTACAAGTTAAACAACTTTCGACCGGAATATTCATTAACCAGTCCAAATACATTCGGGATATTCTTCGGAAATTCCAATTGGACCAGGCCTCACCAATGAAAACTCCCATGGCAACTACTACAAAGCTTCATGCCGATCCCAATGGAACGAATGTGAATCAGAAGCTGTATAGAGGAATGATTGGCTCATTAATGTACCTAACTGCCAGTAGACCGGATATAATGTTCTCGACTTTCCTGTGTGCCCGGTATCAATCCAACCACAAAGAGTCTCACATGACTGCTGTTAAACGAATTTTTCGTTATTTACGTGGTACTGCTGATCTTGGCCTCTGGTACCCGAAAGAGACAGGTTTTGGATTATCAGCTTATTCTGACGCTGATCACGCGGGCTGCATGATGGATCGGAAGAGCACATCGGGGCACATTCAGTTCCTGGGAGATAGTCTGGTAAGCTGGGCATCAAAGAAGCAGCAATGCGTTTCAACGTCAACTGCCGAGGCGGAATATGTGGCCGCCGCAAGCTGCTGTTCCCAAGTCATCTGGATGCGGATACAACTCAAGGACTACGGTTTCACGTATGTCAAGGTCCCAATCTACTGTGACTCGAAGAGTGCTATTGCTATCTCAAGCAACCCGGTCCAGCACACCAAGACGAAGCACATCGACGTTCGGTATCATTTCATTAAGCATCACGTCGAAAGAGGTACTGTCGAACTCTACTTCGTAAATACTGAGAATCAGTTAGCAAACCTGTTTACCAAAGCCTTGGACGAAAAGCGTTTTAAAACTCTGGTGTTCAAGCTAGGTATGCTAAACCTGAAAACTTAATCCTCATGTGTACCCTTGACAAGTTCCATACCTCTACGAGTAACTGTCTAATCATTATCCGGTGTCAACACTCTGGATGATTGAGCAAACACTTCCTCGTACGGGTATTCTACTTGCCTTGGCTACCCAGGTAGATTTAGTCTCTGTATTTATAAGGTAGTTTCGTCCATTTTTCCTCTTTCTTTGTGTGTTTCTTTTAATTAAATGATGTTTTTTTGTTTGAGTTTTACCGATCTCTGTACTTTAACCATTTGTTAAGATATTCAGGGGGAGCGCACTGCCATATCAGGTAAGTCTTCTATTCTATTGAGGGGGAGCGTCACACACAGTTTTTTTTTCTTAAACAGTTCAAAAGTTTTTTGTGTGTGTGGGCACTCTCAAGTCCACCTTGGTCAACACTTGAGGGGGAGCGACACAACGTTTTCTAATTCCCCTTCTCAAACGCTTGTGTGTCGGATCCCTCACTTGCACCCTACTGCACAATTCGAGGGGGAGCAATGCAATTCCCCTTCTCAGTTCACGGGGGAGCACTGAAACCCCTTGCTAGGTTTGAGGGGGAGCGAGAGTAAGAACTCTGACAGATCATTTCCATGGGAATTCTAAGAAACATGCCGAAACCAGATCATCCGGATAAGTCCAGCTTATCCGGACTCCTCGAGTTTTCCGGACGGATCCGGGTAGGTCACAGAATCCGGACACAAATCCGGGTCGTACAACTCAGCCGGACAAACACCCGGGTCCTATATAAGGCACCCGGGTCCTCCATTTTTCTTACCCGGAAGTTTACGAAAACCCTAAACCCTCGTTTCCCTTTCTCTCGCACCCGGACTCCCCCAAATCACTCGATTCTACCTCACAATCAACTCTAACATGAGGTATGTGTTCGTGTTCCCTTATTGTCTACATTTCCGACACTTAACAACCCAACCACCCCTCAATCGATCTCTCTGGGGATCGATAGAACAGTGACCGACGATCCATTCGGATTTAGTCGGCTCGGGGTTCTTCTGGCCATGTTTTTCGGTCAAATAGGTCTATATAGCTCAGTCCATTGTTTATACTTGCTTGTGGACTTGTTTGGGAACCTGCAATAAACGAATCTGTGATTTGACTTTCGTCCGGACACCATCATAGTGTCCGGACACCATCATCAATAAGAGGTTTTATCCGGGCATATTCAACGAGTGGATGAACTATCCGGACTCTCTCAAACGATCGGAAACCTAGTTGTCCGGAAACCTTATGGTTTCCGGTAAGTTCAACTACCGGGAAGTCTTGGAGTCCGGACACCATTTTATCCGGAAAATCCGTGTTTCCGGTGTTCTTTGTCTGGACACCCATATCATCCGGACTAATTCTCATACCTATCCGAACACTCCTGGTCTCCGGACTCTTTGGATTCATCCGGACTCATCTAACATCCGGACAACTCATGTTGTCCGGACACTTTATTTTGTCCGGAAAAGTCTCCTGTTTGGTCCAATTCTTGCCTGCTTTTTAACAAAACCAGTCCTCGATCTGTCTCAGATTGAGCCATTCAAAGCACAGGTACGCACCTACATTTGTAATTCTGTTTATGTTCCTAACCGCGTGCTATTTTCCCAGATTTACACATGGCGGAACAACAACACCCGGAAGAACAAATTCCTCAGGAGGAGGAAATTATAGACGAAGTAGCTGATGCCGCACTGGTCGACCCTGACCATGGCATCGAGCTAGAGGCGAACAACCACTACCTCGACCCGGCGCTCTTCAGGCCAAATCCACAACATCAGGTCATACTTGACATCCTGATGCGCCATCCAATTTCTGAGGCACTCACTCGCACAGCCGACGTTCCATTGCTATACGTTCTACAAGTCTGGCTGACGGCACAAGTCCGCACAATCGGCAACACCCAAACCATCTTGGCTCAGCTAGACAATCAACAGTTCACACTGACGCCCGATTCCTTTCCCCATTTACTATCCCTGCCGGAGGCCACTTCCAACAACCATGAACGGTACGATCCTGCCGTTAACGATGCAAATCTCTGCGCCCAAATGCGTGCTCTTGGATACAACTCTGCTCTTCCACGGCCATCGGTATTCAATCGGAAGTACTTGGCGCCGATTTGGTACACACTCTTTACAATCCTCAATCGTTTCCTTTCCGCCCGATGGAAAGGCATTGACCAATGTACCGGCGACTTTCTCCGTCTTGTTCACGCCGTGTGCTACAACCGCCACATCGACTTCGCCATGATCATCTGGCGTGAACTTGTGACCACCATCCGACATATCGGCGGCACCAAACAGAAGAAGTTTCTTCCATATCCGCGTTTCCTTTCGCTTGCCGTTCGCCAACACATGGATGCCAATCCCGCCATTCCCCGACGACTCACACATCCGGTGTGTCCCATACGCCACCTCCAATTCATGGTAATCCGTAATCCATCTGATGCGGTTGCCTCGCCCATTCCTGCCGCCCTTCTGGCCATAGCCGATCCCGCTGCACCGGGGGTAGTTGCGTATAGGGGAGAGTTAGGGAATCCCATGGTCCAGCCAGAACCGGAGGGACCTGCCCAGGGACATAGACCCGAGAGACGTGAGGGTCCAAGAGTGAGAGGTGGAAGGGCCCGACAAGTAGGTGCTGTCGGGCGGGGAACGTTAGTAGTGAGAGGAAGGGGAACGAGTGTAGGTGGTGCAGCGGAATCGCAGCCTGGTTCCAGTTCAGCCCAACCCGGTCCTTCTTCAAGACCACGCCTCCATCACACCACCGAACCATATATAACCGAACCCCCTTCTCCCAGTACCCAAGTGGAAGACGTGGAATCCGACTCCACGGACTCCGATACCGACCGCATCATCCGCCTAACGCAAATCCCTCGCGGTATCGGACCCAACCCTGATTTATCCACTGGCATTCCACTTGACTCTCCACCATCTGGAACCGAACTGATCCCTAGGACGTCTGAGGGAGATATAGGTGTTGACTTAGAACATGCGAGAAGGAGAGAACTGCGTTCAAAGTTGAACCAGGAAAGATTGAGCCGTAAAGATAACGAGGCTCAAGAGCGACCCACACCGAGTGTTATCCGGGTTGCCACATCTACTATCCCGTCTCATCCGTTGGGACGGGGTATTGAAGAAGCCTCCATGGACCCAGCGGAGCAATTGCACACCCCCCCTAGCCACTCATCCGTCTCAGAACAGACGGATGTTTCAAAAATACACGGGGAACAAGCACAACTTCCACCGGTCTCTCATTCGGAGAGTGCTGGTGTTGAAATAAGAGACCAGCAGCCCCCGGTCTCGACTTCTTTGTGTGCACCATCGAGTCTAGAGCCATTTGTTACTGAACATTCTTCGCCTAGGACACTTGATGAGGAACAACACCACGTCGCGGCTCTTAGTGACCCGACCGGAACGTCTATAGTGTCTCCGACTGCCGGAACACGAGGATTGGATGGAAATCCTACCACAGTCATCATCACGCCAGCTGTGAACGTAGGTGGCTCTACCCCAGTGGTAGATGCCTCAACGGGTACTCTAAGTGAGCCCGGAGTTACGTTACCCGACTTCGTGTCAAAAGGGTCTCTGGACAGCACCCTTGAGGCTGTCCGACAGGTTATGGAGCACCGAATGCAGGAACATGTAGCCGCTGAGATTGCCAAAGCGACGCATGCTTTCAAAGGAAAGGGCCCTCTCGTCAGCACTGAATCTGTCTCCGTGCACCCACCGCCTCAACCGCACCCTACTTACTCGGTGGATACCCTAAAGACGATGCTCTTAGCCCAGCTGCTCCAGGAATCCGAAACTGCCGCATCTGCTGAAGCAGACCTGATCTCCGTTCTCCGATCACAGGTCACTGCTTCTTCTTCGTCCATCACATCACGTCTTGACGCCATTGACTCGACCCTCAACGAATACAACAAAGCGCTTGCCACGCTGTCTGAGAGGGTCCGCTCACTAGAAGACACTTGTAAGAGTCAAGCCGGCGGTCTCAAACGGAAACACGATGACCAAGAGGATCCTGATCACCGTGAGGGGGAGAAGCGACAACGTCTAACCGAGACCGCCTCCCTGCTCCACACTGAAGGTACATCTGCGGTTCATCAGGAACCCCCAACTGCGGCAGCTACAACAGTCGAACCTGAAGCCGAGTTGCCTCTAGCCCAGATGGTCATTGATATGGACATCTCAGATGATGAAGCCCCAACGGTTGAAAAGCCCGAGGGTACAAGATAGGAATTGGTCACTGAAGAACCATCAGACATGTCTTCGCTCACCTTGAGAGATCCAGCATGTGACACCAACCCGGAAACTGAAGACGTATGGTACGAAAAAGCTGCCAGAGCCGTCAACTTCGAGGTAAATTTGGTGTTTCCTACTGATGAAGACGACAACATAGACTACGACCAATTTCTGCTTCAGAACTACTATGGTGCACCTCCCATTCACTCGACTACACCCGCCACGACTACAGATCAACCAGACAACTCCAATGCCGAAATCCAAGCATCTCCTCCACTAACGACAGCTCCTGATCTTCCCCCCCTTCCTCAGCAACAAAACCGTTGGGAGAAGATCAAGGTTCTCATTCCTCATCTGGAGGAATCTTTGAAGAAGCTGTTTGTTCACCGAATTCGCCCGATAGAGCCGACCTTCTGCCTTGGCATCTACAGTCCTGAACCAGCTCGTCAACTCCGATACGTAGAAGCCATGAAGCGGTGTCTTCCGAGAGATCAGGTTCGAACCAAATATAAAATTTCAGAGGTGCTAAAGATTCAGTCAAACAAAATTATGAAGATCGTCTTTCCCGTTTTCACTGTTCGACGTGAAGACGGAAAAGAATGGATTTTTTCTGAGGCTGACTTTAAGCATCTCCATCCGTTCGACCTCCTGGTCCTTTTGAAAGACCTTTGCACCAGAACCATCCGACCGCTTGCTGTAACAAAGGCGCTCGAAGCGGTTCGACGATTCCTCGTCCGTTCTATTATGATGTCTTATCTTACGGACTTTCAAATGGCAATCGAGAACCGATCAAAGAAGGTAAATCTGCTCAAACCGAATCTAAAAGCTCCTGAACTGTCGATGTATCCCGAGAACGCAATGCTGCTTCAACCGGAATTTGGGATCGTCTTCCTCAACGCTCAGAAAGAAAAGAAGTTTATGAGGTTCAGTCAGGTAGATCGATTTTGCGACGGCACACTGCTCAAGGTTCAAGACGCTCTTCGGAAGATCATCAAGCACGAATCAGAAAATCCAAAGGTATCCTATGTTCCAAATCTGAATGAAAGAACTGCACAGAATGCTTTGGATATTGTTGAAGATCGTCTCGACTACCGCCGCGCCATCAGATTCTTCGAGGTTCATTTTGCACTACGCAAACGGTATGTCTTCAACTGGCAAGAGATAGAGTGCGAATTTGAACTTCAAATCAAAGGGGGAGATTGTTAGGGCAAGTTTTATGTGTTGATTTAAAGTTCAAGGGTGTAATTTGTATTTCCTTAAACATAGTCCATAGTGAACGGGTCGTGGGCTTGTTACCACGGGCCCAACATATATAATGTGCAACTAGCTTAGAAAAATAGTTAGTTGTCTCATTTAGCTTTCAGCATTGTAACGATTATTCTCTGATCAAATAGCTAAGTGGGCAGCCTTTGTGATTACTTTATTCGTTCATATCTTTATTCACATAAACACGATTGTTGCACGGATCTGGATCCTACAACTTTTTCTTTAGATTACTGATCTCAACATCCTTGCTTTTGAGATCTTGAACAATCGTTGAGTTCTCCAACATACTCACTCTTTTGTTCAAATTCTCAATTGTTGTTCTATAGTTGACTTCTTTTTGCTTAAGATCTTGGATCTGTATTCTATTTTCTTTGTCCTTAAGAGACTCATTCCAAACATAATATTCATCATCATCCATTGTTACCTGAAAAGATTAAAAATGATTGTTGTCAGATACTTCGTTAGAATTAGAATTATGCACACACGATAATCATAGAAAATTCGATTAAAGTCAGAAAAAATTTTCAAAATTAAAATTTTGAATAACAAATTATAAAATTTGTCGTTCAAAAATTAATTCCGAAAAATTAATGCGAAATACTTGACTTTAAATCGGCAAACCTGCAAAGGATAAGGAAAATATATCAGTTTTGAGCAAAATCAGGTAAAAAAAAATAATCGAAAAAAAAAATTTAAAATAGACAATTGGGTACAACAGTCGTATATGAACAGTAACTGTCGTATGACACGGTGCGACTTGGATAGTGAATAGTAACTGTCGTATGACACTTGGATAGTGAACAGTAACTGTCGTATGACACTTGGATAGTGAACAGTAATTGTCGTATACGAGTCGTGCGACTGTCGCGTATGAACAGTAACTGTCATATGACACTGTGAACAGTAACTGTCGTATGACACTTGTGAACAGTAACTGTCGTATGACACACGTACGACTAGAAGTAGTCGGGCTAGAAGCGTGCGACATTTATGAATTTATGTGTTGTACGACAGTTATGAGTTTCAAGAACACTTAAGCATACGACATTTATGAGTTTATGAACACTTCTTCGTACAGTTACGAATATCGAACCCAAAAATCTTCTAAGTGCTCTAAATCACTCAAAACATAACCAAATGATTTGAAACTTTGCAGATCACTTCACGAACACTATCTGAACACATCTTGTTCAGAAACAAACATCAAAAACTTAGTAGAAATCCATTCTTCGAATTGCCACAATAAACCTCAAAAACTTTCTCAAATCTGCGAAATTCCTTCTAAATATGTGTTCTGATCAGGTCTTTTTGCACGAATTGATCCAGAGTATCAATTCAAACAAGTCTGAGACGAAATCCTATTCCAAAACACCTCGAAAATCGCAGAAAAGGAAGAAATCCAAAAATCTTCAAGAATGCCCAAAAATTCTTCAATAATTCTTCAAATTGTGCATAACTCAATCTGATCTAGCTCTGATACCACTTCTAATCCCAGATCTAATCAAGTAACAATGATAAAATCACATGATCTTCATAGAATTAGAGAAAGAATACAAGATTGGAGTGAGATCCACTTTCTCTCTCTAAACTCTCTCTCTAGATAGTCATCCCTCTCTATGCTCACCTCTCTCTATGATACGTATGAATGACTTACCTAAATGACTTCCTTCTCAATTACAACTACAAGGTATCTATATATACCTTTGACTATCACTTTAGTAAATTTGACTTTGACCATTTAAGCTTCTACTTTGACTTTTGACTATCACATTTGACTCTTTACAATTGTACAACAATACAATAAATCTTGAATACATTTTATGCACTAACAAATCAGATCAAATATCATGAATGATAATCATGTAAGGTTAGGGTATCAAAGATGTTCTTGGTAGATTCAGAAAACTTTTTGATCAAAGAATGTTCAATTCTACCAGTTTCCTTTTTCATTTCGTCATTGTAACAAGAAGATATTTCCTTAAAAGTAGTTGAGAAACTAGTTGAAAGGAGATCATTTTCATAATCATATTTGATCTTTTGTTCAGCAAGAGAGATCTCAAGTTCAACAATTTTCCCTTCTAGAACCAATGTAGGAACATATTTCTTAGTTACAACAACTTGATTGTTAGTAACTTGCTTTGTAGCATTTATGTCAAAATAGTTATCTGGAAGTGGTTTATCTAGATTGTTGAGAATCTTCAACGTCTCAGTAGTATAGAAAATGGAAGTTGGATATGAGTTGTTAATGATCTTTTTTCTTGATTCCTCTTCATATGTTTCCTTTTCACCAGTCCAAGGAATTTCAAATTCGGGCCAATATCGAGCATATCTTAAACATTCGAAATTATACAATGTTGGTAATGCACAACTAGTTTTGGCCAAATGTTTTGGATTTTCGTAACCAAGTCCCCAATACTTGTTAACAGAATTCACTAACCTTGGCTTATTCATGTAAATTGTTTGTTCTGTTTGATCTCTCAAATAAAGCTTCTTTTCCAAATCTTTGATTTTGTCCAAAAATTCTGTGTTTTGAGAGGTTATATTTTTCAAATAAAGTTCGCTCTCACTATTCTTTTTCTTTAGATTACTGATTTCAGCATCCTTGCTTTTGATATCTTGATGAGTCGTTGAGTTCTCCAACTCACTCAATCTTTTGTTCAACTTCTCAATTGTGATCCTATATTTGACTCCTTTGAGTTCAAGATCTAGGATCTTTATTCTATTGCCTCTGTCCTTAAGTGACTCATTCCAACCATAATATTCATCATCATCCATTGTTACCTGAAAAGATTGAAAATGATCGTTATCAGATACTTCGTGAGAAGTAGAATTATGCACACACGATAATCAGAGAAAAATCGATTAAAGTCAGAAAAATTTTCAAAATCAATTTTTGAATAACAAATTATAAAATTTGTCGTTCAAAAATTAATTCCGAAAAATTAATGCGGAATGCTGGACTTTAAATCGGAAAACCTGCAAAAAATAAGAAAAATATATCAGTTATGAGCAAAAGCAGGTAAAAATTGATAAAAAAAGGACAAAAAAAGAGAAAATACTAAAAATGACAAAATACGAAACTAAAACGAAAAACAAGGACTAAAAGTGTAAAATACTAAGACTTATAAAAGACAAGGACTAAAAATGACAAAAACTAGAAATATAAAACTCAAAGGACTAAAAATGAAAAATTCTAAAATACTAAGTGTAAGGACCAAAACTGTCAAAACTATAAACTCTAAACTACAGGGACTAATTTTGACAGAAACTAAAACCTTAACCTACAAGGACTAAAAATGTAAAAAACTCGAATTACTAACTACAGGGACTAAATCTAACTAAATATGAAACTTGTAAGTCTAGGGACCAGAACTGACAAAATCTAAACTATTTAAAGGACTTAATATAACAAACTAACGGAAGGACCAAAATTGTTAGAAAATTTGACGGAAAAACTGTCGTACGCTAACAGTTCTAACGAAAAGGTTAACTAACGGACACTAATGACTAACTAACGATAAATGACTAAAAATGAACGAAAATCTAACAAAAATAATGGAAAACCTAACGAACTAACGACACCTAACGGAAAAAGGACCAGAATTGTAACACATTTAACGGAGAATTTAACGATGCCGTTAACAAGGTTACTGTTTATCGTCAATAAGATCACGATCTGGAAGATTTCGGCTGAGATTTTCTTGCTTAATTCTCGACCAAACAATGTGATTTTTGTTGTGTTGTGTTCCTTAGTCGAAAACAAGTCAAATACAACGAAAATCCATCGATCATGCAAACTGAACCGATGTTCGCTTGAACAAGAATGAACTCCGGCGAAACTGTTTTGTACGAGAGTTATGAGTCTTCAAGGTACGACAGTTATGAGTCTTCAAGGTACGACAATTATGAGTCTTCAAGGTACGACAGTTATGAACAAGTCGTACAAAACGTATACGACAGTTATGAATTTATCCGACAGTTATGAACACCGGTGTGATTTCCAGATTCCGGCGATCGTTTTTCCGGCGACGTCGACGTTCAGCACCTCAAACTTGATGATTTCTTGCTCTTTTTCAGATCTGGAAATTGCTGAATGAACGAAACTTCAATACGAATCGATCTGTGATGATTTTACCAAACAAATCTCAACAAAAAAACTAAAATCTATAATCATCATTTGCAAAGCTTCGATGAACATCATTCTGTCGACCATCCAATTTCCAAACTCACTGATTTCTTGTGATTTTTCAAATCTGAAACTTGAAGTATGTTGGAAATCAACTACAAAACAGATCTGTTATACCAAAACAATCAAGGAATCTAACAACAACTTCAACTCTGAACATCAAACCAATGGTTTCTACTTCTAGTCGTACAAGTATCATACGACAGTTAGCCTGACTACTTCTAGTCGTACGTGTACCATACGACAGTTACTGTACACAAGTTCTAGTCGTATCTGTTTCATACGACAGTTACTGTTCACTATCCAAGTCGTATAAGCTTCTTACGGCAGTTGGTCCAAGTCGTACTGTTTCATACGACAGTTATTGTTACCGAAGCCTTGTCGTATACGTTTCATACGACAGTTACTGTTCAATCCAACTGTCGCATACGTTCTATACGACAGTCGTACCCAATTGCCCGACAGTTTGTCAACTTTTTCACAAATTCAATTCTGTGTAAAGATCAAGTCAAGTAATTTTTCAAGATGAACCGAAATGATATCATGAACTCTTTGGGATCCGATACGAGACCTCCAATTTTGATTGAGAAAGAATATGAGCAATGGAAGGAAAGGTTTGAAGACTTTCTTGAACGACAATCGAATGGTGTTCACTTGTTAGCTTCTCTTCACAATGGTTTGATGCAACCCGTATATGTAAATGTTCCAGTTCCAAATAATCCAAATGTCACAATGCCTAAGTTGGTTCCTATGTCTGAATATAGTGCTGAACAAAAGGCTAGATATGAGGCAGATAAAAAGGCAAGATCTTTTGTGATCATGGGAATTCCAAACGAAGTATTCAACAAGATAGATAGCTACAAAGACACGGCCAACAACATGTGGAGACAATTAGAAAAGATGTTACAAGGGTCAAAGATTGGAAATCAGATGAAAATAACAATGTACATCAACAAGTATGAAGAGTTTAGAGCTAAGGAAGATGAATCGCTTCACGACACTTATGACAGATTCATGGTTTTACTTAATGAATTAAGTAAAAACAAAATAAAAAAGGATCTGATCGAATTAAATGTCAAAATTCTTACTTCTCTACAACCAGAATGGAAGAGTGTGGCTAGAAAGATGAAACAAAATCCGAGAATATTCGAGATGCCTCTACATGAATTGTACGAGGCGATGTTGCGAGATGAGGAGGAAATAGATGAGTCAATTCCGAATGATATTTATCCGAATCTTTTCAAATTCAGATAAATAGAGAGTGGTAACCCTGAAACAACGGATGAATCAGTTAAAATGCTTGTACGTAGCACGAAGCCACTTAGTACAACGGATGTACTTTGTAAAGGAGCGTTTTGATGTTCACTCCCCCAGGGCTTCCATTCAATCATCGAAAAACCACAAAGGAACTTCTATGAACGTTATGACAAGAAAACATATTCCTTGTGTGAACATGCTTGTGTAGAAATGAATTGAAGCAACATATGCTTTTAAAAAATTATAGGCTCAAAGCGTGTAAATTGTTGAGACAGCAACAATTTTCCACGGACTCAATGTGCATGAATGAAGAGTGAAGGTGGGGCAAACTTCCTTCTTTTTCAATATCCAAATCTTCCGAATGAAGATTAGATAGATAATATGCTGCGTCCCCAAGAAAATTGAAACATTTCTTTGTGGAGAAAGAAATGAGTAGCTGGTGGGGTTAATGCAAGAGTTGGCATGAGCTAGTTGCCTGTTTCAATGATGGTCACCAAAGAATGTGAACCAATCACTAATGTGGCTGCCCGACTCAGAAAGTGGATGGGGCAGAGTTCTCTTATTCTTTTAACTCTGTTCTCACATCCTCTTTCTGTTTTTAATCCGCTCACTTCTACCTAAACTCTCATTTACATTTGAAAGAACAAGATCTAATCTCACAATCAATATAGAAAGCAGTAATTGAGAAGTTGTATGATCAAGCCCAATTGTATTCAATGATGAACAGAAATACAGATCTATGAGAGAGAGAATCTCAAAGATTACAGAGAATGAATACAAAGTTATACGGGAAAAATCAATCAGTTAGCAACATAGAGCTAACTACTATTTATACTGCAACGAACATCTTAAAGCTACAGTACAAATAAGAAAGACTAATAAGAACATAACACGTGTCCTAATTAGTTTATAAAATACTAAGTAAAGTATCTTGTCATAAGTTCTGAACAGGTAGTTCAGAACTTCTGAACATTCTTCTGATAAAGCTTCTCAGATCTTCTGACTCTTTCTCTCATATCTCTGACTCCTCTACTCAGATCATCTGAGTCTTCTACTCAGACCATCTGACTCTTCTTATCAGACATCTGACTTCTCTTTCCACTGATCAATACTTCTGACTTCACAGTCAGACCTCTGACTTCTCTACTCAGAACATCTGAGTCCTCTTATCAGATCTTCAACACTTGGTTTATTGACAAAACTTCAGATTTAACAATCTCCCCCTTTTTGTCAAATAAACTTAAACTTTGCATCATCCAGTTCTTTCAGAGCAGGAACAATCTTCTAAAGTAGCACATTTCTCAGATTAAGCCTTTTATCAATTTTGTCAATGATTTCTTGAATAATCTCAACTTGTTGATTAATTGCTTCTTGAATCATGTTTGCTTCCTTCACTTTCAGCATCTTTTTCTCCAAATTGTGTTTTATGATTCTTAAAGTTCCAGAACAGTATTTTGCGGTTTCCTTTGCTCTGAAGAAAATCTTTCCACTTTTGTTTTTCAAAAATACTCCCAACTCTGGATATTTGTGAACACTTCCAGTCTTTAAATTCTTTTTCTGTTCATGATCTGTGTTGGGATTTGCCAGATAAACACATGACTTTTGTAGGTACAAAGCTATTTGAAAATCTGTATAGCAGTGCCACCTTAAGATGTAGAACATGGCCTCAATTACCACACTTCTGGCCTTCCTTTCATTTCTGTCTTTGCTTGACTCTTTGAAGCATAGAAAACTATGTAATCTGTAGAAGTCAACTACTGATAGTTTCTCAAAATCTGCATCAGTAAAGTAATAAACCTTGCCATCTTCTCTCAGAACTTCAAAAGATAAGTACTCCATCTTTCTGAATTTCTTAACCCTCAACTCTCTGATTCCAGTGATTAAAAAATCTGAGTAAACAGCTTGCTTTGTTTTGCCAAGACATCTTAATTTTTCAGCCAACCAGATCTGAGTCTCCTTAGGTCTATCATAATACACATCCAAGAATTGTACCTCTTTTGGTTTGAAGAACTCAGGTAAATCAAATTCAAGAAAGTATCCATTTAGATCAATGGATATTTCATCTTCTTTTGGTTCAGACTGTTCAGCTTGATCAAAACTAGTTATCTGCACATTCTGAGATATTGTGTTCTGCATTTCTTCAGCTTCATCTGACAAAATTCCATTCACTTCATACTCAGCAGGGAACACAAAATCATTATGTAGAATCTTTTTGGGATTCACCTCAGATAGCAACCATTCACTACTGTTTCTGATTTTTCTTCTAAGATCCAACCTCCTCTTCACACAGTTTATGCATCTCTTCTTTAAACTCTCTTTTTCAGCATCCATACTTACTTCCATTCTAATCAACAACCAATTCAGAGTTGCATCACTGTACTTCACCAACTCTTTTAATCTGAACAATTCAAGCCTTTCGTGAACCATATATGTGAACCCTTCTGTCTCCATTCCTTCATTCACAAATCCCTTCACATGCAAATCAACTTCTGTTTTCTTTGTGGGAGAACTCAGATTACACTTTTCTTTTCTTTCTTCAATAGCCAATTGGAAGTCATACAAGTATATATTTCTGACATAAATACCCAGAAGTCTTCTGCATTCAATTTCTATCAAGGCTTCTTCAGTGCTAGCAAAGAACTTGACTAGAAAGATCTGATCATCAAGAGTCAATCTGTGAAAATCAAATGTAGACATGGAAACCTTTGTATTTCTTTCTTTCAGTACTTCCATTCTAACAAACATTAAACCATTGAATTCATCTTGTTGAAACATCAGAACTTTCTCGATTCTTTTCTGAATATGCAGTTTTGAGTCAGGAACTCTGAACCTGTTAGAAGCTTCTGAGTAGACCATCTGAGCTCTGTTATCCATAAAACCATCAATGTTACTTTCCAAAAGTTCATACTCTCCTTCTGTGTAGTAGAGATTATCATATATTTCCTCAGGAAAAATATCATCATGAAATTGTCTGGCTAATGGCACATCACTTAACTCTAGAATGAAATCACACACAGGTTCTTCTAGTCTTTGCAATTTAATCTTTGGAATCTCAATTGGTTTTCTGAATACATATTCAGAAGGCATAAAGAAGTCTTTCACTTTCACATACTCTTCTTCTGTATTTAACTCATCACAAAAGTTAAACCTAAAATCATCTTTAAAATCCTGAGTATAATCCACAGTTCTGTCTTCTTCTCCCATTAGATCAATGGGTCTTATCACTTTTATCCCTTTATGAATTTTCTGAACACTCAAAGCTCTGACTACTTCATTGTGCATTCTTCTGATCAATTCTTCATTCAACCTCCTTTCTTCTGATTCAGACTCCATTGCCCTTTCTCTGTTATAAACCACAATATCTGTACACCTGTTTACCACTGTACTTTCCACTATTTCTTCTATTCTCAAATCAGATTCCTCAATAGCTACAGTTTCATCTGAGTTTCCTTCCATCTCAGTATCCAAGTTCAATTCCTCTGTTTTATCTGATTCATTACTATCAATACTTCCCAACTCCATTTCTTCTGTATCTGAACTATCAAGCTGTACTATCTGAACCATCTCCTTTAAATTTTCCTGTGTCTGATCTTCTGAACTTTTTGTATTGGCTAAGTGCATGTCTGCTATCTCAAAATCTTCTATGCCAATATCATCATCAGAACTTAACCTTTGTCTTTTCTCCCCCTTTTGATGATCATGAGGATCATTATCATCAAACTTCCTTTTCAAGTTCTGATTAAAAGCAACTTCAGGTTCAGCTTCTGCAATAGGAACAGGATCAAGAGGCTTTGAAGTAGAAGCCAAAGATACACTCAGTGCTTTCAATATAGATTCCTGCATACCTTGCATCTGTTTTAACATATCTTTTTGAAAACCAGACATTATATCCACGATCTCCTTTTTGTGAGAATCCAAGGATTTCTTTACATCATCTACCTTGGTTTCAACAGAAATCAACTTTTTCTCCAACACAACTTTCAAATCTGATACTTCATCATTCAAATCCTCCACCCTCTTCTCCAAATTTTCTACTTTTTCCCCCATCTCCTTGTTTTGTTTCTGAATCTTTTCAAATTCAGAAGTTTCTAACAGTGAACCTGAACCAACAGATGGTACAGTTTTCATGTGCCCAGAGGGCTCATGGCCTGTAGATAACACACAGTCATCTTGTACAACAGATGCACGTTTGAATGAGGCTTTTGTAATGTTCACCTCACCAGGACTTCCATCCAATCCTCGACACCCAACATTAGGTATGTCTATGAATGTTGTTTCAGGAATACGAAATTCCTGATTTGTGCAAGTGTCGAAAAGAATTTCAGGCTCAATATGAATAGGACTGTGGTATTCAGACTCAATGTGTTGAAAAATAAATTGGGATTTATCACCTCCCTCCAAATGAGTTTGGGATGGTTCCCCGGATTTGTGTGAAACAGTAGCATGTTGAAATGCTTCTGAGTGGGTATGGATGGGTTGTTCAAGATCCACCACTAGGTCCATGGTGTTTGTTTCAATATTGGACACCAAGAGATGTGAACCAATAGCATTTGTGGTTACCTGGTCAAGATTAGCTGGTTCAGAGGCATCTCTTTCTGTTTGAACCTCTGTTGACAATCTCTCATCCTCATCACTCTTATTCTGTTTTTCCTCACCAAATCTAACCAAGCTCTCTGAATTTTCCCCCTCAAGTCTCTCAGAATGTTCACCCATCTGAACATCCTCCCCCTCTCTAATTCGACTAGACCCCTCACCTCTCTTCTCAGGTTGGTCCTCTTGGGTAGGGATTTGAGGTAATTCAATTCCCATAGAGGTGCAATAAGCTTTTAAAATCTCACTCTCCCTTGGAATATAGCTCCTAAGTGATTTTGGCAATAGTTTATGATTAGGATAGTTTTCAAGTCTTGTTACTGAGGTCATCTTACCCAAATAAAATGTAGGACCATGCTCTTCATTTGTTCTTCTTGAGATTGTTCTGTTTTCCTGCATGGCATACCAAATAACAATTTGCCAGTACCTTATGTAGGGAATGTATGTCAGTGGAGCATCCTTTGTTTTCTTCTGAATTGCTTTCTGATTCTTCTCAAATGTATTCTTCATATCTTCCCAAAGTATTAAAGTATAGTCATAATGCCTATTCTTCACTAAACCTTGAAATATCTGAAGAATTTGTTTAGAACCTTGATCAGCAGAACTATTCTTCCCTGACAAACATTTATTTACCACATGAAAGAAGCAAGCCCAAATAGGTGGTAATTTGTTTCTTCTGAACAAACTGAGAGTCCTCAATCCTTCATTGTATCCCAACTTCATAAACTCTGCTATTAATTCCTCTGTTAAGGGTAAATCCTCAAAATCTGTTCTTCTTTGTACATCATCTTTCTCTGGTAGATTCAGCATTTCTCTTAGTGCAGAGATAGATAAGACAAATGTCACTCCTCCAATTTCAGACACAAACTTATTATCTTCTAACCTAAGATGTTTCCACCATTGTTGTATGTACTGAACAGGCACATTTTTACTTCTTGTAAACCATTTTCTGTACGGATGATGTTTGAATAACTCCATGATAATTCTGTGTTCAGGCTTAAAACGACTTTCCTCAAACAATATTACACAGTTATTTTCAGATAATTTCAACCATTCACTCTCAGGAACAACTCTTTCCACTAGAATAGATCTATCTGCCATAATAGAACCTGCAGCACTCTGTTCATGTTCAATATTAACGTTTACCTCATCCGCATTTCCTTCAGATTCATCCATTTGTTCATCTTCTTCATCATTTCTTATTGCCCCTTCCTCTGCAACTCTATTTTGTACTTCATCATTTTCCGAATTGGATGAATCCATTATCGATTTTGTAGAATGTAGAGAAATTGGACCACTTCTTCGTATTTCAGACATGATTTAAGAAGAAAAACAGATTCAAAGAACTCTGGATTTGATTCGTATCTCACGTTTCGCTCTGGAATTTGAAAGAAATTTGAAATAGGGATTTTAAGACCTATTTAAAATCCGCGAAGTTGAAAGGTTTAACGAAAAAGCGAAATCAATGTTATAACGGAGTCAACACATGTGAAATACCACAAAGGATTTAAATGAAATACGTGGCATTGTCAAACAAATATGAAGCTGACACGTGTTAGTGGATAGAATTTTGACTCAAGTCAAAGATCTGAATAACACGCACAGATGTTCTGATTCCATGACTCAGAAGAATTTTGCCTTGTAACCAAAATGTCATTTAAAATCAACTTCTGTCCAATATAAAACATTTTGATTATTCAGAAGAGGTTTGAACAGATAAGAAATGAAAACAAATCTTTTAAGCATCACAAAATGATTTTCAAAAGAATTTTGATGCTCCCCCTTGATTTGAGCATGCTTTTGATTATTAATGATACATAAAGATGAGATAAAAAGATAATTGAAGAATCATAATCCATACAGTTGAAGTTATTTGTATTTCTCAAAAATAAATTTTTGAAAGTTAGATTGTTGAAGTATCGACTCAGAATCTCTGACCTTAAGATTCAGAGGTTCTGATCTCAAGACTCAGAAGTTCTGAACTCAAGATTCAGAAGTTCTGAACTCAAGACTCAGAAGTTCTGAACTCAATACTCAGAAGTTCTGAACTCAAGACTCAGAAGTTCTGAACTCAAGACTCAGAAGTTCTGAATACACTACTCAGACAAGTTTACTTAGAAAAAAATAACATTTTTAAGAAAAAAATATTTTCAATTAGGCAGATTAAGCATTCCTATTTTACATATGAGAAAAGAAAACCTTTTGTGATCAAGAGGCTTTGTGAACAAGTCAGCCAATTGATACTTTGTATGCACAAAGTGCATCTCTATAGTTCCTTTTTCCACATAGTCCTTTATAAAATGATATCTCACATCTATATGCTTAGTCTTCGAATGTTGAACAGGGTTCTGAGTAATTGCAATTGCACTTTCTGAGTCACAATAGATGGGAATCTTGTTAAGCTGATATCCATAGTCCATGAGTTGTGTTCTCATCCACAATGTTTGAGAGCATGAAGCAGCAGCAACAACATACTCTGCTTCAGCAGTTGAAGTGGATACACAGTTCTGCTTCTTTGATGCCCAACTCACTATTTTATCTCCCAAAAAGTGACAAGCACCAGATGTACTCTTTCTGTCCAACCTACTTCCTGCATGATCAGCATCAGTGAAAGCAGTCAATTTGAAGTCAGTTTCTTTTGGATACCATAAACCTAGATCAGGTGTTCCTTTGAGATATCTTAAAATCCTTTTGACAGCCAACATATGTGATTCTTTCGGGTTAGATTGAAATCTAGCACAGAAACAGGTAGAAAACATGATATCTGGTCTACTTGCAGTCAAATAAAGTAATGATCCAATCATGCCTCTATAAAGTTTGATATCTGCTGAAACACCTTTGAGATCAGCATCTAACTTTATGTTAGTTGCCATAGGTGTTCTCATAGAAGCACAATCAGACATTTTGAACTTTTTCAGAATATCTCTGACATATTTTCCTTGATTTATAAAAATACCTTTTGGTAATTGTTTGACTTGAAGACTAAGGAAAAAATTCAGTTCACCCATCATGCTCATTTCAAATTCAGATGACATGATTTTTGAAAAATTATCACATAATTCTGGACTGGTAGAACCAAATATTATGTCATCAACATAAATCTGAATCAGAATCAAATCATTACCCTGTTTCTTTAAAAACAAAGTTGTGTCAATCTTACCTTTCTTGAATCCTGAACCTAACAGGTGTTTAGTAAGAGTGTCATACCAGGCTCGTGGTGCTTGTTTTAGACCATATAAAGCTTTGTCTAAAATATAAACATGATCAGGGAATTCTGGATCAACAAAACCTTCAGGTTGATGGACATACACCTCTTCATTAAGTTTGCCATTTAGAAAGGCTGATTTGACATCCATTTGATACACCTTGAAGTTTTTATGTGCAGCATAGGCTAAAAATATTCGGATTGCCTCTATTCTTGCCACTGGTGCAAATGTCTCATCATAATCAATTCCCTCTTGTTGACAGTATCCCTTAGCAACCAATCTTGCCTTGTTTCTGATGACAACACCTGATTCATCCTTTTTGTTTCTGAACACCCATTTAGTTCCAATAATAGATTTACCTTCAGGCTTTGGGATGAGTCTCCAGACTTTATTTCTTTCAAATTGAAGCAATTCCTCTTGCATTGCTGAAATCCAGTCTGGATCCTCTAAGGCTTCATTAGCTTTCTTTGGTTCAATTACACTCAAGAAACCAGCAAACATTGCTTCATTTGCTGTAGCTGATCTGGTTTTTACTCCTTCTGAAGGATCACCTATTACTTGATGAATAGGATGATTTTTAGTCCATTTATTTGCACTAGGAAGTACATCAATCTCTGAATAATTGTTGTTTGCATCATTCTCATCAATGATTGCTTGTAATTCTGAACTGTCCCCTTTTTCTGATGTATGAATAGAAGTCATATCCAAGTTTGGGTTCTGATTAATGAAGTCAGAATTCTGAGTGACTTGTTCAGAGTTCTGAGTACAAGAATCAGAATTCTGATTACAAGGTTCAGAATTTTCACCACTTGTATGTATTAGATTTGGACATTCCTCTGATGGACCTTTGTCAGAAATTACAGTTGATTGAACTATTTCTGGAGTCTTATTTTTCATCTCTTTGACCATCTTTGGGTTTTCATATTCTGCATAAGAATCAGAAATTAGTTCACTAAAAGCATCCTTAAACAGTAAATTGAGTTCTGAACAAATAGGATTAGAATCTGTATCAGAAGTCATTTTTGTCTTGTTCAGCATGAGTTCTGAACTGTCTTGTTCAGAAGTCCGCATTCTGGCTTCATCAAAAGTTACATTTATGCTCTCCATCATCCTCTTGGTTCTTCTATTGTAGATTCTGAATGCTTTGGAAGTTAAAGAATAACCCACAAAGTATCCTTCATCTGCCTTTTTATCGAATTTGGCAAGATTTTCTCTGTCTCTGAGAACATAGCACCTGCAACCAAAAACATGAAAAAATTTGATTAATGGTTTTCTTTTATTTATCAGTTCATAAGCAGTCTTATTTAATCTCTTATTGATTAAAGTTCTATTTTGTGTAAAACAAGCAGTTGCAATTGCTTCAGCCCATAGGAAAGTAGGAAGATTTGCATAAGCCAGCATTGTTCTCGCAGCTTCAACTAGAGTTCTATTCTTCCTTTCAACAACACCATTTTGTTGAGGAGTTCTGACAGCAGAAAAATTGTGAGAAATCCCAGAACTTTCTAAAAAATTCTGAAGAGTCTCATTTCTGAACTCTGTTCCATTATCACTTCTGATTTTCTGAACTTGAAGTTGTAAGAGAACTTGAATCCTTTTGATAAAATTTATCAATGTAGTAGCAGCTTCTGACTTAGCTCTTAGGAACTCAACCCATGTGTATCTGGAGAATTCATCAACAATCACAAGCATATATTTCTTTCCTCCCATAGATTGAACTGAAATTGGACCACAAAGATCAGTATGAATCATTTCTAATGGTGCTTTGCAAGATGAGTCCATTTTTAATTTGTGAGAACTCTTTTTCATCTTGCCCATTTCACAAGCTGAGCATAATGATTCTTTTTCAAATTTAAGCTTTGGTAAGCCTTTAACCAAATGTTTTGCAACAAGATTATTAAGATCTTTGAAATTCAGATGAGAACATCTTTTGTGCCAAAGCCAGCATTCATTTGCAGTTGATTTTGATAAAAGACAAACTGTATTTAACGTTTTCAATTTTGAAAAATTAACTACAAATAAGTCCATATGTCTTTTGGCCCAGAAGACTTTAACATCATTTTCAGTTAAAATCATGCAACCTGTTATTTGAAACTTAATTTGACAAAGACTGTCTAAAAACTGACTTATGCTGAAAAGATTATGCTGTAATCCTTCAACATAGAAAACCTTTTGGATAGTCAGATCCCCTTTAGTTAAATCCCCATAACCTTTGACTTGTCCTTTGCTGTTATTTCCAAAGTTTACTGCTCCTCCAGCCTTTTCTGTGAAGTTTGATAGAAAAGACTTCTGACCTGTCATGTGTCTTGAAGCTCCTGAATCTAAAAACCACACATGACAGCCCTGCAAAAGGATCAGTTAAGTTTAGGTACCCATTTTGGAATGGGTCCATCTTTGTTAGCTTTGTCATTGGATTTAACATTAGTACCTTTTACTCTCCACTCAAAATCTTTCTTCAAACACCACTTTCCTTGAACTTTTATGAAGTCAGAACATTTTCTGCTTACAAGCTTGTTCAAATTCTTTTTGAGAGTTGTAACTTTTGGTTTTGCTATATTTTCTTTCTTTTCTTTTATCTTTTCTTTCTTCTGAGTCTGAGGAACAGAAATTTTCTTCTTTTCTGTATTTTGAGGAACAGAAACTTTCTGAATATCTTTTCTTATGTATGAAACAGAAGTTATTTTGACTTGACATTTATGAGAATATTGGAATGAATCATTTTTACATCTAACACAAACAAGATTTTTCTTTGCAAGTGACAATAAATCTGAAACATAGATCATTTCATTTTTATTTATACTGTTCAGAGTACAATTGCCCTTATTACAAGAATTTCTAGCTTTGAGTTCAGAAGTAGATTTCATTCTAAGCTTCTCAAGTTCCCTTTTCAGATCATTCAACTTTGCAAGATCATCTTTCCTTTTGCTTTCTTCTTTTTCTGAAAAATTCAAGTTCTTTTTGTTAGAAGAATTAGATGATTCACCTTTTTCATATGTACTTGATTCATTAAAGAATTTATCATTTTCTCTTGAAGCATTAATTTTAAAAAGATCATACTCAGTCTTCAGTTTTTCAAGCTCTGTTATTTTCTGAATAAAAATATTCTTTTCTTTTAAAGCTTCTTCAAGTTTAATATCCACCTCACAGAAATCATTTTCAAGTTCATCATAAGCTTTCCTTAAGTCCTCAAGTTCTTGACTCACAAGATTAAATCTCTTTTCAAGTTGCAAAAATTCATCTGATTTTGTTTCAGAAAATCCAGTTGAATCAGACTTCTGACTACCTGAGTCAGAGTTCTGATTTACAGACTCAGATGTCTGATCTTTAGACTCAGAGTTCTGACTACAAAGTTCAGAATCCTGACTAGAAGTTTCAGACTTCTGATTGACTGTTTCAGAATTTTTACTTGTGTCAAATATGCTCTCAATGTCATGATATGAAAAACTTGGTTGTTTATTTTTGTAGCTGACATTTAAGGAATCATACTTGAATTTAGTATCATTGTATCTTGGCTTTTCATCTGTTGGTTTAGAAACTTCTTTCTTAACCTTTTCTTCTGAACCAACTGACTTTTCTGTTTTAGACTCAGAAATTTTCTCATCTGACTTTTTAGAGTTTGGTCTTTGCAAATTGTCAGAACTTGTTATAGAACTAGCAGGTCTTATGAAAACTTCAAC
Organism: Saussurea involucrata; assembly: GCA_033807775.1. NCBI lineage: Eukaryota > Viridiplantae > Streptophyta > Magnoliopsida > Asterales > Asteraceae > Saussurea > Saussurea involucrata. The sequence goes on along the minus strand of CM066313.1, from coordinate 60,299,104 downwards.
AATTTCTGGGATTTTTGGCTTAGAAACTTGAAGTTTTTCATACAAGTTAATTGGAGCTCTTTTTAAAGTGACATTTTCTTCCAATCCCAATCCCTTCTTTGGGTTGTAAAATCTTGTATCTTTAACGTTGTTTAATAAAAGATTTAGTGTTTGCTGAGTCTGACCCCTTTTCAAATTCAGATCTTCTAATTCTTTAATTTTAGTGTATAAATTCTTTCTTTCTTCAAATAACATATCAAATTTTATTTGTAAATCGCCTTTTTCATCCTTTATTTTTGAAAACTCAACTTTTAGTTCAGAAAGCCTTTTCATCAATTCAGAATTTTCATCTTTAACTTTCTGTTTCTCAGCCTCAAATTCTTCATATTGTTCTTTTATTACTTCTTTTTCAATTCTGAATTTGTTAACCAAATTTCTTTCTCCTTTTATCTGTTTTCTTAGATTAGCAAATTCAGTTTTCATTTCACCAATCTGTGTCATTAACTCTAATTCAAGTGAAGAATGTACCTCAGCAGATGACTCAGAATCAGCATCTTCAAAATCAGAATCATCCTCATTCCTCATTTTTGCCATATAGCTCTGCATCTGTGGAAAGTTGATGTGATCATCTTCATCAGAAGTATAGTACAACCAATTCTCCTGTTCAGCCAACAAAGCAATTTTATCATCTCTCTTCTTTGCAAGCTGAGCCTTCTTGGTGTAGTACTCATAGTCTTTCACAATTTTAACTCTGCAATCCTTAGCATAGTGGCCAGATTTTCCACATTTGAAACACATATTCTTTTCTTTTCTTTCATCCTTCTCTTCATTGTTTTCTTCACTTCTCTCTACTCTCTTTTCAAACTTATTTTCTTCTCTGTCTTCTTTCTTCTTATAGTCTGAACTCCCAACTCTCTTATAATTTCCTTGAAATCTACCCTTCCCATACCTTTTATTGAAAGTATTTGTCAACAAAGCTAGTTTCTCAGCCATTATCTTGATATCTTCATCATCTTCTGATCCTTCTTCCTTGTCAGATTCTTCCAGATTAGGTATCTCTGATAGATATGCAGTCTTTTTGGGTGCTTTGATTGCTTTGGACTTTGATAAGAACGCTAACTGATCAGCAACATTTTTCTTCTCTTCCACAACTAACTTGACAGAGTCTTCATGTTGATTAAGAACACAGAATAGATCATTTAAGTCTTCTTCACACATATCCTTGTTCATTTGCAGACTTATGGCAAATGATGACCATTCTGAATTTAGACTGTTCAGAAATTTGTAATTTATTTCTGACTTTGTTTTCTTCAGTCCATTTCTTCTCAAGTCATTTAGAATAGTGCAAAATTTACTGTATGTCTGTGTCAAACTTTCTGACTCTTTTGCTTTGAACCTTTCATAAGCATTTATGCTTTGATTTAACTTTGCCTGAATAGATCTCACAGTTCCTAACATTTGCCTTTCCAATTCGTCCCACATTTCTTTAGCTGATGATCCACTGTCAATCCTGTTAAGAACCTCATTTGGGACAGCCAAAGTCATCAAAGTAATTGCTCTTTTATCAATAGCATGCCTATTCTTCTGTTCAGTTGTGTATTGGGAATAACTCTTTTTCACCCTGGTCGCTGGAATTTCTGGAGTTGTCTCTGTAGCAGGGGTTGCAGCAACATCGATGTACACTTCAATTGGGCCTTCTCGAATAGAAATCATAAGGTTTTCATCAATGTTGTCTAGGAATTGGATCATTCGGATTTTCCATTGCTGATACTCTTCTGGTATAAGAACAGGCGGTTTGGTTTCAGATCCCATGGCTAGATATTCTTTAGAAGACATGATTGTAAGAAAATTCAACAGAAAGACAAATTCGAGTTTCTTGATCGAAATGTAACAGGTAATTCAAGAATTGACAAGAATTCAAGAATTAGCCCTAGCAGCGGAATCGAATATTGAATGAATCAAGAAATCTTCAAGAAATTTATCAATTGATCTTCGCGATAACAATCTTGAACGAATTTGTTTGTTGATTGGCTCTGATACCAATTGAAAGAACAGGATCTAATCTCACAATCAATATAGAAAGCAGTAATTGAGAAGTTGTATGATCAAGCCCAATTGTATTCAATGATGAACAGAAATACAGATCTATGAGAGAGAGAATCTCAAAGATTACAGAGAATGAATACAAAGTTATACGGGAAAAATCAATCAGTTAGCAACATAGAGCTAACTACTATTTATACTGCAACGAACATCTTAAAGCTACAGTACAAATAAGAAAGACTAATAAGAACATAACACGTGTCCTAATTAGTTTATAAAATACTAAGTAAAGTATCTTGTCATAAGTTCTGAACAGGTAGTTCAGAACTTCTGAACATTCTTCTGATAAAGCTTCTCAGATCTTCTGACTCTTTCTCTCATATCTCTGACTCCTCTACTCAGATCATCTGAGTCTTCTACTCAGACCATCTGACTCTTCTTATCAGACATCTGACTTCTCTTTCCACTGATCAATACTTCTGACTTCACAGTCAGACCTCTGACTTCTCTACTCAGAACATCTGAGTCCTCTTATCAGATCTTCAACACTTGGTTTATTGACAAAACTTCAGATTTAACAACATTTTACCTCAGCACAATGAGATACTCAACCGGATGAGTTATCTCCCCCACTCTTTGATGTATACCCCTCACCCCTCAATCACTCAAGGATAACTTCTTGGGTAGGAAACACTACTTAACGTGGATCCATAGAAGTTCTGTATGCTCACACACTGATCCCATGAAATTGTCCTAAAAGTTTGTGTTGTTCAACAGTTTAGTTTGAACAAATAAATCGGCATTTGAGTAACATTGCCATCAGAATGTATGCTCCTCAATAATATTTGAGCATTTGATCTTTGAAGAATTTTCAAAACAAGAATAAAGAATGAATGAGATGAATTCGAAGTACTTGTTTGAGAATCTGACAATGTATCAATCATATCAAATATTTTGAAATATATTCATCAACGGTAAGGGTATCAAAGAATTGAAATTTGTTTATATGAACAAATATAAACAATCTTTGAATGAAACGCTTAAGTTCTCACGCTGAAATGAATATGATGCTCAACAAAATTTGAAACACAAACGGGAGTATTACCATCGAAAAATTGTTTCATTTTGAGACATGGTAATAACAAAGTCAAATTGAAGCTAAACCGGTGTGTATGAATACTTGAAAGTATAAAAAAGATAATACGCAAGTATTAATCTTTAGAAACATACGGTCAGAAATGATGTTACAATAATTTGAGATCTATATATATGTATATATATGAAAAACATTTAAAATCACACTTCTAAAATTATAAAATCTGTTTGAATTAGAGAAGTGGTTTGAACATTTAAGAAAACGTTTTCATGCTTGAAAGTCGTTCTTATTTCAAACAATCAGAGATTAAGATCAGAAGATACGTACAGTTACAAATATTTGAGCTCCCCCTCAAATCATGATATAATGATTTAAAATCAGTTAAGCTCCCCCTTAACTTGTGCTAAAGATCTTTATGTGTACAAAATCTGCACAAAGAACAAGACTTGGATCAAAATATCCTTAATCATTAAAACGAGTTCTAAATTACCAGGATTAAGGATAAACTCAGAAGTCATAGTCGTTGAAGAACGAGTCGTGATCTGATATGATCAGAAGTCATAATTTCTTCAATAAATCTGCACCGCTTCTCTTCTGTTTTTCAGTCATGTGCGTGATGTATGTTTCCCAATCAGCACTACACATGATGAACCTGCAAAACAGATTAAGCAGATTTTGGTACCCAACGGTACTTGGGTCCTAGTGTGTTAGGTGTAGATTTCTTAGAAGAAATTTTGTATGTACCATACCAATATTGAGCATAATCTTTATGAATAAAATCATTAGTTCCGCAATAAGAACAACAAATTTTCTTTTGAGCAAACCGGATTAATTGATTTACAGAGTAAACTAAATCAGGTTTGACAAAAGATTTACCTTGAAATGAATTGTTCTTCTTGGCATTTGGTGTGGGAACCTTTGATTTTTGCACCTCTTTCACGGGGGTTGTGCCTTTGACTCTCCATTCCATTTTAACTCTTTTGAAGACAAGATTATCTTTAGGTCTTGAAAAAGACGTATTAACTTTAGGCACATTCAGATTATTATCTGAATTATCAAACAGAGGATTATAAAAGAGATTAGAAGGATGAATCTGATCTTTTGAGAAATCATTTGATCTGTTAAGTTCTTTTGAAAAGATATCTTTTTTAATTGAACTTGAAGCCGTCTTAAACGAACATTCAAAATTAGTTGAGTCAGCAAGTGAAGTCTGAATAATTGATTCAGGACTAGCTTGCTTTGAAACATCAACTTTAAAAATTATTTCTTCAAGTTCTTTGACTTTGTTGATCAAAGCAATTTTCTCCTTAAAAATTAGATCATATTTCTTTTAGAGATCAGATTTTATTAATTGATCCTTCATAATATCTGTTGATCAACCAGATAATTTCATTGTGAGCTTCTTTATTTCATGTTGAAAAATCTTTCTTTCATAAGCAAAAACATATTTCACACTTTTTGCTTGAAAGTTTTCAACTTTCATCCTTTCAAACTCTTTTCTTTCCAAATCAAGTTTTGTTTCCAAAACAGATATTTTCAACGAAAGCTCATTATTTTTAACTTCAAAAGATTTTCTTTCAGTTTCAAATTCAGTTCTTTCTTTTTCGAGCTTCTCTTTTTCAAGAAATAAAACTTTCTCAAAGTCAGAAACTTGTTTTGAAAGTTTTATACATTTCAGTTCAAGTGCTTTCTTTTCTTCAAAAACTTTTTTTTGAACATCAGTGTTGTCAAACACAAGTTTCTTGACAACTTTATCTTTTTCAGAAACAGAAAGTTTTCTTTTTAGCTCAGCATTTTCACAGTCCAAACTTTTTCCTTTTTCTTGAACACTTCTTAATTGATCTCTTAGATATGAGTTCCCCTTCTCTCTCTTGTCTTCCATGCTTTTCATATCAACATTTTCTTTTTGAAGAGTTGTTACTTTCTCTTGAAGTTTCTTCATTTGATCATGCAGACTGGAGTTGTCTTTCTTTGCTTCAAGATCTGCAATATAAACTTCAAGATCAGTAATTCTTTTAGAAAGTTTAACATTATGTTCTTCTAAAATAAACTTTTCTTTTGAGGGTGATATTTCTGAAATCTGTTTCTTCAGATCAACATTTTCATCTTCCAATGCTTTCATGTTCCCTTGAAGGTTTTTCATATCATCCTGAAGAGTTGTGTCTTCTTCTTTTGCTTCTTTTATTTGTGTGACCTTAAGATCTGCAATCTGTCTTCGTAAATCTTCTATCAACAAATATTGTTGAAAAATGTACCGTTCATCATCGGATATAGACATTGTTGGATACCTAAAAAAATATGAAACACAAGAATTAGATGAAATATAACAAAATAATACCAAAAAATATACCTAATAGAGTGATCGTCAAAAGAAACTTCAATTAGAAGTTGGATTATGTGCACACTCGTAAAAATCAGAAAAATTATGACTAAAAAGACACAAAAATGACTAAAATTATCAAAAAATACAAAATATAGGGACTAAAATCGACAAAAATGAAACTAATATGAAAAATAAGGACTAAAAGTGAAAAATACTAAGACTCAACAAAAACAAGGACTAAAAAATGACAAAAACTGAAAAACAATACTCAAAGGACTAAAAATGTAAAATTCTAAAACTAATAAAAGTCTAGGGACCAAAGATGTAAAAGACCTAAACTTCTAAACTATAGGGACCAAAATTGTAAAAACTTAAAACCTAAACGCCAGGGACTAAACATGTAAATCCTGAAACTATAACTAGAAAGACTAAAACTGACACAAATTAAACTATCTTAACAGACTCTAACGAAAAGGACTAAAAATGTTAGAAAACTAACAGAACTAACGGAGTTTCGTTAGTATTGTTCATCATTGTTAGTGCATAAAATGTATTCAAGATTTAATGTGTATTTGTATAAATGTAAAGTGTCAAATACAATAGTCAATGGTCAAAGTAAGGGTGTTGATAGTCAAAGTCAACACATTTAAGTGAAAGTCGAAGATGTATAAATAGTGAGTTTGTAATAGAATTTGGGAGGGGTTGTCATTGTGGAAGTCATATACGTGTAAAGAGAGATGGCTATCTAGAGAGAGAGTTTAGAGAGAGAAAAGGGACCTCATTCCAATCTTTGTATTCTTTCTCATTTCTAATGAAGATCATGAAGTTCTTGATTGTTACCTGATTGAATCTGAGAACACAAGTGGGATCACAAGGTTTTTAAATATATGGCTAAAATTGAAGAACAAAGTAAAGATATTAGTCTTTATAGAAAAGCACTTGCTGAACTGCAAACACAAGTTGATGTGAAGAAGTTCACCGAGCTTCAAAACCAAGTGACAAGAGACAAAGAAGAGTTTGAGTTAAAGGAGAATTTGTTAGAAACTGAAAACGCTGAGCTGAAAAAGAAGCTATCTGATTTGGTATCACGAGATGATATCAAGGAGATTGAGGAAAAAGAAAATTCGTTGGAAGCTGAAAACGCTAATCTAAAGAAAAAGAATAGTGAGAGCGAACTTTCTTTGAAAAATATTACCTCTCAAAACACAGAATTTTTGGACAAAATCAAAGATTTGGAAAATAAGCTTTATTTGAGAGATCAAACTGAACAAACAATTTACATGAATAAGCCAACGTTAGTGAGTTTTGTTAACAAATATTGGGGACTTGGTTACGAAAACCCCAAACATTTGGCCAAAGCTATCTTTACATTGCCTACAATGTATAATTTCAAATGTCTAAGATATGCACGATATTGGCCCGAGTTCGAAATTCCTTGGACAGGTGAAAAGGAAACATTAGAAGAGGAAGAAAGAAAAAGAGCATTAACAACTCATATACAACTTAAATTTTGTTATACTCGTGAGACGGAGAAGACTCTCAACAATCTAAATGGACCACTTCCAAACAACTATTTTGATATATGTGTTACAAAGCCAACCACCAAACAAGTCTTTGAAACTAAGAAATATGTTCCTACATTGGTTCTAGAAAGGAGAATTGTTGAACTTGAAATCTCCATTTTAGAACAAAGGGTCAAATTTGAATTCGAAAATGATCTCCTTTCAACTGTTTATTCGAATAGTTTTAAGGAAATCTCTTCTAGTTTCAAAGACGAAGTGGAAAAGGAGACTGTTAAAATTGAACATGCTTTGATCAAAAAGTTTTCTGTTTCATCAAAAACCATTTTTTATGCTAAACAAAAGGTTGATCAAAAATGTCTCCAACTTTCTAAGAAAGTGGCGGATCTTGAAAGTATTCTTCTCTCCGAGCATACACAATTTGAAAATGAAAAGGTCAATTTTGTTAATGAAACAAATTGTTTCAAGAAAAAGATTTTTGAACTCTCTCAAAAGATCATGATATTAGAAACTGAATTGGAAAAGGAAAGAAATTCTTCCAATAATAAAAGAAAAATATCTGATATTGAGAAAGTTTTAAATCTTGAACGCGAACAATTTGAAAGCAAGAAAGTAATTTTTGAAATTGAAAGACAATATTTTGAAGAGAAATTAAGTGAGCTTTCTAAAGAAGTAACTGATTTGAAATATCTTTTAGAAAAGGAAATAAAGGATTATGTTTGTGAGGTTTTTCAACCTACCCCTGTTTGTAAAGAGAATTCAAAGCCTAGAGTTTGTGACAAAGGAACAACTTGTGAATTTGATGTATCAAAGAAGCTTCCTGGCCATAATGCTTTGATTGATGAAATGAGAGTTAATTTTGAGACGGAAAAGAAAGCTCTTGAACTTAGATGCATAAATCTTTCAAAACAAGTTTCTGATTTTGAGAAAGTTTTATTTTCTGAAAAGGAAAAGCTTGAGAAGGAAAGAGAAGATTTTGATATTGAAAGAAAAGCTTTTGAATCAAACAATGCCGAGGTTTCAAAGAAAATATCTGATTTGGAAAAAGTTTTGGAAGAAGAGAGAAAAGAGTTTGGTGAAAAGAAAAATGCTTTTGAAATGGAAAAGCAAAGGTTTCAAAAGAAAAACATGAATATTTTCAAAGACATATCCGAGAAGAATTTTGAAGAAGAGAGAAACATCTTTAAGGCTGAAATTTTAAAGCTAACAAGGAGGTTATCTGCTTTAGCAACGGAAGCTATGAAAGAGCAAAAGATCAAATCTAATCTACAGAAGAAACTTGATCTAACTGTTCAAGAAAGGAATGTTCTGTCCAATAAAGTTCAGCAATTGGAAGCAATTAAGATCAGAGTTAAATCATCTGAACAATTTAGTGCCGATACTATTGTTCAATTGCTCAATGATGGTTCAACTGATTCTGATTGTTCATCAAAGATTGCTTCTAGTTCTGTTCATAAACATTCTTTTTCGACACAGTCTGTCAAATCAAAAGATCATATGCGACCTTCTAATCTTTTCTACAACCGTGATGCTACAAGTTCTGATTTACCTATCTTTAAGCCTGTAAAGATGGTATGGAAGGTAAAAGGATCTACTCCTGAGAAAGATGCTCTGAAATCATCTGTTCCTCCACCGACGATGAACAAGAAGAATAATACTCCCAAAGGTAAGTCTTTCGCTAAACCTAATCCTATATATTCTGCAAATCATTTGATTAGGTTGGCACAAAAGAAACTTTGTTGTTCTTCTTGTGGAACTCATGATTTCATTAAGCAAGAAAATGCACAATTTTGGTACGGTACTTATAATATTTCCTCAAATAGAAAAGCACATAACAAACCAGGACCCAAGTTCCTTTAGGTACCAAAATCTACTTAATCTGTTTTGCAGGTTCATCATGTGTTGTGCTGAATGTTATATATATATCACACACATGACTGAAAACAGAAAAGAAGTGGTGCAAATGTTTGAAGAGTATATGTACCATTAAGGGGGAGCAAAAGACAATGGTTTCTAAACACATCAGTTTAGAACCCGAGCATAAAAGAGACAATGGCTTCTAAACATCTCAATTTAGAACCCGTTCTTCAAAGTGTTTGACTTCTAAACACATCAGTTTAGAACTCGTACTTATTTGTTTTAGACTTTGATTGCTATACATACTAATTTTGTTTCACTAAGATCTTTTGCAAATTTTGAGGGGGAGCTTATCTGATTTTTAAATCAGTCTATCATGATTTGAGGGGGAGCTTAAACATTTAACTATAAGTATCTTCTGAACTTAATCTGAGATTGTTTGAAAGAAGAACGACTTTCAAGCATGAAAAATGTTTTCTTAAATGTTCAAACCACTTCTCTAATTCAAACTGATTTTATAATTTTAGAAGTGTGATTTTAAATAATTTTCATGAATATCTCGAATGCTCGTTACATCTTTATTTCTGACCGTGTGTTTCCAAAGATTAATACTTGCGTATTATCTTTTCTATACTTTCGAGTATTCATACACACCGATACAGCTTCATATTGACTTTGTTATTACCATATCTCAAAACGAAACAATTTTTCGATGGTAATACTCCCGTTTGCATTTCAATTTTTGTTGAGCATCATATTCATTTCAGCGTAAGACTTAACCGTTTCATTCAAAGATTGTTTATATTTGTTCATATAAACAACATTAAATTCTTTGATACCCTAGACCTTACATGTTTATCCTTCATGATTATCATTCATATTTTGATCTGATTGATACATTGTCAGATTCTCAAACAAGTCTTTCGAATTCATTTCATTCATTCAATATTCTTGTTTTGAGAATTCTTCAAAGTTCAAATGCTCAAATCTTCATGATATTATTGAGGCAATGTTAATCAAATGTCGATATTCTTAATTGTTCAAGATAAACTGTTGAACAACACATTTTTTTAGGACACAATTTCATGGGATCAGTGTGAGATATTAAAAGAACTTCTATGGATCCACGTTAACCAGTGTTTCCTACCCAAGAAGTTATCCTTGAGTGATTGAGGGGTGAGGGGTCGAAATCAAAGAGTGGGGGAGATAACTCATACGGTTGAGTATCTCATTGTGCCGAGGTAAAATGAAAATGAGAGTTTGGTTAGAAGTGAGCAGATTAAAACAGAAAGAGGGTGTGAGAACAGAGTTAAAAGAATAAGAGAACTCTGCCCCAACCACTTTCAGAGCCGGGCAGCCACATTACTGATTGGTTCACATTCTTTCGTGACCATTATTGAAACAAGCAACTAGCCCATGCCAACTCTTGCTTTAACCCCACCAGCTACTCATTTTCTTTCTCAACAAAGAAATGTTTCATATTTCTTGGGGACGCAGCATATAATCTATCTAATTTTCATTCGGAAGGTTTGGATATTGAAAAAGAAGGAAGTTTGCCCCACCTTCACTCTTCATTTATGCACATTGAGTCCGTGTAAAATTGTTGCTGTCTCAACAGTTTACACACTTTGAGCCTATATTTTTTTTCAAGCATACGTTGCTTTAATTCTGTCTACACATGCACGTTCACACAAGGAATATGTTTTCTTGTCATAACGTTCATAGAAATTTCCTTTGTGGTTTTTCGATGATTGAATGGAAGCCCTGGGGGAGTGAACATCAAAAAGCTCCTTTCCAAAGTGCATTCGTTGTACTAAGTGGCTCTGTGCAACTTACATGCATTCTAACTGATTCATTAGTTGTTTCAGGGTTACCACTTTCATATTGTCTGAATTTGAAAAGATTCGGATAAATATTTTTGGAAATGACGGATATTCAGATCAGAAGGAGGAGATTGTTATTAGTATTCATAGACTGCTGAAATTGATATTGAATTTTTGATGATCATGATGCTCACAATCATCAAAAAGGGGGTGAAGATTTGAAAGTTTCAATTTCAGAATAAAGAGAAGTTTTGTTAAAGTCAAGAAGCTCGAGTTAAAAAGTCAACATGTTTCAAGATGTTTCGAAATGTTTAAAGATGATTCGAGAAAGTTTAAGGTTCAAAGATGTTCACTGTTCAAGAAGTGAAGATACACAGTTCAAGATATTCAAAGCCTGTTACAGCTCAAAACCCGTTAAAGCTCAAAAGCCATTTCATGTTCAAAGACCGAAGATATATTTCATTTCTCAAAGATGCAAAGATCCGTGCTACAATGATTCGAAGATTCGAAGAGATGGAGATTTTATTTGAAGACTTTGACCAACACTTCAAAGATATGAAGTTTGTGCTTCAAGACTTTGGTGACTACTTGATTTTGAAGATCCAGTTGAAGACTAAAGAAGTCAGATTGGATTTTTGAAGACAACACTTATTTGAAGATTATTCAGAGCTATTTTTCGAAGATTGATCTTCCTTTAAAGCAAAGAGGGAGATTGTTCAAAGTGCTTAGAGTGTTGAAGATCTGAAGATCACGAAGAGCTAAAGACTATCGTCATCAATTTTTTAAATCTTGAATCCATAGGGGGAGATTGTTAGTGCATAAAATGCATTCAAGATTTAATGTGTATTTGTATAAATGTAAAGTGTCAAATACAATAGTCAATAGTCAAAGTAAGGGTGTTGATAGTCAAAGTCAACACATTTAAGTGAAAGTCAAAGATGTATAAATAGTGAGTTTGTAATAGAATTAGGGAGGGGTTGCCATTGTGGAAGTCATATACGTGTAAAGAGAGATGGCTATCTAGAGAGAGAGTTTAGAGAGAGAAAGGGGATCTCATTCCAATCTTTGTATTCTTTCTCATTTCTAATGAAGATCATGAAGTTCTTGCATTGTTACTTGATTAGATTTGGGATCACAATCATCTTCCAAAACCCACGATCTGTTGATTTCGATTTCAGTTTTCTTGTTCATTACTCAACCAAATCGAATAATTCTTGTTGCGTTGTGTTCCTTATTCGAAACCAAATCAAATGATACAAGAAACTTCCGATCATGCAGCAAATTCCGATGACCCACTAAATATCCGACGGAAAATCGGTTTTCCAGCGAATGCGAGAAGTCTCACTTCTCGTATCATGTTGGATGCGAGAAGTTTCACTTCTCGTATCACGTTGGATGCGAGAACTCTTCCGGTGAAAAATTGATTTTTCGACGAACTTTCCGGCGATGGAGTTTTAGACACCCAGAACTTCTCGTATCACGTTGGATGCGAGAAGTTTCACTTCTCGTATCACGTTTGATGCGAGTTCTTCAGTAGAAGGTTGCGAGTTCTTCAGTTTAAAGGTTGTGAGTTCTTTGTTTTGTGAGCTTGCGAGTTCTGTGAGAATAAGAAGGATGCGAGTTCTATGTTGAAAGATGGTTGCGAGTTCTTTACTTGATTGCTTGCGAGTTCTTTGTCCAGATACAACATACAATAATAAAACACACACAATACACACACTTAGTACACCCACACTGCATACACACATGTACACTAAACACACTCTCACACACGCAACACACACTCTTTTAATCCACATAAGCATAAACACACAAACGTCAACACATAAGCACACACCTCATGCACCATGTCAGCATACACACACACACCTCATGCACACACCTCATACACACAGTACATGTATTTCAAAAAAATTCAGTTATCTTTAAAAGTCAATTATGTTGACTTTTTCTTTCTTTCTTTCTTCTTCAATTTCACGAGCAAACCTACTATGATTTTCGGCAAAATTCATAGAACCTCAAGCAATTGTTAAGATATGAAATTTTAAGATCAAACACATTACAAACACACTTTTGTAACAACTTTAACAAAAAAATGGATCAAATTTCAAGATCTAAAAATTTTAATCAATAACACTTGAAGATCACCAAGAACATGATGAACACCAAATATTTCAAAAACACAACTTTATGCAATAAAACTTGAAATCTTTGGTTAAATCATGTCTAAAACATGTTTTTGGAAACAATTTTGCGCAAAAATTGATCAAATCACCAACAAATTGCAAAATCAAACTCCAAAAATTTCACAGGCCACTTTTCTTCAAGAACACAAAAAATTTTAAAATCTTCAAATTGATCAATTCTTGATGTGTTTTTGCGAAATTGATGATGCAAATCTCGTTTAGAATGATGGAGAAACACTTTTCAATAAAAATCAAGCACAAAAACACACAAAAATTGCATAACCCATTTGTGATCTTCAAGAAACTTCAAAAATGGAGATTTTCTTCAAAATCTTCAAAATTCTTCAAATCTTCATGAATTTGGACGAATTTGTGCACACAATTCGATCTCCCAAAGCTCTGATACCAATTGTTAACACCAGATCTATTAGGTAAACATGTAATCATCCATTGATCTTCAAGAATCTAGAGTTTTACATAAGAATTCCAAGCTTTCTCTCTCTAGATTCTCTCTCTAGAAACTCTCTCTTTATATTACAATTAAGATCATTAACCTTGCTTAACAACTAAGCTAAAGCTATTTATACCTATGAATTACAACACATTAAATGCTAATTACATTGACTCTCTATTTAACACTACTTTGACTTTGACATCTTTGACTTTACAATGTTTGACCATTACAAGACTTTACAATAAATCTTGAATACATTAATGCTCTAACATGTGTAATATCAAGTGGCTCTTGACTCGAACGTGCAACGAAAGAAGGCGAGACCGGGGGAGGCTGGTCTCTTGTTTCAATACCAATACTCTCTGAGTGAGAGATCGGTAGACGTTCTGCTAAGTCCCCATGCAAAAGTGAAACATCCGTCTTTTGAGAGATAGATGAGTGGCTATGGAGGTCGTGCATTTGCGCCGCTAGGTCCACGGCGGCTTCTTCAATACCATGTCCCAATGGATGAGACACGATAGTAGATGTGGCTACCTGGATGACGCTGGTTTGCGGTCGCTCTGAAGCCTCTTTATTTTTATGGCTTTCTCTCTCATGATTCTTTTTCGATCTAACTTCACTCTGTCTCACCACTTCTGGATTTTCAACTAATCATCCCTCCGCTCTCCTTGTATCTCCCGTAATAGGCTGGGTAGTAGGGATGAGTGGGGGTGTAGGTGAGTTAGATGGGGATTCTTCGGTCAATGGTGGATGACCTCCAATACGCGTAGGTATTAACAAAAGACGGATAGCGCATTCCGTATCGGAGTCAGTGGAGTCAGAGTCCATCACGTCAGTTTGGACGAACGGGGATAAGGGCTCAGTGGTGTCCGTTCCGGGGTCGCGATGAAGCATAGGACTTTTGGTTTCAGTGACGACCGGGACCTCGTGTAGACTAGTCGACGGTCTGGCTTCATCGATCGTTCGGGTGGTGTGGGAGCGGGGTTGTTGGCTAGTTCCGGCCTGGCTGGAAGGGGTAGTACTGGCATGCGTATCCAATGCACCGTCTGCGCCTATTCCTCTCCCATGCACTCTCAACACACCCCGTCCGGGAGCCCCAACTACCTGGACTCTACCTCCTCTCGTCCTTGGACCCTCACGTCGCTCAGGTCTATATCCCTGGGGAGGTCCCTCCGGCTCTGGCTGGACCATGGGATTCCCTAACTCTCGCCTATACTCTATCACTCTCGGTGCATTGGGGTCCGCATGTGCCAGTAGGTGTTCTAGGATTCGCATGGCCGGGGTATCAGGTGGATTGTGAATCACTAAGTATTGCAAGTTAAACTGGGGACATACCGGATGATTGATACGCCTCGGGATAAGTGGATTCGCCTCCATGTGTTGTTGGATGGCCAGAGAAAGGAAGCGCGAAAATGGTAGAAACTTCTTTTTGGATCCGCCAGTCTGTCGGATGGCTTGCACAAGTTCACGCCAAATGATCGCTGAGTAGTCGATGTGCTGGTTGAAGCAGACAGCGTGAAATAGGTATAGGAAGTCAACTGTGCATTAGTCTATCCCCTTCTATCAGGATGACAGACATATGTTCAAAATTGTGAATAGTATATACCAGACCGGTGCGATATACTTCCAATTGAATGCAGATGGGCGGTTGAGCTCGTGGTGATATCCAAGTGTGTGGATGTCAGCACAAAGTGTTGCGTCATCGACGGCGGGTGCATACGTGGCATGGCCTCCGGCAGTAGGTTCCTAAAGTGATAATAATCATTGGAATGAGTCCGGTATGAGTGTGAACGGATGATTGTCGATGCTTGCCGAGATGGTCTGAGTGTTGTTGGCAGTGACCACTCTCGCCGTGCGCCACACTTGGTAAACGTAGAGTACGGGCACATCAGTTGTGGCGGTGAGTGCTCAGCTAAGTGGGTGGCCGAGCATGATGTCGACGACCAGTCGGTGTGTGGGCCGGAATTCGGCAGTGTCTAGATGGTGGTTGTTGGCTGCAACTTCAATGCCATGGTCCTCGGGAACTAGAGCATTGTTGGCCGCGTCGTCTATAATTTCCTCTTGAGGAGGAACGTTCGGCTGCTGTTGATCTTGTTGATCCGCCATAAGTGTACATGTAAAACTCAGCGTCAGACCTTGGACCGGATAATAGGAAATTGTGCGTACCTTAGCATCTGAATGGCTCAATCAGTGGTTGATTGAGGACTGGCAGTAGGTGCAGGACATTGGGAATGCCAATGTTTGAAAAATGGCAAAGGCACAGGACTCAAGCAATGTCCGGATAAACAGGGTATCCGGACAGATAGAACTTACCGGATACACAGAGGTTACCGGGTGAAGGGTACTTACCAGATGGAAATCGGTTACCGGATGATGGTAAGATACCGGACAAAGTTTTCGGATACACAAAGGTTACCGGATGAGATATGGTTACCGGGTAATATGGAGAGTCCGGATAATGGAGGTTACCGGGCAACAAACCCTCCGGATTGCCGAACTCACGTATCCGGACGACAGGGGTTACCGGGATTT
Source organism: Saussurea involucrata (assembly GCA_033807775.1). Taxonomy (NCBI): domain Eukaryota; kingdom Viridiplantae; phylum Streptophyta; class Magnoliopsida; order Asterales; family Asteraceae; genus Saussurea; species Saussurea involucrata. Next base: position 60,283,291 of record CM066313.1, on the reverse strand, counting down.
GAGGTGTCCGGGTGTGGAAGGACTTATCGAATGAGTATTGCGGTTACCGGGTAACGTGCAAGTTACCGGGTAACATGAATGTTACCGTGTAAAAGCAGGTTACCGGACGAATGTCTGTGGTACCCGAATCAACACAAAAACACCAGCAAAGCTAAATCTACTTGGTTAAGTTAGGTCTAAGTGCAAATATACGTCACAAACCATGATTAATCGGGGTCTTGAAAACAGAATGCGACAAGAATGCGAATCGACCCAAATTGGGGTTTAGAAACCCGCGGTCGAATCTTGATTGATGGATTTTACCGGACAATTCGTGTGTAGGTGTGTGTGATAAGCATAACAATGGTAAGAACAACACATACCTGTGGGATGGGGATCGAAATCGATGAGATGATCAAGAATCGTGGGTTTCCGAGTGACAGATAGATCGAGAGAGTTCAGGAGGGTTTTGGCGATGTGTCCGGGTAAAATGAAATCATGGTTTCCGGATGGCTTTTATATGGTGAAGCACTTACCGGATAAGTTACCCGGTAACTTACCCGGTCCAGTAACAATAGTTACCCGGTAACAATAGTTACCCGGTAACTTACCGGGTAAGTGTCCGGAAAGCCTAAAATTGGACAAATTTGACCATTTCTTTTTTTAAAAATTGACCTGCTCCCCCTCGACCTTAGCACGGACATTACCCTGCTCCCCCTCGGAACGTTCATGTGAATGAGTCGAGGAGACGACAACTCTTTTAAAAAAAAAAAATTGAAACCTTTTAAAAGAAAAAAAATTGTTAGTCGCTCAATGTCCATAAAAGCGTTTGAAACTTTAAAAAATGTGTTACACTCCCCCTCAAAAACTGAAGATACTTACCTGATACTTGTTGGTGCCCCCCTGAACACATGAACAATTCGTGAAATCACAGATATACACAGAAATTGAATAAGACGACAGTATTAAACAAAAGGAAACACACGTGGAAAGAAAGTAAACAAGCGAAATCTACCTACTTAATACAGAGACTCAACCTAACAATGTAACCGATACAAGTAGAATACAGATGCAAGAAAGTGTATACTCAATCATCTGGAGTGTGAACAGCAGATGATGACTAGACAGTTTCTCGTAGATGTATGGAACTTGTATCGGGCACACAATCAGATCAAGTCTTCAGATTCAGCATACCTAACCTGGACACTAGATATATAAAGCGTTTTTCGTCCAGGGGTTTTGTAAACAGGTCTGCTAACTGATGTTCTGTATTTACAAAGTAGAGTTCGATTGTACCTCTTTCAACGTGATCCTTGATAAAATGGTATCGAACGTCTATGTGCTTCGTCTTGGTATGCTGGACCGGATTGCTGGATATTGCAATAGCGCTCTTCGAGTCGCAGTAGATGGGCACCTTGGTGTATGTGAAACCGTAGTCCTTGAGTTGCGTACGCATCCATATCACCTGAGAACAACAGCTTGTGGCAGCCACGTATTCCGCCTCGGCAGTCGACGTAGAGACGCACTGCTGCTTCTTGGATGCCCAACTCACCAGACTGTCGCCCAAGAACTGCACATGACCCGATGTGCTCTTTCGATCCATCATGCTACCTGCGTGATCCACATCAAAATATGTTGAATGCTTAAAACCTGTCTCTTTCGGGTACCACAAGCCAAGATCAGCAGTACCTCTCAAATATCGAAAAATTCGTTTAACAGCGATTAAGTGAGACTCTTTCGGTTTTGACTGAAACCGGGCGCAAAGAAATGTCGAAAACATGATGTCCGGTCTACTAGCAGTTAGGTACATTAAAGAACCAATCATTCACCGGTACGTTTTAGTGTCCACATCCTTTCCGTTAGGATCGGCGTGTAACTTTGTACCGGGTGCCATGGGAGTTTTCATCGGTGAGGACTGTTCCATCTGGAATTTCTTAAGAATATCCCGGATGTACTTGGCCTGATTTATGAATATCCCGGTCGACAGTTGTTTAACTTGAAGACAGAGGAAAAAATTCATCTCACACAACATACTCATTTTAAAAAATTGCCCCATTAATTTGACAAAGTTCTTAGCAAACTGTGGGTTAGTAGAACCGAAAATAATGTCATCGACATACACTTGAACTAACACTATATGACCTTTTTCGTTTTTAATAAAGAGAGTTGTATCGATTTTACCTCGTGAAAATCCCGACTTTATTAAAAACTTGGATAACGTATCATACCAGGCCCGTGGAGCTTGCTTCAAACCGTAAAGCGCCTTGTCTAGTATGTAGAAACGATTAGGCTTCTTCTCGTCCACGAACCCGTCCGGTTGCGATACGTACACCTCTTCCTTGAGCTCGCTGTTGAGGAATGGGGTCTTCACATCCATTTGGAAGACCATGAAGTTTTTGTGCGCGGCGTATGCAAGGAACATACGTATTGCTTCGATTCTCGCCACCAGAGCGTATGTCTCGTCATAGTCGATCCCTTCTTGTTGACGGTATCCCTTGGCCACGAGTCGCGCCTTGTTTCGTACTATGATGCCATCCTCGTCCTTCTTGTTCTTGAAGATCCATTTAGTGCCGATCACCGTCTTGTGTTTTGGACGTGGGACAAGTCGCCATACTTTGAGGGCACAAATTGATTGAGTTCCTCTTGCATGTCCATGACCCAGTCCGGATCTTCTAAAGCTTCGGAGACGGTTGTAGGCTCGATCTTACTCGGGAATCCAGAGAAGAGGCAGAAATTGGCCGATGCGCCTCACATTTGGACTGGAGTGGAGGGATCACCGATAATCTGGTGTAGGGGATGAGCTCTTGTCCATTTGGTGGTATGTGGAAGCAGCTGCTGAGTTGAGTGTGAGGTGTCCGAATCCATGTATCCACCAGTCGGAAGGTCTTGTACGGCTTCAAGTGTAGCAGACTGGTTTCTCGGAGGAGACTTTGGTGGATTCGTCGAATGTTGAGCAACTTCCGGTTCCGAGGAAGACAGAGGTTGACCTACGAGTGAAGTAGAGGACGAATCTTCAGGAGTGAACTCCGGGTTTTGAACTGGTTCCTCTAGGGGGATGGTTGTATCAGATGATGATGATGAGGGCTGAGGTGTCTCCACAGTGATTGTTGGAGTGCTAGTCGAGGGCGGCGGACCGGAGAGATTCGCCGAGTCACGAGGGTTGAAGTATTAAACATATCATCATAAAAGTATTGAAACAGTAAATCTAAATCAGAAAGTTGAGCATTCGACGTAGATGCGTGATTCGGATTTACTGCCATTTGTGCAGATCCCGAACGTGAAAGTTCGGAAGCTAGCACACCAGTTAAACCGGGTTCTGAACTAAAATTATTTTCATCCGGAAATTCCTTTCTTACCGGAAACCTTTTCATCCGGATTTATTCACGTCCGGTAAGCACACTCTTAATTTATCCGGTAAGTCAAATTTTCTTCTCATCCGGTAAGTAATTTTTTTTTCTCATCCAAAAAATTCCTTTTATCCGGTAAACCAACTTCATCCGATAAGTGCTCTTTTGTGTTGAATCTCTCTTCGCCCGGTAAGTTTTTTTTGGTTGGTAAGTTCTGATCGGTACCCGAGTTACCGCACGTCTCGTGATTGAGGATTTTAACGGTAAGTTGCAAAGTTGTAACGATCAATTTGCGACTATTTGTGACGTTTTGTGAAATTTTTACCGTTAATTTTGAATTTTTAGTGACAATTTAAGACTTTTTGCGACGATTTGAGCTTATTTTTCGACTTTTATCATTTTATGTGATTTTAGTTGACGTTTTTTATCTAACTTGGTTTGTTTTCTCGCAGGTTTCACTATCGAAGTTTGATTTCGTTCGTTCCGATAATAATCAGATTTTAAACTTTGAAAACGAATTTAGTTTTTAAATTTGTTTCTCTAATTTAATTTTTGATTTTCTTCCGCAATTTTTCTTCAAAACGACACCGATCAACGTTCAATTTTTCAGGTAACAATGTCGTATTGCTTTAATCTGGAGTGTCAAGCAAATCAAAGACTATATAAAACGGATATCAAGCTAGCAGATGAATCGATCAGCAAGTACATCAAAGAACTGAAGGAACATAAATCTCAAATCTGGAATAGTTCTGAGAAGCTGGCTAAATCTGAAGAAAAGGGAACAATCTTAGAAACTAAGAACACTGAGCTGAAAAGGAAGATCTCTGATTTGCCATCACAAGACGAGATAAAGGCACTTGAAGAGAAAGGTAAGCACTTGAAGTGTGAAAACCTTGAGCTTAAAAGTAACTAACTACTCTTGAAAAGGTTTTTGAAAAGGAGAAAGAAAGTTTTACAAAGAAAAGGCAAATGCTTATACAAAAGCAATCCGATTTTTCAAAGAAATCTCTTGAAAAGAAGAAGAGTCTTGAGCTTATATGTCTAAATCTTTCAACACAGATCTCCGATTTTGAAAAAATTATGATCTTAGAAAGAGAGAAGCACTAGTAGAAAAAGAGTCTTTCTTGACGCGCATTTGGCGTCATAAAGGGCCTTTATGACGCGCAAATGCTGGTCATAGAAGGACCAGTCATAACTCATTATGACTCGCATTTGTTCGTCATTGTACAATGACACGCACTTATGACACCCACTTTATGACGCCCTTTTCTGACAACTATATATGCGTGTCATAAAAGTTATGACCCCTTTTTCTGATTTCAGTTTTTGCGTGTCATAACTTCAAACTTTTTTTTTTTCTGGCTTTTATGACCCCCCTGCTAAACCTGCAATTATATACCAATTGTACCCAATTCATTACAAAACCTGCTGATCGATTGTACAAAATTAACGCATTTCATATATATCGCAAAACCATGCGTTACCAATTCATTACATGACTCGACTAAACTCGATCATGTCAAAATCGGATCAATATTATCTAGTTTACGATTACTACCAATTGTACCCATTTCTACCAACTGTACCTATTCCTACAAACAGTTTTACTCCCTAAAAATAAAATTCGACACATAAGTACACCATTCTTCTCGAATGTCGTCGAAATCCGCATCAGTGTAGTCGTTGCTTTCACCTCCAATCTAGTCAAATAAAACAACAAGTTAAAACAGTTTAAATAGGATCCGCGGACTAACTAAGCTAGACAACTAAGACCAGTCACAAAACCACAATTCAGTCACAATTCACAGTGACAACTTCAATTCACAGTCACAACTTCAATTCACAGTTTAAATAAGACAACTAAGACCAACAGCCACAATTCACAATTCACAGTTTAAATAAGACAACTAAGACCAACTACAAGACAATCTAGACTGCTCATTATCACCAACAGCCACAATTCACAGTCACAAAACTTCAATTCACAGTCACAAAACTAGGCAATAACAGGGACAATCGAGAGCCGGCAATAACCTACACTTACAACTAAAACCAGCTGCCAATTCATATTAACAAAACAAATAACCTACACTTACAAGTAAAACAAGATGATCAATTAACTAGGCAATAACCTACACAAACTGAGATTCAATTACCAAGCAGTAAAACAACCTTCACTTACAAGTTACGAAACAGTAAAACAAGCATAATTAGACAAGTTAACTAGCCAATAACAGGGACAACCGAGAAACGGCATCTAAACTCTAAAACCAGCTGCCAATTCACAGTCACAAAACTGAGATTCAAACCAGACTCTAAACACCATAAAACAACACAAATCAACAAAATCAAACCAGACTCTAAACACCATAAAACAGTTAAGACAAACCATTCCAGCTACTTTAACCTACTTCATTCATACTCAGAATCATACCTACTTCAAATAAACTAATAAAAAAGTAAACTTTATAGCTACTTTAAGTAATTAACTTACATTGTCATTTTCGAGAACCCGAACTCCATGCTTAACAACCTCCTTCATAAACTTCAGCATGAAGTACCCACATTCGGTGAATCCGGGCTGACGTGGACACTACACAACAGACACAGTTAATTGTTACAATTAATTACTAACTTTACTACAACTTAACTTTATATATCTTAAAACAACACAAGACTAATTACTACTGACCCTGCATAATCACAGAAATATATATAATAACCTTAGATCAGTTAACTAACCTTAGAATTAACCCAGATAAGTTTGGTTCTCTTACTGCTTCCAACTTGTACATCATACATTGCAATTGCCCTACACCGAATTAACCCAGTTAAGTATTACATCATAGAGATAATGGTTAAACTGAGAATTTGTATTACTTACGCATCCACTATTTGCTTAAACTGAGAATTGACATCGCTTGTCGTGAGGGAATCGAGATAATAGCATGTGCTTGTCTTCATATTAAGGACGCCCAACACCCAATGTCTTCTACAAAAAACAAAAATCAAATTCTGTTAAAAACAGTTAATATTTACTAATTAATTTGAAGATTGTCGAAAATCTAACCCGGGATTGTATGGCAGTATGACAATGTCATTTTGCTTCCTTGAAGATAATCGTTTTGCAATGACTCGACTTGCATCCTCGATATTCTGGGCCCTCGCTTTACGTTCAGAACTCATGGTTGCAGTCGGGGTCATGAAACAAACTCCATGATCTTGTTGTGACCCATTCTTGATTTGCTCATACAAGAACCTGTTAAAATAGAGTTAATTAACTAAATTAACTACTAAATAATAAGTTAACTAAATTAACTAACTAAATTAACTAACTTACATGGTATAAGATGCAACGACAGCACCGCTTAATTCATCCATCGCAAAAAGCTTGTCAAAGTCATTCCAGTTTAAGTACCTGTTAAAATAAAGTTAACTAAATTAACTAAGTAATTAAATTAACTAGCTAAAATAACTAAATTATAAGTTAACTAACTTACGTGAAACTGTCGTACCCAAACAAATCATCCTCGCACTGCACTTTAATGGAATCGACCTTCGCAACTTGTCCATCAACCATCATTGCAGTCATTTTCAACCCAAGCCTTTCGTTAATTCTCTTCCGTACTCTCTTCTGCCCTCTCGTCGTCATTTTTCTCAACGGATTTCCGGCCTTTTTCTTAGTTTTTGCAACAGAGGCGAGAGTTTCCGGACTTTGGCCTTTATCCTTCACTTCAACTACAACATATCAAGCTGGTTATTATCTAACATGTATCTGTATCAACTTACATCTATCTAACATGTATCTGTATCAACATATCAACTACAAAAACTTGAAAAACTTGAAAAATAGAAAAACTAGAAAAAATACCTGCAACCAAGTGTAACTTTTTCCCATCATCCACATATGTTGTCTGCAATTGGTCAACCTGAGTAGGAGGACATTTTGGTCATTTTGTTAATAAAAATAGAAAAACTTGAAAAAATAATAAATGTTAAATACAAAGATCGATCAGTTTACCTCGGGTCGTTTTTTGTCAACTGTCGGTTCTTCGTTGTTGGCTTCTCGTTGGCGCTTCTTCTTCTTTTCTTTTTTCTGGTGGGTCACAGTTCCCAACTCTCCATTCTTCTTTCCTTCTTCTTCTTTTCTTTTGGCTTCTTCTTCATCTTTTTTTCGCTTGTTTGCTTCTTCGATTCTGCGTTTCTCCTTTTCTTGGGCAGCATCCTTTTTCTCCATCTTTTTGGCCACTGCTATCTTGTTCTACACAAATATAACCAAGTCAAACTATAACTAACACTAATTAACTAACTTAAACATAAAAAAGTCAACTGTTTTATAATAAAAAACATACCAAACCAGAACATGGAATGACTAGGTGAGTCGGCCAACTTAGTATGTACCCGAGGGCATCTTTAACAGTCTCAACAAACTCATCGGGAATTGGATTCGGTAGCTTAGCTTCTCCTTGAACAGATGTATCAACGGTAACTTCAAGGTTCCCATCTAATATATGAACAAATAAATATTAAATAAGTAAGAATATATATAAAGTTTAAATATATATAAATATATACCTTCAACAAACGGATTCACTATGGTTCCTTTGGCGACTATATTTGAAGGATCGTCGACCGCAAGATAGCATGATTTATCCTACACAAGATTTATATGTTAGTAAACCTGAGTGTTTAAGTTATAAATCCAAACAGAATATATAAATGACTTACATTTGGTTCACTTGGTTCATTTGGTTCTTCGTCTTGATCGCTCCAGAAATGGTAATTACTTGCACCCTCAGAAGCATTACTTCCACATCTTTTCATTCTTGCTAACTCATCTTCAACATCTCTGAGCCGTTGGTTCATCTTCTTATCATGTTGTCTCAGGTACTGCTTGACATTTTTGGGTATTAGAAAGTACTGATGCGGTGTTATATAACGACCCATCCCACGAACACGCCCACGTTGTTCTTCGGTACCCAGAGCTTCTGTTAACAAATCTTGTGCTCCCATTGGATCTTCTATGAAATCTTTGTCCTTCTTTAGCTCCTCCTGAATACACAAACCAGATTACAAGTCAAACATACCAAAATAGTTAACAACAAACAAGCAACAAGTCAAACTTTTAAAAACTTATAACATACCAAAATAAAGAAGAGACTATATGAAACTTACAATTTTATCGATAACTTGTTGGACAGCTGGATCAAAACCTCCTTTCTTCTTTTCTCTTGCTTTTTTCCAACATTCTACCCGATCAATTTCTTCTTCCTCTAGGCCAGTTTCTGTCATCTAAGTTGTCAACAAAATAAAAGTCAATTAACATAAGAATATAATTAAATTAAATTAAATTAAATTACATATACCATCTCAGAAATGAGTCCAGCATATCCCTTTCGGCTCAAACGATGGTTGTACTTATTACGTGCCCGGATAGCTGACGCCTTTGCACTCCTTTCCTGTTTTACAAATACAAATAGTTAGAAACTTAAACAAATACAAATTATAACTATTTAACAAACTTAAACAAATACAAATACCTCAAAAGCTTTCTTAGTTCTTTGTGATACGAACAGCTTCCAGTCTTTTTTTTTCACGGACGGATAACATGCAGGATGAGTATTTAACTGCTCCTTGGCCTCCTGGGACTCATCATCCTTTAGTGGCTTAATGTACTTCTTGTAGAGATAATGCTTGAAGTTTTTCCACTTTACCCCGATTGACTGGAGAACTTGCTTCCGACTCTTTAGGCTAACTACAAAATGTGTCTGAAACGTAACAAAACACAGTTAGAATAAATTACTAAAACTAAAACATAATTAGAATAAAATATTTCAATACTTACCAAAATATATTGCCAACAAGCTTCCTTTGTTTCAGCATCTACAACTAACCAAGAATCATAGGTTATGAGAACCATAGATCTTGCAACCAATCCCTCAAAAGTTGACAGTTTCTTCGCCCCCGGTCCAACTGGCACACCTCTTTTATTATAAGTAATTATTGTTTTGTTCTTCGCCTTTGCTTTTATTGTTGGGCCTCTTTGCTTGGAACCGAATTCGGGATCCGACTCAGAACCAGAACCGGTTCCAGAAACATCTTCGCCGTCCGAATCAGAACCAGAACCCGAGGCCATCTTATTACCAAAAAGCAACCTGTTTAAAATTAACAAAATAAACAGTTAACAAATAATAAATAAACAGTTAAATAGTAACTAAACAGTTAAATAATAAATAAACATACCAAAAACTAATGATCTAAGACGAATATGCCCTCGTCATCCGGGCGCGTACACTTAAAATCATCGTCTAGGTCTACTAAAGACAGGTTCATATCTTGTGTAACATCAAATTCACCCACATCATCATTTTCACTTAAATCTCCATATTTATGCATCCTATGTGGTGTGAAGCCAACAACTAACAGGTTCCTATCTTGTTGGTCCGGAACGAAAAAAACTTGTCTTGCTTGACTAGCTAATATGAAGGGTTCAGACCGTTGACCAAGCCTATCAAAGTTAACTACTGTGAACCCTAAATCATCTTTTCTTACTCCACGACTATCTACCCATTCACACATGAAAACAGGAACCGTAAATGTACGATAATCAAGATCCCATATTTCCAATATGCGACCGAAGTAGGTAACAGCGCCGTACACCGGATTGGAGTCTTTTGCACTAGCAATCTGCATAGTATTTGCAACTATAGATACTCCACTACCTTGAGTGGTTTTAGATTCATCGCGAGATTTTGTATGGAATTTATATTCATTTATGGCATAACCGGTATATTCACTAACGGCAAAATCAGGGCCTTTTGCTAACCAACGAACAGTTTCACAAATATTTTCCCCGTTAGCCAAACCCTTTTCAACCAACTTCTTAAACCAGCCACTAAACGTCCGACTATGTTGGGTCTGCAGCCATGTATTATTTCGACGCGGGTTAAGATCCTTAAGTTCTAACATATGCTGATTTATGTACGGTTCAACGTCGGCAGTGTTTCGTATTACATAGAGATGAGCCTGATCAAGTAACTTAGAATCCACAACACGGATGGTAGCCGCTGATAAAGGTTTACCAGTGCGAATTCTTTCGTCAACTCGATCATTACGATTTCCAATAGACTTCATGTTTTCTAAGTAACCGGAACAGAACTCTAATGCTTCCTCTGCCACATAACATTCTGCCATGCAACCCTCGGGTCGATAATGGTTTCGTACATAATCCTTTAGTGTTTTCATGTACCTCTCAAACGGATACATCCACCTAAAGTGGACTGGGCCACATAACCTAACCTCTCTGACTAAATGCACCATCAAATGAATCATGACATCGAAAAACGAAGGCGGAAAATACTTCTCTAATAAGCACAAAGTTAATACGATGTCATTTTGCAGCTTGCCTAGCTTACTAACATCAACAACTTTACTACACAGCTCGTTGAAGAAGTGACACAACGATATAATAGTTTTCCTAACTTTCACGTCTAACACCCCTTTGATTGCAAAAGGAAGAATCTGTTGCATTAGTACGTGACAATCGTTGGACTTCAATCCATTCAACTTCGAATCGTTGGACACCAGATTCTTAAAATTGGAGGAATAGCCTTCGGGCACTTTTATGTTAGACAGCGTGTCATAAAACATAAGTTTCTCCAAGCTGTTTAATGAGTAGACAGCTGGTGGAAGATAATGGCCAGACCCTTTCGGTTGACTTATTAACTCAGGCTTAATCCCCAACTCTTTAAGATCTTTTCGTGCCTTTAAACCGTCCTTCGTCTTGCCTTGCAAATTCAGTAACGTCCCATAAATACTCTCGCATACATTTTTTTCTATATGCATCACATCTAACTGGTGATGAACAAGCAAATGCTTCCAGTACTCTAGTTCAAAAAAGATAGATTTTTTATGAAAAAGTTTCGATCTCGCATCGACAGTTTCTTTTATCTTTTTCGATCTCTGCAAACGTGGCATTTTCTTCTTCTTCTTTGATATTTTCTTCTTCCACGTGTAAATATCCTTCTTTGCCTTAATCTTCTTACCCCATTTAGTCTCAAACCCCTCAAGATACTCGTAAACTTCTTCACCCGATTTCGGTCTTCTAATCAGACCGCTCTCTTGTTGATTATTGAAATCCTTTTTTCTTTTGCGAAACGGATGTGTTACTGGGAGGAATCTTCTATGCCCGAGGAAGCATACTTTTTTGGAATTTGTCAGCCATTGTGAGTAGGTCTCCTCGGAACATACTGGACACGCTTTATAACCTTTGGTAACACACCCCGACAGGTCACCATATGCGGGAAAGTCATTTATAGTCCAAAGTAAGACTGCTTTTAAATTGAAGAACTGTTTCCTATAAGCATCGTATGTCTTAACGCCCGGTTCCCACAACTCTTTCAGATCTGCAATTAGTGGTGCCAAGTAGACATCGATATCGTTACCAGGTTGCCTTGGACCTGATATCAATAGAGTCAACATCAAGAACTTTCTTGACATACACAAATTAGAAGGCAGATTGTATGTTGCTAGGGTAACCGGCCAACAACTATACTTTGCACTTAATGACTTATGAGGATTTATACCGTCTGCGGACAAGGTTAACCTCAGATTCCTATCTTCGTTTCCAAAGTCTTTCCACTTGTCATCAACAAGTTTCCAAGATGGGGAATCAGAAGGATGTCTCAGCTTTCCATCACTGACCCGACCTTGCGCGTGCGAAGTCAGGTCCCGTGCGGTTTCTGGTGACGCGAACATTCTCCTAAATCTAGGAATTGGCGGAAAATACCAAACAACTTTTCTCGGCACGTTCTTGGTATTCTCCTTCCACCGAGAAGTGCCACATGTTGGACATTGAGTAGCATCCTCATGTTCTTTCCAGAATAAGACACAGTCATTAGCACAAGCATGATACTTTATGTATTCTATAGTTAGGCCTTTTAGCAACTTCTTGGCTTCGTATAGCGACTTAGGGATTGCATTATTTGGAGGCAAAACATCATTTAGCTCGCCCAATAAAGCATCAAAGCTTGTATCAGACCAGCCAAATTGACCCTTCAAATGTTGGAATTTCAGCAACCCACTTAGTGCATTATGGTTAGACCCTTCATAAAGTGGCTTGTCGCATTGTTCAAGAAGTGACTTCAATGAACTAGGTTCATTCTCTGCATATGTGTAGGCATCATGTAGCATCTCCTTCGCGTAGTCGAACTGAGGAGGTCTAGGCTGATTAGACTCATTAGGTTCAGACTTAGATAAACTCTCTCCGTGGAAGGACCAAACCTTATACTTCTCATCGAACCCGTGTTTAAACAGGTGATAGCGCACGTTGGAAACTGAAGTGTGACACAAATTTATACAGTTTACACAAGGACATGGAATGGCATCCGAATTCGGATTATTACATTGTGCAAACTCTAAAAATGCATTCACACCTTCCTCGTACGCGATTGATAATCTATCGGACAGAATCCAAGATTTATCCATGAGAGTTTGAGAGGAGTGATGAGCTGGCAGGAAGCATTATAGTGAGGAGTGATGAGCATACCTTTTTGATTACGCGACTGCAACTTCCACAAAACGACTGAAATTAGGGCAAAATAGACTGAAATTAGGGCTTGAGAGATTTGGGGCAAAATCAACTGATGTGTGTGAGATTTGGGGGTGAATCGACTAAGTGTGTGTGTTTGAGAGATTTGAGTGATTTGAGTGATGAATCGACTGATGTTTGTGAGAGATTTGTGAGATTTGGGTTGAGCGGGAATAGGAGGGAATGAATTGATAAGTGGAGTAGGAGGGAATATAGGGGAATGAAAACGACAAATCAAAACGACGTCGTTTTGATTAAAAAAATTATATCGCGACGTTTTGGAGATGACCCGCATACACAGGGGTACTCTGTGTTTTTCATTTATGACTCCATTTTACGACGAACAAAAATGCTGGTCATCGATATCAATAAATTTTAAAAGATTATGACTGCCACTTTTTGACACATGTAAACTCGCGTCATCGCTAATGGAAATTTTACGCGTTATGACTCTGATTATGTGACTAAGCTATTTGCGAGTCATCTTCGACTGTTGGTCATAAAAAAGGGTCAAGGAAGGGGCTGTTTCTACTAGTGAAGTTTGATATTGAACGCAAATCCTTCACTAAAAAGAATGGAGAACTTTCTTTGAAAGTAACTGATTTGGAGAAAGAATTAGACATTCTAAGCAAAGAGACTGAGAAGAAGAAGGTTGAAGATTTTAGAGCAAAAAGTTTGAAAGATGATTTTACATTCGAAAGAAAGATTTTGCAGACTGAGACTTCTAAGCTTACAAAGAGATTATATGTTTTGTCAACTGATATTATGATAGAGAAGAGGCTAAAATCTGATCTCCAAAAGAAGATGGATCTAATGTTAGAAAAGAAAAATGTTTTGTTTAACAATGACAAGGAACTTGAAACCAAAAACTCCGATGTGGAATCACCCAAACTTGGTAGTCCAGATACTGTTAATCAGTCTCTTTACGGTGATTCAGTTAATTCAGTTTGCTTTTCTAAGACTGCTTCAAGTTCTATTCTTAAAAAGGTTTCTTCAAAGACCGGCATTAGATCAAACAGCTCTACAAAAGATCGGATCCATACCTCTAATCTGTTTTATGACCCTATCATTGACAAATCAGATAATCAATTTTTCAAGAAAGTAAACATGGTTTGGAGAGCTAAAGGATCCGCTCCTACTCCAAAGTCATTCGTCTATGTTAAGAGTGACAAGAACAACAAAGGTTTCCACGCTAAACCTTTTGTGAAAACTGATCGTGTTTACTCTGTTAATAAACTGATCAGCTTATCTACACAGAAGCTGTGTTGTTCTTATTATGGAACAAGTGAGTTTGTGAATAAAGAATGTGCTAAGTATTGGTATGACACTTATAGTATCCCTGGTCCTCATAGGGCATCTAACCAACAAGGATCCATCAAAGGATGGATACCAAAATCCTTCTAATTTGTTTTGCAGGAATGTCATGTGCGGTTTTAATTCCTATTATTCACATCACATGACGAACATTCAAAGGTTATGCCAATTTTGAGGGGGGGGTACTATCTTATGAAAGGTAAGTGAACTTTAACTAAATTCAAAAATCGTGGTAATCCATTCTGAATAACTCACTTGTGTTTGTTATTCTCCAACTCTAACTTCCATGATTGCCATGTGTTATGTTTCTTTTACTTAGTTATTTCCATGTCTCACATATTCGTTGATTTTTTCGATGGAAATACACTTGTTTGAATTCCTAGTTGTTTTCCAAGTTCGATGTTTCATATTAGTGATTCAATTCTTTTCTGATATATTAATTGTGACTTGTTCTTCACAATTAAACTTTCTGATCATTGTTTCATTTTTGAACATATAGTGCTTACTGAGTCATTCTGTTTAGCGCTTGAGTTTGTTTCTTGAAATTCCATATTTCAAATGGTTTTAATGACTTCTGATCATCTCAGATCAGGACTCGTTCTTAAATGTTGACTTCTAAACATTTCAGTTTAGAACTCGTACTTTAATATTTACTAAATTGTTCTACTCGATGCATGAAAGGTGTGTTAGGACTTGCATTGGTTCTATGGTCAATCCTGAACCTGAATGACCTACCCAAAAAACACATCCCTTGTAGATATCAATGAGGTGTCTAGATTGATAGATGAGTTCGGAGTGAAAAGAATATGGTGAGGATGTGACAGGACTTAAAAGAATATATTGGTCCTTACCAAACCGAGTCAGTTATCCGGGTAACCACACAATCTATTCATTCTCGTTCTTTGGAGATGAATATTGAAACAGACATGGACCCAGTGTCGATAACTCGTGTCACCCCACCTAGCCACTCAAGTATCTCACAACAGATGCTTGTTTCATATATTCACGGAGAATTAGCACATAATCTATCTATTCCTCACTCGGAGGTATTAGATATTTAACTTCATATTCTATTAACTTCATATTCTATTAACTGTGTCTATTGATTTTTAACTTAAGTCCCAAGTTAAATCAATATTTGAGCCAAAACAGATATAATTTACTTCTTTCACACATGCACGAGTCTTTGTAATTCCAATCGCATATCTTCGTGATATTGCCGGAACAGTTTGAGAAGTAATTTTCAATATCTTACTTCAGTGATAACTGGAAGTCCTATCATAGATACCCTAATGCCAACTCTGAACATAGGCCACACAATTATTTTTAATTGTTGTGATAACAGTTACTAACGTGTTTCTGTGTTAGTTGATTACCCCATTCTGGTTACTTAGTGTTTTGATGTGAATTTTTGCTACTTGTCACTATTGTCTTTGAACATACATGATGCTTCAGATGCTCCTACTCATCATGAGGGGGACAAATGGTACAGATTCAAAGACACCGAATATCAAGTTGAGGGGGAGTTAGCAAAAGCCGAGGGGGAGTAGCCGTTGATTTGGTCAGTTCCGAAATCCGAAAAGAGTTCAAAGTGCTTAGAAGTGATCAACTCTTCTCATCGTTTTTCAAGTGGTGTTCGCTACAATTCAGTATTTCCTCCTTCAAGCATATTGGTTCTACAAGTTCTTAAAGTTGAAAGCCAATTCAACTCATGGTCAATTCAACTCGCAGTTCAAAGACTGATTCATTGAAGACCAAGAGCTTTATTCAAGGGGAAGCGCTGAAAAGACATGAAGACAAGCAACATCATTGCATTTCAAAGATTCTAAAGGAAGAGAAGTTCAAGACTTGAAGATTTCAAGACCGATTTTTCTTTATATATCTTTAGGGGGAGATTGTTAGGACCATAAATGTCCTACATATTAGAATGATATATAAAGAATTATATAGAGCTTAATTAGATTAATTAATTATTGTAAAAGTCTTAATTGTGTTAATTGGGCTTAGTTTAGCCTGATGGGCTTGGGCCTTATTTGTCTAAGGCCTAAGTATATAAGGATTGTTTCCTTTAGATTTAGGTTAGAAGATTAATCATAATAGTAAGAGAGCTTAAGTGTTTAGAGAGAGATAGTTGAGAATATCATTCAAACCTTTTGTAACTATCTTGAATCATTCAATAAGATTAATCGTTTCATGTTATCCGCTGTT
Source organism: Saussurea involucrata (assembly GCA_033807775.1). NCBI lineage: Eukaryota > Viridiplantae > Streptophyta > Magnoliopsida > Asterales > Asteraceae > Saussurea > Saussurea involucrata. Next base: position 60,266,854 of record CM066313.1, on the reverse strand, counting down.
ACCTGATCAAACGGGGACTCACAAGATATTAAAGCAACAGGTGTGTTTTTGGAATCTTTTGAATATTTTTCAAGATTCTTCTTAAGCTGACATGATTGCTCATGATTGAGCAAAATGCCATAAAGAGTGCTTGTTAGATCTGAAGTTTGTCAAAAACCTAAGTGTTAAAAGTCTGAAGAAAAGACTCAGACTTCTGAGAAAGAAGACTCAGAAGTTTTGGATGGAAAGTATGTCAAAGTGCCAAGTGTTCATATCTGATGTGAAGACTCAGACATCTGAGTAGAAAAACTCAGAAGTTCTGAAGAAGAAGAAAATGTCATGTGCTCAAGTGTTATGTTCTGAGTATGCTTTATCAGAATAGTGTTCAGAAGTTCTGAACAAGTGGTTCAGAACTTATGACTTAGACATTTTCTATATTTGTAATTCTGTTATTAGTTACCATATTAGAACACGTGTCTTTGTTCTAATGGTCTATTTTGTATATGTACTGTAGCTTTAGTATTTCCATACAGTATATATAGCTGTTAGCAAACTGTAAGCTAACTAACTTTCGTATTCAGTCTTGTAATCTTTGGGAGATTTCTCTCTCTAGATCGGTAATCTGTTCTTCATCGAATACAAAGCATTTTGCATCAATTCTCTATATTTCTATGATTTGATTGTGTTCTTGATTGTTAATATTGATTGTAAGATCAATCCTGGTTCCTACAATTGGTATCAGAGCTAATCAACAACAAATTCATTCAAGATTTGTGAAGATTCGAGTCAATCTACTGTTCTTGAAGGTTTCTTGATCTGTTCGATAAAATTGAATTCTGCTGCTACTCGTAATTCTTGAATTCTTTGTGTTCGTCGATCAAGAAATTTGAATTTGAATTTGTTGAATCGATTTAAATTTTCTTACAATCATGTCATCCAAGGAATTTCTCTCTATGTGATCTGAAACCAAACCACTTGTTCTTATTCCTGAAGAATATCAACAATGGAAGATCAGGATTATTCAATTTTTGGATAACATTGATGAAAATCTGATGATCTCAATCCGTGAAGGTCCAATTGAAGTTTATGTTGAAGTCGCTGCTACTCCTGCAACAAATACTACACCTGACATTCCTGCTTCAAGAGTGAAGAAATCTGTATCACAATATACAAAAGCACAGAAGAAGAGGCATGCAATAGATAAAAGGGTTGTTACTCTGTTAACTTTGGCCATTCCAAATGACATCTTCAACAGAATTGATAGTGGAACATCCGCTAAGGAGATGTGGGATGAATTGGAGAAGCAGATGCTTGGTACAACAAAGTCTATTTAGACAAAACTAAATCAGTGCATAAATGCATATGAACAGTTCAAAGGCATGGAGTGTGAAAGTCTGACACAAACGTACAATAAGTTCTGTACAATTCTGAATGATCTCAGAAGAAATGGTTTGAAGAAAACTAAGTCAGAAATCAATTACAAATTTTTGAATTGTCTTAATGTAGAATGGTCGAATTATGCCATAAGTTTGCAGATGAATAAATACATGTGCAAGGAAGATCTGAATGACTTGTTCTGCATTCTAAATCAGCATGAAGATTCTGTTAAAAAGAATGTTGAAGAAAAGAAGAATGTTTCAGAACAGTTGCCTTTTCTTTCTAAAAGCAAGACTAGCAAGACTAGCAAGTCAAATAAGAAATATGTGTTTCTTTCTAAAATTCCAAATATAGAAGTGGAATCAGAAAAAGAAGAAGGATATAATAAGGATGCTGATATGAAGATGATTGCAGAGAAGTTGGCATTGTTGACAAAGACTTTCAACAAAAGATTTGGAAAGAAGAAGTATGAAGAAGGTAAATTCAGAAGGGATGGACAGGGGAGTTCAGAAGAGAGATACAAAAAGAAGGATGATAGAGAAGAAAATAGATATGAGAAAAGAGAAGAGAAGGAAGAGAGGAAAGAAAAGGATTTATGTTTCAAGTGTGGGAAACCTGGTCATTTTGCAAGAGAGTGTAAAGTAAAGGTGGTCAAAGACTATGAATACTATGTCAAGAAAGCTCAGTTAGCCAAAATCAAAGATAGTGGGATTGCTCTTTTGGCTGAACAAGAAAATTGGCTATACTACTCATCTGATGAAGAGGACTGCATTCATTTTTCACAAATGCAGAGCTACATGGCCAAAATGAATGATGAGGATGATTCAGACTATGAAGAAGCTGGTTTTGAGTCTTCTATTGAGGTACACTCTAGTCTTGAAATCGACTTAATGATTCAAATTGGAAACATGAAATCTGAATTTGTTAATCTCAGAAAACAGATTAAAGGTGAAAGAATTCTGGTTAACAAATTCAGACAAGAGAAAGAAATGTTTAAAATAAGATTTGAGGAAACTGAGGTTGAGAAACAGGATGTCAGAAAAGAAAATTATGAGCTTTTGAAAAAGATATCTGATTTACAGAATGAACTTTCAGAAGTAAAAGGAGAAAAAGGTGATTTATCCATTAAAGTGGAAATGTTGCTCAATGAAAGGAAGAACTTGTATACAAAAATTAAAGAGTTGGAAGATCTTAATCTGAAAAGAGGTCAAACTCAGCAGACTTTAAGTCTTCTCACAAGCAATGTAAAGGATACAAGATTATACAATCCAAAAATGGGATTAGGTTTAGAAGAAAATTCTATTTTGAAAAAGGCTCCAATTTCAGAACACATTCATTTATGAAAATTTCAAGTGTTTCATATAGTTATTAGGTCCTTTCTGCTTTATCTTTTTCATATGATTCATTTACTTTTAATATGTGTTTGAGTGGATGCTTTAGTCAAGGGGGAGCATTGATAATATTCAAAAATCATTCTGAGCTGTTTGCAAGGTTTGTGTTCTGTTCTCATCTCAAATCATTTTAAGAAGAACAAGCTTTTAATGATAAAATGTTTTTCTTGTTCAATCTACTTCTGAATTCTTAAAAAGGTTTACAAGGTCAGAAGTTTGATTTTAAAGTATTTTTTTTTCAGAAATTTCAAATCGTCAAAATAGGGACAGACTTTTGATGACAAAACAATTTAATATCTGTGCAAACTACTTCTGCATGTTCAAAAGATTTACATCATCAGAAGTTTGATTTTATAAATAAGTTTTTGTTATAAGGGAACTCTTCTGAATTGTGTACTCAGAATTTCTGAATATATAATCTCAGAATTATGAGCGTGGTATTCAGAACTTTATCTTGTGTTGAATTCTATTCAATATCACGTCTCTGCTTCTTATTCATTGACATTGCCACATCTTAAATGAAATCCTTTGGTGGCTTTACACGGCGTTTGTTACTGTTTCATTCTGTCAAAGAGCATTGTTAGTTATTTAAACCCTTCAGCTTCGCGGATTTTGAATAGATCTTAAAATCCCTATTTCAAACTCATTCAAATTCTAAGATTGCAAGTTGTGTTTTGCAAAATTCTTGAGTTCTTTGATTCTGTTTTATTTCAAACTGCTATACTTCAATCATGTCTACATCACGAAAAACTCCTACTCGATCATTACACACTGCGAGAACATTAATAGAATCTTCTTCGGATTCAGAGAACGAGGTAATGATGCCTGAAAGAGTAGTTGCAGTAGAGGAAGTTGTTGGAGGAAATGTTTTAGAGAATCAGATTGTTGAAGAGAATGAAAATGAAATTCAAATGGCTGAGTCTGAGGATGATGCCGAACAGGGTAATGCTAACATTGAACATCAACAAAGTGCAGTAAGGTCTGTAGTGTCTTCTAGACCTATTTCATTGGAGAGGATAGTACCTGAGAAGGAGTATGTGGATATTCTGGAGAATAATTGTATTTTAGTGCATGATGTAACAAAGTTTAAGGAGGACCATAGGATCATTGTGGAACTGTTGAAATTTCATCCTTTTAAGAAGTGGTTTACTTTGAAGAAAACTGTACCTGTCCAATACATTCAACAATGGTGGAAGCATTTAGAGTTATAGGGAAATGTTTTTGTATCAAATGTAGGGGGAGTTCAGTTAACCTTAAATATTGGAATTCTAAGAACCATGATGAGATTTCCAGAGAATGATGACTTAGAAGGAAGATCTGATTTTGAGGATGAACCTACTTCAGACGAAATGATTGTTGATTTTAGGAAGTTGGGTTATTGTGATGATTTGAAAAATCTAAGTTCGTTCAGACAAAATAAGTTGCCTCCAATATGGGCTTGTTTCTTTACCATTATCAACAAATGCTTGTCTGGAAAGCACAGTTCACCAGATCAGGGGTCAAGGCAAATAATGCAAATATTTCATGGATTGGTGAAAAATAGGCACTACAACTATGCTTCTATCTTGTGGGAGGATATGAAGAATACATTTGAAAGAAATCAGAAAGCATTGAAGAGAGTAACAAAGGAGAAGCCTCTGACTTACATTCCTTATCAAAGATATTGGCAGATATTCTTGTGGAATGCACTAAGGGAGAATCCTTAAATTCCATGAAGAGCAGATGAGGTACAAGGTCCAATCTTTTATATGGGTACAATAACTTCATCCCTGAAACTTGTTAACTTTCCAGCACATAAATTGTTAACAAGAGCACTTAGGTCTTACATTCCAAGGGACAGTGAGATTTTAAAAGCTTATTGCACCTCTATGGGACTTGAAGAACCTCAGGTCCCTACCCACGAGGAAACCCCAGAGAGGAGAGGTGAGGAGTCCACTGTAGTAAGAGAGGGGGAGGATGTTCAGGTGGGAGAACATTCTCAGAGTGCTGAGAGGGAAAATTCAGAGAACATGGGTAGAGATGAGATTGAAAAACAGACAAAGGGTGGTGAGTATGAGAGAATGTCACCAGAGTTAGAAAAAAGAGATGACTCTGTTCTAGCTGATCTAAACCGGGCACCCACATCTGCTATTGCTTCACAATTCTTGGTGACTAATATTGAAAATACCACTGAGCCCATGGTAGATTTTGAAATACCCATCCACACCCACTCAGTAGAAATTCCACAAATTATTGTTTCATTTCATTCTGGGGAACCTTTGAATACTCATTTGGAGTTTGGCAATCAATCCCAACCTTCAATTGTTCACATTGAGACTGGATTACACAGTAATATCCTTTTTGAGCCTGAATTATCTTTGTACACTAGCACATCACAAGGAATTCGTTTTCCTGTTACAACTTCCATAGACATACCTAATCTTGGGTGTCAAGGATTAGATGGAAGACATGGGGATGTGAATATCTTAAAAACCTCTTTACAAAGTGCATCTGTTGTACTAGGTGCCTCTGTGACACCTACAGACCATATGTTCTCTGAACATATGAAAACTGGTTCATATGTTGTTCTAGGGTTACCACTGTTACCTTCTGAATTTGAAAAGATTCAGAAAAATTATCATGGTTTGGAGAGTAAAGTTCAGAACTTGGAGAATGAGGTGATTTCCTTGAAAACAGAAGTCAAGGATCTCATAACTGTTTTGGAAAAGAAGGCAAAATCTATTGAACAAAAAGTTGATGCTGTTAAAGTCTCTTTGGAATCTCATCCAAAGGAGATCAAAGATGAGTTCTCAAAGTTTCAACAAGACATTCTAAAAACCATGGATGCTATGAAGTCTTCTCTGCTTCAGGTTTTCAGTTCACATTTGGCTGTTGTCTCAAAGCTATTGGAAGTTATGCCAGTTGCTGTAGCTGTGACAAAATCTTGTTCAACTCAGTCCTTTAAAAGAAAGTTTGATGATGATGATTCTCATGATCATCAAAAGGGGGAGAAAAGGAAGAAGACAAGTACTGAGTTTATGATTGTTCCAAACAACAATTCTGTGAAAAGTTCTGAAAATGTAATAGAATCAGAAGAAGTGGTCATGGAAAATACTTGTTCTGTTGTGGATATGGAGAATACCTGTTCTGATATTGTTCTCTATACTGGAGACAATTCATCTTCTGAATTTGAGCAAAGGATCATGCAAAGTATATGGGCAAGAAGGATGCAAAGTATGATGATAAGTATTCTGAATCGTCCAAATGTTCCCAGATGTCTCAGAAGTGTGACTGCAATTGATTTGATGGGAGATTATGATTGCACAGTTAAGTATTCATTGAAATTTAAAGATGATGTCGTAGAGCATTTCTTTGATGACTTGTCAGAAGAAGTTTATGAAAGGGTTGCAAACAACTTTATGCCTCCAGAATTCATGTACAGAAGCCCAATTGTTATTCACAGACTTGATTTGCCTATCTTAGAAGAACCAGTATGTGACTTCATTGTGGAACAGAAGAATGTTCCTTTGGCCAGAAATTTTCACTTTGATATCTTTCCTGAAGACAACTATCATTCACTGTATTGCAAAGATGGTAAATTTGTTGAAGTTGAGCACTTTATTGATGGGTACATGGATCAAAAGCTACAAATGGTCTACCTTGAAACTTCCAATAGGTTCAGAAAACCAGATGAGAGGCTGTTCTTAAAGAAAAAGATCATCAATGTTCTGGAATTTCAAATCGAAGAGTTTGCTGATCTCAAATATGTCAGCATTGAGGTTCTGAAAGAAGGAAACATTAAAGTCAAGTTCACAAGCTTTGACTTTCACAGGTTATTCTTGGATGATCAGATATGTTTGGTAAAGTTCTTTGCATGTACAGAAGAATCATGGGTTGAGCTTGAATGTAGAAGAATCTTGGGGATTTATTGTGATCCCAAATCAATCAAGTAACAATGTGTAATTCATGGAATCTTCATTAGAATAGATAAAGATACAAGATTGAGAGTGAGATCTACTTTCTCTCTCTAACTTCTCTCTCTAAGATGTCATCCCTCTCACAATACAATTCTCTCTCAATACACACGTATGAATGACTTCTTTACAATTACTATTACAAGGTATGTATTTATACCCTTGACCATCTCACTTAAATGAGTTTACTTTGACAATCAACACCCTATCTTTGACTTTTGACTATTGCATTTGACTCTTACAAATAATACAATTACATATTAAATCTTGAATACATTTTATGCACTAACAATCTCCCCCTATGTATTCAAGATTTAAAAAATTGATGACGATAGTCTTCAGCTCTTTGTTATCTTCAAATCTTCAACACTTTAAGCACTTTGAACAATCTCCCTCTTCGCTTTGAAGGAAGAACAATCTTCGAAAAATAACTCTGAAGAATCTTCAAATAAGCATTGTCTTCAGAAATCCAAATCGACTGCTCTAGTCTTCAACTGGATCTTCAAAATCAAATAGTCATCAAGGTCTTGAAACACAAACTTCAAATCTTTGTAGTGTTGGTCAAAGTCTTCAAAAACAATATCTTCATCTTCTTGAATCTCCGTATCACCGATCTTTGTAATTCGAATCTTTGAAACATTGTAGCGCGGATCTTTGCATCTTTGAGAAATATCTTCAGTCTTTGAACATGAAATGGCTTTTGAGCTTTAACGGGTTTTGAGCTTTGAAAACATTATTGAATGAGCTTGAATCTGTGTAGCTTTGAGTACCTTGAACTGCGTATCTTCACTTCTTCAATAATAACAATCTTCGAATTCTGAACTTTTTCGAATCTTCTCGAAATATCTTGAAACATCTTGAACTTTTTAACTCGAGCTTCTTGACTTTAACAAAAACTTCACTTTATCTTGAAATTGAAACTTTCAAATCTTCTCCCCCTTTTTGATGATTGTGGGCATCATGATCATCAAAATTCTTTTCAATTTCAGCAATCTTTGAATACACCAATAAACAATTTCCTCCTTTCGATCTGAATAACCGTCAATTCCAAAAACATTTATCCAAATCTTTTCAAATTCAGACAAAATGAAAGTGGTAACCCTGAAACAACTAATGAATCAGTTAAAATGCCTGTAAGTTGCACGGAGCCACTTAGTACAACGAATGCACTTTGGAAAGGAGCTTTTTGATGTTCACTCCTCCAGGGCTTCCATTCAATCATCGAAAAACCACAAAGGAAATTTCTATGAACATTATGACAAGAAAACATATTCCTTGTGTGTACGTGCTTGTGTAGAAATGATTAAAGCAACTTATGCTTGAATAATAAGGCTCAAAGTGTGTAAACTGTTGAGACAGCAACAAGTTTTCCACAGACTCAATGTGCATGAATGAAGAGCGAAGGTGGGGCAAACTTCCTTCTTTTTCAATATCTAGACCTTCCGAGTGAAGATCAGATAGATGATATGTTGCGTCCCCAAGAAAAATGAAACATTCCTTTGTTAAGAAAGAAATGAGTAGCTGGTGGGGTTAATGCAAGAGTTGGCATGGGCTAGTTGCCTGTTTCAATTATGGTCACCAAAGAATGTGAACCAATCAGTAATGTGGTTGCCCGGCTCATAAAGTGGTTGGTGCAGAGTTCTCTTATTCTTTTAACTCTGTTCTCACACCCTCTTTCTGTTTTTAATCCGCTCACTTCTACCCAAACTCTCATTTTCATTTTACCTCAGCACAATGAGATACTCAACCGGATGAGTAATCTCCCCCACTCTTTGATTTTGACCCTCACCCCTCAATCACTCAAAGGATAACTTCTTGGGTAGGAAACACCAGTTAACGTGGATCCATAGAAGTTCTGTAAAATCTCACACAGATTCCCATGAAAATTTTGTCCTAAAATGTTGCGTTGTTCAACAGTTTATCTTAAACAATTAAGAATATCGGCATTTGATTAACATTGCCATCAAAATGTATGCTCCTCAATAATATCATGAAGATTTGAGCATTTGAACTTTGAAGATTTCTCAAAACAAGGATATTGAATGAATGAAATGAATTCGAAAGACTTGTTTGAGAATCTGACAATGTATCAATCAGATCAAATCACATGAATGATAATCATGTAAGGTTAATCATGTAAGGTCTAGGGTATCAAAGAATTGAAATTTGTTTATATGAACAAATATAAACAATCTTTGAATGAAACGCTTAAGCTCTTACGCTGAAATGAATATGATACTCAACAAACTCTGAATTCAAACGGGAGTATTACCATTGAAAAATGTTTTGTTTTGAGACATGGTAATAACAAAGTCAATATGAAGTTGAACCGATGTGTATGAATACTTGAAAGTATAGAAAAGATAATAAGCAAGTATTAATCTTTAGAAACACACGGTCAGAAATAATGATGTAACGAGAATCCGAGATATTTATATATGTATATATGTATATATATATATATATATATATATATATATATATGAAAAACATTTAAAATCGCACTTCTAGAATTCATAAAATCTGTTTGAGAATCGAGAAGTGGTTTGAACATTTAGCAAAATGTTTTTCATGCTTGAAAGTCGTTCTTCTTTCAAACAATCTCAGATTAAGTTCAGAAGATACTTACAGTTAGATGTTTAAGCTCTCCCTCAAATCATGATAGACTGATTTAAAATCAGATAAGCTCCCCCTCAAAATTCGTTGAAGTACGGGTTCTGAACTGAATTATTCAGAAGCCATAATCTATTTTATGTTCGGGTTCTAAACTGAAGTGTTTAGAAACCATAATCTTTTCTCCCCCTTAATGGCACAAGTACTCTTCAAAAATTTGCACCGCTTCTCTTCTGTTTTCAGTCATGTGTGTGATATATATGTAACATTCAGCACAACACATGATGAACCTGCAAAACAGATTAAGCAGATTTTGGTACCCAATGGGACTTGGGTCCTAGTGTGTTATGTGCTTTTCTTTTTGAAGGAATGTTATAAGTACCATACCAAAATTGAACATTTTCTTGCTTAATGAAATCATTAGTTCCACAAAAAGAACAACGAAGTTTCTTTTGTGCCAACCTAATCAGATGATTTGTAGAATATCTAGGATTAGGTTTAGCAAAAGACTTACCTTTGTGAGCATTGTTCTTCTTGGCATTTGATGTGGAAGTAGATGATTTTGGTACATCATTCTTTGAAGGTGTTGTACCTTTAACTCTCCATTCCATCTTCACAGGCTTAAAGATAGGTAAATCAGAACTTGTAGCAGCACGGTTGTAGAAAAGATTAGAAGGACGCATCTGATCTTTTGATTTGACAGACGTTGTCGAAGAAACAGAAGAACGTTCATGAAAAGAACCAGAAGCAGTCTTTGATGAATCAGTTGAACCATCATTCGGCGATTGTTCAGATGATTTAACATGAATCTTAGTTGCTTCCAAATTCTGAACTTTATCGGACAGAACATTCCTTTCTTGAACAGTCAGATCATGTTTCTTCTGTAGATCAGATTTGATCTTCTGCTCTTTCATAACCTCCGTTGCTAAAGCAGACAACCTCCTTGTTAGCTTTAAGATTTCAGCCTTAAAGGTGTTTCGCTCTTCTTCAAAATTCTTCTCGGATATGTCTTTAAAAATATTCATGTTTTTCTTTTGAAAGCTTTGCTTTTCCATTTCAAAAGCATTCTTCTTTTCACCAACCTCTTTTCTCTCTTCTTCCAAAACTTTTTCCAAGTCAGATATTGTCTTTGAAAGTTCACTATTCTTTGATTCAAAAACTTTTCTTTCACTATCAAAATCTGCTCTTTCCTTTTCAAGCTTTTCCTTTTCTAAAAATAACACCTTCTCAAAATCAGAAACTTGTTTTGAAAGATTTATGCATCTAAGTTCAAGAACTTTCTTTTCGTTCTCCAAAACAATTATCTTTTCATCAATCAAAGCATTATGGTCAGGAAGCTTCTTTGAGATATCAAATTCACAAGTTATTCCTTTGTCACAAACTTCAGGCTTTGAATTCTCCTTGGAAACAAGGTTAGACTGAAAATCACCATCAGAATCTTTTTCAAAAGAAGAATTTTCAAAAATAATCCACTTATTCTTTGCAAATTCTTTTCTTTCTTTTTCCAAAACATTTTCCAAATTAATTACTTTCTTGGAAAGCTCACTTATCTCTGCTTCAAAAGATTTGCATTTAGTTGCAAAATTTTCTTTTTCACTTTCAAATTGGTTATGCTCAGAGAGAAGAATATTCTCAAGATCTACCACTTTCTTTGAGAGTTTGATACACTTTTGATCAATCTTTTGTTTTGAATCAAAGATACTCTTTGTTGATTCAGAAAACTTTTTGATCAAACCATGTTCAATTATAATAGTTTCCTTTTTCACCTCGTCATTGAAACTAGAAGATATTTTCTTAAAAGTAGTTGAAAAAATAGTTGAAAGGAGATCATTTTCATAATCATATTTGATCCTTTGTTCAGCAAGAGAGATTTCCAATTCAACAATTTTCCCTTCAAGAACTAATGTAGGAACATATTTCTTAGTTTAAAAGACTTGGTTCTCGGTGATTGGCTTTGTAGCACAAATGTCAAAATAGTTATCTGGAAGTGGTTTATTTAGATTTTTAAGAATCTTCTCCGTCTCACGAGTATAGCAAAATGGAAGTTGTATATGAGTTGTTAAAGCTCTTTTTCTATGTTCCTCTAGTTGTGTTTCCTTTTCACCAGTCCAAGGAATTTCAAAATCAGGCCAATAACTTGCATATCTTAAACATTCGAATCTATACATTGTCGGTACTTTAATAATAGCTTTTGTCAAATGTTTTGGATTTTCGTAACCAAGTCCCCAATATTTGTTGACGTTGCTTACAAGTCTTGGCTTGTTCATGAAAATTGTTTGATCCGATTGATCTCTCAAATAAAGCTTCTTTTCCAAATCTTTGATTTTGTCCAAAAATTCTGTGTTTTGAGAGGTTATATTTTTCAAAGAAAGTTCGCTCTCACTATTCTTTTTCTTTAGATTACTGATCTCAGCATCCTTGCTTTTGAGATCTTGATCAGTCGTTGAGTTTTCCAACACACTCAATCTTTTGTTCAAATTCTCAATTGTTCTCCTATAAATGAATTCTTTTTGTTCAAGATCTTGGATCTTTATTCTATTGTCTCTGTCCTTAAGTGACTCATCCCAACCCATATATTCATAATCATCCATTGTTACCTGAAAAGATTAAAAATGATCGTTGTCAGATACCTCGTGAGAAGTAAAATTATGTACACACGATTAATCAGAGAAAAATCGATTAAAGTCAGAAATTTTTTCAAAAAAAATAAAATTTGAATAACAAATTATAAAATTTGTCGTTCAAAAATTAATTCTGAAAAATTAATGCGGAATACTGGACTTTAAATCGGCAAACCTGCAAAAGATAAGAAAAATATATATCAGTTTCGTGCAAAAACAGGTAAAAATTGATAAAACAGACAAAAAATGAGAAAATACTAAAAATAGGGACTAAAAATGACAAAATACGACACTAAAATGAAAAATAAGGACTAAAAGTGTAAAATACTAAGTCTTATAAAAGATAAGGACTAAAAATAACAAAAATCTAAAACTTAAGACTCAAAGAACTAAAAAGTGTAAAAATCTAAAACACTTAGAAGTCTAGGGACTAAAAGTGTAACAATCTAGAAAATACTAAGTAAAAGGACTAAAATTGCCAAAATGCTAAACTTAAACTACAGGGACTAAAATTGACTCAAACTAAACTTAAATCTACGAGGACTGAAAGTGTAATAAACTAAAACTCTAAGTACAGGGACCGACAATGACAAAATCTAAAAGTACTAACTACAGGGATCAAATCTGCTAAAACTTAAAACTCTCTATGTACTTAACGAATTTAACGACTGAACTAACCAAAGGACCAAAATTGAAATAAAACTAACAAATACTAACGAAACTAACTAAACCTGACAAACTTAACGGAAAAGGACCGATTTTGTAACAGATTTAACAACTACTTAACGGAAACAGTTAAAACACTGTTCATCTTCACCATTTTCACGCTATTACGATCTGTAGGTTTCAGTTTCGATTTTCTTCTTCGTTTTTCGACGAAATCGAGTGCTGTTTGTTTCGTTGTGTTCCTGATATGAAAAACAATCAATTTCAACAAAGAATTATCGATCATGCAAGCATAAACTCGATGGTGACTAAGCTTGAACAACACCGACGTAGGTGACGTTTTTCCGGCGAAGGTATTGTCCGACTAACAGATCTGTCCGACAAGAGAGTTGTACGAGTACATGTTGTACGACTAGACTATAAGTTCTATGCGACTAGGAATTCTGTACGACTAAGAGTTGTACGACTAGAATCGTCCGACTACAATTTTGTACGACACCAGACCTGTACGACAGTTATGATCCTTTGGTGTACGACAGTTATGAATAACAAGTCGGACAAGTGGTGTACGACTATGATGAACAAGTCGTATAAAGTGTGTGCGACAATTATGGGTTTTCCGGCGATTTTTTCCAGATTCCGGTAGCTTCACGTTTTTCCGGCGAAATGTTTTAACACCTCAAACACACTCAAACATCGTCGATTTTCACATCTGGAAGTTGTAGGATGCTGAAAATTCAAAAATGAACTGATCTTTAACAGTTTTAACAACCAAATCTCAATAAATTCTCAGATCGAAAATCATCTTCAAGTAGCTCTCGATGAACATTGTTGAACCCCATAATTCATCTCTTGATGAATTGATTATATTTATTGATTCTGAATGAAATCAATCTGTTTGAAATCTGAAACCAAAAATATATGTGAGATTTAGACAATCAAACCACAAACAAATTTACAAATCACCCTATAATGATGAAGGCTTCGATGAACAACAAAACACACTGTTGACATTTTAATTTTCACAAACAATTGATTTGTTGATGAAAATCTAAAATTTTGATTTAAAAATGTTTCAAACAACAAAGAAAATCAATTTGTGAAATCGAATCAATCAAAACACAAACTAATTCCGAATTTTTGAAGATTTTTCAAGAAAAAACTCAAGAACTTCAATTTTCTTCAAAAGTTGATAAAAATTTCTACAATTTGGATTGATTTGTGCATAATTCGGTCTGATCTAGCTCTGATACCACTTGTGATCCCAAATCAATCAAGTAACAATGTGTAATTCATGGAATCATCATTAGAATAGAGAAAGATAGAAGATTGAGAGTGAGATCTACTTTCTCTCTCTAACTTCTCTCTCTAAGATGTCATCCCTCTCACAATACAATTCTCTCTCAATACACACGTATGAATGGCTTCTTTACAATTACTATTACAAGGTAGGATTGGCAACGGGCCGGTTTCGGGCCGGTTTTTAGGGTCCCCGTCCCCGAAACCGATAAGCATCCCCGTCCCCGTAACCGTACCGATCCCCGTCGGGGATGTTATCGGGGATCCCCATCGGGTCCCCGCAATTTCCCCGATCCCCGTTGGGGAACCCGTTAAGGGTAAAATTCACCATTACCCGTTGGTTTTCCCCGAACCCGACCCGAACCGAAATGAAAAAAAAAACCTAAAATAGTTCATTCGACCAGATACATATAAATGATATAATCCAAAAACATCACGAACAAAATATCTTAAATTGCAATGTAAAAGATAACAAAAGTTTAGACAATCCATAACATTATCGTTAACCCAAAAGTCGAAACTCCCCAAACGGACAATCCATAACTCAAAATTCGAACCTCCCCAAACAGACAAACTCGTTAACCCAAACTTGAATTTTCCTTAGCTTCCTACAAAATAAAATGTTCGATGTGAAGAACTAAATAGATAAATATATTATAAATTTATAATCATTCGGTATAGTTAGTTACCTCTTATACGTCGTAATCATACTCAATAGTCCGACAATATGCTTCGGTCTCATCAAAACAAGTTTCTATATAAACAACACGATAAATTTATCAATAAAAATAAAATGATTAAAATATATAATGAAAATAAAAATTTATACGGTTACCTCGTATTGCATCATTTGTGGTGCAGTTATCAGCAGTTAGTGTAGACAATTTTCTATCAAGATTCCAGTCCAACAAACAATCGTAAAGTACATCCACAAGAACTTCAGATGTATGTGGACAAGGCACATACATAAACCTGGTTCAACATTTGATATGTTAATAAGACTTAAAATAATGTAAACAAATTAACATTATAGAATGTAAATAGTAAAGATATACCTCATAATCCGGCTTTGCATATTCCAATTGTGATCAATAAAGTGAGCAGTGACCGCCATAAATCCTTTTTTTTATTGCTAGTCGTCCACATATCAGTCGTAATTGCTACCCTACTGGTGTTCTTCTCTAATAGCTTTAATGTCTTTTGTCTTTCAAAATCATAAATCTTTAATATGTCACTTTTAATGGTATTTCGAGACGGAACCTTAAACAAAGGTTGAAGACCTCCCACGAATTTTCGAAACCCATGATGCTCTACTATTGAAAGTGGATACTCGTGTATGATTATCATCTCCGCGAGATTTCTCCTTGATTGATCCGCATTAAAAGTATAGTTAGAAACATATGAAGTACCATCAACTTTCATCTACTCCCCTACTAAGATATGTTGGCGTATATCTCGCACGGGGCGCCTAACACAAGACTTGAAATGATCATGTAGATGTCTTGTACCATTTTTAGAATTCCCTCCCAATTTTTTCTTGCAATAGTTGCACTCTGCCTTATCATTACCATCCACTTTTATCTTCTTGAAGTGATTCCATACTACTGATCGTGCTTTCCTCTTTTTAGACCCTGACTCAACTTCATCATTATCAAAGTCATCATTAGTTTGAGTTTCATCTTGAGTCACTGGATTAATTATAGGTGATGATCCAATTGGTTGACTATGACTGTTTGACGCGTTCATTGAATTAATCACAGGTGACGATCCAATTGGTTGACTATGAGTGTCTGTATTAGAATCATTACATTGTCTTTCCATTACACCTATATGACCTATGTAAAGACAAATAGACAATAAATCCAATAGCAATTAATAAGCAATTAATAAGTAATTTATCCAAATAGACAAATAGCAATAAATCCAATAATCGCCATCTTTTCACTTCTTGATGATGATTCTACAACCACTGCATTTATCCAATTGATAAAATAGTCGCTGTTAAATATTATATATAAGTATTAAGTATGTATGCCATGAATTTTAAGACAACCATTAAGCAATTGAAAGTTAATTAAAGAGCCTTTAGATAACAGTTGGATTATATAGATCAAAAAGCAGGGAACCACCAACAGTTGGATTATATAGATCAAATTAGGTTAAATTCAAATGGTATTTCAAATAACAAACAAGACTTCTTCACCTGTTCTCCACAAGCAAAAAAATATAATTTTCCAGGCATTGATAGACATTGAGGCACATAATATCACATTTTAGTAAGCAACTTTTTGTACAATCACCATTCATAAGAGTAAAAGAACCAGTAATGGATACCTGGTGCTTGGTCAAACGCCTGTGGATGGCTCTGGTTTTCTTAGGACGCAAATCAAGAGGCAAGTACTTCTTATTCTTGTAAGCTTCCCTTAGCTTGGCCTTTTGTGTCTGTGAAATTACAGTCAGCACGACATCACCTGGGCAATAGATGTTCTCAGAAAGCAGGGTTCAGTCAAGACTCAAGAGTCGCACATATAATGAAAACACCATTACAAATTACATGTGTATGGCTGTATGCCTGTATCAGCAAGAAGACGGCGGTCGGCGATCGGTGGTCGGCGGTCGGCGGTTGCGAGTTGCGAGTTGCGACCGTGGGGCTCGTCGAGAGAGAGAGATGGAGACGAGACGAGAGAGATCAGAGATGCACTTGTCTAGGCCTTTAGGGTTTTTTCTTTTTTTGGGTCAGTAATAGCCTAATAGGATATAACTGGATAAGACCCAAGTTTAAAAAACCAAATTACAATTTTACAAATATATATATATATATATATAACTATGTATAATATCGGGCCGGGCCGGGCCGGTGAGAATGGTCCTCGTCCCCGTCCCCGTTAAAATCCCCGAAACTATCCCCGATCCCCGCCCCGTCCCCGTTAAGACGTCCCCGAACCCGACCCGAAAATATCGGGTTTCGTTTTTCACCGTCGGTTTCGGTTTTTTTTTGCCATCCCTATTACAAGGTATGTATTTATACCCTTGACCATCTCACTTAAATGAGTTTACTTTGACAATCAACATCTTATCTTTGACTTTTGACTATTGCATTTGACTCTTACAAATAATACAATTACATATTAAATCTTGAATACATTTTATGCACTCACATTTATGTCAGAAATCTGTATCTGTATGACTTTCAACTGGCAATTGAAGCAACAAAAGAGAAGTGTAATCTAACCTGCCCAATCAGAACTCCAAAGAATGTAAAGAGCATTGTTGGGTTTGTTGGTGAGGGAATTGGCAATGAAGACTTTAACTATACAAAATCCAACAAACTTATTCTGTTCAGATTGAATGATCTAGTGAAACACAGTGATGCTACTTTGGAATTTATTTTGATAAAGTTGAAAGAAAAAGTTGAAAAGGTGAAAGCTTCTGTGAAAGAAAAGTGCATAAGACATGTGAATGAGAGATTGGAGCTCAGAGTCAAAATCAGAAACTGTCATGATTTATTACTATCAGAAGAAAATCCTAAGAAATTGCTTCACATTGACTTTGTATTCCCTTTAGAATATCAAGTAAATGGTGTGTATGAGAATATTGCAGAATAAATCATTCCAGAAGTTGTTCCTGCTCAAGAAGATGTTCAAATGCAGGATGTTGAACAAAATCCTTAGAACTCTGAAGCTGTTTCAGAACAAGTGCCAATTGATCTAAATGCATTGTTCTTGCAATTTGATCTACCAAACTTCTTTGAAAACAGAGTTGTTCAGTACCCTGATGTATTTCATGACATGTCTCAAGATTCTCAGAGGTTTTATACAGAACGGATCAGATGCATAGGAAAGAAAAGAGATTCTGTGTATTCTGAGTTTATGATCACTGGCCTCAGAGAAATATGTATAAAGAAGTTTATGAAGAATGACTACTATGGATTTTAAGTTCTAAGAGAAGATGGAAAAGTGTATTACTTCTCTGAAGCTGATTTTGGGAAGATCTCAGTGTTTGACTTCTATGATTTGTTTTGTTTTCTGAGAAATAAAGAAGATAGCAAATACAAGAAAGAAAGAGGAGCATTGTGTAACACCCGTGATTTTCGGGTAAGTACGACTTTGGTTCAGGAGGAATCGATCTTGTAAGGATAATATGGAAAATAGGATTTGGAGTTAAATCCTAGATTTTATTGTCTTGTTGGATGGGGAATTCGAATACGAGTCCAACGGTTCTTTCCGGAGCAAAAACGGAGCTAGAACGAGGAAGTTATGGCCAAAACGAGTTTCGGTACATCCTAAGCTATTGTGCCCGGCGATAGTGACACTGTCACAATCGCCGTGTCACTATCGCCCAATGTGTACCGACAGTGGAAGGGCTTGAGCGATTGTGACCGGCGATTGTGACCATGTCACTATTGCCCTGTCACTCTCGCCTGAAGTGTACCGCGGGTGGTTGAGTGTGAGCGACTATGCCCCAGCGATAGTGACTATGTCACTATCGCCTGTCAATATCGCCGACGGGCTCCAGAAGAGCTTTAAATCCTTTTCTCATTTCATCTTCTTCATTTTTACATCTCTCTTAACCTAACTCTCTCTCAGCCGATTTTCTCAAGAAACACCATCATCTCCCCTTTTCTTCCTCATTTCTTCACCATCTAAGTTGTAATCAACCCTCTTCCTCCATTGTTGGGCATTTTTGGAAGCTTGGAGCTTTTGTGGAGATTAAGAGTTGTTTTGGAAGGTTCTATTGGTTAAGGTTTTTGGAAGATTTGGCTTGAAGATGTAAACTTCATCAAAGGAGCATACGTTGGAGAAACCCTAGATTTAGCTTAAATCTAGCAAGGTGAGTTCAAGTTACTTTACGAAAACTTTGTACATGCCAAAATGAGTATTTTACAAATATATGTGTGTTTTACTTGAAAATGTATGTGGTTGAGTTATTTGATTTATTTAATTCTTTCGAAGTATTTATCTTCATAAATGTGTAAAACACCCACATTTGGGGCTTTTAAATATTTGGATGGTTAGAAACTGTATTTTGTATTTAAAAGATTATTTGCTCAAAATGAGGTTTAATTGATGGTTAATCATACATGTGTAAATGATTTTGTAAATCAATTGGGAAATACACTTTTAAGTGTTATGTATCATCTTGAGAATTTTAAGGGCGTGAGTTCTTTGGGAAACCCTTTTTGTTTAACCATGACGAGTTTTTGGGATTAATAATGATTTTGAAGTATAGCTTGCCTAAACAAAATTTAAATGTGTTTTTGACCGACATATGGGTCTAGCAAGCTTGGAGCACTTTGCTCGGTTTTGACTGTGAGTAAGTCTTGGGGACGATTGTCCGGTTTAAAATGGCTCAAATGTGGAGTCCTGTTTATGGGTTGCTTTTATTGTATCTCTTGCATATTATTGTACGTTATGAGTATTTACATGTTTGAGTGTGTGAGTCACTCCGTGATAGACATGTTGTGTTAGACTGTGTTGCATTGGATCCATAGGCATATTAGTCAGTCGCAAGTAAAGGTCAAATGGGGTATCTTGAGGACGAACCTCGGAACTCACATTTATGACCTTAACTTTCTAAGTAGGCACCAGGAGGATATAGTTTGGATACTTACCTTAGAGGTTTGTGTAACGACCCACGCTTTCGGGATGTATCATTTGGAGGTAGTTCCGATGTGCCGGGCCTTGAGACGTTACCAAGTGGGTAGACGTCAAGGTGTATCCTCAATTACGGTGTAACTTGGCTTCGTAGAGCAGAGTCGTGGAATAGGCCAGACGTATGTGGTAATTCCCGATTTCGTTGGGAAGGCAGAGATAGGCATAACGTAACTTGTAATCTCTACTCTCAGTTGTACGATGAACGTTGTATGGGTGGTATACTTATGTGTTACCTCCACCTTCAACGGATACGGGTCTCCCCCGTTTATGGTATTTGATATTTATTACATTTTACGGTTGCGTGAGTATTGCTTCGTTTTATGTTTTAATAAAGAGTTATATTTAATGGACGATTTCCATGTTTGGTGAGTTGAGTATGTACTATCAACTGTATTTGAAGGTTTTGTCTAAACTAGACTTATTCATGTATTTTAAGTTAATCGTGAAGGTATTTCAGTTTGGAAAACGTATTATACCTTTTGGTAACTTTCTTGTGGAAGTGTGGAAGTTGAAAATGGACGATTTGGATTTAAAGTAAACTCTTTTGAAATCATGACTATCACTATTACTCTTACGATTTATGTTTTTATATAGTCATGATAAAATGCTTGAACTCACTAGGTGTAAGCCTAACACTTTTTATTTCTTTTATTTTGTCGGCATGTGCAACAGGCTCAGGTTGGGGTAGCTCTAGCTACATCGTGAAGTGGTGAATGCTAGTATAGTGCACGAGAGGTGAATAGCTTAAGTTATGTTCCGCATTTACCCTTGGAAAGTAGCACTTGTATTTGGAGTAAGCGGTGTTCGAAGCGGTTTAGTCTTGGTAATAAGACTTATGTAGTATGTATTGGTTGGAGATAACCATTGTTTGTAATTGGAAGTATTTTACTTATTGTTTCAGATGTAATATCAAATTTTTTAAATTAGTTGCTCTTTCCAAATTTGAGGGTGTTACAAGTTGGTATCAGAGCATAAGTTTGAGAGATTTAGGTGTTGATTTTGGATACCTAGACTCAAACTAGTGTTTGTTTAAGTAAATAAGAGTGAAATTCACCCTTAGGCACTTTAGGATACGATGGTTTTGAGGTTAATGGATGTAGTTAGGAACGAGAATCACGTTGAGAGTAACAAGGATAATCATGCACGGTGCGTTCATAGTGACACCTGGCCAGTGTCATGGTGAACCTACTAGTACATGTGCATACTTGAATTGCTTTCATGTGATGATCGTTGGGGTAGTGAAGGAGGTTCTAAGCTAGTAGTCGTTGGAATAGATGGACGATTCTAGTATTAGTCACTTGGATTGACGATAAGCATGATGTTTGCTTTAAGTAGACCATTTCGAGTCAAGATTGAAGGTTGGACTAGAACCATAGGCTTATTGAGCCGACTTTGATTTGAGGAATATCCGTAAAGTTAAGTGATGTATTTCCCAACTTACCTTAAAAGGTTTGAATATCCGGGTGACAATAGTGGACCGGAGGATTTTAGAGGAGTATGAGCTGAAATGTTAACTGCCGACTAGGTTTTGCACCAAGTTTGTTTTGGAAATAAATTGTATCAAATATTTTGTGTGTTCAAATCCTTATGAGAATTGTGTTACGAATTTTGGAAAATGTTTAGCAAACACAATATTTTGGATTTTGGTTTTGGACGTACATGAACCATCTTATGTCGGGGGTTGCAAACTTCGTCAGAATTTATTTCATGTTGTTGTTGTCCAACGTTTCTTTCGGGTATAGTGATATCCGTGTTTTATGTTGTCTAGGATGGTAGACAAGTAACTACGGCTCATGACTTTAACAACGGATCTCCTCCACATGTGTTAAAGTTTGGACGGAAAGTTAACTACCGTGGTGTCTATATGAAGCTATTTTGGGAATCTGTTTAATATGAGCTTGTTAAACGGTGTTGTGTATGTGGTGTCGTCCTAGAAGAGGATTTTGAGATTTTGGCGTCTCGTTTATGATTTTGCTTTTAGCAATTTGATTTTGGGAGCACAACGTTTAGTGCGATGTTGTTGTGTTGGAGTCATTGAGTTCGTTGGAGTTCATAGAGTTTTGTGTACGAATTTTTGCATCGTGTGAGTATAATTTTACAACGTGCATACTTCAATTACTTATGTGAAAGGTTTACGAGTTGTGTTGGGCATTTAGTCCCACTCGAGTTTTGGTTGACAAAGTTAATTTTATGCCGTAAGGCGACTAAAAAGAGATGAGTTTGGAACTCTAGTGTCGCGTAACTTTTCTTGTAAAAGGTTTGTATTACTAAGTATTTCATTGCATGTGGTTCGGTGTATGGATTGATTTATACATGACTTAGGTGAGGCCTGAAGGAACATTTTGGTGAAATTCGATTTGCCGATTATCTTGGGAAAATTGAAAACCTTTTAGTTTTTGGAAAATGGATACTTGGAGTATTTTTGACAAATATATCGTAAACATTTCCGTGTTGACGTTTTATGTTTCAAGTATAAATTTTGAAGAAAAGGTTTCGTGATGGAGATTTTGAAAAAAAAAATTTGTTTGCATAAAACTATGTTGCGTATATTTCTTATGTTTTGAATATTGACGCGCACCTTTGTTGCAATTGAGAATTGAAGTCGGTTTGACCCTTCTAAGCGTCAACCATTTTCTAGCAATTGTTTCTTCCTAGTTTCTCTTTTGGAAAATACATTGTTGAATACAGTTTTGTAGGAAACATTTTGCTCGTGTGTCATTATGTGACCATCTGAGGAAGTTTTTGGAAATAAATTTGAAGAGCCCCATCTTTTGGAATGTTGGTGTGAGTTGATTTGTACATATTATTTCATTACAAGGAAATTTCTAGGGAAGTGTTACAAGCTGACATGCCTACCCCAATTTGAGGTTTTATGATGTTTCAAGTCAATATTTTCAAATAATGAAAACGGATTGGTTTTGTCTTTAAACATTGGAACCTGTACAAGTCGTTTTTGTATTTTGACTGAGGTGTAATTAGGAATCGTTTCCTAGTTTTGTATAATAAACTGGCGCGCGCAAATTTTGTTGGCGAACTTTATTCCATACCATTTGTTTGGTCAGAAAAGAATTTGAGTCAACTGCCGTTTGGGCTTCGTATGAAATACGTGTAAAAATTGTGCACGTCGTTAAAGTGGGCAGTTACCTTGAGAGTACGTCATGAGTCAATCCATACTAGAACTGTGATGTTTCTTTTTAAAGAAATTGTTTATTACGCTTTTGCGTTTTGTGGGTAAACTGAACTGCAATGAAATGGTTTTCAGCATGATTTTCATATGTGGGACGAGCGTGTCCAGTTTTACGTAACTACCGAGCTGATAGTAGTAGTTTTGTGCGTACGGTGTATTTGATATGAAAATCTTAGTGTTGAAAATATTTTGTTAATGGTTTTGATTAATTGGCATATTTCTTGAATAACACACTTAAAAACCTTGAACTCGTTAGGACTTTGGAAAGAGTAAGTGACCCAGTTAAGGGTAAGTGCGTGTAGCACTTCGGCGGTGGAAGGTTGAGTATTCCACGCGTGTTGGTACTTTGGGCCGGATGATATCGGTATCAAAATAAATGTGTTTGCAGTAATTGGAGGCTTAGACTTGCGATAACGCATTTTTGGGGTTTGTTTAGCCGTTCTGTTGACAACCTTAGTTTTGGTGGAAACCCTCGGTAAACAGAACTCGTGTGGGGAGTCCCGTTAGAGTTCAAAGCTTGGTGGTATAACTAAGTGTCAACATTTGTGGGTTGGAGATTGGGAACCGTTAGCATATTCGGAGGGAGTAGTCCGACTTTAAATGAAACAAGGATAGCTGTTGTTGCAAATCCTAAGATACTCAAGTGTATTGAGTAGATTTGGTAGTGATGATTTCCTTGGGCGGTAAAGGAACCTGCCGGATGACGGATGTTGTGACGAATCCTTGGAGTCTATTAGAACTCGTGGAGTTAATTGACAGTAAATGATAAGGATGATCGGAATTGATGATTTTGGTGGGTTCATTAGTGAACAAACATTGGGGTGATTTAAAATCCGAAACTGGAAAGAGATGTATGGAACATCTAGGGGTTGGGAGGCGACCGGAGTCGTCTAACTAGGAATTATCCTAGTGGTTGGAATGTTGTTACGGACAGGTAACGTGTACTTGAAGGAGTTTTGTTGGTAAGAAATTATTCGAGGAATTGTCTTTATAAGACTGTGTGGGGGAAAATTAGATTTCAGTAGGAATTATTTAATTGTTGGCCGGCATTGAGTCGGTTAGCCGTGATTGGTAAAGGATGTAGATTTCGAGGACGAAATCTTTCAAGGTTGGGAGAATTGTAACACCCGTGATTTTCGGGTAAGTACGACTTTGGTTCAGGAGGAATCGATCTTGTAAGGATAATATGGAAAATAGGTTTTGGAGTTGAATCCTAGATTTTATTGTATTGTTGGATGGGGAATTCGAATACGAGTCCAACGGTTCTTTCCGGAGCGAAAACGGAGCTAGAACGGGGAAGTTATGGCCAAAACGAGTTTCGGTACATCCTGAGCTATTGTGCCCGGCGATAGTGACACTGTCACAATCGCCGTGTCACTATCGCCCAATGTGTATCGAGAGTGGAAGGGCTTGAGCGATTGTGCCCGGCGATTGTGACCATGTCACTATCGCCCTGTCACTCTCGCCTGAAGTGTACCGCGGGTGGTTGAGTGTGAGCGACTATGCCCCAGCGATAGTGACTATGTCACTATCGCCTGTCAATATCGCCGACGGGCTCCAGAAGGGATTTAAATCCTTTTCTCATTTCATCTTCTTCATTTTTACATCTCTCTTGACCTAACTCTCTCTCAGCCGATTTTCTCAAGAAACACCATCCTCTCCCCTTTTCTTCCTCATTTCTTCACCATCTAAGTTGTAATCAACCCTCTTCCTCCATTGTTGGGCATTTTTGGAAGCTTGGAGCTTTTGTGGAGATTAAGAGTTGTTTTGGAAGGTTCTATTGGTTAAGGTTTTTGGAAGATTTGGCTTGAAGATGTAAACTTCATCAAAGGAGCATACGTTGGAGAAACCCTAGATTTAGCTTAAATCTAGCAAGGTGAGTTCAAGTTACTTTACGAAAACTTTATACATGCCAAAATGAGTATTTTACAAATATATGTGTGTTTTACTTGAAAATGTATGTGGTTGAGTTATTTGATTTATTTAATTCTTTCGAAGTATTTATCTTCATAAATGTGTAAAACACCCACATTTGGGGCTTTTAAATATTTGGATGGTTAGAAACTGTATTTTGTATTTAAAAGATTATTTGCTCAAAATGAGGTTTAATTGATGGTTAATCATACATGTGTAAATAATTGGGAAATACACTTTTAAGTGTTATGTATCATCTTGAGAATTTTAAGGGTGTGAGTTCTTTGGGAAACCCTTTTTGTTTAACCATGACGAGTTTTTGGGATTAATAATGACTTTGAAGTATAGCTTGCCTAAACAAAATTTAAATGTGTTTTTGACCGACATATGGGTCTAGCAAGCTTGGAGCACTTTGCTCGGTTTTGACTGTGAGTAAGTCTTAGGGACGATTGTCCGGCTTAAAATGGCTCAAATGTGGAGTCATGTTTATGGGTTGCTTTTATTGTATCTCTTGCATATTATTGCACGTTATGAGTATTTACATGTTTGAGTGTGTGAGTAACTCCGTGATAGACATGTTGTGTTAGACTGTGTTGCATTGGATCCATAGGCATATTAGTCAGTCGCAAGTAAAGGTCAAATGGGGTATCTTGAGGACGAACCTCGGAACTCACATTTATGACCTTAACTTTCTAAGTAGGCACCAGGAGGATATAGTTTGGATACTTAACTTGGAGGTTTGTGTAACGACCCACGCTTTCGGGATGTACCATTTGGAGGTAGTTCCGATGTGCCGGGCCTTGAGGCATTACCAAGTGGGTAGACGTCAAGGTGTATCCTCAATTACGGTGTAACTTGGCTTCGTAGAGCAGAGTCGTGGAATAGGCCAGACGTATGTGGTAATTCCCGATTTCGTTGGGAAGGCAGAGATAGGCATAACGTAACTTGTAATCTCTACTCTCAATTGTACGATGAACGTTGTATGGGTGGTATACTTATGTGTTACCTCCACCTTCAACGGATACGGGTCTCCCCCGTTTATGGTATTTGATATTTATTACATTTTACGGTTGCGTGAGTATTGCTTCATTTTATGTTTTAATAAAGAGTTATATTTAATGGAAGATATCCATGTTTGGTGAGTTGAGTATGTACTATCAACTGTATTTGAAGGTTTTGTCTAAACTAGACTTATTCATGTATTTTAAGTTAATCGTGAAGGTATTTCAGTTTGGAAAACGTATTATACCTTTTGGTAACTTTCTTGTGGAAGTGTGGAAGTTGAAAATGGACGATTTGGATTTAAAGTAAACTCTTTTGAAATCATGACTATCACTATTACTCTTACGATTTATGTTTTTATATAGTCATGATAAAATGCTTGAACTCACTAGGCATAAGCCTAACACTTTTTATTTCTTTTATTTTGTCGGCATGTGCAACAGGCTCAGGTTGGGGTAGCTCTAGCTACATCGTGAAGTGGCGAATGCTAGTATAGTGCACGAGAGGTGAATAGCTTAAGTTATGTTCCACATTTACCCTTGGAAAGTAGCACTTGTATTTGGAGTAAGCGGTGTTCGAAGCGGTTTAGTCTTGGTAATAAGACTTATGTAGTATGTATTGGTTGGAGATAACCATTGTTTGTAATTGGAAGTATTTTACTTATTGTTTCAGATGTAATATCAAAATTTTTAAATTAGTTGCTCTTTCCAAATTTGAGGGTGTTACACATTGGCTGTTGTAAAGGATTGGATGTTGCATGCATTAAGATGGGCTGCTTACAATGATTTCCAGATTGCTTTATCTGTTGGAAGACCAGTTGTTTATTTGTCAAGGCCAAACACTGATCACAATCATCTGAATATATTGAAGAAAGGATATATATGTACATGGCCAGAATTGGGAGTCATTATGGCAAATGCTCACACTGAAAAGATGTTCTTCAGAACTAGTGAAGTTGCCAAATATAGTTCTGGAACACTCAGATTCATAAAGGTCAATATGGAAAGAAAGCTGACAAAGGGAGATAAGATTGAAGAAATCAAGGAAATTATTGAGAAGATTGACAGAAGATTAGCCCTGAGAAACTTGATTCTTCTAAAGATCGTTCCTGCTTTGAAATTAGATAATGTGGATAAGTACCAGGTTGTTTGACAAAAGCAGGAGATTGTTACATATGAAGTTTGTCAAAAACCTAAGTGTTAAAAGTCTGAAGAAAAGACTCAGACTTCTGAGAAAGAAGACCCAGAAGTTCTGGATGGAAAGTATGTCAAAGTGTTAAGTGTTCATATCTGATGTGAAGACTCAGACTTCAGAGTAGGAGAACTCAGAAGTTCTGAAGAAGAATAAAATGTCATGTGCTCAAGTGTTATGTTCTGAGTATGCTTTATCAGAATAGTGTTCAGAAGTTCTGAACAAGTGGTTCAGAACTTATGACTTAGACATTTTCTATCTTTGTAATTCTGTTATTAGTTACCATATTAGAACACGTGTCTTTGTTCTAATGGTTTGTTTTGTATATGTACTGTAGCTTCAGTATTTCCATACAGTATATATAGTTGTTAGCAAACTGTAAGCTAACTAACTTTCGTATTCAGTCTTGTAATCTTTGGGAGATTTATCTCTCTAGATCTATAATCTGTTCTTCATTGAATACAAAGCAATTTGCATCAATTCTCTATATTTCTATGCTTTGATTGTGTTCTTGATTGTTAATATTGATTGTAAGATCAATGTTGGTTCCTACAGTGCTTAAGGTAATATCCTTAAGATCTTTTGAAAGCTTAAAACACATGGTATAATTGTCTCAGCTTTCAGTAAGACATTCTAAGAATTTTGCTAGGGTCTCAAAATTAGAGTAGTTCCTACCAACAGTTCTTAAGTTAATTAATAAGCAATTAAAGCATTGGTGTACGTCAGATAAAGATTCATTCTTACCACAAATGAAACTTTCATATTGTCTTCCCAGATTTATCTTTCTGGATTCTTGTACTTCAGATGTACCTTCATATTGAACGCAGATTGTGTCCCACATGGCTTTAGAAGTTTTTAGGTTCATTACTGAGTGATAAACCTCATCAGGTAGAACCATAGAAATGATTGATCTAGCCTTGGTATCAATGGCCACCTTTTTCTTATCTTCATCAAACTACTAGGTGAGTTCCTTTACAACTTGTCTTTCAGGTATGGCAATAGTTGTAGCAGTGGCAGGAATAGAAACAGTTATGATAAATGGAACATAAGGTCCATTTTCAACCTAGTGAGGCATAGTAGGGTCTATACATTCAAGAAAAGCATCACTCGATATTTCCAAATACTAAAGTTATCTTTGCTTAATCGAGGAGGATTTGCAAGAGAATCATTATCTATGTAGTTTGGGTTTCTGTTGTATGTCATTTGAAGAATAGCAAGGGAGAGAGATTTGAGCAAGATCTTGTTTATGAGAGTAAACAACCTGCTCTGATACCACTTGTTGGTCCCGTAGGGGTTCTACAATGGTGAAAGTTTGTAGCAGGGGGGGGGGGGGTTGAATACAAACACATATTTTACTTTTCTAAATTGTTTACTAATAAATCAGAATACAATTTACAGTTTGTTGCGGAATAAGTAAAACCTAATCTAAACAAAATTGAGAATCACTAAGTTTTTTGCACTAGAAATAGAAGAGAAACGATAAGTAGAAAAAGGATTTTTCTACGAGCACTAAGAAGTTCAGGACCCTTCAAAGTGAAGGATATTGCTCCTATTTATACCATATGCATTTAATGCATGGCAGGAGCACTTTACACGTGTCAGATCTTCATTGGGCGTATGCTTCTAACTTTTGTCAAAGACATGCTCTTGTTCGCATGGTAAATAGTGTAGGTGTCAGAGTGGTTGTACGATTATGGACAAAAGGAAGTTTCCTTTTGTACCTTCGTACTTTTGTGCAAGAGGATAAGGCAAATAATTCCTGAACTGCAAGCTTCATGATCAACAATTGCTGATGGTGTCTTTCATCAGTGAGGCCTGATGAAATTCAGCTATAACTGAAGCCTTGTTCTTGAGTTGTAATGCGTTGCAGACTTGTCTTGGTTTCACCGAGTGCCGCTTCAGGTCATGAGTAGACTTGTCCTTGTTCATCAGCTTAGTCTTCGATGTCAACGATGAGCTATTTTGTCGCGAGACTTGTCTTCAGGTATTACAATAACACATTTACATAGGAAGCTATCAACGATCACTAAACATACTCAGCATATGATCGTTGTTGGCGAAACACTAATACATACAGATGTTAAATGTAATTTTCACTAACTATTCTACGAGTCGTGATCAAATTACCGAGAGAGTTTGGATCAACAAATCACTTAGCGGTAAGCCTCCCAAGGTTAGGCTCCCAAGCTTTGAGTGGAGCGTTGTTGTCGTGGAATATCATCTTTTGGAATATTAATGTAGAGTTACATTGACTAGTATATTTTTGGGATTGTAACGACAGCCAATTGTAATCTGAATCAACAATTAGTTTAGATTAAAAGGTTGTTAGCTACTGTCTATTTTTTTATTGTAAACTCATTCACTATTTTCCCTTTAGTTGGATGATTATATTTTATTTAGTTTAAATCTCTTTTCTATTCTTACCGTTTAAATTCTCTTTTATTTTAAAGATGTTACAATTATAAACTGACACATTTTTTTAACTTGTTAAAAAATTATTTTTGTTATTCAAGCTTTCTTTGAAAACCAGTAGCGTTATGAATAAAAAAACATTATAGAACTTTATTAAATTCCTTCTAGGAAATTAAATTAATAAATTTTCTTATTTAGATATCTTATCATCAACATTAACTTTTAAAAAACATAGTATAACTTTATAAATTAAAAATGAAAACATAAGAGCATCTGCGACAGACATTCTATAACTATTTTAAAATAAAGAATTAAAAATTAATTTAAAAAAAAACTTTCTTAAAATAAATGTTTAAAATGAAATGACATACAATTTTAGTAATGTGTAGTTTTTACAATTTTTAAATAATTAAATGACATTTTATCTTGATAATAGAGTGATTAACTTTTTCAATTTCATAATTAAGTGTTGAAGCCTAAAGTGGAAAAAGTTATTTTTAATCATCCACGTTTATTTTAAGACAAACTAAAATATAAATATAAATATTTAATTTGTCACACCAGAAATATAACTTTTTTAAAATCTTTCTAGATATAAAACTAATAAACTTTTTTTTAGACATCTTATCATCATTAAATTCAGATAAACACTTATTCTATTCGGTTCTATTTTATCTAGTTCAATTCAAGTATATTTGCATATAAAATGCTACCTAAGGAGTCTATTAAAATAAAAACATAATAAAAACCTTTTAAATCAATATTTTTAATTTTAAAAAATATGCTCCAAAAAACTCCTACAAAATGTGTTTTTGCATGCCTAAACCTTCAACTTAATTCAAAAAAGAGTCAGAAAGATAACACCAAATAAAGACTATGAAAATAATTTACTTAAAATACAAAAACCATCGTTTATGTTTATGTAGATTCAATTTGCTTTAGTCGTTTAGAAAAAGCAAAGTCAAAGGATGGTGTAGGGTGATGTGTCACCTAACGTTATGCAAACATGGATAGAGACGGTGACGTGGAATTTTTTTTAAAGCAAACAAACAACTTGATTTCAAAGCGTCAATCAAATGATCATATGACTTTGGGACCCACTCAATTAATAACTCTCCACGTGTTCCCTGTTGCATGTGCCGGTGCCTCTCACGTGTCTGGATATTACGTGTACATCTGACCCAGACGAATGTAACCGCTTTTGGGTCAATCTGGGTCGTTTAAATTCATCCCAGCTTATAATATGGGTCGTTTAAATTCGTTTTGCTTATCGTTAATTAATTGTCGGGCTCGTTACTTGGAGTCAACCCACTCTTCCCTTCCTTTCCTTCCTACCAGTTCTCTACGACCTGAACATTTCTCTCCCCCTCGCTTCCCTTTCGATTTCTTCTCTCTACGTTCACAAGCCCTAATTTCTCTCGCACAAACTTCCCTCCACGACTCTCTCATGGTTATTTAAAGTTATTTCCCTGCTGATTTCACCCCCACTCCTCCCACGTTTCCCTCCCGAGTCTCCTCTCGATTAGGAGTGTGCATATATATATAGGAGATGACAGTACAAAGCGAAAAAGGGGAATATCTGTTGGTCCCGAAGGGTTATACAAGTTTATAGAAGGGGGGGGGGGTTGAATACAAACACACGCTTTTTACTTTCTAAATTGTTTATTGATAAGTATAAAACAATTTACAACTTGTTGCGGAACAAGATTAAGGATTAACCTAATCTAAACAAGTTAAGAGAACACTATGATTTTCTTGCACTAGAATTAAGCTAGAAAGGAGATAAGAATACTACTAATAATATTCTAACACAAAGAGAGTAGAGAGAAGAAGATGGCCGAGCACTTCATTTCTGAAGTAGGGTTCTTCTTATATACTGCATGCATTTAATGCATAGCAGTACAACTTTACACGTGGCAGCAGCTGATTGGTTGCATGTTTTGACCTTGGTAGACAACCTAGTAGCCGCATGATGAACATTGTAGAATCAGAGTTGGTTGTACGATCCTGGACAAAAGGGATGTCCGTTCTGACAGTTCGTACGGAGACGTGCAAGGAGGTAAGACAAAAGTAACTTGTAGAGGAAACTTCATGATCAGCGATTACTGAACAGTACTTTATCAGCGAGTGACAAAGCTCAGTGATCGTTGAAGTCTTCTACTTGAAACTTCACGTTGAGTGGACAGGTCTTGGCTTCGCTGATATCCACATCAGTTCATTAGTAGACTTGTCGCTGGTTCTTTGGCTTGATCTTCGACTTCAGCGTAGAACATTTGTTGACGTGAAACTTGTCTTCAGGGATCATAAGTAAACAACTAAAACTATCAGCGATCATCAACAAGACTGAACAGGCTCAGGTCTTTATTGACGAACAGTATCGCTGAATGTGTAATTTAAAGAGCATGAGTTTCCTATCAGCGGTACTGTAGAGACATAGTACTTATCAGCGATAGTGAAACTCTAATACATATTGTCTACTTACAATTTTCACTAAGTGTTTCTTAAAGAGTCATTATCAAATCACTGAGGGTTTGGATCAACAATCTCCCCCTATTTGATTATGACTTAGCAACAAAAGAAAATTGCTAACTATGAAAACATAAGGATAAAAAGAACTCATAAAATATTTGTCCCTTTTACTGTTTTCTGGGATCTTTTTAGTACTGATGGAGTAAAGTACATTCGCTGAATTTTTTCTTTTAACTTCGTATAAGTTACAGAGGGAAGTGGAAAAATTATAAGTACAACAAATAAGTTTACAAGTACAAAAGATATAAGCTGATAAAGATAGAAGAATTACACTGAATCCTATCAGCTATTCAGGTTCTTCCTTAATGAGAAGTTCATCAAGGGTTCTTGTAGAGGGGATCATCCAGTCAGGAACCTTTTCACCAAGATCCCGTCTATTCTTTGCTTCAGTGAAAATCAGAGGCTTCATGTATTGTCCGAGAAGATCTTTTTCTGAATTCACATCAATAGACGAGATCCCTGAGCTGTTCGATAGGAGTGATGGGAAGCTCAGAGATGCGTTGAAAGCGTTCTCGTCCATCGTAGTCGTGAAAGAAGATACCATAAGATTCTCTTAGGACTTTTCCAGGGATGAAGCGTTCACCAGGGGGCAGGGAGGTGTCAAGCGCTGAGAGGTCAGGTTCAGGACCAAGTACTTCAGCACGTGAGAAGCCAATACCAGTTTCGTTCCTGATAGGAGGACCTGAGTCTGAAGGTATTATCTTTTTATTTGCAGAGGCCCTTATTCGTTGATCTGGATTAGGAGGAGGAGGAGGAATATCCACAACAGATGAAACCAAGTCGATCTTTTGATTGATCATTTTCTCGACATGGCTTTTAAATTGTGAGCGAGATCGTTGAATGGCTATTCGCATTTCCAACCATTCAGAGAGACCGTACTTCTTGATTGAAGAGGCATAGATGGTTTCCTTTGTACCATTTTCTCTGAATAAGTCGACATCAACGACTGGAACGTTTATTGGCGTTCTTCCCCTGATATACACTTTGTTGATTCTGGATGCCCGAGATCGCTAGTGCAATCTTTCTTTGCACCATTCCAAGGTAGTGTCAGATAACTTGGTCTTTTCTTCGATGATCTTGTTGGCGTCCTTCCACAATTGACGTTGGACATCAATGGGAGTCTTCTTCAGATCAGGATCCTTCACCGATTGTTGGATAAGCTGGATGGCGTAGGCCTTATCTTGTTCTTCAGCTTTCCTTCGATCGGCGAGTTATTTTTCAGCCTTGAGATGTTCAGTGTATTCCTTCCTTGATAGTCTGAACTTAGGAGCATTGATTTTGTATCGAGGAAGGACGATTGACTGATCTTCAAGTTGTTTCATCATTGCCTCTCTTCTTTTCAGTTCATCTTCACTTAGCGTTTAAGGAGCTAAGGAAGGTATTTTGTTGTGAGAGAGCAGCTGTTCTTCAGGTTCATCAGTCTCAGTGAAATCCAAGACTGGGATTATTTCTTCAGCGATAGAGGCTGGATTTATTGTTGTAGTTGCAGCCGGAGGAACTTCAGCTGGATCCTCAAGCAGGGGAGAGGACTAGCTGAAACACATCGATCGTTTAAGTAAGATTATTTGGGAAAGAAATAGATGGAGAAAAGAATGGGGTTTAATTGTATAGAGGTTTTATGGAGAGGAGAACTGAGGTTGAGAAGGGATAGAGGAGGGATGCAGTGTAAGGGAAGAAGATATATTGTACCTGACAACCTGGCTTTAATAGCAAGATCGTCAGATTGTCTTCTGCAGCAATGCCTTTGTTTTTGCCTTTATCGGCTTCAGTTGCTGCAGGCTTTGTCTTTGTCCCCTCCCCTGAAGGTTCATTTATCAAAACTCCTTTTTGAGCAGGGACCTTCTTGGGCTGGACGAAGAAGTCGAAATCATAATCATCATCATTGTTTTTAGGGGATGATGATGGTTCATCATCAACGATGTCGACGTTTTCATCGTCTTCTGCTTCTTCTTCAGATTCTACCTCATCTGCATAGGGTTCGCTGACATCAGCAACAGCTTCGGTTTGCTCATCGAGTTGCTCCCCCTCAAATTCAGAGGGAGATTTCTCGGTTCCCTCAGGGTTTTCAACTCCCTGAGGTTTCTCGGTTGTAGCAACACCAGCAGCATTTGTTTCAGTTGTCTCCCCCTCAGCATTATGGGGAAGACTTTCTTCATTCTTCTCCCCCTCTTCCACATGATGAATGGGGGAGGTAACTGGAATTTCAGCAGCAGAAACATCAGTGTGCATTGGGTCCCTGTCTTCCAGGCCAGAGATCCCAACACAGGTTTCAATCCTACTTAATCTGTCTTCCAGGCCAGATATAGCAGGGGTGATTCTTTGAAGATCCTCTCGATCCACCTGAGTAAAATGCGAAGGAGCATAAGTAGCAGCATTCAGGCGGTCGAGGATTTGTTGAAGGAGGTCTTTGACAGTACCGACCTCAGTCTTGACCGTAGACACCTCTCCCTTAAGAGTACCAACCTTTATCTTCAATGATGTGACTTCATTGGACAGAGAGGTGAAGTTTGTGGAGAGGGTGCTGTTGGTGAAGTTGAGATTGTTGATGGAGGTGGAGTTTTCAACGAGAGTAGTAGCAAAGCTTCCAATGCTACCATCCACCTTCTCCAGATCAGCATTGGAGGCTTTCTTTTCTACCTCAGTGGTCAGCGTGTTTAGAGCATCTCCAGCGTTTGTAACCGCTGAAGAGTTAGTAGAGAGTGTGGTGGTGAGAGATTCCACCTTCGTTTCCAAGCCTTTCAGGGATTTGTTGATATCTCCCAAATTAGGACCTGCAACAGTTAATAACTTATGAACAAAGGAAAGCTCAGAAGTTGGGGATTTTGAGAGAGGAGTGTGTATCGTTTTGTGTATACCTGCAGGCGGGTTGGTGAAGTCCTCGAAACTTCGATAACCTTAATAGTGTTCCATGTCGCCTTCCAGAGTGCCTTGGCGCATAGAAGTGCCTGCAGATCCTATATTTTGATTCATCATCCCCTGTAAAGTTGCAGCTGATGTATCTTGGAGGATGATGTTTGTTGCAGAGAATGGGGGGAAAATAGGTGGAGTGTCCAAAGGAATGGTGGGGGGAGTGAAGATTGAGAAGAGGGTTGGGGTGCCAGATTCAGCGTTGGGTCCGCTGAGAAATACTTCTTCAGTCCTTAGAGGGTCTGAAGGAGGGGGGTTCAGTTCCAAGTTTATAACCTCGGCGTTTAGAGACGCTGAAGTTGGTATGGAAGGGGTGGCTTGAGCAGCTGTGGCAGAGCGTACCACGGAACTATCCAACGACTCTTGTATAGAAAGAGTCGTGGAGTCTTCAACCTGTGAAGGCTTGGGGGGTTGCTCCTTGGTTTTCTTGATCCTTTGAGAATCAAGTGAGGTAGTAGAGTGTTTCCTTTTCTTAGAAGGAGTGGAGGTTGCAGTCTGGGTATCAGCGGTGGGGATTACCGCTGAGGTAGCCGCATAAGTAGAAGAAGTTGGGGGATTGAGAATAGATAAGATAGTAGAAAGACGTACCTCGTTCGGCATGAGGGTGAACTCGAGGATCTTGGTGCCAACCTGTGAGAGCTTCAGGTCGCCACCTTTGGGTATTTGTTCCTGAGTCCCTTTAGGAAGAGAGCGCTGAGAAATCGAGGATAAGGAACCGTCTTCTGTCTTTTGGATTCCTCGACTCTCTGAATCATGTCGTCAAAGACGATTTTGGCCTAGTCGATGTGTAGGCCTTTCAGTAGAGAAAATCCCATAGCCTGCTGGGGTTGAGAAGCTTGGTCAGAAGAGCCAACTTTAGCTGTAATGCAGCTTATCAGGTGAGCGAAGATGATGTTCATCTCGCTTGGCATCTTGGACTTCTTGATGACAGTCAGCTTCTTCTCAGGGAGTTCGTCTCTCCCTGTGTCCCATACATACTTCATTGCATCAAAGAATGCAATGATGGCGTCTCTGTTAGTGGGGTTTTTAGGATTGGGTAGAGGGATAAAGCGTTTTTCTTTAGTGGCGGCGGGGAGGTTAAGAGCATGCCTGATGGTACCAAGTGTGATCTTGGAGGTAGCATGGTCAGTGTCAAAAAGGATGACTTCGATCTCCTTTTTGGGGTCTTTGGTGGAGGTGATCATAGCACGTCTTGCAGTCCACCAGAACTGAGCAAGGAGGTGTTTATTTGCTGGAGGATTGACAGTCAGAGCTGTGGAGAGAGGGCATGTCTTGAGAAAATTCACAGCATCGTCTAGGTGAGTGATGTGCTTTCTCTGAGGGAAGTTGAAGAGAGCAAAAGGATTGTTGCCCTGAAAGTTGATCTGCTCGTATTTGAACCGAACTTGAGGAGCAGGGGTGAGTGTAGTCATTGTAGAAGTAGTGGGAGTCTGAGCTTCAGTAGGAGATGCCATTTATGTTTATCACACATAAACATGAAGAAAGATAAAGAATAAAGTCTTAATGTGGAAAGATTTTCCAAAATAAGATGGTTTTAGGTTTTGCACATTCCATTCAGACTAGAGATATCTTAATGGAGATTAGGGTTTTTCTAGTTTTGAAAAAGAAATACAAAACATAGTGAATGTCTTATTTTCCAGTTTCCTTTTGAAGAAGGATTCTGGAAAAACATATGAAGATACAAGTTTAAGATTTTTGTTTTAAACTTGAAGAACAATAATGAAGATTGTGTTCACAAAATCATGAAGAGAAAATGATTTCATTTTAAGAGAGTTTCTTTTGTTTGATCTTTTGAAAACAATAATAAGATCACAAACAAGTTTATTAGTTGCAAAATAAAAGAGATATTAACCTGTGATGTTGAAGAAGATGAAGATGAACAGATTCTTGAGTTAATATTTTGAATGCAACAGAGTTCTTGCTTGAAGGAGATGATGTTCGCATAAAGGTAAAAATATAAACTCGAATGTGTTTATATAGTGAGAGTAGAGAGAGAAAAACAATGAGCAGGAAAGTTTTTCATGATGACACGGACACGTCCCTTGAATTTGATTGGACAAGGAAGTCGAAACGGGCGAACGTGTCAGAGAAAACGTGCCATGACTTATCCGTTATGATGACGTCACAAACGTCCTTTCATATTTTAGGATGTCTCTGAGGATTTTGAAAGATCAGGGACATTTTTGAAAACATGAAGCACTGAATAGAAATATCAGTGTGATTTAGAAATTTCAAAAGTATCACTGAAAGGAAGAGATATTCAGCGATGCAGTTTGTTTTGAAAATTTTCTTTTATAGGCGAACGTCAGCGAGTAAGAGAGAACATACCTTGATATCAGCGAATCAAATTTTGTTCAGAGAGAAAGTGATAGACATGGTTATACAAGTTCATTGTTATCACTGATCAAATGTGAATCGCTAAAGATTTTACTCTTCTAAGTTCAGCATTCCAAGCTCGCTGATGAGAAAGTTAATTCTTGTCTCATCAAGAGGTTTGGTGAAAAGATCAACTAACTGAAAGTCAGTTGGGATAAAATGAAGTTCTATATCACCATTCATCACATGATCTCTGATAAAATGATATCTGATTTCGATGTGTTTCGTCTTTGAGTGTAGCACTGGATTATTGGCTATAGCAATGGCACTTGTGCTGTCGCAATAGATTGGAATATTCGAGAGCTGAAGGTCATAGTCCAGTAGTTGATTTCTCATCCACAAGACCTGAGAACAACAGCTTCCAGCGGCTATGTACTCAGCTTCAGCAGTTGAGGTGGACACTGAGTTTTGCTTTTTACTTGTCCAACTCACCAGCTTTCCACCCAGGAGCTGACAGCCTCCTGTGGTGCTTTTCCTATCTAATTTGCAACCTGCAAAATCACTATCTGAATAGGCGATTAGGTCAAACCCTGAGTCTTTGGGATACCAAAGACCTAGGTTAGGAGTACCCTTAAGGTAACGAAAGATTCGCTTTACAACGATCAAATGAGATTCCTTAGGTTCATCTTGATATCGTGCACACAAACAGGTTGAGTACATAATATCAGGTCGGCTAGCTGTAAGATACAAGAGAGAGCCGATCATCCCACGGTATGTCGTGACATTAACAGGTTTTCCAAAAGGATGCTTGTTTAGTGTCAGCGGCGGTGCCATAGGGGTTTTCATAGCTGAACTCTGAGTTAAATCAAATTTCTTCAGCATATCTTTAACATACTTACCTTGGTAAATGAAAGTTCCTTTTTCATTCTGTTTGATTTGAAGACCAAGGAAATAGGTTAGCTCACCCATCATACTCATTTTATATTCAGCTTTCATTCTCTCAGCGAAACGAGTACATAGATCAGGGTTAGTGGAACCAAATATAATATCATCGACATATATTTGAACAAGAATAATATGACCTTTTACTTTCCTGAAAAATAGAGTTTTGTCGATTTTACCTCGCTCAAATTATTTGATTTGGAGATAAGAGGATAGAGTGTCATACCATGCACGAGGAGCTTGCTTTAAGGCATAAAGTGCCTTATCCAGTTTATAAACATAACTTGGATGCTTTGGATCTGAGAATCCTGGAGGTTGTTCCACGTAGACTTCTTCATTCAACTTTCCATTTAAAAACGCTGACTTGACATCCATTTGATAAACTTTGAAGTCTTTGTGTAATGCGTAAGCTAAGAATAGACGAATGGATTCTAGTCTTGCTATTGGAGCAAATGTTTCGTCGTAATCTATACCTTCCTCTTTTCTGTATCCCTGAGCAACAAGACGAGCCTTGTTGCGGGTTACAGTTCCATGTTCATCCAACTTGTTTCGATAGACCCATTTAGTGCCTATCACTGACTTGTCGGATGGACGAGGAACGATGTTGGTCCCGAAGGGCTATACAAGTTTGTAGAAGGGGGGGTTGAATACAAACACACAGATTTTACTTTTCTAAATTGTTTATTGATAAATCATTAACAATTTACAGTTTTTTGCGGAACAAGATTAAGGATAAACCTAAATCTAAACAAGATGGAACACTAAGTTTCTTGCACTAAGAAAGAGAAGGAAATTACTAATAATAACCTATCTTAAGATAAGAAGATGATGAAGTTGTCCAGAGTTAGCAAGTTACTTCAAAATGAAGTGAGTTCGACTTCTTATATACTGCATGCATTTAATGCATGTCAGTTTACACTTTACACGTGGCAGCAGCTCATTGGTTGTATGTCATTGACCTTTGTAGACAACCTTAGTAGCCGCATGTTTGAACAGTGTAGTATCAGAGTGGTTGTACGATTTTAGACAATAAGGAGGTTCTTTTCTGACATATCGTACGGAGTCGTGCAAGGGTGGTTAAGACAAAAGTACTTTGTATGGAGGACTTCATGATCAACTTTTCGTTGATTCAGCGCTTCATCATTGTTTATCAGCGAATGATAAAGTTCAGCGATAGCTGAAGTCTTGTACTTGATACTTCACGTTGAGTGGACAAATCTGAGTCTTCGCTGATCCGCATCAGTTCATTAGGAGACTTGTCGCTGGTTCTTGAGCTTGATCTTCGATTTCAGCGTAGAACCTATGTTAACGTGAAACTTGTCTTCAGGGATCATAAGTAAATAACTAACTTATCAGCGATCACCATAAGTACTGAACAGGCTCAGAGCATTATGGTGAACAGTGTTCGCTGAATGTTTAATCTAAAGAGCGAGAGTTCCTATCAGCGGTACTGTAAGGTCTTAGTACTCATCAGCGATAGTGAAACTCTGATACATATTTACTTACAATTTTCACTAAGTATAAAGAGAGGGTCATTATCAAATCACTAAGGGTTTGGATCAACAATCTCCCCCTATTTGATTATGACATAGCAACAGAGAAAATTGCTATTTAATGAAAACATAAGGATAAAAAGAACTCATAAAATATTTGTCCCTTTTACTGTTTTCTTGGTTCTTTTCTGTACTGATGGAGTAAGGTACTTTCGCTGAAATCTTTCATTAAACTTCGTATCAGATTACAAAGGGAAGTGGAAAGATTACAAGTACAAGCGAAATAAATTACAAGTACAGAAGAATAACTGATACAATAGAAGAATTAGGCGATCCTATCAGCTTATAGAGGTTCTTCCTTAATGAGAAGTTCATCAAGGGTCTTTGATGTGGGAATCATCCAGTCAGGGACCGTTACTCCTTGATTTCTTTTGTTCAGCGCTTCTTCAAAGATCAAGGGTTTAAGATGTCGTGCCTGAATGTCATTCTTGAAGTCACACCAGTAGATGAGATCTTTCAGCTGTTCGATGGGAGTGATGGGAAGCTCAGAGATACGTTGAAAACGTTTTCGTCCATCATAGTCAATAAAGAATATCCCATAGGGTTCGCTTATGACTTTCCCAAGGATGAAAGTCTCACCAAGAGGAAGAGATGTGTCAAGTCCGGAAATGTCAGGTTCAGGACCAAGGACTCCAGCACGAGAAAAACCAATACCTGTTTTGTTCCGTATACGAGGACCATCATTTGAAGATTTTGACTTTTTCTTTGCAGAGGCCCTTCTTTTCTTTCGAGAGGAGGAGGAGGAGGAATATCCACACAAGAAGAGACTAAGTCGATCTGTTTGTTTATCAGCTTTTCAACATGATCCTTGTACTTAGATTGAGACTTCTGGATGGCTAATCTGATCTCCAACCATTCAGAGAGACCGTACTTCGTGATGGCTTCAGCATATAATTTTTCATACTGTCCATTCTCTCTGAATATCTTGATTTCAGCTATTGAAACTCTGAGAGTTGATCTTCCAGTGATGAGTACCTTGATGATTCTGGGAGGTCGATGTCTGAAGTGTACCTTTTCTTTGCACCAGATTAAGGTAGATTGTGACACAGTTCTCTTTTCTTCAGTGATCTTCTTGGCGTCTTCCCATAGCTGACATTGAACTTCGATTGGAGTTCTTTTCAGCTTGGGGTCTTTCACTGATTGTTGAGTAAGCTGGATGGCGAGTTCTCTGTCTTTTTCTTCAGCTTCTCTTCTTTCAGCGATTAACCTTTCAGCTCTGAGGTGATCCTTGTATTCCTTTTGAGAAAGTCTGAACTTTGGAGGAATGGAAGGAAGTTGATCACGCTTCAGAATGATTCGCTGAGCCTCAAACTTCTTTATTATCTCTTCTCTTCTTCTCTGATCCTCTTCACTTGGTTTTTAAGGAACCAAGGAAGGTCTGTTTGTATGAGAGAGCATCTGTTCTTCAGGTTCATCAGTCTTAGAGATCAAATCCAAGACTGGGATTATTTCTTCAGCAGCAGCTGGATGTACTTCAGAATCCTCATGCAGGGTAGAGGACTAGCTGAAACACAGCGATCTTATGAATAAGAACTTGGGTAGAACAGACAAAAGAGATGGGTTTAAGTAAATAGGCGTTTTGGAGAGTAGAGCTGATAAAGTTTATAGATAGAGGAGGGATGCAGTGCAAGGAAAATTTAGTGTACCTGACAAACCGGGTTTTCAAGCAAGATCGTCAGATTTTCATCGTCTTC
Source organism: Saussurea involucrata (assembly GCA_033807775.1). Classification (NCBI taxonomy): domain Eukaryota; kingdom Viridiplantae; phylum Streptophyta; class Magnoliopsida; order Asterales; family Asteraceae; genus Saussurea; species Saussurea involucrata. Next base: position 60,225,654 of record CM066313.1, on the reverse strand, counting down.
AGCGACACTTTTTCCTTTGCCCTTGTCAGCTTCAGACGCTGATGGCTTTGATTTGGTCCGCTCCCCTGAAGGTTCTTTTATCAAGATCCCTTTAAGAGCTTTAGTCCTCTGAGCAGGCTTGACGATAAAGGAGTCATCATCATCATCATCATCGTCATCATCACCCTTATCACCGGATGATGGTTCATCGTCAGAGATATACGCATGGATGGTTCTGTAGGTCCTGTTTCCATCATCCCTTGAAGAGTATCAGCTTTAGCTTCTGGAGGAATGACGGTTGTTCCAGTGATCGCAGTGATAACTGGATTAGAGACCAATAGAGTAGAGAGAGAAGCGAAGGTTGAGAGAGTTTGTTGGGTGCGGGGTTCAGCGTTGGATCCGCTGAGAATTACTTCTTCAGTCTTTTGAGAGACTGAAGGAGGTTGGGTAGGTTCCAAGTTTATAACTTCAACGTTTAGAGATACTGAAGTTGGGATGGAATGGGTGGCTTGATCAGCTGTGGCAGAGTGTACCACTGAACTTTCCTTCATCTCTTCAAGATGAGCTGAGGAGTCTTCAGCAAGAGATTGCTGGGGTTTCTCCTTGGTTATCTTAGTTCTTTTGGAGCTAAGTGGGGTAGATGAGTGTTTCCTTTTATGAGACGGAATGGAGGTTGCAGCTTGGGTATCAGCGATGGGTTTGTCCGCTGAAGGAGCTGTAGAAGTAGAAGAATAAGGAGGATTTAGAAGAGTTAAGAGTGTAGAAAGACGTACCTTGTTTTCCACCGGCTTGAAGTCGAGTACTTTAGGGCCAACCTGAGAGAGTTTCAGGTCACCCTCTTTTGGGTAGCTGTCCTTCAGGCCTGTTTGGAAGACGGCGCTGATGAATCTGGGATAAGGAACCCATGATGGTCGGTCAGCGACAAAGTCTACTCTGATTACTAGATCATCGTAGATTATCGATGCCCAGTCTATATGTAGACCTTTCAGCAATGCATATCCCATTGCTTGTTGAGGTTGAGCGGCTTGGTCAGAGGAGCCGGTCTTTGCAGTCATGCAGCTTATCAAATGAGCGAAGATGAAATTCATCTCGCTGGGCATTTTTGATTTCTTGATGAGGGTCAGCTTCTTTTCAGGCTTCTTGTCCCTCCCAGTTTCCCATACATAGCCCATTGCATCGAAGAATGCAGTGAAGGGTTCCCTATCTGAATGTTTCTTGTGGTCAGGGAGAGGAACAAAAGGTTTTTCTTTTGTGACAATGGGAAGGCTCAGGGCTTTGCGGATAATGGCAAGGGTGATCTTTATAGTGACAAAATCAGTATCACAGAGGATGCAGTCAATTGTCTTTGAGGAGTCTTTGGTTGATGGTAGCTGAGAGTGTCTGGCAGAATACCAGCACTGAGAAAGTAGTAGCTGATGTGCAGGAGGTGTTATTGTCAGGGCTGTCGAAAGGCAACAGTTTTTCAGGAAATTCACAACATCATTCAGATGTGTGACTTGCTTTCGAGGAGGAAACTCGAAAAGCGCATAGAGGTTGTTTGACTTTGTCCAATCAAGTTCTTCAAGAGTGAACTTGACCTGAGGAGCCTTGGTGATTTCCAATTCCTCAGCGGCAACAACAGCAATGTTCTCAGCGGTAGGAATGTCAGCAGATGCCATTTCTGTATTATCAGTTCAACCAAAGATATAACAAATAAGAATAATCTTAATGTGGAAAGATTTTCCAATAAGATGGTTCGAATTTTGTCCATTTCATTCAGACAAAAATGTGTTAATGAAGATTAGGGTTTTTCTTGGTTTTGAAAAAGAAATGCAAACCCATTAAAAGTCTTGTTTTCCAGTTTCCTTTGAGATTCTGGAAAAACGTATGAAGAACAAGTTTAAGATTTTGCATTTAAACTTGAAGAACAACCATGAAAGGTTGTGTTCATAAAACCATGAAAGAAATGATTTCATTTTTGAAAAAGTTCTTTTGTTTGATCTTGTAAAAACAAAGAATAAGATCATAAACAAGTAATGTAGGTAAATAACTGTTGGTTCCCGTTTTGTTTATACAAGATTGTCAGTTCTATTAGTTCGAGTTTATGTTTGATGCGGAAGCGTATTTGAAGAACTAACAGATATGTTTGATAGATTTAGAACACACAATATAAAGAAACAATAATCAGAATATGATATCTCAAAGTTTACTGAGTTTCAATATATAGCAAGAACAGATTTAAGAACAGTGAGTATGCAAAGCTTTGGACAGATATGACTTTAAATGTGCATAAGCTATGAGTTATTGTGTTGATTTCTCATTAGGAAGAACTAAACATTAGTCTTCCTTTTATAATACTCTAAGGGGACCATAAAGCATGAGCTACTGTTTAGAACGGACGGCATGAATAGTAGAACGGATGGCATGAACAGTTGTACGTTATGTTTTGCATTAAATGCCGTAGACGTCTATGTTGTACTAAGCCCTATTGAGTCCACTGAGAGTTTGACACGTTGAAGTTGGACAGGGCATGCTGCCATGCAAGTTGATGAACAGGTCAGGAACAGTAGCAAGATATTATAAATATCTTCCAAGTCTTCAGTGAGGACCGCAGAGGCTCTGTAAAGGGTTACAGAGGTTCTGCGGTCTGGTTCCTCTGTAAAGTAGTCTTCACTGGATTCCGAGTCTTTGGTCTTCTTTGGTTGTACGACAGATGTTCTATAGGACGCCTCTGTAGCTTCTTGACCTTGATCTCTCGGTAAGTTCTGCAGAGCCTCTATAAGAGGCTTTCTTCACTTAGCCTATTTTTCACCACTTCTAAATATTTCTACGATTAGGAAGATTGAAGCTAACAATCTCGCCCTAAGTAGTGAAAAATAAAAATTTGACATTTGAAGTACTCTAGGCTAAGTTAGATAAGACAGAGGTTAAACAATACCTCGAAAGTTCTTTCATTTAGAAATATGCCAGAGGCATTTTACATTTGAGTATAATGAAAGATTAAAAATGGTCTACAGAGATTGGTTGTTTGAGAATCAGATGTTGGCGTCTTTGAAATCGTTGTAGCTTCTGTTGTCTCTTCTGACTTCTCTGATCTCGTTGTAGAAACTGATGCAGAGTTCTCTTAAGCGGATTGTAGCATCAATCTCTCTGATGAAGGTATCTGCAGCGTCTCTATCCATTTGCTCAGTATCTCTGTATTTTACAAGGTTTGCTCTGAACCTGTTCAGAGTATTGGTTGCGTACTTCTGACAGTCCATGGTCACAAAAAGTTTGACTTTACCTTGTGGGTTTTGAAATACTAACCCGAACCTTGATTCTGTAATGATTGAGTTGGGCACGGCGTCAGGTGGGCAGCGATCCTCTGGTGGTCGTAGATTCAGATGTTTGAGACCAAGATCCTTTCCCAGCTGAAAGTCTGTCAGACTTTAGATCAGAAGCTTTTCCCTCATTGCTTTTCTCAATACTTGACAGGCTCTGGTGTTTGGCTCTGTGTTGTAGTTGTCCTTCGTCCATTGCAGAAGGTCAGGTAGATAATAGGGATTCAGATTCCTTAGGTCAGCATCAACGAAGGTGGTTTCTGAATTGTTTACCCTTCTGACTCTGTAAAGATTGTACCTGACCCTTGGATAGGTTCTTGTAAAGGATTACCTACAGAATATTACCTTTTTGATCTTGTGGATTGAGAAGACGTCTGCTCTGGATCTTGGCTTTGTCCTGGTGAAGACGTTCTCAAATTCTTCTCTGATCTTTGGATCTGTCACATGATCTGTTGGATGATTGGTCTGAAAGGATTGTTTATAGAGATATTTGTATACCACTTCTTCCATTTCTTCTTGTGTTGGACCTGGTTGTGGTACTTGTCTTCTGAGACTCTCCATCTTTCGAACAATTTCTGCAGCTCTACCTGTTAGAGGAATGTCTGACAGAGGATTCATTCCATATGCCCAGTCCTCTTCTTCAGGCTTTGGAGTTTGGAAGGCATCAAAGGCGCTCTTCATCAATTTCTCTGTAGGCTTGGGCAATGATTTCTTTTTCTTGGGCTCTTCTGTCAGTATTGCTTTGCCCTTGTCTTTGGCTTTTGGAGGTGCAGAACCTGTTGCTTCTGTAGGTTTGGGTGTTGGTGCTTCTGTTGGAATGATGGGGGTTGCCTCTGTAGGTTTTGACACTTGTGTTTCAGAAGGCTTTTGTGGCGATGGTTCTGTTGGCTTGATTGGCTCTATAACCTCTGTTGAAGGTTCTTTGGTGACTTCTTCTGTGAGCTTGGTTTCTGTTGGTTGAGGAGGAGCATCAAATCGTTTAGCTTGTTTGAAGGCGTTTATGAATTCCATCCTTCTCAGAATGAAGGTGGCAGAGCGTTTTTGCCTTGGCGGTTTGTGCGCGATCGATTTCTTCCTTGGGTAAGATTTTGGTCGGTTTGTTGTTGGAGAGGGTTCTTCTTCTGAAGAGGTTAGAAGTTGTACTTCTTCTATGACTTTATCATCTTCTCCAAACGATGTAGTGAATTCCACAGAGGTGGGTGTTGCCTCTGTGGTCTTTTGAGCTTCTGTTGCTCCAGGTTGTTCGGTTGTTGAAGGGGTTTCTTCCAAGATTATTACCACATGGGTGGTTGTTGCCTCTTTTGTTTGTTGAACTATTTCCGGTACTTGGGTTTGTTCAGCTGTTGATTCCACAGAGATGGGTGTTGTCTCTGTGGTCTGTTGAGTTTGTTGTTGTTGGGTTTGTTCTGGAGGAGCTTGGCTGATTGGTTCTGCTGCGATTGGCGAAGCTGGTAGACGTCTACTGGTAGCTTTTTCCCTTGGTTTCTCCCCCTCAGGATGATCTGATGGACCAGGATGGTCATCATCAGAGTCATCCTGACCCTTATCAGAAGTACCCTCTGCTCTGCAAGAAGCTTTGGGTTTCTTTGGTAGTTCTGCTCCTGCGGCCATCAACTTTGCGCATACTTCATCACAGAGTCCGATTAGAGTTGCAAGCTCTGCTTCGGTGTTGAAGCGCATTCTGCTGACAGTTGCTCTGAATTCTTTTACGTAGTTTGCATTTGCAGTAGTGAAGGAGACGATGACTTCTGTGACTTGGTTTATCACATTCTGCCCGAGCTCTGTTAGCTGTGCGCTGGTCATGTAGTCTTTAGGCTGCATCATCACAGTGTTGCGCATTGCTTCTTCTTGTACGTGTTTTAGGGCGTTCTGTAGATCTGCAGGTGTAATGCCCTTTGCTTTGTTGGATTGCTTATTCATTTGTTCAAGGAAATGTTTGACTGATTCCTTGAACGCAGAAGTTGCGGCTATCCCGAATTCTTTAGCGGCAGAAGTGGCTGTTTGTGTGGCAGTTGTTTCCCCAGAGGACTTCATCTGGGTGATGGCGGATTTCACTTCTATGGACAGACTGTCCATTTTGGTGTTCAGATCTAGTAAGGCCGTCGATGTTGTCTCTGCAAAAGATTTGAAAGAGCTTTGCAACTCTTTCATGGTTTGGTTCACAGAGGTGACAAGGGTTTGGAACTCATCCCTTGATACTTGTGTCCCTGGTGTAACCTCTGGAGGAACACATTCGTCTCCAGAGTGAGTCCCTGCTCCTGGGACACCTTCGTTCACCCTTGTTTGTACGTTGGGGGTGGAAAGATTTCCATCTGATATTCGAGAAGAAACCTGAGTTTCGATCTCTACAGAAGTTCTGTGAAGAATAGTGTCCAAATCCACTCCAGAGGTGGGTATCGGAATTTTCTTCTGTTGACTCGGAGACTTGTCTAGAGTCTCTTCGTCTTTGTGCTCACTACTTCTCTCTGAAAGAAGTTTTGGCCCTATATTGTGCGTGGCAGAGGAAACGAATTCATCTGTTAGATGTTCTAGTGTGATCTGGGGCGATGAATCACGAACTATAGGTGAGTCTCTTTGAGGAGACTCCCTAGGAATGGATTCCCCGGTTTCTGTGGGCGCAGAGGTTGAAAGAATAACCTCTGGCTGGATGGGTTGGGTTTGGATCGAGCTGTGCTGCTCTTTTTCAATAACTCCTTCTGCAGCTAGACCTACAGAGTTAGATGTGTGGGTTGCACTGGGAGTTGGTTTTGGTTGTGTGCCTCTATTAATTTAGGCATCTTTTCTTGTTTCTTCCTCTGTTAGGCATCCAAACACTACTTCATTATTTATCATTTCAGTCTCTGTCACTATCCTATGGCTTGGTGCTTCTTCCCTAACTTCTGTTGCAGTTCCTGCCTCTGTGACTAAGAAGTCGTAGATTGGATGAGAGCCGTATAATTGCATGACATGTGGATGATAGAGACCTTTTCGTATTTGGTCAGCTTCTTCTTCATCTGAATCTACCTCTATCCTTGTCTCCCTCGTTTCAGATGGTTGATCTCTGGGGGTTTGATCATCTTCTTGCAGATTGGTGTCAATGCCAGAGATAGAGAAGTCTTGTTCTTCTGTGGTGCGGTGGTCAAGTGGTTCTGCCGTCCACCCAACTGTATTTAGGGTGTTGGCAATTTCAGGGTTTTGAAGGAAATCGTTTAAGCTACCTTGATGAGCGAATCGATCTGGGGATTGATAAGGTGATTGATAACCCTCTTCTGTAACTTCGACTTCTGCATTCTGTTCTTCTGCAGTTTCTTCGACCCGGGTTTCTGCGATCTCTTCTTCAACCACTTCTGCAGCTGCCTCTTCTGCGATGGTAACCATTTGATCAAGTGATTTTCCATGCTTCTTTTTGGTCTTCCTCCTCTTGGGTTTTGGTGCCCCTTCTTCTGTGGGTTTCGATTTTCTTTTCTTTTGTTTTGGAGAAGAGGGTGGAGCAGAGGAGCCAACTTCTGTGGCACGAGGAGGTGAAGATTGAGCTTCTGCAATGTTTGTAGAGGTGCCTTCTGCAGTTTTCCTCTTCTTTGTTTTTGGGGTAGAGGCAGAGGCTTTAGAAGAAGACTTCTTTCCCATGAGCTCGACACGTTTGGCTATGAAACTAAGTTGGATTGCCATGTGTTTTGCTAGTTTCTGCTCCTCTGCTTCTGTAGAGAGGGGTTCTACAACCATTGTTCCTAGGGGGACACCTAAACGCGGGGGTGTCATAGGACTCGGTTTTGGAGTTCTATGATCGCGTATATACTCTAACTTAAGGGTTTTGTCCTTGGCGTAGCTCAGAAGCCTTTTTGACAGAGGTCTGCAGTGGGTGTAGCCTTCTACATGATCGGTGGGGATGTTTTTGTTCATTGGGAACTGTTTGGGAGTCAGCCCTTCCATTGGCCAGTTCTGTATCATCAACAGAGGTTCGAACAGGACTCCCAATATCTTTTGGAATTGCAGAGGTGGTAGAAATTTAGGATCGTTCTCTTTTACCCTTATGGTGTTGTTCTTTCTGTCAATTGTATTGATGATCTCCTGCAACATGATGGTCGCGTAATCGAGTGGGAGATCGTAGTAGACCCCATACATGATGGTCAAGATCTGATGCGAGCTCTAGTCAATGCTGCCTATCTTCCCTGTCAGGCATCTGTTGAGGATCGAAAACAAGGTGTTCCACAGAGGTGGTAGTCTGCCTCTGCGGAAGTCATTTCTATTCCTAAGGTGGGTGTTGTACCCAAGCATTTCTACAAAACGACAGAGCTCGTCGTCTGTTGGTTGATCTGCATATTTCTTCAGTCCAAGAAGACCCCTAGTTGGTAGGTTGAACTCAAGTGAGAACATTGTTCTATTAAACTTGATTTCCAAATGTTCAGATTTGTCTGGCTTTGAGATGTACCCTTTGATAAGAGAATCATCTTTATCATATCGGCAACTTTGCCAAAACTGGTTCAAATACCTAACATGTATTTTCTTTGGGTTTCTTGAAAGTAAAGGGAAGAGGAAATGATTTTCCATGATGTTTAGAAGAAGGGCATGGGCTTCGCCGAAAGCAGTGGGTGAGGGGACCAAGTAGCAGTTATGTGACTTGAATGGTAGTACCTTTTCGAAGTGTTCCTTTGCGATAAAGTTTTGAAGATGGGTGGTCGGAGCAAAGTCTGCTGAGTCGCCGGAATCTTCTTTTCGATATTTTTGGCGAGGTGGGGGTTTTCTGAATGTTCAGAATGAGCAGGTGAATGTTCTGGTGAGTTCGCTGGAGAGTGAGCAGGGGAGATAACTTGAGAAGATGAAGCCATTTGGTAAGAAGAATAAGATGCTTGCAGGTTTTTACAGGGTTTTGCCGGAGAAGAAATGAGAGTTCGTAAAGGTTTATAAGAGGGTAAGCTTGGGTTGTATAGGTGTGTAAAACAGTAGAATTCGAAAGGGTAAAAAGATATGGCAATGGATAAATATTTGGAATCCGTACTCGAGTTAGAACGGCGGGTTCAACTTTCCATAGGAAACGTTCCATGTACGCCCAATGAAAATGAGACACGTAGGCCATGTCAGAGGATGACAGGACGTCGTGCGCGGCCCATTAATGCTAGGCGCGTGGGGGTTGTTCTTAGCCACATGAATTTCACTCTCAGAAGCTCTGTGATTTTGAAAATCTTGATGTTCATCCCTCTCTCATATATCTCATTGTTATCATGACTCTGTAGGTTCTTCTTTAACCAAAACATTTGTAAAGGTATTGGAGAGGATCGATAGGATTTTAGTGAAGAATTTTTACTCTGAGGTTTTGTGGCTCTGTTGGAACTTGCAGAAGCTCTGTCAGGGCCAGCACAAGCTCTATGATGGAAAAATTCTCATATCTAAATTTCTATGAAACTTTTTGATCATCCAAGTTTTGATTTGTTTTAAGAGTTGATTTTCGGACATATTTGAAAGTTGGTGTCCAAGAAAACTGTTATGGAAAAAGTTTTGTTCGAGAAGATCATGGTGTGTGTATTTGTGCGTATTCGGTTTCCGAGATGACATTCCAAAAGATCGATAGAGGTTAAATTTGCTATTACAGAGCATATTTCTGGCAGAGCCTCTGTTGAGCTCAGCAGAGTGTCTATGACCTCAAATTTCTCATAACTCAAATTTTATAAAACTTTTTGATCTTTTGATTTTTGAAATGTTATCTACAGTATATTTAGGACATATTTGACAATTTGTGTCCCAGAAAACTGTTTTTAAAAAACCTTTTGTACGAGAGACATACCTTTTGGTTCTTCTTTTCTCGGCAGTGATGTCTGACTTCTGTCGATATAGATTCATCGACACTCTTCTTTGGCTCCCCCTTGAAAGATTAACCTCTGTAGATCATTTCAAGGTCCCTTTTGCTCCCCCTTGATCTAATCACCTCTGTAGATCAAGTAATTTCCTTCTGCTCCCCCTTGACCTATGCTTGTATCAAAATAGGATAAGTTTTGCATAGTACATAGGTCATGTTTACCAGAGGTTCTGTAGGGTTCGTCAGAGGTTCTGAGCAGACCCACATAAGCTCTGTGATTTCAAGAACTATTTAAGATTAAGAATTTACATACAGAGAAATCAATCAAAGCAATTAGTAAAGTAATAGAAATATATACATATTTACAGAAGATAAAGCTATACTTACAGAGGATTTTCACGTCATATTAATCATTCCTAACTTACCCACCAAGAAATTGAATCTTTTCTCGTCTAATGCTTTGGTGAATAAGTCCGCGAGTTGGTATTCTGTGGGCACGAAACTCATCTCGATTGTACCGTATTCAACATGATATTTCAAGAAGTGGTACCTTATATCAATATGCTTGGTTTTTGAATGTTGCACAGGATTGGCAGAGATGGCAATGGCACTTTTGGAATCACAGAAGATGGGTATCTTTAGTAGGATGTGGCCGTAGTCTTTTAGCTGAGTTTTCATCCACAGAACCTGAGAACAACAGCTAGCAGCAGCAACGTATTCAGCTTCTGCCGTAGATGTTGAGACACAATTCTGCTTCTTGGAGGTCCAACTGACTAGTTTACCACCTAGGAATTGACAACTCCCAGAGGTACTCTTTCTGTCGAGCATGCATCCTCCATAGTCTGAATATGTATAAGCTTTAAGACAAAAACCAGAGTTCTGTGGATACCAGAGACCGAGATTTTTGGTCCCCTTTAGGTATCTAAAGATTCTCTTAACAGCATCATAATGTGATTTATTAGGATTAGCTTGATAACGTGCATAAAGACATGTTGCATGCACAATGTCAGGTCTGCTAGCAGTTAAGTATAACAGAGATCCAATCATGCCTCTGTAGAGAGTGCATTCTACAGAGATGCCTTCTGGATCTAAGAATAACTTATTTCCAGTGGCCATTGGAGTTTTCATGGCAGAGGTATCCGAGAGGCTATACTTAGAAAGAATGTCAGAGATATATTTGGCCTGATTTATAAAAATTCCCTTTGATGATTGTTTGACTTGGAGTCCGAGGAAGAATGTTAATTCTCCCATCATACTCATTTCAAACTCACTCTGCATGAGTTTTTCAAAACTTTTGCACTCTTCTGTATTAGTAGACCCAAAAATTATGTCGTCCACATAGATTTGTACAAGCATTATTTCACTGTTTTTACGTTTATAGAATAAGGTAGTATCTGTTGTACCTCTGCCGTAGCCATTGACTAGAAGAAAGGTAGAAATTCGTTCGTACCATGCTCTTGGAGCTTGTTTCAGTCCGTACAGAGCCTTTTCAAGGTAGTATACATGCCTTGGGAACTTTGAGCTTTCAAACCCTGGTGGCTGATTTACGTAAACCTCTTCTTGGATTTCACCGTTGAGAAAAGCTGATTTTATGTCCATCTGATAGGCTTTAAAGCCTCTGTGGGCTGCGAAGGCTAAGAATATTCTTATTGCTTCGAGCCGTGCGACAGGGGCAAAAGTCTCATCGTAGTCTATGCCTTCTTCTTGTCTATATCCCTTGGCCACTAGTCGTGCTTTGTTTCTGATGACCACTCCATCTTCATCCTTCTTATCTCTGTAGACTCACTTAGTCCCAATGGCCTATTTCCCTCGTGGTAGAGGTACTAAAGTCCATACTTTGTTGCGCTCAAACTGCAGAAGCTCTTCTTGCATGGCGTCTACCCAGTTTGGGTCATCTAGGGCTTCAGAAATCTTCTTTGGTTCTATCACACTAATAAAATTTGTAAAGAAACAAAAATTAGCAGTGGCAGACCTGGTTTTTACCGAGTCAGAAGGTTCGCCGATTATTTGTCTTGTAGGATGGCTTTTTGTCCACTGAGTTGTGCGTGGATGGTGGTCACCAATGTCATCGAATCTTTCTTTAGAGGCTTCTTGTTGTTCTTCTTCTTCTTGTGTATCATCTGTCGTAGTGCGTGCCTTTATAGTTGATCCTACAGTTTGTGGAATGATTGGTATGAGTGGTGGTGGAGTTTGTTCCTCTGAGGATGTATATACTGGGTCCTCTATATCCTCTGTAATTGGTTCCTCTGTGGATTGTGGAGTTTGTTTTTCAGCAGCTTCTGTGGTCGTTTTCCTTGGTGTTTCATCTTCTGCAGTCTCTTCCTCGACATTTGCATCTGTAGCATTTACAGAAGAAGATGAAGCATTATTTGGACCAGTTAGAGTCATACCTGTAGGATTTTGACCGACAGAAGATGGTTCTGCAGAAGCTCTGATGGTTCCAACAGAGGGATCAATGTCATCGTGGAACATCTCTAAAAATAGAAGATTTAAGTCTTCTTTCGTTTGCGAGAGGCCAGAGGATTTCCCTTTAAGTCCGAGTTCTGAACTGATTTGCTCAAAAGTCTTTTTGAATGAATCATCAAAAGAAACATTGATGCTTTCTACGATTTTGCGAGACCTTGTAAGGAATGCTCTGTATGCTTTGGAAGTGGCAGAGTATCCAATGAATTTGCCTTCGTCAACTTTTACCTCAAACTTTCCTCTGGAATCTCTGTCGTTTAGAACAAAGCATTTACATCCGAACACATGGAAAAATTTGATGTTTGGCCGCCTTTTGTTGATCAATTCGTAAGGAGTCTTGAGGTGTCTTTTCACAATGGTTGAACGATTCTGTGTATAACAAGCGGTAGAAATCGCTTCTGCCCAAAAGTTCATCGGTAATCCGCATGCTGATAGCATAGCTCTTGCGGCCTCCACGAGCGTTCGATTCTTTCTTTCGATACGCCGTTCTGCTGTGGAGTGCGTGCGGCAGAGAAGTTCTGTGATAGTCCTTCTGTAGAAAGATAGGCTTCAATGACAGAGTTTTTAAATTTTGTGCCATTGTCACTTCTTAACTTCTGTATTCTGCATTCATAAAGAACTTGGATTCTTTTCATTAGATTAATCAAGATAATTGGAACATCTGATTTCTTTCGAACAAATTCAACCCATGTGAAACGCGAATACTCATCAATTAAGACAAGTATGTATTTCTTGCCACATAGGCTCTGTATGGCAATGGGACCGCAGAGGTCGACATGAAGCATGTATAGAGGCCTAGTGCAAGACACATCTGTTTTGCCTCTATGGGAAGCTCTTCTGAGTTTTCCCATTGCACAGGTAGAGCAGAAGTGATCCTTATTAAATTTAACATTAGGCAAACCTTTAACTAGATCAAGTTTTACCAGTTTATCCAAGGTGTGAAAGTTCAAGTGACAGAACATGTTATGCCATAACCAGGCTTCTTCACTCTTGCAGGCTACAAGGCAAACTTTGTCCTTGGATTTTGAACTAAAATTCATTAGATACAGATCACCTCTTCTTTTGGCTCGCAGAAGTTCCATTCCTGTGTGTTCACTTTGCAGAGAGCAGAAAGTTCTTTTGAATAACACATCGAATCCTGTATCACAGAGTTGGCTTACACTGAGTAGGTTGTGTTTAAGGCCATCCACATATGCAACTTTGTATATAGAGACGTTTTATTTCTTTATGACTCCATAGCCTTTGATGTGTCCCTTCTTGTCGTCTCCATAAGTTACAGATCCACCATCGTGTGTTTCTTTGTACGTGGATAGTAAACTTCTGTCGCCAGTCATGTGCCTTGAGCATCCGGAGTCAAGATACCAAATTGGCACATACCGCTTATGTAAGACAATCACAGAGACTTAGGTACCCATATCCACATGGGTCCAATATTGTTAGAATTTTTCAAGTTTGCCTTAGCATTCTTGAAATACATTTTATCTTTTGCAGAAGAATCAGATTGTTTCTCTTTAGGTTCTGACTTTGGAGTTTGAGTTTTAGTGGAGAGTAAGCAATCTGGACTTGAGAAGTGATTATTCAATTTGAACATAAGATCAAAGCAATGACAGTATTGAATATGAGACGTGATTTGTTTGAACTTTTCATTGAATTTATTGAACTGAGCCACAGAGGCATTACATTCTTTCTTAACATTAGATTTCCTATTACAAGAAGATCTATGAATACTAGAATGTTGTTTGCAAAAGCCTTGTTTAGATCCATCCTTCTGTGAGTCTCTTCTGTGGTGAACATCTTTCTTCACTATCACAGAGGAAAAATATTTGTTAACTTTAGGCCATTTTCCCTTTTGTTTCCAAGTGGGATTCTCTTTAATTTGCCTAGGTTTTGAAAATTTTGAACTTTTAGGATTTACAGAGGTCTTCTTCAGATTTTCAAGCTCTATAGTGGTTTTGGCTTGTATACACATGTTGAGAAAATCTGGACAGATAAGGATCTCTGTGATTTTCTCTTTTGGAGAAATGGTTCTGTTAAGAACCTCAGAGGAGAATTTAACATCCTCTGTGTCACAGTGAACTATCCCTGATTTAGAATCAGTCTCTGAGTCGTCAGAGGATGAATCGTCCTCATATACAGAGGTTAAGTCATCTCTTTCGACAGAGGCTGGATTTTCTGAGCATGTGTCGTACGAGCTTTCTTCCACTGTAGAATAACTTTCATAGATGGCAGAGGTTTCTGATAAGATCTCTTCAGCGAAAATTTGATCTACATAAGATGTACAGAGATTTTCTAAGACATTTGATTTCCAAACTTCCAAAATTTCCTTTTCAATTGTTTCTTTAAGTTTTTCTTCTGAAAAGGTGGGTTTAAACTCAGGAGCTTCTGCCGATAATTTCTTTTCGACATTTATCATACAGACAAAAGCGACCTGTGTTTGAGTCTCTGGTTTACCAAACTTAAAGATACCAATCTGATCTTGTGTTTTCAGATATTTCTTTGGTTTGGTTCCTCTATTGACAGAGGTTGAAGATGATGAATCTGTGTTTTCAAACCACACATTGATCATCTTCGTATGTTTCCTCAAGTGAGGTTCCACAGAGATTTTAACCCTTTTACTTACAGAGAGTAAGTTTGGAAAGTTTGGTTTGTTTGTTTTTCCTAAAACAAATAGAGAAGACAGTGGTTTTAGTCTTTTATTTTCAACACCTAGGGTAATATCACTGTACCCGATACCTCTTCTTCCTATTTGGGAGTTTACCTTTTCATACACCTTCTGTGCATCTTTATAGTTTTTAAGTAAAACTTCTATTCTTAGAAGATCTTGCCAAAGTACCTCTCTCTCTCTTTGAAAGTATTCTTTGAGAGCTCTTATGTCTGTTGTTTCACTCCTAGAAACTGAAAGTTCTTTTGTTTTGATTTTTAGAGCAGAGGTTAATTCAGAAATTTGCCTTTTTAAAGGATCTATATTTTTGTTCCAATACTTTTCTACTCTTTCTTTTTCTTCAAAAATTTTGATTTTTTCTTGAGTGAGAAGCCTTACTTCTCTCTCATTAAAGGTGAGTCTTTTCTGAATGCTTTCATTTATCTCTTTTAGTTCAATCAGTTCAATGTTAAGTTTAGATAAATCATCATCTACAGAGTTAGTACAAGAGGTAGAGTTTAAAGTGGATACCTCAGTGTCAGTGCCAGAGTCGACTTCTACCATTCCACAGAACAGGGCATTGGTGGTGTATTCATCGTCAGAGGTAGAGTCTGACTCGAAGTCCTCCTTGTTCGCCTCAGAATGCCCTTGGTTCGCCATTAGGGATTTTTGCGCATAATACTCAGCCTTCTTTTTGTAAAAAGCTGAGTCCTTCTGTGGGCGATTTGGTCTACTTCTGCATTCATTTGCGAAATGGCCTGGCTTGCCGCAATTGAAACAACCTTGGGAGGTGTTTCCAGCTCGGTCGTCGGACTTCTGTCGGTCTCCACCTTTCTCCGTTCGGCATTCGTTTGCGTAATGACTAGTCTTACCACATTTGTAGCATTCTTATGTGTGGTTTACCTTGTCATCTGACCTCTGTTGGTCATTTCCTCTGTAGTTTCTGTCGCTCGACCTCTGTTGTCATCATTTATGTAGTCGGACCTCTGTCGGTCACTCGATTCTTCTCTTCTTCCATCATCTCTTCTACTGCTCTGGTTGTTTCTGCC
Organism: Saussurea involucrata; assembly: GCA_033807775.1. Lineage (NCBI taxonomy): Eukaryota > Viridiplantae > Streptophyta > Magnoliopsida > Asterales > Asteraceae > Saussurea > Saussurea involucrata. The sequence goes on along the minus strand of CM066313.1, from coordinate 60,210,453 downwards.
ATATCGATCATTTCCAGAACTCCTTTGGTTACCTCTGAACTCCCTTGTCAATAGAGCCAATGATTTAGCTAATGACGCAAGGGTTATCTCTTCCTCTATCAACTCGTCTTCTTCGCTATCAACCATCACTATCTTCTTCTTTTCCTTCTTCTTCTCCTCTGTTGCTCTCTCTTTTCTCGGTGTCTCTGCAGCCTCTGTTGATTTACTAACCAATGCGTATGGTGCAATGGTTAGTGTTTTAGCCTGTGCTATTTGAGGCTCTTATGCGGCTAGTGGTCCATAGAGATCAGAGAGTGTCCAGGAGTATAGATCTTGGTTTGTTTGTAAAGACATAGACAATTGAAGCCACTCATCATTCAGGCTCTTTAGAAACATGACGTTATTTTCTTCCGAGGTTCTGTGAATGCCAGACTTTCTGCATTTGTTTATGAGAGAGTTGAACCGGTCGTATGTTGTTTGCAGATATTCTGTTGCAGAGGCTCTGAAGGCATGATATTCATTTATGTATTGTGCCCTTCGGTTCTTCTGCGTTTTAGCACCCCCTTCCATCTGTCTTTCTAATTCTTTCCAAAGATCGTGCGCTGTTTCGCATGCATCTAGGGATTGAAAAAGTTCGTTGTGGATAGCCATGATCAATATTCTTTTTGTTTTCTGTGCAACTTCATCTTCTGCCTTATCTTCATTTGACCATTCTCCTTTTGGCTTAGGTTTTTGATGTTCAGGGATTTCAGGAGATTCAGCAGTAGCTGGTATACGTGGCATAGTTATCATAGGAACTGGAGGAGGATTGTAAAGATATTGTGTGAGAGTTTTTTCAGTACCCTCAAAGAAATGAACCATTCTTATCTTCCATTGAGGATACTCATCTCGAAGGAGAGTAGGGGGTTTGGTTAATGAGCCAGCAGTGAAAAAGTTATTGGCATTTGTCATTGTAAGAGTTTTTCAGGGGTTCAGAAAGGATAAAATGATGAAAGATTTATGAGTATGAAGATCTGGAAGGATTTCTGGGTAATAAATAATATCCAGAAGTACTTTAATGGTGTTCTAACCTGGAAAAATAGTTTCTATCAGAATATCACGTTTGAATGAATCGAAAAGTGATAGGAAAACATAAACTTTTTAACGTGATGAAGAGTAGGTTAAAAACAGAATGAAATCTATCAATAATGTTGTCAAACGAGGATCACTTGATATTGAAAATCAAGGAACGCTCTGATACCAATTGTTGGTTCCCGTTTTGTTTATACAAGATTGTCAGATCTATTAGTTCGAGTTTATGTTTGATGCGGAAGCGTATTTGAAGAACTAACATATATGTTTGATAGATTTAGAACACACAATATAAAGAAACAGTAATCAGAATATGATATCTCAAAGTTTACTGAGTTTCAATATATAGCAAGAACAGATTTAAGAACAGTGAGTATGCAAAGCTTTAGACAGATATGACTTTAAATGTGCATAAGATATGAGTTATTGTGTTGACTTCTCGTTAGATTCTTGTTAGGAAGAACTAAACATTAGTCTTCCTTTTATACTACTCTAAGGGGACCATAAAGCATGAGCTACTGTTTAGAACGGACGGCATGAATAGTAGAACGGATGGCATGAACAGTTGTACGTTCTGTTTTGCATTAAATGCCGCAGACGTCTATGTTGTACTAAGCCCTATTGAGTCCACTCAGAGTTTGACACGTTGAAGTTGGACAGGGCATGCTGCCATGCAAGTTGATGAACAGGTCAGGAACAGTAGCAAGATATTATAAATATCTTCCAAGTCTTCAGTGAGGACCGCAGAGGCTCTGTAAAGGGTTACAGAGGTTCTGCGGTCTGGTTCCTCTGTAAAGTAGTTTTCACTGGATTCCGAGTCTTTGGTCTTCTTTGCTTGTACGACAGAGGTTCTGTATGACGCCTCTGTAGCTTCTTGACCTTGATCTCTCGGTAAGTTCCGCATAGCCTCTTGATCTCTCGGTAAGTTCCGCATAGCCTCTATATGAGGCTTTCTTCACTTAGCCTATTTTTCACTACTTCTAAATATTTCTACGATTAGGAAGATTGAAGCTAACAATAACAAGAGTATTAACCTTGTTCGTTGAAGAAGAAGAAAGATGAACAGTTTCTGGATATTTTGATAGCTCGAAATGCAACAGTAAATCTTTCTTGCTTGGAGGAGAAGTTTTTCGCGTAAAGGAAAAATATAAACCAAGAATGTGTTTATATAGTGAGATTAGAGAGAGAAAATCTTGAACGGGAAAAGAATTTCATCATGACACGGACACGTGTTTGCATTTGATTGGAAGGTAAACGAAACGTGCAAACGTGTGTCAGAAAAAAACGTGCCAGGGCTTATCCGTTGCGATGACGCCACAACTGTCCCTTCATATTCTAGGATGTCTCTGAGGTTTTGAAAAACTCAGGGACACTTTTGAAAACTTGAAGCACTGAATAGAAATATCAGTGTTGGTTTTAGAAATTTCAAAGTATCGTTGATTAAGGAAGAGATATTCAGCGATGCAATTTGTTTTGAAATCTTGCATTCACATGCGATTGTCAGTGAGAGAAAAACATACCTTGATATTAGCGAATCAAGTTTATTCAGAGAGAAGATGATAGAATAGGTTATACAAGTTGATTTTATCCTATCGCTGATCAAATGTGAACCGCTAAAGATTTTACTCTTCAAAGTTCAGCATTCCAAGCTCGCTGATGAGAAAGTTGAATCTTGTCTCATCAAGAGGTTTGGTGAACAGATCAGCTAACTGATAATCAGTTGGGATAAAATGAAGTTCTATATCACCATTCATCACGTGATCTCTGATAAAATGATACCTGATTTCGATGTGTTTTGTCTTTGAGTGTAGCACTGGATTGTTGGCTATAGCGATGGCACTTGTGCTGTCGCAATAGATTGGAATTTTTGAGAACTGAAGGTCATAGTCTAGTAGTTGATTTCTCATCCACAAGACCTTAGAACAACAGCTTCCAGCGGCTACATATTCAGCTTCAGCTGTGGAGGTGGACACTGAGTTTTGCTTTTTACTTGTCCAACTCACCAGCTTTCCACCCAGGAGCTGACAGCCTCCTGTGGTGCTTTTCCTATCCATTTTGCGACCTGCAAAATCACTATCTGAATAGGCGATTAGATCGAACCCTGAGTCTTTGGGATACCAAAGACCTAGATTCGCAGTACCCTTAAGGTATCGAAAAATTCACTTTACAGCGATCATATGAGATTCCTTAGGTTAAGCTTGATATCGTGCACACAAACATGTTGCGTACATAATATCGGGTCGGCTAGCTGTAAGATACAAAAGAGAGCCGATCATCCCAAGGTACAGCGTGACATTAACAGGAATACCATTAGTATCCTTATCTAGTGTCAGCGGTGGTGCCATAGGGGATTTCATAGCTGAACTCTGAGTTAAATCGAATTTCTTCAGCATATCATTAACATACTTTCCCTGATTAATGAAAGTTCTTTTTTCATTTTGCTTTATCTGAAGACCAAGGAAATATGTTAGCTCACCCATCATGCTCATTTTATACTCTTCTTTCATTCTATCAGCGAAACGAGTACAAAGATCAGGGTTAGTAGAACCAAATATAATGTCATCAACATATATCTGAACAAGAATGATATGACCTTTCACTATTCTGAAAAATAGAGTTTTGTCAATTTTACCTCGCTCAAACTTTTCAATATGGAGATAAGTAGAGATAGTGTCATACCATGCACGAGGAGCTTGCTTTAAGCCATAAAGTGCCTTATCCAGTTTATAAACATAACCTGGACGCTTAGGATCTGAGAATCCTGGAGGTTGTTCCACATAAACTTCTTCATTCAGCTTTCCATTTAGAAACACTGACTTAACATCCATCTGATATACTTTGAAGTCTTTGTGTACAGCGTACGCTAAGAATAGACGAATAGATTCTAGTCTTGCTACTGGAGCAAATGTTTCGTCGTAATCTATGCCTTCCTCTTGTCTGTATCCCTGAGCAACAAGACGAGCCTTGTTGCGGGTTATAGTTCCATGTTCGTCCAACTTGTTTCGATAGACCCATTTAGTGCCTATCACTGTCTTGTCAGTTGGTCTTCGAACAAGTTTCCAAACTTTGTTTCTTTCGAATTCAGTCAGCTCGTCTTGCATGGCGCTGACCCAATTTGGATCTTTGAGGGCATCATCTATTTTCTTTGGTTCAATCAGAGAAATAAAGTTAACAAATAAACAAATATTACTTGCACTTCGTCGAGTCTGAACACCAGCGTTTGGATCACCAAGAATTTGATCAATTGGGTGATTTACAGTCCATCGCTGAGCCGGAGCATAAGTCGCTGACTGAATCTGAACTAGAGGAGCTGAAGATGAGGCTTCAGCAGCTTCTGGAGTATCAACCAAGAGAGGAGTGGTTGCAGTTGTCATTTCATTCAATGATTGCTGAGAAATAGATGGAATGTCTGAGACATTTGGTTCAGAAGCAGGTATAGTGTTTAAAGGAACCGCTGAGACCCATGATGTTTCAGCTTCACTATTCTGCATATTTGGAATGATAGTAGGACTATCATCTTCAACTGTATGAGTATGAGGAGTGGGAATATCTTCTGAGTCACCAAGATGTGAAAACATCCATTGATTCAGTTCTTCAGTATCAGCGGACGGTTTAGAGTTCGCTGAACGGGATTCGTCAAACGTGACATGAATAGTTTCTTCAACAGATTGTCTTCTACGATTGAAGACTCTGAAGGCTTTGGAGATTGAAGAATATCCGAGAAAGATTCCATCATCAGCTTTAGGATCAAACTTTCCAAGGGCATCTCTGTTATTCAGTATGAAACACTGACATCCAAAGATGTGAAGAAAGCTAATTGAAGGCTTTCTCCCATGAAAAGGTTCATAGGCTGTCTTATTGAATCTTTTGACTATCAGCGACCTGTTTTGCGTAAAACAAGCAGTGTTGACAGCAGGCAGGTGAGAATCGCTGAGCATTGAACGTGCAGCTTCAATAATTGTTCTATTTCGTCTTTCAGCGACTCCATTTTGTTGTGGTGTTCTCACTGATGAAAAGTTGTGAGAAATACCCTTGCTCTCAAAGAAGGAATCAAGAGAACTGTTTTTGAATTCAGTCCCATGATCACTCCTTATTGAGCGAACGGTCAAGTTGTTCAGGGTTTCCATCTTCCGAACAAAGGTGATGAGTTCTTCAGGGGTGTCACTCTTAGAACGGAGAAACATTACCAATGTAAAGTGAGAGAATTCATCAACTATGACCAGCGTATATTTCTTTCCAGCGATGGATTGTTTGTTAATAGGGCCAAACAAATCCATATGGAGAAGTTGTAGAGGAGATGACACTGAGGAGACTTGCTTTGACTTAAAGCTTGCTTTGGTCTGTGTTAGATCTGAGTTTTGTCAATAAACTAAGTGTTGAATTCTGATAAGAAGGCTCAGAAGTTCTGAAGAGAAGAGTCAGAGTTCTGACCAAGAAGGCTCCGAAGGAATGCTCTGAAAGTTTGCTAAGTATTGAAGTCTGAGAAGAAGAGTCAGAAGTTCTGAGAAGCTTAATCAGAATAATGTTCAGAAGTTCTGAACAACATATTCAGAACTTATAACTAGATGCTTTACTTTGTATTTAGTTAACTAATTAGGACACGTGTATTATTCCTATTAGTCTTTCGTATATGTACTGTAGCTTTAGTGTTTCCGTTGCAGTATATATAGTGGTTAGCACTTCTACGCTAACTGATTTTTCCCGCATATATTGGTATTCATGTTTTGTAATCTTTGAGATACTCTCTCTCTAAGATCTGTAAATCTGTTCTTCATTGAATACAAGTTGGTTTGATCATATTACTTCTCAATTACTGTTTCATACATTGATATATTGATTGTAAGAGTGAACCCTGGACTTATAATTGGTATCAGAGCCAATCAACAAACAAATTTGTTCAAGATCGTGATCGCGAAGGTTATTAATCAATTTCTTGAAGATTTCTTGATTCATTCAAAAATCGATTCCGCTGCTTGCTCTAATTCTTGAATTCTTAGCAATTCTCGAATTAATTGTTGTTTTTCAATCAAGAAATTCAAATTTGTCTCTCTGTTGAAATATTTTACAATCATGTCTTCAAAAGAGTATCTAGCCATGGGATCTGAAACAAAGCCACTTGTTCTAATACCTGAAGAGTACCAGCAATGGAAAATCCGAATGATCCAATTCTTGGATAACATAGATGAAAATCTGATGGTTTCTATCCGAGAAGGTCCTATCGAAGTCTATGTCGATGTGGCTGCAACTCCTGAAACAGAGACAACTCCAGAAATTCCGGCTACAAGGGTGAGGAAGAATTACTCTCAATACACAGCTGAACAGAAAAACAGGCATGCTATAGACAAAAGAGCCATCACATTGATGACATTGGTCGTTCCGAATGAAGTTCTAAACATAATTGATAGTGGATCATCTGCTAAGGAAATGTGGGACGAACTGGAAAGACAGATGTTAGGAACTGTGAGGTCAATACAAGCAAAGTTAAATCAAAGCATAAATGCTTATGAAAGATTCAAGGCTAAAGAATCAGAAAGTTTGACTCAAACGTATAGTAAATTTTGCACTATACTGAATGATTTGATAAGAAATGGGCTGAAAAAGACAAAGTCAGAAATAAACTACAAATTTCTGAACAGTCTAAATTCAGAATGGTCATCGTTTGCTATCAGTCTACAAATGAATAAGGATATGTGTGAAGAAGATCTCAATGATCTATTTTGTGTACTTAATCAACATGAAGACTCTGTTAAGATTGTGGTTGAATAAAAGAAAAATGTTGCAGAACAGTTAGCTTTTCTGTCAAAGTCCAAAATCGTTAAAGCACCCAAGAAGACTGCGTATCTATCTGAGATACCAAAGCTGGAGGAATCTGATAGGGAAGAGGGATCAGAAGAAGATGAAGACATCAAAATAATTGCTGAAAAGTTGGCCTTGTTGACTAATACGTTCAACAAGAGGTATGGAAAGGTAAATTTCAGGCAAATTACAAGAAAGAGCAGGGAAATTCAGATTTCAAGAAAAGAGAAGAAAGAGGAGAGAGTAAATATGAAAAGAAGGTAGAGAGAAGAGAAGAAAATAGAGAAGAGAAGGAAGAAAGAAAAGAAAAGAATCTGTGATTCAAATGTGGAAAGTCTGGTCACTATGCAAAGGATTGCAACGTGAAAATTGTGAAGGATTATGAGTACTACACCAAAAAGGCTCAGCTAGCGAAGAAAAGAGATGATGAAGTGGCAATGTTAGCTGAACAGGAAAATTGGTTGTATTACACTTCAGATGAAGATGACTGCATTCACTTTTTACAGATGCAGAGTTATATGGCAAAGATGAGGAACGAGGATGATTCTAACTTTGAAGATGTTGATTCTGAGTCATCTACTGAGGTACATTCTGCACTTGAAATCGATTTAATGAGACAGATTGGTGATATGAAAACTGAGTTTGTTAAACTGAGAAAACAAATAAAAGGAGAAAGAAGTTCGGTTAATAAATTCAGAATTGAAAAAGAAGTAATTAGAGAACAGTATGAGGAATCTGAGGTTGAGAAACAGAAAGTTAAAACTGAAAATTCTGAATTGTTGAAAAATCTTTCTGAATTAAAAAATGAGCTTTCAAAAGTTAAAGACGAAAAAGGTGATTTACAAATAAAGTTTGATATGCTATTTGAGGAAAGAAAGAATTTGTACACCAAAATCAAAGAATTAGAAGATCTTAACTTGAAAAGAGGTCAGACTCAGCAAACATTAAATCTTCTAACAAGCAGTTAAAGATACAAGATTTTATAATCCAAAGAAGGGATTGAGATTGGAAGAAAATGTTGTTTTGAAAAGAGCTCCAATCAACTTGTATGATTTTGAAAAGCTTCATGTTCATAAACCAAAAATTCCAGAAGTTGTTGAAGTTTTTATAAGACCTTCAAGTTCTATCACAAGTTCTGATAGTTTGCAGAAATCAAGTTCTAAAAAGACAAAAGAAAAAGTTTCTGAATCAAAAACAGAAAAGTCAGATGTTTCAGAAGATAAAGTTAAGAAATAAATTTCTAAACCAAAAGAAGAGAAACCAAAATACAATGACACTAAATTCAAATATGACTCTCTAAATGTCAGTTGCAAAAATAAACAACAAAGTTTTTCATATTCTGACATAGAAAGTATATTTGATACTAGTAAGGTTTCTGAAACAATCAGTCAGAAATCTGAATCTTCTAATCAGAATTCTGATTGTTCAAATCAGTTCTCTGAATCTGAAGGTCAGAAATCTGAGTCTGTTAATCAGAATTCTGATTCAAAGAGTCAGAATTCTGAATCAACTGGATGTTCTGAAACAAAGTCAGAAGACTTTTTAGAGCTTGAAAAGATATTTAATCTAGTAAGTCAAGAACTTGAGGACTTAAGGAAATCTTATGAAGAACTTGAAAATGACTACTGTGATGTGGATGTTAGTCTTGAAAAAGCTTTAAAAGAAAAAAGTGTTTTTATTCAGAAAATAACAGAGCTTGAGAAACTAAAAGCTGAATATGATCTTTTCAAGATTAATGCCCTAAAAGATAATGATAAATTCTTTAATGAATCAAGTATATATGAAAAAGGTGAATCATCTACTTCATTCTCTAACACAAATAAACTGAATTTTTCAGAAAAAAAGGAAAGCAAAAGGAAAGATGATATGAAAAGAGTCTCTGAGAAGATTGGATTGAATTCTGCTTCTGTACCTAAAGCACATAGTTTTTGTAATAAATGTACCTGTACCTTGAAAAATAGCAATAGCAGTGAAAAGACTTATGGTACAGATTTGTTGTTACTTGGAAAGAAAAATCTGACTTGTGTTCAATGTGGAAGTGATTCTTTTCAATATTCTCAGAAATGTCCAATCACAATAACATCTGTTTCTTTTATAAGAAAAGATATTCAGAATACAGAAAAGAAGAATGTTTCTGTTCCTCAAACTCAGAGAAAAGAAAAGATAAAAGAAGAAAAGCCTCAAACTAAAATCAAAGGAAAGAATGAGAAAGAGCTTAATGTGAAAGAAAAGAAAGTTGAAAACACTGCAACATCCAAATTTAAAACTTTCAAGAAGAAATTGAACAAGTTTGTGAACAGAAAATGTTCTGACTTCATAAAAGTTCAAGGTAAATGGTGTTTAAAGAAAGATTTTGAATGGAAGGTAAAAGGTACTTTTGTTAAATCAAATGACAAAGCTAACAAAGAAGGACCTATTCCAAAATGGGTACCTAAAACTAACTGATTGTTTTTGCAGGGCTGTCATGTGTGGTTTTTAGATTCAGGAGCTTCAAGACACATGACAGGTCAGAAGTCTTTTCTATCAAATTTCACAGAAAAGGCTGGAGGAGCAGTAAACTTTGGAAATAACAGCAAAGGTCAAGTTAAAGGTTATGGGGATTTAACAAAAGGAGATTTGACAATTCAAAAAGTTTTCTATGTTGAAGGATTACAACATAATCTTTTCAGCATAAGTCAATTTTTAGACAGTCTTTGTCAAATCAAGTTCAAAATAACAGGTTGCATGATTTTAACTGAGAATGATCTTAAAGTCTTATGGGCCAAAAGACACATGGACTTATTTGTGGTTAATTTTTCAAAATTACAAACATTAAATCCTGTTTGTCTTTTATCAAACTCAACTGCAAATGAATGCTGGTTGTGGCACAGAAGATGTTCTCATTTAAACTTCAAAGATCTAAACAATCTTGTTGCAAAACATCTGGTTAAAGGATTACCAAAGATTAAATTTGAAAACGAATCATTATGCTCAGCTTGTGAAATGGGCAAGATGAAAAAGAGTTCTCACAAATTAAAAATGGACTCATCTTGCAAAGCACCATTGGAAATGATTCATACTGATCTTTGTGGTCCTATTTCAGTTCAGTCTATGGGAGGAAAGAAGTATATGCTAGTAATTGTTGATGAATATTCCAGATACACATGGGTTGAATTCCTAAGAGCTAAGTCAAAAGCTGCTACTATATTGATAAACTTTATCAAAAGGATTCAAGTTTTCTTACAACTTCCAGTCCAGAAAATCAGAAGTGATAATGGAACAGAGTTCAGAAATGAGACTCTTCAAAATTTTTTAGAAAGTTCTGGGATTTCTCACAATTTCTCTGCAGTCAAAACCCCTCAACAAAATGGTGTTGTTGAATGGAAAAACAGGACTCTAGTTGAAGCTGCAAGAACCATGCTGGCTTATTCAAATCTTCCAACTTTCTTATGGGCTGAAGCAATTGCAACTGCTTGCTTTACACAGAACAGAACTTTAATCAATAAAAGATTAAATAAGACTGCTTATGAACTGATAAATAAAAGAAAACCATTAATCAAATTCTTTCATGTTTTTGGTTGCAGATGCTATGTTCTTAAAGACAGAGAAAATCTTGGTAAATTTGATAAAAAGGCAGATGAAGGATACTTTGTGGGTTATTCATTAACTTCCAAAGCATTCAGAATCTAGAACAGAAGAACCAAGAGGATGATGGAAAGCATCAATGTAACATTTGATGAAGCCAGAATGAAGTCTTCTGAACAAGAAAGTTCAGAACTCATGCAGAACAAGACAAAAATGACTTTTGATACAAATTCTAATCCTATTTGTTCAGAACTCAATTTACTGTTTAAGGATGCTTTTCTAGAACTAATTTCTGATTCTTATGCAGAATATGAAAACCCAAAAATGGTCAAAGAGATGAAAAGAAGAACTCTAGAAGTAGTTCAGACAACTGTAATTTCTGATAAAGGTCCATCTGAGGAATATCCAAATTTGATAAATACAAGTGATGAAAATTATGAACCTTGTACTCAGAATTCTGAACCTTGTATTCAGAACTCTGAACAAGTCACTCAGAATTCTGACTTCATTGCTCAGAATCCAAACTTGGATGTAACTCCTACACATATATCAGAACAAGGGGACAATTCAGAATTACAAGCAATCATTGATGAGAATGATACAAACAACAATTTTTCAGAGATTGATGTGCTTCCTAGTGCAAATAAGTGGACTAAAAATCATCCTATTCATCAAGTAATAGGTGATCCATCAGCAGGAGTAAAAACCAGATCAGCTACAGCCAATGAAGCAATGTTTGCTGGTTTCTTAAGTGTGATTGAACCTAAGAAAGCGAATGAAGCCCTAGAGGATCCAGATTGGATTTCAGCAATGTAAGAGGAATTGCTCCAATTTGAAAGAAACAAAGTTTGGAGACTCATTCCAAAGCCTGAAGGTAAATCTATCATTGGAACTAAATGGGTGTTCAGAAACAAAAATAGATGAGTCAGGTGTTGTTATCAGAAACAAGGCAAGATTGGTTGCTAAGAGATACTGTCAACAAGAAGGAATTGATTATGATGAGACATTTGCACCAGTGGCAAGAATAGAGGCAATCAGAATATTTTTGGCATATGCTGCACGCAAGAATTTCAAAGTATATCAAATGGATGTCAAATCAGCTTTTCTGAATGGTAAACTTAATGAAGAGGTATATGTTCATCAACCTGAAGGTTTTGTTGATCCAGAATTTCCTGACCATGTTTACATTTTAGATAAAGCTTTATATGGTCTAAAACAAGCACCAAGAGCCTGGTATGACACTCTTACTCAATACTTGTTAGTTTCAGGGTTCAAGAAAGGTAAGATTGACACAACTTTTTTTTAAAGAAACAGGGTGAGGATTTAATTCTTATTCAGATCTATGTTGATGACATAATATTTGGCTCTACTAGTGCAGAATTATGTGATAGTTTTTCTAAAATCATGTCATCTGAATTTGAAATGAGCATGATGGGTGAACTGAATTTTTTCCTTGGTCTTCAAGTCAAACAATTACCAAATGGTATTTTTATAAATCAAGGAAAACATGTCAGAGACATTCTGAAAAAGTTCAAAATGTCTGATTGTGCTTCTATGAGAACCCCTATGGCAACAAACATAAAGTTAGATGCTGATCTCAAAGGAGTTTCAGTAGATAACAAACTCTATAGAGGCATGATTGGATCTTTACTTTATCTGACTGCAAGTAGGCCAGACATCATGTTTTCTACTTGTTTCTGTGCTAGATTTCAATTAACCCAAAAGAATCACATATGGTGGCCGTCAAAAGGATTCTAAGATATCTCAAAGGGTCACCTGATCTAGGTTTATGGTATCCAAAAGAAACTGACTTTAAATTGACTGCTTTCACTGATGCTGATCATGCAGGAAGTAGGTTGGACATAAAAAGTACTTCTGGTGCTTGTCACTTTTTGGGGGATAAGATAGTGAGTTGGGCATCAAAGAAACAGAATTGTGTGTCCACTTCAACTGCTGAGGCAGAGTACGTTGCTGCTGCTTCATGCTCACAAACTTTGTGGATGAGAATACAACTCATGGATTATGGGTATCAGCTCAACAAAATTCCCATCTACTGTGACTCAGAAAGTGCAATTGCCATTACTCAGAATCCTGTTCAACATTCAAAGACTAAACACATAGATGTGAGGTATCATTTTATAAAGGACTATGTGGAAAAAGGAACTATAGAGATGCACTTTGTGCATACAAAGTATCAATTGGCTGACTTGTTCACAAAGCCTCTTGATCACAAAAGGTTTTCTTTTCTCATATGTAAAATAGGAATGCTTAATATGACTAATTGAAAATATTTAAAAAAAATGATAAAATTTTTCTAAGTAAGATTTTCTGAGTAGTGTACTCAGAACTCTGAGTCTTGTATTCAGAATTCTGACTCTTGAGTTCAGAACTTCTGAGTCTTGAGTTCAGATATTCTGAGACAATACTTCAGAAATCTAGCTTTTAAGAATTCATTTATGAGAAATACAAATACTTCAATCTTGTGGATTATTTTCTTTCTATTATTTTTTCTATCTCATCTTTATGTCTCATATATGGTCAAGTGCATGCTAAAGTCAAGGGGGAGCATTAATATCTTTTGGAAATCACTTCATGATGCTTAAAAGGTTTGTTTTCATTTCTTATCTCTGATCATTCTAAGAAGAACAAGCTTTTAATGATAAAAGTTTTTGATTACTTGTTCAAACTATATCTGAATTTCAAAAAAATTCATATTCAGATATAAGATTTTAATCGATTTTCTTAAATCATCATTATGTGAACAGAATTCTGATGATAAATTGTTTTTCTATCTGTTCAAACCTCTTCTGAATAATTAAAGGTTTTACATTTATCAGAAGATGATTTCAAAGTTTTGATTACAAGGCAAAATTCTTCTGAATCATGGACTCAGAACTCTGAGTAGAATAATCAGATCTTTGATAAAGGAAAGTCAATCTTCTGAGCGTGTTATTCAGATATTTGACTTGTGTCAATATTCTATCCAATAACACGTGTCAGCTTCATATTTGGTTTATTATGCCACGTATTTCATTTAAATCCTCTGTGGCATTTCAAATGTGTTGACTCCGTTATAACTTTGACCTCGTTTTTCCGTCAAACCTTTCAACTTCGCGGATTTTAAATAGGTCTTAAAATCCCTATTTCAAATTCCTTCAAATTTCAGAGTGAAAAGTGATATACGAATCAATCCAGAGTTCTTTGAGTTTGTTTTCTTCTTAAATCATGTATGGATTCCGAAGAAGTGGTCAAATATCTCTGCATTCTGCTAAGTCTTTAATGGACTCATCCGATTCAGATAATGATGAAGTGCAAAATAGAGCTGTTGAAGAAGAAGAAATAAGAAATGATGAAATAAATGCAGGAGATGAACAAATGGCTGAATCAGAAGGGAATGTAGATGAGGTAAACATTAATGTTGAACATGAACAGAGTGCTGCAGGGTCGATAATGTTGAATAGACCAAATTTAGTGGAAAGGGTTGTACCTGAAGGCGAATGGTTGAAATTGTCAGAAAATAATTGTGTTTTATTATTTGAGGAGAGTAGATTTAAGCCTGAACACAGAATCATAATGGAATTATTCAAGTATCATCCTTACAGGAAATGGTTTACAAGGTGCAAAACAGTCCCTGTTCAGTATATTCAACAATGGTGGAGACATCTTAGGTTAGAAGAAAACAAGTTTATATATGAAATTGGAGGAGTAACATTTACTGTATCAATCCCTGCACTGAGAGAAATGCTAAATCTTCCAGAGAAAGATGATGTGCAAAGAAGGTCAGATTTTGAAGACTCACCTTTAACAGAAGAATTAATTGCAGAGTTTATGAAGTTAAGGTATAATGAAGGATTAAGGACTCTTAGTTTGTTCAGAAGAAACAAATTGCCACCAATTTGGGCATGTTTCTTTCATGTGGTGAATAAATGTTTGTCTAGGAAGAATAATTCTGCGGATCAAGGTTCAAAACAGATTCTTCAAATTTTTCAGGGTTTAGTGAAGAATAGGCATTATGACTACACTGCTATACTTTGGGAAGACATGAAGAACACAATTGAGAAAAATCAGAAGGCTATTCAAAAGAAAACAAAGGATACACCTCTATCATACATACCTTACATAAGGTATTGGAAAATTGTGATTTGGTATGCAATGCAAGAAAACAGAACCATTCCTAGAAGATCAAATGAAGAACATGGTTGTTAGGTTTAAATATGTCTTCAAGATTTAATATTCTGTCAAAGTCAAAGTCAATGTATTAAGTCTTGTGAGAAAGTCAAAGTTGCTTATTTGCCTTATTTAGTCCTTAGGTATAAATAGCTTTTGTTTAGTCTAATCTTGTAACTATTGGGAGAACAATTAGGGCATAACTCATATCTTGTAATACAGAGCCGACATGAATACGATATAAGCTTTCTCTCTCTACTTTCTCTCTCTAGAAATCTTATGAGAATTCATGATTGTTTGATTGATTTGGGAATAACAATTGGTATCAGAGCAAGTTAATAAAGATCTGCTGAAGAAATTACACGAATCGAGATCAAAATTGTTAGGTTTTTGAGAGAAATCGATTGATTTTCTTGTTTTTTTCAAGAAAATCTCTCTTTCTCAAATTCTTACATTTTTTTGAGTTTGATTCGTCTGGATATCGAGTTTTTGGTGTTAGAAATCACATTTGGAGCAATTCTTATTCAAGAATCGAGGGCTATTTTCAAGTTTTTAAAGGTCAATTTGAAGAAATTGGAAGTTTCTGTTCGATTCGATCATTTCAGTCTGTTCGTTCTTTCAGACATCGATTAAGTGGTTTTCAGCGAAATTGGTTTCCGTAATCATGTTAGGAACTGGATATCGAGCAATTCTGCAAGATTTGGAAGTGTAATTCTGTGAATTGAGAAATCGATTGCTCATCTTGTGATCTCTTTTTCTTAAACTTGTGCTATATGGTGAATATCCTTACTGAAGATTGAAATTCTCCATATCAAAGAAAGAAAATCTCCGTCTGAAGATTTTGTGACAATTTGACTTTGACAAGCCTTGATAAAGACCGAAGTTTTGAAGATTCAAGAAGCCGAAGACTGCTGTTCTCAAATGTTTAAATCGTGAATCCAAGGGGGAGATTGTTAGGTTTAAATATGTCTTCAAGATTTAATATTCTGTCAAAGTCAAAGTCAATGTATTAAGTCTTGTGAGAAAGTCAAAGTTGCTTATTTGCCTTATTTAGTCCTTGGGTATAAATAGCTTTTGTTTAGTCTAATCTTGTAACTATTGAGAGAACAATTAGGGCATAACTCATATCTTGTAATACAGAGCCGACATGAATACGATCTAAGCTTTCTCTCTCTACTTTCTCTCTCTAGAAATTTGATGAGAATTCATGATTGTATGATTGATTTGGGAATAACAATGGTCCTATTTTCTACTTGGGTAAGATGTCTTCAGTTACTAAAATCGAGCATTATCCTAATCATAAACTTTTGCCAAGATCACTTAGGAATTACATACCAAGGGAGAGTGAGATTTTAAAAGCATATTGCACCTCTATGGGAATTGAAGTACCTCAAATCCCTACCCATGAGGACCAACCTGAGAAGAGAGGTGAGGGGTCTAGTCAAGTTAGAGAGGGGGAGGATGTTCAAGTGGGTGAACATTCTGAGAGAAATGAGGGGCAAAATTCTGAGAGCTTGGTTAGAATATGTGAGGAAAAACAGAATGAGGGTGGTGAGGATGAGAGAATGTCACCAGAGGTTCAAACAGAAAGAGATGCCTCTGTACTAGCTAATCTTAACCAGGTAACCACATCTGCTATTGGTTCACAATTCTTGGTGTCCAATATTGAAACAAACACCATGGACCTAGTGGTGGAACTTGAACAACCCATCCATACCCACTCAGAGGCATTTCAACATGCTACTGTTTCACATAAATCAGGGGAACCATCCCAAACTCATTTGGAGGGAGGTGATAAATCCCAACCTATTTTTCATCACATTGAGTCTGGATATCACAGTCCTATCCAAATTGAGCCTGAAATTCCTTCTAACACTTGCACAAATCAGGAATTTCGTATTCCTGACAAAACATTCATAGACACTCCTAATTTTGGATGTCAAGGATTGGATGGAAGACCTGGTGAGGTGAACATCTCAAAAGCCTCATTCAAATGTGCATCTGTTGCACAAGATGACTTAGTGTTATCTACAGGCCATGAGCCCTCTGGGCACATGAAAACTGGACCATCTGTTGGTTCAGGTTCACAGTTAGACTCTTCTGAATTTGTAAAGATTCAGAATCAAAACAAGGTGATGGGGGATAAAGTTGAAAATTTGGAGAGAAAGGTGGATGGACTGAATGATGAGGTAAAGGAGTTGAAAAATATGTTGAGGGAAAAATAAAATCTTTTAAGACAAAGATAGATGATGTGAAGGTATCCTTGGAATCTCATAAAAAGGAGATCAAGGATATTATGTCTGAATTTCAAAAAGATTTGTTTAAACAAATGCAGAGTATGCAAGATTCTGTATTCAAAGCACTAAGTACTTCTTTGGCTTAAACTTCTAAACCACTTGATCTTGTTCCACTAGCAGAAGCTGAACCTGAAGGTGTTCCTGTTCAGAACCTCAAAAGGAAGTTTGATGATAATGAATTTCATGATCATCAAAAGGGGAAGAAAAAGCAAAGGTTGAGTTCTGATGATGATATTGGTATAGAAGATTTTGAAATAGCAGATATGCAGTTAGCCAATACAAAGAGCACAGAAGTTCAGATAGATGAAAATGTAAAGATAGTGGATACACAGATAGTTCAGATTGACAGTTCAGATACAGAGGAAATGGAAGTTGAATGTACAGATGGTGCTGATTATGATACAATAGAAGAATTGAACTTAGACACAGAGATCGAAGTAAATTTTGATGAAACTGAAGCTATTGAAGAACCTATGTTGAGGTTAGAGGAAACAGTTGAGAGTTTAGTTGTTGAAAACAAGTGTACAGACATTGTTCCCTATGTCAAAGTTAGCTTGGTGGACTCCGAGTCAGAAGAAAGGAGACTGAATGAGGTATTGATCAGAAGGATGCAAAGTGAATTAGTCAGAGCTCTAAATGTTCAGAATATTCAAAGAGTTGTGAAAACAGTAAGGCCTATTGATCTAATGGGAGAAGAAGATAGTACTGTTGACTATTCTTAGAAGTTTCAAGATGAATTTCAGTTTAACTATGCTGATGATATTGATACAACAGAAGAATATGAGAGAGTGGAAGAATACTTTATGCCTTCAGAATACCTATTCAGAAAGCCAATTGAAATTCCTAAGATTGACTTGCCAATTTTAGAGGAGCCTTTATGTGATTTTATTCTGGAATTAAGTGATGTACCACTTGCTAGACAGTTTCATGATGATATCTTTCCAGAAGAAATATATGAGAATCTCTATCACACATAAGGAGATTATGTAGTTTTGGAAAATAATATTGATGGTTTCATGGATGAGAGATCTCAGATGACTTATGCAGAAGCTTCAAACAGATTCAGAATTCCTGATTCAAGATTGCATATTCAGAAAAAGATTGAGAAAGTGTTGATGTTTCAAACAGATGAGTTTGATGGTCTGATGTATGTAAGATTGGAAGTGCTTAAAGAAAGAAGTGTAAAAGTTTCCATGTCCAGCTTTGCTTTTCACAGATTAACTCTTGATGATCAGATCTTCCTAGTTAAGTTCTTTGCCAGTACTGAAGAGACCTGGATAGAGATTGAATGCAGAAGACTTCTGGGCATATATGTCAGAAATATGCATATGTATGATTTTCAGTTGGCTATTGTAAGTCCAGGATTCACTCTTACAATCAATATATCAATGTATGTAACAGTAATTGAGAAGTAATATGATCAAACTAACTTGTATTCAATGAAGAACAGAATTACAGATCTTAGAGAGAGAGAGTATCTCGAAGATTACAAAAGATGAATACAAATATATGTGGGAAAATCAGTTAGCAATGTAGTGCTAACCACTATATATATTGCAACGGAAATATTAAAGCTACAGTACAAATATGAATGACTAATAGGAACAATACACGTGTCGTAATTAGTTAACTAAACACTAAGGAAAGTATCTAGTTATAAGTTCTGAACATGTTGTTCAGAACTTCTGAACGTTCATCTGATTAGGCATATCAGAACTTCTGACTCTTCTCTTCAGACTTCTGACTCTTCTTCTCAGACTTCTGTACTTGGTAATCTTTCAAAGCAATCCTTCTGAGCTTTCGTAGTCAGAACTCTGACTCTTCTTCTCAGAACATCTGAGCCTTCTTATCAGATTTCAACACTTAGTTTATTGACAAAACTCAGATCTAACAATCTCCCCCTTTTTGTCAAATAAACTTATACTTTGCATCATCCAATTCTTTCAAGGCAGGAACAATCTTCTGTAAGAGCACATTTCTTTGATTAAGCCTCTTGTCGATCTTGACAATGATTTTTTGAATAATTTCAACCTGCTGAGTGATTACATCTTGAGTCATGTTAGCTTGCTTCACCTTCAGCATCTTTTTCTCCAAATTGTGCTTAATAAATCTTAAAGTTCCATAGCAGTATTGTGCAGTTTCCTTTGCTCTGAAGAAGATCTTTTCACTCTTGTTTTTCAAAAAGACTCCCAAATCTGGATGTTTGAGAACACTTCCAGTCTTTAACACCTTTTTCTGATCATGATCTGTGTTGGGATTTGCTAGATAAACACATGGCCTTTGTAAATACAGAGCAATTTGAAAATATGTATAACAATGCCATCTTAAGATGTAAAACATAGCTTCAATCACCACACTTCTTGCCTTCCTTTCAGTCTTATCTTTGCTTGATTCTTTGAAGCACAACATACTGTGTAGTCTGTAGAAATCCACTACTGATAGCTTTTCAAAATATGCATCAATAAAATAGTACACCTTTCCATCCTCTCTCAAAACTTCAAAGGATAAGTACTCTAACTTTCTGAATTGTTTGACTTTTAGTTCTCTGATTCCTGTGATTAAGAAGTCTGAATATACATCTTGTTTTGATTTCCCAAGACATCTTGATTTCTCTGCCAACCAGATCTGAGTCTCTCTTGATCTATCATAATATACATCCAGAAATTGTATCTCTTTAGGCTTGAAAAACTCAGGTAGATCAAATTCAAGAAAGTATCCATTCAAATCAATAGACATCTCATCTTCTTTTGGTTCAGATTGTTCAGCTTGCTCAACACTTGTTATTTGAACATTCTGAGGAGTTGTGTCCTGAACTTCTTCAACTTCATCTGAAAGAATTTCATTCACCTCATATTCAGCAGGAAACACAAAGTCATTATGCAGCATCTTTTTGGGATTAACCTCTGATAGCAACCATTCACCACAGCTTCTGATCTTTCTTCTGAGATTTAATCTTCTTTCCACAGAGTTCACACATTTTTTCTTTAGATTTTCTCTTTCAGTAGTAACACTTCCTTTCATTTCACTTAGTAACCAACTCAAAGTTGCATCACTATACTTCACCAATTCCTTTAGTTTGAATATTTCAAGTCTTCCTTGAACTGTATATGCAAACCCTTCAGTTTCCATTCCTTCATTTACAAATCCCTTCAAATTTACACCAAACCCTGAGATCTTTGCTGGACAACTCAAGTTGCATTTTTCTTTTCTTCCTTCAATAGCTAACTGAAAATCATACATATGTATGTTTCTGTCATAGATGCCTAGAAGTCTTCTGCATTCAATCTCTATCCAGGTCTCTTCTGTACTGGCAAATAACTTAACTAGAAAGATCTGATCATCAAGAGTTAATTTGTGAACATCAAAGCTAGACATGAACACTTTTATATTTCTTTCTTTCAGCACTTCCAATCTTACAAACATCAGACCATTGAATTCTTCTGGTTGAAACATCAATACTTTTTCAATTCTTTTCTGAACATGCAGTCTTGAATATGGAATTCTGAATTTGTTTGAAGCTTCTGCATAAATCATCTGAAATCTCTCATCCATGAAACCATCAATGTTGTTCTCCAAATGCACATAATTTCCTTCTGTGTGATAGAGATCCTCATATATTTCCTCTGGAAAGATGTCATCATGAAACTGTCTAGCAAGTGGGACATCACTTAATTCCAGAATAAAGTCACATACAGGCTCCTCTAAAATTGGCAAGTTAATCTTAGGAATTTGAATTGGTTTTCTGAATATGTATTCAGGAGGCATAAAGTAATCTTCCACTCTCTCATATTCTTCTAATGAATTTATCTCATCAGCATAGTTAAACTGAAATTCATGTTTAAATCTCTGAGAATAGTCAACAGTTCTGTCTTCTTCTCCCATCAGATCAATGGGCCTTACCAATTTTATCCCTTGTTGAATTTTCTGAGCATTCAGAGGTTTGACTAATTCACTGTGCATCCTTCTAATCAATTCCTCATTCAATCTCCTTTCTTCTGACTCAGAGTCTATCACACAATATTTATCATATGGAACAATATCTGTACATATATTGTCAACAATTGCACTCTCCACTATTTCCTCTGACCTCAACACATGTTCCTCAATGGCTTCAGTTTCATCAGAATTGACTTCCATCTTTGTGTCTAAATTCAATTCTTCTGTTTTATCCGAATCACCACCATCTATGCTTTCCACCTCCATTTCCTCTGTATCTGAACTGTCAATCTGAACTATCTGAGTATCCACTGTCTTTACAATTTCTTCTGCCTGAACTTCTGTATTCTTTGTACTGACTAAGTGCATATCTGCTATTTCAAAATCTTCTATGCCAATATCATCATCAGAACTCAATCTTTGCCTTTTCTCCCCCTTTTGATGATCATGAGGTTCATTATCATCAAACTTCCTCTTTGAGTTCTGACCAGTAACACCTTCAGGTTCAGCTTCTGCTAGTGGAATAAGATCAAGAGGCTTTGAAGTTGAAGCCATAGATACACTCAGTGCTTTAAATACAGAATCTTGCATACTCTACATTTATTTCAACAGATCTTTTTGAAATTCAGACATTATATCCTTGATCTCCTTTTTATGAGATTCCAAGGATATATTCACATTATCTATCTTAGTTTCAACATATATCAATTTTCCCTCCAACATTTCTTTCAATCCTTTCACCTCATCATTCAGTCCATCCACCTTTTTCTCCATTTTTTCAACTTTTTCCCCCATCTCCTTGTTTTGATTCTGAATCTTTTCAAATTCAGAAGAATCTAACTGTGAACCTGAACCAACAGATGGTCCAGTTTTCATGTGCCCAGAGGGCTCATGGCCTGTAGATAACACGAAGTCATCTTGTACAACAGATGCACGTTTGAATGAGGCTTTTGAAATGTTCACCTCACCAGGACTTCCATCCAATCCTTGACACCCAATATTAGGTATGTCTATGAATGTTGTGTCAGGAATACGAAATTCCTGATTTGTGAAAGTGTTAGAAGGAATTTCAGGCTCAATTTGAATAGGACTGTGATATTCAGACTCAATGTGTTGAAAAATAGGTTGGGATTTATCACCTCCCTCCAAATGAGTTTGGGATGGTTCCCCTGATTTGTGTGAAACATTAGCATGTTGAAATGCTTCTGAGTGGGTATGGATGGGTTGTTCAAGATCCACCACTAGGTCCATGGTGTTTGTTTCAATATTGGACACCAAGAAATGTGAACCAATAGCAGTTGTGGTTACCTGGTTAAGATTAGCTGGTTCAGAGGCATCTCTTTCTCTTTGAACCTCTGTTGACAATCTCTCATCCTCACCACCCTCATTATGTATTTCCTCACTTATTCTAACCAAGCTCTCAGAATTTTGCCCCTCATTTCTCTCAGAATGTTCACCCATTTGAAAATCCTCCCCCTCTCTAACTTGACTAGACCCCTCACCTCTCTTCTCAGGTTGGTCCTCATGGGTAGGGATTTGAGGTATTTCAATTCCCATAGAGGTGCAATATGCTTTTAAAATCTCACTCTCCCTTGGTATGTAATTCCTAAGTGATTTTGGCAAAACTTTATGATTAGGATAATTCTCAATTTTAGTAACTGAAGACATCTTACCCAAATAGAAAGTAGGACCATGCTGTTCATTTGATCTTCTTGAAATTGTTCTGTTTTCTTGCATTGCATACCATATTACAATTTGCCAATACCTTATGTAAGGTATGTATGCTAGAGGAGTATCCTTTGTCTTCTTTTGAATAGCTTTCTGATTTTTCTCAAAAGTGTTCTTCATGTCTTCCCAAAGTATAGCAGTGTAATCATAATGCCTATTCTTCACTAAACCCTGAAAGATCTGAAGAATCTGTTTTGAACCTTGATCTGCAGAGCTATTTTTCCCTGACAAACACTTATTCACTACAATAAAGAAACAAGCCCAAATAGGTGGCAATTTGTTCCGTCTGAACAAACTAAGGGTCCTCAATCCTTCATTATATCCTAACTTCATAAACTCTGCAATTAGTTCCTCTGTTAAAGGCGAGTCTTCAAAATCTGACCTTCTTTGTACATCATCTTTCTCTGGAAGATTTCACATTACTCTTAGTGCAGAGATTGATAAAGTAAATGTTGCTCCACCAATTTCAGATACAAACTTGTTGTCTTCTAACCTAAGATGTCTCCACCATTGTTGAATATACTGAATAGGAACTGTTTTGTTTCTTGTAAACCATTTCCTGTAAGGATGATACTTGAATAATTCCATGATGATTCTGTGTTCAGGCTTAAATCTGCTCTCCTCAAATCATAAAACACAATTATTTTCTGACAATTTCAACCATTCACCTTCAGGTACAACCCTTTCCATTAAAATTGGTCTGTTCGACATAATCGACCCTGCAGCACTCTGTTCATTTTCAACATTTATGTTTACCTCATCCGCATTTCCTTCTGATTCTGCCATTTGTTCATCTCCTTCATTAATTTCATCATTTCCTAATGCTTCTTCCTCAACAGCTCTATTTTGCACTTCATCATTATCCGAATCGGATGAATCCATCAAAGACTTAGTAGAATGCAGAGATATTTTACCACTTCTTCGAAATCCAGACATGATTTAAGAAGAAAACAAACTCAAAGAACTCTGGATTGATTCGTATCTCACTTTTCACTCTGAAATTTGAAAGAATTTGAAATAGGGATTTTAAGACCTATTTATATTCCGCGAAGTTGAAAGGTTTGACGGAAAAGCGAGGTCAAAGTTATAACGGAGTCAACACACTTGAAATGCCACAACGGATTTAAATGAAATGCGTGGCATAATCAACCAAATATGAAGCTGACACGTGTTATTGGATAGAATATTGACTCAAGTCAAAGATCTGAATAACACGCTCAGAAGATTGACTTTCCTTTATCAGAGATCTGATTATTCTACTCAGAGTTCTGATTCCATGATTCAGAAGAATTTTGCCTTGTAACCAAAATTTATTTAAAATCAACTTCTGAAAAATGTAAAACTTTTAGTTATTCATAAGAGGTTTGAACAAATAGAAACACATTTTATCATCAAAATTATGTTCATATAATGATGAATTTTTTTTAAATCATTTAAAATCTTATATCTGAATATGAAATTTTTTAATTCAGATATAGTTTGAACAAGTAAAAAATTTATCATTAAAAGCTTGTTCTCTTTAGAATAATCAGAGATAAGAAATGAATACAAACCTTTTTAGCATCATGATATGATTTCCAAAAGATTTTGATGCTCCCCCTTGACTTTAGCATGTACTTGACCATATATGATACATAAAGATGAGGTAGAAAAATAATAGAAAAAAAATAATCCACAAGATTGAAGTATTTGTATTTCTCAGAAATAAATTTTTGAAAGTTAGATTTCTGAAGTATTGACTCATAATCTCTGATCTTAAGACTCAGAAGTTCTGAACTCAAGACTCAGAAGTTCTGAACTCAATACTCAGAAGTTCTGAACTTAAGAGTCAGAATTTCTGAACTTAAGAATCAGAGTTCTGGGTACACTACTCAGACAATTTTACTTGGAAACATTTAACATTTTATTTTTAAGAAACACAAATATTTTGAATTAGTCAGATTAAGCATTCTTATTTTACATATGAGAAAAGAGAACCTTTTATGATCAAGAGGCTTTGTGAACAAATCAGCCAATTGATACTTTGTATGCACAAAGTGCATGTCCATAGTTCCTTTTCCACAGTCCTTTATAAAATGATACCCCACATCTATGTGTTTAGTCTTTGAATGTTGAACAGGATTCTGAGTAATGGCAATTGCACTTTCTGAGTCACAATAGATGGGAATTTTGTTGAGCTGATATCCATAATCCATGAGTTGTGTTCTCATCCACAAAGTTTGAGAGCATGAAGCAGCAGCAACAACATACTCTGCCTCAGCAGTTGAAGTGGACACACAATTCTATTTCTTTGATGCCCAACTCACTATCTTATCCCCCAAAAAATGACAAGCACCAGAAGTACTTTTTCTGTCCAACCTACTTCCTGCATGATCAGCATTAGTGAAAGCAGTCAATTTGAAATCAGTTTCTTTTGGATACCATAAACCTAGATCAAGTGATCCTTTGAGATATCTTAAGATCCTTTTGATAGCCAACATATGTGATTCTTTTGGGTTAGATTGAAATCTAGCACAGAAACAAGTAGAAAACATGATATCTGGCCTACTTGCAGTCAGATAAAGTAAAGATCCAATCATGCCTCTATAGAGTTTGTTATTTACTGAAACTCCTTTGAGATCAGCATCTAACTTTATGTTTGTTGCCATAGGAGTTCTCATAGAAGCACAATCAGACATTTTGAACTTTTTCAGAATATCTCTGACATATTTTCCTTGATTTATAAAAATACCATTTGGTAATTGTTTGACTTGAAGACCAAGGAAAAGATTCAGCTCACCCATCATGCTCATTTCAAATTTAGATGACATGATTTTAGAAAAATTATCACATAATTCTGGACTGGTAGAACCAAATATTATGTCATCAACATAAATCTGAATAAGAATTAAATCATCACCCTGTTTCTTTAAAAACAAAGCTGTGTCAATCTTACCTTTCTTGAACCCTGAAACTAACAAGTGTTGAGTAAGAGTGTCATACCAGGCTCTTGGTGCTTGTTTTAGACCATATAAAGCTTTGTCTAAAATATAAACATGATCAGGAAATTCTGGATCAACAAAACCTTCAGGTTGATGAACATACACCTCTTCATTAAGTTTGCCATTTAGAAAGGCTGATTTGACATCCATTTGATACACCTTGAAATTCTTGTGTGCAGCATAGGCCAAAAATATTCTGATTGCCTCTATTCATGCTACTGGTGCAAATGCTTCATCATAATCAATTCCATTTTGTTGACAATATCCCTTAGCAACCAATCTTGCCTTGTTTCTGATAACAACACCTGACTCATCCTTTTTGTTTTTGAACACCCATTTAGTTCCAATGATAGATTTACCTTCAGGCTTTGGAATGAGTCTCCAGACATTATTTCTTTCAAATTGGAGCAATTCCTCTTGCATTGCTGAAATCCAATCTGGATCCTCTAGGGCTTCATTAGCTTTCTTAGGTTCAATTACACTTAAGAAACCAGCAAACATTGCTTCATTTGCTGTAGCTGATCTGGTTTTTACTCCTGCTGATGGATCACCTATTACTTGATGAATAGGATGATTTTTAGTCCATTTATTTGCACCGGGAAGCACATCAATCTCTGAAAAATTGTTGTTTGTATCATTCTCATCAATGATTGCTTGTAATTCTGAGCTGTCCCCTTGTTCTGATATATGTGTAGGAGTTGTATCCAAGTTTGGATTCTGAGCAGTGAAGTCAGAATTCTGAGTGACTTGTTCAGAGTTCTGAATACAAGGTTCAGAATTCTGAGTACAAGGTTCAGAATTTTCACCACTTGTATTTATCAAATTTGGACATTCCTCAAATGGACCTTTATCAGAAATTACAGTTGATTGAACTATTTCTGAAGTTCTATTTTTCATCTCTTTTACCATCTTTGGGTTTTCATATTCTGCATAAGAATCAGAGATTAGTTCTAGAAAAGCATCCTTAAACAATAAATTGAGTTCTGAACAAATAGGATTAGAATTTGTATCAGAAGTCATTTTTGTCTTGTTCTGCATGAGTTCTGAACTGTCTTGTTCAAAAGTCTTCATTCTTGCTTCATCAAATGTTACATTGATGCTTTCCATCATTCTCTTGGTTCTTCTATTGTAGATTCTGAATGCTTTGGAAGTTAATGAATAACCAACAAAGTATCCTTCATCTGCCTTTTTATCAAATTTGGTAAGATTTTCTCTGTCTTTAAGAAAATAGCATCTGCAACCAAAAACATGAAAGAATTTGATTAATGGTTTTCTTTTATTTATCAGTTCATAAGCAGTCTTATTTAATCTTTTATTGATTAAAGTTCTGTTCTGTGTAAAGCAAGCAGTTGCAATTGCTTCAGCCCATAGGAAAGTTGGAAGATTTGAATAAGCCAACATGGTTCTTGCAACTTCCACTAGAGTTCTGTTTTTCCTTTCAACAACACCATTTTGTTGAGGAGTTCTGACAGCAGAGAAATTGTGAGAAATCCCAGAACTTTCTAAAAAATTCTGAAGTGTCTCATTTCTGAACTCTGTTCCATTATCACTTCTGATTTTCTGAACTGGAAGTTGTAAGAAAACTTGAATTCTTTTTATAAAGTTTATCAAAGTAGTAGCAACTTCTGACTTAGCTCTTAAGAACTCAACCCATGTGTATCTGGAATATTCATCAACAATTACAAGCATATATTTCTTTCCTCCCATAGACTGAACTGAAATAGGACCACAAAGATCAGTATGAATCATTTCTAATGGTGCTTTACAAGATGAGTCCATTTTTAATTTGTGAGAACTCTTTTTCATCTTGCCCATTTCACAAGCTGAGCATAATGATTCTTTTTCAAATTTGATCTTTGGTAAACCTTTAACCAGATGTTTTGCAACAAGATTATTAAGATCTTTGAAGTTTAAATGAGAACATCTTCTGTGCCACAGCCAGCATTCATTTGCAGTTGAGTTTGATAAAAGACAAACAGGATTTAATGTTTGTAATTTTGAAAAGTTAACCACAAATAAATCCATGTGTCTTTTGGCCCAGAAGACTTTAAGATCATTCTCAGTTAAAATCATGCAACATGTTATTTTGAACTTGATTTGATAAAGACTGTCTAAAAACTGACTTATGCTGAAAAGATTATGTTGTAATCCTTCAACATAGAAAACTTTTTGAATTGTCAGATCTCCTTTTGTTAAATCTCCATAACCTTTAACTTGACCTTTGCTGTTATTTCTAAAGTTCACTGCACCTCCAGCCTTTTCTGTCAAATTTGATAGAAAATACTTCTGACCTGTCATGTGTCTTGAAGCTCCTGAATCTAAAAACCACACATGACAGCCCTGCAGCAACAATCAGTTAGTTTTAGGTACCCATTTTGGAATGGGTCCATCTTTCTTAGCTTTGTCATTTGATTTAACAAAAGTGCCTTTTACTTTCCATTCAAAATCTTTCTTTAAACACCATTTGCCTTGAACTTTTATGAAGTCAGAACATTTTCTGTTCACAAATTTGTTCAATTTCTTCTTGAAGGTTGTAAATTTGGATGTTGCAGTTTTTTCAACTTTCTTTTCTTTCATATTAACCTCTTTCTCATTCTTTCTTTTGATTTTAATTTGAGGATTCACTTCTTTTATCTTTTCTTTTCTCTGAGTATGAGGAACAGAAACATTCTTCTTTTCTGTATTCTGAATATCTTTTCTTATGAATGAAACCGATGTTATTGTGATTGGACATTTCTGAGAATATTGAAAAGAATCACTTCCACATTGAACACAAGTCAGATTTTTCTTTGCAAGTAACAATAAATCTGTACCATAAGTCTTTTCACTGTTATTGCTATTTTTCAAAGTACATGTACATTTATTACAAAAAACTATGTGCTTTTGGTACAGAATCAGAATTCAATTCAATCTTCTCAGGAACTCTTTTCAGATCATCTTTCCTTTTGCTTTCCTCTTTTTCTGAAAAATCCAATCTATTTTTGTTAGAAAATGAAGTAGATGATTCACCTTTTTCATATGTACTTGATTCATTAAAGAATTTATCATTTTCTTTTAGAGCATTAATCTTGAACATATCATATTCAGCTTTCAGTTTCTCAAGCTCTTTTATTTTCTGAATAAAAACATTCTTTTCTTTTAAAGCATTTTTAAGATCAAAATCCACATCACATAAGTCATTTTCAAGTTCATCATAAGCTTTCCTTAGGTCCTCAAGTTCTTGACTTACAAGATTAAATCTCTTTTCAAGTTCTAGAAATTCTTCTGACTTTGTTTCAGATTTTTCAGTTAACTCAGAATTCTTACTCTTTGAATCAGAATTCTGATTAATAGACTCAGATTTCTGACCCTCAGAATCAGAAAATTGATAAGAACAGTCAGAATTCTGATTAGAAGATTCAGATTTCTGACTAACTGTTTCAGAAACCTTACTAGTATCAAATATACTTTCTATGTCAGAATATGAAAAACTTTGTTGTTTATTTTTGTAACTGACATTTAGAGAGTCATATTTGAATTTAGTGTCATTGTATTTTGGTTTCTCTTCTTTTGGTTTAGAAATTTCTTTCTTAACTTTATCTTCTGAAACATCTGACTTTTCTGTTTTTGATTCAGAAACTGTTTCCTTTGTCTTTTTAGAACTTGATTTCTGTAAACTATCAGAACTTGTGATAGAACTTGCAGGTCTTATAAAAACTTCAACAACTTCTGGAATTTTTGGTTTAGGATCATGAACTTGTCAAAATCATACAAGTTTACCGGAGCTCTTTTAAAAAAAAACATTTTCTTCCAATCCCAATCCCTTCTTTGGATTATAAAATCTTGTATCTTTTACATTGCTTGTTAGAAGATTTAATGTTTGCTGAGTCTGACCTCTTTTCAAGTTAAGATCTTCTAATTCTTTGATTTTGGTGTCCAAATTCTTTCTTTCCTCAAATAGCATATCAAACTTTATTTGTAAATCACCCTTTTCATCCTTGACTTTTGAAAGTTCAATTTTTATATCAGAAAGATTTTTCACCAATTCAGAATTTTCAGTTTTAACTTTCTGTTTCTCAACCTCAGATTCCTCATACTGTTCTCTTATTACCTCTTTTTCAATTCTGAACTTGTTAACTAAATTTCTTTCTCCTTTTATTTGTTTTCTTAGTTTAACAAATTCAGTTTTCATTTCACCAATCTGTGTCATTAAGTCTATTTCAAGTGCAGAATGTACCTCAGCGGATGACTCAGAATCAACATCTTCAAAGTCAGAATCATCCTCATTCTTCATCTTTGCCATATAACTCTGCATCTGTGAAAAGTGAATGCAGTCATCTTCATCTGAAGTGTAGTACAACCAATTTTCTTGTTCAGCTAACATTGCCACTTCATCATCTCTTTTCTTTGCTAGCTGATCCTTTTTGGTGTAGTACTCATAATCCTTCACAATTTTCACTTTGCAATCCTTTGCATAGTGACCAGACTTTCCACTCTTGAAGCACAAATTCTTTTCTTTTCTTTCTTCCTTTTCTTCTCTATTTTCTTCCCTTCTTTCTTCCTTCTTTTCATACTTACTCTCTCCTCTCTCTTCTCTTTTCTTGAAATCTGAATTTCCCTGCTCTTTCCTGTACTTACCCTGAAATTTTCCTTTTCCATATCTCTTGTTGAAAGTGTTAGTCAACAAGGCCAACTTTTCAGCAATCATTTTGATATCTTCATCTTCTTCTGATTCCTCTTCCTTATCAGATTCCTCCAGCTTTGGTATCTCAGATAGATACACAGTCTTCTTGGGTGCTTTAACAACTTTGGACTTTGACAGAAAAGCTAACTGTTCTGCAACATTTTTCTTTTCTTCAACCACAATTTTAACAGAGTCCTCATGCTGATTTAGTACACAAAATAGATCATTGAGATCTTCTTCACACATATCCTTATTCATTTGTAGACTAATAGCAAATGATGACCATTCTGAGTTTAGACTGTTCAGAAATTTGTAGTTTATTTCTGACTTTGTCTTTTTCAGCCCATTTCTTCTCAAATCATTCAGTATAGTACAGAATTTACTATATGTCTGAGTCAAGCTTTCAGATTCTTTAGCCTTGAACCTCTCATAAGCATTTATGCTTTGATTTAACTTTGCTTGTATTGATCTGACAGTTCCTAACATCTGTCTTTCCAGTTCATCCCACATTTCCTTGGCGGATGATCCACTGTCAATTCTGTTTTGGACTTCATTCGGAACGGCCAGTGTCATCAATGTGATTGCTCTTTTGTCTATAGCATGCCTATTTTTCTGTTCTGCTGTGTATTGAGAATAATTCTTCTTCACCCTTGTTGCCGGAATTTCTGGAGTTGTCTCTGTTTCAGGAGTTGCAGCCACATCGATATAGACTTCGATAGGACCTTCTCGGATAGAAACCATCAAATTTTCATCTATGTTATCTAGGAATTGGATCATTCGAATTTTCCATTGCTGGTACTCTTCAGGAATTAGAACAGGTGGCTTTGTTTCAGATCCCATAGCTAGATACTCTTTAGAAGACGTGATTGTAAGAATTTTCAACAGAAAGACAAATTTGAATTTCTTGATCGAAAGACAACAATTAATTCAAGAATTGCCAAGAATTCAAGAATTAGAACTAGCAGCGGAATCGATTTTTGAACGAATCAAGAAATCTTCAAGAAATTGATCAATAAACCTTCTCGATCATGATCTTGAATAAATTTGTTTGTTGAGTGGCTCTGATACCAATTGTAAGTCCAGGATTCACTCTTACAATCAATATATCAATGTATGTAACAGTAATTGAGAAGTAATATGATCAAACTAACTTGTATTCAATGAAGAACAGAATTACAGATCTTAGAGAGAGAGAGTATCTCGAAGATTACAAAAGATGAATACAAATATATGTGGGAAAATCAGTTAGCAATGTAGTGCTAACCACTATATATACTGCAACGGAAATATTAAAGCTACAGTACAAATATGAATGACTAATAGGAACAATACACGTGTCCTAATTAGTTAACTAAACACTAAGGAAAGTATCTAGTTATAAGTTCTGAACATGTTGTTCAGAACTTCTGAACGTTCATCTGATTAGGCATATCAGAACTTCTGACTCTTCTCTTCAGACTTCAGACTCTTCTTCTTAGACTTCTGTACTTGGTAATCTTTCAAAGCAATCCTTCTGAGCTTTCGTAGTTAGAACTCTGACTCTTCTTCTCAGAACATCTGAGCCTTCTTATCAGATTTCAACACTTAGTTTATTGACAAAACTCAGATCTAACAGCTATTGAAGGAAGAAAAGAAAAATGCAACTTGAGTTGTACAGCAAAGATTTCAGGGTTTGGTGTGAATTTGAAGGGATTTATAAATGAAGGTATGGAAACTGAAGGATTTGCATATACAGTTCAAAGAAGAATTGAAATATTCAAATTAAAGGAATTGGTGAAGTATAGTAATGCAACTTTGAGTTGGTTACTAAGTGAAATGAAAGGAAGTGCTAATACTGAAAGAGAAAATCTAAAGAAAAGATGTGTGAATTATGTGGAAAGAAGATTAAATCTCAGAAGTAAGATCAGAAGCTGTGGTGAATGGTTGTTATCAGAAGTCAATCCCAAAAAGATGTTGCACAATGACTTTGTATTTCCAGCTGAATATGAAGTGAATGAAATCCTTTCAGAAGAAGTTGAAGAAATTCAAGACACAAGTCCTCAGAATGTTCAAATAACAAGTGTTGATCAAGCTGAACAATCTGAACCAAAAGAAGATGAAATATCTGTTGATTTGAATGGATATTTTTTTGAATTTGATCTACCTGAGTTTTTCAAGCCTAAAGAGATACAATTTCTGGATGTATATTATGACAGACAAAAAGAGACTCAGATCTGGTTGGTAGAGAAGTCAAGGTGTCTTGGGAAATCAAAACAAGCTGTGTATTCAGATTTCTTAATAGCAGGGATCGGAGAACTAAAGGTTAAGCAGTTCAGAAAGCAAGAGTACTTGTCCTTTGAAGTGTTGAGAGAGGATGGAAAAGTGTATTATTTTACTGATGCGGACTTTGAAAAGTTGTCAGTAGTTGATTTCTACAGGTTACATAGTCTTCTGTGTTTCAAAGATTCAAGCAAAGACAAGAATGAAAGAAAAGCAAGTAGTGTGGTGATTGAAGCTATGTTCTATATCTTAAGATGGAATTGTTATACAGATTTTCAAATAGCTCTGTATCTACAAAGGCCATGTGTTTATCTTTCAAATCTCAACACAAATCATGATCAAAAAAATGTCTTGAAGACCGGAAGTGTATCCAAGCATCCAGAATTAGGAGTCTTTCTGAAGAATAAAAGTGAAAAGATCTTCTTCAGAGCAAAGGAAACTGCAAAGTGTTGTTCTGGAACTTTAAGAATCATTAAGCACAATTTGGAGAAAAAGATGCTGAAGGTGAAGCAAGCTAATATGACTCAAGAAGTTATCACTCAGCAAGTTGAAACTATTCAAGAAATCATTGTTAAAATTGACAAGAGGCTTAATCAGAGAAATGTGCTTTTACAGCCTTGAAAGAATTGGATGATGCAAAGTATAAGTTTATTTGACAAAAAGGGGGAGATTGTTAGATATGAGTTTTGTCAATAAACTAAGTGTTGAATTCTGATAAGAAGGCTCAGAAGTTCTGAAGAGAAGAGTCAGAGTTCTGACCAAGAAGGCTCAGAAGGAATGCTTTGAAAGTTTGCTAAGTATTGAATTCTGAGAAGAAGAGTCAGAAGTTCTGAGAAGCTTAATCAGAATAATGTTCAGAAATTCTGAACAACATGTTCAGAACTTATAACTAGATGCTTTACTTTGTATTTAGTTAACTAATTAGGACACGTGTATTGTTCCTATTAGTCTTTCTTATATGTAATGTAGCTTTAGTGTTTCCGTTGTAGTATATATAGTGGTTAGCACTTCTACGCTAACTGATTTTTCCCGCATATATTTGTATTCATCTTTTGTAATCTTTGAGATACTCTTTCTCTAAGATCTGTAAATCTGTTCTTCATTGAATACAAGTTGGTTTGATCATATTACTTCTCAATTACTGTTTCATACATTGATATATTGATTGTAAGAGTGAATCCTGGACTTACAGTCTGCTTCCCTTTCTCACACGCTGAACATAAAGACTCTTTGGCGTATGAGTGTTGAGGTAAACCAGTCACTAACTCTTTTGAAGAAAGAGTATTCAGTGTCTTGAAATTTAGATGAGAGAGCCTCTTATGCCATAGCCAGTTGACATCAGATGAGGATTTTGAGAAGAAACATGAGTTCTCAGTGGTTGTTGAGTCCATGTTTATTACATAAACATTTTCCAAACGATAACCGCTGAGAGCTATCTTTTCCTTTTTGTCAGCGACAAAGCAGGATCCTTAGTAAAGATTACTTTGTTATCCTTATCGCAAAGCTGACTGATGCTTAGAAGATTATGCTTCAGCCTTTCAACATATGCGACTCTTCTGAAGGTTGTTGTACCATTTAAGAGTACACCAAACCCTCGGGTATGTCCTTTTCCATTTCCACCAAAAGTCACAGAGGGACCCTTCTCTTCCATGTATTCAGTGAGCAGGCTTTTCTTTCCAGTCATGTGTCTAGAGCATCCGCTATCGAGATACCAGATACCCTTCTTAACTTGCATTACAAAGGAAAATTAGTTTTTCTTGGGTACCCACTTAACCATGTGTACACGTTTGTCAGTGGAAGTAGTTGGAATGGAAGGTTCAGTAGTCTTCGTAGCATTTGAAGATTCAGCTTTGTCAGTCTTCACTTTGGTTAATTTTTTAACCTAAGTGGTCTTCTTTGCCTTCGGGGCAATGATCTTCACCTTAGCTATCTTTTCAGCTTTGGTGGCTATGGGGAACTTACTAGCAATATGATCAGTAAGTCCACAGTGATAACATTTCCTATAACTAAAAGTAGTTCTAGGACCATTTGAATGCTGAGCTTTAGATTTTGAATTAGAAGGACCAACACCAAATAAGCTATTGGTATTTGAAATGGGAGGAACATTCAGTTCTTCGGATTTCTTACCAAGGACATCCACTCTGAGTCTAGGAGTAGATCGCTGAATAGATCTACGCTGAGTAGATCCATAGATTTGATTCCTTGATCCAGAGGGATAGGTCACTGAAGCTTTAGAAGCATTCAGCTTAGGTACTACGGTACCCTTTTGAGGATTTTGGTTAAAAGCAATTCCTTTACCTTTATCTTTAAAGACAGAGGTAGGTTTTGGATAAACCATTTTCTCTTTACCTTTTGAAGAGGTAGGAGTTTCCTCAGGGATTGGCGGTCTAGAAGAGGAACACTGAGAGGATGAAGTATCAGCGACTGAGGATACGAAAGTTCCAAATAAGAGCATGGAACGATCAGTGGTTGGTTATTGAGTATCAGCTTTGTAACCAAGACCACATTTATCACTCAGGGGAATCTGAGACTTAATTATCTCAGTGATCTTTGTTGAGGAGTTATACCATCCATCAACAGTAGCTTTTTCAACTCTTAATGCAGCGATAGGTTCTTCGCGCTCGATTTTGACTAGCTGATTTAGGTGAACTTGATCTTTAAAATCTTCTTCAATTTTAGAAAGATTTTCTATTTGAAGGTGACAGTTTTTAAGCTGTTCAGCGAGATCAAGGTTTTGATTTTCAACTATTGTTTTGCCATTCATGGCTTCATATAAACTTCTAGTCAAGTGATCGATCTTTCGAAGACTATCAGCTTCATCAATATTTGCAATATTGGTAAAGAAGGAAGGTGATACATGAGTTGCAGAGGTTGAAGTGGAGAGAATATCTGAACTTTCTTCCTCATCTTCAATCTTGGCCATAAAACAGAGATTGGCTTCATCATCTTCAGAGTCAGATGATGATACTTCTTTATCAGAGGCAGCCCAATCATAGTTACCCATCAGGCCTTTTCCTTTCTTCTTAAAGCTTTTCAGCTTCGCATACTTTTCTTTCAGCTTGGCATATTTGTCATCTCTATTCCTGGGAATAAAGTTTTTCTTTGGAAAAGCTGAGGGTCTAGAAACTTTCTTTGACCTGCACTCGTTAGCGAAATGTCCTATCATTTCACAGTTAAAACAAGTAGCAGTAGCCTTATCAACAGGAGCTGATGATCTTGTCTTGTCAGTAATGGAAAGAGGTTTGTTCTTTATGAACATTTTCTTTTTGGCGAATCTCCTGAACTTTTTAGTGAGGAGAGCCAAAGATTCATCATCATCTAAAGAATCAAAATCTGATGACCTTTCAGAGTTACTCTCCAACTCAGTGATAGTGACCGAGGGTCGCTGAGTGGAAGGTTCCTCTAAGATTAAAGCAACATGGGTGCTTTTGGAATCTTTTACAAGATTCTTCTTAAGATGACTCGATTGCTCATGATTCATCATCGTGCCATATAAGGTAGAAAGGGTCATTGATTTTAGATCCTTTGACAGCTTGAGACACATAGAATAATTGTCCCAGCTTTCAGGTAAACATTCTAAAAACTTTGTCAGCACTTCAAAGTTAGAATATTCCTTACCAACAGTTTTCAGATCTATTATTAAACAGTTAAAACGTTGGTGTACTTCAGAGAGAGATTCATTCTTACCACAAATGAAGCTTTCATACTATCTTACCAGGATGATCTTTCGAGAGTCCTGGACTTCAGAAGTACCTTCATACTGAACACAGATTGTGTCTGTTGTTTTTTAATTTGCCCCCGATTTATTAAAATGTTTTATAAAGAAATTATTGTATGGGCTTTATAATTAGATTTATGTTATCTTTGTAATTAGCCTTATGGGCTTAAGCCTTTTGTGTAAATGGGCCCTATATAAAGGTGTCCATAGGCTTATTTTAGGTTAAGTGAGAAATCTGGAGAGTTCACAATTAACACACACAGACTAGTTTCTTATGATAGTCGATTTCACGTTTAGTGTGGTGTTCTTCCAATTTCCCTCTCCAAATTGAATCATCAATGAATATGAGATGAGTTCTTGAATGTTATGTTCTTAATATTTCATCTTATCTCTACTTATATATATGGAATTTCTTCTGTTGTTTGCTGAAAATGGGATCAACAATTGGTATCAGAGCCGATTGAAGAAACTTTTCTTCAAAATCGGTCATCTATGGCAACAATAGAAGATTAGAAGATTTATTTGTTGTTTTGGTGCTTAGATTGATTCAATCACATGAGCCTAAACACAAATATCATTCTAATGTTTATTTTATCTGTTTTGGGCATATTTGAAATCCATTTTTGATCTGAATCAGATCTGGATATGTTTTGACAGAAAATCTCATTATTTCTTCATAAAATCTGTTTCTGCACACCACATGTTTGATAAAATGCCTAAGTGAAGATTTGACTCTATTTGGTTCAAATCTGATATGATATACTTCATGTGTGTGTTTTGATTCTTTCTCATTCATTGGTCTAATATTTGATAGCACCAAGTAGATGGTTGATCTATGATCTCATCCTTGTGTGTGCTTAAGTCCAAAGCATTTTTTTTGCATCTTGGTAGTAAGGTTGTTGATCTTTGATCTGACATTTATTTAAATCCAAGATTGGACTCTCTTTTACTCAGATTTTGTTTGTCTTCCGCTGCTCATAATCATTTAAATGAAAAACAAAATCATTTGGGTCTTAGAAAATGTTGTTTGAGAAAGATTTGATGTTGTGTTACACGTTCAAAGTCAGATCTGAAATGACTTTTGGATCTTTGATTACTTAAATTTAGCTTTCTGAAATGATCAATCAGAAAATTAATTTTCTGCAATCTTTGTTCTAACAAGATATATGGAGATCGACTCATCGTTCTATATCAAATCAAATTTTGTGAGCATTTGATTCGTTTGGAGGTTTTCATAGTGAACTTGATTGTGAGGATTAAATGTTGAATCGAATCTTGGAAGATGCTTTATTTAGAACAGATATTGGTAACTGCATTTCAAAATTCAAAGAAAATGTTCAATCAGAATCATCATTTGGACAGAAGATTTTTGTGATATAGGGATGAATCTGAATCGCAGCCAATAGGAAGTTTATGATGATGTCCAAGCGGATTCGACAATTTGCTGTTTGTTGAAAATTCAAAACAGAAAGTTGTTGATCAAATTGATTACGGGGCAGTTTAGTTGCTGTCAAAATATAGTCGGTTTGCTGTCAAGACAGATTATGTTTGCTGCCAAAATAACATGTTGCTGTCAAAACTGATTAAGCTGTTGTTTGGCTGCTGAATTGGCTGCTGTTTGGCTGCTGTTTTGCTGCGAATTAAGCTGCTGTTTTGCTGTTGTTTGGCTGCTAATTAAGCTGCTGTATTGCTGCTGTTTGGCTGCTGAATTGGCGGTTGTTTGGTTGTTGTTTGCTGTCACAAACTGATCAAGCTGTTGATAAGTTGTTAAGCTGTTGCTGATGATTATATGCAGAAAATCAAAACAGATATGCGCAGATGTAGACGAACAGATTATGCAAACCAACAGAAGTTGTTGTGTGCACGATGTCCAGCGGAACCTTAAACCGTCCAGTGATGAATCTGCAGAGCTGAAAGTGGTGCTGTCAAGTTCTGGAATATGCACAGAAGATGCTGCTGCAGATTATGGGTTTACAGGCAAGCAAGTCAGAAGATTGTAGAGGTCGTTAAGGCAGCTGAAAAGAAGTCACGTCAACAGATCTCTCAAAAAGTTGATGCTTCTATGGTCAATAATATATCCTTGTGCTTTTTACAATGCTTATCGAGACCTATCAGAGGTTGTTTGCTGCTGTGCAGTGTTTGGGCATAGCTTAAGAATCCATTGCTGCTGTTAAGTTGTTGTTGCTGTGTGCAACATAAGTTGCATCTGTTTGAAGTTTCTTTTGCAGCAGATTTCTAGAAGTCGTGCAGTCAGTTGGAAAACTCAATCACAGAAGTTCATACAGAAGCTGCTGTCTGCAGAGCCTCTGTGAGACTGTGCAGAGCTTCTGCGTCTAAAGCCTCTGTGTGCAATCATGGCAATCCAGCAGAAGTAGATAACAGAAGAAAAGTTGAAATTGGGCAGAATATAAAGGCATGTCCAGAAATGCTCTGTGGAGCTTGATCCAATCTTCCGAGAAGTAGATCACAGAGGTTGACCAACGAACATGCAGAAGATACCCTCTGGAGAACTTAACTTCGAAGCTGGTTAATGCTGCAATTTGAAAGGGCCAATCAGACACAGAGCTTGATTAAGCTGCTGTTAAGCAACTGATTAAGCAGCTCATTAAGTTGCTGCTACTGTTAAGATGTTGTGGTGGTCCAGAAGTTGTTCAAATAGTTTTTGATATTCGGAGTTATACATCACTTCTATGTAGTTCAGAACATGGCAAAGAGGCAAACATATTGCATACACAGAGCTTATCTGTTCATATGCAGAGATTAATGCAGATTTTTATGCAAAGCTTGATCACCATTCAGAGTTCCATAGAGACATCAGAGGTGCTAATTGCAGAGCTCTTATGCTCAGAGCCTCTGAGGCAGTTCACAGAGCTTATGAGGCAAACCACAGAGCCTCTGTGGCTATATAATCTTCCATCCAGATCTGTCCAAACGAAGTGTGCAGTGTGCAGCAGATTGTGAACCTTCAGAGGCCATTCGTTGCTATACAGAAGCAAAGACCAGAAGGGACCACAGGTAGACCCGAGCATGTACATAAGAAGTTGCTGGTCCAGAGGTCACGATAAGCCAGAAGCCCATAGCCCAAAATTTTTGAATTTTCAGACAGCTTTGCGCTGTTTCAGAAACATGCGTACAACATTCTACTCGGTGCTCCGATTCGCATGATTCCAGTTGCATTAAATTCTTAAGACACAGATGAAACTTTTTCATGTTTTAAGCTTGGTCTGAATCAATGTGCTTATTGGTCAGAATCTGTGTCAAAGTCAGTGGATATTTGCTGGATTGAAAGCATCGCATTTCACTCGTTCTTTTTCCGCTTTCAAGAACGGTG
Source organism: Saussurea involucrata (assembly GCA_033807775.1). Lineage (NCBI taxonomy): Eukaryota > Viridiplantae > Streptophyta > Magnoliopsida > Asterales > Asteraceae > Saussurea > Saussurea involucrata. The sequence continues at coordinate 60,170,963 of CM066313.1, read as the reverse complement.
TTCTCTCAACGGTTCTTCATGGTGTTAAGCTACATTTGTCACATTTTAAATGTCAATCCCTCCTCTGTTATTCATGTTTAAAGCTCGGTACCGAATGCTTACTCAACGGGATCTTTTAGAGTCAAATTTTCTGTTTTATGACCGTTCTGCGCAGCTGAGGGAAAACTTACACAACACACTCGTTTTTCATCCAAAATGGATGAATCATAGCTCGTTGGAATGATAAGAGGCTGGAGTTCATTATACATGTTTTATGTTTTCTTTCAATTAGTCTCCATGATGGTCAAAAACAGTGGTGAAGTTGAGACATGAAAGCTGGACATAAAGTGTTATTTGTCTCGGTCTTTCAAGAAGATGAGCCTACATTTGAGGGGGAGCTTGTGATACTTTAAAGACTTGAAGAATGGCACATCAAAGGTTCTAAAGAAATCAAGGGGGAGACTATTAGATGATGCTTTCTTTATAAAACATTAGGGGGAGATTGTTGGTTTTTAATTTGCCCCCGATTTATTAAAATGTTTTATAAAGAAATTATTGTATGGGCTTTATAATTAGATTTATGTTATCTTTGTAATTAGCCTTATGGGCTTAAGCCTTTTGTGTAAATGGGCCCTATATAAAGGTGTCCATAGGCTTATTTTAGGTTAAGTGAGAAATCTGGAGAGTTCACAATTAACACACACAGACTAGTTTCTTATGAGAGTCGATTTCACGTTTAGTGTGGTGTTCTTCCAATTTCCCTCTCCAAATTGAATCATCAATGAATATGAGATGAGTTCTTGAATGTTATGTTCTTAATATTTCATCTTATCTCTACTTATATATATGGAATTTCTTCTATTGTTTGCTGAAAATGGGATCAACAGTGTCCCACATAGCTTTTGAGGTTTTCAGGTTCATGACGGAATGGTAGACTTCGTCAGGAAGAGCCATGGATATTATGGATCTGGCTTTTGTGTCGATAGCCACTTTCTTCTTATCTTCGTTAGTCCACATATGAATTTCTTTAGGAATCAGCCTTTCTGGAATAGCAGGTCTATTCTCAGCGACTGGAACTGCAGCATCAATTCTTATAGGAATATATGGGTCGTTTTCAAGATAATAAGGCATAGTAGGGTCTACACCTTCTAAGAAGAGAATCATCCTATTTTTCCATAGATTAAAATTATCTCTGGAGAATCAAGGGGGTTTTGCAAGAGAACCATTGTCAATATAGTTTGTGTTTGTGTTGGTAGCCATTTTCAGAAATAGCAAGTAAGAGAAATCTTAGTATAGATTAGATCTTGTTTATGAGATTAAACAAATCTGCTCTGATACCACTTGTTGGTCCCGAAGGGCTATACAAGTTTGTAGAAGGGGGGGTTGAATACAAACACACAGATTTTACTTTTATAAATTGTTTATTGATAAATCATTAACAATTTACATCTTGTAGCGGAACGAGATTAAGGATAAACCTAAATCTAAACAAGTTGGAACACTAAGTTTCTTGCACTAAGAAAGAGAAGGGAATTACTAATAATAACCTATCTTAAGATAAGAAGATGATGAACTTGTCCAGAGTTAGCAAGTTACTTCAAAATGAAGTGAGTTCGACTTCTTATATACTGCATGCATTTAATGCATGTCAGGTTACACTTTACACGTGGCAGCAGCTCATTGGTTGTATGTCATTGACCTTTGTAGACAACCTTAGTAGCCGCATGTTTGAACATTGTAGTATCATAGTGGTTGTACGATTTCAGACAATAAGGAGGTTCTTTTCTGACATATCGTACGGAGTCGTGCAAGGGTGGTTAAGACAAAAGTACTTTGTATGGAGGACTTCATGATCAGCTTTTCGTTGATTCAGCGCTTCATCATTGTTTATCAGCGAATGATAAAGTCATGTGATAGCTGAAGTCTTGTACTTGATACTTCACGTTGAGTGGACAAATCTGAGTCTTCGTTGATCCGCATCAGTTCATTAGGAGACTTGTCGCTGGTTCTTGAGCTTGATCTTCGACTTCAGCGTAGAACCTATGTTGACGTGAAACTTGTCTTCAGGGATCATAGGTAAACAACTAACTTATCAGCGATCACCATAAGTACTGAACAGGCTCAGAGCATTATGGTGAACAATGTTCGCTGAATGTTTAATCTAAAGAGCGAGAGTTCCTATCAGCGGTACTGTAAGGTCTTAGTACTCATCAGCGATAGTGAAACTCTGATACATATTTACTTACAATTTTCACTAAGTATAAAGAGAGGGTCATTATCAAATCACTGAGGGTTTGGATCAACAAACGAGCTTCTAAACTTTGTTTCTTTCGAATTCAGTCAGCTCTTCTTGCATAGCGTTGACCCTGTTTGGATCTTGGAGGACATCATCTATTTTCTTTGGTTCAATCAGAGAAATAAAGTTAACAAATAAACAAATATTACTTGCACTTCGTCGAGTCTGAACACCAGCGTTTGGATCACCAAGAATTTGTTCAACAGGGTGATTGATAGTCCATCGCTGAGCCGGAGAATAAGTCGCTGACTCAACCTGAACTTCTGGAGGAGCTGAAGATGAAGCTTCAACAACTTCTGGTATATCAGCCAAGAGAGGAAGAGGTGCAGATGTCATTTCATTCACTGATTGCTGAGAAGTAGATGGTATATCTGAGATAGAAGGTTCAGAGGCAGGCATAGTGTTTAGAGGAACAACTGAGACCCATGAGGATTCAGCTTCACTAGTCTGCATGCTTGGGATGATGGTAGGATCATCATCTTCAGCGGGATGAGTATGAGATGGAGGAGTATGGACATCTTCTGAATGACCAAGATGAGAAAACATCCATTGATTCAGTTCTTCAGTATCAGCAGAAGGTATAGAGTTCGCTGAACGGGATTCGTCAAAAGTGACGTGAATTGTTTCTTCTACAGTTTGTCTTCTTCGATTGAAGACTCTGAAGGCTTTGGATACTGAGGAGTATCCAAGAAAGATTCCATCATCAACCTTAGGATCAAACTTTCCAAAGGCATCTCTGTTGTTCAGTATGAAACACTGATATCCAAAGATGTGAAGAAAGCTAATAGAAGGCTTTCTCCCATGGAAGAGTTCATATGCTGTCTTCTTGAATCTTTTGACTATCAACGACCTGTTTTGAGTAAAACAAGCAGTGTTGACAGCTTCTACCCAAAACTGAGTAGGTAGATGAGAATCGCTGAGCATTGAACGTGCAGCTTCGATGATGGTTCGATTTCTTCTTTCAGCTTCTACCCTTACTTTCAAAGAAGGAATTAAGAGAACTATTTTTGAATTCAGTCCCATGATCACTCCTTATTGAGCGAACGATCATGTTGTTCAGGACTTCCATTTTCCTGACAAAGGTGATGAGTTCTTCCGGGGTGTCACTCTTAGAACGGAGAAACATTACCCAGGTATAGCGAGAGAATTCATCAACTATGACCAATGTATATTTCTTTCCAGCGATGGATTGTTTTTTAACAGGGCCAAACAAATCCATATGGAGAAGTTGTAGAGAAGATGACACTGAGGAAACTTGCTTAGATTTGAAGCTTGCTTTAGTTTGTTTCCCTTTCTCACACGCTGAACATAAGGACTCCTTAGCGTATGAGTGTTGAGGTAGACCAGTAACCAACTCTTTAGAAGAAAGAGTATTCAGTGTCTTGAAGTTGAGATGAGAGAGCCTCTTATGCCATAGCCAGTTGACATCAGATGAGGCTTTTGAGAAGAAACAGGAGTTCTCAGTGGTTGTAGAGTCCATGTTAATAACATAAACATTTTCCATACGATAACCGCTGAGAGCTATCTTCTCCTTTTTGTCAGTGATAAAGCAGGATTCCTTAGTAAAGATTACTTTGTTATTCTTGTCGCAAAGCTGACTTATGCTTAGAAGATTATACTTCAGTCCTTCAACATATGCAACTCTTCCAAAGGTTGTTGTACCATTAGAGAGTACACCAAACCCTCGGGTATAGCCTTTTCCGTTTCCACCGAAGGTCACAGAGGGACCCTTGTCTTCTTTATACTCAGTGAGCAGGTTTTTCTTTCCAGTCATGTGTCTAGAGCATCCACTATCAAGATACCAGATACCCTTCCAAAACTGCAAATAAAGGAAGATTAGTTTGACTTGGGCACCCATTTAACCATGGGTCCACACTTGTCAGTGGTGGTAGAGGAAGTTGAAGGTTCATCAATCTTCGCAACATTTGAAGATTCAGCTTCAGAATTATTCTTCACTTTGGTTAATTTCTTAACCTCAGTGGTCTTCTTTGCCTTGGGGGTATTGATCTTCACCTTAGCTAATTTTTCAGCTTTGGTGGCTGTGGGGCACTTACTAGCAATGTGATCGGTAAGTCCACAGTGATAACATTTCCTATAACTAAAAGTAGCTTTAGGACCATTTGCATGCTTAGCCATTAATTTTAAATGAGCAGGGCCAGCACCAAGAATACCTTTAGCGTCAGATCTTGGGGAAACCTGAGGTTCATCAAGATTCTTAGCTAGAAAGTTCAGCTTGATCCTCGGAATGGATCGCTGAACATTTTCATAAACCTTATCCTCAGAGGATGAAGAATGATTAACTGAAGGTTTAACATTCTTCAGATTTGGTATTTTGGTACCCTTCTGAGGTTTTGGATAAACAATTTTCTCTTTACCTTTAGAAGTTAAGGTAGAGATTTCCTCATGGATGGGAGTTTTAGAAGAGGAACACTAAGATGAGGAAGTGTCAGGAATAGACGACACGAACATTCCAAACTTAAGCATGGAATGATCAGTGGTTGGTTCTTCAGCGTCAGCTTTGTAACCAAGACCACGTTTGTCACTTAGAGGAATCTGAGACTTTATTATCTCAGTGATCGTTGTTGAGGATTTACACCATCCTTCAACAGTAGCTTTTTTAGCTTTTAATGCAACGATAGCTTCTTCGCGCTAGATTTTGACTAGTTGATTTATATGAACCTGATCTTTTAAATCTTCTTCAATTTCAAAAAACTTTTCTATTTGAAGGTGACAGTGTTTAAGCTATTCAGCGAGATCAAGGTTTTGATTTTCAACAACAGTTTTGCCATTCCTGGCATCATATAAACTCATAGTCAGGAGATCGATCTTTCGAAGACTATCAACTTAATCAATATCTGAAATATGTGTAAAGAAAGAAGGTGATACCTTGGTAGCAATGGCTGAAGTAGAGGGAATGTCAGAATTTTCTTCCTCTTCTTCGATTTTGGCCATGAGACAGAGATTGGCCTCATCATCATCTTTGGAGTCAGATGATTCTTCTTCATTAGAGGCAGCCCAATCAAAGTCAGCCATCAGGCCTTTGCCTTTCTTCTTAAAGCTTTTCAACTTTACATATTTTTCTTTCAGCTTTTGATACTTGTCATCTCTAGCCCTGGGGTTAGAGGATTTCTTGGGGAAAGCTGAGGGTCTAGAAACTTTCTTTGACCTGCACTCGCTAGCAAAATGTCCTATCTTTTCACAGTTATAGCAAGTAGCAGTAGCCTTATCTGTTGGTTCCCAAATACAAGTACCAATAGTGAAATTGATGCAATATACTTAATGATTGAGAGTTTACAAGATAGGATTGAAGAATACTCTCTTACAAAATGAAGCTCTCTTTTTTTTTCTTTTTGTACGTGTGAAAACTAAAAAGAGATACTTGGAGACTTTTTCTAAAATATCTCTTAAATGAGATATTTTGAGATATTTTCTAAAATATCTCTTAAACAAGACTTTATAACCAATACAACAATTGGTTATTTACAATTTTAGCCCTTGACATTCAACAAATACAAATAAGTCCTTGACACTATTTCTTTATAAAACATTCATATAAATTAGGGGCTAATTAAAGCTAACAATCTCCCCCTAATGTTTTATAAAGAAAGCATCATATTGTAGTCTTCCCCTTGCTTTCTTTAGAGGCGTTGGTGTGTCAATCTTCAAGTCTTATGAGTCTTCTTTTTCTGATCTTCCACAATGTCAGTTGCTTTAGTTCATTTTTTAACTCCCCCTTGATCTTTGCCTACTCCCCCTTGAATGTTGCTTTACTTTTCAGATCCCAGTTATCTCCCATAGATTAAACTCAAACAATCAGAGAACGATTTAAAGTGCGGAAGCTTGTATTACCAGTTTGAGTAAAAATCGTTGGTAGATCAACTGATAAGGTGGTTGAGTAGCAAGCATAGTCAGCTCATGAAGATCTGCTTTAAAAAAAACAATAAGTAACCAGGGGTAATAGCTAACACAGAAGCACATAGCAACTGTTATCACAACAATTAAAATAATTGTGTGGCCTATGTTCAGAGTTGACATTTATGAAGCTCTGATAGGACTTCCAGTTATCATAAAAGTAGAATTATAAAATTAAACTTCTCAAACTGTTCTGGCAATATCACATAGATAAGCATGTAGAATCACAAATATTCGTGATATTGTGTGGAAGAAAAATAGAATATTATCTATTAGGCTCAAAAGTGTGTAAACTGTTTGGACATAACAGGTGTCCACATACTCAATGTGCATGAGTGAAGTGTGAAGGTGGGGCAAATTATATTCTTTTCAATATCCAATCTTCCAAATAAAGACCAGATAGCATATGTGCTGCTTCCCCGTGGAAAAGTGAAGTATTTCCCTGTTGAGAAGGAAATAAGTAGCTAGTGGGGTTAATTCAAGAGTTGGCATGGGCTAACTGCCTGTTTCAATGATAGTCACCAAAGAATCGTGATAAATCAGTAATGTGGCTTGCCCGGCTCAGAAAAAGTTAGTGCAGAGTTATATAATTCTTTTGACTTTGTTCTCACACTCTCTTTCTTTTTATCATGTAGCTCACATCTAACCAAACTCTCTTTTCAATTTTTACCTCTTAAGCACAATGAGAAAAACTCAGATGAGTTATCTCCCCCACTCTTTGATGTAGACCCTTCACCTCTCAAACACTAAAGGTTTACTTCTTAGGTAGGAAACACAGGTTTAAGTGATCCATAGAAGTACTATAAAGCTCACAAAATGATCCCGTGAAAATTGTTGTCCTAAAGATTGTATTGTTCCACACACTGACTCTTTGAAGTCTCAGAAAAATATTTAAAATCCAACTTCTACAAAAAAAAAATCATTTTAGCATCTAGAAGTTGTTTGACCATTTGAAAGAGGTTTTATCATTCTAAAGATGGCCTTTCTCTAAAAATGATGATGAGTTTAAAGGTTTATAAACTTTACCTTTACACGAACATGGTCAGATTGGCATTCTCCCCCTCTAATTGAGCAATAAATCTCATTTAGGCTCAATTTGTAATCAGATATCCTGTAAGAATCAAAAAGTGTTGGTAATCATCATCTTTGATGATACCACATTTGTTAGGAATATCCAGAAGCACAGTTAATTCAAATTAAAAGGAAACATGGTGCTGGGGGTTAGAGATTAGAAATACCAGTCAAAGTCTCTGATCTGTTGAGGTACTGGTCCTACACTGATGTGTGTAGAAGCACATGAGGTAACACCGTTCTTGAAAGCGGAAGGAGCATGAATTAATTGTAATGCTTTCGGTCCAGCACCTTACAGCAGACTTTGAAGCTGATTTTGGCATATCAGCACACATAATTTGAGAAAACGAAGAACATCAAAGTCGTGCGTCCGTGAATTATCTTTCCAATGCAACTAGAATCGAGTAATTTGGAGCACCGAGTCAAAAGTTATGCGCATGTTTCTGAAGCAGCGCAAAGCTGACAGCAAGTAAACAAAAATCGGGCTGTTTAGTCGCAGAGGTTCCGTCCACAGAGGCTCTGTTGGATTTCACAGAGGCTCTGTGGTGAACAGTACCACAGAGGTTGGTCGGTAGAGGTTTGGCGGCAGAGGTTTTTGAAAGAACAGGATCTAATCTCACAATCAATATAGAAAGCAGTAATTGAGAAGTTGTATGATCAAACCCAATTGTATTCAATGATGAACAGAAATACAGATCTATGAGAGAGAGAATCTCAAAGATTACAGAGAATGAATACAAAGTTATACGGGAAAAATCAATCAGTTAGCAACATAGAGCTAACTACTATTTATACTGCAACAAACATCTTAAAGCTACAGTACAAATAAGAAAGACTAATAAGAACATAACACGTGTCCTAATTAGTTTATAAAATACTAAGTAAAGTATCTTGTCATAAGTTCTGAACAGGTAGTTCAGAACTTCTGAACATTCTTCTGATAAAGCTTCTCAGATCTTCTGACTGCTCTACTCAGATTATCTGAGTCTTCTACTCAGACCATCTGACTCTTCTTATCAGACATCTGACTTCTCTACTCAGAACATCTGAGTCCTCTTATCAGATCTTCAACACTTGGTTTATTGACAAAACTTCAGATCTAACAATCTCCCCCTTTTTGTCAAATAAACTTAAACTTTGCATCATCCAGTTCTTTCAGAGCAGGAACAATCTTCTGAAGTAGCACATTTCTCAGATTAAGCCTTTTATCAATTTTGTCAATGATTTCTTGAATAATCTCAACTTGCTGATTAATTACTTCTTGAATCATGTTTGCTTCCTTCACTTTCAGCATCTTTTTCTCCAAATTGTGCTTTATGATTCTTAAAGTTCCAGAACAGTATTTTGCGGTTTCCTTTGCTCTGAAGAAGATCTTTCCACTTTTGTTTTTCAAAAATACTCCCAACTCTGGATATCTGTGAACACTTCCAGTCTTTAAATTCTTTTTCTGCTCATGATCTGTGTTGGGATTTGCCAGATAAACACATGACTTTTGTAGGTACAAAGCTATTTGAAAATCTGTATAGCAGTGCCACCTCAAGATGTAGAACATGGCCTCAATTACCACACTTCTGGCCTTTCTTTCATTTCTGTCTTTGCTCGACTCTTTGAAGCATAGAAAACTGTGTAATCTGTAGAAGTCAACTACTGATAGTTTCTCAAAATCTGCATCAGTAAAGTAATAAACCTTGCCATCTTCTCTCAGAACTTCAAAAGATAAGTACTCCATCTTTCTGAATTTCTTAACCCTCAACTCTCTGATTCCAGTGATTAAAAAATTTGAGTAAACAGCTTGCTTTGTTTTGCCAAGACATCTTAATTTTTCAGCCAACCAGATCTGAGTCTCCTTAGGTCTATCATAATACACATCCAAGAATTGTACCTCTTTTGGTTTGAAGAACTCAGGTAAATCAAATTCAAGAAAGTATCCATTTAGATCAATGGATATTTCATCTTCTTTTGGTTCAGACTGTTCAGTTTGATCAAAACTAGTTATCTGCACATTCTGAGATATTGTGTTCTGCATTTCTTCAGCTTCATCTGACAAAATTCCATTCACTTCATACTCAGCCGGGAACACAAAATCATTATGTAGAATCTTTTTGGGATTCACCTCAGATAGCAACCATTCACTACTGTTTCTGATTTTTCTTCTAAAATCCAACCTCCTCTTCACACAGTTTATGCATCTCTTCTTTAAACTCTCTTTTTCAGCATCCATACTTACTTCCATTCTAATCAACAACCAATTCAGAGTTGCATCACTGTACTTCACCAACTCTTTTAATCTGAACAATTCAAGTCTTTCGTGAACCATATATGTGAACCCTTCTGTCTCCATTCCTTCATTCACAAAACCCTTCACATGCAGATCAACTTCTGTTTTCTTTGTGGGAGAACTCAGATTGCACTTTTCTTTTCTTTCTTCAATAGCCAACTGGAAGTCATACAAGTATATATTTCTGACATAAATACCCAGAAGTCTTCTGCATTCAATTTCTATCAAGGCTTCTTCAGTGCTAGCAAAGAACTTGACTAGAAAGATCTGATCATCAAGAGTCAATCTGTGAAAATCAAATGTAGACATGGAAACCTTTGTATTTCTTTCTTTCAGTATTTCCATTCTAACGAACATTAAACCATTGAATTCATCTTGTTGAAACATCAGAACTTTCTCGATTCTTTTCTGAATATGCAGTTTTGAGTCAGGAACTCTGAACATGTTAGAAGCTTCTGAGTAGACCATCTGAGCTCTGTCATCCATAAAACCATCAATGTTACTTTCCAAAAGCTCATACTCTCCTTCTGTGTAGTAGAGATTATCATATATTTCCTCAGGAAAAATATCATCATGAAATTGTCTGGCTAATGGCACATCACTTAACTCTAGAATGAAGTCACACACAGGTTCTTCTAGTCTTTGCAATTTAATCTTTGGAATCTCAATTGGTTTTCTGAATACATATTCAGAAGGCATAAAGAAGTCTTTCACTTTCACATACTCTTCTTCTGTATTTAACTCATCACAAAAGTTAAACCTAAAATCATCTTTAAAATCCTGAGTGTAATCCACAGTTCTGTCTTCTTCTCCCATTAGATCAATGGGTCTTATCACTTTTATTCCTTTATGAATTTTCTGAACACTCAAAGCTCTGACTACTTCATTATGCATTCTTCTGATCAATTCTTCATTCAACCTCCTTTCTTCTGATTCAGACTCCATTGCCCTTTCACTGTTATAAACCACAATATCTGTACACCTGTTTACCACTGTACTTTCCACTATTTCTTCTATTCTCAAATCAGATTCGTCAATAGCTACAGTTTCATCTGAGTTTCCTTCCATCTCAGTATCCAAGTTCAATTCCTCTGTTTTATCTGATTCATTACTATCAATACTTCCCAACTCCATTTCTTCTGTATCTGAACTGTCAAGCTGTACTATCTGAATCATCTCCTTTAAATTTTCCTGTGTCTGATCTTCTGAACTTTTTGTATTGGCTAAGTGCATGTCTGCTATCTCAAAATCTTCTATGCCAATATCATCATCATAACTTAACCTTTGTCTTTTCTCCCCCTTTTGATGATCATGAGGATCATTATCATCAAACTTCCTTTTCAAGTTCTGATTAAAAGCAACTTCAGGTTCAGCTTCTTGCATCTGTTTTAACATATCTTTTTGAAAACCAGACATTATATCCACGATCTCCTTTTTGTGAGAATCCAAGGATTTCTTTACATCATCTACCTTGGTTTCAACAGAAATCAACTTTTTCTCCAACACAACTTTCAAATCTGATACTTCATCATTCAAATCCTCCATCCTCTTCTCCAAATTTTCTACTTTTTCCCCCATCTCCTTGTTTTGTCTCTGAATCTTTTCAAATTCAGAAGTTTCTAACAGTGAACCTGAACCAACAGATGGTCCAGTTTTCATGTGCCCAGAGAGCTCATGGCCTGTAGATAACACACAGTCATCTTGTACAACAGATGCACGTTTGAATGAGGCTTTTGTAATGTTCACCTCACCAGGACTTCCATCCAATCCTCGACACCCAACATTAGGTATGTCTATGAATGTTGTTTCAGGAATACGAAATTCCTGATTTGTGCAAGTGTCAAAAGGAATTTCAGGCTCAATATGAATAGGACTGTGGTATTCAGACTCAATGTGTTGAAAAATAAATTGGGATTTATCACCTCCCTCCAAATGAGTTTGGGATGGTTCCCCGGATTCGTGTGAAACAGTAGCATGTTGAAATGCTTCTGAGTGGGTATGGATGGGTTGTTCAAGATCCACCACTAGGTCCATGGTGTTTGTTTCAATATTGGACACCAAGAGATGTGAACCAATAGCATTTGTGGTTACCTGGTCAAGATTAGCTGGTTCAGAGGCATCTCTTTCTGTTTGAACCTCTGTTGACAATCTCTCATCCTCATCACTCTCATTCTGTTTTTCCTCACCAAATCTAACCAAGCTCTCAGAATTTTCCCTCTCAGGTCTCTCAGAATGTTCACCCATCTGAACATCCTCCCCCTCTCTAATTCGACTAGACTCCTCACCTCTCTTCTCAGGTTGGTCCTCTTGGGTAGGGATTTGAGGTAATTCAATTCCCATAGAGGTGCAATAAGCTTTTAAAATCTCACTCTCCCTTGGAATATAGTTCCTAAGTGATTTTGGCAATAGTTTATGATTGGGATAGTTTTCAAGTCTTGTTACTGAGGTCATCTTACCCAAATAAAATGTAGGACCATGCTCTTCATTTGTTCTTCTTGAGATTGTTCTGTTTTCCTGCATGGCATACCAAATAACAATTTGCCAGTACCTTATGTAGGGAATGTATGTCAGTGGAGCATCCTTTGTCTTCTTCTGAATTGCTTTCTGATTCTTCTCAAATGTATTCTTCATATCTTCCCAAAGTATTAAAGTATAGTCATAATGCCTATTCTTCACTAAACCTTGAAATATCTGAAGAATTTGTTTAGAACCTTGATCAGCAGAACTATTTTTCCCTGACAAACATTTATTTACCACATGAAAGAAGCAAGCCCAAATAGGTGGTAATTTGTTTCTTCTGAACAAACTGAGAGTCCTCAATCCTTCATTGTATCCCAACTTCATAAACTCTGCTATTAATTCCTCTGTTAGGGGTAAATCCTCAAAATCTGTTCTTCTTTGTACATCATCTTTCTCTGGTAGATTCAGCATTTCTCTTAGTGCAGAGATAGATAAGACAAATGTCACTCCTCCAATTTCAGACACAAACTTATTATCTTCTAACCTAAGATATTTCCACCATTGTTGTATGTACTGAACAGGCACATTTTTACTTCTTGTAAACCATTTTCTGTACGGATGATGTTTGAATAACTCCATGATAATTCTGTGTTCAGGCTTAAAACGACTTTCCTCAAACAATATAACACAGTTATTTTCAGATAATTTCAACCATTCACTCTCAGGAACAACTCTTTCCACTAGAATAGATCTATCTGACATAATAGAACCTGCAACACTCTGATCATGTTCAATATTAACGTTTACCTCATCCGCATTTCCTTCAGATTCATCCATTTGTTCATCTTCTTCATCATTTCTTATTGCCCCTTCCTCTGCAACTCTATTTTGTACTTCATCATTTTCCGAATCGGATGAATCCATTATCGATTTTGTAGAATGTAGAGAAATTGGACCACTTCTTCGTATTTCAGACATGATTTAAGAAGAAAACAGATTCAAAGAACTCTGGATTTGATTCGTATCTCACGTTTCGCTCTGGAATTTGAAAGAAATTTGAAATAGGGATTTTAAGACCTATTTAAAATCCGCGAAGTTGAAAGGTTTAACGGAAAAGCGAAATCAATGTTATAACGGAGTCAACACATGTGAAATACCACAAAGGATTTAAATGAAATACGTGGCATTGTCAAACAAATATGAAGCTGACACGTGTTAGTGGATAGAATTTTGACTCAAGTCAAAGATCTGAATAACACGCACAGATGTTCTGATTCCATGACTCAGAAGAATTTTGCCTTGTAACCAAAATGTCTTTTAAAATCAACTTCTGACCAATATAAAACATTTTGATTATTCAGAAGAGGTTTGAACAGATAAGAAATGAAAACAAATCTTTTAAGCATCACAAAATGATTTCCAAAAGAATTTTGATGCTCCCCCTTGACTTGAGCATGCATTTGAGTATTAATGATACATAAAGATGAGATAAAAAGATAATCGAAGAAGCATAATCCATACAGTTGAAGTTATTTGTATTTCTCAAAAATAAATTTTTGAAAGTTAGATTGCTGAAGTATTGACTCAGAATTTCTGACCTTAAGATTCAGAGGTTCTGATCTCAAGACTCAGAAGTTCTGAACTCAAGACTCAGAAGTTCTGAACTCAAGATTCAGAAGTTCTGAATACACTACTCAGACAAGTTTACTTAGAAAAATTTAGCATTTTTAAGAAAAAAAATATTTTCAACTAGGCAGATTAAGCATTCCTATTTTACATATGAGAAAAGAAAACCTTTTGTGATCAAGAGGCTTTGTGAACAAGTCAGCCAATTGATACTTTGTATGCACAAAGTGCATCTCTATAGTTCCTTTTTCCACATAGTCCTTTATAAAATGATACCTCACATCTATATGCTTAGTCTTCGAATGTTGAACAGGGTTCTGAGTAATAGCAATTGCACTTTCTGAGTCACAATAGATGGGAATCTTATTAAGCTGATATCCATAGTCCATGAGTTGTGTTCTCATCCACAATGTTTGAGAGCATGAAGCAGCAGCAGCAACATACTCTGCTTCAGCAGTTGAAGTGGATACACAGTTCTGTTTCTTTGATGCCCAACTCACTATTTTATCTCCCAAAAAGTGACAAGCACCAGATGTACTCTTTCTGTCCAACCTACTTCCTGCATGATCAGCATCAGTGAAAGCAGTCAATTTGAAGTCAGTTTCTTTTGGATACCATAAACCTAGATCAGGTGTTCCTTTGAGATATCTTAAAATCCTTTTGACAGCCAACATATGTGATTCTTTCGGGTTAGATTGAAATCTAGCACAGAAACAGGTAGAAAACATGATATCTGGTCTACTTGCAGTCAAATAAAGTAATGATCCAATCATGCCTCTATAAAGTTTGATATCTGCTGAAACACCTTTGAGATCAGCATCTAACTTTATGTTAGTTGCCATAGGTGTTCTCATAGAAGCACAATCAGACATTTTGAACTTTTTCAGAATATCTCTGACATATTTTCCTTGATTTATGAAAATACCTTTTGGTAGTTGTTTGACTTGAAGACCAAGGAAAAAATTCAGTTCACCCATCATGCTCATTTCAAATTCAGATGACATGATTTTTGAAAAATTATCACATAATTCTGGACTGGTAGAACCAAATATTATGTCATCAACATAAATCTGAATCAGAATCAAATCATTACCCTGTTTCTTTAAAAACAAAGTTGTGTCAATCTTACCTTTCTTGAATCCTGAACCTAACAGGTGTTTAGTAAGAGTGTCATACCAGGCTCGTGGTGCTTGTTTTAGACCATATAAAGCTTTGTCTAAAATATAAACATGATCAGGGAATTCTGGATCAACAAAACCTTCAGGTTGATGGACATACACCTCTTCATTAAGTTTGCCATTTAGAAAGGCTGATTTGACATCCATTTGATACACCTTGAAGTTTTTATGTGCAGCATAGGCTAAAAATATTCTGATTGCCTCTATTCTTGCCACTGGTGCAAATGTCTCATCATAATCAATTCCCTCTTGTTGACAGTATCCCTTAGCAACCAATCTTGCCTTGTTTCTGATGACAACACCTGATTCATCCTTTTTGTTTCTGAACACCCATTTAGTTCCAATAATAGATTTACCTTCAGGCTTTGGAATGAGTCTCCAGACTTTATTTCTTTCAAATTGAAGCAATTCCTCTTGCATTGCTGAAATCCAGTCTGGATCCTCTAAGGCTTCATTAGCTTTCTTTGGTTCAATCACACTCAAGAAACCAGCAAACATTGCTTCATTTGCTGTAGCTGATCTGGTTTTTACTCCTGCTGAAGGATCACCTATTACTTGATGAATAGGATGATTTTTAGTCCATTTATTTGCACTAGGAAGTACATCAATCTCTGAATAATTGTTGTTTGCATCATTCTCATCAATGATTGATTGTAATTCTGAACTGTCCCCTTGTTCTGATGTATGAATAGGAGTCATATCCAAGTTTGGGTTCTGATTAATTAAGTCATAATTCAGAGTGACTTGTTCAGAGTTCTGAGTACAAGAATCAGAATTCTGATTACAAGGTTCAGAATTTTCACCACTTGTATGTATTAGATTTGGACATTCCTCTGATGGACCTTTGTCAGAAATTACAGTTGATTGAACTATTTCTGGAGTCTTATTTTTCATCTCTTTGACCATCTTTGGGTTTTCATATTCTGCATAAGAATCAGAAATTAGTTCACTAAAAGCATCCTTAAATAGTAAATTGAGTTCTGAACAAATAGGATTAGAATTTGTATCAGAAGTCATTTTTGTCTTGTTCAGCATGAGTTCTGAACTGTCTTGTTCAGAAGTCCGCATTCTGGCTTCATCAAAAGTTACATTTATGCTCTCCATCATCCTCTTGGTTCTTCTATTGTAGATTCTGAATGCTTTGGAAGTTAAAGAATAACCCACAAAGTATCCTTCATCTGCCTTTTTATCGAATTTGGCAAGATTTTCTCTGTCTCTGAGAACATAGCACCTGCAACCAAAAACATGAAAGAATTTGATTAATGGTTTTCTTTTATTTATCAGTTCATAAGCAGTCTTATTTAATCTCTTATTGATTAAAGTTCTATTTTGTGTAAAACAAGCAGTTGCAATTGCTTCAGCCCATAGGAAAGTAGGAAGATTTGCATAAGCCAGCATTGTTCTCGCAGCTTCAACTAGAGTTCTATTCTTCCTTTCAACAACACCATTTTGTTGAGGAGTTCTGACAGCAGAAAAATTGTGAGAAATCCCAGAACTTTCTAAAAAATTCTGAAGAGTCTCATTTCTGAACTCTGTTCCATTATCACTTCTGATTTTCTGAACTTGAAGTTGTAAGAGAACTTGAATCCTTTTGATAAAATTTATCAATGTAGTAGCAGCTTCTGACTTAGCTCTTAGGAACTCAACCCACGTGTATCTGGATAATTCATCAACAATCACAAGCATATATTTCTTTCCTCCCATCGATTGAACTGAAATTGGACCACAAAGATCAGTATGAATCATTTCTAATGGTGCTTTGCAAGATGAGTCCATTTTTAATTTGTGAGAACTCTTTTTCATCTTGCCCATTTCACAAGCTGAGCATAATGATTCTTTTTCAAATTTAAGCTTTGGTAAGCCTTTAACCAAATGTTTTGCAACAAGATTATTAAGATCTTTGAAATTCAGATGAGAACATCTTCTGTGCCAAAGCCAGCATTCATTTGCAGTTGATTTTGATAAAAGACAAACTGTATTTAATGTTTTCAATTTTGAAAAATTAACTACAAATAAGTCCATATGTCTTTTGGCCCAGAAGACTTTAACATCATTTTCAGTTAAAATCATGCAACCTGTTATTTGAAACTTAATTTGACAAAGACTGTCTAAAAACTGACTTATACTGAAAAGGTTATGCTGTAATCCTTCAACATAGAAAACCTTTTGGATAGTCAGATCCCCTTTAGTTAAATCCCCATAACCTTTGACTTGTCCTTTGCTGTTATTTCCAAAGTTTACTGCTCCTCCAGCCTTTTCTGTGAAGTTTGATAGAAAAGACTTCTGACCTGTCATGTGTCTTGAGGCTCCTGAATCTAAAAACCACACATGACAGCCCTGCAAAAGGATCAGTTAGGTTTAGGTACCCATTTTGGAATGGGTCCATCTTTGTTAGCTTTGTCATTGGATTTAACATTAGTACCTTTTACTCTCCACTCAAAATCTTTCTTCAAACACCACTTTCCTTGAACTTTTATGAAGTCAGAACATTTTCTGCTTACAAGCTTGTTCAAATTCTTTTTGAGAGTTGTAACTTTTGGTTTTGCTATATTTTCAACTTTCTTTTCTTTTATCTTTTCTTTCTTCTGAGTCTGAGGAACAGAAATTTTCTTCTTTTCTGTATTTTGAGAAACAGAAACTTTCTGAATATCTTTTCTTATGTATGAAACAGAAGTTATTTTGACTTGACATTTATGAGAATATTGGAATGAATCATTTTTACATCTAACACAAACAAGATTTTTCTTTGCAAGTGACAATAAATCTGAAACATAGATCATTTCATTTTTATTTATACTGTTCAGAGTACAATTGCCCTTATTACAAGAAATTCTAGCGTTTAGTTCAGAAGTAGATTTCATTCTAAGCTTCTCAAGTTCCCTTTTCAGATCATTCAACTTTGCAAGATCATCTTTCCTTTTGCTTTCTTCTTTTTCTGAAAAATTCAAGTTCTTTTTGTTAGAAGAATTAGATGATTCACCTTTTTCATATGTACTTGATTCATTAAAGAATTTATCATTTTCTCTTGAAGCATTAATTTTAAAAAGATCATACTCAGTCTTCAGTTTTTCAAGCTCTGTTATTTTCTGAATAAAAATATTCTTTTCTTTCAAAACTTCTTCAAGTTTAATATCCACCTCACAGAAATCATTTTCAAGTTCATCATAAGCTTTCCTTAAATCCTCAAGTTCTTGACTCACAAGATTAAATCTCTTTTCAAGTTGCAAAAATTCATCTGATTTTGTTTCAGAAAATCCAGTTGAATCAGACTTCTGACTACCTGAGTCAGAGTTCTGATTTACAGACTCAGATGTCTGATCTTTAGACTCAGAATTCTGACTACAAAGTTCAGAATCCTGACTAGAAGTTTCAGACTTCTGATTGACTGTTTCAGAATTTCTACTTGTGTCAAATATGCTCTCAATGTCATGATATGAAAAACTTGGTTGTTTATTTTTGTAGCTGACATTTAAGGAATCATACTTGAATTTAGTATCATTGTATCTTGGCTTTTCATCTGTTGGTTTAGAAACTTCTTTCTTAACCTTTTCTTCTGAACCAACTGACTTTTCTGTTTTAAACTCAGAAATTGTCTCATCTGACTTTTTAGAGTTTGGTCTTTGCAAATTGTCAGAACTTGTTATAGAACTAGCAGGTCTTATGAAAACTTCAACAATTTCTGGGATTTTTGGCTTAGAAACTTGAAGTTTTTCATACAAGTTAATTGGAGCTCTTTTTAAAGTGACATTTTCTTCCAATCCCAATCCCTTCTTTGGGTTGTAAAATATTGTATCTTTAACATTGCTTAATAAAAGATTTAGTGTTTGCTGAGTCTGACCCCTTTTCAAATTCAGATCTTCTAATTCTTTAATTTTGGTGTATAAATTCTTTCTTTCCTCAAATAACATATCAAATTTTATTTGTAAATCACCTTTTTCATCCTTTATTTTTGAAAACTCAACTTTTAGTTCAGAAAGCCTTTTCATCAATTCAGAATTTTCATATTTAACTTTCTGTTTCTCAGCCTCAGATTCTTCATATTGTTCTTTTATTACTTCTTTTTCAATTCTGAATTTGTTAACCAAAGTTCTTTCTCCTTTTATCTGTTTTCTTAGATTAGCAAATTCAGTTTTCATTTCACCAATCTGTGTCATTAACTCTAATTCAAGTGAAGAATGTACCTCAGCAGATGACTCAGAATCAGCATCTTCAAAATCAGAATCATCCTCATTCCTCATTTTTGCCATATAGCTCTGCATCTGTGGAAAGTTGATGTGATCATCTTCATCAGAAGTATAGTACAACCAATTCTCCTGTTCAGCCAACAAAGCAATTTTATCATCTCTCTTCTTTGCAAGCTGAGCCTTCTTGGTGTAGTACTCATAGTCTTTCACAATTTTAACTCTGCAATCCTTAGCATAGTGGCCAGATTTTCCACATTTGAAACACAGATTCTTTTCTTTTCTTTCATCCTTCTCTTCATTGTTTTCTTCACTTCTCTCTACTCTCTTTTCAAACTTATTTTCTTCTCTGTCTTCTTTCTTCTTATAGTCTGAACTCCCAACTCTCTTATAATTTCCTTGAAATCTACCCTTCCCATACCTTTTATTGAAAGTATTTGTCAACAAAGCTAGTTTCTCAGCCATTATCTTGATATCTTCATCATCTTCTGATCCTTCTTCCTTGTCAGATTCTTCCAGATTAGGTATCTCTGATAGATATGCAGTCTTTTTGGGTGCTTTGATTGCTTTGGACTTTGATAAGAACGCTAACTGATCAGCAACATTTTTCTTCTCTTCCACAACTAACTTGACAGAGTCTTCATGTTGATTAAGAACACAGAATAGATCATTTAAGTCTTCTTCACACATATCCTTGTTCATTTGCAGACTTATGGCAAATGATGACCATTCTGAATTTAGACTGTTCAGAAATTTGTAATTTATTTCTGATTTTGTTTTCTTCAGTCCATTTCTTCTCAAGTCATTTAGAATAGTGCAAAATTTACTGTATGTCTGTGTCAAACTTTCTGACTCTTTTGCTTTGAACCTTTCATAAGCATTTATGCTTTGATTTAACTTTGCCTGAATAGATCTCACAGTTCCTAACATTTGCCTTTCCAATTCGTCCCACATTTCTTTAGCTGATGATCCACTGTCAATCCTGTTAAGAACCTCATTTGGGACAGCCAAAGTCATCAAAGTAATTGCTCTTTTGTCAATAGCATGCCTATTTTTCTGTTCAGCTGTGTATTGGGAATAACTCTTTTTCACCCTGGTCGCTGGAATTTCTGGAGTTGTCTCTGTAGCAGGGGTTGCAGCAACATCGATGTATACTTCAATTGGGCCTTCTCGAATAGAAATCATAAGGTTTTCATCAATGTTGTCTAAGAATTGGATCATTCGGATTTTCCATTGCTGATACTCTTCTGGTATAAGAACAGGCGGTTTGGTTTCAGATCCCATGGCTAGATATTCTTTAGAAGACATGATTGTAAGAAAATTCAACAGAAAGACAAATTCGAGTTTGAAAGTCCAGGTTACACTCTTACAATCAAATATGAACAATTAAGATCGTATTAATAGCAACTGGTCATATGATCTATTAAAGATATTACAATGAATTTCTCTCTCAATAGATCTAACAATTTATGCGTAAAGAGTTATCCAAAAGGTTAGCCAAAGATTCAGTTAGCTACAGTTGCTAACTCCTATATATACTGTAGATAATAGCTAAAGCTACAGTACATATGAGAAACAGACTAATAGAACAATTACACGTGTCCTAATTAGTAACTGAATATAACAGATAATATCCCAAGATATGAATTCTGAACATACTTCTGAATAAGCGCTTCAGAACATTTGTCTTCATAGTCAGAAGTTCTGAGTCTCCTACTCAGAACTCTGAACCTTCTAGTCAGAATCCAACACTTAAAATCTTTTTGAGATTTCTCACTTAGAACTTCTGAGTCTTCTACTCAGAACTTCTGAGTCTTCTGAGTCTTCTTTAGTCTTCTTACTCAGAACTCAACACTTGTGTTTTTGACAAAACTCTAGACCTAACAATCTCCCCCTTTTTGTCAAACACACTTGTACTTTTCACCATCAAATTCTTAGAGCAGGAACAATCTTTAGAAGGAGCTCTTCTGAATGCTTTGACAACTTCTGCTCAGAATTCTGAATAATCTGAGTTAATAACTTCTGGTCAGTCTTTAATAAGCAGCAGCAATGATTTCCAAATTGATTTCTGTTATATATTTGCTTTTTCTTTGCTCCCTCTTGAAATGACAATTCTCATCTTTATGTCAACTTTCATAAGATTTCTTTATACGAAATAACCTCTTTTGTTATTTCTGTACAAAAATCATCTTCAAAATCTTTAGCTTTTCTCCCCCTAAAGTTTTGGAAAACAGAAACATATCAATCTCCAAAATCTTTAGCTTTTCTCCCCCTAAAGTTTTGGAAAGCAAAATCATCTTCAAAATCTTTAGCTTTTCTCCCCCTTGATTTTCAAAACTTTAGCGATGCTTTTTCTTCGAATGAAGTCTATGCTTTTTCTCCTCCTTAATGAATAACCTTGCTCCCCCTCAAAATAAGAATTCTGAAGCAATTTGTTTTCTCCCCCTGAAAGTATGCATATATTTCATTAAAATTATTCATTTCAAATACACTTGATAACTACTAACATTTGATCATTTGAAAACTTTACAAAAGAAATACAACTTAATGAATATTATCAGATTTTTCAATCAAATGAAATCAAATGCATGTGTTTGGATTCAAATACAAGTCATCATTGCCTATCGAGTTAAAAATGTTCAGTTTCAATCCCTTTATTAAATCTATTTGGTGTGCTTAGCATGCGAAATATGATTAGCTTCAAGAATATGCAATTCTAAAAACATATACGAATACTTTGCTCTACTTACACTATTTGACCAAAATCAGGATTTTCACAAATTTACAGGTTTATTGCGACTTTGAATTTTCCCAAAGTTTCAAGAGATATGTGCTCATTGGCATCTTTTAATTTTGTGCACATTGGCATCTTTTAATTTTGTGCACATTGGCATCTTTTAATCAAAAAGTTTAGTAAGAATAAGATACATCGTTAAACATGACTTTCTATCTGGTTCTATAGCAGGATTTGGGTCAGCATATCCCAGACCAGTTGGTCTTAGGTGCTAGGTGACAAGCACCCCTTGGAACTTAATTTCCCAAACCAGAAAGGCCACATCGATATATCTTAAACCCATTTGTACCAGTAGAACATGGCTTTCTATCTGATTCTATTGCAGGATTTGGGTCAGCCGATCCTAGACCTGTTGATCTTAGGGACTAGGTGTCGAGCACCCCTTAGGACTTACTCTCCCAAACCAGAAAGGCCACAGGTACAAACTTTCAAACTAAATAATTTTATATATATATATATAATGCATCTCAATCACTTGGTTCTAAAACCTAGTACTTCCCCCATATTTTCGTTTCCATCCATCATTCTGACATTTAGGCTTTTTGAGCATTATATTCTATATAAGTATAGATTTCATAACATTGAGCATTCGGCACAATTTCATTCATGTTTTGCTTACCTTTCGATTTAATTCAGAAGTGAAAGTTGAAACAAATATAGCTCAGATAATACAAAATACTTGTAAAATTACTCTTTGACACACATTTATTCATTGAATGAAAATTAAAAAAAAATTCATATCATTGAATTAAATTTGTTAAGATTCAAACATTCAAAGCAATAGAAATAAACGTAATGCAATGTTACCTTTCACCACTTGTTCCTTGAAACAGAAAAATATGACAGTTCTTTTAATTTTGTGCACATTGGCATCTTTTAATTTTGTGCACATTGGCATCTTTTAATCAAAAAGTTTAGTAAGAATAAGATACATCGTTAAACATGACTTTCTATCTGGTTCTATAGCAGGATTTGGGTCAGCATATCCCAGACCAGTTGGTCTTAGGTGCTAGGTGACAAGCACCCCTTGGAACTTAATTTCCCAAACCAGAAAGGCCACATCGATATATCTTAAACCCATTTGTACCAGTAGAACATGGCTTTCTATCTGATTCTATTGCAGGATTTGGGTCAGCCGCGATCGAAATTTAACAGGTAATTCAAGAATTGACAAGAATTCAAGAACTAGCCCTAGCAGCGGAATTGAATTTTGAATGAATCAAGAACTCTTCAAGAAATTTATCAATTGATCTTCGCGATAACAATCTTGAACGAATTTGTTTGTTGATTGGCTCTGATACCAATTGAAAGAACAGGATCTAATCTCACAATCAATATAGAAAGCAGTAATTGAGAAGTTGTATGATCAAACCCAATTGTATTCAATGATGAACAGAAATACAGATCTATGAGAGAGAGAATCTCAAAGATTACAGAGAATGAATACAAAGTTATACGGGAAAAATCAATCAGTTAGCAACATAGAGCTAACTACTATTTATACTGCAACAAACATCTTAAAGCTACAGTACAAATAAGAAAGACTAATAAGAACATAACACGTGTCCTAATTAGTTTATAAAATACTAAGTAAAGTATCTTGTCATAAGTTCTGAACAGGTAGTTCAGAACTTCTGAACATTCTTCTGATAAAGCTTCTCAGATCTTCTGACTGCTCTACTCAGATTATCTGAGTCTTCTACTCAGACCATCTGACTCTTCTTATCAGACATCTGACTTCTCTACTCAGAACATCTGAGTCCTCTTATCAGATCTTCAACACTTGGTTTATTGACAAAACTTCAGATCTAACAGTTTTGCGGAAGAGGTTGATCGTATTGCCGACGAAGCTCTGATGATGATTTTAGTGAAACACAACTTTCTGTCAAGCAGATGTATACTGACTTTAGAAGAGATTCTGACCAAGAAGAACACCGATTCAGACCAATCTCAAAACACGAGAATTGTTCATCTGTGTCTTAGGAATCCAACGCATCTGGATTCATCAAATTTGGAGCTTCGAGGAGGGAGTTCTGTTGAAAATACGACAGGTGCACAAAGCTGACAGCAAGTACTAAGACGTTGGGCTACGGGCTCGGAGGTTCGATCGCAGAGGTTCAGTCCATAGAGGCTCTGTCGGATTTCACAGAGGCTCTGTGGTGAACAGTACCACAGAGGGTTGGTCGCGGCTCTGTGATCGGAGACTTGCCTTTTATTCTTCTCTAGACTTGCATCTTTACCAAGATCGTTTGAAAGAGCATTGGAACTCATCGATAGAGCGTTAGCACGAAATTTTCACCAACAGAGGTTTTGAAGCTCTGTGAAACTTGGCAGAGGTTCTATGGGAGAAATATTCTAATAACTAACGATTCATAAACATTTTTGATCATCCAATGTTTTCATCGTTTTAGGCAATGTTTTTAGGACGTATTTGAAAGTTGGTGTCCTAGAAAACTGTTTTTGAAAAGATTTTGTGCGAGACATTTTTACTTTGGTTTAACCTTTCTCGGCAGAGGTTTGGTCGCACCCGGCAGAGGTTTGGTTGCGGCTCGGCAGAGGTTGGTCGCATCTGGCAGTGGTTTGGTCGCGTCCGGCAGAGGTTTGGTCGCGGCTTGGCAGAACCTTAACAGAAATGTTACACTAACTTTGACACTGATTTAGACCATTTTATCTCTAGAGTTTGCAAAAACTCAAAACACAAACAACTTTCATTAGTTTGTTATCTGTTCAGATCATCTTGAATCACCTCTTTTCGAGCTCGTACGACAAAGATATGGTTGATTTACCACAGTCGTGCAGATCTGTCCATCAGCTTTCCATCAGCACACTGTTGTCTACTTCAACGATGCATATGACCCTTATAAATTTCGAATATCTGAATTCTCAAAACACAAAAGTTGTTCATCAAAGTGTTTTAAATCCAGGGCCTTTTGAATCGCATCAATCGGTGTCTTAATCAGTGAGATATGATCAATTTACTACAGCATCACAAATCTGCCAGAATGTTGTCATTGTATTTGATTGTTGTGCACCGAAATCAATTGCCTTTGACGGATGAGTCTTAAACTGAGTGTTTAAGAGTCCATATAGAACTTTGAAACCTGAGTCCTTAACAGATGTATTAAGGAGTCCATGTACCTGCAAGACAGATCAAAGAACTTTTGGTACCCATTTCCAAATGGGTCCTATTTTGTTAGGATTTGGAGCTGTCTTCAGGTCCTCTGGTTTGCCAGGTTCCTTCCTATGAAATCTCATACTATGGGTCTTTGAATTTTCTTTTTGAAATGACCCACTATAAACACAGTTTGAATTAGAGAAATGGTTCTTTAATTTAAACATAAGATCAAAGCATTTACAGTAATGAGAATGAAGAGATGAATGCTTATCAGAAACAAATGGCTTTGGGGCATTTTTGACAAGAGTAGAGCTTTTGACTTTCCAAACCATTTTTACTCTTTTGAAAACAAGATTATCTGTATTATCAACACGAGAGTTTGCTAAGTCAAAGTCCTTAAGCCTTTTAGCTAAAACATCCTTTTCTTTTAAATTCATATCAAACATCTTTTGAAGATCAGATTTACAAATCTTCTCCAACATAATCTTGGTTGACAAATCAGATAGTGTTTTTGTCAATTTGGACATTTCAGCTTTAAAAACCTTTCTTTCTCTCTCAAAATCATCTTTCAAACATTTTGTTTGAAATTGTTGGTTCCCGTTTTGCTTATACAAGATTGTCAGATCTATTAGTTCGAGTTTATGTTTGATGCGGAAGCGTATTTGAAGAACTAACAGATATGTTTGATAGATTTAGAACACACAATATAAATAAACAGTGATCAGAGTATGATATCTCAATGTTTACTGAGTTTCAATATATATAGCAAGAACAAATTTAAGAACAGTGAGTATGCAAAGCTTTAAACAGATATGACTCTAAATATGCATAAGCTATGTGTTCTTGTGTGTTGATTCCTTATTAGGAAGAACTAAGCATTAGTCTTCCTTTTATACTACTCTAAGGGGACCATAAAGCATGAGCTACTATTTAGAACGGATGGCATGAATAGTTGAATGGACGGCATGAACAGTTGAACGAACGGTATTGCATTTAATGCCGTAGACGTCTATTATGTACTAATCCCTATTGAGTCCACTCCGAGTTTGACACGTTGAAGTTGGACAGGGCACGCTGCCATGCAAGTTGATGAACATGTCCAAGAACAGTAGCAAGATATTATAAATATCTTCCAACTCTTTAGTGAGGACCTCAGAGGCTCTGTAAAGTGTTACAAAGGTTCTGCGGTCTAGTCCTTTGTAGAGCAGTCTTCACCGGATTCTGAGTCTTTGGTCTTCTTTGCTCGTACGACAGAGGTTCTGTAGGACGCCTCTGTAGCTTCTGTAGCTTCTTGACCTTGATCTCTCGGTAAGTTCGGCAGAGCCTCTATAAGAGGCTTTCTTCACTTAGCCTATTTTTCACTACTTCTAAATACTTCTACGATTAGGAAGATTGAAGCTAACTGTTGATCCAAACCCTCAGTGATTTGATAATGACCCACTCTTATATACTTAGTAAAAATTGTAAGTAAACAATATGTATCAGAGTTTCACTATCGCTGATAAGTACTAAGATCTTACAGTACCGCTGATAGGAACTCTCGCTCTTTAAATTAAACATTCAGCGAACACTGTTCATCATTAATGCGCTGAGTCTGTTCAGTCATTATGATGATCGCTGATAAGTTAGTTGTTTACTTATGATCCCTGAAGACAAGTTTCACGTCAACAAAGGTTCTACGCTGAAGTCGAAGATCAAGCTCAAGAACCAGCGACAAGTCTCCTAATGAACTGATGCGGATCAACGAAGACTCAGATTTGTCCACTCAACGTGAAGTATCAAGTACAAGACTTCAGCTATCGCTGAACTTTATCATCTGCTGAATAGTAAATGATAATCGCTGACTCAACGAAAGCTGATCATGAAGTCCTCCGTACAAAGTACTTTTGTCTCAACCACCCTTGCACGCCTCCGTAAGAACCTCCGAATATCTGAAATCGTACAAACACTCTGATACTACACTGTTCATCCTTACGGCTACTAAGGTTGTCAACCAAGGTCAATGACATGCAACCAACCAGCTGATGACACGTGTAAAGTATATACTGATTTGCATTTAATGCATGCAGTATATAAAGAGATGAACTCACTTCATTTGAAGCAACTTGCTAACTCTGGACAAGTTCAAATCTCTCTCAAGATAGGATTTTATTAGTAATCTCCTTATCTTTCTTAGTGCAAGAAACCTTAGTGTTCCAACTTGTTCAGATTTAGGTTTATCCTTAATCTTGTTTCCTCAACAAGCTGTAAATTGTTAATGATTTATCAATAAACAATTTAGAAAAGTAAAATAGTGTGTTTGTATTCAACCCCCCCCCCCCCCCCCTTCTACAAACTTGTATAGGCCTTTCGGGACCAACAAGTGGTATCAGAGCGGATTTGTTTAATCTCATAAACAAGATCCAATCTAAGATATTTCTCTTCCTTGCTATTATCTGAAAATGGCCAACACAAACACACACTATATAGACAATGGTTCTCTTGCAAAACCCCCTAGATTTTCCAGAGATAACTTCAACTTATGGAAAAATAGGATGATGCTCTTCTTAGAAGGTGTAGACCATACTATGACCTACTATCTTGAAAACGGCCCACACATCCCTGTAACAATTGATCCTTTAGTTCCAGCCACTGCAACTAGAGCTGCTATTCCTGAAAGGCTGATTCCAAAGGAAATACACATGTGGACCGATGAAGATAAGAAGAAAGTGGCTATAGATATAAAAGCCAGATCCATACTATCCATGGCCCTTCCTGACGAAGTCTACCATTCCGTCATGAACCTGAAGTCGTCAAAAGCCATGTGGGACACAATATGTGTTCAGTATGAAGGAACGTCTGAAGTCCAGGACTCAAGAAAGATCAACCTGGTAAGACAATACGAAAGCTTCATTTCTGGTAAGAATGAAACTCTCTCTGAAGTTCACCAACGTTTTAATTGCTAAATTATAGATCTAAAAACTGTTGGTAAGGAATATTCTAACTTTGAAGTGCTGACAAAGTTTCTAGAATGTTACCTGAAAGTTGGGTCAATTATTCCATGTGTCTCAAGCTGTCAAAGGATCTTAAATCAATGACCCTTTCAACCTTATATGGTACATTGCTGAATCATGAGCAATCTAGCCATCTTAAGAAGACTCTTGTAAAAGATTCCAAAAGCACTCCAGTTGCTTTACTCTCAGAGGAACCTTCTACTCAGCGACCCTTGGTCACTATCACTGAGTTAGAAAGTAACTCTGAAAGGTCATCAGATTTTGATTCTTCAGATGATGATGAATCTTTGGCTCTCCTAACTAGAAAGTTCAGGAGATTCGCCAAGAAGAAAATGTTTAGAAAGAACAAACCTCTTTCAATAAATGACAAGCCTAAAACATCAGCTTTTGTTGATAAGGCTACTGCTACTTGTTTCAACTGCGAAAAGACAGGTCATTTCGCTAATGAGTGCAGGTCAAAGAAAATCATGAGACCTTCAGCTTTCTCAAAGAAAAACTTTGTTCCAAGGAATAAAGATGAAAAATACTCAAAGCTGAAGGAGAAGTATGCAAAGCTGAAAAGCTTTAAGAAGAAAGGAAAAGGCCTGATGGCTGACTATGATTGGGCTGCTTCTGATGAAGAAGCCTCATCATCTGATTCTGAAGATGATGAAGCAAATCAATGTCTCATGGCTAAGATTGAAGAAGAGGAAGAAAGTTCAGACATTCCCTCCACTTCAACATATGCCATTCAGGTATCACCTTCTTTCTTTACCAATATTGCAAATATTGATGAAGCTGATAGTATTCGTAAAATTGATCTATTGACTAGAAGTTTATACGAAGCCATGAACAGCAACGCTGTGGTTGAAAACCAAAATCTTGATCTCGCTGAAAAGCTTAAAAACTGCCACCTTCAAATAGAAAAGCTTTCTAAAATTGAAGATGATTTTAAAGATCAAGTCTATTTAAATCAGCTAGTCAAAATCGAACGAGCAGAAGCTATCGCTGCATTAAAAGCTGAACAAGCTACTGTTGAAGGATCGTGTAATTCTTCAACAAAGATCACTGAGATAATTAAGGCTCGGATTCCTCTGAGTGATAAACGTGGTCTGGGTTATAAATATGATACTCCAAAACCAACCACTGAACGTTCAATGCTTAAATTTGGAACGTTCGTATCCTCAGTCGCTGATACTTCATCATCTGAGTACTCCTCGTCGGTTACACCAATCCCTGAGGAAACTCCTACCTCCTCAAAAGGTAAGGAGAAAATGGTTTATTCAAAACCTACCTCTGTCTCTAAAGACAAAGGTAAAGGAATTGTTATTTATCAAAATCCTCAGAAGGGTACCTTAGTACCAAAGCTGAATGCTTCCAAAGCCTTAGTGATTCATTCATCTGGTTCTAGAAATCAGACCTCTGGATCAGTTCAGCGACCTACTCCTAGACTCAGAGTAGATGTCCTTGGTAAGAAATCTGAAGAACTGAATGTTCGTCCTATTTCAAAAACCAATAGTGTACTTGGTGCTGGCACTTCTAATTCCAAATTAAAAGCTCAGCACTCAAGTGGTCCTAGAACTAATTTTAGTTATAGGAAATGTTATCACTGTGGACTTACCGATCATATTGCAAGTAAGTGCCCCACAGCCACCAAAGCTGATAAGATAGCTAAGGTGAAGATAGCACCCAAGAAGACCAAACCAATTGCAATTCAGGTCAAGGTGACTCCTACCGCTGAGGTCAAGAAATTGACCAAAGCGAAGAAAGACAAAGTTGAATCTTCAAATGCTGCGAAGACTGCTGAACCCATTCCAACTTCTTCCACTGACAAACGCGTATACATGGTGAAGTGGGTACCCAAGCAAAACTAATCTTCCTTTGTATTGCAGGTTAAGAAGGGTATCTGGTATCTCGATAGCGGATGCTCTAGACACATGACTGGAAAGAAAAACCTGCTCGCTGAATACAAGGAAGAGAAGGGTCCCTCTGTGACTTTCGGTGGAAATGGAAAAGGACACACCTGAGGGTATGATGTACTTTCAAAAGGTACAACATCCTTCAGAAGAGTCGCATATGTTAAAGAGCTGAAGCATAATCTTCTGAGCATCAGTCAGCTTTGCGACATGGATAACAAAGTGATTTTCACTAAGGAATCCTGCTTTGTCTCTGACAAAAAGGAGAAGATAGCTCTCAGCGGTTATCGTTTGGAAAATGTTTATGTAATAAACATGGACTCAACAACCACTGAGAACTCATGTTTCTTCTCAAAGGCATCTTCTGATGTTAACTGGCTATGGCACAAAAGGCTCTCACATCTCAACTTCAAGACGCTGAATACTCTTTCCTCCAAAGAGTTAGTCACTGGTCTACCTCAACATTCATACGCCAAAGAGTCTTTATGTTCAGCGTGTGAAAAAGGGAAGCAAACCAAGGAAAGCTTTAAGTCAAAGCAAGTTTCCTCAGTGTCATCTCCTCTACAACTACTCCATATGGATTTGTTTGGCCCTGTTAACAAACAATCCATCGCTGGAAAGAAATATACGCTGGTCATAGTTGATGAATTCTCTCGTTACACATGGGTAATGTTTCTCCGTTCTAAGAGTGACACCCTTGAAGAACTCATCACCTTTGTTCGGAAGATGGAAACTCTGAACAATATGACTGTTCGCTCAATAAGGAGTGATCATGGAACTGAATTCAAAAATAGTTCTCTTGATTCCTTCCTTGAGAGTAAGGGTATTTCTCACAACTTTTCGTCAGTGAGAACACCGCAACAAAATGGAGTCGCTGAAAGAAGAAATAGAACAATTATTGAAGTTGCACGTTCAATGCTCAGCGATTCTCACCTGCCTACTCAGTTTTGGGCAGAAGCTGTCAACACTGCTTGTTTTACGCAAAACAGGTCGCTGATAGTTAAAAGATTCAAAAAGACAGCCTATGAACTTTTTCATGGGAGAAAGCCTTCAATCAGCTTTCTTCACATCTTTGGATGTCAGTGTTTCATACTGAACAACAGAGATGCCCTTGGAAAGTTTGATCCTAAGGCTGATGATGGAATCTTTCTTGGATACTCCTCAGTCTCCAAAGCCTTCAGAGTCTTCAACCGTAGAAGACAAACTGTAGAAGAAACTATTCACGTCACGTTTGACGAATCCCGTTCAACGAACTCTAAACCGAACGCTGATACAGAAGAACTGAATCAATGGATGTTTTCTCATCTTGGTGATTCAGAATATATTCCCACTACTCATGCTCACACCGTAGAAAATGATGGTCCTACTATCATTCCAGATATGCAGAATAGTGAAGCTGAAACATCTTGGGTCTCAGCTGTTCCTATAAACACTATACCTGCAGTTGATCCAAATGTCTCAGAAATTCCATCTATTTCTCAGCAATCAGTGAATGAAGTGACAAATGCAAACATTCCTCTCTTAGCTGATAATCCAGAAGTAGCTGAAGCCTCATCTTCAGTTTCTCCAGTTCAGACTGAGTCAGCGACGTATGCTCCAGCTCAGCGATGGACTGTAAATCACCCAATCGATCAAATTCTTGGTGATCCCAACGCTGGTATTCAGACTCGTAGAAGTGCAGGTAATATTTGTTTATTTGTTAACTTTATTTCTCTAACTGAACCAAAGAAAATAGATGATGCCCTCAGAGATCCAAACTGGGTCAGCGCTATGCAAGAAGAGCTGACTGAATTCGAAAGAAACAAAGTTTGGAAACTTGTTCGTAGACCAACTGACAAAACGGTGATAGGCACTAAATGGGTCTATCGAAACAAGTTGGACGAACATGGTACTGTAACTCGCAACAAAACTCGTCTTGTTGCTCAGGGATACAGACAAGAGGAAGGCATAGATTATGACGAAACTTTTGCTCCAGTAGCAAGACTTGAATCTATTCGTCTTTTCTTAGCATATGCTGTACACAAAAACTTCACTGTACATCAGATGGATGTTAAGTCAGTGTTTCTAAATGGAAAGCTGAATGAAGAAGTGTATGTGGAACAACCTCCAGGATTCTCAGATCCTAAGCGTCCAGGTTATGTTTATAAACTGGACAAGGCACTCTATGGCTTAAAGCAAGCTCCTCGTGCATGGTATGATACTCTCTCTACTTATCTCCATATTGAAAATTTTGAGAGAGGAAAGATTGACAAAACTTTATTTTTTAGAAAAGTGAAAGGTCATATCATTTTAGTTCAAATATATGTTGATGACATTATATTTGGTTCTACTAACCCTGAGCTTTGTACTCGTTTCGCTGATAGAATGAAAGATGAGTATAAAATGAGCATGATGGGTGAACTAACATATTTCCTAACTGAAAGTTCAGCTATGAAAACCCCTATGGCACCACCGCTGATACTTGATAAGGACACAAAGGGTGTTCCTGTCAATGTCACGCTGTACCGTGGGATGATCGGCTCACTATTGTATCTTACAGCTAGCCGACCCGATATTATGTTTGCAACATGTCTGCGCGCACGATATAAAGCTGAACCTAAGATATCTCATATGAAAGCTGTAAAGCGAATCTTTCGATATCTTTAGGGTACAGCGAATCTAGGTCTTTGGTATCCCAAAGACTCAGGATTCGATCTAACCGCCTATTCAGACAGTGATTTTGTAGGTTGCAAAATGGATAGGAAAAGCACTACAGGAGGATGTCAGCTCCTGGGTGGAAAGCTGGTAAGTTGGACAAGTAAGAAGCAAAACTCAGTGTCCACTTCCACAACTGAAGCTGAATATGTAGCCGCTGGAAGCTGTTGTTCTCAAGTCTTGTGGATGAGAAATCAGCTACTAGACTATGATCTTCAGCTCTCCAAAATTCCAATCTATTGCGACAGCACTAGTGCCATCGCTATAGCAAACAATCCAGTGCTACACTCAAAGACAAAACACATAGAAATCAGATATCATTGTATCAGAGATCATGTGATGAATGGTGATATAGAACTTCATTTTATCCCAACTGATTATCAGTTAGCTGATTTATTTACCAAACCTCCTGATGAGACAAGATTCAACTTTCTCATCAGCGAGCTTGGAATGCTGAACTTTGAAGGGTAAAATCTTCAGCGGTTCACATTTGATCAGCGATACGTTTATACAAACTTGTATAGTCTTCGGGATAAAATCAACTCATAAACCATTTCATCATCTTCTCTCTGAATAAACTTGGTTAAACTGATATCCAGGTATGTTTTCTCTCTCTGACAATCGCATGTAAATGCAAGATTTCAAAATAAACTACATCGCTGAATATCTCTTCCTTAACAACGATATTTTGAAAGTTCTTAAACCTTCACTGATATTCTCTATTCAGTGCTTCATGTTTTTCAAAAGAGTCCCTGAGTTTTCAAAACCTCAGAGACATCCTAAAAGAATGTGAAAGGACAGTTGTGACGTCATTGCAACGGATTACACTAGGCACGATTTCTTTCTGACACACGTTTGCACGTTTCGTTCAAACTTCCAATCAAATGCAAACACGTGTCCGTGTCATGATGAAAACCTTTTCTCGCTCAAGGTTTTCTCTCTCTAAAACTCCCTATATAAACAACTCTTGGTTTATATTTGTCTTTTACGCGATCAAATCTTCCTCCGCAAGAAAGAATCCTCTGTTGCATTTGTGCTCTCAAAAACCTCAAGAACTGTTCATCATCTTCATCATCAAAACATCAAGGTTAATATGTTCTTATCTATTATCAAATGCGTATAACTTGTTTTCGATCTTCTCATTGTTTTAACAAGATCAAACAAAAGAACTTTGTAAAATAAAATCATTTCTTTCATGGTTTTATAAACACAACCATTTCATGGTTGTTCTTCAAGTTTTAAATCTAAATTTTAAACTTGTTCTTCATTCGTATCCAATTTTCTTTTAGAAACTCGAATACAAGACTTTATGGGTTTTACTTTTCTTTTCAAAAATCAAGAAAAACTCTAATCTTCATTAAGACATTTTTGTCTAAATGAAATGGACAAAAATTCGAAAAATCTTAATGGAAATTTCTTTCCACATTAAGATAATTCTTATTTGTTAACATCTTTGGTTGAACTGATAATACAGTGAAATGACAACTTCAAAGCTGAATGTTACCGCTGAGTCCATCTATGCTGACTCTGAGGAAATGGATATCTTCAAAGCCCCTCAGGTTAAGTTCGAGCTGGATCAACTCGATTGGACTAAGGCCAACAACCTCTCAGCTCTTCTCGAGTTTCCTCCTCGGAAGCAAGTATCACATCTGGACGATGCTGTGAGTTTTCTGAAGAACAGCCCCATCTACACAGCCCTGACCATAACACCTCCTGCCAGTCAGCGGCTCCTATCCCAGTTCTGGTACTCTGCCAGACACACTGAGCTACCCTATGCCAAAGATGCATCCAAAACCATCGACTGCATACTCAGCGATACTGAGTATGGCACCATCAAGATCACACCCGCCATAATCCGAAAAGCCCTGAACTTCCCAAACGCTACCAAAGAAAAACCCTTCGTCCCATTCCCTGATCACAAGAAGCACGCTGACAAAGAAGAAATCATTGCTTTCCTTGACGCAATGGGTTATATCTGGGATATTGGAAGGGACAAGAAGCCTGAGAAGAAGCTGACGCTGATAAAGAAATCCAAAATGCCCAGCGAGATGAATTTCATCTTCGCTCACCTGATCAGCTGCATGACAGCGAAATCCGGATCTTCTGATCAAGCCGCCCAACCTCAGCAGTCCATGGGATACGCACTGCTGAAAGGTCTAAACATTGACTGGGCCTCCATTATTTATGATGACCTAATTCAACGTGTCGATTCTGCCGCTGACAGACCAGCATGGGTTCCTTACCCACGATTCATCAGCGCCATCTTTCAATATGGCCTGAAGGACAGCTATCTTGAAGAGGGTGATCTGAAACTTTCTCAGATTGGCCCTAAGGTTCTCGACTTCAAGCCTGTCGCCAATGAGGTACGTCTCTCTACTCTTCTCACTTTTCTAAATTCTCCGCTTTCTGTGGCTCCTTCAGCGACAATACCCATCGCTGATACCCCGGCCACAAAATCCTCTCCTTCTAAGAAAAGGAAACCCTCACACACCCAACTTGATTCCAAAAGGATCAAGAAAACCAAGGAGCAACCCCAGCAATTCCATGCTGAAGGCTCCTCAGCTCATTCTGACGAGCTGAAGGAAAGTTCCGTGGTACGCTCTGCCACACCCGTTCAAGCCATCCCTCCAATCCAGGCTTCAGCGTCTCTAAACGCTGAGGTTAGAAACTTGGAAACTACCCAACCTCCCTCAGTCTCTCAAAAGACTGATGAAGTGATTGTCAGCGATTCCAACGCTGAACTCAGAACCCGAACCCCAATCTTAACCTTCGCTTCTCCCTCCACTCACTTGGACTCTCCTCTAAAGATCACTGGAGATGCCATCATTCCCGAAGCCACCGCTGACGCTTCTCAACAAATGATGAAGAAAGGACCTGCAGAGATCACCATTCCTCACCGTACTTTCGAAGAGGATATGGAACATTATTCAGGAACTTGCAACTTTGACGAGTTCATCAATCCTCCTGCAGGTACAAATCCCATCTTAAACACTGTAACTAAACCTGAAACTTCTGAGCTTTCCTTTGTTCACAAGTACTTATATGTTACAGGTCCAAATTTGGGAGACATCAACGCCTCTCTGAAGTCCGTGGAAACAAAGCTGACCAGTCTCACCACCACACTCTCCAACAACTCAACAGCTGTAACAAACGCTGGAGAGAATTTGACAAAGCTGACAACGGTGGTGGAGAAGAAAGCTTCCACTGAAGACATCAAGAGTCTTGATAAGACGCTCAGCGATTTTGCCTAGGTGCTCTCTGACATCTACACTGACTACACCAGCCTCAAAAACTCAGTTTCGATCATGTCCAGCGAAGTAACAACGCTGAAGACACCGGTTGGAAAACTCGAGGGTGATATGTCAGAGGTCAAGACTGACTTAGGCTCTGTAAAGACCGACGTTGGTTCTATGAAGACGATGATCGAGACACTGGTCAACAACTACACCAACCTCAAATCGTCAGTTTCCACCGTTTCCAGCGAGGTTACAACGCTGAAGAAATCGGTTGGTACACTCGAAGGTGATATGTCAGTGGTCAAGACCGACTTGGGCTCAGTGAAGACCGACCTTGGTTCTGTCAAGACAATGATCGAGACGCTGGTGAACAAGGCAAACAATCCAGCTCCTACTCCGGCCCCTGCACCTATTTTGGACTCATTCACCGCAGAGGATCGCCAAGAGCTGAAGAAGATCACGCCTGCTATTTCTGGCCTAGAAGACAGAATAGCTAAGCTTGAAGGTTGTGTGAAAATCTCTGGCCCAGAAGACAGAGATAACACCAATGCTGAGTCTACTCATTCCTCCCCCAATCATGAGAAAGAGGGGGAGAAGAGTGCTGAACATTCTGGGGAGAAGAGCGCTGAAAATCTTGAGAAAAGCGCTGAAGATCTGACCAAGAGCGCTGAAGACCTTTCCCATGATGAATCTATCAGGGGAGAGAGGAATGAAGATCTGACCGCTGGACCTCAGGGAGATGAAAACCCTGAGGGAACCGAGAAGCTCGCCCTTGTATCTGAGGGGGAACAACTCGAAGAAGATGCTGAGGAATCCGAAGCAGAAGAAGATGAAGACATCGACATCCCTGAAGACGAACCATCCTTCTCTCCAAGAAAGGATGATGATGATGATGAAGATGACGATGATTTCTTTATCGTCAAACCTGCCCCAAGGATCAAAGCTCTTAAAGGAATCTCAATAAAAGAACCATCAGGGGAGAAGACAAAGACAAAGCCCTCAGCCTCTAGCGCTGAGAAAAGCAAAGACAAAGGCCTCGCTGAAGATGAATTTCTGGCGATCTTGCTTGAAAAGCCGGTTTGTCAGGTACACTAAACTTTACTTATATTCCTTCCCTGAACATATCTATACACAATCAGTTCTACTCCACAACCTCTCTACACATCCACATTCTTTTTCTATCTTTTCTACCCAAGTTCTTCTACCCAGTTCTTATTTGTAAGATCGCTGCGTTTCAGCTAGTCCTCTCCCCTGTTTGAGGATGTCGCTGAAGGTTCTTCTATTGCGACTTCACAAATAAAGCCAGCTGCTGCTGATGAAATAATCCCAGTCTTGGATTTGATCTCTGAGACTGATGAACCAGAAGAACAACCTCTCTTACACAGAAACAGACCTTCCTCAGCTCCTCAAAAGCTGAGTGAAAAGGATCAAAAGAGAAGAGAAGAAATAATAAAGCGATTCGAGGATCAGCGAATCATTCTAAGGCCTGACCAACTGCCTTCAGTTCCTCCTAAGTTCAGAATTTCAAAAGCTGAATACCAGGAACACCTTAGAGCTGAACGCCTCATCGCTGAAAGAAAGGAAGCTGAAGAGAAAGACAGAGAATACGCCATCAAGCTTACTCAAGAATCTATCAAAGACCCAAAGCTGAAGCGTGTTCCCATTCAAATCCAACGAAAGCTGTGGGAAGAAGCTCAGAAGATCGTGGAAAAGAAAACTGAAGTTTCTCAGACCACCCTGATCTGGTGTAAAGAGAAAATTCACTTCAGATATCGTCCCGCGAAGATCAACAAGGTATTCATCTCTGGAAGAACCTCTATCGGAGTACCTATTGTTGACATCAAACTGTTCAGAGAAGATGGCCAAACTGAAACCTTTCGCGCTGATATTGTAAAAAGGTATGGTCTCTCTGAATTGCTGGAGATGAGGTTAGCTATCCAATCATCACAATCTAAGTACAAGGATCATTTTGAAAAGCTGATAAACAGACAGATCGATTTGATATCTTCTTGTGTGGATATTCCTCCTGTTCCTGATCTAAAGCTGAAGAGAAAAAGGGGCTATCCAAAGAAGAAACGTCAAGATTCAAACTCAGGTCCTGTCATACGAAATGAAACTGGAATTGGTTTCTCTCGCGCTGAAGTGCTTGGTCCTGATCCTGATCTATCTGCCCTTGACATTTCTTTGCCACCATGTGAACTTTTCGTCCCTGGTAAAGTCATCAGTAATCCTTA
Organism: Saussurea involucrata; assembly: GCA_033807775.1. Taxonomy (NCBI): domain Eukaryota; kingdom Viridiplantae; phylum Streptophyta; class Magnoliopsida; order Asterales; family Asteraceae; genus Saussurea; species Saussurea involucrata. The sequence continues at coordinate 60,133,021 of CM066313.1, read as the reverse complement.
TGGAATATTCTTTCTTGACTACGACGGACGTAAATGCTTTCAACGGATCGCTGAGCTTCCAATCACTCCAATCGAACAACTCAGAGATCTCATCTACTGGTGCGACTTCAGAAAACACATTCAGGCACAACACTTAAAACCCTTGATCTTTAACGAAGCGCTGATCAAAAGAAAACAAGGCGTAACGGTTCCTGACTGGATGATCCCCACTGAAAAGACGACCCTTGATGAACTTCTCATTAAGGAAGAACCTTTTGAAAACTGATATAATCTCCTTTTTCTCTATTGTATCAGTTATCCTTCTGTACTTGTAAAATTATTTCGCTTGTACTTGTAATCTTTCTGTTCTTCATTGTAACCTGATTCAATATTTTAAAGAAAGATTTCAGCGAACGTACTTTACTCCATCAGTACTGAAAAGATCCCAGAAAACAGTAAAAGGGACAAATATTTTATGAGTTCATTTTATCCTTATGTTTTCATTAAATTGCAATTTTCTTTGTTGCTATGTCATAATCAAATAGGGGGAGATTGTTGATCCAAACCCTCAGTGATTTGATAATGACCCTCTCTTATATACTTAGTGAAAATTGTAAGTAAACAATATGTATCAGAGTTTCACTATCGCTGATAAGTACTATGATCTTACAGTACCGCTGATAGGAACTCTCACTCTTTAAATTAAACATTCAGCGAACACTGTTCATCATTAATGCGCTGAGTCTGTTCAGTCATTATGATGATCGCTGATAAGTTAGTTGTTTACTTATGATCCCTGAAGACAAGTTTCACGACAATAAAGGTTCTACGCTGAAGTCGAAGATCAAACTCAAGAACCAGCGACAAGTCTCCTAATGAACTGATGCGGATCAGCGAAGACTCAGATTTGTCCACTCAACGTGAAGTATCAAGTACAAGACTTCAGCTATCGCTGAACTTTATCATCTGCTGAATAGTAAATGATAATCGCTGAATCAACGAAAGCTGATCATGAAGTCCTCCGTACAAAGTACTTTTGTCTCAACCACCCTTGCACGCCTCCGTACGAAATGTCAGAAAAGAACCTCCGAATATCTGAAATCGTACAAACACTCTGATACTACAATGTTCATCCTTACGGCTACTAAGGTTGTCAACCAAGGTCAATGACATGCAACCAACCAGCTGATGACACGTGTAAAGTATATACTGATTTGCATTTAATGCATGCAGTATATAAAGAGATGAACTCACTTCATTTGAAGCAACTTGCTAACTCTGGACAAGTTCAAATCTCTCTCAAGATAGAATTTTATTAGTAATCTCGTTATCTTTCTTAGTGCAAGAAACCTTAGTGTTCCAACTTGTTTAGATTTAGGTTTATCCTTAATCTTGTTTCCGCAACAAGCTGTATATTGTTAATGATTTATCAATAAACAATTTAGAAAAGTAAAATAGTGTGTTTGTATTCAACCCCCCCCCCCCCCCCCCCTTCTACAAACTTGTATAGGCCTTTCGGGACCAACACTAACAATCTCCCCCTAAGTAGTGAAAAATAAAAAAATGAACTTAGAGTTTAGTTAGGCTAAGTTAGACAAGACAGAGGTTAAACAATACCTCGAAAGTTCTTTCATTCAGAAATATGCTAAAGGCATTTTACATTTAAGTATAATGAAAGATTTAAAAATGGTTTGCAGAGATTGGTTGTTTGAGAATCAGATTTTGGCGTCTTTGAAATCGTTGTAGCTTCTATTATCTCTTCCGACTTCTCTGATCTCATTGTAGAAACTGATACAGAGTTCTCTTAAGAGTATTGTAGCATCAATCTCTCTGATGAACGTATCTGCAGCGTCTCTATCCATTTGCTCGGTATGTCTGTATTTTACAAGGTTTGCTCTGAACATGTTCAGAGTACTAGTTGCGTACTTTTGACAGTCCATGGTCACAAAAAGTTTGACTTCGCCTTATGGGTTTTGAAATACTAACCCGAACCTTGGTTCTGTAATGATTGAGTTGGGCACGGCGTCAGGTGGGCAGCGATCCTCTGGTGGTCGTAGGTTCAGATGTTTGAGACCAAGATCCTTTCCCAACTGAAAGTCTGTCAGACTGTAGATCAGAAGCTTTTCCCTCATTGCTTTTCTCAACACCTGATAGGCTCTGGTGTTTGGCTCTGTGTTGTAGTTGTCCTTCGTCCATTGCAAAAGGTCATGTAGATCATAGGGATTCATATTCCCTAGGTCAGCATCAACGAAGGTGGTTTCTGAATTGTTTTCCCTTCTGACTCTGTAAAGATTGTACCTGACCCTTGGATAGGTTATTGTAAAGGAGTACCTACAGAAGATTACCTTTTTGATCTTGTGTATTGAGAAGACGTCTGCTCTGGTTCTTGGCTTTGTCCTGGTGAAGACGTTCTCAAATTCTTCTCTGATCTTTGGATCTGTCACATTATCTGTTGGATGATTGGTCTGAAAGGATTGTTTATAGAGATATTTGTATACCACTTCTTCCATTTCTTCTTGTGTTGGACCTGGTTATGGTACATGTCTTCTGAGACTCTCCATCTTTCGAACAACTTCTGCAGCTCTTCCTGTTAGAGGAATGTCTGACAGAGGCTTCATTCCATATGCCCAGTCCTCTTCTTCAGGCTTTGGAGTTTGGAAGGCATCAAAGGCGCTCTTCATCAATTTCTCTGTAGGCTTGGGCAATGATTTCTTTTTCTTGGGCTCTTCTGTCAGTATTGCTTTGCCCTTGTCTTTGGCTTTTGGAGGTGCAGAACCTGTTGCTTATGTAGGTTTGGGTGTTGGTGCTTCTGTTGGAATGATGGGGGTTGCCTCTGTAGGTTTTGACACTTGTGTTTGAGAGGACTTTTGTGGCGTTGGTTTTGTTGAAGGACTTTCTTCCAAGATGATTACCACAGGGGTGGTTGTTGCCTCTGTGGTTTGTTGATCAGTTTCTGGTACATGGGTTTCTTCAGGAGTTGATTCCACAGAGATGGGTGTTGTCTCTATGGTCTGTTGAGTTTGTTGTTGTTGGGTTTGTTCTGGAGGGGCTTGGTTGATTGGTTCTGCTGCGATTGATGGAGCTGGTAGTCCTCTGCTCGTAGCTTTCTCCCTTGTATTCTCCCCCTCAGGATGATCTAATGGACCAGGATGGTCATCATCATAGTCATCCTGACCCTTATCAGAAGTACCCTCTGCTCTGCAAGAAGCTTTGGGTTTCTTTGGTAGTTTTGCTCCTGCGGCCATCAACTTTGCGCATACATCATCACAGAGGCCGATTAGAGTTGCAAGCTCTGCTTCTGTGTTGAAGCGCATTCTGCCGACACTTGCTCTGAACTCTTTGACGTAGTTTGCAATTGCAGTAGTGAAGGAGACGATGACTTCTGTGACCTGGTTTATCACATTCTGCCCGAGCTCTATTAGCTGTGCTTTGGTCATGTAGTCTTTAGGCTGCATCATCACAGTGTTGCGCATTGCTTCTTCTTGTATGTGTTTTAGGGCGTTCGGTAGATCTACAGGTGTAATGCCCTTTGCTTTGTTGGATTTGAAAGTGCAGGATCTATTCTTACAATCAATATAGAAAGAAGTAATTGAGAAATTGTATGATCAAGCCCAATTGTATTCAATGATGCACAGAATTACAGATCTAAGAGAGAGATAACCTCAAAGATTACAAGGAATGAATACAAGTAATATGGGAAAATCAATCAGTTAGCAACGTAGTGCTAACCACTCTATTTATACTGTAACGGATATATTAAAGCTACAGTACAAATAAGAAAGACTAATAAGAACAAAACACGTGTCCTAATTAGTTTACACATTACTAAGTAACGAAACTCGTCATAAGTTCTGAACAGGTAGTTCAGAACTTCTGAACATTCTTCTGATCACGCTTCTCAGAACTTCTGACTTCTCTTTCTCAGATCTCTGACTCTTCTTCTCAGAACTTCTGACTCTTCTTCTCAGAACTTCTGAACCTTCTTATCAGATCTTCAACACTTGGTTTATTGACAAAACTTCAGATCTAACAATCTCCCCCTTTTTGTCAAATAAACTTAAACTTTGCATCATCTAATTCTTTCAGAGCAGGAACAATTTTCTGAAGTAGCACATTCCTCAGATTAAGCCTCTTATCAATCTTGTCAATAATTTCTTGAATAACTTCAACTTGCTGATTTATTGCTTCTTGAGTTATGTTTGCTTCCTTTACTTTCAGCATCTTTTTCTCCAAATTGTGCTTTATGATCCTTAAAGTTCCAGAACAGTATTTTGCGGTTTCCTTTGCTCTGAAGAAGATCTTTCCACTTTTGTTTTTCAAAAATACTCCCAGATCTGGATACTTGTGAACACTTCCAGTCTTTAACACCTTTTTCTGCTCATGATCTGTATTGGGATTTGCCAGATAAACACATGACTTTTGCAAATACAGAGCTATTTGGAAATCTGTATAGCAATGCCACCTTAAGATATAGAACATGGCCTCAATCACCACACTTCTTGCCTTCCTTTCATTTCTGTCTTTACTTGACTCTTTAAAACATAGAAAGCTGTGTAATCTGTAGAAGTCAACCACTGACAGTTTCTCAAAATCTGCATCAGTAAAATAATAAACCTTGCCATCTTCTCTCAAAACTTCAAAGGATAAGTACTCCATCTTTCTGAATTTCTTAACCTTCAATTCTCTGATTCCAGTGATTAGAAAATCTGAGTAAACGGCTTGCTTTGTTTTGCCAAGACATCTTGATTTTTCAGCCAACCAGATCTGAGTCTCCTTAGACCTATCATAATACACATCCAAGAATTGTACTTCTTTTGGTTTGAAAAACTCAGGCAGATCAAATTCAAGAAAGTATCCATTCAGATCAATGAATATTTCATCTTCTTTGGGTTCAGACTGTTCAGCTTGGTCAATATTAGTTATCTGCACATTCTGAGGTGTTGTGTCCTGAACTTCTTCAACTTCATCTGACAAAATTTCATTCACTTCATACTCAGCTGGGAACACAAAATCATTATGTAGAATCTTTTTGGGATTCACCTCAGATAGCAACCATTCACTACTGTTTCTGATTTTTCTTCTAAAATCCAACCTCCTCTTCACACAGTTTATGCATCTCTTCTTTAAACTCTCTTTTTCAGCATCCATACTTACTTCCATTCTAATCAACAACCAATTCAGAGTTGCATCACTGTACTTCACCAGCTCTTTTAATCTGAACAATTCAAGTCTTTCGTGAACCATATATGTGAACCCTTCTGTCTCCATTCCTTCATTCACAAAACCCTTCACATGCAGATCAACTTCTGTTTTCTTTGTGGGAGAACTCAGATTGCACTTTTCTTTTCTTTCTTCGATAGCCAACTGGAAGTCATACAAGTATATATTTCTGACATAAATACCCAGAAGTCTTCTGCATTCAATTTCTATCAAGGCTTCTTCAGTGCTAGCAAAGAACTTGACTAGAAAGATCTGATCATCAAGAGTCAATCTGTGAAAATCAAATGTAGACATGGAAACCTTTGTATTTCTTTCTTTCAGTATTTCCATTCTAACGAACATTAAACCATTGAATTCATCTTGTTGAAACATCAGAACTTTCTCGATTCTTTTCTGAATATGCAGTTTTGAGTCAGGAACTCTGAACATGTTAGAAGCTTCTGAGTAGACCATCTGAGCTCTGTCATCCATAAAACCATCAATGTTACTTTCCAAAAGCTCATACTCTCCTTCTGTGTAGTAGAGATTATCATATATTTCCTCAGGAAAAATATCATCATGAAATTGTCTGGCTAATGGCACATCACTTAACTCTAGAATGAAGTCACACACAGGTTCTTCTAGTCTTTGCAATTTAATCTTTGGAATCTCAATTGGTTTTCTGAATACATATTCAGAAGGCATAAAGAAGTCTTTCACTTTCACATACTCTTCTTCTGTATTTAACTCATCACAAAAGTTAAACCTAAAATCATCTTTAAAATCCTGAGTGTAATCCACAGTTCTGTCTTCTTCTCCCATTAGATCAATGGGTCTTATCACTTTTATTCCTTTATGAATTTTCTGAACACTCAAAGCTCTGACTACTTCATTATGCATTCTTCTGATCAATTCTTCATTCAACCTCCTTTCTTCTGATTCAGACTCCATTGCCCTTTCACTGTTATAAACCACAATATCTGTACACCTGTTTACCACTGTACTTTCCACTATTTCTTCTATTCTCAAATCAGATTCCTCAATAGCTACAGTTTCATCTGAGTTTCCTTCCATCTCAGTATCCAAGTTCAATTCCTCTGTTTTATCTGATTCATTACTATCAATACTTCCCAACTCCATTTCTTCTGTATCTGAACTGTCAAGCTGTACTGTCTGAATCATCTTCTTTAAATTTTCCTGTGTCTGATCTTCTGAACTTTTTGTATTGGCTAAGTGCATGTCTGCTATCTCAAAATCTTCTATGCCAATATCATCATCAGAACTTAACCTTTGTCTTTTCTCCCCCTTTTGATGATCATGAGGATCATTATCATCAAACTTCCTTTTCAAGTTCTGATTAAAAGCAACTTCAGGTTCAGCTTCTGCAATAGGAACAGGATCAAGAGGCTTTGAAGTAGAAGCCAAAGATACACTCAGTGCTTTCAATATAGATTCCTGCATACCTTGCATCTGTTTTAACATATCTTTTTGAAAACCAGACATTATATCCACGATCTCCTTTTTGTGAGAATCCAAGGATTTCTTTACATCATCTACCTTGGTTTCAACAGAAATCAACTTTTTCTCCAACACAACTTTCAAATCTGATACTTCATCATTCAAATCCTCCATCCTCTTCTCCAAATTTTCTACTTTTTCCCCCATCTCCTTGTTTTGTTTCTGAATCTTTTCAAATTCAGAAGTTTCTAACAGTGAACCTGAACCAACAGATGGTCCAGTTTTCATGTGCCCAGAGAGCTCATGGCCTGTAGATAACACACAGTCATCTTGTACAACAGATGCACGTTTGAATGAGGCTTTTGTAATGTTCACCTCACCAGGACTTCCATCCAATCCTCGACACCCAACATTAGGCATGTCTATGAATGATGTTTCAGGAGTACGAAATTCCTGATCTGTGCAAGTGTCAAAAGGAATTTCAGGCTCAATATGAATAGGACTGTGATATTCAGACTCAATGTGTTGAAAAATAAGTTGGGATTTATCACCTCCCTCCAAATGAGTTTGGGATGGTTCCCCGGATTTGTGTGAAACAGTAGCATGTTGAAATGCTTCTGAGTGGGTATGGATGGGTTGTTCAAGATCCACCACTAGGTCCATGGTGTTTGTTTCAATATTGGACACCAAGAGATGTGAACCAATAGCATGTGTGGTTACCTGGTCAAGATTAGCTGGTTCAGAGGCATCTCTTTCTGTTTGAACCTCTGTTAACAATCTCTCATCCTCACCACTCTCATTCTGTTTTTCCTCACTGAGTCTAACCAAGCTCTCAGAATTTTCCCCTTCAAGTCTCTCAGAATGTTCACCCATCTGAACATCCTCCCCCTCTCTAATTCGACTAGACCCCTCACCTCTCTTCTCAGGTTGGTCCTCTTGGGCAGGGATTTGAGGTAATTCAATTCCCATAGAGGTGCAATAAGCTTTTAAAATCTCACTCTCCCTTGGAATATAATTCCTAAGTGATTTTGGCAACAGTCTATGATTGGGATAATTTTCAAGTCTTGTTACTGAGGTCATCTTACCCAAATAAAATGTAGGACCATGCTCTTCATTTGTTCTTCTTGAGATTGTTCTGTTTTCCTGCATGGCATACCAAATAACAATTTGCCAGTACCTTATGTAGGGAATGTATGTCAGTGGAGCATCCTTTGTCTTCTTCTGAATTGCTTTCTGATTCTTCTCAAATGTATTCTTCATATCTTCCCAAAGTATTAAAGTATAGTCATAATGCCTATTCTTCACTAAACCTTGAAATATCTGAAGAATTTGTTTAGAACCTTGATCAGCAGAACTATTTTTCCCTGACAAACATTTATTTACCACATGAAAGAAGCACCACTTTCCTTGAACTTTTATGAAGTCAGAACATTTTCTGCTTACAAGTTTGTTCAAATTCTTTTTGAGAGTTGTAACTTTTGGTTTTGCTATGTTTTCAACTTTCTTTTCTTTTATCTTTTCTTTCTTCTGAGTCTGAGGAACAGAAATTTTCTTCTTTTCTGTATTTTGAGAAACAGAAACTTTCTGAATATCTTTTCTTATGTATGAAACAGAAGTTATTTTGACTTGACATTTGTGAGAATATTGGAATGAATCATTTTTACATCTAACACAAACAAGATTTTTCTTTGCAAGTGACAATAAATCTGAAACATAGATCATTTCATTTTTATTTATACTGTTCAGAGTACAATTGCCCTTATTACAAGAATTTCTAGCGTTTAGTTCAGAAGTAGATTTCATTCTAAGCTTCTCAAGTTCCCTTTTCAGATCATTCAACTTTGCAAGATCATCTTTCCTTTTGCTTTCTTCTTTTTCTGAAAAATTCAAGTTCTTTTTGTTAGAAGAATTAGATGATTCACCTTTTTCATATGTACTTGATTCATTAAAGAATTTATCATTTTCTCTTGAAGCATTAATTTTAAAAAGATCATACTCAGTCTTCAGTTTTTCAAGCTCTGTTATTTTCTGAATAAAAATATTCTTTTCTTTCAAAGCTTCTTCAAGTTTAATATCCACCTCACAGAAATCATTTTCAAGTTCATCATAAGTTTTCCTTAAATCCTCAAGTTCTTGACTCACAAGATTAAATCTCTTTTCAAGTTGCAAAAATTCATCTGATTTTGTTTCAGAAAATCCAGTTGAATCAGACTTCTGACTACCTGAGTCAGAGTTCTGATTTACAGACTCAGATGTCTGATCTTTAGACTCAGAATTCTGACTACAAAGTTCAGAATCCTGACTAGAAGTTTCAGACTTCTGATTGACTGTTTCAGAATTTTTACTTGTATCAAATATGCTCTCAATGTCATGATATGAAAAACTTGGTTGTTTATTTTTGTAGCTGACATTTAAGGAATCATACTTGAATTTAGTATCATTGTATCTTGGCTTTTCATCTGTTGGTTTAGAAACTTCTTTCTTAACCTTTTCTTCTGAACCAACTAACTTTTCTGTTTTAGACTCAGAAATTGTCTCATCTGACTTTTTAGAGTTTGGTCTTTGCAAATTGTCAGAACTTGTTATAGAACTAGCAGGTCTTATGAAAACTTCAACAATTTCTGGGATTTTTGGCTTAGAAACTTGAAGTATTGGAGCTCTTTTTAAAATGACATTTTCTTCCAATCCCAATCCCTTCTTTGGATTGTAAAATCTTGTATCTTTAACATTGCTTAATAAAAGATTTAATGTTTGCTGAGTCTGACCTCTTTTCAAATTCAAATCTTCCAATTCTTTGATTTTGGTGTATAAATTCTTTCTTTCTTCAAATAACATATCAAATTTTATTTGTAAATCACCTTTTTCATCCTTTATTTTTGAAAACTCAACTTTTAGTTCAGAAAGCCTTTTCATCAATTCAGAATTTTCATCTTTAACTTTCTGTTTCTCAGCCTCAGATTCTTCATATTGTTCGTTTATTACTTCTTTTTCAATTCTGAATTTGTTAACCAAAGTTCTTTCTCCTTTTATCTGTTTTCTTAGATTAGCAAATTCAGTTTTCATTTCACCAATCTGTGTCATTAACTCTAATTCAAGTGAAGAATGTACCTCAGCAGATGACTCAGAATCAGCATCTTCAAAATCAGAATCATCCTCATTCCTCATTTTTGCCATATAGCTTCGCATCTGTGGAAAGTTGATATGATCATCTTCATCAGAAGTGTAGTACAGCCAATTCTCCTGTTCAGCCAATAGCGCACTCTCGTCATCTCTCTTCTTTGCAAGCTGAGCCTTCTTCGTGTAGTATTCATAATCTTTCACAACTTTAACTCTACAATCCTTGGCATAATGGCCAGATTTTCCACACTTGAAACACAGATTCTTTTCTTTTCTCTCTTCCTTCTCTTCCTTGTTTTCTTCACTTCTCTCTATTCTCTTTTCAATCTTATTTTCTTCTCTGTCATCTTTCTTCTTATAATCTGAACTTCCAGCTCTCTTATAATTTCCTTGAAATCTGCCCTTCCCATACCTTTTGTTGAAAGTATTTGTCAGCAAAGCTAGCTTTTCAGCCATTATCTTGATATCTTCATCATCTTCTGATCCTTCTTCTTTGTCAGATTCCTCCAGACTCGGTATTTCTGATAGATATGCAGTCTTTTTGGGTGCTTTGATTGCTTTGGACTTTGATAAGAACGCTAACTGATCAGCAACATTTTTCTTTTCTTCCACAACTAACTTGACAGAGTCTTCATGTTGATTAAGAACACAGAACAAATCATTTAAGTCTTCTTCACACATATCCTTGTTCATTTGCAGACTTATGGCAAATGATGACCATTCTGAATTTAGACTGTTCAGAAATTTGTAATTTATTTCTGATTTTGTTTTCTTCAGTCCATTTCTTCTCAAGTCGTTTAGAATAGTGCAAAATTTACTGTATGTCTGTGTCAAACTTTCTGACTCTTTTGCTTTGAACCTTTCATAAGCATTTATGCTTTGATTTAACTTTGCCTGAATAGATCTCACAGTTCCTAACATTTGCCTTTCCAATTCGTCCCACATTTCTTTAGCTGATGATCCACTGTCAATCCTGTTAAGAACCTCATTTGGGACAGCCAAAGTCATCAAAGTAATTGCTCTTTTGTCAATAGCATGCCTATTTTTCTGTTCAGCAGTGTATTGGGAATAATTCTTCTTTACTCTGGTCGCTGGAATTTCTGGAGTTGTCTCTGTAGCAGGGGTTGCGGCGACATCGATATATACTTCGATTGGACCTTCTCGAATAGAAATCATAAGATTTTCATCGATGTTGTCAAGGAATTGGATCATACGAGTTTTCCATTGCTGATACTCTTCTGGTATAAGAACAGGCGGTTTGGTTTCGGATCCCATGGCTAGATATTCTTTAGAAGACATGATTGTAAGAAAATTCAACAGAAAGACAAATTCGATTTTCTTGATCGAAAAGTAGCAGGTAATTCAAGAATTGCTAAGAATTCAAGAACTAGCCCTAGCAGCGGAATCGAATTTTGAATGAATCAAGAAATCTTCAAGAAATTGATCAATCGATCTTCGCAATCACAATCTTGAACGAATTTGTTTGTTGATTGGCTCTGATACCAATTGAAAGTGCAGGATCTATTCTTACAATCAATATAGAAAGAAGTAATTGAGAAATTGTATGATCAAGCCCAATTGTATTCAATGATGCACAGAATTACAGATCTAAGAGAGAGATAACCTCAAAGATTACAAGGAATGAATACAAGTAATATGGGAAAATCAATCAGTTAGCAACGTAGTGCTAACCACTCTATTTATACTGTAACGGATATATTAAAGCTACAGTACAAATAAGAAAGACTAATAAGAACAAAACACGTGTCCTAATTAGTTTACACATTACTAAGTAACGAAACTCGTCATAAGTTCTGAACAGGTAGTTCAGAACTTCTGAACATTCTTCTGATCACGCTTCTCAGAACTTCTGACTTCTCTTTCTCAGATCTCTGACTCTTCTTCTCAGAACTTCTGACTCTTCTTCTCAGAACTTCTGAACCTTCTTATCAGATCTTCAACACTTGGTTTATTGACAAAACTTCAGATCTAACAGGATTGCTTATTCATTTGTTCAAGGAAATGTTTGACTGATTCCTTGAACGCAGAAGTTGCGGCTATCCCGAATTCTTTAGCGGCAGAAGTGGCTGTTTTTGTGGCAGTTGTTTCAGCAGAGGACTTCATCTGGGTGATGGAGGATTTCACTTATGTGGACAGACTGTCCATTTTGGTGTTCAGATTTAGTAAGGCCGTCGATGTTGTCTCTGCAAAAGATTTGAAAGAGCTTTGCAACTCTTTCATGGTTTGGTTCTCAGAGGTGACAAGGGTTTGGAACTCATCCCTTGAAACTTGTGTCCCTGGTGTAACCTCTGGAGGAACACATTCGTCTCCAGAGTGAGTCCCTGCTCCTGGGATACCTTCGTTCACCCTTGTTTGTACGTTGGGGGTGGAAGGATTTCCATCTGATCTTCGAGAAAAAACCTGAGTTTCGATCTCTACAGAAGTTCTGTGAAGAACAGTATCCAAATCCACTCCAGAGGTGGGTATCAGAATTTTCTTCTGTTGACTCGGAGACTTGTCTAGAGTCTCTTCGTCTTTGTGCTCACTACTTCTCTCTGAAAGAAGTTTTGGCCCTATATTGTGCGTGGCAGAGGAAACGAATTCCTCTGTTAGGTGTTCTAGTGTGATCTGAGGCGATGAATCACGAACTATAGGTGAGTCTCTTTGAGGAGACTCCCTAGGAATGGATTCCCCGGTTTCTGTGGGCGCAGAGGTTGAAAGAATAACCTCTGGCTGGATGGGTTGGGTTTGGATCGAGCTGTGCTGCTCTTTTTCAATAACTCCTTCTGCAGCTAGACCTGCGGAGTTAGATGTGTGGGTTGCACTGGGAGGGGGTGAGGGATGTGTGCCTTCTACAACTCCGGCATCTTTTTCCTTTTCTTTTTCTTTTCTTCCCATTCTTTCTAAAACCTCTGTAATCTCATCTCTATTCCACTCAGCTTCTGTTTGTAGCCTAAACCTTTCTCTAATGGCTTTGTTAGGGCAGGTTTTATTGTTGATTTAAAGTTCAAGGGTCAAATTGTATTTGTTTAATCTTAGTCCATAGTGAACGGGCCGTGGGCTTGTTAACCACGGGCCCGGACTATATAATGTTGTATTAGAATAAGAAAAAAGGTTAATCATCTCATTAGCTTTCCGACTCTTATTGTAAACTCTCTGATTGAAAGCTTAATACAGGGATGACAAGTTGAAATCATTGCTATTCATTGTTCATTATTATCGATTTCATTATTGTTGCACGGATCTGGATTCTACAATTGGTATCAGAGCAGACGGACGGATTCGATTCAAAGTCTCAATCATTGATTTCTGGTTAGTTTGACTATTTCACGTCTGACTTTTTCTTGAATTTTCAAATCTGTGATTCTGCTCAAATTGTTCAAATTCGTTTGTTGGGTTGTGTTAGCATCATACTTATAAGTAATTCTGCAGATTTTCACAACTCAATTCGTTCGTTTGATAGGTTAATTTAGCAAATCAAGTTCAAATCTTTTGATAGTGTTCTTACTTAAAAATCCGATTTTTGATATCAAAAGGTGTTGTTTTTGCTGTAAAATCGATTGGGTAAGTGTTGTTTTGTGTTTGGTATTGTTTCTAATCTTTCAGGAACACATTAGAGTAACCCTAGTTGAGTTTTCGATCGAATTTAGCAAAACAGCCGCAGTGTCCGGATAAAACAGCCGCGTTTTCCGGACAGATCAAGGTGTCCGGACGTTTGTGGTTCCATCCGGACAAGTCAGCCATCCGGGTAAGTCAGTCATCCGAGTAAGTTTTTCTCAAATCTCAATCTTTCCGGGTAATCTTGTTCCGGATAACTCAAAGTATCCGGAATTCATTTTATCCGGAATTCCTTATTTACCCGGATTCTTCGTAGTATCCGGACATCTCACATTTTCCGGAAACTTCAAAGTACCCGGAAATCTCATACTTTCCGGACTCTATTGCATCCGGTAAGTCTTGCTTATCCTGTTGATTCCATCCGGTATCTTTAGTACATCCGGTAACCCTGGTTATCCGGACAACTCAAGATATCCGGACTCTCTAATCTATCCGGACAACTCTGCAATTTTTGAACTGTTCTTAATAATTCTAGTCCAGACACTTTCTGATCACAACCTTGCTTGGATTCCTATCCAGTAAGACCACATTAGTCTAAATCACGGATATAGAACCTGCGTTAGGACTCCACTCATAGTGCCTTGCGTTAGTTTTCTCTTTGAATCAATCTACATGTCCGACGATCACTCCGTTGCAACTGAAGATGTCTACTTCTCGTGATGCTCTCGCAACTGGCACCGACACTAAGCCACCATGTCTCTACCCGAACGAGTACAGCCAATGGCGAGACAGGTTTATGATTTTCATAGAGTCCAAGGACAATTATGAATACATCAAGGGAGCCCTGGACAATGGCCCGATTGACCCACCGATGAAGGCAATACCTGCAACTGCAACTGCAGACGCTCGACGTGAGAAGAAGACTCTTGCTGAGATGACAGAATATGAAAGAGGCATGACCGAAGGAGAAAAGCATGTACAGAGATATCTGATACAAGCCCTTCCTAATTCTATCTACACTGCAATAGACAGTTACAAGGAGACGGCTAAGGGTATGTGGGACCAAGTAGCCAAAATGATGCGAGGGAGCGTAGTAGGTAATCAGCTAAAGATAAACAGTGCGATAACCAAGTTCGATGGTTTCAAGAAACGAAACGGTGAATCTCTGACCCAGACCTATGAACGGTTTTGTCTACTTCTCAATGAACTGAACAAGAATAAAATTGTTCGTTCCAATACTGAGAATGCACTCAAATTCCTCAACAACTTGCTACCCGAATGGAAAGTGTATGCTTCTCATGTCAAGCACAACAACTTGATAGAGAACATAAACATCAATGAACTGTACGAGACACTTCTCCAAGACGAAGATGAGGTGAATGAGCTACTGGGAGAGAAGAAGAATGAGCCGAAACCATCTACTGATCTGATTGCCCTAATGACTTCAAAAATGGGGAAATCTTCAAACAGCCAATCCAGACGTGGTCCACAACATAGTCCTTCCGAGTCAGAATCTGAGAACGAGAAAGACGGTGACGATGATGATGATGAAGCATCGGAATTAATGAAAGCTATTGCTCTTCTGACCAAATCCTTTCAACAACAAAAGTTCTACAAGAAGCCGTCCTCCAATAGTCAACGCTTCTCCACCGCCTCCAATAAGCGTCACGACTATAAGGATCGGTATGAAGGAAATAAGAAGGTAGAAGAGCAAGAGAGATCTGAGAAGAAGGAAAAGACAGAGAAAAGTGACCGCAAGTAGAGAGATGAACCTGTGAAATGCTACAACTGCGGGAAACACGGTCATTTTGCTAAAGATTGTCGTCAGCCTACTGTGAAGAACTCTCATTATTATGAGGCCAAACTTGCCCTGGCCAGACAAAAGGAGGCTGGAGAGGTGATGTTCGCTGAAAATGAGTACTGGCTCGGCAAATCTGATGATGAGGAAGAATATGAAGGTGCTGATGCTTTCATGGGATACCACTCGTCTACTGATGAAGACAAGGCAAAAGCAAATCAGGTATGTGACTCTTGCTTACAAAACTTCTCACTTCAATTGCAAACCGTAACTGAAAGGGCAACCTCCATCGTGGCCACAAATACGGAACAAAAGCTTGAAATTACCTCAATAACTGAAAAGCTTAATGTTCAAAAGAAATTAACTGAAAAGTACAAGTCTGAAAATGCTGATTTAAAAGATCGTTGCAAAATCCTTTCATTAGCACCTAAAGACTTAAGGGCCAGAATATCTGAACTCCAGCGTCAGCTTGATCAGTGCTTGAATGAGAAAGAAGACATTATTTATCAATGTTCTTCTCTTCAAGTTCAACACAAGGAGTATGTAGCTAAAATTCTAAACCTTGAAACCAAACTCCACAAAAGGGGACAAACTGATCAAACCATTTTCCTGAACAAACCTAAAGAGTTCACATACTTTAACAAAGAGTGGGGAATCGGATATGATAACCCACACTATTTAAAAAAGGAAGATGGCATGTACCCGCTCTGTATGACTTTGCATGTTATGGTCTAGATAAAAAGTATCCGGAATATGCAATTAAATGGACTGGTCCCCTTGAACTAGAAAAGGAGGAGGAAACCGAGGAATACAAGCGCACACACAAACGAGAAATTCAACTTCCATTTTGCTATGAGCCTTTAAACTATTCATACCAAAAGAACAAAAAGTACCTCTCTAATGACTACTTCGACCCCTACAAGGTAGCCACACCCAAGGATTCCACGAAGAAGGATGAGGATGTAGCACCTGCAACCAAGACCGAGACGGATGAGTTCAAACTCTATGTTCCCCCTCTCATCTTGGAAGCAAGGATAGTCGAGTTGGAAGAGTCACTTGAAAAGGAAAGGTTGGTTTTTCAAAATGAGAAGAATGAGTTAATTAAGGATCTTGAGAAACTCAAAACTGAGAAAACCGATGGTATGTCAAGTGAGGAAAAGGAAAAATTTCAGTGGGAAATAAATACGCTCTCATCCAAATTGTCTGAAATGACAAGAGAAACGATGAAAGAGCACATGAGAAGTGTTCAACTCCAAGAACAGATTAACCTTCTCCAAGCTCAAAAACAGAATTCCCCTGATCTTTCTTCCAACTTATCTGACACATCATCGTGTAAAGCCTTCATTGGAAATATCTCTTCTCAAGAAAGTAACATTTCTCAAGACGACTGTGTTAAAAGGAATTTAGACTCTGATTTTTCAAAAGCTTCCGCACCAAGTTCCCCTAAACACACAAACACAAAGTGTTCCTCGCCTTTCTCACCTGTTTTAGTTCCTGATACTCACATGATAGATTTCTCAGCGTACATGAACTCCGAAGGCAACAGTGAGGAAGAGTTTGATTCGTTTCCCTTTGACAAACCTCTTCCTAGTCACACTGATTTTCTATCAACCGTGATTGATCATACGGATACCTCCTTGCAAGAAAGCGGTCCTCAAACAAAGTCCCGAGCTGTGATCAAGATTTCTCAGTCTAAACCAACCTCAAAACCAGTTTCTAAAAAGAAATCACAGCCAAAGGCAGAAAACGGACCATTGACTGCCAATCTTACTATTTCTCCAAGTCAACCTGATTTTTTGTCTCCAGTGGTTAATCGTCCGGTCAATTTTCTAAAGGGCGACTGTTCCCAAACCAAGACTCCGGCTGTGAACAAGATTCTTAAAAATGCTTTAAATGATCAAAAACAATCCCAGCCGAAGCAAAAGACCGAACAATCGACCACAAAGACACCCGTTTCTCCAAAAGTCACTGATCATTCTGTCCCGGCTGTTTCAGATAAAAATGGCCGCGCACATAACGAAAAACCAAAGTGGCTAAAGAGGGACTCTGTCAAGAAGGATGCATCAAAGTTTTCCCCACCTGTTTTCAACTTTAGGATAAACAAAGACAATAATGCTTGGAATAATTGGAACTATTTTGATGTTTCTTTTCCTGTCAAAATTAACTCTCTTCATCAATTGATTCAGTTATCGCATGATTGTCTATGTTGCTCTAGTTGTGGTTGGAATAATTTTGATGACATTCATAATAATGCTTGGTATGCGCCTTACTTTGTTGAAAACTTGCTTCATAAGCGCAAACCTCAAAATAAAAGGCAACCACATCATGATAAACGGGATATCAATCAAACGGTTAAACCTCAGCGGGAGACCCGACCCATTCCTACACGGGCTGCTCCTACTGAAGTTAAACCGGCACCAAGGTGGAAATCTGCCCCAAAATCTATTCCTCCAAAAGATGCATATTCTGCACCCAAGAGGAAACCAGTGCCAAAACCAGTTCCCTCCAACGGTGTAAAATCTGCACCTAAAGGAAAGGATGTGTCAAAGCAAATTTCCCCAGACGGTTCCCACTCTAACCCCCAAGGACCCAAACAAATTTGGGTACCTAAACGTCACTAACCTTGTTTTGCAGAACGGTCATGTGTGGTACTTAGACTCTGGATGCTCCAAGCACATGACCGAACGAAGGGAGCTTCTCACGAATTACAAGGAAGAATACTGCGGAGACGTGAGATTTGGAAATAACGAAAGGTCGCCGATCGTGGGCTACGGCGATATCGTACAAGACAAGATAACGATCAAGAAGGTATCCCACGTCGCAGGATTAGGACACAACCTTTTCAGCATCGGTCAATTATGCGGTAAGGATCTGGAGGTCAGCTTTAAAGCCACACGGTGTCGAATCCTCAACAACAACGGAGAAGAGCTACTGGTTGGGACTCGAAAGACCAATCTATACACCATCGACCTCGCAGCAATCCAAACCAACAAACCTGTCTGCCTCCTGTCCAAAGCCGATTCTGACCAAGTCTGGCTCTGGCATAGACGTCTTTCGCACCTCAACTTCAGAAGTATCAATCAACTGGTGCTAGGCAAACATGTCAGAGGCGTGCCCCAACTTCCGTTTGTGAAGGACCGTCTCTGTGGGGCCTGCGAAAAGGGAAAGATGACGCGTGCATCACATCCTCCTAAGGCAACTCCGAGCACGTCCCGGACCCTCGAACTCATTCACATGGATTTGTGTGGTCCAATGCGTGTTCCGAGCATCAACAAACGCAAATACGTGCTAGTGATGGTGGACGACTATTCTCGCTACGCTTGGGTGATGTTCTTACGCTCGAAGGACGAAACTCCGGAGCTCATCATTGATCACCTGAAGACTGTCCATCAGAACAAGCTTCAATAAGTTCAGTCCATCAGAACTGACAACGGGACGGAATTCAAGAATCAGAAGGTGGATGACTATCTGCGATCCATGGGCATCACACACACTTTCTCTGCAGCACGCACTCCTCAACAAAACGGAGTGGTAGAAAGACGGAATCGTACCCTAGTTGAAGCTGCTCGAACAATGCTATCCCAGGCAAATCTACCGCTATTTCTATGGGCTGAGGCGGTATCTACGGCTTGTTACACGTAAAACCGCTCTATCCTTCTCAAGCGGTTCAACAAGACACCGTACGAGATCATGAATAATCACATTCCAACCGTCGGCTACTTCCATGCATTTGGTTGCACGTGCTATGTATTAAACGACAAGGATGATCTCGGGAAATTCAGCCCCAAGGCGGATGAAGGAGTCTTTATTGGATACTCCATGTAGGCTAAGGCGTATCGCGTTCACAACAAACGGACTAAAACCGTTGTTGAAAGCATAAACGTGACATTCGACGAAGCCGCAGATTTGGCTTCTGAACAACTCAGTTCAGAACCCGGTTTAACTGGTGTGTTAGCTTCTGGACCTCCAAGTTCGGGATCTACACAAGCCTTAGTAAATCCGAATCATGCATCTTCATCGAATGATAATCTTTCTGATTTAGATTTACTATTTGAATTCTTTTATGATGACACTGCTAACTCTTCCACACGTGTCTCAGCACACCCACGCATTGAAGGTGTTCGCAATGCGGATTCGATTGACTTAACTGGTCCGCCACCGTCTACGAGTACACCCTCAACTTCTGTGAAGACAGCTCAACCATCCTCACCTGATTCGAGTACACCCGGTACTGTAACCCCCCCGGAGGAACCTATACTCTCAGAGATCGCTCCGAATGATTCGTCCTATGCTACAACCGATGTTCAACCTCAGACCTCCTCGGACCCAGAGATTGTTCAACCATCAACGAATCCTCCCCCACTTCCTCCAAGAAACACAACTGCTACACTTGAACAAGTTCAAGACCTTCCCTCTGGTGCATTTGTGGATCCGGACGCATCTCACTCTACTCAACAGCCGCTTCCGCACACCACCAAATGGACAAGGGCACATCCCCTGCATCAAATCATCTGTGATCCTTCCACTCCTGTACGTACACGAGGCGCTTCTGCCAACTTCTGCCTATTTTCTGGATTCTTAAGCAAGATCGAGCCGACGAACGTTCGTGAAGCGCTCGAAGATCCAGATTGGATCATCGCCATGCAAGAGGAGCTGAATCAATTCGAAGCTCTAAATGTGTGGCGACTGGTTCCCCGTCCTTCGCACAAAACTGTGATAGGCACCAAATGGATTTTCAAAAATAAGAAGGACGAGGACGGCATTCTGGTTCACAATAAGGCACGTCTTGTGGCCAAAGGATACCGGCAACAAGAGGGGATCGACTATGATGAGACCTACGCTCCGGTCGCTCGCATTGAAGTAATCCATATGTTTCTCGCTTATGCTGCACACAAGAACTTCACAGTCTTCCAAATGAATGTGAAGACAACTTTTCTTTATGGCGATCTACTAGAAGAAGTTTACGTGTCGCAACCCGACGGATTTGTGGATGACTCGAAGCCCGATCATGTCTACATCTTGGACAAAGCACTATATGGTCTAAAGCAGGCTCCGCGAGCATGGTACAACGCGCTATCAAAGTTCTTGTTAGAAGCCGAGTTCACTCGAGGTACCATTGATTCCATATTGTTTATCAAGAACGAAAAGGGCCATATAATTCTAGTTCAGGTATACGTCGATGACATCATTTTCGGTTCTACTAGTCCATTATATGCGAAGAACTTTGCCAAACTCATGGGAATTTTTTTTAAAATGAGTATGCTTTGTGAGATGAATTTTTTCCTTGGTCTTCAAGTTAAACAACTGTCGACCGGAATTTTCATAAACCAATCCAAATACATTCGGGATATTCTTCGAAAATTCCAATTGGACCAGTCCTCACCAATGAAAACTCCCATGGCAACCAATACAAAGCTTGACGCCGATCCTAATGGTAAGGCTGTCAACGCCAAATTGTATCGGGGAATGATTGGTTCTTTAATGTATTTAACTGCCAGTAGACCGGACATCATGTTCTCGACATTTCTTTGCGCCCGTTATCAGTCCAACCCTAAAGAGTCTCATTACAATGCTGTTAAACGTATTTTTCGTTATTTACGTGGTATTGCTGATCTTGGCCTCTGGTACCCGAAAGAGACAGGTTTTGGACTCTCCGCTTACTCGGATACGGATCACGCGGGATGCATGTTGGACTGCAAGAGCACTTCGGGACACATCCAATTCTTGAGAGATAGCCTGGTAAGTTGGGCATCAAAGAAACAACAGTGCGTGTCCACGTCAACTGCCGAAGCCGAGTACGTGGCCGCCGCGAGCTGCTGCTCTCAAGTCATCTGGATGAGGACACAACTTAAGGACTACGGGTTCACGTATGTCAAAATCCCAATATACTGTGACTCCAAGAGCGCCATTGCAATTTCAAGTAACCCGGTCCAACACACAAAGACAAAGCACATCGACGTTCGGTATTATTTCATTAAAGATCACGTCGAAAGAGGTACCGTCGAGCTCTACTTTATCAATACAGAACATCAGTTAGCTGACCTCTTTACCAAAGCCTTGGACGAAAAACGCTTTAAAAGTCTTGTGTTCAAGCTCGGTATGCTAAACCTGAAAACTTAATCCGACTGTGTACCTTTACAAGTTCCATACCTCTACGAGTAACTGTCCTCTCATCATCCGGAGTTAACACTCTTGCTGATTGAGTATACACTTCCTTGCACTGGTATTCTACTTGTCTCGGTTACTTAGTTAGCTTTAGTATCTGTATTATTTAGGTAGATTTCGTCTATTTTTCTGGATTATCTCTTTCTTCGTGTGTTTCTTTCACTTCATACCATCGTTTGTTTTGTTTACTTCATTATCTCTGTACTTTCACCATCTTCCATTGTGTTCAGGGGGAGCACACTGCGACATCAGGTAAGTTTACTCAGACTTTGAGGGGAAGCGTCACACACAGTTTTTGTTTTCCTTTACGCGTCAAAAGGTTTTATGTGTGTGGGCACTCCTATGTCTAAATTATTGTCATCACTTGAGGGGGAGCGACACAGTTCCTCTTTTAAACGCCCACACTATCTGTATCTCGATCCCCTCCACTGCACCCTACTGCACGATTCGAGGGGGAGCAATGGCATTCCCATGCTCAGTCTGAGGGGGAGCAAGAGACGAATCTCATAACAAGGTTCCGTTTTCTGAGAATTCCCGAAACAGGACACACCAGAGTTATCCGGACAGTAACCGGATACTCTTGTTTTCCGGACAGTATCCGGACCGGGTCAATCCGGGTCGGTCGTGAAACCGGACAACACCCGGGTTATATAAGACACCCGGACCATTGTCATTTGCCCATCCGGACATTTTCGAGCTAAAACCCTAAACCCTATTGCTTTCTCTCTCGCGCACACGGACTCCTCTCCAATCACCGACTCACGCTTGTTTTTCAGTCCCAAACTCAGGTATGTGCTACGAATATCATTGCTATTAATCTTTCATCGAGTATCACACATTTTGCACCACAAATCGACCACTATTTGGTTCGATTCAATAGTAAACACGAAAACCCTTTGGGGTACTTCGGTTTCGTGCTTAATGGACCATTAATCGGAGGTTTAGATTACCTACAGTGCTTAGATTCTCACATCGATGCTTCATGTACTCTTTAGCACCTGTTTAGGCCTCTCGATCGCTAAGAAATAGATTTGCATTATCGTCCGGACACTGTCATAGTGTCCGGGAACATTCATCCGGATGCGGTTCTACCCGGACTCATGCATCGACTTGTCCTTTCATCCGGACACTCAATTCAACCGGAAACCTAGTTGTCCGGAAACCATCGGGTTTCCAGTAAGTTCAACTACCGGATAGTCTTGCGTGTCCGGACATAGTATTATCCGGAAAACTTATGTATCCGGGAACCTTGGTCCGGACAAACTCTGTTACCCGGACCCATACGAATGCCTATCCGGACACACCTGTTATCCGGACTCCTTGGACTTATCCGGACACCTTGTCTTGCTATATCTTCATCCGGACAATGCTGCTGTCCGGACTCCTTGGCTCTATCCGGACTCCATGTCTTACATCCGGATTCCACTGCTGTTGTGTCTGTTTGGTACCTGTTTTCTTCATATCCGTCCTCGATCTTTCTCAGATTGAGCCATTCAACGCTAAGGTACGCGCCTGCACTTGTCCTTCTGATTAAGTTCCTAACAGTGCGCCTTTTTTTTTGACAGATTTATACATGGCGGAAAAACAACATCCGGAAGACCAAATTCCTCAGGAGGAGGAACTCATTGACGAAGTAGCAGATGCTGCCTTGGTTGATCCTGACCATGGCATCGAGCTGGAAGCCAACAATCATTACTTGGATCCGACGCTTTTCAGACCAAACCCACAACATCAGGTCATTCTCGACATTCTGATGCGCCATCCCATTCATGAGGCACTAACTCGCACCGCCGACGTTCCTTTGCTATACGTTCTACAAGTCTGGCTGACGGCACAGGTCCGAACGATTGGCAACACTCAGACCATCACGGCACAAATAGACAACCACCCTTTTACTCTGACGCCCGACTCTTTTCGCCGATTACTTTCACTACCGGAAGCCACTGCCAACAACCACGAACGGTACGATCCTGCCGTTAACGATGCTACACTTTGCGCCCAAATGCGTGCCCTTGGTTACAACTCCGACCTTCAACGGCCATCCGTCTTCAATCGCAAGTTCTTGGCGCTGATTTGTTACACACTCTTCACCATACTCAACCGCTGCCTATCCGCCCGATGGAAAGGTATTGATCAATGTACAGGCGACTTTTTGCGCCTTGTTCACGCCATGTGCTACAACTGCCACGTCGACTTCGTCATGATCATCTGACGTGAACTTGTGACCACCATTCGCCACTTCGGCGGAACCAAACAGAAGAAGTTCCTTCCATATCCGCGTTTCCTTTCGCTTGCCGTTCATCAACACATGGATGCAAATCCCGCCATTCCAAGACGCATCACACATCCGGTATGCCCCATCCGACACCTCCAATTCATGGTGATCCGCAACCCATCCGATGCGGTCGCCTCGCCCATTCCTGCCGCCCTACTAGCCATAGCCGATCCCGCTGCACCAGGGGTAGTTGCTTATACGGGAGAATTAGGAAATCCCATGGTCCAGCCAGAGCCGGAGGGACCTGCCCAGGGAAATAGGCATGAGGGACGTGTGGGTCCTAGGACGAGAGGAGGAAGGGCCCGACAAGCAGGTGCTGTCGGGCGGGGAACATTAGTTGTGAGAGGAAGGGGAACGAGAGTAGGTGGTGCAGCGGAATCGCAACCCGGTTCCAGCTCAGCCCAAGTCGGTCCATCTTCGAGACCACGCCTACATCACTCAACCGAACCATATATCACCGAACCCCCCTCTCCCAGTACGCAAGTCGAAGACGTGGAATCCGACTCCACGGACTCCGATACCGACCGAAACATCCGCCTGAGACAAATACCTCACGGTATCGGACCCAACCCTGATTTTACCATTGGCATTCCACTTGGATCACCTCCACATGCTGGAACCTAACCTAACCCTAGGACATCTGAGGGAGATACAGGTGATGAGTTAGATCATGCGAGACGGAGAGAATTGCGTTCAAAGTTGAACCAGGAAAGATCGAGCAGTAAAGATAACGAGGCTCAAGAGCGACCCCAGCCGAGTGATATCCAGGTCGCCACATCTACTATCCCGTCTCATCCGTTGGGACGGGGTATTGAAACAGACTCCGTGGACCTAGCTGAGCAATTGCACACCCCCCATAGCCACTCATTCGTCTCACAACAGACGGATGTTTCAATATTACACGGGGAACAAGGACAACTTCCACCGGCCTCTCATTCGGAGAGTGTTGGTGTTGAAATAAGAGACCAGCAGCCCCCGGTCTCGACTTCTTTGTGTGCACCATCGAGTCTAGAGCCTATCGTTACTGAACATTCTTCGCCTAGGACACTTGATGCGGTACAACACCAAGTCGCGGCTCTTAGTGACCCGACCGGAACGTCTATAGTGTCTCCGACTACCGGAATACGAGGATTGGACGGAAATCCTACCACAGTTAATATCACGCCAGCTGTGAACGTAGGTGGCTCTACCTCTACGGTAGATGCCTTAACGGGTACTCTAAGTGAGCCCGGCGTTATTTTACCCGACTTTGTGTCAAAACGGTCTCTGGATAGCACCCTTGAGGCTGTCCGACAGGTTATGGAGCAACAAATGCAGGATCATGTAGCTGCTGAACTTACCGAAGCGATGCATGCTATCAAAGGAAAGAGCCACCTCGTCAACACCGAAACTGTCTTTGTGCCTCCACCGCCTCAACCGCAACCTACCTATTCGGTGGACACTTTGAAGACGATGCTCTTAGCCCAACTGCTCCAGGAATCTGACACAACCGCATCTGCCGAAGCAGACCTGATCTCCATTCTTCGATCCCAGGTCACTGCTCCATCTTCATCCATCACCTCACGCCTTGACGCCATTGACTCGACCCTCAACGACTACAACAAAGTGCTTGCCACACTGTCTCAGAGGGTCCGCTCCCTAGAAGACACTTGTAAGAGTCAAGCTGGCGGTCTAAAACGAAAACACGATGACCAGGAGGATCCTGATCACCGTGAGGGGGAGAAGCGACAACGTCTAACCGAGACCGCCTCCCTGATCCAGCCTGCAGCGACATCTGTGGTTCAATAGGAACCCCTAACTACGGCAACTTCAACAGAAACACCCGAAGCCGAGTTGCCGTTAGCACAGATGGTCATCGACATGGATATTTCAGATGATGAAGCCCCAATGGTTGAAAAGCCCGAGGGTTCAATACAGGAATTGGTCACACAAGAACCATCAGACATGCCGACGCTCACAATGATTGATCCTGCAAGCGAAACCAACCCGGAAATCGAAGACGCATGGTACGAAAAAGCTGTTAGAGCCGTAAACTTCGAGGTAAACCTGGTGTTTCCCACTGATGAAGACGACAATGTTGATTACGACCAGCTTCTGCTTCAGAACTTATATGGTACGCCTCCCGTTCACTCGACTCAACCCGCTACGACTTCAGATCAACCCGAAAGCTCCAATGCAGAAATCCCGACATCTCCTTAGCAAACGACAACTCCTGATCTTCCTCCCCCTCCTCAGCAACAAAACCATTGGGAGAAGATCACGGTCTTTATTCCTCATCTGGAGGAATCCCTGAAGAAGCTGTTTGTTCACCGAATTCGCCCGATCGAGCCGACCTTCTACCTTGGCATCTACAGTCCTGAACCAGCATGTCAACTCCGATACGTAGAAGCCATGAAGCGGTGTCTTCTGAGAGACCAGGTTCGAACCAAACATAAAATTTCAGAGGTGCTAAAGATTCAGTCAAACAAAATTATGAAGATCGTCTTTCCCGTGTTCACTGTTCGACGTGAAGACGGAAAAGAATGGATTTTTTCTGAGGCTGACTTTAAGCATCTCCATCCGTTCGACCTCCTGGTCATTCTGAAAGACCTTCGCACCAGAACCATCCGACCGCTTGCTGTAACAAAGGCGCTCGAAGCGGTTCGTCGATTCCTCGTCCGATCTATTATGATGTCTTATCTTACGGACTTTCAAATGGCTATCGAGAACCGATCAAAGAAGGTAAATCTGCTCAAACCGAATCTGAAAGCTCCTGAACTGTCGATGTATCCCGAGAACCCAATGCTGCTTCAACCGGAATTTGGGATCGTCATCCTCAACGCTCAGAAAGAAAAGAAGTTTATGAGGTTCAGTCAGGTAGATCGATTTTGCGACGACACACTACTCAAGGTTCAAAACGCTCTTCGGAAGATCATCAAGCACGAATCCGAAAATCCAAAGGTATCCTATGTGCCCAATCTGAATGAAAGAACTGCTCAGACTGCTTTGGATTTGGTTGAAGAACGTCTCGACTACCGCCGCACCATCAGATTCTTCGAGGTTCATTTCGCTCTTCGCAAACGTTATGTCTACAACTGGCAAGAGATAGAGCGCGAATTTGAACTTCAAATCAAAGGGGGAGATTGTTAGGGCAGGTTTTATTGTTGATTTAAAGTTCAAGGGTCAAATTGTATTTGTTTAATCTTAGTCCATAGTGAACGGGCCGTGGGCTTGTTAACCACGGGCCCGAACTATATAATGTTGTATTAGCCTAAGAAAAAAGGTTAATCATCTCATTAGCTTTCCGACTCTTATTGTAAACTCTCTGATTGAAAGCTTAATACAGGATGACAAGTTGAAATAATTGCTATTCATTGTTCATTATTATCGATTTCATTATTGTTGCACGGATCTGAATTCTACATGCTTCATCTGACATATCGATTTCTTCTATACCTTCTTCTGAGGCTGGGTTTGGACTCCTTCTGTGGACGTCCAGTCCCTGTTGGATGAAGGGGTTCTGTAGAATGTTAGGGGGTTCAGATGGTTGATCTCTGGGGGTTTGATCATCTTCTTGCAGATTGGTGTCAATACCAGAGATAAAGAAGTCTTGTTCTTCTATGGTGTGGTGGTCAAGTGGTTGTGCCGTCTACCCAGCTGTATTTAGGGTGTTGGCTATTTCAGGGTTTTGAAGGAAATCGTTTAAGCTACCTTGATGAGCGAATCGATCTGGGGATTGATATCCCTCTTCTGTAACTTCGACTTCTGCATTCTCTTCTTCTGCAGTTTCTTCTTCTGCAGTTTCTACGACCCGGGTTTCTGCGACCTCTTCTTCAACCACTTCTGCAGCTGCCTCTTCTGCGATGGTAACCATTTGCTCAAGTGATTTCCCATGCTTCTTTTTGGTCTTCCTCTTCTTGGGTTTTGGTGCCCCTTCTTCTGTGGGTTTCAATTGTCTTTTCTTTTGTTTTGGAGAAGAGGGAGGAGCAGAGGAGCCAACTTCTGTGGCACGAGGAGGTGAATGTTGAACTTCTGCAACGTTTGTAGAGGTGCCTTCTGCAGTTTTCCTCTTCTTTGTTTTTGGGGTAAAGGCAGAGGCTTTAAAAGAAGACTTCTTTCCCATGAGCTCGGCACGTTTGGCTATAAAACTAAGTTGGATTGCCATGTGTTTTGCTAGTTTCTACTCCTTCGCTTCTATAGAGAGGGGTTCTACAACTGTTGTTCCTAAGGGGACACCTAAACACGGGGGTGTCATAGGACTCGGTTTTGGAGTTCTATGATCGCGTATATATATTCTAACTTAAGGGTTTTGTTCTTGGCGTAGCTCAGAAACTTCTTTGACAGAGGTCTGCAGTGGGTGTAGCCATCTACATGATCGGTGGGGATGTTTTTGTTCATTGGGAACTGTTTGGGAGTCGGCCCTTCCATTGGCCAGTTCTGTATCATCAACAGAGGTTCGAACAGGACTCCCAATATCCTTTGGAATTGCAGTGGTGGTAGAAATTTAGGATCGTTCTCCTTTACCCTTCTGGTGTTGCTCTTTCTGTCGATTGTATTGATGATCTCCTGCAACATGATGGTCGCGTAATTGAGTTGGAGATCGTAGTAGACCCCATACATGATGGTTAAGATCTGATGCGAGCTCTGGTCAATGCTGCTTATCTTCCCTGTCAGGCATCTGTTGAGGATCGAAAACAAGGTGTTCCATAGAGGTGGTAGTCTGCCTCTGCGGAAGTCATTTCTCTTCCTAAGGTGGGTGTTGTACCCAAGCATTTCTACAAAACGACAGAGCTCGTCGTTTGTTGGTTGATCTGCATATGTCTTCAGTCCAAGAAGACCCCTAGTTGGTAGGTTGAACTCAAGTGAGAACATTGTTCTATTAAACTTGATTTCCAAATGTTCAGATTTGTCAGGCTTTGAGATGTACCCTTTGATAAAAGAATCATCTTTATCATATCGGCAACTTTGCCAAAACTGGTTCAAATACCTAACAGGTATTTTCTTTAGGGTTCTTGAAAGTAAAGGGAAGAGGATATGATTTTCCATGATGTTTAGAAGAAGGGCATGGGCTTCGCCGAAAGCAGTGGGTGAGGGGACCAAGTAGCAGTTATTTGACTTGATTGGTAGTACCTTTCGAAGTGTTCCTTTGCGATAAAGTTTTGAAGATGGGTGGTCGGAGCAAAGTCTGCTGAGTCGCCAGAATCTTCTTGTTCGATATTTTTGGTGAGGTAGGGGTTTTCTGAATGTTCAGAATGAGCAGGTGAATGTTCCGGTGAGTTCGCCGGAGAGTGTGCAGGGGAGATAGCTTGAGAA
Source organism: Saussurea involucrata (assembly GCA_033807775.1). NCBI lineage: Eukaryota > Viridiplantae > Streptophyta > Magnoliopsida > Asterales > Asteraceae > Saussurea > Saussurea involucrata. Next base: position 60,104,180 of record CM066313.1, on the reverse strand, counting down.
GATGAAGCCATTTGGTAAGAAGAATAAGATTCTTGCAGGTTTTTGCAGGGTTTCGCCGGAGAAGAAATGAGAGTTCGTAAAGGTTTATAAGAGGGTAAGCTTGGGTTTTATAGGTGGGTAAAATGGTAGAATTCGAAAGGATAAAAATATATGGCAATGGATAAATATTTGGAATCCGTACTTGAGTTAGAACGTCGGGTTCAACTTTCCATAGGAAACGTGCCATGTACGCCCAATGAAAATGAGACACGTAGGCCATGTCAGAGGATGACAGGACGTCGTGCGCGACCCATTAATGCTAGGCGCGTGGGGTTGGTCTTAGCCATATGAATTTCACTCTCAGAAGCTCTGTGATTTTGAAAATCTTGATGTTCATCCCTCTTTCATATATCTCATTGTTATCATGACTCTGTAGGTTCTTCTTTAACCAAAATATTTGTAAAGGCATCGATAGGAATTTAGTGAAGAATTTTTACTCTGAGGTTTTGTGGCTCTGTTGGAACTTGCAGAAGCTCTGTCAGGGCCAGCAGAAGCTCTATGAGGGAAAAGTTCTTATAACTAAATTTCTATGAAACTTTTTGATCATCCAAGGTTTGATTTGTTTTAAGAGTTGTTTTTCGGACATATTTGAAAGTTGGTGTTTGAGAAAACTGTTATGGAAAATGTTTTGTTCGAGAAGGTCATGGTGTGTGTATTTGTGCGTATTCGGTCTCCGATGTGACATTCCAAAAGATCGATAGAGGTAAAATTTGCGATCACAGAGCACATTTCTGGCATAGCATCTGTTGAGCTCAGCAGAGGCTCTATGACCTCAAATTTCTCATAACTCAAATTGTATGAAACTTGTTGATATTTTGATTTTTGAAATGTTATCCACAGTATATTTAGGACATATTTGACAATTTGTGTCCTAGAAAACTGTTTTCAAAAACCTTTTGTACGAGAGACATACCTTTTGGTTCTTCTTTTCTCGGCAGTGATGTCTGACTTCTGTCGATATAGATTCATCGACACTCTTCTTTGGCTCCCCCTTGAAAGATTAACCTTTGTAGATCATTTCAAGGTCCCTTTTGCTCCCATTGATCTAACCACCTCTGTAGATCAAGTAATTTCCTTCTTCTCCCCCTTGACCTATGCTTGGATCAAAGTATGATAAGTTTTGCATAGAACATATGTCACGTTTACCAGAGGATCTGTAGGGGTCGTTAGAGGTTCTGAGCGGACCCACAGAAGCTCTGTGTTGCCAAGAACTATTTTAGTTTTGAGAATTTTCATACAGAAATAAATCAATCAAAGCAATAAGTAAAGTAATAGAAATATATACATATTCACAGAAGATAAAGCTATACTTACAGAGGATTTTCACGCCATATTAATCATTCCTAACTTTCCCACCAAGAAATTGAATCTTTTCTCGTCTAATGCTTTGGTGAATAAGTCCGTGAGTTGGTATTCTGTGGGCACAAAATGCATCTCGATTGTACCGTATTCAACATGATATTTCAAGAAGTGGTACCTTATATCAATATGCTTGGTTTTTGAATGTTGCACAAGATTGGCAGAGATGGCAATGGGACTTTTGGAATCACAGAAGATGGGTATCTTGAGTAGGATGTGGCCGTAGTCTTTTAGCTGAGTCTTCATCCACAGAACCTGAGAACAACAGCTAGCAGCAGCAACGTATTCAGCTTCTGCCGTAGATGTTGAGACACAATTCTGCTTCTTGGAGGTCCAACTGACTAGTTTACCACCTAGGAATTGACAACTCCCAGAGGTACTCTTTCTGTCGAGCTTGCATCCTCCATAGTCTGAATCTGTATAAGCTTTAAGACAAAAACCAGAGTCCTGTGGATACCAGAGACCGAGATTTTTGGTCCCCTTTAGGTATCTAAAGATTCTCTTAACACTATCATAATGTGATTTCTTAGGATTAGCTTGATAACGTTCACAAAGACATGTGGCATGCATAATGTCAGGTCTGCTAGCAGTTAAGTATAACAGAAATCCAATCATGCCTCTGTAGAGAGTGCATTCTACAGAGATGCCATCTGGATCTAAGGATAACTTATTTCCAGTGGCCATTGGAGTTTTCATGGCAGAGGTATCAGAGAGGCTATACTTGGAAAGAATGTTAGAGACATATTTGGCCTGATTTATAAAAATTCCCTCTGATGATTGTTTGACTTAGAGTCCAAGGAAGAATGTTAATTCTCCCATCATACTCATTTCAAACTCACTCTGCATGGTTTTTCAAAACTTTTGCAATCTTCTGTATTAGTAGACCCAAAAATTATGTCGTCCACATAGATTTGTACAAGCATTATTTCACTGTTTTTACGTTTATAGAATAAGGTAGTATCTGTTGTACCTCTGTCGTAGCCATTGACTAGAAGAAAGGTAGAAAGTCGTTCGTACCATGCTCTTGGAGCCTGTTTTAGTCCGTACAGAGCCTTTTCAAGGTAGTATACATGCCTTGGGAACTTTGAGCTTTCAAACCCTGGTGGCTGATTTACGTAAACCTCTTCTTGGATTTCACCGTTGAGAAAAGCTGATTTTACGTTCATCTGATAGACTTTAAAGCCTCTGTGGGCTGCAAAAGCTAATGTTAGGTCTAGAGTTTTGTCAAAAACACAAGTGTTGAGTTCTGAGTAAGAAGACTAAAGAAGACTCAGAAGACTCAGAAGTTCTGAGTAGAAGACTCAGAAGTTCTGAGTGAGAAATCTCAAAAAGATTCTAAGTGTTGGATTCTGACTAGAAGGTTCAGAGTTCTGAGTAGGAGACTCAGAACTTCTGACTATGAAGACAAATGTTCTGAAGCGCTTATTCAGAAGTATGTTCAGAATTCATATCTTGGGATATTATCTGTTATATTCAGTTACTAATTAGGACACGTGTAATTGTTCTATTAGTCTGTTTCTCATATGTACTGTAGCTTTAGCTATTATCTACAGTATATATAGGAGTTAGCAACTGTAGCTAACTGAATCTTTGGCTAACCTTTTGGATAACTCTTTACGCATAAATTGTTAGATCTATTGAGAGAGAAATTCATTGTAATATCTTGTAATTCACAGATTGTTAATAGATCATATGACCAGTTGCTGTTAATACGATCTTAATTGTTCATATTTGATTGTAAGAGTGTGATTATGGACTTTCAATTGGTATCAGAGCCAATCAACAAACAAATTCGACCAAGAGTGTGTTTGATCGCGTTCTTGAAGTTTCTTGATCAATTCGACAATTGATTCCGCTGCTGCTAACAATTCTTGAATTCCTAACAATTCTTGAATTCGTTTCTATCATTGATTCAAGAAATTTGAATTTGTCTTTCTGTTGAATCGATATCTTACAATCAAGTTATCCAAAGATTTTCTCTCTATGCTGATTAATTCTCGAAATTAAACAGAGATCACAGGTATGTTTTCGAAATTCTTGATTGGTTTCTGGATCAAAGTGATTATATCTGCTGCATGTTGATTAGTATTCAAATTTGTTGTTGAAAAGAAGATTTCATTAATTCATGTACTCTAACTGTTTGATGAAATGCATGTGACAGATTTGATTAATTCTTGCATGTTCTAGATTTGTGTTGATTCTCATTTTTTATCATAATTCATAGTTGATATTCGAATTTGTCATTTCATCATGCCTGAGATTATTGAAATTTTTGTGAGACCTGCAATTTCTATAACCAGTTCAGACAATTTACAAAAATTAAGTCCTGTAAAAGCAAAAGAAACAATTTCTGAACCAAAAACTGAGATTGTTCATTTTGAAAGCAAGATTGCTAATCTTCAAGCAAAACAAGACGAATATGCAAAAGTTATAAAGATTTTGCAAAAAGAGAAATCTGATTTTCTAAAGGATTTTGAAAAGGTTCAAGAAAACATAAAGTTGTTAGAAAAAGAGAATGTTGATTTGAAAGAGAAAGGCAATTTTAGAAGAAAGATGTTGACAGAGTCTGAAAATAGAATCAAATCATGTGAAATGAAAAATTGTCAACTCTTGAAACAGATCTATGATTTTGAACAAGTTCTTATACTTGAAAGAGTGAAATTTGAGAAAGAGAGAAGAGACTTTCAAACTGAGAGGAAAGGTTTTGAAACAAAGTCTGTTGAATTATCTTTGAAAATTCCTGATTTGGAGAAAATTCTTGCAAAAGAAAGAAAAGAGTTTGAATGTAAGAAAAATGTTTTTCAAAAAGAAAAGATTGGTTTTGAGAAAAAGAAAACAGGAATGTTAAATGAGTTTTCTGTAAAAATCAATGAGTTGGAGAAAGAGTTAGAAGATGGAAGGAAAGAGACTGAAAAGAAGAAGGTAAATGGCTTTAAAGAAAAATGCTTAAAAGATGAGTTTGAGAAGGAAAAGAAAGTTTTTCATTTGGAGATAAGGAGGCTTATTAAGAAATTATCTGATTTATCAACTAAAATCATGATAGAGAGGAAGTCCAAATCTGATTTGCAGTCAAGGTTTGATTTGTATGTTAAAAAGTTTAGGGAATTTGAAACGAAAGTTGTTGACAAATCAAATCATAGTTCAAAAGATCAGATTCGTTCTTCTAATCTGTTTTACGATTCTGCTATTGATAAATCAGATAATTGTTCTTTTAAAAAGATAAAAATGGAATGGAGAGTTAAAGGAACAACTTCCAAGAAAGAAGTGCCAAAATCAAAAGTTCCTAATTCAAATGTCAAGAAGAACAATACATTTCAAAGAAAATCTTTTGTTAAACCTGATGTGATTTATTCTGTAAATCAATTAGTCAGAGTTGCACAAAAGAAACTTTGTTGTTCATATTGTGGGACTAATGATTTTGTGAACAAGAATTTTATTCAGCACTGGTATGGTTCTTATAGAATATCTGCATATGCTACTGCACCTAACAAACCTGGACCCAAGTTCATATGGGTATCAAAGTAAACTTAATCTGTTTTGCAGGTTATTCATGTGTAGAGCTGAATGATAATACTGACACATGACTTAAAACCGATGTTGTGATTAAATTGAGAATCTTGACTTTTGGATAATTCAGTCCAAAACTCGATCTGAATGTAATTATGGATTTCTGATTCATATAGATCAATTTGTTGATCTTGAAGATTTTTTTGAAAAAGTTCTGTTTGCTATGAGGTTATCGAACTCATAGATGTGAGTGTTTTTAGTAGAAAACATTTCCAGAGAATGTGTTCAGAATCACATTTTAAGCAACCCTGCAAATTTTGGTTGAAAAATTCTGATTTTTGAGCAAGTTATGGTGATTTGAAGTTCAGAATGTTCAAAAATCACAAAATCCAAACATTTTTCTAAGGCATTTTCTCTGGATAGTTTTATCAGAATTCTGACTCTGTTACTCAGAAGTTCTGACTCTACTACTCAGAATTCTGACTCAACTAATCAGAATTCTGACTCTGATACTTAGAATTTTGAGCAAGTTACTCATAATTCTGACTCTTCTAATCAGAATTCTGACTCTACTACTCAGAATTTTTTTTTGATAACTAATGAGGAATCATCGTAGATGATTACCAAAATCTCTTGATTTTGCAGGATTATCTTGATTTCAGAGGAAGCATTGACTCAAAATTTGATCTGATTGTTTCAAGATAATGTTCAAAACCCGTGATTCAACGTTTTAGGTTTTTGAACATATCAGTTCAAAACCCGTACTTAAATGACAATGGCTTCTGAATAATTCAGTTCAGGACCCGTACTTCAGAGACTAAGACTTCTAAACAAATCAGTTTAGAACTCATACTTCTCAGGTGATATCCTTAACTGTCATATTTTTCTGTTTCAAGGAACAAGTGGTGAAAGGTAACATTGTATTATGTTTTATTTCTATTGCTTTGAATGTTTGAATCTTAACAATTTAATTCAATGATATGATTTTTTTTATTTTTCATTCAATGAATAAAATGTGTGTCAATGGTGCTTTTACAAGTATTTTTGTATTATCTGAGCTATATTTGTTTCAACTTTCACTTCTGAAATAAATCGAAAGGTTAGCAAATCATGAATGAAATTATGCTGAATGCTCAATGTTATGAAATTTAGACTTATATAGAATATAATGCTCAAAAAGCATAATTTGTCAGAATGTTGGATGGAAACGAAAATATGGGGGAAGTACTACGTTTTAGAACCAAGTGATTGAGATGCAATATATATATACAAAATCATTTAGTTTGAAAGTTTGTACCTGTGGCCTTTCTGGTTTGGGAGAGTAAGTCCTAAGGGGTGCTCGACACCTAGTCCCTAAGATCAACTGGTCTAGGATCGGCTGACCCAAATCCTGCAATAGAATCAGATAGAAAACCATGTTCTACTGGTACAAATGGGTTTAAGATATATCGATGTGGCCTTTATGGTTTGGGAAATTAAGTTCCAAGGGGTGCTTGTCACCTAGCACCTAAGACCAACTGGTCTGGGATATGCTGACCCAAATCCTGCTATAGAACCAGATAGAAAGTCATGTTTAACGATGTATCTTATTCTTACTAAACTTTTTGATTAAAAGATGCCAATGTGCACAAAATTAAAAGATGTCAATGAGCACAAAATTAAAAGATGTCAATGAGCACAAAATTAAAAGATGCCAATGAGCACACATCTCTTGAAACTTTGGGAAAATTCAAAGTCGCAATAAACCTGTAAATTTGTGAAAATCCTGATTTTGGACAAATAGTGTGAGTAGAGCAAAGTATTCGTATATGTTTTTAGAATTGCATATGCTTGAAGCTAATCATATTTCGCATGCTAAGCACACCAAATAGATTTAATAAAGGGATTGAAACTGAACATTTTTAACTCGATATGCAATGATGACTTGTATTTGAATCCAAACACATGCATTTGATTTCATTTGATTGAAAATCTGATAAATTTCATTAAGTTGGATTTCTTTTGTAAAGTTTTCAAATGATCAAATGTTAGTAGTTATTAAGTGTAGTTCAGTAAATCTTATTCTCCTTGTATAAATGTTTTCATTAAAGCACTATATTTGAAATGAATAATTTTAATGAAATATATGCATACTTTCAGGGGGAGAAAACAAACTGCCCCAGAATTCTTATTTTGAGGGGGAGCAAGGTTATTCATTAAGGAGGAGAAAAAGCATAGACTTCATTCGAAGAAAAAGCATCGCTAAAGTTTTGAAAATCAAGTTTTGAAGATGATTTTGCTTTCCAAAACTTTAGGGGGAGAAAAGCTAAAGATTTTGAAGATTGATATGGTTTTTGTACAGAAATAACAAAAGAGAGAAATGTTATTTTAAGAAGAAGAAGAGGAAAAGGAAACTGATCGGTTGTTTCTTATAAAGAAATCTTATGAAAGCTGAAATGAAGATGAGAATTGTCATTTCAAGAGGGAGCAAAGAAAAAGCAAATATATAACAGAAATCAATTTGGAAATCGTTGCTGCTGCTGATTAAAGACTGACCAGAAGTTGTTAACTCAGATTATTCAGAATTCTGAGCAAAAGTTGTCAAAACATTCAGAAGAGCTCCTTCTGAAGATTGTTCCTGCTCTAAGAATTTGATGGTGAAAAGTACAAGTGTGTTTGACAAAAAGGGGGAGATTGTTAGGTCTAGAGTTTTGTCAAAAACACAAGTGTTGAGTTCTGAGTAAGAATACTAAAGAAGACTCAGAAGACTCAGAAGTTCTGAGTAGAAGACTCAGAAGTTTTGAGTGAGAAATCTCAAAAAGATTCTAAGTGTTGGATTCTGACTAGAAGGTTCAGAGTTCTGAGTAGGAGACTCAGAACTTCTGACTATGAAGACAAATGTTCTGAAGCGCTTATTCAGAAGTATGTTCAGAATTCATATCTTGGGATATTATCTGTTATATTCAGTTACTAATTAGGACACGTGTAATTGTTCTATTAGTCTGTTTCTCATATGTACTGTAGCTTTAGCTATTATCTACAGTATATATAGGAGTTAGCAACTGTAGCTAACTGAATCTTTGGCTAACCTTTTGGATAACTCTTTACGCATAAATTGTTAGATCTATTGAGAGAGAAATTCATTGTAATATCTTGTAATTCACAGATTGTTAATAGATCATATGACCAGTTGCTGTTAATACGATCTTAATTGTTCATATTTGATTGTAAGAGTGTGATTATGGACTTTCAGCTAAGAATATTCCTATTGCTTCGAGCCGTGCGACAGGGGCAAAAGTCTCATCGTAGTCTATGCCTTCTTCTTGTCTATATCCCTTGGCCACTAGTCGTGCTTTGTTTCTGATGACCACTCCATCTTCATCCTTCTTATTTCTGTAGACCCACTTAGTTCCAATGGCCTGTTTCCCTTGTGGCAGAGGTACTAAAGTCCATACTTTGTTGCGCTCAAACTGCAGAAGCTCTTCTTGCATGGCGTCTACCCAGTTTGGGTCATCTAGGGCTTCAGAAATCTTCTTTGGTTCTATCACACTAATAAAATTTGTAAAGAAACAAAAATTAGCAGTGGCAGACCTGGTTTTTACCGTGTCAGAAGGTTCACCGATTATTTGGCTTGTAGGATGGCTTTTTGTCCACTTAGTTGTGCGTGGATGGTGGTCACCAATGTCATCGAATCTTTCTTCAGCAGCTTCTTGTTCTTCTTATTCTTTTTCTTCTTCTTCTTCTTCTTCTTCTTCTTCTTGTGTATCCTCTGTCGTAGTGTGTGCCTTTGTAGTTGATCCTACAGTTTGTGGAATGATTGGTATGAGTGGTGGTGGAGTTTGTTCCTCTGAGGACGTATAGACTTGGTCCTCTATATCCTCTATAATTGGTTCCTCTGTGGATTGTGGAGTTTGTTTTTCAGCAGTTTCTGTGGTCGTTTTCCTTGGTGTTTCATCTTCTGCAGTCTCTTCCTCGACATTTGCATCTGTAGCATTTACAGAAGAAGATGAAGCATTATAAGGACCAGTTAGAGTCATACCTGTAGGATTTTGACCGACAGAAGATGGTTCTGCAGAAGCTCTGATGATTCCAACAGAGGGATCAATGTCGTCGTGGAACATCTCTAAAAATAGAAGATTTAAGTCTTCTTTCGTTTGCGAGATGACAGAGGATTCCCCTTTACGTCCGAGTTCTGAACTGATTTGCTCAGAAGTCTTTTGGAATGAACCATCAAAAGAAACATTGATGCTTTCTACTATTTTGCGAGACCTTGTAAGGAATGCTCTGTAGGCTTTAGAAGTGGCAGCGTATCCAATGAATTTGCCTTCGTTAGCTTTTACCTCAAACTTTCCTCTGGAATCTCTGTCGTTTAGAACAAAGCATTTACATCCGAACACATGGAAAAATTTGATGTTTGGCCACCTTTTGTTGATCAATTCGTAAGGAGTCTTGAGGTGTCTTTTCACAATGGTTGAACGATTCTGTGTTTAACAAGCGGTAGAAATCGCTTCTGCCCAAAAGTTCATCGGTAATCCGCAAGCTGATAGCGTAGCTCTTGCGGCCTCCACGAGCGTTCGATTCTTTCTTTCGACTACGCCGTTCTGCTGTGGAGTGCGTGCGGCAGAGAAGTTCTGTGATATTCCTTCTGTAGAAAGATAGGCTTCAATGACAGAGTTTTTAAATTCTGTGTCATTGTCACTTCTTAACTTCTGTATTCTGCATTCATAAAGAACTTGGATTCTTTTCATTAGATTAATCAAGATAATTGGAACATCTGATTTCTTTCGAACAAATTCAACCCATGTGAAACGCGAATACTCATCAATTAAGACAAGTATGTATTTCTTGCCACCTAGGCTCTGTATGGAAATGGGACCGCAGAGGTCGACATGAAGCATGTACAGAGGCCCAGGGCAAGACACATCTGTTTTGCCTCTGTGGGAAGCTCTTCTGAGTTTTCCCATTTCACAGGCAGAGCACAAGTGATCCTTATTAAATTTAACATTAGGCAAACCTTTAACTAGATCAACTTTTACCAGTTTATCAAAGGTGTGAAAGTTCAAGTAACAGAACCTGTTATGCCATAACCAGGCTTCTTCACTTTTGCAGGCTACAAGGCAAACTTTGTCCTTGGGTTTTGAACTAAAATTCATTAGATACAGATCACCTCTTCTTTCAGATCGCAGAAGTTCCATTCCTGTGTCTTCACTTTGCAGAGAGCAGAAAGTTCTTTTGAATAACACATCGAATCCTGTATCACAGAGTTGGCTTACACTAAGTAGGTTGTGTTTAAGGCCATCCACATATGCAACTTTGAATACATAGACGTTTTCTTTCTTTATGACTCCATAGCCTTTGATGTGTCCCTTCTTGTCGTCTCCAAAAGTTACAGATCCACCATCGTGTGTTTCTTTGTACGTGGATAGTAAACTTCTATCGCCAGTCATGTGCCTTGAGCATCCGGAGTCAAGATACCAAATTGGCACATACCGCTTCTGTAAGACAATCACAGAGACTTAGGTAACCATATCCACATGGGTCCAATATTGTTAGAATTTTTCAAGTTTGCCTTAGCATTCTTGAAATACATTTTATCTTTTGTAGAAGAATCAGATTGTTTCTCTTTAGGTTCTGACTTTGGAGTTTGAATTTTAGTGGAGAGTAAGCAATCTGGACTTGAGAAGTGATTATTCAATTTGAACATAAGATCAAAGCAATGACAGTATTGAATATGAGACGTGATTTGTTTGAACTTTTCATTGAATTTATTGAACTGAGCCACAGAGGCATTACATTCTTTCTTAACACTAGATTTCCTATTACAAGAAGATCTATGAATACTAGAATGTTGTTTGCAAAAGCCTTGTTCAGGTCCTGCCTTCTGTGAGTCTCCTCTGTGGTGAACATCTTTCTTCACTGTCACATAGGAAAAATATTTGTTAACTTCAGGCCATTTTCCCTTTTGTTGCCAAGTGGGATTCTCTTTAATTTGCCTTAAAGGTTTTGAAAATTTAGAGCTTTTAGGATTTACAGAGGTCTTTTTCAGATTTTCAAGCTCTATAGTGGTTTTGACTTGTATACACATTTTGAGAAAATCTGGACAGATAGGGATCTCTGTGAATTTCTCTTTTGGAGAAATGGTTCTGTTAAGAACCTCAGAGGAGAATTTAACATCCTCTGTGTCACAGTGAACTATCCCTGATTTAGAATCAGTCTCTGAGTCGTCAGAGGATGAATCGTCCTTATATACAGAGGTTGAGTCATCTCTTTCGACAGAGGCTGGATTTTCTGAGCATGTATTATACGAGCTTTCTTCCTCTGTAGAATAACTTTCATAGACGGCAGAGGTTTCTGATAAGATCTCTTCAACGAAAATTTGATCTACAGAAGATGTATAGAGATTTTCTAAGACATTTGATTTCCAAACTTCCAAAATTTCCTTTTCAATTGTTTCTTTAAGTTTTTCTTCTGAAAAGGTGGGTTTAAACTCAGGAGCTTCTGCCGATAATTTCTTTTCGACATTTATCATACAGACAAAAGCGACATGTGTTTGAGTCTCTGGTTTACCAAACTTAAAGATACCAATCTGATCTTGTGTTTTCAGATATTTCTTTGGTTTGATTCCTCTATTGACAGAGGTTGAAGATGATGAATTTGTGTTTTCAAACCACACATTGATCATCTTCGTATGTTTCTTTAAGTGAGGTTCCACGGAGATTTTAACCCTTTTACTTACAGAGAGTAAGTTTGGAAAGTTTGGTTTTTTTTTTCCCAAAACAAATAGATAAGACAGAGGTTTTAGTCTTTTATTTTCAACACCTAAGGTAATATCACTGTACCCGATACCTCGTCTTTCTATTTGGGAGTTTACCTTTTCATACACCTTCTGTGCATCTTTATAGTTTTTAAGTAAAACTTCTCTTCTTAGAAGATCTTGCCAAAGTACCTCTCTCTCTCTTTGAAAGTATTCTTTGAGATCTCTTATGTCTGTTGTTTCACTCCTAGAAACTGAAAGTTCTTTTGTTTTGATTTTTAGTGCAGAGGTTAATTCAGAAATTTGCCTTTTTAAAGGATCTACATTTTTGTTCCAATACTTTTCTACTCTATCCTTTTCTTCAAAAAATTTGGCTTTTTCTTGAGTGAGAAGCCTTACTTATCTCTCATTAAAGGTGAGACTTTTCTGAATGCTTTCATTTATCTCTTTTAGTTCAATCAGTTCAATGTTAAGTTTAGATAAATCATCATCTACAGAGTTAGTACAAGAGGTAGAGTTTAAAGTGGATACCTCAGCGTCAGTGCCAGAGTCGACTTCTACCATGCCACAGAACAGGGCATTGGTGGTGTATTCATTATCAGAGGTAGAGTCTGACTCGAAGTCCTCCTTGTTCGCCTCAGAATGCCCTTTGTTCGCCATTAGGGATTTTTGCGCATAATACTCAGCCTTCTTTTTGTAAAAAGTTGAGTCCTTCTGTGGGTGATTTGGTCTACTTCTGCATTCATTTGCGAAATGTCCTGGCTTGCCGCAGTTGAAACAACCTTGGGAGGTGTTTCCAGCTCGATCGTCGGACTTCTGTCGGTCTCCACCTTTCTCCGTTCAGCATTCGTTTGCGTAAGGACCAGGCTTACCACATTTGTAGCATTCTTGTGTGTGGCTTACCTTGTCATCTGACCTCTGTTGGTCATTTCCTCTATAGTTTCTGTCGCTCGACCTCTGTTGGTCATCATTTCTGTAGTCTGACCTCTGTCGGTTATTTCTATCATCCGATCTCTGTCGGTCACTCGATTCTTCTCTTGTTCCATCATCTCTTCTGCTGCTCTGGTTTTCTCTGCCATATCGATCATTTCCAGAACTCCTTTGGTTACCTCTGAACTCCCTTGTCAATAGAGCCAAAGATTTAGCTAATGAAGCAAGGGTTATCTCTTCCTCTATCAGCTCGTTTTGTTCGCTATCAACCGTCACTATTTTCTTCTTTTCCTTCTTCTTCTCCTCTGTTGCTCTCTCTTTTCTCAGTCTCTCTGCAGCCTTTGTTGATTTACTAACCAATGTGTATGGTGCAATTGTTAGTGTTTTAGCCTGTGCTATTTGAGGCTCTTGTGCGGCTTGTGTTCCATAGAGATCAGAGAGTGTCCAGGAGTCTAGATCTTGGTTTGTTTGTAAAGACATAGACAATTGAAGCCACTCATCATTCAGGCTCTTTAGAAACATGACGTTATTTTCTTCCGAGGTTCTGTGAATGCCAGACTTTCTGCATTTGTTTATGAGAGAGTTGAACCGGTCATATGTTGTTTGCAGAGATTCTGTTGTAGAGGCTCTGAAGACATGATATTCATTTATGTATTGTGCCCTTCGGTTCTTCTGCGTTTTAGCACCCCCTTCCAACTGTCTTTCTAATTCTTTCCAAAGATCGTGCGCTGTTTCACATGCATCTAAGGATTGAAATAGTTCGTTGGGGAAAGCCATGATCAATATTCTTTTTGTTTTCTGTGCAACTTCATCTTCTGCCCTATCTTCATCTGACCATTCTCCTTTTGGCTTAGGTCTTTGATGTTCAGGGATTTCAAGAGATTCAGCAGTAGCTGGTATACGTGGCATAGTTATCATAGGGATTGGAGGAGGATTGTAAAGATATTGTGTGAGAGTTTTTTCAGTACCCTCAAAGAAATGAACCATTCTTATCTTCCATTGAGGATACTCATCTCGAAGGAGAGTAGGGGGTTTGGTTAATGAGCCAGCAGTGAAAAAGTTATTGGAATGTGTCATTGTAAGAGTTTTTCAGGGGTTCAGAAAGGATATTATGATGAAAGATTTATGAGTATGAATATCTGGAAGGATTTCTGAGTAATAAATAATATCCAGAAGTACTTTAATGGTGTTCTAACCTGGAAAAATAGTTTCTATCAGAATATCACGTTCGAATGAATCGAAAAGTGATAGGAAAACATAAACTTTTTAACGTGAAGAAGAAGAGTAGGTTAAAAACAGAATGAAATCTATCAATAATGTTGTCAAACGAGGATCACTTGATATTGAAAATCAAGGAAGGCTCTGATACCAATTGTTGGTTCCCGTTTTGCTTATACAAGATTGTCAGATCTATTAGTTCTAGTTTATGTTTGATGCGGAAGCGTATTTGAAGAACTAACAGATATGTTTGATAGATTTAGAACACACAATATAAATAAACAGTGATCAGAATATGATATCTCAATGTTTACTGAGTTTCAATATATATAGCAAGAACAGATTTAAGAACAGTGAGTATGCCAAGCTTTAAACAGATATGACTCTAAATGTGCATAAACTATGTGTTCTTGTGTGTTGATTCCTTATTAGGAAGAGCTAAACATTAGTCTTCCTTTTATACTACTCTAACGGGACCATAAAGCATGAGCTAATGTTTAGAACGGATGGCATGAACAGTTGAACGGACGGTATTGCATTTAATGCCGCAGACGTCTCTTATGTACTAATCCCTATTGAGGCCACTCAGAGTTTGACACGTTGAAGTTGGACAGGGCACGCTGCCATGCAAGTTGATGAACAGGTCCAGGAACAGTAGCAAGATATTATAAATATCTTCCAAGTCTTTAGTGAGGACCTCAGAGACTCTGTAAAGTGTTACAAAGGTTCTGCGGTCTGGTCCTTTGTAGAGCAGTCTTCACCGGATTCCGAGTCTTTGGTCTTCTTTGCTCGTACGACAGAGGTTCTGGAGGACGCATCTGTAGCTTCTTGACCTTGATCTCTCGGTAAGTTCGGCAGATCCTCTATAAGAGACTTTCTTCACTTAGCCTATTTTTCACCACTTCTAAATACTTCTACGATTAGGAAGATTGAAGCTAACATAAATCCTTCAACCTTCAACTTTTCAGACTCTTTTCTTTCAAAATCATGCTCTTTCCACTCCTTTTTAAATTTCTCTCTTTCACTGATTACAAGCTTTTCAAAATTAGAAATCAGATTAGAAAAGTTTAGACACTTAAGTTCAAGGCTTTTCTTCTCTTCTTCAGACTCAAATAAATTCCTTTTTAGTTCAAGATTTTCACAGTTTAGGAGTTTACCTGATTCTTCAAGCTTAGCAATCTTTTCTGAATCAATCAGAATACTTTTATTCTTTTCCTCTAACTCTTTCTTAAGATTAGGAATAATTTTGTGAAAGTTGGAACTAAGTTTAGAATAGTATATATAATCTGCATCACAACTAAATCTTAGTCTTGACATATTGTTACTTGAAAGATCGTTAGACAACATGGTATTGATTCAAAAACACAGAAATTAATACAAACACAGAGGTTCAAAATACCCAGTTCAGATTAAGTATTAAGAGTATGAAACTGATAAACCTGTATTAGAAGTCGTATGCTGAAAAATCCGTAAGAATCAAACAGGGGCTGTTTGAAGTCTTCTGAATCTGTGTCTGTGCTGCTGGAAGAATCGATTGACAGCAGCAAAATCGATCAGGTAATTTTTGAATTAACAAAAATTGTCTTTTGCTCTGATACCAATTGTTGGTTCCCAAATACAAGTAACAATAGTGAAATTGATGCAATATATTTAATGATTGAGAGTTTACAAGATAGGATTGAAGAACACTCTCTTACAAAATGAAGCTCTCTTTTTTTCTTTTTGTACGTATGAAAACTAAAAAGAGATACTTGGAGACTTTTTCTAAAATATCTCTTAAATGAGATATTTTGAGATATTTTCTAAAATATCTCTTAAACAAGACTTTATAACCAATACACCAATTGGTTATTTACAATTTTAGCCATTGACATTCAACAAATACAAATAAGTCCTTGACACTATTTCTTTATAAAACATTCATATAAATTAGGGGCTAATTAAAGCTAACATTATCAATAGGGGTTGATGATCTTGGCTTGTCAGTAAGTGCGAGGGGCTTGTTCTTTATGAAATTATTCTTTTTGGCGAATCTCCTGAACTTATTAGATAGGAGAGCCATAGATTCATCAAGATCTGAAGAGTCAGCATCTGATGAGTATTCAGAGTTAGTTTCCAACTCAGTGATAGCGATAGTAGATCGCTGAGTGGATGGTGACTCTGAGAGTAAAGCAACAGTTGTGCTTTTGGAATCTTTTACAAGATTTTTCTTAAGATGACACGACTGCTCATGATTGAGCATAGTGCCATATAAGGTAGAAAGTGTCATAGATTTGAGATCCTTTGATAGCTTGAGACACATTGAATAACTGTCCCAGATTTCAGGTAAACATTCTAAGAACTTTGTCAGAATTTCAAAGTTAGAATATTCCTTACCAACGGTTTTCAGATCTATAATTAAACAGGTAAACCGCTGATGTACTTTAGAGAGAGTTTCATTCTTACCACAAATGAAGCTTTCGTACTGTCTTACCAGGTTGATCTTTCTTGAGTCCTGGACTTCAGACGTACCTTCATATTGAACACAGATTGTGTCCCACATGGCTTTGGAGGTTTTCAGATTCATGACGGAATGGTAGACTTTGTCAGGAAGAGCCATAGAGAGGATAGATCTAGCTTTAGTGTCGATAGCCACTTTGTTCTTATCTTCAACAGACCAATTGTGAGGTTCCTTAGGCACTACTCTTTCAGGAATGGTAGCTCTAGTGGCAGTGCCTGGAACTTCAGGGTCAATTCTAACAGAAATATATGGGCCATTTTTGAGTTAGTAAGGCATAGTAGGGTCTACACCTTCTAAGAAGAGTATCATCCTATTTTTCCACAAACTAAAGTTATCTCTGGAAAATCTAGGGGGTTTTGCAAGAGAACCATTGTCAATATAGTTTGTGTTTGTATTGGTAGCCATAATGAGAAATAGCAAGGAAGAGAAAAGATTAGTATAAGCAATATCTTGTTTATGAGTTTAAACAATCTGCTCTGATACCACTTGTTGGTCCCGAAGGGTTATACAAGTTTATAGAAGGGGGGGGGGGGGGGTTGAATACAAACACACGATTTTTAATAAGTATCAAACAATTTACAACTTGTTGCGGAACAAGTTTAAGGATTAACCTAATCTAAACAAGTTAAGAGAACACTAAGATTTTCTTGCACTAGAATTAAGCTAGAAAGGAGATAAGAATACTACTAATAATATTCTAACACAAAGATAGTAGAGAGAAGAAGATAGCCGAGCACTTCATTTCTGAAGTAGGGCTCTTCTTATATACTGTATGCATTTAATGCATAGCAGTACAACTTAACACGTGGCAGCAGCTGATTGGTTGCATGTTTTGACCTTGGTAGACAACCTAGTAGCCGCATGATGAACAATGTAGAATCAGAGTTGGTTGTACGATCCTGGACAAAAGGAATGTCCGTTCTGACAGTTCGTACGGAGACGTGCAAGGAGATAATACAGAAGCAACTTGTAGAGGAAACTTCATGATCAGCGATTACTGAACAGTACTTTATCAGCGAGTGACAAAGCTCAGCGATCGTTGAAGTCTTCTACTTGAAACTTCACGTTGAGTGGACAGGTGTTGGCTTCGCTGATATCCGCATCAGTTCATTAGTAGACTTGTCGCTGGTTCTTTGGCTTGATCTTCGACTTCAGCGTAGAACATTTGTTGACGTGAAACTTGTTTTCAGGGATCAAAAGTAAACAACTAAAACTATCAGTGATCATCAACAAGACTGAACAAGCTCAGGTCTTTATTGATAAACAGTATCGCTGAATGTGTAATTTAAAGAGCATGAGTTTCCTATCAGCGGTACTGTAGAGACATAGTACTTATCAGCGATAGTGAAACTCTAATACATATTGTCTACTTACAATTTTCACTAAGTGTTTCTTAAAGAGCCATTATCAAATCACTGAGGGTTTGGATCAACAATATCAAACTGAAGTGAGTAGAGAGAGCAAGAGAGGCACTACTTATGGAGTAACAGAGAGAGAAAGAGGGAGAAGTGATTATGAAGTTAATTTTTTTTTGTTACTGCAGATATGAAGAATCGGGAGCGGGATTCCGACCTCCTCTCGTCTCCGGTGACCGTCACCGTCGATTGACTGAAACTTCTCTTCGGAATTCCTCGAAGCTTTTGAATATGATTTGTTCTCCTTTTCCTTTTAGACTTCTGTTAGATGGCGGAAGAAGGAGAGAAAGGTGGACTGGTTCAGAAATTAATTGATATCGTAAACGAGATATCTGCAATCTCTGACTACCGGTGTACGGTGAATAGATATCTGCAATCTCTTCCCAGATTGATTGTGGGACCAGAAGATGCGTTCTTGACAGGTATAATTAATTTTCCTCTGTACATTCTTAGATTTTTGGATTAATTCCATCAGGGCTCTTCAGAACTTGATTAATTTATTGGCTTATGAACAATTAATGTATACTAACTTTTTTGTTGTTTTCTGAAACTTGGTTTTGGGGTAAATCTATAGATATTTAGAACATATCAACTGTAAGATTTGTTCTTTTTTTTCGATAAATGTAGGATCCAGATCCGTGCAACAATTGTGTTTATGTGAATAAGAGATATGAACAAACAAAGTAATCACAAAGGCTGCCCACTTAGCTATTTGATTCAGAGAATAATCGTTACAATACTGAAAAGCCAAATGAGACAACTAGCTATTTTCTAAGCTAATTGTACATGGACTATGTTTAAGCAAATACAAATTACACCCTTGAACTTTAAATCAACAATAAAACCTGCCCTAACAATCTCCCCCTTTGATTTGAAGTTCAAATTCGCGCTCTATCTCTTGCCAGTTGTAGACATAACGTTTACGAAGTGCGAAATGAACCTCGAAGAATCTAATGGTGCGGCGTTAGTCGAGACGTTCTTCAACCATATCCAAGGCAGTCTGAGCAGTTCTTTTATTCAGATTGGGCACATAGGATACCTTTTGATTTTCTGATTCGTGCTTGATGATATTCCGAAGAGCGTCTTGAACCTTGAGCAGTGTACCGTCGCAAAATCGATCTACCTGACTGAACCTCATAAACTTCTTTTCTTTCTGAGCGTTGAGGAAGACGATCCCAAATTCCGGTTGAAGCAGCATTGCGTTCTCGGGATACATCGATAGTTCAGGAGCTTTCAGATTCGGTTTGAGCAGATCTACCTTCTTTGATCGGTTCTCGATTGCCATTTGAAAGTCCGTAAGATAAGGCATCATAATAGATCGGACGAGGAATCGATGAACCGCTTCGAGCGCCTTTGTTACAGCAAGCGGTCGGATGGTTCTGGTGCGAAGGTCTTTCAAAAGGACCAGGAGGTCGAACGGATGGAGATGCTTAAAGTCAGCCTCAGAAAAAATCCATTCTTTTCCGTCTTCACGTCGAATAGTGAATACGGGAAAGACGATCTTCATAATTTTGTTTGACTGAATCTTTAGCACCTCTGAAATTTTATGTTTGGTTCGAACCTGGTCTCTCAGAAGACACCGCTTCATGGCTTCTACGTATCGGAGTTGACGAGCTGGATCAGGACTGTAGATGCCAAGACAGAAGGTCAGCTCGATCGGGCGAATTCGGTGAACAAACAGCTTCTTCAGAGATTCCTCCAGATGAGGAATGAAGACCGTGATCTTCTCCCAACGGTTTTGTTGCTGAGGAAGGGGAGGAAGATCAGGAGCTGTCGTTTGCTGAGGAGATGTCGGGATTTCTGTATTGGAGCTTTCTGGTTGATCTGAAGTCGTAGCGGGTTGGGTCGAGTGAACGGGAGGCGTACCATATAAGTTCTGAAGCAGAAACTGGTCGTAATCAACATTGTTGTCTTCATCAGTGGGAAACACCAGGTTTACCTCAAAGTTTACGGCTCTGGCAGCTTTTTCGTACCATGCGTCTTCGATTTCCGGGTTGATTTCACATGCAGGATCTATCATGGTGAGTGTCGCCATGTCTGATGGTTCTTGTGCGACCAATTCCTGTGTTGTACCCTCGAGCTTTTCAACCGTTGGGGCTTCGTCATCTGAGATATCCATGTCGAAGACCATCTGTGCTAAAGGCAACTCGGCTTCGGGTGTTTCTGTTGAAGCGGCCATAGTTGGAGGTTCCTGTTGAACCACAGATGTCGCTGTAGTCTGGATCAGGGAGGCGGTCTCGGTTAGACGTTGTCGCTTCTCCCCCTCACGGTGATCAGGATCCTCTTGGTCATCGTTCCTTCGTTTAAGACCGCCGGCTTGACTCTTGCATGTGTTTTCAAGTGATCGAAACCTCTCGGATAGAGTAGCGAGCGCTCGGTTGTAGGTCTCGAGGGCTGAGTCAATGGCGTCAAGGCGTGATGTGATGGACGAAGATGGAGCAGTGACCTGGGATCGTAGAATTGAGATCAGGTCTGCTTCGGTAGATGTGGTTGTGTCGGATTCCTGGAGCAGTTGGGCTAAGAGCATCGTCTTCAGGTTGTCCACCGAGTAAGTAGGTTGCGGTTTAGGCGGTGGGGGCACAGAGACAGATTCAGTGCTGATGAGAGGGATCTTTCCTTTGAAAGCATGCATCGCTTTGGCAAGCTCAGCGGCTACATGTTCCTGCATTTGTTGCTCCATAACCTGTCGGACAGCCTCAAGGGTGCTGTCCAGATACCCTTTTGACACGAAGTCGGGTAAAATAACGCCGGGCTCACTTAGAGTACCCGTTGAAGCATCTACCATAGGGGTAGAGCCACCTACGTTCACAGCTGGCGTGATGTTAACTGTGGTAGGATTTCCGTCCAATCCTCGTGTTCCGGCTGTCGGAGACACTATAGACGTTCCGGTCGGGTCACTGAGAGCCGCGACTTGGTGTTGTTCTTCATCAAGTGTCCTAGGAGAAGAATGTTCAGTAACAATAGTCTCTAGACTCGATGGTGCACACAAAGAAGTCGAGACCGGGGGCTGCTGGTCTCTTATTTCAACACCAACACTCTCCGAATGAGAGGCCGGTGGAAGATGTGCTTGTTCCCCGTGTAATATTGAAACATCCATCTGTTTTGAGACGGATGAGGGGCTATGGGGGTGTGCAATTGCTCCGCTGGGTCCACGGAGGCTTCTTCAATACCCCGTCCCAACGGATGAGACGGGATAGCAGATGTGGCAACCCGGATATCACTCGGTGTGGGTCGCTCTTGAGCCTCGTTATCTTTACGGCTCGATCTTTCCTGGTTCAACTTTGAACGCAGTTCTCTCCTTCTCGCATGATCTAGCTCAACACCTATATCTCCCTCAGACGTCCTAGGGATAGTTTCGGTTCCAGTGGGTGGAGAGTCAAGTGGAATGCTAGTGGAAAAATCAGGGTTGGGTCTGATACCGTGAGGGATTTGCATCAGGCGGATGTTGCGGTCGGTATCGGAGTCCATGGAGTCGGAATCCACGTCTTCGACTTATGTACTGGGAGAGGGGGGTTCGGTTATATATGGTTCGGTGGTGTGATGTAGGCGTGGTCGCGAATATCGACCGGGTTGGGCTGAGCTGGAACCGGGCTGCGATTCCGCTGCACCTCCTACGCTCGTTCCCCTTCCTCTCACTACTAACGTTCCCCGCCCGACAGCACCTGCTTGTCGGGCCCTTCCACCTCTCACTCTTGGACCCTCACGTCTCTCGGGTCTATGTCCCTGGGCAGGTCCCTCCAGCTCTGGCTGGACCATAGGATTTCCTAACTCTCCCCTATAAGCAACTACCCCCGGTGCAGCGGGATCGGCTATGGCCAATAGGGCGACAGGAATGGGCGAGGCGACCATATAAGTTCTGAAGCAGAAACTGGTCGTAATCAACATTGTCGTCTTCATCAGTGGGAAACACCAGGTTTACCTCAAAGTTTACGGCTCTGGCAGCTTTTTCGTACCATGCGTCTTCGATTTCCGGGTTGATTTCACATGCAGGATCTATCATGGTGAGTGTCGCCATGTCTGATGGTTCTTGTGCGACCAATTCCTGTGTTGTACCCTCGAGCTTTTCAACCGTTGGGGCTTCGTCATCTGAGATATCCATGTCGATGACCATCTGTGCTAAAGGCAACTCGGCTTCGGGTGTTTCTGTTGAAGCGGCCGTAGTTGGAGGTTCCTGTTGAACCACAGAGGTCGCTGTAGTCTGGATCAGGGAGGCGGTCTCGGTTAGACGTTGTCGCTTCTCCCCCTCACGGTGATCAGGATCCTCTTGGTCATCGTGCCTTCGTTTAAGACCGCCGGCTTGACTCTTGCATGTGTCTTCAAGTGATCGAAACCTCTCGGATAGAGTAGCGAGCGCTCGGTTGTAGGTCTCGAGGGCTGAGTCAATGGCGTCAAGGCGTGATGTGATGGACGAAGATGGATCAGTGACCTGGGATCGTAGAATTGAGATCAGGTCTGCTTCGGTAGATGTGGTTGTGTCGAATTCCTGGAGCAGTTGGGCTAAGAGCATCGTCTTCAGGGTGTCCACCGAGTAAGTAGGTTGCGGTTTAGGCGGTGGGGGCACAGAGACAGATTCAGTGCTGACGAGAGGGATCTTTCCTTTGAAAGCATGCATCGCTTTGGCAAGCTCAGCGGCTACATGTTCCTGCATTTGTTGCTCCATAACCTGTCGGACAGCCTCAAGGGTGCTGTCCAGATACCCTTTTGACACGAAGTCGGGTAAAATAACGCCGGGCTCACTTAGAGTACCCGTTGAAGCATCTACCGTAGGGGTAGAGCCACCTACGTTCACAGCTGGCGTGATGTTAACTGTGGTAGGATTTCCGTCCAATCCTCGTGTTCCGGCTGTCGGAGACACTATAGACGTTCCGGTCGGGTCACTGAGAGCCGCGACTTGGTGTTGTTCTTCATCAAGTGTCCTAGGCGAAGAATGTTCAGTAACAATAGGCTCTAGACTCGATGGTGCACACAAAGAAGTCGAGACCGGGGGCTGCTGGTCTCTTATTTCAACACCAACACTCTCTGAATGAGAGGCCGGTGGAAGTTGTGCTTGTTCCCCGTGTAATATTGAAACATCCATCTGTTTTGAGACGGATGAGGGGCTATGGGGGTGTGCAATTGCTCCACTGGGTCCATGGAGGCTTCTTCAATACCCCGTCCCAACGGATGAGACGGGATAGCAGATGTGGCAACCCGGATATCACTCGGTGTGGGTCGCTCTTGAGCCTCATTATCTTTACGGCTCGATCTTTCCTGGTTCAACTTTGAACGCAGTTCTCTCCTTCTCGCATGATCTAGCTCAACACCTATATCTCCCTCAGACGTCCTAGGGATAGTTTCGGTTCCAGTGGGTGGAGAGTCAAGTGGAATGCTAGTGGAAAAATCAGGGTTGGGTCCGATACCGTGAGGGATTTGCATCAGGCGGATGTTGCGGTCGGTATCGGAGTCCATGGAGTCGGAATCCACGTCTTCGACTTATGTACTGGGAGAGGGGGGTTCGGTTATATATGGTTCGGTGGTGTGATGTAGGCGTGGTCGCGAAGATCGACCGGGTTGGGCTGTGCTGGAACCGGGCTGCGATTCCGCTGCACCTCCTACGCTCGTTCCCCTTCCTCTCACTACTAACGTTCCCCGCCCGACAGCACCTGCTTGTCGGGCCCTTCCACCTCTCACTCTTGGACCCTCACGTCTCTCGGGTCTATGTCCCTGGGCAGGTCCCTCCGGCTCTGGCTGGACCATGGGATTTCCTAACTCTCCCCTATAAGCAACTACCCCCGGTGCAGCGGGATCGGCTATGGCCAATAGGGCGACAGGAATGGGCGAGGCGACCGCATCGGATGGGTTGCGGATCACCATGAATTGGAGGTGGCGGATGGGACATACCGGATGTGTGAGTCGTCGTGGAATGGCGAGATTGGCATCCATGTGTTGTCGAACGGCAAGCGAAAGGAATCGCAGATATGGAAGGAACTTCTTCTGCTTGGTGCCGCCGTTATGTCGGATGGTGGTCACAAGTTCACGCCAGATTATCATGGCGAAGTCGACGTGGCGGTTGTAGCACACGGCGTGAACAAGGCGCAGAAAGTCGCCGGTACATTGGTCAATACCTTTCCATCGGGCGGATAGGCATCAATTGAGAATTGTGAAGAGCGTGTACCAAATAGGCGCCAAGAACTTGCGATTGAAGACCGATGGCCGTTGAAAGTCGGAGTTGTACCCAAGAGCACGCATTTGGGCTCACAGAGTAGCGTCATTAACGGCAGGATCGTACCGTTCATGGTTGTTTGCAGTGGCTTCCGGTAGTGAGAGTAATCGGCGAAAAGAATCGGGCGTCAGTGTGAACGGTTGATTGTCTATTTGAGCCGTGATGGTTTGAGTGTTACCGATCGTACGGACTTGCGCCGTCAGCCAGACTTGGAGAACATAGAGCAAAGGAACGTCGGCGGTGCGAGTCAGTGCCTCATGAATGGGATGGCGCATCAGAATGTCGAGTATGACCTGATGTTGTGGGTTTGGTCTGCAAAGCGCCGGGTCGAGGTAGTGGTTGTTCGCCTCTAGCTCGATGCCATGGTCAGGGTCGACCAGTGCAGCATCAGCTACTTCGTCGATAATATCCTCCTCCCGAGGAATTTGTTCTTCCGGGTTTTGTTGTTCCGCCATATGTAAATCTGTCAAAACAACACACAGTTAGGGGATTAGACGGAATAACAAGTGTAGTAAACCCTGCATTACCACCAAACCGGCAGGCATTACTACACAATGAAATCCAATTTTATAAACAGAAAACGTTGTCGTTGGCCAAACTGTAACTGCATGTCGTATAGAGTATGGAGTAGGAAGGAATTGACAAAACAGATTCCAGAAGTGGCCGAAACAGGGGAGTCCGGATAAGAGTACTGATGTGTCCGGACAACTTGAAGTGTCCGGATAAAACAGGTTGTCCGGATAAACTGGTCTCCCCGGATGAATAATGAGGGTGTCCGGGTAAAATTGGGATACCCGGACAAGGTTCCCGGACATTATGATTTTCCGGATAAAGGTGTTGTCCGGACTCCAAACTTATCCGGTAGTTGAACTTACCGGAAACCATAAGGTTTCCGGACAACTAGGTTTCCGGTTGGTTGAGAGAGTCCGGATATATCATCAAACACTTTGAATGTGTCCGGATAGATGCGCATATCTATGATGGTGTCCGGACACGATGAGTGTGTCCGGACGAAACCCCTTGGTGAGAAATCGATCAAATCGAGGTTTAAAGGCCAGTGTAAATGCAAATAAGTAGACTAAATACCATTCTAGACTACCCTTGGTCATTTCCTATCAATCTTATGCCAAGAGAACCCCAAATCGATTGGATCCGAGGTGTGGTGTTCGGGTTTATAAATCTCGATCAAACCGTGGTTAGAGTGAGATGCACTAAGCATTAAGACTCGAAAATAATGATCGACGGGTAATTACGAACAACATACCTGATTGGGAGATGAAATGCGTGTAATAATCGTGCTTTTGAGGAGAGTCCGAGCGAGAGAGAGAACGACGAGGGTTTAGGGTTTTTCGAGTGTTTTCCGGATAATGAAAGGACAAGGGCCCGGGTGTTATTTATAACCCGGGTCTTGTCCGGGTCCTACCCGGGTGGTGTTCGATCCGGATACGAATAGAGTCCGGATAAGAGGATAGTCTGGATACCAGAGGAGTCCGGATAACCTAAAGAGTTCGGATGACCTCTTTTTCTCGAATTTTCAGAAAAATGGAACCTAGGTCGAGATCTTTCTCTCGCTCCCCCTCAAAATGAGCATGGGATTGCCATTGCTCCCCCTCGAATCCTGCAGTAGGTGCAGGAGGGGAACCGATATACAATATCTGTATCGCTCCCCTTTAAGTGATGACCAAGTTGGACTTGGGAGTGCCCACACACAAAAAAAACTTTTGGATTGTTTAAGAAAAACTGTGTGTGACGCTCCCCCTCAACAGAGTAGAATACTTACCTGATATGGCAGTTAGCTCCCCCTGAACACATTAACAGATGGTGAAAGCACAGAGATAATGAAAGAAGCAGGCAAACGATGGTAAGAATGAAAAAGAATCATACGAAGAAAGAGGTAAGCAGAAAAACAAAACAGACGAAATCTACCTAAAAAATACAGAGACGAAATCAAACTGTGTGACCAGGACAAGTAGAATACCAGTGCGAGGAAGTGTATGCCAAGTCATCAAGAGTGTGAACTCTGGATGAGGAGTAGACAGTTACTCGTAGAGGTATGGAACTTGTAAAGGCACACAGTCGGATTAAGTCTTCAGGTTTAGCATACCAAGCTTGAACACTAGAGTTTTAAAGCGTTTTTCGTCTAAGGCTTTGGTAAAGAGGTCTGCTAACTGATGTTCTGTACTGATGAAGTAGAGCTCGACGGTACCTCTTTCGACGTGATCTTTAATAAAATGATACCGAACATCGATGTGCTTGGTCTTGGTGTGCTGGACCGGGTTGCTTGAGATAGCAATAGCACTCTTCGAGTCACAGTAGATCGGGACCTTGACATACGTGAAACCGTAGTCCTTGAGTTGTGTCCTCATCCAGATGATTTGGGAACAGCAGCTTGCGGCGGCCACATATTCCGCCTCGGCAGTTGACGTTGAAACGCACTGCTGCTTCTTTGATGCCCAGCTTACCAGACTATCACCCAGGAACTGAATGTGCCCCGATGTGCTCTTCCGATCCATCATGCATCCCGCGTGATCGGCGTCAGAATAGTCTGATAATCCAAAACCTGTCTCTTTCGGGTACCATAGGCCAAGATCAGCAGTACCACGTAAATAACGAAAAATTCGTTTAACAGCAGTCATGTGAGACTCTTTTGGGTTGGATTGATAGCGGGCACACAGGAAAGTCGAGAACATTATATCCGGCCTACTGGTAGTTAGGTACATTAAAGAGCCAATCATTCCTCTCTATAGCTTCTGATTCGCATCCGTTCCATTAGGATCGGCGTGAAGCTTTGTAGTCGTTGCCATGGGAGTTTTTATAGGTGAGGCCTGGTCCAATTGGAATTTCCTAAGAATATCCCGAATATATTTGGACTGGTTAATGAATATTCCGGTCGAAAGTTGTTTAACTTGTAGACCAAGGAAGAAATTCATCTCACAAAGCATACTCATTTTAAAATATCTTCCCATTAGTTTGGCAAAGTTCTTGTCATATAAAGGATTGGTAGAACCGAAAATTATGTCATCAACATATGTTAGGACACTGAAATTGTCCTTTATAATAGAAAGTTTTGTAAAGAAATAGCTGTGTTAAAGGGCTTATGCTTAACTGTTGTAGCAAGTGATGAAGACTATAAATAGGTCTTTACTTGTAGTTTGTAAGAAGTGAATTCATTAATACAAGATGTATATCTCTAATCACTTTGTGTTCTCTCTAGGTTAGATTTCCTTTTCAATAATGTTCTTCATTATCTTGTTACACAATACTTGGATTGTATGAAGATCATGGACCTAACAAGTGGTATCAGAGCCAAATCGAAGAATTTTTCATCGATACGATCATTGGATCTTCACAATTCAAGCGTTTTTAGCCCTATTTTGCTCAGATTTCGGATTCTTTTGGTGTTTGTTCAAGAAAAAGTTGAACTCACTTTTTGGATCAAAAGTATGCCAAATCGATCAAATTACAAGTTTTGATCAACTAGAAATCTGTTCATCTTCATTTTTCGAATAAGTCTGCGAAAGAATCACTGAAATTGGTCAAGAATTGAAGAAGTTATGATGATTTTAGGGATTTTCGAATGCTGTTACTTGAATTCGGATTATTCTTGATGAATTCGGATTATTCTTGATGAATTCGGATCCTTCATCGTTTACTGTTCATTGATGAATTCGGATCCTTCATCATTTACTGTTCATTGATGGTTTCGAATCCTTCATGCTTTACTGTTCATGGTTTCGGATGCTACTATTGTTTGGATGGCTTAGATGGTTTTGAATCATTCTGAGTTGATGATTTCGAATCTTGTGAAGTTCAAAATATCTTTGAACTTGGTCATCTTAGTTCTGAATTTCGGAATGTGCTTACACCTAAAGGTTCAAAGGTATGGATGGCTTCGCATCTTTCTTATCCTCATTCTAATGGTTTCGAATTCCATTTATTCAAGATAGGCATGGTTTCGCATCCAACATGATACGAAATGGCATGATTTCGAACCCTACATGATCCAGATTCATTGATTTCGAACCCTTCACGATCCGAATTCATTGATTTCGCACTCTACATGATTCGAATTCACTGATTTCGCACCCAACATGATCCGAATTGAGTGATTTCGCACCCAACATGATCCGAATTGAGTGATTTCGCACCCAACATGATCCGAATTGAGTGATTTCGAACCCTTCATGATCCGAATTCCCATGATTTCGGACCCTTCTTGTTCCGACTTCCTTGATTTCGAATCCTACTTGATCCGAATTGAGCTGATTTTGCACCCTACTTAATCCGGATTCATTGGTTTCGGATGCTTCATGGTCCGAATTCTGATGGTTTCGGATCCAAGAAATTTATTGAAAAATACTATTCATTAAATTATGTCATCAACATATGTTAGGACACTGAAATTGTCCTTTATAATAGAAAGTTTTGTAAAGCAATAGCTGTGTTAAAGGGCTTATGCTTAACTGTTGTAGCAAGTGATGAAGACTATAAATAGGTCTTTACTTGTAGTTTGTAAGAAGTGAATTCATTAATACAAGATGTAGATCTCTAATCAATTTGTGTTCTCTCTAGGTTAGATTTCCTTTTCAATAATGTTCTTCATCATCTTGTTACACAATACTTGGATTGTATGAAGATCATGGACCTAACAACATATACCTGAGCCAAGACGATATGACCTTCCTCATTCTTAATAAAAAGAGTAGAGTCAATTGTACCTCGTGTGAAGCCTTTCTCTAATAAGAACTTAGAGAGAGTATTGTACCAAGCTCGCGGGGCCTGTTTTAGACCATATAGTGCTTTGTCTAAAATGTAGACATGGTCAGGCTTCGAATCGTCCACAAAGCCGTCGGGTTGCGACACATAAACTTCTTCTTCGAGTTCGCCGTATAGAAAGGCCGTCTTCACATCCATCTAGAAGACTGTGAAGTTCTTGTGCGCGGCATAGGCTAGAACATACGGATGGCTTCGATTCGCGCCACCGGAGCGTAGGTCTCATCAAAGTCTATCCCCTCTTGCTGACGATATCCCTTTGCCACGAGTCGCGCCTTGTTTGCGGACAACAATGCCGTCTTCATCCTTCTTGTTCTTGAAGATCCACTTGGTGCCGATCACCGTCTTGTGTTTTAGACGTGGAACCAATCGCCACACTTTTAGAGCTTCGAACTGATTGAGCTCTTCTTGCATGGCAATTATCCAGTCCGAATCTTCAAGCGCCTCGCGTACGGTTGTTGGCTCTATCTTGCTTAAGAAGCCGGAGAAGAGACAGAAGTTGGCGGAAGCGCCTCGCGTACGAACAGGTGTAGATGGATCACCGATGATTTGATGCAGGGGATGTGCCTTCGTCCATTTAGTGGTGTGTGGAAGCGGCTGCTGGGTGGAATGAGATATGTCCGGATCCACATACGAACCGGATGGGAGGTCTTGTACAGCTTCGAGAGTAGCGGGTTGAGTTCTCGGAGGAGGTGGGGGAGGATTCCCCATTGGTTGCACAACTTCTGGTTCCGAGGAATTCAGAAGTTGATCGTCGGTTGTCGAGGAAGACGAATCTGTAGGAGCAATTTCCGTGATTGGTTTTGGGTCCTCCGGGGGAATCACAGGAGCAGGTGAAGTAGGTGATGACGGCTGATCTGTCTCCAAGGTGTTAGAAGGCGAGCTTGTAGAAGGCGGTGGACCAGATAGGTTGTCCAAGTCTTCAAGACAAGCAGCTTCAATCCTAGGAATAGCTGAGACAGATGGGGAAGCATTAAATAGGTCGTCATAAAAATGCTCAAACAATAAATCTAAATCAGAATAATTTGCATTCGATGAAGATCCACGATTTGGATTTACTGTCATTTGTGTAGATCCCGAACTAGAAAGTCCGGAAGCTAACACACCAGTTAAACCGGGTTCTGAACTGCGATGTTCAGAAGCCAAATCTACGGCTTCGTCAAATGTCACGTTTATGCTCTCAACAACGGATTTAGTCCGCGTGTTGTAAACGCGATAAGCCTTAGCCTTCATTGAGTATCCGATGAAGACTCCTTTATCCGCTTTGGGGCTTAGTTTGCCGAGATCATCTTTGTCGTTCAGTACGTAGCACGTGCATCCGAACGCGTGAAAGTAGCCAATAGTTGGAACGTGGTGATTCATGATCTCGTAGGGCGTCTTGTTGAATCGCTTGTACAGAAGCGTGCGATTTTGCATATAACAAGCTGTAGACACCGCTTCAGCCCAAAGATATAGCGGTAGATTGGCTTGGGAAAGCATTGTGCGCGCTGCTTCGACTAAGGTACGGTTACGTCTTTCCACCACACCATTTTGCTGAGGAGTGCGTGTGGCAGAAAAGTTGTGCGAAATTCCTACAGAGGAGAGATAACCGTCCATCTTGGAATTCTTGAATTCCGTCCCGTTGTCGGTTCTGATGGACTGAACTTGTTGACGCTTGTTCAATTGGAACATCTTGAGATGCTCGATGATGATCTCAGGAGTTTCATCCTTTGAGCTGAGAAAACATCACCTAGGTGTAACGTGAGTAATCGTCCACTATCACCATAACGTACTTTCGCTTGTTGAAGATCGAAACACGCATCAGACCACACAAATCCATGTGAAGTAGTTCGAGAGTCCGAGATGTGCTGGGAGTGTC
Source organism: Saussurea involucrata (assembly GCA_033807775.1). Classification (NCBI taxonomy): domain Eukaryota; kingdom Viridiplantae; phylum Streptophyta; class Magnoliopsida; order Asterales; family Asteraceae; genus Saussurea; species Saussurea involucrata. The sequence goes on along the minus strand of CM066313.1, from coordinate 60,073,646 downwards.
CTTCGGTGGATGGGATGCACGCTTCATCTTTCCCTTCTCGCATGCCCCGCACAGATTATCCTTCACGAACTGAAGGTTTGGCATGCCTCTAACGTGTCTGCTTAGCACCAGTTGATTGATGCTTCTGAAGTTGAGGTGCGAAAGTCGTCGATGCCAGATCCAAGCTTGGTCGGAAGAGGCCTTTGACAGAAGGCAGACAGGGTTATCTATTGAGAGGGCTGAGAGGTCAATGGTGTAGAGGTTGGTCTTTCGATGTCCAACTAGTAGTGTCTCACCGTCGTCGGTGAGGATTCTACACCTTGTCTTTTTGAAGCTGACCTCGAGATCTTTGTCGCAGAATTGGCCTATGCTGAATAAATTGTGGCCGAACCCTTGGACGTGTGACACCTTCTTGATGGTGATCTTATCATGTACGATGTCGCCGTAGCCCACGATCGGCGAACGCTCGTTGTTGCCAAATCTCACGTCTCCTTGATATTCTTCTTTGTAGTTCGTGAGAAGCTCCCTCCTTCCGGTCATGTGCTTGGAGCATCCTGAATCTAAGTACCACACATGACCTCCCTGCAAAACATGATTAGAGAAGTTTAGGTACCCAAATTTGTTTTGGTCCTGGAGGGTTAGGCGTGGCTCCCTTTGAAGAAACCTGTTTTGGCACAGCTTTCCCGTTAGGTGAAGAATTTACACCTTTCGGGGGAACTGATTTTTGCGTTTGTCGCCTCTTAGGTGCAGATTGCACACCTTTGGGACGAACATGATTTGTGCCAGGTTGCCTTTTAGGAGCCGGTTTAACCTTGGTAGGAGCAGTCCATCTAGGATTGGGTCTGGTCTCCCGCCGTGGTTTAACCGGTGATTGATTACCCCGTTTATGAGATGGATTGTTCTTGTTATGACGGGGACTGCGTTTTTCATACAGATTATGTACAAAAAATGGTGCATACCAGTCATTTTTCAGAATATCGTAAAAATCATTCCCACCACAATTAGAACAGCAAAGACAATCATGCGATAAATGAATCAAGTGTTGAAGAGAGTTCAATTTAACGGGAAAAGACACTACTTTTTCCAAACTAGCTTCAAAAACATTCCAACCATAATTTGAACAACACAAGCAATCATACAATAATCGAGCCAATTGTGGAAGGGAATTCACTTTAACAGGAAAAGAAACTTCAAAATAGTACTGATGATTCCAATCACTATTGTCTTTGTTTATTCTAGAATTTAAAGCATGGGGAAATGACTTTGATGCATCCTTCTTGACAGAATCCTCCTTTAGCCACTTTGGTGTTTCTCGTTTAGCTTGACCATTTTTATCTGAAACAGCAGGTACAGAATGATCAGTGACATTTGAAGGAGTTGGAGGTTTAATGGAAACTTGTTTAGTATTTTGCCTTGGCTGTGACGTGTTTTGGGAAACAGGTTTAGATTTTAAAATCTTGATCACAGCTGGGGCCTTTGAGTTTGAACAAGCCCCCTTTTCAAAATTGACCTTATGATTCACAACCGGGGATAAAAAGTCTGTGTGACTTGGAAGAGGTTTGTCGAAAGGGAACGACTCGAACTCTCCCTCATCATCACCTTCTGAGTTCATGAATTCAGAAAAATTCACCTCAGGAATGTCGGGACTTGGACTGGTTGAGGATGGCGAGGAACACGTTGTGCTGGTGTGCTTTAGGGAATTTGGTGCGGAAGCTAGGAAAAAATCAGTGTTTAAATTCCTTTTAACACACTCATCTTGATCGTCTTGAGAACTAGAAATCTTGCCTAAGAAGGCTTTGCCCAAAGATGTGTTGGATGAATTTGAGGAAGCTTCGGGTGAAAACGTCTTGTTAGAAAGCAGTTGGTCAATTTGCTCTTGAAGCTGACCATTTCTAGAGTACTCTTCCATCTTTGCTGTTGCCAAGGCAGACAGTTGTGATGTGAGTCGATTGATTTCACTCCGAAGGATTTCCTGTTCTTCATCAGATACAACTTCGGTTTTGACGTGTTGTTGTTTCTCAAGTTTGTCAAGTAAAGCCTGCTTTTCTTTTGTCATTTCAGACAATTTTGATGAAAGCGTATTGATTTCCCACATAAAATTTTCTTTTTCTTCACTTGTCATACCATCGGTTATCTCAGTTTTGAGTTTCTCAAGAGCTTTGATTAAATCGTTCTTCTCATTTTGAAAAACCAACCTTTCCCTTTCCAGTGACTCCTCCAACTCTACTATCTTTGCTTCCAAGATGAGAGGGGAACATAGAGTTTAAACTCATCCGTCTCGGTCTTGGTTGCTGGTGCTACATCCTCATCCTTCTTTGAGGAATCCTTGGGTGTTGCCACTTTGTAGGGGTCGAAGTAGTCATTGGAAAGGTACTTTTTGTTCTTTTGATACGAGTAATTTAGAGGTTCATAGCAAAATGGAAGTTGAATTCCTCGTTTGTGTTTACGCTTATATTCCTCAGTTTCCTCTTCCTTTTCAGGTTCTAGAGGACCAATCCACTTGATTTTGTACTCCGGGTACTTTGTAGATAAACCATAACAGGCAAAGTCATACAAAGTGGGTACATGCCATCTTCCCTTTTTCAAATAGTGAGGATTATCATATCCGATTCCCCACTCTTTGTTGAAATACGTGAACTCTTTGGGTTTGTTTAAGAAAATGGTTTGATCAGTTTGGCCCCTCTTGTGGAGTTTGGTTTCAAGATCTAGAATTTTAGCTACATACCCCTTGTGTTGAATTTGAAGAGAAGAGCATTGATAAGTGATGTCCTCTTTCTCATTCAAGCACTGATCAAGCTGACGTTGGAGTTCAGATATTCTGGCCCGTAAGTCTTTAGGTGCTAATGAGAGGATTTTGCATCTATCTTTTAAATCAGCATTTTCAGACTTATACTTCTCAGTTAACTTCGTTTGAACATTAAGCTTTTCTGTTAGAGTTTTAATTTCAAGCTTTTGTTCTTTAGAGGTGGCCTTAAAGGATTCTGCCTGACCATAAAATGATTGCATAGCATTCAAAAAATCTGGTTGACAGGATTCACATACCTGATTTGCAAGTGCAGTTGCGGTTTCCTCATCAGTGGAGGAATGATATCCCATGAAAGCATTAGCAACTTCATCTTCATCTTCATTATCAGATCTTTGCAGCCAGTAATCATCCTCAGCGAACATTGCTTCTCCAGTCGCCTTTTGTTTTGCTAAAGCTAGCTTGGCCTCGTAGTAGTGGACATTCTTCACTGTAGGCTGGCGGCAATCTTTGGCAAAGTGACCAAGTTTCCCGCAATTATAGCATTTCACGGGCTCATCTTTCTTCTTGCGGTCAACTTTCTCAGTCTTGTCCTTGTTCTCAGTCTGATCTTGCTCATCAACCTTCTTCTTACCTTCATATTTGTCTTTGTAGTCATGACGCTTGTTGGCAGAAGTGGAGTAGCGCTGACCATTAGACGTTGGTTTCTTGTAAAACTGTTGTTGCTTGAAGGTCTTTGTCAGGAGGGCAATGGCTTTCATGAAGTCGTTTACTTCACTATCAGAATCTTCATCTTTCTTCTCTTCCGGTTCAGAATCAGAAGAATTATGCCTTTGAGCCCGTTCGGTGTGTCGGCTCGAAGGTCTTCCCTTGTTGGTGGAAATAAGAGCAATAGGATCAGCTACAGGCTTGGGTTCAGTCTTCTTCTCGGCAAGTATCTCATTCACTTCATCTTCATCTTGAAGAAGTGTCTCGTAGAGTTCATTTATGCCGATTCTTTCAATCAGGTTGTTATGCCTGACATGAGATGCAAAAACTTTCCATTCGGGTAAGAGGTTGTTGAGGAACTTGAGAGCATTCTCCGTGTTCGACCAAACTATCCCATTCTTGTTCAGCTCAATGAGTAGAGAGCAGAAACGTTCATAAGCCTGAGTAAGAGTTTCGCCAGGACGCTGCTTGAAACCATCGAACTTGGTTATAGCAGTATTGATCTTCAGCTGGTTTCCAACTGCACTCCCACGCATCATTTTGGCTACCTGGTCCCACATGCCTTTAGCCGTGTCTTTGTAGCTGTCGATGGTAGTGTAGGTCGAGTTGGGAAGAGCTTGCACCAGATATCTCTTCGCCTGTTTCTCCCCTTCTATCCTCCCTCTTTCAAACTCTGACATTTCGGCAAAGGACTTTTTCTCTTTCTTGGGTTCAGCACCTTCAGCGGCTGCAATATCCTTCATTGGTGGCGCGATAGGACCTTCTTCAAGAGCTTGCTGGATGAACTCATAGTTGTCCTTTGATTCAATGAAAATCATGAATCTGTCGCGCCATTGACTGTACTCGTTTGGGTATAGGCATGGAGGCTTGGTGTCGGTACCAATGGCGAGAGCGTCACGAGAAGCAGACATCTTTGGTTGCAATGGAGTGATCGTCAGACGGGTATATTGATTCGAAATGAGAACCTAACGCAAGATTCTAAGAGTGATATCCTAACGCAGGTTCTAAAGTGGACTACAGTGGTCTTACTGGATAGTAATCCAAGTAAGGTAGTGATCTGAAAGTATCTGGACTAGATTTACGAAAAACAGTTCAAAAATGCAGAGTTGTCTGGATAATGCAGAGTTGTCCGGATAACCAAGGTTACCGGATGCTCTAAAGATACCGGATGGAATTAACCGGATAAGAATGATGTATCCGGATACTACGATGATTCCGGGTAAAAGAGGATTTCCGGATAAAACGAATTCCGGAAACTTTGAGTTGTCCGGAACTAGATTACCCGGAAAGATAGAGATTTGAAAAACTTACCCGGATGATTGACTTACCCGGATGATTGACTTACCCGGATGACTGACTTGTCCGGATGGAACCACAAACGTCCGGACACCTTGATCTGTCCGGAAAACGCGGATGTTGTGTCCGGACACTGCGGCTGTTTTGTTAAAATCGATCGAAAATTCAACTAGGGTTACTCTAATGTGTTCCTGAAAGGTTAGAAACAATCCCAAGCACAAAACAACACTAACCCAATCGATTTTAGAGCAAAAACAACACTTTTGGTATCAAAAATTGGATTTTTGAGTAAGAACACAACCAAAAGTTTTGAACTTGATTTGCAAAATTGACCAATCAAACGAACGAATTAGGATGTGAAATTTTGCAGAAACTCTTATAATGATAATGCTAACACAACCCAATAAGCAAAAACAACTGATTTTGATTGAATAAAAAAGTCAAGAATTCAAGAAAAAGTCAGACGAGTGAAAGTCAAACTAACCAGAATTTGATGAATTCAAACCTTAGAATCAATCCGTCCGTCTGCTCTGATACCAATTGTAGGATCTAGATCCGTGCAACAATTGTGTTTATGTGAATAAGAGATATGAACAAACAAAGTAATCACAAAGGCTGCCCACTTAGCTATTTGATTCAGAGAATAATCGTTACAATACTGAAAAGCCAAATGAGACAACTAGCTATTTTCTAAGCTAATTGTACATTATATATGCTGGGCCCGTGGTAACAAGCCCACGGCCCGTTCACTATGGACTATGTTTAAGCAAATACAAATTACACCCTTGAACTTTAAATCAACAATAAAACCTGCCCTAACAATAAATTTATTGATCAAAGGTTGTGGGTTCATTTAGATTTCTACAATCTGATGCATAACAACTTGAAAACATGCATGGGTGTTATTCAAGTGGGTTTGTTGAGATTATTTTATCAACTGCACCTCTTAATATTTATTTATTTGTTGAAAGAACAGTATGTTGATCTATTGATCTGTATCCTTTGAGGTCTTTTTGAAGTTAAACAGCAAAAAGATTCAAACATTAGTAGACACCTAAAGTTACTCTTCATGTAATATATTTTCACTTAATATGTTTTTATGTTTGCCCTTACTCATATATCCAATTAGTTTTTTGTTTTTATCCCACCGAAGACCCTTTGTAGCCATAATACACACCAATAGTGAGTTTGAACATGTGCTTCAAAGTATTAAAGAGCTCCAGGTAACCATTGAAGACATTCAAGTCAATCTTCTTAAGATAAGGTGCACCATACATGCATCCCACTTTTTTTCGAAGCCGTCTTTGGTTGGAAGTTGTTCCTTCGGTAGTTACGACTTGTGGTGTTACAGGATGACCCTTTAGCTTTCTAAGTTGGTTTAATCGTTACAGGGTGACCAAGACCTGTGGTTTGGAAATTTTAGGATTTCCGGATGAAAGGTTTACTTTTCTCATATGTAAAATAGGAATGCTTAATCTGACTAATTGAGTATATTTGTTATTTTTCAGAAATGAATATTTTTCTAAGTAAGATTTTCTGAGTAGTACACTCAGAATTCTGACTCTCTTACTCAGAGGTTCTGAGTCTTGAGTTCAGAACTTCTGAGTCAATACTTCAGAAATCTGACTTCAAATTTCTTTCTTCTGAATAGGTTACTCAGATCTTCTGACTACCTTTTCAGAACTCATTTCTGAAAATTACAAGTGTTTCAATTTGTTGTTAAGTTCTTTCTATTTTTGTTCTTTTCATATTTTTTATGTCTAATATGTGTTTGAGTATATGCTTAAGTCAAGGGGGAGCATTAATGTCTTTTAGAAATCATTCTGAAGTAATTACAAGGTGTGTATTCTTTCTTATCTCAAATCATTCTAAGGGAACAGGCTTTCAATGATAAATTTTTTCCTCTTGTTCAAACTACTTCTGGGTAATCAAATGTTTTATATTATCAGAAGTTGAGTTTAAATGAATTTTAGTTCTAAGGGAATTTCTTCTGAACTGCGTACTCAGAACTTCTGAGTATGTACTCTCAGAATTCTGAACGTGTTATTCAGAACTTTTACTTGTGTTAATTTCTATCAAATAACACGTGTCAGCATCTTATTCATTTGAACATACCACGTTTCATTTAATATCTTTTGTGGTATTTCACAGTGCTAGAAACCATTATCACTCTGACTTAAAGCAGCTTTTCACCGTTTGAATCCTTTCAGCTTCGCGGAGTTTAAATAGACCTTAAAATCTCTCTTTCAAATTCATTTGAAATCTAAGAGCGAAAAGTGAGATACGCAAAATTCCAGAATTCTTCGATTCTGTTTTCTTTCAATCTTCCATAGTGTAATCATGTCTAGTACTAGAAGAAGTAGAACTGTATCATTACACAAAGCAAGAACTTTCACGAAATCCTCTTCCGATTCAGATAATGATGAAGTTTGAATGCCAGATAATATAGCCGGAGAAGAAGAGGCTATGGGTGGGAATGTTGGAGGTAATGCAGAGGAAGAACAAATGGCTGAATCTGAGGGAAATGCAGAGGAAGGGAATGAAAATATTGAACATGAACAGAGTGCTGTAAGGTCTGTAATGTATTCTATACCTAATTCTTTGGAGAGAATCGTACCTGAGAGTGATTATCTGGATTTGATAGAAAATAATTGTGTCTTAGTGCTAGATGAAACCAAGTTCAAGGAAGAACATAGGATAATAATAGAGTTGTTGAAGCATCATCCTTTCAAAAAGTGGTTTACAATGAAGAAGACTGTACCAATACAGTATATACAACAGTGGTGGAAGAATTTGGAGTTACAAGTCAATAAGTTTGTGTCTAATATAGGGGGAGTTACTATAACTCTGACTGTTAGTTTTATGAGAACTATGTTGAGGTTTCTAGAGAAAGATGACTTGGAGGGAAGATTAGATTTTAAGGATTCACCATTAATAGAGGAATTGTTGGCTGGATTCAGAAGATTGGGATATAATGAAGAGTTGAGGAATCTTAGCTCACTCAGAAGGAACAAACTACCACCAATTTGGGCATGTTTATTTACCATTGTCAACAAATGTCTTGCTGGAAAACACAGTTCAGTAGATCAAGCATCAAGGCAAATCTTGCAAATCTTTCATGGGTTAGTGAAGAATAGGCATTATGATTATGCTTCTATATTATGGGAAGATATGATGAACACATTTGAAAGAAATCAGAAGGAATTAGGGGGTAAAACAAGAGACAATCCACTAACATATATACCTTATCAGAGGTATTGGCAGATGGTGATATGGTATACAATAAGGCAAGATCCTAACATTCCAAGGAGAGCAAATGAGGAACATGGGCCAATTTTCTACATGTGTAAAATGATCTCATCCCTTAAACTTGAAAATTTTCCTAATCACAGACCATTACCAAGGTCACTTAGGCAGTACATTCCAGGGGAGAGTGAGATTTTAAAAGGTTATTGCACCTCTATGGGATTTGAACAACCTCAGATCCCTACCCATGAGGAAAACCCTGAGAGGAGAGGTGAGGGGTCTAGTGTAAATAGAGAGGGGGAGAATGTTCAGATGGGAGAACATTCTGAGAGAATTGAGAGGCTAAATTCTGAGAGCTTGGTTAGAATTGAAAGTGAAAAACAGAATGAGAGAGGTGAGGATGAGAGAATGTCACCAGAATTAGAAAACAGAGATAATTCTGACCCAGCTGATCTAATCCGGGCAACCACATATACTATTGTTTCACAACCCTTGGTGATCAATATTGAGCCCATGGTGGAACTTGAACAACCCAATCCCATCCACTCGGAAGCATTTCAACATGCTACTGTTTCATTTCATACAGGGGAACCATCACATACTCATTTGGAGTTTGGTGATAAATCCCAACATGTTCTTCATAACACTGAGTCTGGATTGCACAGTGATATCCAATTTGGGCCTGAATTTTCTTTTCACACAAGCACATCATAGGAATTTCGTTTTCCTGTATCAACATCCATAGACATACCTAATATTGGGTGTCAAGGATTGGATGGAAGTCATGGGGAAGTGAACATCTTAAAAGCTTCCTTACATAGTGCATCTTTTGTACATGGTGACTCTGTGGCACCTACAGGACATGTGTTCTCTGAGCATACGAAAACTGGTTCATTTGTTGTTCCAGGTTCACAGTTAGACTCTTCTGAATTTGAAAAGATTCAGAAACAAAATCATGATTTGGGAGAAAAAGTTGTGAAATTGGAGAACACAGTAATTTCCTTGAAAGATGAAGTCAAGGAACTCAGAACAATGTTGGAGAGCAAAGTGAAATATGTTGAACAAAAGGTAGATGGAGTCAAAGGATCTTTGGAATCTCACAAAAGGAGATCAAAGATGGATTATCAGATTTTCAAAAGGAGATTCTGAAGGATATGAAGTCTTCTCTGCTTCAAGCTTTTAGTTCAAATCTGGCTAGTGTTTCAAAGCCTCTAGCTATCATGCCTTTGTCTATAGCAGTACCAGAATCTGAATCAACTCAGTCTTTGAAGAGAAAGTTTGATGATAATGAGCCTTATCATCATCAAAAGGGGGAGAAAAAGCAGAAGCAAAGCACCAAGTTAGTGATAAAATTCTGGAAAGTACTTGAAAATACTTCTGAAGAAGTTACTGATAAAATTCTGGAAAGTACTTCTGAATTGGAGATAAATTCTGATGTAATTATGTCATATGAGATGGTTAGAGCAGATGAGAAAGTTATGGCAGATGAGATGAGTATTTTTGGAACAGATGAGTTAGTTATGGCAGATGAAACAATTATGGCAGATCAGACAGTTATGGTTGATGAAATGGTTATGGCAGATGATATGATAATTGGTTCTGAAATGAATACAGAGATTTCATGCTTAGATATTGTTCCTTACACTGGAGGTGATCTTAGCTCTGTGGTTGAAGAAAGGAGGTTGAATGATGTTCTGATAAGGAGAATGCACAGTGAATTGGTGAGGGTACTTAATGTTCAAAATGTTCAAAGTTGTATCAGATTGGTAAGGCCTATTGATTTGATGGGAGAAGAGGATCACCCAGTTGGATATTCACGTAAGTTTCAAGATGATTTTGAACTACATTTTTTGGATGAGTTGGCAGCTATTGATGAAGTGTATGACAGAGTTGAAAATTACTTCATGCCTTTGGAATATGTGTTCAGAAGAACAATTGTGATTCCAAGACTTGAATTACGAATACTGGAAGAACCATTATGTGATTTCATCATTAAACAGAGTGATACTCCACTTGCCAGCCAATTTCATCGTGATATCTTTCCAGAAGAAATCTATGAGCATCTCTACTGCAAAGAAGATGAGTATGTTGATATTGAGAACTTTATTGATGGCTTTATAGATGAAAAAGTACAAATGATATATGTAGAAGCTTCAAACAGATTGAGAAAACCTGATGAAATGTTACATGTTCAGAAAAGAATTGAGAAGGTGTTGGAATTTCAAACTGAAGAGTTTGATGGTCTGAAGTATGTAAGTATGGAAGTTCTGATGGAAGGAAACTTGAAAGTAAATTTTGACTAGTTTTGACTTTCATAGATTGTTTCTTGATGATCAAATCTTTCTGGTAAAGTTCTTTGCAAGCACAGAAGAAACTTGGATGGAAATTGAATGCAGAAGGATTTTGGGAATATATGTTAGAAACATGCATGTTTATGACTTTCAACTGGCCATTGAATCAGGAAAAGATAAATGAAATTTAAGTTGGCCAATCAGAAAGCCTTGCAATGAAAACTGTGTTCGTGGATTTGTGATTGAAGGAATTGAAAATGAAGGTTTCTTTTACATAGTTTATGGTGTACCAATGTTTTTCAGACTGAATGATCTTGTAAAATACAGTGATGCTACATTACAATGGTTGTTGATAGAGATGGAAGTACCTTCTGAAGGTGAGAAAGCAATTCTGAGGGATAAATGTGTTAGATCTGAAGTTTTGTCAATAAACCAAGTGTTGATGATCTGATAAGAAGACTCAGATGTTCTGAGTAGAGGAGTCAGAGGTCTGACTGTGAAAGCTCAGAAGTACTGATAAGAGAAGTCAGAGGTCTGGGAAGAGAAGTCAGATGTCTGAGATAAGGAGTCGGAAGATCTGAGAAGCGTGATCAGAAGAATGTTCAGAAGTTCTGAACTACCTGTTCAGAACTTATGACGAGATACTTTACTTAGTAATTTGTAAGCTAATTAGGACACGTGTTTTGTTCTTATTAGTCTTTCTTATTTGTACTGTAGCTTTAATATTTCCGTTGCAGTATAAATAGTAGTTAGCACTGCGTTGCTAACTGATTTTGATTTTCTCGTAATTCTTGTATTCATTCTTTGTAATCTTTGAGATTCTCTCTCTCTTAGATCTGTATTTCTGTTCATCATTGAATACATTTGGGCTTGATCATACAACTTCTCAATTACTGCTTTCTATATTGATTGTAAGATAAGATCTTGAACTTACAAAATGTACAAAACATATCAAAGAAAGGTTGGATCTCAGAACAAGAATCAAATAGTGTAGTGATTGTATGCTTTTAGAAGAAAATCCAAAGAAGTTGCTACATATTGATTTTGTATTTCCTGTTGAATACCAAGTTAATGGTGTTTACACTGATGATGTTGATGAAGGTATTCCAGATGTATTATCTTCACAAGATGTTCAGATGCAAAAGGCTGAACAAGCAGAAAAATCTGAAGCCATTGAAGAAGAAATACCTGTTGATCTAAATGCCATATTCTTGGAATATACTTTACCAAATTTCTTTCAGCCAAGAGATGTGAATTTTCTAAGTGTGTATCATGATGAGTCAGAATTTACTCAATGGTTTCGTGCTGAATTGACAAGATATGTGGGGAAGAAGAAGCAGTCTGTATATTCTGATTTCATGATCACTGGAATCAGAGAAATTTGTGTCAAGAAATTTAAAAAGAATGAATACTATGGGTTTGAGGTTCTGAGAGAAGATGGAAAAGTCTACTACTTCCCTGAAGCTGACTTTGATAAGATCTCAGTAACAGATTTCTACAGGTTGTATTGTCTTCTGCAAAATAAAGATTGTAGCAAGTACAAAGTAGAAATAGGAGCACTGGCTGTAGTGAGAGAAGCAATGTTCTACATTCAAAGATGGTATGCATATACTGATTTTCAAGTTACTCTATATGTGCATAGACCATGTGTATATCTCTCCAAGCCAAATAATGATCATGTGCAACTAGATATTCTGAAGACTGGATATGTTAGTGAATGGCCAGAATTGGGTGTTGTACTGAAGAATAATAAAAAACAAAAGATCTTTTTCAGAGCTAGTGAAGCTGCCAAATACTGCTCTAGAACTCTAAGATTTATCAAGAACAGTTTGAATAAAAAGATACAAAAAGGAGTTCAAGTTGAAAAGACAGAAGATCTCATTGAAAAGATTGATAGAAGACTTGCTCTGAGAAATGTAATTCTTCTGAAGATTGTTCCTGCTCTAGAGGAACTTAATGTTGATAAGTACATGAGTGTTTGACAAAAAGGGGGAGATTGTTAGATCTAGAGTTTTGTCAAAAACACAAGTTTTAAGATCTGAACTGAAGACTCAGAGTTCTGAGTAAGTAGACTCAGAAGTTCTGATCAGAGAATACTGCAAAGATTATCTAAGTGTGAAGTCTGAACAGAAGGCTCGGAGTTCTGAGTAGGAGACTCAGAACTTCTGAAGGTGAAGACGAAAATGTCCAAGTGCTTAAAGTGTGTTCTGAGGTACTTAATCAGAAGGATGTTCAGAAGTTCTGAACATGTTGTTCAGAACTTATATCTTAGGATATTTTAAGTTGTATTCTGTTACTAATTAGGACACGTGTAATTGTTCTATTAGTCTGTTACTTATATGTACTGTAGCTTTAGCTTTTCCTTTACAGTATATATAGAAGTTAGCAACTGTAAGCTAACTAACTTTTGCATAACTTTGTATTCACTTTATAATCTTTGAGAGATTCTCTCTCTAGATCTGGAATCTGTTCTTGAATGAATACAAAGCTTTTTGATCCAATTCTCTATCATTTTACTGTTTGATTGTTCTTAATTGATTGTAAGATTGAATCCTGGTTTCTACAAATGTGCATGCTTGGAACTGTTCCGCCTTCGTGTATACGTAGTTACATCTAAAAGAGGTTCCATAAATGGGTTATTATCCGTTGGCGGATCCCCCGCATGGTGAAATATGTGTGTGGATCACAGATTAGTGCAAACAGTATGAAATCAATAGAATAATTCAACAATCGATATGATTTCCATTCATCATCCATATAACATTCATAAACCTTTTCAGAGTGTTTACAATGTATTTGCAATTGAATAATGACGATTAACCTAAAACTAAGGTTAAACAAGCTATTTATATATAGGTTATACTAACCAGGCCCATGGCCCATTACAAGATTCAAGCCCAAATACAATTTATGATTTATTCCCTTGAACTTCCATTCAATCATATTTTAATCCCAACAATCTCCGCCTTTGAATCGAAGTTCAATCTCTCGAAAGTTCGAAACGTATCTTTTACGTAGTGCAAACAGAATCTCGAAGCTTCGGATGGATTTACGAAACTCAATGCGGTCTTCAATGATTTCCAAGGCGTCTCGGGAGTTCGTTTCGTTTAGACTTGCAGCAAACGAAATCCGGAGTTCTTTTTCCTTTGTGATTATTCCTTTTAGAGCATCTCTGACCTTTAGCAGAGTTCTGTCGCAAAATCTTTCTACTTGACTAAAGCGGAGAAACTTCTTTTCATTCTTATCATTGAGATAGACGATTCCAAATTCTGGTTGTAGCAGCAACCTGTTGACTAGATACATCTTCAATTCAGGGGTTTTCTGATCGGGTTTCAGCATGTTGACCTTTTTCGTCCGGTGCTCGACTCCCATCTGAAAATCAGTAATGTATGACATCATTACCTTGTGTTTCAGGAATCTCTTTACAGCTTCAAGCGCTTTGGTGATGTGGAGCGGTCAGATCATTTGAGTTCGGAGGTCTTTGAGGATTGGGTGAAAGTCGTTCAATCTGAGATTCTTGAAGTCGGCTTCGGAGAATTTCCATTCTTTCCCATCTTCTCTTTTGACGGTAAATACTGGGTAGCAGATCTTCAGAATTCAGCCATATTGGATGTTCACAACTTCGGTGATCTTGTGCTTTGTTCTGACCTGACTGACTGATAGACATCTTTTCATTACCTCTAGATATTGTTTCCTGTAAGCGCCGTCGAACTTTGCTAATCCGAGGCAAAAATTTGGGTCAAGCACACCCAGTTTATGTACGAACAACCTCTTCAGGGAATCCTCTAGGAAGGGGATAAGGATGATAATTTTCTCCCATCGGACAGGTTGTGGTGGTTGATCAGAAGCAATTTGTTGCTGAGAAGATGTCGGATGTGTTGGCGTAGAAGTCTCGGGAATCAGATTAGCGTAAGCAGGTGTACTATGAACGGATTCCAACAAGAACTGATCGTAATCAAAGTCGTCGTCGACATCGGTAGGAAAGATCAAATTCACCTCGAAGTTTATAGCACTGGCGGATTTTTCATACCATGCATTTTCGGTCTCCGGGTCGATCTCAGAATCAGGGTCTATCAAATTAAGTGCAACCCTTTCCGGTGCGGTGTAGACGATCAGTGCTTGAGATTCTCCATCGGGCTTTTCAACCGTTGGGTCTTCATCGTCTGAGATGTCCATATTGATGACCATCTTGGCTAGACTTAGCTGGGCTTGGGGTTGATCGTCGGATTATATCCCAGCTGATGGTTCCGATTGAACCACTGGAGTAGATTCGATGTTGATTGGCTAGGACTCTGTCAGTCTTTGACGTTTGTTCTCCCCCTCACGGTGATCAGGATCATCCTGGTCATCGTGTTGGCGTTTGAGTCCGCCAGCTTGACTCTTGAAGGTGTCTTCGAGAAAGGTGACCCTATCGGACAAGGTTGTAAGGGCGTTCTGAACGTCCTTCAGGGTCGTGTCAAGTTGATCCAATCGCGTGTTGATGGATGACGGTTGAGCAGATTCTTGAGATCAGAGTACTGAGATGAGATCTGCTTCAGTCGAGGAGTCAGTATTGGTGTGTTGGAGCAGTTGGGCTAAGAGCATGGTCTTTAGATCATCTATCGAATATGATTGCTGAGTAGGTGCCGATGGAGGTGTTGGTGCGGTTTCAGCTTCTACCACTTTCTCCTTCCCTTTGAATAGGCTCTTGACTTTATCGAGCTCCGTTCTGAACTCCTTCTCCATTGCTTCGCGGACAACCTTTAAGGCGCCGTCCATATATTTCCTTGACACAAGTTCAGGTAAATCACCACCGGGATGACTTAGATTACCCATTGAGGTTACGACTGTTGATTCAACAGAAGTACCACCTACGTTTATAGCTGGCATAATGTTAACTATGGTAGGATTTCCATCCGATCCTCGTAATTCGCTCAAGGGTAGACTTACTACGGATGTTCCGATCAGGTCACTAAGAGCACCGATGTTAGCAGTTGTAATGTCTTGTGTCCTAGCCAAAGATGTGATAATATCAAAGGGCTCTAGACTCAATGGTGCACAGAAAGAAGTCAAGAATGGGGGAGGTTGTTCTCTTGTTTCAATACCGAAACTCTCCGAGTGAGAGAACGATAGACTTTGTGCTAGGTCCCCATGAGAAATTGAAACAACCAGCTATTGAGAGCTGGCTGAGTGGCTAGGGAGGTCGTGCAATGGCGTCGCTAGGTCCACGACGAATTCTTCAATGTCTCGTCCCAACGGATGAGATGAGGCAACATATGTTTGGTTACGCTCATTCTCCGCTCTATTTTGTAAGCACGCCCTCTCATGATTCTTTTTCGATCTCCATTTTCTCCGTCTCACTTGTTTTAAATTTTCAACTAAACCTCCATCCTCTCTCTTTATGTCTCCTGTAATAGGCTGGGATGTAAGGATTTCGGAGGGTGTGGGTGAGTTGGATGGAGATCTTTCTGGCATCAGCGGGCGACGACTGATACGGGGTGGTATCCTTGAAATACGAATGGTTGATCCGTATCGAAGTCGGTCGTTTCAGAGTCGGGGACGCCAGTTAGGGTGAATGGCGAAATAGGTTCGGTGGTGTCGGTTTCGGGGTCCTCTTCGAGTAGGGGAGCAGTGACAACCGGGACCTCGTGTAGAGTAGCCGGTGGTTCGGCTTCAACGGTTGTACGGGTGGTCGAGATGGTGTTTGGAGGGGTAGGTTGTCTAATTATAGACGGTCGGGAAGATTCGCTTGTGGAGGATCATGTGGCATGGCTTGTACTGGCATGCAGATCCTCCGCACCGCCCGCTTCGGTTCCTCTCATAGACTGTACTCTCAACACGCCCCATCCGAGAGCCCCAGCTACCCGGACTCTGCCTCCTCTTGTCCTTGGACCCTCACGTCGCTCAGGCCTAGCTCCCTGGGGAGGTCCCTCCGGCTCGGGCTAGACCACGGGAACACCTAACGCTCGCCTACATAACACTTGGTGCTTGCGGATCTGTGTATGCCAGTATGGCTTCGGGTATAGGCATCGCTTGGGCATTGGACGGGTTGCAAATTACAAGATAGTGTAAGCTAAATTGAGGACATACCGGATGGTTCATGCGACACGGGATGTCCGGGTTCGCGTCCATGTGTTGTCGGATGGCAAGCTGAAGGAAGCGCAAATAAGGAATAAACTTGCGCTCTTTCAATCCGCCAATGGCGCATGTTGTAGGAACCATGATTGATCTGACAATCAATTAATCAATCAAGAACACAATCAAAGTATGTAATTAGAGGGAATTGATGTCAAATGCTTTGTATTCATTAACAAACAGAGAATAGATCTAGAGAGAGAGATCTCCCTGTTGGTTCCCGTTTTGTTTAAACAAGATTATCAGATCTATTAGTTCAAGTTTAAGTTTGATGCGGAAACGTATTTGAAGAACTAACAGATATGTTTGATAGATTTAGAACACAATTTAGATAAACAGTGAACAGGAAATAATATCTCAAAGTTTACTGAATATATATATATATATCAAGAACAGATTTAAGAACAGTGAGAAAGCAAAGCTTTAAAACAGATATGACTCTTAAGGTGTATAAGCTTTTGTGTTATTGTGATGTTTTTATCTCTTGATTTTCGATTAGGAAGAACTCAACATGCGTCTTCCTTATATACTACTCTAAGGGGACCATAAAGCATAAGCTACTATTCAGAACGGACGGTATGAACAGTTGGATGTGCTGTATTGCATTTAATGCAGCAGACGTCTATTATGTACTAAGCCCTATTGAATCCAATCAGAGTTTGACACGTTGAAGTTGGACAGGGCATGCTACCATGCAAGTTGATGAACAGGTTCAGAAACAGTAGCAAGATATTATAAATATCTTTGAAGTCTTTGTTGAAGACCGCAGAGGCTCTGTCAAGTGTCACAGAGGTTCTGCGGTTTGGTCCTTTGTAGAGCAGTCTTCACCAGATTCCGAGTCTTTGGTCTTCTTTGCGCGTATGACAGAGCTTCTGTAGGACGCCTCTTTATCTTCTGTAGCTTCTTGACCTTGATCTCTCGATAAGTTCGGCAGAGCCTCTGTAAGAGGCTTTCTTCACTTAGCCTATTTTTCAGTACTTCTAAATACTTCTATGATTAGGAAGATTGAAGCTAACAATCTCCCCCTAAGTAGTGAAAAATAAAAAATTGAACTTGAGTTTAGTTAGGCTAAGTTAGATAAGACAGAGGTTAAACAATACCTCGAAAGTTCTTTCATTCAGAAATATGCCAGAGGCATTTTACATTTGAGTACAATGAAAGATAGACTTTGACTTGGTTTGCAGAGATTGGAGGTTTGAGACTCAGATTTTGGCATATTCGAAATCGTTGTAGCTTCTGTTGTCTCTTCCGATTCTTCTGATCTATTTGTAGAAACTGATGCAG
Organism: Saussurea involucrata; assembly: GCA_033807775.1. Classification (NCBI taxonomy): domain Eukaryota; kingdom Viridiplantae; phylum Streptophyta; class Magnoliopsida; order Asterales; family Asteraceae; genus Saussurea; species Saussurea involucrata. The sequence goes on along the minus strand of CM066313.1, from coordinate 60,055,985 downwards.
AGTTCTCTTAGGCGGATTGTGGCATCAATCTCTCTGATGAAGGTATCTGCAGCATCTCTATGCATTTTCTCTGTATCTCTGTATTTTACAAGGCTTGCTCTGAACTTGTTCAGAGTACAAATTGCGTACTTCTGACAGTCCATGATTACAAACAGTTTAACTTCGCCTTGTGGGTTTTGAAATACTAACCCAAACCTTGGTTCTGTAATGATTGAGTTGGGCACGGCGTCCGGTGGGGAGCGATCCTCTGGTGGTCGTAAATTCAGATGTTTGAGACCAAGATCCTTTCCCAGCTGAAAATCTATCGTACTGTAGACCAGAAGCTTTTCCCTCATTGCTTTTCTCAACACTTGATAGGCTCTGGTGTTTGGCTATGTGTTGTAGTTGTCCTTTGTCCATTGCAGAAGGTCAGGTAGATCATAAAGATTGATATTTCTTAGGTCAGCATCAGCGAAGGTGGTTTCTGAATTGTTTTCTCTTCTGACTTTGTAAAGATTGTACCTGACCCTTGGATAGGTTCTTGTAAAGGAGAACCTGCAGAAGATTACCTTTTTGATCTTGTGGATTGAGAAGACGTCTGCTTTGGTTCTTGGCTTTGTCTTTGTGAAGATGTTCTCAAATTCTTCTATGATCCTTGGATCTGTCATATGATCTGTTGGGTGATTGGTCTGAAAGGTTTGTTTATAGAGGTATTTGTATACCACTTCTTCCATCTCTTCATGTGTTGGACCAGGCTGTGGTACTTGTCTTCTGAGACTCTCCATCTTTTGAACAACTTCTGCAGCTCTACCTGTTGGAGGAATGTCTGACAGAGGCTTTAATCCATATGCCCAGTCAACTTCTTCAGGCTTTGGAGTTTGAAAGGCATCAAACGCACTCTTCATCAGTTTCTCTGTAGGTTTTGGCAATGATTCCTTTTTCTTTGGTTCTTCTGTCAGTATCCCTTTGCCCTTGTCTTTGACTTTTGGTGGGGCAGAACCTGTTTCTTCTGTAGGTTTGGAGGTTGGCGCTTCTGTTGGCTTGATGGGGGTTGCCTCTTTAGGTTTTGACATTTGTGTTTTAGAGGACTTTTGAGGCGATGGTTCTGTTGGCTTGAGTTGCTCTATAACCTCTGTTGAAGGTTCTTTGGTGACTTCTTCTGTGAGCTCGGTTTCTGTTGATGAAGATTGAACATCAAATCTTCTTGCCATTTTGAAAGCTAATGTGAACTTGTGCCTTTCTTCTTCTCTCTGCGCCATTCGTTCAGTCATTGTGTTGTGCATCTTTTTCAGAACATCAGAAGCAGAGGTCGTTGCTCTTTTTGGTTTGGTGGCAATCGACTTTCTTCTTGGTATGGTTTGGGGTTTTTCTGTTGATTTTGTATTCGGGGAGGAAAGATCTTCTTTAGAGGAGGATGATAGATGTTGAGCATCTTCTCCAAACATTTTAGGGAATTCCACAGAGGTGGGTGTTTTCTCTGTGGTCTGTTGATCTGTTTCTTCCAAAATGATTACCTCAGGGGTGGTTCTTGCCTCTGTGGTTTGCTGATCAGCTTCTGGAATATTGGTTTCTTCAGGAGTTGATTCCACAGAGATGGGTGTTGTCTCTGTGGTCTGTTGATTTTGTTGTTGATCTTGGGTTTGTTCTGGAGGAGCTTGACTGATTGGTTCTGCTGCGATTGGTGGAGCTTGTATTCCTCTGCTTGTAGCTTCTCCCTTATATTCTCCCCCTCAAGATTATCTGATGGACCAGGATGGTCATCATCAGAATCATCCTGACTTTTATCAGAAGTACCCTCTGCTCTGCAAGAAGCTTTGGGTTTCTTTGGTAATTCTGCTCCTGCTGCCATCAACTTTTCACAGACATCATCACAGAGGCCAATTAGAGTCGCAAGCTCTGCTTCTGTTTTAAAACGCATTCTGCCAACACTTTTTCTGAAATCTTTGACATAGTTGGCATTTGCTGTAGTGAATGAGACGATGACTTATGTGACCTGGTTTATGACATTCTATCCGAGCTCTGTTAGCTGTGCTCTGGTCATGTAGTCTTTTAGCTGCATCATTGTCGTGTTGTGCATTGCCTCTTCTTGTACTTGTTTTAGGGCGTTCTGTAGATCTGTAGGAGTAATGCCCTTTGCTCTGTTGGATTGCGTATTTATTTGTTCAAGGAAATGTTTGACAGAGTCCTTGAACGCAGAAGTTGCGGCTGTTCTGAATTCTTGAGCAGCAGAAGTGGCTGTTGCTGTGGCAGTTATTTGAGCCAAAGACTTCATCTCTGTGATGGCGGATTTCACCTCTGTGGACAGATCGTCCATTTTGGTGTTCAAATTTCGTAAGGCCGTTGATGTTGTTTCTGCAAAAGATGTGAAAGAGCTTTGCAACTCTTTCATGGTTTGGTTCACAGAGGTGACAAGGGTTTGGAACTCATCCCTTGATACTTGTGTCCCTGGTGTAACCTCTGGAGGAACACATTCGTCTCCAGAGTGGGTCCCTGCTCCTGGGACACCTTCGTTCACCCTTGTTTGTACGATGGGGGTGGAAGGATTTCCATCTGATCTTTGAGACGAAACCTGAGTTTCAATCTCTACAGAAGTTCTGTGAAGAACAATGTCCAATCCCACTCCAGAGGTGGGTGTTAGAATGTTCTTCTGTTGACTCGGAGACTTGTCTAGAGTCTCTTCGTCTTTGTGCTCACTACTTCTCTCTGAAAGAAGTGTTGGCCCTATTTCGTGCGTGGCAGAGGAAACAAATTCCTCTGTTGGGTGTTCTAGTGTGGTCTGGGGCGATTGATCACGAACAATAGGTGAGTCTCTTTGAGGAGACTCCCTAGGAATGGATTCCCTGGTTTCTGTGGGCGCAGAAGTCGAAAGAGTGACCTCTGGCTGGATGGGTTGGGTTTGGATCGAGATGTGCTGCTCTTTTTCAATAACTCCTTCTGCAGCTAGACCTGCGGAGTTAGATGTGTGGGTTGCACTGGGAGTTGGTTTTGGTTGTGTGCCTCTATTAATCCAGGCATCTTTTCTTGTTTCTTCCTCTGTTAAGCATCCAAGCACTACTTCACTATTTATCATTTCAGCCTCTGTAGCTATCCTATGACTTGGTGCTTCTTCCCTAGCTTCTGTTGAAGTTCCTTGCTCTGTGCCTAAGAAGTCGTACATTGGATGAGAGCCGTATAATCTCATGACATGTGGATGATAGAGACCTTTTCGTATCCAGACAGCTTCTTCTTCATCTGAATCTACCTCTGAGACCTCTGTCCTTGTCTCTCTTGTTTCAAATCCATCTTCTTGTACAACTTCAACCTCTTTTCCTTTTTCTTTTTCTATTATTTTCTCAGAAGCCTCTGTTACTTCATCTCTATTCCACTCAGCTTCTGTTTGTTCTATTTCTTCTGAAGCTGGGCTTGGACTCCTTCTATGGACGTCCAATCCTTGTTGAATGAAGGGGTTCTGTAGAATAATAGGTCTCTCAGCTGTTTGATCTCTGGGTGTTTGATCATCTTCTTGCAGATGTGTGTCAATGCCAGAAATAGAGAAGTATTGTTCTTCTGGGGAGTGGTGGTCGAGTGGTTGTGCCGTCCACCCTGCTGTATTTAGGGTGTTGGCAATGTCAGGGTTTTGTAGGAAATCGTTTAAGTTTCCTTGGTGAGCAAATCGATCTGGGGATTGATAGGGTGATTGATATCCCTCTTCTGTCATTTCTACTTCTGCATCTTCTTCTTCTGCAGTTCTTTCTTCTGCGATTGCTTCTTCTGCTATGGTAACCAATTTTTCAGGTGATTTCCCATGCTTCTTTTTGGTTTTCCTCCTCTTAGGTTTTGGTGCCCTCCCTCTGTGGTTTTCGATTTTCTTTTCTTCTTCTGTTTTGGAGAAGAGGGAGGAGCAGAGGAGCCAATTTCTGTGGCATGAGGAGGTGAAGGTTGATCTTCTGCAGCGATTGTGGAGGTGCCTTCTGTAGTTTTCCTCTTCTTTGATTTTGGAGTAGAGGCAGAAGATTTCGAAGAAGACTTCTTTCCCATGAACTCTGCACGTTTGGCTAAGAAGCTAAGTTGAATAGCCATGTGTTTTCCTAGTTTCTGATCTTTTTCTTCTTGAGTGGAAAGAGGTTCTGCAATCATTGTTCCTAGGGGGACACCTAAACGCGGGGGTGTCATAGGACTCGGTTTTGGAGTTCTATGATCGCGTATATACTCTTTCTTAAGGGATTTGTTCGTGGCATAGCTCAGAAGGTTCTTTGACAAAGGTCTGCAGTGTGTGTAGCCATCTACATGATCAGTGGGGGTATTTTTGTTCATTAAGAACTATTTGGGAATTGGCCCTTCCATTGGCCAGTTCTGTATCAGCAACAGAGGTTCGAACAGTACTCCCAGTATTCTTTGGAATTGCAGAGGTGGTAGAAACTTAGGATCGTTCTCTTTGACCCTTTTGTGTTGTTCTTTATATCGATGGTGTTGATGATCTCTTGCATCATTATGGTCGCGTAATCCAGTAGGAGATCATAGTAAACCCCATACATGATGGTTAATATCTGATGTGAGCTCTGGTCAATACTTCCTATCTTCCCTGTCAGGCATCTGTTAAGAATTGAGAACAAGGTGTTCCACAGAGGTGGTAATCTGCCTCTGCGGAAGTCATTTCTCTTTCTCAGTTGGGTGTTATACCCAAGCATTTCTACGAAACGACAGATCTCGTCGTCTGTTGGTTGTTCTGCATATTTCTTCAATCCAAGAAGACCCCTTGTTGGTAGGTTGAACTCAAGTGAGAACATTGTTCTATTGAACTTGATTTCCAGATGTTCAGATTTGTCAGGTCTTGAAATGTACCCTTTGATAAGAGAATCATCTTTATCAAATCGGCAACTTTGCCAAAACTGGTTCAAATATCTAACAGGTATTTTGTTTGGGGTTCTTGAAAGTAGAGGGAAGAGGATATGATTTTCCATTATGTTTAGAAGAATGGCATGGGCTTCGCCGAAAGCAGTGGGTGAGGGGACCAAATAGCAATAGTTGGATTTGATTGGTAGTACCTTTTCGAAATGATCCTTTGCTATGAAGTTTTGAAAATGTGTGGTCGGAGCAAAGTCTTCTGAGTCGCCGAAATCTTCTAGTTCAACATTTTTGGCAAGGTGGGGGTTTTCTGAATGTTCAGAATGAGCAGGTGAATGTTCTGGTGAGTTCGCCGGAGAGAAAGCTTGAGAAGATGAAGCCATTTGAGAAGAAGAATAGGATTCTTGCAAGCTTTTGCAGGGTTTCGTCGGAGAAGAATATAGAGTTTGTAAAAAGTTTATGAGAGGGTAAGCTTGGTTTTTATAGGAGGGTAAACGGTAGAATTCGAAAGAGGAAAATATATGGCAATGGATTAAAATTTGGAATCCGTACTCAAGTTAGAACGGCGGGTTCAACTTTCCACATAAAACGTTCCATGTACGCCCAATGAAAATGGGACACGTAGGCCATGTCAGAGGATGACAGGACGTCGTGCGCGGCCCATTAATGCTAGGCGCGTAGGGTTGTTCTTAGCCACATGAGATTCACTCTCAGTAAAAGTAACCGTTATTACTACAGAAATGCCCAAGTAACAGATTGACAGAACTTCTGTGGTTTACAGAAGCTCTGTGATCTTGAAAATCTTGATGTTTATCCCTTTCTCATATATCTTATTTTTATCATGACTTCTGTGGGTTCTTCTTTAACCAAAACGTTTGTAAAGGCATTGGAGAGGATCAATAGGATTTTTTGTTAAGAATTTTTACTCGTAGAGGTTTTGTGGCTCTGTTGGAACTTGCAGAAGATCTGTGAGGGCCAGCAGAAGCTCTATGAGGGAAAAAATCTCATAACAAAAATTCTATTAAATTTTCTGATCATCCAATTTTTTATTTGTTTTAAGAGATGTTTTTCGGACATATTTGAAAGTTGGTGTCCGAGAAAACTGTTATGGAAAAAGTTTTGTTCGTGAAGGTCATGGTGTATGTATTCGGTTTCCGAGATAACATTCCAAAAGATCGATAGAGGGTTAATTTGTGATCACAGAGCATATTTCTGGCAGAACATCTGTTGAGCTCAGCAGAAGCTCTATGACCTTAAATTTCTCCTAATTCGAATTTTATGAAACTTTTTGAGCTTTTGATTTTTGAAATGTTATTCACAGTATATTTAGGACATATTTGACAATTTGTGTCCTAGAAAACTGTTTTCAAAAACCTTTTGTTCGAGAGACATACCTTTTGGTTCTTCTATTTTCGGCAGTTTTGTCTTACTTCTGTCGATGTAGATTCATCGACATTCTTCTTAGGCTTCCCCTTGAGAGATTTACCTCTGTAGATCATTTCAGGGTCCCTTTTGCTCCCCCTTGATCTAATCACCTCTGTAGATCAAGAATTTTCCTTTTGCTCCCCCTTGATCTATGCTTGGATCAAAGAATGATAAGATATCTATTGAGCGTAGGTCATGTTTACCAGAGGTTCTATAAGGGTCGTCAGAAGTTCTGAGCGGACCCACAGAAGCTCTGTGTTCCCAAGAATTATTTTTGCTTAGAGAATTTACATACAGAAATATATTAATCAAAGCAATAAGTTAAATAAATAAAAATAGAAATATATACTTATTTACAGAAGATAAAGCTATACTTACAGAGGATTTTCACATCATATTTATCATTCCTAACTTACCCACCAAGAAGTTGAATCTTTTCTCGCCTAGTGCTTTGGTAAATAAGTCAGCGAGTTGATATTTTGTGGGCACGAAATGCATTTCGATTGTACCGTATTCAACATGATGTTTCAAGAAATGGTACCTTATATCGATATGCTTGGTTTTTTAGTGTTGCACAGGATTGGCAGAGATAGCAATGGCACTTTTGGAATCACAGAAGATGGGTATCTTGAATAGGATGTGGCCGTAGTCTTTTAGCTGAGTCTTCATCCATAGAACCTGAGAACAACAGCTAGCAGCAGCAACGTATTCAGCTTCTGCAGTGGATATTGAGACACAATTCTGCTTCTTGGAGGTCCAACTGACTAGTTTACCACCTAGGAATTGACAACTCCCAGAGGTACTCTTTCTGTCGAGCATGCATCCTCCATAGTCTGAATCTGTATAAGCTTTAAGACTAAAACCAGAGTTCTGTGGATACTAGAGACCGAGATTTTTGGTCCCCTTTAGGTATCTAAAGATTCTCTTTACAGCATCATAATGTGATTTCTTAGGATTAGCTTGATAACGTACACAAAGACATGTGGCATGCATAATGTCAGGTCTGCTTGCAGTTAAGTATAACAGAGATCCAATCATGCCTCTGTAGAGAGTGCATTCTACAGAGATGCCATCTGGATCTAAGGATAACTTATTTCCAGTGGCCATTGGAGTTTTCTTTGCAGAGGTATCAGAGAGGCTATATTTGGAAAGAATGTCAGAGACATATTTGGCCTGATTTATAAAAATTCCTTCTGATGATTGTTTGACTTGGAGTCCGAGGAAGAATGTTAATTCTCCCATCATACTCATTTCAAACTCACTCTGCATGAGTTTTTCAAAACTTTTGCACTCTTCTGAATTAGTAGACCCAAAAATTATGTCGTCCACATAGATTTGTACAAGCATTATATCACTGTTTTTGCATTTATAGAATAAGGTAGTATCTGTTGTACCTCTGTTGTAGCCATTGACTAGAAGAAAGGTAGAAAGTCGTTCGTACCATGCTTTTGGAGCATGTTTCAGTCCGTACAGAGCTTTTTCAAGGTAGTATACATGCATTGGGAACTTTGAGCTTTCAAACCCTGGAGGCTGATTTACGTAAACCTCTTCTTGGATTTCACCGTTGAGAAAGGCTGATTTTACGTCCATCTGATAAACTTTAAATCCTCTGTGGGCTGCGAAGGCTAAGAATATTCTTATTGCTTCGAGTCGTGCAACAGGGGCAAAAGTCTCATCGTAATCTATGCCTTCTTCTTGTCTGTATCCCTTTGCCACTAGTCGTGCTTTGTTTCTGATGACCACTCCATCTTCATCCTTCTTATTTCTGTAGACCCACTTAGTCCCAATGGCCTGTTTCCCTCGTGGCAGAGGTACTAAAGTCCATATCTGTTACGCTCAAACTGCATAAGTTCTTCTTGCATGGCGTCTACCCAGTTTGGGTCATCTAGGGCTTCAGAAATCTTCTTTGGTTCTATCACACTAATAAAATTTGTAAAGAAACAAAAATTAGCAGTGGCAGACCTGGTTTTTACTGAGTCAGAAGGTTCTCCAATTATTTGGCTTGGAGGATGGCTTTTTGTCCATTGAGATGTGCATGGAAGATGGTCATCAATGTCATCGAACCTTTCTTCAGAGGCTTCTTGTGGATCTTCTTCTTGTGTAGCCTCTGTCGTTCTTCGTGCCTTGGTAGTTGATCCTATCGTTTGTGGAATGATTGGTATGAGTGGTGGTGGAGTTTGTTCCTCTGAGGACGTATAGTCTTGGTCCTCAATTTCCTCTGTAATTGATTCTTCTGTGGTTTGTGGAGTTTGTTTTTCAGCAGCTTCTTTGGTCGTTTTTCTTGATGTTTCATCTTCTGCATTTTCTTCTTCGACATTTGCATCTGTAGTATTTATAGAAGAAGATGAAGCATTATTTGGACCAGTTAGAGTCATACCTGTAGGATTTTGTCTGACAGAGGATGGTTCTTCAGAAACTCTGATGGTTCCAACAGAAGGATCAATGTCATCGTGGAACATCTCTAAAAATAGAAGATCCAAGTCTTCTTTTGTTCGTGAGATGTCAGAGGATTTCCCTTTAATTCCGAGTTCTGAACTGATTTGCTCAGAAGTCTTTTGTAATGAATCATCAAAAGAAACATTAATGCTTTCTACAATCTTGCGAGACTTTGTAAGAAATGTTCTGTAGGCTTTGGAAGTGGCAGAGTATCCAATGAATTTGCCTTCATCAGCTTTTACCTCAAACTTTCCTCTTGAATCTATGTCGTTTAAAACAAAGCATTTGCATCCGAACACATGGAAAAATTTGATGTTTGCCCGTCTTTTGTTAAGCAATTCGTAAGGCGTCTTGAGGTGTCTTTTCACTATGGTTGAACGATTTTGTGTATAACACGCGGTAGAAATCGCTTCTGCCCAAAAGTTCATTGGTAATCTGCATGCTGATAGCATAGTTCTTGCGGCCTCCACAAGTGTTCGATTCTTTCTTTCGACTACACCGTTCTGTTCTGGAGTGCGAGCGGCAGAGAAGTTCTGTGATATTCCTTCTGTAGAAAGATAGGCTTCAATGACACAGTTTTTAAATTCTGTGCCATTGTCACTTCTTAACTTCTGTATTCTGCATTCATAAAGAACTTGGATTCTTTTCATTAGATTTATCAATATAATTGGAACATCTAATTTCTTTCTAATAAATTCAACCCATGTGAAACGTGAATACTCATCAATTAGGACAAGTATGTATTTCTTGCCACCTAGGCTCTGTATGGCAATGGGACCGCAGAGGTCGACATGAAGCATGTACAGAGGCCTAGTGCAAGACACGTCTGTTTTGCCTTTGTGGGAAGCCCTTATGTGTTTTCCCATTTCACAGGCCGAACATAAGTGATCCTTATTGAATTTAACATTTGGCAAACCTTTAACTAGATCGAGTTTTACTAGTTTATCCAAGGTGTGAAAGTTTAAGTGACAGAACCTGTTGTGCCATAACCAAGATTCTTCACTTTTGCAGGCTACTAGGCAAACTTTGTCCTTGGATTTTGAATTAAAATTCATTAGGTACAAATCACCTCTTCTTTCAGCTCGCAGAAGTTCCATTCCTGTGTTTTCACTTTGTAGAGAGCAGAAAGTTCTTTTAAATAACACATCGAATCCTGTATCACATAGTTGACTTACACTGAGTAGGTTGTGTTTGAGGCCATTCACATATGCAACTTTGTATACAGAGACATTTTCTTTCTTTATGACTCCATAGCCTTTGATGTGTCCCTTCTTGTTGTCTCCAAAAGGTTCAGATCCACCATCGTGTGTTTCTTTGTACGTGGATAGTAATCTTCTGTCGCCAGTCATGTGCCTTGAGCATCTGGAGTCAAGATACCAAATTGGCACATGTTGCTTCTGTAAGACAATCACAGAGACTTAGGTACCCATATTGTCACACCCCGCAAAAGAGGAAACACGAGGTATAACAGCGTAGGGTTTGATTCAAAAGGTAACAGACAACACCAATCACAACATTTAATACAGTAGGTCAAAATATTACATTACAACGTCTTAAATAAATTGTTCCAAAAAGAAGACGTCGGATACAGAAAATAACAATAGAAGTTTTAATGTCCTTGATGTTGATGTCATCACGCAAAATGCACCCTACATACCTTCACTTACTTATTAACACCTGAAAAGCATGATAAAAAGGAAAAGGGTCAACTACGAAGTTGGTGAGTTCACAGGTTTTCGTATGCACTAAAAATAAATTTGTATGCAGAAATTGTTATTGTGAAACGTTTGTTCACACGAAGTTTACGTAACCAGTTGTTCAAGTATTTGCATGAGGTATAAAGTATACAATGATGTCATCGCATTGAGCCACTACCAAACCTTCCGACAAACCAACGCCCCTTAAATTATTCACGTCCTACCTTAGCGGTGAAATAATTCCACATGGGTAAGACCATTGTTGTTACTGGTAAAGTGCACTTCTAGCTCGTCAGCTTAAAGTGGGGTTGTCAATCCAAATAGCGTTACCCACAAATACCAATGGCTCATATGGAGTTAATAAGTAGTGTCTGACAAGTGGGGACTTTTTCATTTAAAACTCAAGCACATCAGAAAGTATACATACCTTAGTGCACAAACAATTAAATTTAAGGTTCAACATTTCATAGCATAATTCAATCAATTTGAAATTCAATATCATGCTTTTCACCCCAAATTGTAACAAAAGAGTAAAAAGGGGCTGTGAAAACTCACGATGTTCAGCAAGGATTTCCAAGTGTTGCCGCACGGTTGTCCAAATGCCCGGTTCTAGGTCCTTCCTATGGAGTGAAACACATTATCAGCTTCGGCTAACTCTTATGGCTAAAGCGTTGCTTAGCCCATCATGTCTTATTAAATGCCTTAGTGTTAGTTATTAAGTTTAAGTATTATTTTTCGTCGATGATTTCTAGTAATTTATTGGTTTTAAACGGCTTGTAGGATTTTATTGTTACATAATAAAATTTATAGGTTATAAGTAGTATTTAATCCATTTTACCACGTTTTATATTTTCTTCATGACGAATACTTTCATTAATTACATATGTAATTGTATTTCTCATTTACCTTGTGATTTAAAATGTTCAGTTTGTTATAAATCTATTATTTGTTAGGGTATTATTCATATCTTCATATACATGTATATATAGTTTTTATTTATGGTTTTGACAATTTCTACAATTTATAAGCTTTTTATCTTTTAATAACTCTACAAATCCCTTTTTCTTTTAAATTAGTATTTTACTTATCTGATGGCAGAATATTAAGTCCACTTATGGTCATTTTTTAAATATCTTCTGGAATTCTTTATTGGTCCAACTTTGTATATGTATCAATTTAATGTCTTAGGGAACTGTTGACATAAATATCATCATTTTTAGAGGTGGTTAACTATTTTAATCATTACACTTAAGTTTAAGTGTCACAGTTACCAAAGCAGTCTGCACCATCTTTTTATAAAGTCCATTTGGAGGGTCAATTCTCAACATTTTTCAGCGATTCAAAATGGGTTTTAATCTTAACTCATAAAAGTATCTTCCAGAAAAATTTCATCATTTTTAGTTACATATTGAGGGAGATATGACGATTTTAAAGTAGACCTTCCATTCTGCCAGATTCTGATTTCTTGCACACTAGTCTTGGTTTGAGTGTTTGAGACCTCGAATCTTAATATTTTTGAGTGAAACCAATTTTGTTCGAATTAGAACTCATTAAAATAATTTCCAGAAGAAAAATCAAGAATTTTAGTTGAATCTTATGAGACTTATCACTGATTAAAGTAGAGAGTTTTCTCTGTCAGATTGTCTTTGCACACTTAATTTGATATGAGTAGATGAAGGGTCAAATCTTCGAGTTTTTAAAACAGATATGACTCTTAAGGTGTATAAGCTTTTGTGTTCTTGTGATGTTTTTATCTCTTGATTTTCGATTAGGAAGAACTCAACATGAGTCTTCCTTATATAGTACTCTAAGGGGACCATAAAGCATAAGCTACTATTCAGAACGGACGGTATGAACAGTTGGACGTGCTGTATTGCATTTAATGCAGCAAACGTATATTATGTACTAAGCCCTATTGAATCCAATCAGAGTTTGACACGTTGAAGTTGGACAGGGCATGCTACCATGCAAGTTGATGACTAGGTTCAGAAACAGTAGCAAGATATTATAAATATCTTTGAAGTCTTTGTTGAAGACCGCAGAGGCTCTGTGAAGTGTCACAGAGGTTCTGCGGTTTGGTCCTTTATAGAGCAGTCTTCACCGGATTCCGAGTCTTTGGTCTTCTTTGTGCGTATGACAGAGCTTCTGTAGGACGCCTCTTTAGCTTCTGTAGCTTCTTGACCTTGATCTCTCGGTAAGTTCGGCAGAGCCTCTATAAGAGGCTTTCTTCACTTAGCCTATTTTTCACTACTTCTAAATACTTCTATGATTAGGAAGATTGAAGCTAACACTCCCAAAGATTACAAAGTGAATACAAAAGCTATACGAAAGTTTCCCAAAAGTTAGTTAGCTTACAGTTGCTAACTTCTATATATACAGTAACGGAAATGCTATAGCTACAATACACTTACAATACAAACCACTAGAACAAAGACACGTGCTTTAATATGTAACTGAATTATAGAGAAAATATCTAATACATAAGTTCTGAACCACATGTTCAGAACTTCTGAACATTCTTCTGATAAAGCATATTCAGACTATTAACACTTGAGCACATGACATTTTCTTCTTCTTCAGAACTTCTGAGTTCTCCTTCTCAGAAGTCTGAGTCTTCTCTTCAGATCTGAACACTTGGCATCTTAACAAATACTTTCCATTCAAAACTTCTGAGTCTTCTTTCTCAGAAGTCCGAGTCTTCTATTGAGACTTCAACACTTAGGTTTTTGACAAACTTCAGATCTAACAATGTCCCCCTTTTGTCAAACAACCTTGTACTTGTCAACATTGTCTTCTCTCAAAACTTTAACAATCTTTAACAAAATCAAATTTCTCAGGGCTAATCTTCTGTCGATCTTCTCAATTATTTCCTTTATTTCTTTGACCTTATCTCCCTTTGCCAGCTTTCATTCCATATTGCTCTTTATAAATCTAAGTGTTCCAGAGCTATATTTGGCAACTTTAGAAGCTCTGAAGAACATCTTTTCACTGTGAGAATTAGCCATAATAACTCCCAATTATGGCCTTGTACATATATATCCTTTCTTCAAAAAATTCAGTTGCTCATGATCAGTGTTTGGCCTTGACAGATAGACAACTGGTCTTCTAACAGACAAGGCAATCTGAAAATCACTGTAAGCAGCCAATCTCAATGTATGGAACATCCCTTCCTTTATAGCAACCAAATCTCCTCTTTCTTTCTTATACTTGCTATCTCCTTTGTTTCCCAGAAAACTATACAAGCTATAGAAGTCAAATACAGAAATCTTTCCAAAATCAGCTTCTGAGAAATAATACACTTTGCCATCTTCTCTCAGCACTTCAAATCCATAGTAGTCATTTTTCATGAACTTCTTTAAACATATTTCTCTGAGGCCAGTGATCATAGACTCAGAATACACAGACTCTCTTCTCTTTCCTATGCATCTGATCCTTTCTACATAAAACCTCTGAGAATCTTGAGGCATATCAAGCAATACATCTGTATACTGAATAACTCTGTATTCAAAGAAGTTTGGTAGGTCAAATTCTAAGAACAATGCATTCACATCAATTGGCACTTGTTCTGAAACAGCTTCTAAAGCCTCAGGGTTATGTTCAACATCCTGCATTTGAACATCTTCTTGAACATTACCAACTTCTGGAATGATTTCTTCAGCAAAATCTTCAAAGACACCATTAACTTCATATTCAGAAGGAAATACAAAGTCAATGTGAAGAATTTTCTTGGGATTAACTTCTGATAACAACAAATCACTGCACTTTCTGATCTTTGTTATGAGTTCCAGTCTTTCCTTTATTTGTTTTATACACTTTTCCTCCAATATTGCTTTATCATCTTTAGCAATTACTTCCATATCTATCAACATCCATTTCAATGTAGCATCACTATACTTCACAATATCATTTAATTTGAAGAACATAGGCTTTTCAGAGACTAGATAGATAAAGCCTTCATTTCCAAATCCTTCATTTACAAAACCATGAATGTAGATTCCATATTTTGGCTTTCTGATTAGGTAGCTCAGATTGCTTTTGACCTTTCTTGATTCAATTGCCAGCTGAAAATCATATAAGTGCAGATTTCTGACATAGATTCCCAAGATTCTTCAACATTCAAGCTCAACCCAAGTCTCTTCAGTACTTGCAAAGAATTTTACCAAGAAAATCTAATCATCCAAGAACAACCTGTGAAAATCAAAGCTAGTAATATTCACTTTCTAGTTTCCTTCTTTCAGAACTTCCATGCTGACATATTTGAGATCAACAAACTCTTCTATCTGAAACTCCAGAACTTTCACAATCCTTTTCTTTACAAACAACCTTTCATCTTGTTTTCTGAACCTGTTAGAAGCTTCAAGATAGACCATTTTCATTTTCTGATCCATAAACCCATCAATGAAGTGCTCAACCTCAACATATTCATTTTCTTTGCAGTATAAAAGCTCATAGTTGTCTCCAGGAAAGATATCACAGAAGTAGTTCCTGGCCAGTGGAAAATCATCTTGTTCCATAATGAAATCACAGATTGGTTCTTCCAGCATAGGTATTTCAACTCTTGGAATGATAATTGGGTTTCTGTACTTATATTATAGAGGCATAAAGAAATTTGCAACTTTTTCATATTCTTCTTCACAACTTGATAATTCATCAAAATAATGCTTTTCAAATTCTTCTTCAAACTTTGACGAAAACTCAACTTTTCCTGTACTTGGTTCTATGCTTTTCAAATGCTTTTCAATTTCTTCTTCATAAAGATGCACTTTGTAAAGAGGCTTTTAAAATGTGCACCTCCCCAGGTCTTCCATCCAATCCTTAACATCCAATATTAGGTATGTCTATGGAAGTTGTGACATGAAAACGAATTCCCTGTGATGTGCTAGTGTATAAAAAAAATTCACGCTCAAATAGGATATTGCTGTGTAATCCTGACTCAATGTGATCAATTGAAAGTTGGGATTGATTGCCAAACTCCAAATGAGTATGCAAAGGTTCCCCTGAATGAAATGAAACATTAGTGTGTGGAATTTCTACTGAGTGGGTGTAGATGGGTATTTCAAAGTCTACCATGGGCTTAGTGGTATTTTCAATATCAGTCACCAAGAATTGTGAACCAATAGCAGACGTGGGTTCCCGGTTTAGATCATCTAGTATAGAGTTATCTCTATTTTCAAACTCTGGTGACATTCTCTCATACTCACCAACCTCTGTCTGTTTTTCAATCTCATCTCTAACCAAGCTCTCTGAATTTTCCCTCTCAACACTCTATGTCTGTTCTCCCACTTGAACAAACTCCCCCTCTCTTTCTACATTAGACCCCTCACCTCCCCTCTCTAGGTTTTCCTCATGGGTAGGGACCTGAGGTTGTTCAAGTCCCATAGAGGTGCAATAAGCTTTTAATATATCACTATCCCTTGGAATATATGACCTAAGAGCTTTTGTCAATGTTTTATGAGCAGGAAAATTAACAAGCTTTAGAGATGAAGTCATTGTACCCATATAGAAGACTGGCCCCGGTTCCTCATCTACTCTTCTTGGAATTTGAGGATTTTGCTTCAGTGCATACCATATAACCATTTGTCAGTATCTCTGATATGGAATGTAAGTCAGAGGCTTGTCTCTTGTTGCTCCCCTCAGTGCTTTCTGATTTCTTTCAAATGTATTCTTCATATCTTCCCACAAGATAGAAGCATAGTTGTAATGCCTATTCTTCACCAATCCATGAAATATTTGCATTATCTGTCTTGATCCTTGATCTGGTGAACTTTGTTTTCCAGCCAAGTACTTGTTGACAATTGTAAAGAAACATGCACAAATTTGAGGCAACTTGTTCCTTCTGAATGAACTGAGATTTTTCAAATCCTCACAATAACCCAATCTTTTGAAATCAGCAACCATCTCCTCTGAAGTAGGTTCTTCATCAAAATCAGACCTTCCCTCCAAGTCATATTTTTCTGGCAATCTTAACATGATCCTTAGAAATCTAATGTTCAGAGTTAATGAAACTCCCCTTACATTTGATATAAACTCATTACCCTGCAACTCTAAATGTTTCCACCATTGTTGAATGTATTGCACATGTACTGTTTTCTTCAATGTAAACCATTTCTTAAAGGGATGCTATTTCAATAACTCTATGATTATTCTATGCTCTTCCTTAAATTTTATTTCATCAAGTGACAAAACACAGTTATTCTCCTAAATATCCAACCATTCCTCTTCAGGTACTAACCTCTCCAATGAAATAGGTCTAGAAGACATTGCATACCTTACTGCACTCGGATGATGTTCAATGTTCGCATTACCCTGTTCTGCATCACCCTCAGACTCAGCCATTTGCACATCATCCACATTCTCTTCAACAACCTGATTTTCTAAAACATTTCCTACAATAGCTTCTTCTTCTGCAACTATTCTTTCAGGCATCATGACCTCATTGTCTGAATCCGAAGAAGATTCCATTAACGTTTTTGCAGTGTGTAATGATCGAGTAGGAGTTTTTCTTGATGTTGACATGATTGAAGTATAGGAGTTTGAAAGAATACAGATTCGAAGAACTCAAGAGTTTTGCGTATCTCACCTATCACTCATAGAATTTGAATGAATTTGAAAGAGGGATTTTAAGGTCTATTTAAAATCCATGAAGCTGAAGAATTTAAACGATTAATCAATGCTCTTTGATAGAATGAAACCGTAACAAACACCGTGTAATACCACCAAAAGGTTTTAATTGAAACGTGGTATTATCAAAAGAATAAAAAGCTGACACGTGTATTTTGATAGAAATCAACACAAGTTAAAGTTCTGAATAACACGTTCAGAATTCTGAGATTGCATATTCAGAAGTTCTGAGTATACAATTTAGAAGAATTTCCTTGTTACAAAACTCATTTTAAAAAATCAACTTCTGATGATATAAATCTTTTAAGCAAACATAAGTAGTTTGAACAGATAAAATTGTTTTGTCATCAAAAGTCTGTCCCTCTTTATATGATTTGACCTTGTAAACCGTTTTAAGGATTCAGAAGTAGTTTGAACAAGTCAAAAAAAATTATCATTAAAAGCTTGTCCCTCTTAAAATGATTTGAGATGAGAACAGAATACAAACCTTGCAATTAGCACATAATGATTTTTGGAAAATATCAATGCTCCCCCTTGACTAAAGCATCCACTCAAACACATATTAGAAGTAAATGAATCCTATAAAAAAATAAAACTGAAAAGACTTAATAACTGATTGAAACACTTGTAATTTTCAGAAATGAGTATGTTCTGAAAGGTGTATTCAGAAGATCTGATTAACCTTTCCAGAAGAAAACAAATTAAGTCAGATTTCTGAAGTATTGTCTCAAAAGTTCTGAACTCAAGACTCAGAACATCTGAGAAAGAGAGTCAGAATTTTGAGAACACTACTAAGAAAATCTTACTTAGAAAAAAAAATTTATTTCTGAAAAATAACAAATATAATCAATTAGTCAGATTAAGCATTCCAATTTTGCATATGAGAAAATTGAACCTTTTGTGATCAAGAGGCTTTGTGAACAAGTCAGCCAATTGATACTTAGTGTGCACAAAATGCATTTCTATAGTTCCCTTTTCAACATAATCCTTAATGAAATGATACCTTACATCGATATGTTTTGTCTTTGAGTGTTGAACAGGATTCTGAGTTATGGCAATGGCACTTTCTGAATCACAGTAAATGGGAATTTTATTTAACTGACACCCATAATCCATGAGTTGTGTTTTCATCCATAAAGTTTGAGAACAGCAAGCAGCAGCAGCTACATATTTTGCTTCAGCAGTGGATGTGGACACATAATTTTGCTTCTTTGAAGCCCAACTCACTATCTTATCTCCCAAAAAGTGACATGCTCCTGAAGTACTTTTCCTGTCCATTCTGCTTCCAGCATGATCTGCATCAGTAAAAGCAGTTAGTTTAAGGTCAGTTTCTTTTGGATACCAAAGGCCCAATTCAGGTGAACCTTTGAGATATCTTAAGATTCTTTTAACAACCAATAAATGAGATTCCTTGGGATTTGATTGAAATCTAGCACAGAAACATGTAGCAAACATGATATCTGGCCTACTTGCAGTCAGATAAAGTAGAGAACCAATCATGCCCCTATAAACCTTGTTATCTACTGAAACTCCAGAGAGATCAGCATCTAACTTCATATTATTAGCCATTGGGGTTCTCATAGCAGTACAATCAGATATCTTAAACTTTTTCAAAATATCTCTTACATATTTTCCTTGATTAATGAAAATCCCATTTGGTAATTGTTTCACTTGAAGACCAAGGAAGAAATTTAATTCTCCCATCATGCTCATTTCAAATTTGGATTTCATGATGTCTGAAAATTCTTCACATAATTCTGCACTTGTAGATCCAAATATGATATCATCTACATATATCTGAATTAAGATTAACTCATCACCTTCCTTCTTTAAGAATAAACTTGTATCAATTTTACGTTTCTTGAAGCCAGATTCTAACAAATATTGAGTTAGAGTGTCATACCAGCCTCTTGTTGCTTGTTTCAGACCATACAATGCTTTATCTAAAACATACACATGATCTGGATACTCAGGATCAACAAATCCTTCTGGTTGATAGACATAAACTTCTTCATTGAGTATACCATTTAAAAATGCTGATTTGATATCCATTTGGTACACTTTGAAGTTCTTATATGCAGCATATGCCAAGAATATTCTGATTGCCTCAATTATTGCAACTGGTGCAATGTCTCATCATAATCAATTCCTTCTTGTTGTGAGTATCCCTTTGCAACCAACCTAGCCTTATTTCTAACCACAACACCTGCCTCATCTTTCTTGTTTCTGAACACCCATTTTGTTCTAATAATTGATTTTCCTTCAGGCCTTGGAATCAGTTTCCAAACTTTGTTTCTTGTAAATTGTAGCAACTCAACTTGCATTGCTAAAATCTAGTCTGGATCCTCTAGGTCTTCAATGGATTTCTTAGGTTCAATCATACTTAGGAATCCTGCAAACATTGCCTCATTTACTGTTGCTGATATAGTTTGCACTCCAACTGATGAATCTCCTATCATCTGATGAATAGGATGGTCTTTTATCCATTTATTTGAACTTGGAAGCACATCAATATCTGAAAGATTATTGTCTGTATCATTCTCATCCATAACATCTTGTAATTCTAAACTTCCTCTTTGCTCTGAGAATTGTTGAGGTGTAGCATCTAAGTCCAAAGTCTGAGTTGTAGAGTCAGAATTCTGAATAGCTTGATCAGAATTCTAAGTACCTTGTTCAGAATTCTAAGTACCTTGTTCAGAATTCTGAGTTCCTTGATCAGAATTCTGAACCCCTTGATCAGAATTCTGAGTACCTGACTCAGATAATTCACCACTTGTATTTATCAAAATTGGAAATTCTTCAAATGGACCAGAATTAGAAATTACAGTTGTTGCTTGGACCTCTGAGCTTTTACCTTTCATCTCTTGAATCATTTTAGGATTTACATAATCTGCATAAGATTCAGAGGTTATTTCCAGAAAAGCATCCTTAAACAATAAATTGAGTTCTGAACAGCTAGGAATAGAATCTGATTCAGAAGTCGTTGTTTTTGTCTTATTCTGATTGAGTTCTGAACTGTCTTGATCAGAAATCTTTGCCTTTGACTCATCAAATGTAACATTGATGCTTTCCATAATTCTCTTGGTTCTTTTGTTGTAGATTCTGAATTCTTTGGAAGTTAATGAGTAACCAACAAAGTATCCTTCATCTGCTTTCTTGTCAAATTTGCCAAGATTTTCTCTATCTTTGAGAACATAACATCTGCATCCAAAGACATGAAAAAAATTTATCAGTGGCTTTCTGTTATTAATCAATTCATATGCAGTTTTATTTAGTCTTTTATTAATCAAAGTCCTATTCTGAGAAAAACAAGCAGTGGCAATTGCTTCAGCCCATAAGAAAGTTGGAAGATTGGAGTATGCCAACATGGTTCTAGCAGCTTCAACTAATGTTCTGTTCTTTCTTTCAACAACTCCATTTTGTTGAGGACTTTTGACAGTAGAAACGTGATGAGAGATTCCAGTGCTTTGTAGAAAGTTCTGAAGAGTCTCATTTCTGAATTCGGTTCCACTATCACTCCTGATCTTCTGAACTGGAAGTGGCAAAAACACTTGAATTCTTTTGATGTAGTTAATCAATACTTCTGCAGCATCAGATTTTGATCTTAAGAATTCAACCCATGTATATCTGGAATACTCATCAACAATAACAAGCATGTACTTCTTCCCACCCATTGACTGAACTACTATAGGACCACACAAGTCTATGTGTATCATCTCCAATGGTGATTTGCATGAAGAATCCATTTTCAGCTTATGAGAACTTTTCTTCATTTTGCCCATCTCACATGCTGAACACAAAGAATCCTTTTCAAACTTGACCTTTGGTAGTCCTTTAACCAAATGTTTGCCAACTAGATTACTCAACTCCTTAAAGTTCAAGTGAGAACATCTTATGTGCCATAGCCAACATTCATTTGCAGTTGCATTTGATAGTAGACATACTGGAGTTAATGCTTCAATTTTGTAAAAATTGACCACAAATAAATCCATGTGTCTTTTAGCCAAAACACCTTTATTCCCTTCTCACTCAGAATTAAGCATCCTGTTATACTGAACTTGATCTCACAAAGACTGTCTAAGAACTGACTAATACTGAACAGATTATGTTGCAATCTGTTAGAGCATTATTGTATTCAAGATTTATTGTAAAGTCTTGTAATGGTCAAACATTGTAAAGTCAAAGTCAAAGTTGTTTAGTTAGAAAGTCAATGTAATTAGAAATACCCGTGTTGTAATTCATAGGTATAAATAGGTTTAGTTTGCTTAGTTGTTAAGCAAGTCTAAAAAAAAGTGATTAGTAAGAGTTCATAATTGTAATATCAAGTGAGAGTTTCTAGAGAGAGAATCTAGAGAGAGAAAGTGCTTAATTCTTATGTAATATCTAGATTCTTGAAGATCAATGGAAGAATTCATGATTACCTAATAGATCTGGTGTTTACAATTGGTATCAAAGCTTTGGGAGATCGAATTATGTGCAAAATTCGTCCAAATTCATGAAGATTTGAAGAAAATTTGAAGATTTTTGAAGAAATCCACCATTTTTGAAGAACTTGAAGAACACAAATGGGTTATGCAATTTTTGTATGTTTTTGTGTTTGATTTTGATTGCAAATTGTTTCTCCATCATTATAAACAAGATTTGCATCATCAATTTCGCAAAAACACATCAAGAATTGATCAATTTGAAGATTTTTTAAAATTTTGTGTTCTTGAGAAAAAGTGGGCTATGAAAAACTTTGGAGTTTGATTTTGCAATTTGTTGTTGTTTTGATCTATTTCTGTGCAAAATCATTTCCAAAATGTGTTTTTAGACATGTTTCAATCAAAAATTTCAAGTTTTAATCCATAAAAATCATTTTTGAAATTTTTGGGTTGATAATGTTCTTGAGGTGTTCTTGAACAAAAGTGTTCAAATCTGAATTTTTGATCCAAAATTCTTGTTGAATTGTTGTCAAAAAGTGTTTGTGGTGTATTTTGATTCATAATTCAAGAATTTAAATTGTTTGTTGAGTTTGTTTTTCTGCAGCTACGTGTGGAAAATAAAGCCTTTGTATATGGGCTTGTGCTTAGGCAGTGTAACAAGTGAGGAAGACTATAAATAGTACTTGTTATGTAGTTTGTAACTAACAGTTTCATAATCAAAGAGGTAGATTCTAAACACTCTTGTGTTCTCTCTAGATTAGTTTACTTTTCTATAATAAAGTGTTCTTCCTCTTCTTGTTACTTAATTCTTGGATTGTTGAAGATCATGGACTAACATGTGGTATCAGAGCCAAATCGACGAATTTCTCATCGATACGATCATCGGATCTCGAAAATTCAAGTGATTTTAGCCCATTTTTGCACTGATTTCGGATCCTTATAGCTGTTTGTTCGAAAAAGGTCGAACTCATTGTTTTTGGATCAAAACTCTATCAAATCGATCGAATTAGATCTTGTAATCAACTATAAATCTGTGCATCTTCATCTTGCGAATCTGTCTGTGCAAGAATCACTGAAATTGGTCAAGAATTGAAGAAGTTATGATGATTTTAGTGATTTTCGGATGTTGTTGCATGGTTTTGGATCATTCATCATGGTTTCGGATCACTCATAGATGGTTTCAGATCATTCAGGTTGGTTTCGGATGCTACTGTTGGTTTCTGATCATTCATCAATGGATTCGAATTGTTCAATATTGATGGTTTCGGATCATGTGAAGTCTGAAATGTTGTTGAATTTGGTTACCTTAGTTCTGAGAGTCTCGGAATGTGCTTACACCTAAAAGTTCAACAATGTGGATGATTTCTCATCCTTGTGATCCAAATTCCAGTGGTTTCGGATTCCATTTATTCCGAATTGGCATGGTTTTGCACTTGCCTTGGTACGAATTCTCTTGGTTTCGTATCCTTATGATCCGATTTCTATTTGGTTTCACATCCAACTTGATCTGACTTCTATTGGTTTCGCATTCAACATGATACGAATCCGTGGTTTCGTATCCTTATTGTTCCGAATTCTGGTGGTTTCGAACCCTTCTTGTTCCAAATCCATGGTTGCGTATCCTTCTTGATCCGGATTCTTATGGTTTCGCATCCAACTACATCCGAATTCATGGTTTCGCATCTGCCTTGATACGAATCCCCATGGTTTCGCATCCAACTACATCCGAATTCATGGTTTCGCATCCTTCTTGCTCAGAACTCAGATGGTTTCGCATCAGCCTACATCCGAATTCATGGTTTCGGATCCTTTTAGCGGAACCCCCGTGCTAAGTCTCAGGAGGGGGACATTGTTCATGGATTTTAGCATAAAGCGTGTGTAACATAATTCTCATATTCAGTTTGCCACATACTTTTAGCAATTGTCCAAATTTAAAAGAGCTCAAGTCTTTCAAGATTTTCAGAAAGTGAGTGCTGGAATTCAATTTTTGATTGGAAGAGACGCTTGAGTATTTGCAATCATTATTCTGAAGTTTTGTTGACGATGCTAGACCTTTGAGTGCTCTTAATCATTCTTCTGACCTGATCAATCAGAATTGTGAGTGCTTGCAATCATTGTTCTGGTGCTTTGGTTGTGATTCAGACTCTTGAGTGCTTATAATCATCCAGCTATTTCTTGAAGATTGAAGTTCTGGATTCTCTTCATTCATTAGTTTGAAGTATTTTGAAGATGAGCATTTCTCTACAGTTGCTGAACAATGTTATTTGCTTGGGTCGTCTCATCCCTACCGAGTAGCGTGTGGTTTTTATCGTTCCTCCATCGAGCAAATTCTGACCAAGCTCTTAAGCCGCTATAATTGATCAGGACATATTTGAATTATTTCTAGAGTTGATGTGGGACTCTGACTAAATGCATTCAGAACTCATAGTTCTGACTCTGTGCATTCAAAGCTCTACGTCATTGATTTTAAAATTCTGACTAAATGCATTCAGAATTCACAGTTCTGACTATGTGCATTCAGAATTATGATCGTATGTATTCAGAATTCAAATCAAGAGTGACCAGATTTAAACTTGGTTTATCAAAGAGCAACTTTCAAGGGGTAGCCGAGCCTACATTTGAAGATTGCACTGCCAAAGTTGATCATGATTGATCTGAATTATCTTTAAGTCGATTCAGAACTCTGACTAAATGCATTCAGAATTCTATGTTCTGACTAAGTGCATTCAAAGTTCTATGTCCTTGATTTTAACATTCTGACTAAGTGCATTCAGAATTCAATGTTCTGACTAAGTGCATTCAGGATTGTGATCTTATATATTCAGGATTCAGATCGAGTGTGATCTTATATATTCAGGATTGTTCTGTTAAATCTTGTTAGTTTAGTTAATTTTTCCTTTCATTTTAGTCCTTTTTAGGTTAAGTGTCAGTCAGTTAGGTTAGAGTCATTTTAACTAACGATTTTGTTAGTTTTCTAACATTTTTTGTCCTTTCATTAGTGTTTTAGTTAAGGTTGTTAATATATTTTAGGTTTTGGTAGATTTGGTCCCTGTAGTTTATAGTTTAGGTTTTTTACAGATTTGGTCCTTATAGTTTATAAGTTTAGATATTTTCATTTTTAGTCCCTAAAGTTGTTAAATTTTTTAAAATTTTAGAATTTTATTTCTTGTTTTTGTTGAGTCTTAGTATTTTTCACTTTTAGTCC
This sequence comes from Saussurea involucrata, assembly GCA_033807775.1. Classification (NCBI taxonomy): domain Eukaryota; kingdom Viridiplantae; phylum Streptophyta; class Magnoliopsida; order Asterales; family Asteraceae; genus Saussurea; species Saussurea involucrata. Next base: position 60,031,374 of record CM066313.1, on the reverse strand, counting down.
TTATTTTTCGTATTAGTTTTATTTTTATCGGTTTTAGTCCCCATATTTTGTATTTTTGACATTTTTAGTCATTTTTGTGTCGAATTTTTGTCATTTTACCTGCTTTTATTCGTAACTGACATATTTTTCTCTTATTTTGCAGGTTTATCAATTAAAGTCCAACATTTCCGCGCAAATTTTTCAGAATTAATTTTTGGAAGACAAATTTATAATTTGTTTTTCAAATCTTATTTTTGAAATTTTTTCTTGACTATAAATGTGTTTTTCCTGATTTTTAAGAGTGTGCACATAATTCTAACTTCTAAGCGAAGTTTCTTTTGACGATCACTCTATTAGATTGTATTTTTCATCTAATTTTTTTTGTGTTTCTTTTCAGAATTTTTATCAAGATGTATCATACAGAGGAAAAAGTCACTCCAAACAACAAGGTGTCAGCACCTGAAGCAAAAGTTGAATCATAATATTCTTCCGACGAATGTCTTGATAGTATACGTTCATATTTGGTGGCTATTCGTGAGAGATTGCGTGTTAAAGAGGAGAAAGAAAGTAATACTATTATCAACAAAAAGAATGAGAAAAAGCTATTAAAAAGAAAGATCAATACTTTACAGAAGAATAATCAAGATCTTCAGCAACAACTTTCTGGCCTGAAGACTCAAGCTGATTTAAAGCAATGTGAAAGTGATTCAAAACCAAACATGGTGATTTCTTTAGAAGAAACAAATGTTGAGCTGACAAAGAAAATATTTGATTTTGAACAAGTGAAGAGAAACGAAAAAGAAGAGTTTCAAAAAGAAAGAACAATTTTTGAAAATGAAAAAGCAAGCTTTGAAAAGGAACTTTCTGATTTTTCAAAGAAATCATTCGATGAAAATAAAGTTCTTGAACTAAAATGCATCAAACTTTCAAAACAAAATTCTGATTTTGAGAAAGTTTTGATTCTTGAGCGTGAAAAGTTTGAGAACGAGAAAGCTATTTTTGAAACTGAACAAAAATCTTTTGAGATTAAAAGTTCTGAACTTTCCGTGAAAATCTCTGAATTAGAAAATGTTTTGGAAAAGGAAAGAAAAGAGTTCACGAAAAAGAAAAATCTCTTTGAAAAGGAAAATAAAATCCTTAAAAAGAAAAATATGGAAACTTTCAAAGAGATAACTGATAAAGGAAAATACTTGGAAAAAGATTTTGAACCGGAACGCAAATAATTTGAAGATGCGATTCTTAATCTTATCAAAAGATTATCTAGTTTATCAACTGATATTATGAAGGATCAATTGATCAAATGTGATCTCCAAAAGAAGTTTGATCTAATTTCTAAAGAGAAAAATGTTTTGATAAACAAAGTTAAAGAACTTGAAGACATCATTTTTAAATTTGATGTCTCAAAGCAGGTCAGTCCTGACACTATCTTTCAGACTCCATTTGTTGATTCAAATGATTCTGAATGCTCTTTTAAAACTGCTTCAAGTTCAAGTTTTAAAAACATTCATTCTAAACAATTTAATAGATCAAATGATTTCTCAAAAGATCAGATTCGTTCAACAAATCTCTTCTATAATCCTCTGTTTGATAAATCGGATGATTTTCTTAAGGTGCCTAAAGTTGATACTCCTAAAAACTGTTGGTAAGGAATATTCTAACTTTGAGATCCTGACAAAATTTATAGAATGTCTACCTGAAAGTTGGGACAGTTATTCTATGTGTCTCAAGCTATCAAAGGATCTAAAATCTATGACTGTCTCTACCTTATATGGCACTGTGCTCAATCATGAGCAGTCGTGTCATCTTAAGAAGAATCTTGTAAAATATTCCAAAAGCACCCATGTTGTTTTACTCTCAGAGTTACCCTCCACTCAGCGATCAACTCTCACTATCCCTGAGTTGGAAACTAACTCTGAATGCTCATCAGATGCTGATTCTTCAGATCTTGATGACTCTCTGGCACTTCTGGCTAATAAGTTCAGGGTAACTTCAGAAGGAACAAACCCCTTGCACTCACTGACAAGCCAAAATCATCAACCCCTGTTGATAAGGCTACTGCTACCAGCTTTAACTGTGAGAAAGTAGGACACTTTGCTAGTGAATGCAGGTCAAAGAAAGTCTTTAAACCCTCAGCTTTCTCCAAAAAATTCTCTAACCCCAGAGCTAGAGATGACAAGTATCAAAAGCTGAAAGAAAAGTATGCAAAGCTGAGAAGCGTTAAGAAGAAAGGCAAAGGCCTGATGGCTAACTTTGACTTGGCTGCCTCTGATGAAGAAGAATCATCTGACTCTGAATATGATGATGAAGCCAATCTCTGCCTCATGGCAAAAATAAAAGAACAGGAAGAACTAACTGAAATTCCCTCTGCTTCATCTTCTACCTCTAAGGTATCAACTTATTTTTTTACTAATATTTCAGATATTGATGAAGCTGATAGTCTTCGGAAAATCGATCTCTTGACTATGAACTTATATGATGCCATGAATGGCAAAGCTGTAGCTGGAAATTAAAACCTTGATCTCACTGAACAACTTAAAAACTGTCACCTTCAAATAGAAAAGCTTTCTAAAATTGAAGAAGATTTAAAAGATCAGGTTCACATAAATCAACTAGTCAAAATCGAACGCGAAGAAGCTATCGCTGCATTAGAAGCTATCCCTGAGGAAAAACCTACCTTAATTTCTAAAGGTAAGGGCAAAGAAAAAGTTTTCAACCAAAAACCTCAGAAGGGTACCTTTGTACCTAAGCTGAATGCTTCTAAAGCTTCAGTAACTTATCCCTCTACCAATAAGAACAAGATCCCTGGATTTATTCAGCAATCTACTCCTAGAATCAGAGTGGATATTATTGGTAAGAAATCTGAAGAACTGATTGTTCCTCTGTGAGTCTCAAATCCGTGCAACGAACAATGAAATCAATATATGTAAAACAATATAGTTTGTGATTTCAACTGGTCATCCCTATTAGCTTTCAATCAGAGAGAATTACAATACGAAGTAGGAAAGCAAAAGAGACAACTAGCCTATTTTCTAAGGCTAATGCACTTTATGTATGACGGGCCCGTGGTTAACAAGCCCACGGCCCATTCACTAACTAAGCTCAAATTCAACTATTACAATACAGACCCTTGAACTTTAAATCAACATAAATTGACCCTAACAATCTCCCCCTTTAATTTGAGGTTCGAGTTCGCGCTCTAGCTCTCGCCATTTATAAACATATCTTTTGCAAAGCGCAAAATGAATCTCGAACATTCGGATAGCGCGACGATAGTCGATGCATTTTTCAACCACTTCTAAAGCGTTTCGTGCAGTTATCTCATTCGAGTTTGGAACATACGAAACCTTCTGATTTTCCGATTCATAAGAAATGATTTTGCGAAGAGCATTTTGGACTTTGAAGAGCGTGCCGTCGCAGAATCTGTCGACCTGACAGAAGCGCATAAATTTCTTTTCATTCTGATCGTTGATGAAGATAGTCCCAAATTCTTGTTTCAAAAGCAGTGCGTTCTCAAAATACATCTTCAACTCAGGAGCTTTCAGATTCGGCTTGATCAAATTTACCTTCTTTGCCCTGTTCTCGATTACCATTTGGAAGTCCGTGAGATATGACATAAAATAGTACGGACCAGGAATCGACGAACAGCTTCGAGCGCCTTTGTGACAGGTAGCGGTCGGATGGTTCTTGTACGAAGGTCTTTCAGAATTGCCAGGAAGTCGAACGGTCGGAGGTGCTGGAAGTCAACTTCGAAAAATTTCCATTCATTCCCCTCTTCACGTCGGACAGTGAATACAAGATAAACGATTTTCATAATGCGGCTTGACTGTATGTTGAGTACCTCTGTGATCTGATGCTTGGTTCTGACTTGACTGACTGGAAGACACCACTTCATTGCACTGATGTACCGGTGTTGGTATTCGGGGTTAAGGTTGTAAATACCAAGGGAAAAGGTCAACTCGATTGGGCGAAGCTTGTGGACGAACAACTTCTTCATGGATTCCTCCAGGTGAGGAATAAATATCGGGATCTTCTCCTAACGGATTGGTTGCTGTTGAGGAGGGGGAAGATCAGAAGCTGTTGGTTGCTGAGGATAAGTCGGAATATCGGCAGTAGTAGTTTCGGGTCTTGTTGAAGTTTCATCGGGTTGAGAAGAGTGAACGGGAGTTCCATAAAAATTCTGGAGCAGGAACTGATCATAATCAATATTGTCATCTTCATCAGTAGGGAAAACCAAATTAACCTGGAGATTTGCGGCACTGGCGGCTTTTTCTTACCATGCATCTTCGGTCTCCGGGTTGGTCTCACAGTCTGGGTCAATCATATCTAGTATCGGCATAGCTGATGAGTCGAAATTAACCAGTTCCTGTGTAGAACCCTCAGTCTTTTCAACCGTCGGGTCTTCATCATCTTAGATGTCCATGTCTATTACCATCTCGGCTAAGGGCAACTCGGCTTTAGGTTCGGCGTCGGTTGTTGTTGCCGCAGTTGTTGGTTCCAGTTGAACCACAGTTGTTGATTCGGTGAGGATAGGGGCGGTCTCGGTAGTTCTTAGTCTTTTCTCCCCCTCACGGTGATCAGGATCATCCTGATCATCGCTTGTTGGAAGTCCTTGAGAGTCGAGTCAATGGTATCCAATCGAGTGGTAATGGATAATGAAGGAGCAGTGTCCTGTGATTTCAAAACGGATAGCAGGTCTGCTTCGGTTGAGTCGTCGGTTTAGAATTGTTGGAGCAGTTGGGCTAGAAGCATCGTCTTTAGGGTGTCCACCGAGTAGGTAGGCTGAGTATGAGCCGGTGGAGCTGTTAGAGCATTGTTGTATTCAAGATTTACTGTAAAGTTAATGTACTGTATTAGTTAGCTTTGCCTTTATACCTTGTATGTTATGGGTATAAATAGGCATGTCTAGTTCAATAGCTAGATAACACTAGACAACACTTCATAACCTCTTGTATCATTTGTCATTTACACTTTAGAGATCAATATATGGATGACAAATTTGCTCTCAAGATTCTCTCTACATCATTCTTGATTACTTGCTAGAATTTGGGATTTCACAGGAGCTGTAAGAGAGGTTTCAGTGTCGACGATATGCCCTTTACCTTCGATTAATCGTTTGACGGTGTCGATCTCGGTGGCGACGTGCTGCTCCATTGAATCGCGGACAGCCTTAAGGGTGCTGTCCAGGGACCCTGGTGACACAAAGTCGGGTAACGTAACACCGGGATCACTTAGATTACCGGTTGAGGCATCTACCTACGCTCATGGTTGGTGCAGGGATAGCCGTGGAAGGATTTCCGTCCGATCCTCATGTTCCGCCTGACGGAGACACTACAGACATTCCGATCGAGTCACGAAGAGTCTCGATTTGGTGTTCTTCATCATGTGTCATATGCGAAGAATGTTCAATTTCAAATGGCCCTAGACTCGATGGTGCACGAAATGAAGTCGAGACCAGGGGCTGTTGGTCTCTTATTTCAACACTAGTACTCTCCGAATGAGAGACCGGTAGAAGTTGTGCTGATCCCCGTGTGAGACTGAAACATCTGTATTTTGAGAGATGGATGAGTGGATAAGGGGGTTGTGAAAATGCTCTGCTGGGTCCACGGAGGCTTCCTCAATACCCTTTCCCAACAAATAAGACGGGATAGTAGATGTGGCTACCCTGATATCACTCGTTTGGATTCGCTCAGGAGCCTCTTTATCTTTATGGCTCAATCTTTCCTGGTTCGCTTTCGAACGCAGTTCTATTCTTCTCACATTATCTAATTCAGCATCCACTACTCCCTCGTTCCTTATATCACCTAATTCACGCTGTTCTGTATGAGGAGGTGAGCCAAGTGGGATTCCTTCAGTGATGTCCGGGTTTGGGATGATGCCGTGAAGTATTAATTTCAGGCATATGTTCCGGTCCGTATCGGATTGCGTGGAGTTAGATTCCACGTTTTCAACATGTGGGTTGGTGAAGGAGGGTCGGAAAGATATGGTTCGGAGTCATGTTGAAGCATCGGTCGTGAGGACGATGCTCTGGCTTCCCTTGTTAGTCGGATGATAGGGATAACGGGTTGTTGGCTATAACTGGGACGCGATTCCACTGCACCACTCACACTAGCTCCCCTCCCACGGATTCTCAACACACTCCGCCCGGGAGCCCCAGCTGCCCGGGCCCTTCCTCATCTCATTCTTGGACCATCACGTCCCTCTGGTCTAGGTCACTAGGCAGGTCCCTCCGGCACGGGCTGGACCATGGGATTCCCTATCGCTTCCCTATATGCTATCACACCTGGTGCCGTGGGATCGGCGTGTCCCAGAAGGGCTTCAGGTATGGGCAAGGCTACCGCGTTGGACGGGTTGCGAATAACCATATATTGTAAGTGATGAGGAGGACATACCGGATGGTTAAGACGTTGCGGTATCACCGGATTTTCGTCCATATGTTGACGCACAACTAATGATAGAAAGCGTGGGTATGGAAGGAACTTCTTCTGTTTGGTACCTCTGATTTGACGAATAGCGATAACAAGTTCCCGCCAGATAATCATAGCAATGTCGACGTGGCGGTTGTAACACACGGCGTGAAAAAGTCTTCGGATGTCGCCGGTGCATTGATCGATACCTTTCCATCTGGATGAAAGGCACCTGTTCAAATCGTGAGCAGAGTGTACCAGATGGGGGCCAGGTATTTCCGATTGAACGCGGAAGGACGGTTGAGCGCGAAGTTGTAGCCGAGCGCGCGGACTTGAGCACAAAGTGTGTCGTCGTTGACCGCGGGGTCATATCCTTGATGTTCGCTGGCGTTTGCTTCAGGAAGTGAAAGTAGGAGGCGGAAGGAGTCCGGTGTGAATATGAACTGTTGATTATCGATCTGAGCAATTATCGTTTGTGAGTTACCTGCCGTGCGAACCTGTGCGGTGAACCATACTTGGAGTACGTACAGCAACGGGACGTCGGCAGTGGCTGTGAGGGCCTCATGGAGAGGGTGACGCATAAGGATGTCCACAATCACTCGATGTTGTGGTTGTGGTCTAAATAGTGCCGGGTCCAGATGATGGTTGTTCCCCTCAAATTCAGTGCCATGGTCAGGGTCGACCAAGGCGTTATCAGCTGCCTCGTCAATGAATACCTCCTCGGGAGGAACTTGTTCTTCGGGGTTTTGTGGAGGATTTTGCTCCTGATCCACCATTGAATATCTGTAAAAGACACACAGTTAGTATTTGTGGCGGATGAGCGAGTGTCAGCGCGTACCTTTGCAATTAAAGGCTCAATCTGAGACATATCGAGGACTGGCAGTGATAATACAGGTACTGAATTGACAAAACAGGGGTACCCAGACAAAAGCAATGAAATGATCAAACTTTCCGGACAACACAAGTATCCGGACAAAAGGGTGTCCGGACGATAGAGCTTACCGGATATGAAGATAGTGCCCGGCTAAAGTGGACACTCCGGACAAATAGGTTTCCTAATGATAGTGGTTTCCGGTCAAAGAGGAGTCCAGATAACTCAACACAGTCCGGTAGTTGAACTTACCGGAAACCCTGAGGTTTCCGGACAACTAGGTCTCCGGATGTTGAGCGAACCCGGATAAAATATCTAGGAGCATGAATGTGACCGGATAAAACACCAAGTATTTGAAACTCCCCGGACACGATGAATGTGTCCGAACGACATTCAAAAACTGAAAATCTAACAAATCGACTAAGATAATGTCCCAACCATGTCGTAAAATATTCAGGTAGTGTCGAAGTACGCGAATAAACACCCAAAGGCATCGAAATCGACCTACACACTACCAAATCGACCCGGAAAGGAAAAACGCAAAACTGATTTTCGGGTGAGTGCAATCGACCAAATCGGTGGTCGATGTGTGCGTTAGTGTGCGTGAAACAAGTAACAACGTTATCGAGAAGGATACACGAGCAACATACCTGTTTTGTGATAAAAAAACGCGAGTGTACTCGAGGATTGGGAGTGAGTCCGAGCGAGAGAGAAAAGTCGCGAGGGTTTAGGGTTTTGAGAGCAATTTTCCGGATAATGAAACAAGAGGTTTCCGGATGCTTTTATATGGGGTCAGAATCCGGGTGTGGTATCCGGGTTCCCTTCCAATCTGGATAAGGACCCGGTCCGGAAACCTATCCGGAAAGATAAGGTTTACGGATACCCGTCCGGATACTTCTGAAAGTTTAAAAAAGAATACCTTGTTCCTTGATGTTTTGCAAAAATTGAACAATTTTAGATTTAAATGAACCTTCTCTCGCTCCCCCTCAAACTGAGAATGGGGAAAAACTTGCTCCCCCTCGGATGTTGCAATGGAGAGTCCGACACACATAAAAACTTTGAGCATTTAAAGAAAAGAATGTGTCGCTCCCCCTCAAATGATGAACATTAGTTAAAAAAACACGGGAGTATCCACACACATAAAAAACTTAATATCAGATTAAAAAATTGTGTGTGACGCTCCCCCTCAACAAATGAGTGAATTTACCTGATACTGCTTTGTGCTCCCCCTGAACACATGAACACATCGTGAAAGCACAAATATAGACATAAAAGAGTAGACGACAGTATAAAAGAGAAAGAAACACACGAAGAAAGAAAGGAAACAAACGAAATCTACCGAATAAATACAGAGACTAAATCTAACTGTGTAACTGGAACAAGTAGAATACAAGTGCGAGAAAGTGTATACTCAATCATCAGGAGTGTAAACACCAGATGATGAATAGACAGTTACTCGTAGATGTATGGAACTTGTAACGGGCACACAATCGGATTAAGTCTTCAGATTTAGCATACCTAACTTGGACACAAGAGTATTAAAACGTTTTTCGTCCAAAGGTTTTGTAAAAAGGTCTGCTAACTGATGCTCAGTATTTACGAAGTAGAGTTCGACTGTACCTCTTTAGACGTGATTCTTAATGAAGTGATACCGAACGTCGATGTGCTTGGTCTTAGTGTGTTGGACCGGGTTGCTTGATATGGCAATGGCGCTCTTCGAGTCACAGTAGATGGACACCTTGAAATACGTTAAGCCGTAGTCTTTGAGTTGCGTCTGCATCTAGAATACTTGTGAACAGCAGCTTGCGGCGGCCACATACTCTGCCTCGGCAGTTGACGTTGAAACGCATTGCTGCTTCTTGGACGCCCAACTCACCAGGCTATCTCCCAAAAACTGAATATGTCCCGAGGTGCTCTTCCGGTCCATCATGCAGCCCGCGTGATCCGCATCAGAATAAGCGGATAGCTCAAAACCTGTCTCCTTCGGGTTCCGTAAGCCAAGATCAGCAATACCACGTAAATAACGAAAGATTCGTTTAACGGCAGTTAAATGAGACTCTTTAGGTTTTGATTGATACCAGGCACACAAAAATGTTGAAAACATGATATCCGGTCTACTCGCAGTAAGATACATCAAAGAACCGATCATACCCCGATACAGTTTAGTGTCCACATCCGTTCCGTTAAGATCGGTGTGTAACTTAGTACCGGGTGCCATGGGAGTTTTCATGGGTGAGGACTGTTCCATCTGGAATTTCTTAAGAATATCCCGGATGTACTTAGCCTGGTTTATGAATATCCCGGTCGACAGTTGTTTAACTTGAAGACCTGTTAATGCTAAAAATCGCACCAAAGGGACAACTTAAGGTCGATATGGACTTAAACAACTAAAGAAATAATCTTTCGACGAGACGTGCGACGAGGAATAAAATAAATGAGATAAGGGATTTGATGACGCAGGAAAAACCTCAAACGAGGAAAAAACCTGCGGACGACAGTGGGTGTCGTTGCTATACTATGGTCGCCAATCAGGGGCGATGTCCTTGGATACTGGTGTCGATCGTACAGAGATTACAATACAAATGAAGAAAATGCTTCGAAATGTAAAGTACAAGTGTTTGGAATGTAAAAACAGGTGTGTGTGTCGTGTACGAAACAAAGTATGAAATGCTGGTCGAGAGCTGTTGTCGTGCGTCGAGAGCGATACTTCACTTCAGGTGTTCTTGAATATTGCTTCGGTTGTGGATCGCCGGATATTCGATATCCTAAAATGTTGATTGAGCTTGATATTTATAGTCTTCGTGTCCTTAATTGGCTCCATCAATGCTTTGATCAACGGCTACAACGGTTGGAAACGGTCGTCGGAGTGATTATCCATAATGTTCTTCGTCCGTTATGGCTGCTCACTGTTAATGGCTTTGACTCCTGCATTAAATACTTAACACACGTAACAGTCAAGGTTAACGTTAGCTTTGCTCGAAGGTACAATGATCTTACGCGATGGTCGTGCGGGACGGGCGACGCTGTGGTCGAGCGTCATGAGGGACGTACGACTTACCTTTTACGAGAGACGACGGATGTTTTCTGGGTTCTTGTCGAGACCTTATCTTAATACAAGATTTGGATTATAATGTGTGTCTTACCTGTTTTGGTCGTAGTCGTACAACGTGATTTTTTGTTCAAACTGTTTGCCCCCAAATTTTGAAAATTGAATGTCAAATTTAAGTTTTAAATCTTGCTTGTCGAACGCTTAGGCTCGTGACCTGGGTTGAGGGACTTACCTGGTTGTCGTGGAACTAGACCGGTTCGCCTTTAACTGAATGAGAAGTTGAAAAGTTGTGATGTCACACTGACGCACGATCATGCTTACCAGCTGTTATTTTATAAATGTCGACGGAGCCCAGAGGTGCTATTCGAAATGAAGAAGATCTCGACGACGTTAGAAGTCTAGCGAGGATTCCCATGGGGATTACCGTAAGCAAGGTTGGCAAGGTTCGATCAGAAATGCGTCCCGAGGGGTACGTCGTTATATACGAATATCTGTTTAAGATGGGCTTCCACTGGCCGTATTTGCCTCTGGCCAAGGCATTTCCGTGTGAGTTTGACCTATCGCCAGGGTAACTGATGCCCCAGTTTTGGCGAGTGATTCTAGTCACCGGGCGACTTACTTCGCACTAGGAATGGCTTATAAATTCATGAGCGATCAATATCGTCGTTATAGTTTACTTTCAAGGCTTAAAGGTGATTGTACCTTAGTTTTGAACGTTGCTGTCAATGATCGCAAGTGGAGGACGAAAGATGTACTTGTGTGGGTGGACAGTGATTAGATCCGTAGATACTGCACAACTAGCGACGATGTCTCATACTACGCAACTGGCAACGATGTTTTATAATGCGCAACTGGCGACGATGTTTTATACTGCGCAACTGGCGACGATGTTTTCTACTGCCACGTCGACCCTTTTGTCAGCCGACAAGGGCGAGGGTGTAAAGATGGGAGAGAATGAGGGAGAGTCTATGGCGACGAACAATTTTGCGTTGTGGTCAACCCTCTTGATTAACTATGTCCTCGTCAGGGCAAAGTCACTTCCGCATCTGGGGAAATATCAGCTCTTTATCTTTCAAGGAGCATTTTTCGAAGGATCTCTGTCGAAGAGATTGGACTGTGTTTAGCCGAACTGGCATTTTTTGTAAGTTTTTCTTTCAAAACTTGTGTTATCGATGTTCTTTCACTGAGCATTTAGTATGTTTCTATTGTAATTTGCAGATGCTTCTGTTTCCTCTCATTGAATATGTGAAGGTAGAGGAAATGTTGGAGTGGAGGTCGATCATTGAGAAGGATATATTCCTTCCTTCAACCTTAACATTAATCTTATGAGCCACATTTTTAGAATGTCGAGGCATAAGGAGTTGGAAGATCACTCCTAATATACTCGTTTGATCCTTGCATCAGTTCTTCGGGATTGACAGGGCTTCGAAGGTCAAGATTTCTGGACAGAGTTCGTGATCGATGCTCCTCTCTAGATTTAGGAAATGCTATGTCTTTTCACGTCTCGATCGTTGGTGGCTGAACCATTTTAACTTTGTATACTCAACCGTCGGTAGTCGAGTTCTTTTGAATGTAATCGACAGTTTTGTAAATGAAACTTCGAGCTTTTGTTTGAACTTGCGTTTTATGTATTTGGTAAACAAATACCATATCAATTTTGAAACTGAATCTGGAAATCATGCGACTAAGGCATTCATTGTAACACAATAACTGGAATGTAAGCCATAAGACTTTTAAATCGTGTGTATAAACGTAAGCATATGCGATTAAAGCATACATTCAGAGTATGCAATTTTTCAAAATGAAGAGGCTTAGATCATGAGATCGTTAGACTTCGCAATCGTACGACTAAATCGGGCGATTAATTTGAATCGTATGTCCCTGTAAAGGATGATCAAGTCATAGACTTGGTCGTTTATGTCATGCGATTCTGCGGAATAAACAATGTCAAGGGTTGGTCGTTGGCTAACCAACGACCCTCCGATGCTTAAGTCACTAATAAAGAGCGAAAAAACTGAGACGTACCTTTCGATAGGGTATTGCCCCCCTGTCGTTTATTATCCTATTCTTTTTTGGAGGAAAAGATAGGTTTTAAATGACAGAATGACACGGCGATTTGGTGAAATATTGTCTGCGACTGACTATGTTGTCGTGCGACAGGGCACCATAGTAGACTTATCCCTGTGGAAAAAATATAAATTTAGGGATAGAAAAACGAACCTGTCAAGGGCTTGATCTTGTGTCTTCGGTTTATTTTCTTGGTTTCAAGGTAAACTTGTAGCACTCACGAGCAACTTTTGGTTCGCTCTTGATCTCTTGGACCTCCCATGGCGTAGGGAATTTCAACATCTGATGGTATGTCGAGGAAACGGCTTTCATGTCATGGATCCATGGTCGACCTAAGATGATGTTATAGGTTGACGCACAGGCGATGACGCTGAACTTGGTCTGCTTGTTGACTCCTCCGGCATAGACGGGCAAGATTATCTCTCCGAAGGTGCTCGTCGCTTCTCCATTGAAACCGACAAAAGTCGTCGAACGTCGTACGATTTCTGAACGATCGATTCCCATGGCTTTGATGGTGCTGAGGAAAATGACGTTTGTTGAGCTGCCCCCGTCGACCAAGACTCGACGAGTTAAACAGTTACCAACTGTGAGTTGAATGATCAACCCATCATGATGCTTCTGATACGAATCGCTGAGGTCGACGTGGTCGAACACAATCTTCATGGCTTCTAGCTCCAAATCTCCTTTGGGTCTAGACGAGCGAGGAAAAGGCCGGTCATCGGGCGCCTGACTGGCATGACGTTTGGCTGCAGAGTACGTCAGGCCACACACGTCTGAACCACCGGTGATGTAATTGACGGCTTTTGAGTGCTCGGGGATCGATGGCCGATGGTTACCAGCTGGGGTGGCGTCATCGTCGAAGATATCTTTAAGATTTCCTTTTGGGAAATGATATGCTAGCTCCTTCTTCAGCGCGATGCAGTCGTCTGTCAAGTGACCATGATCGACATGGAAGTCGCACCACTTTGATTTGTCTTTCTTAGCATCATCCAGGTCGGACTTCTTTGGCCATCGGATGGTCGCTTGGACGGACTTAAGAGCTTCGACTAAGTCTTTTGCGTACCCTTTGAATCCATAAGAGGATATCTAGGGGTATCGAGGAAATTTAGTCGCGGTCTTGGCCTCCGCTTTTGTCTTGAAACGAACATTTGAAATTTGGCGCGCGGGCTCGATTCTGGAAACAGCTTTAACCTTGAAATCCGGTTTTCTGACGCCTAACGACTTCTTGTCGTCAGTGTGCTTGCGACGAAAGGCTGCGTCATCCTCGACCCTCATATACGCTAAGGTTCGAGCTCGGACGTCTTCAAAGTTCTCTGGGGGATACTTAGTCAGGTCGGTGTATAGATCCGAACTATTGTCCAGACCACGCTTATAAGCTTCGATCGCGGTTTTGATGTCACCATTACGGATACTGATCATTTCAGCATTGAATCTATTGAAGTGACTCCAAATAGACTCGCTGGCTTTCTGCACGACGTAATACATATCGCTAGTCTGCTTCTCCATCTTACGACTGCTGGCGAATTGCTGGGAGAATTGGTTGACCAATTCGGCGAACGACCCGATAGATTTGGGTTTGAGATTGATCAACCACTGGAGAGCTGGCCCAGTGAGAGTCGCACCGAAGCTCTTGCACATGCATACTTCCTGGTACATGTGTGGAATCGAGATCGTCCACATGAGCTGCTTATACTGCGCGACATGCTCGGTTGGATCGGTCATACTCGAATACTTGGGAGTGAAGGTAGGAATGTTATACTTCTTTGGGACCTCGACGGTGGCGATCTCATCGATGAAGGGCGACGCCTGATACCTCGAGCGAGGCTCAACGTCGACAGGCATGGCTGTCCCAGGCAACTTGGCGAGCAGGGACATGACGCCCTCATTTTGGTCTTCTAACATCTTCAAACGCTGGGCGACGGGATCGTTAAGATCATGATTTGCCCCTGTCGAGGGATTGGTCCCTGGACTAGTGCCATTACCATGCGACGAACCATTGGTGTCCCCGTTGAACGGAACAAAAGATGGCTGCGACCCATAGTGGAATTGTTGCGGTCCATTCTGAAACGATTGTGGTCCATGTTGAAATGGCTTCGATCTCTGCTGAAAAGATTTCGATCCTTGCTGGAAAGGTTGCGGACCACTTTGGAACGTCTGGGAAAATGATTGGGATCCATTCTGAAACGGCTGGGAGCCACCTTGCAATGGTTGGGATCCATTGTTCAAGGGTGGTGGTCGGATGTGCTGAGGGGGAATTTGCCCAGACTGGGGATTTGGAATGAACGGACCCGACTGCTGATTTTGCATGAATGGACCTGGATGTTGATTCTGTGCGGGCGGGCCTGGTCCCGGACCTGGATTCTGGATGAATGGTCTAGGACCATTCTGGGGTCCAAAAGGATTCCTTAGCCGCGCGATCTCTTCAGCTGCTCTGCGATTCTGCTCTGCCATTGCATTGAGTTGATTCCTGGCAACCTCGAGCTCCTGATAGATCTGAGCGACGACTTGCTGCGGATTTCCAGGGGCTGCCATTTTCCTGCAACAGAAAATAGAAGAAACTCCAAGAAACTATTAGTAGAATGCACGTTCGTCGAGGATTTTCTCTAGATGTAGTCCCACGGATGGCGCCAAACTGTTAATGCCAAAAATCGAACCAAAGGGACAACTTAAGGTCGATGTGGACTTAAACAACTAAAGAAAGAATCTTTCGACGAGACGTGCGACGAGGAATAAAATAAATGAGACAAGGGATTTGATGATGCAGGAAAAACCTCAAACGAGGAAAAAACCTGCGGACGACAGTGGGTGTCGTCGCTATACTATGGTCGCCAATCAGGGGCGATGTCCTTGGATACTTGTGTCGATCGTACAGAGATTACAATACAAATGAAGAAAATGCTTCAAAATGTAAAGTACAAGTGTTTGGAATGTAAAAACAGGTGTTTGTCGTGTACGAAAGAAAATATGAACTGCTGGTCGAGAGCTATTGTCGTGCGTCGAGAATGATACTTCACTTCAGGTGTTCTTGAATATTGCTTCGGTTGTTGATCGCCGGATATTCGATATCTTGAAATGTTGATTGAGCTTGATATTTATAGTCTTCGTGTCCTTAATTGGCTCCATTAATGCTTTGATCAACGGCTACAACAGTTGGAAACGGTCGCCGGAGTGATTATCCATAATGTTCTTCGTCCGTTATGGCTGCTCACTGTTAATGGCTTTGACTCCTGGATTAAATACTTAACACACGTAACAGTCAAGGTTAACGTTAGCTTTGCTCGAAGGTACAATGATCTTACGCGATGGTCGTGCGGGACGGGCGACGCTGTGGTCGAGCGTCATGAGGGACGTACGACTTACCTTTTACGGGAGACGACGGATGTTTTTTGGGTTCTTGTCGAGACCTTATCTTAATACAAGATTTGGATTATAATGTGCGTCTTACTGGTTTTGGTCGTAGTCGTACGAGTTGATTTTTTGCCCAAACAAGACCAAGGAAGAAATTCATCTCACTAAGCATAGTCATTTGAAAAACTTCTCCCATTAGATTGGCAAAGTTCTTAGCATATGTGGGATTAGTAGAGCCGAAGATTATGTCATCTACATACACTTGAACTAGAACTATGTGACCTTTTTCGTTTTTGATAAACAAAGTAGAATCGATTTTACCTCGTGTGAATTTGGACTTTGTCAAAAACTTGGTCAGAGTATCATACCAGGCGTGTGGAGCTTGCTTCAAACCGTAGAGAGCCTTGTCCAGGATGTAGACATGATCATGCTTCTCTTTGTCCACGAACCCATCCGGTTGCGACACATATACTTCCTCTTTGAGATCGCCGTTGAGGAATGCGGTCTTCACATCCATTTGGAAGACCGTGAAATTCTTGTGCACGGCGTAAGCGAGGAACATACGAATGGATTCTATCCTTGCTACCGGAGCGTATGTCTCGTCATAGTCAATCCCTTCTTGTTGTCGGTATTCCTTGGCCACGAGACGCGCCTTGTTGTGGACAACGATTCCTTCCTCGTCCTTCTTGTTCTTGAAGATCCACTTGGTGCCGATCACCGTCTTATGGGTTGGACGTGGGACCAGTCGCCATACCTTCAGAGCCTCGAATTGGTTAAGTTCTTCTTGCATAGCTATGACCCAGTCCAGATCTTCAAGTGCTTCACGTACGTTCGTCGCCTCGATTTTGCTTAAGAAGTCGGAGAAGAGACAAAAATTGGCGGAAGCGGCTCGCGTTTGAACAGGAGTGGAGGGATCACCTATGATCTGATGTAATGGATGAGCCTTCGTCCATTTGGTGGTGTGCGGAAGCGGCTGTTGAGTAGAATGAGAAGCGTCCGAATCCACGTACTCACCAGATGGAAGGTCTTGAACTGCTTTAAGTGTAGCAGGCTGATTTCTCGGATGAGGTGGGGGAGGATCCGTCGATAGTTGAACAACTTCTGGTTCCAAGGAGTTCAGAGGTTGATCTTCGATTATGGCAGATGACGAATCAGTAGGAGTGATTTCCGGGTTTGATAATGGTTCCTCCGGGGGGACGGTGGTTTCAGTTGAAGTCGATGACGATGACGGTTGAGTTGTCTCCGCAGTGATGGACGACGTGCATGTAGAAGGCGGCGGACTGGATAGATTCGCCGAATCCTCATTACGAGCAACTTCAAGTCTAGGTTGTGCTGAGACAAGAGTGGAAGCATTAAAAATGTCGTCATAAAAATACTTAAACAATAAATCTAAATCAGAAGAATCAGCATTCGATGAAGATGCATGATTTGGATTTACTGTTGCTTGTGCAGATCCCGAACTTGGAGGTCCGGAAGCTAGCACGACAGTTAAACCGGGTTCTGAACCAATTTGTTCAGAATCCAAATCTGCGGCTTCGTCGAATGTCACGTTTACTCTTTCGACAACGGTTTTATTCCGTTTGATGTAAACGCGATACGCTTGAGCCTGCATGGAGTATCCGATGAAAACTCCTTCGTCCACTTTGGGGCTGAATTTGCCGAGATCGTCCTTGTCATTTAAGATGTAGCACGTGCATCCAAATGCATAGAAGTACTTGATATTCGGAACGCGGTTGTTGATGATCTCGTACGGCGTCTTGTTGAACCGCTTGTTGAGGATGGAGCGGTTTTGAGTATAACAAGCCGTTGACACCGCTTCGGCCCATAGAAATAGCGGCAGATTGGACTGAGAAAGCATGGTGCGAGCCGCTTCGACTAGGGTATGGTTGCATCGTTCCACCACTCCGTTTTGCTAAGGAGTGCGTGCGGCAGAAAAGGTGTGCAAAATGCCGACTGAAGTTAGATAGTCGTCCACCGTTTGATTCTTGAACTCTGTACCGTTGTCGGTCCTTATGGTTTGAACTTGTTGTTGCTTGTTCAGTTGGATGCTCTTCAGGTGGTTAATGATCAGCTCCGGAGTTTCGTCTTTCGAGCGAAGGAACTTGACCCATGTGTACCATCACCTAGACATACTTGCGCTTGTTGATACTCTGAACACGCATCGGTCCACACAAATCCATATGGATGCGTTCAAGAGACCTGGACGTGCTCGAAGTTACATTCGGTTGATGCGGCACTCACTTCATCTTTCCTTTTTCACATGCCCCGCAGAGACGATCCTTCACGAATTAAAGATCGGGCATGCCTTTCACGTGTCCGTCCAGCACCAGTTTGTTAATGCTTTTGAAATTCAGGTGCGATAGACGCCGATGCCAAATCCACGCTTGTTCAGAATTGGCCTTCGACAGGAGGCAGATGGGGTTAACGGGTTTCAGGGCTGCGAGGTCAATTGTGTAGAGGTTGGTCTTGCGTTTCCCAACCAGGAGCTCCTCTTCATCATCATTGAGGATTCTATACCTTTTAGCTTTGAAACGGACCTCGAGATCTTTGTCGCAGAATTGCCCGATGCTGAACAGATTGTGTCCCAATCCCGCGATGTGTGATACCTTCTTGATTGTGATCTTATCTTGGACAATGTCACCGTAGCCCACGATCGGTGCCTTGTCGTTGTTGCCAAATCTCACGTCTCCACCATATTCTTCTTTGTAGTTCGTGAGAAGCTCCCTCCTTCTGGTCATGTGCTTGGAGCATCCAGAATCTAAGTACCACACATGACCGTGCTGCAAAATCGTGTTTAACGGATTTTAGGTACCCAAATTTGCTTGGGTCCTGGAGGGTTAGGCTTGGCACATCGTGGAGGAACTTGCTTTGACACAGACTTCCCCTTAGATGTAGATTGTACACCGTTTGGAGTAACTGGTTTTGGCACCTGTTGCCTCTTAGGTGTAGAATTTACACCTTTTGGATGAACAGGTTTTGTAGCAGGTTGCCTCTTGGGTACCGGTCTAACCTCAGTAGGAGCAACCCGTTTAGGAATGGGTTTGGTCTCCCGCTGTGGTTTAACCTCTGTTTGAGAACCCCGTTGTTTATGGTATTTTCTCTTGTTATTACGGGGTTTGCGTTTGGGTGTCGAATTATACATGTGATATGACCCAAACCAATCATTTATGTTAAGTGCATCAAAATAATTCCAACCACATCTAGAACAACATAAACAATCACGCGATAACTGGATCAATTGATGAACAGAATTAAGTTTAATCGAAAAAGAAACTTCAAAACGATTCCAATGATTCCAAACACAGTTGTCTTTGTTTATTCTAGAATTGAAAGCAGTAGGGAAGGACTTTGATGCTGCATCCTTGACAGGTTCCTTGTTTAGCCACTTGGGTTTTTCTTGTTTTACGCGACCATTTTTATCTGAAACAACAGGGACAGAACGGTCAACGACTTTTGAAGAAACAGGATTTTTGACAGGCAATCGTTCGGTCTTTTGCCTCGGCTGTGATTGGTTTTGAGAAATAGGTTTAGATTTGGAAATCGTCATCACAGATGGGGTCTTTGTATTAGAACATGCACCCTTTAAAAAATTGACCGGTCGATTTACCACTGGTGATAGAAAATCAGTATGACTCGGAAGAGGTTTGTCGAAAGGGAACGACTCAAACTCTCCATCAGAATTACCTTCAGAGTTCATATATTCTGAAAAATCGACTTCCGGAATTTCAGGACTTTGATTGGTCAAGGAAGGCGAGGAACACATAGTGTCAGTGTGCTTTGGGGAATTCAGTGCGGAAGCGTTTGAAAAATCAGAGTTTAAATTCCTTTTAACACACTCATCTTGAGAAACTTTACTTTCTTGTGGAGAGATATTTTCTATGAAAGCTTTACACGAGGATGTGTCACATGAGTTAGAGGAAAGTTCAAGTGAAATCTGCTTCCCAGTTTGGAGTAGGTCAAGCTACACTTGGAGTTGACTATTTATCATATGCTCTTTCATCGTTTCTCTTATCATGTCAGACAGTCTCGATGAGAGCTTATTGATTTCACACTGAAGAGTTTCCTTGTCTTCATTTGACACAACTTCCGTTTTCTCAGATCTGAGTTTCTCAAGCTCAGAGATTAGTGCTTGCTTTTCCATTTGAAAACTGACCTTTCTTTCTCGAGTGACTCCTCCAACTCGACTATCTTTGCTTCCAATATGAGAGGAGGAACATAGAGCTTGTACTGGTCCGTCTCAGTCTTGGTTGTGGTCGCTTGGACCTTGTAGCCATCGAAGTAGTCATTCGAGAGATACTTCTTGTTCTTTTGATAAGAATAATTTAAAGGTTCATAACAAAATGGAAGTTGTATTCCTCGTTTGTGGGCTCACTTGTATTCCTCGGTTTCCTCTTCCTTTTCAGGTTCAAGAGGACCAGTCCATTTAATAGCATATTCTGGGTATTTCTTATCTAAACCAAGACACCCAAAGTCATACAGAGTAGGTGTTTTGTAGATACCCTTTTTCAAATAGTGAGGGTTATCGTATCCGATTCCCCAGGCTTTGTTAAAATACGTGAACTCTTTGGGTTTATTCATGTGGATGGTTTGATCCGTTTGACCTCTTTTATGGAGTTTGGTTTCAAGATCAAGTATTTTCACGACAATATCCTTGTGCTGAATTTGAAGAGCAGAGCATTGATAAACAATTTCTGCGTTCTCATTCATACACTGATCAAACTGTGACTGAATTTCAGATAACTTGGCCCTTAAGTCCTTAGGTGCTAATGAAAGATGTTTGCATTTGTCTTTTCAATTAGCAATTTCAGACTTATAATTTTCTGTTATTCTCGTTTGAACATCGAGCTTTTCGGTTAGAGATCTAATCTCAAGCTTTTGTTCTTTAGAGGTGGCCTTAAAGGACTTTGCCCGTTCGGTAAGAGATTGCATTTGATCCAAGAAAACTTGTTGGTTAGAATCACATACCTGACTTGTCTTTTCTTCATCCGCTGGAGAGTGATATCCCATGAAAGCATTAGCACCATCAGAATAGCTTTCATCATCAGAACGACCCAACCAGTAGTCGTTTTCCACAAACATAGCTTATCCAGCTTCCTTCTGCTCAGCCAAAGCGAGTTTTGCCTTGTAGTAGTGGGAATTCTTTACAACTGGCCTCGTGCAATCTTTAGCGAAGTGACCAAGCTTTCCGCAGTTGTAACAGGTCACTGGTTCATCTTTCTTCTTTCTCTCATCTTTCTCCGTCTTTTCCTTCTTCTCTGACTTATCTTGCTCATCAGCTTTCTTTTTTCCTTCATACTTGTCCTTATAATCATGGCGCTTGATGGAAGAGGTGGAGTAGCACTGATTATTGGACGATGGCTTCTTATATAACTTTTGTTGTTGAAAGGATTTGGAAAGAAGGGCTATCGCTTTATTGAAGTCAGATACTTCATCATCAGAACTGCTGTCACCTTTTTCTTCCGGTTCTGGTTCTGATGAACTTTGTCTTTGAGCACGTTTGGAGTGACGGCCCGAAGATTTCCCTTGCTTGGAGGACATGAGTGCAGTAGGATGAGCAGTTGGCTTTGATGCAGTCTTCTTCTCGCTCAGAATTTCATTCACTTCATCTTCGTCTTGAAGAAGCGTCTCATAAAGTTCGTTGATGCCAATGTTCTCTATCAAGTTGTTGTGCTTGACATAAGAAGCAAACACCTTCCATTCTGGCAGCAGATTGTTGAGAAACTTGAGCGCGTTTTCCGTGTTGGAGCGAGTGATCTTATTCTTGTTCAGTTCATTAAGAAGTAAGCAAAAACGTTCATAGGCCTGGGTGAGAGACTCGCCGGTGCGCTGCTTGAAACCATCGAACTTGGTTATTGCGCTGTTGATCTTCAGTTGATTTCCGACATCGCTCCCACGCATCATTCTGGCCACTTGATCCCACATGCCCTTTGCTGTGTCTTTGTAGCTATCGATGGCAGTGTAGATCGTGTTGGGGAGGGCTTGAACTAGATATCTCTTTGCATGCTTTTCACCTTCAATCATGACTCTTTCTTCTTCGGTCATTTCGGTGAGAGTCTTTTTCTCACGACGAGCGTCAGCCTCTTCAGTTGCTGCTATGGTCTTCATCGACCAAGGATTTGGACCGTTTTTAAGAGCTCTCTTAATATACTCGTAGTTGTCCTTGGACTCTATGAAAATCATGAATCTATCTCGCCATTGATAGAGGCAAGGTGGTTTGGTGTCGGTACCGATTGCGAGAGCGTCACGCGAAGTAGACATCTTTGGTTGCAACGGAGTGATCGTCAGACGAATGATTGATTCAAAGTGTAAACCTAACGCAAGGCACTAAGAGTGGAGTCCTAACGCAGGTTCTACGACAGTCTTAATCTAGGAACTGGTAAGATTTCAACAACCTGATCTCACTGGATAGGAATCCGGATGAGATATCTTATCTAGAAGTGTCCGGATCAGAATTAAGTGAAAGCAGTTCAAATCAAACAGAAGTATCCGAATAAATAGAAGAATCCGGACAACTTAAGGTTTTCGGATAACAAATGTTACCGGATGGCAGAAGTGTCCGAATAAAACAAATGAAGACAATACTTACCGGATAGAAAAGGAAAACACATAACTTACCGGGTGAGTGAAGTATCCGGACAATGAACTTCCCGAATGAGATACTTTTCGGATAATGAACACTTACAGAATGAAATGGTTACCGGATGATATGTACCGCAAACTTTGAGTTTCCGGAGCAGATATACCCGGAGAGATTAAGAGAAATATGACTTACCCGGAAAGCTTGACTTACCCGTAAAATTTACCGGGAAAGATGGACGTACCCGGAAAGAATACGCAATTATCCGGAAACTTGGAAGTTACCCGGAAACCGAGGCTGCTGTGTCCGGAAACTGCGGTTGTGGGTTTCCAATCGATTGGGAATCGACTAGGGTTGCTCAAAAATGTTCCTGAAAGATTAGAAACACTACCAAACACAAATATAACACTACCCAAATCGATTTTGATGCAAAAAGAACACGTTTTGATGGTAAAAATTAGATTTTTAGTGAAGAACACAACCAAAACTTTTGAATTTTAATTTGCTTTGAAACCGCTCAAACGATCGAATTAGGTTATGAAAATTTGCAGAATCACTAAAAAACATAGCCGTATTTTTCAGAAAACTTACCAGAAATCGAATTAAACACTTTGAATCGATGTAGTCCGTCTGCTCTGATACCAATTGCGAGTCTCAGATCCGTGCAACGAACAATGAAATCTATATATGTAAAACAATAGAGTTTGTGATTTCAACTGGTCATTCCTATTAACTTTCAATCAGAGAGAATTACAATACGAAGTAGGAAAGCAAAAGAGACAACTAGCCTATTTTCTAAGGCTAATGCACTTTATATATGAAGGGCCCGTGGTTAACAAGCCCACCGCCCGTTCACTAACTAAGCTCAAATTCAACTATTACAATATAGACCCTTGAACTTTAAATCAACATAAATTGACCCTAACATCCTCCCATTTCCAATGCCAAAGGTATACTTGGTGCTGGCCCTGCTCATTTAAAATTAACGGCTCAGCATGCAAAAGGTCCTAAAGCTACTTTTAGTTAGAGGAAATGTTATCACTATGGACTTACAAATCATATTGCCAGTAAGTGCCCCACATCTACCAATGCTGAAATATTAGCTAAGGTGAAGATCAATGCCCCTAAGGCAAAGAAGACCAATCCTGGTACAAATCAGGTAAAGGTAAAAACCACCACTGAGGTTAAGAAATTAACCAAAGTGAAGAATAGTTCAGAAGCTGAATCTTCAAATGCTGCCAAGAGTGATGAACCTTCAACTTCCTCTACCACCACTGACAAGTGTGGGCCCATAGTAAAATGGGTGCCCAAGTCAATCTAATCTTCCTTTGTTTGCAGGTTAAGAAGGGTATCTGGTATCTCGATAGTGGATGCTCTAGACACATGACTGGCAAGAAAAACCTGCTCACTGAATATCAGGAAGAGAAGGGTCCCTCAGTGACCTTCGGTGGAAACGGAAAAGGCCATACCTGAGGGTTTGGTGTACTCTCTAATGGTACAACTGTTTGGGCAAAAAATCACGTCGTACGACCATGACCAAAACAGGAAAGACGCACGTCATGGGACATATATTGTATTAAGATGAGGTCTCGACAAGAACCCAGAAAACATTCGTCGTCTCCCGTAAAAGGTAAGTCGTACGTCTCTCATGACGCTCGACCACAGCGTCGCCCGTCCCGCACGTCCATCGCGTAAGATTATGTAACCTCGACCAAAGCTAACACTAACCATGACTGTTACGTTTGTTAAGTGTTTAATGCAGGAGTCAGAGTCATTAAAGAGCAACGGATATAACCGACGCAACCATCAACGACCGATAGCTGTAACGGACGAAGACCATCATGGATATTCACTCCAACAACCGTTACAGACCGTTGCAGGCGTGGTAACTGTTAAACGAAGCAATCAATGAGCTAATTAATGACGCGAAGACTATAAATACCAAGTTAAGTCTTCACATCAAAGATCGAAGATTAACATCTGAGAACACACCGGCGAATACCATCGAACAGCAGAGAAAAACATTCAA
This sequence comes from Saussurea involucrata, assembly GCA_033807775.1. Classification (NCBI taxonomy): domain Eukaryota; kingdom Viridiplantae; phylum Streptophyta; class Magnoliopsida; order Asterales; family Asteraceae; genus Saussurea; species Saussurea involucrata. The sequence continues at coordinate 60,007,050 of CM066313.1, read as the reverse complement.
GCTCGTAGCTAAGAATCCTCAAACTCTGGAAATCAAGTATTGAAAGCCAGAATCCTACAGTGAACTCAAGAACACTCGAAGAACAGCTCAAGTATCGCTCTCGACGCACGACAACAACTCTCGACCAGCTGTTCACACTTTGTATTCACACACGACAAACACTTGTTTTACATTTCAAATACTTGTACTGTACATTTCAAAGCATTCCTTCATTTCTATTGTAACCATCGTACGACCGATGCCAGTACCAAGGACATTGCCCCTGATTGGCGACCATAGTGCAGCGACGACATCCCCTGTCGTCCGCAGGTTTTTTCCTCGATTGAGGTTTTTCCTGCGTCATCAAATCCTTTGTCTTATTTATTTTTCCCTCGTCGCACGTCTCGTCGAAAGATCTTTTCTTTAGTTGTTTAAGTCCACATTGACCTTAAGTTGTTCCTTTGGTACGATTTTTGGCATTAACAGTTTGGCGCCATCCGTGGGACTACATCTAGAGAAAATCCTCGACGAACGTGCATTCTACTAATAGTTTCTTGGAGTTTCTTCTATTTTCTGTTGCAGGAAAATGGCAATCCCTGGAAATCCACAGTAAGTCGTTGCTCAGATGTATCAGGAGCTCGAAGTTCCCAGGAATCAACTTAATGCAATGGCAGAACAGAATCGCAGAGCAGCTGAAGAAATCGCGCGGCTAAGGAATCCTTTTGGACCCCCGAATAGTCCTAGACCATTCATCCAAAATCCAGGTCTTAGACCAGACCCGTCCGCGCAGAATCAACATTCAGGTTCATTCATGCAGAATCAGCAGTCGGGTCCGTTCATGCCGAATCCCCAGTCTGGGCAGATTCCCCCTCAGCACATCCGACCACCACCCTTGAACAATGGATCCCAGCCGTTTCAGAATGGATCCCAGCCGTTTTCCCAGCCGTTCCAAAGTGGTCCGCAACCTTTCCAGCAAGGATCGCAATCTTTCCAGCAGAGATCGCAGCCATGTCAGCAGGGACCACAATCGTTTCAGAATGGACCGCAACAATTCCACTATGGGTCGTAGCCATATTCTGTCCCATTTAACGGGGACATCAATGGTTTGTCGCATGGTAATGGCACTAGTCCAGGGACCAATCCCTCGACATGGGAAAATCCTGATCTTAACGATCCCATCGCCCAGCCTTTGAAGACGTTAGAAGACCAAAATGAGCGCGTCTTGTCCTTGCTCGCCAAGTTGCCTGGGGCAGCCGTGCCTGTTGATGTCGAACCTCACTCGGGGTATCAGGCATCCCCCTTCCTCGACGAGATCGCCACCGTTGAGGTCCCAAAGAAATATAACGTTCCTGCCTTCACTCCCAAGTATTCGGGTGTGACCGATCCAACAGAGCATGTCGCGCAGTATAAGCAGCTCATGTGGACGATCTCGATTCCACACATGTACCAGGAAGTATGCATGTGAAAGAGTTTCGGGGTGACTCTCACTGGTCCAGCTCTCCAGTGGTTGATCAATCTCAAACCCAAATCTATCGTGTCGTTCGCCGAATTGATCAACCAATTCTCCCGGCAATTCGCCAGCAGTCGAAAGATGGAAAAGCAGACTAGTGATCTGTACTATGTCGTGCAGAAGACCAATGAGTCTATTCGAAGTTATTTCAATAAATTCAATGTCGAAATGATCAGTATCCACAATTGTGACATCAAAACTGCGATCGAAGCTTATAAGCGTGGTCTAGACGATAGTTCAGGTTTATATATCGACCTGACCAAGTATACCCCAGAGACTTTCGAAGACGTCCGAGCTCGAACCGTATCATATATGAGGGTCGAAGACGATGCAGCCTTTCGTCGCAAAGACACTGACGACAAGAAGTCGTTGGGCGTCAAGAAACCAGAGTTCAAGATAAAAGTTGCTTCAAGAATGGAGCCCGCGCGCCAAAGTTCAAATGTTCGTTTCAAGACAAAAGCGGAGGCCAAGACCGCAACTAAGTTTACTCAGTATCCCAAGATATCCTCTTATGGGTTCAAAGGGTCAGCTAAAAACTTAGTCGAAGCTCTGAAAACCATCCAAGCAACCATCCGGTGGCTGAAGAAGTCTGATTTGGATGATGCGAAGAAGGATAAATCAAAGTGGTGCGACTTCCACGTCGACCATGGTCATGCGACAGATGATTGTATCATACTCAAGAAGGAATTGGCATATCATGTTCTACAAGGTAATCTCAAAGATATTATTGATAGTGTCGTTATTAGCAGCCATCGACCGTCGACTCCCGAGCATGCAAAAGTTGTCAATTAAAATCCCCTACGCCATTGGGAATCCTGAAGATCGAGAATGAGTCGAGACGTCGCTATGGTGCCCTGTCGCACGACAACATAGTCAACGCAAGACCGTATTTCACTAGATCACCGTGTCGTTCTGTCATTTAAAACCTATTTTTCCTGAAAAGAATAGGATGATAAATGACAGGGGGCAAATAGAGAGAGTCTAAGAAGGTATGATCCCTAATTCTTTTTCATATGATTTTTTCTCACAAAACGACTACTGACTTAAGCATCGGAGGGTCGTTGGCTAGCCAACGACCAACCCCCGACATCGTTTTATCGCATAATCGCACGACATAAATGATCAGGTCTTTTCTTCCTAAATCATCCCTTACACAAGGGCATACGATACAAATTCATCGTACGATCTCGTCGTACAATCACGAAGCCTAAAACAGCTTATCTTTAAGTTTCTTAGCTTTCATACCCCGAATGGATGCTTTAATCGCGTGTTTATATTTGTTTTACGTTCTTATCATCGTATTACAAGTAAAGGCCTTGGTCGCATGATTTCTATGTACTTATGTTCAATCGGTGCGATAGTTATTTACCAAATATATAAAGCATAAGTTCGACCATAAGAAAAATTGTCAAGAACATATTCGACCCCCAACGAGCAGCAAAGCAAACAAAATATAAATCCCTCGTTGCACGTCTCGTCGAAAGATCCTTTCTTTAGTTGTTTAAGTCCACATAGACCTTACGTTGTTCCTTTGGTGCGATTTTTGGCATTAACAACAACAACCTTCAGAAGAGTTGCATATGTTGAAGGACTGAAGCATAATCTTCTAAGCATCAGTCAGCTGTGTGACAAGGATAACAAAGTGTGTAAGTCCAGGATACACTCTTACAATCAAATATGAACAATTAAGATCGTATTAATAGCAACTGGTCATATGATCTATTAAAGATATTACAATGAATTTCTCTCTCAATAGATTCTCTCCAAAGATTCAATTAGCTACAGTTGCTAACTCCTATATATACTGTAGAGAATAGCTAAAGCTACAGTACATATAAGAAACAGACTAATAGAACAATTACACGTGTCCTAATTAGTAACTGAATATAACAGATAATATCCCAAGATATGAATTCTGAACATACTTCTGAATAAGCGCTTCAGAACATTTGTCTTCATAGTCAGAAGTTCTGAGTCTCCTACTCAGAACTCTGAACCTTCTAGTCAGAATCCAACACTTAGAATCTTTTTGAGATTTCTCACTCAGAACTTCTGAGTCTTCTACTCAGAATTTCTGAGTCTTCTGAGTCTTCTTTAGTCTTCTTACTCAGAACTCAACACTTGTGTTTTTGACAAAACTCTAGACCTAACAAAGTGATTTTCACTAAAGAATCCTGCTTTGTCACTGATAAAAAGGAGAAGATAGCTCTCAGCAGATACCGTATGGAAAATGTTTACGTAATAAACATGGACTCTACAACCACTGAGAACTCCTGTTTCTTCTCAAAACCCTCATCTGATGTCAACTGGCTTTGGCATAAGAGGCTCTCCCATCTCAACTTCAAGACACTAAATACTCTTTCTTCAAAAGAGTTGGTCACTGGTCTACCTCAACACCCATACGCTAAGGAGTCTCTATGTTCAGCGTGTGAGAAAGGGAAACAAACAAAAGCTAGTTTCAAATCTAAGCAAGTTTCCTCAGTGTCATCTCCTCTACCACTTCTCCATATGGATTTGTTTGGCCTTGTTAACAAACAATCCATCGCTGGAAAGAAATATATATTGGTCATAGTTGATGAATTCTCTCTCTATACATGGGTAATGTTTCTCCATTCTAAGAGTGACACCCCTGAAGAACTCTTCACTTTTGTCAGGAAAATGGAAGTCCTGAACAACATGACCGTTCGCTCAATATGGAGTGATCATGGGACTGAATTCAAAAACAGTTATCTTGATTCCTTCTTTGAAAGTAAAGGTATTTCTCACATCTTTTCATCAGTGAGAACACCTCAACAAAATGGAGTCGCTGAAAGAAGAAATCAAACTATCATCGAAGCTGGACATTCAATGCTCAGCGATTCTCATCTACCTACTCAGTTTTTGGCAGAAGCTGTCAACACTGCTTGTTTTACTCAGCACCACTTCTGAACACAACACCAAACTCTGGTTCTCCAATCACAACAAATAGAGTCATCTTTATTAATCCAAGCAGACTTTGATTAGGCCTCAACAAGTTGACTCTTGGCTGATAACTCTCCACGGCCATTTGTAGATCATGACACTGTGTGAACAAGACGTGTCTTCTCAAAAATCTTTTGATGGCATTCAGTGCAAGAGTTACGTTTTCCCTTCTGATCTGAAGATCTCTGAAATGATGATACAAGAACTCAAAATCTTCCATGGTTAAATGACAGAAATCAGCTTCAGTGAACCTGTAATCTCTACAATCCTGTCTCTGAACTAAAAACTCTGGATACCACAATTTGTAATACAATCTAGCTGTTACCTCCTTTATAGACACAATCAACTTCTTGCTCCTCACCTCTCTTTTCTTTTGGCACTTGTCTCTCAGAAAATACATATACTCGAACTTGTATTCGCCTGTCGGATCAGTAATTCCCAACACGGCATAGGGATTCAAACTTCTGATTCTGTGCACAAACAGTCTTCTTTCAGACTCTTCTAAGAATGGTGTTCTCAAATACAAAGTTCTTTCACGCTGTTCGAGTTCAGTAAATTTTCTGCTTCGTGAGGATGATGGACCAGGTTGATCAGCTGTAATGGAAGGACCAGCTTCGTCATGGATAGGATTAACAGGTGGTATAGAATGTGCAGAAGATGGAGGTTCAGAATCTTCAGGTTTAGGTTCTTTAAAGAATGGATTATTGTAAGGTTGTGATTCAGGTTGAATAGGAATGGATTCAGAAGGTGGAATTGATTCAGATATTGGTGTAGTGGTATGAGTTGAAGTAGATTGGTTAAGGTTAATGGTTATAGGTGTAATAGAAGGTTGATCTGAAATCAAAGTGGTTGAGATATATTCGGGTGAGTGAACAGGGCTAAGGATAATTTCTTCAGGAGTTTGTGGCCCATATATCTCTGACAAAATATCAACCTCTTCTTCAGTAAATCCAACACCTTGATCTTCTGGTTCATAAGTAAGTATCAAAAGTGGTTCTTTTTCTTCCTTAACCTTCCAATACCGATCATAATATTTTGCACTTTCATCAGCTTCTTCATCATCAGAACTAATTTCAATCAACTCCACAGATTGCACGAATCGATCAACCACTTCTCTTATCTCCTCCTCATTTACCTCAGGCTTTTCAACCGTTGGTTCTATATTCGGATCAACATATAATACGATCTGTTTTCCGCTTTGATCACCCATAGCACCTGATTCAAACATCTCAGATATTTCAGCAACAGTCGGATTCTTCTTCTGGCCTTGAGAACTTTCTGACTCAGCTCTTCTCTTCTTACTCATCTCCCCCTCATGATCATGATCATCGGGATCCTGATCATGTATTCTCTTAGTACCCTGAGCTTGAGTCTTACATGACTGTTCCATCAATGCTTTCAACTCAGCTATTGACTGCTTCATATCACTTAAAGATTTCACAACTTCAGATTTGAACGTAGATAACTCTGTGGATAATACTTGAAGCTGCATGGGTGTAACTGAAGGTGTAGATGGAGGTGGAGATGGATTTGGAGTAGATTGGAAGTTCTGAAGTAGAGACAACAAGGTTTTACTTTGCTGATCTTCAGGACTTATGGACATCAGCTTGGCATAGAATAAATCCCTCAATTCTTCAATACTTTGATCCACTGGTGGTTGTTGTCTAGAAGGAGGCTGAGGTACACGAGGTGGAGCCAAATAAATTTCTGGACGAGGACGTACAACTGGCTCATTTGTCATTGGTTCTTTTCCCTTCAACTGATTCTTCACACTTTGCAACTCCCGAATGAACATAGTTTCAATAGCCTTTAGGGCGCCATCGAAGTTTTCCCTTGTCACAAAGACGGGTAATGTAACACCGGCACCACTTAGGTTCGCCGTTGGCACAACAGTTGTTTCAACTGTGTGACCTACGCTCAGTGTTGGCAATGTGTTAGCACTGGTAGGATTTCCACTCTGTCCTTGTAGTCCTGTAAAAGGATCTACTCTGAGTGTTCTGGATGGGTCACCAAGACGCGCATCAGATGTTCCTGAAAGTGTCCTATTCAAAGAATCAAATATGTTAGAAATAGGCACTAGACTCGAACTTTGTGCAGGAAAGAAGGTCGAGGACTGGGGAGGAAGTCGCTCTGTTTCAATATCCGGAATCTCCGAATGAGATCCAGATAGTGTTTGTGCTAAAACCCCGTGGGAAAATGAGACAGTTTCTTGTGAAGAAGAAGCTGAATAGCTGGCAGAGGTGTGCAATTGCGTTACTGGGCGAGTAACGTCTTGTTCAACACCTGATCCCAACAAATGAGATCTGGTGGTGGATGTGGCTGCCCTTCTGGAATAGACAGTTCGGATGTCTCTCACACTCTCCATATTCTTTTCTTCAGTTTCTCTCACATACTCACATATATTTTCAATTGATACTCCCTCGGTTCTCCTTATACCTTCCGTTCCTTCACTAACTTGAGTCGTCATTAAAGGCATGTCATCAAAGTTTAAGCTTTCCACATTAACATTATCTGACATATTCAATTGTGGAAATTCAAAGATATCAGAAATGTTACCAAACCAGTTTTCTTCAGTAGTAGCATCAGCACCAATATTTCCAGCATTCCCTTGATCATCATCATCATTATCATCGTTGTCATCTTCATCATCATCACGATGTTCCTCTGCTGGATCAGGCGCATTATCAGACTCTGTACTATCACTAGAGTATTCAACTAAAGGAGGATCCCCAATGTGTTTAGGAATTGCTCCCTCAGAATCGTGTTGTACAAGGTCATCTGTATGTGTGTCCTCGGACGATGACCCTGTATCTTCAAGTACAGATGTTTGATCCCCACCAGTTCCCCTCTCGGTGTTTTCCCTCGACTCTCCCCGTTCAGTAGCCCGTGCATCCTGAACACTCACCGACTCCTCTCGCCTAGGGGTTGAGTCTGGGGTAGGTCCCTCCGGTTCTGGCTGGACCATAGACTATCTATACTCGATAATGCACTCAGCGTCCTGATCCGCGTATCAAAGAAATCCTTCAGGTAACGGCATCTCATAATCATATTCAGTTTTGCGAAACTGAAGATACTGCATAGCTTTCTCGGGCACAGAAGGATGGTTTGCTCGTCTTGGAATTTCTCTGTTAGAACGAAGCATGCTATGAATGATAATCTGAAGAAACCTCATATATGGAATGTAAGGTTTTCCCTTGTTTTGTCGGCGAAGATCTATCTTCTCATTCAGTTCATGCCAGAAGATAGCTGCATAATCTACATGAAGATCATACACTACTGCATGAAATAGCTTCAGAAATTCGATGCTGGCACTGTTTGTTCCAGCATGTTTAGCAGATAAGCATCGATTAATAATAGAGAAGATTGTATAGTATAACGGTGGTAGGTTCGCCTTATGGAATTCCTTCACCCGAGTTAAGTTTCCAGTGTATCCCATAGCTCGTATTCCTTCAAACGTTTCTTCTTCAGATGGAAAAGGATCAAACTCATTCTTTCCTTCTCGTGAATCAGGTTCAGGTAGCCTCAGAATCATTATTAGTCTTTGGAAATCAAGCTTTGTGATGAAGTTGTCTATTTGGAATACAAAGATTGGTCTTCCATCTTCCATAGTTGTGGTTATTGTCTTCCATCTTCCATAGTTGTGGTTATTGTCTTCCATGCTTGCTGTAAATATAACATAGGCACAACGACAGTATTCGTTAATGCGTATGCTAGCGGATGATTCCTGAGCACTTCCTTTATCACCGGATGAATGTTGATGTGATCAAAATCAATGTGACCGAATGATCGCAATATAGTTGACCGGATGAATGATAGGATGATCTGGATGAATTCCGGCTTGGGATTGATGTACTGATCGTGTTGACGGTAAAGGTACATCGTGTGTCGGTTCGGGTAGACTCGGAATATAATCACCAAAGCCTTGAATGTGACTTTGTTCTTCCTGATTAACCATCTGATCTGTTGATAACAGTTTTGACAAGATTACTCTTTGAAAAAAAACTTGAAAAAAATTTGAAAAAAATACCTAAGTATAGAATTCGAATCATTCATCTGCATATGAATTCGAATTGAAGAGAATTCGAATTCAGGGAATTCGAATCAAGGAGCATTCGAATTCATCACTTAGCTTCTAAGCCTAGTTGGAACATATGAATTCGAATCTAGAAGGGTTCGAAATCATGCAAATCGAATCCATAAGAGTTCGAAATTAGGGAATTCGAATCCTGAAGGGTTCGAAACCAAGGAATTCGAATCCTTAATGGTTCGAAACCAAGGAATTCGAATCTATAAGAATTCGAAATCAGGGAATTCGAATCCTGAAGGGTTCGAAACCAATGAATTTGAATCCTTAATGGTTCGAAACCAAGGAATTTGAATCCTTAATGGTTCGAAACCCTAACATGAACCTTTTTAAACACATATCATTTTAAGTCGAATTCTATTCTTTTTAATAAAACATAAGATTCGAAACCCTAATCAAATTTCTATTCTAAAAGAGGGTTCGAAATCTTTGAACAAGCATGAAGAACATCAAGAACACGAAGAACAAAACTTGAAAATCGAACTGATTTTTCACATTTTAGCTTAACAGATGAATGAGATCGATGAAAAAACTTGAATGGAAAGATACGCATGCAAAAACCGAATCCAATGATACTAAAATCAAACAAAATGATTACCTGATGAAGAAGATATGAACAGATGAAGATTGAGATTGAAGATGATGAATAGTGTCTTCTTCAGAGAATTCGAATCGAATGCCAGAAGTGAAAAAGTGGGAAAATGAACATTTGAACTCTATTTATACTTAAAAAAAATTGGACACTTGGCACGATTTAGAGTACCTCACTTGGCAAACAGTAGAAAAAAGATGATGTTGAACTCATTGAATTCGAATCCTTAAGGGTCCGAATTCATTGAATTCGAATCCTTAAGAGTCCGAATTCTTTGAATTCGAATCCTTAAGTATTCGAATTCATTGAATTCGAATCCTTAGGAGTTCGAATTCTTTGAATTCGAATCCTTAAGAGTCCGAATTCATTGAATTCGAATCCTTAAGTATTCGAATTCATTGAATTCGAATCCTTAAGAGTCCGAATTCATTGAATTCGAATCCTTAGGAATTCGAATTCTTTGAATTCGAATCCTTAAGTGTTCGAATTCTTTGAATTCGAATCCTTGAGAGATTGAATTCTTCAAATAAATGCATGAAAAATTACAACTTTTTCAGAAAATTTAACAACTGTTCCACAAATCTCACATCAGATACAACTTTGTAAGCTCTCAAATACAAACCTTTTTTTTTAACTTACAGACTTATGCCGAATTGCTCCCCCTAAACAATTGCATAAATTGCTGTCTTTTCTTCCGAGGAATCTGCACAGACAGATGAAAACTTGGTACTCATTGAACATGAGTCCAAACTGTTAGACTTATCACTTTGTGTAAAAATCTAACTCCCCCTCAAAATATGAATTCTGGAGTAACTTGTTTTCTTCCTCTGAAAGTATGCATATATTTCAATAACGCTCAGTATTTGACATTGTAGCAAAAATGCATTTTACAAGGAAAGTAAAATTCATTGAATTTTAATTTATGACTACTAACATCTGATCATTTGAAAGCTTTACAAAAGAAATTCAGCTTAATGAAAGTTAACAGATTTTTTTAATCAAATGAAATCAAATGCATGTGTTTGAATTCAAGAACAAGTTATCATTGTATATCAAGTTATAAACGTTCAGTGTCAACCCCTTTATCAAATCTATTTGGTGTGCTGGCATGCGAAATATGATTAGCATAAAGCTTATGCAATTCTAAAACATATAAGAATACTCTGCTCTACTCACACTATTTGTCCAAAATCAGGATTTTCACAAATTTACGGGTTTATCGCGACTTTGTATTTTCCCAAGTTTCAAGAGATGTGTGCTCATTGGCATCTTTTCTTTTGTGCTCATCGGCATCTTTTGATTTTGTGCACATTGGCATCTTTTGATTTGTGCACATTGGCATCTTTTAATCAAAGAGTTTAGTAAGAATAAGATACATCATTAAACATGACTTTCTATCTGGTTCTATAGCAGGATTTGGGTTAGCAGATCCCAGACCAGTTGTCCTTAGGTGCTAGGTGTCGAGCACCCCTTAGAACTTAATTTCCCAAACCAGAAAGGCCACATCGATATATCTTAAACCCATTTGTACCAGTAAAACATGGCTTTCTATCTGGTTCTATTGCAGGATTTGGGTCAGCCGATCCCAGACCAGTTGATCTTAGGGACTAGGTGTCGAGCACCCCTTAGGACTTACTCTCCCAAACCAGAAAGGCCACAGGCACAAACTTTCAAACTAAATGATAATGCAATAATTTTATCTCAATCACTTGGTTCTAAAACATAGTGCTTCTCCCATATCATCATTTCCATCCATCATTCTGACATATAGGCTTTTTGAGCATTATATTCTATATATATCCAGATTCACATAACTTTGAGCATTCAGCATAATTTCATTCATGTTTTGCTTACCTTTCGATTTATTTCAGAGGTGAAAGTTGAATCAAATCTAACTCAGATAATACAAAGATTCTTGTAAAATCATCTTTTAGCACGCATTTAATTCATTGAATGAGAATTGAAAATTTCATCTTATTGAAGTAAATTTGTAAAGATTCAAGTTTTCAAAGCAGTAGAAACAAATATAATCCAATGTTACCTTTCATCACTTGTTCCTTGAAGTAAAAAGATATAACAGTTAAGGATATTACCTGAGAAGTGTGAGTTCTAAACTGATTTGTTTAGATGTCTTAGTCTTTGAAGTACGGGTCCTGAACTGAATTGTTCAGAAGCCATAGTCGTTGAAGCACGGGTTCTAAACTGAGATGTTTAGAAGCCATATTTCTTTGTCTCCCCCTTAATGGTACAAACATTCTTCAAAAAAATCCACCGCTTCTCTTATGTTTTCAGTCATGTGTGTGGTATGAATTTACAAATCAGTACAATACATGATAAACCTGCAAAACAGATTAAGCAGATTTTGGTACCCAACGGCATTTGGGTCCTAGTGTGTTAGGATATGATCATAGATTTAAGTAAACAAGAACACGAACTCCCCCTCAATGTTTTAAGGATTCAACATTCCTAGTTTGCTGATTAGAAAATTGAGCCTCTTTTCATCTAAAGGTTTTGTGAAAAGATCAGCAAGTTCTAGTTCTGTTGGTACAAAGTGCATTTCTATAGTTCCCTTCTCAACATGGTCTTTGATAAAATGGTACCTGACATCTATGTGTTTCGTTTTGGAATGCTGAACAGGATTTTCAGTTATTGCAATTGCGCTTTTGGAATCACAATAAATGGGGATCTTGTTGAAGATATATCCATAATCCTTTAGCTGAGTTTTCATCCAAATTACTTGTGAACAGCAACTAGCGGCGGCCACATACTCTGCTTCAGCCGTAGATGTTGATACACAAGTTTGCTTCTTTGATGACCAGCTTACAGGTTTATCTCCCAAGAATTGACAAGCACCAGATGTGCTTTTCCTGTCCATCATATTTCCCGCATGATCTGCATCTGTGTAAGCAGTTAGTTCAAACCCAGAATCCTTAGGATACCAAAGACCCAATTTTTTTGTGCCTTTGAGATATCTAAAGATTCGCTTTACAGCCACAATGTGAGATTCCTTCGGGTTTGCTTGGAAACGTGCACAAAAAGATGTTGCAAACAAAATATCCGGTCTACTTGCCGTTAGATACAGTAAAGATCCAATCATGCCTCAGTATAACTTTTGATCGACTGATATACCAGATGAATCAGCGTTCAAAAGCTTACCGGTAGCCATGGGAGTTTTCATGGTGGAAGACTAATTTAAGTCAAATTTCTTAAGCATATCATTTATATATTTTGATTGATTAATGAAAATGCCTTCATTTGACTGTGTCACTTGGAGACCAAGAATTTTTTTTAACTCTCCCATCATACTCATTTGAAAGCGGCTTTTCATCACCTCTTCAAAATCTTTACACATATCGGGATTTGTAGATCCAAATATAATGTCGTCAACATATATTTGTACTAACATTAAATCTTTACCTTCTCTTTTGAGAAAAAGAGTTGTATCTATTGTACCTTTGGTGTATCCATTTTTAAGCAGATGAATAGTCAGAGTCTCATACCATGCCCTCGGAGCTTGTTTCAAACCGTAGAGTGCTTTATCCAAAACATAGACATGGTTGGGATATTTTGGATCTACAAAACCCTCAGGTTGACTTACATAAACCTCTTCATGAAGTATTCCGTTCAGAAACGAAGACTTGACGTCCATCTGAAATACCTTCATGCTTTTATGTGCGGCGTATGCAAGAAAAATTCTGATGGCTTCAATCCTTGCTACTGGTGCATAGGTTTCATCATAATCTATTCCTTCTTGTTGATTATACCCTTTTGCAACCAGTCTTGCTTTGTTTCTGACTATAATTCCTGCTTCGTCTTTCTTGTTCCTAAAGACCCATTTAGTTCCAACAATGGTCTTGTCTTTAGGACGCTTCACCAAATGCCAAACTTCGTTACGCTTAAACTCATTTAACTCCTCTTGCATGGCGTTTATCCAATCTGGATCTTGTAAAGCTTCAGATGCTTTCTTGGGTTCTAACGTGCTTAGAAAGTTGACATACAAACATTCGTTGGTAGTCGCAGATCGTGTTTTCACTCCATCATTGAGATCACCAATAATATTTGCCGGGGGTGTGCTTTTGTCCATTTATGTGTACTGGGAAGAGTTGAAATCTCTACACGAGTGTTCGATAAATCATTCTCATCCATAACTGCAAGAATCTCTTCAGTAGATTCAGCTAAAGATACATGTGTTGGTTCTGGTACATTAACTTCTGGTTGTCGTATTTCATGTGTAGGAACCTCCGATGATGTGTTTACTGAAACCGGAACTTCAAGCTGAATTTCAGGTTCAGAAACTGGAATAGTTGTAGGTTCACTTGGAGTTTCGTTGGTTGTCCCAGAAGTACTAGCACTGACATCGTCAGATGGACCAGAGACATTCACACTCATCTGTTGTGGAGATGCATTTACAGATGTGATGGGTTGTTCCATATCTGCACAATAATCCATAAATGCATCATGAAATAACAAATCTAAATCCTTAGTACTATTATTATTTAATACAGAATTAGAAAACGTTTTCGCCACAGGTTCTACTCCTTTTTGAGTAGAAACTTCAGATTTTTGTCCGAGTTCTGAACTGTGTTGTCCAGAAGTCAAAGTCACACTCTCGTCAAACGTAACGTTGATGCTCTCGATGACTGATTTTGTACGATTATTGTAGATCCGATATGCTTTAGAATTCAAGGAATATCCAATAAAAATCCCTTCATCAGCCTTGACTTGGAATTTTGCAAGGTGTTCTCTATCTTTTAGGACAAAACATCTGATCCAAAAACACGCAAAAATTTGATGTTAGGTTTGCGATTATTAATTATTTCATATGCAGTTTTATTAAGACGTTTATTAATAATTGTCCTGTTTTGAGTGAAGCATGCGGTTGAAACTGCTTCAGCCCATAAACTTGGTGGAAGACCCGAATAAGCAAGCATAGTCCGAGCTGCTTCCACAAGCGTCCTATTTTTTCTTTCAACCACTCCATTTTGTTGTGGAGTAATTGGTGCAGAAAAATTATGAGAGATGCCAACGGATTCAAGAAACGATTGAAGAGTTGCATTCTTGAATTCAGTTCCATTGTCGCTCCTTATCTTTTGAACTGGACGTTGTAGAAGAATTTGAATCCTTTTTATGAACTTAATTATTTGCTCAGGTGCTTCAGATTTGAGTCGAAGAAAATCCAACCAAGTGTAGCGTGAATACTCATCAATCATAACCAAGATATATTTATTTCCTCCCATTGATTGAGTTCTCATAGGGCCACAGAGATCCATATGAATTAATTCCAAGACGTTGTTGCAGTTAGACAAAGTTTTGGATTTGTGCGTGACGTGTTTCATCTTTCCCATTTCACACGCCGGACAGATAGAAACTTTGTCAATCTTCAGTTCAGGAAGCCCGGAAACTAATCCATCTATTCTGAGCTTGTTGATGCTTCGAAAATTTTGATCTGAGAGTCTCCTATGCCACAACCAACATTCATCTTGAGAGGCTTTTGAAACAAGACAAACTTGATTAGAAGCAACAAGAGTCGTAAAATCCATCATATATAGATCGCCGCATCGTTTTGCTCTGAAAATCTCTGACCAGTTCTCATCCACAACATAACAAAACTTCTTGTCAAAAATTACTTTACAGTCCTTGTCACAAAACTGACTAATACTGAAAAGGTTATGCCCTAATCCTTCAACATATAAGATCTTTTCTATTTGCATCGAGTCATTCTTCAACGTTCCGTAGCCTCGAACGTGACCTTTAGAGTCGTTACCAAAACCTACCGATCCGCCAGGATGTACAGTAAAATCGTGCAATAAGTGCTTGTACCCCGTCATGTGTCTAGAAGCTCCCGAATCAATGACCTACACATGACGATCCTGTAAAAAGATAATTACCTGATCTTAGGTACCCATATCTGCATGGGTCCTTTCTTGTTAGTACGGATCAGTTTGTTTATTACAGTTGATGAACCTTGAATTTTGCCTTTAAAGGTAAGGTTATTTTGTGTATTTGGTTTGTTGAGTTGATCTTTTGGAATCCAAACCATATTCACATCAACTGTTTTTGTTTCTTTCTTCTTATTCTGTTTCTTTGATCTGAAACCGAACATTTTAGCAAATTTGTTCGCTGAAGATTTTAAAGAAAAAGATGAAGTATTAGACTTTTTGTTCTTTGGATCATATCTATTTGGCTTGAAATAGTTATTCCAACAATGAGCACAATGTATTCCTCTTTTTGCTTGTGTCAACAAGGTAGAATTTGAAATTGCGGAATTTTTATTTTCACAAACTTTGTAAACATTACACGAATGAATACAATTTTTATTTGAAGAAATACATTTCTCAGTATCAGTATTCCTATTCTCGCTATTCGAAATATTCTCCTTCAGATCCACACACTTTTCTTCATCCATTTCTGAGTAAGAATGAGAAACATTGTTAGAAGTCTTAGAACTAGAAGCATTATTTGGAAACACATTTGATTTTGTTTCGAATAATTTTTCTTTTTCTTTTCTTTTCAGTTCTTGTTTCTTTTTTACATTAGATATATTTGATGAAAACTTTGTATGATATGCTTCACAATATTTCAGTTCAATTTCAAGCTCAGTTCTTTCCTTTTTATGCTTCTCTTTCTCAAGAAAAATGACTTTCTCAAAATCTAAAATTTGATTTGAAAGTTTTGCACATCTTAAAACAAGTGCTTTGTTTTCTTCAAAAAGCTTATCTTTTTCTAAAGATACTTTTACACCAGAATCAATTGTACTTGAAGATTTACTCTGATATTTGAATTCAGCTTGTTTTGAACACTTTTCACACGGTTTTGAATCCTTAGATTTTGATAATTCTAATATTCGGGATTCAAGTCGTCGAATCTCAACTTGAAGTTCAAGATTGACTTTTTGACTATGATCAAAATTTATCCCAATATTATCATGATCATCCTCTAATATTTCAAAATTTAATTGTAATTTAGAAATTTGATTTTCTAAATCAACAATTTTTCGTAAAGCAGAATTCAAATCAGGAAATTCAGAAGAGGTTTCTTGAACAAACTCCTTTTTGTCAGAATCTGATATTATTTTTTACTCCAATTTAACACTTGATTCAGATTTAACAGATTCAGGTTCATCAGTTGTTTTAGCCACAGATTCATTTGAAAATAATAAATTAAATTCAGTTAGTTCAACCTTTTTGGTTTTATAACTAGAATTTAATTCATCGTATTTGAAATTTGTAGTATTAAATCTAGGCTTTTCTTCCGAACCTTTATCCGTTTTTACTTTCTCTTTGTTTGAAATGGGAGTTGAAGGATTTGAAGCAAACATCTTTAGCAAAACTTTGTGTCAAACTTTCATTATTAGTGTTAACAAGAGCTTGTGTCACTAAAGGAACCTCAATTATTATAGTTTGTTGTAAGACTTCGTTACTTGATTTAACAAAGACTTGTGAAATTTGAGGAATTTCCTTTATAATAGATTGCTTCAAAACCTTACTCTTAATTTCAGGCTCTTCAGATTTAAGAGTTTCCTTTAGACCTTCACCCAATTTTTCAATTGTGTAAAGATTTTCAGGTGCATTTTTAAGAACCTCTACATCAGATAATCCTAGACCCATTTTTGGTTTATAAAATCGAGAATCTTTTGGGTTACTAGTTAGCAATTTAAGAGTTTGCTCAGTCTGTCCTCTTTTAAAATTTAAATCTTCAAGCTCCTTGATTTTTGCCAAAGCATCTTTTCTTTCTTCAGAAAGAACTTTGATTGTGAACTGAAATTTTATGTTTTCATCATTTATATCTTTTATTTTCTTTTCTAACTCATAAATTTCGGATTCAAGTGTTTTAACTTTTGATCTAATAACTTCTTTTTCCTGTTCTCTATCTTCAGCTAAAACTTTATAAAGAAGTGCTTCATCGTGATATTTCAACTTTGAACTTTTTTCATCTTCAAGTTTCTTTTGAACTTTTTCAAGTTTCTTTTGAGCTTTTTCAAATTTCTCATTAAGTTCAAGTATCACGATTTGCATTTCTTCATATCTATCATCTTCAGTTTCAGAATCATTATTATCAGAATTATTGGAAGATAGAAATGATACATCGGATTCCTGGTCTTCTTCATTTAGTTTTGCCATTACACTGTGCTTTACTTCAGTAAAGTGCACTTCTTCATCATCAGAAGAATCCAAAAGCCAAATTTCCTCTTCCGCATTGACAGGCTTTCCACTTTCTTTGGCTTTAGCTAGATGTGCCTTACGCTGATAGTATTCTGAATCCTTGACCTTCGTTTGTTTACAGTCTCTTGCATAATGACCTGGTTTTCCGCAGTTGAAACAGTTTCGGTCATCTCTATCCTTCCTTTCTTCACTCTCCTTTCTCACAGCTTTCTCCTCTTTTTCTTCTTTCTCCTCTTTCTCTTCTTTCTCTTCCTCCTTTTTCTCATACTTTTTCTCAAATCTTTTATATTTGTTAGCTTTGTTGTATTCAGTTTTAGCTTTTGAATAGAACTTCTTTCTACTATACCTGTTTTGAAACTTGTTAGTCAACAATGCTAACTTTTCAGCAATATCCTCCATGTCATCTCCAGAACTGCTACTATCATCATCATCAGAAATCAACTTCTTCTTGCTCATCCCAGAAATCAAAGCCTTTGTCTTTACAGATCCAATCTTTCTGTGCTCACTCAGAAGAGCTAAAGATTCTTCGACCTTTTTATCCTTTTCCTTAACTGCTTTTACTTTATCTTCGTGTTGACCAAGAATACTGAAAATGTCGGTCAACTTCTCTTCATCCATGTCCCTAGACATTTGGAGCTGAATGGAGTATGAATCCCACTCTGGTAGTAGATTCTTGATGAACTTGTAGTTTATCTCCGATTCTGATTTATCGACTCCATTTCTTCTTAAATCATTGAGTATGATGTTGTAGCGATTGTAGGTCTCTTTCAATGATTCTCCTTCTTTTGCTTTAAACCCTTCATAAACATTGATGCTTTGATTCTTTTTAGTCATCATAGATTTTGATGATCCCTCAAACTGCCTTTCCAACTCATCCCAGATTTCCTTAGCTGTATTGCGACTATCTACTCGATTGTAGATATCATTTGGGATAGCTTGTGTCAGATATGTCAATGCTAACTCATCAATTTCAACCTTAGCTTTATCAACTTCATTGTAATATCTGTATTCTTTTTTCAACTCTTCTCGGAGGAACATACTGACTTGTAGCAGTTTCAGCAATACCACCAATATCTATGTATGCTTTGTAAGGACCATTTTGAATAGACAACATGAGTTCTCTGTTTTGATGATTCAGAAATTGAGTCATTCTCCTTTTCCATTGAGAATACTCTTCAGCTTGAAGAACTGGAGGCTTACTCTTTGATCCCATACTCATTAAATCTCTCGACATCTTTTCAAATAGCTAGAATAATTGATCGTTCAGAAGATCAAGCAGTAAGTGTAACAGAGATTACACTTAGAATAAACTGTTCAAGAAAGAAATCAGCACAAGGGTCCGAAACCAACACTTAGACAAATTCTGAGTGGTGCGAAACCTTCAGATTTCGGATGCTTTAGGATTCGAAACCTTCAGATTTCGGATGTAGTACGATGCGAAATCCATGAATTCGAATGCAACTGAATGCGAATTCCCTAAATTCGAATGTAACTGAGTGCGAAATCCCTGAATTCGAACTTAGCTTGGTGTGAAATCAATACTTAGCCAAAATCAAAACCAATTACACACTTCAACTCAGAATTCGGATGTAGATGAGTGCGGAATCACGGAATTCGAACTTAACAGATACGAATTCAACACTTGTACAACAATTCGAAATCACCGGAATTCGGACTTAACTATGTTCGAAACCTCAAGAATTCGAACTTAACTGGGTGCGACACCACGGATTTCGGACTTAACTGGATCCAAAACCAATACTTGATCACTTCGAAAATCTTGAATGATGCGAAATCCGTATGAATGATCCGAATTCACCAAGAATAATCCAAATTCAGCACTTCGAACTTTAAAATCACTGAATCTGCCATATCTTCCTCAATTCTTGATCAATTAACACGAAATTTGTACTGGTTTGCTCGAAATCAAAATCCACACACTTTCTTAGTTAATCACAAGATCTAATTCGATTAATTTAATCGAATTAAAGTCCAAAACAGTGAATTAGGGTTTTCGAACAAAAATCCAAAGAAATGATCAAATCTAATGATTCTGTTTAGAAAATGATGATGATCCAAGAATTAATGTTGTTCAGATATCAATTCCGAGTTCAGTGATGCCAAGAATTGATCCAAGAAATCAGAATCTAGAAAAAATATATGTCTGAATGAAAAGTGATCAGATGAACAGTGATGAACACCAGATCCGAATTCTTCATGTTTAGTGTAAAAATTCTTCAATTTGGTCTTCGATCTGCTTGAATCTCCTGTTTAGCTCTGATACCAATTGTGAAATCCCAAATTCTAGCAAGTAATCAAGAATGATGTAGAGAGAGAATCTAGAGCAAATTTGTCATCCATATATTGATCTCTAAAGTGTAAATGACAAATGATACAAGAGGTTATGAAGATTACAAAGGAGTCTTCTTTATATAGTAGGGCCATGACATGTCCATGCCTCTACTAAGAAGAACAGTACAAGATATTAATACTGTCTTGATAGCTACAATAATGCCCTAACAAATTTCATCTTCGCTCATCTGATTAGCTGCATGACAACTAAAGTTGGTTCCTCTGACCAAGCATCCCAACCCCAGCATGCTATGGGGTATTCACTGCTGAAGGGCCTACATACCGATTGGGCCAAAATCATCTTTGATGACATACTTCAGCGAGTCGAAGAAGCAAAGAGACAAAAGACTGTTCCATACCCACGATTTATCAACGCTCTCTTTGTACAAGGTCTCGGGGACAAATACCCGAAGGTGGGCGACCTGAAACTCTCTCAGGTTGGTGCAAAGGTCCTCGACTACTCCCCTATGCCAAACGAGGTACGTCTTACTACTCTCCTATCTCTTCTCAAACCTCATACTTCTTCTACTTCTGCAGCCACCTCAGCGGTAATCCCAACCGCTGATACCCAGGCTGCAACCTCCACTCCTCGAAAGAGAAAACACTCTATAACCACTCTTAGTGCTCCTAAAGCCAAGAAAACCAAGGAGCAACCCCCAAGCCTTCCCAAGCTGAAGACTCCACGGTTCTCTCTTCACAAGAGCCGTTGGATAGTTTAGTGGTACGCTCTGCCACAACTGATGAAGCCACCCCTTCTATACCAACTTCAGCGTCTCTAAACGCTGAGGTTATTAACTTGGAACAGAACCCACCTCCCTCAGTACCTCAAAGTATTGCGGAAGTAATTCCCAGCGGATCCAACGCTGAACCTCTTACCAAATCCCTCTTCTCAACCTTCATTCCTCCTACTATTTCTTTGGTCACTCCACCTGTTTTCCGCCCACTCTCTGAAACAATCATCCTCCAGGATACATCTGCTGAAACTTTACGGAGGATGATGGATACAAACATAGGACATTCGGACACTTCTCAGCGAAAAGGCTCTCTGGAAGACGACATGGAAACATTTACAGGTCATCGAGATTTCGAGGACTTCGTCAACCATCCCGCAGGTATACACATAACTCCAAACACTCCTCTCTCAAAATCCCCAACTTCTGAGCTTTCCTTTGTTCATAAGTTTTCAACTTTTTCAGGTCCTAATTTGGGCAACATCAACACATCACTCACAGATCTATCCAACAAGGTGGAATCTCTCACCACCATTCTCTCTAAAAACTCTTCAGTGGTTACAAACGCTGGAGAGGCTCTCAAATCCCTCACTAATGAAGTGAAAGGCAAACCGTCCAGTGTTGATATGGAAAAAGTGGAAGGTAGCAACGGTATTCTTGCTACTACTCTCGCTGAAAACTCCACCGCCAACAACACTCTCTCCACCAACTTCTCAGCCCTGTCCAACGAAGTCACATCGTTGAAGACAGTAGTTGAAAATCTTCAGGAAGAGGTGTCTACTCTAAAGACAAATGTCAGCACTGCGACAAATCTCTTGCAGCAGATTCTCGACCGCTTGAATGCTCCAACTTGTACACCATCGCACTTTACTCAAGCTGATCGAAAGGATCTTCAAAAGATCAGTCCTACTATTTCCGGCCTAGAAGACAGAATAGTAGTGATTGAAACCTTCATGGGGATCACTGGCCTGGAAGACAGTGACCCAAAGAATGCTGATGGTGCTGCTGCTGCTGTTGTTTCCTCCTCCATCCATCATGTGGAAGAGGGGGAGCAGACTAAAGATCTTCCCCATAATGTTGAGGGGGAGATGAAAAATCAAGAAGACCTTCCCCAGAACTCTGAGGGGGAGGGTATTATCTCTACTATTGCTGAAAAACCTCAGGGAGTTGAAAACCCTGAGGGAACCGAGAAACCTCCCTCTGAATTTGAGGGGGAGCAACTCGATGAGGAAAAGGAAGTTGTTTCTGATGTCACAGAACCTTATGCCGAAGAGGAAGAATTTGAAGCTGAAGAAGAAGAAGAAAGTGATGAAGACCTCGATCATGAGGACGATGAACCATCATCATCCCCTAAAAACGATGATGATGATGACGATGATGATGACGTCGACTTCTTCTTCCATCATAGAACGACCCCTGCTCAAAATGGGGTTATGATAATTAAACCACCAGGGGAGGGGACAAAGACAAAACCTGCAGCAAGTGAAGCTGACAAAGGCAAAAATAAAGGCCTCGCTGCAGAAGGCAATCTGACTATCCTACAAAGAAAGCCAGTTTGTCAGGTACAATATCTTTTCTTTCTTTACACTGCATCCCTCCTCTATCCCTTCTCAACCTCAGTTCTCCTCTCCATAAAACCTCTATACACTTAACCTCATTCTTTTCTCTATCTTTTCTTTCCCAAATGATCTTACTCAAATGATCGTTACATTTCAACTAGTCCTCTCCCGTGCTTGAGGATCCAGCTGAAGTTCCTCCTACTACATCAACAATA
This sequence comes from Saussurea involucrata, assembly GCA_033807775.1. Lineage (NCBI taxonomy): Eukaryota > Viridiplantae > Streptophyta > Magnoliopsida > Asterales > Asteraceae > Saussurea > Saussurea involucrata. Next base: position 59,984,905 of record CM066313.1, on the reverse strand, counting down.
ATCCCAGCCCCTAGTGCCGAAGAAATAATCCCAGTCTTAGACTTTGCTGAGACTGATGACATTATTGAAGAAGAACAGGAATAAGAACCGCTCTCTCACAAAAATAGACCTTCCTTGGTTCCTCAAACACCAAGTGAAGAAGAAATGAAAAGGAGAGATGCTATGGTTCAGAAACTTGAAGCTCAACGCTTTGTTCCTCGTCACCTAAGGCATTTCACAAACAAAGAAATTGTTGAAGCTCTCAAAGCTGAAAAACTCTTCGCTGAACGAAAGAAGGCTGAAGAAAAAGACAGGGAATATGCCCTAGATCTAGCCCAATATTCTTTCGAAGATCCAGACTTAAGAAGATTTCATGTTGCTGTCCAAGAAAAACTGCTGAAGGACATACAGAAGTCTCACCAGAAAAAAAACGAATGTCAGAGGCACCACTCTTGAATGGTGTAAGAAGATGTGCCACTACAGACAACATCCCTCAAGGATAAAAGATGTAAATGTCATAGGGAGATATACTCTGAAAAAAAAAACATAAAGGCACCGATCGTTAATGTCCAAATAGTCAGAGAAAATGGCCGCAACAGAACTATCTACATGTCAGCGATAAACACCTTTGGTCTCACTAAATGGTTGGAGATGAGAATAGCAATTCAAATATCCCTCTCAACCTTCGGGACCTATTTCATACAAGAAATAAACAGACAGATCGACTTGGTTTCCTCGGCGGTTGATATTCCTTGTCCTCCACAAATTCAAAAGAAGCGAGATGCTCCAAAGAAGAAGACCCCTTCCTCTTCTGGACCAGCAATAAGAAACGAGACAGGGATTGAATTCTCTCGTGAAGCAGTTCTTGGCCCTGCCCCTGATCTATCCGGACTTGATATATCCTTATCTCTTGTTGAAACTTTCTTCCCTAGCAGAGTACTCAGCAATCCTTATGGCATCTTCTTCTATGACTTCAATGGTCGAAAATGCTTTCAACGCATCTCTGAGTTATACAAAGTTCCAATCGAACAACTCAGAGATTTACTATACTGGTGTGAGTACAAACAAAGTCTCCTGGGACAACTCCTGAAACCCCACATCTATCGCGAAGCAAAGAAAAGAAGGGAACAAGGAGTTACAGTCCCTGACGGGATGATTCCAGAGACTGACACTCTTGATGAACTTGTCAAGAAAGAACCTGGTTAGCTGATATGATTTCCTTGTAATTCTTCTATCCTTTATCAGCTTATATCTTCTGTACTTGTAAATTTATTTGTTGTACTTGTAATTTTTCCACTTCCCTTTGTAACTTATACGAAGTTTAAAGAAAAATTTCAGCGAATGTACTTTACTCCATCAGTACTGAAAAGATCCCAGAAAATAGTAAAAAGGACAAATATTTTATGAGTTCTTTTTATCCTTATGTTTTCACACTTAGTAATTTTCTTTTGTTGCTATGTCATAATCAAATAAGGGGAGATTGTTGATCCAAACCCTCAGTGATTTGATAATCACTCTCTAAGAATCACTTAGTGAAAATTGTAAGTAGACAATATGTATTAACGTTTTGTCATCAAAGAATACACTAAGTCTGTTTAGTATCGCTGATGAAAACATGCTCTTTAATTTACACATTCAGCGAACACTGTTCATCTGCAAGCCCTGAGCCTGTTCAGTCTTATTGATGATCGCTGATAATCTTAGTTGTTTACTTATGATCCCTAAAGAAAAGTTTCACGTCAATTATGTTCTACGCTGAAGTCGAAGATCAAGCCAAAGAACCAGCGACAAGTCTACTAATGAATTGATGCGGATATCAGTGAAGCCAAGATTTGTCCACTCAACGTGAAGTTTCAAGTAGAAGACTTCAACGAACGCTGAACTTTATCACTCACTGATAAGGATCTATTTCAGCGAACGATGATCATGAAGTTTCCTCTCCAAGTTACTTTTGTCTTTCCCCCTTGCACGCCTCCGTACGAAAATGTCAGAATAGGACATCCCTTCTGTCCATTATCGTACAACCAACTATGATTCTACACTGTACATCATGCGGCTACTAAGGTTGTATACAAAGGTCAAACCATGCAACCAATCAACTGCTGCCACGTGTAAAGTTGTACTGATATGCATTAAATGCATGAAGTATATAAGAAGAACCCTACTTCAGAAATGAAGTGCTCGGCCATCTTCTTCTCTCTACTACTTTGTGTTAGAATATTATACTTAATATTCTTATCTCCTTTCTGTCTTAATTCTAGTGCAAGAAAAACTTTGTGTTTCTCATAACTTGTTTAGATTAGGTTTATTCCTTAATCTTGTTCCGCAACAAGTTGTAAATTGTTTGATACATATCAATAAACAATTTAGAAAAGTAAAATCTGTGTGTTTGTATTCAACCCCCCCTTCTACAAACTTGTATAACCCTCTGGGACCAACAGTTTATCTCAACCAAATCTCATCTAAATAAAGCCATAAACTCTTCATTCGTTTTCAACAGAATTCTGAAGATTGAGCATTGGAAGTTTTCCCATGACAGAGTTCTATATCATCTTTACACAGTGGAGACAGAAGACAAGAAGATGGAATCTTTCAACGACAACAACCTTGTGCTTCTGAATCCCGTTGACCTGCTAACTCTACATGCCTATTGCGTCAACAACAGCGACATAGACAAAGGTGCAAGAACTGCATTGGTCAAAGTTCAATATGCTATGCAAGAGCACATCAACCTCAGAACGCAAGTCGATTTTCAGCTTGGCATAGAGTTTGAACTTGAGAAACTAGCGATTGGTCCTCCAAATGAAAATTTTGAGGGTTTCGGACATCACATAACATGAACTGTTGTTGGTAATCCACCAACATTCATATGCCGACAGAAGGGCAACAAGAAAGCCATAAGAGAAGAAGAAACCCACAAGTATTCATGTGAATCGCTGCAGTATCTCAGAAACATCATCATAAATCTTCTAAGAGAAAAATGTCCAGAAGATGTGATGAAGTGTTTCATCAATCAAATAGACCTCATGTTAGAATTCAGGGATTAGATCAGAAGATTTGATAGAATTCTAAGAGGAAACTATTATGCTTAGTGTACTAGTTCTTTTGTACTGTATGTAATCATCTTAAAAGAATAGTACTAAGTTTCACATAGGATGACTTTCTCCTCTTTGTCTTTTGTTTACTTCTCTGTAAATAGCATAATTTGTATTTTCAATACTTAGGGGGAGATTGTTAGCCCCAAGTATACAATATGAAAAAGTATTGAAAATATCACAAGTCACAAGACCACCAGAGATCCAGCCAAAGACTTAGAAGAAAATCGAGCAGAAGATCATCAGAGCTCGACAGAGCTCTGGCAGAAAACTCCTTTTGTTCCACCAGCAGAACTGTTCACACCAGAAGACCATCAGAGCTCTGGCACAAGAGCTCTGGTAAATGAAGACCTCTGTGAAGCTTAAGTCTCGTAGAAATGTCTTAGTGTCAGACACGTGTCCGTACCTTCCACGTCAGCCCTAAAAGTACGGAGAAACACTTTCCACGTGTCATTCCAGGGTTTGATAGTACACCGTCTTTCACTTTATCAGGCTATAAATAGAAGGGTAGTGGAACGCACATTTGTCAGATTTTGGTAGGAATTATTGCTAGAATTGTGAGAATAAACACTGCACATTCCATTCCACTACCACTGTACGAATTGCCACCTGAGAGATTTCAGAATACACTCACAAGAAAGTGTTCTTGGTGTTATTCAAATATATCAATATACGAGAAACTTATTTAACTATCTTGTTATCATTTACTGCGTTGATCCAAACCCTCAGTGATTTGATAATGACCCTCTCTCAATACTTAGTGAAAATTGTAAGTAAACAATATGTATCAGAGTTTCACTATCGCTGATAAGTACTAAGATCTTACAGTACCGCTGATAGGAACTCTCGATCTTTAGATTAAACATTTAGCGAACACTGTTCACCATAATACTCTGAGTATGTTCAATACTTATGGTGATCGCTGATAAGTTAGTTGTTTACTTATGATCTCTGAAGACAAGTTTCATGTCAACATAGGTTCTACGTTGAAGTCGAAGATCAAGCTCAAGAACCAGCGACAAGTCTCTTAATGAACTGATGCGGATCAGCGAAGACTCAGATTTGTCAACTCAACGTGAAGTATCAAGTACAAGACTTCAGCTATCGCTGAACTTTATCATTCGCTGATAAACAATGATGAAGCGTTGAATCAACGAAAAGCTGATCATGAAGTCCTCCGTACAAAGTACTTTTGTCTTAACCACCCTTGCACGTCTCCGTACGATATGTCAGAAAAGAACCTCCTTATTGTCTGAAATCGTACAACCACTCTGATACTACAATGTTCAAACATGCGGCTACTAAAGTTGTCTACAAAGGTAAATGACATACAACCAATCAGCTGCTGCCACGTGTAAAGTGTAAACTGTCATGCAATAAATGCATGCAGTATATAAGAAGATGAACTCACTTCATTTTGAAGTAACTTGCTAACTCTGGACAAGTTCATCCTTCTTATCTTAAGATAGGTTATTATTAGTAATTTCCTTATCTTTCTTAGTGCAAGAAACTTAGTGTTCCAACTTGTTTAGATTTAGGTTTATCCTTAATCTTGTTCCGCAACAAGCTGTAAATTGTTAATGATTTATCAATAAACAATTTAGAAAAGTAAAATCTGTGTGTTTGTATTCAACCCCCCCCCCCCCCTTCTACAAACTTGTATAGCCCTTCGGGACCAACAAGTGGTATCAGAGCAGGTTTGTTTAATCTCATAAACAAGATCTAATCTATACTAAGATTTCTCTTCCTTGCTATTTCTAAAAATGGCTACCAACACAAACACAAACTATATTGACAATGGTTCTCTTGCAAAACCCCCTAGATTCTCCAGAGATAATTTTAATCTATGGAAAAATAGGATGATTCTCTTCTTAGAAGGTGTAGACCCTACTATGCCTTTTATCTTGAAAACGGCCCATATATTCCTGTAAGAATTGATGTTGCAGTTTCAGCCGCTGAGAATAGACCTGCTATTCCAGAAAGGCTGATTCCTAAAGAAATTCATATGTGGACTGACGAAGATAAGAAGAAAGTGGCTATCGACACCAAAGCCAGATCCATACTATCCATTGCTCTTCCTGACGAAGTCTACCATTCCGTCATGAACCTGAAAACCTCAAAAGCTATGTGGGACACAATTTGTGTTCAGTATGAAGGTACTTCTGAAGTACACCAACGTTTTAACTATTTAATAATAGATCTGAAAATTGTTAGTAAGGAATATTCTAACTTTGAAGTGCTGACAAAGTTTTTAGAATGTTTACCTGAAAGCTGGGACAGTTATTCTATGTGTCTCAAGCTGTCAAAGGATCTAAAATCAATGACCCTTTCTACCTTATATGGCACGATGCTGAATCATGAACAATCAAGTCATCTTAAGAAGAATCTTGTAAAAGATTCCAAAAGCACCCCAGTTGCTTTAATCTCAGAGGAACCTTCCACTCAGCGACCCTCAGTCACTATAACTGAGTTGGAGAGTAACTCTGAAAGGTCATCAGATTCTGACACTTCAGATGATGATGAATCTTTGGCTCTCCTCACTAAAAAGTTCAGGAGATTCGCCAAAAAAGAAAATGTTCAAAAAGAACAAACCTCTTTCTATTACTGACAAGCCAAGATCATCAGCTCTTGTTGACAAGGCTACTGCTACTTGTTTTAACTGTGAAAAGATAGGACATTTCGCTAACGAGTGCAGGTCAAATGAAAGTCTCTAGACCCTCAGCTTTTCCAAAGAAAAAATTTATTCCCAGGAATAGAGATGACAAATATGCCAAGCTGAAAGAAAAGTATGCGAAGCTGAAAAGCTTTAAGAAGAAAGGCAAAGGCCTGATGGCTAACTTTGATTGGGCTACCTCTGATGAAGAAGAATAATCATCTGACTCTGAAGATGATGAAGCCAATCTCTGTCTTATGGCCAAGATTGAAGATGAGGAAGAAAGCTCAGACATTCCCTCCACTTCAACCTCAGCAACTCAGGTATCACCCTCCTTCTTTACCAATATTGCAAATATTGATGAAGCTGATAGTCTTCGTAAGATCGATCTCTTGACTAGAAGTTTATATGAAGCCATGAATGGCAAAACTGTAGTTGAAAATCAAAACCTTGATCTCGCTGAACAACTTAAAAACTGTCACCTTGAAATAAAAAATCTTTCTAAAATTGAAGATGATTTTAAAGATCAAGTTCACCTAAATCAGCTAGTCAAAAACGAGCGCGAAGAAGCTATCGCTGCATTAAGAGCTGAAAAAGCTACTGTTGATGGATGGTATAATTCCTCAACAAATATCACTGAGATAATTAAGTCTCAGATTCCCCTGAGTGATAAACGTGGTCTTGGTTACAAAGCTGATACTCAAGAACCAACCCTTGATCGTTCCATGCTCTTATTTGGAACCTTCGTATCCTCAGTCGCTGATACTTCATCCTCTCAATGTTCCTCTTCTAGACCGCCTATCCCCGAGGAAACTCCTACCTCTTCAAAAGGTAAATAGAAAATGGTTTATCCAAAATCTACCTCTGTCTTTAAAGATAAAGGTAGAAGAATTTCTTTTAACCAAAATCCTCAGAAGGGTACCTTAGTACTTAAGCTGAATGCTTCTAAAGCTTCAGTGACCTATCCCTCTGGATCAAGGAATCAGATCTCTAGATCTACTCAGCGTGGATCTATTCAGCGATCTACTCCTAGACTCAGAGTGGATGTCCTTGGTAGGAAATCAGAAGAACTGAATGTTCCTCCTATTTCAAAAGACGATAGCTTATTTGGTGTTGGTCCTTCTATTTCAAAATCTAAAGCTCGGCATTCAAATGGTCCTAGAAATACTTTTAGTTATAGGAAATGTTATCACTGTGGACTTACTGATCATATTGCTAGTAAGTGCCCCACAGCCACCAAAGCTGAAAAGATAGCTAAGGTGAAGATCATTGCCCCCAAGGCAAAGAAGACCACTGAGGTTAAGAAATTAACCAAAGTGAAGACTGACAAAGCTGAATCTTCAAATGCTGCGAAGACTACTGAACCTTCCATTCCAACTACTTCCACTGATAAATGTGTATACATGGTTAAGTGGGTACCCAAGAAAAACTAATCTTCCTTTGTAATGCAGGTTAAGAAGGGTATCTGGTATCTTGATAGCGGATGCTCTAGACACATGACTGGAAAGAAAAGTATGCTCGCTGAATACAAGGAAGAGAAGGGTCCCGCTGTGACTTTTGGTGGAAATGGAAAAGGACATACCCAAGGGTTTGGTGTACTCTCAAATGGTACAACCACCTTCAGAAGAGTCGCATATCTTGAAGGGATGAAGCATAATCTTCTAAGCATCAGTCAGCTTTGCGACATGGATAACAAAGTAATCTTTACTAAGGAATCCTTCTTTGTCGCTGACAAAAAGGAGAAGATAGCTCTCAGCGGTTATCGTTTGGAAAATGTTTATGTAATAAACATGGACTCAACAACAACTGAGAACTCCTGTTTTTCTAAAAAGCCTCATCTGATGTCAACTGGCTATGGCATAAGAGGCTCTCTCATCTGAATTTCAAGACACTGAATACTCTTTCTTCAAAAGAGTTAGTCACTAGTCTACCTCAACACTCATACGCCAAAGAGTCTTTATGTTTAGCGTGTGAGAAAGGCAAGCAGACCAAAGCAAGCTTTAAGTCAAAGCAAGTCTCCTCAGTGTCATCTCCTCTACAACTTCTCCATATGGATTTGTTTGGCCCTGTTAACAAACAATCCATCGCTGGAAAGAATTATACGTTGGTCATAGTTGATGAATTCTCTCGCTTTACATGGGTTATGTTTCTCCGTTCTAAGAGTGACACCCCTGAAGAACTCATCACCTTTGTTAGAAAGATGGAAACCCTGAACAACTTGACCGTGATCATGGGACTGAATTCAAAAACAGTTCTGTTGATTACTTCTTTGAGAGTAAGGGTATTTCTCACAACTTTTCTTCAGTGAGAACACCACAACAAAGTGGAGTCGCTGAAAGAAGAAATAGAACAATTATTAAAGTTGCACGTTCAATGCTCAGCGATTCTCACCTGCCTTCTCAGTTTTGGGCAGAAGCTGTCAACACTGCTTGTTTTACGAAAAACAGGTCGCTGATAGTCAAAAGATTCAATAAGACAGCCTATGAACTTTTTCATGGGAGAAAGACTTCAATTAGCTTTCTTCACATCTTTGGATGTCAGTGTTTCATACTGAACAACAGAGATGCCATTGGAAAGTTTGATCCTAAGGCTGATGATGGAATCTTTCTTGGATATTCTTCAATCTCCAAAGCCTTTAGAGTCTTCAATCGTAGAAGACAAACTGTTGAAGAAACTATTCACGTCACGTTTGATGAATCTCGTTCAGCGAACTCTAAACCGTCCGAAGATACTGAAGAACTGAATCAATGGATGTTTTCTCATCTTGGTGATTCAGAAGATGATCCCACTCCTCATACTCATACAGTTGAAGATGATAGTCCTACTATCATTCCAAACATGCAGAATAGTGAAGCTGAAACATCATGGGACTCAGCTGTTCCTTTAAACACTATACCTGCTTCTGAACCAAATGTCTCGGACATTCCATCTATTTCTCAGCAATCAGTGAATGAAATGACAACTGCAACTACTCCTCTCTTGGATGATACTCTAGAAGTTGCTGAAGCCTAATCTTCAGCTCCTTCAGTTCAGGTTAAGTCAGCGACTTATGCTCCGGCTCAGCGATGGACTGTAAATCACCAATTGATCAAATTCTTGGTGATCTAAACGCTGGTGTTCAGACTCGACGAAGTGCATGTAATATTTGTCTATTTGTTAACTTTATTTCTCTGATTTAACCAAAGAAAATAGATGATGCCCTCAAAGATCCAAACTGGGTCAGCGCCATGCAAGAAGAGCTGACTGAATTCGAAAGAAATAAAGTTTGGAAACTTATTCGAAGACCAACTGACAAAACAATGATAGGCACTAAATGGGTCTATCGAAACAAGTTGGACGAACATGGAACTGTAACCCGCAACAAGGCTCATCTTGTTGCTCAGGGATACAGACCAGAGGAAGGCATGGATTACGACGAAACATTTGCTCTAGTAGCAAGACTATAATCTATTCGTCTATTCTTAGCATACGCTGTACATAAAGACTTCAAAGTATATCAGATGAATGTTAAGTCAGCGTTTCTAAATTGAAAGTTGAATGAAGAAGTCTATGTGGAACAACCTCCAGGATTCTCAGATCCTAAGCGTCCAGGTTATGTTTATAAACTGGATAAGGCACTTTATGGCTTAAAACAAGCTCCTCGTGCATGGTATGACACTCTCTCTACTTATCTCCATATTGAAAATTTTGAGCGAGATAAAATTGACAAAACTCTATTTTTCAGAATATTGAAAGGTCATATCATTCTTGTTCAGATATATGTTGATGACATTATATTTGGTTCTACTAACCCTGATCTTTGTACTCGTTTCGCTAATAGAATGAAAGAAGAGTATAAAATGAGAATGATGGGTGAGCTAACTTATTTCCTTGGTCTTCAGATAAAGCAAAATGAAAAAGGAACTTTCATTAATCAAGGAAAGTATGTTAAAGATATGCTGAAGAAATTCGATTTAACTCAGAGTTCAGCTATGAAAACCCCTATGGCACCACCGCTGACACTAGATAAGGATACTAATGGTATTTCTGTTAATGTCACGCTGTACCGTGGGATGATCGGCTCTCTTTTGTATCTTACAGCTAGTCGACCCGATATTATGTACGCAACCTGTTTGTGTGCACGATATCAAGCTGAACCTAAGAAATCTCATATGATCGCTGTAAAGCGAATTTTTCGATACCTTAAGGGTACTGCAAATCTAGGTCTTTGGTATCCCAAAGACTCAGGGTTCGATCTAGTCGCCTATTCAGATAGTGATTTTGCAGGTTGCAAAATAGATAGGAAAAGTACCACAGGAGGCTGTCAGCTCCTGGGTGGAAAGCTGGTGAGTTGGACAAGTAAAAAGCAAAACTCAGTGTCCACCTCCACAGCTGAAGCTGAATATGTAGCCGCTGGAAGCTCTTGTTCTCAGGTCTTGTGGCTGAGAAATCAACTACTAGACTATGACATTCAGTTCTCAAAAATTTCAATCTATTGCGACACCACAAGTGCCATCGCTATAGCCAACAATCCAGTGCTACACTCAAAGACAAAACACATCGAAATCAGGTATCATTTTATCAGAGATCACGTGATGAATGGTAATATAGAACTTCCTTTTATCCCAACTGATTATCAGTTAGCTGATCTGTTCACCAAACCTCTTGATGAGACAAGATTCAACTTTCTCATCAGCGAGCTTGGAATGCTGAACTTTGAAGAAAAAAATATTCAGCGGTTCACATTTGATCAGCGATACAATTATACGAACTTGTATAGCTCTCGGGAACAATGAACTTGTATAACCTATTCTATCATCCTCTCTCTGAATAAACTTGATTCGCTGATATCAAGGTATGTTTTTCTCTCTGACAATCGCATGTAAATGCAAGATTTCAAAACAAATTGCATCGCCGAATATCTCTTTCTTAATAAGCGATACTTTGAAATTTTCTAAAACCAACTGATATTTCTATTCAGTGCTTCATGTTTTCAAAAGTGTCCCTAAGCTTTCAAAACCTCAGAGACATCCTAAAAGAATATGAAAGGACAGTTGTGACGTCATCGCAACGGATAAGCCCCGGCACGTTCTTTTTCTGACACACGTTTGCATGTTTCGTTTAACTTCCAATCAAATGCAAACATGTGTCCGTGTCATGATGAAAAACTTTCCCGCTCGAGTTTTTCTCTCTCTCAAATCTCACTATATAAACACTTTTTGGGTTTATATTTTTTCCTTTACGCGAAAAAACTTCTCCTCCAAGCAAGAAAGATTTACTGTTGCATTTTGCTGTCAAGTTTTTCAAGAACAATTGTTCATCTCCTTCTTCATCAACATCAAAGGTTAATATGCTCTTATTATTTACCTATTTTTTATAACTTGTTTCTGATCTTCTCATTGTTTTTACAAGATCAAACAAAAGAACTTTTTCAAAACTGAAATCATTTCTTTCATGGTTTTATGAACACAACCTTTCATGGTTGTTCTTCAACTTTAAACGCAAAATCTTAAACTTGTTCTTCATACGTTTTTCCAGAATCCTATTTCTCAAAGGAAACTGGAAAACAAGTCTTTTAATGGGTTTGCTTTTCTTTTTCAAAACCAAGAAAAACCCTAATCTTCATTAAGACATCTTTGTCTGAATGAAATGGACAAAATTCGAACCATCTTATTGGAAAATCTATCCACATTAAGATTATTCTTATTTGTTATATCTTAGGTTGAACTGATAATACAGAAATCGCATCTGCTGACATTCCTACCGCTGAGAACATTGCTGCTGATACTGCTGAGGAATTGGAAAACACCAAGGCTCCTCAGGTCTAGTTCACTCTTGAAGAACTTGATTGGACAAAGTCAAACAACCTCTATGCGCTTTTCGAGTTTCGTCCTCGAAAGCAAGTCACACATCTGAATGATGCTGTGAGTTTCCTGAAAAACTGTTGCCTCTCAACAGCCCTGACAATAACACCTCCTACACATCAGCTACTACTTTCTCAGTTCTGGTATTCTGCCAGACACTCTCAGCTACCATCAACCAAAGACTCCTTAAAAACAATTGACTGCATCCTCTGTGATACTGATTTTGGCACTATAAAGATCACCCCTGCCATTATCCGCAAAGCCCTGATCCTTCCCATCACCACAAAAGAAAAACATTTTGTTCCTCTCCCTGACCACAAGAAACATTCAGATAGGGAAGCCATCACTGCATTCTTCGATGCAATGGGCTATGGGTGGGAGACTGAGAGGGATAAGAAGCCTAAGAAGAAACTGACCCTCATCAAGAAATCAAAAATGCCCAGCGAGATGAACTTCATCTTCGCACATTTGATAAGCTGCATGACTGCAAAGACCGGCTCCTCTGACCAAGCCGCTCAACCTCAGCAAGCAATGGGATATGCATTGTTGAAAGGTCTACATATAGACTGGGCATCGATAATCTACGATGATCTTGTACTCAGAGTAGACTCTGCCGCTGACCGATCTCCATGGGTTCCATATCTTAGATTCATCAGCGCCGTCTTCCAAACAGGCCTGAAGGACAGCTACCCAAAAGAGGGTGACCTGAAACTCTCTCAGGTTGGCCCTAAAGTACTTGACTTCAAACCGGTGGAAAATGAGGTACGTCTTTCTACACTCTTAACTCTTCTCAATCCTTCTTCTTCTACTTCTGCAGCTCCTTCAGCGGACAAACCCATCGCTTGTACCCTAGTTGCAACCTCCGTTCCTTCTCATAAAAGGAAACACTCATCTACCCAACTTAGTTCCAAAAGAACTAAGAAAACCAAGGAGCAACCCCAGCAATCTCTTGCTGAAGACTCCTCAGCTCATCTTGAAGAGCTGAAGGAAAGTTCAGTGGTACGCTCTGCCATAGCTGATCAAGCCACCCATTCCATCCCATCTTCAGCGTCTCTAAACATTGAAGTTATAAACTTGGAATCTACCCAACCTCCTTTAGTCTCTCAAACGACTGAAGAAGTAATTCTCAGCGAATCCAACGCTGAACCCCGCACCCAACCAACATTCTCAACCTTCGCTTCTCTTTCTACTCCATTGGTCTCTAATCCAGTTGTCACCGCGATCACTGGAACAACCGTCATTCCTACAGAAGCTAAAGCTGATACTTTTCAAGGGATGATGGAAACAGGACCTGCAGAACCATCCATGCGTATACGCACTCTCGCTGACGACATGGAACATTATTCAGGTCACAGAAGTTTTGATGACTTCGTCAACCCTCCTGCAGGTATACACCAAACCATATACACTGTAACTAAACCCGAAACTTCTGAGCTTTCCTCTGTTCACAAGTACTTATATGTTACAGGTCCTAATTTGGGAGACATCAACGCCTCTCTAAAGAACCTGGATACGAAGCTGACAGGTCTCACCACTACACTCTCTGACAACTCTTCAATTGTAACAAACGCTGGAGAGAATCTCACCAAGCTGACAATAGTGGTTGAACAGAATGCCTCCAAAGCTGACTTGGAGAAGGTTGATCACACTCTCAGCGACTTTGCCAAAGATCTCGCTGACATCTACACAGACTACACCTCTCTCAAAACATCAGTTCAATCCTTTTCCAGCGAGTTTACAACGCTGAAGACATCGGTTGGAAAACTCGAGGGAGACATGTCCGCTGTAAAGACTGACATAAGTTCTGTAAAGATTGACGTTGGTTCAATGAAGACAATGATGAAGCAGATCCTGAATAACATGACCGCCCCTGCCCCTGCACCTGAGAACTTTACTACGGCGGATCGTGCTGAACTCTTGAAGATCATTCCTGCTATTACTGGCCTAGAATACAGAGTAGCAGCGATTAAAGTTTATATGGGGATCCCTGGCCGAGAAGACAAGGAACAAAAACCAACTGTTGAGTCAACGCATTCCTCCCCCATTCATCATGAGGAAGGGGGGAGAAGAACTCTGAATACCTTCCCCAAAATGAATCTATCGAGGGGGAGAAGACTGAAGACCTTACCCTTACTGAAGAGGGTGAGAAGACAGCTGAAGAAGCTGATGCTGGACCTCAGGGAGATGAAAACCCTGAGGGAACCGAGAAGCTTACCTCTGTATCTGAGGGAGAGCAACTCGAAGAAGATGCTGAAGAATCTGAGTCTGAAGCTGAAGATGAAGAAGCCGTCGACTTATCTGATGATGAACCATCCACTTCTCCAAAGAATGATGATGATGACTCCTTTATCGTCAAGCCTGCTCAGAGGGCTAAAGCTCTTAAAGGGATCTTGATAAAAGAATCTACAGGGGAGCGGACCAAGACAAAGCCTTCAGCGTCTGAAGCTGACAAGGGCAAAGGAAAAAGTGTCGCTGAAGACGATGAAAATCTGACGATCTTGCTTCCAAAGCCAGTTTGTCAGGTACACTAAATCTTCCTTACTGCATCCCTCCTCTCTCTATACAATTTATGAGCTCTACTCTCCACAAAAAGCCTATACACTTACCCATCTCTTTTCTCTATTCAACCCAAGTTCTTATTCATAAGATCGCTGTGTTTCAGCTAGTCCTCTCCCCTACATGAGGATTCTGAAGTACAACCAGCTGCTGCTGAAGAAATAATCCCAGTCTTGGATTTGATCTCTGAGACTGATGAACCTGAAGAACAGATGCTCTCTCATACAAACAGACCATCCTTGGTTCCTCAAAAACCAAGTGAAGAGGATCATAAAAGAAGAGAAGAGATAATAAAGAAGTTTGAGGCTCAGCGAATCATTCTGAAGCGTGATCAACTTCATTCCATTCCTCCAAAGTTCAGACTTTCACAAAAGGAATACATAGATCACCTCAGAGCTGAAAGGCTAATCGCTGAAAGAAGAGAAGTTGAAGAAAAAGACAGAGAACTCGCCATCTAGCTTTCTCAACAATCAGTGAAAGACCCCAGGCTGAAAAGAGCTCCAATCGAAGTTCAACGTCAGCTATGGGAAGACGCCAAGAAGATCATTGAAGAAAAGAGAACTGTGTGTCAATCTACCTTAATCTGGGGAAAAGAAAAGGTACACTTCAGATATCGACCTTCTAGAATAATCAAGGTACTCATCGCTGGAAGATCAACCCTCAAAGTTTCAATCGCTGAAATCGAGATATTCAGAGAGAATGGACAGTACGAAAAATTCTATGCTGAAGCCATCACGAAATACGGTCTCTCTGAATGGTTGGAGATCTGATTAGCGATCCAGAAGTCTCAATCTAAGTACAAGGATCATGTTGAAAAGATGATAAACAAACAGATCGACTTAGTTTCTTCTTGTGTGGATATTCCTCCTCCCCTCCTCTCGAAAGTCAGAAAAGAAGGGCCTCTACAAAGAAAAAGTCTAAATCTTCAAATGATGGTCCTCGTATACGAAACGAAATAGGTATTGGTTTTCTCGTGCTGAAGTCCTTGGTCCTGAACTTGACCTTTCTGCACTTGACACATCTCTTCCTCTTGGTGAGACTTTCATCCCTGGGAAAGTCATAAGCGAACCCTATGGGATATTCTTTATTGACTATGATGGACGAAAACATTTTCAACGTATCTCTGAACTTCCCATCACTCCCTTCGAACAACTGAAAGATCTCATCTACTGGTGTGACTTCAAGAACGACATTCAGGCACGGCATCTTAAACCTCTTGATTTTTTAAGAAGCGCTGAACAAAAGGAATAAAGGAGTAACTGTTCCTGACTGGATGATTCCCACATCAAAGACCCTTGATGAACTTCTCATTAATGAAGAACCTCTATAAGCTGATAGAACCGCCTAATTCTTTTATTGTGTCAGTTATTCTTCTGTACTTGTAATTTATTTCGCTTGTACTTATAATCTTTCCACTTCCCTTTGTAATCTGATACAAAGTTTAATGAAAGATTTCAGCGAATGTACCTTACTCCATCAGTACAGAAAAGATCCCAGAAAACAGTAAAAGGGACAAATATTTTATGAGTTATTTTTATCCTTATGTTTTCATTAAATAGCAATTTTCTCTGTTGCTATGTCATAATCAAATAGGGGGAGATTGTTGATCCAAACCCTCAGTGATTTGATAATGACCCTCTCTTAATACTTAGTGAAAATTGTAAGTAAACAATATGTATCAGAGTTTCACTATCGCTGATAAGTACTAAGATCTTACAGTACCGCTGATAGGAACTCTCGCTCTTTAGATTAAACATTCAGCGAACACTGTTCACCATAATACTCTAAGTCTGTTCAGTACATATGGTGATCGCTGATAAGTTAGTTGTTTACTTATGATCTCTGAAGACAAGTTTCACGTCAACATAGGTTCTATGCTGAAGTCGAAGATCAAGCTCAAGAACCAGCGATAAGTCTCCTAATGAACTGATGCGGATCAGCGAAGACTCAGATTTGTCCACTCAACGTGAAGTATCAAGTACAAGACTTCAGCTATCTCTGAACTTTATCCTTCGCTGATAAACAATGATGAAGCGCTGAATCAACGAAAAGCTGATCATGAAGTCCTCCGTACAAAGTACTTTTGTCTTAACCACCCTTGCACGTCCCCGTACGATATGTCAGAAAAGAACCTCCTTATTGTCTGAAATCGTACAACCACTCTGATACTACACTGTTCAAACATGCGGCTACTAAGGTTGTCTACCAAGGTCAATGACATACAACAATCAGCTGCTGCCACGTGTAAAGTGTAAACTGCCATGCATTAAATGCATGCAGTATATAAGAAGATGAATTCACTTCATTTTGAAGTAACTTGCTAACTCTGGACAAGTTCATCCTTCTTATCTTAAGATAGGTTATTATTAGTAATTTCCTTATCTTTCTTAGTGCAAGAAACTTAGTGTTCCAACTTGTTTAGATTTAGGTTTATCCTTAATCTTGTTCCGCAACAAGCTGTAAATTGTTAATGATTTATCAATAAACAATTTAGAAAAGTAAAATCTGTGTGTTTGTATTCAACCCCCCCCCCCCCCTTCTACAAACTTGTATAGCCCTTCGGGACCAACAAGTGGTATCAGAGCAGGTTTGTATAGCCCTTCGGGACAAAGGGAATCTGGGAATCTACATCTGAACTTACTGTTGGAGGTTCAGTAGAATGGTCTTCAGATGGGTAATAATCAGCTCCGGGGTCTCATCTTTCGAATGCAGGAACTTTACCCATGTGTAGCGCAAAAAATAATCGACCATCACCAGGACGTATTTCTTTTTGTTGATACGCTGAACACGCATCAGTCCACATAAATCCATATGGATGAGTTCGAGGGACCGGGACATGCTCGGAGCGGCATTCGGCTTGTGAGTCGCTCGCTTCATTTTTCCCATCTCGCATGCCCCGCAGAGTCTGTCCTTCTCGAACTTGAGCTCGGGCATGCCTTTAACGTGTCCGCCTAGCACCAGCTTGTTGATGTTCTTGAAGTTGACGTGTGAGAGTCGTCGATGCCATATCCACGCTTGTTGAGAGTTGGCCTTCGACATAAGGCAGACTGAATCATTGGTCTTCAGGACAGAGAGGTCGATGGTGTAGAGGTTGGTCTTCCGATTTCCAACAAGTAGCTTATTTCCATCTTCCGTGCGGACGCTACACCTTTTAGCTTTGAAGTTGACCTCAAGATCTTTGTTGCAGAACTGTCCGATGCTGAACAGATTGTGTCCAAATCCCGCGACGTATGACACCTTCTTGATCGTGATCTTATCTTGAACAATGTCGTCGTAGCCCATAATCGGCGCTTTGTCATCATTCCCAAACCTCACATCTCCGCAGTATTTCTCTGTGAAGTTCGTGAGCAGCTCCATCCTTTCGGTCATGTGCTTGGAGCATCCTGAGTCTAAGTACCACACATGACCGTTCTGCAAAAACGAGATTAAGGGTTTTTAGGTACCCATTTGAAAATGGGTCCTGGAGGGTTAGGTATAACACCGGACTGGGGAACCCATTTTGAATTGGGTTTCCTTTTGGGCTTACGAGATTTACGTTTAGGCTTTGAATTATAAACATGATAAGAACCAAACCAATCAGTTGCATAACGATTATCATCGAAATCATTCAATCCACAGTTAGAACAACACAAACAATCATGGGACAATTGAAGCAATTGTTGTATACAATAAAGTCTTAATGGAAATTTAATACTTTGTTCAACAGAATCATTCAAATTATGAAAACAACAATCATTAATATTTTTCCTAGAATTAAAAGCAGAATTAAATGACTTCGTCTCCGACTTGTTCTTGTTAGATCCTTTGGCTACCCACTTTGGTTTGTCTTGTTTTGCCCGACCATTTTTATCTGAAAAATCATTAACGACATGGTCAGCAAAGTTTGAGTAGACAAGATTTCTATCATTTGATCGACCGGTCTTTTGCCACAGTTGTGAATGGTTTTGTGAAAGAAAATCAGTTTTAGAAACTTTATTCACAGCCGGGGTCTTGAGTTTTCAAGAACTCCCGCCTTTAAGAAATTTGACCGGACGATTTACAGCTTTAGAGAGAAAGTCAGTTTGATTCGGAAGAGGTTTGTCAAACTCAAACTTAGTAAACTCTTCATAAGAACTTGCATCGGAATTCATGTATGCGGAAAAATCAATATCAGGGACAGATGGACTAGGATTGGTTGAGGGAGGTGAGGAACACTTTGAATCTGTGTTTTTAGAAGAATTTGGTGCGGAAGCTTTTTGAAATTTAGAGTTAAGATCCTTTTGAACACAGTTAGCTTGAGACTCTTTTCCTTTTCGTAAAGAAGTTTTTCCAATAAAGGCTTTTACACGAAGATGTATCGGAGGAGTCCGATGAAGGTTCGGGTGAAATCATCTTTTTGTTTTGTAGTTGATCAAGTTTCTCTTAAAGTTGAAACTTGCTCACTTTCTCTTGCATCACTTTTGTTTCCAAAGCAGACAGCTTGGATGTGAGCCGATTAATTTCATTCCGAAGGATTTCCTGCCCTTCACCCAACACAGATTCGGTTTTGTAGGATTTGAGTTTCTCAAGTTAGTTTAGAAGCGCTTGCTTTTCCTTTTGAAAATCAGTCCTTTCCTTCTCGAGTGTCTCCTCTAACTCGACTATTTTTTATTCCAAAATGAGAGGAGGAACATCGAGTTTAAACTCGTCCGTCTCAGTTTTGGGTCCAGGTGCTGCGGCCTCATCCTTTTTGGAGGAATCCTTGGGCTTCGCAACGTTATAGCCGTCAAAGTAGTCATTCGAAAGATACTTGGATTTATTTTTCTTGTAGGAATAGTTAAGAGGCTCATACGCAAAAGGTAATTGCATTTTAGTGGTGTGTGCGTGTTTGTATTTCTTCAGTTTTCTCCTCCTTTTCCTTTTTGAGAGGACCAGTCCAATCAATTTTGTATTCGGGATACTTTTTGTCGAGACCAAGAAAATTAAAGTGATAAAGAGTAGGTCTCATTGTCAAAATCTTTTTCAAGTAATGTGGGTTATCGTACCTAATTCCTTGTTAAAATACGTGAATTCCTTAGGTTTGTTCACGTGAATTGTCTGATCAGTTTGACCTCTTTTGTGAAGTTTGGTTTCAAGATCAGTTATTTTCGAAACAAACTCTTTGTGTTGGATTTGAAGAGAATAGCATTGATAGATAATCTCTTCTTTCTCATTCTTACACTGATCAATATTTAAATTCAACTCAGATATCTTGGCCCTTAAGTCCTTTGGTGCTGTTGAAAGATTTGTACATTTTTCTTTTAGGTTAGCATTATCGAACTTGTACTTTTCAGTGATACGCTTTTGAACATCTAGCTTTTCTTTTAACGAGTTAATTTCAAGCAGTTGTTCATTAGTGGATGCCTTATAGGATTCTATTCTTTGAACACGTGGTTGTATTTGTTCGACTAAGTTTTGAATGATAGGGGCACATACCTGACAAAGATTTGCTTTTTATGACGGAGGAGAATGGTTGCCCATGAAAGCATCAGCATCTTCAGAATCGCTGTCAGTGTCAGAGTGATTTAACCAGTGGTCGTCTTTGACTAACAGTGCCTTTCCAACAAATTTATGTTCTGCCAACAGAAGTTTTGCCTTGTAGTAGTGTACGTTTTTCTCAACGGGCTTTCTACAATCCTTGGCAAAATGACCCAATTTGCCGCAGTTATAGCACGTGACAGGTTCATCCTTCGTCTTTGACTCAGACTTGCGATCATTCTTCTCCTTGTGATCAGGTTGCTTGTGCTCATCTGTTTTTCGCTTTCATCACCCATAGCTCCAGATTCAAACATATCAGAAATCTCAGCAACAGTCGGATTCTTCTTTTGGCCTTGTGAACTTTCAGACTCAGCCCTTCTCTTCTTACTCATCTCCCCCTCATGATCATGATCATCGGGATCCTGATCATGCTTTCATTTCAAACCCTGGGCTTGAGTCTTACAACTCTGATTCAGTAATGCTTTCAACTCATCTAAGGACTGCTTCATATCATTCAAAGATTTTACAACTGTTGACTTGAAAGAATAAAACCCCGTGGATAAGGTTTGGAACTCCGTGGATGTAACTGTAGATGTGGGTGTAGGTGGAGGTGGTGTAGATTGGAAGTTCTGTAGTAGCAATAATAGAGTTTTACTTTGTTGATCTTCAGGGCTAATGGACATCAGCTTAGCATAAAACAGATCTCTTAACTCGTCAATACTTTGATCAACTGGAGGTTGTTGAACTGAAGGAGGCTGAGTTACACGAGGCAGAGCCAAGTAAATTTCTGGTCGTGAACGTACAATGGGCTCTTCAATTGCCGGCCCTTTTCCTTTCAATAAAGTTTTCACCCCTTGTAACTCCCGTATGAATGTTTCCTCAACAGCCTTTAGGGCACCGTCGAGAGTTTCCCTTGTCACGAAGACGGGTAAAGTAAAACCGGCACCACTTAGGTTCGCCGTTGGCACAACAGTTGTTTCAACTGTGTGACCTACGCTCAGTGCTGGCATAATGTTAGCACTGGTAGGATTTCCACTCTGTCCTTGTAGTCCTGTGAGGGGATCTACTCCGAGTGTTCCGGATGGGTCACGAAGACTCGCACAGTTGTTTCAGAAAGTGTCCTAGTCAAAGAATTAAAAATATTAGCAATAGGCACTTGACTGTCAACATGTGTAGAAATGAAGGTTGAGGACCGGGGAGGAGGTCGCTCTGTTTCAATACCCGAAATCTCCAAGTGAGATCCGGATAGATTATGTGCTAAAGCCCCGTGAGAAGATGAGACAGCTTCTTGTTGAGAAGAAGCTGAATGGCTGGCTGAGGTGTGCAATTGCGTTAATGGGCGAGTAACGTCTTTTTCAACACCTGATCCCAACAAATGAGATCCGGTGGTGGATGTGGCTGCCCTTCTGGTATAGAAATGTTTGGTAGCTCTCACACTCTCCATATTTTTTTCTTCATTTTCTCTCATAGACTCACATATATTTTCAACTAATCCTCCCTCGGCTCTCCTTATACCTCCCATTCCTTCACTAACTTGAGAAGTCATCAATGGCATGTCATCAAAGTTGAGCTCTTCCAAATCAATATTAGCTGACAAGTTCATTTGTGGAAACACCAGAATATCAGCAACATCACCAAACATGTTTTTTGCATCAGCACCATCATTTCCATCATTTCCATCATTATTATCATCATAATCTCCATCATATTGTTCCTCCGCGGGATCAAACGCGTTATCAGACTCTGTACTATCATCAGAATTCTCAACTAAAGGAGCATCCCCAATGTGTTTAGGAACTACTTCTTCAAAATCGTTTTGTACAAGGTCATCTATATGTGTGTCCTCAGACGATGACCCTGCATCTTCAAGTACAGGTGACTGACCCCCACCAGTTCCCCTCTTGGTATTTTCCCTCGACTCTCCCCGTTCAGTAGCCCTTGCATCCTGAACCCTCACAGACTCCTCTCGCCTAGGGGTTGAGTCTTGGGTAGGTCCCTCCGGTCCTGGCTGGACCATAGACTCTCTATACTCTACTATACACTCAGCGTCCTGATCCACGTATGAAAGGAACCCTTCCGGTAATGGCATTTCATAAGGATAAGTCTTCTTCGGAAGTTGAAAATATTGCATTGCTTTTTCAGGTACAGAAGGATGATTTACACGCCGTGGAATCTCCCGGTTAGATCGAAGCATACTCTGAATAATAATCTGAAGAAACCTCATGTACGGAATATAAGGCTTTCCCTTGTTTTGACGACGTAGCTCTATCTTCTCGTTCAGTTCATGCCAGAAGATGGCTGCATAATCTACGTGAAGATCATACACCACCGCATGAAATAACTTCAGAAAACTGATACTGGCACTGTCAGTTCCCGCATGTTTGGCAGTTAAGCACCGGTTAATGATGGAAAAGATAGCATAGTACAAAGGTGGTAGATTCGCCTTATTGAAGCCCTTCACTTTTGTCAGATTCGCGGTATATCCCATTACGCGTATACCTTCAAACACTTCTTCCTCAGACGGATAAGGATCAAATTCAGTCTTTCCTTCACTAGAATCAGGCTCAGGTAGCCTCAGTACAAGTCTCAATCTCTGGAAATCAAGCTTTGTGATAAACTCGTCGATCTAGAATACAAAGATAGACCTTCCGTTCTCCATTGATGTAGTGACTGTCTTCCATGCTTGTTGAAGATATAGCATAGGCACATTGACCGTGTGAGTCAATGCGTATGCTAACGGGTGATTACGAAGCACTGCCTTGACCACCGGATGTATGTTGATCTTGTCAAAATCAACGTGATGATTATTCGAAATGATCGCGACATAATTGGTCGGATGAATAATAAGATGATCTGGATGTCCTCTGGTAAGTGATTGATGTACGGATCGCGTCGATGGTAAAGGAACATCGGGTGTCGGACCGGGTATAATTGGAACATGATCATCAAAGCCCTAAATACGGCTTTGTTCTTCCTGATTTGCTATCTGAACTGTTGATTTGAAGCAAAACAGTTCTGAAAAAGGTTAACACTTTTAAAAACTTTTGAAAAAAATTCTGATAAAAAATTCACTAAGTGTAGATTTCGGACCACACTATATTTCTGAAAAAATTTCTGAAAAAAAAATTCACTAGAAGCACACAACCATATGAAGAACACGAAGAACTGACTTTTCACAAATAAGCATAACATCTGACTGAAATCGATGAAATTAAACCGATGGAAAGATTGCCAAGATAAAATCGATTCTAAAGAAACCAAAATCAGAAGAAATGGTTACCTGATGAAGAAGAATCGAACAGATGAAGATCGATTGAAGAAGATGATGAACAGTGCACCTTGAGAGGATTCGAATCGTTTGCCAATTTTGAAATACGTGGGAAATGAGATTTTGAACACTATTTAAACTTAAAAAAATTGGACACTTGGCACGATTTAGAGTATCCCACTTGGCAAACAGTAGAAAAAGGCATGTCACAAAAATAGACATGGCACTGTTCATCTGAACAATTTGCATGAACAAAGATGCAAAAAGTTCCAAAAGAATTCGAATCAGATAAAATTGTGATTTTTATCAAAAATTGATTTCGTACCCTATTGGATCCGAAACCATATGAATTCGCACCCTTAAGGGTTCAAAACCATTGGTTTCGCATCCTTAAGGGTTCGAAACCTTTGGTTTCGCATCCTTAAGGGTTCGAAACCTTTGGTTTCGCATCCTTAAGAGTCCGAAATCAAGATGATTTTCAAGAAAAATACAACTTTTTCAGAAAAAAATTCAAACTTGTTCAAAAACTCTTACATCAGATAAAATCTTTGTAGTCTTTTACTTTAAACTCTCTCAATACTTTTTTTAAAGGAAACTGTATATTATATACTATATACTATATTCTTACAGACTTATGCCAATCTGCTCCCCCTAAACAGATGCATAAACAGTTGTCTCTTCTTCAGAAAAATCTGCACAATCAGATGAAAACTTGGTACTCATAGAACATGAGTCCATACCAGTTAGTTGTATCACTTTATGAAAAAATCAACCCCCCCCCCCCTCAATGCTTTAAAGAAAACTAAGAAATGCCTAAGTATTCAACATTCCTAGTTTGCTGATTAGAAAGGTGAACCTTTTTTCATCTAAAGGTTTTGTTAATAAATCAGCAAACTCTAGTTCTGTTGGTACGAAATGCATTTCTATAGTTCCCTTCTCAACATGGTCTTTGATAAAATGGTACCTGACATCGATATGTTTCGTCTTGGAGTGTTGAACAGGTTCTCAGTTATTGCAATTGCGCTTTTGGAATCACAGTATATTGGAATCTTGTTTATGTTGTATCCATAATCCTTAAGCTGCGTCTTCATCCAGATTACTTGTGAACAACAACTCGTCGCGGCTACATATTCTGCTTCCGCCGTAGAGGTTGACACACAGTTTTGCTTCTTTGACGACCAGCTTACAAGTTTATCTCCCAAAAATTGGCATGCACCAGACGTGCTTTTCCTGTCCATTCTATTTTCGGCATGATCTGCACCTGTAAAAGCTATTAGCTCAAACCCGAATCCTTTGGATACCGAAGGCCCAAATTTCTCGTGCCTTTGAGATACCGAAAGATCCGCTTATCTGCAATCAGGTGTGACTCTTTAGGATTGGCTTGGAAACGAGCACAAAAAGATGTTGCAAACATAATATCTGGTCTACTCGCCGTAAGATACAGTAAAGATCCAATCATGCTACGGTATAACTTTTGATCGACTGATTCACCGGATATCATTTATATATTTTGATTGATTGATAAGAATGCCTTCGTTTGATTGTGTGACTTGGAGGCCAAGAAAAAACTTTAATTCCCCCCTCATGCTCATTTGAAAATGGCTTTTCATCACTTCTTCAAACTCTTTACACATATCAGGGTTTGTGGAGCCAAATATAATGTCATCAACATATATTTGTACAAGTATTAAATCATCACCTTTCTTTTTGAGAAAAAGAGTTGTATCTATTGTACCTTTGGTGTATCTATTTTCAAGCAGATGAATAGTTAGAGTTTCATACCATGCCCGTGGAGCTTGTTTCAGACCATAAAGAGCTTTATCCAAGACATAGACATTGTTGGGATATTTCGGATCGACAAACCCTTCAGGCTGACTCACATACACTTCTTCATGAAGAATCCCATTTAGAAAAGCAGACTTTACATCCATCTGGAAGACCTTCATGTTTTTGTGAGCAGCATATGCCAGAAAGACCCTGATGGCTTCAATCCGTGCCACTGGTGCGTATGTTTCATCATAATCGATACCTTCTTGCTGATTGTAACCTTTTGCGACCAGTCTAGCTTTGTTTCTAACTATAATCCATGCTTCATCTTTCTTGTTCCTAAAGACCCATTTTGTTCCAACTATGGTCTTGTCTTTAGGACGCTTCACCAAATGCCAAACATCGTTGCGCTTAAACTCATTTAACTCCTCTTGCATAGCATTTATCCAATCTAGATCTTGTAGTGCTTCAGATGCTTTCTTGGGTTCTAATGAGCTCAGAAAGTTGACATACAAACACTCGTTTGTAGTCGCAGATCGTGTCTTCACTCCATCATTGATGTCACCAATAATATCTTCTGGAGGATGTGCTCTTGTCCATTTATGTGTACTGGGAAGAGTCGGAATTTCTGCACGAGTGTTCGTTGAATCTTTCTCATCCAAAACTGCAAGAATTTCTTCGGTCGATTCAGCTGAGGATACTTGAGTCGGTTCAGGTATTTGAACTTCTGGTATTTGACTTTCAGGTGTAGAGACCTCCGATGATGTGTTTACTAAACCCGGAACATCAGTTTGAGATTCAGGCTCAGAAACTAGAATAGTTTTAGTTTCACTCGAAGTCTCGTTGTTTGTACCAGAAATGCCAGCACCGACATCTTCAGATGGACCGGAGAAACTGTCACTCGTCTGTTGTTGAGATGCATTCACGGAAGGAATAGGTGGTTCCATATCTGCACAATATTCCATAAATACATCATGAAATAACAAATCTAATTCTTTATTATTATTAGTATTTAAGACAGAATTAGAAAACGTTTTCACCACAGGTTCTACTCCTTTTTTAGTAGAAGCTTCAGATTGTTGTCCGAGTCCTGAACTGTGTTGTCCATAAGTCAAGGTCACAGTCTCGTCAAACGTAACGTTGATGCTCTCGATGACTGATTTTGTTCGATTATTGTAGACCCGATATACTTTTGAGTTCAAGGAATAGCCAAAAAAATCCCTTCATCAGCCTTGATTTGGAATTTTGCAAGGTGTTCTCGATCTTTTAGGACAAAACATCTGCATCCAAAAACACGCAAAAATTTGATGTTAGGTTTGCGATTATTGATTATTTCATATGCAGTTTTATTAAGACATTTATTAATAATTGTCCTGTTTTGTGTGAAGCATGCGGTGGAAACTGCTTCAGCCCATAAACTTGGAGGAAGACCCGAATAGGCAAGCATAGTCCGAGCTGCTTCCACAAGCGTCCGATTCTTTCTTTCAACCACTCCATTTTGTTGTGGAGTAATTGGTGCAGAAAAATTGTGAGAGATGCCAACGGATTTAAGAAACGATTGGAGAGTCGCATTCTTGAATTCAGTCCCGTTGTCGCTCCTTATCTTTTGAACTGGACGTTGTAGAAGAATTTGAATCTTTTTGATGAACTTGATTATCAGCTCAGGTGCTTCAGATTTGAGTCGAAGAAAATCCAACCAAGTGTAGCGTGAGTTCTCAACAATCATAACCAATATGTACTTCTTTCCCCCTTCTGACCGAGTCCTCATCGGGCCACAGAGATCCATATGAATTAATTCCAAGGCGTTGTTGCAGTTAGAAAAAGGTTTGGATTTGTGCAAGACGTGTTTCATCTTTCCCATTTCACACGTCGGACAGATAGAAACTTTGTCAATCTTCAATTCAGGAAGCCCGGAAACTAATCCATCTATTCTGAGCTTGTTGATGCTTCGAAAATTCTGATGCGAAAGTCTTCGATGCCATAACCAACATTCGTCTTGTGAAGCTTTTGATACAAGACAGACTTGATTAGTAGCAATAAGAGTCGCAAAATCTGTTACGTATAAATCGCCACATCGTATTGCTCTGAAAATCTCTGACCAGTTCTTATCCACAACATAACAATACTGCTTGTCAAATATAACCTTGCAATCCTGGTCACAGAACTGACTAATAATGAAAAGATTATGCCCTAAACCTTCGACATACAAGATCTTTTCAATTTGCATCGAGTCATTCTTCAACGTTCCGTAGCCTCGAACATGACCTTTTGAATTATTACCAAACCCCACCGATCCGCCAGGATGTACAGTAAAATCATGCAGTAAGTGCTTGTACCCCGTCATGTGTCTAGAAGCTCCCGAATCAATGACCCACACATGACGGTCCTGTAAAAAGAAAATTGCCTCATCTTAGGTACCCATATCTGTATGGGTCCTTTCTTGTTAGTACGGATCAGTTTATTTATTATAGTTGATGACCCTTGAATTTTGCCTTTAAAAGTAAGGTCATTTTGTGAATTTGGTTTGTTAACTTCATCTTTTGGAATCCATTTCCAAGCCATATTCACTTCAATTGTTTTTGTTTCCTTTTTCTTGTTTTCTCTCTTTGATCTGAAACCGAACATTTTGGCAAATTTGTTCGCTGAAGATTTTAAAGAAAAAGATGAAGTATTAGACTTTTTGTTCTTTAGATCATTTCTATTTAGCTTGAAGTAGTTATCCCAACAATGAGCACAATGTATTCTTCTTTTTGCTTGTGTCAACAAGGTAGAATCAGAAATTGCGGAATTTTTATTTTCACAAACTTTGTAAACATTACACGAATGAATACAACTTTTATTTGAAGAATTACATTTCTCAGTATCAGTATTCCTATTCTTGCTATTTGAAACTTTCTCCTTCAGATCCACGCACTTTTCGTCATCCACTTCTGAGAAAGAATGAGAAAGATTGTCAGAACTCTTAGAACTAGAAGAATTATTTGGAAACAAATTTGATTTCGTTTCGAATAATTTTCCTTTTTCTTTTCTTTTCAGATTTTGTTCTGTTTTGACATTAGATACATTTGATGAAAACACTTTATGATATACTTCACAATATTTTCTTTCTATTTCAAACTCAGTTCTTTCCTTTTTATTTTTCTCTTTTTCAAGAAATAGAACTTTCTCAAAATCTGAAACTTGTTTTGAAAGTTCTACACATCTCAGTTCAAGAGCTTTCTATTCTGTAAAAAATTTAACTTTTTCTAAAGAATTATTTGCAATAGAATCAGTTGTACTCGAAGATTTACTCTGATCTTTGAATTCAGCTTGTTTTGGAACACTTTTCACAATGTTTTGAATCCTTAGATTTTGATAATTCGAATAATTGGGATTCAAGTCGTCGAATCTCATTTTTAAAATTAAGATTGACTTTTTGAATGTGATCATGATCTATTCCAATATTCTCATAATCATCCTCTAATTTTTCAAAATTTAATTGTAATTTAGAAATTTGATTTTCTAAATCCACAATTTTAAGTAAAGCCGAATTCAAATCAGGAAATTCAGAAGAGATATCCTGAACAAACTCCTTTTCGTCAGAATCTGATATTATTTTTTACTCCAATTCAACACTTGATTTAGATTTAACAGATTCAGGTTTATCAGTTGTTTTAGCCACAGATTCATTTGAAAATAATAAACTAAATTCAGTTAGTTCAACCCTTTTGGTTTTGTAACTAGAATTTAGTTCATCGTATTTGAAGTTTGTAGTATTAAATCTAGGCTTTTCTTCCGAACCTTTATCCTTTTTTACTTCCTCTTTGTTTGAAAAGGGAGTTGAAGGATTTGAAGCAACATCTTTAGCAGAACTTTGTTTCAAACTTTCATTATTAGTGTTAACAAAAGCTTGTGTCACTGAAGGAACCTCCGTTATTATAGTTTACTGTAAGACTTCGTTACTTGATTTAACAAAGACTTGTGAAATTGGAGGAATTTCATTTATAATTGATTGCTTCAAAAGCTTACTTTTAATTTTAGGTTCTTCAGTTTTAAGAGTTTCCTTTAAACCTTCACCCAATTTTTCAATTGTGTAAAGATTTTGAGGTGCATTTTTAAGAACATCTACATCAGATAATCCTAGACCCATTTTTGGATTATAAAATCGAGAATCTTTTGGGTTACTAGTTAGCAATTTAAGAGTTTGCTCAGTCTGACCTCTTTTATAATTTAAATCTTCAAGCTCCTTGATTTTTGCCAAAGCATCTTTTCTTTCTTCAGAAAGAACTTTGATTGTGAACTGAAAATCTATGTTTTCATCATTTATATCTTTCATTTTCTTCTTTAACTCAGAAATTTCAGATTCAAGCATTTTAACTTTTGATCTAATAACTTCTTTTTCTTGTTCTCTATCCTCAGCTAAAACTTTATAAAGAAGTGCTTCATCGTGATATTTCAACTTTGAACTTTTCTCTTCTTCAAATTTCTTTTGAGCTTTTTCAAATTTCTCATTAAGTTCAAGTATCCCGATTTGCATTTCTTCATATCTATCATCTTCAGTTTCAGAATCATTATTATCAGAATTATTGGAAGGATATAGAAATGATACCTCGGATTCCTGGTCTTCTTCATTCAGTTTTGCCATCAGACTGTGCTTTACTTCAGTAAAATGCACTTCTTCATCATCAGAAGAATCCAAAAGCCAAATTTCCTCTTCAGCATTGACATGCTTTCCACTTTCTTTGGCTTTTGCTAGATGTGCCTTACGTTGATAATATTCAGAATCCTTGACCTTCTTTTGCCAACAGTCACTGGCAAAATGACCTGGTTTTCCGCAGTTGAAACAGTTTCGGTCATCTCTATCCTTCTTTTCTTCCCTCTCCTTTTTCACAACTTTCACCTATTTATCCTCTTTTTCCTCCTTCTCTTATTTCTCTTCCTCCTTTCTCTTCCTCCTTTTTCTCATACTTTTTCTCAAATCTTTTATATCTGTTAGATTTGTTGTATTCAGGTTTAGCTTTTGAATAGAACTTCTTTCTACTAAACCTGTTTTGAAACTTGTTGGTCAACAATGCTAACTTTTCAGCAATATCCTCCATTTCATCTTCAGAACTGCCACTATCATCATCATCAAAACTCAACTTCTTCTTGCTCATTCCAGAAATCAAAGCCTTTGTTTTCACAGTACCACTTTTCCTATGTTCACTCAGAAGGACTAACGACTCTTCGACCTTTTTATCCGTTTCTTTAACCGCTTTTACTTTATCTTCGTGTTGACCTAGAATACTAAAAATATCGGTCAACTTTTCATCATCCATATCCCTTGACATTTGGAGCTGAATGGAGTAAGAATCCCATTCTGGTAGAAGATTCCTGATAAACTTGTAGTTTATCTCCGATTCTGATTTGTCGACTCCATTCCTTCTCAAATCATTTAGGATGATGTTGTAGCGATTGTAGGTCTCTTTCAATGATTCGCCATCATTTGCCTTAAACCCTTCATAAGCATTGATGCTTTGATTCTGTTTGGTTTTCATTGATTTAGATGATCCCTCAAACTGCCTTTCTAACTCATCCCATATCTCCTTAGCTATATTTCGACTATCTACTCGATTGTAAATATCATTTGGGATGGCCTGTGTCAAGTATGTCAAAGCTAGCTCATCAATTTCAACTTTAGCTTTGTCAACTTCATTGTAATATCTGTATTCTTTTTCAACTCTTCTCGGAGGAACATACTGACTTGTAGCAGTTTCAACAATACCACCAATATCTATGTATGCTTTGTAAGGACCATTTTGAATAGACAGCATGAGTTCTCTGTTTTGATGATTTAGAAATTTAGTCATTCTCTTTTTCCATTGAGAATACTCTTCAGCTTGAAGAACTGGAGGCTTACTCTTTGATCCCATACTCAGTAAATCTCTCAACATCTTTTCAAATAGCTAGAAAGTGATCGTTCAGAAGATCAAGCAGTAAGTGTAACAGAAATTACACTTAGAATAAACTGTTCAAAAATTTCAACACAAGGGTCCGAAACCAACAGAATTAGAATGCAATATGGTGCGAAACCTTCAGATTTCGGATCTATACGGTGCGAAATCTTCTGATTTCGGATGTAGTATGGTGCGAAACCAAGGAATTCGAATGCAACTGAGTACGAAATCCCTGAATCCGGACTTAGCTTGGTGCGAAATCAACACTTAGACAAATTCGAATCCAATTACAAACTTCACCTCAGAATTCGGACGTAGATGGGTGCGGAACCACGGAATTCGAACCTAACTTGGTACGAATCCAACACTTGTACAAAAACAAACTTACAACTAATGAATACTAATCCGAAACCACCAGAATTCGGACTTAACTATGTTCGAAACCTCAAGAATTCGAACCTAACAGGGTGCGAAACCACAGATTTAGGACTTAACTGGATCCGAAACCAACACTTGAACACTTCGAAAAACTTGAATGGTGCGAAATCCATATGAATGATCCGAAATCCGTATGAATGATCCGAAACCTTCACTTCGAACTCGAAAATCACAGATTCAGCCATAACTTTCTCAATTCTTGATCAAATAACACGAAATTAGCATTGATTTGCTCGAAATCAAAGTCCGCACACTTTCTTAGTTAATCACAAATTCTAATTCGATCAATTTAATCGAATTAAGATCCAAAACAGTGAAATAGGGTTTTCGAACAAAATTTCTAAAATGATCAAATCTAATGATTATGTGCAGTAATTGATGATGATTCAAGAATTAAAGTTGTTCAGAAATCAATTCCGAGTTCAGTGATGCCAAGAATTGATCCAAGAAATCAGAAATTAGAAAAAATCAATGTCTGAATGAAAAGTGATCAGATGAACAGTGATATCTGCATGGTCCGAAATCTTCATCTTAGTGAAAAAAATCTTCAATATGGATCTTAATCTGCTTGAATCTCCTGTTTGTGCTCTGATACCAAATGATAAACCCAGAATCTAGCAAGTAATCAAGAACAATGTAGAGAGAATCTAGAGAGCAAACTAAGTCATCCATGTATTTATCTTTAAAGAGTAAAATGACTAATGCTTACAATTGTTTTGGAATTAACAAAGGAGTCTTCTTTATATAGTAGGGCCATGACATGTCCATGCCTCTACTAAGAAGAACAGTACAAGACATTAATACTGTCTTGATAGCTACAATAATTCTCTAACATACTTTTCATCTCATTTTTAAAATACACATGCAAAACCAACAAAAGAAAGAAGAGTTTTTCTCTCCCTCTCCTCTCTCCATTTTGGCCGAAATACACACTTTGTGTGTGTGTTTTTGTTCTTCCAAATTTAAGTATATTGTACACTTGAATAAGTTCTCTTTGCAACAAAGTTCAAGAAGGTACTAGCATACATCAAGGTGTTGGAGCTTGTTGGTGGACTTCTCTAGAGGAACTCTTCCTTGAGTTCTTGCCATCTCCATCTTCATCAAACTAGAAGACTTTGCAAAGGACTACAAAGGTTGTACTTTCTAAAACCCCCTATGTATGTGTTTTAATCTTTCATGTGCATGCAAATGGATCCTTGGTGGGTGTTAAAATGTTTTAATATTGTTCAAAGTTTTTAAGCTTCCGTTGCAAATATTATGATTTTTGAAATCTAGTTTTGAACAAAACCCAACAATATTCACATTAAACGATGATTTAACCAAACATAAATCAAAGAAACATTAAATTGCTAAAAATCAATTGAACAAGAATTGAGAAAATAAAAAATTAAACTAATAACATGATTCAACAAGAGCTTATCTATGAAGAAAACAATTTAGAAATGATAAAACACATGAACCCTAGATCTAGATTATCAAGAACATTGAAACAATGATAAAGTCTAATTTAGCAAACATGAATGCTAAGACAATATTGAAGAAGAATGAAGTAATAGAGTTACATTATGTGTTGCAAATATCAAACATAGCCAAAATCAAAGAAAAAGTAAAAACTAAGAAGTTACTTGAAGAATCTAGAACTACAAACCAAATAGTTGCAGAAAATTGAAACTAACAACTAAAGTTCAAATATCTAAGCTATAAATACAAATTAAGAAATCAAAGAAAGCATAAAAGGGAGAAGAAGATACAATTACTCTCGAATTCATAGATTCATGCTCAAAATCGAGTTCAATCCATGGCTATAGTTGCAATTCCAGAGTTTGTAAGCTCCAATCCCCAAATTAAGCTAAAGATCTACACTAATACGTAATGGAAACCCTAAAAAACGGAAAAAATAATGATAGGGGTCTTTGCCCAAAAAGAAAGCACCAAAAAGCTTAAATATCCAGGTCCATATTACCGAAATAGCCCTAATCAAAAATAGAAAAAACGGACCAGCAATGCCATTCGCGGGGGCGCTCTTTAATGCTCGCGGACGCGAGTAGTTCAAATTTGTACAAACTCCGGATTCCTCTTGCTCGCGGCCACACAGCCAATCACTCGTAGGCATTAGCAGCTTCTAACTTCTTTTCTCTATTTTTTTCGTTTTCTACACCACTTGCACTTACTACCTTCTTCTATTTCTCGAGTTCACACACACTAAAAAAGCTCGCGGAAACATTAATATGCCTGCGATAAAGCAATAGGCATCGAAAAGAGAAAAACTAAACAAAAAGCTAAGAAAAATGCATGAGACACGTTAGAAATGAACACAAAAAATGATGTAAGTATGCTATAAAATGGTAATAAAACGTGCGAAACAAAATACCCCCAAGCTAAAACTTCCTTGTTCCTAAGGAAGTATCTAGACCAATTTATCTTAAAGAGAGGGTGAAATGGAGAAGGTAAGGGAAAATAAAACAAACAACGACCTTGATGACCATAAAAACAAGTTAATACACGATCTCACTAAAAATAACTCAATGATTTGGTTTCCCCGTGTAAAAATGAAACTCATTACCACGCACTCAGATTAACAATAGTAAAAGAAACATATATTTACCAAAGTTCCACCAAATACAACTTTGCTTACATTATCGTAACTAATAAGGGAGGGGAGAGTGATCTAAGAGAATGGAGGCTTGCAGTTTCGCTCAATTCACTCAAGTGTGTTTTTGGATTTGTGTATACGCTTAATGACTTCCCAATCGAGAAATAGGAAGTTCACTTTTGATGTGCTTCAAATAATTCTCAAATCTAAAGATTTTTGTAAAACTACACAAATAGAGGACTTTCGGGTAAGGTTAAGGGGTACGAAAGGGTTAGGAATACTAATCGGGTTATGAGCATTTATTTATAGGGTTTCTTTTTATGCACATTTAGGCTCTTCCTAATGTTTTCGATGGATTAACGACATACTTTGCATTTATAGGCAAAGACTAAATGCTATAACACTATTTTTTGTATTTTTTTGTATAGGGTTTTTTTAACCCACAAGTTATGCTTATTTTAAAAATTCAACAAACCACCCACAAGCTATGTTTGTGTTTATTTCTTGCTAAATGTCTAAATCTATGTCATTTCGGGAAGTTTTAACTTTAGTGTACATTTTTTGGGTTTTTTTGGGGTATTCAAATGAAAGGCTAGTGTTTAGGCTCAAAGTGGTTGCGAAAGGAAAAATATTTTTGGGTTCTTTTTTTTTCAATGCGGATTTATTATGAAATAATGGCCTTTATGCAATTTCACAGTTATCCTAAACGAGAACTTTGCCAAACACCTAAAGATACACCTCGACAGGAGGTAACACACAAAAAGGACGAAAATGAGATTGATTATGAGTGTGTCAATCCAATATCGCTCAAATTCTCACAAGGTGTTAACCCATTCAAGTTTGTAGGGGGCTACGATAAGAAAAATAACCCTAGAGGTAACATGTAGCAATATCCAAGGTGGTGCATGCAAATGACCAACTAAAGCAAAAAAAATGTTTCTTAAAAAAATATTTACAACATGGTTATAAAGACTACGAACACCAAAAATAAGATTAAGAACAAAGAGCTAAAACAAGAAAAGGAAAGAAATTCGCCACCCACAAACAAAAAGGAGCATTATTCTTAACGCACGAGATAAAACGCATGTATGAAATGCAACTAACTAAGTGTGCCTTATATGCATAAAGGAAACTAAAACAAGAAGTAAGGGAAAAGAAAACACCCACCCACAACCTACGCTTGTGTGCTTGTGTAAGGGTGTTGGGGAAAGAAAACAACGCCTAAAAATCGCGATGCGGGAAATGAGCAACATCAACAAACTATTTGTGGATATCCCCAACCAAAAGTCGTGCCTGACGAGTGCCGGTAGCCACTTGATCTAATTGCACGCTCAAAGCATCAGTTTGAGATTGTGGGCTAGAGGCGTGTGGCTTCTGATCATCCGCCTGCCTCTCGGATTGTGGCGCGTGAAAGTGCTAATTAGTGTCAAAAGTTACCTGGGTACGGGGTACGGGTGGGGAAGAGGATATAGGTATGGTGTGTATGATTGAAGCATACGAGTCAAGGGTAGCCATGCCTAACGACTAAGATTAATATACGGAGCTAAAACAACAAGATATGTAAAAAAGATAAGGAAGGAATGTACCAATAGTTTATTTTATTGCAACGTTAACCTTGATTAACCATTTAATCTCAGGTTGCTCACACCTACGCTCTATATTGCTCACACACGCGAGAATACTTCAAAATTTGGGTAGAAAGCTTGGTCGCGTCCATGCCTTATAACGCTCACGCCCATGAGGAACACCCAAAATCTGGACAAAATGTTTGCTCACGATCGTTGGCTTAAAGCTCACGCCCGCAACTAAGGGAAATTTTCATAGTAGAATTTTTTTCCTTTTTTTCAAAACATGAATGTTAGTTTATTCAAACCAATACCACAAAGAGTAGAAATGATAGTGAAACGCATCCTAGTATACGAAAAGCTATATTCTATGTTACTCTAATTGCCTCCCCGGCAACGGCGCCAAAAATTTGTTTGAGTTTTAAAATTTTTCGTAATCGCAAGCGTACAGTGTCGTAGCATATGGGTCGAACACTGGGTGACAAGGGAATAAGCACTGATTTACTCATGATATTAGTTAGTTGCGCACAATCAATTATCAAAGATTTTATTAACACTAAAAATCAAGTAACGCAATTAAACACTTTTTTTAAAGGGTATCCTAGGCTTTGCCTAGACTAATCCCTGGCACTAATTGACTGCTAAGCATGCAGCCCTGAGATAATTCCGCAGTGGCCACAAGTTGCCAAAG
Organism: Saussurea involucrata; assembly: GCA_033807775.1. NCBI lineage: Eukaryota > Viridiplantae > Streptophyta > Magnoliopsida > Asterales > Asteraceae > Saussurea > Saussurea involucrata. Next base: position 59,949,067 of record CM066313.1, on the reverse strand, counting down.
CCTGGATTCGAACCCGGGGTAGATGGGTTTCTGAGCCACTTCCCCCCAAGGCCTTAACCAGTACGCCACAAGCCTTGTGGTTCGCAATTAAACACTTAAGCTACACTAAACATAATGAAATTAAGAATCTAGCAAGGTTAAGCAAACATGCGAATCTAGAAAACAAGTAAGACTATATTAACAGCTAAAGCAAGAAGTGAATGACAATCTAATTAATACTAACAACTCAAATTAAAATAGATTAAAGTCTACACTAAGTTATCTAATATGGTGAATATCGGTTTAGCCCTTTCAAAGTGGGATTTGTCCAATTTAAACATTACTTTGTCCCTCTTCTAAGGCGATAAAACCCTTTCTAAATTGAATTTGTCATTAATCCTAACTAACACGTTTCCCTTTCTCCATAACTCCCTTCTCTTCCCCACTAAATTGTATCCCCTTCTAATGCCCTTCTCCTTCCCAAGATCACACCATACCATTAGATTCTTTTTTCATACACCTTCTTCATTCTCTATGGATAAAACACCACATCCATCCCTCCATGGTTGTTGTTTTTCTTCCAAACCATTATTTTTTCATACAGTTCTGAATATGACCTTGTTAAAACCTTCTTATGAATTCGATCTCCGACAGCGACCTTTTACCTCTAATGCTGACCTATGATGAAGTCCAACATTTTTTTCATGTTTTTCATGCTTTCCTTGGCATACAATTGCATATGATCATATTTTGGTGTTGTATGACGTAACACCCTCAAATTTGGAAAGAGCGACTAAATAAAAACTTCGATAATAACCAAATAAGTATAACATCCCTTCTACAAATCCATCCTTGGAGATACTTCAACTTTAAAATATAAATAACTTCAACATTTATTAACTTAAGTCATACACCAAGACTACATAAGGTCGGGTGTTACTCAACCCAATACAATTGCTATACCTAAAATGCGGAAGACTTCAACAAGCTAATCGCTTCTCGATCACACTACTATAACTCATCTCTTCACAATGACACTAATACTATTCCCCAACTGAAACTGTTGCACATGCCGACAAATAAAAAAAGTTAGGCTAACGCCTCGTGAGTTCAAGAGTTTACATCATGATTAAAACAATTTGTTAAACGAAAGAGTGCAACTTAAATCATGATTTCCAAAAGGGTTTATGATAAAAATGTAAACAACTCATTTTCCAACGCACACAAATTCTATGACGAAAGCTTCAAAATATATGGCATTTTCCAAAATGAATTTCGATCCAAACTCACTCAAAACGTGAATAAATATTTAATTCCTAATTATATAAATGTGAATAAGTCTCTATTATTCAAAACATTCAAACATATATGAGGCATAATGTTCAGCCCATGAACCATGGACAATAATCCAAATAAATATAAAACATTACCGAAAACATGAATAAAACCTGATACTCACGCGAGCATAAAATGGAGTGAACTCCAAATACCAAAACATGGAAATGACATGCTTCATTCAAACCTTAACATACGTGGAGGGAAATCCAATATTAAAGTTATCATTTTCAGTCAATCGCACAAGACCAACGATAATAGAGTAAGGACATTAATATCCAAAATAATATTGGCCGGTAACTGGGGAGACCCGTATCCATTGAGGGTGGAGGAACACAAAAGTATGTCACTCATACAAAGTTAATTGTATGACATTTCACGACATGAAAGCCTAAGTATCCCTACGACTCCTTTCAAGTTACACCCAAAGAGACAACTAACCTTAGCGAGTATTACCATGAATATCACCAAAGGCCCGACACATTCGGGGTTACAACCATGGCATTGCCCCTACATGGTGGAGGTCCCAAACGCCCATCAACATGATAGCACAATCGGACTCAACCCTCTTAGTGTACACTTGCAGGGTTAGGGTCATAAAACATGGGTCCTGGAGTCAAATCCCGCAACACCAGTTGAGCATCAAATAAAGACTGACTTACGTGCCTATGGATCCAATGCAACACGGTCTAAAATTACATGACTACACATGAATGACGAATGCACTCGAGTATGTAATTATCAATAATATGCAATAAGATGTAATAAATGCAAATCATAAATGGGGCTCTACATTGAGCCATTAAAATCGGACAAATGTCCTCAAGACCGTTTTAAGTAAAAACCGAGCTAAAATGCTCAAAACCCAATAGACCAACAAATAAGGGTCCTCATATAATAAAATGCATTTAAACGACATTTATGTAAACGTATACCTCAAATATATGATTAATCCAAAACTCGCACAGAGTGAGACAGATGATTTTTCAAATGGACTCATACCCTTAAAACTCCAAAATGTCTCATAACACGATAATGTGCATTTTCCAAATGGCTTATAAATCAATTGCCTCAAAAATGCATAAACCATTGAATAGACTTCATTTGAACGATAAATCATCAAATGGACATATTTATGATATTTACTTATCAAAATATTAAAAAATCTCAAATATGGGTGTTTTACAATGTTTATAAAGTTAAATACTTCAGATAATCAAAACCCACCAAATAAACTAAACAATTGATAATTTCATGTAAAACACATAAATACTTGGAAAAGAACATTTTTGGCATATACAACGTTTTCACAAATCAACTTGAACTCACCTTGCTAGATTTATGCTAAATCTAGATTTTCCCCAAACTTGAGGTCCTTTGAAGAAACTTGAATCCTCAAGCCAAATCTTTCCAAAACCTAGATCCACAAGTTTCCAACCATCACTAATCATCCCCAAACACTTAGAATCGTTTCTCCCAAACATAATACATCAAAATCACCAATAAGCCGAAACCCTAAGTTCTTGGGTGAAGAGGACATAAGATTACCTTTACCACAACTTGTATCCACCAACAAAACACTTCTAGGGTTACTAAAATGAACCTCAAACTTCATTTATTGAAGAAGATGGAAGAGGGTTTAGTGAAATCCTAGAAAGCTTAAGAAAACCCTCCAAAGAGAACAAGAAGAAGAGCTCCACTCCTAGCCTCCAAATCTCTTCTCCAAACTATGTGGGATCACTTTAGAATTCCAAAATTGGTCTCTTGGAAGCTCCAAAAACTGAAATGAGGAAGGGGGTTCGGTTTGGAAGAGTTTAGAGAAAGAGGGATGGGATAAAAATGAGAAACAGAGTGAAGTTCGTGGGCTTATAACCTTCTAGAGCCCGACAGAGAGGATGACAACCGAGATTGCCACGATTACTCTCGCGGGGCAATATCGCTTGTTATGTACCGAATTCTCAGCCCTTCCGCGCGATTGTGCTACGGTGAGAGTGACCATGTCACAATCGTCGGGCACTCTCGCCCACCCTGTACCGAGAGGGGTACCTTCCACGCGACTTTGACTAGCCATTATGCCCTTCGGCATAGTCGTCAGGCATACTCGCCCAGAAGCCTCCAATTTCCAAAATATTCTTTTTTGTACGAACCAAGTTCCGAGAGGCCACCATTAGTGATGGAAATAGTATAATTTTTCTTCGTTTAGTTGGTTCATTTTATTTTGTTGTCGGTGAGATGATTTGTATATTTTTTGTTCAAAAAAAAGTTTTGCATTTATTAATTCAAAATTAACTTTATGATGTTGTTTCTTCAAAGAAATTTTGAGATTTATTTGTTAAAAAAAGTTCAGGAAATATATGTAAGAAATTTTTTGAATTTTTTTATAAATTTATTTGTTAAATCAAGGACTTAATCAGATAGTTTATTGGGCATTTTTTGACTTTTCTTAAATTTGTATCACCTTAACTTTATTAATTTAAAAGGATATATGTAATCGATATTTAAAAGTTTAAGGGTTCTATTATTCAAAAATATAGTTTTAGGACTTAACAATTCAAAATCATATAGTCTATTTAGTTTGTTTAGACTTTTCCCTTAAAAATACAACAAAAATTACTAAATAAAGAAAGTAATATAAATTATTATAAAATCTTTTCAATTTTTATTAATGGATTTTGTTTGAACTAGACTTTTTAGGGGTCAAACTAAAACAAAAATATGTATATATATATATATATATATAACACATTAGTTTGCAAAAAAGAAAAAAAATTGTTTTTCTCAAAAAATAATGAGGGTCAGTTGTCCCCCCTAATTAAGTTGTGGATCCGCTCTTGAGGGTGAGGTTCAAGGAAAAACCTCAAAAAAAAATACAAAACTGAGGAGTGTCCAGATAGCCCTTCATCTGGACGGTGTGCACTTAGGCTATGTTTGGCTAACTAGCTGATGACTTATAAGTAGGGGTGAGCAAAACCCGATGGACCCAAGAAACCCGACAGCCCCAAAACCCGAACAACCCGAAGCTGACTCACCCGACACACCGAAACCCAAAATGGTCTGACCCCGAACTTTTAAGTCGGATAATACGAATCGGTTTGGGTTGGGTTTTTCCAAACCTGAACCCGTCCAAAACCCAAAAAAATTAAAAATATTTTTTTATTTAATAAATCATAAATATAATTGTAATTGTCGACTCATTCTCTCCTTCTCTGATAACTTATCAAACGATTCAAACCCTAATTTCAAAGACGACGTGACCATCGAACTCAGAAGTGGTGACGAACTGACGAAGGGGAACTAGGAAGGGGACGATTTCACCATCGATTGGGACGAAGGCCGTTCTCGTCTTCCCCTCAAGTCTCAAACCATTGAACGTTTTCACATTTCACCATCGATTGGGACGAACTCAACTGACGAAAGCTTTAAGCTTCTGCCCTCTCAAGTGTCAAACCATCAAAGGGGACGATTTCACCATCTCAAACTCGAAAGTTTCTGATTTGTAGGTTCTTCTAACTTCTAATCTCACGATCGAAAGTTTCTGATTTGTTTCTCACTTTCTTGTTTTGTGTTTACTTGTTTTAGACTTTATGGATCCTAGAAAGTGCAATCAATAATAATAAATTGAATAAGCAATCAAGAACACATTGATTTCAAGTTGTCATCCATCTCATTCAATAACCAAAAGTGTTTACAGTGAATAATACGGCTATAAAAGTCTAATTGAATGATTAACCTAAAATATTAGGAAATATAAACTATTTATACCTTTTAGGTATTTTACACATTTAGCCCAAACTTTAAGACAATTACATTTTCTACCCTAACAATCTCCCCCTTTGGCTCAAAGTTTGGAATCAACAGCTTTGACATTTATGGCAGGAATCTTCGGTTTCTTGGTGGTTGTCCCAGATAGGTCTCCATTCTTCTCATGGCTCTTCTGAATTCAATTCGGTCTTCTAGTTTATCAATGGCTCGAATCATAACATGTCTTCGGGTGGTTGGCATTTGAAATCCAACAACTTGGCTTTCGTTGCACTTATGAATTTGTTCAAGTTGAAGTCGAATCACTTTCAGAGATCCATCGGAGTACTTGGCAATTTCGGAGAATCTGAAAAATCGTCTTTCTCCCAGTTGATTTCGGTATATCACTCCAAATTCAGGTTCAACCAGAATGGTATAAAGAGGATACTCGTCGATGTTCGAGAGTTGGTTGTTTGGTCTTCGGACGGTGACTATTGGTTTGTGGCTTTCCAGGGCGAGCTGGAAGTCGAAGACGTTGTAGTAGAGATACTTGCGATACATAAAACGTCTGATGGCTCGGAGGGCAATCTGTATGTTGACCTTTCAAATCTGTAGATTTCGGAAATGATGGTACATAAACTCGAAGTCGTTGATCCTTAAGTGCTGATATTCGGCTTTGGAAAACGTATACATCTGCCCATTCTTTCTCCATACCGTGAATTTAGGATACCACATCTTGTAGAACTGCTTGGTCACCACTTCTCTGACTTGACCAATCTTACTCTTCGAATGGACGTATTCTTTCTTTTGTGCTTTACCTCTTACAAAGAACATGTACTATGTCTTGAACTCTTCTGACTCTTGACCAACACCCAATACTGCAAACGGGTCTAGTCTGCGAATACGATGTGCAAATAACCATCTTTCGCTTTTTTTCTAGAAATGCTTGTCGAGGTCGAACAATTCGATGCTTTCTTTCCACTTCACTGATCTCTGGTTGATTAACGTTAGAAGGACCAGCTTGATTACGATTCGAAGGACCGGCTTGATTCGGATCTGGCTGAGCTGATTGCGGAGCGGATGGTTATGCCTAAGTGAAGATCGACGGAGTTGGAACTGTAGACGTTTGAGGTGCATGAAAATTTGGGGAAGCTATTGGGCTGAAGTGGATGTCTTCTGGAGTTTCACCACCCAATACTTCATCAAGAAACGAATCTTTCTGCTCTTTGTACCACGCAGCTCTGGCAACGACATCTTTGTCATCTTCGGGTTCGGGAAAATCAACTTCTGTATCCGACACGGCAATTAATGGAACTGTATGACCTTTAATTAGAAAAAATTCGTCGAAGTTCAGGTCGTCGTGTTCCGAAGGTGTGTTGACCGTTTCTTCCTCCGTTGCCATGATCATCCCGATCTCCTCCTCGTTGACCTCGGGATTTTCAACCATTGGTTTAACTTCTGGATCAATGTATAGAAAAATCTGTCGGTTGCTCTTGTGTCCATATACCCCTGATTCAAACATCCGAGAGACTCTCTCCAATGTATCATCATCAGGTTGACCTTCTGTACCTGTAGCTACTTCTTCTTCTACAACAGTTTGTTTTTCTTATCGTTCTAGGGCTGAAGTGTCGTCAAGCTTGCGCTTCTTTGCGTTCTCCCCCTCATGGTCATCAGGGTCTTCCTCGTGATCATGCTGACACTTTTCGCCGCGAGCTTAATCTTTGCAGGTAGTCTCTAGTGTAACACCCTAAAAACAGGGCCAGTTTGAACCTCAAGATTTACACAATATGTCATAATAAAGTCCAAACTATTATTTATATAATTAGAGAATTAACTACGAGGGTTCCTTTATACACAAAATCGAATTCTCTAAATAACCTATTAATAATCATATCAACTATAATTAGATTAAATGGGTTATCTAAGTAATCCATCCAAAGCCTCCTTGCATCTTCTATGCTCTCCGCTTATCATCAAAAGATGAATACCAAAAGCACTCGTCCTACATCCCATTACTTCCCTGAACTCGTACCTGGTAAGAAGATTGAATTTGAACAATTAGGCTTACGCCTAGTGAGAACATCCAAATTCAAATTAAAACATTAACATCTTGAAACCTCAGATATTCAAGCATATAAACAAACCTGGTTCGCCACCATTCTTACCGTACTCGTACTCGTATCATAATGACGGGAACATACCCGATCTCATGAATATGACTAGCGTTCAGAAAGTCATAATATCAAGTTCGAAGGCCTACTATGAATCATTACCGATTCTAGATCATCACTCAAGCCTAAGGAATTACAATCAGTCGCCATACCTCTTTCATGGAATGGAAGCAGAAAAAGCATTTATATATTGCCTATCTCTAATCCACCGAAAGCAAATGAAAACCACAATCACCCTTTGTCTATTTCACGTTTCCACTTCTTAATTACGAATAGCAGTTATGTTTGCTTATTCACTACAGTCAATACAAATAGCAACTATATTTTGCCTATTCAATCTTTTCAACATGAATATCAGTTTTACCTTGCCTATTCAATCATTTCTTATCACCTCCCGAAATGGGATTAACAATCCACATTATAGGTTATCGCCTCCCGAAATGGGATTGACAATCCACATTATAGGCTATCGCCTCCCGATATGGGATTAACAATCCACATTATAGGCCAACGGGAATAATCGACGTTAATAATCACCTCTCGAAATGGGAATTACAAATTACTTTATGCCTATTCCACATTATAGGTTATCGCCTCCCGAAATGGGATTAACAATCCACATTATAGGCTATCGCCTCCCGAAATGGGATTAACAATCCACATTATAGGCTATCGCCTCCCGAAATGGGATTAACATCCACATTATAGGTGAACGGGAATTACCATTAAGAGCCTGGTCTATTCCACGTTTCTAATCACAAAACAAAATGGGAATTACCCTTCAGTGCCCGGTCTATTCCACATTTATCTAATAGTGCCTATGGATCCATTACATTTACTCGTGTATATGTATAATAACATATCACACTTTTTCTCAATCGTATTCTTAACTTTTAAGAATATTAACAATTTATAGATATTTCGTTCTGTTGGTCCCGGAGGGGTTATACAAGTTTGTAGAAGGGGGGGGGGGGTTGAATACAAACACACAGATTTTACTTTTCTAAATTGTTTATTGATATGTATCAAACAATTTACAACTTGTTGCGGAACAAGATTAAGGAATAAACCTTGTTAGAGCATTGTTGTATTCAAGATTTACTGTAAAAGTCAATGTACTGTATTAGTTAGTTGTGCCTTTATACCTTGTATGTTATGGGTATAAATAGGCATGTCTAGTTCTTAGTTAGAAGAGAATCTAGATCCTTTTAGGAACAACTTGTAGCATTAGTCATTTGTACTTTGAAGATCAATATATGGATGACTTGTGTACTCTAGATTTTCTCTCTACATCATTCTTGATTTCTTGCTAGATTTGGGATTTCTCATTTGGTATAAGAGCTAAACAGAAGATTCAAGCAGATCAAAGAGCAAATTGAAGATTTTTTACACTGTTCTTGAAGATTTCGGATCCTTCATTCATCACTGTTCATGATGATTTCTTACCCTTCATCATTTACTGTTCATCTAGAATCATCATCTTTTTCATTTTTTGATCTTTTGGATTGATTCTTGACATCATTGCACTCGATTTTCATCCCTGAACATCTTTAATTCAAGGATATATACCAAAATCTGCACAGAATTTGCAGATCTGATCATTTTATATCTGTTTTTGTTCGAAAATATTTTCTTACTATTTTGGATCATAATTCGATTAAATTGATCGAATTAGGATTTGTGATTAACTAAGAAAGTGTGTGGAATCAAATTTCGAACAAATCTGTGCAAATTTCATAACAATTGATCAAGAATTAAAGAAGTTATGATGATTTTAGTGATTTTCGAATGCTGTTACTTGAATTCGGATTATTCTTGATGAATTCGGATTATTCTTGATGAATTCGGATCCTTCATCGTTTACTGTTCATTGATGAATTCAGATCCTTCATCATTTACTGTTCAGTGATGGTTTCGAATCCTACATGCTTTACTGTTCATGGTTTTGGATGCTACTATTGTTTGGATGGCTTAGATGGTTTCGAACTGTTCAGAGTTGTTGGTTTCGGATCTTGTGAAGTCCGAAATATTGCTGAATTTGGTCATATTAGTTCTGAATTTCGGAATGTGCTTACACCTAAAGGTTCAAAGGTATGGATGGCTTCACATCTTTCTAATCCTCATTCTAATGGTTTCGAATTCCATTTATTCAAGATAGGCATGGTTTCGCATCCAACATGATACGAAATGGCTTGATTTCGAACCCTACATGATCCAGATTCATTGATTTCGGACCCTTCATGATTCGAATTGCTCTGATTTCGGACCCTTCATGATTCGAATTGTCCTGATTTCGAACCCTTCATGAGTCGAATTGATTGATTTCGGACCCTTCATGATTCGAATTGCCCTGATTTTGGATCCTTCATGATTCGAATTCATTGATTTCGAACCCTTCATGATCCGAATTGATTGATTTCGAACCCTTCATGATCCGAATTGATTGATTTCGAACCCTTCATGATCCGAATTCCATGATTTCGAACCCTTCACGATCCGAATTCATTGATTTCGCACCCTACATGATTCGAATTCCCTGATTTCGCACCTAACATGATCCGAATTGAGCTGATTTCGCACCCTACTTAATCCGAATCCATGGTTTCGAATCTGCCTACATCCGAATTCTGATGGTTTCGGATCCAAGAAGGGGAACCCCCGTGCTAAGTCTCAGGAGGGGGACATTGTTCATGGATTTTAGCATAACGCGTGTGTGACATCATTCAGATATTCAGCTTGCCACATACATTTAGCAATTGTCAAAGTTTAAAAGAGCTCAAGTCTTTCAAGATATTCAGAAGTTGATTGTTGGAGTTCAGTCTTTGATTGGATTGGAAGAGACGCTTGAATATTTGCAATCATTATTCTAAAGTTTTGTTGACGATGCTAGACCTTTGAGTACTCTTTATCATTCTTCTGACTTGATCAACCAGAAATGTGAGAGCTTGCAATCATTGTTCTGGTGCTTTGGTTGTGATTCAGACTTTTGAGTGCTTATAATCATCCATCTATTTCTTGAAGATTGAAGTTCTGGATTCTCTTCATTCAGTGGCTTGAAGTATTTTGAAGACGAGCATTTCTCTACAGTTGCTGAACAATGTTATTTGCTTGGGTCGTCTCATCCCTAACTAGTAGTGCGTGCTTATTACCGTTCCTCCTTCAAGCAAGACGGATTCTTTGTTTTTCACTAAATGCATACACTTTGAAGATGAATTTAGTGCATTTAGTCGAGGCTAAGAGCAAATTTCAAGGGGGAGCCAAGCCTACATTTGAAGAATGCACCGCTAAAGTTTATACAAGTAAATCAAGGGGGAGAGGAGCTAATGATTTGAAGATGATTTGCTTTCCAAAACTTTAGGGGGAGAATGTTAGGACACTGAAGTTGTCCTTTATAATAGAAAGTTTTGTAAAGCAATAGCTGTGTAAAAGGGCTTATGCTTAACTGTTGTAGCAAGTGATGAAGACTATAAATAGGTCTTTACTTGTAGTTTGTAAGTAGTGAATTCATTAATACAAGATGTAGATCTCTAATCACTTTGTGTTCTCTCTAGGTTAGATTTCCTATTCAATAATGTTCTTCATCTTCTTGTTACACAATACTTGGATTGTATGAAGATCATGGACCTAACAAACCTAATCTAAACAAGTTAAGAGAATCACTAAGATTTTCTTGCACTATAATTAAGACAGAAAGAAGATAAGAATATTAAGTATAATATTCTAACACAGAGTAATAGGGAGAAGAAGATGGCCGAGCATTTCATTTCTGAAGTAGGGTTCTTCTTATATACTGCATGCATTTAATGCATATCAGTATAACCTTACACGTAGCAGCAGCTGATTGGTTGCATGGTTTGACCTTTGTAGACAACCTAGTAGCCGCATGATGAACAGTGTAGAATCAGAGTTGGTTGTACGATAATGGACAGAAGGGATGTCCTATTCTGACATTTTCGTACGGAGGCGTGCAAGGGGGAAAGAGAAAAGTAACTTGTAGAGGAAACTTCATGATCAGGGTTCGCTGAATAGATCTTAATCAACGAGTGATAAAGTTCAGCGTTCGCTGAAGTCTTCTACTTGAAACTTCACGTTGATTGGACAAATCTTGGCTTCGCTGATATCCGCATTAGTTCATTAGTAGACTTGTCGCTGGTTCTTTGGCTTGATCGTCGACTACAACGTAGAACATAGTTGACGTGAAACTTGTCTTCTGGGATCATAAGTAAACAACTAAGATTATCAACGATCATCAACAAAACTGAACAGGCTCAGGGCTTGTTGATGAACAGTGTCGCTAAATGTGTAAGTTAAAGTATATGTTTTTATCAGCGATACTAAAAAGACTTAGTATTTTCTTTGATGACAAAACATTAATACATATTGTCTACTTATGATTTTCACTAAGTGTTTCTCAGAGAGTCATTATCAAATCATTGAGGGTTTGGATCAACAATCTCCCCCTATTTGATTATGACATAGCAACAATAGAAAATTGCTAAGTATGAAAACATAAGGATAAAGAGAACTCATGAAATATTTGTCCCTTTTACTGTTTTCTGGGATCTTTTAAGTACTGATGGAGTAAAGTACATTTGTTGAAATTTTTCTTTAAACTTCGTATAAGTTACAGAGGGAAGTGGAAAAATTACAAGTACAACAAATTGAATTACAAGTACAAAAGATATAAGCTGATGAAAATAGAAGATTTACAAGGAAATCCTATCAGCTAACCAGGTTCTTTATTGACAAGTTCATCAAGAGTGTCAGTCTCTGGAATCATCCAATCAGGGACTGTGACTCCCTGTTCCCTTCTTTTCTTTGCTTCGCGATAGATGTGGGGTTTTAGGAGTTGTCCGAGGAGAATCTGTTTGTACTCACACCAGTATAGTAAATCTCTGAGTTGTTCGATTGGAGTTTTGTATAACTCAGAGATGCGTGGAAAGCATTTACGACCATTGAAGTCATAGAAGAAGATGCCATAAGGATTGCTGAGTACTCTGCCAGGGAAGAAAGTTTCAGTAGGAGGTAGGGATACGTCAAGTCCATAAAGGTTAGGGGCAGGGCCAAGAACTGCTTCATGAGAGAATTCAATCCCTGTCTCGTTTCTTATCAACGGTCCTGGAGAAAAAAGGGTCTTCTTCTTTGGAGCAGATCGCTTCTTCTGAAGTTGTGGAGGACGAGGAGTATCAACCGCTGAAGAAACCAAGTCGATCTATTTGTTTATTTCTTGTACGACATAGGTTCTGAAAGTTGAGCGGGATCTTTGAATTGCTATTCTCATCTCCAACCATTCAGCGAGACCAAAGGTTTTTATGGATGACATGTAGACAGTTCGGTTGTGGCCGTTTTCTCTGACTATTTGGACAAGAACGATCGGTACCTTGATATAATTTCTCAAGGAATATCTTCCTCTGACGTTTATAGCTTTTATCCTTGAGGGATGTTGTCTGTAGTGGCACATCTTCTTACACCACTCGAGTGTGGTGCCGCTGACTTTGGTCTTTTCTTGGTGAGTCTTCTGTGCGTCCTTCAGCAGTTTCTTTTGGACAGCAACAGGAAATCTTCTCAAGTCTGGGTCTTCGAAAGAACGTTGAGATAGCTTTAGGGCATATTCCCTGTCTTTTTCTTCAGCCTTCTTTCTTTCAGCGAAGAGTTTTTCAGCTCCGAGGGATTCAACGACTTCATCTTTTGAACAAATGTTGAGATGAGTAGGAACAAGTCGCTGATCCTCTAGCTGTTGAATCATAGCTGCTCTTCTTTTCATTTCTTCTTCACTTGGCGTTTGAGGAACCAAGGAAGGTCGATTTTTGTGAGAGAGCGGTTCTTCTCCCTGTTCTTCTTCAAAAATGTAATCAGTCTCAGAGAAGTCTAAGGCTGGGATTATTTCATCAGCACTAGGGGCTGGGATTATTGGTGTTGCAGTAGGAGGAACTTCAGCTGGATCCTCAAGCAGGGGAAAGGACTAGCTGAAACACAACGATCGTTTAAGTAAGATCATTTGGGAAAGAAGAGATAGAGAAAAGAATGAGGTTTAAGTGTTTAGAGGTTTTATGGAGAGGAGAACTGAGGTTGAGAAGGGATAGAGGAAGGATGCAGTGTAAGGGAAGAGAGTGTATGTTACCTGACAAACTGGCTTGCTGAAGAGAATAGCCAAGTTGTCTTCAGATGAGACACCTTTGTTCTTGCCTTTGTCAGCTTCAGTTGCTGCTGGCTTTTTCGTTGTCCCCTCCCCTGGTGGTCTTGTATCATAACCCCTTTTTGAGCAGGGGTCGTTCTAGGATGGAAGAAGAAGTCGACATCATCATCATCGTTTTTAGGGGATGATGATGGTTCGTCGTCCTCAAGATCGAGGTCTTCTTCATCTTTAGATTCTTCCTCATCCGCATAAGGTTATGTTACATCAGCAACAACTTCCTCTTCGAGTTGCTCCCCCTCAAATTCAGAGGGAGGTTTCTTGGTTCCCTCAGGGTTTTCAACTCCCTGAGGTTTTTCAGCAGTAGTAGAGATAATACCCTCCCCCTCAGAGTTATGGGGAAGGTCTTCTTGATTTTTCTTCTCCCCCTCAACATTATGGGGAAGATCTTCAGTCTTCTCCCCCTCTTCCACATGATGGATGGGGGAGGAAATAGCAGTTTCAGCAGCAATAGCATGCTTTGGGTCACTGTCTTCCAGGCCAGTGATCCCAACGCAAGTTTCAATTCTTCCAATTCTGTCTTCAAGACTAGAAATTGCAGGACTGAGCTTTTGAAGTTCCTCTCGATCAACCTGAGTGAAATGTGAAGGAGCACATGTTGCAGCATTCAGGCGATCGAGGATTTGCTGCAGTAGGTTGGTCGCAGTGCTGACATCGGTCTTCCAACGTCTTTACTTCCACAGATGTCTGGGATCCAGAATTGACTGAACAAGACATTAATACATATTGTCTACTTATGATTTTCACTAAGTGTTTCTCAGAAAGTCATTATCAAATCATTGAGGGTTTGGATCAACACGTTCTCAATTGTTGCTCTTTCAACTATAATAATCAAAAGTATCCCGAACTCAATTAATGGAATTATCCTAATAAGGATTCTAATTTAAAATCAAATCCTTAACTGAATTCTAATAGAAATCGGATCCTAAGCCCAAATCGATAATCATTTAATTCCGGCCCAACTTCCCATTTTGGAATTTATTTAATTCCGGTCTAATTGCAAAGCCCAATTTCTATAATAAAATTTTACCGGGTCCAAGCCCAACTTAATTAATTTTGTTTCCGGATTTATGGCCCACTGCTTCCGGAGTTATGTTTACCGGATCCCAACCAATTAATACCCAATTCCGGTATTTAATTTACCGGATCCAAAATCCCCAAGGCCCACTCCGGAAGTCAAATCTGGATCCCAAACATCCGACCCAAATTCCGGAATTTTGTTAATTACAGATCCTTACCGCAAGCCCAATACTGGAACCCCACAACCCAAAGTCCACTTCCGGTATTTTGTGAGTTCCGGATCCAAGATACAAAAGCCCAATTCCGGGTTTATTAATACCGAAATCCAAACCAAACCAATTCCGGAAGACTTATAATTCCGGATCCTATTCCTTTCGGCCCATTTCAGAACTAACTAAAAATTCCGAATCCAATTGGACCCTTTTCCGGAATTAATCCAATACCGGAACCGAACCCCAATTCTGGAACTCACCAGTTCCGGAAATCAAATTAATATCGGGACCTCGATTCAGGGTTATCGTTTTACGTCAAATTTAACTCAACCAGTTCGTCTGAACATAACTTACTAATCAATTTCATTTCTAGCAATTTTACCAGTTCATTCAGATAGTTTACATACCAAACTTAATTCAATTTCAACTGCTAATTGCTAAAATGAAAGAGATGAACTCCCCTGATGAAGATGAACCCAGCAATCCAAACCTTTTCTTTCTCTACTTCATAACCACAAGAACCAACGTTCAATCTTCTCTTCTCCTTCTCTTTTCTTCTTTCTCTCCTCACCTTTCTCTGGACTGACTTCAGACTTATTTTGAGATAATCCCCCAATTGAGGTTACTCACCTCATCTTAAAGAAGTCTCAACTTTCACTAAATGACCAAACAACCCCTTAAGTTCTAATTTCCTCAATAACATATAAACTTTAGTCAAAATTACAAATTCAACCCTGGAGTTTATATTTTCAATTAGTCCACAACTTGGACCAAATTACAAATCAACCCCATTTATATTAACTAAAATATCATGGAATTTGGGGTGTTACATCTAGAATAGAGATGCGCCCGGATAGCACGTCTAGGGATGTACGAACGGATGCGAGGCTTTGTTCCATTTTGTCTTGGAAGGTTCGGAAGTCGGAGGAGGTTGGGTGATTTGTGGCTGGTGTTTGATTTGGATCAACTTGAGTGGCTTGTTGTAGGCGTAATAGGCTTAAGAGATCCTGATCTTGTGGGGTGTCGGGGTTTAGGGATAGAAGTTTGGCTAATAGCAGGGTTTTTAACTCATCGACGGGCAGGTCGACAGTCGGTTCTATAGGAGCAGGTGGAGCTGGTGGGGCTCTTCGAGGAATTGGGCGTGGTTCGGGTTCAGTGTCGACGACCGGATCTTTTCCTTTTATCAGCCGCTTCACTTCGTCGAACTGTTATCGCATTCGGTCTTCCAACGTCTTTAAGTCTTGCTCATACTTTTCCCTGGAGATAAAGAAGGGTAAACTGACACCGGGATCACTTAGATTGCCCGTTAAGGTAACTACCATTGAGATAGTACCACCTACGTTCACGGATGGCATTTGGATGGTCGTGGTAGTATTTTCGTCTGATCCTTGTAATCCGCTAAGAGGCAGACTTACTATAGACGTTTCAATCGGGTCACTTATATCACCAATGGTAGCAGTAGAAATGACCTGTGTCCTAGCCAAAGAAGATGTTATAATTTCAAACGGCTCTAGACTAAATGGTGCACTCAAAGAAGTCGAGACCGGGGATGCTGGTCTCTTGTTTCAATATCAGCACCTTTCGAGTGAAGGCCTGATAGCGTATGTGCTATGTCCCCATGTTCGATTGAAGTATATGTCTGTTGAGAGACACCTGAGTGGCTAAGGAGGACGCACAATTGCGTCACTGGGTCCACGACGGATTCTTTAATACCTAGTCGCAACGAATGAGACTGGATAGTAGATGTGGCTACCCGACTAAGATTAGGCTGGATACTCTCATGCTCGTCATTTTTTTCGCTTACTTCTCCTTTCTCTCACACTCACATTTTCAGCATTTTCTACTTGTACTCCCTCCTCTTTCCTTATGTCTCCCTGATTGGCTGGTATTTCGGTGGAAGGGGTAGAAGAGGATGTTGAGGTAGAGTCGGAGTGGACGGTCGTATCGTTTGGACCGATACGAGGTGGGATGCGTTGTCTTCGGATAGCTCAGTCTGTGGTGGAACGGAGGTTGAGTCAGAGTCGCTCGAGTTATGGGGGTTTTGTGGAGATGGATTTCGAATGAGATCTTCATTGAAAGTAACATCGGCATCTACTAAGTCTTCGTCGGATGTGGATATGGATTCGACCACAGGAGGTCGTCGACGTGTTGACGTGGAAGGTCATATGGTTGTCTCGGGTGTGGAGGTGATGATGGGGTGGTGCTTTCATGCGCATCCGAGGCACTACCCACGCCAGTTCCCCTCCCAGATTGTACTCTCAGCGCACTCCGTCCAGGAGCCCCAGCTCGCTGGACCCTTCTTGATCTTGTCCTAGGACCCTCACGTCGCTCAGGTATAGTCCCCTGGGAAGGTCCTTCCGGTTCTGAACGGACCATAGGGATTTCTAAGTTGTCCTATATTCCTCTACGCTCGGTGCCTCGGGACGTGCATAAGCAAGCAAGGCTTCAGGTTTAGTCCGTGCAACGATATTCGGGAATTCCGGTCGGTTCTGTAAGTGTTGCATGCAGAATGAAGGGTAGATTGGGTGAGAGGATCGTCGGAGGATGGTCGGATCAGCTACCATGTGGTCTCGGATTGCGAGAGATAGGAAGCATATGTATGGGATGAAGGAGCATTGTCGGTTAAGCTTGCGATCAACCACATTGGGGACGAGTTTGTTCCACAGGATTGATGCGAAGTCGACATGTCTTGGGAAGGCGATTGCATGGAATAGACGAAGGAAATTTGTTGTGCACGCGTCTATCGCTCGCCACTTGGAAGATAAGCATCGACTGAGGATGCTGTAGAGGGATGCCTAGAGGGGCTTCAGGTGAGTCCTTGTGAAAGAAGACAGACGTGTCAGGTCTCTGTCGTACCCCAAGGAACGAACGTCTGCCAGTAGTTGATCGTCGGAGACGGTTAGAACGTAGGCAGCGTTCCCATTGGCATTGGCCTCTAGAAGGCGGAGAATTTGACGAAATGCGTCAAGCGAGAGCACAACCCGACTGTTGTTGAGTCGTGCTTCCAGTATAGTTCCTTGGTTGTTGGTGATTTTGTGGATGGTGTGCCACACTTGCTGGACGTAATGGTCGAAACCTCGACAGTGGCAGTTAAGGCGTGGAAAACGGGATGGTTCACTGGGATGTCGAGGATGATCGGGTGGTGCATTCGGAAATTTGCGACATCCAGGTGGTAGTTGTTTCCCTGGATGTCCACTCGGGCTTCGACGGGGACAAGTGCATTGTCCGCCGCCTCGTTGATGGGAGATCCTTGGTGTGCCATATGATGCGTTTACCTAGTGTTACAAATGCGTAAGATGTTTGACATTAAAGTGCGTGCCTGAGTTGTTTGGCCAACGAATGAATAAAGTTGAGTGAACAGGACCAAACATGGATGTTTTCCGGATTGGAGGAATTTTCCGGAAAAGCCATTGTCCGGAATAGTTCGAAAACTATCGGAGTCCGGAACCAGATATCGGAAAATCAAGAAATACAGGAAAACACTATCTTCCGGAAAACAACCAAATACCGGAAAGCCAGGAGTCCGGATCCGGAAAACATTAAAATATCGAAAAACATTGAATACCGGAATACTCGAGTTCCGGAACACTCATTTTCTGGAAAACCTCAAGTTCCAAAAAAGTTCATGTTCCGGAAAACGCAATCGGGTAAACCAAAATCGATCACACCAAAGTCGAACAGTTGATATAATGATTTCAAATGTCAATACTAAGTTCGACATATGATTAATCGCAAAAAACACTCAAAACACATCTTGGTGAAATCAAACCATCGGGTTCGGTCGAGAACTCTGAAAATCGAATGAAATTGATGAAATGTAAGCAAGATCGATGTGTTAAACTATGATTAACGCATAATGTGGATGAAAACTTACCTGATTGGGATCAAAATCGGGCTAGAAAGAAGAGTGTGCATGCGGGCGTGCGATTGCAGAGGGTTGAGAGGGTTTTAGTGTGAAATCCGGAAAAAGAATGAAAAAATGAGGTTTTAAGTTATATAGGGGAAGATTCCGGAAAACTTAACTAGTCCGGATACAATACCGGATCCGTAAAATTTGGAGTCCGGAACCGCATACCGGAAAACCCAAAAATCCGGAAAAGTCAAGAAATTCTGGAAAACTAAATGTTCCGGAAAACTTAATTATTTTGACAAAAAATGACTTTTTGACCAACACTCTGTCATTTACCTTCTTAGCCCCTGAAAAGCATGTTTAAAACAAAAAGGTCAACTACAAAGAGTTGGTGAGTTCACAGGTTTTCCATATACTCAACAGTTTTTCATCCAAAGGTTACTTTCATGAAACGTTTGTTCATGACAAGCTTTAAGTTTAAAATTTCATGAGTACAAATTTACAATGAATGACTTTTGTAAGATATATAAGTGTTGAGCCACTACTAAGCCTACCGACAACCTACGCCCCGCGAACTACCTCAGAGGTGGTATGTTGGCCACATGAGTAGAACATTATTGACTGATAAAGTGCACCCCTACTCGTCAGTCCAAGGTGGCTTTGTCAAACCAAATAGCGCTATCCACAAGTATCAACGGCTTATAATAAGTTAATAAGTAGTGTACCAATTGGGGACTTAACATTTTCGTTACAACTCATTAGTACTTATAATAAGTTAATAAGTAGTGTACAACTCTTTGTCACTTATGTAATTTTGTTCATTCATTAGTACTCATTTCCCAAATCAAGTATATTCCCAAATTTTGTTCACTTATGTCAGTCTGTAAGCCACATCCAGGCCTCGGGTTTGCACTTGGGTGTTCCACCATGTTAATGCCCGTCCTTGCAGAAGGCAAGCGGCAAATTCCACTTTGTTCCCTTCCGTACATTTGCTGATGTTAAGGACAGACTCCATACCCTCTAACCAAGTTATTAATCCAACAGCTCCCTCGGTTCCGTGAAACTCTTTAGGGTTGCAGGCCCTAAAAGCCTTGTATGTGCATTCCCTATTTCCAGTTGTTTCCGCATTGTTTCTTGGATTAGCGTTCAGACCAGCTGCTACTTGGCTAACGATGTTTGGAAATGCGACCATGATTTGCTCGGACACGAGCCGTGCGATTTCAGGATCCTCTCTCCTTGGAGGCATAGTCCTACAGGTATTGTTTTAATTAAGGATTTAGTCACATGGTCACCATTACTGTTATTGGGTTACACTTCCTACTTGTTATGTTAATCTAAGTTATGGTACTACTTCAAGCATACTATCATTATTATCTACACGTAATGTCATAACAACATACCACAATTTCATAATCATGTATTAAAACTACTTGAGATATATAAGCATTAACCAAACATTTCATTTACAAGCCGTAAACATCCAATACCCAAAAGAACAATTAACAAAACATTTAATGTTTGATTTAACGGCTACATGCCCCAAAAATATAAGTCTAAGCTTAATCAATCCCAAAAGCTTCGCAATGAGTGGTTTACTAACGCATCAATGTATATATCAGCAGTCCCATCATCATCATCAAAGCTCCTATTACCCAAGTTAGGTACATACGTAGTGTCCTCACTTCCCTCCTAGTGATGGCAATGACCTCCATAGTTCGATCCGAGACCTCATTATGCGATTTTAGAACCTCCATCACCCCATTCAATGTTCGATGTTGTTGGTCCATTCTCCCTTCATGGAGTTGTATGTCTTGTGACATCATTAAGACCCACTGAATTTCACGGGCGGTCATGCCGGGAGGGTGAGCCACTGGTACCCTGGTCACCACCTGAGGGTTTCCTCGCCGCACTCCCGGTCGGGAGGACTCTCCTTCGTATCTCGGTGGGTGGGTGAAACTCACACTCCTAGGCAATGGAACACTTTTTCTAGCTGTGGTTCTTACTCTCGGTCCTCGAAGTGTAGGCGGAGGGGATCGAGTGAGTGGTGCACTGTTTACTTCATGGTCGCCCTCATACGGGTCTCTCTCCACCTCAACAAATGCATTCTCCCTAGGATGGCTAGTAATATAGCCGGTGGGGTCAGCCGAGTAAGAGTGCTCGGAAGGAGTGTGCTCGGATGAAGTGTGGGTGGACGACATAGTGAACTGCGATAATGGTAGACTTAGTTATTAAGTGTGTTATTGTAAGTGCCTAAGATATGCAATGTTTATGCATGCACACACAAAAATCATGCTTTCCATTTTTAAGTAGGAATTTATTTTAAGCATACCTTTAATATAACCAATCCAAGTCCCCCATTATATTTTCCTAAATTAAACATAGGTGATCAGGCTTTGTTTAATTGAGGTATAATAATGTGACACTCATCTTAGTTATATTAGTAATACGCTTTCAATTTTGAAAATCATTTCGAAAACCGTTTTGAAAATAGTTTGCGTCATAGTTGGGTTATAGTTTGTGGTTTCCATAAGAAAACCGGCATTCTCTATAACCTTAGGCTCTGATACCAAATCTGTCACACCCCGCTAAAGCGGAAACACAAGATGTAAGAGATAGAGTTTCATAGCATTAGGAAATAAACAACACCAACCATACAATTACATAAAGTATTACATTTTAAAGTTTAAAAAATTAAAGTTAAGGGTTTACAATCCATAGTTTACATGCAACCCGAAATAGTGTTTTAACAAGATATGGCAAAAGAAGAGTCTCGGTTGATGTCGTCATGCTTGCTAAATTAAACCTTGTCATTTACCTTCTTAGCCCCTGAAAAGCATGTTTAAAACAAAAAGGTCAACTACAAAGAGTTGGTGAGTTCACAGGTTTTCCATATACTCAACAGTTTTTCATCCAAAGGTTACTTTCATGAAACGTTTGTTCATGACAAGCTTTAAGTTTAAAATTTCATGAGTACAAATTTACAATGAATGACTTTTGTAAGATATATAAGTGTTGAGCCACTACTAAGCCTACCGACAACCTACGCCCCGCGAACTACCTCAGAGGTGGTATGTTGGCCACATGAGTAGAACATTATTGACTGATAAAGTGCACCCCTACTCGTCAGTCCAAGGTGGCTTTGTCAAACCAAATAGCGCTATCCACAAGTATCAACGGCTTATAATAAGTTAATAAGTAGTGTACCAATTGGGGACTTAACATTTTCGTTACAACTCATTAGTACTTATAATAAGTTAATAAGTAGTGTACAACTCTTTGTCACTTATGTAATTTTGTTCATTCATTAGTACTCATTTCCCAAATCAAGTATATTCCCAAATTTTGTTCACTTATGTCAGTCTGTAAGCCACATCCAGGCCTCGGGTTTGCACTTGGGTGTTCCACCATGTTAATGCCCGTCCTTGCAGAAGGCAAGCGGCAAATTCCACTTTGTTCCCTTCCGTACATTTGCTGATGTTAAGGACAGACTCCATACCCTCTAACCAAGTTATTAATCCAACAGCTCCCTCGGTTCCGTGAAACTCTTTAGGGTTGCAGGCCCTAAAAGCCTTGTATGTGCATTCCCTATTTCCAGTTGTTTCCGCATTGTTTCTTGGATTAGCGTTCAGACCAGCTGCTACTTGGCTAACGATGTTTGGAAATGCGACCATGATTTGCTCGGACACGAGCCGTGCGATTTCAGGATCCTCTCTCCTTGGAGGCATAGTCCTACAGGTATTGTTTTAATTAAGGATTTAGTCACATGGTCACCATTACTGTTATTGGGTTACACTTCCTACTTGTTATGTTAATCTAAGTTATGGTACTACTTCAAGCATACTATCATTATTATCTACACGTAATGTCATAACAACATACCACAATTTCATAATCATGTATTAAAACTACTTGAGATATATAAGCATTAACCAAACATTTCATTTACAAGCCGTAAACATCCAATACCCAAAAGAACAATTAACAAAACATTTAATGTTTGATTTAACGGCTACATGCCCCAAAAATATAAGTCTAAGCTTAATCAATCCCAAAAGCTTCGCAATGAGTGGTTTACTAACGCATCAATGTATATATCAGCAGTCCCATCATCATCATCAAAGCTCCTATTACCCAAGTTAGGTACATACGTAGTGTCCTCACTTCCCTCCTAGTGATGGCAATGACCTCCATAGTTCGATCCGAGACCTCATTATGCGATTTTAGAACCTCCATCACCCCATTCAATGTTCGATGTTGTTGGTCCATTCTCCCTTCATGGAGTTGTATGTCTTGTGACATCATTAAGACCCACTGAATTTCACGGGCGGTCATGCCGGGAGGGTGAGCCACTGGTACCCTGGTCACCACCTGAGGGTTTCCTCGCCGCACTCCCGGTCGGGAGGACTCTCCTTCGTATCTCGGTGGGTGGGTGAAACTCACACTCCTAGGCAATGGAACACTTTTTCTAGCTGTGGTTCTTACTCTCGGTCCTCGAAGTGTAGGCGGAGGGGATCGAGTGAGTGGTGCACTGTTTACTTCATGGTCGCCCTCATACGGGTCTCTCTCCACCTCAACAAATGCATTCTCCCTAGGATGGCTAGTAATATAGCCGGTGGGGTCAGCAGAGTAAGAGTGCTCGGAAGGAGTGTGCTCGGATGAAGTGTGGGTGGACGACATAGTGAACTGCGATAATGGTAGACTTAGTTATTAAGTGTGTTATTGTAAGTGCCTAAGATATGCAATGTTTATGCATGCACACACAAAAATCATGCTTTCCATTTTTAAGTAGGAATTTATTTTAAGCATACCTTTAATATAACCAATCCAAGTCCCCCATTATATTTTCCTAAATTAAACATAGGTGATCAGGCTTTGTTTAATTGAGGTATAATAATGTGACACTCATCTTAGTTATATTAGTAATACGCTTTCAATTTTGAAAATCATTTCGAAAACCGTTTTGAAAATAGTTTGCGTCATAGTTGGGTTATAGTTTGTGGTTTCCATAAGAAAACCGGCATTCTCTATAACCTTAGGCTCTGATACCAAATCTGTCACACCCCGCTAAAGCGGAAACACAAGATGTAAGAGATAGAGTTTCATAGCATTAGGAAATAAACAACACCAACCATACAATTACATAAAGTATTACATTTTAAAGTTTAAAAAATTAAAGTTAAGGGTTTACAATCCATAGTTTACATGCAACCCGAAATAGTGTTTTAACAAGATATGGCAAAAGAAGAGTCTCGGTTGATGTCGTCATGCTTGCTAAATTAAACCTTGTCATTTACCTTCTTAGCCCCTGAAAAGCATGTTTAAAACAAAAAGGTCAACTACAAAGAGTTGGTGAGTTCACAGGTTTTCCATATACTCAACAGTTTTTCATCCAAAGGTTACTTTCATGAAACGTTTGTTCATGACAAGCTTTAAGTTTAAAATTTCATGAGTACAAATTTACAATGAATGACTTTTGTAAGATATATAAGTGTTGAGCCACTACTAAGCCTACCGACAACCTACGCCCCGCGAACTACCTCAGAGGTGGTATGTTGGCCACATGAGTAGAACATTATTGACTGATAAAGTGCACCCCTACTCGTCAGTCCAAGGTGGCTTTGTCAAACCAAATAGCGCTATCCACAAGTATCAACGGCTTATAATAAGTTAATAAGTAGTGTACCAATTGGGGACTTAACATTTTCGTTACAACTCATTAGTACTTATAATAAGTTAATAAGTAGTGTACAACTCTTTGTCACTTATGTAATTTTGTTCATTCATTAGTACTCATTTCCCAAATCAAGTATATTCCCAAATTTTGTTCACTTATGTCAGTCTGTTAGCCACATCCAGGCCTCAGGTTTGCACTTGGGTGTTCCACCATGTTAATGCCCGTCCTTGCAGAAGGCAAGCGGCAAATTCCACTTTGTTCCCTTCCGTACATTTGCTGATGTTAAGGACAGACTCCATACCCTCTAACCAAGTTATTAATCCAACAGCTCCCTCGGTTCCGTGAAACTCTTTAGGGTTGCAGGCCCTAAAAGCCTTGTATGTGCATTCCCTATTTCCAGTTGTTTCCGCATTGTTTCTTGGATTAGCGTTCAGACCAGCTGCTACTTGGCTAACGATGTTTGGAAATGCGACCATGATTTGCTCGGACACGAGCCGTGCGATTTCAGGATCCTCTCTCCTTGGAGGCATAGTCCTACAGGTATTGTTTTAATTAAGGATTTAGTCACATGGTCACCATTACTGTTATTGGGTTACACTTCCTACTTGTTATGTTAATCTAAGTTATGGTACTACTTCAAGCATACTATCATTATTATCTACACGTAATGTCATAACAACATACCACAATTTCATAATCATGTATTAAAACTACTTGAGATATATAAGCATTAACCAAACATTTCATTTACAAGCCGTAAACATCCAATACCCAAAAGAACAATTAACAAAACATTTAATGTTTGATTTAACGGCTACATGCCCCAAAAATATAAGTCTAAGCTTAATCAATCCCAAAAGCTTCGCAATGAGTGGTTTACTAACGCATCAATGTATATATCAGCAGTCCCATCATCATCATCAAAGCTCCTATTACCCAAGTTAGGTACATACGTAGTGTCCTCACTTCCCTCCTAGTGATGGCAATGACCTCCATAGTTCGATCCGAGACCTCATTATGCGATTTTAGAACCTCCATCACCCCATTCAATGTTCGATGTTGTTGGTCCATTCTCCCTTCATGGAGTTGTATGTCTTGTGACATCATTAAGACCCACTGAATTTCACGGGCGGTCATGCCGGGAGGGTGAGCCACTGGTACCCTGGTCACCACCTGAGGGTTTCCTCGCCGCACTCCCGGTCGGGAGGACTCTCCTTCGTATCTCGGTGGGTGGGTGAAACTCACACTCCTAGGCAATGGAACACTTTTTCTAGCTGTGGTTCTTACTCTCGGTCCTCGAAGTGTAGGCGGAGGGGATCGAGTGAGTGGTGCACTGTTTACTTCATGGTCGCCCTCATACGGGTCTCTCTCCACCTCAACAAATGCATTCTCCCTAGGATGGCTAGTAATATAGCCGGTGGGGTCAGCCGAGTAAGAGTGCTCGGAAGGAGTGTGCTCGGATGAAGTGTGGGTGGACGACATAGTGAACTGCGATAATGGTAGACTTAGTTATTAAGTGTGTTATTGTAAGTGCCTAAGATATGCAATGTTTATGCATGCACACACAAAAATCATGCTTTCCATTTTTAAGTAGGAATTTATTTTAAGCATACCTTTAATATAACCAATCCAAGTCCCCCATTATATTTTCCTAAATTAAACATAGGTGATCAGGCTTTGTTTAATTGAGGTATAATAATGTGACACTCATCTTAGTTATATTAGTAATACGCTTTCAATTTTGAAAATCATTTCGAAAACCGTTTTGAAAATAGTTTGCGTCATAGTTGGGTTATAGTTTGTGGTTTCCATAAGAAAACCGGCATTCTCTATAACCTTAGGCTCTGATACCAAATCTGTCACACCCCGCTAAAGCGGAAACACAAGATGTAAGAGATAGAGTTTCATAGCATTAGGAAATAAACAACACCAACCATACAATTACATAAAGTATTACATTTTAAAGTTTAAAAAATTAAAGTTAAGGGTTTACAATCCATAGTTTACATGCAACCCGAAATAGTGTTTTAACAAGATATGGCAAAAGAAGAGTCTCGGTTGATGTCGTCATGCTTGCTAAATTAAACCTTGTCATTTACCTTCTTAGCCCCTGAAAAGCATGTTTAAAACAAAAAGGTCAACTACAAAGAGTTGGTGAGTTCACAGGTTTTCCATATACTCAACAGTTTTTCATCCAAAGGTTACTTTCATGAAACGTTTGTTCATGACAAGCTTTAAGTTTAAAATTTCATGAGTACAAATTTACAATGAATGACTTTTGTAAGATATATAAGTGTTGAGCCACTACTAAGCCTACCGACAACCTACGCCCCGCGAACTACCTCAGAGGTGGTATGTTGGCCACATGAGTAGAACATTATTGACTGATAAAGTGCACCCCTACTCGTCAGTCCAAGGTGGGTTTGTCAAACCAAATAGCTCTATCCACAAGTCTCAACGGCTTATAATAAGTTAATAAGTAGTGTACCAATTGGGGACTTAACATTTTCGTTACAACTCAACATATCTTTGTCACTTATGTAATTTTTTTCATTCATTAGTACTCATTTCCCAAATCAAGTATATTCATAATTTAGTATCATGAATCATTTAGCATTTTAAAATCATAACATGCTTTTCACCCCAAACATTTAAACAAGTAAAACGGGGCTGTGAATACTCACCTTATAGCGTAGTCGCGAAAATAGTGGTAGCTTGCTCGCTTAACCGCTTTACGGGCTCCCTATACGACAAACAATTTCTATAAGTCCTTCATAGCTAACTCAAGGTTATACCTAACTAACTTAATCCATATCTTGTGTAATGCCTTTGCTTTAGTATTCAAGTTGAAATGAAGAATTTGGCATTGTTCAATATGTTTTAATCATATGTATAAAGAGTTATAATAAAAATCCAACACTTTACAAAATGCTTAAGCTGACAGAAACTTTATACTCCAAAAATGACTATTCTACCACACTTTCAGAATGACAAATTTACCTAACTTTTTTATATGTGGTAATATACTGAGTTAAGGTTATTTTGACCAAATTTGATAAATTTTGGGGGTGTTTAAGGGATCCAAATAATTTTTATTAATTTGTGTAACATAGAGCCTAAAACAGATTGCACCCTTCTGGGAAAACAGACTTTTGGAGGGTCAAAACTCAATATTTTTCAGAGTTTTTACATGTTTGGAAACCTAACACATAAAGGTATCTCATGGAAAAAGATCCTCAAACTTTTGATAAGTTTTGAGTGAGTTATGGACGATTGAAGCTGCATGTACCAATCTGCCAATCTTGGACAGCTTGGCACACTTGACTTGTATAAAATATTTAAGTGACCAAAACTCCATATTTGTGAATGAGACCAAGTGCATGTGAATCCTAACTCATATGGGGAACTTCCAGAAGAAAAATGAGAAATTTTCATGGATTCTACAAAGAATTATAAGTAAAATATTGTGACCTAAAAATCTGGCCGACCATCTGTTGCACTCCAAATTGGTCCTAAGGAGTTGAAGGCTTAAATCTCAATATTTTCTTATGAGACTAGTTGGGTTTGAACCCTAACTCATTAAACCTTACTCCAGAAGAACAATGAGGAATTTTGGACATGATTTGACCAAGATATGGTCGTCCTAAGCACATGCAACAAATCTGCCAGATTCTTAAAACTCTAACATTCTTAAGAAAATCACATTTTTAAGCCTTCGAACATTCATAGATGTGGGTTCCTTTGTTAAGGATTTAATCCCAACATCATATGACATGATTTTGCAAGAAATACCCAAAACTTAAAATAAAATGTGCATGCAAAGGTCTACAAACTCAGATTTTAGTACAAGAAGAAAAACCACGTTTTTTGATGATTTTGCTCATTTTTCTTAAGTTCATGATGGAAGTTCATAGATTTTCACCACTTTATGGACATTTCTCATGTCCTTGGTGTTTTATCTCACTTCTAGAACAAGAAAAAGGGTTCATCCATTTGAACAAGATAAAGGTGTAGAACAATGAAAGAAATAGCATAAAAGGTGCCAAAAAAAATATGAACAACACTAGTTTGAAGTTCTTACCTTGGGAAGATGTTGCAAGTACTTCAAACTTTGAATCTTTTGCTTTGAATACTAGATTTAGGGCTGGAGTTTTTGCTGGAATTTGAAGGTGCTAAGATGGAAGTGATGAAGAGAAGAAAGGTGTGAAACACTAGAGTGAGAGAGAGAGAGAGAGAGAGAGAGAAGAAGATGAATGGTTGCAAGATTTGAAAATGAATCAAATTGCAACAAAGAGAGGGGTTTTGGGGAGGGAGTGGCCGGCCCCTACATGGGCCCCCCAACCCATTGCATATATATTTTTTTTTTAAATTTGTGGCCCAAGATTCTAATATGTAGCAACAATTTTTTATTTTTTTTTATAAAAATTTGCAATGCAAACTCCAAAAATACCTTCTTATTTTTATTAAATCTCATAAAAAGGAAAAGTTTATATAGGAAGTAAAATCCTATATTTTTATATAGGTTACATATTAATTGAAGCATTTTGGCATTACATAAGGTGTTTCAGTTAGTCGCGGGTCGAAACCGGGTCTTTTCAGCAACTACCGGAAATTCTAACGAATCTTCGCTTTAATTTATCCTGAATGGGTCCTATCAGGGTATTTTGCCTATATTAACATTAGTGAGGGTTTAACAGATGCTAACCTGGAAGTTTCGATTTTTGCCGGATGTTACAGTTTTCCCCCGTTAAAGGAATTTCGTCCCGAAATTTAATGGCTTACATTCTCGAATGGTTCCTTGACGAACAGCTGAGTATATTTACTCCTCATAAAATCCTCCCGTTCCCAAGTGTATTCAGGTCCATGCCTTGCATTCCATCGAACTTTTACGATCGGGATCTTGCTACGTCTTAACCGCTTAACATCTCGGTCAAGTATTTCAACGGGTTCCTCTATAAAGCGTAACTGCTCATTCACTTGTATTTCGTCCACCGGTAGAACCAACGATTCATCCGATAGGCATTTCTTAAGATTTGACACATGGAATGTGTCGTGAATGGCGCTTAGCTCTTGCGGTAACTTGAGTTTATATGCTACTGGTCCAATCCTTTCCAATATCTCAAATGGGCCGATATATCTTGGAATCAACTTGCCTCTCTTCCCAAATGGTACCAAACCTTTCCATGGTGATACCTTGAGTAGTACTTTATCGCCCACCTGAAATTCCAATGGCTTCCTGCGATTATCTGCATAACTCTTCTGACGAGTTCTGGCTACTTTCAGTCTTTCCTGAATGGTTACGATCTTGTCCGTGGTCTCCTGAATTATGTCGGGTCTTATCAGCTGTCTGTCACCTGCCTCCAACCAGCTGAGTGGGGATCTACACTTGCGTCCATATAAGGCTTCGTACGGCGCGCACTTTAGGCTGGTATGGTAGCTATCGTTGTAAGAGAATTCGACTAGCGGTAAATGAGTATCCCAACTTCCCCCAAAATCTATTACACAGGCTCGCAGCATGTCTTCCAGTGTTTGTATAGTTCTTTCTGTCTGACCGTCCGTCTGCGGGTGGTAGGCAGTGCTCAAGTCCAAACGCGTGCCCAACGCTTTCTGGACTGATCGCCAAAAGCGTGACGTAAAACGACTATCCCTGTCCGAGATTATGGCAGCAGGTACTCCATGATGCATAACGATCTCGTTGATATAAATCTGAGCAAGCTTTTCCCCCTTGAAGTCTTCCCGAATAGGCAGAAAATGTGCAGATTTCGTAAGCCAATCCACTATAACCCAGATTGAATCATGTCCTTTCCTTGTTCTGGGTAACTTAGTTATGAAATCCATGCTTATTTGTTCCCATTTCCATTCGGGAATCTCAGGTTGCTGAAGAAGACCTGATGGTTTATGATGTTCAGCCTTAACCAGTGCACAAGTTTGGCATTTGCTTACATACAAAGAAACATCTTTCTTCATCCCTGGCCACCAATAGTATTCCTTCAGATCCTTGTACATCTTATCGGCTCCGGGGTGAATTGAATATCTTGATTTATGGGCTTCATCCAAGATTACTGCTCACAGATTGACGACCTTAGGTACCCAAACTTTATTTCGGAAGTAACGCACCCCGTCTGATTGTGTTTCAAATTCCTTTTCCAAATGATGCAGGGTTTCGTTTTTCAAATTCTCCTCTTTTAATGCTTCTTCTTGAGCTTCGAGGATTTGGTCCTTAAGACTCGTTCGAACCATCATTCCCATGGCTCTTGCCCTCGATGGCTTCACCCTCTCTTTCCGGCTTAAAGCATCAGCTACAACATTAGCTTTGCCTGGGTGGTACTTTATCTCGCAATCATAGTCGCTAAGCAGTTCAACCCATCTCCGTTGTCTCATATTCAGCATTTTCTGATCAAAAATGTGTTGTAGGATCTTGTGATCGGTAAAGACGGTACATTTAGTGCCGTATAGGTAATGTCTCCAAATTTTGAGTGCGAACATTACGGCTCCTAGTTCCAAATCATGGGTGGTATAATTATTTTCGTGAACTTTAAGTTTCCTTGATGCGTAAGCAATAACCTTGTCTTTCTGCATTAGCACACACCCCAACCCTTGGTGTGAGGCATCGCAGTACACAACAAAATTGTCTGCACCTTCTGGTAAGGCTAAGATTGGTGCATTGCATAACTTATGCTTAAGCGTCTGAAAAGCTTCCTCTGGTTTTTCTCCCCAATCGAACTTCTTATCCTTTTGGGTTAATGCCGTCAATGGTTGCGCAATTTTGGAGAAATTTGAAATGAAACGCCGATAGTAACCAGCTAAGCCGAGAAACGAACGAATTTCTGTCGGAGTCTTTGGGACTTCCCACTTCTTGATGGCTTCTATTTTGGCCAGATCAATATGAATTCCCTCTTCATTAACCACGTGCCCAAGAAACTGCACTTCACGAATCCAAAATTCGCATTTGGAAAGTTTAGCATACAGCTTTTGGTCTCTGAGCAGTTCTAGTATTTGCTTTAAATGTTGCTCATGCTCTTTCTTGCTTTGCGAATAAAATAATATATCATCTATGAACACAATTATGAATTTGTCCAAGTACGGTCGACATACTCTGTTCATTAGGTCCATAAAGACTGCTGAAGCGTTTGGCAGTCCAAAAGGCATGACTAGGAACTCATAATGTCCATATCGAGTCCTAAACGCTGTCTTAGGAATGTCCTCCTCACGAACCCTCATTTGATGGTATCCAGACCGAAGGTCGATCTTTGAAAAGTACGTAGCGCCTTGAAGTTAGTCGAACAGGTCATCGATTCGAGGAAGGGGATATCGGTTCTTGATGGTCAGCTTGTTAAGTTCCCTGTAGACTATGCACATTCGAAAAGAACCATCTTTCTTTTTAACGAATAAAACTGGAGCTCCCCATGGTGAAGAGCTGAGTCTGATGAATCCTCTATTGAGTAACTCTTGGAGTTGGCCTGACAACTCCTGCATTTCTGAAGGTGCTAACCGGTAAGGTGATTTCGCCACGGGTGCCGCTCCCGGAATTAAGTCAATATGAAATTCAACTTGTCTTGGCGGGGGTAATCCTGGTAATTCATCTGGGAATACCTCGGGAAAATCTCGTACTATCGGAAAGTCTTGAATATTCTTCTCTTTGATCTCCTTATCCACCACGTGTGTCAGAAATGCAACACAATCTTTCCGCAAATATTTTCGCATCTTCATACACGACACTATTTTGAAAATTTTCCCGGAGTTTTCTCCCTGTATCTCAAGTACTCTTCCTTCGGTTTGTGGTATTCGGACGATCTTTTCGGAGCAAACGATTTCAGCGCGATTTCTCGATAACCAATCCATACCTACGACTACATCGAAGCTTCCTAGTGTGATTGGGATTAAATCTATGCTAAAATCCTTTCCCGCCAGTTTGAGGGTACAATTTTTAATTACATCTCTGGCCCTAACTTCCTGTCCATTAGCAAATTCAATAACATATAACTCTTCCAACTTTCGGGTTCTCGAGTTTAATTTTTACCTAAAGTCTAACGATACAAAACTTTTATCTGCTCCGGAATCGAATAACACAGATGCATGATGATTGTTCAAGAGAAACGTACCTGTGACTACATCCGGGTTTCGTCTTGCTTCATCTGCCCCAATCACGAACGCTCGACCTCGTTCCTGACCTCCTTGATTCCCTTGATGGACTGGTCGTGCCTGATTGACTGGTCGTGCTTGGTTCAGTCTCGGACATGTGCTCCGAAAGTGATCTGGGCTTCCACACTCGTGACAAGTTCGTCTCCCTCCACTTCTGCAATCCTTAGCAAAATGGCCTCCCTTATTGCATTTGAGGCAAATAATGCATCTTCCACCGTGGCGGTTGTTGCATTTATCACACCTGGGATAGGTTCCCTTGTCTTTCTCCGCCATCTGAGTCTGGACTCCAAAGTTTCCCATCACTCTTTGGTTCTTACCAAACTTTTCGCCAAATTGCTTTTTCGAGGGTTCTTCCATCTTTCTCTTACCTTTGGCGTTGTCGCTCGTGAACGTTCCTGACCGGATGGCATTGTTGGTAAGTTTGGTTGCTATATTCACCGCCTCTTGGAGTGTTGCTGGTCTTGCCGAGGTAACATTTACACGAATTTCAGGAGCTAGACCATAGATATATTTGTCGATTCGGTTCTCCTCTGGCGTTACCAGGTGTGGCACCAATTTTGCTAGCTCATGGAAGCGGGCGGTGTAGGCGTCTACGTTCTTTCCTACCATTTCATGATGCCAGAGTTCCGCTTCTAGTTTCTGGATCTCACTCCTCGGGCAGTACTCATCCTTGAGCATCTTCTTAAATTCATCCCATGTCAGTCTGTTAGCCACATCCTGGCCTCGGGTTTGAACTTGGGTGTTCCACCATGTTAATGCCCGTCCTTGCAGAAGGCAAGCGGCAAATTCCACTTTGTTCCCTTCCGTACATTTGCTAATGTTAAGGACAGACTCCATACCCTCTAACCAAGTTATTAATCCAACAGCTCCCTCGGTTCCATGAAACTCTTTAGGGTTGCAGGCCCTAAAAGCCTTGTATGTGCATTCCCTATTTCCAGTTGTTTCCGCATTGTTTCTTGGATTAGCGTTCAGACCAGCTGCTACTTGGCTAACGATGTTTGGAAGTGCGATCATGATTTGCTCGGACACGAGCCGTGCGATTTCGGGATCCTCTCTCCTTGGAGGCATAGTCCTACAGGTATTGTTTTAATTAAGAATTTAGTCACATGGTCACCATTACTGTTATTGGGTTACACTTCCTACTTGTTATGTTAATCTAAGTTATGGTACTACTTCAAGCATACTATCATTATTATCTACACGTAATGTCATAACAACATACCACAATTTCATAATCATGTATTAAAAGTACTTGAGATATATAAGCATTAACCAAACATTTCATTTACAAGCCGTAAACATCCAATACCCAAAAGAACAATTAACAAAACATTTAATGTTTGATTTAACGGCTACATGCCCCAAAAATATAAGTCTAAGCTTAATCAATCCCAAAAGCTTCGCAATGAGTGGTTTACTAACGCATCAATGTATATATCAGCAGTCCCATCATCATCATCAAAGCTCCTATTACCCAAGTTAGGTACATACGTAGTGTCCTCACTTCCCTCCTAGTGATGGCAATGACCTCCATAGTTCGATCCGAGACCTCATTATGCGATTTTAGAACCTCCATCACCCCATTCAGTGTTCGATGTTGTTGGTCCATTCTCCCTTCATGGAGTTGTATGTCTTGTGACATCATTAAGACCCACTGACTTTCACGGGCGGTCATGCCGGGAGGGTGAGCCACTGGTACCCTGGTCACCACCTGAGGGTTTCCTCTCCGCGCTCCCAGTCGGGAGGACTCTCCTTCGTATCTCGGTGGGTGGGTGAAACTCACACTTCTAGGCAATGGAACACTTTTTCTAGCCGTGGTTCTTACTCTCGGTCCTCGAAGTGTAGGCGGAGGGGATCGAGTGAGTGGTGCACTGTTTACTTCATGGTCGCCCCCATACGGGTCTCTCTCCACCTCAACAAATGCATTCCCCCTAGGATGGCTAGTAATATAGCCGGCGGGGTCAGCCGAGTAAGAGTGCTCAGAAGGAGTGTGCTCGGATGAAGTGTGGGTGGACGACATAGTGAACTGCGATAATGGTAGACTTAGTTATTAAGTGTGTTATTGTAAGTGCCTAAGATATGCAATGTTTATGCATGCACACACAAAAATCATGCTTTCCATTTTTAAGTAGGAATTTATTTTAAGCATACCTTTAATATAACCAATCCAAGTCCCCCATTATATTTTCCTAAATTAAACATAGGTGATCAGGCTTTGTTTAATTGAGGTATAATAATGTGACACTCATCTTAGTTATATTAGTAATACGCTTTCAATTTTGAAAATCATTTCGAAAACCGTTTTAAAAATAGTTTGCGTCATAGTTGGGTTATAGTTTGTGGTTTCCATAAGAAAACCGGCATTCTCTATAACCTTAGGCTCTGATACCAAATCTGTCACACCCCGCTAAAGCGGAAACACGAGATGTAAGAGATAGAGTTTCATAGCATTAGGAAATAAACAACACCAACCATACAATTACATAAAGTATTACATTTCAAAGTTTAAAAAATTGAAGTTAAGGGTTTACAATCCATAGTTTACATGCAACCCGAAATAGTGTTTTAACAAGATATGGCAAAAGAGGAGTCTCGGTTGATGTCGTCATGCATGCTAAATTAAACCTTGTCATTTACCTTCTTAGCCCCTGAAAAGCATGTTTAAAACAAAAAGGTCAACTACAAAGAGTTGGTGAGTTCACAGGTTTTCCATATACTCAACAGTTTTTCATCCAAAGGTTACTTTCATGAAACGTTTGTTCATGACAGGCTTTAAGTTTAAAATTTCATGAGTACAAATTTACAATGAATGACTTTTGTAAGATATATAAGTGTTGAGCCACTACTAAGCCTACCGACAACCTACGCCCCGCGAACTACCTCAGAGGTGGTATGTTGGCCACATGAGTAGAACATTATTGACTGATAAAGTGCACCCCTACTCGTCAGTCCAAGGTGGGTTTGTCAAACCAAATAGCTCTATCCACAAGTCTCAACGGCTTATAATAAGTTAATAAGTAGTGTACCAATTGGGGACTTAACATTTTCGTTACAACTCAACATATCTTTGTCACTTATGTAATTTTGTTCATTCATTAGTACTCATTTCCCAAATCAAGTATATTCATAATTTAGTATCATGAATCATTTAGCATTTTAAAATCATAACATACTTTTCACCCCAAACATTTAAACAAGTAAAACGGGCCTGTGAATACTCACCTTATAGCGTAGTCGCGAAAATAGTGGTAGCTTGCTCGCTTAACCGCTTTACGGGCTCCCTATACGACAAACAATTTCTATAAGTCCTTCATAGCTAACTCAAGGTTATACCTAACTAACTTAATCCATATCTTGTGTAATGCCTTTGCTTTAGTATTCAAGTTGAAATGAAGAATTTGGCATTGTTCAATATGTTTTCATCATATGTATAAAGAGTTATAATAAAAATCCAACACTTTACAAAATGCTTAAGCTGACAGAAACTTTATACTCCAAAAATGACTATTCTACCACACTTTCAGAATGACAAATTTACCTAATTTTTTTATATGTGGTAATATACTGAGTTAAGGTTATTTTGACCAAATTTGATAAATTTTGGGGGTGTTTAAGGGATCCAAATAATTTTTATTAATTTGTGTAACATAGAGCCTAAAACAGATTGCACCCTTCTGGGAAAACAGACTTTTGGAGGGTCAAAACTCAATATTTTTCAGAGTTTTTACATGCTTTGGAAACCTAACACATAAAGGTATCTCATGGAAAAAGATCCTCAAACTTTTGATAAGTTTTGAGTGAGTTATTGACGATTGAAGCTGCATGTACCAATCTGCCAATCTTGGACAGCTTGACACACTTGACTTGTATAAAATATTTAAGTGACCAAAACTCCATATTTGTGAATGAGACCAAGTGCATGTGAATCCTAACTCATATGGGGAACTTCCAGAAGAAAAATGAGAAATTGTCATGGATTCTACAAAGAGTTATAAGTAAAATATTGTGACCTAAAAATCTGGCCGACCATCTGTTGCACTCCAAATTGGTCCTAAGGAGTTGAAGGCTTAAATCTCAATATTTTCTTATGAGACTAGTTGGGTTTGAACTCTAACTCATTAAACCTTACTCCACAAGAACAATGAGGAATTTTGGACATGATTTGACCAAGATTTGGTCGTCCTAAGCACATGCAACAAATCTGCCAGATTCTTAAAACTCTAACATTCTTAAGAAAATCACATTTTTAAGCCTTCTAACATTCATAGATGTGGGTTCCTTTGTTAAGGATTTAATCCCAACATCATATGACATGATTTTGCAAGAAATAACCAAAACTTAAAATAAAATGTGCATGCAAAGGTCTACAAACTAAGATTTTAGTACAAGAAGAAAAACCACGTTTTTTGATGATTTTGCTCATTTTTCTTAAGTTCATGATGGAAGTTCATAGATTTTCACCACTTTATGGACATTTCTCATATCCTTGGTGTTTTATCTCACTTCTAGAACAAGAAAAAGGGTTCATCCATTTGAACAAGATAAAGGTGTAGAACAATGAAAGAAATAGCATAAAAGGTGCCAAAAAAAATATAAACAACACTAGTTTGAAGTTCTTACCTTGGGAAGATGTTGCAAGTACTTCAAACTTTGAATCTTTTGCTTTGAATACTAGATTTAGGGCTGGAGTTTTTGCTGGAATTTGAAGGTGCTAAGATGGAAGTGATGAAGAGAAGAAAGGTGTGAAACACTAGAGTGAGAGAGAGAGAGAGAGAGAGAGAAGAAGATGAATGGTTGCAAGATTTGAAAATGAATCAAATTGCAACAAAGATAGGGGTTTTGGGGAGGGGGTGGCCGGCCCCTACATGGGCCCCCAACCCATTGCATATATATATTTTTTAAATTTGTGGCCCAAGATTCTAATATGTAGCAACAATTTTTTATTTTTTTTTATAAAAATTTGCAATTCAAATTCCAAAAATACCTTCTTATTTTTATTAAATCTCATAAAAAGGACAAGTTTATATAGGAAGTAAAATCCTATATTTTTATATAGGTTACATGTTAATTGAAGCATTTTGGCATTACATAAGGTGTTTCAGTTAGTCGCGGGTCGAAACCGGGTCTTTTCAGCAACTACCGGAAATTCTAACGAATCTTCGCTTTAATTTATCCTGAATGGGTCCTATCAGGGTATTTTGCCTATATTAACATTAGTGAGGGTTTAACAGATGCTAACCTGGAAGTTTCGATTTTTGCCGGATGTTATAGTTTTCCCCCGTTAAAGGAATTTCGTCCCGAAATTTAATGGCTGACATTCTCAAATGGTTCCTTGACGAACAGCTGAGGATATTTACTCCTCATAAAATCCTCCCGTTCCCAAGTGTATTCAGGTCCATGCTTTGCATTCCATCGAACTTTTACGATCGGGATCTTGCTACGTCTTAACCGCTTAACATCTCGGTCAAGTATTTCAACGGGTTCCTCTATAAAGCGTAATTGCTCATTCACTTGTATTTCGTCCACCGGTAGAACCACCGATTCATCCGATAGGCATTTCTTAAGATTTGACACATGGAATGTGTCGTGAATGGCGCTTAGCTCTTGCGGTAACTTGAGTTTATATGCTACTGGTCCAATCCTTTCCAATATCTCAAATGGGCCGATATATCTTGGACTCAACTTGCCTCTCTTCCCAAATGGTACCAAACCTTTCCATGGTGATACCTTGAGTAGTACTTTATCGCCCACCTGAAATTCCAATGGCTTCCTGCGATTATCTGCATAACTCTTCTGACGAGTTCTGGCTACTTTCAGTCTTTCCTGAATGGTTACGATCTTGTCCGTGGTCTCCTGAATTATGTCGGGTCTTATCAGCTGTCTGTCACCGGCCTCCAACCAGCTGAGTGGGGATCTACACTTGTGTCCATATAAGGCTTCGTACGGCGCGCACTTTAGGCTGGTATGGTAGCTATTGTTGTAAGAGAATTCGACTAGCGGTAAATGAGTATCCCAACTTCGCCCAAAATCTATTACACAGGCTCGCAGCATGTCTTCCAGTGTTTGTATAGTTCTTTCTGTCTGACCGTCCGTCTGCGGGTGGTAGGCAGTGCTCAAGTCCAAGCGCGTGCCCAACGCTTTCTGGACTGATCGCCAAAAGCGTGACGTAAAACGACTATCCCTGTCCGAGATTATGGCAGCATGTACTCCATGATGCATAACGATCTCGTTGATATAAATCTGAGCAAGCTTTTCCCCCTTGAAGTCTTCCCAAATAGGCAGAAAATGTGCAGATTTCGTAAGCCAATCCACTATAACCCAGATTGAATCATGTCCTTTCCTTGTTCTGGGTAACTTAGTTATGAAATCCATGCTTATTTGTTCCCATTTCCATTCGGGAATCTCAGGTTGCTGAAGAAGACCTGATGGTTTATGATGTTCAGCCTTAACCAGTGCACAAGTTTGGCATTTGCTTACATACAAAGCAACATCTTTCTTCATCCCTGGCCACCAATAGTATTCCTTCAGATCCTTGTACATCTTATCGGCTCCGGGGTGAATTGAATATCTTGATTTATGGGCTTCATCCAAGATTACTGCTCACAGACTGACGACCTTAGGTACCCAAACTTTATTTCGGAAGTAACGCACCCCGTCTGATTGTGTTTCAAATTCCTTTTCCAAATGATGCAGGGTTTCATTTTTCAAATTCTCCTCTTTTAATGCTTCTTCTTGAGCTTCGAGGATTTGGTCCTTAAGACTCGTTCGAACCATCATTCCCATGGCTCTTGCCCTCGATGGCTTCACCCTCTCTTTCCGGCTTAAAGCATCAGCTACAACATTAGCTTTGCCTGGGTGGTACTTTATCTCGCAATCGTAGTCGCTAAGCAGTTTAACCCATCTCCGTTGTCTCATATTCAGCATTTTCTGATCAAAAATGTGTTGTAGGCTCTTGTGATCGGTAAAGACGGTACATTTAGTGCCGTATAGGTAATGTCTCCAAATTTTGAGTGCGAACACTACGGCTCCTAGTTCCAAATCATGGGTGGTATAATTATTTTCGTGAACTTTAAGTTGCCTTGATGCGTAAGCAATAACCTTGTCTTTCTGCATTAGCACACACCCCAACCCTTGGTGTGAGGCATCGCAGTACACAACAAAATTGTCTGCACCTTCTGGTAAGGCTAAGATTGGTGCATTGCATAACTTATGCTTAAGCGTCTGAAAAGCGTCCTCTTGTTTTTCTCCCCAATCGAACTTCTTATCCTTTTAGGTTAATGCCGTCAATGGTTGCGCAATTTTGGAGAAATTTGAAATGAAACGCCGATAGTAACCAGCTAAGCCGAGAAACGAACGAATTTCTGTCGGAGTCTTTGGGACTTCCCACTTCTTGATGGCTTCTATTTTGGCCGGATCAACATGAATTCCCTCTTCATTAACCACGTGCCCAAGAAATTGCACTTCACGAATCCAAAATTCGCATTTGGAAAGTTTAGCATACAGCTTCTGGTCTCTGAGCAGTTCTAGTATTTGCTTTAAATGTTGCTCATGCTCTTTCTTGCTTTGCGAATAAAGTAATATATCATCTATGAACACAATTATGAATTTGTCCAAGTACGGTCGACATACTCTGTTCATTAGGTCCATAAAGACTGCTGGAGCGTTTGGCAGTCCAAAAGGCATGACTAGGAACTCATAATGTCCATATCGAGTCCTAAACGCTGTCTTAGGAATGTCCTCCTCACGAACCCTCATTTGATGGTATCCAGACCGAAGGTCGATCTTTGAAAAGTACGTAGCGCCTTGAAGTTAGTCGAACAGGTCATCGATTCGAGGAAGGGGATACCGGTTCTTGATGGTCAGCTTGTTAAGTTCCCTGTAGTCGATGCACATTCGAAAAGAACCATCTTTCTTTTTAACGAATAAAACTGGAGCTCCCCAGGGTGAAGAGCTGGGTCTGATGAATCCTCTATTGAGTAACTCTTGGAGTTGGCCTGACAACTCCTGCATTTCTGAAGGTGCTAACCGGTAAGGTGATTTCGCCACGGGTGCCGCTCCCGGAATTAAGTCAATATGAAATTCAACTTGTCTTGGCGGGGGTAATCCTGGTAATTCATCTGGGAATACCTCGGGAAAATCTCGTACTATCGGAAAGTCTTGAATATTCTTCTCTTTGATCTCCTTATCCACCACGTGTGTCAGAAATGCAACACAATCTTTCCGC
Organism: Saussurea involucrata; assembly: GCA_033807775.1. Taxonomy (NCBI): domain Eukaryota; kingdom Viridiplantae; phylum Streptophyta; class Magnoliopsida; order Asterales; family Asteraceae; genus Saussurea; species Saussurea involucrata. The sequence continues at coordinate 59,908,529 of CM066313.1, read as the reverse complement.
AAATATTTTCGCATCTTCATACACGACACTATTTTGAAATTTTTCCCGGAGTTTTCTCCCTGTATCTCAAGTACTCTTCCTTCGGTTTGTGGTATTCGGACGATCTTTTCGGAGCAAACGATTTCAGCGCGATTTCTCGATAACCAATCCATACCAACGACTACATCGAAGCTTCCTAGTGTGATTGGGATTAAATCTATGCTAAAATCCTTTCCCGCCAGTTTGAGGGTACAATTTTTAATTACATCTCTGGCCCTAACTTCCTGTCCATTAGCAAATTCAATAACATATAACTCTTCCAACTTTCGGGTTCTCGAGTTTAATTTTTACCTAATGTCTAACGATACAAAACTTTTATCTGCTTCGGAATCGAATAACACAGATGCATGATGATTGTTCAAGAGAAACGTACCTGTGACTACATCCGGGTTTCGTCTTGCTTCATCTGCCCCAATCACGAACGCTCGACCTCGTGCCTGACCTCCTTGATTCCCTTGATGGACTGGTCGTGCCTGATTGACTGGTCGTGCTTGGTTCAGTCTCGGACATGTGCTCCGAAAGCGATCTGGGCTTCCACACTCGTGACAAGTTCGTCTCCCTCCACTTCTGCAATCTTTAGCAAAATGGCCTCCCTTATTGCATTTGAGGCAAATAATGCATCTTCCACCGTGGCGGTTGTTGCATTTATCACACCTGGGATAGGTTCCCTTGTCTTTCTCCGCCATCTGAGTCTGGACTCCAAAGTTTCCCATCACTCTTTGGTTCTTACCAAACTTTTCGCCAAATTGCTTTTTCGAGGGTTCTTCCATCTTTCTCTTACCTTTGGCGTTGTCGCTCGTGAACGTTCCTGACCGGATGGCATTGTTGGTAAGTTTGGTTGCTATATTCACCGCCTCTTGGAGTGTTGCTGGTCTTGCCGAGGTAACATTTCCACGAATTTCAGGAGCTAGACCATAGATATATTTGTCGATTCGGTTCTCCTCTGGCGTTACCAGGTGTGGCACCAATTTTGCTAGCTCATGGAAGCGGGCGGTGTAGGCGTCTACGTTCTTTCCTACCATTTCATGATGCCAGAGTTCCGCTTCTAGTTTCTGGATCTCACTCCTCGGGCAGTACTCATCCTTGAGCATCTTCTTAAATTCATCCCATGTCAGTCTGTTAGCCACATCCTGGCCTCGGGTTTGCACTTGGGTGTTCCACCATGTTAATGCCCGTCCTTGCAGAAGGCAAGCGGCAAATTCCACTTTGTTCCCTTCCGTACATTTGCTGATGTTAAGGACAGACTCCATACCCTCTAACCAAGTTATTAATCCAACAGCTCCCTCGGTTCCATGAAACTCTTTAGGGTTGCAGGCCCTAAAAGCCTTGTATGTGCATTCCTTATTTCCAGTTGTTTCCGCATTGTTTCTTGGATTAGCGTTCAGACCAGCTGCTACTTGGCTAACGATGTTTGGAAGTGCGATCATGATTTGCTCGGACACGAGCCGTGCGATTTCGGGATCCTCTCTCCTTGGAGGCATAGTCCTACAGGTATTGTTTTAATTAAGGATTTAGTCACATGGTCACCATTACTGTTATTGGGTTACACTTCCTACTTGTTATGTTAATCTAAGTTATGGTACTACTTCAAGCATACTATCATTATTATCTACACGTAATGTCATAACAACATACCACAATTTCATAATCATGTATTAAAAGTACTTGAGATATATAAGCATTAACCAAACATTTCATTTACAAGCCGTAAACATCCAATACCCAAAAGAACAATTAACAAAACATTTAATGTTTGATTTAACGGCTACATGCCCCAAAAATATAAGTCTAAGCTTAATCAATCCCAAAAGCTTCGCAATGAGTGGTTTACTAACGCATCAATGTATATATCAGCAGTCCCATCATCATCATCAAAGCTCCTATTACCCAAGTTAGGTACATACGTAGTGTCCTCACTTCCCTCCTAGTGATGGCAATGACCTCCATAGTTCGATCCGAGACCTCATTATGCGATTTTAGAACCTCCATCACCCCATTCAGTGTTCGATGTTGTTGGTCCATTCTCCCTTCATGGAGTTGTATGTCTTGTGACATCATTAAGACCCACTGACTTTCACGGGCGGTCATGCCGGGAGGGTGAGCCACTGGTACCCTGGTCACCACCTGAGGGTTTCCTCTCCGCGCTCCCGGTCGGGAGGACTCTCCTTCGTATCTCGGTGGGTGGGTGAAACTCACACTCCTAGGCAATGGAACACTTTTTCTAGCCGTGGTTCTTACTCTCGGTCCTCGAAGTGTAGGCGGAGGGGATCGAGTGAGTGGTGCACTGTTTACTTCATGGTCGCCCCCATACGGGTCTCTCTCCACCTCAACAAATGCATTCCCCCTAGGATGGCTAGTAATATAGCCGGCGGGGTCAGCCGAGTAAGAGTGCTCGGAAGGAGTGTGCTCGGATGAAGTGTGGGTGGACGACATAGTGAACTGCGATAATGGTAGACTTAGTTATTAAGTGTGTTATTGTAAGTGCCTAAGATATGCAATGTTTATGCATGCACACACAAAACTCATGCTTTCCATTTTTAAGTAGGAATTTTTTTTAAGCATACCTTTAATATAACCAATCCAAGTCCCCCATTATATTTTCCTAAATTAAACATAGGTGATCAGGCTTTGTTTAATTGAGGTATAATAATGTGACACTCATCTTAGTTATATTAGTAATACGCTTTCAATTTTGAAAATCATTTCGAAAACCGTTTTGAAAATAGTTTGCGTCATAGTTGGGTTATAGTTTGTGGTTTCCATAAGAAAACCGGCATTCTCTATAACCTTAGGCTCTGATACCAAATCTGTCACACCCCGCTAAAGCGGAAACACGAGATGTAAGAGATAGAGTTTCATAGCATTAGGAAATAAACAACACCAACCATACAATTACATAAAGTATTACATTTCAAAGTTTAAAAAATTAAAGTTAAGGGTTTACAATCCATAGTTTACATGCAACCCGAAATAGTGTTTTAACAAGATATGGCAAAAGAGGAGTCTCGGTTGATGTCGTCAAGCATGCTAAATTAAACCTTGTCATTTACCTTCTTAGCCCCTGAAAAGCATGTTTAAAACAAAAAGGTCAACTACAAAGAGTTGGTGAGTTCACAGGTTTTCCATATACTCAACAGTTTTTCATCCAAAGGTTACTTTCATGAAACGTTTGTTCATGACAAGCTTTAAGTTTAAAATTTCATGAGTACAAATTTACAATGAATGACTTTTGTAAGATATATAAGTGTTGAGCCACTACTAAGCCTACCGACAACCTACGCCCCGCGAACTACCTCAGAGGTGGTATGTTGGCCACATGAGTAGAACATTATTGACTGATAAAGTGCACCCCTACTCGTCAGTCCAAGGTGGGTTTGTCAAACCAAATAGCTCTATCCACAAGTCTCAACGGCTTATAATAAGTTAATAAGTAGTGTACCAATTGGGGACTTAACATTTTCGTTACAACTCAACATATCTTTGTCACTTATGAAGTTTTGTTCATTCATTAGTACTCATTTCCCAAATCAAGTATATTCATAATTTAGTATCATGAATCATTTAGCATTTTAAAATCATAACATGCTTTTCACCCCAAACATTTAAACAAGTAAAACGGGGCTGTGAATACTCACCTTATAGCGTAGTCGCGAAAATAGTGGTATCTTGCTCGCTTAACCGCTTTACGGGCTCCCTATACGACAAACAATTTCTATAAGTCCTTCATAGCTAACTCAAGGTTATACCTAACTAACTTAATCCATATCTTGTGTAATGCCTTTGCTTTAGTATTCAAGTTGAAATGAAGAATTTGGCATTGTTCAATATGTTTTCATCATATGTATAAAGAGTTATAATAAAAATCCAACACTTTACAAAATGCTTAAGCTGACAGAAACTTTATACTCCAAAAATGACTATTCTACCACACTTTCAGAATGACAAATTTACCTAATTTTTTTATATGTGGTAATATACTTAGTTAAGGTTATTTTGACCAAATTTGATAAATTTTGGGGGTGTTTAAGGGATCCAAATAATTTTTATTAATTTGTGTAACATAGAGCCTAAAACAGATTGCACCCTTCTGGGAAAACAGACTTTTGGAGGGTCAAAACTCAATATTTTTCAGAGTTTTTACATGCTTTGGAAACCTAACACATAAAGGTATCTCATGGAAAAAGATCCTCAAACTGTTGATAAGTTTTGAGTGAGTTATGGACGATTGAAGCTGCTTGTACCAATCTGCCAATCTTGGATAGCTTGGCACACTTGACTTGTATAAATTATTTAAGTGACCAAAACTCCATATTTGTGAATGAGACCAAGTGCATGTGAATCCTAACTCATATGGGGAACTTCCAGAAGAAAAATGAGAAATTTTCATGGATTCTACAAAGAATTATAAGTAAAATATTGTGACCTAAAAATCTGGCCGACCATCTGTTGCACTCCAAATTGGTCCTAAGGAGTTGAAGGCTTAAATCTCAATATTTTCTTATGAGACTAGTTGGGTTTGAACCCTAACTCATTAAACCTTACTCCAGAAGAACAATGAGGAATTTTGGACATGATTTGACCAAGATTTGGTCGTCCTAAGCACATGCAACAAATCTGCCAGATTCTTAAAACTCTAACATTCTTAAGAAAATCACATTTTTAAGCCTTCTAACATTCATAGATGTGGGTTCCTTTGTTAAGGATTTAATCCCAACATCATATGACATGATTTTGCAAGAAATACCCAAAACTTAAAATAAAATGTGCATGCAAAGGTCTACAAACTCAGATTTTAGTACAAGAAGAAAAACCACGTTTTTTGATGATTTTGCTCATTTTTCTTAAGTTCATGATGGAAGTTCATAGATTTTCACCACTTTATGGACATTTCTCATGTCCTTGGTGTTTTATCTCACTTCTAGAACAAGAAAAAGGGTTCATCCATTTGAACAAGATAAAGGTGTAGAACAATGAAAGAAATAGCATAAAAGGTGCCAAAAAAAAATATGAACAACACTAGTTTGAAGTTCTTACCTTGGGAAGATGTTGCAAGTACTTCAAACTTTGAATCTTTTGCTTTGAATACTAGATTTAGGTCTGGAGTTTTTGCTGGAATTTGAAGGTGCTAAGATGGAAGTGATGAAGAGAAGAAAGGTGTGAAACACTAGAGTGAGAGAGAGAGGGAGAGAGAGAAGAAGATGAATGGTTGCAAGATTTGAAAATGAATCAAATTGCAACAAAGAGAGGGGTTTTGGGGAGGGGGTGGCCGGCCCCTACATGGGCCCCCAACCCATTGCATATATATATTTTTTAAAATTTGTGGCCCAAGATTCTAATATGTAGCAACAAAAAAAGATTATAAAAATTTGCAATGCAAACTCCAAAAATACCTTCTTATTTTTATTAAATCTCATAAAAAGGAAAAGTTTATATAGGAAGTAAAATCCTATATTTTTATATAGGTTACATGTTAATTGAAGCATTTTGGCATTACATAAGGTGTTTCAGTTAGTCGCGGGTCGAAACCGGGTCTTTTCAGCAACTACCGAAAATTCTAACGAATCTTCGCTTTAATTTATCCTGAATGGGTCCTATCAGGGTATTTTCCCTATATTAACATTAGTGAGGGTTTAACAGATGCTAACCTGGAAGTTTCGATTTTTGCCGGATGTTACACACTCCCCCTAGACTTGAGACACTTTACAAAAATATTTTAAAATATAAAATAAGTGCCAGTGCTCCCCATCAACTTGTGCACGAAAAATTATGGTTTTGACACAACGGAAAAAAATACGTAAAACTCAATTAGAGACAAAAATTAAAAAACCGAGTGTGCTCCCCCTCGAGTGATGCATGAAGCAAGTATTTAATGTCTTTTGCTCCCCCTGAACACATGAGCAAACTATCAAACAAAGAGCGACACAAACAAACTAACGAAAGAAATCTAACTTATTAATACAGAGGTTACTAACATCGGAGGCAAGTACATATAGAGTTCAAGAGCAAGAAAGTGAAAACTTCACCGACTGTTGTGTTACCAACAAGTGGTGATGAGGCAGTTCCTTGTTATTGAACAAAAGCTGTATATGATTCAGATGTAATCAAACCATCAGATTTAGCATACCTAACTTGGAGACTAAATAATTAAATCGTTTTTCGTCCAAGGCTTTGGTAAATAGGTTTGCTATCTGATGCTCGGTATTAACAAAGTAGAGTTCTATCGTACCTCGTTCGACATGGTCTTTGATGAAGTGATACCGAACATCGATGTGCTTAGTTTTCGTGTGCTGAACCGGGTTGCTGGATATGGCGATGGCTCTCTTCGAGTCGCACTAGATGGGAATTTTGGAGTACGAGAAGTTGTAGTCCTTGAGCTGTGTACGCATCCAAATCGCTTGAGAGAAGCAGCTTGCAGCGACAACGTATTCTGCCTCAGCTGTGGATGTGGAAACGCAGAGTTGCTTCTTCGAGGCCCAGCTGACGGGGCTATCTCCCAGGAACTGCACGTGACCCGACGTGCTCTTCCGATCCAGCATGCTTCTAGCGTGATCAGCTTCCAAGTAAGATGTCAATTCAAAACCTGTCTCTTTTGGGTACCATAAACCAAGATCAGCAGTACCTTTTAAGTATCTAAAAATTCATTTAACAACAGTTAAATGTGATTCCTTAGGTTTTGATTGAAAACGCACGCACAAAAAAGTCGAAAACATTATATCTGGCCTACTCGCCGTCAAGTACATTAAAGAACCTATCATTCCTCGGTAGGTTTTGGTATCCACGTCCTTTCCGATGGGATCGACGTGTAACCTTGAACCCGGAGACATAGGAGTCTTCATGGGCGCAGACTGTTCCATCTGGTATTTTCGAAGAATATCTCGGATGTACTTAGCTTGGTTAATGAATATACTGGTTGACAGTTGCTTAACTTGAAGACCGAGGAAAAAGTTCATTTCACCCACCATACTCTTTTGAAAATATCTCCTCACGAGAACCGAAAAGTTCTTACAGTACTGAGGGTTTGTTGAGCCAAATATGATGTCATCAACATATACTTGTACAAGAATTATGCCCTCTTTTTATTTCTTAATAAATAAAGTGGTGTCGATTTTACCTATTGAAAAACCAGCTTTTAGTAAGAATGTGGACAGAGCATCATACGAGGCCCATGGAGCTTGTTTGAGGCCATAGAGGCCCTTGTCTAGCAAGTAGACGTGGTTTGGCTTGGAGTCATCCATGAACCCTTCCGGTTGCGAGACATAAACTTCTTCTTTGAGAACGCCGTTTAGGAAAGCAGTCTTCACGTCCATCTGGAAGACGGTGAAGTTCTTGTGGGCGACGTAGGCAAGAAGCATGTGAGTCGCTTTAATACGTGCCACAGGGGCGTATGTCTTATCGTAGTTGATGCCTTTTTGTTGTCGGTATCCTTTTGTTACGAGGCGTGCTTTGTTGCGGACAACAATGCCATCTTCATCCTTCTTGTTCTTACACACCCACTTTGTGCCAATTATTGTCTTGTTCGCCGGGCATGGGACAAGTTGCCATACTTTGAGGCTCTCGAACTGGTTGAGTTCCTCTTGTATAGCAATCACCCAGTATGGGTCACTGAGTGCTTGAAGAAGCCGGAGAAGAGGCAGAAATTTGCTGAGGTGCCTCGTGTTTGAACTGGTGTGGAAGGATCGCCAATGATTTGATGCAAGGGGTGAGCACATGTCCATTTGGTGGTATGTGGAAGTAGTTGAGCAGTTGCATGAGACGTGTCCGGATCCACATACGTGCCCAGAGGAAGGTCTGGAACAACTTCTAGAGTTGATGGATTGTTGACTGGAGTTGCCGGTACTGGATTCGTTAATGGTTAGACAACCTCCGGGGAAGAGGACGGTTGCTCCGTTCAAGTTATGGATGACGAATCTTCAGCAGCGACTTTTTGGAGAGGTGAGGCGGTTTCCGGTGTGATTCCATCGTCGATTGTAGTATCACTCATGGTTTGAGGGGTTTCAGTGGTGTTCGTTGTAGCGCTCAAAGATGGTGGCCGACTGGTCAAATTTGCCAAATCTTCTTGTTGTATGGCTCCAATCCTGTTATTTACACTGAAGTTGGGTTAGACGTAGGAAAGAAATCATCATAAAAGTATTCCAAAAGTAAATCCAAATCTGAAAGATGTGATCATGATGTAGAGGCACGATTTGGATCGACTAGTGTTTGTGTAGATCTCGAACGAGGGTGTTCGGAAGCTAGCACGCCAGTTAAAGCAGGTTCTGAACTGAGTGGTTCAGAAGATAAGTTGTTAGAGCATTGTTGTATTCAAGATTTACTGTAAAGTCAATGTACTGTATGAGTCTATACAGTATTGTGAATGCCTTTATACCTTGTATGTTATGGGTATAAATAGGCTTGTCTAGACCATTTGTTAGTAATACTTTAGTAAGCTTTTGTAATCTTTTAGAAACCTTTTGTAATCCTTTGAGCTCAAGACATGGATGACATATTTGCTCTCTAGATTCTCTCTCACTACATTCATATCTTATTGCTAGAGATTTGGGATTTAACAATTGGTATCAGAGCTAAACAGAAGATTCAAGCAGATCGAAGACCAAATTGAAGATTTTTTACACTAAAGCTGAAGAATTCGGATTGGGTGTTCATCACTATTCATCACTGTTCATCAAGAATTCTGACCCTTCTTCATTTACTATTCATCCAAATTTCATCTTTTCTTTAATTTTTGATCTTTTGGATTGATTCTTGACATCATTGCACTCGGATTTGATTCCTGAACATCTTTAATTCTTGGATCAACACCAAAATCTGCACAGAATTTGCAGATCTGATCATTTTATATCATTTTTGTTCGAAAACTTTTTCTACTATTTTTGGATCAAAATTCGATTAAATTGATCGAATTAGGATTTGTGATTAACTAAGAAAGTGTGTGGAATCAAATTTCGAACAAATCTGTGCAAATTTCATAACAATTGATCAAGAATTGAAAAAGTTATGGCTGATTTAGTGATTTTCGTGTTCGAAGTGCAGAATTCGGATCATTCTTGGTGAATTCGGATCATTCTTGGTGAATTCGGATCATTCAAAGAAGAATTCGGAGTGTTTTTGGAAATACAAGTGTAGAATTCGACTCAAGAAGGATTCGAATTGATTGAATTCGAACCCAGCTAGATTCGAATTGAGGAGAATTCGAACCGTGTTAGATTCGAATTGAGGAGAATTCGAACTGTGTTAGATTCGAATTGAGTTGATTAAATTTTCCATGTGTTGAATTCGAACCCTTAAGCATCCGAATTCATAGAATTCGAACCCTTAAGCATCCGAATTCATAGAATTCGAACCCTTAAGCATCCGAATTCATAGAATTCGAACCCTTAAGCATCCGAATTCATTGAATTCGAACCCTTAAGCATCCGAATTCATTGAATTCGAACCCTTAAGCATCCGAATTCATTGAATTCGAACCAAGTTAAGTCCGAATTGAGTGAATTCGAACCCTTCTTCATCCGAATTCGTTGAATTCGAACCCTTACTCATCCGAATTCTTGAGAAAATTTTTTATCTCGAAATTTTTTCTATAGTGTATTTCATACACTGTAAGAGCTTTTCAAGAAAAATTTTTATATATTTTTTTTGTGTATTTTCATACACTGTCTGCTTGATCTTCTGAACGATCAATTTCTAGCAATATTCAAAATGGTTTTACAACAAGTTATTGTTAAAAGCAGTGGTGAAGATTTGAAGCAAACTCTGAAAAAGGAGAATCCTCCAATTGCAAAAGTTTTTGTTAAACCAAATGTAAAGTTGCAACAAGTCATTATAACAGAAACATCTGTTAATTCACATGTATCTGTTAAACCAAATAATGAAGTGTTGCAACAAGTCATAATAACAAAAACACCTCCAAAGCCACTTGAAAAAGCTAAGGCAAATAATGGAATTTTGCAACAAGTTATTTTATCAGAAACATCTCCTATATCAGAAACTCCTGTTAAAGATAATGCTTCAAATTCTTCAACTCCTATTTTAAATAAAGCATTGGAAGAAGAAAATGTTGATCTGAAAAGACAAATTTTAGACATTTCTTCTTCAAATGCTAAACTTAATAAAAGAATAACTGATCTTGAAGTTTATATTGCAGATCTTGAAGCAAAGAAAGACAACTCAAGTCTGCACGATCAAATCGAGAATCTTCAAGAGAAAGTAACAACTCTTCAAAAAGAAAATGCCGATTTGAAGAGTAGAGAAGAAAAGAGAGTGAAGTGGAACTTAAAGTTACATGCTCAATTAAAAGAAGTTAAAGATATAGGGAAAATTTTGGACAGTGAAAATGCCGATCTAAAGAGAAAACTGTCTAATTTTTCTTTTGAAGAAAAGAAAGTTTTTGAAGAAAAGAAAGAGACTGAGCTGAAATGTATAAAACTTTCAAAACAAGTTTCAGACTTTGAGAAAGTTTTATTTTTAGAAAAAGACAAGCTCGAAAAAGAAAGAGCTAAATTTGAAACTGAACAAAATTTTTTTGAGATTAAAAGTTCTGAACTTTCCATGAAAATCTCTGAATTAGAAAATCTTTTGGAAAAGGAAAGAAAAGATTTCACGGAAAAGAAAAATCTTTTTGAAAAGGAAAGTAAAACCCTTAAAAAGAAAAATATGGAAATTTTCAAAGAGATTACTGATAAAAGAAGGTTTTTGGAAAAAGATTTTGAATCGGAACGTGTATATTTTGAAGATGTGATTCTTAATCTTACCAAAAGATTATCTGGTTTATCAGCTGATATTATGAAGGATCAGTTGATCAAATCTGATCTCCAAAAGAAATTTGATCTAATTTCTAAAGAGAAAAATGTTTTAATAAACAAAGTCAAAGAACTTGAAGACGTCATTTTTAAATTTGATGTCTCAAAGCAAACCGGTCATAATTCTATCTTTCAGACTCCATTTGTTGATTCAAATGATTCTGAATGCTCTTTTAAAACTGCTTCAAGTTCAAGTTTTAAAAACATTTCTTCTAAACAATTTAATAGATCAACAGATTTCTCAAAAGGTCGGATTCGTTCTTCTAATCTTTTCTATAATCCTCTGTTTGATAAATCGGATGATATTCTTAAAGTGCCTAAAGTTAATACTTCCAAACCTGAAGAAGTTCCAGTCTTCAAGAGGGTGAAGATGGAATGGAGAGTAAAAGGCACAACAGTTCCAAAGAAAGAAGTGCCAAAATCATCTGTATCCACATCAAATGCAAAGAAGAACAATGCGCCAAAAGGTAAATCTAATGCTATACCTAATCCTATTCATTCTGTAAATCATCTGATTAGGTTGGCACATAAGAAAATCTGTTGTTCTTACTGTGGATCAAATGATTTTGTGCATAAAGATTATACTTCTTATTGGTATGGTTCTTACAGTATTCCTTGTAAGAAATCTACACCTAACCCACTAGGACCCAAGTGCCATTGGGTACCAAAATCTGCTTAATCTGTTTTGCAGGTTCATCATGTGTTGTACTGATTTGTAAATACATACCACACACATGTCTGAAAACAGAAGAGAAGCGGTGGATTTGTTTTTTTTGAAGAATATTTGTACCATTAAGGGGGAGACAAATCATGTATGGTTTCTGAATACATCAATTCAGGACCCGTGCTTAAATGTAAATGGCTTTTGAACATATCAGTTCAAAACCCGTGCTTCAACGACAATGGCTTCTGAACAATTCAGTTCAGGACCCGTACTTCAACGACTAAGACTTCTAAACAAATCAGTTTAGAACTCACACTTCTCAGGTGATATCCTTAACTGTTACATCTTTCTGTTTCAAGGAACGTGGCAAAAGGTAACATTGGATTATATTTGTTTCTACTGATTTGAAAACTTGAATCTTTACAAATTTAATTCAATGAGATGCAATTTTCAATTTTCATTCAATGAATTAAATGCGTGCTAAAAGATGTTTTTTTTCAAGAATCTTTGTATTATCTGAGTTAGATTTGTTTCAACTTTCACCTCTGAAATAAATCGAAAGGTAAGCAAAACATGAATGAAATTATGCTGAATGCTCAAAGATATGTGAATCTGGACTTATATAGAATATAATGCTCAAAAAGCCTATTTATCAGAATGATGAATGGAAACGAAAATATGGGGGAAGCACTATGATTAAGAACCAAGTGATTGAGATATCATTCATATTTTGTGATGGAAATTCGAACTTATATAGAATATCATTTAGTTTGAAAGTTTGTGCCTGTGGCCTTTCTGGTTTGGGAAAGTAAGTCCTAAGGGGTGCTCGACACCTAGTCCCTAAGATCAACTGGTCTGGGATCGGCTGACCCAAATCCTGCAATAGAACCAGATAGAAAGCCATGTTCTACTGGTACAAATGGGTTTAAGATATATCGATGTGGCCTTTCTGGTTTGGGAAATTAAGTTCTAAGGGGTGCTCGACACCTAGCACCTAAGGCCAACTGGTCTGGGATCTGCTAACCCAAATCCTGCTATAGAACCAGATAGAAAGTCATGTTTAACGGTGTATCTTATTCTTACTAAACTTTTTGATCAAAAGATGCCAATGAGCACAAAATCAAAAGATGCCAATGTGCACAAATCAAAAGATGCCAATGAGCACAAAAGAAAAGATGCCAATGAGCACACATCTCTTGAAACATGGGAAAATACAAAGTCGCGATAAACCCGTAAATTTGTGAAAATTCTGATTTTGGACAAATAGTGTGAGTAGAGCAAAGTATTCTTATATGTTTAAGAATTGCATACGCTTGATGCTAATCATATTTCGCATGCTAGCACACCAAATAGATTTAATAAAGGGGTTGAAACTGAACGTTTGTAACTTGATATACAATGATGACTTGTTCTTGAATCCAAACACATGCATTTGATTTCATTTGATTGAAATATTGTTAAAGTTCATTAAGTTGAATTTTTTTTGTAAAGCATTCAAATGATCAAATGTTAGTAGCTATAAAATGAAGTTCAATGAATTTTATTTTCCTTTTGTAAATTTGTTTTAAAATTTGTGCTACAATTTCAAATACTGTACGTTATTGAAATATATGCATACTTTCAGGGGGAGAAAACAAATTGCTCCAGAATTCTTATTTTGAGGGGGAGCAAGGTTATTCTGTATGGAGGAGATTGTTAGCAATACTCAAAGACACAACTGAAATTGAAAATGGTTTTCGATGATTATGATGCTCACCATCATCGAAAAAGGGGGAGAAAAGTTTAAATTCAATTTCATGTCAAAGATATCTCATGTCTAAGAACTTTCAAGTCAATAATTGCCCAAAAGACTGAAGATCAGGGGAGAAGGATCATGTGAAGTCTAAATATTGCTGAATTTGGTTATCTTAGTTCTGAGTGGTTCTCGGAATGCGCTTACACCTAAAAGTTCAAAAATATAGATGGTTTCGCATCCTTCATGATTCGAATTGCCCTGATTTCGAATCCTTCATGATTCGAATTGCCCTGATTTCGAATCCTTCATAATTCGAATTGTCCTGATTTCGGACCCTTCATGATTCGAATTGCCCTGATTTCGGACCCTTCTTGTTCCAACTTACTTGAATTCGAATCCTACTTGATCCGAATTGAGCTGATTTCGCATCCTCTAGCATCCGAATTGATGGTTTCGGATCTGCCTACATCCGAATTGATGATTTCGGATTCTTAAAGTTAATATGAGAACTAAGGTTCTTGCATCAAGAAGGATACGAGAAGTTACTGTTTGTTAAAGACTGATAAAGCTGTAAAGATCTGTTTTCATGTACAAGGCTTGAAGATAGTTTGATAAAGTATCTGTTGAAGAAGATTGACTTTACAAAGAGCTGAAGACTGGTGTCATATTTTTTTTAAATCTTGAATCCAAAGGGGGAGATTGTTAGAGCATTGTTGTATTCAAGATTTACTGTAAAGTCAATGTACTGTATGAGTCTATACAGTATTGTGAATGCCTTTATACCTTGTATGTTATGGGTATAAATAGGCTTGTCTAGACCATTTGTTAGTAACACTTAAAAAGCTTTTGTAATATTTTAGAAACCTTTTGTAATCCTTTGAGCTCAATACATGGATGACATATTTGCTCTCTAGATTCTCTCTCACTACATTCATATCTTATTGCTAGAGATTTGGGATTTAACATAAGTCAACCGCTCCGTCAAACGTCATGTTTACGCTTTCGATGACTATCTTCGTTGGCTTGTTGTAAACGTGAAACGCTTTGGCCTGGGACGAGTATCCAATGAATACTCCTTCATCTGCATTCGGGCTGAACTTCCCGAGATCGTCCTTGTCATTCATGATGTAACACGTGCATCCAAAGGCGTGAAAATATTTGGTGCTGGGGATGCGATTGTTGATGATCTCGTAAGGCGTCTTGTTGAACCGCTTGTTGAGGATTTACCGGTTGTGCGTGTAACATGCGGTTGCAACGGATTTGGCCCATAAGTACAGCGGTAGTTTGACTAGGATAACATCGTTCGAGTTGCTTCTTCCAAAGTGTGGTTGCGCCTTTCCACGACTCCATTCTGCTAAGGAGTTCGTGCAGCTGAGAACGTATGGTTGATTTCTACCGAAGTAAGGTAATCGTCCAAAGTATGGTTCTTGAAGTCCGTACCATTGTCCGTTCAAATGGTCTGAACCAGTTGTTGAAGATTCAACTGAATTGCCTTTAGGTGGGAGATAATCAGCTTCGGGGTTTCGTCTTTGGAGTGTAGAAATTTCACCCACGTGTACCTTGAGTAGTCATCGACCATCCCCAGAACGTACTTCTTGTGGTTGATGCTCTGAACACGCATCGGTCCGCACAAATCCATGTGGAAGAGTTTGAGGGACTTCTACGTGCTCGAAGCAGCCTTCGGCATGTGAGACGCTCGCTTCATATTTCCCATTTTGCATGTGCCACACAAACGGTCTTTCTCAAATTTCAGCTCGGGCATGCCTTTCACGTGTCCGCCTAGCACCAGCTTGTTGATGTGTTTGAAGTTGAGGTGCGAAAGCCGTCGATGCCAAATTCAGGTTTCTTGAAAGTTTGCCTTTGACATCAAGCAGATGGACTCGGCAGTCTTCAGTGAAGAGAGGTCTATGGTGTAGAGATTGGTCTTATGAGTTCCAACCAATAGTTCCTTTCCGTCTTCAGTGCGGACGCTACATCTCTTGGCCTTGAAGTTGACCTCTAAGTCATTGTCGTAGAACTGGCCTATGCTGAAGAGATTGTGTCCTAACCTGCCGACATATGATACTTTCATGACGGTGATGTTCTCTTGAACAATGTCGCCGTAATCCATGATAGGAGCCTTGTCGTCGTTCCCAACCCTCATGTTGCCACAATATTTCTCAGTGAAGTTCGTGAGAAGCTTCCTTCTTTCGGTCATGTGTTTGGAGCAACCTGAATCTAAATACCACACATGACCATTATGCAAAACAGAGTTAAGCAGATTTACGTACCCATTTGAAAATGGGTCCTTGGGGGTTCGGTGAAGCACCTGTTTTGGGAACCCATTTTGAATTGGGTTTATGCTTGGGTTTTACTGATTTCGACTTACGACGCAAATTAAATACATGATAAGACCCAAACCATTCATATGCATGTTGTTTATCCACAAGATCATTCAATCCACAATGAGAACAACATAAACAATCATGAGATAACTGAAGTAATTGTTCAATTGAATAAACTTTTAAAGGGAAATCAACACACTGTTCAACGAAATCACTTGTATCAATTACATCATAATTACCAATGCCTGTCCTAGAATTGAAAATGGAATTAAATGATTGTGGCTTCAACTTGCTCTCGTTAGTTCCTTTTGCTACCAACTTTTGTTTGACTTGTTTGGCCGACCATTTTTATCTGAAAACCCATTAAAGTCATGATCAGTAGAGCTTGAGTAGTAAGGATGTCTATTTTGAGAATTTTCGGTTTGTTTCCATTTCTGTGAACGCCTTTTAGAATTAGATTTGTTTTTGGAAATATCGTTCACAGATTGGGGTTTAGGTACGGATGTAGAACATTCGCCCTTTTGAAATTTTACCGGTCGATCAACTGCTTTTGAAAGAAAATCTATGTGATTTGGGAGCGGTTTATCTAATTCAAACTTTGGAAACTCATCATCTGAAGACTCGTTAGAACTCATGAAAGTAGAAAAATCAATCTCACTTTCGGGTGGAACATCAGAAGGAGGTGAGGAACAATTAGAAATTGTATGTTGCAAAGAATTGGTTGTGGAAGCTTTTTGAAAATCAGAGTTTAAATTCTTTGGCAAACTTATCACTTGAGGTCCTTTTCCTTTTCTAGAAAATATTTTTCCGATAAAAGATTTACACGAAGATGTATCCAATGAGTTTGAGGAAGGTTCGGACAGAGTGATCCTTTTACTTTGGAGTTGGTCAAACTGCTCTTGAAGTTTGCCTTTGCTCACTCGCTCTTCCATAACTTATATTGCCAAAGCAGACAGTTTAGAGGTGAGTCAATTGATTTCTGTCCGAAGGATTTCCTTTTCCGCAACAGATGCAGATTCGGTTTTGGTGGAATTCAAACACTCAAGTTAGGATAGAAGCTCTTGTTTCTCTTTTTGAAAATGTATCCGTTCCTGAGCAAGTGACTCCTTTAGCTCGACTATTTTCATTTCCAAGACGAGAGGTGGAACATCGTGTTTAAACTCGTCCGTCTATGTTTTGGTCTCAGTTGAAGAGGCCTCATCCTTTTTAGAAGAATCATTGGGCTTTCCAACTTTGTAGCCGTCAAAGTAGTCATTTGATAAGTACTTGGATTTCTTTTTTGCATATGATGTGTAAAGAACTTCATACGCAAAAGGCATTTGCATTTTAGTTGTATGTTTGCGTTTATATTCCTCAGTTTCCTCTTCCTTCTTTTCGAGTGGTCCCGTCCATTTGATTTTATATTGGGGATATCTTTTCTCGAGACCAAAGAAGTTAAACTCGTATAGAGTAGGTCTCATTATCAAAATCTTTTTCAAGTAATGTGGGTTGTCGTACCCAATTCCATGTTCTTTGTTAAAATAATTGAATTCCTTGGGTTTGTTCAGATGGATTGTTTGATCGGTTTGTCCTCGTTTATAGAGTTTAAGTTCAAGATCAGTTATTTTTGAAATATGCTATTTGATTTGTATTTGAATAGAAGAGCATTGATAGACAATCTCAGCCTTCTCATTCTCACACTGATCAAGTTTAGCATTTAACTCAGATATCTTAACCCTTAAGTCTTTGGGTGCAATGGAAAGGTTGGAACACTTTTCTTTTAAATATGAGTTATCAGATTTAACCTTTTCTATGATCTTTACTTGAACATTTAGCTTTTCTTTTAGATCTGTTATTTCAAGTAATTGTTCATTTATGGTTACCTTTCCGGAATTTACGCGTTGAACAAGTAATTGCATATGATCCATTAAGGCTTGATGGATAGGAATACATACCTGACATGAGTCTCCAAGGTCTGTGGGAGGAGTATGATTGCCCATGAAGCACAGATGAGCATCAGCATCTTCAGAATCACTTTCATCGGACAAGTTCAGCCAATGATCATCTTCAACCAACAATGCTTTTCCAGCTTCTTTCTGTTGTGCTAAGAGCAGCTTGGCTTTGTAATATTCTGCATTACGAACAACAGGCTTTCGGAAGTCTTTAGCAAAATGGCCAATCTTGCCACAGTTGTAGCATTTGACCGGTTTATCTTTACTCTTAACCTCAGGCATGCGTTCTTGCTTCTCCTTGTGCTCAGACTGTTTGTGCTCATCAAATATTCGTTTCCCTTCGTAACTTTGTTTGTAATCATGTCGCTTGTTGGGAGTGGTTGAATAGCGCTGATTGTTGGAAGACGGCTTCTTGAAGAATGTCTTCTTTTGAAAGGACTTGGAAATGAGAGCCATAGCTTTCTTAATCTCGGTCAGCTCGGGATCTGAGTCACTTTCCTCGGATTCTTCTTCTTCTGGTTTAGATTCACTGGATACTTGGGTCCATTTGGAACTGCGGCTGGATCAGTTACCGCGTTTGTCAGATACCAATGCGAGGGGATCAGCTTGATGCTTGGAGGATGACTTACGTGTGCCCATTATCTCCATCACTTCATCTTCGTCTTGCATGAGCATTTCATACAGCTTATTGATTGGAACATTCTCGATCTGATGGTTGTGTTTGATGTGAGATGCAAACATTCTCCATTCTGGCAGAAGATTGTTCAGGAACATGAGGGCATTCTCAGTATTTGAGCGCATGATTTTGTTCTTTTGGAGGTCATTCAGTAGAAGACATAATCGTTCATATGTCTGAGTTAACAGTTCACCCTTACGTTGTCGCTCATCATTTTGGCTACTTGATCCCACATTCCTTTCGAGGTCTCTTTGTAGTAGTCAATTGCCATGTAGATATGGTTTGGTAAACTTTGAACCAGATAGCACTTGGCATGCTTTTCTCCATCGAATATGTTCTTCTCATCTTCAGTCATCTGGCTATAAATCTTGGCCGTTGGTTGAGCATTAGTACCGTCTACTTGAGCTGGTACTGTTGTCATTGGAGACTCCTATGGACCTTCGGTGCGAGCTTCCCAGATAAACTCGAAGTTGTCTGTTGATCCAAACCCTCAGTGATTTGATAATGACCCTCTCTTATATACTTAGTGAAAATTGTAAGTAAACAATATGTATCAGAGTTTCACTATCACTGATAAGTACTAAGATCTTACAGTACCGCTGATAGGAACTCTCGCTCTTTAGATTAAACATTCAGCGAACACTGTTCACCATAATACTCTGAGTCTGTTCAGTACTTATGGTGATCGCTGATAAGTTAGTTGTTTACTTATGATCCCTGAAGACAAGTTTCACGTCAACATAGGTTCTACGCTGAAGTCGAAGAACAAGCTCAAGAACCAGCGACAAGTCTCCTAATGAACTGATGCGGATCAGCGAAGACTCAGATTTGTCCACTCAACGTGAAGTATCAAGTACAAGACTTCAGCTATCGCTGAACTGTATCATTCTCTGAATAGTAAATGATGATAATTTGAATCAACGAAAGATGATCATGAAGTCCTCCGTACAAAGTACTTTTGTCTTAACCACCCTTGCACGACTCCGTACGAAATGTCAGAAAAGAACCTCCGACTGTCTGAAATCGTACAACCAATCTGATACTACACTGTTCATCCATGCGGCTACTAAGGTTGTCAACAAAGGTCAATGACATGCAACCAACCAGCTAATGACACGTGTAAAGTGTATACTGACTTGTATTAAATGCATGCAGTATATAAAGAGATGAACCCACTTCTTTTGAAGTAACTTGCTAACTCTGGACAAGTTCAATCTCTTATCTCAAGATAGGTTATTATTAGTAATTTCCTTATCTCTCTTAGTGCAAGAAACCTTAGTGTTCCAACTTGTTTAGATTTAGGTTTATCCTTAATCTTGTTTCCGCAACAAGCTGTCAATTGTTAATGATTTATCAATAAACAATTTAGAAAAGTAAAATATGTTTGTTTGTATTCAACCCCCCCCCCCCTTTCTACAAACTTGTATAGGCCTTCGGGACCAACAAGTGGTATCAGAGCGGATTTGTTTAATCTCATAAACAAGATCTAATCTAAGATATTTCTCTTCCTTGCTATTATCTGAAAATGGCCACCAACACAAACACAAATTATATAGACAATGGTTCTCTTGCTAAACCCCCTAGATTTTCCAAAGACAACTTCAACTTATGGAAAAATAGGATGACACTCTTCTTAGAAGGTGTAGACCCTACTATGCCTTACTATCTCGAGAATGGTCCATTCATCCCTGTAAGAATTGATGTTGCAGTTCCAGCCGCTGAGAATAGACCCGCTATTCCTGAAAGGCTGGTCCCTAAAGAAATCTTTCAATGGACTGACGAAGATAAGAAGAAAGTGGCTATAGATACAAAAGCCAGATCCATACTATCCATGGCTCTTCCTGACGAAGTCTACCATTCCGTCATGAATCTGAAAACATCAAAAGCCATGTGGGACACAATATGTGTTCAGTATGAAGGAACGTCTGAAGTCCAGGACTCAAGAAAAATCAACCTGGTAAGACAATACGAAAGCTTCATTTGTGGTAAGAATGAAACTCTCTCTGAAGTTCACCAACGTTTTAATTGTTTAGTTATAGATATGAAAACTGTTGGAAAGGAATATTCTAACTTTGAAGTGCGGACAAAGTTTCTAGAATGTTTACCTGAAAGCTGGGACAATTATTCTATGTGTCTCAAGCTATCAAAGGATCTAAAATCAATGACCCTTTCAACCTTATATGGCACGTTGCTGAGTCATAAGCAATCGAGTCATCTTAAGAAGAATCTTGTAAAAGATTCCAAAAGCACCCCTGTTGCCTTAATCTCATAGGAACCTTCTACTCAGCGACCCTCAGTCACTATCACTGAGTTAGAAAGTAACTCTGAAAGGTCATCAGATTCTGATTCTTCAGATGATGATGAATCTTTGGCTCTCCTAACCAAAAGGTTCAGGAGATTTGCCAAAAAGAGAATGTTTAGAAAGAACAAACCTCTTTCCATAACTGACAAGCCTAAATCATCAGCTTTTGTTGATAAGGCTACTGCTACTTGTTTCAACTGCCAAAAGACAGGACATTTCGCTAACGAGTGCAGATCTAAGAAAGTCACTAGACCTTCAGCTTTCCCAAAGAAATCCTTTGTTCCAAGGAATAAAGATGACAAATACGCAAAACTGAAGGAGAAGTATGCAAAGCTGAAAAGCTTTAAGAAGAAAGGCAAAGGCTTTATGGCCAACTATGATTGGGCTGATTCTGATAAACAAGAATCATCATCTGACTCTGAAGATGATGAAGCCAATCTCTGCCTTATGGCTAAGATTGAAGATGAGGAAGAAAGTTCAGACATACCCTCCACTTCAACCTCTGCTATTCAGGTATCGCCTTCCTTCTTTACCAATATTGCAAATATTGATGAAGCTGATAGTCTCCGTAAGATCGATCTCTTTACTAGAAGTTTATACGAAGCCATGAACGGCAAAACTGTGGTTGAAAACCAAAACCTTGATCTCGCTGAAAAGCTTAAAAACTGCCACCTTCAAATAGAAAATCTTTCTAAAATTGAAGAAGATTTTAAAGATCAAGTATATTTAAATCAGCTAGTCAAAATCGAACGAGCAGAAGCTATCGCTGCATTAAAAGCTGAAAAAGCTACTGTTGAAGGATGGTGTAATTCTTCAACAAAGATCACTGAGATAATAAAGTCTCAAATTCCCCTGAGTGATAAACGTGGTCTGGGTTACAAATATGATACTCCAAAACCAACCACTGAGCGTTCAATGCTTAAATTTGGAACGTTCGTATCCTCAGTCGCTGATACTTTATCTTCTCAGTGCTCCTCGTCCAATACACCAATCCCTGAGGAAACTCCGACCTCAAAAGGTAAAGAGAAAATGGTTTATTCAAAACCTACCTCTGTCTCTAAAGATAAAGGTAAAGGAATTGCTATTTACCAAAATCCTCAGAAGGGTACCTTAGTACCAAAGCTGAATGCTTCTAAAGCTTCAGTGACCTGCCCCTCTGGATCAAGGAAGCAGATCTCTGGATCTATTCAGCGATCTACTCCTAGACTCAGAGTGGATGTCCTTGGTAAGAAATCTGAAGAACTGAATGTTCGTCCCGTTTCTAAAGCCAATAGTTTACTTGGTGCTGGCACTTCTAATTCGAAATTAAAAGCTCAGCATTCAAATGGTCCTAGAACTACTTTTAGTTATAGGAAATGTTATCACTGTGGACTTACCGATCATATTGCTAGTAAGTGCCCCACAGCCACCAAAGCTGAAAAGATAGCTAAGGTGAAGATTGCCCCAAAGGCAAAGAAGACCAACCCTGGTGCAAATCAGGTCAAGGTGAATCCTACCACTGAGGTTAAGAAATAACCAAAGTGAAGAAAGACAAAGCTGAATCTTCAAATGCTGCGAAGACCGTTGAACCTCCTATTCCAACTAGCTCCACTGACAAATGTGTATACATGGTTAAGTGGGTACCCAAGAAAAACTAATCTTCTTTTGTATTGCAGGTTAAGAAGGGTATCTAGTATCTCGATAGCGGATGCTCTAGACACATGACTGGAAAGAAAAGCCTGCTCGCTGAATACAAGGAAGAGAAGGGTCCCTCTGTGACTTTCGGTGGAAATGGAAAAGGACATACCCGAGGGTATGGTGTACTTTCAAATGGTACAACCTCCTTCAGAAGAGTCGCATATGTTGAAGGGCTGAAGCATAATCTTCTAAGCATCAGTCAGCTTTGCGACATGGATAACAAAGTGATTTTCACTAAGGAATCCTGCTTTGTCACTGAAAAAAAGGAGAAGATAGCTCTCAGCGGTTATCGTTTGGAAAATGTTTACGTAATAAACATAGACTCAACAACCACTGAGAACTCCTGTTTCTTCTCAAAGGCCTCATCTGATGTCAACTGGCTATGGCATAAGAGGCTATCTTATCTAAAGTTCAAGACACTGAACACTCTTTCTTCAAAAGAGTTAGTCACTGGTCTACCTCAGCATTCATATGCCAAAGAGTCTTTATGTTCAGCGTGTGAAAAAGGGAAGCAGACCAAAGCTAGCTTTAAATCAAAGCAAGTTTCCTCAGTGTCATCTCCTCTACAACTACTCCATATGGATTTGTTTGGCCCTGTTAACAAACAATCCATCGCTGGAAAGAAATATACGCTGGTCATAGTTGATAAATTCTCTCGCTTCACATGGGTAATGTTTCTCCGTTCTAAGAGTGACACCCCTGAAGAACTCATCACCTTTGTTCGGAAGATGGAAACCCTGAACAATCTGACCATTCGCTCAATAAGGAGTGATCATGGGACTGAATTCAAAAACAGTTCTCTTGATTCCTTCTTTGAAAGTAAGGGTATTTCTCACAACTTTTCTTCAGTGAGAACACCGCAACAAAATGGAGTCGCTGAAAGAAGAAATAGAACAATTATTGAAGCTGCACGTTCAATGCTCAGCGATTCTCACCAGCCTACTCAGTTTTGGGCAGAAGCTGTCAACACTGCTTGTTTTACGCAAAATAGGTCGCTGATAGTTAAAAGATTCAAAAAGACAGCCTATGAACTCTTTCATGGGAGAAAGCCTTCAATTAGCTTTCTTCACATCTTTGGATGTCAGTGTTTCATACTGAACAATAGAGATGCCCTTGGAAAGTTTGATCCTAAGGCTAATGATGGAATCTTTCTTGGATACTCCTCAGTTTCCAAAGCCTTCAGAGTCTTCAATCGTAGAAGACAAACTGTAGAAGAAACTATTCACGTCACGTTTGACGAATCCCGTTCAGCGAACTCTAAACCGTCCGCTGATACTGAACAACTGAATCAATGGATGTTTTCTCATCTTGGTGATTCAGAAGATGTTCCCACACCTCATGCTCACACAGTAGAAGATGATAGTCCTCCTATCATTTCAAACATGCAGAATAGTGAAGCTGAAACATCATGGGTCTTAGTTGTTCCTATAAACACTATACCTGCCGCTGAACCAAATGTCTCAGACATTCCATCTATTTCTCAGCAATCAGTGAATGAAATGACAAATGCAAGTATTCCTCTCTTAGCTGAACCTCCAGAAGCAGCTGAAGCCTCATCTTCAGCTCCTCCAGTTCAAGATGAGTCAGCGACTTATGCTCCGGCTCAGCGATGGACTGTAAATCACCCAATTGAAAAAATTCTTGGTGATCCAAACGCTGGTGTTCAGACTCGACGAAGTCCAGGTAATATTTGTTTATTTGTCAACTTTATTTCTCTAACTGAACCAAAGAAAATAGATGATGCCCTCAGAGATCCAAACTGGGTCAGCGCCATGCAAGAAGAGCTGACTGAATTCGAAAGCAACAAGGTTTGGAAACTTGTTCGGAGACCAACTGATAAAACAGTGATAGGCACTAAATGGGTCTATCGAAACAAGTTGGACGAACATGGTACTGTAACCCGCAACAAAGCTCGTCTTGTTGCTCAGGGATACAGACAAGAGGAAGGTATAGATTATGACGAAACATTTGCTCCAGTAGCAAGACTTGAATCTATTCGTCTATTCTTAGCATATGATGTACACAAAAACTTCAAAGTACATCAGATGGATGTTAAGTCAGCGTTTCTAAATGGAAAGCTGAATGAAGAAGTGTATGTGGAACAACCTCCAGGATTCTCAGATTCTAAGCGTCCAGATTATGTTTATAAACTGGATAAGGCACTTTATGGCTTGAAGCAAGCTCCTCGTGCATGGTATGACACTCTTTCCACTTATCTCCATATTGAAAAATTTGAGCGAGGTAAGATTGACAAAACTCTATTTTTTAGAAAAGTGAAAGGCCATATCATTCTAGTTCAAATATATGTTGATGACATTATATTTGGTTGTACTAACCCTGAGCTTTGTACTCGTTTCGCTGATAGAATGAAAGATGAGTATAAAATGAGCATGATGGGTGAACTAACATATTTCCTTTGTATTCAGATTAAGCAAACTGAAAAAGGAACTTTTATAAATCAAAGAAAATATGTTAAAGATATGCTGAAGAAAATTGATTTAACTCATAGTTCAGCTATGAAAACACCTATGGCACCACCACTGACACCTGACAAGGATTCAAAGGGAATACCTGTTAATGTCACGCTGTACCGTGGGATGATCGGCTCTCTCTTGTATCTAACAGGTAGCCGACCCGATATTATGTATGCAACATGTTTGTGTGCACGATATCAAGCTGAACCTATGTTATCTCATATGAAAGCTGTAAAGCGAATCTTTCGATACCTTAAGGGCACAACGAACCTAGGTCTTTGGTATCCCAAAGAAACTAGACTATGATCTTCAGCTCTCCAAAATTCCAATCTATTGCGATAGCACTAGTGCCATCGCTATAGCAAACAATCCAGTGCTACACTCAAAGACGAAACACATAGAAATCAGATATCATTTTATCAGAGATCATGTGATGAATGGTGATATAGAACTTCATTTTATCCCAACTGATTATCAGTTAGCTGATTTGTTCACCAAACCTCATGATGAGACAAGATTCAAGTTTCTCATCAGCGAGCTTGGAATGCTGAATTTTGAAGGGTAAAATCTTCAGCGGTTCACATTGATCAGCGATAGGATAAAATCAACTCGTATAACCTATTCAATCATCTTCTCTCTGAATAAACTTGGTAAAGTTGATATCAAGGTATGTTTTCTCTCTCTGAAAATCGCATGAAAATGCAAGATTTCAAAACAAAATGCATCGCTGAATATCTCTTCCTTAACAGCGATATTTTGAAAATTCTTAAAACCATCACTGATATTTCTCATTCAGTACTTCATGTTTGTAAAAGAGTCCCTGAGCTTTCAAAACCTCAGAGACATCCTAAAAGAATATGAAAGGACAGTTGTGACATCATTGCAACGGATAAACCCCGGCACGCTCTTTTTTTCTGACACACGTTTGCACGTCTCGTTCAAACTTCCAATCAAATGCAAACACGTGTCCGTGTCATGATGAAAATCTTTTCCCGCTCAAGGTTTTCTCTCTCTAATCTCTCTATATAAACAAACTCTTGGTTTATATTCTCTTTTATGCGAACTATCTTCCTCCGCAAGAAAGAATTCACTGTTGCATTTGTGCTATCAAAACTTCAAGAACTGTTCATCATCTTCTTCATCAAACATCAAGGTTAATATGTTCTTATTTATTACCAAATGCGTATAACTTGTTTCTGATCTTCTCATTGTTTTAACAAGATCAAACAAAAGAACTTCTTAAAAATGAAATCATTTCTTTCATGGTTTTATGAACACAACCATTTCATGGTTGTTCTTCAAGTTTAAATGCAAAAATCTTAAACTTGTTCTTCCTTCGTTTCCAGAATCTAATTCTTCATAGAAAACTGGATAACAAGAATAAATGGGTTTTACATTTCGTTTCTTAACAGCAAGAAAAACCCTAATCTTCATTAAGACTCTTGTGTCTAAATGAAATGGATAAAATTCGAACCATCTTAATGGAAAATCTTTCCACATTAAGATTATTCTTATTTATTAACATCTTTGGTTGAACTGATAATACATAGAAATGGCATCGTCTAACATTCCTACTACCGCTGAGAACATCTCCACTGACTCTGAGGAAGTGGAAATTATAAAGGCTCCTCAGGTTAAGGTCACTCTGGATCAACTAGACTGGACCAAAATAAACAACCTTTCTGCGCTTCTCGAGTTTCCTCCTCGAAAGAAAGTCACACATCTGAAAGTTGCTGTGAATTTCCTGAAGAATTGCTGCATTTCAACAGCCCTGACCATTTCACCTCCTGCAAGTCAGCTACTACTAACCCAGTTCTGGTACTCTGCCAGACACTCTCAGCTACCATCCGCCGAAGATCCCTCCAAAACAATTGATTGTATCCTCAGCGATACTGAGTATGGCACAATAAAGATCACACCTGCCATCATTCGCAAAGCTCTGAACTTTCCCAACGCTACAAAAGAAAAGCCTTTTGTTCCTTTCCCTGACCATAAAAAGCAAGCTGACATAGAAGCTCTTATTGCATTTTTTGATGCAATGGGCTATGTATGGGAAATGGGCAGAGACAAGAAGCCCGAGAAGAAGCTGACCCTGCTAAAGAAGTCGAAAATGCCCAGCGAGATGAACTTCATCTTCGCTCACCATATCAGCTGCATGACTGCAAAGACCGGCTCCTCTGACCAAGTCGCTCAACCTCAGCAAGCAATGGGATATGCTCTGCTGAAAGGTCTACATATTGACTGGGCATCTATAATCTATGATGACTTGGTGCAAAGAGTAGACTCTGCTGCTGACAAGCCTGCATGGGTTCCTTACCCCCGTTTCATCAGCGCCATCTTCCAATATGGCCTGAAGGACAGCTACCCGCAAGAGGGTGACCTGAAACTCTCTCAGGTTGGCCCCAAGGTACTTGACTTCAAACCAGTTGAAAATGAGGTACGTCTTTCTACCCTTCTCACTCTTCTCAACCCTACTTCTTCTACTTCTATGGCTCCTTCAGCGACAATACCCATCGCTGATACCCAGGCCACAAAATCCTCTCCTTCTAAGAAAAGGAAACAATCATCTACCCCACTTGGTTCTAAAAGGATCAAGAAAACCAAGGAGCAACCCTAGCAATCTCATGCTGAAGACTCCTCAGCTCTTTCTGCAGAGCTGAAGGAACGTTCAGTGGTACGCTCTGCCACACCTGAACAACCCATCCATTCAATCCCAACTTCAGCGTCTGTAAACGCTGAGGTTACAAACTTGGAACCTACCCAACCTCCTTCAGTCTCTCAAAAGACTGATGAAGTGATTTTCAGCGAATCCAATGTTGAACTCAGAACCCAACCTCCATTCTTATCCTTCGCTCCTCCCTCCACTCATTTGGACTCTATTCCAATTATCACTGAAGCACCTGTCATTCCTCCAGAAGTTAAAGAGCATACTCTTCAAGGAGTGATGGGCACATGACCTGCAGAGATGACCATACGTCAACGTACTTTAGCTGACGATATGGAACTTTACTCAGGAACCCGTGATTTTGATGAATTCACCAATCCTCCTGCAGGTACACATCAAACCATATACACTGTAACTAAACCCCAAACTTCTGAGCTTTCCTTTGTTCACAAGTACTTATCTGTTACAGGTCCTAATTTGGGAGACATCAACGCCTCTCTGAAGTCCATGGAAACAAAGCTGACAGGTCTCACCACCACTCTTCCAACAACTCTACAGCAGTAACAAACGCTGGAGAGAATCTTACAAAGCTGACAACGGTGGTGGAGAAGAAGGCTTCCACAGATGACATAAAGCAAGTTGATAAAACTCTCAGCGAATTCGCCAAGGTGCTCGCTGACACCTACACAGACTACACCTCTCTCAAAAATTCAGTTTCATCCATGTCCAGCGAGGTCACAACGCTGAAGACACCGGTTGGACAACTCGAGGGAGATATGTCTACTGTAAAGACCGACGTTGGTTCGATGAAGACGATGATCGAGCAGCTGCTGAACAAGGCGAATACTCCTACTCCTGCCCCTGCCCCTGTCCCTACATCTGACAATTTCACAGCGGCGGATCGCACTAAGCTTGAGAAGATCAATCCTGCTATATCTGGCCTAGAAGACAGATTAGCAAAGATTGAAGGTTGTATAGGTATCTCTGGCCAAGAAGACAGAGAACCTACCAAACCTGCTAAGTCGACCCATTCCTCCCCCACTCATCATGAGAAAGAGGGGGAGAAGAGCGCTGAAGATCTCTCCAAGAGCGCGGAAGACCTTTCCCATGATGAATCTATCAGGGGAGAGAAGAAGGATGCTGAAGAAACCACCGCTGGACCTCAGGGAGTTGAAAACCCTAAGGAAACCGAGAAGCTCGCCTCTGTATCTGAGGGGGAGCAACTCGAAGAAGAAGCTGATAAAACTGAATCCGAAACAGAAGATGATGAAGCCTTCGACATCCCTGATGATGAACCATCCTCTTCTCCAAAGAATGATGATGATGATGACGAAGATGACGATGACTTCTTTATCGTCAAACCTGCTCCAAGGATCAAAGCTATCAAGGGAATCTTGATAAATGAACCTTCATGGGAGCGGACAAAGACAAAGCCCTCAGCCTCTGGAGCTGAGAAAGGTAAAGGCAAAAGCGTCGCTGAAGATGACAATCTGACGATCTTTCTTGAGAAGTCGATTTGTCAGGTACACTAAACATCTCCTACTCCATCCCTCTTCTATCAGCTCTACTACCCAAGCCTATATACTTGAGCAAATTTCCTCTCTCTGATTCTACCCAAGTTCTTACTTGTAAGATCGCTGTGTTTCAGCTAGTCCTCTCCCCTGTTTGAGGATATCGCTGAAGGTTCCACAATTGCGACTTCACCAATAATACCAGTTGCTGCTGAAGAAATAATCCCAGTCTTAGATTTGATCTCTGAGACTGATGAACCAGAAGAACAGCTACTCTCGCACAGACGCAGACCTTCCTTAGCTCCTCA
The DNA here is from genome assembly GCA_033807775.1 of Saussurea involucrata. Classification (NCBI taxonomy): domain Eukaryota; kingdom Viridiplantae; phylum Streptophyta; class Magnoliopsida; order Asterales; family Asteraceae; genus Saussurea; species Saussurea involucrata. The sequence goes on along the minus strand of CM066313.1, from coordinate 59,879,427 downwards.
AAAGCTAAGTGAAGAGGATCAGAAAAAAAGAGAGGAGATAATAAAGCGATTCGAGGATCAGCGAATCATTCTGAAGCGTGATCAACTTCCTTCAGTTCCTCCAAAATTCAAAATTTCCAAAGCTGAATACAAGGAACACCTCAGAAAAAGACAGAGAATACGCCATCAAGCTTACTCAACGATCAATAAAAGACCCCAAGCTGAAAATAGTTCCCATTGATGTTCAACGTCAGCTATGGGATGATGCTCAAGAGATCGTCAGAGAAAAGACTAAGGTCTCTGATACGACTTTGGAATGGGCTAAACAAATGCTGACCTATCGATCTAGATCATCCAAAATAATCAAGGCAAACATCAGAGGAAGACTGTACGCTGATGTTCCTGTTGTTGAAGTGGATGTCTACAGAGATGACAAAACCAAGCAAACCTTCTATGCTGCTACCTTAGAAAAGTTTGGTCTATCTGAATGGTTAGAAACAAAATTAGCCATTCAGGGATCGCGCTCAAAATTCAAAAGCCATGTCGAGAAGATCTTAAACAAACAGATCGACCTGCTTTCATCTGCTGTGGATATTCCTCCTACTCTTCCTCAACCAAAGAAAGTCTCTACTAAGAAAAAGAAAGTCTCTGGTTCAGGTCCTCCTATTCGAAATGAAACGGGTATTGGTTTCTCTCGGGCTGAAGTTCTTGGCCCTGATGCCGATCTCTCAGCGCTTGACACCTCCCTACCACCTGGAGAAACATTCATTCCTGGCACAGTTGTAAGTGATCCCTATGGTATATTCTTTTTAGACTACTATGGAAATCATCACTTTCAACGTATCTCTGAGCTCCATATCGCTCCCATCGAACAACTCAGAGATCTCATATACTGGTGTGAAGTCAGACGCGACATCAAAGCTAGACACCTGAAGCCCTTGATTTTTGAAGCAACTCTTAAGAAAAAGAATCAAGGAGTAGATGTCCCTGACTGGATGATTCCCACATCAAAGACCCTTGATGAACTTCTCATTAAGGAAGAACCTTTTGACGGATAGGATCGCCTTGTAATTCTTTCTATCCTTATATGTCTACAACTTCTGTACTTCTAAATTTGTTCGTTGTACTTGTAGTTTTTCCACTTCCATCTGTAATCTTTACAATGTTTAAAGAAAAATTTCAGTGAACGTACTTTACTCCATCAGTACTGAAAAGATCCCAGAAAACAGTAAAAGGGACAAATATTTTATGAGTTCTTTTTATCCTTATGTTTTCATTAAATAGCAATTTTCTCTGTTGCTATGTCATAATCAAATAGAGGGAGATTGTTGATCCAAACCCTCAGTGATTTGATAATGACCCTCTCTTATATACTTAGTGAAAATTGTATGTAAACAATATGTATCAGAGTTTCACTATCACTGATAAGTACTAAGATCTTACAGTACCGCTGATAGGAACTCTGGCTCTTTAGATTAAACATTCAGTGAACACTGTTCACCATAATACTCTGAGTCTAGTCAGTACTTATGGTCATCGCTGATAAGTTAGTTGTTTACTTATGATCCCTGAAGACAAGTTTCACGTCAACATAGGTTCTACGCTGAAGTCGAAGATCAAGCTCAAGAACCAAGGACAAGTCTCCTAATGAACTGATGCGGATCAGCGAAGACTCAGATTTGTCCACTCAACGTGAAATATCAAGTACAAGACTTCAGCTATCACTGAACTTTATCATTCGCTGAATAGTAAATGATGATACACAGAATCAACGAAAGCTGGTCATTAAGTCTTTCGTACAAAGTACTTTTGTCTTAACCACCCTTGCACGACTCCGTACGAAATGTCAGAAAAGAACCTCCGACTGTCTGAAATCGTACAGCCAATCTGATACTACATTGTTCATCCATGCAGCTACTAAGGTTGTCAACAAAGGTCAATGACATGCAACCAACCAGCTAATGACACGTGTAAAGTGTATACTGACTTGCATTAAATGCATGCAGTATATAAAGAGATGAACCCACTTCTTTTGAAGTAACTTGCTAACTCTGGACAAGTTCAATCTCTTATCTCAAGATAGGTTATTATTAGTAATTTCCTTATCTCTCTTAGTGCAAGAAACCTTAGTGTTCCAACTTGTTTAGATTTAGGTTTATCCTTAATCTTGTTTCCGCAACAAGCTGTAAATTGTTAATGATTTATCAATAAACAATTTAGAAAAGTAAAATCTGTGTGTTTGTATTCAACCCCCAACTTTCACTTTAGGAATGCCTTTAAGGCTAGCTCTCTCCTTTGGTACTCAATTGGGTATATTTCGTAGTGAGATAAGGAATTCAATCGTATATGGTATTGTACAAATACAGTATGGCAGGATTGACTAGCGGGATGGTTTCAAAAGAAGGATTTCTTGCGGTATCGGTACTCAATAGGGAACTGAAGGGATAGGAATGTACTTTGAGTTCTCAATTCTATTGCATTAGAAAGTGGGGAATTCAATCGGTATGGTCGAAGGCAATCAACTGCCTGACTTCTGTAGATTCGTAGTGAGATTGACTGAATTCAGTTTGACTGAGAGTGAGCAAAAGCATCTTGTCAATTGAAACTGCGATTAGGAAATTTATTTCCAGAATCTAGTTGGACTTAGAGTCCGATGCCTATCTTGTAAGTCTTTACAGAATGGACTTTTACTTTTGAAAGTGTGGAATTTGGCAGGATTGAAGGTATTAGGTAAAAATCCACTTTCTTGAATGAAGTGGACTGGGAAGGGAATGCGAATAGGATAGGTTTGCGAAAGACCGAGGTCTTGACTTCTGCCTGTGCCTCTCGCTTTCATTCACAGGTTAGCCGAAGTCCTTTGAAGGTCTGCTTGCACGGAGATAGCGATTCGATCTTCCCTGCCTTCCTTCGTAGTGCTTGCGAGATGGACTCTTTCATCGGAGGGTGCTATTTCACCCATTGGTCT